>OX578284.1:23958186-26864902 GCA_951217055.1 Gerris lacustris
ATCATAATATCATAATCATAATATCATAATCATAATATCATAATCATAATATCATAATCATAATATCATAATCATAATATCATAATATCATAATCATAATATCATAATCATAATATCATAATCATAATATCATTATCATAATCATAAGTATCCATATCATAAGTATCCATATCAGTTCCATATATATGTATCCGTATCAGTATCCCGTAGTATTCGTATCATTATCATTATCATTATACACAACAACCACATCCACAAACACCAACCACTAACACAACCACAAACGCAACAACTAACGCAACCACTAACGCAACCACTAACGCAACCACTAAAACAACCACTAATACAACCACTAATACAACTACTACACACAACCACTAACACAACCACAACCACAACTACAACCATAATCATTAAGATTATGATTATGATAATGCTCATAATCATTATCATTATCATACGTATAAGTATCGTCATAAGTATCCGTATCAGTTTCCATATATGTATCCTTATCAGTAACCCCTAGTATCCGTATCAGTATCCCGTATATCTTTTCCGTATTGACTACACCGTATTCACATGTTAGTGGTTCGTGTTCGTGTTAGTGGTTCTTGTCAGTGGTTCGTGTTAGTGGTTCGTGTTAGTGGTTCGTGTTAATGTTAGTGGTTCGTGTTCGTGTTCGTTTTAGCGGTTCGTGTTAGTGTTTCGTGTTAGTGTTTCGTGTTAGTGTTTCGTGTTAGTGTTTCGTGTTAGTGTTTCGTGTTAGTGGTTCGTGTTAGTGGTTCGTGTTAGTGGTCGTGTTAGTGGTCGTGTTAGTGGTCGTGTTAGTGGTCGTGTTAGTGGTTCGTGTTAGTGGTTCGTGTTAGTGGTTCGTGTTAGTGGTTCGTGTTAGTGGTTCGTGTTAGTGGTTCGTGTTAGTGTTAGTGTTTCGTGTTAGTGTTAGTGTTTCGTGTTAGTGTTAGTGTTTCGTGTTAGTGTTAGTGTGTCGTGTTAGTGTTAGTGTTTCGTGTTAGTGTTTCGTGTTTCGTGTTAGTGTTTCGTGTTAGTGTTTCGTGTTAGTGGTTCGTGTTAGTGGTTCGTGTTAGTGGTTCGTGTTAGTGGTTCGTGTTAGTGGTTCGTGTTAGTGGTTCGTGTTAGTGGTTCGTGTTAGTGGTTCGTGTTAGTGGTTCGTGTTAGTGGTTCGTGTTAGTGGTTCGTGTTAGTGGTTCGTGTTAGTGGTTCGTGTTAGTGGATCGTGTTAGTGGATCGTGTTAGTGGTTCGTGTTAGTGGTTGGTGTTAGTGGTTCGTGTTAGTGGTTCGTGTTAGTGGTTCGTGTTAGTGTTAGTGTTAGTGTTTCGTGTTAGTGTTTCGTGTTAGTGTATGTGTTAGTGGTTCGTGTTAGTGGTTCGTGTTAGTGTTTCGTGTTAGTGTTAGTGTTTCGTGTTAGTGTATGTGTTTCGTGTTAGTGTATGTGTTTCGTGTTAGTGTTAGTGGTTCGTGTTAGTGTTTCGTGTTAGTGTATGTGTTTCGTGTTAGTGTTAGTGTTTCGTGTTAGTGTTAGTGTTTCGTGTTTCGTGTTAGTGGTTCGTGTTAGTGTTTCGTGTTAGTGTGTCGTGTTAGTGTTAGTGTTTCGTGTTAGTGTTAGTGTTTCGTGTTAGTGGTTCGTGTTAGTGTTTCGTGTTAGTGGTTCGTGTTAGTGGTTCGTGTTAGTGGTTCGTGTTAGTGGTTCGTGTTAGTGGTTCGTGTTAGTGGTTCGTGTTAGTGGTTCGTGTTAGTGGTTCGTGTTAGTGGTTCGTGTTAGTGGTTCGTGTTAGTGGTTCGTGTTTGTGTTAGTGGTTCGTGTTTGTGTTAGTGGTTCGTGTTTGTGTTAGTGGTTCGTGTTTGTGTTAGTGGTTCGTGTTTGTGTTAGTGGTTCGTGTTTGTGTTAGTGGTTCGTGTTTGTGTTAGTGGTTCGTGTTAGTGGTTCGTGTTAGTGGTTCGTGTTAGTGGTTCGTGTTTGTGTTAGTGGTTCGTGTTTGTGTTAGTGGTTCGTGTTTGTGTTAGTGGTTCGTGTTTGTGTTAGTGGTTCGTGTTAGTGTTTCGTGTTAGTGTTTCGTGTTAGTGGTTCGTGTTTGTGTTAGTGGTTCGTGTTAGTGGTTCGTGTTAGTGGTTCGTGTTAGTGGTTCGTGTTAGTGGTTCGTGTTAGTGGTTCGTGTTAGTGTTAGTGTTTCGTGTTAGTGTTAGTGTTTCGAGTTAGAGTTAGTGTTAACACGAAACACTAACACTAACACGAAACACTAACACTTACACGAAACACTAACACTAACACGAAACACTAACAGTAACACGAAACACTAACACTAACACTAACACGAAACACTAACACGAAACACTAACACGAACCACTTACACGAACCACTAACACGAACCACTAACACGAACACGAACCACTAACACGAACCACTAACACGAACCACTAACACGAACCACTAACACGAACCACTAACACGAACCACTAACACGAACCACTAACACGAACCACTAACACGAAACACTAACACGAACCACTAACACGAACCACTAACACGAACCACTAACACGAACCACTAACACGAACCACTAACACGAACCACTAACACGAACCACTAACACGAACCACTAACACGAACCACTAACACGAACCACTAACACGAACCACTAACACGAACCACTAACACGAACCACTAACACGAACCACTAACACGAAACACTAACACGAACCACTAACACGAAACACTAACACTAACACTAACACGAAACACTAACACGAAACACTAACACGAACCACTTACACGAACCACTAACACGAACCACTAACACAAACACGAACCACTAACATGAAACACTAACACGAAACACTAACACTAACACGAAACACTAACACTAACACTAACACGAACCACTAACACTAACACTAACACGAAACACTAACACTAACACGAAACACTAAGACTAACACGAAACACTAACACTAACACGAAACACTAACACTAACACGAACCACTAACACGAACACGAACCACTAACACGAACCACTAACACAAACACGAACCACTAACACAAACACGAACCACTAACACAAACACGAACCACTAACACAAACACGAACCACTAACACAAACACGAACCACTAACACAAACACGAACCACTAACACAAACACGAACCACTAACACGAACCACTAACACGAACCACTAACACAAACCACTAACACGAACCACTAACACGAACACGAACCACTAACACGAAACACTAACACGAAACACTAACACGAAACACTAACACTAACACGAAACACTAACACTAACACTAACACTAACACGAAACACTAACACTAACACGAAACACTAAGACTAACACGAAACACTAACACTAACACGAACCACTAACACGAACAACTAACATGAACACAAACCACTAACACGAAACACTAACACTAACACGAAACACTAACACTAACACGAAACACTAAGACTAACACGAAACACTAACACTAACACGAACCACTAACACGAACCACTAACACGAACCACTAACACTAACCACTAACACGAACCACTAACACGAACCACTAACACGAACCACTAACACGAACCACTAACACGAACCACTAACACAAACACGAACCACTAACACGAAACACTAACACGAAACACTAACACTAACACGAAACACTAACACTAACACGAACCACTAACACTAACACTAACACGAAACACTAACACTAACACGAAACACTAAGACTAACACGAAACACTAACACGAACACGAAACACTAACACTAACACGAACCACTAACACGAACAACTAACATGAACACAAACCACTAACACGAAACACTAACACTAACACGAACCACTAACACGAACCACTAACACTAACCACTAACACGAACCACTAACACGAACCACTAACACGAACCACCAACACGAACCACCAACACGAACCACCAACACGAACCACCAACACGAACCACTAACACGAACCACTAACACGAACCACTAACACGAACCACTAACACGAACCACTAACACGAACCACTAACACGAACCACTAACACGAACCGCTAACACGAACCACCAACACAAACCACTAACACGAACCACTAACACAAACACGAACCACTAACACGAAACACTAACACGAAACACTAACACTAACACGAAACACTAACACTAACACGAACCACTAACACTAACACTAACACGAAACACTAACACTAACACGAAACACTAAGACTAACACGAAACACTAACACGAACACGAAACACTAACACTAACACGAACCACTAACACGAACCACTAACACGAACCACTAACACGAAACACTAACACGAACCACTTACACGAAACACTAACACGAAACACTAACACGAAACACTAACACGAAACACTAACACTAACACGAAACACTAACACTAACACGAACCACTAACACGAACAACTAACATGAACACAAACCACTAACACGAACCACTAACACGAACCACTAACACGAAACACTAACACTAACACGAAACACTAACATGAACTACTATCACGAACCACTAACACGAACCACTAACACGAAACACTAACACTAACACGAACCACTAACACGAACCACTAACACGAAACACTAACACGAAACACTATCACTAACACGAAACACTAACACTAACACGAAACACTAACACTAACACGAACCACTAACACGAACAACTAACATGAACACAAACCACTAACACGAAACACTAACACTAACACGAAACACTAACACTAACACGAAACACTAAGACTAACACTAACACGAAACACTAACACTAACACGAACCACTAACACGAACCACTAACACTAACCACTAACACTAACCACTAACACGAACCACTAACACGAACCACTAACACGAACCACTAACACGAACCACTAACACGAACCACCAACACGAACCACCAACACGAACCACCAACACGAACCACTAACACGAACCACTAACACGAACCACTAACACGAACCACTAACACGAACCACTAACACGAACCACTAACACGAACCACTAACACGAACCACTAACACGAACCACTAACACGAACCACTAACACGAACCACTAACACGAACCACTAACACGAACCACTAACACAAACACGAACCACTAACACGAAACACTAACACGAAACACTAACACTAACACGAAACACTAACACTAACACGATCCACTAACACTAACACTAACACGAAACACTAACACTAACACGAAACACTAAGACTAACACGAAACACTAACACGAACACGAAACACTAACACTAACACGAACCACTAACACGAACCACTAACACGAAACACTAACACGAACCACTAACACGAAACACTAACACGAAACACTAACACGAAACACTAACACTAACACGAAACACTAACACTAACACGAACCACTAACACGAACAACTAACATGCACACAAACCACTAACACGAACCACTAACACGAACCACTAACACGAAACACTAACACTAACACGAAACACTAACATGAACTACTATCACGAACCACTAACACGAACCACTAACACGAAACACTAACACTAACACGAAACACTAACACGAACTACTAACACGAACCACTAACACGAACCACATACACGAACCACATACACGAACACGAACCACTAACACGAACCACTAAGACGAACCACTAACACGAACCACTAACACAAACCACTTACACGAAGTACTTACACGAACTTCCAACATGAACTACTAACACGAACCACTAACACGAACCACTAACACAACTACTTACACAACCACAACCACGACTACAACCATAATCATTAAGATTATGATTATGATTATGGTTTATGATTATGGTTATGAGTATGGTACACTAACAGAAACTACAAACACAAACCACTAAGTTGACCACTATAACACGAACCAAAAACAAAAACTACTTCACGAACCACTAACACGAACAACTTTATGATCATTATGATCATTATCATTATTATTATCATTATCATTATCATTATCATTATCATAATCATAATATCATAATCATAATATCATAATCATAATATCATAATCATAATATCATAATCATAATATCATAATCATAATATCATAATCATAATATCATAATCATAATATCATAACCATATAATAATCATAAGAATCTGTATCAGTTTCCATATATATGTATCCGTATCAGTATCCCGTAGTATTCGTATCATTATCATTATTATTATCCACAACAACCACATTCACAACCACATCCACAACCACTTACACAACCACTAACACAACCACTAACACAAACCACTAACACAAACCACTAACACAACCACTTACAAAAACCACTAACACAAACTACTATCACAACCACTAACACAACTATAACCACAACTACAACCATAATCATTCAGATAATTATTATGATTATGATTATGATATTATGATTATGATATTATGATTATGATATTATGATTATGATATTATGATTATGATATTATGATTATGATATTATGATTATGATATTATGATTATGATATTATGATTATGATATTATGATTATGATATTATGATTATGATATTATGATTATGATATTATGATTATGATATTATGATTATGATATTATGATTATGATATTATGATTATGATATTATGATTATGATATTATGATTATGATATTATGATTATGATATTATGATTATGATATTATGATTATGATATTATGATTATGATATTATGATTATGATATTATGATTATGATATTATGATTATGATATTATGATTATGATATTATGATTATGATATTATGATTCTGATATTATGA
Source organism: Gerris lacustris (assembly GCA_951217055.1). Taxonomy (NCBI): domain Eukaryota; kingdom Metazoa; phylum Arthropoda; class Insecta; order Hemiptera; family Gerridae; genus Gerris; species Gerris lacustris. The sequence goes on from OX578284.1 coordinate 23,964,998, forward strand.
TTATGATATTATGATTATGATATTATGATTATGATATTATGATTATGATATTATGATTATGATATTATGATTATGATAATAATAATGATGATGATCATAATCATAATCATAATCATAATCATAATCATAATTATAATAATAATCATAATCTTAATGGTTATGGTTGTAGTTGTGGTTGTAGTTGTGGTTGTGGTTATGTGAGTGGTTGTGTTAGTGGTTGTGTTAGTTGTTGTGGTTGTGGTTGTGGTTGTGGTTATGGTTGTGGTTGTGGTTGTGGATGTGGATGTGGTTGTTGTGGATAATGGATAATGATACGATTACTACGGGATACTGATACGGATACTTATGATTATGATAATGATATTATGATTACGATATTATGATTATGATATTACTAATACCAATAAGGTTAAGAATACAGACAAAAAAAAAAAAAAAAAAAAAAAAAAAGTTGAAAATAAGACCAGTTTTGAAAAATGGCATTTTTATATTAATTATTTCCATTTTTTAAGTTTTTGGTAGTTTTCATACTACGGAAAGTTAAATTTTAATTTAAATCAAATTATAATTATTATTAACTACGATTTAATTTGATTTAAATTAATTATTTCTATTCTATTATACTCCTTCTAATTATTCAGTAATTCTTTAATTTCTAACACATTTCTTCATTAGGCTTTTCTTTCAAACCTACTCACAATCACTCTACTTTCTACCACACCTCATCTTCATCGAGCCTTTCTTTCAAACATACTCACAATCACTCTATTTTCTTTCTTCCATACTATCTACCACATCTATTTTTCATCAAGCCTTTCTCTCAAACCTACTCACAATCACTCTACTACTTTCTTTACTTTCTACCACATCTATTCTTCATCAAGCCTTTCTCTCAAACCTACTCACAATCACTCTACTTTCTTTACTTTCTACCACATCTATTCTTCATCAAGCCTTTCTCTCACACCTACTCACAATCACTCTACTACTTTCTTTACTTTCTACCACATCTATTCTTCATCAAGCCTTTCTCTCAAACCTACTCACAATCACTCTACTTTCTTTACTTTCTACCACATCTATTCTTCATCAAGCCTTTCTCTCACACCTACTCACAATCACTCTACTACTTTCTTTACTTTCTACCACATCTATTCTTCATCAAGCCTTTCTCTCAAACCTACTCACAATCACTCTACTTTCTTTACTTTCTACCACATCTATTCTTCATCAAGACTTTCTCTCAAACCTACTCACAATCACTCTACTTTCTTTACTTTCTACCACATCTATTCTTCATCAAGCCTTTCTCTCAAACCTACTCACAATCACTCTACGTTCTTTACTTTCTACCACATCTATTCTTCATCAAGCTTTTCTCTGAAACTTACTCACAATCACTCTACTTTCTTTACTTTCTACCACACCTATTCTTCATCACATTAATCTCTCAAACCTTCTCACAATTACTCTACTTTCTTTCTTCTATACTTTCTATACTTTCTACCACATCTATTCTTCATTAAGCTTTTCATTCAAACGTATAACAAAAACTACATGTTTTCGTATGACCTCTTTAAACCATACTTGATTATTATCTATTAAATCTATTCTGCACAACGCATTTCCCCCCATACCTACACACAACGTTCTACTTTATAATACATACCTTCTTAACTCCATAATTTATTACTTTCAACCATTTTATTACGTTTTTATTAGCTTGCTTTCTTGTTTGTTTGTTTGTCCAGTACTAGTCTGGCAATCGATTTCTAACTAACTTCCCGAATAGCTAGACATTTGAAACTTTTAGCATACCTCAAAACACGATGACAATGCATTATTTTAATACTTTTAGCCATCTTTTAGCAGAATTTAATTGGTTTTCAGCACATTTTGCTGTATGGAAAGTTAGTCCGGAAAAAATCCGCCAGTTATTTTATTTGTTTTGCCATATCCCATATTTACAATCTTCATTTTGACGGGTTTCAAATTTGGGATTTTTATAAATAAGAGATCTTAGAATAATACTATATATAGAAGGAGCATAGAATCGGAATCCTAAGCAATTACTGATAAGAGACTGAAGCCAACTTTTGCCAAAAGGTTGTGTCCTTAAGACCAGGCTGCCAACATTACAACACTCATTTTTTTTCATTTAAACAGGAGAAGGTTGGCCATGCTTTAGTAACTATTCAAGCCCACTCACAAACATCAAGAAGACAAAACCCTGCCATTGGCTATTGTTTACGTTTCACTCTGACGTCATTTTTTACAACTCGCCCAGCATGATATAATAAACATTATTTTTAGCATATTTCAAGCTAAAATAAGATAAAACTCAAAAAAAATATTACAATAAACTAAACTGACTATCAATAATTATAATTTAATAAAAAATTAAATTAAAAAACCGAAGGCAAATAATTTTAGAGTTATGACGTCACAAATTACAAAAATGAATTTTTAGAACGCGGATAGGGACTTTTTTTTTTTTTTTTTTTTTTTTTTTTCCAGCCGGGGGGAAATAAATCCCAGAGACATAGACCACCAGATGGATCCTTTGAACAAACCCGGGTTGTAGAAGGTTTCCCTCTATTAATTCATAGACCCTCTACTCCTTCAACATTCTGATGCCTTGGCAAAATGCCACTATCTTGTTGATGGATATTTTTCTCAACTTCCTGATTGGAACGGTTGCCTCACCGAAGATCAGCCATCTATGATTTAGCAGCCCGGGGCAGCGGCTAATTAGATGTAGGGGAGTTTCTTCGTCCTCCCCGCACAGCCTACAGATTGATTCGTCAGCCAATCCTAGTAGCTGTAGGTGCCTGTTTAATCGACAGTGACCCGTTAGGAACCCTGTCACAGTATGGCAAGATTTCTTATTTAGACTCAACATGCTTTTGGCGAGTCTTGAAGAGGGTCCACTTATAAATAATTTGGATTGTCTCATCCTGGGTGACTTATCCCAGGTTTCTTGAAATTCTCTGACCAAGGAGAGTTTCAGTGCTGTCTTAATGTTGCACCGGGAAATGCCCACACTGGGTTCAGGTGTCAAGGGAGTTGAGCCGGAACCTTGTCTTGCTAGATGATCTGCCATTTCATTTCCCTCGATTCCTTTATGACCCGGAACCCAAAGCACCTGTACCTTGTTTCTGCAAGAAATAGCCTCTAGTGCTTTTTTGCAGTCGAAGACTAATTTGGAAGTGCATTTGGGTGCAGCCAGCGCCTTTATCGCTGGCTGACTGTCGGAACAGATATATATCTGTTTATCTGGTTCATGTGTGTTACTCATAATAGTCTGAGCGCATACAAGGATAGCATATATTTCTGCCTGAAACACTGTGGCATATTTTCCTAGACTTATGCTCTCCTCATAGCTTGGGTCTTTACAGTAGATCCCAGCTCCTGACAACTCCTCTATTCGTGATCCGTCCGTGTACCACACGTCTTCTCCCGTGATAGAAATGTTCGTCCTGTTTTCCTCCCAATCCTGCATCGAGGGGAAGTAAGAACTCCAAGAGTTCCTAAATTGCCATCTAGCAATGCAATAATCTTGAATCATTAATGCCATAGGACACCTGTCTATCAGAAGATCCCATGCCTTTTCATGGCCTCTGTGACTATTGTAGCCGCACCACAGGCCAATGCAGTGAAGCCGATATGAGGCCATCATGGCCTCGAATCGGATATATAGGTCTAGTGGGGGAAGTCCCACCAGTACCTCCAGAGCTAGGGTCGGTGCTGTTCTCATCGCTCCTAGTATTCCAAGACACACTGTCCTCTGAAGATGCTCTAGTTGCTTATTTGTAGTGGTCAGTAGTACTCTTGGCCACCAGACGACACAGGCATATGATAAAATTGGTCTGACCATGGCCGTGTAAATCCAGTGTATCACTTTAGGCTTAAGACCCCATGAGGGGCCTATAGCTCTTCTACACACCCAGAAAGCTGCCATTGCTTTGTTGAGTTTGCTTTCCAGGTGATTAGACCAGGTAAGTTTCTTATCTAAAATAACTCCAAGATACTTACCTGAATCAGACAGCTCTAGACTCTTTCCTCCCAGATACAGTGCCCTAGCGCCGTCTAACCTTCTCTTCTTTGTGAAGGGAATCACAACAGTTTTTCCTGGGTTAACTCCAAGGCTGTTTCTCGTGCACCATCTTTCGATGATACTCAGAGCTCTCTGTGCGAGTTCAAAGACAGTACTAATTACTTTTCCTACGATTAGTACTGCTACATCGTCAGCAAACGCCTGAATGTAGAATCCTTCTTCCGTCAGACAATGGATAAGATCGTCTGCGACTAGGCACCAAAGTAAGGGCGAGAGAACCCCCCCTTGGGGGCACCCTCTCCTGACGACTGCTTTAACGCTTGTGTTATTCCTTTGAGCCTCGACTATCCTAATAGTCAGCATCGAATTAATCCAGTCAGTCACCACTTGGTTAACGCCATGTATCCGAGCGGCTCGACAGACACTTTCGACTGGGACGCAATTGAATGCCCCTTCTATGTCTAAAAATAGACCCAGTGCCAGGGACTGGTAGGTAAGGGCTCCCTCTATTTTCCTGATAAGGTGATGAAGGGCTGCTTCACAAGATTTCCCTGCCTGATATGCATACTGTTGCCTGCTCAGTATGTTAGGTATGGAATCTCTGATATATCGATCAATCACTCTCTCTAAAGTCTTCAGTAAGAACGAAGTGAGACTAATAGGTCGGTAAGACTTAGCTAAGGTGAGATCTGGCTTCCCTTGCTTGGGAATAAAAACCACTCTCACCTCTCTCCATCTTCTAGGAATAGTCCTGTAAATTAGGCAATTCCTTAGGATCTTTACTAGGTCCCTAAGAATTAAGTCCATACTCTCTTGTAGCATCTTGGGACTTATTTCGTCAAGCCCTGGTGACTTAAACGGTGCAAAGCTATTTACAGCACACTTAACCTTGCTTTCGGTAATAATAGAATCAGCTGTACTCCTGTCCCCCTCCGTTGGGACAACCTGACTTTGATTTCCTACATTACTTCCATCTGTGAATTCACATTCTGCCAAGTGAGTTCCCATTAGATGTTTAAGCGCCTCTTCCTCAGAGGTCGTAAAGTTGTTCCCTTCTATAAGAAGGGGACCATTACCCACTGCCGGTGACTTAGAGAGAATACGGTGAAATTTGGCTGTTGGTGCCGCCTCTCCAATCTCGCTACAGTAGTTCCGCCAAGAGTTGCGCTTGGCTCTTTTTAACTCCTTCTTAAAATTCCTACGGGCCTCTTTGTGTGCTGCCCATAGAATTTCCGAGTTTGCTCTTCTGGCTTTATTTAGAGACTGTTTAACGCGCTTGCGTAATGACTCTAGGTACTGAGACCACCAAGGAACTGAAGACTTTCCTGACTTTGCCTTCAGTGGACAGCTTTCTTCAAATGCAGTCCTAATCGCACTAGTAAGATTTGAAGTAAAAACCTCAGTTTCCTCCCAGCTGTCTGGACACGTCCCAATAGTGTCTAGGTTACTTCCAAGTAGTCTTCTGAATTGGTCCCAGTCCGTGGAACTGGGATTTCTATAGAAAACGGTCTGCGGAGCTGCGTCCTCCACACAGAACAGGATATGTCTGTGGTCCGAAAGAGATTCTTCCTGGTCCACTTTCCAGTTCCTTACTCTGCCCATAATGTCTTGTGTGCATAGTGAGATATCAATTACCTCCTTCCTCCTCTCCGTGAAGTAGGTAGGGACTGCTCCACGGTTCAGAATATAGAGCTCGGCACTTACTATGTACTCTAGGAGAGCTCTTCCTCTAGGATTGGTGTTGCTACTACCCCACACTGGGTTGTGGGCGTTTGCGTCACATCCTACCAAGAGGGAAAGGCCGTTACTTTTAGCGTAACGAACTAGATTTATAAAATCCTCTGAAGGAGGAGGATTCGGTGAGTCATAGGGGAGGTAGAGAGAGCAGAGGATAATGTCCTTGCTGCCTCCTCCTAACTGCCTGCTGTCCACCTTTATAGCTACCAGGTCCCTAAAACAGAAACCAGGTATTATTGAAGCTCTTATATTCCTAGTTACAATACAAGTTCTTGGCGATACGCCGTCAGTACAAGAAAAGAGGGTACCACCAGTAATACCCAGTCCTCGCACTTGTTCCTTATATACATAGGGTTCTTGAATCAGGCCAATGTTGATATTAAGTTCCACCATCCTTTTACAGAATAAGGAGGTAGCAGCGGAACCGTGTTGAAGATTGGCCTGGGAGATTCTTAGGGGAGGCTTCATTGATTGCTGTCAATGGTGACCTCCTCTGCCACACCCTGATCACCGCCTAACAGAGAGTCCTCGTCCTCTGTCATGACCATCACTAGTGTGGAAGTATCCTCCTCTATAGGGGGAGGAGGAGGGGGCGCTGAAGGTTGGTCAGAATCCGTCTTCCCCTCGTCTGCTGCCCTGACGAGTGAGGAAGGATGGGATTCCCCCTCCTCGGTTGCAGGAGATTTCTCACGGCCGCACTGCGGTCTCCTCTCCTTGCCTTGAGGATTCGTCCTTATCCTCCCTGGTCGGTTCCCGGTGGGTTTTTTGCTTTTGTCCCTGTCTAGTAGTGACACCTGGAACCTAACACAGTTGTAAATAAGAGCCATGCTCTTACTTTTCAGGAACTTAATTGAACCTGGATCAACGCGCGCAACCACTCTCTCTCCGAAGCGTCGTTTGGACCTGTTGAGTATGCGCCAGTCCCTGGTAATGAGACCAGGGTTGAAACTCCTCAGGTTGAACAGGATCTCAGAATCCTTGGGGTTGTCCTCGTCAAGAATTGGCAGGGACATCCCAATCCTGACGAGATCAGGTAGAGACTCTACCTCCTCTAAAACAACCCCCTTCCACGGACATATCTCCTTAAGGCTATGCCTTACCCAGGTGAGCGAGCATTCTTCCACTGCCCCTACTTCAATATGTCCCCGAGCAGCCCGGCCATAAACTCCTTCTACCTTGTGGCCTTTCTGCTCGGCCTTAAAGCAGGCACTGCCTAACGCTTTACAAAACTCCCACACCTCTGTCTCCGTGAGGGGTTTTGAGTTCCCTTTCCTCCTCAAATAAATTTTTTTGGAGGTAGGGACACTTTTTCCAAAGGAAACTGACGATTCCCCCAGTTCATTTGCCGTCTCACGACGACGCTTTGCCTCCTGTCCTTTAACTGGGGTAGTCTCAGAGCTTCGAACCCTCTTCTGTTCTCTAGAGGGATCTACACTGCTAGGGCCAGCGGGCGGGGGGTTAGCTTCCGGACACACCTCCATACTTTGTCCCTCCTCAGCTCTCTGACCCCCAACCCTGACCTTGCTAAGTCTTTTGGAGAGCGATTTTACAGCTTTTTTTTCCCTCCTTTTAAGACTCAAGGTCTGACTCTTGTCTGCCTTGTTCCCTCCGACCTTGGAACCCGCAGACGTCGAGGACTCTGTCTCCTTGGAAGAGCTACCTTCCTTAACCGCCGAGGCATAGCTTTGGCTACCTCCGCGTTGAAATGTCAGTTTCTTTGACTGACCGTCATCCTCTGGTTTAGGGCCAGAGTGATTCCCCTGACAAAGTGCAGGGGTGTTCACCACATTACCTTGGTTCCCCCCACAGTGACAGACATGGACGCCCGGGGCCTGCGACAGTGCCTGACCCTGCGCCATCATCTGCTGGGGGGGAAAAGCATTCCAGTTCTGTGGAAATCCCATGTAGGGATTGAATCCTGGCCAATATGGTTGAGGACCCAGATTCATCGGCCAACAGCTCCACGGAGACGGATTTGGGAACTGGCCAAATCCGTAAGAGCTGTTACCCATCCACTGACCCATCGGGGCCTGTGAAAAGGTGTTGAGCACCCCCCCAGGTCCCACAGGGAACTGAGAGGCACCACCACTAAGACTTGAACCCTGTGAGGGGTAAGACCCAGCGGGGAATGGAGGCCCCCCAGCTCCCTGAGGGAACTGTGGGATACTGTTACTGAAGCCAGACCCCTGTGAAGGGTTGGCCCCAGTACTGCAGGGACAGAGCGCCGAGGCGCCTGACCCCCCAGACAGAACAAGTCCTGTCTGGGAAAAGGTTGAGTCAGAGTTTGACTCCCCCTTGTTGGCGTCAATAGCCTTACTCATAGTGAGTGAAAAAGAAAGAGGAAGAAAAGAGACGAAAGGAAAAGATAAAAATAAGAATAAGAATATTAGAAAGTTATACACGAAAATAGATAATACAGTAAAAATAAGTTGAATAGATAATAGATAAAAGAAAAGTAAATTAGATAGCAAAAAGATAGATAAAATTAAACCTGTACTTACGTACCGGAACTAAGATAGAATAATTGAAAGAAGAAGACACGGAAATAGGGACGCGGAAGAGGTTAGATGAGGTACCTAATCACACTCGCGTGGCTTAGAGTACACTCGGGAAAACGAAGACGGCGGAAAATGAAAGGATTATTGGAGTAAAGGATGAAGAGAGGAGAATAATAGTGAAAGGAAAGGGTTAAGAGAAAGAAAGGGTAAGAAAGTGAAAAAAAAAGATCGCACAAAAGAAAGGTTGAGAACAAAAAGAGCACACAGACGCAACACGAACGAGTTTGGTCGGTAGACTAACGACCCAAACCCCGTTAGAAAAGGCGGTAAGGTTACCGCGCTGCCGCATTCGAAAAGCCAGCACTCGATCACGCGGCAAGGGGGGGTAGAGGGATTCAAAAAAGAAACCTCCCCTGCGACCGTTGATGCATCAAGTGCCCAACAACGTGATACAAAGTGCCAAGTTTTTACGAAATAATTACGGCGCTATAAAAAGTAACTTACTCACCATGACCGCTAGGAAGTAGCGCACATTTCCAAACGGGGCCGGGCCAGAGCACTTACTCAAAACTCGACATCGAAGGCAAAAACCGCGGACCGAAACGAAACACGTCAAACCCGATCGCGGCCCTATAACCTTCCCCGTCTGAAGGTCTATAAACCCCCCGGATAGGGACACAACCAAAGTTGGCTTAAATGTTATCAGTGATCCTCCTTCTATGTATTGTATTATTCTAAGTAAGAGATAAACATTGAATGACAGCAAAACAGTAAATACATCGATTATATTATTTATATTATTTCAAATATATCGATAGCACGGATGGATTTGGTGTTGGGGAGATCCGTTGTACAAAGATTCGTCCTTTTTATAAGTTTAAGATCAGCTCTCTAGATGGTTGTCATATATGTGAAGTAAATAAATTCGGAACTATTTTTTTTTTTCGCTAACATTATATATTATATAACCATAACAATTATATTATCAACATTACATACGATTCAACAGAAAATTTAGAAACGTAGTATATAAAAAGTTCTTTTTATCTTGAAATTATTTTTTATTTATCATCACGCTTGTCTTTTCATACATCCAAACCATAACTATCTGCTTTCGTACATCCTCTTTCCATCATACTTGATTAATATACCTATATTACACTTAATTTTTCATCAAACCTTTTCTCTCATACCTACCACACTGACTCAAATTTCATTTTTTTTAACTCCACTTTTCTCTTCATACTAACTGCAATTACTAAATATCTAATCTTCCGCCGATTTAATGTAGCTATCAATTGTTTCCTTCTTATAAGACCGTTTTTACAGCTCTCTCCCAGGAAATATTAGGATCATCCAGTCATTTTTTATCATCTCACAGTATCATCTCTCAGTCATGTATAATAAATTCTTAACTGTTTTAATTTCATTTATTTCGTTTCCGAATGTTTTTATTATTCTTTTTCGAGGTAAACCTCCTTCTCCATAAACATGTGCAAAAAAAAACTGAAACCAATTTAGTTGTAAAAATAAAATATCAATTTCACTATTTTATTTTATTTTTCTTAATTCAAGCAATTATAACCTTTCACAAAATTGTTAACAATGAAAAAGTTATTTGCTGTGGTCTGCAATATTCTGATCTGTTTAAAAGATTGCCCAATATACTATATTATAGTGCTACAAACGCATCTTCCTTCGCTTTACGCTATAGGATATTGTTGATAATTGCCTTTAGAAAATCAAATAATGAAAAATGAAAGAAACATTAATACCCAAATAAAAATAAAGCGTTCACTTCTAAGTGAAAAAAGGGGGAATGTTAGTAAGTTGTTTGTTTAATAAAAGTCACAAAATTGTTGTTTTTAACTTTGAACCATTACACGAAAAGGAAGGAGAAAAAAACAAACCAAACAACTAGAAACCGTTTTAGTTTGTATTTTTTTTTTCTTTTTCTTCGTATTTTTACTTTAAAATGCAAGGATTTTGGTGATGGGTTAAAAAAGATAACTTTGACCATTTATCACGAGTTTGTGTTTGAAACCGCAGTCTAAAAAACGTGCAGTTCTACAGGGGGAAAAACTTTTTTTCCAAACCGATTTCTCTCTCTCTTATTGCTTAAAAAAGCAAAGATATCTCCTTGTTTGTTTCCGGGATACATTTTTAGTTAAACGAGAAAATAGAAACAAAATAAGTTATTGCTCGTTTAACCTTTTCAACTTTTTTTTTAAAATAAGTATATCATAAGTATCCGGCTTAAGTTAGTGGTTTTCTTCTTTCTAACGACATATTTTGTTATTGACAATCACAACACATGTTTGTTATATATATATATATATATATATATATATATATATATATATATATATATATATATATATGTATAGGTATGTTATCATATATATATATATATATATATATATATATATATATATATATGTGTGTGTGTGTGTGTGTGTGTGTGTGTGTGTGTGTTTACTCACAAATATTTAAATTACGCTGTTTATAAAGAATGCTTATTAAATGAATAAATAACAAAATGGAGCTGTCAAAATATGCGCAGAAAAGCTAGTGTAATATACATGACGTTAAGTCAGCAATGTGTATGAGTGCGTTAAATTAAAACATCCATAGAATTTGATAAAACTAAAAAATTCAGTAGTAGTAATGCAGAAATGCAGTTTCAAGTGGTAGAAATAGTTTATGCAATAATAAAGCTGTGGGTAGGTTAGTATTTCTTCATTGTCTCTGAATTTTGAAAAAGAGAAATATGAGACAGTAGATTCAAACTAACTTGGTTTGAATTATTCTTCTCAAAAAATACAATTTTCCATCTCTATTTCTTATAAAGAAATATGCGGTTATCATCAAGCAATGAATAGTAGATATAAAAGGTACATTTTGAACCAGAAGAAGAAACATTAGTTATGAAGAACAAAGAAGCATCTTCTTGAATTATTCAATCTGTTAAAAAACTGCATCTTTTCCTCCAGATATATTCTGATAAGACAATACTTTATTTTCCCAATTAATCAATAGTAATATAGCAATTAATTTCACCTAGCATAAATAAGAAAAGGTCGATCAAGAAGCACGCGATAAAATTTCTTATATCCAGAATTTTAATAAATCAACCTCCATCTGTAATAAAACATGGATGTAACCTTTTCTGCCATGTCTATCGTTGTTATTTTTTATCTTTCTTGTTATTTCTGGGGAATTATACTTTTCTTATCATGCCATTTACGAGTACGTCATCATTCATCAAATTATAATTGAATTAGAATATATTCGTTTTTCTTGATTTGCTGTGTACATCTCACCTATATCATGATTCATGTTATTTTTATTGGAATGTTGTTGTTTTTTTTTGTTTCTTATATTAAAGTCAGATATTTATATTTTTTTTTTTGTTTTCAAATACTTCTTAATTTAAAAGCATTATATTATCATCAATATTTTTTTTTTCTGTTTTTGCCATGTTAAGAAGAATTTGCATTATGCAGACCAATTATTTTATGTATCAGTCACTTTATTTGCATAGAGGGTTGTTTCTCATTTCCTGACATTTGTATTACATTATTATTCTTTTACTCTTATATTCATGCCCATGACGTTACACTTTTAAAAAAAACAAAAAAACCTATGATTGTTGAGTTACTATTGCTTGTAAAAAATTACAATACAGTAATTTCACTCCTCGTTCATGAGTGTCGTACAGTTGATTCGTTTTCCTTGTTTTTTTTTTTTTGTTTTTTTGTTTCCTACATCTGACATAGCAAAAGCGCCATAGATTTCTTTTAATTTTAACTACATTTCAAGTATGTTATAGCTATTTTACGTATTATTTTTTATAATGTGATTTTACGAATTAAAAGCTGAACACTGTTTCTTCTTTCTAGTTATTATGTAGATTATATTGTTTAAGTTTTTTCTTGAATCATCACAGTTATTTTTTAATATTCTTGTTTAGTCAAGCTCACGCTAGTTATTTCACCTATCATATCTTGCCGTCCCATTAATTTTATTTCCTCATTCTCATATCCCTAACTACTGCAGTTAGGAAATCTATCGTATCATACCATACTCATCATACTTATAAGCTTAGCAAAGATATTCTTATATTTCTTATCATGTCAAACTCACCACAGTTACTTAAAAGGTCTTATCTTGCCAAGCTTAGCGTAGATATTTAATCTTTTTTATCATGCCAAACTCATGTTAGTCTTTTTAATCTTTCTTATCATGCCAAACTCATTTTATTTATTTAAAAGGGTTTATTTTGCCAAGCTTAGTGCAAATATGTAATCTTTGTTATCATGTCAAACTCACCACTGTTACTTAAAAGGTCTTAGCTTGCATAGCTTAGCGCAAATGTATTATCTTTGTTGTCATGCCATAATCATCACAGTTACTTAAACAGTTATATCATACTAAACTCATCTAAGTTACATCATATTATCATACCAAATTTATCACAGATATTAAATCTAAACTTGCCAAGCTCAACCATAGTTTCTGTCACATAATATATAAAAATATAGATAATATTAGAATTATTATACAACGTATTTTTTTATTGTTGTTGACGTTATAATATTAATTTGTTGCTTGTAAACCTGTACACAAATAAGGTGGCTTTTGGTTTCGTTTCACCCTTTGCGGAATAATCGGGGTTAGAATACGATAAACATCAGTTTCTATTATAAGCCTTTAGGCAATTTGCCTATAATTTAACATCGTAAAGCGTTTTTAATTAAACCTCTATACGAGAATTGTATAATGTCTGTACCCTAGTAGTAGTGTAATCTCGTACTTTCTACTAGAATGGGTAGGACGAACCACTTGTTGGAACCTAGCAATTAGGCCATCTTTAGGCCCATTTTACGCCCAGTGGAGGAGAGTTCCAGCTACTTCACACATCATACATTTGTACATTGTACCACCGAAGCGAGTATGGTGTGGTCATTAGTAAGCTATATAAGCGGGTGTCAAAGCGTGGGGGAAAAGTGCCCCATAGGGGGTGTCCCTCGCCCAGCTCCCTCCTCGAACCATTGATAAAAATCACATCATCGACACAGATTGGACCCACATCAATCGGACCAGATCAAAGCGTGGGGGAAGAGTGCCCCATAGGGGGTGTCCCTCGCCCAGCTCCCTCCGCGAACCATTGATAAAAATCACATCATCATTACACGGATCGGACCCACATCAATCGGACCAGATCAAAGCGTGGGGGAAGAGTGCCCCATAGGGGTGTCCCTCGCCCTGCTTCGTCCGCGATTCAATAATGGAATTCAGAGTACCATGACACGGTATCAAACCCACGACCTCGAGTCACCCCTACTTATTAATAGCTGGGCGAGCGCCTAGAGCCCCTCAGCCACGATGGCTCTTATTTCCGTGGTTCTAAACATATAATATCATTGATTTTATACGTTTTAGAGTAAAACAAATACTGCATCAAAAAACTAATTAATTTTAAACTGTTTATGATTGAACACTTACAATTTTTCGACATATTTCTATGGAATATTTTCTTTGTATTAATTTCCTTTTTCAAAAAAAATTTCAAATTAGTTTGACCAAAGGCAGTTTACCTACATGCCTTTTTAAATCAATAACTATATTGAGGTGATAAGGTGTGGAATTAGTTTATTGAAAAACAAAAAGCAAAAAAAATGTATATTAAGTTGTTTTCTTTGCCATTAAATAAAATGAATAATTCCACGATAAAACTGGATGTTGCATATAAAATGGCTCTTCAACTTATAACGTTTACAGCTTATAACTTTAGCTATTAGCTTTAACAAACATAACTACCTTTTCATTTAAGGAGCATAATTTTTAGAAACTTATAAAATAAATTCTTAACATTAATACGGAAGTTTTCTTCACCGTTTAGAATTTGGTTTATTTTGAAAACGATCTTATTAAGCTTAAGATACCGCTTTTCATTAAAAGTGGTGTATTTATACTTAAGTAATTCAATAGTAGTGCACTATTAAATCCACTGCAATTAAATTACTTTTCCTGTTTAATTCATTTAATTAAAATACTAAATATAAGAGATTATGAATATTTAATTTTTAGTGCAAAAGCAGATCAGAATGTCGCACTACCTTGTGATCCAGCAGATAGGTTAGTGCAACATTTATAGCACTTAAAGATTAGTAAATACTTCACTGCAGGTATGTTTATTTAACCTTGCCTACAATTAATATTATATATAAAATAATTTACCCTACTATTGTTGAATCCGATAATCGGCAGAGTATTTGAATAATAAGTCAAATTATTTATTGTGTAATTTTGTATTTAATCTTTTCTTTATACTAACTTACAATTCGTTCATTCATTTTAACTAATTTTCAATACATTCATTCATTCAAAAAAAAATCTGATAAAACTTGTACTGCATATTCTCAAACGAATGCCATTTACCTATAGGTTTTTTGTGTTCATTCATTCATTTATTTATTTGTGAATTATTCACTATTTCTCTTTTCTTTCTTTCTATTTAACCGAATCAGCTATTAGCTGTGATTACTTTCTCATATACGAGTACTTGATTACTTTCTCATATACGAGTACTTGATTACTTGGTCACCAGTTGTTAGTAATTTCAAGTTTTAGTGATGACACTAGATTATTATTGATAATAATATTATCAAAATGTATTAAATAAAAATAACTCGTCGGTAGGAATTGAACATGATCACTCTTTACGTATATTGCTATTTTTTTTTAGGAAAAGAGAATGAATTTCTCTGTATTAATTGGTATTTGCTGGGCCCATAACCTTTGATGGTGTGGAAGTCTAATAAGAAATAGATCATATAAGTAAATTATTAAGTCTATATACACATAAAAATGATCAACAACTAAATATATTTTGATTAAAAATAAATTTTGATAACATCTATCAAAAAAATATATAATTTTATGACATATCTATTTTGATAGATGGTGTCATTTCTGACAGTTTTGGTATGCATTAATTGAATTTGGATATTAAGGGCATCAACGACTAATTTATAGTGTCCTGTAATATCATGATATACAAATCATATGATACTAATAGTGATACTCAATTGATATTGACTTATAGTCCAGGAGATAGCGTGCAAAAAAGTGTCTGACTAACATCAAGCTAGAATTTTGTATACAAGTCAATCTTTTAGCGCCTTTTAAGAATATGTGGTCGGCTAAGTTCGTCTGCGGGACATAGCTTAGCAATAGGCGTTTGAAAAAAACAAACCTGTGGAGAGCGGCCATGTTAGTAGACCGAAAATCAAGTTGATGTTAGTTTGTCCCTTGACAGGAGACCGCGTTCATTTTTAATAATATTTGAATAACTAACCTATCAAGTGTAAAAATAACATCGACTTGATTTTTGGTCTACTAACTAATTCTGTACTCACGATCATGAAAATCACATTGTCCACCATAATTGGTGAGACATGGCCGCTCTCTACCGGTTTGTTTTTTTCAAACGCCTATTGCCAAGCTATGTCCTGCAGACGAACTTAGCCAACCACATATTCTTAAAACGCGCTAAAAGATTGACTTGTATACAAAATTCTAGCTTGATGTTAGTCAGACACTTTTTTGCACGCTATCTCCTGGACTATTATGATATTTAACTCGTTTGTCCTTAACATGTAACTTTTATTTATTTTTAAATGAAATGGTAAATTTGGTCCTAGTGAAGTACTAAATTTAAACAGAATTTTGGTAACAACAACCAACTTATAAAATAGATATACTTGTATGAGGAACCGTTTTATTAAAACAAGTTTAGACATTAAAATTAATTTTCATCTAAAATAGCAGAATAAACCTCTTCTATTTTCGCAGCATTATTGTAACTAAGCAAAAAAAAAATCAAAATCAAACCAGGCATAGAGTTAATTGAAAGAACCTCTATATCATTATTAGATAGAAAAATTATGTTAAGTTTATTTTTATTCTATTTTTTATATTCTGTTGTTATACCACATTCCTTTGTTTTTTAACAATTAAACAAGTACTTTAAAGATTAATTCACTTAATTTCAATTAACCAATTAGATATTAAGAAACAAATTCTAAAAATTGAAACAAATGGCTGTGATATAGACTATGTATAGTTGTAATAAAAATATCAATACAATATTTATAAATAAAATGACATTAAATTTAAAATAAAAGTAATTAAGTTGTATAATATAAATAAAATATTAATTTTATAACGTGTAAATATAAATTAAAATTTTTTACCGCAGAAGTATTGACTTTAGTGGGGAATACTTACGCTATTTGTCTTAAGTTTAGAAGAATTCCCGTTGAGTTATATAATTATTATTTTATAATGCTGTATGATGACAGTTTAATACATAATATTAATTTTAGTTCCTATATAAGATAATTTGATTATAATTATATTGAAAATAGAAAATAATTGAATATAGATATTATAATATCAATTAAATCATTTTAATTTTAAATCATTTAAAGTTAATTAATACTGTTAATATTTTTTTTATTATTATTTTATTATTTTTTTTTTACTATCAACTTCCCTAAAATAATAAAATATTTTATTTTTATTATTCACCAATAACTTTTGGTTATACTGTCATCTATTTGTTTGTTATAACTATAATAAAACTAAATTGTGTCCTGTTCCATCATTAGGTATAAACATAATTAAATTATTATTATGCCAGATCCGGAGTAATAGTTTGATGTATGTATATTTTCCTTTTTCAAAACATAAGTACTAAGGTTCCTACTTATTTATTCAATTTCTTTTTTTACTTTTATTTCTTAGGATTTAATAATTTTTTTTTCCTCATATTGATTAAATATAAGGTATTTTGATTGCATTAATGACTTTATTAGAAAATATCTTAACATATCGTTAAAGTTTTTTTTTTTTTAGTTGTATTTTATTTAGATTCTTATATTTTAATTGGCATTTTATTTTTATATATATATATTTTTTTTTTTAATCATATTGATTAAGTGAGCATTGCAAATTAATCTTCGTCCATTTACTTCAAAATATTAATCACCTAATTTAACCTTACAATTAAAACTGGAAATTTTTTTATGTGATTCAATACAGTTGAGTCTTACAAATTTACATTAATGGTTCGTAAGATTTTCTAAAATTTAAATATGTTGGTTTTAGTGATGACAAAGTAATGTTTTAAGTAAATTATTGCGGTAATTTAACAAATTAGGCCATCATCATTTATCTAATCTTCCATTCTGCTAATGATAAAATCTAATTTGATTTTTTTACCATTCTCCTTTTGGATTTTGGAATGTTTATCTACAGATATAGATTATCAACAAATACAGTGAAACTAAATTTTTGGATGCTTTTTCATTGATTTACTTTGTATTCCTCATAAGGGATTTTAACAAAATTTAGACAAAGGGTGATTATTTCAATAAAGGTAGCATTAAACAGTCCGTATTATCTCGCGGACTAATTCATAAACAAAGAAATGAGAGACTAATATTTCCCTTTTGCATATCCAAATACCGCTATTTTCACATTAATTTCCAAAAATAGTGTTTCTGCCAAATCTCGCATACAACAATCCCAGACAATCCGAAGCAATATGGAAGGTACTGTTTCAGGATAAAGTTGCAGGCTCCAAATGGGGGTTAGAAAATTAGTTGCTAATCACATTATTTAGCAGCTCCCTTGAGAATGAGCCTTGTTATTAGCCAGTAACTAATTATGAGCTCTATTATGAGCCTCCAAACCTCCTAAATCATCTGATCGTTACTATAATTATGAATCAGTCCCACAGTGGCAGTGACTATTTCACTTTAAAGTTGCTTAGCCCATTTTTCTGATGGTCCCAAAGTGCTTTCTTAATTTAAGAACAGTAAGGATGTTAAAAGCTCATTATTTTTCATCTTAAATGAAGTTCTATTCTCAATTTAGATTTGATAATAAACAAATCCTTTAATTTCATTTGTTTTTCAAGAAACTTTATACAATAGAAGCAATCTAACTAACTAATTTTATTCATTAAATGAATTAATCATTCTTATCCCTTGTAACATTTGCATTAAAGTTTTAATTAAAAATATCTATGTGACAATTTTTATCATTTATAAAAGTTATTAAATGGAATTTTTATTTATGATATTTGACTTTTAACAAGTCAAATCCCTCTTGAAGAATAGATGTTTCAATAATTCTCGCCAATTTATATTTTATTGTGGAAGTGCGCTACCTCCTGTAGCTTTTTATCTTGAAAAAAAATGAAATAACCCTTTGCATATTTGAAGCTGAGAAGAAACCTATTTTACAAGAAAAAATCTTTATGGTTGCCAGCAAATTTGATATTTATTGGACAAAGAATTGTTCCCCTTATTTTTACTATCCTTTAAATTTGTAATAGAGAATATATTGCATCTTTATAGCTCAAACATCCTATTAAAAAGTGAACCAAATTCAAAAAAGATAATTGGTTTCTTTTGTAACTTTATCTAATTCATTTTTAATCATTATTTTTGAGGATCAGTGTGTCAAAACAAAGATTAAAATCAGTGACTCCATTTCAAAGAACATCAGTGATTAATTAATTAATAAAACCTTAAAATGTTGTATACTTATTTTAAAACTGACAGCTTTTATAAAATTTGTTTTTCGGATGTCCATTTACCAAGCGTAAGTTCCGTTACTTGATATAACGAAGGGGACAACGTTTTAGATTGTCTTAATCCCACCGTTTCTGACCAATTAAGGATTTTGTTTTTAAAGGAATCTGTTCATGATGTAAATCATTAACATCTGATGAGCAGCTCCCTTAAACATCATGAACAGCTCCTTTAAAAATGTACCCTTAAGTGGTCATAAATATCAGGAATCGCAGAATCTTAGATGCAGTCCCCTGAGGAACACCTGGATTAATTTAGAATCTGTCCCATGGATTAATAAAAACTCATCGAAAATGTTTGATGATTCTGAGAAACGTTGTAATGATTTTGGTTTTTTTAATGACTAAAATTGAATTCGCGAGTATTTTCTGGATTTAAATCCACATAATATGTCATCGCTATCTATTCTTCAATGCTGTCTCTTTAACATACTGTTTCTTTAATTTATTTTCACAAAAAAAAGTCGCAATGCTCGCTTAAGGAAACATTCTTATTATTTTGCAAAAGATAATCTCATGAAAATTTTGAATGTCGTTTAATGAGAATCATCTCAAGTGTAGTCACTTGGCTTCAAAAACAAACATTTAAAGCCTCGTCCAGACTGCCGAACAAACAGATGAAACGAGCCGAGCATTGGTCTCTGCGCATGCTCAGTCTAATGTGCGCCTGCGCATCTTAGACTGGGCATGCGCAGAGACCAATGCTCGGTTCGTTTCCTTTGTTCGGTTCGGCAGTCTGGACGAGGCTTAAAGAATTATGGCCTTTAATTTCGTTGAGAATTTAAAAATCAGTTTCTTCTCGTGACCGTTATTCGTTATTGGGTTTGAAAATGTCGCTCTCAGTTTCTCAAGTAATTTATAAGTTTTGTTTGTTTTTCGTTTTATAGATCAAGTTTATCAGTTTGTAGACAGTCTGAAAAGTAACATCGTTTTGAAAAATTTGGAAATAATTATTTATGATATAGAAGTAAATACAAAGTGTTATAAAAAGCACAATAAATTGTTTAATTAGTCGGTATAATGGCATCAACTATGAATAAAATTATTGATTACAGAACATTAGCTTGCGTTGACTACACAGTTATTATCAGTGGACAGCGATAATTTTTTCGACTATCGGATGTGGGAAGGATTGTAGGAGGGTGGTATTAGGGTTATGTCGGTAAATTAGAAATGTATCTTCTAGTTTAGGAACAATGCTTTATGGGATAATTAGGGTTGTGTGAAAGAGATTGTTGGGATTTTACCCAGAGCTACTATTGACTGCATAAAATAGAATAGTAAAGAATGAAAAGAAGAGTTGTACAGGTCAGTAGACAAAAATTTATAGTTACAAATTTTGATTGTTGCGTTAATAGATTAGTTTTGTTTATACATAGATTATTTTTGAAAATACGAGTATAGCAGGTACTACTTCTCATTTCTTTGCACTAACCAACTAGCCGGTATGATAATAATATAAGAGAAGACAGTGAGAGAGAAAATGGAAAAGTCAGAAATAAAACAGAAGAAAAAGAGTAATGGCTGAAAAAGGAAAAAATACAAAGACTCGCTGGTGCAGCTCAACAGATGAAAGAAATTCTCAACCGAGGTTTAGGAGAATTAGTTTAGGACTGATTATTATTAATCAGTGAAAAAAATACTTCATAAGAATCATTAATTTCCTAAGGAGTTTTCCTATATTAATGTAATGATAGACTTTTGTTGTATGATTAATAGAATAGAGTCAAAAATGTAACAAGTTTGGAATGCTAAAGATATATGTATTTTAAAAAAAATCGAGTTCTCTTTGCTAATTCATTAAAAAAGATTTGGTTTTCGAGCTTACGGAAAAGGTAAGGGAAGCTGTACAAAATAAAAACTACACGTCCCATTTTAATAAATTTGTATGGTAGGTCATAATTAGCCCATACTCGGTCCCATATAAGTTTCAACCTCATGCGTTCATTTGTTTCTCTTCAACGTGCGCACAAACATACATTTATTTATACCTATTTCTTAAAAAGTGCTCATCTGATTTTTATGAAATTTGGATGGTTTGTCGAAATTAGACCGCAGATAGTACCAGATTCTCTTTAAAATTTGCTTAATTGCTACTTTAATTCATGTAAAAATCAAAACAATTTTGACATTAAAAAAACGAGGAAAACAAATAAATTATACAATAATGGCTTGTAAAAGCATAAAATCAATAAAGTACGTAATAGAATGCGAGGAAGCTATGTGACATACTAATTGACAGTCTATTTTTTATATAATTCCCAAGAGAATTATAAGGCTCCAAGATTACAAACCTCGGTTACGGAGCAAAAATTTTAAATGTATACCAGAAATTAGATATGTTTTAAAACAAAAGAAATAATTCAAACTTAATATTTTTAATATCTACGATAATCATAATTGAATGTTAAACTAATACCAAATAAAAGAGGGGAAATTACACAAAAAAATTAGAAGAAACATTGTTGAAACAGTGAAGAATAATACAAAGAAGCAGCGTAAAAAGGTGAAACGGAAAGAGAGAGAAGGGAATAATTTAATATTATATATATATATATATATATATATATATATATATATATATATATATATATATATGTGTGTGTGTGTGTGTGTGTGTGTGTGTGTGTGTGTGTGTGTGTGTGTGTATATGTATATGTATAAAATAACAAGTGCCAGAAGAAGAAAATACAGAAATAGAATAAGAAAAACAAAACTATTTTAAGAAAGGAAGTAAAAAGACGAAATATCGAGAACAAAAGAATGAAGAAAAGCTTTACGTACGACTGCAATCATACATAGAGAAAGAATCAAATAGAAATTCTTACTCTTTTATTGATAAAAAAAAAGGGCCTTAATTCTTTTATTTTACCTTATAGGAATATTTATTAATTCTCAATATAATAACCCTTCTTTAAAAGAAAATAATGTTATTAATTATAATTAAATATATTTGAAATTAGTTGAAAGAATCATTCATATTTTGATTATAATTAACTTTATTTACTAAATTTTATACCTGCTTGATCCATCATAATTTGGTTTGTTTTTTGTATTACGGTTATTAGAAATATAATAGCTTAAAGTATTATTGAAAAAAAAACATAATATATTAATAAATAAAACCAAGAAAATGTTCATGCGTAAATATTCTAAAATTTAGTCTCGAAATAGTTTTGCTCCTTAGAGGTTTTTTTTTAAAAACAAAAATTGTATTAAGTTTAAGGTATTATTAGCATAAAGAATGTAGGTTTATTTATTTGCTAGAGGTTAAATGTATGTTTCATTATTGAATTTAGTAAGTATATGAGGTTTTCAATTATTATCTTAATGTCGTAAATGGTCTGATTTCAACAAAATTATGTTTAAATTTGATTATCGTTAAGGTCGATTATGTTAAGGTCGTAAATGGTTTGATTTCAACAAATTATGGTTATATTACATTATCTTAATGTCGTAAATGGTTTGATGTCAACAAATTATGGTTATATTACATTATCTTAATGTCGTAAATGGTTTGATGTCAACAAATTATGTTTAAATTAGATTATCTTAAGATCAAAAGAGGTTTCATTTTAATAAGTGAAGTTTAAATTACAATATCTTAATGCTAAATTAGATTACATAAATGCCAAAAAATGATTCAATATTATAGTTAATTTATCGAAATGTCAGCAAAGGGTTAGAATTAAAGAATGAGGCTTAAAGCATTTATTAATAAATTTTGATTAAGTGCAATATGAAAAGAGAGAGTGCATTTGCATTCGATAAAGACGTTCAAGACATCGAATTATTGACTGGAAAGATCTAAAACATATAAATAAATTAGTCATTAGTAGATATGTCATCTTATTATATTAATGACTGAATGAACACAATCGAAAAATCATGTCATCTCGAGGTAGAAAGGATTAAAATTAAATGAACAAAGATGTATTTGTCTCATTATGTCAAACAGACTAAGTACAGATTAAATGGGTTAAATGAACGATTAAATAGAGACATATGAATAAATTACTATAAGGTATTAAAGTTAATGATCGAGAATCATTGAGGTTGTTTAGTAAAACAAATTAGGATTAAATTAATTCTGAGTAGAGATTTAACCAAAATGAACAAAGAATAGATTTCAGAGGCATTACGCTACTGTGGTGTTAAGATGCGTCAATTTTAGCATATTTAGAGATCTTTTAGCATATTTTAAGCATATTAGAGCATATCTCTAGGTATAGATTTAAGTTATAGAACGAAGTAGTAAATTTGGCATGTTGGTTGAAATGAATGAACTATTAACTTGTGTTAACTATTGTTTTTTTAATTCATAAAAAAACAATATCCCTCCAGCTATAATATCCCATAACCTCCTACAACATTACCAGATCTTATATATACAAATACATGGCATATAATATCTACCTGACCACTCCATGGACAAAGGCTGGCTATAGGCCAGCCGAGGCCGGCGAGTTATTTATATGATTAGTAAGATTATTTTTCAATGCAATAAATAATTATTTGCTATTTTAATGTCTTAAATTATTTATTACTTTCAGGTAAAACTAGACCAGTAATAAATACAAATAAATATATTAATATATTAATTCATTTATAAGGTTAATGTTAAATTATTAAAGAATTTAAAAATTTAAGAACTCATGACTTATTTTAACTATCCAGTTTAAATTAATGAAAAAATAATTGGTAAACTAGAATTAGAAACAAAAATTATTAAAATTCTAAAGCTAGAGAGCTAATGTATTTTATTCAAGTCCAATTATGTAATTTTAGGTCAAAATGATATTGATGCGAATGGATGAACGTAGGAGGTTTAAGCAATATGAACAAAATAATCATTAATACAAATATGTCATGAAATAAATAATGAACAAATAAATCGTACATAAATAGCTAAGACTTTTGAGTTACAAATAAAAACAAAACATCTTTTCATAATTAGGTTTAAAAATTTATAATTTTGATTTGAACATCAGATCGAAGGAAGTGCTTAAAATGTTTCCTTTTCAAAAATGTCAATCGCAGGTTTATTATAGAATTATTTATTGTTCGTACAATGTTCGGCTATTAAAAAGGAGACAAGGTGTACATTGTTCTGATTCACATTAAAAGAAAATATAAGAAGAAAGAGTTTAGCGGAGTTTGTTTATTGTAACAGGGTGTTTGTATTTGTTTATTTATTTTAAACAAGGTTCTTCTAATTTTAAAATAAATTGTTCAAATGGATTTTTTTTTAAATAAATATTTAAACACATTTGATGTTGTTCTGTATGTTATATCAAGTAGTTTTGTAATGAAGTTATATTGCACCATCCAAAAAAAATTAATCTCGTGTCTGTCTGACGGTTTGTCCGTCAATATTATTGTGATCATCCATATTTTAAAATCTGCTTGACTGGTATTTACTTTTTCATGCACTTTTTAATATAAAAAAACTATATACTGTCTAATTAAATACGAATTTTATTATAAAAGACGAGAAAAAAATAAAAGTTTCTGAGATATTAATGAAAATAGTTCTGATTTAAATATAAAAAAATATAAATATAGATAAAACGAAATGTAAAAAATGGCCCGTTGAAACACTTTTTAATTTTTTTTTCATAAAATTAATAATTATTAACGAAAATTCATAAAGACAATATCCCTCCGGCTATAATATCCCATAACCTCCTACAACATTACCAGATCTTATATATACAAATACATGGCATATAATATCTACCTGACCACTCCAAAGGCTGGCCATAGGCCAGCCGAGGCCGGCTAGTTATTAAGTTAATTATGTATAATATGATTTAAAATCGGAATCAATATGAATATAAGAGAGTAATATTAGAATTTATCAACCCGACTCATTAATATTCTTTTGCTGCACCCCACATTCTGAAAGATTAGGTTTATAAGATGAAAGGCAATTATTATTATGTTTAAATCAAGTTAAATTTCTGCAATCTTGGTATGGTTTAACTTAGATATTTACAATGCCGCAGGTTAGTAAGATTTGAGCTTGATAATAATTGGATTTAAATTATTATAATTTTCCATTATATTCGGGTCATGTAAGATACTTAGTGTAAATTTTCCCGGATAAAGTTTAAGGGTAAGATCGATTTACTGCAGGAAAATACTTCGGTTAAATGTACCAACTTCAAAGTTTGAATTAAGATTTTCCATTTTAAAAATAGTTTATTATAAAGAGAGATATGAAATATACGGTTGAGAGAACAAAATTCAATTCAATTCTATCATTAGATATTAAATTAATTTTAAAGATTATTGAAGAATACGATTTTATGCCGCTTATCATAATTTGTATATTTTAAATCTGCGAATGGATTAAAATATCGTTTCACGCTGTTAAAGAGAGGAAATGTTTCTTTTTTTCTTATAAAATAGTATAAAATTAAAACAGTTGTATATTTTTAGCACCGATACAGTTGAAAATAATACATTATAAATGAAGAGCGATTTTCGTGGGAAGCAATCGATTGAATGATTATTGATTGCTTCTTTTTAACTACTTCTTCGTTTTCAAACTTTCACAGTCCCGGTCTCTTCATAATAATTACAAATTATGCTATTAAAAATGTAACTTATAGATATATAAGCTGAGGATTACGATTTAATTAAATCATTCTATTCCGTGAAAAATTATTTACGCAAATATATGAAGATTATTATGAATTCCTGATTTCCATATTATAGTATCAATTTAATTCTTAAAATATTAATAAATTCTACTAGTTTTCACTTTTTTTCACTATACAGGGATTTAATCAAGGCACATTTTTTTTTTCAAAATTTTTCCATTTAAAAGCTTAATATAAAATAAATATGAATGAGTTATATAAATAAAGAAAATATAATAATAAACATTAAACAATATTCTTCCCTATCATTCCAGTATTTCTATTAAAGGAGTAGAATTTCAATTCAATGAATTATTTATTAATATAGTGAATTTATAGAAATAAATTGAATGAATGAAATAATAACTTAATGAAAGACCATATTTCTTGAATGAATAACATTTTTTCAAACTTTTTTCAAGAATAGCTGAGGAAGAATGAAAAGCAATAATAATAGATAATAAAACAAAAATGGAATTGAGGATGGTTTTTTCAATTTCATCTAAGAATTACTATTAAAAAAGCTCAAGATAAAATGTAGAATTAAATAGGAAACAGCAGTTTATTTATACAAGCAGGTGGAATGAAATATTTATGAAGGTATACATACAATTATTAATAGATTTTATCAAATAAAATATATGTTCATGGAATGAATATATGCTTTGTTTTTAGTAGACAGATTGAAAGAGTGCATGTACAATTGAAGTAAATTTTTTCTTTTAATCTACGCTACTATTTTGTGGACAGTATAATGAATTTGCTTTAAATAAATTATGAATGAACCCGAGTAAAGCAAACTGGTAAATATCTAAATCTGAAGCTTCGTTATTAAATGGAAAAGTAGCAAGTATGGATTTTATCATTCAAAAGGGATTGTCACTGGCCATTTCCATTATTGTTTGAGGAGGTTTCAATTCAGCCAGTGGATTTCACGTAGATCAATAACCATTGATTTACAAACATTTGAAGCGAATGTCCAGATCTATTGTGCTAGTATGATTTAGCTTATGTAAGCTTTATCAATAAAGATTAATGATCCTTTGTTACAAGCTTTCCACGAATACTCTGATACCACTAACTGCCATTTGACCCACAATATTATGTGTATGGATTCATAATCATATAATTTCCTATTGGTTTAAAATTGACTATCGACAATTCACGTTGAATTTTTTGCTAAAAAAAAAAAAAAAACAATAATTTAAGCCAATTTTCTGATACACTTATATTAATAACTATCAAATCATTTTGATAATTTAAACATATTATTTTATCGAAAAGATTAAAATACTTTTATTTGGAGTAGAAAATAAAAAATCACCATCGACACATCTATATAAATAAAAATGAATGCTTGTCTGTCTGTCTTTCTTTTATGCCTGCCTTAACCGTTAAATTGCGATGAAACTTTCGGGAATGGTTGGCGCATCCGGGGAAGATTTCTGAGTTAGTAAAACTATGTTCCGATTTTGGTACACATAGGTACGGGGTACAAATGTCAATGTAATGAAAACCCTTCATAATGCATATCGTTGATACTATAATAAAAAGGATATATTCTTCTCTTTACCAAGGACTTAAAAATCTAATTGACAAATATTTCCTAATAGAAAAATCTACTGCAATGGCTTGGAGGAAAGAAAATCATGGAGATATATGCGTTTTAGATCTAATATCTTAGGAAATTTAAGATTTTGTTTGTGTGCATAAACGTTTGACTCCCAAGAGAGTGAAGAGAACTTACGAAATATCTAATTGAAGTTTTTCTTTTGTGGACTTGGTTTTTTTTTTTTATAAGTAGTTAGTTGTTTCTTTGGAATGTAAGTCCTTATTATATTTAATTAAAACAAGCTTTCGCCTAGGGAACCTAGGCTTCTTCAGGTTTTTGAAATACTGTAAATTTAGAGAAACAAATGATCAAAATGAAAACGAATTTTGGAAAAGAAAGTCTTACCAAAGTTAATTTTGATTGTTTTAATGTTTTTTTGAAAAGAATTAATTTTATTTTTTTAAATGACATACCTAATCAAAATTTTGAATTATTTATTTTTATTTGTATTAAATATAATATTTGTGTAAATGTTGCTTAATTTATTGGTGTCTTGTTTCAAGTTTATGTTGTTAGTATTTGATTTTATGTATAACATTTCAAGTGTAAGTCGTTTTTGGTGGTGTTTTTCAGTGTGTAGAATATAATATTTATCTGTGTCTAATGTGTGTTTAGTGTTGTGTGCGTGTTCTGATATAGCTGTGTTAGTGTTGTTATTTGAGATGTCTTTAATATGTTGATGAAATCTGTTTTTGAATTGTTGTGAAGTTTCTCCTATGTATGTTGCAGGGCATTGTTTACAGTTAATTTGGTATACGATGTTACTTTGTTGCAGAGGAGGGATAGAATCTTTGAGTTTGGAGTATAAAATTGATTTTATGGTGGTGGAATTTTTTTGAGCTATTTTGATATTATTATAAGGTCGAAACAATTTTTTAATTTGTTCAGAAGTGTGTTTTATGTAGGGCAGGGTGTAGTATTTAGCTAAAACGGGAGGTGTCGTATTTTGTGAGGTATTGTTAATGTTGTTATTGTGTTTTTGGAGTAGTTTATTAATTATTCTGTTAGGGTAATTATTTTTATTAAGTGTATCTTTTATAAATGATATGTTTTCGTTATGAAATTGTTTATCAGAGAGGGTAAGGATTTGATTAATGAAGTTATTAGCACAGTTAATTTTGTAAGAATATGGTTGGTGTGAATAGAAATGGAGGAGTCTACCTGAATAAGTGGGTTTTGTGTAGTGTTTATATGTTAGTTTGTTATCGTTAGTTTTTATTATTTTTATGTTGAGAAAAGGAAGGGCACTGTTTTCTTCAGATTCTATGGTGAATTTGAGGTTGGGGTGGTAGTTATTGTAGTTATTAGTTAGTTTTGGTTCCCTAGGCGAAAGCTTGTTTTAATTAAATATAATAAGGACTTACATTCCAAAGAAACAACTAACTACTTACGAAATATCTTTCAAATTATGTATAAAATATGTTATTTGAATAATATGTGACATATTATGGGTCTTTCAAATTGACATGCCAGAGCCTGATTTAAAACATTAAAAATAAGCACAGAACTTAATAAAATTTGAACATTGTAAACATAAATTAATTCTTTTAGCAACATTCAAAAAACAAATATTTTCAAACTACATGTTAATATAGAAAATTGTTGATTCTAACAATATTTTGTGCTTGATAATAGTACATTACGCGTCTAGTGCAGAAAGAAGCATTTTGCATGCGAGTGTGGAGTTTGCATGAGCGATAGCGAGGGTAGTAAAACCACACGAGCAAAGCAAAATGCAGTTTTCGAACGAGTTGTGTACCGTACTTTATCTACGATTGTGGATTTTAATAATATATACAGAAAAAAAAATTACTAAATTTCCTATATGTAAGTTCGTATTTCTCTTTTGATTAAGATGACATTAATTCATTGAATTCATTATTTCGGGAGGCGTAATTTTCTCCTCATTTTCGTCATAATCACTTAAATCACTTATTGTTTTTCACTAAAAACTCGATTTAAACAGTTACTTTAATTAAACAAACAGCAAATTAGTTTTGTTAAATTTAAACAAACTCACTCATCGTGCGTTAAGATAAAGAATTCCTCTTTTTTCCCACCTAGGGCGGAAGAAGGAGGAATTCCTCACCTTATCGCACGATTATGAAACGCGCATGCGCAATGAATTCTTCTACGAAAAGAATCCCTTTCCACGCATCTAAACAGAGATATAGTGTTTATATTTCGTATCAATCGTAGATAAAGGCTTATTAAAGTTGACTAATGATAGTTAAATCTCCTAGTAATGATCTAATATGATTGCTTAATATTTTAAACTATAAATATTTAAATATTCTCAAAGCTTAAAGAAATCAAAAATAAGGAACTCACCCTTGAAAAGCAAGTCGAAAAGTACCTATAGTAATTTAGGTTCGATTCACTAAGATGTTCCGTGCCAATTATGATTTACAGAGGTAATTCTTTTATTGTAACACAATAAAGGAGGTTATTTCGTTTTTATGACCACTTACTTTAAACTAGAAAACAATAAAATAATAATAAAAATAAAAATAAAATGGTGAAGTATAAACTTTTTTTATTTTTATCGCATTGATTATTTATTATTTGGAGTTTTCAATAATACGTTTCTTGATTTATATATAAGGGTACTATGTGTAGTTCAATTTTGCTCCGTTCGTTTCCATAAATTGACTTTATTTCATGAATATTTTATTGCTCTTAATCAACTACTCTATCTTAATCGAAAATAAATCTATCAAAACCAAATGATCTCTGTTTATGTTATGATGTTGTCCTAGAAATACAAGGCTTAATGTGAAAAAGGTTTGATATGAATATAATCGTCTCAGTCTAAATCGATTATACAGTAGGTAAATTTATCGTCTAGAAATCTCCTACCTTCTCTACCCGGAGTTCGACCTAGTACAATTTTTTTTCATTTAGTTATTTTTTATTTATTTTTATTTTTTAAAAAAACGTGATCAACTGTTAAATTTACGTTATCTAATAACATTTATATTTAACGATCAAAGATATTTTTCACTTATTACATCAGTGTGTTTGATCGGAGTATTTGAGCATACAATGTGCTATGTCAAAATAACCAACTTAGAGCGTAGAAGCCCGTGGATATTTGAGGCCTGCCAAAGGTCTTATATATAACTATATTTACTGGATGTAACGGAGTTAGTGTGTCGCTCTATCAGCTTTATAAACATTACAATTGGCATATGCAACCTGTTAGACGCCACTTCATATAACCAAACCATTTATATGGTTATACTGGGTGAACCCTGAGCGGAGGAAGAGGGCTGGTCCGGGAACTGAACACAGATTCGCGGCCATCCCCCAAGTTGTGACCATGTTCAATACTGTGTAACTTTATTATAGCATAGAGGGGGGAAGGGGGGGGCAGCTCCTTTATATGAGCAACTGAGGCCGCAGTAATCACTAAATATGGGGGTGTAAAATAAAAAAATTATTGACCTAAGATTTTTTATACTTAACAATTGCACAGCCAAACTTTTTTCGTTTGGTGTGAATTGTGTATTATCAACTTTAAGAACCTGCTTTTTCACTGTAAATTTGTGTATGTTCTTGTTGATAATAAAATAAATAACGATGGTGACACAATAAGTCATCATTTCTTCAAAGTTGGCATATTTGAGTTATTATAGTCAAATTGTTCAGAAGAAATCTCTATAAATCTAGTTAGACCTTATATTATACTCTTGAGGTTACACTAAGTTAATACAGAATATTTATAGAGATATTATAGTCGAATTGTTCAGAAAGAAAAATCTCTATTAACCTAGTGTAACCTGGAATTTGACTATTTTAACGTTGAGGATAAACTATGTTGTCAGAGATAGTTTTTTGTACATTTATTTACTTAATATTGAACCTAATAAATATAAATACTTATACTGTTTACCGAAAGATACATTTTCATGCAAATATGATACCAGAAACAACTTGACTTCCTTAAAAAATTGATAAATTTTAATGTAAATAAAAATATCATTACTAAGAAAATTAATTATATTTAGGACCTTACTTAATTAACAATTAACGTTTTCTATTTAATACTTTTCTATTTTTATTTTTTAATTTTTCAAACTTTAATAAATATACTTTTTGTTTAAATTTTAATTTACATTTGTTATTATTACTATTACAATCGTTAATATGATATGCATGAAAAAATACGAGTTTTTCCATTGTCGATCCTATTTTCTGTTTGAATAATGTATTATATAAATAATGTATTATATAAATAAGTTTTTAAGATTATAAAAGAATAAAATAATTTGATTTCTTCTTGACTTTTTTCATTTATTTATTTCTTATAGGTGTAATTTTTATTTTTATTTATTTATTTTACCTCCAAAAGCTTTTAGTGCTTTTAAAGTATTCTTTAATAAATAATATTTTAAAAATATTTGTATTTGTATTTTTTTTAAATTTTTAATTTATTTTTATAATTCGTTATTTTTTTATGATCAATTATTATTTAACTGTGTATTTTTCTTCATCTCTTAAAATAATAAATAAAATTTATGTGAAACGAAAAAAAAAAGAAATTGTAATAAAAACTTACAAATATTATGTATAATTTTATTATTTACACTAATATATATAAGAAAACAAATGCCTTTCATTTAAGAAGAAAAATGAATTTAATTTAATTTCATAATTTTGTGTTTCTTTATTTTATATTCTGGCTTTTAACAGAAAATATTGTTAGAAAAATGAGTCAACGTACCTGATACGAAACGATATGTCATAACTTATTGTTTTATTTCATAAATATATTCATATTTAATAATTACAGTTTCAAAATTAAAATTAGTGGATTTGTTGGTAGTTCAAAACGAGTGAGATTAATTTGAAAACAATGTTTAATTGTAATTGAGTGTGAACAATATATTTATGGCCACCATAAATAAATATTTGGATAAAAATTAAACTAATTTTAAATATGGTTAAAATAAAATTAAATAAGAACTTATTCAAGTTCAATAAAGGGTTTGAGCGTTAGTAAACTAATATATAAAGTTATAGTTTACCCACAGACTAAACATTTTATTGATTTTTACTTTTTATTATTGTTTAACTACAATAATAGACTTGAAATATTATTCTCGACCTACTCGTGCAAAGGAAATCCTGTTTATTTAGTCGATTTTAGCCAGACTTGGATTTAAACGGTGAATAAAAATAAATATTGAATACCAAATTAACTAACCTCAATAAAATCAACTAATTAGTGTCATTTCAACCATGGTTGAATTAGAAAACATATTATATTATTAGGTATGTACATCCAAAAAAAAAGAAGTCCTTTCCTAAGTATGTATTAACTTCCTACCTATAATTACTACCTACACTGTACTACCTACACTGTATGATAACACTACAGTGTTATCATACAGTGCAACATTTGGGATCTTCAGTGGGCCAGTTTTAACTATCCACAAATTCTGTGAAAGAATGGTTCGTTAGACCTTGAGAAATTGAAACCTTGGCGGATTTTTACATTTGCGAATGCACAGTGGCTGCTATAAATAAATTCAATTTCAATGACATTCATATTGGACCATCTAGGTCCTAACACGCATAATCCTTGAACATTTCATCAAAATCAAATGGAAATTGTGGAAGTTATGCGTGTGGCAAGGTTTCTTGGACCCAATGACTGACATTCATGCTAAAAGACAAACAGAAATTTAAACTAAATTTGTTTAGGGAAGTTTAAAACGTAAAATGCTAGTGGAAATTTTGATTATGGAGCAAAAAAATTGTCACCTCTAAAAGTGAACACAAAAGTGCATCCGCTGCCTTGGTAGACTGTGAAGCAATATTCGCCTGTGTAAATAGTTTTATTTACATTACAAAGTTGTTCAAAAAATAATTTATTCTTATTCATGGTGACCATATATATTATAACAGAGAATGTTATATTACCAAATGTTTGATATCATTAACCAAATTGGCTGGATATTCAAATGATACTAATTCTATTAATTCAGCAACTATGAAAGGGAAAAATCTTGAACGTTTAATATACATTATCTTGGTATTTGTTCTACTTAAGATCGATTATTATATGAATATTTATACGCTATAAATTTAAAATAAATTATTGTAAATAACGGCAGAGATCAGTGAATGTCAACTTAAATTATATTTGAAGATGTCTTGGGTTGTTAACATGTTATATTGTTAGTATAGCTGTGTCATCCTTGAAAATATGTAATTTTTCACATTAATCTTATTATAACTTATTAAAATATTTTATTGTACTTACTCAATCGTATAGTCTTTGAAAAGTATGATAGTTACAAGATCAAAATATATCGACTTAATATTTATGCATTCAACTTCTTAATTATTAATAAAAATTTGAAAATATGTACTGTTTTAACTTTTTAAACTATATTAACAATAGCATGTACCAATCGTGTACATGAAATGTCGTGGTACCCATTTACTTGGTTCCCCGCCCCAAACTACTTTTTAATGTGTTACCTATTCCGGCATTTCTTTTGATTGTTACTCCCCTTATAGTAAACAGAAGGGAGTAAAAATCTAAAGAAGGTGTACGCAATGTTCTTTTTTTAAGCTGCTACTTCCCTTATAAAAACAAAAGTGTGATATTCCTTTGTCCCGAAGTACATTGGCCTAAACACCCCTTTGTCTTAATATTTATTTAGACAAAGGAATGTATAAATAATTATATCCATTTATAATATAAAAAAAGGGGGAGTACCAATCTAAAGAAGTACCCACATTCCCTTGTCATAATAGTTAAATAGACTAATAGATAATATTACCTTTACAAACAAAAAAAAATGTGTTAGACTGTTACTCCGCTTATAAAAAGCAGAAGCCAGTAACAATCTAATGAAGGTGTTCTTCTTTAGACTGTTACTCCCCTTTTAAAAACAGAAGTGTGATATTCCTTTGTCCCGAAGTTCTTTGGACTAAATAAACATTTGTGTTAATAGACAAATTCATTATATGTGATTTAGTGAACAAATCTAGGATGGGTATAAATACATTTTATTTCACGTGGCACCTCATTTAGTTGCTTATCCACCTATGGCTGGGTAACCAAATAAATTAGTACCCTTATTTATAGTGCGTATCTCATATATTTTAATCTCATAATATCATACTAAAAACAAAAGCTTTTGGTGTTAAAACCATTACAGTAACATGCATTTTAATATTTTTAAGATCCATGTTAATACGTCATTATTTCATTTCATTCATTAATAATTATTGAAGTATTATGGCATTTTTAAGTCAAAGCTTCATATTTATAAGGAGATTATTGAATTAATTAAATATTTTTTCTTCCGATTATACTTTATTTAAAAAAAAGTTGTTAAATATTAACTCAATTTATACCGGCATTTGTAATCTTTTAAGTTTCATTAATGTAAACATATTATAAAGATATTTAAAAAGGCGATAAAGAAGCGATAACTAAACGATTAAGAGTAAGAGAGAAAATTAGATAATCCATTAATATTAAAATAATACAAAATTTAATTTATCGTAGTCAAATAAAAGTGAATTAAAAGTGAAATACGTTTTTTTTAAATTAAACGTCTCGAAATAATTATAATTGTAAAATATTTATTTAAGAATGAATAATTCACTTACCATTGTGTATTCAAGGATTGTATACCTTCATTTTGTTTAAATATATACAACACTAAGAATTATATCATTAAACAATAATAAATTATACATGTGTGTGTATGTGCGTATTTAATTTATACATTAAAAAAATATTAAAATAAATAAATAAAAATTGCCTAAAACTGAGAAATCTAAAGGACGTTAATTTAACTAATATTATTATGCTTGTTGTATTACTCTTAATATAAATATTTCTTTTAAAAGTATAATTTGTTTTATATAAATATATTTAAATAAGGGTCCCTCGATTTTGGCTACAGACATGAAAACTAAATGTGAATATATTTGGGGGATTTTAGAGTTTTATTTCTTATATTTTTTTTTAATTAATTATGTTTTATTTTTTCTATCTTTCTTCTTTATAATACAGCTATATTTCCCACTCACCTAGGACTTTCTCAGGCTGATAACATAAATTTTCTGTCACATGATTCATATTAGTTAAAAATTTATTTTAGAGAAGCCAGAGTGCCCGTGTGGCTTTAGACACTTGTCACGTCTGCTTGGCCATCAATAAATCGAGGTCAACACGAGGTCATGAGTTCGAGCCCGTGCTTCGGCCCTCTGATTTACATACCTCACTAATGATCCCACTATACTTGCTTCGGCGATACACTGCACAGAGGATGTATGAAGTGGGTAGAACTCTACCAAGGGGCTAATTACTAGGTTCAAATAAGTGGTTCGTCCTACCCGTCTAGTACTAGTACTAGACCTACCACTAACTACTACTACAAATTATTATTTATGTGCACGTTATTATACATTAAGGGAGAAGTCTCTCCCTGGCAGTCAACCCGGAAAGATTCATTCAATTTATATAGTAGAAAATGCACTTTGCTTCGAAGCTTACAGAAGCCTACATTAAAACTCAACACAATCACTCTCAGTGATTGCGTCTCAAAAGAACGAATTTTTTAATGTCTTCGATTAAAAAAATCGTTTCAGACTATCTTTCGGTCTGTCAGTCGCTCAAAATGTTTGCAAACCTCCATATTTTAAAAACTACTCATCTAATTTTGATGAAACTCTAATGCCATAATTTTAAGGCCATAATTAGCCCCTTGTGAATTCCATAGTCAATCTAAATAATAAACTCAACATTATTAATTAATTTCAACCTTCCCACACAACTTTCACAAATCTTTTTTATAATAAATACCGATGTTAAAGGAAGTGAAAATAAAAATGACATGTTTTTGTAAATTTCTACTAATATAAGTCATGTGACTGAAAACATAGTTACAAAACTGAGAGAGCCCTAAGAGAGGGTGAAATATGAAAATATGAAATATAATAAATATGTTTTATATAGAAGAGAGACGTTTAATTGGAATTTAAGGACAACCTTAAAACACCCTCCTCCCCCCCCCTCCAAAAAAATAAAATAAAAATATGCCATCAAGTTTTTTATTATTAAAATATTTATAAAAGAAAATGGGTTCAAATAACTAAAAAAAAAAAAAATAAAATATTATTTTTTATTTTAGAGAATAAATGGAGAACTTATAATTTAGGGAGTTACAATTCTACGCATCACTTAATTGCTTTTAGATCTTTCTATTATAGATTTAAAAGCTGACTTTAAACCATTGTACATAAACTATATAATACATAAGTATTCTATTAAACATTTATAATTTTTTAATTATTCTTCGTATTATTTAAATAAAATAAAAAATATTATTCTAAATAATTTTCTCCATATAAAAATTAAAATGTGTTTCCAATGTCACTAAATTTATTAATTTTATTTATTTAATTTAATTGTATTATAGCCATTTAAATAATAAATGTAAATTAATGTAACGAATGTTACCTTATTTTAGAGTGGAAGATGTATAGAAGAAGAAAAAAATATATTTAAGAAAACCTTTATCGAAAGATAATTAAAATTGTATATAACATATATTTATAAAATTTAAAAATAAATAACCTTATTCAATAAAATATACTAAGTGAATATCGACAGTGAAATAATTAAATAAAATTTAAGGATAGGAAGAAACATTCTTGAATTATACCTTGAAGATGGAAATGTATTTGCTAAAACATAGCTTTATACTTTTGAGGAAAACTCGCTATTCTCAGATATTATTTTATATATTATATGGTAATAGTGTGTTCTTATAAAATGTCATGTTATAACATTTTCTATCCAAAAGTTGTTGGTACTCTAAAATTGAACTAGGTATCCCGAAGGATAATGAGTGGCGCTAGATAGTTCTCGTACATAGAGTGTAATTTATTGGGTAATTTTACAATAATTATTGAATTGTACCGTTTGTGTTTAAGTAACTATTTTAGATTTTTTCACATTATCAGAATTTTAGATCCACTTATTCCGTTTAGATCATGATTTTGAGTATAACATGGTAATATTTGGGTCATAATCACGATTGTGGTTGTGTTCACCTTCAGATCTGAAATGTGCAATCACTATTCACGTTTAGATTATGATAGGGTGTATAACATTGTTATAAAAGTGTCCTTGACTGTATTTTTTCTCCAATGAGTGATAGTGACTCATAATAATGGATGATCATAGTGTGGTACTGTTCACGTTTAGAACACGATTGTGGATGTATTTTTCACCTTCAGATCTGAAGTGTGCAATCACTGTTCACGTTTAGATTATGATAGGGTGTATAACATGGTCATAATAGTGTCCTTGACTGTATTGTTTCTCCAATGGGTGATAGTGACTCATAATAATGGATGATCATAGTGTGGTACTGTTCACGTTTGTAACACGATTGTGGATGTATTCTTCACCTTCAGATCTGAATTGTGCAATGTTATGTTCACGTTTATTTATAATAGTAGCGAATGTTATTATTATCAATTAGATCATTATTGACAGTATACTATTCACGTTTAGATAATGGTATGCGGTAAACTATTCACGTTCAGTTAATGGTAGAGGGTAAACTATTCACGTTCAGATAATGTCAGTGGATAGTTGATGTATTTTCAGAACCAGAAGTATCAAAAAGAAGAAATAATACAAGGTTATAACTAATAACTTATAAACCACAAAAAATGTCATCAGATACTTTATTTGAAATATTCAGCGAGAAAATTTCAATTAATGTTTTTGATTTCTATTGTTGCTATAGGATGGAATACAAAAATCAACAAAATTAAGATTGTCAACAGATAAAACCGTAGTTTTTAACAGACAGAACTAGGATTGTCAACAGATAAAACTAGGGTTTTAACACACAAAAACATCGGTTTTGAACAAAATTACAACATAGGTTTCTCTTTTTTTAAAGAAAACCTATGTCTTTACAATATGAGGTCTAATATTTCTCTTTCACCATATATAGTGAAAGGAAATACCCTAAAATGGTAATTATTTGATCTTTTTCTATCATTATATGATCACTTTTTAATACAGTGTAGGAGTATTTAAAAAAATTAAATATTTATTAAATAATTATTGAACAACAATTTACACAAGAATAATCAAATATTTGACGTAATCTAAAACAAAAACTATTTTAATAAAACACCTAAAAAGTGGAATAACATAATGATTGCAGCATGGTAGAACATAGAGATAATTAAATGTATATATATTTAATATTACGTACATAATATATATACGAGTATATACATTATGTACAACTAATTTTGTTCTACAAATCTAACTTTGTTAGAAAAGTTAAAAAACTAATTCAAGCCAGTAATAATAATAATGTGAGATATTAATTAAATTAAAATGAATCATAATCGACGTATAATTCTTTCTTTGTTTTAATGTACTTTGTAAAAATGTTTTCTGTTATATATTGTTATTAAATACATTTGTATAAGTAAAAAGATTTACTTATTTAATATATAATATTTTATGTTGTAAAAGTGTAAATAAAACTTCGGATTACTACAAGGAGTAAATCAAATTGACTTTTTTAAATTAAATTTAATTTTAACATTAAATTAATATTTTTATTGAATATTTATGTAATAACTGCTGTTATATTTATTACATTTTTAATAGCATTAGGTATAATTTAATAAATCTAGGGAAAAATAAATATATATTAGAAATTGTTGACTTTGTATATATTTTATTGCTAGATTATATATTTGAAAAGAAATAAAATTTAAACTAAGAAAAAAAAAATGCAATTAAAAAAAAAAAAAAATAATATAAATTGTGTAAAAAAAAAATGTCTTGGTATTCATTCAATCAACGGGTATAATTATAAAGTAATTTAAATTTAAAAAATAAATAATTTTGTATTTAACTGATGTATTATAATAATTATATTGTGATTAATAAATGTTATGGTCCCGCATATTGTTTTATTAATTTTATTATTTATAGATCTATATTTATTATAATTAATCAACATAAAATATTAGGTGTATTAAGAATTTTAGATGATGTAATCATAACAGTAATTAGATGGCTTACCTTGTGTTAGTTGCTGTCTGATCCCATCTATTAAATAATTAAATCCTCTCATGGAACTTGAACTTGAAGAACTTGACCTAATAATATGTGGTGTGGTGTCATTTACTGAATTAGATAGAGAAAGTTCCTGAAAGACTATGAGGTTGTCAAGAGTTTTCTTTAAAATTTTGATCCTCTCATGTTTTAGTACTTGATCGGAAGACGAAATAACTTACTTTATTTTAATGCAAGTGATGTAGTATCATTTTATGAATTATATCCTTACTGATTAGAAAAAATGCTTGAAATGCAATGCCGTTGTCAAGCGATATAATTAAAATTTAGGTTGATTTTAATTTATTTTGTCAAAATGATGATCCGAGAATTACTTCAGTAATTCTAGAGCATTTCTTAATGTAAATTTAAAAAAAAAACTCACTTTATTTTATATGCTTAATTAAATATGATATGAATATATAATTTTATCTGCTTAAATTATTTTTGTATCTTTAAAAACCAATAACTGACTTTATTTTATATGCTCGAAATAAAATTTCGATCAATTTTATGCTTGCTTGGTCAAGATGTAAGCCCAGCGTAACAAAAATTCCCCGTAAAAAAGCCCAAAAAGGCAAAAAGCTATCGGCCACTTCTCTCATACACTTGATGTATCATCATCATCAGTGTGAAATATGTCTTACCTCCCTGGGATTCAAACCATCGCAGGGTATATTGATAAGGAATTTGGTTTCCGGGGAGAATAATCGAGTACGTTAACCAACCCTCGTTATCTACCTATTAATCCCCTTCGTTTTCTTTGGGGTTAAATCCCTTCTCACCTTATCAGTTAACTCAAGCCTAACCATTCTTTCTACTAAAGAACTAAGCAAGGTGTTCACTTTCTGTACGTCTTTCAGCTTCATTGTGGATAGAGTACACTACGTTTTGTTGTACCAGGTTTGTACCCCAGACATAATTTTACATGACTACTACACATGATTGTCTTACTACTTACTTATTACTTACCATGGATGAAAACTAAAATGCTTGAGTGTGGTAATATGGAGATTCATAGTGTCTAAAGTAGGGAAAAAAATTCATTTAACATTATTTCCTGCTGTCTTTTTAAGTGAATTGAGCGCCAGATGACATTGATGTTGGATATCGGCACACCAAATAAGTACATACTAGTAATTAAGGTTTTCAATGAGTTTACCAGTTAAGATACGAAAGCAATTGTGTCGTAATTAGAAGATGAATAGTGCCTAAAGTAGGGAAATTCATTTCAAATTGTTTCCTGCTGTTTCTTTGAAAGTAAAGTAAATGGTGCCGCAGATGACATTTATTTTGGATATCGGCAAATCTAAGTAAGTACTCGTATTTCAGGTTTTCAACGAGTTTACCAGTAATGGCACGAAAGCAATTGTGTCGTGAATACATTTAGATACTAGCATGATGCTCACAGCTGACTCTAGGGCTAGGACCCATCCTTAAATAATAAAAAGTGATTACATCTTCTCTTAATTTTAGTAAACACCTTATAAATGAAAATATCCTTGACTGATGCATATTAATTATAATTAAAATAATAAGAATAAATGATTTATTTTACTCTTAACATAACTTTATGTATTCGTGACAATCCTGCAAAATTGGTTTAGAATTGTGATAGTAATTTATTTGCTAATTTTAGACTATAGCAATAGGTTTAAATTTAACTCTTAGAGAAAATTGTTTAAATGAGTAACAAATATGTACTCTTCAGAACATCCTGAATTACATATTAATGCACAATTTAGAAACTGAAGAATTTTCAACAGGGCAAATCATGATTGTTGAAATAGCCCCAAACAAGCTATAACAGCGAACTGAAAAGAATCATGTCATAATAAAGGTATACAATTTGGACCATATTTTTATATTAATACATTATTCTTTGATGTTCGCTTCGACAATTTCTTAACTACGTATTCGACATCTTTACCTTTTGTTTCTGGGACAAAAGCCATAACGAAAATTCCACCTAAAAACGCCCCAACTCCAAACAGACCGAAGGTTTGACCTGCTCCTATCCATAAAGTTAAATCTTCAAATGTTTTGGTAACGACAAAAGCAAGACCCCATGATACAGCAGCGGTAGCTGCTGAGATGACACCTCTCGCGGCTGGACGTACCAATTCCGCCATCATGATCCAGGCGACCGGACCGGCGCCGAAGTTAAAAACAAAACAGTATGTACAGATCGCTATTACTGGTAATAGAGATAGACCTAAAAAAAAACAAATGTACTATAGGCATTTACATAAAATAAGAAAAGTTCAATGAAAAATAAAGTTAAAAAATAATTATGAGCATTCGCTTGTTATAAATTGTGACGATATCACATTACTTTTAAGAGATATAATTTAATGATTTTTTTATAATCTAAAAGACTTTTTTTTATAATTCATAATTATTTATAGATATTAGTTCGCTTACAGAAATATCTAAACCAGGGGTGGGCAATGCGGCTCTTCGTTGAATTAAGTGCTATTCCCATTTAAAATTTATAACTTTTCTGGGTTTAATGATGTGAAAAGTTGGAAATCTTCAAAATTATATATTGTAAACCAATTTATTTGAGATATAATTGAAGATATATTTACAATTTCTGAAATAATACTTGTTCAAGAATTGGCAAATAAATTTGAGTTATTAGATGTGAATGAGAATCAGGCATTGCAAATGCAGCATAAATCTACTTCTCCAGTTACATTTTAGTAACTCGTGGCAGAATCAAAATATCCAGGCTTAAAGTAAGCTGCTTATGGTCTAATTTCAGTTTTTAGTACAGTTTTGTTTTATAGTTAGAATTCAAAATATCGTTCTCAGTTGACCAATAATTATCTAAAAGAATTGCTGCGGACGTATTTAACAAATTTCACGCCATATTTCCAAGATGTGACCAAAGTTTTTCGCTCAACGTTTATTTTATTTTAATTATTAACCTTTTGAAATAATTGGCAAGTGTACTTTACATAGCACTTATGACTTGAGAAGAATATGCAAATATCTTACATTTTAATTCGTTTATTTAATACTATTTAATTATGGTGTGCCTTTTTAAAATCCATGAAAAACCGGAATGCGCCTCCCCTTGACCTCATGCGCACCTAATCTACACTGAAAATATAATTTAACTATCCGGATGAGCTTCACAACGAAATGGGATCAGTAAACTTTCTTTTTATCGTGTGTATTGCCTTTTTTTAATGAATCAATTGCAACTTGTAAAAATTATTTTAAATGACATTAAATCTTTTTAATTTTTTCACATACTTAATATAAAGAGAAAGTATTGTGATGGCGTATTATAAGTTCAATTTTGAGATTTTTATGGATTTACTTACGTCTTAATGTCCCCTAAATCCATAAAGTGGTTTTTAAAAAATGTCTGTCTGTCCTCTGTAGTTTGTCGTGTGAAGTCTATGCAGAACCAAGGATTTTGATGCAACCAATTTTGTCGTATAGGTTCAGAAAAATTATACCCCGAATGGAACTCCATAAATTAATTTCAATCTAAATTTGAGGGCGCCACCCAAAAAATTGAAAGCAACGTGAAAGAAAATTATATCTCGACCGAGGATTTTGATTAAAATCTTCTAAAATGTATTGCACTTTAAATACAAATATAACGACATAAGTCGTTTTCCTATGGAATAATCTAGTTTCCGAGATATTGATGAACATCGAAATAAATAATTATTAACAACTACTAGTTGCAAACGTTTAAAAAATAAATCTAAGAAAGTATTATTCAATTTATCGGACTGATTTATATTCTATAATTTTATTTTTAAATAATAGTAGAATGTTTTCTATATGTAAATATGCATAGGATGCTAGATCAAAATGCCATGGCTAAATTGAAATATCTATCTAGTACTATATCTATAAAAAAAATTTATTTGAGCACTAATGGGTTAATTTTTATATTATTGATCAATTTAAAATTATTTTTTAAAGTTTTTGTAAAGTTAAAATTAATAGGACAAGAGATTTTAAGGTTGTTTAAATTGTGTAATATCAAAGTGAGCATAATGTCGCGTTTAAAGTCACATTCTTACAGCTAAATTTCATCTTTGCTCCTTCTTATAAAAAGGAAATGGGCTTAAAGATGAAACCAGACATTCATGTCTTGCTTTAGCTTTAATACAAGTTTTACAACCAAGGGTTGGTTTAATGGTGACATTGCTCATAACATTCCTTACAATTTCATGTTCCATCCACAACGTTATGTTCCAACATAAATGTATTCCTACATTTAGAACATGGTTTTTGAGTTTATCTCTTTAAAGTTTACATTTATAGGATTTTAATAGAGTTTTTAGTGCTTTATAACCTCACAGTTTAAGGTTTATTGTATTAAAAAGATGATAAAAATAATAATTTATCAGGGTAATTTAATTTTAGTATAATATCATGAAATGTCTTTTTAAATCTTGACATAAAATGAATTAAAAATATAAGGCCATAATAAGTGAATATTAAGTGACTATAAATGCATCAAATAAAAGATCATAGGTTATAATAGAGTGCACCATTAAAACCATCATGATCAGTAGGTCCGAGAAAACGATTTTTTAAATAAACAAAAAATTCTTACCGAATGATAATACAGGGTTATTACAAATCATGTTCATGATTTCAAGCATACATAAATGTAGTTTTTTTATCATACAAAAAATAAAATGGTTACACATTTTAAGGAAAACTCAAAAAAACGTTTCATCCCTCAGAATTATAAATGTTCGACATGGGAACCCCTTGTGACATGACAGATATCAGCCTGTAATCAAGCTCTTACCATACTTTGTTAAGAGTGTCTTGATAGCATTGGTAATCCGTTGTTGGATCTCAGGTATGCTTTCTGGTAATAGAGGTTTATACACTTAATTGATGTATCTCCACAAGAAAAAATACTTCTTGCATACGAGTCTGCAAGACAGTGAGACATTTTCATGTTTTCGCTCTGCTTAAACTACCGACATAAAATGAAATAAAATTGGTAATTTATTCAAGTAATTGATAAAAGTAGATGGAAGATAATTTTTATTCTTATCTCCACACCGGCACTGCCGCAGCTTAATTACAAAATACTGAATTTAAAGGCGCCGGCCCGCCTTCTACGAATTGTTAATATGCCTTCATACTAGGTAGGCCGAGAGGGCTGAGAGTTGATGGCACCTTCCTGTACTTTCCTAACTCCCTGTCACACGTATAAATCATTTCGAATCTCTTCGGCCCTGTGATGTGCGGTGGAGAGAGGCCCAACAGCTGGTAGACTCGATTACACCCCTCCTATAGCTTTTTAACTCCCTGTTATACTTTTCTGAGTTTTTAAGCTAAAAGTAACGTAACGTTTTTGACTTATGTTCCATAGCCTTAACATATAAATGTCAAAAATCTCAGGGGGTGATGTCTGGGGATCTTGGAGACCAGTTCAAGAGTGCGTCATC
This sequence comes from Gerris lacustris, assembly GCA_951217055.1. Taxonomy (NCBI): domain Eukaryota; kingdom Metazoa; phylum Arthropoda; class Insecta; order Hemiptera; family Gerridae; genus Gerris; species Gerris lacustris. Next base: position 24,009,795 of record OX578284.1, read on the forward strand.
ATTTGGACCAGCGCGTCCGATCCATTTCTCAGGCATCAAATTATTATGTTCAGTGATACGTACCCAAACAAATTTAAACACAACTTCATGAGTTTTTCTTTTCACTGGTACCTACTGAAGTGGTCTTAAAACATATTAAACCAGTTATATTTTCAATCGAAATCAGGAACATCATTTGTAATTACCCTGTACATTTGTATTGTGATAGTCACAACTAAATGTGTCTGCTATTATTTTGGAAACGTGATTTGTTTGGAAAAGATATTGTTTTTGTTACGTCTTCGGATATATCATGTGGACTTATGTAGAGAAAAAATCTAGATAAGTGCTAAATTGTAAATAGACCTAAATAAACAGAGGTTTGGTGTGATTTTTCCTTCACACTACACCTGGACTGTATCTAGACACGGATGCAGGTGAAAAGAAAACTATACACTTCGGCTAGCAACACCAGAAATAAAGTGATAACTGGTATTAGTAGTAAATGTAGTAGTTAACAGGTATTAGATAACAGGTAATCTTCCCGCTGCGGGTTAATTACACACTATTTTAAACTTCTTGTTACCGAAAATTGGTCTACTTCTCGACAACCTAGAAAGCTGAAATTTTCACCTTGTATTTACTATGTCACCTTTCCAATTTCAAGATTCATTAGTTAAATTAATTTAGATTATTAATTAAGATTTTAATTAATTTAGATTATTAATTAATTTAGCTGTTATTTCAACGCAGACTGTAGTACATGTGGCATTGGCTTTCTTTGAATTAATAAAAATACCTAAAATATTACTTAACTCCTTATAAACTAAGGTGAAATACGGAAGCAGACTGTGAACAATCAATGTTTGGAAAACGTTTAATGATGTTCCTTAATGAATGACACAACTAAATTAAAAATTAACAATGTAAATCCTTTTAAACCACAACTCAGACTGATTTTATTTTGAATAATTTAACAAGTTATAATAAATAATTATACTTGTTAAAAGTTATTGTTATTTATTAACAAGTGTTAAAGTCTAAAATATTGAATGACTTCAACACCTCCCCTCATTCAATGGTTTGTTTCAGACCTATGGCAAGACAAAGCTTCCGCAGTCGTGGAGACATAAGTGGCTTTGTCAGTAGATCTGCTGATTGTTTTTCAGTTTCAATTTTCTTTATATCTATTTCTTTCTTTGTCACTAGCTCCCTGACAAACAAATGACGAATCCTAATATGTTTTGTCCGGCGATGGTACTCGGGATTTTGTGCAAGTTTAATGGCTGCCTTATTATCCACCATAAGCACCGGATTCCCTTTTAGTTGGGCCATACCCAGATACAGCCTCTTGAGCCACACTAGTTCACGTGCCCCTTCACTAGCTGCTACAACTTCAGCTTCTGTTGTTGAGATAGCAACAGATGGCTGCAGCTGACTTAACCAGGATACTGCGCCACCGGAATAGAGGCACACAACTCCTGAAGTCGATCTCCCAGTTTTCAAGTCTCCTCCATGATCTGCATCACTGTATGACTCGATGACACCAGACTTAAAATTGGCTTGGTACCTTATCTCGTACTCCTTGGTACCTTTCAGGTATCTGAAGATACGCTTGACCCTGCTCACATCGTGGCTAGTTGGGTGTTCAAGACTCCTAGAGATGCAGCCCACAGCATAAGCTATGTCAGGACGGGATCCACATGCTAGGTACATTAGTGCACCTACTGCCTGCCTGTAAGGAAAGTCCGATGACATCTCTGCTGCTTGGACTGAGTCATCTTTTATTATTGGCGTGGTTACAGGGCGACAACCAGACATGTTGAATCGTTCGAGGATTTTCTCAATATACCCACTCTGGTTGATCTTCACTGAACCATCTTTACTCCTACTAATTTGAAGACCAAGGTAGAAAGAGGCGTCTTGATGTGTTATCTTGAATTCCTTTTCAAGTTCTTGCAGAAATTCTTCTTTATCAGCCACATCACTCCACGCAAGAAGACCATCATCAACATAAAGACTTAAGATGAGCTGGCGACCTCCTCTTATCCTTGTAAACAAGCAAGTATCAGCTGCACTTTTGGAGAAACCCATCTTTTCAAGATGATCTGCAAACCTTTTATGCCAGCACCTTGGAGCTTGCTTAAGACCGTACAGACTTCTCTTAAGTTTGCAGACTCTTCCAGAGCCATCATTGTAGCCTTGAGGTTGTTCCATGAAGATGGTTTCTTCAAGATCACCGTAGAGAAAAGCTGTAGTGACATCAAGTTGAGTTAATCCCAAATTTTCATTTGCTGCTACACTCAGCAGTGCTCGGAATGTACTGAGCCGTGCTACAGGACTAAAGGTTTGATCGAAATCTCTTCCTTTCTTCTGTCGGAAACCTTTTACTACTAGCCTAGCCTTGAACTTGTTTACACTTCCGTCAGGATTAGTTTTCACTTTGTAAACCCATTTACATGGAATTGCTTTGAGGTTTTGTGGAAGATCAGCTAATTCCCAGGTTTGATTTTCCCCGAGGGAGTTCATTTCCTTTTCCATAGCTTCTTGCCATTTTTCGAAGTCTCCATTTTTTAAAGCTTGAGTGTAGTTTTCTGGTTCAGTTACTTCATTTACTTCAGCTACAGCAGACATGATGAAATCTTCATACTTCTTAGGCAAACGAAGCTTTGACCTATCTCTTAATCTCATCGTATGAGTATTCGATCTTTGAGAATACCGATCATCGTCATCACTTTCATCAAGAGATTTGCCAGGTTCAGGTTGATCGAAGCCTAAGAAATCTGATCCTGCATTTGAAGTACTTTGGCTGTCAATTGCTTCCTTAGATGCTTGAAGATCTTCTCTTTCATTATTAATAGCTTGTTCTTCTAGTTTCTCGTCTTCTTCAGTAGGAATTAAATTCAAGTTGTTATTTTTAGATAAGATTTCTTCCTTGAAGACAACATCTCTTGATCTTATTAGTCTGTTGTCTTCTTTACACCACACTCGATAACCTTGAAAACCATCATAACCAACAAGCTTTCCTTTAATAGCTTTCTTGTCAAACTTTTTCCTTTTCTGAGACGGGATATGTACATAGCAGATTGAACCAATTATTCTAAGATGTTTTATACCAGCTTTTTTCTTGAACCAAACTTCATAAGGAGATTTTCCTGCAACACCAGATAACGCTGTTAGATTTAATACATAGCTGGCAGTATTGATCTTCTCTGCCCACAATGTCTGAGGAAAACTTCCATGAGATTGCATCATAGCTCGTGCTGTCTCCACCAATGTTCGATTTTCCCTTTCGCTTAAACCATTTTGTTGAGGAGTATAAGGCATGGTCAGCCTCTGTCTAATTCTAAATGTTGAAAGAGTTTGTCGAACGTTGACATTGTCAAACTCTTTTCCATTGTCACTTAGGAATTCCTTGACGGTATGACCTACTGCTTTAACTTCAGCTAAAAATTTCTTCAGTTTGTCAGCTACTTCTGACTTCTGGCGTAAGAAATATACATAGCGATATTTGCTAAAGCTGTCCTTAAATAAAACAAAATAACGAAATTTAGAATTTGAATCATGGAATGGACCACACACATCAGCATGGATCAGCTCGCCAGGTTGGGTGGTACGTTGTTCTACTCCGAATGGTAATCTATGAGCTTTTCCATAAACACAACCTTCACAAAGTTCATTTTTTAAATTAACTTTGATACCTAATTCTCTCAGCATAATATCTCTAACATGTCGTTTATTTTGGTGTCCAAATCGTTCATGATATAATTGTACTAGATCATTATTAGTTACAGCATTTACCTGATTAACTGATGTGGGTTTAACAGTTGTCATAGCTAAACGGAACAGACCACTGCCCTTCTCTCTTGTAGCTGTCAATTTAATGTATTTTTCAACTGTCAGATGGCATACTTCACTTCTTGAAACAAATAGGCTGTCAGGACGTTTGTCTTGAGCGGCAAGAACAGAAAACAGATTCTTCCTGATGTTAGGGACATACCAAACATCTGTTAAAGTAATCTTAATTTGACGATTTTTCACAGGGATTTCCACTTCAACTGATCCTTTTCCTTCAGCATTTAAAGAGTCACCGCCAGCAGTGATCACTGAATGAGAAGCGTTAGAGAATGGTTGAAAAGTTTTAAAAAAATCTTTTCTGTGAGTGACATGACTTGTAGCACCATTGTCGACAAACCACGAATCATAGTCATTTTCTGTTGTTAAAAATATTGTTTCTGTAAAAAGAGAGAGTCTAGACCTATCTTCAACTGACGATACTTTTGGTTTGGTAGATTTGGTAGGTTTTGGAGGTTTACCATCTGCCTTCCATTTATAACACTGTTTCACTTTATGAGAACCTTGTTTACAATAACCACACACTTTGTTAAATTTTTCTTTCACTTTATTTTCAAATTTTCTTTCTGATGTTGCTAATGCTTCTTGAGATTCTTGTCCAGATTTTACATGAATAGCCCTCTCATGTGCACAAAGATGGTTTGTCAAGTTTTCAACTGTCCTGTCCAATTTTGACATCAGTAGCCAACTTGATTTAAAAGAAAAATATTCTTCAGGCAAAGTGTCTAATATTTTACAAATAAGTAGCAAGTCTGGTAAATCACATTTGGTGGTAGAATCACGATTAATTTCAATTTTTAATTTATTCCAAATGTTTTTAAGTTTTGATAGATGTGTGACAATGCCATCTTCTTGATGTTTTTTAAATCCAAAGAATTGTAGACATAAGTCATAAACTTTATCTTCAGAATGGCCATCAAATAATCTATTTAACTCCAACCATACTTCGTGAGCACTGTGAAACCTCATAAATTTTTCTAAGTTTCTTCTGTCATGTTAGTTGTCAGTATCAAGAGTGCTTGACTGTCAACTTTCATGAAGTTTTTAAGATCAGCATCATACTTGGATTTTTCTTCTCCAGTTGATGTTGGTGCTATTGGAATAGGTTTAATCAGCTTACCTTCAATTACATCCAATCCTCCGGGAAAGCCTCGCAGACACACATTTGCTTTGTACTTCCATGTGTTCAAATTTGACTTGCCTTCGAGTAGACCGATGTTAATGGTTCTTGAAGTTACACTTTCCATTTTAATTTAATTTATTTATTTAATTATAATAAATAATTATACTTGTTAAAAGTGATTGTTATTTATTAACAAGTGTTAAAGTCTAAAATATTGAATGACTTCAACAACGTTAAACCTTAAAATTTCTATTTGCTAGTGTTAGGATACTGATATATACCAAAAAGCACAACTTGGTCGTTAAATAGTTTGCTCGATTCATAAATAGAAATAGTTTAAATTAACTCGGGCATTACTTATAGAGGCACCCAATTACAAACATTATTATTCTATATTTACTTTTTTTACCTAAAGAAAGAGTATTGTTTTCACCCCAAAAAATCCGAAATAAAAATTTCATCGGAATATCGGTTTTTGAGTGTTTTCAAGACAATTTGAGTGGTTTTCAGCTTGATGTTTCTCTGTCTGTGTCACGCATAATTCCCACACCTATATTAAGCTAGAGAGTTGAAATTTGCTACAAAAATCAGCCCTTACATGGAGTTGTACTCCCCGGAAAATCATAAATAACGAATTTGTGAATTTCAACCTGAAATTCGCACCAGTTACACCTTTCTAAACATAATTAAGTGTTCCATATTATAATTAATATCTGCCACCATTTTGAAATTATTTGGTAAGGAATAGTTCTGAGACGCCCATTGCCCGATTATTTTCGTCAGTGTTGTGTAAGATCAAAAAAATATTTAAGGCAACCATTAGGAAATGGGTAAAATTAGTATTTTTCTTAAGTTCTCCTTAAGCATTGGTGGGTTAGGGAAATTAAAGTATGACCTATTATAATTATACAAAGACTATTATTGAAAAACTAAGAGAGAATTTTAATTGAACCTCACAGTATTAAAACTGAAAAACAATACAGAATGCTTCTGACAAGGAATGTCAAGTTAATAAAAAATACTTGACATTACTTGCTACATAATTATGAAAATGCACTAAACCTCAACACCTTCCCTCATTTAATAATTAGGGCCAGACCCATGCCCTGACATAGAAAAAGGTGTCTTGGCTTAAATAAAGGCTTAGTCAGTATGTCAGCAAGTTGATGTTCAGTATCAACTCGCATGATACTAACTTCTCCTTCAGTTACCATCTCACGAACGAAGAAGTGTCGCGTTCTAATGTGTTTGGTTCTGCGGTGGTACTCAGGGTTCTGCGCAAGTCGTATGGCTGCTTCGTTGTCTACCTGTAACGCTGGAACTTCAAGCTTCACAACTTCACTAAGTAATCGTTTCAGCCATACCACCTCACGAGCACCTTCACTTGCAGCAACGACTTCTGCTTCAGTTGTTGAGATGGCCACTGAAGTCTGTCTCTGGCTGAGCCAGGATATCGCTCCTCCTGCGTACATACACACGACCCCGGTTGTTGATCGACCTGTGGACTCATCCCCCCCGTGGTCAGCATCACTATAGCACTCAAGGACTCCCCTCTTACAGTTTGGCTTGTAAGTGATACCAAAATCCTCAGTACCTTTCAGGTATCTAAAAATTCTTTTGACACGGGTCCAGTCGCTTTTACTTGGGTGCTCTAGGGTTCTTGACACTACTCCCACAGCATAGGCGATATCCGGACGGGTAGAAACCATAAGGTACATAAGTGCACCAACAGCTTGACGATATTTTAAATTATCTTCACAGACTTCAGCTTCACTTTCAACGCTGACCTTCCCTGCTTCAAAGTTTTCTTTTACTATAGGTGTGGAGACTGGTCTACAGTTGTTCATTCCAAACCTTTCTAGCACCTTCTTTGTGTAGGCAGGTTGTCTAACTGAGATAGCTCCATCAGCATGACAGTCCAGCTCTATTCCTAGATAATATGATGCTGGTTTTACAGTGATTTTAAATTCCTTCTTCAGATCTTCGATAACTTTTTCTTTTTCCTTCGGATCTGTTGTAGCTATGAGACCGTCATCAACATACAACACTATAATTGTTGTACTTTTATCATCTTTTCTGATAAACATGCACGGATCTGCTCCACTACGTTTAAAATTAATTTTCAGCAAATAATCGCAAAAGCGCTTGTTCCAGCACCTTGGCGCCTGTTTTAAACCATATATGCTTCTTTTAAGACGACACACATTATCTGTTCCATCTGTGTACCCCTCCGGCTGTTTCATGTAGATTTCTTCATCGAGTTGACCATAAAGAAACGCGCTCGTTACGTCAAACTGCGATAAAGTCATCTTTTCACTTGCAGCTAAGCTTATTACGGCTCTCACAGTACCTGCTTTTGCTACTGGGCTAAAAGTCTGATCGTAGTCTACGCCTTTCTTTTGTGTAAACCCTTTCGCCACAAGACGTGCTTTAAATCTCTCGATTGAGCCATCTGGGTTCATTTTGACTTTATACACCCATCTACATGAAATAGCTTTCTTACCTTTCGGCAGTGACTCAAGCTTCCATGTTTTGTTGTCATCTAAAGCTTTGATTTCAACTTCCATAGCTTTACGCCACTTAGCTTCATGTTCACTTGCTACAGCTTCTTTGAATGTACTAGGCTCAGCAACGTCCGACTTACAGGCTGACATAATGTAGTCCTCAAACCTCTTTGGTAGCTTGATTTTTGTACGATCCCTTAAGTTCATATGTGTTCCAGATATGTTGTCTTTTTGATTGTCTTCTGTTTCCTCTTCTGGCACAGGCAAACTTTCATCATCATCTTCGTCTTCAATTTGAACTGGTTCCGGCTCAAACTCTGTAGAAGGTTTTTCATTACTCTCTATTTCATTTCGAGTACTGCCCTCTTCAGTTTGAGTGCCCATCTCTAATTTTACCATGGTTGTTCTTATCAATGGCTCTTCGCAAAAATCAACATCTCTAGACCTGATGAGTCTGTGTTGGTCTTTCACCCAGATACGATAACCGTAATCATCATACCCAACAAGCACACCTTGAACAGCCTTCTTTTCCATCTTCCTCCGTTTCTGTTTCGGAATGTGTGCATAGCATTTACTTCCTATAACACGTAGATGTTTTAATGATGGCTTCTTACCAGTCCAAACTTCATATGGTGACTTATTTTTTTCTGACGATGGTCCTGATCTGTTTAAAATATAAGTAGCAGTATTGACTAATTCTGCCCATAGACCTTGTGATAATCCTCCATGTGCATGAAACATTGCACGAGCAGCCTCTACAATTGTTCTGTTTTCTCGCTCACACAGCCCATTCTGCTCGGGTGTGTATGGCATAGTGAATCGTTGAGAAATTCCTTCATACCTAAGAATCTTACGAACTGCTTTGTTGTCGAACTCACCTCCATTGTCACAGAGTAATTCTTTTATATTATGACCAGCAGTCTTAGCTAAGGCTAACATTTCTTTCAGCTTCTCAGCTACTTCAGACTTTTCTTTAAGGAAAAACACAAACCGAAACCGACTATAATCGTCTTTAAACAGCACGAAATACCTATAACCCGACATCGATTTAGTTTCGAACGGACCGCACACATCTGCCGCAACCGTTTCACCTGGTTTCTTAGCTCTAGTTCTAGTACTAAAAGGACGTCTATGTGATTTCCCATAAATACACCCTTCACACACTTCACTGTCTGCTTCAACTTTAACTCCAAGTTCTTTTGACAACCACTCCTTGACATGACGCTTGTTTTGATGCCCTAATCTCTCGTGATAGAGTTGTAATAAATCACTTTTAGACAATGAATTTAGATGTTCAGTTTTCGGAATAAAATGTTCAAAATTTAATTTAAATAATCCTCCAAAACGATTTCTAAATCCTTCAATCACTACTTCATTATTTATTTTTAGTTGACATTGAGTAGCAGTTGATGTAAACAAACTTCTGTCATATTTGTCTTGAGCAGCTAAAGTTGAAAATAAATTTTTCTTTAAACTGGGAACATACCAGACTTCAGTTAAAGTTAGTCTACGCTTTTGGTTTTTGATAGTTGCTAAAAAATCTATTTCACCTGATCCTGTAGCACTCACAAATTCACCATTAGCAGTGACTATAGTGTGTGGTGTAGAAAAGTTTTTAAAAGATTTAAATAAATGTTTTTGAAATGTCACATGATTAGTTGCGCCATTGTCAACGAACCATTCTTCATTTGTTTCTTCTTTTTCCAAAATGTTTAAATTTAATGATGTTGATGTCAATGCCACACTATTTATAAATTTATTTTGATTTTCACTTTTAGGAGGCTTTGGGGGCTTCCCATCTGCTATCCATTTTGCACATTGTTTTATCCTATGATTTGGAGCCTTGCAGTATTTACAAAAAACTTTGTGAATCTTTTGGTACTTCTTACTAGTGGAAGGCACTTTAACAGTTAATGCTTCACCACTTGCACTCGCTCCTCCAACTTCTTTACTACTCAGGGCTCTTTCATAGGCACACAGCTGAATGGTTAGATTTTCGATTGTTCTCTCTGTCTTTGTCATAAGCATCCAGCTCGACTTAAACGAGAAGTACTCGACTGGTAGAGTACCTAAAATCTTGCAGATTAAAAAAAGTTCTGGTAAATCTTGTTTCTGGTCCTTTTTAATTTCTCTTTTCAATTCATCCCAAAGATTTTTCAATTTGGACATATGACTTGACATGTCATCTCCTGCCTGTCTTTGGTAACTAAAAAACTGTTGGCACAGATCGTAGGCTTTATCTTCACAAACACCATCAAACAAGCGCTGAAGTTCTTGCCAGACTTCTCTTGCCGTATTAAACCTCATAACTTTCTGAAGAGTCTCTTCTGTCATATTCGTCGTCATAATTATAAGGGCAATACTGTCTGCTTTTAAAAATTTGGCTACGTTTTCTTCGTATTTAGTCACAGTTGCCACAGTCGCGTCCTCTTCAGGCTCATTGGGCCTCGTTAGAGTACCATTGACGACGTCCATGGCTCCTGGCACACCACGAAGTAACACTAGAACCTTATATTGCCAGCTATTCCAGTTATTTTTACCCTCTAAAAGACCGATTTGAATTTTGGTAAATTCCATTTTTGAATTTATTTTTCAAATTTTTAAATATGACAGATTTATGAAAATTTTGAAAGTTTGAGAAAAAAAAAATTGAGTTTAGAATTTTGAGTTAACACACAACCCGAAAGTATACTGAACCCATAACCAATTAAAGTATGACCTATTATAATTATTGAAAAACTAAGAGAGAATTTTAATTGAACCTCACAGTATTAAAACTGAAAAACAATACAGAATGCTTCTGACAAGGAATGTCAAGTTAATAAAAAATACTTGACATTACTTGCTACATAATTATGAAAATGCACTAAACCTCAACAAGGGAACGATTATAGAGAATTATCCAATGCTTGTAATTTGCCTATCTATTACTGATATTTTTATTTCAACTATCTCTTCTAACTTATTTATCTTCGGCACGGGAGAATCACAAAAAAAGGAATTATCCTAATGAAGCCTTCCCACAAATTCTTTATTCTCCCTTGCCAATAAAAGTTATCATGAATGTGTTACCTGGTAAATCGTGTCCTCTATCTTGGGTCAAGTAGATGAAGAAGCCAAGTGCTCCTAAGCAAGTAGTCATTACGGCGTAAGAAACCAAAAGCAGTAATCTTCTACCAGCTCTGTCTATCAGTATGGTTGAAACGAAGGTAGAACAAACCTAGAACAAACGAAATAGTTAAGAATTAGAGTAAATTAAATCGGTTGAAAAGCTTCAGTGCCCGATACAAATCACAAAAATGCAACCATTATCTAGCAAACATTGATCTTTAGGGGAAATCCCTATGATTACTTGGATCGATTTCAAGGGTATTGCAATTGCATGGTTACAATTTAAAACCTACCTTTATAGCTTGGTTACAGTTTAAAAATTACCTATATGGAAAATGATAAGCTTTAACTCTTTTTGAGTTTGATGAGACAGACGTTCGAGCAAACTCCTGGGGTTGGAAAGTAGTAGTAGTTTGTGTTATCTGTGCCTCGCAGTTGCGGGGGACTCCCCCCCCCCTCTCTCTCTTTTGACCATACTATGGTATACCTCCCTTCCTTATTTCTCTCACAGACTTACTTCAGAATTTACTCTACCTACAAACACACACTACTACTACAGTCCACTATCCTACTTTCTTTATTATACTGTTTTGCAATCTATGTCCGAGTGTGTTTTAACTTATTCAAATCCAAATTCATCCACCTGGGAACAATCTGAAATGTAACTCCTTATAGAAAGCATAATGGCTGCAACAAAAAAGCGCCATCCCGTCCCATTCATTTTTAGATTTTCAATTTCACCTGGCTCGTCCGGTTTTCAGTATGTGCTATATCCAACACCACCTTCTCTTACTAACTTGTTTATAGGTTTCTGTATAAGCCTATAAAATATGTGTGTGTTTATTGTAAAATAGATACCTAATATGAAAAAGAAAAGGAGAATGAACAGGTAAATTAAAGTGAAAAACAAGACATGCATAATACATTGTCCAGAAGTTAATATTCTCAACAAAATAAAATAGTAAGTTTATTATTTGACCTACTCTATACTCATAGAACATGCTTTCCTAGACAAGAGTAAAGAGTTAGGTCTAATTTATTACATCCAGTAATTCTAAAAGAAGGTAAAAAGTTGGCAGATATAAGAACGAGGGTATAAAAAAAGTGTGTGAAGTATATAAAAAAAAATTATATAATATATATATATATATATATATATATATATATATATATATATATATATATATATATATATATATATAGAGAGAGAGAGAGAGAGAGAGAGAGAGAGTGAGAGAGAGAGAGAGAGAGAGAGTGAGAGAGAGAAACATGGAGAGATAGAGAAAGAAAGTGAAGAAGAGAAATATTACCTTATTTTGAAACGTATTTAAGCACCTTTATATTTGAGGGTGGTTTTTAATTTATTCGAAATTGCAGTTGTATCTAGGTCGGTGCTAGGGTTAGGATGTCTGACAACATTTCATCCTGTCCGAAACATCCTACTTGTGTTTTCATCTTTTCAAAAAGCTCCTTGTTTTTTTAATATATTTTATTTTTTCTATCTCCCTTCTTCCTCGGACTATCCTTGAGTCGACCTACTCTCGACTGTCCTTGATTTTCCACCCCTGTCTCCGCCCTCCCCAAGAAATTTTGATGTAAACTTCTATATCTTGGATCCAAGCCAAAACGGAATTATTGAGGGTTGGAAAATAGGATTTGAACAGAGTATGGAAAAGACCGGGAAATCAATCTTATATGTTTGTCTATTTTTCATCTTTTGCGAAATAAGGTTATATAATTTATTTCTTTTGTTTTTCCCTTTTAGGGGGGGATACTCCCCCTGCTGTATTCATTGTGAAAATAACTTATTTTTTCTGTATTATTTCAAAGTTATGTTATTTTGATATGTTGAAACATTTGTTTAAGTTCAGCATAGCTTCTATTAGAGTGAAGTGGTTATGACTACCTCGGCTCCACTGCATTAAGAGTTATGCCAGCTATGCGGCTATGAGAGCTTGCGCGCAGATCAGTCAAAAGTCAAGACAGCCTTCTACCATTCTCGAAAGTATGATAATCTCACGATTCACCAAAGCCCGTCCTAATTCGCTTGACTAGCAAGAGGGGGGGGGGGGGGGGGGGTTACATAGTAAGAAAGTACAGGACCCTTAACCATCGAGACGCAGTGAACGCTGGAAGACCAAAAGTACTATATTCATTTTAACAATGGAAACTTAATAATTGTTTAGGTTTCGACTGTTAAAATCAATATGGTACTTTTGGTCTTCCAGCATTCACAGCGTCTCGATGGATATGTGTCCTATCCATGTAATATCATCCAGTCAACTCCAAGCGGCATTATGAATTTCCCTAGAAGGTATATAAAGGCATTTCTCTAAAGTTATTTCTAGTAATGAGAGCAAAATGTCGGTAAGTATCGACACCAAATTAGCACTGTCAGAGCTTACAAAATTAATATATAAATAAAATGGTCCCCTCAACTCATTTATATGTCCAACAATGCCACACAAAATTCCTATGTGGTTTTAAATACAGTCAAGTGTTCTCATAGACCAAGAATTAATCAAGCATCATTTAAAAAAAAAAAATAAAAAATAATACGTATTAATGAATATTGAAAATTTTATTTGCTAATGTTGGAAAGTAACAAAAACACCTATTTTACGTTGTAAATACCTTAACAAGTTATAACTGCTATGGTTATAACTTGTTGAGGTATTTCTTTCTCGCAAATTGTGATCATTTGCCAGCGTATGTATTCAAAGCATTATGATTAACTATTCCTTGAATAGGAAATAAATTCACATGTTATCATTTATTAAGTTTAATGGGAGTTCTTTTGGTTTCAATTATACATCTTCTTAATTACCTTTTTAAGAGTATTACAAATTCAAAACATCATAAGTGAATCTTCTCTTTCTGACAAGTTCATTTAATTAGCTTTTAGCCTCTTCAATTAGAGCACAATAAATCTTTTCTTTTTTTCATTCATTTATTAATTCCATTAATCCTCCTAGTCATTGAGGTTGAATTCGTCCTGGGTTTGAATTTACGACCTGTTAGAAAACTTCCGTGAAATAACCAATGAGTGAAACGAGATAGTTTTCCCTACTCATTTTCTTCCTCCTCGACCGCCAAAATGAGATTAGGGGGCGTGGTTTTCTTTCTAAAAATAAAAAAGGAGGAGTGGGGGTTAGTAGTATAAAAAGTAGCCCAAGTCTCTAATTCAGTTTAGTTGCCTTTGTAACTCTGTTCTATAAGGATCTCTCTCTATCAACTCGTGCTATCCCTGCACTGAATTTAAAACAGGAATAGAAGTGGAAGAACGGGAAAGGTTTATAGTGAAAACTAAGTTATCGCCTCTGTAATTCCTCCCTTTTCTCTCTCTGTCTTTCTGCTAGCAACTTTCCAAGTTGCTTTCAACTCGCAATTTATTTTTCTCGAGCTATGAGTAAAAAAGAGAGAAAAAAAAGTTGCTTCTCAGTCACTTTTTTGTGTCATTTGAAATTGATACAATTTACGGTTCGTTTAATATTCTCCATTCCAGTCACTTCATGCATATATATATATTTTTTTTTACTCCTCACTTGAGGTGTGATGTATAAAAAAAGTGATCCCTCTTTTCAAAACAAATGAGCAATGAAAATAAATAAAGAGGATTAAAATATTATTTAAAAAAAATCACTTATTTTATTTTACCTGTACTACAGCTGTTATTAGTGATGCAGTAAAAGGTTCGATACTAGTTCCAGTCTTTTTGTACACTTCATTCGTGTAGAAAACTACCGCGTTAACTCCGCAAATCTGTTGGAACAGCATTAATCCTAGACTGATCATGAGTCCTCGTCTAGCTGGTACATCTTTTAGCACCTAATATAAATTTAAATATAATTATTGTTAATAATTCCATCCTTGTCTTTCTGTGAGTATATATTTATCATATACGCGATTTTAAGGTAAGTAGAATTTGACATATATTGGTTTTAGATAAATTCACGTGTTTCGCAATACTAAGTGTATTATATTGAAATCCACATTTTTTTATTTTAGTTTTATAAATTACCGTGAAGATACATTAAAATTATATTCCTCAACGAGAATATCTAGATGGCACAGAGAGTTTCCTTACCCAAATTATGGATTAAATAGTAATTTTTAAAAATCTTTAATAATAAAGTAATTTATTGAAAGCAAAGTGTTTTGCACTCCTGGGAACTTTTTTACTTTAGCACACCCCCCCCCCCCCCTTAGTTCTAAACAATAGTCTGCCCTACAAAAGTCTCAAAGGTTTGTGTGTTCGTCTCCCCAAGACATTGAGACTACTGGAGCAGTTTTATATTTAATATTCCTTTATCTTAGTAGTTGATTAGACTAAGGGATATTATTATAATTATATACTCAAGTGTGATATTCCTTTGTCCCAAGGTACATTGGAATAAATATCCCTTTGTCTTAATAGTAATTTAGACTAAGGAATATATGCTACTCTGAATATGTTTCTTTGTCTAAATAACTATTAAAACAAAGGTATATAGGAAGGGCGGGGGGTGCTAAAGTAAAAAAGTACCCACTCCTGTATTCACAGAAAATCCCTTCTTGGCAGGCATTAATATTATTGTAGATATTATCATAGCAAATACAATGATTTTTATTTCAGTTAATTGTATTAGTGTGGGGACTGATATAGCTGTTATCTTAAATTAAAATTACCGATTTGAAAAATCCTTTCACAAAAGTTATTTAAATAATAAAATTTGTATTGTATTAAAACAAATTTAAAAATTATTATAAACCAGCAAAAATAGTTTTTTAATCAAATAGCAACTGCTTTAGAACTTTGAGCTTGCTCCTTGCTCATCAAGACCAAAAATAGATTTATGTAGGTAGAGATAATCCGCTTATCATATCAAAAGTTTGTTTAGGACTTATCAGACATTTTAGTAACCTGCAGCTATGCAGTTTTGGTATTTCATCATGAAACTTTTCCTCATCATGTTAAGTTATTTACCTGCATAACAGATAGTGTTTGAGTTTCTTCTCTCTGAGTAGTTTGTATTGTATTGCTGGGAAGTTGAAGCCACTGCAGTGATTTCTTCGCCTCTTCACGTTGACCTCTTTCTGATAACCAGACTGGTGATTCGGGGAAGAAGTAAAAAATGATGAAGAATAGTATCGGAATGAAACTGCTTGTTAGAGTCATTCTGAATACATCTCCGAACAGACCTGCAATCATAGGTATAAAATCATAACATATTGCAAAGAGACAATATTGAAAAATTATATTACGATACTGGAAGACAATATTGGAAAGTTGCTGATCCATTATATCACATAAATTATAATAGACTTAAAGATATATAATTCCTTAATTCTTAACTTAGGATTTTGGCTTACGTAGCCATGTAATTTCTACGTGAAAAATTTGATTTTTCCTTCTTTGTCAATTTTGTAAAAAGTAGGCACTTCCTTTTTTGGTCACTCTGCAATTGAAGCAGATGTGGGATATTAATTGGGGATATGATAATTTATATTAAGAGAATATATGGTGAATAATGTGCGAGTTTGTTTAGAAATCTTAAAGGGTTTGAAGTCGAGATCTTCGTTGACGTACACGTATGATTAAATAATCAATATCTTGGTATCACAAGCTAAGTCCTTACTTAGTCTTAAAATCCTTTACCCAAATGAATAAAATAAAAGTTTTCAAAATATTTGTATTAAGTAATAAATATGTGATTCGTTTCTCCCTATCTCTGTAATATCTATTAACAGTGGATTTAGTCGATAAAGATTGTTTTCCCCTAATCTGATTTGGTGTCTTCAAAAAACAATAAGCTAATTTTTTTATGGATTAAAGGAGATCGGCATTCCAGCTGGCCATCGTTATCACCTAAAAATAAAATCCAAGACACAATACTTCCTTAATTCGAATAAGGTGACTTATATAGTTCAAAAGAGGTGAGACATTATCCAAATTTGACTTCTTTTTACTGGTCTCATATTACTTTGCTTTGTAAGTTTCATCGCACATTTCCGTTTCCCCAATTTTGAACCACTTCCCGTGATTCAATCTTCCCCAAATTTTGCACATAGAAACAACTAAGGTGAAGAATACAGAAACCAAAAACAAAAAAAAAAACAAAAAAAAAAAAATTGAAAATAAGACCAGTTTTGAAAAATGGCATTTTTATATTAATTATTTATTAATGAAGTTTTTTTTACCTTAGGGTTTGCAAACGTTTGACTGCTGAAAAACTCGATTAAAATCAATTCGTTTTTATAAAATTAGATAACTAGAAAGCTATAATATAAGTCTCTCTTGTGTGTTGCAATATATAACTCTTTCTCAAAAATGACTTTAATTAATTTTGTATTAACCAAATCATTATTTAAAAAAAAAAAAATAATAATAATAATAATAATAATCAAAATAATTAATTAACTATCGATAAATGTGTAAACCTCTGTATATATGTATAAGTGTACGTAAATATATACATGCATATAGTTTATGTTATACCTAAATTTTAATAACGTAAATAATGAATATTTAATTTCGAGTTACCTAATTTGTTTACTGTTTTATATTGAGTTAAGTTATTGGTTAGTTTTAATAGTATGTTATAATAGTTTTTTTGAAGTTATGTTTGTTGAATGTTATTACTTATGTTATAAAGTTTTTGAGAATACAATTAGGTTAAAAAATTGTAAACAAAAACTAATTTAATCACATTAATACTTTTTTGTAAGCATTTGTGAATACACACAATTTTAGTAAAAAAAAAAAAAAAAAAAAAAAAAAAAAATGTTACTTCAAGCCTTATAGCGCCACGACATCTAGCCGATTTGTTAACTATATATATTAAAAAAAAAAAAAAAAAATGCATGCCTCCGATTTTTCAGAAGAAAAATTGTATAACAATAAATGGCATTCAAATTCTAATAAGATTCTATCTACAATTTCTAGTTATTGATTCATTGAAAACACATAAGTTTATTTATATAAATTAAATTGTCTATACATACTTTATAATGGAAGATGAATCTAAACAACTAAATATTATTTGTTTACAGTTGAGAAACAATCTGTAATGTTAGAAAATAAAAGAGGAATTGTTGTTTTGAGATATTTCTAGTTTAGGATAAAACTTTGTCAATGCCGGAGACACTGGCTCGAGGGTTGAGCGATATTTGGAAATTGGCTTAGTTGCAGCATCTAAAAACAAACTTGCATAGATTGACGATTCTGTACGTTTATATCTTTGCAATATATAACAGTCTTTCAGTTTTGTGTAGGAGGTTTTATCCCTTTTATTTGTTTTTTACAAGAAACTTGACAATTTTTAGGGTTTTGTAGATACTTCTCAAAACCCTTATGCCGAGGGTGATGTCTTCGTCTGTCCCTCGCTCTTTGGTTTATAGGGCCCGAACCGTTTAAGCTATAGTTCTGAAATTTGAAACACCGAAGCAACTTTTTGACCCAACCACAGGAAATATATACAGAAGTTAAAAATTAAATATGCGCATGTGAAATTTCCATAAATGTAGTAAACTAAAAAATTTATATTTTTTGAAAATTTTGAGTGGGGTATATCAAATGAAAGCTGCTGAAGAGTAGGATACAAATATATATTATATGCTTCTTTAAATGTTGCATTCCTTATTGGTTAAATAAGTCAAAATGTACCCCAAAAAATCCCCCCCCCTAACCACTATGTAACAGCTGGTCCTAAAATTTCGAAATAATTCATGCTAATACCTTATTGTGGGGCGATGAAATTTCCGGGAGGGCATTCCTAATTTTTAAAAATTGGCAATTTTGTGCGCGAAAATGTGAAGTGCACCCAAAATTTTATTTTTTAAAATTTTGAGTGAGGTATCAAATGAAAGCTACTGAAGAGTAGGACACAACTAAATATATGTTTATTTTTAAATGTTGCATTTTTTATTGGTTTTATAAGTCAAAATATACCCAAAACACATCCCCAACCACTATATAACGGCTGGTCCTAAAATTCCGAAATAATTCATGTCTATACCTTATGGCGGGGTAAAGAAAATTTCCTGAAAAATTGTAATTTATCTTGTCGTTATTACCAATAAAAAATATTATGACCCCCGGGGGGATCGAACCCGGGACCCTTGAGATAGAAAAAAAATCATAATTACATAACGGGTATGCTTAATCATCTACAAAACCCTAAAAAGTACTTGGACGCAAGTACTTCCTTGTGATTTTTCTTTCTTATAATTTTGAGGGTTTACAAATTCTACTTGGTACGGTAAAGTTCCCTTGAAAACGTTTTGGTAAATAGATAAAAACAATTCTAGTTTGACTTATTACAGCCATATTTTTTATTTTGTGCTTGACCTTATACAATATTATTTATTTTACTATATTATTACAGATGATAGAGGTGTTTTCATTTGTGATTTTTAAGGCCATAAAACTAATTTTCATTAAAAACAATCACATGTTAATATTTTTTTTTGTAGAATTAAGAGAAAAAAATCAATTTTTGGACTGAAGAAATTTTCTTACGGACTTTTAAAAGTATGTTAATGGTGCCAATAATTAAATTCATAACTTCTAATGGAGTATGCATCTTATTGTGAGATCTTTCTATCCTCCTTATGTGTCAAACACAGTGTTAATATCTCCCTTGATCGATGAAAGGTTTTCATCTGTCTTTGGTTTAAAGGAAATTTAATTAAGGTTGCTGCCTATTCTAACTCAAGCAGTAGCCTACTAATTCCAAGGTAGACTGGGACAGGAGTGCTTCCGTATCTTAGTTGTTACAGTTGATTGAGCCGAGACGCCATGTTTGACGTCAAATACCGACCCTGAGTGCAGCGAAGGGCTTAATGAACCGAACTCAGTGTCCTTAGTTCAAGATCCTTCTAGCCAATCAGGGTTTCCATTGTAAATAAACCAATAATTTAATTTGTTACAGACATGTCTGTTGCTCAAAGTATATCTAGTTTAAAATCAAATCAATGATTGAAAGTTTGAATTGGCTTCACTTTACGTCCGAATTAAATTATAAGTTGTACAGGTATATGCAGGTAAACCTTGTTAATCAAAATTATTAGATGTTCAATGTCAGTTATTAATTGCTTAAATCAAATAACAAATTTGTAAATGATTCAAATTTATTAATGCTAACATACAAGAACTGTTTATATAGATAATAATGCTCGTTTTAATCTCATCAAATCACTAATAGATTCTTAATAGTCCAGGAGATAGCGGGGAAAAAAGTGTTTGACTAACATCAAGCTAGAGTTTTGTGTATAAGTTAATCTTTTGGTGCCCTGAATATGTGGTCGGCTAAGTTTGTCTGCGGGACATAGCTTGGCAATAGGCATTCAAAAAAACAACGCCATTTCGGTGGACAATGCGTGATTTTTCATGGTCTAGAGTACAAAAGTTAGTAGCCAAAAAATAATGTAGATTTTTGTTTCTCCCTTGATAGGTCAGTTCTTCAAATATTACTCTAAAATCTAAATCAAAGTGGTCACCTATCAAGTTACAAATTAACATTAACTTTGATTTTTGGTCTATTAACTAATTCTGTACTCAGGATCATGGAAATCACATTGTCTACCGGAATGGGCGGGACATGGCTGCTCTCCACCGGTTTGTTTTTTTCAAATTCCTATTGCCATACATCCCGCAGACGAACTTAGCCAATCACATATTCTTACAAGGCACCAAAAGATTAAGTTGTACACAAAATTCACTTTTTTACACATTATCACCTGGACTATAAATTTTATTTTAAAAAAAGGAACATAATGAATCAAGTGCCTGATCTTGGCATGTTTTCAAAGGCCTTAAGGAAGTAATCTTAAGCCCGTTTACCCACTTAGAAACCTTTCAACAGTTAGAAATAAAGGCAATTTTCCAAACCCACTTTAAAGATATACACACTTCTCTTTCTTTGAAAATTAATTCTCTGATAAATCAATAAGTGGCAACTCTTGATATTGTTTTTATCAAGAATAATTATCCTCTCAGGTAATTGGTAATTAGTACACTCATTTATTTATTGTAATCCCATTTATTGTCATTTCATTATACAAATACATTCTTCCAATGAGTCTCTTATTATCTATTGATTTATGAGTACATATTTCATTTATTATAATCGGAGTATAAAAAGCATGAAGCATTCCAAATTCTTCCAATAATCTGTTTAAATTTTGCAGATTGGTACTTGTAAAGAAAAATTTGTCAAACAGCTTTGATGGGAAAAAAAGCTTTCCTTCAAAAGGATTTTGCACATTTTAAAAATTATTCTTTACTCTATCTGCAACGAAATCTTAATAATTTTTTCCTCCCAAGAGTATAATGCGGAGAACGGACGTGGATTAATGTATATTTAGACTGATCTCTTTACCTTGAAACCCAGCTAAGGGATTTTCCTGGCTAATTTAATCGCACAAGGTAGTCTATGTTGAACCCTTAGGGAGCTGCAGTTGGCTTAAATTCCTTTTAAGGGAGCCCCTTTCATTTGTAACTGTCTCATCAGGACCCTAAACCTGTCCCTTGAAACCCGCAAAACACTTATCTTGGGAAATGTCACTCCCTTCTACCTGATTTTTTTTTAATCTATTTTTTTTTATACATACGCGTCATCTTTTTTTAAAATGAATTTAAGTACTTACTTGATTTATTTATTTTTTGAAAAAATATGACTTATTTCCTCATCAAGAGAGATGATACAGTGGATTTAAGACTGATTTGTTACATTTTAAAATAAATAAATAATAAAAACATTGATTAACTTAAATTACTAAGCTTGCTTAGATATAAAATAACTCTCTTTTTTAAATTTGTATTTAGACTTGCACTACGATTATCTTACCGTTTTTAAGCTTAAAAATATTCTTATAGAGATAGTAAGTGAGTTTCTCTTTCATAATATAGTTATTATTTTGTAGGATTAAATAATTTGCTTGTTCTAGTTTGAGGAGATAAAACCCACATTGAAATTATTTTCTATATATACATATCCTTTGTATTTAATTTCTATTCACTGGTAGACATACTAAGTGAAATATACTCATAGTATCTTGTTTATCCGACTCAAATTGAATTATAACGTTATATGCGTTGGCGTTGTCTTTTGTTCAACAGTCTATATTTATAGTACAGTGAGGTTTGTGCATATTAATTTTATATTGTTTGTAAAATGTATTTTAATAATGCTTGAAGCTTAATTAATATTGAACAATAATATTGTTGAATTTTGAGAGCAGGAAAATAATTAAAAGACATATTTATAGAAACTGAGGAAGCCAGTTTTAAAGGGAACTATAATATTGACTTATTTTACTTACAATTAATCTTTATCTCAAAGCTTTTGATAATATGGTAGGATTGGTAGGGGGGGGGGGGGGGGGGGGGGGACGGTGTGTGTGTTTGTTGGTGTCATCGGAGGAGAGGGAGGTAAAAAGGGTCGACAATTGGAATTGGTAAGCGAAATTTGGTGGTCCTGAAAAGGCCTGTTTCAGGAGTACCGCGGACGCAGCCACAAACTCACCGCTAATGCCGACGGCCACCGTTATGTCTGGGAGAATCCACTCCCGTGGTACGCATATGCCGAGGGGGCCAGCGTTACCTCCCACCTTGGTCCAACTTAACTCCCCACTAGTTTCCCGATTAGGGACAGAGCGATGCGCCGTCGGAAAAAAGGGTTGGGTGGTGTAAAGGAAAGATGTGTGCGTGAGAAGATATAACAACGGAGTAAAGTTGTTTCGGTTAGGTATGAATCAATTAGGCAGTGGGCCGGGGATGGATGATGTGAGTATGGAAGAGAGTGGCCTGGGGCCGGTCGGGCGTAAGTTTAGAAGCGGGCGAGTTTCTTCGGGCGCCTGAGTGAGTGTTAATAAACAGGTGTTGTAGAGTGTAGAGTAGTGCTAAAGCGTGCCACTATGGGCGATTCGGTTTCATGCTGTGTGTTAGGCAGCTGGTTTCTGGCGTTGCTAGACGCGACGGGTTAAGTGCGCTCGCTTCTCGATCATTCGAGATGATCGTTAGATGGTCTGACATCTCCCTGGTTATTGATTGGTGGTTTTGCTGGAACAGGTGCTTCTGATTTCTTACTCAAATTCAGATCGTTTTCCCAAATTTTGACGCATCTTATATAGCCCCTGGATGGAATAACTTGATACAAAGGCCCGCACTAATCAGGATGCGTCATTAACCGCTATACTATTGCTGTGTCCGTGTGGGTTGCCTTCGTGTCACCGGTCTAGTCTATATATAAATATATAAATATTTATGTATATATAATCAAAAGGTTTTGATAAATATTACTTTTAGTAAAATAAGTTGATATTTTAGCTTCCTTTAAAACTGATTTATAAAAATGTATCTTTTAATGAAGTATGCTGTATATACAGTTTATTTCACATTAATGTCCTTTTAAACGCAGAAAGTTTTAAGCGTTTGAAATCACAGACTTGACTAAACTACAACTATGATCCCGTGCACCCACCTTTCCCTTTTTATTGGCGCAAATTCGACCAAGTCTCTTCAGGCTCCACCTCCATCCTAGGGCCTCGGCCACTCGAGAATCTCAAACGTACTCACCGTCTTCTTCTTGATGCTACCTTTTTCCCCGCTCTCTACTCTCGGATTCAGTTCTGACCACTGCGCATTGCTTCTCTTACGCTGTCTGTAGGGACCTTCTAGCGCTTGGAAGGGAAACCGACCTTGCACTGTCACTTGAGAACTGTTAGTAGTGGGAAGAAGGGTTTGTCTGGCGGCTTACTGCACTGGTGGCATTAGTGGGGTAATACCCCTGCTTTCCGCAGAAGTCTATTATAGTTCTTTTCAGGACCACATCATATTTTCAATCAGGACTGAGTTTCACATCGTATCATTATTTGATATTTTGATATAGTTTATTTTTAGTATTAATGATTAACACTAACGTAATTACCAAAACAAAGTTATCAATAGCTTGAAGCAGGATTGGACTGACAAATTAGTGCTACGCCTATTTATGTGTTAAAATTGTACTAACAACTCGATAGTTTAATGTAGTCAACAGTTTTATACAGCAGTCATAATGAATAATGCGTACGGGCAAAACGTTAACTTTAAGCAAAGTTGTTGTATGACGATTGACCAAACTGCGCATATCGTACCAGCTGGAACTTGGTCTTGGCTAAGGATCGTTTGGACCGCCAAGTGAAAGATTCGATAACGATCCATGCGTAAGTTAGAATAGCTAGAAGGTGGTTAACGGTACGAAACACCTAGTCCCCAGTAGGCTTTTATCCATTGCGTATGCCAGTGACGATTCCGCGAACGGCTCTCAACTTGGTTAGAACAAGCCTTATAAAATTTTTGCGGTAATAATAAAATGTGAGTCCTTGTACTACTGCTATACAGTTTTGAAATTATTATTAAAGTATTTCGGGAGAAAAGACTAACTATAATGGCTCACAAAACATTAAATTATTATATCTTAACTATTTACCCTTTATCTAAACTGAGCTTAATTTTCTCTCATTTAAAATGGTAATTTCCCTTTCAAAGATAGAATAAGAATCACAAATTTCAATAAATATAAATTGTTAAAACATTATGTTAATTAGAGTAAGTTTTTATATTCTAGTGTCAGGTCGGGGACAAACTTTAGTTTAATTGTATTTTGTATTCATCGTAATTTTCAGTATGAACTTTTAACGCTGGTAAACTTTGCTTGTTAAGCAGTTAAGCACGATTATGTATTGGTTGTATGGCTATAAGTTTTTATCACCGACTCCGGAGATGGGATCGTTGCCAACTTGTTTTTATTACTCTTTCCCCTAGACATAGTTCGGTTGGGAACATTGAGTGTAATTGAGTGGAGTAATTCACACGAAATTATTTCAAAGTTTTAAAAGAAACAGAATAGGAAAATAAAAGGTTAACCTTTTTTAAATTAAATTATTGATTTTAGGGTCCGACGTCTAAATCGAGGTCCCTTATATACCTGCGCTTGTCTGTCTGTGAGTCCATCCGTCTATCTATAGCGAACCTGATCTCACAAACTACCCATCACAAAAATGTTATACTTTGCAGTTAGATTATATATAATGACAAAATCACAGGAAAATTCATCATGCGGGTAAAGGAAAAGTGAAGGACGCCCTAAGTTCAAATATGTGTTTAATTTTGTTTTTGCACCATTTGTTCTTGCATATTTCCGTGCACTAGAGTTTTGCGTGTCTCCACACTATTTTTTTTTAAACAAATCATTGAACAAATCCTAAAAATAGCATATTTATTCTTTGTCGAAAAAAAAAATGTATTAAGGAATTGTTGAACCCGGGGTCATCCATTACGTACAAAATTCTATTGGACCTATACAGGGTGACCCACGATAAAATGTCTTAAAGAAACTGGTGGATTCTATGAGTCAAATGCAACAAAACATGTCGAGTAAGCATATGCCCATATCTCAATAGTTCTCGAGATATCGATTTATTTTTTTTTTAAGTGCTTCACGAAAATTTTCAAAAAATGCCTAATATCTCAAAACCTAAATGAAATAGAGAAATTGGGCTAAGGACCAATTTTAAAGAGCATAAAAAATCCAATCAGAATCATTCATTTATTTATAAATTATCAGCTGCTAAGCATCTTTTGAGTTCTGCTACTTTTGAAAATTTGGATTTTTTAACATTTTACCACGAAATTCCTGAGCATATTACTCTTAATTGAAGGATGTTAGAAGTGTGGCGTGTTCAGGAAAAACTTCTGCTTTTCATATGCTTTCAAGTGGTATAGTTAAGATCAATTAAAGTTTAAGATCAACAGACTAGTTTTTGAATTATGGTGGATTGAATGTTACCAGGCGTGAAATGTTTTGGTCAGGATCACAACCAATTTTTGTACAAATTAATGCAAAAAAGATTTCCCCAAACGAAACCACAGAACTTAGGGTTTCTTATGGGAAATTTGACGCTGAACAAAAAAGTTCTTATAAACATGGACCCGGAACCGCTTCTTTTTCGATATATTCGCAAAAAACATTTAAAAACACAATTTTTGGACGTTTATCCTAGCAATTTTCAAATACTACGTTTTTACCATAATACTTCTTGAAGGAAACCTTGTAAAGAATATAATTTTTCGTTGAATGACATCCTTTCCAGCGCTGTACGATAACCCCCTTGTTAGGCTCATAGGGTTCTCACCTCGCGAAGAGTGATACCCTTTCTGAAATAGGAAAGAAAGGAGGTTGCACCGTGGTTATCCCACCCGGTAAACAAACCTTTTACGTAATTCATAGTAAATATCAAGTTAAAATGGAATTTAAGTGTAGAAAGTGATGTGTTTGTTTGAAGAAATCTTGTGCTAAATAGTGCCATTTTAAATGAAAGAATACATTATAAATAATAAGGTAAAAAATACAAATAACAACTGTTGGTCTCCAACACCCCTGATTTTCAGCGAAATTTCAAAATTCTACGTCCCAGTCACTTTATTAGTCAATAGTCAATCCATTAAGGTGATCTCCATCAACGCACAATTTTAAAAGTTTATGTTGTAAAGAGCTAAAATTGGTCTAATTCGACTCTCTACAAGATTTGCTTCGAGGAATATTACTGTAAAAAGCGTAGTATTTGAGAATTGTAAGGATAAACATCCAAAAATTGTGTTTTTTAATGTTTTTTTGCGAATATCTCGAAAACGAAGCTGTTGCGGGTGGGTCCATGTTAATAGGAACTTTTTTGTTCAGCGTCAAATTTCCCATAAGAAACCCTAAGTTCTGTGGTTTCGTTTGGGGAAACCTTTTTTGCATTAATTTGTACAAAAATTGGTTGTGATCCTGACCAAAACATTTCACGTCTGGTAACATTGAATCCACCATAATTCAAAAACTAGTCCGTTGATCTTAAACTTTAATTATACCATTTGAAAGCTTATGAAAAGCAAAAGTTAGTCCCGAAAACGCCACAATTCTAACATCCCTCAATTAAGAGTAATACGCTCAGAATTTCGTGGTCGAATTTTAAAACATCCAAATTTTCAAATGTAACAGAACTTAAAAGATGCTTAGCAGCTGATAATTTATAAATAAATGAATGATTCTGAACGGATTTTTTATGCTCTTTAAAATTGGTCCCTAGCCGAATTTCTCTATCTCATTGAATTTTTGAGATGTTAGGCATTTTTTGAAACTTTTCGTGAAGTACTTTAAAGAAAAGAAATAAATCGATATCTCGAGAACTATTGAGATATGGGCCTATGCTTACTCGACATTTTTTGTTATATTTGACCCATAGAATCCACCAGTTTCTTTATGACATTCTATCGCGGGTCACCCAAACACTTTTACATAATTATAGAGAATTCGAGGGTCATAAGTATTTCGTTATATCGAGATTTTCGATGTATAGTAGATTATTGTAAGGAGATCCGACTGTAATTGTAAGACATTGAGCCCTGGCTGTTAAGCTACTTATTATTATTATAAAGTTATTACCAATTTATTGCGAATAAGCGAAGATAGATATGTCTTAGTTTTTGTCTACTTCTTTTTTCAGAATAATTTAGTATTTATTTTTATACCTTAATGTTTTTAATTATATAATTATTATTTATGCATACACTAGTTTATGACTAATTTAATTATTTTTCTGTTTTTTTTTTGTTTTTTTTTTTGTTTTTTTACAATATTCTGTGATTAATTTATCTCCTGCCTTAAACTTTAATTATCTTTAAAAGGGTTTTAAGAAATTGTCCCGTCACTTAAAATATTCTTCTTATTACATACTAAAAGAGTACAAAAGCGTTGAAAGGTAAGTACAATAGATAAAAATGTACATTATTAAAAGAACATTAATATTCCATCATAGTGTCTGTTCATAATAATTACCCTATTCCATGGAATCAGGTGTGGTGCACAATCATGTTATAACTATCCCGGGTGTTTAATTCTTCAGAAGATTGAAGAAATAAAATGTATAATATTATAACAAAATTAAAAATATTTAATACAAAATGTATATATTAAATAGATTTTTCCAAATTATCTTAGACTGGCAGATTTGCATTGATTTGTGCATTTGAAAATTTCTAAAAAAGGACGATTATAAATGTTTCCTGAAAACAAAAATATATAGGGTACACAAGTGTAAGTCGGCTTCTTTATTAGAGATCTAATGGTATCATAATAAAATTATACATAAATTTTAATACTTAACTAATGCTATAAATGGTGATAAAGTTGTAGTTGAAATCAAACCGAATGGCTTAGTTTATAGTCAGTAAAACTAACTTTTTAAAAAAATATAAAATTATAGCAGCTTTTAATTCCACAATAATAATAAATTTTATGAATAAAGAATCCTTTGTTCTTATTTCTCCTCCGAGACTTTTTAAAGAATAAAATACAAATGGATTTTTTCCATTATGTAAGATTGTGACTCTAGAAAATTTTCTTAATGGAAGAAAAAGAAACTTGTGTCTTCTTTTCTTTTCTTTCTTAATACAGAATGGAATAGAATAAACAACGGATAATCTTCTTTCAGATTAAAGGCGAAAGAAAGAATCCTTTTGTGCTAGTAATATCTGTAAATGGAAAGGAACAATCACTTCAAGATTTCTTATGGGAGTGAATATAGTTTGATCTAGGATCATGAGGCATTGAGGTAAAGAAAATAGATAATAATTGTTTTTTTGAGATGTTATTTTTATAGGTCCAAAATTGAGGTCATAAAAATTATTTAATATTAAAGTTAGAGTAATAATTTTTATAAGAAAAAATAATTAGATTTTTCTCTCGAAATTCTGTTGTGAAATAAAAACTCAATGACCGCTTTAGTTAATTATTGTTTTTTACTTACTTTTTTGTTGTTTATTGTAATTTATTATTGTTCATTGTTTTTATTATTGCGCTTTTGCTTATTATTTTAAAAAAAAATCACGGTGTAATAGCTCCCCGTTTTACGCACATTAATATTGTTGGTCCAACAAAAAAAAAATAACTTAAAAATAATCTCTTTATCTGTAGGCTAGCATATATCAGAATAATTTATTTATTTAAAATGGGTTATATCAAATGTAAATAAAATGCAACATACATGAGACAATGAGCAAACTTTTTAATTATTAATAAAAAGTCACAAATTTTGAGAAGGACACCGCTAAAATAAAAAAATGGTTACCGAAAATGTCGTAAAATTATTCTTAGTTAAGTATGTCGTAATTATCATAAGTTAACTCAGAAAAAATAGTTATTTATGCACCTAGGGAGTAAAGTAAGCCATTATTCCCTGAGCGAAAAAGTTGGTTCTTGAGGCGAAGCCGAAGGAACCATGGTCCCTATATCCCGAGGGGAAGCTGAGGGAATCAGAGTTTTATATCCCGGGGCGCAGCCGAGGGAATAACGCTAATTAGCTCCCAAGGCGCAGCCGAGGGAGAAAATTATAGCGAGGGGAGTAATGGCACTTTACTCACGAGGTACCTACAGTACTTTATCTCCAATAGGGAGAAAATACACATTTTCATCCATTGCACAGTTTTTATTTATTATTTTAATAAATAACAATAATTGTTAACACTTTTAATAGCAGATATAAGAGATTCAATATTAACAACAAATAAGAATTCAAATTTAACTCAAATAGAAAGTTATTTAGATGCAGGTTATAAACAAAGATAAACAAGGTTGAAAAAGCAGTGTCGCCAACCTGATTTCAACAACTTCATTACATTAGCCATTCTTTTTCTACTATTTATAAAATTATTAAGTTGACAATCCCTAATTTTTCGCCCTTCTTTACTTTTTCGCCCTACTTTTACTTTTTCTCCCTACATTTTGAGTTCAAGGAAGAAAAGACTTACTCTAGTCCCTCTAAACTAATGCAAAATCATAACTTTTTCAGGAAACAGATTAATTAAAATATATTATTCCAACATGAACTTAAAGTTTAATTTTATAAATTAATAAGGTAAATTCAACAATAAAAGGATTCCAATTTATGGCCTCTTTGAATCATTCATAGTTGACAGCACTAGAGATAAGGAATTGAGGACAACCCTAGATCTGCTGTGAAGTTATGTAGAATCACAGTAGAACAATGGAAACAAGTACAATAGAGAAGTCAATCTCACTTACCATTGAAATTCATCGTATTTTGTACTAGGTCAAACGAGTTTAACTCCTGTTAAAATTAAAACCCATTAAATTTACCCACTAGACATGGTTTGGAAGCAACTTTTGTTAATTGCGATTCTTCTATTTACATCAATTGTCATAGCGAAAACTTTGGTTTGTATTGATAACTCCAGCCGTGATACCAATGCATCACTTTCTTTAGATATTATAAGAGAATATAAATTGCAGGGCCAATTGTGTCTGGAAAGTTAATAGATACGTTAAAATTAATTATAAACACTAATATTAGAACCAAAGCATTATACTCACCAAATAGATACTGCACAAGGATGCCTATAACAATCTGAAGCTGGAAAAACGTTCCAAGAGTTCCTCTAATACTGCTGTCCGATATCTCGTTGATATACATTGGTATGGTAACAGATACTACTCCAATCACAAGGCCTCCAAGAAATCTTCCGATGTACAAGCCATGAACTGATATTGTCCACATGAGGATTGACCATGAGGCGTATAGAGGCACCGACATGTATAGCTGAAACATTCAGAACAATTTTATGTATTAAATTAAAATAATTTGAAAGTTTTAAAAGTTTGGAATTTGACAGAGAAGCTATTCACAGTGTTTAGGACTGCACCCAAAGAGTATAAAGCTAGAAAGGAAGATGATGGTGTCAAGTATAGGAGGAGAGTGTACACTGAAAAGTCTCGAGAGGTCGAAGTCCCAGTATATAGTGGTAGGCTGAAGAGAGAGACAGAAAAAGGAAGTTAACGACTAGTGCTGGCTGCTACTTTACTGGTAGTAGCTTCTGGTTGGTTGGATAGTTTGATTGACTTGCCGGTTCATCAACTAAATGGCCTTAGTGGCCTCAGCCTCTTCCTAGCATAGCTTTGGCGCAATTTTGCACTCCTTATATAGTAATTAGAGAAAAAGCTTGAACCTGGTGTGTTCGGGACTCTATCTTAGGGCAACCAATATATACAATACCTGGGATTTGCATAATCTGGTTGACTTTGCGCCATTAAAGAGCATTTCCTATCTCTTTCTCGATATTCTCTGCCCCACCAAACCTATTTCTCCTACGGAACCCGAAAGCTGTCACCCATGAAAGAAAATCTCCAACGCCGGGTGACTGAGGTAAAGGTGGAAGGAACGCTGGTCCCTTGGCATCTAGCGAGCAGTCTGTAACTGAATTCACGGCAAGGCCCAGCCTCTACCATCTCTAACGGTCCTTTTCAGGACCGCGCATTCACTTGCACACTATATATGAAACAACTTAACTAACATATCGGTCCTTCCACTGACCAACTTCTTTTCTCACTTGAACCATCTTCTCTAATAGGACACCGGCCCTTCTTGGGGCTGTCTCGTTCACTTTCATCCCCTTTCGAGCCACCTCAACCATCGGACCAGAACAACGGTTCGTCTCAGAACATTTTCATTTACTTTGCCCTCAGACTAACATCACTGGAGTACAGGCCCTTCCTAGGGCCCGTCTCGTTCACTCCACTGTTCGCCCCTGCTACGGCGCGGCGCCCGTCTGATCCTCTTACTTCTTACGGCGGTGCCGGTATAATTTTTAATACTTCTAATTTAATAGATCTCGTCTAAGTTTCTGGTAATCATAAGTTTTTAACTATAAATATTTAACAGAAAATCAATCGTGGATAAATGTCTTAAGAGAAACACTGAAAAAAATTCTTGTAATATGATTCCATTCTCAAAGAGTTTAAATCCGTTCCTAAAAGTGATGTAAAAAGTGGATGTGTAGTTTCTCTGCAACTACATATCTTCAGAGCCAAATAATAATACTGGTTCAAAGTCAGCGTTATACAGTAACGTTAATCTACTTTTAAGTTATTAAATATTTATTTTAGTGTGAAAAGTGCCATCATAGTAAAGTTCTTGAACTTATTTTTCTTCTGGTGGTGATCGTGTCTTAGTGGGTAGGGGTTCCAAGTTTTGCCATCTTTGCTGGAAACAATCTCAGGGGTAAATAATGTGTCCAAGTTGTTCATACATGGGTTTATGTATATTGAATTGTATATGTATATTATATCATGCATTTTTTGTGTACATGTATATTTTATACAGGCAATACATTACAATTAAAAATCATGGGTGTAGCATACCCCTGATTATGCCACCAGCATATAGTAACATATTTGGTTAGCGTCGGAAGACCTAGTACAATACTATCATATATTTACTTTATAGTTAAATTTACTAATAAAATTGTTTACTAACTAGAAGCCGTTTTCTACCTAGCCTGTCAGCCAACATGCCACCAGGTATTGCTCCGATAAATGCGCCTAGTGTAAGTAACGATCCTACCCAAGAACCTTGCTCAGGGCTGACTTCTGGTCGTGAGCCGAACTTCGCAAGCATAGGCAAAGCTGGTGAGCTCCAGGCGATCATCGATCCACATGATAAGGCTATCAGACTGCCTGCAAATAAAAACAATCAATTTTATTAATAAATTCATATGAAGTAGTCTATCCATGCTTTTTGGAGACCACATTCCCGCCAGTGACACCTATTTATAAGACCCATAACACAAGCTTTGTATTGCTTTGCTTTAAATTATCTCGTTTTATACCGAATTCTGCAGAGTAAGAAATAATTCAAGTAAGTATGGGAGATGTAGTAAAACTAACCCGAACTAGCAATATAGATACATAAAAAAATCTAATTAGGTAAGAGGATTGATAATACACATTCTTCACATGCTTATCAAAAACTCCTACCTTTCTAGCTTTCCTGACAAGATTCAAAAGATTAGATAATACGGCCCTGGATTAAATGGAATAGGGCATTCCTGATTTTAGTATTATTAAAGATAGTTTGTCAGAAGCATGGAGCCTAAACTACTGAAGGATATTGATTAAATTTTGCTATGTAGGTCATCATTGTACATATCACTTTTTACTTCCCACTGAATGTAATACGATGTAAAATGCGGGTATTTTATTTTTATGTAAGTGTTAATAACTAATGCCCATGATTAATAATTATTTGTTTAACATAAATATTTAAAAATCATAATGGTTAAATTATTATCTTTTTAATTATTTTTTGCCTTTTTATAACGAATTAAGTTTAGAATCATTGTTATAGGCCGGAAATAAAGCTATTTTGTAGAAAATTTAAATATATATTAGATTCTTAGGATAATATAGGTATTAGATATGCAGACCCTAAGGAAATTAACATTTCGGAACTTTTTATCGGTATATACGTAAACATATAAATGACAACAAACTAGACAGCAGATTAAATAAAATATTAAATATTTCAAATATGAAGAAACTCTTTCCTCCATATTCAAAAAATAGACGCTTGTAACCTTTAAACAATTAGATTTATTTTGATCGGCATTTTATTCTTTATACTAAACACCTTCAAAAATAGACTGTCAATTGGTGTGGCACATAGCTTCCTCGCATACTATCCACGTACTGTATTGGTTTTATGCTTTTTCTTACAAGCCATTATTGTCTTATTTGTTAAATTGTTTCCCCGTTTTTTAATCTGTCAAAAATTGTTTAATTTTTTACATGAATTAAAGTATAAATTTAGCAAAAGTTAAAGAGCGCAGACGATACAAATTAATCTTGGAATATCTGTGGGTTACATTCGATAAACTGTAAAAGTTTCATACAAATCAGATAAGTACTTTTGAAGCTATAGGTGTAAATTGATGTATGTTTGTGCTTATGTGGAAGAGAAACAAATAAGCGCAGAAGGTTGAAACTTATATGGGACCAACAATGGGTTAATTATGGCCTACCATTTAAATTTCATTAAAATCAGACGTGTAGTTTTTAAGATACGTTGGTTCGCAAAAATCGAACGAAAGACCGACAGACCGACAGACAGTCACGGAACAAAAATGTTCCCTGATGTCTGAAACGGATTACTGTCCTGGAATTTTTGAAATCGGACACCTAAAATATTTTCGTTCTTCGAAACGATCACATAGCTTCCGTTACCTTCGGTAAGCTCGGAAGCAAAATCGGCAGATATCAAAACGAATATTTTTATTTCAACACTACAAAACTAAATTCAGTGGAAATGTGTATTTAATTAGCAGAAATGTAGAGGCATGATTAGTAGAAATATAGAGGTATAATTAGTAAACATTTCACCGCAATCAGACAATTATGATTTTCCGGGTGGCATAACAACATGTAAAGACTGATTTGTGTACTAACTTTTAACTTTCTGGTTTAAAAAACTGTGGGAATTAGGCCCTATTCACACGGTGAAACGCAAATCGCGTTTCGAGCTGTCTCGCGACCAGGAGCCCTTCATCTTCACACTACCTCGACTCGAGTTGCGCAATCAAAGTACGTTTAGGAAGTAAAGTCAGTTTTCACCGACAATAGGCTGTGCAAACACCCAGTATTTTTCATATTTGTGTATCTACGTCCCTAAACAATGTCTATGTCTAGTGATTCTAGTACCGATGAGGACATCATTATCCAGTTTTATTTTTACCACTGGTAATAATAATTAATTAATAATAATAAATATTTTATAATATAATATACTATAATAATATTTATATAATATAATATATAATATAATATTTAATATATTACATAATATAATATATATTTTATTATAAATATTACTCATTTATTAATAATTATAAATAATTTTATTATAAATATTTTATAATTAAATATAATATAATATATATTATAATAATATAATATATAATATATTACATAATATAATATATATTTTATTATAAAAATTATACATTAATTAATAATTAAAAATAATGTTATAATAAATATTTAATAATAAAATATAATATATTATATTATATAATAAAATATAATATAATTTATTATATAATATATTATATAATATAATGTAATATATATTTTATTATACTTATAATATGGTAATTAATAATTATAAATCATCTTCACGCAGGTAGTTAAAAATGAATGTTTTGTACGAAACTGAGAGACTGGGAGACTAGGAGACCAGCATGCAGAGTCGCAAGGTTTCATAGTTGCACGGTCTCCCAGTCGCCGGTACTGGAGTATCCCCGTCTGAATGCCGCCACCTAATTACACGTGCTGAGTCTCTTGGTCGCAGAGTCTCCTAGTTTCGAGGAGATTTGAGTTTCACCGTGTGAATAGGGCCTTATAGATGACGCAGACTGGCAGACATACAGCTAAAAACCACACAGATGATCTTAAAAACTTCCAAAACAGATAATTCCGTTGATTTTTTTTTTTTTTTTTGGGATTTTTTGAGTGAAAACAATATTCTTCCATTACGGAGAAAGTGAGGAAAAGTAATAAATAATACCTAATTTAAACAATGAATTTAAATTCAATAATACCTAATTTAAGCAATGAATTTAAATTCAATAATACCTAATTTAAACAATGAATTTAAATTCAGTAATACCTAATTTAAACAATGAATTTAAATTCAATAATACCTAATTTAAACAATGAATTTAAATTCAATAATACCTAATTTAAACAATGAATTTAAATTCAATAATACCTAATTTAAACAATGAATTTAAATTCAATAATACCTAATGTAAACAATGAATTTAAATTCAATAATACCTCATTTAAACAATGAATTTAAATTCAATAATACCTCATTTAAACAATGAATTTAAATCTAATAATACCTAATTTAAACAATTTATTTTATAAATTTAGTTGATGGATCATTAGGTGTAAAAATTGAAACATTAATCCATATTGCTTTAAGACGTTTCGACCCGTAGTCATAAGGTCATCATCAGTCTTTATTTCTAAAATGACGAAATAATCAGTTACATTGATGTCTTATGTTTATAAAGCTAATTCTGATAAAAATTAACAATAACAATTATGCTCACATGATTTGTTAAATTGATAATTTTCATCAGAATTAGCTTATAGAAACATAAGACATCAATGTAACTGATTATTTTGTCATTTTAGAAATAAATACTGATGATTACGAGTCGAAAACACCTCTTAAAGCAATATTAGATGAATGTTTTAATTTTCATACCTGAAGATCCATCAACTATATTTATATTACAAGTACAAAGGTGCTGACTTCAACATATTCTACAGTTTATTTTTCAACAGGTAGATGTATCATTTTTGTTTTTTCAGTTTCATCTAAATCTGTTTTATTTTCATCTATATATCGGAAACTAGATTTTTTGATGGTTAGATTCGTATTTAGATGGACTGTGTTAAACATGTTAGTATTTTCTAATATTTTAATCCTTATATTTTTACTGACAAGAGTTAGTAGAAAACATCTATATATGAAAGGCGATTCCTTTGTATGAGAATGTAAATATTTTATTAATTACCCTTAAAAGAATATGAATAGTTAAATCCCCTTTTCACAAAAGTGTTGAAGGTTATGCTTTTCAGTACACTGAGAAAAAAAAAGGCGTCATTTCAGGGTAAAACATACTGAACGCCAGTATTTTTGATGGATAGGAAGATTTACCGATGATGCATACAGCCAAGGTTGTACGACGGGAAACATACGTATTCCGTACGATGTATACAACCAGCGGCAGTATAAAGTCCATGACGTCACGAGTCTGACGTCATCAATTTCTGCATTATCTAGACCAAGTTTGTATACATCATAATGCAGAGCCGTATACTGTGTAATGCCATGAAGTATACATCGTACTGGCTGAACTTACGTAACGTCAGTATAAGAAAAATAAACCAGTAGGCTCCATAAGTATTGTAAGGATGAAACACCATTACCCGCAACGTGAGACGTACGAGCTGCCAGGACGGATCATCGTGCATTTTTTAATCGGCATGATACATCGTACGTTTTTATTGCATGAAACACCATTAACTCCTACATGAGACGTACGTGCTGCCAGGACGGATCATCGTGCATTTTTTGATTGGCATGATACATCGTACGTATTTCTTGTATAAAACACCATTACCCCCAGCGTGAGACGTACGTTCTGCCAGGATGGATCATCGTGCATTCTTTTATTGGCATGACACATCGTACTTCCCCGACCTATGAACCACCATGCGGCAGTATGCAGCACCAAGATTCGCTGATATGTTTCATTCAGTTTGTCTGTATAAATACGAATACATCGTCCAGCAGCAGTATACATCGTACTGGCTTTCTGCATACATCGTACATCATGTCTGTATGATTCGTCTATATTTGACGTACGTTACGTACATATCCCTAGCCATGTATACGTATACTGCGTATACGGTCGGACGTACGTTTCATACGTTTCCAACCCACTCTGCGTACGTACCCGACGTACGTTCGTTCATACGTACAGTACTGGTACCTGTAGGTACCTATATTAGGTACAGTACGGATACATCTAGGTATACCTATATAGATTCCTAAATGTACCCGTACTGTACCAATAGATACCTACAGGTACCAGTACTGTACGTATGTACGAACGTACGTTGGGGTACGAACGCAGAGTGGGTTGGAAAAGTAGGAAACAAAAGTCCGACCGTACGTAGTATACGTACATATACTGTTTGTACGAACCAATAATGTACCTTAGGGTACACTTCATTCACATTAAGTTAGGACTTGACAGCTGTGTTAGTAACTCGATAATTTTAAGACGTATATAAGTATGAAACAAATTAATTGCTTGCCAAAAACGAAACCTTTACCTAAGCAACAATAAAAAAAATAGTATTTACATCATAGAATCATAGAGTTACATATTACAGCCGTCAAGAACAGCTAAATATAATAATTTAGTTAATTTAAATGAAGTGTAGGTACATTTTGAGTATTTCTAATGTAATTTAGGGAAAGCATAGAACATTATTACTTGTTCATTGCATGCCCTACATTTACAAGTGGAGGAGATAGGAATGATATAAGTTAACAACAGTAACAACAGATATAAGTTCTTAATTTTTAGAATTTATATATTTAATATTAAAAATACAAAGTATATTAAGTTAATTTTCATACAGTTAAAAACATAAACAGTTCATACAGTGAACTATTAATTATTAAGTACATATTATTCGCAAATTATAAATCATTAAGTTCGGAAAAAATTAATTAATATGACATTTATTATCTATTATTTTAATTACAAGTATACAGAGTGTCACAGGAAAAACTTCCATCAGAGCAGAGGGTGATAGTACACCTCAAACCTAACCAAAAAGTTTCTAAGATGACATTTAGTTTTTTTTTTTTAAAAATTACTAAGTTTAAAAAAGTACTACTAAAAAAATTCAAATTTCCTAAAATAAACATGTTATCATTACAATCACCAAACTAATTATAATTACCAAAGTTATTTAAATTAAATAAAAAATAAAAATTAATTTAAAAACATTTAATTTAAAAAATTGAATTAAAAAGTTACTTCATCTCCTTTATTTACATTTATTTATTTACATTTACATTGTTGTAAAACAAAAGTATAACCTACAGAGTTTGTAACCACAGATCAAAATCTGATTTGGTCATTGTATAATATCATGTTGATTATGTTCTGCTATATTATGTTAAATAAATCAATATAATGGTACTATTATTATTATTATTACACTGTTGTAATGTAATTTCATTGTATAAATGAAATAAGAAAAAAAAACTATAAGCTTAATTCTAAATATAACAATAAATGAATGCATGTAATTCTTAATATTTACATTAATATTAATACAATAATACTTCATATAATATCATTATATTGATATTCTTATATTAAATTTTTTACAATATACAAATATGTTACAACTAATTAGAACAATGTTCTATTTAAAACGATAGTAATGTCATATTTTATATATATATATATATATATATATATATATATATATATATATATATATTATGGAATTTACATATTATGATAAAATAGTATTAACTATTAAGTAT
Organism: Gerris lacustris; assembly: GCA_951217055.1. NCBI lineage: Eukaryota > Metazoa > Arthropoda > Insecta > Hemiptera > Gerridae > Gerris > Gerris lacustris. The sequence goes on from OX578284.1 coordinate 24,048,372, forward strand.
TTACAAACTTAAAACTTTACAGAAATTTGATTTATCATGGTTTAGTATATGCAGTATGGTCTGAAAGACTACCTCCTCCCTATTAAATTTGGGATGGTTCTCAGGGATTAACAACTTTTTTCTTTGAACAAGTGTTCAAGGGAAAAGTGTGTAACCCAGCCTTAATTTAAAATAATAAAAGAAGAAATAGAAATATCAATTTATGGGCCACCTCAAAGTGACGTACATTGTTAGGTCTTGTAAAATAGTCAAGTTATTTGGCGCAGGTGCCATTAAGTCCTTATATTTGATATATAAAATTTCAATACTACGTTCAACCTCATATGCATAATAATGGTAATCAAACTCGATACATTTGAATTATTGGCACTTAAAATAAACTTTTTTGTTGACCACAAATATTTCTACAACTTCCGCGAGGAGTGGGAGGTGGGTCTTTAAACAAAGATCTACTGTTACTACATAGCCTTTAATGAATTTATATCCATTTACTGTCACCCATGGAACTGTAAAAATATCAGCTGAGTGCGGGAAGTGAAATTTAGTACAAACGATAGGCTTCAACTCTGGAAGCAATAATGTTTGCTTACCGTAATATACAATTTGTTTTATTTTTGAACACAGTAAAATGTCATTAATATTTAATTGACTCTTAATTGCAAGAGTTTTACAAATGTTCATTTTATTACAGGTAACTCTGGCGGCTATTTTGGAAACCCTATGTTTTGCCTCAAATCGCATTGTCCATACCTGAGTCAAGGGACCGAACCGGGATAGCATGTCTGGATAATGAACTAGGAAGTGAAATTTAGGCTTCAATGAGGTTTTTGCCAGCTTGACATAAGACTCATTTAAGTCTTCGATTAAACCTTCAAAATGTTCAGTGGTTTCAGGATAGACCCTGTGATTCAATAGTCTGTCCAATATCGTTCGTAGTACAATGAACAATGACCATACTTCAGACTCGTTTGGAACATAGTAACCAACTATTAGAGCAAAGTACCTAACCAGGGTCAACATTTCAGCAGCTGATGCTTTTACAGTAACATTGTATCCATCAAAGAGAAGTGCACTGGCTGGCCTGGATGAGGAGTCTGGGCCAAAATCGAAATTGTTCAACTTTGCTTGGAGAACATTACTAGAAATCAGTTTAACTTCACCAACTAAATAATTAACAACAAAGTGCATAACGTAACGGCAGCAGCCTTCTAAATAATCGTGGAGGAGATCTACCGCGACGTGGTCGAACAAATTAAAACCATCCAAAGCAAACCAAACGCATTTCTCTTTAATACCAGTCTTTTTAACATCACCAAGTTCAACTTGTTTATCATAATTTTGTCGAGTTCTAAGCAAATTATCATCCTGAGTTGCCATTCTTTGCATGGTCTCTTTGTGAACCATACATACTCTACAACAAAAATTAGCTTTGAAACTCTCGACAAAACCTAATATAGAATTCAAACCTAAGTTGTCACCAGTAATTGCTACAACATGAAATTTTATTACTCCAACAAAACCATCAGTATTTACATTCACTCCTTCCCGGCTCAACTTATTTAATTGATCAATAACTCTTTGAAATATTACACCATTGCCAAATTTTACTTTATCGCTGGCATGGAAGAGAGCAAGTACAAAAATATGATTTAATTGAGAGACTAAGTGGGGAGGTAACGAGGGTAATGAAATGTACACACCGCCTAATTTGTGAATAGTAGCATGACTCCCAAGAGGATTGCTAATTTCAAAGTCATCGTAATAAAGGACAATGGGTAAATTGAGGTGATCACCGACTTGTTTGTTAATAATTTTTTTCCAAAGGGGCCCTTGAATCACATTTGTAATAGGACAGTCAAAGCTTTGCAGTTCCTTCATGAATTTAATGGTTAGACTGAGCAAGCCTTTAATCTCAAAAAACTTTTTTAAAACTACATCTATGCTAATTACTTGCATTGTGGAAGGAACAGGCACAAATTGGTGCCCTAGCAACAACCGCCTTCGTTCCAGTCTCTGGCCTACAGTAATTTCAACGGGTGCAATGTAAGTACCTAAAGTTTCAAAATATTGCATTCTTTTATAGTGAGACTGAAATTGTTTAATGTCATCAGCATGCTTGGACATAGTGCTTTTTATGACTTCATGTACTTGTGGGGGGGTGAATTGCTCACAATCTGATTTTTTCAAACAATTATTAATGGAGGAAACAAAATTACTTATTAACGCATTGGTTCCAGTAACTACTGTTTGAACTAATTTCCTTGGGAGTTGGGGATCGGCATACAAACCCGAAATAAACCGTGCATATTGATTGGTGAATTGATCATGGTCAGGGGCCTCATTGGTTACACTTTGTCTTATTGGTTCAATATTATGACGCGTGTCAGGAGTGTCCGACTCACATTGAGTTATAGGCAACGTCGCAGGACTATGTTGTCTGAGGAGATGTCTCCTTAAAGACAACGAGGAACTGAAATGTCTAAAGCAGGATTTCTCCCCACAACGGTATTCGCGAAGACCCTCTACTTGTCGAAATTTGCACTTTTGACTCATATGCCTAATCAATTCGCTCGGCTTCGGAAACTGCAGTCTGCAGTGGAAGCAAGAAAACATTTTTTTTATTTTTAATTGCTATGTCATTGACATTAGAAAATAGTTAGATAGTAAAATCAAATTGCCACGTCCAAATAATCTAGCATGTGCTTGGTTACTGCTGTCAATCTGTCATATTTAGTATCCATGGCATAGAATGCCCGTTGGATAAGCAGCCAAATGTCTTGGGCTTGTGGAGTGTATAAGGCCCCGGTTGTATGGTATATTTTAAAGGCAGAGTCGATAGCCTGGAAAAGTGAATGTATTGGGTAAATGGTTTCGTCGACGATTACATAAGCTTGATCAACATCAACTGGGGATTTACCTACATACACTACAAATGGCTGAAGTGTTGTGTTAATTTCTTCGGCATACCTCTTCTTTTGCTCTATGTGTGGAAGCAGCTCACTTGCAGACGGCAACCGTGTAACGAAAGCCTTCCTAATCTCGCTCCTAGACGGTTTCCATGACATAGAGCCAATTTTCCGTTTTGTGTTGGGCACGTCAATGATTTCGGGTAGGAGCAGCAGTGCAATTAAGTTCTTTGTTTCGGGCCTCGCTTCTGCAATCGAATAATAATAGTACACGAATAATTAGAAATCTTATTTAATATTACACATTATAAATTTCAGGACGGGATGAAAATTGCAGTGTAAATTAATTAATTTAAATAATTTAACTAATTAATTAAAAACAATTAATTAAAACAAATAAATTATTTAAATAATTAATTACTGTTAAAGGCTTAATACACATAAAAATGTATGTTCCAATTAAAAAATTGGCACTCATTGTCCATTAGTTAATAACAATGAGTGACAAATAACTAATGTCGTATAATTAATTAAATTATGTAAATTGTAATTGACAGGGCCTGGATTTTGCATGCTTTACTTATTCATTTTGTCCTTAAAGGAAAAATAAATGCATATGTATATTAAATATTGTTTTTAAATGCAAAAAAATTCGGGCCACAGTAATTACAAAATAGCATAGTAGTTGAATACTTGTGTACCAAATTAATGAATCAATTGTGCATCGAATGCATTAAATGCAACATATATGGAAGTACTAGGTCAAACTAGGGCCTATTTGCCGCCAAAATAACAAAATGATTAAATTACCATCAATAAGAGAGAGCAGGTATTGGATATCTGCTTTCAGGTCCTTATCCCTTGTTTGCTTTGCTTTATCCCTGGCGGCTTTAGTTATTTTGTCGACTTTCTTGGGCACGTTTAGGTGAAGGCAGTGCTCTTTCCCTGGATATGTGAAGGCGAAATCTTCCAACAGGAGGGTGTATCCTAGAGGCTGCTTCAAAGCTGGGAAGGTGTTGAAGTATTGAGCGATAGTTGTCGTCGACAACTTCGCCTGCCTTTCTAGTAGGGTGTCAGTCCACTGCAACTGGACTAACGCCCAGGGCTCCACGTTGCAGTTGAGGAAGGCCAATTTTTCTTGGGCTATCACGTTTACTTCGCCTGCACAAAAAACAATTTTGAGATTAGTACATTATAAAAGGGCAATAATAAACTGGAACTAGATTAATTACCTAGTTCCAGTTTATAATTAATCTAGTAGAGTTAAAATAATAAAGAGATAAAACACAAATAAATTAGTAAAATGGATAAATAACAAAAAGTTAATAATATAATGGTATCAAAAATAGATTATAAATAATTATGTTACTACTATAAAGATTATGTTTTTGCTTGTAAATTTTATTTTTTTTATTATTCATCTGTTAGAAAAATAGCTAAGAAAATTGTATATTGTATATGCATGCAAAGTATGGTCTTATTATGTACAGATATTTAAATTATTTATTATTGAATTGGGTTCTAAACAAAGTGTCTATATTGCATGTAAAATATGTTTCATTAATCTTGCATGATATGTTGGAAAAACGGTGAAGTAAAATATTTTCGCATGCAATTTATACACTCCTAAAAGGATATTAATTTATTATTAACTTATAGAAATAATTGCAAATATATGTAACTGTGTATGAGTGTGAATGTATATGTGTGTATGTGTATGTATGAATATATGTATATGTAAAAAAAAACAATACATATCATATATATACACATTTACATATATGTATATGTAAATGTAATTTATGTATAAATTACTAAAATCAAATAAATAAATAAAGTAACTAAATATATAAAAAAAATAAATATATAAAAATTAAGAAGAACAATAATGCATGTGAACTCACAGCCTCGGCTGATTTAATCTGATGTCAAAAATAGAAGAGTAACATTTGTTGTAAAAATATTTTAGATTAATAAATGGTTCATTCATTCATTTAATAAACTGGAACATAAATTATACTCTACTTGGCAAATTCAATGCTAGTATAACTACACAGTCTACTTTACGGCACTGATTTTTGACATGCGAATGAACATTACACCTGAGGTATGTTTCTGGAGACAGAAGTACCAATGAAAAACACTTAAGGAAATAACATTGAACACATCAAAGTAAGAATAACATTTGAAATCTTTACGTTAGAATGTTGATTTCACTAGGAATTTCAATGTTATTTTCTAAAGTGATTTTCACTGGAACTTTTGTCCTTAGATACAGACCTCTGATCAGTGAATCAACACGGTTAAAGTCAGTTCATCCTAACGAGTCACTGCTTTGCATATATTTATAAGAAGACAACTTTCCCTGTAAAATAGTTGATACTTCTTTAGATTGCTACTCCCCTATTTCTTTTTTTAGGTTAAATGTTTTTAGGTTTTAAATGACTTTGACTAAATAACTATTAAGACAAAGGGATGTTTAGTCCAATGTACTTTGGGACAAAGGAATATCCTACTACTGTTTTTATAAGGGGAGTAACAGTCAAATGAAGAACATTCAGCACACCTCCTTTAGAATGTTACCCCCCCCCCCCCCCCCCCCTCTGCTTTTTTATAAGGTGAGTAACAATCTAAAGAAGTGCCAAATATATTAATAATGGTGAAAATTTGATAAACTTACAACTAGCGGGCTCACTGACGAGTTTCTCCGCAGCCACCTCACACCTGGAGCTAGACGATACCCTCGATCTTGCCCCGCTACGCCTGCGTTTTCTCGTCTTAGTCACGTAGGCCTGGTAGAGATGGCCTTCCAAATTTTTCTTATTTAGATATATGGATTTCGGGCACGAGGGCACAAAGTAGTGAGCCACCACTTCGAAGGGCAAAATACTATTAATTTGGAGTGCCAAGTGCATATACTCTTCGCTTCTCAATTTCCTCTCGGGGCATTCATCAAGAATATAGCCGATAATGTGTCGGCTAATGGCCTTCTTCTCACTTTTTTCTAGTTTCTGTTCTCTTCCTTTTATCAGATAATCGGCGGTGTTTCTGTTTTGGGATAGGATTTCTTCTACCTGCAACAAAAAGCAATTGCACATGAATATTTACATATGCTTTTATTTCAATTGTAGAATACCTTCATAGAGGGGGGACTATAGCATAAGCATAGAATCATTGGTTAGGTTTTGGGAACCCTTCCCCCCAAAAATATTTTCTTTGGACCCATCTTCATTTATCGCATTGCTAGGAGCCCACAGACTTGCAACTGAGCATAGGGAAATAAAATAAGATCCACGTTAGTTTAGATTACTATGAAATATCCCAACATTCAAAATTTAATAAATTAATGTTCAAAATTCACTTACGTTGTATTCGGTGATGGGTTTCAAATGGCTCAGTGAGTGCCTTCGATTAAGGGCCTGTGTACGAAGGGGCGAACCAGGACTCTCGTGTGGGCTACAAAATTGGGTCTTGGAGGTAGAGGGTCCGGGCGTAGAGGCTAAGATATGTGGCTCTTGCGTTTGTGTACCAGGAGAAAATGGAGGAGAGGACAGGCTACCTCCCGTACCTCTGATGAAGCAATTGGAAATGTCAATCAAATCGCAATCCCCTTCCTCAAATGAGTCCAAGTCCTTTGAGTAAATGAAACAAAGTCAATTAAAAAGTCATTAAATCACAATTTAAGGCATTCCATTAAATAAATAGGTAAATTAAAAAAAAAATCTTTAAAAATGGATTCTACATAAAGTTAATTATTATTATTTCACACTTGGCTTTGGAAATCAAATTGAGAAAGATTTGACTAAGTAAAACTGTTTATATAAAACTCCGTTTAAAGCTAAAATCTAGATGCTGTTAACAGTGTGTCACTTGCTCAATTAAATTTAATTAACACTAATCAATAAAATCAATCAAACTAAATGTAATTAAACACAATTAATAATTAAATTTAAATAGTAAACTTGTTAATTGTTTAATAGTATTTTAAATTTACAAGACCCTCGTCCGTGGAGATAGATTTACCATAAAAAAGTGTTTTAACTCATGAATACAGCATATTATCAATAAAATAGTGACTGAAGATGATCCTACAAGTGTCGAAACATCTCATGCTACAAAATAGAACTTATTATTTAACCTGAATTATCCATTAACTTTTTTAAAGAAACTAGAGAGGGTGTGAATCTCAACGATTTTCTTCCTTATTAATTTAAAATAATCATTTTCATATACTTCATGAATGACATGGAAATTGCAGCTGCCCCATTAGTATGACCGGGAGAAAAGTTTCCATGTCTTTCAATGACATCAAGTTGCAATCATACTATAAGAATTGTTTACCTTGACTAGAGACCTTTGGTTAAAGTTGGTGATGTCGGCCTTCCATAAATTTAAGTTGTGTCGGAACTCCGCCCTATCCCCTATCTCAGGGATTAGGTCTTTTAGGTCCTCTTCTTGCAAAAGCTGCAATCTCCTAACATTTATCCCCTGCTCTGAAAAAAATTAAATTCTTATGAGAAATGGCCTTTATTGTATAACATATTAATATCACTTCCTCCAAAATGTATTAACGATGAGAAAAATTAATTTCAATTCAGCTAAGGGTATCTCATTCAATCGGGAAGGCAGAGTAAACAATATTATTTTTTTGCAGAGGCGTTTAATGTTATAAAATGTAAAAAAATAGTATATGCGGCTAGCAGAAAAATAGTCTACTGAAAGCATATTGTACAGCAAAAAGTAATTGATTACGAGAAAAAATATAATATACCAAATATTGTACTTCTTAATGTAAAGTGTACTAAAGTTGATAAATATGCATTAACTTCTTTACACGACTTATTACTTATCATCACACAAACTAATCAGGTTGGCCGTCACTATATATGCAACATTTAAAGGAAAACCTAAAGTAACACTTCCTTAGTAACGTAAAAGGAAGGTTATGCATAGGCTAGGTCATGTAGTAGAACGTTTAACCTTAGCAGTAGGCTACATTTTCCTAAAGCTTGATTTACAAGTTCTTTGTCGTCATGTAATTAACTTAATTTTAAGTGAATTAATGCATGGAAGCAATTAATTTAGTAATAAGTTGTCTGTTCTTCGCTTAAACTTAAAAGTTAAAAATCATTTTATTACTTGATTACTTAATACATGTAATAGCATACAAATAAAATATTAACCCTAGAACGTCACACTTATATACTTTTTGTCTCGCAGCAAGACCCCAATTAATTAAATTAATTAATAAACATTTTCCCTTTTTATTTATTTATATATTTGTTTAAAAATAATTTGTCATAGTAACTGTACTCATGAAATTATACTTTTTTCTGAAAGAAAATGGGAGGAGAGCCAATGAGAGCTTGAGATTTTAGCGTATATACCAATTAATTTTGACCAAAACAAATAAGAATTTTAAAATTAAATGGTGTATATATATATATATTCAAAAATATTTGTACTTTAAAAAAACAAAACATATAAAATTTGTTTATCCTTAGATTGGGATAATATTTAATTTAAATATATATAAGGGCTGTTTTACAGAAAACAGAAACAAAAATTATGAAATAAATTACAATGAAAATAATTATTATGAAAATAATTAAAAATCTGCATTTAGAGCTCTGTATTCATATTTTTATGAACTTAGGAGTCTCTTCGATGATTTTATGACAGTGTGTCGTCCTAGGGTTTTGAACATTTCTTTATATGACCTAACTAAATGGGAAACTTAATAATGTAGGAAGAGATATTAATAAAGTGTAATAATAAAAATAAGCATGACAATATTTTAGATTGATATATTAAAATTACTGACCTTTAAAACGCTGTAAATATTTTGTCACTTGCCATACTTTAAAAAGATGGTCTGTCTCCTCATCTATAACTATAGGCGCCAGCGGGTCTGGGTTGGTTACACTGCTATCCATGTATACGAACTTCACTCACTTGAATACAACAATGAAAACACTCACAATAAAAATTGTAACAATCACTTTTATGAGGACCGTGTGACGTGTGTACTGAAGGAAATGCGAGGAGAGAATGCTGTAAGGCGTGGGTAAGCCCTGGATTATATTCACCTCGCTACTTACCCCCTCCACCAACAGGTAAAGGGCTGGTGACCAGTATAACGTCAAGGGTCTCGTACAGATTCCTTGGACAATACTTAGTGGTTCTTACTGATTACCTATATGCTGCGTACGTTTTAGTAATTATACGGAAAATATATACGGCGAATACAGAAATACGTACTTTGCTAAGTTATCTTAACTGAATCTGTGTAAAACAACGTTGTACATCTAACATGTATGTCTCACGCATCCAGATCTATATAAAAACTAAAAACCACGTGGCACGTTTAAGAAGTACTTTTTCATACCTAAAACAGACACCGCGTGGTTCAGGGATATTTTTAAATGGACTTCAGAAGTTATTGCTGCTATTACTGTTACAATAGGTTTGTTCCAACCACACATCAAACTAGTCTCAAACTAGTTTCAAACTGTACGACGCATGTGCATTAGCAAAAAGCGTTCAAGTGTGGTCCGATGCGCGTGGTCGGACAGTTCCAAACAAGTTTGAAGTGGGGTTGGAACAAACCTAATGTTACACTGTTTTAATACTGTGGCTAATCTGCAGTGTTCAGTACAGTCGAGAATCGCTTGGCAGCACAATTTTTCCTTGATTTAAATACACTTTACAGGTGAATGGAGGTTAGTTAGAGGTGAAATAGTTTTTAATGAAAATGGGCAGCGAAATTAAATTTCATTGACGAGCCATTAGGTTAGCTTTAGAGCCGGAGGCAAAGACAGGCTATGAAAATTAACTGCCGAGGCAGGTAATTTACCTAATTAACTGCCGAGGCAGGTAATTTACCTAATTGACTGCTGAGGCAGGCAATGAATTTACGAGGCAGAAATGTTTCTTTTCCTGTCTTTATGCAACAATAAAAAATGTTACCTACTGCTAATTTCAGCAGAAAGCTCGTGCGATCCTTTATTTCTTTGTTTCTAATTATTCAATTATAACTATTCCCTAACATTTCATTTCCGTTTCTATTTTGTTTTGACTCTGAGCTTAATTCTGATTTTGAGCCGGTATTAAAGAATATATGAGTAAAGAGTTAACAGACACACCATGAAACCAGATTCTCAGAGGGAAGATTGGGGTGATGAAAATTAAAACATTTTTATTGGTCGCTTGAGATTTTTTTATGATGTTCCTAAACTATTTCCAAGGAAAAAGAATACCTATACCTATTTAGAAACTTATTGCTTCCAAGCTTATACCGGAGTAAAATAACGACAAAACGTTCGTTTTGGACGTTCGAAGAGCGACAAAAAATCTGCCTTTGATGTGACTAACATCATGCTAGAATTTTTGTATAAGTAAATCTTTTGATGCCTTTTTAGAATATGTGGTCTGCTAAGTTCGTCTGCGGGATATAGGCATTTGAAGGAAACAAACCGTTGTGGAGAGCGGCTGTGTCCACCCTTATAGGTATGGATAATGTGTTTTCCACGATCCTGAGAACGAAATTAGTTAGTAGACTAAAAATTAAGTTGATGGTAGTTTGTCACTTTATAGGCGATCTCTTTGATTTGGAGCAATATTTGACTAAGTAGCCTATTAAGTGACAAACTAACATTGCCATCTATGTCCCGCAAACGAACTTAGCCGACCGCACAAATTCTTAAAAGGTACCAAAAGATTTATCAAGCTACAATTTTGTGTATTGTAGCTTGATGTTAGTCACACTTTTTTGCACGCTACCTCCTAGTATTCTAATAGTTTTCTGTTTACAGATATGTATACTTTCAGCCATAATATTTCCTTTTCTTCGTATGTTTGTCGCGTGCTATATCGTATGCTAATCCCCTCGTGGAAATCTAAGAGAAAAGTGATCTTTTCTCGGTAACCGGGCCGCGGGGCGAGAATTTATAGTAATAGCGAAGTGAACGAACCCCCACGGAGAAGTAATAAAATTAACATTTTAGCTGTATCGCTAGTGTGAGAGAAAATCATTTTCGGGTCCAAAATGATGACGATTTTCAGAAGTTAACAGCGAAATCTCATTATTTTTCAAACAATGCCGATTTAATTAATTTATGTTTATGTATTAACTAGGCATCGCGTGGCTCTATCATTGAAGCGAGCGTGTAGTAATAAATATATGTATTGAATATTGAAAAAATAGATTATCATGAATCATGATGAGTTGATAGATAAAGGGTATATATGATAGTATAGTAAGGGAACCGCACCCTGCATTCTATACTATTCCTCTAACCCCACACAATCTATACTCTTCAATTATTATAAAACATGAATGACTTCACTAATACGCAAAAACTTCTGCTTGTATCAAGTTTAAATTTTACATGCCAGTTTCAATTGTATATACTTAAGGTCTGTATGAAGTTTTATTAAAATCGTTGCGTTACAACGTAAGATAAGCGGTAAAAACGTTGTTTTCTCTACTTTAAACGTTTAGGTCTGCTTTAATATAGTTTTAACGATCTTTATTACTTCATAGCGGTGTGTGTACAAAATGTCATCAAAATCGATCAACTTTTACTCAAGTTTTATCGTCGTACGTTTAAGACACGCACACAGACACGGAGCATATTTCGTTGAATGTAGGAAGCTCGCCATACGTTAGCTTCGTTTATATTGTATAATATAGAATAAAACCCCTTATTTGTACAAAAAAAAAAGAAAGTTGATTGAATATAATATAAAATATAAATGAAGAAAACAGTTTCTTTTTTTTTTATACAAAATCAGCCATGCTGAGGGTTGAGTACTGTAAAAATATATCATTAAAAATCAGAATTAAAAATTTTAACGCTCATCCTTATATATTAGGTTTTTACGTTTTAATTATAATATGTGTCAAGAGATGATAAAATATATAGAGATGGTAGAGGACATTCATTCCGATAAGGTCTCTCAGGTATAGTGATTACAATATCTTCGACTATATGTATAACTCCCTAATACGTGGTACTGTTGAAAACATACAAAAGTATTATACCTGCGGAGGGAAAAATAATTTAAAACAATGCGTGAGAAGTAACCTTTTCCCATAAAGTTGTTATTAACATAAAATATGTTTCTCTGAATTAAAAAAACCTTACCACTTACACCCTACAATACGGAAAAAGGTCAATAAGACGCAGGTAATTTCCACATAACTGAAAATATAATATCTTTTTCAGGTAAACAAGTCCTGCATGGTAATACCTATAATGCATAAACCGATCATCTTAACGGAAAAATATATCTTGAAATTGTAATAATATGACAAAGCCTGAGTCTTTATTCTTACCATAAAGGAATATTGACCTTTGAAAAAATAATACGTTAAAAAATAAGTTCAACTCCCGTTTCTTATATATATGGCAACGAATATCCCCTTATATATATATATATATATATATATATATATATATATATATATATATATATATATATATATATATATATATATATATATATATATATACATGTTATTTAGACATTGCATACTGCCAGATGTATGTTAACAATTTTTTTATACAAACTATCTGCATGATAAATACAGAAACCTGTACTTTTCTGCTTAATACTGATTGATTGGACAATGCTGATGACGTCATCCACTTCTTCATACAAACTGACTGTATGAAAAGTACAGACACCTGTACTTTTCTGCTTAATACTGATTGATTGGACAATGCTGATGACGTCACACATTGTTCCATATTAACTGTCTGTACGAAAAATACAGAAACCTGTACTTTTCTGCTCAATACTGATTGATTGGACAATGCTGATGACGTCATCCACTTCTTCATACAAACTGTCTGTATGAAAAGTACAGAAACGTATAAATCCCGGAGTACGTCCGTGGTTAGATGAAATATACAAACTACGATTGTAAAATCTTGGTACCGAATACGTATTTCATGGTGAAACGTACGTCGCCAATATGTTTCATCATGAATACGTACAATTTAATGTTATACTGCCAGCAGTATAAATTTTTTTTCTCAGTGTATATTTCAGGCTCATACATAAACCTTACTACTTGCATTTTTCATTTTTTCTCTCTTGTTTTAGCGGCTACTAAAGCGTTATTTGAACACAGAACGAAGGATTAAGGGCAAGCCTTGAAGCTGACTCTACCACTCTTCATATTTGCTTTAGACCTCTGTAAACCCCAGTTCAACCCGTAGTATCTGCATAAATTAGCAAACTTGAAGGCAAAACACTGAACCTCCCCTTTCTCTTAGCTCTGTATCTAAAGCAGTTAAGAAACTTTTTTGTTTGTTATTGCATTCACCAGTTCCAAAGCCAGATAAACCGAAAAACGATCTAGCGTACAGTTTTTTTTCCATAGATGGATATTTTCAATTTCGTGAAAGTTCGGTAAATAAAAAAAAAAAAAAGGAAGGATAAATCAAAATGGAAAAAAGGGGTTAAAAAAGGTCTATGTTATTAAAAAAAAAGAAAGGAGAGTGAAAGAACTACGTATTTCAAAGGACTGAAATGCCAGTTTTTATTAAAAAATAACATGTTACGTTTTAAACCCGAAGAATATTAAAAAAGAATAATGTTTAGAGTTAGACTCTACAGTCATTCAGCACCATACCTACTTAACACAGCTCATAACAGAACCTTAATTACGATTTTAAATTTAGGTAGTGCTATCTCATGTTCTTTTTAATACCACTAAATGATGGTCCATCAAGTTGTTCTAGTAGCCAGAAAAAGTATTTTTTAAAGCCTTTTAACCAAGAGATTAAAACTGATTCATAGTAAAATTATTTTAAAAATGTTAAAATAACACTGTTTTATGTGAGATACAAAATTGAAATAAATAAGAAATCCTAGAGTATTATGCAAATATATTTGCCATCATTCTTATAGTGGGTGAATTAATATAAGTGGTATTGATTAATGGTGTTTACCGACTCCTATGATTTTAACATAGCAGCTAACAATATCCTACCTAACAAAACTACCCTATCCTCCTTGAAACTTGGTTAAGAAAATGGAGGCTAACAATAAATGACCAGAAAAGTGTCTGTGACGCTCTCAGGCATTTAACTTGTTCTCCAGACATCCACAACCAAGAAGTGGTCCCACTCCTGTATTCGATATCCTATTCCTTAAGATACCTAGGCCTACAACTTGATTGACTTGACTTGAGATCAACATCCAAGACCCAATGTATGGACACTAACAGATGGTACAAAGTTCTTTTGCGACTCCTTGACCAAAGATCCTTGAACACATTTGGACCTATGGAATTGAGCACTGGAGGAACTCTTATAGACTCTAATCTTTCGAAAAATCGTCATTTCCCTATCGTATGTTTCTAATCCCACAATTCACCACGACCTTAAAATCCCTTTTCTTCATAGCCTTGCTTCTGCCCACTATATAAAATTCCACGAAACCTTAACCCTAGAACGCCTTTTTGGGGTCCCACAGACCCCATACAAACTATAATTGAGTTTTTTTATATTTTATTTGTATTTCTCTAAACCTAGACTCCCTTCTAATTTACCTTTGAACCTTTCTGTGTAAATACTGATAACAATACCTATGTTATTAGCTTTAGTTTTCCTTCAGTATTCATTAGAGTTAGAGTTGGGGTCCCATAGACTCCTGTGGGCCATTAACGTAATTGTTTTATATACTACTGTTAACTGTCTTATTTTTACTTTCTCATATAAAGAGAAAGTATTGTGATGGCGCGAAAATTCGATTTTGAGATTTTGATGGATTTACACGTTTTGAGGTCCCCTGAGTCCAAAAAAGTGGTTTTTAAAAAATGTCTGTCTGTCGTCTGTCATCTGTCGTCTGTCGTCTGTGCAGACGCTTGGAGCCTAAACTACTGGGCCGATTTTGATGAAATTTGGCATACATGTTCAGAAAAATCATACCCCGAGGCGAAATCGAGAAATGAATTTTAGCTCTAATTTTGGGGGCGCTACCCCCCAAAAACTCTGAAAAAACATGAAAAAAAATTATTTCTCGAAAACGGTTCCGACGATTTTGATTAAAAATTTCTAAAATGTAGTCAATTTGAATACGAATCCAACGATATAAGCCGTTTTCCCGGGAAAAATCTAGTTCCTGAGAAATTAGCTTAAAACGCGGACGGAGTGAGCCCGGGTTCGATTCCCCGCCCAGGAGAAGTTATTTTTATGATAAATTTTGATGAAATGTTCAATAATATTTAAATGTTAATTTGAAAACTAATAAATGGAAAACACTGGGCTAAGTAATTATAAACTCGTATATGAGAAAGTTTGTCTGAGTTGTCTCGGACCGATTTTTTTTATTGTATTAAAAAACTTATTTTATATTTTTTTGGGGCTGCAAAAGACTATCATAAGTTCCAAAATAAAACTTTTATTACTATTAGTAGACATATATAAATTCATATAAGTTGAAGGTTTAGTGGATCACAGTAAAGTACAAATTTTTGTAAAAAAATGTTGATGAAAATATAAATGTATACTATTTAATTTTAAATTCCTTATTTGTTTTGGTCAAAATTAAATGGTATTTTTAGTATGACAAATTATATTTACAAAAATATACAAATAATTGAAAAAGAAAATGTTTAATTAATTAATTTAACCCATTAATTAATTGGGGTCTCTCTGACCCCTGTGTGGAGTTTACGTAAAAAAAATATGTCGGGGTGTTCTAGGGTTAAATCACCATCCTAATTCCTTGGCATCCCTCCGTATCTCCTAACCAAGCACCCTGTCGGCTGAAGAAGTGTTAGGCGGATTTCACACTGCGCGCGAGACCGAGCGAGGCCGATTCCGCTTGAGAAACAAACACATGTATTAGCATGGGACTATTCACATTAAACGCCGAGCGAGACCGAGCCACCCGGGCGATTTATTTCGAGCGTTTTTGTTAGCTAAGCGTTTTCGGTCGCCGAAAACGCATTTGTAAACGGTTGTACGAGGACTGTAAATACAAAAACGCTCGGCCCGGCCTTGCTTGGTCTCGCGCGCAGTGTGAAAGCCGCCTTAGCCTCGAGACCTGCAACTATAATTCATTCCCTTACTTAAAGTATGTAGTGAATATATATGTAACGAACGACAGGAGTACTACCGCTGGGTAGCCTCTCCTATAAATAATTATGATAATCCATTTCATTCAGTTCAATTGTATCGCTATTACTTATTGAAAAATTATTTGCTAGTATTTTTTTTTATGTGAAATAAAAAAAAATAAGTGATTGAAAATAATAACGCGTCTGGTTTGATGCTTGGTTTACTGGTGGATGTTGAGGGAAAATTTAATTCCATTATTTCCTTAACTTTTCTTCATCAGTGTTAGATGGTACCACTGATGTTCTATTAAACATTTTTGTTTACCAAATTGAATAAAACCTTCTGATCTGAAGAACTGTGTTTTATAAAGGTCATATAGCATATAGGGATATTAAAACCAACTCTCTCCTTTACAACGTCATGGCTATATTTCGACCTCCTCTTGGGTCATCTTCAAGCCTTATATGTGATTACAAATGATCTCATTCCAAGTCAAAAATTTTACAAAAAGTTTCTATATACTGTTGTCATTACCTCCTTGGTAATTCGTCCCCAACTGTTATTCCAACAAGTTTGAAATATTAATATGTTAAAAACTCCTATCTCCCCATTTCATAAATAACAAAACATATCTTAAAACTAATTTAACATTAAAAACGGAAAAAACAAGCTTATCACAGTCCAATTTATATCACAGTGATCTTCTGATCTGATTTCTAACTTAATTCGCACTCATCTTATTTTTAATAACACCTATATGTTTAATTACTCATTCTAAATTTTAAGAAATTTGGATAGTCTATCCAAAAGATGCCTATGTTAATTTTAACTTTTTGTGCACAGTTAATATTTAATACAAATTTCCGCTGGAAATCGAAACAGTCTAAACCACCACCTTTTCAAATCCAGTGGGTTTCACGTTATTTCTATGGAACTCTTTTTAATACTCATCCTAAATTTATGTATAGTGTTTATTTAATGAAGTTTCTTATTATACTTTATTAAATAGTCATGTGTCATTAGCCGAGTTTTAGTATAAGCGACGGAGCTATGTGCGAAAACCAATTAGCAGACTTGGTTTAAATCGTTGTTTTAAATTTTATTTCATTAATTGTTTACAATATATTGTACTTATTAGTTTATCAAACGTCAGGTAAAAATATGGCTTAAACTTTTTCTCATTAGAAAACAACTAGTTCACTAGACATCAAACTGAATAGTTGCCTTCAATGATTTTTTATTTTAATTGTATAGCCACTAACAACATTTTATTTATTGATTCATCGAATGTTGTAATAGAAAATATCCTTAAAATGTAATGGCTTCAGACGAACCACAGCAGACGTCTGACTAGATAGTTGCTTTCAATATCTCAATGTTCAAGAACCCAAGAGTCGAGCATGTTAGAGTAAATGGCTACCCCAGATTACGTTTAGAAGGACTGCTTTTGACAGGTTTAGTAGATTCTATCGTCTGTAAAGGTATTAAAGGGCAGACCTTAAGGGGAATGCTCCTACTTCTGGGTGTAAGACATTTTAGTTTTATTGTTTTGGATGCTTGAAAATGACATTTGAAACTGTAAACCCTCGTGATTTATAATTGCTCTTAAAATTGACTCAATTTGATTTTCTAGTCTCGTAATCTCGTAACTTTTACTATGGAGATTTAATTGTAAATAATACTTCAAGTTTTATTAATTATATAAATATTTGAATATAAATTGACAATTAATCTTCATCTTTAACAAACTAGACTTATATACTTTAAACATCAACCTCTATAGAATTACAAAAATTTTAAACTAATATCTAAATTTCTCATAATTTTAAATTCAAAATGCCGAGCTATTGCGACATGAACGCACTATTATAAATTAATGAAGTACTGTTCTACCTTGACGTTATTACGTTTTTGGTAATAAATATTATAGTTGTCATAGAAACCTAGAAAGATTTTAGCTTAAACGTAGTAGAAAGTCATCAAAGAAATCAGAGGTATTCTAACCTCCTTCTAGCAAAAAGTCATTAAAGAAATCAGAGATATTCTAAATACCTTCTAGCAAAAAGTCATGAAAGAAATCAGAGATATTCTAACCACCTTCTAGCAAATAGTCATCAAAGAAATCAGGATATTCCAACTACCTTCTAACAAAAAGTCATCGAAGAAATCAGAGATATTCTAACCATCTTCTAGCAAAGAGTCATCAAAGAAATCAGAGATATTCTAACCATCTTCTAGCAAAAAGTCACCAAAGTAATCAGAGATATTCTAACCACCTTCTAGCAAAAAGTCATCAAAGAAATCGGAGATATTCTAACCACCTTCTAGCAAAAAGTCATCAGAGATATTCTAACCACCTTCTAGCAAAAAATCGTCAAAGAAATCAGAGATATTCTAACAACCTTCTAGCAAAAAGTCACCAAAGAAATCAGAGCTATTCTAACCATTCCACAAGAGGAGCAAAGGACAGAATATCTCTTATATTATTGCTTTGATGACCTATTCATTTTTATTATTTTCTCATAAAGGACACATTTTTTTATCTAGGTCTACACATATTTCCCTTAGATTGCCTGAGAAAGAAAAGATAGAAGAGACATCTCACATATTTTATATCTAACACAATATATCAAACTCCATAAAAGAGAAATAAATCTTGGTATTTTAAATTGACAATGACCTTACTGAATTAATTATAATTTACAAGTAAACATCGCAAGTAATGTAAATGCAATAAAATATTTGTTCTGTCTGGTAGTATACAAATCTCACAGTATTTAAACGAGATAACAAAATACATAATGATACCACTAGCAGAGTAATTTAGTTAATTAAAGGGGTTTTATCTGCCACGAATAGACTAGAAATTAAATTTAATTTTTATGGCTTTTTTCGGTTTTTTTGTTAAGATTTGGTAAAGATTTAAGAGATTTTTATTTTATAAACTAAATTATTGATGTGTTCCTTATAATTTTTATGGTTTACTTCTCATGACATAAACTTATTAGTATTGATGTGAGGGAGTTAGTGAGGTACGGTCTAAAGAAAAAACTTGTTTACCAACTAGTTTCGTAAAATATATTTACATCATCAGGGTAACATTTATGAACACAATACAAGACTTCAAGAAAGTTCTATGGTAAAGTTTGGAATGTGAATAAGTGAGATTGGAGAAAACAGAGTTTAAGGATTGGATTAGTTAGAGGAACACAAGGGTGGGGAACAAAATGGAGATGAGAGGATTAACAGTAAGTGATCAGGTAAAGGTTGCAAGTTAAGGTATTTTGGTACTGCTCCCAAATATTTGGTACTGCTATGGGTTCTAGCCTAGGACCTATACTCGCTGACCTTGTCCTCACCAAACTCATTCAAGTTTCCCTACCAAAATTACCCTTCAATTTACCTTTTATTTTTAAATATGTAGATGACATGATTACTGCCATCCCTGAAAATTTAATCCCAACTGTTATTGACACATTCAATTCATTTCATCCTAGACTTAAATTTACCTCTGAAACTGAAATGAATAACCAGATACCTTTTCTTGATATGCTAGTTATCCGTAAACCTGATAATTCTATAATTACCGATTGGTACCGCAAACCCCAAAATTCCGGAAGACTTCTAAACTACTTTTCACACCATCCCTATACTCAAAAATTTAACTTTGCCCGATCCTACCTTAATCGCATTCTCTCTCTTAGTGACATCTCCTTTCATGACAAAAATATTTGCCTATTTAAACAAAGCCTTAAAGATAATAACTACCCTCAAAACATAATTAACTCTATAATTAATACTAGAAATAATAATAATAATAACGCAACTCCAAAAATCCTGCTTGAAAGTAGTAATGCTAAATTCTGTTCACTGTCATATGTTAAAGGTCTCTCTGAAAAAGTCAAAAAAATACTTCAGTCCCCTACTACTAAAATTTCTTTCAAACCCATTAACACCGTTAAGAGACTATACTCCACTCTCAAAGACCCAACTCCTCTCACAAACAAATCCAATGTCATTTACAAAATTAATTGTTCTGAATGCGATTCATCCTATATTGGCCAAACCTCCCAGTACCTACACAAGCGTCTATACCAGCACGAATACAGCCTCAAACCCAACTGCCCCAACCCAACCGCCCTTACTAATCACTTCTATTCCACTAACCACATGTTTGATTTCTCGAATCCCATAGTCCTTGCTCAAGAACCTAATTATTATAGAAGAAATGTCCTTGAAATGTACTATATATCCAAAACTAATAACACCGTTAATTTTAGAACTGACACCAATAACCTCAGTATCTGTTATCATAACATTATATCTAATTTTTAATTTGTATATTCACCTCTCTTTTCCTTTCTAGTCTTGCCTTTAATTGTTAAAAGAGTCATATTTATAGTTAACCACTGTGCAATATATATTTTTGTTATTTTAGTTTTTAAGTGTTTGTTGTAATATCTTTAAGTTAAGGCAACCCACCACCTTTTTACCCTTACCTTAACTTGCAACCTTTACCTGATCACTTACTGTTAATCCTCTCATCTCCATTTTGTTCCCCACCCTTGTGTTCCTCAAACTAATCCAATCCTTAAACTCTGTTTTCTCCAATCTCACTTATTCACATTCCAAACTTTACCATAGAACTTTCTTGAAGTCTTGTATTGTGTTCATAAATGTTACCCTGATGATGTAAATATATTTTACGAAACTAGTTGGTAAACAAGTTTTTTCTTTAGACCGTACCTCACTAACTCCCTCACATCTATACTTTACGGTTGCTAACTTCATCTTAATCTTATTAGTATTTTGACATTTTTACTTTTCTTATAAACGCAGTTCATATATACAGAGAAAGGTTTTATGGAATTATATTGTTTGTTTTTAGTTCTAATAAATTTTAGCTATAGTATAGTTAAATATAATATTCATCGTTAATATAAGTATGTACTGATATTCATTATAATATATTGTATTTAATATACAATAATAAATAAAGTGTTAATTATTATAAATGGCACCCATAGCCTGCAGGTTGCTTTGATCTGTCAAAGAAATTTAATGGTTGACACGGGGTTAGCCCGTCACTATTTCAGCTGTCTAGTGCAATAATCCGTATTATTGACAACGTAACCGGATACACGCTACTTATTAATTAGCTATCCATTTATATCACGATCCTGACTGTACATCGAGCTTGGGGCTCCATGCCCAAGAATATAGAACACACGTACCGTAAAGTACCTTTAGGATAATTCAATAAATAAATTTAAGCTTTAACTTTAGAGGATAGATTCTTTAAAAACAGTTATTCCTCAAAAACTGTTATCATAATTTTTAGTAAGTCTAGTCAATTTAAATGTGAATTATAACTGTAAACACTAAAACAATCACTTTTGCTTGGAAAATCTAGTTTCTATCTAAGTTAGTTTAGTACTTTTTTTAGATTGTTACTTCCATATGTCTTTTTTGAATATAAATAACTTTGACTAAATAACTATTATGAGTTGAGAAGTGACGGATATTAGCAGTTTAATTCATGTTCTGAAACGTTTCGACCCTAAAAGGCCATCTTCAGTCGTTTAATAACTAGAACAACCAATAACAGTATAATTTTACAAAAACATCGTTCTACAAAACCAATCATAAGAGGAACTTCTAATTATACAGTCAAACTTAAAAAGGATTTTTATAAAATAATAAAACAATCAGTAACAATATTAATGTGGAGAATTTACTTACATTAATGCTATTTTTCGTTGTGTGAAATCATACTGAGTAAAGAGTAAATTAAATTAATTCTCGAAGAGAGATCGTCAATAATTAAACGAGCGCATTGAGTTCTTCATTTCAGAGACTTGGGATTTGAAAAGTTTGTGTGTTTGTCCAACGATAACTGGCGTAATAATTGATCGATTTGAACGAAATTTGGTACACAGGTGCTTCTAACAATTTGTCATAACTGTATAGTTTTTGGAAATTCCACACTAAACATTTCCAAGATGGCGGCCAATATGGTGGACGACTAAAATAAAAATTTTTAGTCAGCATAATGTGTCATACATCGTTTTAAAGGTCTTTAAAAGAAGGAAAAGGATATTTAACGAATTAAATTCGACACTTCATATTTTCAAGATGGCGGCCAATATGTTTGGGCGACGAAACAAAACATTTTAGTCCTTATAACATGTTATATATCAATTTAAAGGTCTTGAAATGTAGAAGAGGACTATGTAACTATTAACATTTCACACTTGATATTTTCAAGATGGCGGCCAATATGGTAGACAACTAAAAAAAATATTATAATCAGCATGGCATGTTATACATCGTTTTAAAGGTCTTTAAAAGTAGGAAAAGCGTAAATAAGCTAGAAGGCTATCTGCGCTCGCCTGCTAGACAGCATTTACAAGGCTCGATAGGCTCGCCTGTTTATTCAACAAATTGATGTCTAGATGCATTTATTACATAGGCTCGCTGTGATAGCCTGTAAAAACTTTAAAATAAAGATGTCTACAAATGCAAGGAAATAAGATAAAGCCCAGCTGTCTACTGTCTAGGCAGCGAGCCTGCATATATGTTGAATAAAGATCTTCAAAACAGCTGTATAAACAGGCGAGCGTAGCGAGCATGCAATATTTTATTTAATAAATATTAACTAATAATGCAGTACCAACAGGCGAGCGTAGTGAGGTTTCAATGACTTTATTTAATAAATATTAACTACCAATGCTGTAACAACTGGCAAGCGTAGCGAGCCTGCAATAACTTTTTATAAGTAATTAACTAATAATGCAGTACAAACAGGTGAGCGTAGCGAGCTTGCAATAACTTTTTATAAGAAATTAACTAATAATGCAGTACAAACAGGCAAGCGTAGCGAGCCTGCAATATCTTTTTGTAAGAAATTAACTAATAATGCAGTACAAACAGGCGAGCGTAGCGAGCCTTCAATAACTTTTTATAAGAAATTAACTAATAATGCAGTAACAACAGGCGAGCGTAGCGAGCCTGCAATAACCTTTTATAAGAAATTAACTAATAATGCAGTACAAACAGGCGAGCGTAGCGAGCTTGCAATGACTTTATTTAATAAATATTAACTACCAATGCTGTAACAACTGGCAAGCGTAGCGAGCCTGCAATAATCCTAATAAATAATGAGTTTGTACAAAGGCTGTAAAACCTGGCAAGCGTAGCGAGCCTGCAATAACCTTTTATAAGAAATTAACTAATAACGCAGTACAAACAGGCGAGCGAAGCGAGCCTGCAACAACTTTTTATAAGAAATTAACTAATAATGCAGTACGAACAGGCGAGCGCAGCGAGCCTGCAATGACTTTATTGAATAAATTAACTAATAATGGAGTATAAATTTAAATATATAACTAATAATTTACTAGTGATACACCCTTATAAATTATATGAAGATAATAATTTGATGGCTGTAGAGGTGTAGAAATAATGCGTAAATCACACAAACATTATGAGACGTTTCGACTTTATTTTAAAATCATCTTCAGTCATTACAAACTTTTTCAATAGCTACAAAATAAGAATAAAAATACAATTAGTATGGAATTCTAGTAATATTTTCTATTTGTAATATCAGTTCCTTTTTAATATTTTTTAAAAAATCTTAATCATAAATTAAACCAAAAAATCAGATTTGAATCAAAATCTTAATAAAAACTTTTATACTCATTAAATGATGATTTACTTACAAATCCAGCTTGTAGTCGGTATGTAATGGAGGCACAATTTTAAATTGTATTAGCGACTACAAGCTGGATTTGTAAGTAAATTATCATTTAATGAGTATAAAAGTTTTTATTAAGATTTTGATTCAAATCCGGTTTTTTGGTTTAATTTATGTGCGACCCAAATTTTTTTAAAAAATATTAAAAAGGAACTGATATTAAAAATAGAAAATATTACTAGAATTCCATACTAATTGTATTTTTATTCTTTTTTTGTAGCTATTGAAAAAGTTTGTAATGACTGAAGATGATTTTAAAATAAATTCGAAACGTCTCATAATGTTTGTGTGATATACGCATTATTTCTACACCTCTACAGCCATCAAATTATTATCTTCTAATAATGGAGTACAAATAGGCGAGCGTAGCGAGTCTGCAATGACTTTATTGAATAAATTAACTAATAATGGAGTACAAATAGGCGAGCGTAGCGAGTCTGCAATGACTTTATTGAATAAATTAACTAATAATGCAGTTCAAACAAGCGAGCGTAGCGAGCCTCCAATAACTTTATTTAATAAATATTTACTACCAATGCAGTAACAACAGGCGAGCGTAGCGAGCTTGCAATATTCTTAATAAATAAAGATTTTGTACAAAGGCTGTAAAACAGGTGAGCGTAGGGAGTCTGCAATTTTTTTATTCAATAAATATTGCTGCAAACAGGCGAGTGTAGCGAGCCTTTAATAACTTTAATAATTAGTGATTATCTACAAATGCAAGGAAAATTATTTCCTATCTAGAACTAGCGAGTTAGTACGAAATTTGTTTCACAACATCTGAGTATTTTTGACACTTTAAAATTAAGATTGTGGTCAATATTACAGACGACTTTAAATAATATGATTGTATAGTCTGCACGACATATATATGTCATACATCGTTTTAAAGGCCTTGAAGAGTAGGAAATAAATATTAAATATGATCAAAAAAGTTTTTCTACAAATATGGCCAAATAAGGGTGTCAAGAAGTAAGATCAAACTTATATGGCATATTTCATAACATAATTTTAAAGCTATTTTCAGGTTGATTAAGAATATTTACGGTTTTAACCGAAATATTATCCTGGTAGTTATATTGAAAACATAGTATGGCTGATATGAGGACACAATTCTACGCGAGTTCTTTACGCAGCGCATCACTAGTTAAAAATAGTATTATAAAAATAACACAACTACAACAACTATTACAACTATTTATTATGTAATAAATTAATTTGATTAAAATTAATTAAAATTTAATTATTGTAACTAATTTAAAATCAACAAATTAATAACAATAAACAATCCTCAATGAAAAAATATGATTTTAATCAAAATGCCTTTTTAAGTTTGACTATATAATTAGAAGTTACTCTTATGGTTGGTTTTGTAGAACGATGTTTTTGTAAAATTAGATTGTTATTGGTTGTTCTAGTTATTAAACTGACTGAAGATGACCTTTTAGGGTCGAAACGTTTCAGAACCAGAACATGAATTAAACTGTTAGGTTATTCACACCTTATAATATCACTTCTCAACTCATCATATAATAACAAAGTGTTCTTAAACTTTAAGTTTCTCATTTTCAAACTAAATAACTATTGAGACAAAGGGATATTTAGCCCAATGAATTTTGGGACGTAGGAACATCACACTTCTGTTTCTATAAGAGGAAGGGGAGTAACAGATCAAAGAAAAGCATTCCGTACAACTTCTTTAGAATGTTACTCCCCTCTGATTTTTTATAAGGGTAGTAACAATGTAAAGAAGTGCCAATAGTTTTAGTGATAATAGATTTTAGCAATATTATTAAGAGGTAAAGCTGTCCCCATATACATTATTATTTTAATATTTAGTTTAATTTATAATTTATTATTATTGTTATTAACTTATTATTGTTATTTATTAACTTTTTTAGTTTATTAGTTGTAGTTATAACTATGTCTGAAGATGTCAACACCTTCAGTCATAGTTAACACTGTATTCCCCAGTAAAATATTATTTTTTTATAGCTTTTGAATAACATATATTTTGTTCAAAACATTGTATTTGGTATGAGAAAATTCTTTTGCATTGTATCAAAATAGATGTAATTTAATTTATTCACAAAAATGTCCAAGATACAAGTATTTAAATATATTAAATAAGGATTATATGCTGTTTTATTTTGTTTGTAAAGATGACTGAGTGTTCTTTGGATGTCAAAGAAACGTCATCTTTTAATTTTATGTTTAAAGGAGATTTTTATTAAATTGCTTTTACATAGGAGAAATCTAGGGGCGACCTTTTCTTCAAAGTAAAGAATTCTCTGACTTGCACAGATATGCATTATTGGAATATCCAAACATGCCAGTATTTCATATGAAAAAAGGTTTTAGCACTTAAAATTCACAAAACCTTTTCAAGCATTCCTTTGTAACCTTTGCAACATATTGACCAAACACTTTAGTTGCAGTAGCTATAAACGTGCATAGGTCAGGGATTTGGATTTTATCAAAACTCGAATGTAAAGTACAACATTTACACATTATTTTTAACGTTTTGCACGTTTTTAACACTGGAGAATAAATAATGCATCAAAAAAATGAGGGTTGCTTTTTATAATTTTATTGGAACTGGAAGCATCATTTTGTGATATGATTACACAATATCATTATTTGTTTCTTTCTTTTCCCAAAATACTATATTTTCATTTTTATGAATATTTGCGAATTTAGATAACTAAGGTGAGTAGGTACTTAGAACCCTTTTTTATTATTATTATTTTTTTTTTTATTATTATTTCACTTTCCTGCAAATTGCCATTCGAGACATTTTTTAAAATAAACTGTTTTTCCAAAAAATCGTTTGTAACTAATATAATTTTTAATCGCATGTTATGGTCAAAATAATATTTGCGACGATAAATTCTATGTCCAAAAGGCTTAATGCACTCTAACCAACAGAAGATATCTGGGTTCGCATTCATATTTACAAATACTTAACACCTAAAATATTATATTATCATATTGTTGGCACTACCCTATTTACGCTATACTTTGCATTTATTCATTTTAATAAGTTTCACTTGTGTTTATTTTTTTCAACCTTTGCGTGACCCTGAATACTAATCTTTATAAACTATTTGCTCTGAAAAATAGCTAATGTGCGGGAAAATGTAATATTAAAAATAAATTAATGTAGTTTAAAATAATTCATTAAATAATTAATTCTGTTGAAAGTCGTTAGTATTTTGTGTTATTTTCTTATTTTAATCGAAACTGTTTTAGCTTATATTAATGGAATGCAGTTATATTATTTTTTATTTAAAAAAGTTTTTCCGTGTGCTTAGCGGAATTGCCTTCGGGTATGCTTCAAAACGTGTTAGAGTACAATTATTGTAAAACCCATAATAGTATAAAAAATATAAATCGTATGTTATCTTATATTTATCTTAAAATTATAAATCTTCCTTGATTCTAGACCAAACAACAACTAACTATATTTTGATATGTGGAATGATTCCATTATTTTTATATGTAACCTCAAATCAAAATCATTACAATTGTCTCCCCAGCTCTGTACGCGTGCTACTTATTTTTGTCTACTGTTGTAAAGAGATGTTTTTTAAAATTAAATTTCGTTTATAACAACATTTTAACATACTTTACAATACAAGCAATAGAGTTAATAAATGATTGTGGAGTATTAATAGCATGAAATGACTAGCTGTAAGATTCTGTCCAGTGACAGCACTTACTGGTGTGTTAAAATCAGATAAGTACATGAAATACATAAGTAATTAATAAATAATTAGTTAATTGATATTATATGTCAAATTGTAACTACTTAAGACGCCTTAGAGGATTGCCCGGGATGTGGTTGGAAGATAGATTTTCGACTAAAGGATTAGGATGATAGGAGAAGGAACTATGGAAGGTTTTGTTTCGGAAAACTGCGAAGTCGAACAAAAGGAACTTGGAAACCAGTATGGAGGATATGGTTAGTCACGTAAAAGGAAGCGATAGCAATTTTTCTAAAGATGTTCCTAATTGGAATGCTTGGTGCAGCCCCAGAGTTCTGTGCCATATGCCCACGAGGGTTTTATTAAGATGTTATAGATGAGTAATTTGTTGGGTAGTGTGATTTTGGAATGTGTGTTGAGTAAGCGTTTATGAAGGTTATAGCGTCTGCTAGTATCTTGCCTTTATATATTTGTATAATGTGACCATGTTAATCGTCCGTCAAGGTGTAACCCAAGATAGCGGACTGAGCTGGAATGAGGGATTAAAACTTGGTTGAGAAATACCGGTTCTCAATTGCCACGAATTAATGAAAAAGTAACATGGACACATTTGTACTCATTTATTTTAACTCTACATTTTCTCAAGAGATGTAAATGATGAATTTTATGTATCACAGATGGTTTGTGCTAAATAAAATCATCATTTACATCTCTTGAGAAAATGGAGAATTAAAATAAATGAGAACAAAAGTGTCCATGTTACTTTTTCATTAAATCTTAGCAACTGCGAACTAGTATTTCTCAACCAAGTTTTAATCCCTCATACCAGCTTAGTCCGCTATCTTGGGTTACACCTTGACAGACGATTAACATGGTCACATTATAAATAAGTTTTCATTCTTTAATCTAGCACCGCACCTTTACCTTGACCTTCGCCTTGATTGACGACTCATCTGGCCACATCACACTAAGACTAAACGTACTGACATCTGACATCTATCTCTAGACGCTACATGTTGCTGCTTTGCTTTCTAGATCGTATAGATCCAAAATTGCACTGAGTAATAATCTCC
The DNA here is from genome assembly GCA_951217055.1 of Gerris lacustris. Lineage (NCBI taxonomy): Eukaryota > Metazoa > Arthropoda > Insecta > Hemiptera > Gerridae > Gerris > Gerris lacustris. The sequence goes on from OX578284.1 coordinate 24,076,896, forward strand.
TCATCTACGACACAGTTTTAAAACCGGTTTGGAGGATGGGGTACACCAAGCCTTCCAACCCCCATCGACTACAAACTCGTCAAATAAAGATCCTTGATAAAATCACCGATGCTCCTATTTATGTATCCAATCTTATCCTCTACAATGATCTCAATATTCCTTTTTTCCGTGACCTATATCTATATCCAAATACCACGATTCCTTATTTTATCACCCCAATTTTAGGTTTCTGTACAAAGTACAAAAAAAAACCTTATATAACGGCTCTGTCTGTGTGTCTGTCTGTCCGTTGCTTGTTTTACTATATATCCGGCGATTACGCTGGACACGATGAGATTGTCATGGAAGTCTTTAACAAATAAAGATGACAATAAATCAGTATCAAATCAAATATTTTGATTAATTATGGTTAATTATTGATTTAAAATTGATTAATACGGTTAATAAAGTACGATATATATTTTTAATGGTAAATTTTATATGGGTTCGTTATCAGGATGCGCAGCGCATATTGCATTGAAATTTAATACAAATTAGAGAATATTATTATTATTATGTTTTTTACTTTTCTGTGTTTTATCTTCACTAAGTTAACTAACGACAAAAAACGTATATAAGTACAAAGGAACGTGTATTCGTGTCGAGTAGTGCAGCTAACCCTTATAAAGTGGATGGAATACCACCTTGTGGCTTATGATTCGTGAGTTCACATTGTGAGCAGCAGGTAATTATTTATTTATTTAACTTTCAAGTATACGGTATTTGTGGCATAAATATTATAAAATATACAATATACCACTAAAGAAACCTGCGCTTTTTGACCGCAAATATATTAAAGAGGAAAAAATATATATAAAAGTATAAGATGAGAAGAAATGGGATAAAATGTTACAAAATGTGTATTGTATCTTCCTTTATTAAATTCCAAGTTCGTACTCGTATATATCTTCTTTTCCCCCTCTCCTTCTTTTTTATGGTAATACAACTTATTTTTCCTTTCCCACCCTTCCCTTAGTAGAAGTAATACAACTTTTGTGAATAGAAAACATAAACCTAGGAAAACTGAAATGATATATTATGAAGAAGTGAAATTGAATACATGATATTCAGCTGCTAAATGTTTGTTTTTTTGGTTTTTTTTAAATGAGCATTTGTGTAATTATTCAGAAAAATATCAACCCAGTTGGAATAAAATAACACAGTGCATTAAATTGAAATGCACGACAAAGTTTAAATAAAAATACAGTATACAGTTAAAACCTTATGTATGTTTGAGTAACATGAAAATTGTGAAGTGCTATTTTTACTTTCTCGAATGCAAAGTATTTATGTAAAGAGGAAAGTATTGTGATATCACGAAAATTCGATTTGAATGAATTTATACGTTTTAAGGTCTCCTAAGTCCAAAACTGTTGTTTTTTAACTGTTGCCTAAATTACTGGGCTGATTTTAAAATTTAGCATATATGTTATGGAAAATTAAATCCTTGGTGGGTTCACAGCTAGCGGATACGTAATTGCGGAGGTCCAAAGGGATTTATCTATGGCAATGCTTTAGCGGACCAACTTTTTGCGGTGCCACTTTAAAACCTGTATGAAACCTTCACTTTGACCTCTGCTTGTTTCCCTTCTGTGTTTATATAATATTTAAATTGTTTTATTATAATATATTTGTATCTGTTTCTAAATTATTTATATTATATCTGTATTTATCTACGATGTTTATCTGTGTTATATCTTTATCTATCTATTATATCTGTTCACACATAATTTTTATTGTATATCTATTTCTTATTTATATATAGTAAAAGTCTATATACCTTAAGTCTAAATAAAAAGTCTATCTTTAAGTCTATATAATCTTATTATATACTTTTTTTAAGCAAGAGAACTAAATTCAAGTTGAAAACATGATGTTATAATTGGCTTTGTTCATAACCTGACCGACCGAAACTCGAGGGGAGGGAAACAGCGACTCCGTCACCGCGGCTCCCCGAAGAAATATTGTTATCTATATAGCCTTCCGCCCCCACGGATCCACTAGCTGTGAACCCACCTAGGCGAAATGGAGATACGAATTTTTGCTCTTAATTTGGGGGGCACTACCCCCCAAATACTCTGAAACAAACGACTAAATGAAAATAACACAGTCGGAACCTCCAGTTCAGGACCAAAAGTATTTAAAAAAGGTCTGCCTAATAGTGATGGATGTCAGACCGATAAAACTTTGGGCATAGATTACTCTTCTAAACGATTTTAATCTGGCTCTTATTGAAAAAGAGGTTTGTAAAATTCTTGGGCTAAATTATCATTAATGAATTATTATAACCAAAAAGATTTTTTTTTTGTTCCGATCAACAGCTGAGGTTATTACAGGACAAGGTATCCGGTGTACTTTATTCATCTACCTGATGAGATCATCAGTGGGAAATATGTCTCTCATTTCAGGGGTTTGAACTCATCACCGGTGTTTCAGAGGTTTGCGGAAATCAAATAAAGGACAGTTATTATAAGTTATAGTTATAACATTTAAAAATTATCATGACAGCTTTAGCTCAGTATGTATATGTATATGTATGTTGCGTATTTAATAAATAATTTATATTATATGCATTACTTAAATAAGGTTTATTGTACTATTTTATTATTAATTAAATCTAATTAATAACAATTCTAGTGTTTTTTTTATCTTGGAACCAACAAATTCTCATTTCAATGAACATAGTCTATAAGTGAAGCAATTTGTGGTTGATATAAGAGTAAAATTGAATTTCATGCTTCTTCTAGGAACGATTTACTCTTATATATATATATATATATATATATATATATATATATATATATATATATATATATATATATATATATATATGACATATTTATATAATTATATAATTATATTATATTAATTTATCTACCTAAAATCAACTGTTTCTAGGTAGATAAATTAATATAATATAATTCTAGAACTTAAGTTTCACTTCTAATGCGTGAGGCTCGCCCATTTTTTTCATTATACCCCCGAAATGGCATGTGTACAGAGAGAAAAAAACGTACATAATTCAAAAGGAATTAATAATTCAAAGACGAAAGTTGAAAATAAAATTATTGAAGAAAAATTATATTAAGGGAAAGGATGAAGAGTAAATAATGCTTATTGTAAATACCTCTCTTTAAATACCTCGTCCTAGTTCGAATAAGTCAGTTGTTGTATGCTTTTTTCCTTGCGGCAAAAGCAAGGACTTCTTTGAATTTGTTCTGTTCTTGAAGATGTCTTCAAAAGTCAAGGAGACTTAGAAAACTACTTCGTGGTAAGGGAATTTGTTGACCTAAGATGTTTGCTAAAATTCCCCCGTTTTACTTCTTCTAGCGGTTTTGACCTCGCAATACTAACACTTCAAATATCTCTATAAATCTTCTTCCAACACTAAAAAAAATAAAATTGAATTTTTTTGTAATACTCTAGACATTCTAAAGGATATATCAGTATTAAAAAGTTCACAAAACAAGTGAACTCTATGGAAAGTTTCGGGAATTAGGCTTGTAACTTTTTTTCCCTAGCGAAGGGGTTTCCCTCTTTCCATTCTCTCAAGTTATAACTTAACTTCTGAAAATCTCCTTGAAAATGTTTTTGAGAGAAGTTTCTTTGACGGAAAAAGTTCTTTTTCTTTGCTTTCATATGAAAAAAACTGTAACCTTCTTATTAAGAAGAAGGGGGTGGTTAAAGCTTCTTAACTCGATCCAGAAGAAGAAAAGGAAAAATAATAATAAAAGTTCATTGAATTAAAGAACTGAAAATCTCTGACCACTTCAGCAAAACTTTTAACAACCTTTAACTAAGGTTTTGGAAGAAGTTGAAAAATAAAAGAGTTTAAGTCCAATAGAAAAATAAGAAGAAATCTAACTTCTTTTTTTGTGTATTTCCTATTTCCTCACGAGATTTTTTTAAAGAATGAACTCTATCTGGATTGGTTAAACTTATTTTATTTAAGTTTGCTAGTTTGTCTTCATTTAATCAATCTTAGCTCTATACTTAATCCTTTTTTCCCTGGTAGGTCAATAATGATGTTTCTTTGTCAATTCTAAAGTTTGTAAATCAAAGTTGACACTTTACTAGGTATTTCATGCCATGATTATCAGTGTTCTCTATTTCATTTAACGTTTTAGATTTTACTTTTGAATTTTATAGTTAAAACATTAAGAAGTAAACTAAAAAAAGTCCAGTCATGCACCATGACTTAATGAGCGAATTTTCAAAGAAATCTGCGGATTATTATAATATAGGAAAATTTTGGATTAGACTTTGCATGGGTGAAAAAAAAATTTGGTACACAGGGGTACGAGGTACAAAAGTCAAAATCGTATTTACCCTTCAAGATGCATGTCGTTGGAAAGCTCTTTAAGAGTACAATAATTGTTGTTATGTACACTTTTATCATATTTTCACATAAAAGGGGGGTAAAATGGAAAAACACGTTTTTTGACCCTAAATGGTCAACATTTGACCCCTAAATGGACTCTGAAAATTCTGGCCAACGAACTCATCCTTTCATTTGATATTATTGACATTTTAAAATTTGTTTGAAATTTTTAAGTGCATCCTAAGGGGAGATATCGTCTGGAGTGACACATATATACATACATATATACATAGATACATAAAAAAAGTGTTAAATTTTAGGAATCGATTCAGAATGGTCTAAAACGAATTTCCATGGAAACAATTTTCAAAAATTCGCATTACAAAAATTTTGAAGCCATTGCAATAGCGTAATTTTCTTTGAAAATTCGCTAAAACTAATTAGATAGATAATTAGTAGAAACAATTTTAGAGTTAAATAGTTACTAGGTGTAACAGAAATGTTACAAAGCTATCATATTTTGCTGCTATAAACATTTAATTATCTTTAATTTAAGTTGATTCTTCTACTTTCATTAACAGAAAAAACCTTTATTCAACTATTATGATTCTTTGTAATAAGTTAAAGTTTCTTACCTTGAACATAAGTTGGAAATTAGAACATTGATGAGGTCAATATTATGAGGTCATTAACCTATTAACTTGACTTCTTGAATTGTATTCATTAAGATTAAATAGATCAAATTTGGGTAAAGAAAGATGGAGAACAACATCTTATTTTGGTGTCAAAAACAAAAAACACTCTTCCTTCATATTATTTAAAAATTTAACTCTAATTCTTCTATAACGGCAACTGATGACATTACCCTGTCCGAACTATTTTAGGCTGGGCACGAACTGGACAACTTTTCTAACCATAAGGAAGGGTCAAAAAAGGGTCCACTAATCCCTGAGCACGAACTGGACAACTTTCAGCACCAGGTAGAGAGTGGCATGCGATAGCGTGTAAAGCCCCATTTATACGGTGATAGTTGACGCGATAGTTGCTGTCATGATAGCAACTATCGCGGCAACTATCACCGTGTAGACGACGTGATAGATTCTCAATTTTCAACACGGCGCCTTGTTCACCATACTATTAGTTTCTATTGTTAAAGGTAGGGCCGGTCCTAGCTTCATAGCCGCCTGCGTGCGGGTGACGCTCGGCCGCCCCCCCCCCCCCCCCCCTTACCATATGCAATATTTGTTTGTTTATTTATTTATATTATATACATTAGATTATTATTATCTATTACTATTCATATTATCCGACGTCATTTATCAAAACGTTAAATTATCTGAACTGGCTTCATGGGACAAAAATGAAAAGCCACCGCATAATTAATTATTAGAAAGAGCGTTTTTTGCTGTATAATTATATTTTTCACTATGTACTATAGATAAAAAAACAAATATGCTTTTTGTTTAGATGTGGTTGATTATTTTACATATTTCCTTTTTTACTTTCTCATGCACCTAGTATATAAAGAGAAAGTATATTGTGATGACTTGAAAATTCGATTTTGATGAATTTACACGTTTGAGGTCCCCTGAGTCCAAAAAAGTGATTTTTAAAAAATGTCTGTCTGTCGTCTGTAGTCTGTGTAGACGCGTGGAGCCTAAACTACTGGCGTGATTCATATTTATTTAATCATTTCAATTTCAAATCATTAATATTAATTTTTTATTTATTAAAATTTTTTTTTTTTCAAAAATAACATTTTATTTAAACGTTTTTATTGTCAATTTTTTGGCCCTCTTACTATGCCTATATTTTGGCAAAATGTAGGCCTCCATGGGCTGTTGCGCCACAGAGTTAGTTTTTTTAGGATTAAAAATGTAAAACTTTTGTATTTTCAGTTATAACAAAATCGGAGTAACAGTCGTTTCAGTGATAAAACCGTAGACAGTTTCTAACTATATTTTCTACTATCGAGTCATAAGAAAAGTGTGATAGTTATAAAATGCGAAAGTTGTCCAGTTCGTGCTTGTCCCAAGGGGGCTGCTTCTAAAAAGTTGTCCAATTCGAGCTCGAGGATTAACCAGAGCAGGTAAAAGTTGTCCAATTCGTGCCCGCCCCTATTTTACATGGAGAGAACGAATTTTAATCCCTTATACTGTTATGACAATGAGTTAATATTTTCTAATTTTATACTTACTTATCAGACTAATTTTTAACTAGCTTTTATTTAACTTGCAATGTTTGTATGCAGTGGCGTAACTATGGGCCCGCACGGGCCCGCATTGTGGGAGGGGCCCCCAAATCAACGACGACAGGGGGCCCCCAGTTCTAAACGCTCCCCCAGTTCTTTTTTATTGAATTTATTTTACTCCAGCGCCGGGATTTGAACCACGGGCCTCTATATTAATTATAAGCGTTAATTCTTGGTTTAGTTCTAATGTCATAAATATTGACTGTCTAAATGTATATGAATATTGAAAGCTTGGATTCGGGACTAGTTATCGATTACGGTAGTGAAAAATCATTCTCCTGCGTAGCTTAGATGGAAGAGCGCTATACTGGAAATATAGAGGCCCGTGGTTCAAATCCCGGCACTGGAGTGTATTTTTCACTGTCTGTTTCCCGTAGTTAATAATAATTATAATTTGATTTAAATTAAAATTTAACTTTCCGTAGTATGAAAACTACCAAAAACTTAAAAATTGAATTTCGAATTGATTGTACAAGGTACAGGTACTAATTGAGTACTTTATAATTATAAGCGTTAATTCTTGGTTTAGTTCTAATGTCATAAATATTGACTGTCTAAATGTATATGAATATTGAAAGCTTGGATTCGGGACTAGTTATCGATTACGGTAGTGAAAAATCATTCTCCTGCGTAGCTTAGATGGAAGAGCGCTATACTGGAAATATAGAGGCCCGTGGTTCAAATCCCGGCGCTGGAGTGTATTTTTCACTGTCTGTTTCCCGTAGTTAATAATAATTATAATTTGATTTAAATTAATTAAATAGATGATTTTATTTCTTACTTGATACCTCAAAAAACGTTTTACTTTCTTTCTTCACAAGATTATTCATTTTTAATTAATTTAAGTAAAAATATAAGCTATAACCAAGCTTACATAATTAGCATTAAAAATAAATTGAAATTGTCTAAATTACATTAACCCAATGCAATGTGTTCCATATTCCATGCTTTCCTCATTGTTAGAGATCTATTATTAGTGTAATCTATTGGAAATATTTAAATAAAATTATCATTATTAAAACTTTTTGTGAATTGTTTTTATTTTTTACTTTCTTATATACTTAGTGTATGTATAGAGAAAATATTGTAATGACGCAAGAATTTGACGAATGGTTATTTTGTAAGATTTTCAGGGATTTAAATGTTTTAAGGATTTGGATGACCTGGACGTTTTAAGAAAAAATGAATGACGACATCTGTACAAACTTGTGGACCCTAAAATACCGATCCGATTTCAATAGAATTTGACGTGCACAGTCAGAAAAAAGTAAACCCGTGAATGAATCAAGAAATTAATTTGAGGGCACTGCCAAAAAAAATTGTTAGAAAAAAATATTGTTCAATTACCGAAAACGGTTCCGACAATTGTTGAAAAAAATCGAATATTGTGGTTCATTTATACGAATTTAATCGTATTATAAGTTGGTTTTCTGGGGGAAATAAGCTATATTCCGAGGTATTATTATGAGTAGGTACCTTATCTCGTATTATGAAAAGAAGTTCCTCCTCACTATAAGTTTATGCATATAAAAGATATATTTGTTGTATATAGAAATATGACGTCAAGAAACCCTCTACTAAACGAATATGCCACGTGATAAAAAATAATTGGCACTTGAGATAATGATTTCAATAATAACCTTCTTCAACAACTTTTGAGAGCTTCTGATCAATCACAAAAAAATTGGGAAAAAAATATTTGTCTACAATATCATCTTTATAAAACTTATAGTTTCTTTGATCAATTTATACAAACAAATAATACTTTATGGGTTTAATAGTAAAAATTAAACTTAATATTAAGCACTGAATTTGAACACTCACATTATATCCGGTTGGTTAAAGATTAGATTACAAATTCCACAGCTATACAGTTAAAACTTAAAAATACTTCTTCTAATAACCGAATCAATTACCAATTAACGTATTTGCTGAATTTATCCTAGGGGTTGGAGGGGATAAATTATTAGCATGTGAATAAGTTGTTACCGATTTAGATTGTTATCAACCCTGATATGATTGAATTTAATTTCATCGTAACTTGCTATTTTAGTAAAAAGTTTAAAGTCTTAATAATTACGCTTAACTTTGGACTTTTAATATAACTCATTCTGTACCAATATTAAAAACTCGAGAATCCGGCTAGTATAAATATAATAAGTACTAGAACTTTATTTATACCATTTAAATCATCACGCCCTTGCTACTTTTTCCTCATCATTCGTAGTTAAGCACGAGAATCCGGCTTAATTATCATTTGTACTAGAACCTTATTTATACCTTCTCAATCATAAACCTCTTGCCACTTGCCCCTTCTTTTCATTCGTAGCCAATAGATAAACCCCCTCATGGACAAGGATAAATGTTTGGTGCAACGAGTTTCAGCAAGGCTGTAAGCACGCTGAAAAACCAAAATCTTCTCCGTCGCCCATCCACAAGTCACTGAATTCTTGCGCAACTGGCTTCATCCTCGCCTTTGTTCATTTTTTATGATAACGGGGAACTAAACGTTAGGAGAAATGGGGGGAGGGGGGGGGGGACTATTGAGAAAAATGAAAAAATGTTGTCATTACTCTTGTATTTAACCTCTCGATTTTATTGCACCTTCTCAATCATCATAATTCTTGCTACTTGCTCCTTTCCGTCATTTAAATTATGATTTTTTTAGTTTCGATTGTCATACTGCATTACAAGGAAGTTTATAAGTTTAATAGTAAAATAGAAGTTAATGTGTAAATATAGTTATCTTACCCATAAATGCGGCCACAAATTGTCTAGATTTCCCAAGTACTTCACCTTCTACAGACTTTGTTGGATGTGCCATCTCGTCAAATTCTGCAAAATTAAAGCAAAAAAAACAACAAATTATGAAATAATGTAAAAAAAGTTTTGAATGCAATTTAGATGTTACAACAATCCTATCTCAATTTTAAGCTATTATATTAATTTAATAATTTCTATTTCCCTCTGCACACATATTGAATGAGAAATACATGTTTCTCCAATATTAATCGAAATAGGTCTAAAAATCACACACTTTCAATTCCAATTTGAATAACATTATTTTATTTTGCTTCCGAGCTGTGTGTTCACTTTTGAGAACGAAAAACTTTTATGTCTCCGATTTGAAAAATTTCAAGACAGAAATCTGTTTCAGACATCAGGGAACATTTTTGGTCTCGTGTCTGTCTGTCTGTCGGTCTGTGTGTCCGTGAATTCTGAAACGTGTGACGATAACTTGAGTAAATGTCGACTGATTTTGATGAAATTTGGTAGACATCATTTTACCGAAGCCCAGGACGAGTTCGTTGGACAACGTTATCCGTCCAAACGTGAACTTCAAATTTAAAATTGGAATTTTAGGTCAGAAAAAACTTCGTCTATTCAACGAGAAAAACATTTTTTTAAATACAATTTTTTAGTAAAAAAACAGCGAAACCACTATGAAGTGTTAAAGATCGCTTAAACTAGTAATAGTTTTTACACAATAAATAATTTAACAATAAAGTAATATAAACATAATGTTAATGTTAATATAACAATAAAGTACATTATAGGATGCGAGGAAGCTATTTGCCACACTAATTGGCAGTCTATTTTTTTTTAATAGCACATCTTAAGTTTCTAGTAACATTCATGGCTGAAATATAACCAATTACACTTCATTTTACAACCATGAGATTTGTTCAGTGGTAGGGCACATGGAAGCTAAGTGTCACATATTAACAGATATTTAAAAAGAAAAATCTAATAAAGTTTGCTCCTTAAGTTTTTTTTTTTACTAAACTCAAGTGTTTTCTAAATTGGCTTGGAACAATTGAAAAGAATCCTTATACTTTGTGCAAAATAACATTGACAAAACTCTGACAATAATCATTTTAGATTGCAGGCATTTGCATTGTATTAATATTGATAGCAAAATAAACGACGAAGTGTGAGTATAGCTGAAAGTCTTCTAAAATAAACGAAGCAAAATTACCTAAAACCCTTCATCTGAATAATTTATTTCCTGAGACAACTGAACTAATCACAGTTCTTTCAGTTTTAATTAAATATTTAAATTACCTAAATTAAAAATATTAAACTTTTAAATCATCTAATTATCATAGCAAATGCATTATTTTAATTTAAAGATATTTCTCTAATATATATATATATATATATATATATATATATATATATATATATATATATATATATATATATATATATATATATATATATATGTATATATGTATGTATGTATCATAGGAATTATATTTTAGTGCTTTCTTTGCATTTCATTATTTTTAAAAGAAAAATGTAAAACAGCTTTTATGATTTTTAGATTATTTCTTTTATCTGTTTCTTATGATATTGAAATTAATTCAGGAAATTCTTAACACAATTATATTTCCTGAATAAAAAGAAGTAAAGAAATAAAGAAGTTATAAGATGTTAATTAATGCATAAAAGATAAAACAGGAATCAAATAAAATAGAACAGCTGAGAAAGTTCTTTTTTATACTCAGTTCAAGTATTCGTTATTTATTTTTATTTATTTCCATTCACATTAACAAGAAATAAAAAACAAACTAAGTGCCTAAATTTTGTGAATATCTTGTTTTGAATTAATTCCTTCTCTCTCCAACTCTAACTCAATTCACTTTTTATCTCTAATGAATTGATGAAGAGCCCTTTTCTTATTCCTTGTATCTTCAAATTCTATTGAACTGTGAAAAATCAACTTTTTTTGTGGAAAAATAACTTTTTCTTTTGCATTTTAATAATTTATAAGGGGAAAAAAGTTGAGTTTGAGACACTGTTATTTAATTAATATGTAGAAATATACTTATAAAAAGGCAAAACTGTTACGATGCTAGCGCTTTTTTTCGATAGATTTTCATTTCATGTGTAAAACGTATAATTTTATCCTGTTTTCTATGGGTGATAAAAGTAAATAAAATACTATTGGCTATTTATAAATGAAGTTGCCAAGTATATGCTCTTAGTACACATAAAGGTTCCGTAGGCAATTTAAAAAATCGGACGAGTTTGTTAAACAGCATAATGTGCCTTGCCATTTCAAGATGGTGCCCATTAAACAGTTGTATTAGCTAACTTAACTTTTGCGAGCAATATATTATACTGACAGGAAAAGAACGCCTTTAAATGCATTTTTATCACCCCAACGCAATGAAACGGGTGAACATGTTTTTCTTACAAAATATGCGACTTATGAAAAAAATTCTAATCATATTTTTATGTTTTTTTGAAAAAAAAAAAAAAAAAAAAAAAAAAAACAGAATAAAAAAAAATATAGGGGAAAAAAAGAAGAAAAATAGATAAGGGGATACATGAAAAACGCAATTTTTAAGGTCACATAATGCAAATATGAAGTAGTACAAAATATATATTATATTTGTACTCAAGGGGTGCTCCTCTTCCAATTAACATCTCACATAACGCTTTTCCACAAAATAAAAGGTTAACCCAAAAACTCCCCCCCCCCCCTTGTTTTTTAGGGATGATTTTCTGTGGGACAACCCTATATTATTTCTGTATTTGGTTCATTTCACCATAACATATGTGCAAAGTTTCAAATTTTTGTTTGGGCAATTTCGGAGTTAAGGACGTGTTAACGACCTCTAAACAGACGGACACAGTTTACTTGACACAGCTACTTTGCTTACGGAGGATGTTAATTAACCTTACTTAAGTACTAACCCTTACTCGTACCATTCATTATACAACCGCATGTACTATGATTAGATATGTATAGATATAAACCAATTATCTTTAAAAAAAAAAGCTGGTGCTGCTTTTTTTAATATAATATAAGTATGAAAATTAGTGTTACTGATTTTAAAGCAGCGAAATTGACTTTGTTTTTTATCAATTCAAGCCCTAAAGTTAAATAAAGTTGTACAAGAGGCTATTATAACCCATCAATAACCTGTATTTAACAGATAAATGTCAGATAATTCTTCTAATTTGTATAATTTTGCGAGTTACAATCATTCCTATACAATAAGTTATTAATTAAATTGTCGCTTAATTGATATTGAAAGTATGATTTTCTATGGTTAAATGGTTAGGTTAGACATTTTTTATGAGCTAACCGAGAATTAGATAAAAATATATGAATGTCTGTGTAAATATTGAATTTAGGGTTTTAACTTAATGGAATAATTAAATTGTGCAGTTTAAAATACTAATTCGTCCTAGAACAACAAGAGCTAAGAATAACATCAAGCTGTATTGTTGTATATATGTCCAAAACAATAATATAAATGCAAGCGGATTACAGGTCCTGTAAATTTTTCCAGAAACAAACATTATATAATATATTACTTTCAATGCTTCGTCCTTTAAATTAACTCCGTTGTTAATAAAAATGCGTGTTAATCTTTGAATAAATATTAAAGTGATTACTAAGCAATCTAGGGTTTACATGATTAGGTTAAAGGTTTAGTTAAAACTATAACCTGTATGGAGTAAACAAAATAGATTAAATAAAAAAACTATTATTTTTTAATGAGTTGTTATTTTAAATTACTGTGCAATTTATAAAAATGCGTTTAAATAAATATTGACAAAGCAGAGTAGGTTATGCATGATCAGGTTAGAGGTTTAGTTCAAACTAACCTGTATGAAGTTAATATAAAATATGAAAAACAACAATTGTTTTGAATTGATTGTTATCTTAAATTAGTGTGCAGTTCAGCAAATTGCACCTTTTTAATAATAGAATACTTACTTCTCCTCAGGAGTAAGTAAATAGCTAAACACATTTTTAAATATAATAAAACTTATTTAAATAATTAGCTGAATAAGTAAATCAATAATACACTTTGATTTAACATTTACTAGGATAACACACTACTTTGTAAAGATATTAGTTAACACTATGAGACATATAAATTTACTGAAGATTTTTAAAATAATTTCGTTATCAGTTTACATTCGTTGAAAAATTAAAAAAAAATTCACATGGGAAATAAATAAATAAAATTATGATAGTAGATATTATTATAATTTTTATTGTGTTATCGAAAATCCATGACCTTTTTTAGCCCCTGTATAATTGTGATAATATGTTAGTTATATTTTAGCAGTTAGTTCTGATTTGATCAATCTATAAAAATATGGAAAATATATTAAGATTTGTCAACATCTTACATTTTTTTGTTTTTGGAAATAATTAATTTATTAATGAAATAGTTTTATTTATATATTAGAACTAATGTATTAACTACAGATAAGAAGCATAATGAACTCGTGTAAATCAATTAGCATTTTTCTTTCATATGTGCCATACTTGTTTCCAATATGGCTACCATGAAAAAAATACCATTTTCTTAATCTACCTGAAAAGTGTTTTACAGTGACATGAAACATGCCACATTAGCATACATTTCTTTAATACCAAAATTCCGGCAAAAAGAAATTAACACTAATTACAAATTCTTTTGCTATTCTTTAATACCTTTGAAACAATTTATAACAAATAATTCAAATTAAAAACTTATTTTCAGTCATCCACCATATTGACCGCTATTTTGGAAATTTAAGTGTGAGATTTCCAAAACTTTTACAGTTGCCACAAATAATTAAACGCACCTATAAGCCAAATTTCGTTTAAACTGGTTAATTTTTACGCCATTTATCAGTAGACAAACACAGGAACAAACATAATACCGAGTCTCTGAAATGAAGAACTCACTATACGCTCGTTCAATAGGCTTAAAGTATAGAAGGATCAGGAAGCGAATCCATCATCTAACCCTAGATTGGAACCATCTAAGGGGTTTACATCTCTGGGAACTGTTTTCTATGCGAAACATACCTCTTTGGAAACATTTTTACCTCTTTTAAACATTTCTCTGATACTGTTTTACAATGCGAAAAATACCTACTTGGAAACGTTTTTACTATGAACCGAAGATAAGTGGGGGGGGGGGGGGGGGGGGGACTGTTTACCATGAGAAACATACCTCTTTGGAAACATTTTTACGATAAGGAACCTATCTATGGATCAAAGACAAGTGTGAGGAAACTGTGTTCATTTTACAATGAGGAACATTTCTCTGATTTACAATGTGAAACATACCTCTTTGGAAACATTTTAACTACAAGGAACCTATCTATGGATCATAGACAGTTGTGGGGAAACTGTTTAATTCTGAGAAGCATAAATATTATAGGCCATCACTAGGTGTAGTAATAATATTGTTTTGCTATGCGTGAAGCATATCTATGACCAATACATTGATGTTTGGGGATTTGCTTTAGTTTGACGAACATACACTTAAAGAAGCTATGTAATCTCTATTCGTTTTTACTAAGAACCAAAGATAAGTGTGGGGGGAACTATTTTACCATGCGAAACACCTCTTTGGAAACGTTTTTACCACGAACCAAAGATAAGAGTGGGGGGAACGTTTTTACTATGAGAAACATACCTCTTTGGAAATATTTTTACTAGAAGAAATATATCTTCCAAATATAATGAAAATTTACGTGAGAAATTTGCTGAACTATGAAAAAAATAAGTTGGACATCAAAACTGAAAAACAGTTCTAAAGTTCTAATGATAGTTGTAAAAACAGCTCTAAAATTAAATATGTGTGGGGGGAACTATTTTACCATGTTAAACATACCTCTTTGGAAACGTTTTTACTATAAGAAATCTATCTATGGATCATATAGACAAGTGTATAGGCAAACAGTGTTTATTTTAAAATGAGCGACATTTCTATGATACTGTTTTACCACAAAAAAGCTATGTAACTGTGAGAAACATACATCCGAGTCTTAGGTACATTATGTGCGATGTGTGGTAAACTGTTTTATGATCTAGAATATGTTATTTATAGGCCATACACTGCATAAGGATAAAATACATAACATTGTCAAAGATTTTGAGTATCATGATATTTACTCGAAGCAACAAACTGAACTAAATGTAGAAGTTTTGTCTTTTTGCAACAAATTTGTAAGGATGTGAGGTATATATAGTAACTGAGAATATATCTTCCAAATATAATGAAAATGTATGTGTGAAAGTTGCCGAACTATGAAGAAAAGTAAGTTGGACATCAAAACTGAAAAACAGTTCTAAACACGAATAAAATTACAGCAAATTAGAAAGTTTGTGGTTAAATATTGGTTATTCGTTGTTTAGGAAAATGAAGGCTATCTTTCAGTGGTTTGGTTTACAAAATACGAGAAAGTTTTCCTTGCATTAGTCCCAGGGTCAGTAATGGCAGATCCATTAAGGGAGAAATGTTTTTGTTTGCTGAATAACAAATTACCAACCCAAAATTTACCACCAAATAAAAATGTTTACTTTTCTTGTCTTTATTTAATAAAAGCCAGTGTATTTATCATGTGATTATTCTTTGCAGTAAACTTATAATTTATAATGTTTGAATTTTATTTTCCATTATTACAAACAATTAAAAAAAACATATATAAAAAAATATATATCAAAAAAGAGAAAAGAATTCGGCTTTGGAACATCACTGGCGCGAATATATTATATTTTCTGAATTTGGTCCGATGTGTCAGGGATTTACATCTGTAAAACAATTAAATTTAACCTCAAAAACAGTTTTAACGAGTGACTTCAATTGTTAATTCTTCAGCATTGTAACAGTTAAAGTTAAATTTAATTTGTTTAACAGTTTTAGTGAGTGACTTCAATTGTCAATTTAGCTTTGGACAGTTAAAGTTAATCTGTTAAACAGTTTATTAAGTGACTTCAATTGTAAATTCAGCATTGTAACAGTTAAATTTAATATGTTAAACAGTTTTAGTGAGTGACTTCAATTGTTAATTCAGCGTTGTAACAGTTAAATTTAATATGTTAAACAGTTTATTGAGTGACTTCAATTGTTAATTCAGCTTTGAGATAGTTAAATTTAATCTGTTGAACAGTTTTTATGAGTGACTTCAATTATTAATTCAACATTTAAACAGTTAAATTTAAATTTAATCAGTTAAACAGTTTAATCGACTGACTTCGATCGTTAATTCAGCTTTGAACTCCCGATTTGTTTTCCCTGACTTTAAAAGTAGCTTTTGCATCACTAGTTTACTCATGCGAACAGTAAAGTCTTTACAACCGATTTTATATTGAAATATTTTTTAATATCTTCCTTTATAATTCTCCTTATTTTGCTTCCTTTTTAGGGTTTCGTTGATACTTCTCGAAACCCTTATGTCGAGTGTAATGTGTCCGTCTGTCTTTCGCTCTTTGGTTCATAGCGCCCAAACCGTTTAAGATAAAGATCTATGAAATTTATAACACTGGCGCAATATTTTTATCCATCCAGAGGAAAAATTTAGATTAGTTAAAAATTAAGGCACATATTTACTTTAGCACCCCCTTGGTTCTAAACAATATTCCACCCCACAAAAGTCTCAAAGGTTCGTGTGTTTGTCTTGCCAAGACATTGAGACTCCTGGGGAAGTTTTATATTTAATATTCCTTTATCATAAAAGTTGATTAGACTAAGGGATATTGATCACAATTATATACACAAGTGTGATATTCCTTTGTCCCAAGATACATTGGAATAAATGCCCCTTCGTCTTAATAGTAATTTAGACTAAGGCATATATGATACTTTGTATAAAATTCCTTTGTCTAAATAACTATTAACACAAAGGGATATAGGGGGTTGCTAAATTTGAATGACGGTCCGCCGTCAATTTCAATCAATATTTAAATATAAGTAAAACTTTACAACTAATTTAGTTTTAAAAATATGAATTATTAAAAATCATATTTTCAATAATTTAGGGAAAAAATGGACTTGAGATTGAGAAAAAAGGTTAGATCAAAAAGGGCATAGATAAATCAAAATAAGAGTTAATCGCAAAAAACTAGATAAATCAAAAATGCTACATCGTATTTGCAATTAGCGTGAAGATATTGTAATGAAAATTTTGTTTTTATTACTAAATAAGAATATTCATTTTTAAGTTTTAGGTAGTATTCATACTATGGATTGACCCACTACGGAAAGTAACTTTAATTTAAATCAAATTATAATTATTATTAACAAAGGGATAGACAGACAGAGAAAAATAGACTACAGCGCCGGGACTTGAACCACGGGCCTCTATATTTCCAGTATAGCACTCTACCAACTGAGCTACACTGACGAAAATTTCCTCTGTCAGTAACGATACCTAGTCCCGAATTAAGCTTTCAAATTTCTACAAGTCTAGAAGTCAACATTAACGACAATAGAACTAGACCGAGAAGTATCGCATATAATTATAAAGTACCCATTTATAGTACCTGTACCTTGTCTTGTACAATCAATTAGAAATTTCATTTTTAAGTTATAGGGAGCATTCATACTACGGAATGTTTAAATTTTAATTTAAATCAAATAAAAATATTATTTACAAAGGGAGACAGACAGAGAAAATTTCCGTAGTATGAATAGTCAGTAGCGAAAATATGGACTTCGTTACCCACCTTCATTATTTTGAAATTATTTTAAAAAAAAAAGTGTGATATTCCTTTATCCCAAAGTAAATTAGACTAAAAATCCCTTTGTCTTAACAGTTATTAATTTTGTTACCCATCCCACTTTCAACATTTCATGGATATCAATTATAAGTAAGTAATATGGGGGTGCCTCTGTTACTATATTACCCACCACTTTCTTTCTGTTAAGGAGGGTAACAATGTAAAAGTGTCCCGACCACTGTACGTCTCAAAGTTTTTAAAAGATATGAGAAACTATACATACTTGTATGTTTATAAACAACCAGAGTTCAGGTGATTAAGACTACACAAAGAAAATCGGGTGCGGGGGTACATCGGAACTTTTCGTCACTTCGGAGGCCACTAAATTCAGGACCACTTCACAGCAGGAGAAAGCAGCATTGAGCGTGGTCAGTACTTGGATGGGTGACATTTTGAAATAACTAATTTTTTTATTAACATTTTTAAAAAAAGTTGTTATACATTATTTTTTTTTTATTTTGTTTAATTATTTGAATTTCGGCGGTATTTTAACAGATGTAAACAAACTTTGACTTTTAACAAAAGTATCCCACTAATTAAAAATCATGTTCACTTATAACTTTTAAACTAATCAATGGAATTTCAACGGGTTTTTTTATATTTGTTGCTTATTTTTTACCGGTTCCAACGATATGCTATATATTTCAAAAACGTATTTATACTTTCGGTATTTAACTAACTGTCAAAGTTTCAAAATTCAAAAATCTATTACTTCAAAATGGCGGCCAATATCAAAACTAAATTTAGTGGATTTTTCGTCATATAGAGAAGTTCATTCGAGCCAAATTTCTACTAGATCAGACCAACATTTGATTTTTTACGATTATTTATAATTTTTGCTGACTCAGCAAACTTGAACCCAGTTTCAAAACTAGAAGTAAAAAATGATTTTTCTGCCAAGTTTCAACTCTCTAGGTTAAATGCCCTAGGCGCTACGATGATAACACACATACATACATACACACATTCATATACACACACATCACCTACCAAAAAACAAGGAGGAAAAGTAAAAATATATAAAACTAAAAATGGTTTCATTTTAATACAAACTTTTTATCAAGTTAGATCGGATGTAGTAAGAAGATAAAAATTTAAATTTCAGTCAATATGTTTTAATTAAATAATTATATTAACACCAAAAAGTAATTTAATATTGATTGCGTTATCGATTAAGAAAGAAATTACGTTATCATTATCTGATTTTCTAAATTTTATTTTATCGGAGATTGTTATGGAATGGTAATTAACGGTTTAACTACAATTAATATCTATTAATATAAATAAAATATTTTTAATTATTATTGGTAACATTAATTTTGTTATATACTATTTTAAATCAATGAAAAGAATATACACTTATTGTAAATATGTAAAAATTAAAATAAATTTATTTAACGAAAATAGATTTTTTTTTTTTAGAGGAACCGATTTTATAAAATAAAAATTAAATTCACGAACTAAAGGAAGTCATTTTCACAAATCAAAAAATAGGCACAGTTTATATTCCCACAAATAAAGTTCGTCTAATTATAAGAACTGAATATAAAATAATTTTTCTCTTGTTAACTTTACTGTTTTATACAAGTAAAAATAAATTAAAAAAGGTCATGAAGGCAAAAAAACAACTAAATTCAACTGAACACATATTATATAAAGGATGATATAATGTTTCTATAGATAACAATATTAATTTTTACCTTTTTCTTATTCTTATTTTTCCAGATTACTTTTAAATATTTATAATTTATTATTTAATTGGTGAGTATTTTTTTAACTTTCTCCTTTAAAGAGAAATCATTGTGATGGCACGAAAATTTGATTTTAAAATTTTTATCGATTTACATGTTTTAAGGTCCCCTGAGTCCAAAAAAGTAGTTTTTAAAAAATGTCTGTCTATCGTCTGTACAGACCCGTGAAACCTAAACTAATGAGCCGATTTTAAAGAAATTTGGGATACATGTTCAGAAAAATCATACCCCGAGGCGAAATGGAGAAATGAATTTTAGCACCTAATTTGGGCCCACTACCCCCTAAAAACTCTGAAAAAAAGTGAAAATATTGTTCGAAAACGGTACTCATGATTTTGATTAAAAACTTCTATAATGTAGTCTATTTAAATAGGAATCTAGCGGTATAAGCCGTTTTTCCGGGAAACGTCTAATTCCTGAAAAAATAGCTTTAAACGCGAAAGGAGAGAGGCCGGGTTCTATTCACCGCCGAGGAGAAGTTATTTTTACAATATACATTTTGATAAAATCTTCAATAATAATTAAATGTACCTACGAAAACACAAAAACTAATAAATGGAAAACACTTTTTTAAGTACATAATTATGAGCTTATATACGAAAAAGTTTGTCTGAGAGTTGTCTAGGACCTATTTTTATATCAAAAATTAAAATCAGGTAAAAATAAAAATACATTTTTTTTTTTTTATATGTATATTATTTTTTTCTGTAATATGTGTATATACATACATATTATTGTTTACTTTAAAAATATTTGATTTATGGTTATTTTTTTCTGTTTTCTAGTTCGGAAAAAAAGGTCAGACCGTTTAGCCTCCCTCCGCTATCTAATCCTAGGGACCAGTCATGGTTGTTTAAAAAAAAGACAAAATACTACTACACCATGTGTTAGTGAAGAGGGGGGGTCCGATAAATATCTGTTAATATAGATAGACTGACCTGTTAGTTTAATAGAATTTATTTCTGTGCCGAGTGAATAGTCCACTCTTTCAGTATCAGTTTGAGTTGTATCATGGTGACATTCGAATTTATATGTTCTATTGTATTTCTTTTACAAGTATTGTAATAGTTTATTTTGAAAAATAATTAAATTTTATTTTTGAGGTTTTTTTTGGTCGGGGGATTTTTTTAGAATTTTTATGCAGTAGATGAATCAAAGGTATGTTTTTTTGGTACATTTATATTTTTATGTATATATGTGTCTCTGTGTGTGAGTATGTATAAATACATAAATATGTAAATTTATTTAACCATTTATTACCTTCCATTTTTAAAGGTTTTTTTACTTTTAAATAAATAGCATGTATATTTACTCTTTCTTAGGCCTGCCAAGTGTTCAAAAAAAGTGTTATCTTTTTTTAAAAAAAATCTACTAATAAAACGTATATTATGCTTTTATATGTCATTTTTTCGTCAGGTGTAAACGCGTGGGGCTTTAACAACTTAGAAATTTCTGAAGAAATTTTGTACACATGTTCAGGACAAGCACATTTAAATTAGGGAATAAATGTAAGCTCTGATTTGTAGATTACTGCCCTGTAGAAAATATTTAAAAAAAATTGTTTGTATACACACAGTGTTTCCTTCGATTGTATAATTTTTTTTTTAGTTGCTTTATATTCAGGTACCAATTTAACCGTTTAAGTCGATCAATTTTGAGAAATATAATTTTTGAAATACTAAATAAAAATAATGGTAACCCTGATCGAAATCACTTCAGGTCTGCGCGCACATTCACTTACTTAAATTTTCATCAATTCTATATTATTTTATAAAATGTGTTTAATTAATTAAATAAGATATTAGGGATTTAAGTTTTTGCATAGAAGTACTATGTATTGCTTTACTACTCTCACTATGTACATGAGAAGTAGAATGTTTTACTTTACTACTCTCATTATGTAAATGAGAAGTACTATGTACTTCTTTACTATTCTCACTATGTATATGAGAAGTATTATACTCTATTTTACTACTCTCATTATGTATATGAGAAGTACTATGTCCTACTTTACTACTCTCACTATGTATATGAGAAGTACTATGTCCTACTTTACTACTCTCATTATGTATATGAGAAGTATTATGTCCTACTTTACTACTCTCACTATGTATATGAGAAGTACTATGTCCTACTTTACTACTCTCACTATGCATATGAAGAGGCTCAAATAATCCAAAGGCTGCTGCACTACTGAATATTACTACTATTATATATGTGAGAGAGTTTTTCATAGCTATTTTTTTATCAGTAGTTTGATAAAATAATCTCTTTGGATTTATGTTGTCTTAGCCATATCTAACCTAGAGGGTGCTAAGATAGAATATCTTTCTTATCATGGGGGTAGCTTAGTGGACTTGACGATATAATCTAAGAGTTAGATTAAAAATGTAAAGTCCTAGTTTTAGAGATAAAGATATATTGAATTATAACATTTGCTCTGAAAGCCTTGAGCATCATCAATAATCCAAAAATCCAAAAAATTAAATAATTTTTTTAATTTTGTCGGTGCAAGGAAAATTATAGGTATCATGTAATAAATTATAAAAAAAAAACCTAACATACCGTATTTGTATAGTTATTATATTACAGTTATATCAATACATATATTAAATAGTACTTTTATACATATGTCTGTACATTGTACATTTCTCGGATTTGTCCAACCTTTTGTATCTTTCCGTTTCATATATTTTGTGACTATTAAGCTAAAAAAAGTTTGTTTTTCTGGAGCATCAATTCTTTCCGTCTGCAGTATTATTTGAGTACAGCTCAACCTATATTCCAATATTTTGTATAAAAAAAATTCTTATAATTTATATAATTTTATTTTATGCTTGAAAATGACTGAATACTTGTTATTTTGATACATTTTTGGTCTCGTGTTAGTCTATCGGTCGGTCTGCGTTCAACATATTATATTCCAACCCTTTAATGCTTAAATAACCCTTTCATTCATTTAAAAAATCAAACAATTATTACAGATTGAAAAAAATAGAGTGAACAATTAAATAAATGAAACAATAAAACATCGTTAAAGTTTGCGATAAGACGCGAGATGGCTATGTCCCACAATAATTGATAGGCTATTTGATGTTCCGTGCACCTTTATCTTGAGATGTTCCCATAAAAAAGAAACGGAAAAAATAAATTTGATTTGTTTAAAATTCTAAACAAATTCTTTTTTCTTAATATTTTCAAAAATGCTGGATTTGATCAGTTCTGGTTACACATTTAGATTAATCGTAATATGGTTATAATTAAAAGGATATTACATAGAAGCAAACAAAGTACAAAAAACTAAATATTAAAGTTATAACACAACGCTTTTATGGTATGCGGGATTGCCGAACTCACGTTTTAGAAGTAATATATTGTTCTTATATCAGTTGGAATACTCTAAAATGTATATAACTTAGTTTTGTGTGCCACATTCTTAAATAATAGTTATATCGTTATTTCTTATTAACTATTACTTTTATTTTTCTGTCTTCTCAGATACTTAATTGCTGATCCTCGCTATCCTTAATTTTTATCTCTACCAAAAAAAGAGTTCAAAATCAAAAAGAGAATAAGAAAAACTTATTTTATTTTATTTTTTTTATTCACAGTCGATACATTATATTTATATAGTTGCAAGATTATTGTTTAAACTTGCTTTAATGATTTTAATTCTATAGAAGTGTCTAACTCTAAAGTATTTTAGGCTCTTCTTAGATTCTCTAAAAATCTACTTTGTTTTTGTTTGAATCTTGAGCCTAGTTCACACTTGGATTATGTGTGTTCGGATATACTGTCGCAATTTTGAGTCTCAACTTGAATCCCTACTGAAGCTATGACAACGAACCTTGAATCTGACATGTGGCAGGGCTTATTATTTAAATTCCTTTCGAAATGAGATTATCCGGCTCAAAGTGGCGTGACAATGAATCCAATAATAAAAATCCCAGTGTATCTAAGCTTTTGATTCCTTTTATATTTATTATTGTCAGTATTTATTTAGACAATTAACTTAATCTCTATGTTATTAACACATTCACGAATAGGTAGTTTATATTTAAATCTAGAGGTACTTGATTCTGTCAATATGTCATAATGCATATTGACCAAATAACACATTTCATTTATGTCAGTTTTTGTCCCTATTTAGTTTACTAAGGTACTAACACATTGATTATATAACGGTTTATTTAAGGCCTAGTGCACACTGGTATACAAGGTAGAGATATATTTGTATCTCGACAATGTCTAAGAAAAATCGAGCGATTGTACATAGACAGACGAGAGAAATTCATGTCTTGGACATGCTTTTGGAACAAAATCGCAATCTTTAGTCTCCCGTTTCAAATGGGAGACATGAGACAATTAATAGACAATGACGCTCAACATTTTGTAGTGTAGACGTTTTGGCAGACATTTTCCGCAATTTTGCTGTTGAAAACGCAGTGTCACTGCCAAACTCAGGAGAATGGTATCTCTACATTCATGCCTGAAAACTGATGCAATACTTATAAGTCACTTAGGTTGAAACGGGTGAGGTTTCGGACACCCATGCTGTCTTCTAATTTCAAGTACAGTAATTTGCAGCTGAAACGACGTCTATCCGCAATAATTGCACGCCTCTACCGACGTCTCCTCTTTCGCCTATATTCATTCTCCATGATTCGAAATCCGTAAGCAGCGATCCCAGCAAGGGCAGCCATATTTAGCAACTGTGCCACACAATAACGAGGAACGAGGCATTCATGCACGCGACAAAGTCTTTAGACTGTCTACGTACATTGTCTGTATATAGATGGCGTGAAGTCTAAGGGTACAACTATACTTGTCTATAGAAAATCGCTCAATTTTGTATGCAAGTGAGTACTAGGCCTTAATGTCTTAGCTTTTACTACTAAATGATTTTACTTGTAAATAATAATTGCAACTATTATAAGGTCGGCCAAAATTTGATGTCCAGTAGAATGGATCAAACAGTGTTTGAAATGAAACTTACAAAAAAGCATTTATGAACATTAATTTAATAAATTTTAGACCTAATAAAAATATCCAAGAATGTTTCCGTCGTGAATTCTTTCACTCAAACCACTGCATGATCCTTTCTCTAAAAAAAAGACATATCTTAAATACAATTTATATCCATCTACTTTTGGGTTACTTTCAATATTACAGTAGAACTTGGATTATCCGAACCTCTGTTATTCGAACCCTATATTATACGAACTCGCCACCGGTGAGGTGGTTAGACTTACATTTTTCTTTCTTACATTCATGTCGATATAATTTCATGCCAGGACTAAATGATCAATCACTTTTATTTATATGCATAACTTTCGGAAACCGGACCTCCTGAGTAATGGAGGCTCTTGGACTTTGATTTAATACTTTAGGGAGCGTATAATTTAAAAGTTATACGCTGATAATCCTGGTTATTATTATAATTTCTATCTTCATATAATTTTTGATTTATCTATTCCAATGAAATTGTTCTCGTTTATAAAAAAAAAAGCTCACTGAGTTATTGCAGGAGAGTTTTCTAATTAAGTATTATTGCATTGTGTCAGAATTATAAATTGATGTTTGCCGCACTTTGAGCTACTCATTTAACGTTAATGATTCGAATTTTATCTAAAATAATGGATAATGTCTTTTTCCCATTAATATAAGGGTGAATTACTTGCCCATTTACGTCGTCAACAAATAGAAAATAACCTCTTATAGCCTTATTTCCGACTAGTTATAGTAATAGTTTGTTGAATAATCTTAAAGTTATTCCGATTAGAGTTGCAAGTTTTAGAGTACCCCTGAGTGCTTCTTTCCCTGTACTAAGTTTATTGCTATAAAGTTGCTCAAAGCCCTTGCCTCAACCCTTTAAGACCTCACGCCATCTAAGACATCTGGTTGCTTATTTCTTCTCTTCCCGACTCCTATCTTTAAAACTTTTACTACTAAAAGCTTCAGGCAAAACTTTTACAACTATATAACTGTTTTTTTTACTACATACTTAGTATTTTAGACATTTTCTCTAGCATTATAACTTAGATACTTCTTGCCCACCTACACACATTTATGTTGAAAAACAAAACCAACTTCTCGTATACTGTAAAGTACTAGGTTTCTTATCAATGCAAATGAATTTAATTGTACCATTTTAATTATAGATGAAAAAAAGAGATAAAGACAAGAAAAGAAATAATTTTGTATAAACTGCATAAATGCCTGATCTGGTAGAATAAGGTCTTGATAAAATTCAGAAAAATTATTAGAGAAAATCTACATCAAGAGCTTGAAGCTATCAGAAAAATCAGTAACGTTTACCATCTCCAGTAACTTTAAGATTATAGATTTGTTCCAACCACACTTCAAACTGGTTTGAAACTGTCCGACGTATGCGCATCGAACCATACTAGATCGTTTTTCACTAATGCGCATGCGTCGTACAGTTTGGAACTAGTTTGAAGTGTGGTTGGAACAAACCTTATATTTTCATGTTATAATCCTTGAACTGGAAAGGGAATCTAATAAGTAATAAAACGTTCGATTATTAATATACTATTTTATATTTGTATATTCTAAAATCAAATAGACTATTTTAATTTGGTAACCACAACTCAATAAGACCAATATTTTCTCCTTACAGATAAATATTACTTTTAATCTGACCCAAATTAGTTTTGTCGGACAAACCTGAAACTTCTATTTCAATCCTCTTAACTGATAGATTATGCTCGTCTAATATATCTGGAAGATATTGGGCTTCGTCACAAGAAAAAATGGCTCCACGAATCCCATCTAAATTTATTTTGCATTACCATGTATAAGTACCCTTATTGTATATGCAATGTTTTAGACATATTATAAAAGTTAAGCAATTATTGACTTACGTGACTTAATTCCTGTCAATGCAAGTAGAGAATAGGGCAGAAGAAGACGTCTTCCATTTTTAGTTGGGTTTGTGGCGGATGTTTGTTTCGCTCCAGGTTTTCACTGCTTTCCTCCTCAGCCGTCTTGAAGCCCTTGCTGGGTTGGCCTCGCCTCATCATTGCTCGTTGATTTTAATCCAACCATATCTTACTGTCTTTTCCTCAGCTCAATGTTGTTTCTCTCATCAGACTTTGACATAAAACAATAATATGTTAATTTACCTTATGTAAAAAGAAACATAATGCCCCTCCAAAAAGATATATTTAAATGAAGAAATTAAATATTTTTTGAATATGTGTTAAAAGTAGAAAGGAAAAAATAATAAGGCATTTTAAATAAACATTGTTATAATTAAAAATAGTTTGTTAATTAAATAATTTATTTTGTTCTTTGTAAATGAGATGAGTGCACAATGAACAAAGAGAGGATGATTTCGAATGTTATCCTACATACCAGGTTTAGAATTTAAAAAAAAAAAATAATAAAATAAAAAAAAAATAATAATAAAAAAAAAAAAAAAAAAAAAAAAAAAAATGCTACTCTCTATATAATATTTACTATAACTGTGAATATATATTCGTTAATTTATCCCATTTGAGCTACATCTCTGGATTCTTTTTTGTTCCCAAATTACATTGGTACTATTGTATTTCATTTTATTCAGCATTTAAAATTATATAAAAACTAACACCTTGTCGCGGGTGCTTTCCTTTTATGAAAGTTATTTGAGACTGCTTAATTATTATTTACTGTAAAAAAAAAAAAAATACAGTTCAAATGTCCGGTTTAATATGACTATAAATGCACCGTAATGAAGAAAATAAAATACAATAAAATCCTGAGATCGCATTTAATTTATTTGGTTGAATAATTGTTTTCTGTTTCAATTATCAGATATAAAAAAATCGAATTATTTCTTCTCTCTTTATATTTGCGTCATGATCAACATAATAATAGGATATTTCAGGATGAAGAGATCAGCCATTTTACTCATCTATTAGATAAGATCAAAGTATGAATCATATCTCACTGCTTTAGATATGTTGGTGTTCGAACACTGGATCACATTGGTGACCAATAACCTCAAAGTTAAATGTAAAGTTCTAAGAAGAACTGTATTGTAAATTAGTGCAGTGGCTTAACTTATAAGATCACATAAAAATGGAACTTTTGTATGAGTGCGTTTGTCTACTTAATACGACGGAAATTATTTATCTACATATTGTGTATGTACTACCAATTGTTGGCCTTTCTTAATGTAATATTTGGTGGCTTGCGATCTTAAGTTTTAACTGTCCTAAACCATATTGGAAATGCAGAAACAAATTTCACCTGAAAATCGAACTTATAATGTTGTTTATTGTGTTTGAATTTTGTATCCTGTGAAAGGAACATTTAAGCCTCTCCAAAAACTAATCTTAGTTTATGCCAGACTTAAAAAATATCGTTATTCGATTTTTTTAAAGACAATTCTTTCTACAGGACTATAGTATTGGATAAGCTTAACAATTGTTCTAGGTGAAAATAAAATATTATTATCTACAATTGATACGAAATATAAACATTATATCTCTGTTTAGATGCGTAGAAAGTGATTCTTATCGCAGTTGTATTCATTGCACATGCGCGTTCATAATTCTTCACCTTAAAGCACGATTAGCGAGTTTGTATACATTTAACAAAACTAATTTGCTGTTTGTTTAATTAAAGTAACTGTTTATATCGAGTTTTTAGTGGAAAACAATGATTGATTTATGTCATTATTACGAAAATGAGGATAATAATACGCCTCCAGAAACAATTAATTCGGTACAAAATACAACTAATGAATAAATGCCATCTTTATCAAAAGAGAAATACCAACTTACATACTTACATACATTCTGCATTTATAATAAAAATCCAACAATCGTAGATAAAGTACGGTAAGCAACTCGTACGAAAACGGCATTTTGCTTTGCTCGTGTGGTTTTACTACCCTCGCTGTCGCTCGGGTGCAAACTCCACACTCGCATGCAAAATGCTACGTTCCGCACTAGACGCGTAATGTACTATTATTAATTGAAATGATGATTCTTTGAGAAGTTATCTGATCTGGTAGTGTAAACTCTTGTTTATTGAAGCGAGCGTAGCGAGCTTCCTACATTCAACGAAATATGCTCCGTGTCTGTCTGTCTGTCTGTCTGTCTGTCTGTCTGTCTGTCTGTCAGTAACGTTTACGCGTGTGACGATAACTTGAGTAAAAGTTGACCGATTTAGTTGAAATTTGGTATACATGTTCCTCTTACTAATACTCAGGCTAAGTTCGTTGGACAGCGTGATCCGTCCATGAGTTCGCGCGCAACGCTCGCGTAAACGAGAGGTACAAAAATTAAATTGGAATTTCAGGACGGGAAAAGATTCTATCATCATCTACTCGATGAGACGAACATTTTTTTCAAATAACATTTTTTACTAAAACCAACAGCGACACCGCTATGACTTAATAAAGATCGCTAAAACTATTAAAGCGGACCTAAACGTTTATAATAGAGAAAACAACCTTTTTACCGATATCTTACGTTCTAACGAAACGATTTTAATAAAACTTCATATACACCATCTAATGCACAATTGAAACGGGTATGCAAAATTTCAATTTGATACATGCAGTAGTTTGTTTGTGGCAAAGAGATACAAATTATAAATATTGAAATAGAGATGTGTGGTTAGAAGAATAGTAAGAATGCGGGGTGGTTCCCTTACTACTAGCCGCTGCACTACTACCAGACCCATTATCTATCAACTCATCATGATTCACAATAATCTTTTTTTTCAATATTCAATACATATTTATTACTATACGCTCGCTTCAATGATAGAGCCACGCGATGCCTAGTAGATATGTATATGTAAATATGTATATGTATGTTGCGTATTTAATAAATTATTTATATTATATGCATTACTTAAATAAAACTAATTTACTGTTTGTTTAATTAAAGTAACTGTTTATATCGAGTTTTTAGTGAAAAACAATGAGTGATTTAAGTGATTATGACGAAAATGAGGAGAATAATACGCCTCCTGAAATAATTAATTCTGCTCAAAATACAGCTAATGAATTAATGTCATCTTTAGCAAAATAAAAATACTAACTTACATACAGGAAGTTTATTTTTTTCTCTCTCTCTGTATTTATTACTAGCTGACCCGGCGGACTTCGGACCGCCTGATAAACATTAATTGAAGCGAGCGTAGCGAGCTTCCTACATTCAACGAAATATGCTCCGTGTCTGTCTGTCTGTCTGTCTGTCTGTCTTTCAGTAACGTTCACGCGTGTGACGATAACTTGAGTAAAAGTTGACCGATTTAGTTGAAATTAGGTATACATGATCCTCTTACTAATACTCAGGCTAAGTTCGTTGGACAGCGTGATCCGTCCAAGAGTTCGCGCGCAACGCTCGCGTAAACGAGAGGTTCAAAAATTAAATTGGAATTTCAGGACGGAAAAAGATTCTATCATCATCTATTCGATGAGACGAACATTTTTTTCAAATAACATTTTTTAGTAAAACCAACAGCGACACCGCTATGAATTAATAAAGATCGCTAAAACTATTAAAGCGGGCCTAAACGTTTAAAATAGAGAAAACAACCTTTTTACCGATATCTTACGTTCTAACGTAACGATTTTAATAAAACTTCATAGACACCATCTGATGCACAATTGAAACAGGCATGCAAAATTTCAATTTGATACATGCAGTAGTTTGTTTGTAGCAAAGAGATACAAATTATAAATATTGAAATAGAGATGCGTGGTTAGTGAAATAGTAAGAATGCGGGGTGGTTCTCTTACTACTAGCCGCTGCACTACTACCAGACCCATTATCTATCAACTCATCATGATTCACAATAATCTTTTTTTTCAATATTCAATACATATTTATTACTATATGCTCGCTTCAATGATAGAGCCACGCGATGCCTAGTAACATATGAAATGTGTACCTGCTGCCTTTGAAAAACAATATAAATAGTTTATTTAGGCGTAAATAATGATGCTTTAATTAATAAATTTATATTACAATTTGCAATATATACTTTTGTACAATATTCAATATTGGCATAAGTGACATACAGATAAACAAACATTGATTTGTATTTATAAAAATGAATAGATATAGGTTATATAAATATTAACAGTATTTTCAATTTACCCCCCTCAATTTACCTAAATGAAAATATACATAACAACAATTACTGTAATAATCCTGGCAGTTGATCGGGACTAAAACCCCCCAAAAAAACAATTACTGTACTCTTAAAGAGCTTTTAAACGATATGCAACTTTAACGGGTTTCATTACTTTGACATTTGTACCCCGTACCCCAGTGTACCGAAATCGAAACATAGTTTTACCAACTCAGAAACCTTCTCGGGCATTCGTCCAACCTTACTGTACTATTAATGAGCTTTTCAATGACATTCGTCATGAAGGGTTTTCATTACTTTGAAATTTTTATCCCGCACACCTATGAGTACCAAAATCGGAACTTAGTTTTACTAACTTAGAAACTTTCCAAGGCATGCGTGCAACCATTCCCCAAAGTTTCATCGCAATCGGATGAACGGTTTAGGCAGGCATAAGAGACAGACAGATAGACAAACATTCATATTTATATATACAGATTAAAATTCAACAATCGTAGATATAGTACGGTACGCAACTCCTACGAAAACTGCATTTTGCTTGTGTGGTTTTACTACCCTCGCTGTCACTCGGGTGCAAACTCCACACTCGCATGCAAAATGCTAATATCCGCACTAGACGCGGAATGTTCTATTATTGGACTTAAAAACTTAACATACTCTTTGATAATATATTACCAGCGTCTAGCATTGCTTTAAAACTTAAAATATATTGAATGACACTAAAACAACGATCGAAGAGATGATTGAGAAAATTTGACTGAGGAAAGTTTGATTGAGATTTGTAGTCGGTTCCCCCGCACTGATAGTAATTTGGAAACTTTACATACGCGGAATTCGTTTTCATTGGTCTGACTGTAAGATACGTTACACAAATGAAAAATGAGCGCGTGTGGCATATTATCTGATAAATATTGAGAATTAGATATGGAAAACAACCTTCAGACATATATGTTTGTGGTTAAAACAAGACAAATCTAGAAAATCTTCCAGAGTTCCTCCTTGATTCCATACATTTGTACATATTACCTAATCAATTTGTTATTTTGTTATCAGCACCTTTTGACTTCTCTTTCTTCCCTTATAGTTGTTTTTATGTTCTGGAAATCAACCCCCATTGGATCCGGTCAAATGATAAGAAATAAACAGAAAAGATAAGCGGTCAGATTTGGACAAAACTATCACATAATGCCTTGGCTATGACACTAAACAATTCTTTTAAACAACTGTTTATTCAGATGCATTCCTTAGTTATTTTTCTTTATTCAAGCAGTTATCTTGGGAATATTATTTTACAATTAAATATCTGTTTTCCTTAAAATAAAAAAATAAATGATTTTAAATTTTCCTTAAAAATAAAATGATACAGTGTAGGAAATTTAATCTATACTGGCAATATAGAGACCCGTGATTCAAATCCCGGTGCTGGAGTGTATTTTTCTCTGTCTGTTTCCCGTAGTTAATAATAATTATAATTTGATTTAAATTAAAAATTTAATCTTTCCGTAGTATGAATACTACCAAAATCGTAAAATAGGAAATTTAATTTAATAAATTATCTCAGCAGAATTCAAATTATTTCTTGAAATTAGATTGGGAAAATAAGAAAATGAAACTCAAAAAACTATAACTGATCTGCTTATTCTACAGCGTTGGCATCCGTACCCTTATTTAACTCAGAGCTTCCAGAGGAACCATGAGTTCCTACCATCCTTCCTTCCCATGAGAACATGAGTTTGAGGTATTGTGAATCCTAACGCTTTAAACCACTTACGAGGATTCTTCCTAGGAATTTGCTGGTAATGAATGTCATTACCAGTTACAAGTTCCGCTAGATGTTAGCATTGACAAATCTATTTATATCTAGGTCTAGGGCTGACTGTAAAGGCACCCTTGCCTAAAAAATTTGAACTTGGATTATCTCACTTCCAGCAGAGATGTTTAAATAATAACGATTCTTGGTATATTAAAGTCTGCAGGTTTGAAAGGATGCATTTTATGCCTATATTTGGTATTTGAGTGTTTTATCCTCTAAATTTATGGATTTTTTTTTTATGGATGTCTTAATTGTGTTGTTGCTAATATTCAATTGCTTCTCTCACAACCTGGTACCTTCTAATACAATTCTTGACCTAGAACCTAGACACATAAATGAATTCAAATTTGAGTAGTCGGTGTCAGTTGATAACGAGCACCTCACTTTAGAATAATCCCTACAAAGGGTAATGAAAGATGGGATTATCTACATCTTCTAATAATCTATACTTATTTATAAGTTTAGGGGCCGCGGTAGCTCGGATAGAGAGCGAGGTCAGTCACCATTTGGATGGGTGAGCGCTGATGGTGAGCATCGCCAATAAATGGGTAGCTGCTTATTTGAAGTGACGACAACTGGTTGCAAATGCCACTTATAAGGTTTATGCCCCCATTCAAGTGACCCTAAACCACCACCAATTTATTTGAATAACATAACAAACTTCTCGCAATTTGTCCAAGGGCTCAGAGATTTACTTGGCAACGACGGTTTTAGCTGTAAAGCCAGGTCCAATGTCGTAGCAATACTTTGCAAATCAATTGAAGGCTACAAGAATGCCGTTCGCTCTCTTCGCACTGAACCTGTGGATTTTCACACTTTCTAGTCAAAAGAGGAAAAGGCTTACAGGGTGGTAATACGCCATTTTCACCACTCTACTCCTCCTGAAGCTATAAAAGAAGAACTTGAAAAACTTGGTTTTAAAGTGCGGAATGTCACCAACGTGAAAAAAGGGAATTCCGCCCTTTCTTTATATTTTCTTGGAAGGCTTGGTGCTACTCCAAACCTCCAAACCGTAGGTCCATGGAGGTTTTAAAACTGTGTTATAAATGAGGAGTTTATTACTCAGAGTAATTTTGGATCTACGATCTAGAAGACGAAGCAGCACCTGTGGCAAGGTATATGCAGGTGATGGAGGGACACTCTAATCCCGTCTCATCCATTATGTACATAGTTGTATAAGCCCTTTGGAAGGCCTACAAAGCCTTCACGGACTGTTGATCCACGGAGTTAGTAAGTTAGTATATAGTTGATAAGTTTATTGTTAAAAATAAAAATAAATAAAACCATAGCTTATAATTTATTAAAGAACAGTGGTTCTTATCAATAATTAACTCTTGATAAACCATATATAGGCCTTGTGTTTTTTTTTTATAATTAAAATTATTCATTTTGCTCTTCAAGTTTATTGACTGTAAATTATTAAAACATTATGATAAGAGTTCTTGAATTGAAATAGTTTATTTCATATAAGCTTTAGCCAAGGGATTTTCATCATCACCAAGTTCAAATATTCATATAGCTCATACTATCCTAGGAGTAACAAATATGCGGAATAAAAGTCCGGTGGGTTGACGGACGACTGGCAACATGCGTCAGTAGCGGCCATAATGCATTCCGGTGCTTGTTGGTACTTATTCACTCTAAATTCACTAGACTTGTTTTCTTTTCTTGATGGTAAGGATTTATTAGATGTGGATGAGATGATGTTGGAAAGTTCATACCGAGATGAGCAGACGGAGGAATAAAAACAGAAATATTGGGTACGCCCGATACTAATTAAAAAAAAGAATCGACTAAACGAGTTTCACCACTTACAAAACCCGCTCCAGTAAGATAAGATAAAGTTTTGTGGACACTAACGTATGAGTGCAGGGAAGTTTCAGTATGATTTGAATGCCATTTGTCCATCACTCAAAAGATTGTAAAATTTTAGAGAAGTGATACCACCTGAGGAACGCAAAGAAAAATATATTGACAGAAAAATTGAATGAAAGATTGAAGAAATTAAAAATAAACAAATAAAATAAAACATGGAGCTGTGGTTAGATCCAGGGAGTTCAGCCGAATAGCGCCGAAAAATCCCATGAATTTCAGATCTATTGGCAAGACCGAACTCATCAGCCTTCTACATAAGATACCGTTCAGCCCTGTTAGGGCAAGTCGGCCATCCACGGCCGATGTCTCGTTCGGCCAAACAAGGTTTCAGTGGACAACTTGAAGTCAATAAAAGATAAGTCAATGCATCAATAGTCATATTACTCACAAATACTCGTACGAATTGTCTAGATTTCCCAATAGTTCGCCTTCTACACACTTCGTTGCATGAACTATCTCATCGAATTTTGGAAAATATTTGGAAAAAAGAAAAGAAAAAAGGTATTAATGAAATTTGAATCGTACCAACAAAGAAATTAGCCCACAGAAGTTTTCATATTATTATTTTTTACTTAAAAAATAAAAATCATTGTGGCCCCGCTGCAAATCGAAATCGGTTTAAACAACCACCTTTCAATTCCCAGTGAGGTCACTATATTTTTATAATTTGCTTTTTTAATTCTTAGATTATTTTAAGAAGCTATATGTAGGGTGGCTATATTAAATTAATCTTCCGAATACTTTTTAAAAAGTGCTGAAATGTTGATATTTACTGTACTATTAAAAATAGTTGCTATTGAAAAAGGATCTTCTTGAAGACCGCTTGATTTCAGGATATTGAAACCAAACGTTATAAACAAAGTATAGAAAATATTATTGACCTTTGCCAATGATTCATTATAATATTTATTTTAAATCAAATTATAATTATTATTAACAACGGGAGACAGACAGAGAAAAAATGTTGATAGTATGAAAAATTTTGGTAGTACTATTTTGGTGAATACTACCAAAAACTTAAAAATTGAATTTATAATATTTATTAGGAAGTAAACAGGTAAACTGATGTAGGTATGCTCCAATAATTGATCTACTTTTTTAAAATTTTATTTTTTAATGTTCACCTCCAGTAAAAAGATAACCTAAATTATTTATTACGATTAAAAACAATGATGTCGTAATAGATAAGATAATGATGCTCATGTATTTTTCCGGGTTCGTTAGTTGCTATCAAATTTTAAAAAAGTAAAGTAAAAAAAAGCAACATGTGTATATTTTAAAATATATTTTTTTTAATTTATAGAAATAATGTTAATAATATATTATATAAAAGTTTATATGAATATTTTTGTAGAATCGTTATTAATAATTATAAATACAGTTTTATTGTTTGGCACATAATAAGATAAATTAATTAAATAAATTGTTTTTTAATTCATTTAATTTATGTCTATATTGTGATGCCACGGTTTTAAAACCGTTTGAAAAAAACTGGTAAAAAAAATAAATAATTAAAAAATAAAATTAAAATGTAATTTTTTCAATAAATGGCTATTATTATCTTTATCATTGTGGTCTCAAAGAAATTTATATTTAATTTTGGAAAGGGCTACACTTTTCTATTAATCAAGGTTTCTCTAATAATTGTTTTATTTTTTGTTTCTAGAAAGCTGAGGGGAGAGTAGGCGAAGGTGGAGGTGAATTGGATGAGTGGCGGCGGGAGGAGGCGTACATGAGCAGGAAGGAATGTGGGCTCCGGTCATTCTAACCGTACTGCTGGGCATGTCATACTGCTCAGCCAGATCGTACTGCAAGCCGTGCACGGCTTGCGACCAAAAGCCCAACGGCTGCCTCTACGGCACAGTAAAGAATACCTGCGGCGTGTTGATGTGCGCTTCCGGACCCGGCGAGAGTTGCGGCGGCAGCATCGGCTTATTGGGAAAATGCGGCGCCGGTCTCTCATGCAACAGGTGTGGCAGGTGTACGGGGTGTTCCAAGGAACGACTCCTTCAAGGCATCACAGAGTGCTTTAGCGACAATAAATGCTAACCAAAGACTTACAACCCAGTGATATTAATTATTAATGATTTAATTAATTACAAACGAAAGCACAAAAAGTGTACAAATTATATTATATTATTATTAATTTACAAAATATTATTTTTTTATACGATGTTAAATGTACAAACTCATATTAATATTTTATTTATAGAATTAGTAAATTTAGTTTATTTTTTTGAGAAAACTTGGAAAGTTTGATTTAAACGCAATGTATTCATATAATGGACTGATTTAATGTTTTCCTCTATATTTAATAACGTGGAG
Source organism: Gerris lacustris (assembly GCA_951217055.1). Lineage (NCBI taxonomy): Eukaryota > Metazoa > Arthropoda > Insecta > Hemiptera > Gerridae > Gerris > Gerris lacustris. The sequence goes on from OX578284.1 coordinate 24,113,922, forward strand.
ATAGTAAAAAAATTAACAAATACATTATGTACAATTATTCCTTATTTATTAAACATTTTCGTAAAACTTTATCTCGTTATTTCTTTTTTTTGTTTCTTGTTTGATTATTTAATTCATTCATAATAATTTTTTTCCGAAGGAATTATAAAGAAGAATCGACCTTATCAGACAACTCTACATGATTTACTTTCGTCCGGATCATGACATTAAACCTTAAATGAAAATATGAACATTTATTATTAAGCCAGTTACTGTTTCAAAGCATTGATCGCTTGTTACTTTGGAAGACATACACATTGATGAATATAAAATTCTCCTTTCCAGAGTGAAGTTATACCCAAACCTATCTTTGAAATGTTTATCACGCCCATCAACAATATGGTGACAATAGTATGTAGAGCATTGCTAAAACTAATTGCCTGAAAATACTAATCGAAATGTAATGGATAAAAAAACTTATGTTAATATCAGGGTAATTTGGGGGTGGATAGGAATGAAAAGAAGAAGAAAATATGTCTAGATCACAATAAGATGAAACCATAAATAAGTAAAGATTAAGCAGCTATTAAATTAAACCAAGTAACCAAACGGGGCTCCCATTTAAATCGATAGTGTGAAGGTGCAGTATGAAAATGGAGAAGGTTATGATTGAATCTACTTCAAAAGAGCCCAAAAATTTGGAAGAAACTTATTAAAGGATAAATTCTTTCTTTCTTCAAAGTATATTATGCAGGATCCTCAAGCTTGGATATATATCCCTTTAAAATTCACATTTATATTATCAAAAGTTTAAATTCATAAAAGAAACGCTGACACAACTTCTTTATGTTATTAGGTTGACTGACTTAAGTCCTTTGGACTATAATTCATAATATATAAGATACTTTTTTATGAATTTGTATTTCATCCATTATTAGTTTATTATGAGCATTATATTATATCATTACAATTCTATTTCAAGTCTATTTTAAATTTCTTAGTTTCGTAAATTACAATAATTTAATAGTATTGAATGACATAATAAAACCAAAATGTTCTTTCATACACGGATTACAATTGTCTACAAGTCATTTGACTTATCTATTTCAGTAAATTAATTAACTTTAATCTTTAGTGCTATGGCAAATACATGTTAAATGTATACCTATAAACTTTGAAAAGAAACGCCAATTGTGAGATTAATGTTGGCAGTAAAAGTATACTTAATGCGCAATACTTAAATGCGTGGCAGAGATATACCTAGTGTTTAAGTAGAAAATGTTCATGTTCAGTTTATGTTTAGGAACCATGACCACATGACCATGTTCTAAATTATTGTTGACAGTAATAGACACTATTGTATATAAGAGCCATAAACATAGGCGATCTAAGAGGAGTCTAAGGATAATAGCCCTCCACAAATATCAATTTACTCCCCCCCTCCCCCCCCCCCCCCATTAAATGAACTGGCAATTTACATGTTAATGCATACAACAGACCCTAAAAGTAGGAGTTTATCCCCCCTAAAGATTCTAGAAAGGTTTACAGACCAGAGATCGTCCATATGACCATGAATAATATTATAGACTACTAGTACTTTGATTTGTCCCTTCTTCTAATTTTCGTTGTTTGTTGGTCGATTAAGGGTAATAGATAAAGAAATTCAACTAAGGTAAATTTTTAAATTTGGCTATATTTCGACGAAAGATATGACGGAACCACTATGTGGTCAAAAAACTTTCTTCTTTATTAAAATGTGTCAAAAACGTTTGCATAAAGTCTTAAGATAAGGTAAGAAAGAACCTTGCCTTTAGCCATGTGATATTTTTATCATTTTGTTAAATTTACGTATCTAGATTTTTAATAATGTGCCCCGGAAAGGGGTGAAATATAGCCAAATTTAAAAAGATGAATAATATTGTTTTAGAATTGAAATGGTCAATAATTGTTTGTTACTTTTATATATTTTTTCCTTACTTCAAGGAGAAGTATTGTTTTCATCCAAAAAAAATTCCGAAACCGAGATTTCAACGGAATTATCCCATTTGGGTGTTGTTCAAGACGATTTAAGTGGTTTTTAACTGGATGTCTGTCGGCCAGTGTGACGCATAACTCCCACAGTTTTTAAGCTAGAGAGTTGAAACTTACAAAAGTTGGTACAAAAGTTATTCCTTACATGTTGTTGTGCTACCCGGAAAATCATACATTAGTAGTCATTAACCCATTTTGCGCTAGTTACCCATCACTGAGTTTGTTTTTGATAAATGGAGCCATTTTGAAAATATTGAGCTGAAATTCACGCCAATATATCATTGTATGAGATAAACAAGTCCTTTATGATTCAACTTAATATCGGCCTCTATTTTGAAACTATTTGGTAAGGAGAAGTTCCAAGATGCACCACGTCCAATTTTTTTTTGAGTCAGGGTTCGTCTTTAGTTTTTATAAAACTAGTAGAGATCGGAGGCACTAAATGCAGAAAATCCAGCAAGTCTTGTTTTTTTTTTTTTCTCTTAAGATCGGCATTGAACTAAAGGAGTTAACCTGAATTTAAATAGTTATATACTTGACACTAACTAATAATACTAATTTATGCAACGAGCTTGAGAATCTATGAACGAAACAGTCTAGACTTAAATCCTTTATACCATTCTGTAGATAATATTTCGCTGATTTAAAAATGTGAATAATCAAAAAATAAACATTTTTTGACAGAAGACCTTTATACCTTTATCTTTTCAGTGCAGATTTGTAAACAAACAAAATTTCAAAAGATCAAATGAGCTTAAAATGTTAATTAATGTAAACGGTTGTATCATTTAAGCTGAGCTATAGATAGAGAAAGTGAAACACGAAGTACTCTTTGAAGTTAACCCAGGAAAGCAATGTATTTATTCAGTTAATATTTAGATTTATACAGACAGTTATTTCAGTGTATGACAACTGCAATAACTAACTAATAAACTTGTTTATTAGTTTACTTTTGAAAACGAGAATACGTTTTAAGCACTAATGCAACTGTAAAGTTAGGTAAAGATTTATGAATTAGGTTTAACCATAGATTTCTCTCATCAATTTTAGATATCGACCGCTGATAAGAGAAGTTATGAAAGCAGTAAGGCCTGATATGGTGTGAGTAGTACAAGGGTAGCGTATGTAGCGTTACTGTAACCATCGCTTTTGCAGATTTCCTATACTGGGGTCAAGATTTTTATGACTACGTGGGAAAGATTTTGACTTTTAGAAGGTCATACATCAAAATCTAGAGTTCTCATTGGCTTGGCTCTCCTCCACATTTTTTTTTATTATTTTAAGGATTAAAACTCATCTTGGCAAAAGTATAAGTATCTCAAGTAGTCGAACCAGTACCTCAAACAACCAGTTTAAGTAACCATTGTGATTGTGATTGTGATTTGGGTGGCAACAGACTGTGCTTTGTTGTGAACAGATTTTAGCAACTTAGTAAAGCAAACCAAGAAATACGACCCTACGCACAACGAATCGCAGAAAGACAAATTTTAGGGTTTCATTGGTAAAACCAAAAAAAGAAACCCTTATTCGTTCCTGTGTCTGTCTGTCTGTCTGTCACTCTGTACGGTTCCAATAACTTTTGAATCAAAAGAGATAAGAACACGAAACTATCCAGTATTGAAGATCGTTTTGACGCGCACACAGGAAAAATAGAGCGAACTCAAAATTAGCAGCTCTTCAAATTCAAAATGGCGGATAATTAACTCACACGAAAAAAATATTTTTTCAAAATTTTGAGTAGGGTATCAAATGAAAGGTATTTAAGAGTAGATTATAAAAATATATAACAATTGTGGGTAGGGTTTAATTATCCGCGCCATTTTGTCAAAAAAAAATTTGCGAGTCCCCCTAAAACTATATTTCTGCTGTTATTAAAAATATATAAAAATATGCAAAATGTGCGGTCTGCTGGGCCATAGAAAAAATTACAAATATATATATAACACTTGTGGAACATGTTTAATTTTGTATGCCATTTTGTCAAAAACCATCAAATTTTGCGTCTCCCCCCCCCCCCTTAAAATAATTTCATGTTCACGATACCAATGAAACCCTTTTTACGTGAGACTTCACGCCTAACCAATTTTTAATTATTATTCATACATATTATGATTTTTAACTTTCTCATTTGTTGATGAATTTACACGTTTTGAGGTCTCCTGAGTCCAAAATAGTGGTTTTAAAAAATGTTTGTCTGTCGTCCGTGCTGACGCGTGGAGCCTAAACAACTGGGCTGATTTTGTAAAACTGAAAAAACGGAGGGGGGGGGGGGGGGTAAGTGTTAAAAATGGTTCCGACGATTTTGATTAAAAAATTCTAAAATGTAGGGCATTTAAACTCGAATCTAATCTGAGTTGTCTCGGACCGATTTTTTTTTAAGTAGAAACCACCCTTCTCCTACCGTGACTCCAAAATATTAGTTTAGTTAGTTTACGGCCTGTTAGTTTATACTTTTTTTATTTGGAGTGACGAACTTATATAGAATAGGTCTAACTGGTCAGCCGAATTCGTGTACTTTTAAAGGGGAGCACGATTAAACACCCAGGAAATATTTATTTATGCTCTTATGCTTATGACTAATGATTTTTCTTTGATCGACTTACCTTATTTATAAGTTAATCTTAAACTTGGTGAGTAGATTTTTAAATATTATTTTTCCAAGAGTAAACTTGATTTTAGTTTCCAAGATATTTTTTATATAGGCAATCAGTAGTGTCAATTAGAAGCTCATAATTTTATTATTGGTAAACATTTTTTTTTTTTTTTTTTTATGTTATTAGTTTGGGGAAGATGCTTTTCCTTTATTTCGTTAAATCTAGGTTGTTAAGTGAAATTTATAAGTTTAATACCCATCCCAAACGCTGGCTAGCTCATATTATTTACTCCTAATTGAAAAAAAAAAAAAAATAATGAACTCAAATGATCAGTTAATAGCCACATTATTCAAGCTAATGTTTATTATAGGCCACTTAAGTTAGTTATTACGAGTGAACAGATGATCTGTATTAAACATGATGTATTAGGGTTTGACTTGTGGTTATTTAAGTGGGTGGTTAATTTAAGTTCTGGTCTGAAAAGAATATTTATGTATGAGAAATTAAATTAGTCAGGAACGTTCAGTGATTAACCGAAGAAGTTTTTTCCTAGCAAAACAATATCAACCCAGTTCCTATCCTATATCATATTATTAGAGTAAGTCTAGGTTTGTTTTCTTTAAACTTCTAAGATTGTTTTCTTTTCTAAAATATATTTTTTAACTGAAACAAGCTATCGAAAACTGTAGGGACAATGATTACTTACACCATTAGAGATCTAACACAAAGATAGTAGTTAAATATTAAGGAATACTTCCCTGCGAATGTCCGCCTCCGTGGCGCAATCGGTTAGCGCGTTCGGCTGTTAACCGAAAGGTTGGTGGTTCGAGTCCACCCGGGGGCGCTTGATTTTTATCCTTTAATTATACAGTTGTCTAGTAAGGATTTACCTAATTAGAAAAGTTATATTTTAATACAAGACTATTATGGTTGAAATACATAATATGAATTTCATCCAACTCTCAACCATAATAGTCTTGTATTAAAATATAACTTTTCTAAGTATAATATTATTATACTTTGCTTTTTTTTTGTTAACTATATATTAATTTTTTATGATGTTATTTTAAAAAAGAAATTCAATTTTATTCCCTATTGTTCTTTAGGATCACAGCATTTTAAAACTACATATTAGTTTTAACACAGTATTTGATAAATAAATTATCAATCTTGAAAGATAACAATTTTCATTTTTTTTTTTTTTTTTTTTGCTTTTCTTTAATTTCATTACTCTTTTTCAGATTATGCTAAACCGGAACTCAATCTACAATCCCCATTTGTATGGTAAGTCATAATAACAGACGAAATAAAATTAAGCGCCCCCGGGTGGACTCGAACCACCAACCTTTCGGTTAACAGCCGAACGCGCTAACCGATTGCGCCACGGAGGCTGTGATACAGTGGGCCTATAACCAAGCATTATATTCTTTAATCATACTGAACTATTAACAAACAAAAATAAATTAAATGACAGTATCTTCCAAAGTTTATTCAGTTTTTAATTTCTTGGCCTTCCTTTCATTTTTTAAACTTGAGAAAAATCTGCTTGTCTATTATTTATTAGGCATGCTCAAAGTTATTTTTTTTTTTTTAAATTAAATAAATAAAGTTTCTGTTAGTGTGTGGTACCCTAATACTCTTTAATTCTAAATATATTTCTTAACAATAGAAAGTCACAGAATATCTTTTAATACTCAAAGTTTATGTTAAAACTATAAAATAGTTTTTTGTTGATACTTAAGACACTTAAGAATTCTGAAAAAAAGTGACTGCAATAGCAAGTCCAGATTTTATTTTGTTTAGCCAAACAATTCTTGATTTAATAATATCTGAAAAAAGCTTAAATTCACCACATAAACAAAATTTAAGCGCCCCCGGGTGGACTCGAACCACCAACCTTTCGGTTAACAGCCGAACGCGCTAACCGATTGCGCCACGGAGGCTGTTGATCTCAATTATTATATTATTTAGAAACAGCTGACAATAATTAAGTTAATTTGCACATCTAGAATAGAATTCTCATTGCCTGGCATAGGCATGACTAGTATTATTTTGTTTATATATTTTTTGGTATTAAAAAGAAAATAATTATATTAGAACGAGTTATGTAACAAAGGGTATGTAAAACAAAGAGATCTATGTGAATTTTGAAAAAATCAAAAGTTATACATATTAACTAACACTCATACTCAGTATGACACGTATTTTGAGGTATTAGTTATTGTACAAATTTATACAACAGCCCAGATAAAAAAATCGGTCCGAGACAACTCTGACAAACTTACTCATATACGAGTTTAAAATCTCTTAGTCCAATGTTTTCAATTTAATAGTTTTCATTGGTACATTCAATTATAATTGAGCATTTTATCAAAATTTATCATAAAAATATCTTTTCCTCGGCGGGAAATCGAACCCAGCCTCTCTCCGTCCACGTTTAAAGCTATTTTCTCAGGTACTATATTTTTCCCGGGAAAACGGCTTAATACGATTGATTTGTTTTCAAATGGACTACATTTTAGAATTTGTTAATAAAACTCGTGGAAACCGTTTTTGAGAAGAAACTTTTTTTCATGGTTTTTTCAGTTTTTCGGGGTAGCGCCCCCAAATTTGGAGCTAAAATTTATATCTTGATTTCGCCTTGGGGTATGATTTTTCTGAATGTGTATGCCAAATTTCGTCGAAATTGGCTCCAGGCGTCTTCACAGACAGATGACAGACAGACATTTTTGAAAAACCACTTTTTAGGGTTAAGGGGACCTCAAAACGTGTAAATCCATTAAAAATCTCATAATCAAATTTTCGCGCCATTACAATACTTTCTCTTTATATGAGAAAGTAAAAGTAAGTAAGTTTTACTTGCGCTTGATTCCAAAAACTTAGTTCCTATGAATAATCTAATCTAAAAATTATTAAAATTTGTATGTTATTCAGGTTTCTTTAGGAGAAGGCTGGTTTTGTTATTGTTTGGGCCTACTATAATTGCAATACTCTAAATATTAGTTTGATGACAGTGCTTAAAATTAAGCGCCCCCGGGTGGACTCGAACCACCAACCTTTCGGTTAACAGCCGAACGCGCTAACCGATTGCGCCACGGAGGCCGCTGTTCCGATAAAAGTAATTTTCAAATCTTATTTTTCACAATATATTGTTAAGTCTTTGAATTTCTTAATTATTTTTAATCTAATTTTGGAGGTATATTTTCCTTCTCGCATATTGTATGTTAGTAAGACATACTACATTGTATGGAGTTTTTTTTGCTTCTATTAATAATATTATTGAATTCTATAACTTTTATAATAATATTTAATCTTACATATTAAAAGAAATATAAGATTGATAATGAAATATTCATATCATAATTATTGTCATATGCATTATACAAACAAAAGAACAAATGCTATACGAGTAAAAATGAATTATGCATATTAAGTGCTTTGACTCATGGTCTGAAATATCAATTTAAAACTAACTTATATTTAACTTATTCGCTGAATGTTGATTTCAAGACACATGGCTCACCCTCTAAACTCAAAAGGAAATGTATCCGACTAATGCATCATACATTATGCATTTTCAAAAACCCTTCCGCCCCCGCATAGAGAGAAGAAGTCGATTCACTAAGAGAAATAGATCATGCTAAGGGTATGAAGATACATGACAACAAGTCTCTTAACACGACTTTTTTCCAAATAGTTTTCCGAGAGAAATATATTATGTATCCAAGATTCTGTCTACTTATTTTATATGGACATCGCAAACTTTTTGTATTAAAAAAAAAAAAAAAAATGAAATATGATAGGTACAAAATGAAATGTAAAACAAAAATATGATTATCCTAACTTCAAATCTAATTTCGAAAGGAGTTATTGAGTAATAAATTAAAATTTCAAGATTGACTTATACTATTTTGTTAGTTCACTGTAATATTAATAAAATTTTAGCCTAAGGATTCACCAAATATTAAGACGTATTTTCAGAAAAACATGTCTAAGCTGTAAAGAAAAACAATATCTAACTTAGCAGGCAGCTGAAAACCTTACACAGATTTTAGTATACATTTATAAGATATTGAAAAACACTCCATTCCACTTATTTGGCTCGGAATAGTAAATTAACCCCACTTGTTCTGATCCACCAACAAAAAGTAGAAAAAAGTAAAAAAAAATGTTGCTTCCAAGCTTATCGAAGGTAAAGGAAGCTGTGTGATCGTTCTGAAGAACGAAAATAATTTGTCTCCGATTGCAAAAATTCCAAGACCGAAATCCATTTTTAACATCAGGGAACCTATTTGGTTCTGTGTCGCGGTCTGTCGCTCAATTTTTATGAAACCAACTTATCTTAAAAACTATCCACTTTAATTAAATTTGTATGGTAGATCATAATTAGCTCATCGTTGGTCCCACATAAGTTTCAACCTTCTACGCTCATTTGTTTCTTTTCCACATGCGCACATAAATACATTTATTTACACCTATAGCTTCAAAAGTACATATCTGATTTGTATATGAAACTTTTATAGTATATCGAATGTAAACCTCAGATACCCCGGATTATTTTGAACCGTCTGCGCTCTTTAACTTTTGCTAAATTGATACTCTAATTCATTTAAAAACCAAAACAATGTTGACAAATTAAAAAAAATCGGTCCGAGACAACTCAGACAAACTTTCTAATATACGAATTTATAATTACTTGGCCCAGTGTTTCCCATTTGTTAGTTTTCGTAGGTACATTTAATTATTATTCAACATTTGATCAAAATATATCATAAAAATAACTTCTCCTCGGCGGGGAATCGAACCCGGCCTCCCTCCCTCCGCGTTTAAAGCTATTTTCTCAAGAACTAGATTTTTCCCGGAAAAACGGCTTATATCGTTAGATTCGTATTTAAATGGACTACATTTTAGAATTTTTTAATCAAAATCGTCGGAACCGTTTTCGAGAACTAATTTTTTTTCAGAGTTTTTGAGGGGTAGCGCCCCCAAATTTCGAGCTAAAATTCATTTCTCGATTTCGCTTCGGGGTATGATTTTTCTGAACATGTATGCTAAATTTTTTCAAAATCAGCCCAGTAGTTTAGGCTCCAGGCGTCTGCACAGACAGACGACAGACGACGGACAGATATTTTTTAAAATCACTTTTTTGACTCTGGGGACCTCAAAACGTGTAAATCCATCAAAATCTCAAAATCAAATTTTCGCGCCATCACAATACTTTCTCTTTATATGAGAAAGTAAAAACAGGGAAAACAATTAAACAGATTAATGAATAATGGCTCGTAAAAGCTTAAAATCATTTAAGTATTTGAAAAACGACCGACGCGAGGAAGCTATGTGCAAGTAGATGAATATCTTTGCTTTGAGACCTATGACTTTTGCTATATAACATTTTTTATGACCCTGATAATAAACGAGATCCCGAAATCGTATATAAAAATTAAATTTTATGAGTTAAAGGTGAATTTTCTATATACAGTTATCAACATCAACACATCCACTCATTTACCTCCAGAAATAGTGTAATCTGTGTATAAATACATCAATTCTATTAAGGTTTTTGCCTTTTTCTCCAAATCTATGAGCTTTTACTTGAACTTGTGTAATTTTCAATAACACATGTTGAGCTGAGATACCCTGGATTTAGTGCCCTCGGTAAGAAATTAAACTGGTGTGGCTGGTTTCTTTATGAAGCTAGTCTATGCGGTAGCAACTGCAAGGCCATAGCATAATATATCAAATCAATATATAAATTACTATTACGTTCAATTATCCGCCTCCGTGGCGCAATCGGTTAGCGCGTTCGGCTGTTAACCGAAAGGTTGGTGGTTCGAGTCCACCCGGGGGCGTTTAATTTTTGTTATTTTGATAAACTACCTTCTAGTAAAGGTAGAGAAGACCAATATAATTAAAATATTTAAATTATATGGTAAAATTAATTATTCTGGAGTTGGTTTCGTAAGAAATATTTGGAGATTTAGTTATTGGAAAAATGAAGTTTAATTTTTTTCCGAATTAGAGCTTCATTTGAGGAATGATGCGATGGGGCCCACCCAGAAAACGCTGGAAAAGGACAGTTGAAGAGGAAATAAGAAAATCAGGAGCATCCTCGTGTGAAGTAAGAAAACAGAAGAAGACATTTTCTATGTTCCTATGCTCCATACTTAAACGAACAGTATGTTATACTTAAGCGTGAATAGATTACGTTAATAAGGCATAGAAATATTCCTTAAGAGGATACAGGACTTATTTTAACCGGATGATGTCTGAAGGGTTCATTTAATATTACTAAAGATGCAACAGATGTTTAATATATTGTGAAGGATGCATTTTGGAAAAACTTCTACTATTATTTTTTTTCTTGGACATGAGATATCATAGTAAGGTTTAAAACCACTATCAGATAGAATTTTAACAATTCAAGATTTTATGCAACCTAAAACTGTGCGGGAGGTTCGTCGTTTTGCATCACTTATAAAATACCATCACGCAGATTCATTCCAAAATATTAAGATTGCAAGCACCTTTGCTCGACTTAATAAAAGGATCAAACAAAAAGAAGACTAACTTTTAAGTTGAATGGTCAAAAGCTTCTGAAGAAGCATTTATAGTTTGTAACAAAGCTCTAGATGACGCTACAACTCTAAAATGACGCTAAACAAGGTGGTCAGTTACACCTCTCAACCGCCGCTTCATACACTGCATCGGCGAAGAAACAGGTCATGTTGGATTTTTTTTTCTGGAAAGCTCACCGACACGCAAAAAACAAAAACAAACGCATTCTTTGGTTAATCGATAGCGAGATACGGAGTTCCATCAACCGTCATATCAGGGAAAGCAGTTTGAGTCAAAAAAATGTTCCATCTCTAGCAAAATTGATTAGCACACGAAAAGCAAGAAAAACGTCCAACCAACCCCAAGCTAATGGCGTGGTGGGACGGCAGCTAAAGGCAGCACTCAAATGGCAGGAAAACAACAACTGGATGGAAACCCTACCATCAGTGTTTGCTAGGGATGTGAGCGCCAGTAAAGGAAGATTACTAGCCAGTCCGGCAGAGCTGGTATTGTATATGGACATGGACATGCAAGAAGCAAAATAAACAACCACTACATGAGTTCGTTAAACGCTTACCTCATAGCCATGGGAACTCGACCCATTTTAGCTTCAAAGCATACTAAAAGAAAAGTCTTCGTTCACCCCGATTTCGAACATTCTACGCATGTCTTCCTATATAAGAGACGACAGCGTTCGAGAACCGCTGGATACACATTTAACCGGTCTCAACAAATTGATGAAGAAGAGACAAAATCATATTTAATTTTAGCCAATGGTAAAGAGAAAATTGCCTCTATCGACAGAATAAAACATGCATATATGTTATTGGAGAAGGAGAACAACAGTCCACCCCTTTACAATGACTTGACAAATTATATTGACCAATTTTATACAAATTTGTTTATTTCTTAATTAATTCAGTTGGGTCTGTGTAGGCGATAAGTTGAATTTCACAATTATTATTTATAAATTATATCTAAATGCCATTTCCAATTATGTCCCTTTGATGACACCTCTAAAAACCTTTGATGGTGTCATTAGAAAAACATCATGGAATATCTGAGAGAAGATTTAAATATAAAAGAGAGAGATTTTTTTTATCATTTAGGAAGTGATCAAGGATGAGGAAATTGTGTTAAATAAAAATTCAAAGAGCAAACATAATGAGATTATCGTAAAAAAAAGAAAAACGCTATTATGGTTTTTTAACGATTCGCTGGTCAATTTCGCTTTTTGAATTTGTCACCAATAGTATGACCCACAAAAAGTTCTCGAAACAAAGTAATTTAAAAAGAATTCACGTCAGAATGTTTAGAGTTCCTCCTCATTTTAATTGTATGTGTAAGACAAGGTTAGGAAACAAATTCTTTATTTTTTTGTTCCATAAGGTTCAATTGGCCAAACATGAAATAAAAATCTATGATCAGTCAGTCTATTTAACTGAAGCAGCAAATTCTTATAATGGATTTCAGGTTATATAAAAAGGAAGGTAAAACAGGTAAAGGTAGTTAAAAAAAAAACACTTTTACTCGTTCAATTAGCCGATATAATATTATCATACGCCATAAACAAAATATTTTATTAACTCACGGCAGCAAAATTAAGCATTATATAACTGTTTTTCGGCTGGAAACTACTGTTTTACTGATTTGTCATTAAAATATTAACAGGCAGGAAAGTAATTGAAACAGTCAGGGAAATATTTCCATGCCTATAGGCATGGAAAGTAAAGTGTTTACCAGTGCGTGTAATTTCTGTTTAGAATTATTTTAATTTAGTTTTATACTTGTTTTAATACAAAGCAATGTTATACTATTATGTATTAATATGTTTACCTAAGCTTGCATTTTTATCTAAATAGCGTGAGTAGATAAAATATGGTATGCAACAAGGCAGCAAAGGAAACATTTCTGCATCGTGTCATTGCCTGCCGAGGCGAAGCCAAGGCAGTTAATTATCATAGCCTGTCCTCGCCTCCGGCTCGGAGGCTTCACTCGTCAGTAAAATTCCATTTTGCTGCCATTTACATAAATAAATATTAAGTTGTCGTTAACGAGGAGCGTCATATGGAAAAAAGTAATAATCCACGCAGTTAGACAGAAATGGAAATATTTTGAGTCCCACAAAGCCCAATTGATGTAATAATCGAATTAGAAAGTAATACCATTTTGTCCTAGAACTGCTTCTGTTTCCTCTTTTGCACTAACATTAAACAAAATAGATTTTTAACCCTAGAACAACCTACATCTTTTTTACGCAAACTCCACACAAGGGTCAGTGAGACCCCAACTAATTAATGGGTTAAATTAATTAATTAAATATTTTCTTTTTCAATTATTTATATATTTATGTAAATATAATTTGTCATACTAAAAATACCATTCAATTTTGACCAAAACAAATAAGGATTTGAAAATTAAATAGTTACATATATATTTTCATCAAACTTATTTTAGAAAAATTTGTACTTTGAAAAAAAAAAAAAATATATATATAACATTTTGTGTTCGTTAGATTGGGTTAATATTTTTTATTTATATATATTAAGAGTTGTTTTACAGAAAACAGAAACAAAAATGATAATAAAAATTATATATTTTCTTACATATTCTGTCAAAGTTAAGCATTTTTTGGCCTTAAATCCTTACTGTGATCCACTAAACCTTCAACTTATATGAAGTTATATACGTCTACAAATAGTAATAAAAGTTTTATTTTGGAACTTTTGACAGTCTTAAACATTTTAGCAGCCCCAAAAAAATATAAAATAACTTTTTTAATACAATAAAAAAATGTCAGTTAACAGTGGTACATAAAACAATTACGTAAATTCCTCACAGGGGTCTATAGGACCCCAACTCTAATTCTAATGAATACTGAAAGAAAACTAAAACTAATAACATAGATATTGTTATCAGTATATACACAGAAAGGTTCAAAGGTAAATTAGAAGAGAGTCTAGGTTTAGAGAAATACAAAAAAAACTTATAGTTTGGATGGGGTCTGTGGGACCCCAATAATTCGTTCTAGGGTTAAACAAAACATTAAATAGATAGATTATTAAACAAAATAGCTATTTTGTTTATAACAATTTTTAAAGACTAATTATAAAATAATCTAGAATCCTTGTCCAATTCCTTTTATAACACAATCACTTGTTTTTGTAAAAAAATATATACATATATAATTTAAATGTATTCAGTAGTTTAGCAACTCCCACAATAAAAGAACAATATAAAGAGGTCACCACAAATAAGTTCAGAGATCAGCGAATCGTCCTCGTGTTTTTCTAGCTAATTATAATATGATTAGCAAAAGGAAAAATATTTGCGTAAACAGTGCGTGATATCAAAAGGACCCCCACTAGTGATATATATTCAGATAATATTATGTTTATCATACAAATTGATAATATAATTTATGTAATCACTGAATTCAGTTATAAATAAATTTGTTTATCCTTCTCTAGATTTTTTCTTCGATATAATTTATTAATCAGTTAATTGTTTAAAAAGTTAAATTAATTAATTCTAAATTAATTAATAATAATTATGGTTATTATTATTACAAAATATAAGATAGTTAAAGAAATTTTTCCTTGTATTTGCGATTAGAAATGATTGCAAACAGTGATTTCACTTTTTATACTGGCCATGAAGACTCATGCTGATTGAGATAATACATAATGTATTATGTATTCAGAAAATTGATAAAGACTAAATTGAGCTTTAGGAATGCCAACCACTCATTATTTTTTAAATATTTTTCAATGGCAACGTTCAAGAGCAAAGCGTTCGTCCTAAAAGTCATCTAGCTTAAATTTCACATCCCTTAAAATTATGTTGACTAAAACATTTCATGAATTTGATATAAAATAATACAAGTAAAAAGATTGTTGCGGACCTAATAAACTTAGCATTTAACTAATTGATTGTTTAGCAAGAACTACTTAAGAAAGCCATACACGTTGCGGCATACCTGACAGATAAACCTGTACAGGTAATCTGCACAGATAAACCCGTGCGTGTACTATCAAATTACGACATAACTGAACAGATATGATAGCACACACGCTCCGGTTCACCTATAAAGGTGACCTGTACAGGTTTACCTGTAAGGTATACCGCAACGTGTATGGCCGACTTTAGAATAGTTAAACTAATCTATTAGCTAAATTAATCTATTAGCACTTCATATACTTTTATGGACAACATTTCTTTAACTATCACAATAAACCTAAAACTTGCAGATTTTACTATCGATACGACCTAGTAAGGGCAAAGAAGGGTTGTTAGTACCCGGTACGATGTTACTTGGTCTATCATTTTGTTTTTTGTTTATATACAACTATCACAACAAACTTAAAACTAGTTAAATAGTTAGTGTTTCTATTTGGTGTACCTCAATCCGAGACTGCACAATTAAGTAAAAAATTGCTTTGCAGTTTTCTATATAATACCATCAATCATATCCCTAAGACCAAATTATAATAATCTCATGTATGCGAGATCCTTCCTCAGATCAGTGCTATAACATATTGTACCACCTCGTGTATTTTTATTTATTTTTTTTAGGCGCCGCAAATGTTGCAACAGTTTGACATTTTTTTTAAAAACAATTGTCCACATCAGCCTCCGTGGCGCAACCGGTTAGCACGTTCGGCTGTTAACTGAAAAGTTGGTGATTCGAGCCCACCAGGGGGCTCTTAATTTTATAAACTATCATTGTTTAAGGTTAAATGTGCATTACAAATAGTTGGACGCCTCAAAAATAGATAAATAAATTGGTATATTAAGTGTAATGTATGTAAAATAATTTATATATTTAAATTATTTGATTGATTTACACCTTTTGAGGTCCATTGAGTCCAAAAAAAAGTGTTTTTTAAAAGTGTCTGTCTGTACAGATGACTGGAGCCCTAACTACAGGCTACAGGGCCGATTTTGACCAAATTTGGCTCGGAAAAGTACATGTTCTGAAAAATTATATTCCTCGTAAAAATCAAGAAATGAATTTTAACTCCAAATTAGGGGGGCGCTACCCACGAAAACTCTTAATTTATTATTTCTCGAAACGGTTCCGTCGAATAATTTTTAACTTTTAAACGCGGATGGAGAGCCGTGTTCGATTCCCTGCCGTGGAAAAGTTATTTTTACGATACATTTTGATAAAATGTTTAACAATAATTAAATGTACCTACGAAATCATGAAAACAAATAAGCTGAAAACACTGTAATTATGAACTCGTACGTGAGATAACTAGTCAGAGTTGTCTCGGACCGATTTTTAATTTAGGCTACTTAATACGGATAAGCTTTAGATTACAGTTGCCACTTCACATTTTTTTGAGCAGATTATACTTAGAAATATAGAGATTATGCCCATTTGTCTTTGAAGTGTATTATCAAAGGAACATTATAACTTAAATAAACAAGAGTGATGACTCTTTGTCACAATAGTGATTAGAAAATATTAAAATAATGTGTTGTGGGCTTAGCAAATGTTTTCTTAAAGTCCCTTATTACTAGTTACTTAAATTTGTTGTCTTACAATAGATCATTTATAATATAAAAAAAATCGTGAGAACAATCTTTATTTTCAAATTCCCTTTCACCTTCCTCTGAAAATATATATTTAATAACAGTCTAGTTACTTCAAGAACCTTATTTCTTTGTAGTAATTAGTTAAAGATAATATTTGTAATTAATTTAAGGCCATCTGCCTCCGTGGCGCAATCGGTTAGCGCGTTCGGCTGTTAACCGAAAGGTTGGTGGTTCGAGTCCACCCGGGGGCGCTTCATTTTATTTCGTTTGTAATTATGACACCACACAAATGGGAAGTGGAGATTATGTTCCGGCTTAGCATAATCTGAAAAACAATGTCATTTTCATGATGGTGTGTACAAAATTAGTTAGTAGGCCAAAAATCAAGTTGATGTCACAGTGTGTTCCTGGATAGGTTAGTAATTGAAATATTACTTCAAATCAAAGTGGTGTCACACACTTATTTGAACTCTATCTTCTGGACTATTAAATATACAAAGTTTAATCCGTTATTCGCATTATTATTATAGTACAGTCAATCTGTCGTGATAAAAGGCTGTCTGCATGGATCTTTTTTGCGTGGATGGCTTAGGACACATGAGAAAAAACATCCGGGCAGTGGAAGTACGGGGTACGGGGTACTAAAGTTAAAAAAAGTATATATACCCCTCATGATGCATGTCGTTGGAAAGCTCTTTAAGAGAACAGTAATTGTTGTTAGATACACTTTTGTCATATTGTCATTTAAGAGGAGGGTAAAATAGAAAACCAGGAAAAAATTATAAATATTAGTACAGTAAATTTTTAAATTTGTGGGGCAAAAATTCGAGACTACTTTTATTTACATAAATCGATTGGGGCACATGAGAAAAGCTTAATTCCAACTTTACGAAGCCGTTCAGAAGATGGAGGGGGAAGATTCGACTTTTTTTAGACATTTTTTCGTGTTTGCAACCATGGGAGACCCGCCTAGCCAGTAAAATACCAAAACCACCCCTAGAAGTAAAATAGTCTGCCAATTATTTTTTCCGCCGTTTTTTAAATGTTTTAAAATTGTTTTGATTTTTTACATGAATAAAAGTATTAATTTAGCAAATTTAAAGGGCGCAGAAGGTTAACATTATTCTGAGGCTATCTGAGGGCTACTTTGGACAAACCATCCAAATTTATTAAAATTATATAGTGGAAAATTAAACTAAAGTATTATTTTAGTACCCCATCTTATTGATACAATTGTATATTAAAATAAGTGAGGTTGCACTTTATTTAGGATTGTGCGCGAATATTGCTAACATACACTTTACAGCACACGTACACTAGATAATTGTTTAGTTAAATTTAAACACCCACCATGTTCCGAATAAGTCTCCTTTGCGTTTCCAATCTCTTCTTCTGAACTATGACTATTAATCCCTATTACTACTTATTTCCTCCTATTATCTTTCTATTATATCCTATATACAAAATAATTGATGCTAGTAAATGATGTTTATTTGTCCCTCTTTTCAATTCTCTGTTCCTCACAAATTCAAGCATTGACTTTCCCAAATCACTCAACATGTAAATTTAAAAACATTTTCAACTTGCAATTATGCACCATGCGAGTAAAAAGTTGTAGACGACACTAAATAAAATCTTATTTAAAAAAAAAAAAAATCTTAATATAATCCATAGGGAAAACATTAAAAAGAACTGTTTAACCTCTTTGTGCTGTGTAGCTGCTAAGTTAAAAATGTTTTAAAATTTAAACGTGTAGAGATTTGGGAATGTATCTAAATTATTTTTTTGTTAACCTATGCTCTTTGCAACCAGGAAAAAGAGAAAAATTTCCACAGAAGAGGAAAAAGTTGTGTTTTCAGTTTAATGCAGAGGGAGTAAGACTTTTCTTCCCTGAACCAATAAATACTTAAAACCCAGGGAGAAAAAGTAAAATAGGGAGAAAATGAAGGATTGCCAACTTAATTCTTTTGTAAATTGAGTAGAGAATGAATGGCTAATATAATAAAGTTGTTGAAATCAGGTTGGCAACACTACATTAGTCCTTATTTCATTTGTGATTGTGCTGCGCTTATCAATTATTGATTTATTTACTGTATCTAAAATATCCTAATTAACCTTCTTATTTGCGTTTTATTAGTTTTAAAATGGGAATTAATTTAATCTGGTATTAAAAGTGCTAACGCTAACTATTATTGTTGTTTATTAAAATAATGCATTTTTATGAATTTTCTCCTTTTTTAAGATAAATATTGCATGCACCTCAGGAGTACAGTGCTATAACTCCCTTACGATAGTTATCTTCCTCCACTATTAATACGCCTCGAGATTTAGGGACCAAGCGAAACCGAAGGAACGTCTGCAACAAGAACAGACTTAGTTGCGCAGGGAATAATGGCTTACTTTACTCTCTTGGGGCATAAATTTTGTACGAAACGAAAGAAAAAGAACAAAATTTAGAATTAGATATGATTGCTTCCCTTACTCCTTGCTTTAGTGTGCGAAAAAATCATTTACAAAAATCGGTTCGAGATAACTCAGACAAACTTTCTCGTATACGAGTCTCAATTTATTAGTTCTCGTAGGTACATTTAATTATTATTAAACATTTTATCATAAAAATAACTTCTCCTCTGCAGGGAAGCGAACCCGGCCTCTCTCCGTCCATGTATAAAGCTATTTTCTCAGGAACTAGATTTTTACCGGGAAAACGGCTGATATCGTTAGATTTGCATTTTAATGGACAAAATTTTAGAATTTTTTAATCAAAATCGTCTGAAACGTTTTCGAGAATTACTTTTTTTCACGTTTTTTTCAGAGTTTTTGGGGGGTAGTGCCCCCAAATTTCGAGCTAACATTTATTTCTCGATTTCACCTCGGGGTATGATTTTTCTGAACATGGTATGCCTAATTTTCTCAAAATCGGCCCATAATTAGGCTCCAGGCGTCTGCACAGACAGGCATTTTTTAAAAAACACTTTTTTGGTCACAGAGGACCTAAAAACGCATTAATCTATTAAAATCTCAAAAACGAATTTTCGCGCCATCACAATACTTTCTCTTTATATGAGAAAGTAAAAAATGATTTATATTTATTTTCACTACAAATTCATCTATAACTTTTGTATGTAATTATAAGTTTACATAATTTTTTTTTTTATTTGAATGAATTTATTTTATTATTATTATTTTTTTTTTTATAACTAAAATTAGAATATGAGTAGAAAATATAGCTAAATAAAGTGTGGGAATAGATAGGATGAGTCAAATTTTGAGTTTTTTTAAAATTTAAAGCTAAATTTGAACAATGCTACAATAAAATCGAATGACGTTTAAGCTTCTTTCTTACATGCCAGTGGATTTTAATTTCCACATCTGGATATCGGTTGCCATTTAGATGGGTTGCCATTAACTATCCGTTGTAGAGAAGTGGTCATCTACAACTTTGTATGCTCCACCTGCGTTAGATATCTCATTTTTGAAATTTGAGCATGCTGCATTGTCTATTCTTTAATTTCAGATATTAACGATTACAATTTTCAATTTATTATATTATTATTACAGTTGGTACATCATAATTTTGTTTTTAATTTTAGACCTATTGCTATAAGTAATTGCACTATAAAATTGGCTATTTTTTGTGATTTTAGGGATCATGATTGACATGTCTTGTCATGTCAACTAGAGTGATGTTTTTTTGATTATAAAAATATATTTATTATTTTCCAAATATTATAAGAAAAGGTTGTACTTTCCTATATAATATTACTTAAGACTTATCAAATGGCGACGAGGAAAAAGAACAAGATAGAGAGCTTGCGAAAACAGCGGAAATTGCTAAAAAGCCAAGTAGCACGTATTTGTAATTTTTAAAAAAATTTAGATATAACGATCGAGGAAAGTGAAGTGAGAGAAACTCCGCTAGAACAGTTATGGCTGAAAGTAAACAAAACCCAGGATGAAATCATGGAAGTGACAGACTTAGATGATGTTGATGAAAATGCTTTCATTGACATTGAAAATACATATTATGAAGCGAAACAATTAATTTTAAGAAGGAAAAAGTTAGAAAAAAATAATGCAAGGCAGGAAGAAGAAAATATTAAAAGAAATCTTCGAATTTAAATATTACGTTTGTCCCCTACCAAGAAGACGAAACAGTGACAAATTTTATACACAGGTTTGAGAGTTTTGTAAAGTTAAAGGGTCACACGGGAGATGACATTAAACAGTTGACGCTTTTGAATGCACTAACACCGAAACTTCATCAAAAGATGTTTGACTTATGTGCTCCTGATGACCCTAGAGAAAGAACTATGGGGAACTGATAATGCTCTTAAAAGAACATCTGGATCCAAAACCTAGCATTTGGACGCAACAACATCTGTTTGTGTCCCGCTTACAAGAAGCCGATGAAACTGTAAATGAGTATGCGGCACAGTTACGAAGGGCCGCGGCAAATTGCAAATTTAACTGCTCCTGTAAAAAATCGGTTGCAGAGTTATTTCTGAAACTACCTACAGTTTATAAGAGGGCTGAGGGAGCCAGAAATCCGCATGAAAGTGCTACAATCTAAAGAAGAAATGAGTTTTAATGAAGTAATTAATACGGCAACAGTAAGGGAACGCGCTAAAAATGGAAGTAGTCAAATGGAGCAGAAAACAAAAGGCGTACCAATATTGCAAATAAAAAATAAAACAACAAATCCAGATGGCAGGAAAAAGGAACAAGTACCAGAAAAAAACGATACTGTTACCATGAAGGAATTCTTTGAACATCTAAAAGGAAAATGTTACAGGTGTACCAGCAGCCAACACCGAGCTAATAGGTGCCCAAATCGTGATGAAACTTGTAAATTCTGTGTTAAAAAAGGACACATTGAGGCTGCTTTGAAAAAAATCTAGAAATGCCAAGAACGTTTATTTTAATCAAGAAATAGGTAGCGATGGAGATGAACCTTATGAAATTCACACAATATCAAGTATATATACTGATAGATTTTCAATTGATATAATTATAGAAAATGCGGCACTGACAATGGAGCTAGATACTGGGGCAGCATTGAGTACTATATCGCTAATAGACTGGACAAAATTACAGACTAACAAAAAATTACACAAGACAAATGTTGAATAGAAAACCTCCACTGGAGAGCGCATAAAACCGAAAGGTATGGCACTAGTAGAGTGGCAATATAAAGGCCAAAAAAGTATAAATAAAATCTATGTGATAGACCGTGATGTTGACCCGATTTTTGGCAGAGAATGGATTAGAGAAATTAGGCTGGATTGGGCGGAAGCAAAGATGTTAGAGACAAAACAGACACCAAACGGACTTGACAAACTTATGAAAGAATATAAAGAAGTATTTTCAAAGGGAATAGGGGAAATACCCAACATTAAAGGGCACTATTATCTAAAAAAAGAGGCAAAACCGGTGTATTTCAAACCAAGACCTGTACCGTTTTCAATGCGCGTGAAAATAGAGGAAGAACTGGAAAGGCTAGAAAAAGAAAAAATAATTTCGAAAATTGAGTTCTCAGAATGGGGTACACCGGTGGTCCCAGTCATAAAACCGAATGGCTCACTTAGATTATGTGCTGATTAT
Organism: Gerris lacustris; assembly: GCA_951217055.1. NCBI lineage: Eukaryota > Metazoa > Arthropoda > Insecta > Hemiptera > Gerridae > Gerris > Gerris lacustris. Next base: position 24,136,229 of record OX578284.1, read on the forward strand.
AAGGTCACGGTAAATAAAATGATAAAAGATGAGCCTTACCCCATCCCAAGAGTGGAAGATATATATGCTTCAATGCATGGTTCGAAATATTTTTGTACGCTCGACATTAGTAATGCTTATCTTCACATGCTAATGGATGAAGAGAGTGCTTTAATGCAGACTCTGAGTACACATCGGGGGCTCTACAAAGTAAACAGATTAATGTTCGGTGTGAAAACAGCACCTCAATTGTGGAACCGAGTAATGGATACGATATTGCAAGGAATATCTGGTGTTAAATTTTTTTTTGACGACATAATCGTACATGGATCGTCAAGAGAAGAAGTTCTGCATCGATTAGAGGTAGTATTTCAACGACTTAAAGCATATAACCTTAAATTAAACCAAGACAAATGTATATTTTTTGAAAAATCTATTAAATACTTAGGTCATATTATTGATGAGACGGGAGTACATACAGCCCCAGAAAAGATTAAAGGAATAATCGAAGCTAAGCACCCCAAAAATGTCAGTGAACTAAGAACGTTTTTAGGACTAGCTAACTACTACAATCGATTTATCCCTAACATAGCTACTATCCTAAATCCTTTAAATAAACTACTACAAAAAAATGTTAAATTTGAATGGTCGGAACAGGCTGAAAAAAGTTTCGGGAGAGTGAAAAAGGAAATAACAGGTAAGAGAGTTCTGGCACATTATGACCCAAACAAAACGTTAATTTTGGCAACAGATGCCTCATCAGTGGGTCTAGGAGCGGTCCTATCGGTAAGAGATGAGGAGGGGATTGAAAAACCGGTAGCGTTTGCCTCATGGTGCGTTTGCAAGATGGGTGTTTAATGAGAGGCAATAGAGTGGTGATAGCTAAGGTTCTTCAGAAACAAGTATTAGAGGAACTTCATTTTGGTCATCTTGGAATTGTAAAAATGAAGAAACTTGCCCGGAATTATTGTTATTGGAAAAGCATTGATGAAGATATCGAAAGGGTAGTAAAAGCCTGCCGGAAATGCTGCGAGAAGAAAAACAATCCAGCACAGGAAACGGATCACCCTTTGGTTACCACCGTCCGGACCATGGCAGAGGATCCACATTGATTTTGTAGGACCCGAGGCAGGAAGGTATTACTTCATAGTGGTGGATGCCTATTCCAAGTGGCTGGAGGTATTTCATACTAAAGTCACCACTACGACGTGGTGCATTGCCAAACTGAACAAGCTTTTTGGTACGTTTGGTTTGCCAAATACGGTGGTGTCGGACAATGGACACCAGTTTATATAAAAGGGATTTAAAGAATTCCTTCAAAACAATGGAATTAGTCACCGGACTATTGCCCCATACCATCCAAAGTCAAACGGAGCTGCGGAACGAGCTGTCCAAACAGTGAAGAAGTTGTTAAAAACAATGGATGCGGGACTATAGAGGAAAAGTTAAATGCTATCTTAGTATACAATTAAGAAATGCACCATCCACGACAACAGGAGTGGCACCATATAAAAGCATGTTTGGTCGAGAAATAAGAACATTTTTAAGTCTAATGAAACCTCAAGATGGACAGTTAGAGGTGAATATAAAAGGAAAAGAAGTAAAACGAAAATTTGAAATCGGACAGAGTTCAAGTAAGAGAATATAGAAAAAAAATTAAAATGGTCATATAGAGAGGGAGTGGGGAAAGAAGGATCCGTTATTTATAAAGTAAAATTAGATAATGGGGAAAATTGTAGGAAACATGTAGATCAGATGAGACCTACCATACTTGGGGGGGAGGTCTGACATGTCTTGTCATGTCAACTAGAGTGATGTTTTGTTGATTATAAAAATATATTTATTATTTTCCAAAGATTATAAGAAAAGGTTGTACTTTCCTATATAATATTACTTAAGACTTATCAATGATCAATTTGAATGAATTGACCTATTTAAGAGGTATAAATCTACCTCTGTAGCTTTAGAGGTTTTTTTTACAGTAAACGTATCAATTAATCAAGCAATATTGTTGCTTTAAATTCAAACATTGGAACTAAAATCAGAATTTAGACCCACAGAGGAAAAAATTAGTAACAAAAAACTCAAACAAAAATTTCTCTTATATCGACAATATCAAGTTTAATCAATTTATTTTTGACACAATTCAAGAATGGTTCGACAGATGATTGTTTTCTATTCTCAGAAAAATCAGATTTATTTTCATCGATATCTCGGAAACTAGAATTCTTCTTGGAAAACAACTTATTTCGAAAAAAATGAATTACATTTTAGAATTTTTTATGTAGATGAACGTTTTTTCAATCTTTGGATGTGCGCCCCCAAATTTAGAGCTAAAATTTATATCTGGATGACGCCTCAAGGTATGATTTTGACATTTTCATGTCTTTGCTATGCTACATAAACTTGAAAAGCGTTACTAAAAATCTCTAAAAAGCGTTACACGTGTCATAGGGAATTTGGAGGATATAGGAGGTAGTAATTCGATATACGGTAGCGCGCTCGGTAGAGCCTATCCACCCCTCCCCTCCCGATTGCCTACCTGCCTCACGTCTAACTCTCTTCGCGTCTCGCTTGCTACCGATCCAGCAGTCGCACGCGAATTTTTGACATTTACATGTCTTTACTTTGGCACATAAACTCGAACAGCGTTACCAAATAACCACACCAAAAAGCATACATGAAAATGTCTCACTGTCTTGCAGACTCGTATGCAAGATGTTTTTATTATTTTAGAGTATGAACACCATATCTTATTGAAATAGACCTAGTATTTGAGGCTCCACACAGAATGCAGACAACGAACAAACATTTTTTAAAAACCACTCTCTGGACTCAGAAGACATCAAAACGTGTAAATCCATCAAAATCTAGTTTTCACCCTGTCACAATACATTTTCTCTAAACACCTATACTACGTATATGAAAAAGTAAAAACATCGGACAATTGACAAATAATTATTAATCAATGTTTTAATTTCTATTTACTATAACTGGTTTAAAGTTATTTACCGTAAACAATCTTAATTCAGATCTAATAACTGGAATAATAGGGTTTTCTATAATGTAATTATTTTATGCAGATTAAATATTGTACGCTAAGGATGGATGGTGAATATGAAGAAAAACTAATAATAATTTTCTCGGTTGATGACAACGGATTCAATTTTCCAAGAAGAAGAAAATTAATTAACAAGTGGGCTTATTGGGTCGGAAAAAAAATGGGTGGAGACTTTTCCCCTATATAAGATGGCTTCTGAGGGATGGATACTTCACTTCAGTGTCAGACTTAGTTAAGTTTAGATAATTTATAAAGTTAAGAGTACTAGTTTTACTCGTTTTTTAAAAAAATGATTACATCTAATATTTTCTTCACTTGTTTATTTTTGATGGCATCGCTTATGACTACTTCTGCAGCTTACTTTGGCTGTGTGCCTTGCTTTGGTGAGCATTGCGAAGTTGAACCGGAAGGCTGTCTTTATGGTGTAGTCAGAGATTCTTGTAAGAGGCTCACCTGTGCTTCAGGACCCGGACAATCGTGTGGAGGACCACATAGTCTTCTCGGAAAGTGTGGCAAAGGATTGAGTTGTACTTGTGGCACATGCACCGGTTGCTCCATTGACCGAATGATCAAAGGAATTGTCGATTGCGAATACAGTGATTCTGTATGTATGAAATAAATTGTTATTTTATTTTTGATAAAGTTAAAAAAATAAGTTAAAAATAAATTTCATATTAAACCTAAAACAATTTTGTTTTTGTTTTTCATAAAATACCCTGGAAAGATGAAGTATCCTGAATTATAGTTAGCTTTCTTAATTTTTTTTTTTCTTACGTAACAGTATGGGAAGCCGTCAATTAAGGTATTTTTTTCTCTATGGACTAAGGTTTTTATATAGAAAAGATAAAGGTAAACTAAGGTTTTTATACAGGAAAGATATAGGTATATTAAGGTCTTTATATAGGGAAGATATGGTTGAACTAAACTTTTTATATAAACATTTAAACGAAGAAAATCGATTGATTTTCTCTCAACGCAATACCTGTGCAATAGACACAATATTTTAAATAGAACACAAAAATTAATTTAATTTTTATTTCTATTATTACATCCAATTCAATATTAATATATAATTCAAAATATTAGACTAATTTAATTTCACAAAGCATGTAATTTATATTATACAAAATAAATTACATTATTCTATACACAGTATGTCCCAGGATCAACTTGACGATGCGTTAAATGACCAACAATTTACATTTTTCGACAAAAAGTCATTCTTCATCATCCCTCCTGCATGTCTTCAAATTAAGATTTATCGAATTAAACATTTTGTTCCATATAACCTGTTCCAAAAAATTACGATTTTTTAAAATGGCATAAGGGGAACTGGACATTGGACATGCAGGAGGGATGATCAAGAATTACTTTTTGTCGAAAAATGAAATTTTTTGCTCATTCCACGTATCGTCAAGTCGATCCTGTGACAAACTGTATATGTGTTTATTTTAAAACTATATTAGTTTAAATAAAAGTTGAAACCAGGCTAAATTAGAATTTTCAATGTGACAGTAAACTAAGTGTGTACTTATAATTCTTAAGTCATACCCACATTTTGAAATGGATAGATACTGATATTTCACTATTCGTTAGTAGCCGTGTGTTAATACTATGGACGTTATCATATCGAATTGTCCAATCCAATAGTTCTCGCTTTCATAATGCTTTTAATTAATAATCCTTTGACGTGCTCTTTAATTAGATTTCTAGTTTCTCGTCCACTTTAAACACGATTTGCGGATAGTATTAATGCCAAACAGTTAATTAAAATAATTTAAACATGACTACCATCTAGAATATTACACCATATGCAGTGCAGAATTGTTTGATCCAATAACTCTCGGTTTCACAGTCCTTTTGTAAACACATGTACAATCTAATTAGTTCAATATTTCCTCGCCAACGATACAAGCAATTAAACGAGGGGGGTACTTCAAAGATTTAAAGGTGCTAACTTATTAAAGGTGGTCATTCTCAAAGAGATTGCTCATGATGTGAGTAGTTTGCAACTCTCCTTATCACAAGCAACTCCCTTGCGAATGATCTCTATAATGATCTCAAAACGACGGGATTCACCAAATCATTGAGGTTGTCGGGATTCACAAAATCATTGAGGTTGTCGGGATTCACAAAATCATTGAGATTGTCGGGATTCACAAAATAAATCCGGAAGATCTAGACTTATTAGACTTTGGCCGCGAATACCTACGCTGTGAAATATGCACAATTTGTAGGTAATGAGAGTACCATACAATTTTGTTTAGTTTAAACCTAACTACCACCAAGAAATAGACGATTAGTAAATATGCATAGATAAATACTCCCTGATTAGATTCCTAGTTCAACAGACATTTATTTACTCTTGATATAGAATTATACATTGTACTTGCGATGGTAGTGTGTTACAAACTTATCCAAGAAAATTGGAGATACAGAGAGAAGATATCACCGTTTATAAATTCATACATATTTAAGTATATTTTCCATTAAACAGCAATTTACTCTGCATCATACTCACTTAGTTTGGTTTATTGTATTATTATATACCACCTAAGTAACTAAACATTCCCAAATCGATTATGCTTTCCTGAATACATTTCTACAGTAAACTCTATTGTAAATTCATGGCACTATATGGATAAACGCTAGTGTCGACATTAAAACAGGAAGAGTAACATGAATATAATAGCACTCATCCGGATAGTAATAACCTAACCTTTAAACCCGAAGCTTGCGTCATTGTCACAAATTATTAAACGACTTTGCCATATTAATGCTGTTGATAAAGGGCGTTTTAAGTTAGTTGACTAGTATTATACTCGCTTTCTAATTGTTTTCCCTTTAGTATAATCTACGAGAATATAATTATTGTTAACACACATAATACTTTTTTTTACTTCCTCATAAAACTAATTTTTACAAAAAGTATTGTATTGGCCAAATGGAGTTATGATACACAATCGTTCTAAGGTCACGCGTTTTAGGATCCTTTAAGTTAAAGTAGTTTAGCTTTCGAGCTTACCGAAGGTAACGGAAGCCATGTGATACCTAAAAACTTTGTGAGACCTAAAAATTTTTAGGTCTCCGATTTCAAAAACATAGAATTCCGTTTCAGACATCAGGGAACATTTTTGGTTCTGTGTCTGTCTGTCGGTCTGTCACTCAATTTTTACGAACCAACGTATCTTAAAAACTACTCGTCCAATTTTATTGAAATTTGGATGGTAGGTCATAATTAGCCAACTAATTGTTGGTACTATTTAAGTGTCAAATATTTGTTGTTTTTTTTCCACATGCGCACAAACATACATTTATTTACACCTATATCTTCAAAACTACACATCTGATTTTTATGAAATGTTGATGGTGTCGAAAGTAGCCTGCAGATAGCCCCGGATTAATTTCAACCGTCTGCGCTCTTTAAATTTTGCTTAATTGATACCTTAATATATAAAAAAATTAAAATCAAAACAATTTTTGACAGATATAAAAAACGGGGAAAAATTAAATAAATTGGATAATGATAAGTTTTAAAAGCTTAAAATCATTAAATTTTACGAAATAGGACGTGAGGAAGCTATGAGCTACACTAATTGGCAGAGTATTTTATAAAATGGTTTGCGAAAATAACATGTCTACTCATAACATTTCTTTTTTAAATCATATTGTAAACAAATTTGCTATGGATGAAATTAAATATAATATATTCATAAAATCAAAATAAATACGTCCTAATGAGCGAAATTAACTAACTTAATGTTTGGAAATATTCTCCGAAAACTATGAAAAGTCTTTCATAGTAAATCAAGTCATTTTAATACCAATAAAACCATCTTAAATAAAATAAAATGAGCTTAGTTATTTTTATTCATATTTTAGGAAACTAAAAACGAAATGATTTTTTTTCTGTTAAAATCTACAATACCACATACTTTAATTGTAAACTACCATCTAATGTATATTGAATTAACAATCAACATTCAAATGTAAGTAATATATTAATAATATATTAATTAATACGAACAACCAACAATCAAATGTGTATTATTACAAACTACCAATTGGTTAACTTTGTGCGTAGGCTTCCGTGGGTAGATTTTTCATTAACAGCTTGGTTTTCCGGTGAAATCCTTGTCACCAAGGGGTTGAAGTCGGACGTTTCACTTCCACTACTGGAAGCATCTTCAGGGGTGAGGTGCATCGTGATGTTGACTCGAAGCAAACACACCCCTGAAGATGGTTCCAGTAGTGGAAGTGAAACGTTGGACTTCAACGCCTTCGTGACGCGGATTTCACCGGAAAACCAAGCTATTTATGACAAACCAATTGGTTATTTGGATTTTGTTTGCTAACTGATTAATTTAATGACTAAGTAGTTTCACCGTGAATTTAAATTTCTTAAAATTGATGAAGGAAATACTTATGTGCTTGTAAATGCATCTAGCAAACTTCACGTTGTATACTTTGCTTATGCTTATCTTACGCTGTGTTTTATTAACACTTTGATAACGCAATTTTCAATTAAAAAATAGAAAAAAACTTCAATTAATGTTTTAAAATATTGTATTATATTATTGTTCATATAATAAACTTATATACCTACTGTTGATTTATAATTTTTTTAAAAAAAATTATTAGTATATCAGGAATTATTATTATTTAAATAATATTCAGCTTTCATGTTTTGATTATTCATATCTTCATTTGCAATAATCCTTATAATTTCCTTACGTCGCGCTTAGATAAGGTTCTTAAAAGAATCCAGCGGGTATAGAATCGTTTACATTCATGTGAGTCAAACAAGCAGACATTTCAGCTCTATTCTTTATTTTGCGATGGATTTTACCATCAGGTCCATCTTCAGGATCTCTGTCTAAATAGAACGTGAACTGGAAAAGGCAGATTTTAACAAGTTGTTAATTAAACAGTTTACCCCTCGACATTATGCAGTTTGCTGTACTAACATGTATTTCGACTATTGAGAGAATCTTGTTTCAAGTTTAATTAATTACTAAAGGTCAGACCTATTGATTTAGGAAATTAACTCGATACACAGAGAATAATTTACAGGTTAGGAGATGAGACAAAGATCATTCCGTAACATAACACAATATTCAAATTAGGGAATCGGTTTGACAGTTGTTAACTAGTACACAAGACGTTGGTTTTGAAGTCAGCAAACATCCATATTCGTACCCCTTATGAATGGGCAAATTTTCAATTCTATGTTTATTAGCTCACTCACTCACCCCATGGCGTGACGTCTCTTGTAAGGACTGAGCCAGAGCCTCCCTTCTATCAGCCCATATCTTCCGTTCTTGAGCCACTGATCGCCATAAGCTATTATAAGCACAATACCATTTGGCTATGTACAGCATAAAACATTGAATAACAATAGTTAGAAATTGTGAATTATGAACCCCACTCTGAACACTAAATTATATTTGAAACACCACTTCCCAAAAATATGGAATTTACAAATTCATGGATGCAGATCCATGCAATATCATACGGGGGGGGGGAGTTACTATTTCTTGCTGAAACAGGGCAATTCTTTAAAATACTCAAAATTATACTCTAGTGGGCAACATTGAATGGTATACAACTTATAGTCCAGGAGATAGCGTGCAAAAAAAGTGCGACTAACATCAAGCTAGATTTTTTGTACAAGTTAATCTTTTGGTTCCTTTTAAAAAGTATATGTGGTCGGCTAAGTTCGTCAGCAGGACATAGCTTGGCAAGGAGCATTTGAAAAAAACATACCGGTGGAGAGCGGCCGTATGTCCCACCTATATTGGTGCGGACAATGAGGTTTTCATGATCCCGAGGACCAAATTAGTTTGAAGACCAAAAATGAAATTGATGTTAGTTTGTCAATTAATTTGATTTGGAGTAATATTTGAATAACTAACCTATCAAGTGACAAGCTAAAATCAACTTGATTTTTGGTCTACTAACTAATTTTGTACTCAGGATTATGAATCACATTGTCCTCCAAAATGAGCGGGACAGGGGTGATCTCCGCACCAGTTTTTTTTTTTTTTTCAAATGCCTATTGCCAAGCTATGACCCACAGACGAACTTAGCCGACCACATATTCTTAATAGGCACCATAAGATTAAAAACTTAAGCACAAAATTCTAGCTTGATGTTAGTCAGACACTTGTTTGCACGCTATCTCCTGGACTATTAAGAAAATATAGCTACTGTAATATACTTTTTTTTTTTACTTTATAATGTCTTTTTGAAAATTCATTTTTACATTATAGTTAAATTACTATTCACATTTTTCCATCCTAACTTAGATCATATTATAACTTATTCATACTTAACAAAGTTGCACGGTAACTTAAATTGGAGAGCGTGGTCTGTCTTATTAATAATGTTAAGCAAAATCGGGCGTGGTCACTATTTGAATGTGAGAAGCTGCAACTGACTGTTGTTAAGTGGCGACTAACTGGTTGCGAATGCCAATTATATGGTTTATGCAGCTGATGGAGCGACACACTAACCCTATATAAATAGTTGTATAAGCCCTTTGGCAAGCCTAGGCCTAGGTCCTTCACAGGCTATGAAGCCACGAAGTTATTTAGTTACACGCGCCTCTGATTCTGTCAAATGGAATCGCAGTTTACCACCGCTAGAATAATAGCCGACACGATAGGTTCATACGGTGATAACTGTGATCGAAAGCAGTGACTTAGCTCTCGTCAGCGCCATAGCTATCATCCCTCTTATCGATAACGTGTACGAATTTTTGAAATCAGCAGAATTTTACCCCTAAAATACATACGACTAGTTTCTACCTCTCTACCACGTCGTCTTCAACGAACACACAAAACTATTTAGGCACAGTGACGTCAAAACGGACCACCAGCTTAGAGCATTCATATGATAAGAAAGAGATGTGGAATATTATCTTTGTAATGTGTAGCAGTGTGATGTTCCTTTGTCCCTAAGTACTTTGGACCAAATATCCCTTAGTCTCAGATTAGACCAAGGGATATTATTATTTCTACATACAGAAAAGTTTATATTCCTTTGTTAAATTTTCATACACACCCAGGTCATGTCAAATTTGCAATTAAATAGGGGTACCAAAAGGTCCATCTATCAGTCAAAAGTAAAAAAAAGACAATTATTCAGTTATTTTTACTTCGACATTGACTGATTCTCGCAATCGTCTCAATTTATTAAAAACTAGCCTTTAGGCCCGTGGCAACGGGCAGAATGTTGCCTTATCAATAAAAAGTCATTTCAAGGTGAGTCGTTGCCATCGTCGGGACACTTCTCTACTATTATAAATAAATAAATGAATAATTCAAATATAAATTTAAAAAAAAATAAATTGCAAAAAAAAAGATCTGATAAATCATTAATTATATTCAATAAGAATGCGTTCGCGGTCTCCAGTTATACATAAACCCAAAGAGCCAAATGATGTCTAGTTATTTCTTAATTATTGCATTAAAAAAAAGAGCTTAGAGATAATTAGTTATATTTAAAATGAATGAGTCTCGCGCTGTCTAGTCATACTTAAATAGAAGGAGCCACGTGAAGTCTAGTTATTTCTTAATTATTGTATTTAAAGAAAAAGAGCTGAGAGATAAAAATAATCAGTTATATTTAAAATGAATGAGTCTCGCGCTGTCCAATTATACTTCATATAGATAAAATAAATATAGTATACTATTTAAATAAAAAGTTTTAGGCCACAAGGTTCAGTGTCAAGGATAGTTCAGTGGTAGAGCATCTGCTTTGTGCGCTGAGGTCACTGGTTCAAATCTAGGTTTAAGCTCATCAATTTTTAACGTTATAAATCATTTCGAGGTTCGTCGCCGTCGTCGGGACACTACTCGATTATATAAAATATTGACAGCCGAAAAATCACTAAGGACAATACTTATTTATGGATCTAGGGAGTAAAGTAAGCCATTAATCCCTGAGCGAATAAGTTGGTTCTTGAGGCGAAGCCGAAGGAACCATTGTCCCTAAATCCCGAGGCGTAGCCGAGGGAATTGAAAAACAAATAATAATTGTAATTAAACTCAAATAGAAGGTTATTTAGATGCAGGTTTAAACAATTATAAGCGCAAATTACAAATAAGGTCTAAAAAGCAGTGTTGCCAGCCTGTTTCAAAAACTTCACTACATTAGCCATTTATTCTCTACTATTTATTAAATAATTAAGTTGGCAATCCTACTCTTTCTTCCTGGTTTTACTTTTTCTCCCAACTTTTTGAGTTCTGGGAAGAAAAGAGTTTCTTTAGCCCCTCTAAACTAATCCAAATTCATAACTTTTTCTTCCTACTAGAGATAAAATGAGTTTATTTATACAATTCAGAGAGGGCTCAAGCTTATTTTAAACTTAATTTTGTATTTAATTTGTTGGCTGAGTAAATGCTATAAATTGTAAATCTACAATATCTATTATGTTGGAGAGAAGTCAAGAACAAAACAATATCTGTCTTAGTCGAGAGGCTGGCATCAACCCAATATTTTCCCTCTTGGTGCGATCGATACCTCTTTTTTAGGAGGAAGTAAGAGGGTGGCCTCACCTGATAAGAAGATATAGGAAAGGATCCTGACAACTGATAAAAGTTTTCTCCCAGACTTGATAAGAGAAGGTGGGCACTGATTTAGATTATTGATAAAGGTTTTAAAACTCAAATTAACTATTAAGATAAGGAGAAATGTGTGGATGATGATGTCATTAATATCATTCATTTAAAACAGTTAGTATTATTGTTTTCACATTATTTTTAAAAAAGTACCAAAGGGATGCAAAAGTCCAAAGAACTTTTAGACAAAGAAACATCACTCTTTTGTATTTGAAGAGGGTAATATCCCTTCGTCTAATTAAGTATTAAGACAAGGGAATATTGTCACAATAATTTTAATAATTCTCAATTCTACTTAACTAAATATGTTCTCAAACGATAGGCAAACATAAAAAAATTATTCTCTATAGAAATTACTTTTACAGCAGATATATACGAATATATTATGAGTCATTATCTCGTAGTTAAATGATTTTTTCACATACATTTTTTTATAGACATTATTTATTAATTTTGAACCTAATTATAATTTATAATTTTGTTATCAATATTTTAAATGATATTTTTTTTTAATTATAGTTTCGTACATCATTCAAATCTTCCAAATAACTGTTACTAAGCCAAAGGCTGGGCCCTCACTCTAGTAATCTTTTACTACCGAGGGTCCACACATTTAATGATTCTATATGCAATTGTAACCAGATCCTGTACCAAATTTTGTGGAAATATATATTATTATTATATTATTATTATAATTATTTTGGGGTTGGTTTATATGAGTGCCAAGCTATTATTTACATCCAGAATTATATATTATTATACATCAATCAGGGTGACCCGCGATAAAATGTCATAACAAAACTAGATGGATTCTTTGGGTCAACTGCAACAAAAAATGTCGAGAAAGCATACGCCCATTTCTCTATAATTCTTGAGAATAATTCACAAGAATTCTACACTTCTTCAATTTTAAAAATATATATTTTTTAAATGTAGCAGGATTTAAAAGATGCTTAGCAGCTGATAATTTGATAATGAGAGATTCTGAAAAGTGTTTTTATGCTCTTTAAAATTGACCCTTAGCCCAATTTCTATATCTCATTTAATTTTTGAGATATTATGAAATTTTTAGTAATTTTCGAGATACACTCTGAAAAAAGAAATAAATCGATATCTCGAGAACTATAGAGAAATGGGTATATACTTATTCGTCATTTTTTTGTTGAATTTAATCCGTAGAATCTACCAGTTTTGTTATGACATTTTATCGCGGGTCCCTATGATATCAAACTCTGTCAAACTTGTGTTCAATTCGTCATGAAAACCGCAATACTTTAATACAAATAATACAATTGACATATTAATAATGTATGTCAAAGTGTATTTTCCAATTCTAAGGTAGTTGTTATCATTTATTTATATTATAAATATGTTTTAAACATATAACTTGAATGCTACATTATAAATTCAATTGTTAAACATTAATTCCAATGACAGTTGATGGTTAGGGAAGGCCAGACCAAGATAAATTGAAATATATAGAGCACGCTTCTTCCTCGTGTCTCTCACTATCACTAGCAAATTGCTTATTATTACCACATAACTTATGCAATAAACATAAACATAAAACCTAATAATATCACGAATAATTCTGTTATCAGTAATAATTGTTTATAACACTTTATTAATTAGGTATACTATGTGTGAATTATTGCGCTTACAATGTATTGAAATCAGATGATATAATTAGTACTAAATTGACGGGAATAATAGATTATACAAATTTGTATAGAATTAAATAAAATATAAACAAAAAACCAAATACAATCACATTTCAAAAAGTTTTACAAGAAAACAATAGATTTAAAAAAAGAATAAAATAAAAGGGAATGAAATAAAATGTTTAAAATAATAATTTCGTGGAAAAAATATTAACATTAATAGCTGGCTTGTATCTATGAATATAAAGTCAATTGATTTAATTAAGTATTTGAAAGGAATTAAATAAAATATAATAATTAATTATTATTATTCTCCCATGTCAAAAGTATCGTCAAAGAAAATATATATCAGAGTTAAATAAAATAAAATTAATGTCATTTCATTGCATGTTTTAAAATTTGGATATCTAAATATATCGTTTCAAACATAAATTCATTATTATTAAAAGATAATAATCTATAATATCTGCTACAATTCATATCACATTGATACAATGATACCATTGTCACCTTTATATCACCTATATCTTTACCTTTATCTAAATATAACGTATCAATCATAAATTCTTTATTATTAAGAGATAATATTCTATAAGATTTGCTAAAATGCATATCACATTGTATCAATTTGATTCAATGATACCATTGTATACCTTTTATCACTTTAAAGGTATAAAAACTAACTATGTCTTTTAAGATTCGGAATAGTAAGAGCTTAGCTCAAATTGTGCTTTGAAGGGCGTTAAGAACCTAAAATATAATATCAAATGAATATTTCTGTTATAAAAATTGTATTGTCTTTTCAATGATTGTTCTATAATCTCTTCTTGTAGCGCAGTAGATCTCCATATATGCAGATTTAATGAAAAGAAGTAATCTCCTTTAAACAAGTAAGGTGCGCTTCACATAAGTACGTGAGGCGATAATCACCGGTTTCTGTACGTTAAGTTAAAATTATTAAGTATACAATTTTAATAGCTGCATATTCTTTTTATACTCTTCTAGACCTTTAAATTGATTTATAATATGTCATGGTGACTAAAAACTTATTTCAGTCGCCCACCATATTGACCGCCATTTTGGAAATATTAAGTGTGGAAACTCCAAAAAGTATACAGTCTTCACAAATGCTAAGATGCATTTGTTCATATAGTTTCATGATCATAGCTATAGCAGTTTATGAATTGAAACATGCCAAGACAGACAGAGTAGTTATATAAGAATTCTTTTCGTACTTTGTACAGAAACCTAAAATTATATTAATATGCGTAGATGTTGCTAATTTTATTATATTTTTTAACTCCAAATATGATCATGAAATAATTAATTCTTCATTAATAACCAAAATTTCTTAGTAGATTCAAATGAATCCTTTTCCTGAAGATCATAAAATGTGAAGCACTATTTTTTTTTTTTTTTTTTTTTTTTTTTGCAAAAAACTATATTGTATTTTTATATTTCATATCTTGTTATAATTGCAATAATGAATTATTGTGAAATATGATATGTATCTTAAGTTGTAGCCAAAGAGAACATTCTTCTTCGTACATAATTATCAATGTTTTGCTTTATTCTAATCTGTATCACGGTAAAACTAAAGAAAGGAAACGGCAGGAGGATTAAGTCGTTCATATTAATGTTGTAAACGGTGGGACAATGGAAGTACTAGTTAAGGGATCTTTTATAACAACCCTTTTACTATTTTCTTTTTGTATAATTACCGCAGACTATGGAAAGACAATAAGAAGAATTATATAACATTGTTATTGTATCCACTCTTACTTTTAATTTGCTCACTTGAATGTTAGATCCTTATAATGCCTATTCTTTAGAATAGCTGTGTTTTGTTCTTCAACCAAAGATAAGGAAGAACTTCTCTTACGAACAAACACAAATATACCTACTAAAAGTTTACTCGAATCCTTAGTGATCTTTACAACAGTAAAGGAATAAGTATAATAAAAATTTTCTTCTTTTGTTAATCTAAGTAACAAGCGGCACTGCTTCCTTTCAATTATGGTTTTATTGTTCGTTATTTGAGTAAATTGGAAGAGAATTGAGTAAACAAAGGCGTAGCGTAACTAATACACATACCCTTAGTAGATCAAGAAACTTACAATAAGAAAATAATAATGAGACCATTTGTGGGATATAATTGACAAACCATTGAATGAGTACTTTTAAAGATATATAGGTGGTTAATATAAAAAACCTTTGAGTGCATGTGGAAAAGAAATCAATGAGCGCAAAATTTTAAATCTTTTATGGGATTAGCAATGGACGACCCAAATTTCATTAAAATAGGGTAGTAGTTTTTAAGATTAATTGGTTCGCAAAAATTAAACGACAGACAGACACGGCCCCAAAAATGTTCGCTGTTGTCTGAGACAGATTCTTGTCTTAATTTTTTAAAAAAGAAAATATTTGTAGAGTAGTTTAGTATGTCCCTTCTATTAATCTTCATATATTTTTATTGTAGGTCGTTGAATACTAATGTGATGAATACTGATGTGTTGAATACTAATTGATATTAATGTTAAAACTAGAATTTATTATATACTTGGTAAATAACTTAGTTTTTCGATGTTTTTAGGCATGAATATGCCCCGGAGAGGGGCGAAATATAGCCATATTTCTGAAGCATGATGCTCTGCGTCTGAATTAATCCTTACCCTTCAACGACCCGCAATAAAAATATATGAAAATATTTGTTCTTCAGACTGATCACATAGCTTCCGTTACCTTCGGTAAGCTCTGAAGAACAAATTTAAAGACTATATATAAATATGTAATAAGAATATATTACCTATAAACTGAAAGAGATAACTAATTGTTAAAGTATAAAATAGTTACTAACTATTACTACACTGTAACTGAATATATCATAGACCAAAATTCAAAGATTTATAATTTAAAAATAGAACATTAAGAATTCCATACGGAATTAATACGCTTAATCTTGGCGGACAGCCGAAGATGGTGGACTAGTTATTTTTAAGCACGCCCATGATATGGGTGTCAAATGAAAGGGTTTGCTGAGAAGAATGCAAAAAATAAAATGCATCACTCTAAATCTATATGGCGGATGGCCCAAGATATAAGCTTGTTTTTAAAAATGTTCTTTTACTATTAATTTATTTAAATTTTTCTTTTATTTCTACATTAAACCCTACTTATATAGAAAACTTCAAGTTTCTAGGATTGCTAGAAGCGGCTTAGAATTATGAGTCAGTCAATCTGTAGATCAAAATTTTAGGCTCTTATATCTTATGAACTAATATAGGTAGAGGTGTGAAATTTATATTTCTGGTTCAGTCTGTAATGAACTCTAATTTAATTTTATATATCTAAGTATCTTTAATAAGATAATAGAGGGGGGTCGAAAGTGCCTTGAGTTGGTTCCAGTAAAGGATGGTACGGCTGTGCTCGACTTGGCCGGGGCACTACTGTGCCCCCAGATTGCTTGTAATTGATATGTCAATGACATTTCAAGATGATTCGATAATTTTAAACTTTCCACAACATTTATTTTTTAAAACTAGATTAGACCAGACTAATAAAAAATAATTAGTACCCTTTTCCTTTTTTTTATAACATTTTATCAGATATCTAATAAAATTATTCATAAAAAATAAATTGTACTCTCACATCATTAAAAGTTACAAAATGTCTTAAAATAGCATTGAATATGATTTTTTTATTATTAAAAAATATTCTATAATATCCTCTGCTGGGATAACGAGGGTAATAAATAATAATCTGGTTTATGCTCGTTATGTTGTAGGTAGAATTATATATATTTCAATGAAAAAATATTTGTTATAGAAATATTTAACAGTCACGAATGAAAGTTATAGCCACTGACATAGGTTTATTATATTATGTATAGTCAACAAGGATAGAATATATTAACGTTTAAAGGATTTATTAGAGTAATTTTAATTGAAAGGTCATATAATAGACAAATATGACCAATCTGGGTGATACAGTGATAAAATCATAACTTACCAATTTGCACTAATCGAAGCGAGCGCACGAGCTTCTAACATTAAAACAAAATATGCATATTGCCTGTCAGTAAAAAATTTAGTTTCACTAAGTAGTTTTTCAGTAAGTTTATGTGTTTGACGATAACTTGAGTTGACTGATTTAGTTAAAATGTGGTATACATATTCCTTTTACTAATGCTCAGTCTAACTTCGTTGGACAGTATTATCCATTAACGCTAGCATGATCTTGAGCTTTAAATTCAAAATTGGAATTTTTGGACGGGAAAAGCTAAAATATCATCTATTCGACGAGACGAACATTTTTTTAGAAAACCAACAGCAATCCCAAAATGAAGTGATAGAGATCGCTAAATTCTTTGAATCGGATCTGAACGATTTAAATAGAGAATACTTCACCTTATCATTTATTTATTATATATTTAAACAGATCAATTTTAATGAAACAATCTAATGCACTATTAAAACATGCATAAAAAATTTCAACTTGACATAAGCAGAAGTGATATATTTTCATTTTACAATACATAGTTGAAAAGGAGATAACCAGGGCATATAAGTTCGAGGAGAGTTGGAAGGCGAGTAGAAGAGCCGGGTGGTCCCCTAATCCTATACTCTATACTACAATCATCCTCTTTAACAAATCAACTAATCAATTTTACTTAAGTTATCATTTTACTTTTATTTAAGTTTTCTTTATTATTACATTTCATATTTGTTTTACATGCTATGTTCAACTTATTTTATACTTTTAAGTTTAATTTTGTTCCTCTGTTTGAAGATTATGTAAAGAAGGTTGCATTAGATCACCAACAAATTTCTATTGTTAAAATAAAATATTTCGGCGTGAACACGTTATTATGGTTATTGCACTACATCCCAAATAATGATGAATTGTTATCACAGATTGGTGAAAAGGCTACAGTAGATCCCTTCAATTTTTCTTTGGCTTTCAAAATGACTGTTGATAAATAATATTAGCAAGTAATAATATTACTTGCATTGACATAGTATAAAAATATATTGCAGTGTCTGCAATATATAGATATACTAGATAGCAATACTAGATATCATAGTGTAAAGAGTATTAATACTAGAGTGCAATAAACCACTGCAGCAACGACGAACTGCCGCAACTATAGGATTTGTACTATATAGTTTGGAGAGCACTATTTGAATCTGTGAATGCAACAATTTTCGCCAATTTTGAGTCCACCGCACACTCCACTTCTTTTAATATATATTCGACCAAGTTCTACTAATCTTATTGAGCTTCTGCTAGAGCAAGAACACTTCCCCTAATGCTCTTGGAGTCATCCGTATAAAAATGGTCCGCATCAGCAAACTAACTTGTGCAACCTGTGTTTCTTTATTGTTCCTCATGCTTTTGAGCTTAATGTTAAGATCTGTTTAAGTTATTCATTTTTGGCTGTTTCAGTATCCATTTTTTATTTCATTATATTGATTATGACCAATCCCAACCGCATTTTTACGAACATCTAATTAAGTTTAATTTTGTCCTAAAATGTAGTATAAACTAAAATGTAAGATTTTTCGTTGGGTTAGTATAGAGAGAAATTTGTGTCCAAGCCAGTAACCATTTTGTGATATAAATAAATATCAAATGATAAAATTCTACCCATTTTTTTTTTCTTTGAATTTTTCTTTCTTTTTTTTGTCTTTTTAGGTTAGTAAGTAATGAAGGTGGCAGCAAGCCGGTGGGTTTTCATTTGTTGATAACGTTTCTATAAAAACCTTAACTAAAGCCGCTGTTAGGTGAAGAGGGGGAAAGGGTGGTAACTGAGATAAAACTCAGAATTAACCCTGGCTGCAATTCTTCCTCCATCTAAAACCCCAGACCTATTTTTATCTTGGTGGCGGTGGAAAGCACCCCTCCCTTTTTATCATGTTACTAAAATCCCTACAGTAAGATTAACCTATGTTTGTCCTGAATATAACTTTGTTCCTTACTTAGGTGATTTTTAAACATTTCATTCAACCTTGAGTTTTCAAGATAAATTGTTAATCATTTAACAGAATAATGCGATCTACTCTGCTTTGGTTTGAAGCGTCTCATTATTTACACTGGGTTTGTAGCCTAAGATTAGGATTGTAATTTTGCTTTCTCAAGAGTTGAAGAGATTTCTGGTATTATAAGTAAGCCATTCGATGCCAAAGAATGGGTTTAGAATATATGGCCGAATTTTAGAGACGGAATGTTTTAGTACGGTAAAGCTATCGCTCAGTGTTTTTAAGTACCATCAGCTCTTGAACTAGAATTTACTTCGAGCCCAGAAAAACAGCCAGGTATAATTTCCACGTTACTTTAAAAATAATAATAATCTGTGGCTTAAAAGCCTAAGGAAGCTTAGGCTTTCAAAGGGGTTATAAAACTATATGTAGTGGATGACACAGTGGTATTTCTTCCACGTTACTTTTACTTTATTAATAATAATAATTATCTACGGCATAACAGCCTAACAAAGCTTAGACTGTCAAAGGGGTTATAAAACTATATGTACTGGATGGCACAGAGTACGGGTGTCAATATGTCAGCCGCATAACCGTATGATTGGTATTTGCAACTGAATAGACGTCCTTTAATTTACTTATTACTTATTACTTATTATTATTACTTTGATAATGCTGCTTAATTTAACTTAAATATGTACATAATATCATATCCAAGATGGAAGAAAGTTTAAAAATTATTAGAGTCAAATTTATTATTATTATTAATCTACTAAATGATTTGTAGGATTATTAGTTATTTTCTGTTGAAACTTTTTCATACAGTCTATACAAAATCAGGTGAGTTCTTTAAATTCGACTTATTTACGTACATTTGATAATCCATGGCTTCAAATGTACCTTTTAACATTTGATGTTGTTTTAATTTTAATCACTGCGGAAACTTTAACAATTAACTTTGAAGTTTATGATTAAAATAAATTGATTACCTTGAGGAAGTCATCTAGTGTTAAGGATTTGAGGCCTTTCATGTCGTAAATGTCAAATAATTCTTGGAATTTCTTCGTCTTTGTACATCCTCCTAAAGATCTGATAAAGCCCTCACTGAAACACATTAATACAAATTAGCAATTTATTGAAACATAATTAAATATCAAGTCACTATTATTATTTGAATATCCTTACTTATAAATAATCACTTTATAAGGGTCATTGTGAGTGGGATTCTATAATTAGTGTTATAATAAAGAGATCTTCTGATACTGATTACGATACAGTAGGTCCCGAATCTGTAACATGTTTTTATAATTAGAGCTGCGAAACGTGAGGTTCTACACTAATTATGAAGTTATCATCATCTGAAGAACTACACAGTCTATATACTTATGCGGACTACCACAGAGGTGTGCTGTAAACTGATGAGCACATCAAGGTTTGAGTAAAGTGTTTGATTTCTCCTTCCTCTAATGATTTGATGTTTAGCTAATTGCCACATTGAGAGAACATTATAGAAAATTGTAAATAATTAATGAAGAAATAAAATTGGATCTTTTAATTATTATTTGTGTTATCCGAGTCACTTATAACCATAACATGAGTCTTCTATTTATATTCCTTACAAATATTTCACATGTGTGTACGTGCGGTAATTACATATTGTAATAACAACATTTGCAAACATGTTGATGGACAGGCACGACAGAATTGAGACCAAAATTGTTCCCCCATATCTGTAACTAATTTTGGTTGCAGCAATTTTGAATTTAGACACACATAGTATGTCAAATTAGAGTTGTGATAGCGATGTCGATGAGAAATTAAAAAAAATCGAATGAAAGACTACGGAATCGACGAATTTTTCGTCGGTTGATGTAAAATTTTGGAAAACTAGCGATCTTTTTTTTTCTCTTCGGGGGTCGACGACGATGTATCCAAAACATCGATATTGATTTGGTTCGATGTCAAACAACGAAAATATCGTTTAGCTATTGATGTCCCAATCCTAGCTTAAATTTTAAACTTACACATGATGCTTTCTGATAAGTCCACAACAGTTAGTATCCAACGAAGCAAATACTAGTCTCAGGTAAACAGTGGTTGCTGAATCCCATCCTGGGAATATTAGGTGTTTTGCTCGGGGAAGCTCGAATTTCGGTTCTGGGTGATCCAAATGTGGCTCGTTATTTTGCAGAAACATCCTTCGCCGCGATTCCCCTTGCACAATAAAATTGTGTTTCAAATCAATTAAATTTATAGTGAAAGAGGTGTAGTTCAATAACCAAACAGCGTCTTCACTCAAAAAATTGTAATAAACAATAATTGACCGGTTTCGGTTATTCTAAAGCAGCCTTCTTCAGATAATCTCAAGTCTAGAGGTTACTACACTGAAAAAAATAGTATTATTTTTACAAGTTTAAGCTATGCTTGTTTCGTCTATTCTTGCGGCAGTCGTTATAATAGTTGTGATAATGAATTTGTTCTTGCAGCAAGAAATTATGCTTGTTAACAAAATAAGCCTATTCTTGGTATTAGAAAGCAGTTATACTTGTTTCAAAAATAAAATTAAACTTGTCCTAATAGGTAATTGTTTGAAGTAATATTAGCTATGGTTGTTAATAGTATTAAAATCAACTTGATAGTTATACTCGATACAAAACTAAGCTAAACTTATGGCAAGAAGTAATAGTTTTATAAAATATTAGTTCGTGTTGTTGACAGTATAAAAATCAGACCGGCACTTGTACTTGTTAGCAGTATTTGGCTAAATGCTGTAATCGAAATAAAGTATGAGTAATAGAATAATAATATTAATATTGGTTGTTTATTGTAACGATTTCTAAATAATAAAAAAATAAATTATAAAAACAACAAAAAGCTTAGCTATAAGTCGTCAGCTGGGAGTTGGAGGCAGATATAACATAATACATATATGATCATATATAAAAATAGTAATAACCAGTGCAACATTTAAAACACTTTTAAAAATGTATCTAAATTACAATTGATTAATATAATATTGTAACAAATAATCTAGCGAATTATATAATAAGATACAATAAATTAATAATTATGATCGTACATTAACTATACATTATTTTATTTACACAATAAACACACACATACAATCTTACGCATACATGCAGTAATATTACTAATGGTATTTAAATAATAGTAATTTTATAATAACTACAAAATAAATAAATAAATAATAACAAAATGAACAAACAAGTATACAAATTTTAACAATACATTATTATATTTATATACACACGTACAGTACATACATGCACACATACATACATGCATGCATACTCAGACAAATATTTTCAAGAAATTAAATTTGTTTGTTTAGCCATCTCCCTCCCTTTTTTATTTTAATCATTAAACATTTTATTTGAGTTTTAGGTACCTTATTTTACATTTTTGTATATTCATTCATTTACCAATCAATATTTTTTTTTTTTCGTCTTTTCTTTTCCCCACAGTACTGAGGGCCCAAAACTATAATTTTTCGATACGAATAAGCTGCTTTTAAAAAACTGGCTAGTTTGTCCCAGTCTTTACTACCATTTAATAAATTCAGCACCTCGTCTCTTGGTATATATTGCTCACCTAGGTATATTTGCTTTATGTTTTTAAGCGCAGTGCAGTTTCCTATAGGAAGTGAACTATATCTTTTCTTCTATTCTCCCTAAATATATCACTAATATATTTATATCTAAGTCGATTAGGTAATGAGAAGCTAAATAAATTAATTAATAAAATATCATTAGTAATATTAATAATATTATAGCTTTATAAAATATTTGTTCAAAAACTAATTTAATTGAGCTCTTATGAAGCAAAATCACATTTGGTCCGTTTAAAAAATTAAAAATTTTGCTCACAAAAATAATTATTATAAGTACATTACAAGTCAACATTTAGAGGAATGTGATAAGGAGAGGTCACGGCTTGAAGTAAATCAACTTAAAAAAGGCAAAAATAGTTGAAATAAAATGTAAAATATGATTGTTTCATCAAGATTCTCACTCCCTAGGAGAATAGAATTATTCTATTAGACTAGGGAGTGAGAGGCTATAGGGAGTGAGGTTTTAGTGGAAAATAAGATATTATGTGAACAGGGATGACTCCAGGTTGATCCAGCCTATGTCCAAGACTGTATTCTACAAACTATACTATAAATTAAAAGCAATACTAAAAAAATCACTTTTCTTCATTCAATTATAATGGTCTAGTCTAGGGAGTGAGGTTGAATAAAAATACTCGTTAACATTCAGTACTAAACCACCATAAAAATAAGAAGCCCTGGATTGTAACCTAATAAAACTTAATTCTATCCAGCATGTTGAATTAGTTTTGCCTATTTATGAAGCTAGAGCAACAAATATTGCTTCTCTACAAGTTTTAAAAAATTCTAGGGAGTGAGGTAGAAACCTTGTGACACATATAAAATGTGCTTTTTAGTAAGCTAATAAGCAGAAATTAACCCTTTTGGATCACTTTATGGAAAATACAGGTAAACACTCACAACCTCTCGTATTGGTATATTAAATTTTTGTTTCTAGATATGCAAAAAAAATTAGGCGAACTTGGCCACCCCATGCTTGTGACAGGCTAGGGAGTGAGAAAATAGCATATATGTATATTATTAATTCCCTAGTAGTGGACCCCAGCCTGTCAAAAATTTAGTAGATGTGTTCCCTTATGTTCTTAGGTAATATTTAAAAAAGAATAAAAACTTTATGATTAACACTTTTCTTTTTATGACCCTGTGACACGAATTGTACCGAAATTTTGAAATGACCCTAATATTCTTTCGTTACTATTGTTTATAATTTGGAAGTGAAAATGTCTACTTGTGCGATCACCGATTTCTACCTCATTAATTGGTGGTGAATTTCAGCTTTATATCTTTATATATACTTAGGACACCCAATATATAAGGTAAGTATGTACGTACTTATTTTTATGTTGCTATTCGTTTTTTTGTAGTTATTTATGGTGTACCATATCATATTTTAATTAGTTCCTGAAATATTATCACGTTGTTGAGATTTTCGGTACAGCCTTACAAATATATTTGACAAGAAGAAATAGTTTAATTTTGTATAGGCATGATATTTTGACTGGTGGAATTAACAAACATATCGTTAGTCTTGAAACAAGTTAAGTTATACTTGAGGTCAAGTATAAAAAGGGAGAACCCAACCTTAAGTTTATTACTGTTTCCAGAATAATTTATTTTTGTGATAAGAATAAAATGAACCAGTATTCGTTCTACAAACTTATGTAGAGTAGTGAAAAGAATATTAAGTTCCCTGATACATCCAAGCTTTAAAGGAGTAGGGATAGGTCTTGAGTAGATAGCGGCAGCGTCCCTTTGGTTCAGTTCAACACGAGTTCAACACGAGTAAACTAGCCATACCGTTCACACCTTATTTTCATGTAAAGTAAATTTTATTAATTGTAAAGTTAGTAACATGTCTCAATTAGAGATAATTTTGACTGAAAAAAATTTGGCGTACTTAATCCCAATGTTTAAAGGTAATTAATTGTGTCATTATAAGCTATAAAATAGGTACACTGTTTTACTTAGTAAATATGTTTATAAATAATAGCTTTGAAAGAAATATATTATTTTCTTATAAAATTTTACTTTGTGACTTATAAAGGTACATACTTTATAAAAAAAAAAAAAAATAAGTAAGTACATAATTGTTTTTTTATAAAAAAAAGTAATATATACAATTTTTTTTTTTTAAAAAGTAAATTTTTTTTTTAAAAAAAGTAAATTTTTTTTAAAAAAAATGTACATAGTTACTTTATAAATGATGTAAATGTATTTATATCAATTATCTATACATACACTTTAATTTGATGACTAACTAGCTTATTGTTAACTTTTATTTTTATCATTTTTACTTTTTGTTTAAACAGCTATTTAATTTATTGTATTTTTACTTTGTTTTACTTATTATTTACTCTAAACTAAATTACTCATGTTTTTACTTATTACTTTTAATAAATTACTTATTTTTTTACCTGCTTATTGTAAAAATTTTAAATTGTTTTCATAAATAAATTTAAACATTTAAATAAATTAATTAATTTTACTTAATCTTTTTATTCTACTCCATAAGAAATTTTTAACAATTGTAAATATTTTTTTTTTGGTTTTTGTTTTGTTCTTTTACTTAAAATGTTTATTTTTTTGTATCATAAATAAAATAATATAAGCTTTTTCAAATTCAATTACATTTTACTTCTTTTTAAAGAAAAAAAGTTCTCTCATAAGAAATTTTTAACAATTGTAATAATTTTTTTTTTTTTTTTTTGGTTTTTGTTTTGTTTTTTTAATTAAAATGTTTATTTTTTTGTATCATAAATAAAACAATATAAGCTTTTTCAAATTCAATTACATTTTACTTTTTTTTTAAAGAAAAAAGTTCTCTCAGAGAATACAGATTAGAATTTTAACTTGTACTAAAATTATTACACATGCCAAGTGGTCTTTGCATCTTTATCATGGTCATTTCTTCAGGAGGAAATGTTCTGGGTCTGTAGTAAATTTTGAAATTGCTCCAATGGAATTACTAAATGTTGAGGAATCTAATTTCACACTGTCTACTTTTTGTGTACATGCATGGGATGGCTTGTGAAATTAGATTGCTCAATAAGTAATCTCAAGGTTTGCTATAGTGAACCTATGATATTACCTGCTGTAGAGGTATGCAATGAAGTGTATGCAAATACTACTTTAAGTGTAATAAAGGCAAGTACAAGAATAAAAATGTTTACCGTATTCTCCTAGGGAACTTACCTCAATCCCCCAACAACTCCATTAGATTTCCTGGAAACATGAAGGTAGGTTGGGGAAGTACAACTGTGGCATGAGGAAACAATAAAATGGTTCCTACAAGTATAACGAGCTAGGACGAAGAATTTAAGATTTATAACAGTAGCACCCTATACTAGTATCGACAATAATAAGGGTTCAATTCAATTCTATGTTACACTTCATTCAGTAACAAATGTGATTAAAGGAAGTACAACTGTGGCATGAGGAAACAATAAAATGGTTCCTACAAGTATAACTTGAGCTAGGAAGAAGAATTTAAGATTTATAACAG
This sequence comes from Gerris lacustris, assembly GCA_951217055.1. NCBI lineage: Eukaryota > Metazoa > Arthropoda > Insecta > Hemiptera > Gerridae > Gerris > Gerris lacustris. Next base: position 24,162,665 of record OX578284.1, read on the forward strand.
TAGCACCCTATACTAGTATCGACAATAATATGGGTTCAATTCAATTCTATGTTACACTTCATTCAGTAACAAATTTGCTTAAGCAGAGTAAAGATAATTCTTGGTTGAAGAATAACAAGTCCAGCGGCAATCTTAATTTAGTGTAATGTCAACCCCAGTAAAGTATATTTGAAGTGAATAACAACTATAAGTTGTATATGCACAAGAAAAGTTATCCTTGTCACAAGTTCAATTAGGCCTTTCTAACAACCATAACAGTTGTTAAAGGTAAGGATACTTAAGTTTTATGCTTATTGTAAGAAAAAAAAAATTAACTTAAAACAACTCTATTATACTTGTCACAACAAAAAGTCTAACAAGTATAACCCTATTCTTATCGGGACTCTACAATTCTTGGTTCACAAATAACCATAATTATAACTTGTGACAACGCTATAAGGATTGTCATCAGTATACATTTTTTTCAGTGTAGATGTACACAAGTCTGTCCAGTAACCTCTAGATTATCTAAAGAAGGCTGCTTTAGAACAGCCGAAACCGGTCATTGTTTATTACAATTTTTTGTGTGAAGACGTGGTTTGGATATTGAACTACACCTCATTAAGATGAGTCGCTATCACACAATGGAGAAAATCAAATTATTGCTTTAAAGTTGGAGGCGTTAAAAACCGAAGCAAGTCCGTATGAACAACCACCTTTTAATCCTATCTTATATAGAAAATATTTATACCTTTCTTAAAATTAACTAATTAAATAAGACATTATTAAATCAAGAGGAGAGTATAAATGTAGCACCACTAAGTATATGAGAAAGTTTTGTCCAAATTAGTCAGAAAATATCTTGTTGATTAATTTACTGTGTTAGAGAAGTACGTATTATGGTTTATACATGCCTTATGCAAGTGTAACACGCTATATTGCTACTTTAGATGCTAATTCTGGAGTCCAACTCCCAACCGCAGGGCTTCAGTTCTCATTATATACCAGCACTTCATTCCAAGGAACTAAAGCCTGGATATATAAACATTATCCTTTACTCTTAGTTAACCATAACCACAGCCACCGTCACCTTCTAATGTCGTTTTCCACACACGTGTTCTCATCTCAACACCTAATGCATCCTAACTAAGTTTAACCTTTTTGAAATGTTAGGTGAAATGTGTTGTATTGTCTATTCTAGTCTGGATAATTTGTTACCAGATAAAGAATGTGAAACTTTTTTTTTTTTTTTTTTTTTTTTTTAAACAACATTCTTTATTATTTAATAATTATTTACAATATTATACATAAATATAAGTACATAATTTTATATGAAATAAGTTTGCTGCTATTCTCCTCTACAGGGTTTCCCGAGCGTAGAGGAGGAGTCATACAAATGTTTACCATTAATACATAATATTATACAATAATGAAAATGAGACATATATTTAATGAAGATTGTATTAGATAAAAGAGTCCTAATAAATTTAAAAATGATCTATTTTTAAAATATTAATTTAAAAAATAAAATGTTAATAAATTTGAATTTATTATTTAATGAAGTGTTGTTGTTTTTTTGTTTTATTTTTCAGTTTATTTTACTAATATTATATATTTTTTTTTATTGTAGTAATATTTGAGCTGGGTTTTAAATGTGTTGTAATTATGTAGTTGTCTAATGTGTTGAGGTAGAGAGTTGTAGAGTCTAGGTCCTATCTGAGTCCAGTGTTTAGTGCCTGTTGTGGTTCTAGATCTTGGTAAGGTAAGTAAGTGTTGTTGAGCTAGTCGTGTCCTATGTGTGTGTGTTATTTGAGTAAATTCGTTCAAGTATTTTTTAGTCATAAGCTGTGTAGTGTAAGTGAATAATTCGGTTACATTTAAAATGTTAAGGGACTTGTACAATCCAAGTGGTGAATCATATCTATTTTTTTTACATATTACTTTTTTTATTACATATTACTTTTACATATTACTTTTACATATTACTTTTATTAGTAAAAGTACTTATTTCTTTATTTTTGCTACTGAGCTTACCGAAGGTAAAGTAAGCATTGTAATTATTCTGAAGAACGACATTTCTTTTTGTTTCTCCAAAATCAAAATTTCCTCAATCCAAAATATGATTTAGGCATCAGGAAAGTTGTTTGGCCTCTTGCCTGTCTCTGGGTCTGTGGATCTGTCCGTCATCATTTTTGCAAATTATTTCTCCAAATCGTTAAAAACTAACTCTGTGGCGCAATAGCCCATGGAGGGGCCGAGGCCTACCAAAGGACTTTACGACTATGTATTTGTAATGGATTTCACGGGTTTAGTGTGTTGCACCATCAGCTAAATAAACCTTACAATTAGCATACAGAACCAGCAAGTCGCCACATCACATAATAAGCTACCCATTTATGTAATGATAGAGATGCTATATGAACACTAAGCTGGGGTGGGGGTCGGTCAGGAAATTGAACCCACCCCTGCGGACACCGATCCAAGATGTCACCATTCACCATGCCCTATGCTGTTTAACTTTATTCATATTTAGAGCCAACTTTTCCCCTACTCCAGCTACCAAGGCCTCCTTTTGTAAATTGTAGTACATTTAAGTACCGATTGTAAAATAAGAATTAGAATAGTCAGAAGAATAAAGATATTGTTAATGTTTGGGGAACATTCATCCCAGAAACAATTTAAAAGAAGACATCTATCAATGTATATTATGTGCAATAAAGTCAATTTTAGTTAAGAGATTACTTATTTTAAGCACAATCTCTTACTTACAATAACTCATTACCTATTTCTCCAATGATTCTTTCAGATGCCTTCCATGGAGATTTCTTGTGCAATGCTCGCAGTCGTTCCCTTTCCTCGTCCACTTTTCCTGTTCGCCTACCTGTAAGTAAAGTATCGTCCAAATAGATTATCATTCAAAGAGTAAAACTAGTCTCATAATATTTTAATTTTGGTTTATTCTTGTTTAAAATATACATTTTAAAACATTCCTTTAGTGGCGCCTTTGAACAGATTTCACTCAATATAGTTTTTGTTTAATTTTCAATAAGAGCAGTTAAAACACACAATTTAAGTCTTAGCTCTCTGGGCTTTATTTCGCGTTTAAGAAGCATGTTTCATTCTCGAACTTTTGTTTCTTCACTAAAGAGTCTTGAGTTATTTGTCCTTAAACGTGCAAGGAGCAAGTTTAAATCCAGTGTTAAACCGGTAACCGGTATAAAGCAAAGAAATGAGTCCGTGTGATAACATGCCTTTACAAAGAGTTATGTTTTGATAATGACCATGAACAAATATTTATGTTGTTGATAAAAAGCATAATCAAAGATCTGTATGTTGTCGATTACGATCATGAACAAAGATTTACGTTGTTGATAGCGTTTATGGACAAATATTTATTAAAACACAGACTAGCGGTAGTCATGATACCAAACACCGCTGACAATCTATTTTTCATCATTACTGTAAATAAACATATTTGTTTGGGCTCATAGTTTTTTTTTTATAAGTGTGTACGTTTTTCTTTGTTTACCATCGAGCTTTCCATGGATATGGAACAGCAAAGAACACTAAACTTTGTGGTGTGTTTGATCTATTCTATTAAAATATGTTAGTTTGCCTATGAACTCGTTCATGTGTTTTAACATGTAAGTATATTTGTAACAAAATGTTAAGTTAGATTTTAAAAATGATAATGCCTTCTGTTTTTCAAATGTGCAGATATGGATACCTACGGATTCATTTGCTTTTTACAAGCTTTTATTTAACTTGCAATGTTTGTATGTATGTATGTATGTTCGGGGTCAAATCTTGCAACTGAAAAAGCAGTTATCCTCAACCGATTGAATTGAAATTTTGCATACACGTTTAGTTTGGATGACAATGCATGATTAGCTAAGTGAAGTCATTCTAAATCCAATATGGCGGGCAGTTCAAGATTGTGAACTAGTTATTTTTTAAGTACACACATGATATGGGTATCAAATGAAAGGGTTTGCTGAGAAGAATACGAATAAAAGAAATTTTAATATAAAATTTAATATATTTTAATAATACAAATTTTTAAAATATTTCTTTTTATAATCAACTTATTTTACGTAATCATTTCTCTGAAAATTTCTAGGTGTATTTAGTTTTTAAACTTGGTTTAAAACCCAATTTATCATAACAATTACTCTTTCAATCGCAGTTCTGTGTTCATCATACGTGCAACTAACACGTTTAAAACCCACAAACAAAGAAATTTAACTTAACGCTTTGTTTGTTTCTGAACACTATGACGAAATTTGGGGGAAGCAGATCCATCATGTGATTGTTGACGTAAATCCATTCACACACCTCATTATCTTGAAAATATTTAAATACAAATCTTTTATCTACTTAAAGATAAATTTAGCTATTGTTTAGATGAATCTCAGAAATACTGTCGTCTTTTCTTTATTGGTATAAGCTATCTTTAAATAAACTTTAAGCTGTATCTTTAGATTTCTTTTATCTTTAAATCATACCAAAAACAATGATTTGTTCGAAAAAACAGCATTATGTTCTCTCACTAGGGATCCAATCCCGCTGCTTTTTCATTGGAATATTTATCTTGAAGATTCTAAGATTGGAAATTTTCCATTGTAATTTTTCATCCAAATTATTCATGCAAATATTTTTAATAACAGCTTCCAGAAAAACAAGCTTTAACTTAAGCAAACTATATCAGCTTATTGAAAAAACCAGAATAGCTAATTTAGGTCATCATCACTATAAATTTCAGTTCACTATTAATGATCAAAGAAATGTGTTGATACAGTCTGTATTAAACAATTAAACATGATATTTGATAATGAACTGATTAATAGCACTGTTTAATTATTATTATTTTTTTTTATTATTTTATTTTTTATTTGTTATTTATTTTTTTTTTTTTAAGAGTGCAAAGTGTGGGTCGTTAATATCACTATTTTACTACGTTTTTATTAGCTTGCATTCTTGTTTGTTTGTCCGGTACAAATCTGGCAATCGATTTCTAACTAACTTCCCGAATAGATAGACATTTGAAACTTTTAGCATAGCTCAGAACACGATGACAATGCATTATTTTAATACTTTTAGCCATCTTTCAGCAGAATTTAATTAATTTTCAGCAAATTTTGCTGTGCGGAAAGTTAGTTCGGAAAAAATCCGCAAGTTATTTTATTTGTTTTGCCATATCCAATATTTAAGCAATCTTCATTTTGACGGGTATCAAATTTGTTATAGATAAACATTGAATGACAGGAAAACAGGAAATATCGATTATATTATTTATCGATTATATTATTATCAACATTCCATACGATTCAACAGAAAATTTAAAAACGTAGTCCATAAAAAGTTCTTTTTATCTTGAAATTATTTGTTTTATACAATATGAGTAAAATCCACGGAATCTTAGTTAAAACAACTAATATTAGATTTGTGTTGCCAAGAACACTTGTTTTGTGTTGCATATTGTAACATACAATGATTACTATTTAGAAAGAGGTAGGTTTTCAGAGATTATTGTTAAGCTTTTTTTAAAAAAACATGAATCCATATTTTACCTTTACTGTCATAGTTGTCTTGTGCCTCGAAGCAGACGGGTGGTACTAATGCAGGTATATACACCCAGTTAGGTAAGTAATCCGTGAGGAATTTCGAAATTTCTGACCCCATAAGAGGGTTTGCTCCTTCTTTATTATTCTGTTTTTAATTTAGTTCTCCCCACTTTAATTAAAGCTAAAAAAAAAAAAAAAAAAAATTAGTAATATTGGTGAGTGGTATATTTTCCGTGGGTTATTTCTTTAATACTTTCTTGGTTTTCCATTTAAATCCACAACTCAAACGAAAGATTTTAAACCCGACGTTTCGATTTTACTATCTGAGTCTTAATAACTCTATTTTTCAAGTTGTTTCTTTCATTTATTATGACGATCACGGGGGAGTAATGTTTTAAATAAATATAAATCATATGTTTTCCTCGTTAGACTAGTAGTAGTAGTAGTAGTAGTCTAGTACATTCTACTAGAACGGGTAGAACGAACCACTTGTTCGAAACTTGCAATTAGGCCATCACTTAGGCCCTTTTTACGCCCCGCGGTAGAGAGTTCCAGCCACTTCACACATCATACCTCTGTACAATGTACCACCGAAGCGAGTATGATGTGATCAATAGTGAGCCATATAAATCAGAGCGTCACGCCGAGGAATTAAACCCCGTCTCGTTCCACTCATGATTCAGTGATGGCCGAGCAGACGTGGTTAAACCCACACGGCCACGCTGGCTCTCCTCGTTAGACTATAATCAGTCATGTGCTTATTAATAATATGTGCATCTTACTTGTTTATTCTAAAAGTTGGACAAACTTTCGCAGGAATTAGAAATAATTTTCTATTCTCTTTCATATCAATAACTAAGATTCGAAAAATGGAGCAAATATTTTCCTTGTTTCAAACGTTACAGTTACTATAACTAAGATTATGTAGGTACTCATTTACTTTTTTACCCGCTCATAAGTCGGTAACCAAGTTCTCGTATTAGGTGCCAGACAAAAGTGTAACTGGTTTCCCACTTCCCACCCAATATTTGTTAACCACTTATAAGGAATTCTTTTGTCTAAATAACTATTATGACAAAGGGATTTTTAGTTAAAAAAAACTTTGGGGCAAAGGAACGCCACACATAATATGTAAAGATAATAATAACAGTTAGTATCAACTATCATAGTTATTACAAGGGATAGTTATTACTATTACGGATGATATTACTTTATCTCAGAGTGATTTAGTTTAAACATTCCTTTCTCTTAATAGGTAATTAGACTAGGGGATATTATTATTTCTATATAGATGAGTATTTGTATTCCTTTGTTTAATTTTCATACGCACCTAGGTCATGTCAAATTTGGAAAAAAGGGGAGTAGCAAAGTAAAAGAATTGAGTTAAGTGTGAAAATTGCTAATTTCACAAGTTTTAGATTATTTCTGCCACAAATTTGTCTAGGGAAAAGGTGGAAAAAATAAAAGGTTTGAAAATTTGAGTACATGAAATGATCTCTTAAGCTCTTTTCTTTTATTATCAAGCTTCCCTGAAATCTGTAATAACGTTATTTTATACTATAGGTACATTCAGAATTTGGACTTGGATCAAAGTCTAGATAACTATTAAAACAAAGAGATATAAGGGGTAATTTTAAGTAAAAAAAATGTGCCGAATTGCATATCCTACGCATAAGCAGTACAACTTATTTTATATATACGTTACAAAGTACTTAATATATATACATACTATAACAGAAGTATATATAATTATTTTTTTAGAATAAGGTTCAAAAGAAAGAATGTTGTGGCATTTTTACGTTTAAAATCACTGGCGATTCAAGGCATTTTATTGGTGTTTAAAGGTTTCTGTTGGAATAGAAAAAAAAAAACAGAAAACATCAAAGTCTTTTGAGGTGACTAAAAAACTAAAAGATGTGTGAAGGCGAAAACTTTATTAAAATTAATTCTACAAAGCGAGTGGACAGAGCTTTCGAAAATGTGCCACCATCAGTGGCTTTTTGTATAAATATTTATTATTAACCATTGGACTGTAGAATGATTAGTTCACATTCAACTTAAAGTCTACTTTGATATCATAAATTAATAAATGTGTGATATATACATATTTCAAAACAAATACCTAATTGTTTTGACATATTTTTTGTTGAGTTAGTGTCAAAAATTCAAGTTTAGAACGACGACAGTATTATCGGGGTGACTAACATGATAATTCTATCGTGAAAGTACTATTACCGTGTAAGTGAGTCTAAACCAGTTGATTTTGGCTGGAAACTTGACCCACAATAAACAGTTTTTTTCATTCAGTATTTTCCCCATTCTAAAGGTGTAACCCCAGGTTCTATAGTTATGGTCCCAGAATCTATATACATCGACCCAATTCTATGTACAAATTAGTGTTATTTTTTAAAGAAAAATATAACTCACTATTACCAAGTGTTTGACTTGTGTCTTGAGACAATATTCAAGTGAATCGTTCAGTGAACTTCAAAATTACTTTGTTCTATATTATCTGTTTCACTAATTGCTGTTACTTCATTTATTTGTTAGTTTATAAATGGTGTGGAAATTTCATTAAATTAAGGTGTCACTTTATAACTGTCAATCTTTTTACAAGCTTTTACTAAGCTTCATTTGCCTGTCAGGGATAAATCTTGTATAATTTATATGCTACGTCTTACTTACAACAGGATAGTGGGTGGAAACTCAATTTATTTACCAACTTATTTTTTAATCTGATTATCTGGATTAGTAATGTCACTGAATTTAGTTCGCTTTGTATACACTTTTGCCTGCATAAGCAATGTTACCAAATAAAATTATAAAGGCAAGCTTTAAAAAAACTGCTGATTAAATGTTTTGGATTTTTTTGTAATTATGAAGATTGAATAAATGTGAGGTCCTACATTCACAAAATAATTTTTATCAAGAGCTTACTAGGAAAAGAAAAAAAAAAAAAAAAAAAAAAAAAAAATACAACCTATAGCTGTAGCTGCAAAACGACACTAAGATGGGAGGAATTCATCCCAAAATAGATGAAATTATTCAACTTCACATTTATTCACTCTATATAGAATTAATAACAGCGTTTTTTCGCATCCAAAGGAACAAACATCACAGATTTACACCTATAAACCAAGGAAGGGGGTAAGAGTAAATCCTTTGACTAGGCTCTAAATCCTTCACTCTATACTATCCCATTATTAAATAAGGGTAGTATATAAGTAGAGTAAAGAAGCTCTAATTACATTAACCATAGCTAGGAGTATGAGTCCAACCACTTACTAAACAAAGAAATTGCAACTTGAATGGCTGTTTTTTTTCTTAATCTGCAACATATGCCAATAAAGGATTTTTTATTTTTAAAAAAATTGGCCTAGTATGTTTCAGCACACTAAAGGATCTGAAGGCAATTTAAAAATTAGGAGGAGTTCGCTAACCAGCGTAATCGGCCCAGCCGTATCAAGATGACGACCATTTAAAGGGAGCATAATCGACCCAGTCATATCAAAAAGACGACCATTTAAAAGCAGCATCATCGGGCCAGCCATATCCAGGCGGTGACCATTTAAAAGCTGCATAATCAGCTCAGCCGTATCAAGATGACGCCTATTTAAAAGCAGGATAATCGACCCAGCCGTATCAAGATGAAGACCATTTAAAAGCAGCATAATTGGCCCAGCCATATCAAGACGGTGATCATTTAAAAGCAGCATAATCAGCTCGGCCGTATCAAGATGATGACCATTTAAAAGCAGAATAATCGCCCCAGCCTCATCAAGACGAACATTTAAAAATTTGTTTTAGCAATAACTTTTGAATAATTTATTACTAGTGATGCGACGTAACGCATAAAGAACTTGCGTAGGAAAATTTATATTTTAGTTTTATATATACCATATTTTATGACTAGAGAGGTTAAAAAAAGAAACACAACAATATTGTCACCACAGTTTTTATAATTAAATAGACGCGTTTCGACTTACAATGTCATCTTCAGCATGCGTGTTAACTTGGTAAGAGTGAATGTTGTAACTAAACCTGTACTGTAAGAGTGAATGTTAATGTTGTAATTCACTCTTACTAAGTTAACACGCATGCTGAAGATGTCATTGTAAGTCGAAACGCGTCTATTTAATTATAAAAAAATTGTGGTGACAATATTGTTGCGTTTCTTTTTTTAACCTCTCTAGTCATAATTATGAAGTGGTACCACAAAATCTCAGTCAAAACAACCAACTATTCATACCATATTTCTTTTTAGTATGACTACCAGGAACTATTTTTCAGAGGAAAACTTATCTTAATCTACCCAAAAGGATTGTTATAATTATATGTAACATATAAGTATAAAATGTTTTCCCAACTCCCAAATTTCGTTTTTTTTATTTTTTTTTAGTTTAATTAGAAGATTGCAACAACATAATTTCATGTTATAAGCAATAATGATGTGTGTTTTTACTATCACGATTGATTTGAAGTTAGAAACTGTGCAGTACCACAGATACTAGCTTGAATTATTACATATATTTAGAAGTTAGGCATCACTCAATAAATCACGTGGCCACAGCCTCTTTAGACGTCGGGGAGGATTTCCGGGAATGAATGGTAATGGCAGGTTTGTGGAGTCATAGAAGGATTTGTATCGAAATATGGCTTGGTCATGGACAAAGGGGACTTTAAGGTCGTTGTGAAGGGTGAAGTTAGAAACGTAGAAAGGAGCCTGGACTATTCTTCTTAGGATTTTGGACTGTAGGGGCTGGATACGATAGGAGTTTGAACGCTTGGTGCAACCAAGCGTTCAACCCCCCTCTCTCCCCCCCCCCCCCCCCCCATTTCGGGCACATTTGTTTCCTAAATTCTGGAAAAGAATATTAATTTCTTAATTATAGCTACATCTTCTTTTCCTACTCTTCAAGACCCTCAAAACAATGTACAACAGGTCAGACTGAATAACATTTTTGTTTAATCGTTCGCCGTATTGGCCACTGTCTTGAAAAATATTAAGTACATATATCAAATTTCCAATACTACACAGTTGTTACAAATGCTGAGATGAACCTGCGAGCTGAATTTCGGTCAATTTTCTTAAATCGGTCAATTTTTACGCCAGTTATCGTATGACAAACAAACAAATATACAATCCTCTGTCAAAATCCAGGAGTCTCTGAAATGAAGAACTCACTATCCTTGTTCAATAATAACGTGAAACATACGCCCTTATTTACATTCTTTTTTTTTTTGTTCAAACAAAATGAAACTACTTCGAAGTGTCTTCCCAATCTGTTCCCAAGATAATAATATAAAAGATTTTTTGGGGACGGATTTATTTCTCTCAAAATATGCGACGAGAGAGGGGTCACGAAAAACGCATTTTTCAAATAAAACATGCCGCAAAGATGAATTGGTAAAAAAATTAAACCAAGATATACATTTGCACTCAGAGCGTCTTTTTCTTTTATTTAACATCCTACATGTCACAATTAGTAAATAAATTGTAACCCCTAGTTTTTGAGGGATTATCATTTTGGGCTTCCCAATAATTTTCCTTTGTTTTTGATTATTACACAAAACTACATAACATAACTGCAAATTTTCAACTTCACTTCTAATTTTTGAAGGGTTATCTTTATGGCCTTCCCCATCATTTTCCTGTGTTTTGGTTATTGCATATAACTACATAACATAACTGCAAAGTTTCAACTTCACTTTTAATTTTGAGGGGTTATCTTTATGGGCTTCCCCATAATTTTCCTGTGTTTTGGTTATTATACATAACTGCAAAGTTTCAACTTCACTTTTGGAGATCAGGTGCGTCACTGGCAGAAATGCGCATGAATGAATTCCTCGTTTTGCCTACGGATCCTAACAATCAAATAAGCTCTATTATATCTTTACATTAGCTTAGGTTGAAAGTAAGCCTCTATCGTCTATACTAACATACACTAGTTAAGATTAGAGGAATGCGTCCATCCAACTGTCAGATAAGATGATAAATACTGATGCACAGTAACCAACACTGATCAAAGCTTCTACTGACTCAAGAGATGGAAAAGCAATACTCACTTGTCTTAAAATGGTTGAGAAGAAGGTTTTACTTAATTAGTACATAGAGTATAGAGTGACTCAAAACTAATTTATACGAGTGTAAAATGAAGGCATCTATTCTCTCAGCAAATGTAGATTTATCTATTTTCTAACCAGGACTAACATACTCCATCGTCACTGTTATATTTACTCGAATTTCTGTTTCATATTTATATTAGTGTATATCAATGTGGTAAATTATTAATGGCTTGATACAAAGCATTCGGTCATACATTACATTCACAAAAGGAAGGAAGAATTTTTTTATAAATAAAAGACTGTATTCTTAAAATAAAAATAAAAACAATACAAACTAATCAATAAAATTAATTATAACTTAATGAGATGTGAGGATTCTAGACACAGGACATAAAAAAAAATGGTTTTAAGAAAAGACTAGGAATAAAGGAAGAGGGAGGGGAGAAGGTAATTATTCTACTTTATCATACGAAAATTAAGTCAATTATCACATTTAACCATAAAAACTGACCAATTTGTAAACATTTTAGGTCTACATTTAGTGAATCCTATGTGATTGGTCCTATTTGTGGTTAAATAGGGTACTACCAGTATTTCACCCACTTAACGGTGTCAATTCACCAAAGTTGTTCACATTTATACTTATACATACAGTTATTAATCTTTTAATTTTATAATGAAATAAAAATGTGTTTCTATTCTATTCTATTCTATTTCACCACAAAAACTGACCAATTACAAACAATTTTATTTATACCTAATAAAATATAAATAATTGGTCCTATTTGTGGTTAAGTTTTATTGCATAATTAATAATTAACCACAAAAACTGACCGATTTGCAAATTGCTTGTCTACATAATATATGAATCCTTTATAATTGATCCTATTTGTGATTAAATGTTATTCTTTTTTATGATATTAGCAATAGGTGACCACAAAAACTGATCAGTCAGCAAACTACGTAAGTCTACTTTATCATTCCTTGATCCTATTTGTGGTATTTCATTCATTTATTTTATAATTGACTATTTTTTTAATGAAGAAAAACTTTTTTTTCTTCTTGCTTTTAAGTGGAAACTGAAATGCCCTTATTGGAAATAATCGAATTTTAGTTCGATTTAGGTTTGAATATTGGTAGGTAATTAAGTGACTTGAGTGATTATATTAGCTCAAAATTATTTTAAAAGATAAACCGTACTATAATATAATGCGTACCGAAAATGATATGGTATTAAGTTATCTTAAATATGTACATATCGTTGAAAAGTTGAGTTTTTTATAAGTAGATGTTCGGAAAATATATAGCACTCAAAGTTTGGTGTCTGTAAGGATAAGGTGTTTTTAGGAAGGAAATTGATTTACAATTTAGCAATGTGTTCGGCTTGAGCTTGGAAAAGCCTGGCCTTGGCGTGGGCGACTTCGGGGGTGTCAGCGAGATAAGTAGGAGCAGGTTGGACGGGCAAGTTGGTGGCAGCTACCCTGAATCCGTTGTGAGGATCGCTAACGTAGGCAGCAGACTGAACGAGACCGTGGGCATCGAGGTAAGAGTAACCTAGGAACAGAGAAGGTGTATATTAGTAACTGAAATATACATTGTTGACAAAAAAAAGTCTTATAATAGGTCTGAATCTTCCGAACACCGAGTCTGGGAATTTTTGGGCCCGGGAAGTGAACTCAGATCTGTATTGGTCACTCAATATTAATAGATATTATATTAAAACTAAATTAGACCCGCATTACTTACAACAATAATTATATTAAAGAGGAAAGTATAAAAAACATACCCATCCGCCAGGAATTGAACTCAAAACAGACTGCCAATTGGTGTGGCACATTGCTTCCTCGCATCCTATCACTTTACGTACTTTATTGATTTTATGTTTTTACAATCCATTATTGTCTATTTTGTTTAATTGTTTCCCCTGTTTTTTTTAATTTGTCAAAATTGTTGATTTTTTACATGAATTAAAGTATTAATTTAGCAAAAGTTCTAATCCAAATTAATCTGGGGCAATCTGCCGGGTACTTTCGATTAACCATAAAACTTTCATACAAATCAGATAAGTACTTTTGAAGCTATAGGTATAAATAAATGTATATTTGTGCGCATGTGGAAGAGAAACAAATAGGCACAGAAGGTTCAAACTTCTCTTATATGGGACCAAGAATAGGCTAATCATGACTTGCCATCCAAATTTCATTAAAATCGGACGTGTAGTTTTTAAAATATGTTGGTTAGCAAAAATAGAGCGATAGAACGACCAGATACGGAGCCAAAAATGTTCTCTGATATCTGAAACGGATTTCTGTTGGAATTTTTTAAATCGGGGACATAAAATATTTTCGTTCTTCTCAGATCGATTACATAGCTTCCGTTACCTTGGGTAAGCTCGGAAGCAAAACTAAATCAATTCCTCCCAAAAAGGATGTTTTACTAAATATTAAATATTTTTAGATAAGTGTGATTTCAAAATCGACGATGAACATTTATACCATTGAGAATAAAAAAATTCTGTTATAAAGAATATCAGAAACTTATAATAATAATTGTTATAGGTTGTATAATTTTAGATTTATTTTAGGGATTTTTTTTTTTATCTTCATTTTTATTATATATATTTTTTTTTAAATTCTTTTTGTAATTTTCAATTAGCGATTGAAAATAAGAAATATAAGTTTTCTTTTGGTTCGAGTTTTCCATTAACCTATTTGATAAAGATATCGATCTGAGTGGCATTCAAGTGTCGTCTATTTGTTGAGACAGCACTCTGGAGATTACCTTATATGGACTACAGTCCCAAGGGGCTATGTTAATTAATTTAAGTCAATCCTCTTAGCAAAGGCCTGGTTTTCTTCCTTAAGCTAATGCTTGATACTCATTTATCAAATATTCATTAGCAATGGCTTATTTTATCCTTGAGGTTTTACCTTATTTCCATTGGCTCAGAAGTGTTAAATGATATTGCTTAGAAGAAAAATATATTCAGGTACAGATTGAATATCATGTTTTTAAATTATGTTTTTTATCATAGAGAAAAAAGTGTTTTTCTTATAATTGTTTTTCTTAAGGCGTTTTTTTTATAATTGCATTGTAATCCAAGCATTTTTTCGCTTTTTTGTAAGGCTTGCTTGCTACTATTTGTACCTTTATTCTTATTTTTAATAAAAAAAATCTTGAATGTCATATTTATTAATTTTAGAGATGGCTAAATAATTCAAAATATCAAACGACAATTTATGGAACTCTATGATGATCAGAGATGTTCTTTGATTTGTATGTAAATCATATTATTCTCTTATTTTCTTTAAAGAAACAAAATAATTTAAAATGAGGGGATTAAGTACAGATATACATGTTGAATGTCTTGCTTACCTCCTCTGGTGATTCCATCAGCAGTCTTGATTTCCTCCTTGGCAGAGGGACCGCCGGCGTAGCCATAGCTGTATTCACCGAGTTCATTCTGAGCATGGTACTGAGAGGCGGTTACTCCAACGGCTACTGGGGCAACAGCAGCTACGGGGGCGGCGGCTACGACGGTGGGTGCAGCAGCGACAACAGGGGCGGCGGAAACTACAGGGGCGTGAGCTACAGCAGCGGTCCTTACTACAGCAGGAGCTACAGCAGCGGTCCTTACAACAGCAGGAGCTACACCAGGAAGAGCTTCAAAAACGGGAGCGGGTACAAGGGGAGCAGTAGCATAAAGTTGGGCAGCATCGATGGAAGCTTGAAGAGCATCCCTGGCCTAAAAATATATACACAATATATGAATTCTTTCATTTGCCATCATTATTCAATGTTAATTTTATAAATAATATATGTTTATAATTAAAATATTCTACCGAAGAAGAGTAATAGTATGAAAATAAATAAAACAATAATAATAACAAATAAAAATGTAAATATTTAAAATAATTGAATAGTGACTAAAATTTTACCCTAGTTTGTTCAACGGCAGCAAGGTGAGCAGCGCGGGCATTAGATACAGCAAGAGTTTCGGAAACAGAGACAGGAGGGTTGTATGCAGGGGCAGCTTGAGCACTCCTGGCAAGGGCTACATCAGCGGATTCGATAACAGTAGAATCATCATAGTAGTCGTTGGAAGCAGGTGCGATGGGAGCAGGAGCAGGAGCGGGTACAAGGGGAGCATCAAGACCTGGGGAAGGGGCAATAGCTTCAGGAGCAATAGCAATAGCTTCAGGAGCGGGAGCAAAAGCTACAGGAGCAGGTGCTAAGGCAACAGGTTCAGGCTGGGCAATAGCTACAGGTGCAGGAGCAAGGGAAATAGGTGCGGGTGCGGGAGCGAGGGCGATAGGAGCAGCAGGAGCAATAGCAACAGGAGCGGGAGCAACAGCAACAGCCTGCTCAATTACTTCTCCGGTAGGAACAGCAGGACCAACGGGCAAGTTTGTGGCGGCGACCCTGAATCCATTTACATCATCACTTACATAAGCAGCTGATTGTACAAGGCCGTGTCCGTCGACATAGCTGTAACCTAAAAAACATATATATGTATTAGTTAAGGCACAAAATAAAAATATTATAAATAACATAGTATGGTTATAAGGCAATGATGAGGGTATGGAATTATTATGCAATTAAATTATTTTTAGACACATTATTTGTATTTACGAGTAACCTGCTGGTTGCAAATTGTTATTTTGTTATTGGATTACCTAAAATATAGGAAGAAACGAATGGTCACGATACCATTACTTTTAACTTAATCTTAATCTCCGCTATGTCCTTGACTTGGTACAGTCCAGAATAATTTAAAAGTAGGAGGAAATCTCGCTCTACGAGAAGGATGCAGAAGGTTAAGTAAGCTGCACGTAGCAATTTGCATCGAATGAAACAAACTCCTATTCTATCAATTAAGCACATGAGACTAGGAAGTGATTGTCTACCATTGCAATTTGATTTGAACTAAAAATACCACAGAGCTGAACAAAACAAACGGTTAGGTAAGTACGAGTAAGTAGTGATCTTTCTTCATATATCTGTACTGGGAATAACTTTTCTATTTATGTTTTGCCTTGTATTATATGAAAATAAAATTCATATTATGATCATCTCTTAAACATATAAATATTTTATGGTTTGTTTTTCTAACTAATTCTTCAAAGCTTAATCAATTTCGAATTCACGTAATAGTTTTATTCGCAACCACAATACCACTTTCTTCTTTATCTAACTGCAGAAAAAAATGTAAATATTAGAGAGAGACTATGCTTAAACCACACACATTGATTCATAATATTCTAAACCAGGGGAAATTAACCCTCGGAAATCCCCAAGAGAGAATTATATATTAATGATCCATTCAACTTAAGGTATCACTTAGAATGAGGAAAAACCAACTTAGTTTCTGTAACTTGTTTCTAAATGTTTCTGGGTTTAACCATTGACACCTTAAAACTAAAATAATTTTATAATTCATCTGTGAATTCTTTTTTCTGTGCTATGTGCTTGCGATGATTCAATATAGCATTGATTTACTTTTGATCTGTGAAAAATTCAGAAATACATTCATTTCTGTTGGCAACCCATTACTCAAGGCCAATAAGGCTAGGCACACACTGGGGGCAAACAGTCTGCAGACTGCCTGCGGACTGTCTGCCTCAGTGCAAAAGATTGTCGCCCGGCGACAATCTTTTGTTTTGCCCCCCGTGTGCGCCTAGCCTAAAAATCACAAACAAGTACCAACATTAATGATTTATTAACTACCTCCACGGGTGATTCCATCAGCAGTCTTAGTCTCTTGTTTAGTGGAAGGACCTCCGGCATATCCATAGGAGTATTCACCAAGCTCATTCTGAGCATGGTACTGAGAAGAGACTACGTGAGTCGAAGGGATAATTCCACCATATGCCAAACTGCAAACCAGCAGCAAACCAATCTGAAACACAATCAACAGATCTTATAAGAACTTTAATTGATTCATAATAATATAATTCTTAACCTAAAGTAACCATTAGAAACAATAATTTTAGTACATAGTAAGATTTTCATGGAATCTAGCCTAGTCTTCGCAAGGCGTGTTAGATTTTACCTTCGTATTTATTTTAATTTTTAGAATTTTGAGGTCATCCAAGAAACCCTTAAGCTTTTGGTAGTTCGTTCGTCCGTCCGTCGCAACTTGGAGTATATCTCCCGACCTACTGTATAGCAAAGATTTGAAATTTGGTATACAAGTTAAACTTTTTGCCAAAAAACTTAAAAACCATTGCGAACATAAACACTCAAAATTTGTATGATCAGTGATCAATTGCGAATTGATCACAATATTTTATATTTTTTATAATTTTTAAATTACAAATATATATCGCGTTTCCAAAATGGTGGCTATTTTACCCACGAAAAAATTAAAACAAAACGCAAAAAATGACCCGCTAAATGATGGGTACCATTTTAAAGGTATAGAAATTTGGTTCTCAATTGTTCTTATATATATCGCGTTTCCAAAATTTTACCCCTAAAAGAACCAAAAACTTCATACCTAAGATACTGAAGTATAATATTTCCACACTATTCTTCTCAAAATTTCAACTTTTATGTGTATTTTAGTTAAAAAAAATTAATTATAAGATAAGGATAAGAATATTGGTTTCTTTGATTAAAGAAAAATAATAAAATAGAGTGCAAAGACATCTATATTACAGCGTTCAATTATTAATCTTCATTTTTATATTCTTCTCTTCTAGAATAAAATCTTCTTTTTATCTCGATAAAATATTTTAAATCCAATTTGCTTGTAAATTCCTTCCAGTTTTTTTTAAAAAGGTTTTAAATTCTAATGCTGCCCTTCGTTTACATCTAGTACTACTGTTTCGAGTTGAAAATCCCCCGCCTTTACGGTTGCTAACTTCATTTAATTTGTCTTTGTTTAGTCTCAATTCCTTGTTATACATTTCAGTGGTAAATATTCCGTCTTTTATTTAACGAAATTATTTTTATTTTATGAAATTTTTCGTTCTCTTCATTTTTTTTAAGTAGGAGCTTTTAAAAAGGAGAATTTCTCTAAGATTATTTTTATTATCATTTATTTCTTTTAATGTGTTTTTAACTCTTCTCTCTTAAATTTGTAGCCGTGTTTTTACTCTCTCTCTCTCTCCTTCTCCCCTATTCTTAAAATGAGAAAAATGTATTTTCCAAATTGTGGTGTTAAGTACGCTTTACATCACTATAATCAGGAAAAAGGCAGCCTCGTATTTATATAAAAAAATAAAACAATAAAAATTATAATTTTAGTCTATTTATGCAAATATAAACCAACCAATAATAAAAATATAATTGCGAAGAAAATAACGATTATTGTAAATATCAAGAGGTCGGATAGGATTATTTCTACAGCAATCTTTAATAATAATTAAATTTTACCACGAAATCAAGTTATTCCCGATTAATTATGACATGTAGTATCGGAAAAAGAAACAAATACTTTATTGTCAAACTACACACAAGATTAGATTCAATTATTTTAAGTATTTCTACATTTAGTCTACTTATTAGTCTAAAAGATGGTGCATTTTTTATAGAGTTTTCATGAAATTATTGATTACATAATAATACTCAAAGGGCAACATTTACTACGTTCACACATCGTTTTGAAAATGGTTTTGAAAACGATCCTCTAGTTCAAAACGATGTGAGGACGGAGAACGACGGATCGTATCGGTTTAAATCCACTCCACCAAAAATACGTGATCGGAACGGGGGATCGAATTCAAAAGCTCGTATGAACAGGTCGTGGAGGGGATCGAGATATCAGATTATTTTACTCTTTTCCTCTTTTTTAGTTGTTTGTTTTCGTGAGCTTTCGTTTCTCTTTTTTTTAACTGCAAAAACGTTTTTAAACAAAACTAATACTACAAAGAACATGTAAAAACTTTTAATAACTTGTAAATAAAATGTAAAAATTCGCGGACATATTAGGTAACAAGATAGAAGGTTTTACTCGTGACGTCACCGTTATGAGATCTCGAAAACAAATATTTCGGTCACCTGTATTTTTTGTTGTGTGAACATGTATCGTTTTAAAAACGAATCGGATCTGAAACGTTTTCATACCGATGAGTGAACGTAGTAATTGATCATTTTATTTACTACTTTTTAATGAAGGCTGACTTTCTTGCAATTGTAGAGAAGCTAATGTGATTTTTCCCCCAGCTAGTGCAGTTTCTGTGGTTTTGTTCCTAGCCATTATTTTCTTTTTACTGGTCTTATATTACTTTGCTTTGTAAGTTTCATAGCACACCTATTACCCAAATTTTGAACCACTTCCCGTCTTTCAATTGTCCCCAAATTTTGCACATTGAAACAATTGAGGTAAAGAATACAGAAACAAAAAAAATGTTGAAAATAAGACCAGTTTTCAAAAATGGTATTTTTATATTAATTATTGAATTTGAATTCTGTCTTTAGCGATTTTTCCTTTTTTATTTCTTTCTTTAAAAGAAATTGAATTTGCTTTTGTTATTAGTTTGCTCTATATTGTATTACGTTTTTTGTCTCAATAAAATATTTTAATTTGTAATAAAATATTTGTTTAATAAAAGCCTTTCTATTTATGCTAATGTTTTCAGTAATTAGCGTCTATAGAAAGGCAAATATATAGTTGATGAATTAAAAACATTTACATTATAATTATTTAACAGATTTACGAAAATTCCTCCGATAGAATACCAAAAGCATCGTGGGAAAGCGGAGGAATACCGAATTGGAATCCAATTCTAGATGTAATTAATTCTATCTCCATTCTACTAACCCCTTCCATGAATGGGTAATTAGTTTGGTTTGAATTAATTCTTTAAATACAGGCTTTAATTTATTCGCAGTGAACATTCTCCTATTTTGTTTAGTTTTTGTTAAAAAAAAAATTTTTTTGTATTAATATTATCGTCAGCTATTAATAAATAAATTTAAAACTTTATTTTCACTTCTCACTAATCTTTACTATCCTTAAATTTTATTATTATCACTATTGATATAATAACTTTTAAATTGTACATTAAAAATAAAAAACTTTGTGATAAAATCTAATGATTGCTAACATTGTATAAATAACGTACAGAAAAAACGTACAAATTTATATGTATACGTACGTATAAAAAGTAGTAGAGAACCTTCATTTAAAATTAATAAACATAATTAGCTTGTCCAAATATATTTATAATTATATAAAGAGGCTCACTTCTCACTTCACGTATGTTTTATATTTGCTTATGCTACTATGTTATTATCACGGTTTAATGCCATTTTATAACCAAAAATTATATATTTTACGTGTATATAATGTAACTAGTAGAATCTTTACTCTTACTATGCTAACACTTAATACTAAAGATTATATAAAATATACGTTTTTGTTAATCATTAATATAAAATTGTGGTGACAATATTGTTTTTTTTTACTTTTTATTAACCTGTCTAGTCATAATTATGAAGTGGTACCACAAAATCTCAGTCAAAACAACCAATACTTTATATATAATATCTAAAAAAAAAGTAAAAATGAAGTTATAATAAGTGGTTATTATTATTATGTTATTGTTGTTTATTATTCCTTAATAATATTTTTGTCTTATATAATATTATGATATCTAAGAAGAGTTTATTTTCATTATAAATTGTCTTTTTTTTGTGTGTGTGCGGTGCCAAGAGGATTTGTTATTTTTTGCGGATTTTTATAATGGTGGGCGTGGTTGATATTTCAAGGTGAAGTTATAGAAGCTAAAAGAATAAGTCTGCTCGTCAGACTGACTCCTCCCAAAGGATGAATCAATTCAAGGCCAAGGATGTTATCTATATTTATAGATTTAAAATGATCTTGGTTAAGTTACACGCGAGTTCTAACTTGTTTTCAACTTAAAAACAGTCCCTATTTTAAATAATGGGTACTTCTTTAGATTGGTACTCCCGGATTTGTTTTTTAAAAAACATATAAATGACTAACTAAATAACCAGTACGACAAAGGGATGTGTAGTCCAATTTACTTTGCGACAAAAGGAATATCACACTTCTATTTTTCTAAGGGGAGTAACAGTTTAAAGAAGAACATTGTTAAACCCCTCTGTTTTGTTATAATGGGAGAAAAAATCTAATGAAATACCAAATAATGTAAGAAAGATATATTTCTTAAAGTGCGTTAATTTGATTAATGTGTTCCTAATAATAATAGAGGCAGATTTTACTGTTTATTCCTTTTATAATAGATTATATGAATTTTGCTTAACGTAGAACATGATTGCGTAGGTGTATATGGAGCACCCACAGGCTTAAATAAAGTTCACTGTTCTGTTATTTTAAAATAGGCTTGGCATAAGCTAGTTTTCATCCCACTGGCTAAAATAACTCTGCAGAACTTTAATCTTCTTAGACCTACATGAAGCCAATTCTACCCTTGACTTTAAATACACAAAGTTCTTTTAACAACTGTCTCTGGCTCTGGTAAAGCTTAATATCAGATAGATTCTGTCATTAAAGCAAAGACTATTATTTAGTTAAAATTCTCGAATTTCAACGTATATCTTCTTAGAATGAAATTATAAATATTGCATGTAATTTATATTGTTTATGAACACATTTATAAAGAATATAATTTGGCAGGTGAAGGAACTTGGTGAAAGTAATAAATTAAAACCAACTTGAATTTCAAATTTTCAACTTATGTTTGGCTTCAAAGTCGAAACTGTTTTTTACACTAATATGTTCTGTTAAGAACTGTTATTCTAATTTAATTGTAAATTGTAAATTAAATGTATTGTAAATTCATTTTTAATTTATTTTAAGGTAAAAAATTAATATATATTTGTTCCTATAATTTACTGCATGCTTATGCCTTATAGGTTATTGACTTATAAACTTGTGGATATGCAAGGATAAAATGTATTTAAATATTCTGTTTTATAAAGGTTACTAGAAGGACGACGAACTCTGAAGTTATCTTTAGTTGATTATTGGACAGTCAAGTGTTTGGTTTAGAAGCGCTAGTGTTGTCTTTTCAAGTATTGTCTTGTTATATCTACCCCCGCAAATGCCTCTCTTTGTGAGTGGCATTTTTATTATTATATTCCTATTTTATTATTTTTTTTTTCGCTTTCTTTTCATTATTTTCTGTTTTGCTTAACTTGTTATTGTGATTGGTGAGGTTAGCAAACTGTTATTTTTTATTCTGTTTGTTTTTCTACGTAGAAGTCCTTTTATTAAATAAAAGGGAAGATGTTTATTCTTTATACTGTCTTCAGCTGAAGCTTGCGACTGGAGCTTATTAATTAAAAACGCTAGAGGGCGTGCGATCGTAGCTGCTTTTGTTTTGACGAACGAAGAGCCATTCTGTCTGCTTGGATCCTTTTCAGGGCGTTGTTTTTAATTTGAACTAAGATTAGACTGTAAGACTTGTAAGGATGAGACTTGAAAAATATAAACAATGGGAAATATGCTCCCTTTTAAATAAAGCTTTTATGAAGAGAAGAACAACAGGTGTATTATGATATGTTCAAGCATGGATCCCCTAACATGAGTTGTACTTAAAAGTATTTTCGCAGTGTTCATATCTTAAAAAATTGATTCAAACAAAGAGTCGAAATGACTTTGTAAGTATAGAACAGAATGTAAAGCAAAAGGTACCTTACCTTAACTTAACTACCTATAGAATATAAACAATTATCAATTAATAAGAGTAAAATTAAGAAGAAAAACAAAAAAATAAGGACCTGTAAAAATTGTAAAAACAATGATTTTTTTAAACTTGTTGCTTTTATACAAACATTTAATCAAATTTCAAATAATATTCCTATACTTGTGCATTAATAAAACATCAATCAATCAAACAATAAGATATTTAGGTATTTAAGAGATATAATGAAAATGAGAAAATTGATCCGGCTCAAAGGACCAAATAATGTATTATACCTTTTATTTGAACACATCAGTTCTAAAAGTTGAATTATTTCTTTTAAAAACGTTGAAAATTTACACCTTTTTAAATTTATTGATTCTTAAAATTTAAGTTGATGGATAAATAAGGTGTGGTAGTAATATAAAAACACTTAATTCTTCATTAACGAGACGTTTCGACCCTGTTTTAAGGTCATTATCAATCTTTAATTAATCTAAAATAACAAAAACAATAAATATATTTATCCATCAACTTAAATTTTAAGAATCAAAAAATTATTTCTTTTGTAACTACCCAGTATTATGCAGCTTTACTATAGCGAAAGAAATAATTCATATACAAAGCAATAAAAATGACTGAGTTTATAAACTATTTCGAACTTGTTGACGCTGTTAAATTGTATTTACTTTGTCAATAATAATATTTAGATTTTTTTAATTTTAAGTTGACTAACTCTCGATATTTCTATTGATGAGTTCTAAGTTTTTCAAGTAATACTTATACGGTAAATTCCGAGGGATATCTGAGGCCTTAATTTTGTAAAGATCTGAGAAAGATATAAATAATAAAATTAAGGAAGTAATATTTGATACATTAATTTTAATAGAACTTTAGTTAACTGAACACAAGTTCAACTACGATCAACTAAATTTCTTTCATACCTTTCTTTCATTTTAACCTTTCTTCATTAGGTATTGTTTTTTTTTAAATTATTACGATATATTTTCCTCTTTGTGTTCTATATTTACTATAAATAACAATAAACAATACCGGGAGAACAAACTAATTTTACAGATGAAAAATCTGCGAGCTAAAAACAACCAGAAAAACCTTGACCCAGGAAAAGAATAGATAATTAGTCAATTAAATATATTTAATAATTCTCCAAAAAATCCTTTCCTTAATTTATTATAACTGTTAAATAAATATCAAATCTAACAAGTATAATTTAATGACGTAATAATCACATTTATGAATGTTTGAACATGGTTTTCTCGTGTTCACAATAAATAACTTTAACAAATGCG
Organism: Gerris lacustris; assembly: GCA_951217055.1. NCBI lineage: Eukaryota > Metazoa > Arthropoda > Insecta > Hemiptera > Gerridae > Gerris > Gerris lacustris. The sequence goes on from OX578284.1 coordinate 24,187,202, forward strand.
TAGATAAGGTGACTCTATAATAGTTTGTGCGTAACGGTAAACGTTTTTAATACAATACTTGTATCATGTTCACCTTGGAATGGGTAACTTTTTATAAACTTTAATTTTACATTTTATGTTAATTACAATAACAACACTTGACTAGGAGGAATTTAAAAGTAGTTTAATTTCATTTTGTACAATTTTTTTCCTGCTTTCAAATTGGTGTAAACTTTCTATTTTTATTACTTAATTGTCTTCACAAACTTGTTCATATAAATTTATAATTAATAACATCAGAAAATATAATTATAAATTGAATATTTATTTTGCTTCCGAGCTTACCGAAAATAACGGAAGCTATGTGCTCGTTTTGAAGAACGAAAATATTTTAGGTCTCCGATTACAAAAATTCCAAGACAGAAATCCGTTTCAGACATCAGGGAACATTTTTGGTTCCTTGTCTGTCTGTCGGTCTGTCGTTCGATTTTTGCGAACCAACACATCTTCAAAACTAGACGTCCGACTTTAATGAAATTTAGATAGTAGGTCATAAGTAGCTCATTGTTGGTCCCAAATAAGTTTTAACCTTCTGCGCTTATTTGTTTCTCTTCCACATGCGCACAAACATACATCTATTTACGCCTATAGCTTCAAAAGTACTCATCTGATTTGTATGAAACTTTTACAGTTTATCGAAAGCAACCCGAAGATATCCCAATATTAATTTGAACCGTCTGCGCTCTTTAACTTTTGCTAAATTGACACTTTAGTTCATGTAAAAGATTAAAACAATTTTGAAAGATTAAAAAACGGGGAAACAATTAAACAAATTAGACAATAATGGTAAAAAATGCATAAAACCAATACAGTACGTGGATAGGATGCGAGGAAGCTATGTGCCACACCAATTGGCAGTCTATTATGTATATATCCTTCTCATAATTGCAAGAATTTCTATTGATATAACTCATCCTTAACCATCGACTTTAAAATAAATTAGCTTTTTTAATTCACTTAAGTGGGAAATGAATACATAATATATTAATTTAATACAATTAATCTGTGAGCATTAAACATTATAAAAGCATCCAAGTCACGTGTGATAAATTATGTTAATCACTTTAAAGTTTTATATTTGTGGAATGTATATAGTAAAAAGTAGTTTGATGCTCAATTATGTTAGAAATAACTGAAGTAATGTTAACCTTGAATTCAGCAAATAAGGAAGACTAATTAAAACTAGATCTAAGTTGACTAGAAACCAACTTGTCTAGCAGTAACAAGTATAAAATAAGATAAGATTTACGATACATAAATAGTAAAAACACATTTCGTAAGGGATGCTGTATATAGGTATCATCAGTTGGGTATTATTGTACAGTTTATTTTTATTTATATATATATATATATATATATATATATATATATATATATATATATATATATATATATATATATATATATATATATATATATATATATATATATATCCATGCGCATCATTTTTAATCAGTGCCGGTTTTTTGCACGCCTCTCAATCAAATTTTAAATTATATTGTCTGCTTGTCAGCGGTAGGGTTTTTAATTTAACTTGATGCTGTTCGTAAACAATTTTTCATGTCAGTTATACTACCAACTTAATTTGTATTATCATTGTTTTGTATTTCTCTTTAATAATTAAATTAATAATGAGTTTTATAAAGCTTTAATAATTACCTAAAATTAGATATTTATCAGAGTGATTTTTTCTTGTGTGAATGTAATTGTAATGTCAATCAATTTAATAATGATTTGATTATGTATTCCATTTTAGGAAAAACTTACTATTGTGTAATATTTACCAGTTATTAAATATTGTTAATATATTTGGCTTGTTATTGTATAAATTTACCATGTAATCACACTGGTATCATCATGTAATGTGAACATAAATAGTTACAAATATAAAAGTTATATAGTCAGCACATATTACTTAGTTATAATTAGTTTGCGGCTTGTTAGACTTCAGGTTTATAGCATCTATCATGTATCTTCAAATTATTTATGTTTATCAGCTTTTTAACAGTAGCTTTATAGTTTTATGATGCGACATTTTGGATTGTATGTTACTGACCAAAATGATATTTGTTTGTATATAAATTTATTTAAATATATGTACAGTTTTTTCATGTATATATTATATTTTAAATGTATAAAAAGCGATAGAATATGTGCTCCATTTCAGTACTTTATGTACACTATTCGTAAGAGAAATTAAATAATTAATATAAAAATGCAATTTTTCAAAACTGGTCTTGTTTTTAACTTTTTTTTTTTTTTTTTTTTTTTTTTTTTTTTGGTTTCTGTGTTCTTCACCTTAGTTGTGTCTATGTGCAAAATTTGGGGAAGATTGAATCACGGGAAGTGGTTCGAAATTGGGGAAACAGAAAATGTGCGATGAAACTTACAAAGCAAAGTAATATAAGACCAGTAAAATGGAATGTAGTAGAATATTGTAAGTAAAATTGAAAGTAATTATTTTGAATAATTATACTATCTAAATACATATTTTTCATATTTCTGGATATCATTGTATTTTTTACACCTCCGCAAAATCCATAATGGTATAAGGGATTTATTTAGAATTTCATTATCAATTATTTTTATACATTTTATTAGAATTTATGTATTTTAATTAGTATTTTATGAATAAAAAAAACACACACATATACAATATATATATATATATATATATATATATATATATAAGACAACGTTTTCCTAAAAATGTTTACTGTAATATTTAATATTTTCCTTCTTTTTAAATGGCATGATTATCTTTTCTTCCCATCTAAACAAATTTTTAGTATGATTATGCATTCACAGAAAATATATTTTCTGTTACTCTTTATGTAAAAGGTTAACAGGTTAACCATAAAGGATATATTGAGGGAGTCCAGTGCAGCAATGTATATCTTTCTCAATCTAGCAATTTCTGCATCTATCTTATCCGATAGATAAGAACTTGTGCTTCATCTGTTTCCTTATTTCTCCATCTCCTTTACTCTAATTTGTTATTGCTCTTCTATATTTTTCTACTTTGATATTATGATATTTGAATTCTTTAATAATTATCTTCTGCAAGATGTAAGGTTGCAAATACAGTTTTCAAAGCAGAATAGATTGAAAAGGGAAAAAACGTGAGTACAAAAATTAGGTATTGAAAGAAAATAGTAACCTTGACTTACGATATATAAGATGAAGTATGAAATTTAAGTAATCATTTATTGCAACACTCATAAATACTTATACTCCTTTATAACCTTTTTATTATATCCTAATGCAACTTACTTTTATGATTACTTCCATGTTTAAATTTATTAAAAAAAAAAAAACAAAAAAAAAAAGCAAGATAATTATAAATGCATAAACCCGATTTATTTAACCTGGAACTTTTTAAAGTTTCTCCAAATAAAATATCTATTAATACATCTGCGTTTTTCCCTCCAACAAGGATAATTACTTGGTTTTTAATATGAAAATTATTTCTATTTTTAGTTAATATTTTAAACTATATTTATATTATTACATTTAATTCATCTAAAAATATAATATAATACATAAATATGTCTTTAATTTATAAATATATCTTTGTTGTTTTTTATTTATAATTGCATCAGTAACACTAATAATAATTGTTAAAATTATTTTTTACCAAAGCGTTTAAATTTTTCCTTTGATTTGTTAATTAAATTGAAAGGGGTGGGGTTATACCAAAAGAACAAAGATAACTGTAGGTAGGTGTTATGACATTAAACTCAGGAGCTAAATTTGGATCAAATATCATTATATAATTAAAATTAATATTAATATTACAAAAAAATATATATATAAATCAATAAATTTAAAAAAATAGAAAGAAAGCCTTTGTTGGGTTATTTAATTTAGTTTATTATTAGCTGGTGGCAAACTTTAGGGATTAGGGGATGAGTTTAAAATCTTTTGAGTTTATATATTATCACACATTCAAAAAAATTAGCTTTATAAATATGATTGTTGTTTTGTACATTTACTTATTTTATTTAATAGAAGTTATTTATGATCAGCTTCTTCAGAAGTTATTTATGATAAGCTTCTTCAGAAGTTATTAAGTGTTAATTATAGAATTTAAAAGTGTTATAATAATATACCTATGTAATTAAGTAATTTGTTTAAGTATGTGTATGATGTTACTTACGAATGGCTTCATTTTGCTAAGCTCTCTGGTGAACCTTTGTAGTAGGGAGTGACCGTGAGTTTGTTAGTATTAAGCAGGGGAGTGTAAGTTACTTGGGCTTTATAAAGCTCTCCCCACTCCTCGTACCTCCAGGGTACTTAGCTAAGAACTATGACAGTGACTTTGCCACGGTACCGTGGGTTCTAGCCCAGCCCGGTCCCGGCTGTATCACGCCCAAATCTAACCGTTTCAAAGGTTAAGGTCAAACTGCCGGCTACTTTATAGTTATCATTCATATCATAGCTGTTTTATCCCCGTTCATTCTTAAGAATAGAATGGTCAATTTGTTCTAATTTGAGGGTTAAGATTGACGTAATTATCTGTTTGTGATACTTTTCCTTATTCGTTTTATATACACAAACATTAATTGTTATGACTATATTATTATTATTACGTGTATACCTACTTATAGTCCAGGAGATAACGTGCAAAAATGTGTCTGACTAACATCTGGCTTGAATTTTGTATACAACTTAATATTTTGGTGCCTTTTAAGAATATGTGGTCGGCTAAGTTCGTCTGCGGAACATAGCTTGGTAATTGGCATTTGAAAAAAACAAACAGGTGGAGAGCGGCCAAGTCCCGCGCACTATGGTGGACTATGTGATTTTCATGATCCTAAGTACAAAATTAGTTATTAGACCAAAAATCAAGTTGATGTGAGTTTTTCACACGATAGGTTAGTTATTCACTGGAACACTAGCTTGGAAAATAGACTAGACCTTTATTTGCCTTGTTTGGTTGAGTGTAAGCATCGTTTAAGAAATCTGTAAAAGAATGGTAATAGAATCACCTATATGCTAAAATCGTCCTACTTTCATATGCTAGCTATCTCGAAGTTTTCAGGATGGAATATAATTGTGTTTTAAACAAGGAAAAGAAGGGTAATCCAATAATCTGATGAACCTAGAAACCGGAGTTGCTCTTTCCCCACGCACTTTCGTGAGACTTGCAACAAAGGAGTCCGAGAAAAAACGAGAGAAATCTTTGTTACGAGAAGGTCAGCCTTAGTACTGTTAAATTCACACTTAGAAATTCTAAGTGTCTAGGCCCTAGGCTGAATAAGAAATCACTATTTTTAAGTTATTTCAGCTCTTTAAAACGGTACGTTAATTCAGAATTCAAGATTGTATAGATGAGCTAAAGTGTAAAATTCTAATATCTCTTCCAAAAGCAACTTTAGTTTCAATGCTTGCTTTAATTTAAACCACTATAGATCATATTTAGTGCGGGAGAAAAGAATTATAAATTTCTAAGACAAAGGATCTAACGACTGGTTATGATAGAAGTTTTCAAAACTATTATAATATAGTATACATATTAAATATTCGCAATGCATCCTCTGGAATATTTGTTTTTTAAGACAAATTTTCTCTCTGAAACGACTGTTTATATCATAAAAGGAAGCTAAATTCCAAATTTAAATGTGTTAGTGTAATTGGTTCCGCAGATATCGTCTGTTCAAATTATGCATATACTCCTCTGCCTAAAAAGTTTCTATAGTGCGCGTCTGTTAGTTATCAGAAGGACAGTCAGGGCAAGACAGAGCGATTTACTCTCTTCACAGCCTAACTGAGCCCCAGTGGACTTACGAGTCAGTCAAATAGATTCGCTGCCTTCAATTTCAACAACTTTCTCAGACTCCTGTCGCCATGGAAATTTCTGATAACAAGGAAGCATCGTCAACCGTCGTCGAGTTTCTCACAAAACTTGGTAAAAACCGACCCCAAATCTTTACGGATTTCAATAACATTGATGGAGCACCCACCATATTCGCCTGACCTAGACCCAGGCAATTTTTTTTTTTGTTCCCCAAATATAAAATGCTGGTTCGAGGGAGGCATTTAGGTGTGATAGAAGCGATAAAAAAGGAGATGACGAGGTTATTAAATCACCGAAGATAAACGGAAGAGGTGTTTCTAGCAGTGGAAGAAAAATTGGCAGACGTTTATTTTACTTGAAGAGGATACTGTTAGATTACCTAATTAATTTTAAAATTAAATTTTTATTCAACTTCTATACGAATATTTTAGACTTTTCTATAGAATTTCTAAATTGACACCATCTTGAATTAACAAAGTGGATCCGTAAGAAGACTGGTAACCGAAATCCAAGGTGGCAAGAGGAACATAGTTACAAAATTGGCATAGGTCTAGTCGGTCCAAAGAAAATGTCGTCATATCCAGTCGTCATGATGCTAAATTATGAACATTTATTTTGTCTGCATCATATTATCGAAAGTATTAATCGTAAAAGAAATTAATCATACCTTTTTAGAAGGAAATATTATCTTTAATTTTTTAAAAAAGAGTGTTTTTCTCTAGTACCAGTAGTTTTGGATGAATGTGCGAAAAAGCATTCAACTTAATCCTCCACCCTCGGGACTTTTAGTATGTTCTACAATAGACATCAGCGAACAACTGTGACAAGTTTCGAAACTCCAGCATTTTTTCACTTGAAATGTCTAATCTGACTTGTCTAGTAGTAATTTTTTAAAGCTGATCCAAATTGAATTTCCTTTCACACATTTTATTTAGCTATGGATAAAGAAGAATAAAGACTTAAGTAGAAATAATATAAAGGAGATTCTAATTTTATTTTTTTGTGTTATATAATTTGTTAATTTTTGTTTTCCTTCTTAACTTTATCGTAATAGAAATGTCTGTAGCCAAAAATCAAATAAAATAGTATACAAATTACATGAAGCGAGATATTGAAGTAAAAGAAAAGAATAGGTAGAATTTCAAAATAGGAAAAAATAAAACTAACCCACTACACTAAATGATAGAGAGAGAATAAAAAAAAACATAGGTCAGAGGGTCAGTAACAGAAATACACGTGAGATATAAAGGGCCCGGTGTACAAGAAGGCTTTAAGCTTTCATTCCTACGCTACAAATATTGGCAGCTTGAGAAGGGAGGGTGCCATAAAGCGACGTACCTATCAGAACGGCAAAGTAAGCCCCCGAAGGCATAGAAAGGAAAAAAATAGTTTATACTTCTGACAGGTTTTCCTTCAGTAAAGAAATAACCCGGAGGAAAACGATTCAACTGACAATACTCATATAAAATATCAAGTATTAGATAAACCCCTAAAATAAAACAATCGTTATAGGGTTGCACGTCCAGCATCAAACTAAAAACTTTTATTTTTAAAATTTTTTCGTATACATCAAGTTAATAAATATCATTTATCTACTCACGGCAGCAAAATTAAGCATTGTTGTACTGTTTTCAATCTTTTGTTACATGTCTTTTGTAACATGTCATGTGATTCTTTTGTAACATGTCAAAAAATCACGCAGCAAAATAATGAAGTGTCAGCAAAATAACAAACAGGCAGCAACTTTTTAAGAAAAGGTTACTACATCGCAGGTTATGAACTCTCCCACATTGTTCATTTTTATATATTTAAGTTAACTATTCTAACTATGCTTCTATTTAACTATTCTGCCAAAGATTTATATATTTTTTGAAAATAGCTTTAAAAATTATTGTAATAAACCAAATTGTATAGTGTAATTTTTCTACCGTGAGTAGATAAAATATTGTATGTAACTATGCAGCAAAGGAAACATTCCTGGCTCGTTTAAAGATTACCTGCCTCGGTTACACCTTAGCTGGTAATAACATTTTCCTGCCTCGGCTTCGCCTCGTCAGTCAAAATGTAATTTTTCTGCCTCGGCTTCGCCTCTGCAGTAAATTTGTTTAGCCTATCCTCGCCTACGGCTTGGAGCTAAAACATAAAAAGTTTGCCAGCAAAATTCCATTTTGCTGCCTAGTAACATATAAATATTTTTTCGCCGAAGCAAGAATCAGAAATTACTGGTAGTACGCATTTTATAAGATATACTCGAATGTATGGGTCTCGTCCTATTCTTTGTATTCCTTACTCTTTTTCTATTGTAGCTGGATATAAGGCTCGACGATGGTCGATCAATAGCCTATTTCTTAAAAACTTCTTCTAGAGCATTCATTGGGCAATCTCTTATATAGTTTGTGTATCAGAGTTGTTGTATGTATGTAAGTTATTCTTTGGGGGCACTATTATTGTGTGGTTTCTATGGAACTTTCGGTATAAGAGACAATCATTATAAATTCTTGAATGGAATCCATTGAAATAGCAAATTAACCATTAAGTGAAGTTTCACCTCGAAAAATATCTCCAAATTTACAGATATTGAATAACAATATATGGTAACTTACATAGAACTTTACTATGTAAACAACCAACTGCAATAATCAAACATGTTTAATAACAGTTAGTTGTTTGAAATAATAATCTCATTTACATAAATAAGATTTTATTTTGGATTTAATTTCATTTTAAAGATTAATATGCATCTTGTCAAATCAAATATTTAATATTGATTTTTAGTGATAATGAAATTTTTATTGTGTAATTACAAAAACAACGTTTAAACTAGACATGTTACAAGTAATTGATTTTCTAACTCTAACTAAATATTACTAGATCCAACTCTACATTACTATTACCAGATTACATGTGCTAATGGCCTTCATCATGAATTTGAAGATGAGATACCAAACTTATTAGTTAAGCAAGTTACCAAACAATAATTCAGTTCAAATTAGTAACTTAGTTAAACTTCAAGTTAATTGACTAGGTTCAATCATAATGAGGACTAACAAATAGTTCAAAGGTAGTTTGGTTAAATAATTAGACGATTGAAGTTTATAATAATTAAGAACTTTGGTTGTGACATAAAATTGATTTACCTAGATACATAGCAATAACGCGGTACAATTATAACAACTGTTAGTGGTAAAAGTAGCTTATTTTTTTAGGTCTAGCACTGAAGATAGTAAACACAAATAATCAAGTAATTTTGTACTTTAAAAATCACTTTTGTTTAGTGAAATCAATGTTGGGTTCTTTAAAGATTACCTCAAACAACAAACAACAATTCATCTGTTTATTAAAGACTCGAATTCACAATTTTTATTCGCAAGATACTATTAAAGGATCATTAGTGATCTGTTCACTCAGAATCAGTGATTTTCATAGTAAACTTATAAATGGCTTTTTTAACTATATTTTGAGTAAAGGTTGGCCTAAAATTCACTCTTCGAGTTTAAATAAATTGTTTCGTATATATATGTGTATTAAGGACAGATAGAAGTAGAATAGCCGAACATACCTACAAAGCCAGACCGGAAGCAACCTCCCCAAATTGATGATTTTTCAGAACATGTATACAATATTTCAGATGGATAGAAGTGGAATAGCTAAACAAGTCTATAAAGCCAGCCTGGAAGGATCCACCCCCAAATTGATGATTTTTCAGAACATGTATACAAAATTTCAGATGGATAGAAGCGGAATAGCTAAACAAGCTTATGACGCCATCCCGGAAGGAGCCAACAACAAATTCATGATTTTTCAGAATATGTATACAAAATTTCAGATGGATAGAAGTGTAATAGCCTACAAGCCTATAGCCTAAGCCTAGTGTACAAGCCTATGAATCCAGCCCGGAAGGAGCCACCCCAAATTGATGATTTTTCAGAACATGTATAGACAAAATTTCAGATTGATAGAAGCGGAATAGCTAAACATGTCTATGAAGCCAGCCCGGAAGGAGCAACCCCCAAATTGATGACTTATCTGAACATGTATGCAAAATTTCATTGAAATTTGCACTGTAGTTAAGGCACCCAGTAACCTCAGACGACATAAAGACATTTTTAAAAAAACAAATTTTTGTAATCAGGTGATCTTAAAACATGTATATCCATCAAAATCTGAAAATCATATTTTTCACCAACACAATACTTTCTCTTTTATATACTTATATGAGAAAGTAGAAAGTGAAAATGGACGATCTGGGTGGACGATATCAATTCTGATACAAAACCCTAATACAAAAATCAGTAGTTTTGGTTGAAACCAAAAGAAGATAATGTTAAAAAATAATTTTCGCTTAGTGCCTTTGTGAATAATAAATAAACCATTTTATTAAGAATTTATATATACCATTACATACATCTAAACTCCTATAAATTTACTCGAACCAACTTTCGCTCAGGTAGCCTCTATAGTAAAAAAAATATTTTTTTAAACAAATACGTCATAAATTATTTCCATATAAAAATCAACAAATATCTGAACATCTAAATAAATGCCTTTGTGAATATATTTCTGATAAAACCATTCATATGGTTAATGATATCTCAAATTTAGAAGGTTTTAATCTGTAATTTCATGATTGAAAAAATATTTCTTTGGCGGCAAAGGAAACGTGTCATTGGCTGTTTTTTTGCTTCCGAGCTTAAGATAACGGAAGCTATGTGATCGTTTTGAAGAACGCATGGCATATAACAACGTCAAATCACATTTTCTTTTTTTTAAATAATTAAAATTAAAGTTAATAAGGCCCGTTTGAAAGAAACATGGCTACGAGGTTGTAAATAAGGAAATAAACTAATTAGGTTAGCAACTTTTTTCTGTTTGACACCACTTAGTTCATTATTTGTACAATTTAAAATGACAGTAAATAAAAAATTGTTAGGATATTCTATTAAAAATTAAAGAAAGTAATTTCTTTACAACAATCTTAAATGAACAGAGTCTGAATAAAACAACCTGTTGGAATGCTGTCTGTACTTTACAGAACCAATGTCAGTTCTCCTCGCAATTCACTCCTCACTTCACAGAGAGCAATAACTTAAATTACATTGGATGTTATTGCAGGATGTTAAAAGAGAAATAATTACTTAGGCTGTTGTATCACTAAAATAGCCCCTTCACCACTGACATTGGTAAATGGGAAAACGTTTACATTTAGGAATGTAAATCTAGCTATCTAATTGATTGTTCTTGCTATGAAGTCTATATACTTTAAGAACCACAATAATACATTTATCTCATTTTCACCACAAATGAGATGAATAGTTCTAAAACAACCAATCTATGGTTTTAGACCAATTTATATCATTTTCACCACAAATGAGATGAATAGGTCTAAAACAACCAATCTATGGTTTTAGACCAATTTATCTCATTTTCACCACAAATGAGATGAATAGGTCTAAAACAACCAATCTATGGTTTTAGACCAATTTATCTCATTTTCACCACAAATGAGATGAATAGGTCTAAAACAACCAATCTATGGTTTTAGACCAATTTATATAATTTTCACCACAAATGAGATAAATGGTCTAAAACAATATATGGTTTGATATATTTATTTATCTCATTTTCACCAAATTGGAGATTGGTTGTTTAAGAACCAAGGTATATATTACACTGAATAACCAGGCGCAACAAGCATTGTGTGTCCTAGGGCGATCCAAATGTTTGGCTGAAGACAGAGAAGCCTGACTTCATCTTTATCAATCATCTGTACTAGATTGTAAAAGAGGATGTAATTGTGTATGTAAGCAATATTTTAAAAAAGAATTTCAAAAACGAGGCCTGTTTTGTTAACTAGATTTGTGCATATTAATACTAAAGAAATTAATTCCACAACATTTTATGCAAAATAAATCATTTTTTAATATTTTATTTAAAATTATCTATTTACTTTCTCATATGCATCGTATTTATTATAAAGAGGAATATAGCGGAAAAATTAGATGTTGAAATTTTTTTGACAACTTACACGCTTCAAGAGCCTAAACAATTGATTTCGACATTGAATTAGAGGGCACTTTCCCCTCAAAAGTAACCATGAAAGAATAACCCTAAGATTTTAACGGGCTTACAGGTTTCAACAGCAGTTTGAGCTGACGCGTGAAGCCTGAACTACTGGGCTGATTTCGATGAAATTTGAAATACAATTTTAGAATTATCAAATTTCCTTATTTGCCAGGGGGTAATAAGGAAATTTATTGTAGCTCTAAATAAGATTACACTCCCTCCTCAAAAAAAACTCTCAAATTTCTCTTAAGAAATTTATTTCTCAAAAACAGTTCTGTTAATTTAAAAGAAATAAAAATTCTCAGATATAACATATGAATTCTATATATTATATATATGTATATATATACATTATGAATACTATATATATATTATTAATACTATATATATTATGAATACTATATATATAATATAATACTATATTATATTATGAATTCTAAAAAATATATATTTAAGTTTTAATACATTTTTTTTTAAATTTAACACATACTAATAGTGACAAGCATAGCAATATGCAATATTAGAAAAATAAATCCCAAACTGTAAGTACGAAATAATTATTATCCAAAAGAACCTGAATTATTTTTAACACGTATACTAACCCTATAACAGAGATTAATTATTTCAGATTGAGCCACCTAGGTTAGAGGAAAATTAATAGGTAATTTAGAAACAACATTATGAAATAGTAATCTTCTAGTCAGGTAGATATAGAAAGCTCTTTAATTATGTATTATTTACAAAACATAGCAAAATTATTTGAGTTACTGACAATAAATTTGGGGTTTTCAACCTGAAGATGACCCAAAGAGGGGTCGAAATATCGCAAAAGTGAGCTTTTTATTTTCTTTTAGACCCTACTTATCAGTATGAATACTATATATATTATGAATACTATATCTATTATGAATACTATATATATTATCAGTACTATAATATATATTATGAATACTATGTATATTATGAATACTATGAATATTATGAATATTATGTATATTATGAATACTATACTCATATATATTATGAATACTATATATATATTATGAATACTATATATATATTATGAATACTATATATATTATCAGTACTATAATATATATTAACAATACTATGTATATTATAAGTACTATATATATTATGAATACTATGTACATTATGAATACTATGAATATTATGTATATTATGAATACTATACTCATATATATATTATGAATACTATATATATATTATGAATACTATATATATATTATGAATACTATATATATTATCAGTACTATAATATATATTAACAATACTATGTATATTATAAGTACTATATATATTATGAATACTATGTACATTATGAATACTATGAATATTATGAATATTATGTATATTATGAATACTATACTCATATATATTATGAAGTAGTTTTGTTCGAGTTTGTCGGACGAATTTTTATTAATATATTCCACGTCGGAAATTTTGTTGAATATAAACCGTAAAAGCTAAAAAGAATGCTTTGATATAATAATATTAAAATTAAATACTAATTTATCCGAATATTTTTAAATACAATAATTTCTTCATTAATTAATAATTCAAAATTTACATTAAAACTTGAATTAAAAAAAAATTAGTCAAATCTTAAAACCTTTTATTCTTCTAAAAATTTACTTAATTTTTAAAAAATAGGGTATTAAAAAACAATTAATTTTATTATTATTTTATGCGAAGAAGAAAAGTTAAAAAAAAAATTTAATAATCTAAATAATTAAATATTTATTAGGTTAAAAAAATGCAAAAATAAAAAAAACCTTCAAAACCTGTTTGAGTAGGAGGGACTTAAGTTTTCTTTTTTAATGAATTTTCGGGGGAGAGATAAAAAATATAATTAAACTTAAATTAAAAAAATGTATTATTTTTATTGAATTGTTTTAATTTGATCCAGTTATGTCAATTAATATCTACGACTTAGAACACTCTATAAATAATATTGTTTTTCTGAAGAAAATAGTAAATAAAAATACAAAAAAAAGGAATAGTGGGATTGTTTGTATAATGACGCAATCATTTGATGATATTACAGTGACATTGTCTGCGTTCCTTGATTAAAAAAGGTATTTACAAAATGAGATTAAAATTGTAGAAAATATTTGTGTTTAAAGATGTTTGTATTTTGATACGTCAAAAGACGTATTGAATACGTTGTTTTAGTAAATTGAGGATATATTTTTAAAATAGAGTAAATGTTACGGAACAAGATAAAAAATATAGGATATAAATAGTTTATTATTGTTATAAAACATGAAGGAATTTTTGATAAATAACGAATTTTTATAGAATTTAATATGTTAGTGTGACAAAAACAGTCAGCATTTTGTTTGAAAATTAGACCTCTGGAATACTGAAGGTTATTTATTTTAGGGAAAACATAAATCAAATATTATTATGTGTGTCATTTTAAGATGATATTTATAAATTGAGGATGTTTTTATTGATTAGTGTAAATGTTTTATAGATAGTTAACGAAACAAGAAATAATCTAGGATATAAATTGTTTATGATTGTTATATAAAAAGAAGGGAGTGGAAAAATAACCAATGTTTTAGTTGATTTTTTTATGTCAATGTTATAAACTTTAAATTTGCAGTAGTATTAGCTATTGTATATTTATCAATCACAAAATTGACATTTTGTGGTTGATCGTGTGGATTGAATTGGCTCTAATTTCTTTTGGTTGTTACATTAATCAATTCTTCTTTTCGATATATTCTTAAAATTAAATTTAAATTCTCTCCTATTTTGTGATTGAGACACCCCTTCTCTAACATTAGGATTTACTCCCTCTGTGTGTGTATTTTACTCCTAAGTTTATGACTTATTCCCAGTCTCAAATTTTATTTAACTCTTAGTAAAAGTGTAATATTGAGACTTATCCCTTAAAATTAGGAATTAAATCCCCGTTTAAGATAAGAATTTACTCTCAATCCGAAATTCAGGATTTATACACTCTCGTTTGAAACGAGGGAATTCATTCAATATTCTTCAAAACTTTAGATTAATCAATTCTGATATAATATTAGCGTCTTCTAGTTGGTAAAAGTCACTAATTATATTTAATGTTTTTAATTGTGGCTCAGTTAATAAATTCTATAAAAAAAGATAATAATTTAGTGTAAAAAAAAAAAAAAATAAAAAAATAAAATAAAATAAAAATAAAAATTGAGTAAAATTAAGGTTCTATCCCGGGTCCTCTTCTTTTTAACATATTTACGACGATCCCCCCCCCCCCCCCCCTAGTCCTTATTACTTCAGGCTACCTCTTCTTTGCTGACGATCTTAGAATCCATATAGGACAAAGACTTCTCCAGTCCTGTTTCGTCCTTCAGTGTGATATCCATGCTATTTCAATTTGTCCAAACTCTCGTCTTGAAAAAAATCAGTGCCGTTTTATTCGTTATTGCTATTTCCGTTATGTCTATAGAGAAGTACTATTCCTGTCCATCCTTGTGCCGTCGTTTATCCATCGAACCCCTCTGCCGGTGCCGATCTGCTTATAAAGTACTATTCCTTATTAAATGTCAACCACTAAAACCTACTGCGTCAAAGTGCAAGAAAATATTATTGTCTTTATTGTCTTGCCTCAAGATCGTCGTGCAGGCAGATTTCTATACATCCGTCAACTTTCTGTCCTGAGTCCTCAAGTTCGTTGTGAGTCCTCTGATTATAATCTTCCCATTGCCTATGTGCTATTTAAATAATTTGTTTTTTAGTGTTTCGTTGGTAAAACCAAAAATAAAGAAACCCTTATATAGTTTCGTTCCTGTATCTATCTGCCACTCTGTACGGTTCCAATATCTTCTGAATAAAAAAGATATAAATATGAAAATTTGCAGTATTAAAGATCGTTTTGACGCGCTCATAGGAAAAATATAGCGAACTCTATATTATCAGCCGTTCAAATCCAAAATGGCGGATAATTCATGTCACGCGAAAAAAATATTTTTTTTAAATCTTGTGTGGGGTATCAAATGAAAGGTATTAAAGGGTAGATTACAAAAATATAACAACATTTTTATAAATGTTATTTTTTATTCTATTTATAAATCTAAATATACAAAAATACAAATTTCCCCCCACAACTACCCTATTACGGCTATTCTTAAAATTTTGAAATAATTCACGCTTATACCCTATAGTGGACCGATGAATATTTCCGGAAAAAAATTTATTATTTCTTTTCGTTATTATCGATAAAAAACATTGTGGCCCCCCGGGGGATTGAACCAGGAACCTCTTCCTGTGTAAGAAGTGAAAGTTGTTTAATTTTCTGCAGTTGTAGAATGTATAAAAAATATACCAAGCGGTCTGCTAGACTATAGGAAAAATAGAATACCAATTTTAACTGATTAACTGGGATTCCAATATGGCGGATAATTCCCACCACAATAAAAGAATATTTTTTGAAATTTTGTGTGGGTTAACTAATTAAAGGTATTAAAGAGTAGATTACAAAAATGTATATCACGTGTTAATTGTTTTATTTTCCACCCCTTTTACCAAAAAGCATCAACAATTTACGTCCCCCCCCCCCCCCCCCTCCTAAATATAACTAGTTTTATGGCTGTACACCAAGTGCGCAGGGATAGGTCGGGTCACGGTGGAAGTGCGCCAGCCCCTTTTTGAAGGGTACGGTCGAAGTGCGCCGGGTAAATCCTATCTCTCGACCCAGGTAGTCCACCCACCTCGGACACGGATCCTCTAATCTAAAGGACTAATCGTTGTCAATATTCCCATATACTCAATATAAAGCGATTTCAAGTTACTTTGAACTAACTGCTCAGATTGATATGGCGATCATTAGCACATCTCAGTGCATAGGAGAATCTGCAGAATGTTCTCGTAAGAACAAAATCCAAATTTAGTCAGAAGATACACTTTAATTTGTGAATTTTCAAAATTAAAAAAAACTAACTTACAAAATAAAAATTAGTTATCAATAAACATAGGACATTTAAGAAAATAATCAAAAATGCGAGAGAAAAATCAATTTATTTTGTTAATATTAAAAATTAAAGAAATGTTTCTTACATAAATTACACTCACTTATTAGTAAGTGCTAATATTTATTAGAAGGGCTTAGATTAACTTAACATTAAACGTACTCATGAAAACTAAAATCTTCTGCATATGTAATATACATTATAATACAATTGAGTCTATATTCAATAAATATAATACAAAATACGTATTGAAAGGTGAAATTTATTTATGTACATACTCCTAAATAAATTAAAAATGACTCACATTTCAAATCTAGATACTTTATTATTATAAACAACCAACGCTAGGCGGCTTGAATCTCACATTGGTATTGGGAATTTAGCCGTGGACAGATCAATATAGTTCTCGGTGATATAGTCCCAAAATCGGTCATTGCCATGGCTTATTTAATTTTCAACATAACATTCTTAAACTTCTTCAGGGTCTATATAGGGTAGTTCGAAGATAAACTTAATTAGTTGGCCATCGTTGGTAGAACATCAGCATCGGTAGTCCTCAGTAAATCTAAATCCTGAATTTTTCCAAAGTGCTAGGGAAGACATTTCGAACGGCTTGTTGGATTCCAATTTCGAAGTCCACTACAAAGTTCTTTGGGTTTAGACGGGGTACAAGAGGTATAACCCGGGATTACCTGACCCTCACCCTTTAGACACTTCAGACTAAGAGGCTGGCGCACTTCGACCATAACCTTTTTCTAATCCGAAAGGGGGCTGGCGCACTTCGGTACCAGCCAGTTTTATGTTAAGGATACCAACGAAACTCTTTTTACGTGAGACTTCACGAACAACTATTTTATTTCGGTTTTTATTTATAAAAAAAAATTATATTATTATTTCAATATTATTCTATTATATTATTTATCGATAATATTATTTCAAATATATCGATGGCACGCTTTAGATTTGGTGTTGGGGAGATCCGTTGTACAAAGATTTGTCCTCTAATAGGTTTAAGATCAGCTCTCTAGATAGTTGTCATTTGTGTGAAGTAAATAAATTCTATTTACTTAAAACTATTTATTTCACTAACATTATATATTATATAAAAATAACAATTATATTATCAACATTACATACGATTCAACAGAAAATGTAAAAACGTAGAATATAAAAAGTTCTTTTTATCTTGAAATTATTACACTAATATGTTCTGTTAAGAACTGTTATTCTAATTTAATTGTAAATTGTAAATTAAATGTATTGCAAATTCGTTTTTAATTTATTTTAAGGTAAAAAATGAATATATATTTGTTCCTATAATTTACTGCATGATTATGCCTTATAGGTTATTGACTTTTTTTTTTTTTTTCACTAACATTATATATTATATTATAACAATAACAATTATATTATCAACATTACACACGATTCAACAGAAAATTGAAAAACGTAGCATATAAAAAGTTCTTTTTATCTTGAAATTATTTCATCTTGGAATTATTTTTATCTTGAAATTATTGATTTCTTTATTTTCTTAAAACCTTTTTTAGGAGTTTCTTGCTCTAGCACTCTAATCATTTTGCGTATTCTACCACAATTAGTTTAAATGGAATCGGAATCGCATCTTTGCACAGTATAGTTCAGAGTCTAGAGAAATATATAATATATGCAACGTTGTAATATGGAGGCCCGACTTTATATAGTATATATTTATGTACGTACAGTCTAACCTAGATTTACGAATGTTTGACATGTGCAATTTCGGACTTAGTTTATGTTTTATTAATGACATATAGTTACATATATGTGCTCATTTTTTGTTCATTTGAGACATTTATTTTGTTAATTACAATAAGAATAAATCAGATTTTTTGTTAATATACCCTATATATCAATATAAAAAATGGGAAGAGAGGTGGTAAATCCGACTTACTAAAAACATTGCAGGAACCACTTATAAATTCGTAACTCTAGGATTTTATCAGTACAGCCATATTTCTTATATGTATTTATATTTTTACTATTTTTCTCGTAAATTTTAACTTAAATTATTAACTTAATCCCTTACTGTGGAAATAAATACGAGACAAAAAAATCAATAATCACCACGAAAATATCATTCTAATATCTTAAAAGAAGAAATACATTTCCTCTAAAAATCATTATTCGCATCATAAAAATAAGTATAATATCATCAAAATAAGCATAAATTCAATATAAACTGCTTTATATTGACTTCGAACCATTTCGAATTATTATAATTGTAATGATAAGCATTTTGACCTAAAAAAAAGTAATGAAATCAGTTCTAATGTATCTTCACATATCTACATAATTTATTTGATTTATTCATCAATAATTATTTTGCATAGCTATCAATAATTTATTATTTAATCAGCTAATTAAACTATTGTTTACAATTTGATTAAAATCAATGCTATAATTTAGAGTTTACGCATCCTTATTTAACTCACGTGCCGGATCTAGGCAGACTATCGTGATATATATATATATATATTATACAATATTTAGCCTTGGTTTATTGTTTAGAATAATTCGTAGGCTATTATACTCGTATATGATTGAAAATTGTATTTAACTTGTAGGTAATTCATATTTTTACGATTTATTCCTAAAGTCACGAAGTATTAGTGATAAAGTTTCTTGGTAAGATTTAAAAATTGTTATAAAAGTTTTGCACATTTATTAATTTGTGTATAAATAGTTATGAAGTAAAGGGAATCCATCAAAGGTAGTAATGTATTACAAATATTTTTAATCATATACACGTGATGATTGATAGAGTAAATAATAATTATTATTAAATATGTGATATTTTTGTTCCTATTTCCTATAATTGTATTATTTAGTAGTTAATTATTATTATCAATTTAATAAATTATTTTCCGTTAGCAGTACACTCGTCTACGTCGATCACGTCTTATGGTTATTGAAACGAGCAACAGCGAGCGTCTTACATTTATTAAAATATATCAAGTTTACTGTTCGCCGATATTAAAAATTTACCGATTTTGTTGAAAATTAGTACACATGCTCAGGCTAAGTTCGTTTGACAGCGTAATCTATCAAAGCTTTTCGAAGTTTTAGGACGAGAAAAGATTCTACCTTTATCTATTTGATGAGACAAAATTGTTTAAGACAAATTTGGTAATGTAAGAAAACACCCGGCTCCCGCTCCACTAACCACCTTTTATCAATTTCCTGCGTTTGTATTTTGTGTCTGTCTGTAAGGAGGTCGTTAACGAAGCTGCAACTTCAAAAGTGCACAACCATTTAACACAATAAAGGAAATGTAGGGAAGCCCAAAAAAATATCCCTCAAAAACCAGGAGATGAATTTTATTAAAGGAAATTCCTCTTGTAAGGAAAATTTTATGCCAAATGAAAGAGACCGGAGGTGGGTTTTTCGAAATCTAATATGGACCATGACTTTCCTCTTGTTTTTAAAGGTCAAGTGGGCAAAATTTCATTACACTCGGATTGAAACTGTAGATTTGTATAAAAACAAACCCGCAACACGATTTGAAACAAACCCGCATACACTCTTCTTTGTATATATAGATTAATTAACTTAACGAAACAAGATGTTCATAAAAAAATAACACCAACAAAAAATATATTTTTAAATATTAAATGTAATTTCAATTTACTGGAAAAATACGATTATTTTTAAATTTATTATTCTTATTTAAAATGAGAAATACCCTTTTACTTCAAACATTATCTATAAAAAGTATTTTCTATCTGATTGTAGCATTCATTTTAAAAACATCATTCTATTTTATCCGTTTTACAACTCTCTTAAAATATTCTAAGGATAGTATTTCCATTTAAATACAGCTATAAATTTATTCAGATTATCCGCTTGGCTTTGAATCAGTATAATTTTCCCTAGATATTTTATTTTTCTCAATTTTATATATATATATATATATATATATATATATATATATATATATATATATATATATATATATATATATATATATATATATATATATATATATATATATATATATATATATATATATATATATACATATATATATATATATATATATATATATATATATATATATATATATATATATATATATATATATATATGTATATATATGTGTGTGTGTGTGTGTATCTTATTTTAATGTCGCTCTTTTTGACATTTTAATTTAAATCCATTCCGATAAATATAGTTCTCTATAAAATGACCCACAATAGACCTAGAACAGAATAATAAAAATACTATATTACAATATAAAAAAAAATGTCTATTAGAAATAATACATGAAGGAAATAGGAGAATCAAGACAAAAATATAGTTATCAGAAAGGACGTAGAAGAATAAAAACTAATATGATGTCTGTTAGAAAGTAAATAGGAAAATCAAGACAGAAAAGTTATGTTAATTAATAAGGATGAAGGATTAAAATCACAGGGGAGTACTTACATCCAAGCACTTTAGGTTTCGTAGGTTATTAAGCATAAATATATGTAAAATTATTACATATATATTATTATTTCCCCATCCCGCCCTATATATGAAAGTAAAAAAACCGGTCCGAGAAAACTCAGACAAACTTTCTCATATTGTTGAAACTGTATTTAAATGTCATAATATCCCATTTATTTTTTTTTTAAAAGTGCTAAACAGGTGGTTGTTTACTTTTTGTTTTTGATTTTTAATAAAATCAGATTTAATTTCGTCAATAATTCGGAAACTAGAATTTGTTCAGGAAAACGGCTTATATCTTTGGATTCGTATTTAAATGAACTACATTTTAGAATTTATTAATAAAAATCGTCGGAACTGTTATTGAGAAAAAATTATTTTTCAAGTTTTTTCCAGAGTTTTTTGGGGTAGCACCCCAAATTAGGAGCTTAAATTCAGTTCTCTATTTCAATTCGGGGTATGATTTTTTCTTAACATTTATGCCAAATTTAATCAAAAACGGCGCGGTAGTTTAGGCTCCACGCGTCTGCATCGGCGACAAATAGACAGGGTTTCGTGGATGGTCTACGAAACCCTAAAAATAAAAAAATAAATTATTACAGTATAGGAGAATTATGACACAACAATATTATTATTAAAACGAAAACGGATATAACAGCACAAACATAATTTAATGTTTGAAACAAAAGATAAAGAAGTATAGTAAAAAAAAATAGATATATATTAACGAAAAAGTTGTTTAGAAGAAAATTATTCCCCATTTCATTGTTTTCCTTCTGTTCAAACACCTCCTAATATTGCATATTTTGGCCGGACATTTAGACGCAGGCGACGCAAGGCAGGGCAGTACAGTTTTTTTCAACCACTGTAATATAAAAGACAGCTCGAATTGAAAAAGCAGGTCCACTAGTGTTGGGGACGCTACGTTTGGCATAGTACAGGGACCGCGGAACAGGGGGGGCAGGGGGGGCGGCTGTCCCCCCACAGTGAACAGAGGCGGGGCAAAGCCCACCCCCCTCCATTATTGTTAATTACCTATTCATTCTAGATAAATAAATGAATATATAGGTATAGACCAGTCAAATATGACATTAAATTCGCAAAGCGAGATGTAGTTCTGATTTTTTTGTTGTATGTAGTTCGGACCAGTTAGAGTGTTAGAGTAATGAGTAATGCGATCCTAAGTTTGCAGCTTCGAGAAACCTGTGCTAGCTGCATAACATGTGAAAAACTGTCGGACTTTTTTCAGTTGTTGATACCCTGTAAACTATGCGCTGCTCAATGTTAGTTGTTCGATGGACGTATGTACATAGTTTTCATTGGACCTTAAAAGAAGCCAATTATATTTACTAAAACTTCATTCTTTATAACATTTCTCGTAGGTTAACATTTTTACGCCGATATTCACCCCGAAACGAGAGCAATACTTAAAATTTCCATTTTTTGAAAAAATTTCCAATTTTTAAAGTGCCATACCTCGGGAACTATTGGACGTACAAAGTTGCCGTTAGACTTAAATTGTTGTAAATTTATTGTACTCAAAAAATAGTAAGAACAACTAACATCGAACATGTACATTTACTATTCTCTAAAAATATTTAAATAAAATTATAATTTACACGTATAGTACAATATTATTTATATAAACGCATAAAGTATATATTTAAATACAAATACTCTACAGATATCGATGTTTAACATTACGCTTTTTTATAAAAAAAAAACTAAAAGTTATTAAAGGATTTTGCTTCGTTTGGAAATTTTATTATTAATTAATTAATTTTTCTTTTCCCTTAGAAATTTAGCCTCTATAAACAAACCAAAACATACTACTTGAGCATTTATCTTCAAATTGTTCATTAGTCGTCTGGATTTTTCCCTCTCCTCTTTCTTAAAATAATTGTTTAGAGGTGCATGTAATATAAAAAAGTTTAATATTATTAGCAAAATGCTAAACCCACAATGCACAACATATTTTTTTTGCCCCCCCCCCCCCCCCCCCCCCCCCTCTTTGAAATAGGTTCCGCGGTCCCTGGCGTAGTACTACTCTGACTCTGCCCTTTTCTGCGTCTCAATTCACGCAGTTTCTTGTACCTACTTCTGCAGTTCAAAAAACTGTGCTACCCTACCCTGTGTCACCTTCGTCTCAATGTGCACCCGGGTTTACAATTGACATCCGCATTTCATACTAAATTATAATCCATTTAAATTACAGTTAATCACATTCACCAGAACTTATCTTTATCTTGTCATTCGAGATGTAAGCTTCGATTTTGTCTTTTTCCTTCGATTTTTTTGTGTCTGTTTCTTCAACCTCGAGTTTTTAAAGGTTCGTCATCATGTTTTTTTTTCTCTTTCTTTTTCGTCCTACCTTAAAATGCTTTTAAAAGATATTTTCACGGCAATTGTATTGTGTAGTACGCGGACGATTCGAAAGAAAATCTCCCTCTCTATTCAGAGCCCTTTCTATCTTTCTGAATAAAAATAAAAAGAAAGATGGAAAAACCCACGGTTAGGGTCCTTCGCCCTCTCCGTCCTACCAATACCACGCTTTGATGACCCTTCATTGTACCTTCAAATATACCTCCGTCCTCCGTATCTTACTCCAGTTTTCTTTACTTTTTTTCTAACAGAATAAAAACATTTTTTTTTTAAAAAAAAAAGGGGTATACTTTCTTACCACCTCTCAAATTTTCCTTCACCAGATCTTTAATACTCGTCTTGCCATTTCTCTAATGGCCTAGTTCTATCTAGTATTTACACTTCTTTTTCCTCAAAAAGAACCAAATAAGATAGAAGTTAGTTTTATTCGTCAGCAAATGATTATCATGACTAAATATCTCTTTAAAGATTTAATATAAATATAAGTGTATGTATTTATGTATTATATAAAACATATATTTTGCCCGACTCTAAGCTTTTGGAGTTATCGCCACCACAAATAGGTAGCTACGTAGTAAATAATAGAATATTGTAATAGAATATTGTGTGAAATGTTTTGAAGAAATTTTGTTTAAAATTTTTTTAAGTTAAGGGGGAGGGAGATAAATTTAGAGCTATATAAATTTCTCGATTTCACCTCAGGATATGATCTGATTATGTGTCGCTGCCGGAGTCGCAGCTTTGATACCGGCAGGCGTGAAAACTCTTAACTAGAAAGAAAAACCAACGCTATGCTCACTGATAAATAGAACTTTTACTTAACGCACAAAAAGTACATTGGCTTTCTTAAAGATACTTTTAACAAATCATAAATATATCAATACAAAACAATACAAATGACAGTTTGGTAACAAAATACAAAACATAAAATAACTAAAAACAAACATCGCTGGTCCCACAGCGACACTCCCCGCCTTGATAACTACGTATCAACGATTTTTTACTTCTACTAACAAAACTAGACTAATAGGAGGTTGCTCTCGAATGGAACCCCCTGGTAGTATAGTGGAGGAATCGAATAGCACTCGTAACTTGTGCCTTTTAGGGTGGTATACGCCATACTTTGCCCAGCTCCGAGTTCTCCTCAAGTACTTCTTCCGCGCGATTCTTCTTGAACGAATGTCCTCGATAAAGGTTACATAATCTGTCCTAAATTTCTCATCTCGAAATAGCTTGTTCTCGTCGGGATCTTCCATAGCCTTCTGAATTATCCTACTTTTCCCTTCTTTTAATCTTAAGGCCTTCTCTCTAGCTTCAACTTTTGCCTTTAAGGCCTTCTCTCGCGCTTCAACTTCAGCCTTTAAGGCTTTCTCTCTAGCCTCAACTTCTGCCTTTAAGGCTTTCTCTCGCGCTTCAAACTCCTCCCTTCGTGCCCTTTCACGAGCCTCAAACTCGGCCCTTTGGGCGCGTTCACGAACATCAAGTTCGGCTTTAAATTGCGACAGAGCGGCTTGCTCCTGTTTGATTTCCTCCACCAACTCTAACGCTTCAATTTTGGCAAGCAAGCGCGATGTCGTATTGTTCGTTTTGCGTGAGTATCGGGAACTGCGGGAGCTCACTGATCCCTTTTGAGATGTATTTAGTTTTATTGCTTGGAGAGCAACGGTCTTTGTGTCTACAAATTTTTTAAGATGTTCTACAGTTTTATCTAGTTCTTCGATGTAGGAAAGATCGACTGAATCTTTGTACTCTTCGCTTAACTTCTCTTTGCCGGCCTTAAGTTCTCCTTTGAGCAGTTTAAGCTCACTTAAGGTGGCACTTTGCAAGCTGGGAGCACTTAACTCTCCTCTTTCTAACTCGTCAATTTCTGACATTTTTATTTTGATATTTCTTTTTAAAGACTCAAGGGTCTTGAAAAGTATGGAAAAAGCATAAGCCTTACCCTTCTCCGTCATGACTCTCTTCCTTTTTTCTGTCTGACCTTGATCTTCTGGCTGTAAGTTTGACATCTTTTGACTTTAGATCGAACTTTTTCACGAAAACTTGTGTACTTTTTTTACTGTCGCTGCCGGAATCGCAGCTTTGATACCGGCAGGCGTGAAAAACTCTAAACTATAAAGAAAAACCAACGCTATGCTCACTGATAAGTAGAACTTTTACTTAACGCACAAAATGTACATTGGCTTTCTTACAGATACTTTTTACGAATCAAAATATATCAATGCAAAACAATACAAATGACAGTTTGGTAACAAAATACAAAACATAAAATAACTAAAAACAAACATCGCTGGTCCCACAGCGACATTATGTATGCGGAATTTCACCAAAATCTGGTCACCAAAAATTTTACCAATTTGGACTCTTTACCTTTTAATTCGTGAAAATCCATTAAAATCTTAAAATCAAATTTTCTCATCATTGTAATAAAAACTTCTTTCTATATATACTTCGTATTTGAGGAAGTAAAAATATTCCATGTGAAGCTTACCTTAAAGAAGCAAAAGCATTATTTTTTATAGTTTTTCAGAGAATATTAGAATATTCTTAGACCATTTTGTGACTTAAGCTCAGAAAACTGTTTTAAAAACTTAACCTCATTATATCAAATCTTATTGTCGATTTTATTTAAATTATAGTATTTCAAATATACAAACTCATTTTCTACCTGTATAATGACGAAAACCTAACTATATAAGGACATGAGATACGATTAAACTATTTCGTTGCAGTATTATTTTCATAAAAAGTAAAAGACATTTTTTTCTACCATCATGTTGCAAATTACATTCAACCTGCCCTCATAAAGACGATGAGCTTTTTTACAACATCCAATACTCAGAAATGCAAAAAAAGACAAAATGAATTTCATAATTACTGACTTACGTTGTTTCAAATGAAACTAAGAATAAGAAAAAACGTGTTTTTAACACCTTTGTCTCTTAACTTCTTATTCAATCGTATAGTCCACCTTGTTCTTCGTTATATTGTCTACAAAAAAATCGTCTTTTAAGATCAAGTTTGGAGGCCGTGGAAACAAGAGGGGCTCCACCCCGACCTTGGCATTGCCATTTAGGTATAACCTGGACTTTACACCTCCCCTCAGGGGGGAGGGGCAGGCACAAGGCACAAAGAAACGGCTAAAAATAAATGTACAATAAAATAGCGAAATAAGATCCACCCAAAAATAATAAAAGACAAATAATCTTCCTAATTATCTTAGCCCTGAAGCAGCAAAACTTATAAATAAAGATAATTTATTCAATATACAATTTTATATGCATTTTTGCATCTCTAATTCTTTACTACCACATCTGCCAATACCGTACATACAAATGCATGTGTACAAGCATATAGCGTCATGCCTGCGTATTATGTACATTAAAATACTATATATCAAATTTTAACTTTTTGTATATTTAACGGTGCGGTTAATCCTCTTATACAATTACTGGTACATTGTCTTATGGTCACTAAAGATGGATAAAAACACTTCTTAGCAATTATGCTATTTATCTTAACTTTAATACAAACTATTAGTCTAACGGTTCAGATGTTACCGTCAACTAAATGCCTGTTATATTACTATTTTTAGTTATAGTTAGTCTACTTATAGTTTTTGTTATTGTTTCAGTTTGTCTTCAAGTCATTACTTACTGTGAGTATTGTTATAGTTTATTTTCCGAACTCTCTTTGCTAGTACCTTTTTAACTATTTTATAGGGTTTTCAAGTAATCAATTTTTATATTTCATTTGTTTAACCCCTGAAGGTTTTAAGAAAAACCTAAACGTCAAGATTGCAGCGTAGTATACACAACCATAAATATATATATATATATATATATATATATATATATATATATATATATATATATATATATATATATATATATATATATTTATATACATATTATATATATATATATATATATATATATATATATATATATATATTTATATACATATTATATATATATATATATATATATATATATATATATATATATATATATATATATATATATATATATATATACTGAGAGTGTAGGAAGAGTCAAAGATGATAAAAAAAATTGTGTTAAATTGATAAATATTAAGTTGACATATTTTATTACTATTTATCAATTTGGGTAAATTTTAAAAAAAAAGGGATTTAAGATACATATTCAAGGTCCGTCTTCTTACTAGCAGAGTCAAATAAATAAAAAAAAAATCATTTTTAAATTTTTAAATAAAAAATCTTGAAATATATATTTATAACACAAATAATATGAATGGAATTATTATTAATATTTCTGGATCAGTTCAGAGTTCACTTTTTTTGCCCCTGCAAGCAATATATTATAGAGAAAAATTCAATATGTGATATGAGTTTTTGGACGTTTTCCTATAATTTATCATTTTGTTGCCACGAGCCCCGCGCACACCCGAATCGGATCACGTATCTCCTAGCTCTGTAATAAATACATAAATCTTACAGTTCCAATAGTTTCCAGACATTATGGTTTAGTTAAAGCGATGGATATAAAGACACACACACTTTATATATATATATATATATATATATATATATATATATATATATATATATATATATATATATATATATATATACATTTATATATATATATATATATATATATATATATATATATATATATATATATATATATATATATATATATATATATATATATATATATATATATATATATATATATATAAATTAATATTAAAACTAATGGTATATTAAAAAAATACATTATATTATAAATTTCAAAAGATGTTTGTTTTTTGTTCGACATTTTAAATACAAGGTAATTGCGTAAATATGATGATGATGATTGTTCATTTATATTAATTATCAATTCCATCCGTAATAGCACGATTGTTACAAATTAAGACATACTTACTAAAGGATTACTCCATAAACTGAAGTTACTTTACTTAAGTTACTTTCATAAATAATATATTGTCCCATAAATACTTACAATATAAGAACCGGGTTACGACTAATCATGGCTTGTACTGAATGATAGACTAGCTTATACTTTAAATTCACGTATTTATTATATTTATATTAGTACTACAATACTATAATGACGTACTAGATTTTTAAACCAAATCTAATAAATCAGCAATCAGCCAGAGCTGTTATTTTGAAATTATCCTTTAGTATGTCTTAATTTGTAACAATCCATCCACCAACGGATGAATGATAAATCCATCATATATTCTCGTCTTGTGAAAGTTGGCATCCCTAGTAGGATTATCTATTAAATGAAGGGTGAGGGCTCTTCAATGTAACCGAAATGTTACGTCCCTTTGATTGTTGCGGTTTTAAACTGGGGGGTATGGAAATCCATCTCTGCTAACAACCAATAATTTTAGCCATCATCGTCACTTTTATAAGGGTTATATGAAAACTAATTGCCGAATGATTAAGTTATAATTTATTAATAGTTTATAACATTATGTTGCGATAATAATTATAAAGTTGAAATTTACCCTAATTGATATTTTTTTATTGAAAATATAAGATACGTACGAAAATATTTAATATTTGAATTACAGCACTTGAAATACAAACATTGTAATCCAATTATTTTAGTAAAAAATATGGCTTCTGTTCCAAAACAATCGGAGCTTTATTTTTATTTATTATTTTTTTTTTTTTGATCACTTCATTTTGACGTTCCGAAAAACATATTCAAAATCGGCAACGAGAGTTCGCGTTAATAGATATTCAAGGGCAAAGGTCAACAAATTCGGTTATTTCCGAATAGCTCGCTTCCTACGGCTCGGACACCAATCTAGGTGGTTATCAAAATTAAAGATCACAAAATTTCCTACAAAAAAGGACTCTTTTTTACGTACAATAAACGATTTACGGAATATAGGGCGTTGAAAATCTATGAATATTTAGTATCCGTCGCCGCACCACTTATTACGTATTTTTACTATCTCGCTTCCTATGGCTTTACTTGGAGACAAATTAAGGTGATTATAAAAATTATATTTCCACAAACGAAGTCTTATTAATTTTTTACGTACAACAAACGGTTTAGCAAAAACCTAGCTTACTATAACTTGCGTAGTGTTAGTTTATGCAATATTTTTTAAATATTTTTGTGAATATCTCGCTTCCTCTGGCTCGGAGACCGCAATTGAGAATTAGATCAAAATTGAAAAATATAAAATTACACAAAAAACGTTATGTTCATTTTCTGCGTACACTAAACCGTTTATGGATAATAAAGTCCTCTTAAGTTTCCGCACAAGGAGGACTGCATTGCGATTGTCATCATATTGTCACTTACCTTTGTATAATATTAAAACACTGGGAGCATTAATAAAAACAACGTTCAATGGTTTTCAAACTACGTTCAAACCAACTTGAAATGCCACTCGTAGGTACAGAATAACGGTTCCCACCGTGGAGCTCCATCGGGGAAAAGTTATTGGTCGTTTTTACACCTTATGCGCAAACTTCGGAGCACTTTATTATTCAAACGCTTCGTTGTACGTAAAAAAATGAAAAAAGCGCTTCTTGGGAAACATTTTATATCCTTCAATTTTGATCATATTCTCAGTTGGTTTCCGAGCCAGAGGAAGCGAGATATTCACAAAAATACGTAAAAAGTGGTGCAGAAACAGGCACTCCGCAAGTTATAGTAAGCTAGGTTTATGCTAAGCCATTCGTTGTACGTAAAAAAAGAATGAGACCTTTTTTGTGGGAAATTTATTAATCTAGCTTTTTTATAATCACCTTAATTTGTCTCCGAGCCATAGGAAGAGAGATGTTCATAAAAATACGTAAAAAGTGGTGTAGCAACGGATATTAGATAATCATAGATTTTTATCGCCCTATATTCCGTAAACCGTCCATTGGACGTAAAAAATGAATGATATTTTTTTGTAGGAAATTTTATGATCTTTAATTTTGATAAACACCTAGATTGGTGTCCGAGCCGTAGGAAGCGAGCTATTCGGAAATAGCCGAATTTGTTGACCTTTGCCCTTGAAAATCTATTAACGCGACCACCATCTCGTTTCCGATTTTGAATATGTTTTTCAGAACGTCAAACTGAAGCTATCAAAAAGTAAGCTCGGAAGCAAAAATTGTAGCTCCGATTTTTTTGGAACAGAAAACCTAAAATGACTGGTCTATTTGTTCGTTTCTAAATCAATTAATAGATCAAACAATTACTTCCACAATAATATTGATTGATTGTTTTGTTGACTTGGATAAAACTAATTTATAACCATCTGATAATTTTCTAATTATGTTGTTTATGTCATTTACATGGAGGGTATTGACAAATATTTAACAAATGAGTAATAATTAAACTTTCTTGTCTAATGTATTTACGATGCTATATCACTCTCAATGGGTGTTAGACGCGCACAACTATATAAAAGCACTATAGACGCAATATCCAAGGGGGCTGGAGTCCATACTCTGTTGTTTACCCATGTGGGTTGAAATACACGTGCATTTATGACATTAATACTATTGCGCATGGAAACCCCATTGATATAAATATACGTAGAATATAATCGCTATCAGTTTTTAGTAGTAGAATGAGGAAAGCAACAAAGCAATTAAACATATTAAGTTGGCCCTTTATGACAGCCCCATGACATACTTATTCCCTTGGCTACACAGATATTTAAGACCTTCTAGCGAAAGTTAATTCGTCCTTCACTAGATCAACTTTTCTTAAAGATCCCTCATGTCATTATAGTTTCCTGCAGATTCGTGCAAAAGAAATGTATGTCTACAAAATTGTTATATTTTAAACCAACGAAACAGAAATGGCATACGTTGGTATTAAACTATAGAAAAGAGATTGTGTCCGGTGTAAAGAGAAAAAAAACTAAACTGTTCCTGTATTAACGAACAGGAAATCGTACCTTAATCTTTAAGATAAATCGATGTTGCAGAAATCGTACTTTGACCTTCAATTTTTAATAAAAAGTTAAGTTGCAGTAAATACGAGTATATCCTAACCTTTCAGCGTGGATAAAACGATAAGCTGCAGGAAATTATACTTTAACCTTTAAATTTCAATAAAACGATATTTGCTGGAAATCGAGCCTTAACCTTTAAGTTTTGATAAAATGATAAGTTGCAGTAAATGTACCTTAACCTTTTAGTTGGGATAAAACGATAAGTTACTGAAAATTCTACTTTAAGTTTTGATAAAACGATATTTTTGCTGAAAAACGTGTCTTAACCTTTAAGTTGGGATAAGACAAAGAGTTAAGGAAATCGTATCTTACCATTTTTCAAAACCCTTTTTTGGCCTTCATTCTTCTCAAATTACTTTCTTTCACCCTTTATCTCTATATTTATATCTCTATCAGAACAATAAAAACCAGATTAGTATGAATGACTCAACTTCATTGAGTAATTATCGGTGAAAATAGTAGTATGCAGAGACTATAGACGAACTAAATGTGTCAATGACAGGATATAAGTTCCATAGTTTAAACTCTCATTAATAATTTTATTGGATTAACAATTTTATTAGACACAACAGCAGCCCATTGGTTTTAATAAGCTGATCAATATTAATTAATAATACTGAGTACTACTGAAGTAGTTTACAGTACATACTACAAACTAATTCAAGATAATTTCTAGTGTTATAGCATTCAATATAACACCTTTATTTTTACTTTCTTATATAAAGAGGAAGTTTTGTGATGGCGCGAAAATTCGATTTTGAGATTTCGATGAATTTACACGATTTGGGGCCCCCTGAGTTCAAAAAAGTAGATTTTAAAATGTCTATCTATCGTCTGTCTGTCGTCTGGCAGGCGCCTGGAGCCTAAATTACTGGGTCGATTATGACGAAATTTGGCATACATGTTCAGAAAAATCATACCCCAAGGCGAAATCAGAAATGAATTTTAGCTCCAAATTTGTGGGCGCTACCCCCCAAACTCAAAAAAAACGTGGAAAAAAATTATTTCACGAAAAAAGGTTTCGACAAAAATGTAGTCCATTTAAATACGAATCTAACGATATAAGCCGTTTTCCCGGGAAAAATCTAGTTCCTGAGAAAAATGCTTGAACGCGGACGGAGAGAGCCCAGTTTCGATTTCCCGCCCAGGAGAAGATATTTTTATGATAAAATTTGATGAAAATGTTCAATAATAATTAAATGTCCACAAACTAATGAATGTAAGACTGGGCTAAGTAATTATGAACTAATAAATGAAAAATTGTCTTTTGTCTGAGTTATTTCGGATCGGTTTTTTTTATCGTATACAAATAAATTTACTTTAATTTTAAACATTGTAGCGATCCTATAAATCAATTATTGCAATTATACACATAATCTACGTTTCAAGTTTATTAATTTAATATTGAAATTCAAAATTTATTCTTTAATCACCACCATCTGTAAAATAAATCGAGTGATTTAAATGTATACTACGTGCTAAATCTTGAGATAAATATCAGTCTTGTTACAATTTAACTACGAAACAAAAATAACCATTGATTTTTTTTTCAATAAGACATAAAAAATAAAATTCAATATATACATACGTCGTCTCATATTTATCAAAAATAA
The DNA here is from genome assembly GCA_951217055.1 of Gerris lacustris. NCBI lineage: Eukaryota > Metazoa > Arthropoda > Insecta > Hemiptera > Gerridae > Gerris > Gerris lacustris. The sequence goes on from OX578284.1 coordinate 24,220,528, forward strand.
AACACATGATTTATTATCTGAAATACAGTAAACATAAATAATACCTTTTAAAAATAATATGTTATTTATATCATGAAATATAGAATTAGACATAGTCTAGAACTGGAGGAATAAATATTCTAAAAATAGATATTTGTTTATTCAATATTTAATAGGTTTTTATCTCAAAATGATAAAACATTTTTTTTTTTTTTTTTTTTTCAAATACCTAATATCCTGGGGGTCTATTTTGATGACATATATATTTGATTATTATCGTCTTTATTATGATTATATATATATATATATATATATATATATATATATATATATATATATATATATATATATTTAATGTATGCGTGCATTTTTACACAAACAATTATGATATGTAAAAAAGTGATAACAGCCTTGTTGGTTATCACTGCATGATAACAGTGTTTGAAGAGAGGGATAATGTTATTAAACTTTGTAATGTTAGAAGGTCATGATAAAAATTGATTAATTACAAATTAATGAACAATAAGTCTGTAATAACGTAGTGATTTAATCATATTTTTCTATTTGAAACTTTTAGTTAAGATTAATGAGAATGTTGTTTTTTTTCTGTTATCTTTCAGATAATTAAATAAGTGATCTCCCTTTTATTTGGATGGTTCTCTTTACTATCTTTTTTTTTAGGCTGTTATAATTAAACTGTTTTAAAATCTGGTTTGTACTAGATATCGTTTTGGTTTTTTACTAATTATTAATGAAAGAGATTAAGTGAAATTTATGAATGGCTGAGTCAGAGTGTACAAGATGTTCTATTTTTAGATTTTTATTTATAATTAGATTTGGTAAAAAGACTTCCTGATAAATCTAGGTAACGGAATTTATGTGATCGTTCTGAAGAATGAAAAATGTTTATGTCTTCGATTTCAAAAATTCCAAGACAGAAATACGTTTCAGACATCAGGGAACATTATTGTTTCCGTGTCTGTCTGTAAGTTATTCAATTTTTTAGAACCAAGATGTCTTAAAAACTACTCATCCAATTTTAATGAAATTTGGGTGGTAGGTCATACTTAGCCTATTTTTGGTACCATGTAGGTTTTAACCTTCGGCGCTCATTCGTTACTCTTCCATGAGCACACAAACATACATTTATTTACACCTATATCTTTCACATTACTCATCTGATTTTTATGAAATTTCGATGGTTTGTCTAAAGTAGCTTGCAGATAGCCCCAGATTAATTTCAACTGTGTGCGCTCTTTAAATTTTGCAAAATTGATACATAAATTCATATAAAATACTCTGCCAATTAATGAGTTTGACCATCATTGAACTGATTATGACCTACCATCCAAATTTTATCATAAGCTAACGAATTGTTTTTAAAATATAGTGGCTCGCAAAAATGTTACCTGATATCTAAAAAGCAGTTCTGTCCAGAAATTTTATTAAAGTCTTAATTAGCTACATTTAAAGCGCAGGTGGTTGAAAATAATCTGGGGTTATCTGCGGGCTACGTACGTCCAATCAGATAAAAATCAGATAAATACTTTTGAAGATATAGGTGTAAATAAATGTGTGTTTGTGCGCATGTGGAAGAAAAAGGAATGGGCGCAGAAGGTTGAAACCTACATGGGACAAACAATGGGCTAATTATGATCTGCCATCCAAATTTCATTAAAATCAAAGCAGTTTTTAAGATATCTTAGGATCTATAAATGTTTCCTGAAGTCTAAAAAAGTTTTCTGTCATGAAATTTTTTATTTGAGGGCATAACAAATTTTCGGTTACCTTCGGTAAACTCGGAAGCAAAATTTCATAGTGCAATGTTTTATCATTTAAGGTGGGTACTAGCGTATTAGTAGTGGAAGATGGAACAAATCATAATTAAGTGATGGTGTGAAAGGGGAAGAAGTTTAATGAACTCTTATTTGTTTGAAGCAAGCGCCGGATAATAAGCGGGGTCTCCCCACTGATATAGCAGCGGTTAGGTTAAGTCGACCTTGCCTGTGTCCTTGCCAATATACTGGTAATATATAGTTGAACCACGCCCTTAGGAAGAGTCCCGACTTTGTATCCTATACTAGTTGGACCGTTCCATAGCAGGAGTCCGTCTAGTGCCGTAAGGTGGGGAGTCATACTTTGTCTGCGTGGACAAACTTATACTTCGTTTTCACTCGCACTTGGCTTAGCATTACGTCTGTCTTTTAGTAAACACCTTCTTACGCAATACCTTCACCATCTTTAAAAAGAATTGGACATTTTTGTAAATTCCTATTTTAATTAAATGCAACGACGCACTTTACTCTTTAGCCTAATTAAATCATTGTTATTAAAAGTATGAAAGTTTCCTGTACACATTTCAAGGTTCGTTCAATATATAAACCTTCTGTTAAGAGGATTATATAATATGATTATTCATAGGAAACATTATAGATAGTCACGAATGTTTATGAGTTTTCAATCTTTATATAAGAATAAAAATATATTGAAGCTAAGCGGACATTAGGAACATATACATTTTCCGAGCTACTAAGAAGTATATAAATTATGAAAAATTGCAATAGTCTGCCAATTAGTGTGGCACATAGCTTCCTCGCGTCCTATTTCGGATACGTTAAGGATTTTATGCTTTTACAACCTATTTTTGTCAAATTGATTAAATGTTTCAAAATTGTTTTGATTCCGAAGTTACCGAAGGTAACGGAAGCTATTTTACATGAATTAAAGAAAAGCCAGTTGAAATTAATTTGCCTACTTTCGATAATCCATCCAAATGTCATAAAAAATTAGATGAGTACTTTTGAAGATATAGGTGTAAATGAATATATGTTTTTGCACATCTCCAAGAGAAACAAATGGGCGCAGAAGGTTGAAACTTATGGGTCCAACAATGGGCTAATTATGACCTACCATACAAATTTTATTAAAATCGGACGTGTAGTTTTTAAGATATCTTGGTTCGCAAAAATTGAACGACAGACCAAAAGATAGACACGGAGTCAAAATTGTTCCCTGATGTCTAAAACGGATTTCTGACTTCAAAACGGAAGTTTTGAAATCGGAGACATAAAAATATTTTCGTTCTTCAGAGCGATCACATAGCTTCCATTATAGCGAAGCAATAATGGTCAGCTTAGTTTATTTCAAAAGTGGGTATAAATGTTTATATAGCCGACTAGAAAGTTTGTTAAGTAGATTAGAGAATGGCTAGTTAACAGAACATAAATTGATGCAAGAGTTGGTACAAACGTTCAGATGGGTTTGAGGATAATAATGACTTGGTAACGAAACAAAAGAAATTCTATAGGCTAGAGTGCAGTGGTTGGCAACGAGGAAGGGAGACGTCGAAGAAAAATATTGCAAGATGTCCTAGGTAGAAAGAAAATACAGGGAAGACCATTAAAATATAGTTAAAAGCAATGGAATATGAATTGAGGAGTGTGTCCCCTCGATAGGGCGTCGCATTGCCCTACATAGAATGTATAATATGGTAAGGTCTTGTGAAGCAGGCCCTCCAAGGGCTCAGCTCAATAATGTAAGTAGGTATCGGAACACAAAAAGAAGTTTATTATTCTGTAGGTTTTTCAAGTTATCCTCACTGATCACGCTAATTTGGCAAGACATAGAAATAAAAACGAAGTTAAACAAACTTCATCCTGTCTCAAATGCAACAAAGAAGAAGATATACTATCACAATAGAATATGTGTTCCCTGGTTTCATTCAATAATACTTTATGTATACGATCAATTTGAGACCAGCATTAGACAGATATCCGATATTGCCTGCGGAATCAAGATTTGGAAATAAACCCTAAGTTATTATAAAGCCTAAAGATTAAGAAGTAAACACTATTTATTAATATTTTATTCCACTTAAGAAACAATCTCGTTTTTCATTAAAAAAAAAAAGAAGATAATTTAGTTGTTATTTTCTTGTGTTATAAATATTAATGAGTTGTTTGTTTAGAGTCGAGATATTAAATTAATATTTGCTGATTAATCCAGCAGGGTTTGTTATCTCTATTACAAACTATTTGTTGTTTTTAAGAGAGCAAATCTGTATTCTTGATTAATAACAAGTAAAGGAAAAAACAACTTGAAGAGGGTAAATGCTGGAGGTTTATGACCTTTTAGTGAACGCGGATCTGCATTTTTAATTTAACATTATATCTATAAGGAAATGTGGTCATGAATTAACATTATTTTACATGGGCATAAATAGAGTCTTAAAGATTTTAACTACTTATTTGTTGTATAAAAAATAACAGCATAGTATTTTTTACATATAATAATAATTAATTAACATTATATGCTTATAAATAATTGCTGGGTGTCGAAGCTATTCAAAAATTTTCTGCTTTATGCCACTAACATATTTGTTTACTTCAAAGAATTGAATAGATATTAAAATACCAACACACATTATAGAAAAGGACACGTAAAGTTAAACGTTAGCTAGTTAGAGTAAGTTAAAATGTAGTGTTAATCAAGTCAATTAGTAGTTAAAGTCAATTAGTCAATTAGTAAGTTAATCAAGTCAAAAGTAGTGTTCACCAAGTTATTTGGCAAATATTCAACCATAAATGTGTATACTTATTCTATTTAGAAAGGCTAAATTAAAAATGCTGAATATGAATTTATATATTTAGGAAGATTATTATTTGTTGAAACCAAAGAAAATTTTAAGGAAGTAAATCGTCAAACGGTAATGGGGTGGAGAGTGGAAAGCCTTCAACAAGTGTAAAAATATCTTTAAATCTGAACTAAGGCTAGACCTAAAAAATAAGGTGTGGACAATGTGCGTAAAGCCTGGCATGACCTACGGATCGGAGGCATGAAAAAAGCACAGTGAAACAAATGAGGGTGACTCAAAGACGAATGGAAAGGTGTATGTTAAGGATTTCAAGGAAAGATAGGAAAATCACTCAATGGATAAGAGAACAGACGAGGTTGGAAGATATAGGAAGAGCTATTTTTGAAAGAAAGTGGAATTGGGATGGCCATGTTGTTAGAACAACTAATAACAGATGGACAAATAAAATGATAAACTAGTACCCCAGAGATTGAGTGAGGAAAAGAGGAAGACTAGGTGTCCAGTGGGATGAGGAAATGAGAAAATCGTGTGGAGGAGTGACATGGAAGAGAGTGGCTACGGATCGAGCAGTGGTGTAGGATGAGGCAGGTTTATTCAGATTTATGAATCAAGTTGTAGTACTGAAATTAAGTGTAGAATTTTAAATTTTTATAGTATTAAAGTAAATAAATGTAATCAAACCCTATTTTTAAAATATCTTGCATGTGAGTATTATGATTCCCCCCCCCCCTCCAAAAAAAATAAACATGCTTTTTTAAATTTTATTTTTTGAATTATGGTATTGTTAAAGGTATTTTATATATTAAACAATTATTTGAGGCAACTCAAAAAACCACAATGGAACTATGGCTCACTGCCGATTTGTAATGAGTTCGATATATTTCTATAAATTAATTTTATGTAACATTTTTATAAGTAAATCTGATTCTTGCAACATAAAAGGCTTTATATTTTACTATATTTATTTTTATTTTTGATGTTCGTCAGCTTGATCATTATATTTTGATTATGGATTTTCATTTTTCAAATATTATTTTTACAGAAAAATATACAAAAAAAAAAGGAAAAGGGTTTAGTTACAAAAAATTAAAAGCCATTTTTATCCCTTAAAGTATTAAACACTTAAAAATGAATATAAACAGAAATAAAAATGTTTCTAATTCCATTTTTCTCTGACTCATGTTTTGTTAGGATATTCAAATATTTAGTTAGGCTTGAAGTAATGTTATAACAGTAGAGAGAGAATTATCAAGGTTAAGTGTGGGCTTATTTTTTTGGTTCATTGTCCTCTACCTTTGAACCAAAATTCAGGTATAGAGATTTGGTATAGTTTTTAGGAAAGAAAAAAAGGAAGTTCCTATTGCGAAAATATTTAACTTTCTGATTCTTTTCATTTTAAGCGGGAGACTTTAGGAATTGGATCAAATATTGGACTTATCGTCTAATGGGAAAATTTGCTCAAAGTACGACATGAATTTGTTTATATTTAGAACTAGCTTTCACCCCGCTCCGCGCGGGGCTCATGCTAGGTATTAGTGGCTGTGTTTCCTATAATCATGTAGGCCTAGCAATTAAATTAAAGTCCTAAATAGTTTTGTTCCCAAAGCCTTCTAGGAATAAAATCAGGACTATATTAATCATCATTAATTCCATTATTAAGAATATAATACTCTCCAAATCATAGTTTGGATTCTATCTATATAATATAAAAATAACCAATAGAAACTAAGTAATATAGTAATAATTAACAATGCTAATTAGACTGGGACTGCTTTAATTAGACTGGGAAGTCATTGAACAATCATCAACAATGATGGTGCATTATTTAATTACCAGCCTCTTCATTCAATACGGCAGTTGCACCAGCAAATATTTATTAACTCCAGTTTTAGAAACAATTAATAAAATAATAAATACTCGATTTAAAGAGCATTAGTGTGAGGTTTAAGCACTTCAATCAGAAATTAAATTGGTCAACAATTGCGGACGCCATAAGAGCTCAAAGTCAATTTTTTCTTTTACAAAAAATTAAATTTAGCTCTATTTAAGGTAGAACCGATAAAGGTACGACAAAAAGTCATAGGTCCAAAGTTGTAGATCTTTTAAAGTTAGTTACCGCTGGCGCAATAAGCTTGTCGATACAACTTACCGTTTAGCCACAATAAGCTTCTAAAAAAACTTTAAAGTGCGTCCGCTATCTTCAATTTTTTAGGGGGGGGGGGGATATATTTTTTTAACTTTTCGGATTTTTTCAATGGGCTTAGGCCAATTTCTACCAAACGCAAAAAAACCGCAAGTCCTCTAGGTGGTCTAGAAGTATATAATAATAGTAGTAGAGTAATAATATAATTGCAAGTCTGTGGGGTTTGTTTACGATGAGTCCACCTATTTTTTTAGGTTATGTTTTATATACTTTTTTTTATAAAATTGTTAATAACTTTGGTTCTACTCAATATTTGTAGATGAAACCAAGCCTACAAATTGCGCAACATGTTTGCGCTCACCCCTGAAAAAAATTAATCGATTTCATTTAGCCAGTTTTGCGCCTATAAAGTCTGACTGGGGCGACAGACACACATACATACCCACATACATACACGAAAAAAGTTAAGGCCGGATTCGGTTTTTGGAATGTCTAAAATGAAAAAATATCCAAAAAATGTTCAATTGTGACCAATGTACAGACAAAACTTTAATTTTATATACATAGATTTAGTTGCTTTTGTGTTTATTTTTTTTTTTTTTCTTCATATAAAACTAGAATACCCTAGCGGCAGAGTGTATTTATTTCTATTATGTCTCCCTTGTGGTACTTATTACGCTATGTATTGATGTGGTCTATTATGATCCAGGTGTACATTTACCATTATATTTTAATTAGCATATAATATACAAAATATATTTTAAAAATAACATTTTTTTACAATATCAAAGTAGTTAGTCTAAGTTCTAATTAAAGTAATGGCACGGAATTTTAGCTCGGAAATTTTTGCTACATACTTAAATTCTTCAATAATGATTTCGAATGCTTAGACGAGTTTTCTGCAGCCAGTTTGCATGAACACTTGACCTTAAGAATTTGCAATCCTCCAATGGGAGTATGTCGTAACAATGTACAACAAACGGCAACTGCTAATTGATGTATTATCTAGTAGACACAGTGTCTAGTACGACAAATCATATTATAGACAAATTTTCGTATATGCAATGATATATATATATATATATATATATATATATATATATATATATATATATATATATATATATATATATGTATGTATATATATATATATATGTATATATATATATATATATATATATATATATATATATATATATATATATATATATATATATATATATATATATATTAATATGCCTAATATGGACAATAAATACGGTTATGATCTTCCGGCCAAGTTTTCCATGATTCGATCAAATTGATTGGCCACGTTAATTTTGAGTTATTTTGAGAGACTAGACTATGTGACTTGGAAGACCTTGGACCAGATAGGTAGAAGACGTTGTAAAGAATGATCTCCGAGTCCTCTCTCTCTGCGTCCAGAATTGGATTTTAGAGACACAGCTGTCACAGCAAAGTATGCCTTGGGTTGTAACGGACAACCAAGAAGAAGAAATATTATGACCCAACTACAAGAATATGGTAGAACCAAAAATAATACTATCACAATATATTCAGAGCTAAAATGTATTTAATAATTCCGCATTTGGTTTTAAATTAACTTAATTGTTACACCAATTTAAAATTGATAAATTAGTAGATTGTTACTTGTAGTATAAATTCTTGATTACTTTGGTCTTTTAAGAAAAATTCAAACGCCTCACGTTTGCGATATTTCGATCCCTCCTTGGATCATTCTCAAGCTGACTAACTAGCTGACTTCATTGTCAAGTTATTGTTTTCTATAAAGGTTTGTGAAAGAGTTTAATTAAAATCGGACCGATTCTCGTCAGGTGAATTGACGAGAATCTGTCCAATTTTAATTAAACTCTTTCAAAAAACTTTATAGAACAAACAACAATAACTTGGCAATGTAGTCAGCTAGTTAGTCAGCTTGAGAACGATCCAAGTAGGGATCGAAATATCGCAAAATTTGCATTATCCTTAAAAGACCCAACTAATCAACAATTTAAAATTGATTAACGGATGTTGACTATTAGAGCATGCTATAAATAGTTTTATACAGACGTCGTCGAATATTTTAATTTTCAAACCGTATGTGATATTCAAATGTTTGGGAAGATTTTGTTAAAACACTTGGTTGTTGATGTTTAGGCTCAGCTATATGTAATGCAAATTCCCCTCAACCCGTAACCTCCATGTATAAAATAGTTTTAAGGGCCAACTCCTCTAGGAATCTTTTATTTGCACTAAAGTACCGGGACCTTTAGGTTTTAGAAGTTTTCCCAAGCAATAAAGCCACGAAGCCTAACTCGATAAACCTAACAAACGTACGGGATTCTAGGGCTGTGTTCAACTACTTCCTAGACTTAGCTGGTTTGTGGGACAAACCCTAAGGCTTAAATCTATGCAAATTTTTGTTGACCCTACACCCTTCTAGTTTTATCACGAGTATATAAGGAAAATCCTGAGGTAAATTCACGTTGACCTCGTTTGTCTTTTCTATAGAGACATACTTGAGTTATTTTGCCAACAAAGGAGAAACTCAAACTACCCTTAACCTAACTATGCTAAAACATTTTAATTTGTTTAATTACATTAGTTCTCTTACAACGACATTTTGTAAAAAGACCTAAAGATTGGATTTTTTTTTTAAAAAGCAAAAAAAAAAATAATAGGGTTTCCTTTATAACAAATCTAAGTCGTCCGGAAAAGAAATGGTTTGAGATTGTGTGAATCCCAATGTTTCAATTGCATTACTAAGATCACTCTTTCTCCTCATGATGAAAGCATCAGCAACGGAATCACATCTGCTCTAATTCTCACACTTAATTTTATTCAAAGCTATATCCATTGGCTAACATTATGACCAATATCTTTGTTTGTAAGATGGTTAGAGTTACTATACTATACAATGATTATTCAATACAATACAAATCACCGTCAAAAAAGAATCAACCGATAAGGGTTACAAAAAGCTTCCTCGCTTCCTATCACTTTACACTTTAGGTCAAATGAGGAAAAAATAAAGTATAATGACATAGATTTCTAAATATGAGTATTATTAAAGAAATGGTTGTGCGGCTATTGCTATCCTTTGCAAGGGATAGCAATAGTGATAATAGAAAAGTAGTTTTCAAAATGTGCGTTTGCGGAAAAGTGAAGGATAGACCAAACAGACCCATAGACAAAAATGTTTTGTCCTGAATGATGACAATTCTTAAGTTTTTTGTAAGCTGGGATGTAAAAGAAAGAGAAGGTAGATCGATCATGTATTAAGGAAGATGAATAAAACTACTGAAATATCAGTAATGGACAGGAACCCGCAGCGAGTATGAGGACGTGAGCGTCCTAGAATGTCAGAAATCGTGTGATAGCGGAAGTGGAAGTCATGGAAGCAATAAAAGCAATAAAAGCATAAGATGAGGTAAAGAGTCTGAAAGGAAGTTTTCGCAGAAAGCTCTACTGAGACAAATATATATAATAAGTCAAGCTATGGGTATATTACACCAGGAGTCTCAAACCATTTTGAATGAAGGACCTGTTCTTGATTATACGGTATAAGGTCAGGCCGGACGAAGTAAGATATAATCAAACTATATAGCCTAGTAATGTAATATATATATATATACAGTGTGTCCCCGGATCGACACATGAATAAGTTTAAAAGACTAACATTTTTTGAATTAAAATTTCATCTTCTGGGGTTCATCCCTGATTGGATAGAAACTAATTTATGTCATAATTTAAGTTTCCAAAAATCAAGTATGTCTTGGAAATTTACAAAAAAGTTATTTTTCCCACTAGTAAAATGCTTCTTCTCTAGAAGATACGACAAAATGTTATTAGAAAAAGTTGTTCAGAAAGAAAAACAGAGTAAGAATACGAAATTTGAAAACGCTCCGCCAATTTTGATATATTGCATTATTTACCTTCTTTTTTTTTCAAGATATTAAAATAATGTTTGAGGAAAAATTCTTACAAAATTGATAAATTATGCAAGTACAAAAAAGTTGTAGTTTACTTTTATTCGTCTGTTATGAAAATTAAATATTTATTATAAGAAATAAGAATAATAACAATAACAAAACACAAATAATACACGATTAAATTTAATTTTATACTAACATAATAATATTCATAGTAGTATTTTTGAAATTTGAAACCTATTTTATGGCACAGAAAACACCACTAAAATAATTATTTTTTACTATTTTTAACAGCAAAATAGGCATAATATGGAGTGGTAAATAATGCAATATATCAAAGTAGGCGGGGCGTTTTCAAATGTTGTATTCTTAGTCAGTTTTTCTTTCTGAACAACTTTTACTAATAACATTTTGTCGTATCTCCTAGAGAAGAAGCACTTTACTATTGGGAAAAATAACTTTTTTGTAAATTTTTAAGGCATACTTGATTGAGAATTTGGTAATTTGGCAAGGAGCTTTTAAAATGGTAACACCATTACCTTTTTTGTAGCATCCCTGAAAATGTTCTTTTATTTTTTATTGGTTTTGAGATTTTCTAGAAGGCTTGCTGACACAGCATCAATATTACTTTGAAATAAATTGATTATATCAAGTTCACGATCAAAAACTTTAAATCTCTACTTGATGCTTATTCAATTGAATCACTTCCATAACTACATTTTCACTACTTGAACTCCAGCCAGTTTCTCGGTAATTGAAACTTTACTGTTAACTTCTCAAATAAACAATAGCACTTGAGCTAAGCCAGAAGTATATGTATATTCATTTAACGCAATAGAAATCACTTAACTTTTTTAAGTTTATTTGATAACGTCATTAGCGGTGTGTAGGTTGGAAACCCCTGCACTACACGATTAAAAATTGAAATCTTGATAAAAGAAGAAAAAATCAATACTTTAAAAAAAAAAAGAAGAACTTATTGATTGTATATTTTATTTTATCTCATTATATAACAAATATAGATGTCATTATAATATAGAATTAAATGAGAGAAATAATAATTATTTTTGAGACTAAGGGAAATCCAATATGTTAAACCTTCATTACTCTATTGTCAAGCGTGTTTAATATATTGTAGTTTTACCAGGCTGTAGTACTTTGTTTTAATTAAAGTAAGTTATAAACATTACTTTTATAAATCAAAGTATCCATGTTAACTTACGTTTTGCAGACGATGTATTGCTGTTATCATCATCGGCAAGTGAAACTAGAGGTAATGTTAAACCAACTTATTAAAGCATGCCAGTTAAAAGGTCTAGAAATAAATATATCCAAAACCAAGGTTATGACAATCTCAGTTCAAGCCCCAGTGAGAGTACAAAAAGATTTTAAAATAGAATACGTTCAAGAATACACATACTTAGGACAAAGTTTTTTTCGAAAATCAAAGAGAAAAGGAAGTGTGCAGAAGAATCGATTTAGGTTGGAGAAAATATTGGTCACTAAAAAATATTTTTAAAAGTCAAATAGACAAAAGGCTGAAAGCGAAGATATTGTCTGCATGTGTATACCCAACCATTTTGTACGGTGCCCAAACATGGTCTCTCTCAGAGAAGATGGGAAATAAACTTCTATCAACGCAAATGAGTATGGCAAGGAGCATGTGCAACATAAGAAGAGTAGATAGAACAAGCAACAAAGAAATAATGAAAACAACAAGGCTAAAGAATCTACAGAAAGAGGCTCACCACACGAAGTGGAGATGGACAGATCACCTGGCTAGATTGGAAAATAATATATAGATGGGCCAAATTATCAACGGAATGGATCCCTAGAGGAAACAAAAGAAGGAAAGGAAGACCTATCTTAAGATGGAGAGAAGAAATAGTTGCTAGAGTGGGGGAAAATTGGGGTAGAGTGTTGGGACAAGGTAGTGAAAAGACTTTTCTAACTTCAAAACTGACTCTTTCCTCCTTAAGGAGAGGCTTCTGTCCTGAAAAGGATGTCCGTGAAGCTTATTATTATTATTATTATTATTATAGTATCCATGTTAGTAATGATCTGGACACAGTAGTGGAATTAAAAAGACCTAGTGGCGCAGCGCGGTGTAATGTAACAATAACAAGCAAGTATTTAATTTTAAGTATTGTATTGAGAATGCTTACTTTTCAACGGTCATTATACAAAAATTGGATCTCTTATTTTGTCGACTTATAAATTTACTTTATTTACTAAGTATATATTTATAGTTTAGTATTTTAAGGAATTTTTTTAGGTACTTCTTTAGATTGTTACTCCCCCTATGTTTTTTTAAAAATATAAATGACTTTGACTAAATAACCTTTAAGACAAAGGGATGTTTAGTCCAATGTACTTCGGGGCAAAGGTGTATCACACTTCTGTTTGTATAATGGGCGTAACATTCTAAAGAAGAACATTCAGTACACCTTCTTTAGATTGTAACTCCCCTCTGGTTTTTTTATAAGGGGAGTAACAATCTAAAGAAGTGCCTTTTTGGTAAAGTATACTTGAATATTGCAATAGCATGGCCTAGTAGATTTTCTCAGAGTTAATATAAATCAGTCCACTAGACTAATTTAGTAAGAGCATAGTAAAGCATTTAATACTAAGTATAAATAGTTTTATATTATTAAGAAACCTCTTCCTATTAGTTTGGCGCATAGCCCTCCCTTACGTCCTATCATTGGACGAATAGTGGAATGAGTATATAATAAAGTAAAGTGATAATTAATGATACGGAATTTTCGGTTGAGCATATTCACGAGCGGGAACAATTTGCTTCGAGGGTAAAATTTATATAGGACCATCTCTAGCATTTTCATCATAAGGTACTTCTTTAGATTGTTACTCCCTTATGTTTTTTTAGACTATAAATGACTTTAACTAATTAACTATTAAGACAAAGGGATGTTTAGTCCTATGTACTTATGGTCAAAGGAATATCACACTCCATTTTTACAAGGGGAGTAAGAGTCTAAAGAAGAACATTCCGTAGAACTTCTTTAAATTGTTACTCCCCTCCATTTTTTAACAATCTAAAGAAGTGCCCATCATAATAGGTACTGTATAAATTTCATTTAAATTGGATAATTAGTTTTAAATGTGCCAATAGAAATAAATTGCTGTATGCAAATGCTAGAGGGAGCAATGCGTTCAAAAAGGTTAAAATTAATAACTTATTCGTAACTTTTATTCGTGTAAAAAAGAAAACAATTTTTCAGATTTTTAAAATTGTACGAAACAAATTAAGACAGTATTGGGTTGTAAAATCATAACATCAATAAATACATAATAGGAGGCGAGGGTGCTATGTGCCACACAAATTGGTAGACAATTTTACATAAATAAAAGTATAAATTTAGCAACATTTAAAGTGAAAAGACGGTTGAAATTAGTCTTGGGCTATCTGCGGCCTACTTTCGCCAAACCATCCACAAACCATCCACAAACCATCCAAATGTCTTAAAAATCAGATGAATACTTTTGAAGGTCCTACCATCCAAATTTCTTAAAAGTCAGATGAATACTTTTGAAGGTCCTACCATGCAAATTTCTTAAAAATCAGATGAATACTTTTGAAGGTCTTACCATCCAAATTTTTGATTCGCAAAAAATTGAACGACAGACAGAGAAAAATGTTCCTTGATATCTAAAACGAAATTTTTTGAATTCAGAGACATAAAACATTTATTTCGTTCTTCATAAGGATCACATAGCTTCTGTTACCTTCGATCAGCTCGGGAGCAAATTTTTATCTTCAGAATAATTACTTATATATCTACTTAAAATAAAATAAAAAAATGTTCTTATATTTTGTTCATTCCTTCTTCTTGTAATGTCGTATAATTGTTGCAGAAAATAAATTATTTAAAAAAAAATACATAGCCAATTAGAGTGGCACATAGCTTACTCGCGTCCTATCGCGTATAATTTAATGATTTTTGTTTTTTAAAGTCCATTGTCTAATTTATTTAATTTCTCCCAAATAAAGCCTGGTCGCCTGGTCTCAAGATCCATAGGCTCGCTATGCTATTGAAGAGGTAGGTCAAATAAAGAGGTGTGGGAACCAAGCTACCTCCTATTCCCCTCGTCTATCTCCCTCCCCGCATTCTCTCCATAATAAAACTGTTAATTGTTTTAGCGATCTTTAACACTTCATAGCGGTGTCACTGTTGGTTTTATTAAAAAATTGTATTTGATAAAATGTTTTTCTTATTAAATAGATAGATGAAGTTCGATTTTTTCCAGACCTAAAATTCCAATTTTAAATTTGAAGTTCCCGTCTACGGACACACAGACAGACAGTCAGACAGACAGACACAAGCCCAATAATGTTCCCTAATGTCTGACAAGCATTTCAGTCTTGGAATTTTTAAAATCGGAGGCATACAATTTTTTCGTCCTCAAAAGTGAACACAATGCTTCTGTTACCATCGGTAAACTCGGAAGCAATATATTCAAAATGAAATTGTAAGGAGCCTTAACATTTTATTTCTTTGCGATTTACTAACATAACGAAAGATACTTTTTAAAACTTTGTACTCTATATTAGTGCATTGATGTGTCAATATATTTGAAATGCATTAACGAGTATTTATGGAGTATAGTAAAACTTTCAAAGTATGCGATGAACAGAAACTTTTAACTTCTTAACTTATTGGTTAAACCAATTTCTTAAGCACATGAAGGATCCAGTAGGAAATAAAATTAGGCCGGAAACACTCACGGCGAATTTTTCCGTGGTGGAAACTTTACCCACGCCGCGCCGCTCCAATAAATGTAAATTTTTCACACTGGGTAAAAAATAATTCCGTTGCCACGCCGCCGTAAATGTTTGACGAGTTTACCTTCGTTGAGATTGTGGAGTAACATAATAAATGTAAAACTCCCATCGGTTCCAGTGGCATTCGTCGGCTGCACAGCTACCGCAAACGCAAATTGATCGATCTTTTCTTTCCATTTAATGTGTAAGCTCTAATTTACTTCAGTGGGCTACTCATGGAACGGCGGTGACGGTAAATTCTCTGCCACGAAAAATTCACCATGTGTATAACCGGCCACAGAATGTAAAATTGACCTTAACTTTTTATCCCGGAATGTAATATATTATTGTTATATTTTTAGGGATGTTTACTAAGTTTTTATTAGCTTGCTTTCTTGTTTGTTTGTTTGTTTGTCCAGTACAAATCTTGCAATCGATTTTTAACTAACTTCCCGAGTAGCTAGACATTTGAAACTTTTAGAATACCTCAGAACACGATGACAATGCATTATTTTAATACTTTTAGCCATATTTCAGCTGAATTTAATTCGATTTCAGCAAATTTTGCTGTAGGGAAAGATAGTTCAGAAAACATCCGCAAGTTATTTTATTTGTTTTGACATGACCCATGTTTACTATCTTCATTTTGACGGGTTTTAGATTTATGATTTATGACAGAAAATTTAAAAACGTAGTATATAAAAAGTTCTTTTTATCTTGCAATTATTATAATATTAATATTTAAGTACATTGCTCCTTCAACTTAGACGTATGAAAGCTGTCGTAGTCACGAAATCCACAATGACATTTATAATTATCCCAGCACATTAATTTTTTACTTTAATATATTTTGAATAAAACATTGATGTTAAAAGATGGATTATGACTCTAAAATTATTTATTTATTTTTTAAAAAAATAAGTCAGTTCCCGAAAAAAAGTATAAAACTGTAATTTTATTACTAATCATTTGCTTTTGTTAATCACTATCTTCCTTAAGAAAACGTATTAGGTTCGTTAAATCCACTCTTGGGGAATATTCCTCGTCTTTCCAACCAATCTAATTTTCAGAAAGATGGATACAGCCAAGAGAGAAACAAGAAGACAGAAAAGGCACCGTGGGATAATAATAAATTCAATTCAGGTTTTCCCTTCTCTACTTTTATTATATCTCATTGTATCTCGAGATACAGTGTTAAGAAATGTTTCGAGATGTGCTCTCGGCTTAATAAGCAACCCTTGGAAATAATCCGTTTCGATGATTTCTTGATCCTATGGAAGTAATCCACTTGGA
The DNA here is from genome assembly GCA_951217055.1 of Gerris lacustris. NCBI lineage: Eukaryota > Metazoa > Arthropoda > Insecta > Hemiptera > Gerridae > Gerris > Gerris lacustris. The sequence continues at coordinate 24,237,252 of OX578284.1, forward strand.
ATGAGCTTCTTGAAAAAGCTCCGTAAATTATTATATTTTATGACATTTAATATTTATTATATTTTCTATTTAGTTATTTTCAACATGACCTGTTTGTGTGCTTTTGTTTAATATGATTTTGTGATTGGATATAAAATACATTCCGGAGTGTATTATAAATAAAAATATCATGAAATTTAAATTGCAATAATAAACCTTGGTGCAATAGCTCGTGAAGGGCTAAGGGATTATACAACTGCACTTGCAATGGATGATACAGGGTTGACGCTACAGCACTTAGTAGCTACATATTTATACAGTGAATGTGAATATAGATACTGGCTAAAACACCCGAGTCGAGCGTAGGGATACTTGCCAGATTCGAGAATCGAATCCGGAATTCCTGTGTGACAAGCTCGTATAATAGGAATATATATACATACAACACACCAGAGTAGGTATATATGACATACAATTGTACTTATTCAAACAATTTATAAAATATATCTTCATATGTTTCATAGAACCCATCCTATATTTTAAAAGCACATTTAATCATAAAAAAATTTATAAAAAATGCAATACAATTTTCTATTTCAATACAATACCAAATTAAATTAAATTTAATTTAAAATCTCGGTTTTCCTTAATCAGACACTTGTATTATGTGACAAGAACGAATTCTTTCACAGATGTTATAGGAGAATTATATATATATTAAATTTTCGAACGAAACAAAATAAATTTCTGTCAGATAAAATTAAATAAAAATCACTCAAAATGACAATGGTAAGAAGTTGAGATTTTAAAAACACCTTTTTTCAAGCAATTAAAGTAAGAAAAAGAAATGCATTTAATAAGTGATAACATAAAGAATGTAGCTTGTTTCTTTTTTTGTAAACGCCTCTTTCACGATTATTATTTTAATAAGCGAGTTGTTATTCCGTTGAATTTCATGATGAAGGTAATAATAATGTCAAGCTGAGTTAAACATTATAATTCTAAGGGCTGCTAGGGAATGGAACTGATTAAGGGCGATACAGCCGAGTCCAAGGGCTTGGACTGAAACCTTAAGTATCACATTAATAAGAAATGAGCTTCCATTTCTCCCTTTAGAAACTCCCTTCATACCCTTGTCATACTTACATTATATATCAAGCCTTCATAGTGCATTCATAGTGAGCAACCGTTCATACACTGTGAATTACCAGTGTGGGTGTACTTACACCTTCAACTTTTTTTCTCCCTTCTTTTTCTATAAAATCCAAAATCCCTTTTCCTGGAAACCCATACTTTCTTATAAATAGACAGCGTTATCCATCAAAGTGAAAAATAACCGACTTAGAAACAGAAAAAAAACTTGTAAATTATTCTGAAGAAAGGACGACAAAAAATTATAACCCTCCACGTCCGTGTTATTTACTGTCTAGTTGTGAATTGTAATTGTAATTTTTATATTCTTTATTCTGTTATATATCGAAAATAACTCAAATCAAAAATATTTCCCAAACAAATAATTTTAGCCTTAATTTTGTTTTTTAACATGTTACTTAACAAAAATACTCTGCCAATTATTGTGGCACATAGCTTCCTCGCATTCTATTGCGTATATTTAAATGATTTTATGCTTTTAAAAGCCATTATTGTCTAATTCAATTAATTGTTTACTCCGTTTTTTTTTTAATCTGTCATAATTGTTTGATTTTTTACATGAATTAAAGTATCAATTTGGCAAAAGTTAAAGAGCGCAGACGGTTCAAATTAATCTGAGGCTGTCTGCGGGTTACTTTCGATAATCTATAAAAGTTTCATAAAAATCAGATGAGTACTTTTGAAGCAATAGGTGTAAATAAATGTATTTTTTTGTGCGTATATGTGGAAGAGAAACAAATTAGCGCGGAAGGTTGAAACTTATATGGGACCAACAATGAGCTAATTATGACCTACCATATAAATTTCATTCAAATCGCACGTGTATTTTTTAAGATATGTTGGTTCGCAAAAATTGAGTGACAGACCGACAGACACGGAACCAAAAATGTTTCCTGATGTCTGAAACGGATTTCTGTCTTGGAATTTTTGAAACGGAGACCTAAAACTTTTTCGTTCTTCAGAACGATCACGCAGCTTTCGTTACCTTTGGCAAGCTCGTAAGCAATAGAAACATAAACAACACCTGTTGCCATATGGCAACAGCCCATATTTAGCTTGTTGGTAATAGGCATTTGGAAAAAAAAAAAAAAAAAAAAAAAAAAAAAAAAAAAATCCGGGGGAGAGCGGCCATGTCACCGCCAATTCTGGTCTATGAATATCACAGACTATGTGATATTCATGATCCTGAGTACAAAAAGACAGAATATAATATGTATATATGTTCATGTACACGTAAATGAATTTGAAAACTGACTGTACTTGAACGAAAATGTCATCCTAAGTCCCTGATGTGTCAGAATAATCAATATTATCATGTCTAAGGCTTATTTTAAAGTAGCCAAATTGATTTCCCTAAAGGTACATTTTATTTGAAAATGACCCTAATATTATTATATTTTGTACCATTTCTAGATTTTCATTGGTAGATATTATGCCAAAATAGAGTGAATAAAGAATATTTGTGCTAGGGTAGCCCCTAATACAAAAATAATAGACAAATTATTTAATTACCAAATACTTTTATATTTTACAAGACTTTACACTATTATTATTGTACTAAACCCTTAACTGCCCGAATTATTTTTTTGGGAATTGTTTGGTTTTTTTTCTGGGGATTTTGTCTGTTAAGAGGTCCCTTAATATGTAAAAATGTTTATAAAAATTTAAACTAAATTCCTTACCCCAAATATGGGCTGTTGCCATATGGCAACGCTAGGACATTAGCCCTACAGTTCTTTTTTCTCAGTAAATGTATTAATAATTTATTTTATAAAATGTATGTAAAATAAATTTTAGGTTAAAAAAGTACAAATAATAATAAAAAAATACTACATTTATTTAAAAGAACAAAAAAGTATTTTTTTTTTTTTTTTTTCATTATTTGTATTATGTATCATGTTGTTTGTCTGTAAAATTATGTAATTATTTCTTTATTTTTTGTTTTATGGATGTGTTTTTGTTATTACCTAAAAAATATATATGTATTATTCAATTGTAATAAAAAAAATATACATATTATTATATACATATTATTTTAAAAGAATAGCCCAATCATATTTGTTACTAATTATTCTTGGTCGACAAAATAATTACAAGATTTAGAGACTAATTGAGAAATGTTTAGAAAATAATCAATAAAAAATTAACATTAGGCAAAAAAAAATCATCAAAACTTTATATATAAATATGACTAAATAAAATTACGACTAAGAAAAAACTGTAAGGCTCATGTCCTAGCGTTGCCATATGGCAACTTTCAAATTGACGCTCAATTTAGGGCAGAAAAATTTAATTTTGTGAAACTGCAATAATTTTATATTTTTAATCACTCTTTATTCTAATAGTTTCATTACCAATAATAAAATTATTTAATTAATTAATTAATTTAAAAAATTAAAATTCTTTCCGTGTCACAAATTTGGAATAACCCATTTTTTAAACCTGTCTTGTCGCATACGTGTTGCGCCAAACAAATAAGTCTAATGATGAAAAATTAATTTAGTCCTTCTTTTGACATATGTTAACATTTAAAAAGTTCAATATTAACTAGGACCTCTCCAGACAATAATAATGGGAGGGGGTTTTACTGTTGCCATATGGCAACGCTAGGTTATTAAGGGTCTATTCAACTATTCCTTAGTTTTATAAGATTGTCTTAGTCTGAAATACCCAGGTGCATTGAATGCTTAGCATATTGCAAATTAGAAAAGCTCTTACAGGGGACTCTAAAGGCTACCTGCCACCATGGAAAATTGCATGTTCCCTGAAATTTGCCTACAAGAGAATATTGTTTTATCAGGAAAGTTGACACGTCCATATTTAAGCCTTATGGAAACGCAGTAATAATCTCGACTGTTCTATGGATAGAGCAATGCCGTTCAACTACGCTTTTAAATGAAAACCTTAAATATTTAGATGTCTAAACAGCATAATAAGTATAAACTATATTATAAGATACCTTACTAAATAAAGCTAGTATAAAATATCACCTGTGATTTCTTGATGAAGTCTCGAAGGTAAACCCAATCTTAAATTGTTTATACCTACGTCCTACGTAGATATCGGTTGTGAATTAGATAGAGAGGACCAAACAAAAGTGAATATTAAAGTTTCAAGTTTACCGACGCCGACGTTTCGGAAAAATAAATTTCTTCTTCAAAATACATTTAATGCAAGAATGATACTTGAATTATGCCTCAAATAAGGAAATACATTTTTTTTTCGAAATGTAGTTAAATCGAAAAATTGAGTGATCCTCTCGAGCCTTGACTTTTTTGAATGTCTAACAGGCAGGCAATGGAATCTGAATACTCATTTAATTAAAAGTTACAATAATGTACTACACTTTTTAACAACTAATAAAACAATCACGAGAACGGTTAAAGTACGGTAGACATAATTTAAATAAAATTTTAACAATGTCAAGTTAAAGAAGCTCATCATTAAGAACACATTTCACCGGGAAAAGACAGCGAAAGACTAAATAAAAATCTAGGTTAAGATTTAAAATGAAGCATATCCCTTTACCCTCACTCATTTTATACATATATAACTACATTAAAAAAAAAAACAACGCATAAACCCCCTCTTTTCCTTCCATGTTTGCATTTTGGTAGACAAACCTTACTTTTCTAAGAAAGTAGAAACATTAACTAGGTGTCAGTAGTTGAAGAAGAGAGAATAAAAATGGCCGTTTCTTAGTAAGTGAAGATTTGCACCGGAAATAACAAATCCACAGATTATAAAACAACTAAACAGACCTTCGAATTCTTAAGAATCAACATTAAGCTCTCACTATTTTTTTTTTTTTTTTTTTTCCTTTTTTCTCCTTCTTGATAAAAATAATAAGATTACTTTCTATTTTACATACTATCCAAATTGCTCAATTTATTAAATTATAACAGATTTATCAGGCCCTTTGAGGACTGGTGGCCTCATTCACACTAGAGATTCCGGAATGCGATTCACGAATCGAAGATTCTAATGATACCAGGCGGCCTATGTATTTTGCTTATGAATATTCAGACTACGATTCCGGTATGCGATTCGTATGAGATTCTCAAATCGTGTATCTCGTCCCCGTGAGCCGCCTCGATTCTTTTTAGAATTCTTCTCGGAAAGCGGCTGTATGGGCCCATTCAGACTAGGCAATTCCGAATCGCATTCCGAATTCGCTTCAACTCTTGCAATTTATTTTCGTTAAATAAAATATTTAAATTATAAATACATAATAATTACTGTAATATCATTAATTATAATATTTTATTATAAATAATTTTATTTACGTTGCATAAAATATTTTAATTATATAAATATATTAATAAATCAATGTAATATATATTATTTATAATTTTTTTTTTTTTCAATTGTTTTATTTACTTTAAATAAAATAGGTTAATTATGAATGTAATAATAAATAAAATATAAATAATTATTTAAAAATTAAATACATATATATGTTAGTGTATAATAAAAGTGGGATCAAAACTAGGAAAAGTGGGGGGAAGAAGCCGCCGAGATACTGAATCTTGATACTTTTTTGAATCTCATACTCGAATCGCATTCGTGAATCGCATTCCGGAATCCCAGTGTGAATGAGCCCTTAGCGGAGATCTCTGCGTCGATTTTTTATTTTATTTTCATAGTTATATTTAATTATAAAATTATATTAAAATATACGATAACCTCTCACCATTTATTTAAATCGACCTAAATGGTTAAATTCGTATTTAAATGAGCTGGATTCATGCTAATTTTGAGTTGTTTTTATGTTGGTGGGGGGGGGGGGGTAGAATTTATATATAACAGTAAAATTAAAATGAATAATAAAATAATCCTATTATTACTTTTTTAATATATAAAGATAAGTTTAAGTCATAAAAGAAAAAATAAGGTATTATGAACATAGCTTTTATAATACATCTTAAAGGAACATTGTTTAAAGTTGATAATTTGTTGAAAAGCTATGGCCATGGTACAAGAAAAAGTTGAGACTCTTGGACTCGTTTTTATATAAAACTAAGGAGTAAAAAGCCTCCTTTTCAGAGTCTAATGATACCAAGTACTAAACTTTTCTCTGTAAGAACAAACAGTTTCGTGGTTGTTCCATTACAATGTTCTAACATTGGATCGTTTCAACATTTCTTCAGACGCGAAACCTTCTCTAGTTAGTTGTTTCTTAATATCGTGTAAACCTCACCTCTTTCTCGAATAAAGACAAAGAAATATAAGTTTGCAACTCGTAGTTTACAACTAAATATTGCAGCTACATTACATTAAATTGACTTTGAAAACAAAGTTAATTAACTATAATCCTTTATTTATTTCATGTCCATGTCTTTTTAAAAGTATTTTTAATTAAGTATACAAACTAACTAAATACAACATTATCTTACGAGTATATATAATAAATGTTTATTCTTTAAAAAAAATTAAAACTTTTTTAATTTTCTTAACTAATTTTCTTAAAATTATTAATTAATTAATTATTTGTAAGAATATTTTTGTATTGGTACAGAGACTATGTGTGCCAAGTAACAGCTTGATTGGATGACTGCAAGAGGATTAATAATTAGTCCTATATATATATATATATATATATATATGTGTGTGTGTTTTATTCATTCAAATTTTACTTTTATACAACAAATTCTACCCACCTACAACATAGAAGCAACTCAAAGCATGAATCGAGCCCATTTAAATACGAATTTAACCATTTAAGTCTATTTCTCAAGAAAATAGATTTAAATGTTAACGGTGAGAGGTTGGATATGATTACCAGGCTGAGGAGAAGTTATTTTATATTGTAAATTTTTATAAAATTGTATAATTAAATCTAACTATGAAAATAAAAGATTATATTTCTCTAATATAAGAGAAGAGTTTAGTCTTACTAAACTTTCTCATTTACGAGTACATAATTTCTTAGTCCAGTGTTTTCCATTTATTAGATTAGATGTTGCAATATTATATTATTATAGTTTTGTATCATTGTTTTCTATCGATATTTATTGTAGTTTTGTAACTAAGAATTTGATTATATTAAAGAATTATTGTTTTCTAGAATAGTGATTAGCAAATATGCAAGCAAAATCGAAACCGGTCTATAGTAGTCTCTCGATAATCCGAGTCAAACGAGAGTTCGTGGAAAGAAGGAGGGAAAGCGGCTTCCCTGAATTAAACACAATTAGGACAGGACAGTGTTAGCACTAGTAGAGATTCTCTAGTAGAGGATTTCTCGGAATCCCCTTTTGTCTGAGCTGAGCAGCTGTGTTTACATTCAAATTTAGAAAAGACAATTCAATATCAATCAATATATCTTCATTTCCACTTCGTTTTAAGTACATTACCTAATATACAAAATAATAAATTACAAATTTTACATAAATATTCCTGTTTTTTTAGATTTGAAGTGAGAGCCCTCAATAGCAATGGATGCTAGAGCGAGGGCTCTGCCTTTAGTTTTTTTTTTTTTTTTTTTAGTATATTTAAGATCGAAAACCGTAAGTTAAAAAGTCAGATACATATGAATACAGATAGTAAACAATTAATAATTTACACAAGATTTAAAAAATTGTTTATATAAGTAATGAATGGCATAATTAAATTATTTTGTTGGTTATTATATGAAAAGTGCAATATGGGATAGTATGTGAGGTATGTGTACACTATAGTTTGTATGTTGGTTTTTTTTTTTTTTATTTGTTTTTATCGTTATTGAGTTCATTTGTCTTTTTTATAAGTGTGCGGGTTTAAAGGTTAAATTAAACAGCTGTACTGATAAAGAAGTCCGAGTAACAGAGGTATATATTATTGATGTATCAACTATGATATGATTTGATTATTTATTATTAATTTATTGATACGATTATAAATTAAATGTTTATTTATTCCAACATAATACGATATATAGGTATATTAAGATATTCTGGTTTTGAAATATGCGTTTAATTTATTTTTATATATTGCATATGATTGAAATTGTTTCATTTCTATGGGCAGTCTATTGTAATAGAAGTGGACCAAGATATTTGGGATAGTTCTGTGATTTCGATTTTTTACAATAGGGAGTTATAACGATGTGAGAGCTTTTTGATCGAGTCAAGTAGTCATGCTGTAGGAATGCTTTATCTTTTCCATAGCAGTCAAGAAGAACACTCCTCTCATGTAAGAGCTGTACTGGCAAAACAGAGAAATCCTTAAAACATTTATCTATAGCATATCATACGGGCTGATTAAGACATATTTTAATTATTCTTTTGTAAAATGTCTACTTTAGATAGATGTGTTTGGGCTGCAGCTCCATAGGTAAGTAGTCCGTAAGAAATAATGGATTACGCGAGAGCATAGTATAGACATTTCTTAATATATCTAGGCTACAAAATTTCTTTAGAATACGAAAACTAAAAACTAGTTTTCTTAGGTTTTTAATTACTGATTCTATGTGATGTTTCCAACTTAAATGTTGATCTATAGTGTATTAATAATTTGGTTACTGACTTCATCACATCGTAGCTCACCGATCATAGCCTTAGTAAAGTATAGAGGTTCATTATCTCTCTTCCTAACTCTTAAGGAATGTAGTTCTAAACGCACAGATAAAATCTCGTAAGAATACTATAATAAGAATAATTTGAATGTAAGTATTATTTGTCAACAAATAGGTAAAACGTAGAATTCCAAATTAACATTTTTCATAAATTTCTAATTATCCGAGTTAGTGCTGGTCCCATCCAACCCGGATTATCGAGACTACTGTACTTATGACTTGGACACATTAAGCCCGCGTATGACCTAGAGTAAATATCCGGACTTTGGAAATAGAGGGGATTTGAAAGAGATCAATTATATACTTTTTTGCTAATAGAAAGGAAGGAAATATTTACGATAAGATTAGCTTTAAATCATAATTGTTTAAACTGTCATACATTTTAAAATCCATGTATAGTAAAAGGTATTTCCATGATCTATCCTAGATACTAATCCTGAAGGACCCAAAAGTGTGTTTTTCATCTTAACATCTCTGTTTCATCGGAGCTCAACATTTTCTCCTTATTTCATCCTATAATCTTAAATGTGAAGAATGGAAGGATTTAAGATTTATTAATAATAAACAATGAATTATCGTTTAATCAAATTATCAAATCACATCATTAATTATCCAAGTTCATAACGTTAATCCTTCGCTTAAAGTATGAAATGAAGATTACGTGAAATATGGACCAAAGAGAATAATGATTTATGGTTTTGTAAATAAAGGATTTTAGTCTTAGCTGACTTCCAGAAATTCTATAAATAACCGAAAAGCGTTGTTACAAGGTTTATAATACTAACTGATTCTAAATATGAAATTCTTCTCGCATGTTTACTTCCTATTACTCCTATTACCTGTCATAATTCCCCTTCATTAAAACACCACATATTATGACCTTAATGTCTCATTCGAATGAGATAAATCTTCCAAGTAAAAAATCTTCTAATTATTCTTCATTTAGACAATCCTTACCTTAAGATGATAGTCCACAGGCCACCATAAGAAGTGAGTCGCTGATTGATAAAGTTTTCTTACCTTATGGAATCGCTTATTTATGCCTTGTCCACCGGTGAATTGGATATATGGCAACTGGGCACTGGGCCATTTCTTTTTTGTTGACATGCCAAACTTGCCCTTCTGCGGGAACATTGAAAAGAGATAGATAAAGTTTGATTTCTACAGGATCGTTTAATTAAACTATTTCAAAAACAGTGGTAAAGGTGGCCACCGATAAGAGTGGGCCGTTTGGGGTGGCCACCGGCCCAAACATATCGCTCTGCGGGGACGTTGAAAAGAAAACGGCCCACTCGTATCGGTGGCCACCTTTACCACTGTTTTTGAAATAATTTATTTAAACGATCCTGTGAAAATAAAAGCTTTATCTATCTCTTTTCAATGTTCCCGCACAAGGGCAAGTTTGGCATGTCAACAAAAAAGAAATGGCCCAGCGCCCAGTTGCCATATATCCAATTCATCGGTGGACAAGGCATAAATAAGCGATTCCATAAGGTAAGAAAACTTTATCAATCAGCGACTCACTTCTTATGGTGGCCTGTGGACTATGACTGAATACAGTTTTTTTCAAAACGATTCTGAATTAAGTAGCTATTGAAGTTTTCCGAGCTTACCAAAGGCACGGAAGCATTGAGGGAAAATTAATTTTTACTTTTCCTTACCTTCTCCAAAGGTATATATAGGAAAAGTATTGTTTTCACCCAAACATTTCTTTTTTCGGGGTTTCAACGGAATTATCCGTTTTGGGTGTTTTTAAGACCTCCTGAGTGGTTTTCAGCATGACGTCTGTATGTATGTGTGTATGTTATCATCGTAGCGTCCAAGGTATTTAACCTAGAGAGTTGAAACTTGGCAGAAAAATCAGTCCTTACCTGCAGTGGTGCCGCCCGGAAAATCAACTATCTTCGCCATCTTGAACCCAGTTTGCTGTCAGCAAAAATTTAAAAAAATCGAAAAATGGTCCTGATCGAGTTGAAATTTGGCAAGAATGTACCTCTCTGTAAAAAAAACAAGCCCACCAAATTTCATTTTGATATTGGCAGCCATTTTTAAGTTATCAATTTTTGAATTTTGAAACTTTGACGGTTAATAATACCGAAAGTATAAATACGTTTTTGACGTATATATCGTTGGAACCGGCAAAAATTGAGGAACAAATATAAAAATAATATACTTTACACCGGCGTGGGGGAAACTAACTAATACGTCTAGTTAGTCCACGGCTTCATGAATATATTGTTAACTATATAGCCGGAAACGCGCCGAGATCCTCTCCGAGAAAAGCGCCTCGGCTTTGAAGTGATATAGATCACCCAATTTAAGAAATGCGATCTAACGTTTATTACATAATGTTATACGTTCTAATGTAACGATTCTTATAAAATTTCATTAAAATCGTCCTATGTACAATTTAAATAATACAAAAAAATGTGGTTTATGCAGAAATATTTTTGTGGTGACGTGGTGCATTTATATTATAATAATAGTTGAAAAGGAACAACGGAGCAGGTAATTTAGTGATGTAGAATGTAGGGTAGTTATAGTCAAGTCAGGAACCTTCCTATAAGTACTTCATACTTGTCATCCCCCCCCCTTTATATTTTTAAAAAATATTATCTTCAACTATTTATATTCATATGGACATTTATCCAATGATAGGATGCGAGGAAACTATGTCACCACACTAATTTATAGACAACCTTGACAAGAGACTGATAATGTTTGCCCACATAAATAAGTGCAATAAAATCCCAGTTGAAACAGCAAATACTTTAGCTAACCTTATTTATTTGATTCTATAAATATTTATTGCCACACCATAAATATAAGCTAGAGAATATAGTTAATATTACTTATATTGAACGTATTTGTAACAAAAGTTATGTGACAAGTCTTTATTAATATCAGTAATTTTAATTTGATACCTTTACTAATACATAAAAGTGAAACGTTGCCTGTATGTAATATAGACTAATCTTAAAATCAACAAACAACTGCATGAGATTAATATAATTTGTTTAAAATATGAGAGTCGTAGTTCTCATTAAAACTAAAAAAAAAGTTTGAAGTCAGTGTATAGAATTAAGTGAAAATATGTATTTCTTTGGAATACGAAGAAGTTAAAGAAGTAGTCTTAATGAAGTACCAGTTGGCTGAAGATTTACAGCAAATATTTAAATATAATATAGTACAAAATTTGTCACGTATTCTTAAATAATATATATATACAGGGTGTCGTCTGCAGAAACCACAACACATTGGGGTCATAATATGTGGAAATTGACGCTGATCAATAACGTTCCAGTGAATGTGGCTCTGGAAATGCTTCAATTTTTTTTTTCAAAAAAAAACCTTAGTTATGAAAGCAACCATTGAAAAATCAATACAAACTTGTAAAACAAGTTTTTAAAAACAAAAAATAGTATAGCATCGAATACTTGGTCAAATCAGACCAATCTAACTAACTAATCCCTGATTTTCAGAAAAATTTCTGAGTTCAACATCCCAGGATTTATTAAACTGAGGAAAAGGGTACGTTCCATGAATTCCGATGAGTTCAAAGAAACTTTCCCTCCACGCAATCAATTCTGGAATAATATCTAATTTAGCTTGAAATGAAAAAAAAAAAATTGAATTTAATATCAGGGTTGTGATGTTCAGAACTGGGATTACTCTTTTTCCACGTGAATGTTTTGTTGTAAATATCTCGAACACAAAAGGTGTTCCGGCCCTATATTCATAGAAACTTTTTTGTTTAACGTCAAATATGCTATATAATTTACAAGTAGTGTGGTTTCTTTTAGGTTTATCCTATATACAGATAGATGTATCTTTAAAAATTATATTAATATAGAAATAATAGTTTTGTCAATCTTTATTAATAATTTTTATAAAGATCTGTTTGAAACTAATAAAATCTAATGGAAAAGTATCTGAATGGAAAATCGACCAATACGTTTTTTTTTAAAAAAAAGAAATATAAGTTTAAATTTTCATGAGTTCATGAATGGTTTTCTTTTGACAAATCTTCATATTAAATATGCAGTCTTCGAGATTATTATGAAAAAGTCATTCACGTAAGCACAGTAACGGACTATTATTATATAGGAAAGAGAAATATTTTATAAGGTACTAAAAGAACACTTTTTCCATTTTGTAGAAGTACTTTAAAATATACATATATACATAAGCATAAAATAAATTTTCTTATAAATGTATATAATATATGAAAAGATCCCTTAATATTCTAAAGTGGATAAGTAAGTGGGGTATCCTCAATAACTTTACAAAGTTTTGTGATAAAAAAAATACCGCATATTATAACTCAAAAGATATTTATGGAGCTCAAACTGTCATTACAAGTTAGGCCTTTGCAATGTAGGAGATACTTCAGAGCCTTGGATAAAGTTGAAACAGGCTTTTTTCCAACCAATACTAAATTTTTATCATAAGTGGTGTTTTAAAGTCATTTTAAAAAGTGAACTCATGTTTATACATATTATATGTAATATAAGAACACACTTAATAGAACTTCACTAAACAAGATGATGTCTGAACAGGAATACCTTGAATCTCGCTTTATAATCGCATTGCATTATAAGAAATGAATCGTGTTATATTTTACGACACATAACATATACCTAACCAATTGAGATTAGCATAGATTAATACCATAGAATATGGCGGGAAATCTAGATGAAGTCCTAAAACATCGTGATCTATTATAGGTTTTTATCTATTTATTCTTATTCAGTTCGAGAAACATGGCCCGTGTTGATTTTAATCATAAAGAATAGTAATTTCCTGAATGCGATCAATTCAAAATACCTATCTCCGTCTAAATTCTCTTGAATCAAATGAATATTATCATCAACGCATTTTCCAAGGTCATTATTTTTAAAAATTCTGTGTTAAAAAAATTGTTAAGCAACAACTTTTAAATGAATATTATTACGTTGGAGGAAAAAATGTTAAATACCTGATACATCTATGAAGAAATATCGGAAAATCTCTGGACCACTTGATTGATACATCTCATTTTCATTGCAGATACCTGGATCCTGGATCAAGTTGAAACAAATTGTTCCTTAGTCTCTTCATCCCAGTAATTCGCACATATTTTTCTGCATTGCATAGAAACCTGAAAAAGAAAAAAATATAATATTATAGGGTGACCATACGTCCCGTTTTGACCGAGACAGTCCCGTTATTTAAAGCTTTTGAAGGCGTCCCGTCGGTTTGCGAAAATGTCCCGTTTTTGGGAAATGGGACATTTTCCAGAATGTCTGGATAAAATGAAAAACTTGTCCCATACTTAATGAGTTGGAGAAGTTTTAAATCTTAATAAATATGTTGTATATCAACGGTTTCCTTCTCCTAAGTGTGATATTTATTCGTCATCAGTTTTAAAAAGGAAAAAAAAAAAAAAAAAAAAAAACACTAGAACTTAACACAAAGTATTTGTAATAAAAATTAACTGGTTTCGACTACTTAACAGGTATCTTCAGAATCTAAATCAGTTGCTCATAGTAACATGGTGTTGAAGTGAATCACATTTATTCATTGATGACGAATATGATTCTTATTATGAGGGGTAAATCTTACTTCGGACTGCAAAAACGATTTCAGTAGCTTTTCCATAAATTCAATCTTATTTTTTTTTTTTTAACTAATTTTAAGTATTGTTTTAATTTCAGGGAAAATTATGGAAGGTTATGGTTATTTTAGGTTATGGTTAGTATTATTTGACCTAATCTAACTATAACCTTCCATCATTACCCTAAAACGTGACTCTTTATGATTTTATATAAAACCAATACTATTGAATTAATCGAGATACTACAACCGGAGTCGTTATTATTATGTAAAAAGGAATGGTTCATTCAAAAAACGAAGTACATCGGACAGTACGAAATAGGTGGTCTTGATTGTGCATATTTACCCATTAATGTCCAAAGAAAAAATGTTATCCAAAGAATGCTAATTTTTCCTTAAAATTTGTCCACACAGCAAAATATGCCCACACCCTATCACCTGGGGCTGCAATAGCTCGACACCCCCTTCCCCCTCCCCAATTCAATGTCCCGTTTTGGACTAAACTTTTTATGGTCACCCTAATTATAATTATTACAAAATTAAAATTTTCTACCGATATTTTGGTTCCAAGGTTACCGAAAATAACGGTACCATAGCGATCTTGCTGAAAAACAAAAATTGTTTGTTTCCAAAACCAAACAATTCGGAAAGACAGAAATCCGTTTTGAACATCAGAGACATCTCCCATGTCCAGGCAATGGGATCGTTGATCCCATGTCAGTTTGTCTGACGGTCTGTCGTTTAAAATTTCTGGGAACTATCATATATTAGAAACTTCTCGTCTGATTAAAATGAACTTTGGATAGAAGGTAATAATTGGCCCATTTTTGGTCCAAAGTTTCAACCTTTTAAACCCATTGGTTTCTCTCCCACATGTTATTAACATCTTTATCTCAAAAAGTACAAAATTGATTCTTTTATGCATGAAAAAACTGCAGTTATCCATCCACCTGGGGAAAGAGGTTAGAAATTTGGGGGGCCTCACTCAAATGTACTGTTTAGAAAAAGGGATATCATTTAATCATCTCTAAAACGTATTATAATTATATAGATGTAATCTTTCAAATTAATAAATCTTAAAGATAAACTGTTTTGACAAAGAGATATAATCTCTCTTAATGCATAAATAAAGCGAACTTATGCCACCAAGCGATTCTCGACTGTATAGATTAGCCAAAATATATTTTTTATTTAAAAAATTCCTGGACTGAAATCCATTTCAGAATGCAGGAATCATTTTTGGTTTCGTGTCTGTCTGTCGGTCTGTAGTTCCACATTTTTGTGAACAACGATATCTTAAAAACTATACTCGTCTAATTTTAATTAAATTTAGATAGTAGGTAATAATTAACTTTTGTTGATCCTACATATTTTTATTTTTAACTATATCTTCTAAAGTATTTATCTGATTAAGGAAGAAATTTAGATAGTTAATTGAAAGTAGCCACCTATGGTCCCATTCAATTAAGTGTGACCCCACGGGGAATCGAAACATTCAAATCTCGCATGTGATTCATCCAATTATAGGACTCTAGAAAGCTATGTGCCACACAAATTTGCAGAATAATTATTCAATTATTGAATACCCAATTATATACATATATTAAATTTAATTACCAGGTTAACTAAGGCACTTTTCTACTGTGGTTTCACTATAATAAACTTATCCATTTTTTTTGTATTCTTAGAATTTTTATCAGCAACAATAAATGAAACCTAATTATTATAAAGTTAACTTTAATTAAATGTACTGAAGTATTGAAAACTAATTTAGCTACCAATTGATGAACTAAGTTTACAGTTGAATTAACCCACAGAAACTAAGTATGCATATTTGTTTGTAACTAACTATAACAATTTACTTCTAATCTAAGCAAAAGTAAGGCTGTACCTGATAAACAAATGAAATTACTTGTTGAATCAAATTATTATCTATTATTAGTTATTCTTAATTATTATTAAAGCATATAATTAAAAGAACGTTTTGCATCTGAGCTTACCGAAGGTAACAGAAGCTATGTAATCGTCCTGAAGAACAAAAAAACATTTTTAGGGCTCAAATTCAAAAATTCCAAGACAGAAATTCGTTTCAAACATCAAGGAACATTTTCGGTTCCGTGACTGTCTATCGATCTGTCACTCAATTTATGTGAGCCAACATATCTTAAAAAGTGTTCAACAGGTGGATGCTAATTTTTTTCGATTTTAAACAAAATCATATTTCTTTATATGAATAGCTCATAAAGTGGTTTTTTTTTCTGAAAAAAAAAAAACACTTAAATGGTTAGATTCTTATTTATGATTAGATTCTACATTTTTAGGTTTATTTTATTAATAATACCAGCCCATAAAAACCAAGTGTTTGATATAAATCCTTTATATTTTTGCATTTTGGTTGTGAGGGGAAATATTGGTATTGATTCATTTTAATTTTAAATAATTATTTAAAAATTAATTAATTATTAAAATTTAATTAATTTATTAATTTGTTAGAATGTTTTTGGTAATGCTAGAGAGTCTATGTGTCAAGTTCAGCTCGATTGGATGACTGGAAGAGGGTTAACTAGACCTCCAAAGATTTGATATACCTACCAATTAATTAATTAATTTTTATTTTATTTTTATTACTTAATTTTTTAAAATTTAATTAATCCATTCATTTTTAAAAAGATAATTAATAAAATTGAAAAATTAATGAATTAATTAATTAATTTGTTAAAATGTTTTTGTATTGGAAGAGAGTCTATGTTCCAAGTTTCAGCTCGATTGGATAACTGGAAGAGGGTTAACTAGCCTTCCAAAAATTTGACGGCACCCCCCCCCCCCCCCCAGGCACCCAGGCACCAAGCCACAAAAGTTAAGTTAATACAAAGGATTTAAAATTCATCGGTACCGTTTTACAGAATATTTTTCATGTTTTTTAAGAATTTTTGTGGGGTAGTATCCCCAAATTTAGAGATTTTATAATTAACTTCTTGATTTAGCTTCAGGGTATTATTGAATTTAACCTGTATTCCAAATTTCAATATTGATATTTCAAAATCGATTTTTCGCGCCACAATACTTTCTCACAAGGTTTCTCTTTATATTTATATACTATCTATATGAGGAAGTAAAATGAGTATATATATGTATAACAGTCTCAGCTATATGAACAAAAATGATATAGGTCACACCACATTATGAAATTTCAAAAATAAATTAGTACTTTTATGCTTAGTAACAAATTTTAAAACGGACCTTCATCAGATGTAATATTCATTGGATATTGAATATAGAACTATTTTTGCCCTTCTATACGTAGTTTATTCATTTTCATAAAAACAGTGCCGCAAGGGAAAAACCAATTTCCATCAAAACATTTCTCATTTCTGCCCCTCTGCAAAATAAAGTTAGACAATTGAATTGAAAAGTTTTCCTAGTTTTATACTTGGAGTTTACATATGCGGACCTTTCCGCCCACTCTATTTACTTTTTACTTTTAAGCCACCTCTTTTGCTTTTCTCTTCTGCATTATCTTGTTTCCGGTGCTGTACCCCTTTCTAATTAAATAGTTCCAGAGTTTGCTTTTGTTTTTCCTTCGATTTTCACATATGTATAGCAAAAAAAAAACCCATGCAATATCGACTTCAAGAAAAGTGTGTTCAGAACGACTTCAGCGTTTTTTTTTTGATACGATAGTATTCCACTGTACTATTTAGTGTTGTGGAATTTTTTAATTAAACCAATATTTTCGAGAAAACTTGAAGTTTATTTAAAAAAAAGTAATAGTATCTATCAACGAGAACACGTGTCTTAACTATGGACGGAATAGGCAAAACAAAAATCTAACTAGACCAGACTAAAGAATCATTTATACATTTTTTTTTTTAGTTGTGAACCCTCTCTTTATACGTAAACAAAATTATATTAAACACATATTTTTTGGGGGTCTTCACAAGGTTAAGAGATGTTGAGGTAGCGAAAGAATTAAGTAAAAAGTTAATGTAACGACTGTCCTTTAAACAATTTTGATTGGCTGGAGCTTTGCCAATTCCCAAGACAACGCAAGAGAAAGCGATTACATAGTTTGGATAAATTAATAAACTTTTCTCTTTGGTTAGGGCTTACCAGAGGCAATGGAAGGATTGAGATCATTTTGAACGTCTCCAATCCAAAGTATCAACTGATTTTTTTAGATACTTCGTAAAACATTCTTTTTTATGTCTGCTAAAAAGGGTGTAATTTACATGTACCCTATAGTTACACCTTATTCTACCTTCTTTACTTAGTGTGAATTTAAGGTCAGTTAATTTCACGTATCTAACTTTTAAAACTTCTTCACTGCGCATAACCTCACAGGTTCTAATCTGGAAAGCTTATTCTTTACTCTACCCACTTTACACTACGATAATTCATCACCTAGTGTATTTTACCTTTCAGAGTCATTTTTCCAATATATTTTCTTTTTCAAAGGTCGTATTTTCCCTCCTTTTCTCTTTATTTTCTTATTTCTCACTTACTTGACTTGCCATTCTTTTTCCTAACTTTCCATTACTTCAACTCCTCCACCTTTTTACCTATCCTTTTAATAAAATTGAGAATCCACTCAAACTAAACCTATTAAAGAGAAATCGATTTTATTTATTTCTCTTCATCATAACTCCGTAGAAAAATCTTTTCTCGATAACTTTGAACCATATTATTCATTTAAAAAAGACGAAAATAATCTGTTTTAATAAATGTAAAACCATTTAATTTATTTTTTTCATATATATATATATATATATATATATATATATATATATATATATATATATATATATATATATATATATATATATATATATTTATATATATATATATATAAATATGAGATGGAATGGTGTTAAAATTGAGAATTTTTATGTATAATATATCAAACTTTCTTTTTTCAACATAAAAATAAAATATAATATATTTTTTAAAAATATGTAGAAATATATTTCTATTTATTTAAAAAGGGGGATACATTAAAATCGGGGGGGGGGATTTTATTCACTCGGTGTCTTCATCTTGATTTGTTCTAAAATAGCAAACAAAACCAAATTTGATATATCACAGAAGTGATAAATCCGGCTACTAATCGTAAATATTTGTGCAAGTATTCAAAAAATGTAAAATTAAAATCAGAAATAAGTTCCTTTTAATTTTGCGTTAGGATTTCCCCAACAAAAACATTTCTTCATTTTGCTTCCGTGCTTATCAAAGGTAACGGAAGCTTTGTGATCGTTCTGAAAAACGAAGTTTATTGCCTCCGATTTCCGATTCCAAAACAGAAATCAGTTTCGGACATCAGGGAACATTTTTGGTTTCCTGTCGGTCTGTCAGTCCGTCTGTCGCTATTTTTTTTTAAGAAACCAACGTGTCTTAAAAACTACACATCTGATTTATTGAATTTTTATATTTGAATTTTTTATATTTGTATGGTAGGTCATAATTAGACCAATGTTGGTCCCATATAAGCTTCAGCCTTCTTAGTACATTTGTTTTTCTTCCTCATGCGTACAAACATACATTTATTTACACCTATATCTTCAAAAGTAGTCATCCGATTTTTATGAAGTTAGGATAATTTATCGAAAGTTGCCAGCAGATAGCCTCAGATTTATTTCAACACTCGGTGCTCTTTAAATGTTGCTAAATTGATACTTTGATTCATGTAAAAAAAATCAAATCAATTGACAGATTTGAAAAAAGGGGAGAAAATTACATAAATTTTACAATAATAGGTTGTAAAAGGTATACGCAATAGGACGCGAGGAAGCTATGTACTACACTTATTGCGAGACATTTATTTTTTTAAGGTCAGCTAATTAATGTTTAATGGGTAGCTGGTACGTGGGATGCTTAAAAAATATTCCCATAAGAGTTATGCTCGTGCCAAAAATTTTAATCGTGAAAGGGATGGTTTAATTAAAATCGCTTCCATATGAGAAGTTTAGTTTAGAGTGCAGGTAATATCACCACTCTCCAGGGACGTTTTGATTTTCTAAAGGATACGCTTAATCATAAGAGGGGAAAACAGATTTTCTCTTTGATCATTTAATTAACAAGCTTAAAGTGGCTCTCTTATACAAACTCAGCGATAAGCAATTATCTATCTCGTTAAGTTTATAGAACAAATTTTAAAATGTGAGCTACCTGTATTTTTTTTTTTTTTTTTGACCAAAATTACTTAAATAAATTCTCCGAAATATTTGGATTTAGTTACTAAGTAGTTTAGATGTCCATTTACATTAAAAAAAAAAAATACATATTAGAGTGCTCTATCTTTTATCGTGTTAAGTACTAATTATTATTATTTTTTTTTTAACATTCAATTTAAAATTAATATATTCATTAATTTACCTAAATTTTCCTGTTATTTTTTTCGACACCCAAAGAGAATTCATAATCTCTCCTTCTCGCAAGTATCCAACTACCTTCAACATTTCACCATATCATCTCCATACCATAGAGTGGTAGGTACTTGACTAAAACAAATAAATTAACATAATTAAATTAAAACAGTTATCAATAGTTTAATTTATTTTATTTTTTTAAAACTATTTAAACTTCTTCTATAATATATACATATACAATGAAACTTTTGTGTCTTCCATTTCCAGAAGTGTCTATTGATAAAAACATAATCAGTAGATTTCTTATGTAGTTGGAATGATGTAAAAGTAATTATATTCATTAAACGTGTTAATATTAGTAACCAACATGTTTATTTGACTATGAATTAATTAAATTGTAATTTATTTTTATTATAAAACATTACCTAAACGTTAAAATAGATGGGATGAAAACTGATAACATATAAACCATATAACATATTAGAAAAGATTCAGAGGGAGCTTTGTTGCTACCGAAGAAGGTACCTGAAACATAATGAACATAATATTATGAAGAACAAATTTTAAATCTCCAAATTAAATATTCATTGACAGAAATCCGTTTTAGACTTTCAAAATGTCAACAATGTTGGCTTCGAAGCCAGGACCTACATTTTCTGTTTCCAGGAATATCGGGGTTCTCTGTTCTCTCCTGTGTTCCAGACATCTCCTTTGGGTTTGGATTGGGCTCCAAGGAAAACAAAAAAAAATTTTACTCTTCTATCTTCATCTATTTGAACCAACGGCATCGCTGCCATGGCCATGGCCATGCTGTCACCCAAAAGGCCCCTGAGAAAATCTCTTAAAAGGGCTCCCTGGATAGTCCCTCTTTTAATCAGACACATGAGTGTAATATGTATTTTATTTTATTTAAAGATAACTTAATAATCCATTTAATAATAAATAAACAATGATACTCAACAATATCTTATGTTTTTAATGTATACATTTCAATAAAACTTTACACAAGCCATTAGAAACTTACATAATTAGATACCTTCAGTTCTGACCCTATCTATAAGCTCCTTACCTATTATAATAGGTACTCTTCTTCATGTCTACACGTGTAACCAAGTTCGGCTTCCAGTTGGCTGTCTTCCACTCTCACGTCCCAGTTCCACACACTTATTCCTACTCTTATACTCCTATTCAACATAATAAACATTATCATTCGTGGAAATTTAACATAATAATAAATATAATAAATAAACGAGGATCGGTCAAAATGTAAAAATCAAAAATTTTGGCTTTACTTGCCTCGGAATAGAATATTTCCTAGATATAAACTAGATTAGAAATAAACATCAGTTAGCATATATTTATGTGTACCTCTATGTCTATGTGTAAACTGATTATTGCTTTTTAAGTTTATCAAATGTAATCAAAGCATTGGGATTATTCTAAAGAAAAAATGTTTTTACTTTTAGGAATTCAGAAATCCATATTAGACAACGGGGAAAATTTTTTGGTCTTATATTTGTCTGTCTTATAACATTTTTGCGAAGCACCATAATTTAGAAACTTTGGATTGTATGTCAAAATTGACTCTTAGAAGGTCCCATATTTATTTTGATCGTTACTCCCCTTTAGCGGTCATTACTTCCTCTCCGGCATGCACAGCACACTTTTCGACTAACCTTTACTTTTTTTTAAATTGTAGAAAATAGAAATTCAGTACTCAAGAAAATTATAATTCTATGATTACTTTCTCATTGTAACGTCGGAAAGAAAAGATTATGAGATTTTAAAGAATTTACACGTTTTAAGATCCCTTAAGAAATGGTTTTAAAAACATGTCTTTTAGTTTAAAAAAAATAGAAAAAAAAATGTCGTGTGCGTTACATCTGTGCAGATGCTTTTTGAGGACCAATTTCGATTAATTTTGACAAACATATTCAATGAAATCATATCCAGGTTACGTCCATTTTAATTAAAAACATCTAAAATTTAGTCCATTTAAGTTTAAATCTATCCATATACAAATCGTTTTCTCGTGTAAAATCTAGTTCCTGAGAAAATAGCTAAAAAATTTCTAAGGGTGAGATGTCGGGTTCGATTCCCCACTGGAGAGGAATTATTTTTATGGTAAATTTCGATAAAATGTTGACTAATAATTAAATTTAACGACGATAACCCTAAACAACTAATACATAGAAAACATAGGATCAAGTAATTATCCAAGAAAATTGGATTGACGAGCTACTACAATATTCTCATACACTATCACAAACTTAGATATACTTGTCACTTACTGGGTGATTTCATTAATCCAGGTATCAACCCATCCGGGATGTTTGCTTCCGTTAGCATTCTTTCTATGGCACCGACGAGCAGGCCGGAAACCTTAAAGACATTCTTACTTTTCCAAAGAATCCTTTTTTTCTTCTTGAGCAAGGTGAAGCGGAGTTTGTTTCGTAACATGTAACAGTTACGATACATTGCGTGCGTTACCCCTGAGAATTTCGTTATTATAGGTAGACTGTTAACCTCTACGTGCGACTTCAACTAATTTATAGTAGCATTAAGAGACTATACCTGCTTTAGAATTGGAATTGTGTCAGTCTGTCATTTCGATGTTATTAAAAAAGCGAAATCAAAAGTTCGACACGGTTCGTAGACTCAGAACTATAATATAATTAAACGTGCGCACGAGGCAGAATAATTTAAGTAAAAAATTCTCTCGAAGGCTCTAGTAATTTTTAATATTCTCTATTCGGAAACTTATTATGTACAGGGCCGTAGGAGAAAGGTTAACTTAAAAAGAATTTTTTTTAAATATAAAAATATGTTCATTTATCATAGCTATATCTACACTAGATATATATTGTCTAGTGGCTTTTATATTAATCTATCCCTATATCTTTTTTGTGTATGGTCGAAACAAGAGCTGATGGAGAACTTAAAACCCGAATGTCCATAAATTACATTTGTCATAAAATTTAATTGTTGAGACAAAATAGTATCTATAAATAATATTATTATTTGTACCATTAATACCTGTACTATTTTCAAATCTACCCTATAATGTCTTATATTAACTTAGTCCTAACAGTTTCACGCGACCCAGAGTTTTAGAACAAAGCAATTTAAACAATTACATTATGTTTTGTACTTTATATATTCAAAAATTGTTGAAAAACATTTTAGATTGAAGTGTAGAAAAATAAAATAAATAGATACAAACTAGCAATAATAAAAATGTAAGCATATAACACATGTCCCCTTCCTTCCTTTTACCACTTGAATTATTCCTTTACAGTGTTACATTACTTTTATTTTGTACATCTTAAAACTTAAAAATAAAAGAATTAGTTACAAATGATATTTTGTACTTTTACAATCGTCCATTGTTAATAATAGGCTGCCAATTGGTGTGGCACATAGCTTTCTCGTATCCTTTTCACGTACTTTATTGATTTTATGCTTTTACAAACCATTATTGTCAAAAAAATAAATAAATAAATAAAACTATAGAATAAAATATTGATTAGTTTACTGTAAAATTATTAAAATAATATATTTAATAGTTGAAAGTTGATACGATCGTCTGATTGTAATTTGCCTTTAAATTATGGATAGTTATAGATTATTTTGCACGATTGTCAGTATATGGATAATTGTAATTGAAAGTACCTAGTAAAAGACTGAAACGATCATCTGATTGTAATTTAGCTTTAAATTGTAGATAATTATAGATTATTTTGTACGATTGTCAGTACATGGATAAATGTAATTGAAAGTAGTAATAGACTGAAACGATCATCTGATTGTAATTTAGCTTTAAATTGTAGATATGTAATTATAGATTATTTTGTACGATTGCCAGTATATGGATAATTGTAATTGAAAGTACCTAGTAAAAGACTAAAACGATCATCTGATTGTAATTTGGCTTTAAATTGTAGATAATTATAGATTACTTTGTACGATTGTCAGTACATAGATAAATGTAATTGAAAGTAGTAAAAGACTGAAACGATCATCTGATTGTAATTTGCATTTATATTGTGGACTGTGGACAATTAGACACCGAACAGTACACACTACATGGTGGTTTAATTACTACAAAGACTAATTTAAGAAACTGTGTGAAAGCAATAAGCCGATTATATTGGAAAGTCTGCTGGCCAATAGTCAATTAAATAGTTTTGTTACTCTGGTTTGCTCGAATGAATCCAATCAAACTAAACTATAGGCCGAGCAAATGTTTGTAGTGTGTGATGTCTGATGTCATAGATTATATTAGATTAAACCATCAGTGTGTTTTATTATCAGTTTTATTATAAGTGTATCAGATTATCATTATGTTTAAAATACAAAAATTAAAAATACTCTTCCTCGCGTCTTATTTCGAAATAATTAATGATTTTATGCTTTTACACCTATTAGGTATTATCCAATTTATTTAATTTTCCCCCCGTTTTTTAAATCAGTCAAAATTGTTTTGATTTTTTACATGTATTAAAGTATCAATTTAGCAAAATTTAAAAAGCACAGATGGTTGAAATAAATCTGGGGCTATCTGCTGCCTACTTTCGAAGAACCATCAAAATTTAATATAAATCAGATAAGTACATTTGAAGATATATAGGTGTAAATAAATGTATGTTTGTGCGCTGTGAAAGAAAAACAAAATGGGCGCATAACGTTAAAATTTATATGGGACCAACAATGGGCTACTTATGACCTACCATCCAAATTTCAATAAAATCGGACGCAGTTTTTATGATATGTTCGTTTTCAAAAAGTAGACCAAAGACACGGAACCAAAAATGTTCCCTGATGTATGAAACAGATTTCTGTCTTGGAATGTTAATTCCAAGAGGTAATTAAGCTCATAATTTGTTTTTCTTAAATATAGGCAAAAATTAGTCATAGAAAACGATTTTGATTTTTTTCCATTCATTCTTTAAATGGACAGAGGTGAGACGAGGAAAGGAGGAAGGTTTGCGGGGGCAAAGGGTAGCAAATATGAAGCAAGAATGAAAAATGAATGAGAGGGGTCTTTGAAGACGTCTGGTTCTACCAAAATTAATATTTAATAAAATTAGTATTTTAGTATTTTTAAGCAAAATTAATGTTTAGAAAAAAATAAAATTAATAAATAAATAAAAAGTAATAATAAACACGGAGCAACTTACTATAATAAAGGCCCCCTTACACGGTCAAACATTTTGCACAAACAGAGGCCATACACGTCAAACATGATGTTTGCACAAACATTGATATAAATATACATTTCGGGATTATGAATAATTCAGTTTATTTTGTGAAATTCTTGGGACAATATGTCTGACTTGGAAGCTGCTTGTGCCCAGTTCAGGCAATTCGCGATAAACGGCGATGAATTCACGCCAGAATTCTCTATATTTAACATTTGTTATGGCCATGATAATAAACCACACATTATAAACGGAACACAGGTCGAGAATGAAGCACAGATAATAAATGCATCACCGGTGATACGATATATAAATAATTAGAAGAAACCGGCGGGAAATAAAGAGCGGGAACCAATGAAAGGTCCTGATTTCTAGCGCGAATAGTTAAAGCCCTTCCTTCCCACTTCTGGAGAGCGGGCATTTCTCCCAGTAGGAGAAACTGGCGGGATATAAATAGTGGGACCTCATTTAATTTCCCCTTTGAATATTTCTATCTCCATGAGCTGCAGGCGGGGGAAAAAATGATAATAATAATAATATTACTCAATATTATAAATAAACGGTGCAAAATAATTTTCACTTTTCCGAGGAACTTCTAAATGAAGATCCTATCTATAGCAGTTACTTGTACAGTTGTCACATTACTGTGGGGACATTAAATTGTAAATATAAATGTTTTAAAATTAGTTTGCTTGTTACAAAAATAATAAAACTCCCACTGTCTTAAACTAAGAAGGAAAATATTTTTGGCCGATCTCGCTATCTTACCTCTCATATTATATAAAAAATAAATTTCTAAAATCTCTTTTATAAATTTGATCAATTATGTTTTAATACAATTAGTAAAATGATTAAAGTTTCTTTTAAGGCTTTATCACTGCTATATTTATATATAAAGATTAAACATGCAGAAACAAAATGGTTGATTCAGCATGTAAAAAAATCTTTCTTAATATAATTCCAAGAAAACATTTAAAACTAAGAGTTTTGGGCGTATTATGTTTGTTTACTTTAGTTGAAATGAGTTTGAAGATATCTTTAAACATGTAATATAATATAATTCTACCTAAAACACAAGCGTTTCCTTCTTTCTTGGTACATTTCTCCGAAAAAAACCATTTTACTCTGTTATTCCTTCTCTTAAAACTAACAGCTGGCGTTTATTTTTGTTCAGGTCTTTTTTTATATATTTAACATTTCAGTTTGAATAACGACTAAAGCAAATTACGAGAAAAGAAAATACGGTTTTACAAAAAAAAAAAAAAACATAAAACGTGTATGTTACTTAAGATTAAATTATATTTATTATTCAAGCTTTAAATTGTCCCTTTCTTTCTTTAAAAAAACTGACAATTTTATCTTTAAAAACTAATTAAATTCTTTAATAGAACCTACTCTTTAGTATTTAATCTGATGTAAGTAAATAATAGAAAAAAAGAAAGTTCTTTTACTCTTACAAAAAGTGGTATGAACTCAAAAAAACTCCTTTATCATTTTAACATCCAACAGACATTATTGATTATATATTTAAATGTAATTTAACATTTTATACATCATCTTAACATAATCATTTGTATCCTAAGAACAATAACAATATCAAATAATTAAAAATTAATGTTTTACCTGAAGTATTCTTCCTCGATTGAAGAGAGACGCGATGAGAACTAGAAAAAACATGGCGGCGACAGATGTTTCAACTATCTTTTCTTCTCTTATTTCTTCAATCTCGGTAATACCAACTCATGAACAAAATAAATAAATAATATAATCTTACTTTTATACTAATTTAATTGTTAACAACTCTGTTTTAAAATTATTTTTTTAATTGAACTCTTACATTTTTTTACAGTTAACTATTTTTTTAGATGTAAATTATAATTATTTAAATAATAAAACGAACGTAACTAATCGAAGTAATAAATAAATATGTATATACATTTGATTAGAAATGTTTAAAAAATAAAGAGATAATTATATTGCGTAGTTTTATGTTTTTTTTTTTTTTTTAGTTTCTTTTACTTATATTTTGTTAATATAAATATACTTCAACGTCCTGAATTATTATTTTGGATTTTTTTTTTATAATTGCAGAAAAAAGGCAACCCTGCCTCTTCAGTTCAAGAAAATATCTGAAAACCAAAACAATCGATTCTATTGATAACAGGTATTACATATATGTATTTATTATTTTCTTTGTCACTTTTATTGCATATATTATCTATTTACTATTAAGTATTCTGTTTCATGGTTAATTTAATCTATAACTAAAATGGAAATTTAACATAGATATAACGTAAGTTTGCTTTAAGAATAAATTTCCCTTTTATCAATGTTATCACAAATTATTGAGTTCATTTCTCTCTTAAAAATAAAGTTTTAAACAATTTTAAGAAAACTATATACACATTATAATTAATATTTACCTAATTGTTAGTACCATCATAATACCAAGTATCATCTTAATAATTTTATATATTAAACAGTTAATTATCTCATTTTAAAAGAATAAACTGATTCTAAAGAATTTTTTACTTCAATTTCACTTTAGTATATCTTAACTAAGATATATTATTTATTATAATAAAATAATTTGTTATCTTTGAATTGAAACTTCAACTGAAAATTTTCTAGCTACAGAGAAACAACATAACAGATACATCATCACAGAGAAGGTAACTTGATTATAAATTAAAGAAATATGTGTCTCTTTGAAAAGTAATTTTACAAAGATGGCTTCAAATGTAGTAGAAATGTATATGCATTTTAAAAGTTAACATTAGTAGAGAGACATATTTGTCAATTTCTTTTTTATTGGTAAATTATGATTTTCTAGTTTTAATTTAGTTATTAGACTTAAACCACTGTGAACTACTAATAATTATTATTTAAACTAATTTTCATATAGAAAACAAATGGAGTTAAGCTCAAAACCAGTTCACTGATGGCTCCCAAATTAGCTATTGTATATTGTTTTTTGATAATGAAATAATTAATTATGATCTTCACTGTGAGTTAGTAGTAAGTTGACTATCAACAAATCATAATCTATTATTTGGCTATTTTTTTTTTCTTTTTTTTTTTTTTTTTTTTTTTCTTTGTCTTAATTTTTTACTTTTCTTAATCTCTCTTATCAATCTCTTTATTAATTCACTTCTCTTAGAAAAAATCTCAATATTTTTTACTTTCTCATACACAAAGTATGAGTACATATAGAGAGATAAAGTATTTTGATAACGTGAAAATTCGATTTTCACGTCGAGTCGTCTGAGTTAAAAAAAAGAAGTTTTTTAAAAGGTCTGTGCAAATGCGTGAAGGCTAAGCTCAATCGGCTGATTTCGATTAAATTTGGCATACACATGTTCAGAACAATCATACCCAGGGGTGAAATCAAGAAATTAATTTTAGCTCTAAATTAGGGGACGTTGCCCAACAAAAACCCTGAAAATAAAACAAAAATCTTGAAAATGACGATTTTTAAAATAAAATGTAATTGGTCCATTTAAGTCGTTTTTCCGGGAAAACATCTAGTTTTCGCTGGAAATTTAAAACGAAATGTTAACAATAAATCACCTGTTAAACATTTTTCAAATATACCTGTTTAGTAATAAATTAATGAACTAAGATATTATGGGTTTTAAATTTAGTATAACTATGGATAAGAAAGTTTAGTTTGAGTTTGTCGGGCCGATTTTTACTGTTTCATGTAAGTCCTGATCAACTCCACGCATTAGGTTATCACTGGAAGGATGATCAACTGTTCTACTCGGTGAAAACATGTCTTAACTCTCTAGTGATCGAACTCGATCCATCGGAGCTTTGAGCTAGGTTTTAAGCGAGTTGTAAGAACTGTATCCACTTGGCTACGTTTATCTTCTTTTCAGTCAATTACAGGACTTATGTCTTTCTTAAATTTGATTGCCCTTTCATTACAATATTTAAAACTAAATATAGTTTATAGTTATATGCACTTTTTAAATTTAATATTTTCTAGTATTATCGATCTTTAATGCAGAAGCCGTGAGAACCAAATAACTTTTTCATTACTATCTCTATCTCTCGTGCTTTTAAAATCGTATGCATTCTTTCTAAATGGATTTATGTCCACATTGCTTTCAATACGTTTAATATTAATAATATTTTTTTCCTTTAGTTATAAATTTATTTAGACGTTAGTATACTTACTAGTCCACAATGAAAGTTTACCGACATCTGGTAAGAGTTACAATTCCAAAGACTATCACATCACGTAAGTCTGAATCATTTCTATTAGTGGCTAAAGCCAAAAAACCTAAGGTGTTATCCAGAGTGAAAAATGTGTCAATTTTATGCGGTAATAATTTCTTTCTTTATACGGCGATTTTATTGTTAATAGAATCATCAACTTACTCCAGTGCAGGGCAGTCATTATTGAAGTTATTTAGTATTGACTTAGTCTAAATATGATTACCTGCATTTTAAGATGCTGTAGGTATTCATTCTTCTTTGTTTTACTTTTTGAAAATAATCTAAAAGGTAATGAATACTATGATACGAAAGGTAACAATGAATGAAGGTAACAAATACAATATTTATTTATTTTTATTATTAAGTATGTACATTTAATAAAAAATGTTATAACGTAGAAAAATATAAAAAGGGTTAGGATTTATCGCAGGGTAGGGTAATGTTATTGGCACTAGTTATGTAATGACTTAGTAAAATGAATATGACTTTTGTGGTTGCTTGTGAGCTGCTATCCTAGCGAGAGCATCATGATGTGCGGCCAAATGTACTGCCTTGGCGGCTTGGATTTCGGGAGTATCTGCCACAGTTCCGTCGTGATTGAGAGGTGCTGGCGCTACTGGCTTCTTAAAGTTATATCCATGATGATAGCTAGGTTCTGAATATGAAGGTTGGTTAAAGTGGGAAGATGGTGCGTTATATGAATGCTGAATAGGTGTGAAGTGGTTTGAAGGAACGAATCCACTTTGGAAAACAGGTTTAGAAAATCCAATCTGGTGGTCGTTGAAACTATGTTCGTCATAGTGTTCAGGTTCTACCCAGGAGTGGTCTGCATGAGCGGCTTCCTCTGCGTAAGCGGAAAAGAATGCTTCTTTAGCATTTTTCACTTCTGGAGTTTCAGCAACTGTACCGTCGTGGTTCAATGGTGCAGGTTTGAAGATAGGAGACCTCTTATGTCTGTGAAGAAACTTGTTGTAAAGTTTATAGTGGATAGCTTTGGCATGTTTCACTTCCGGTGTTTCGGCTACAGTTCCATCATGATTTAAAGGAGCAGGAGGTCCGTGATATTTGTGACTATAATCATCGTGAGAAGAGAATGAATGAGAAGGGAAGTCCGAGTGATCAAAATGTGAGCTGTAGTGAGGCGAGTAATGGGATCTGGATATAGCTTTTTGATGAGCAGCGAAGAGAATGGCTTTAGCGTGTTTTACTTCGGCAGTTTCAGCAACAGTACCGTCGTGGTTGAGAGGAGCGGGAGGTCCATGGTATCTAGGTCCGTCATCGTGGTGAGAGGATTCATGAAAATCGTTATAATGAAGTGATTCATAGTGAGGTTGACTGTGTGCTAAAGATTTAGCGTGGGCTACTGCGGCTAAATGTTCAGCCTTAGCATGCTTGACCTCTGGAGTCTCGTCAACTGTTCCGTCATGTTTCAAAGGAGCGCCGAATCCATGTAAGCTTCTCTTGTGCCTGCTGTAAAGTACTTTTGAGTATTCAGCAAGATGGTGAGCTCTAGCGGCTTTGACTTCGGGCAAATCATCTACTGTTCCATCATGCTTTAAAGGAGCTGGTGGTCCATGGTACTTGTAATCATGTGAATCGTGAGAGTACCCACCAGCGTACAGCAAAGGCTCTTCATCATGATAATATTCATCATATTCATGTGATGAATGGTCGTCATATTCATGTGAAGAATGGTCGACATATTCATGTGAAGAATAGTCATTATACCCATGGGTTGCATGTTTGTATAAAGGATAAACATACTGAGGATAACTGTGCTTATGGGCGGCCAAGGCAGCGAAGTGTTCGGCTCTGGCCTTCTTCACCTCAGGCGTGAAATCCACGGTTCCATCGGGCTTGAGTGGAGCTGGTGGACCGTGATACTTGTACTGGTGGGTGTCATGTCCGTATCCTCCAGCGTATTGAAGGAAGTGATCGTGGGATGCAGGAGCGACTGGAAGGTTAGTGGCGTGAATTTTGAACCCACTATGTGGATCAGCGGTATAATAAGCATTCTGCAGATGACCATCACCGTCTATGTACGAGAAACCTTAAACATTTCCACAAACAATATATTATTCCTTCTTATACAATTCATGGATGGAACTGAATTAAAGGGTTTAGATCTAAACTTTATTAATCATGAATACTTTTCCACACTCATTTACATATTTAAATTTACGACATTAGCCGATTATTAAAGGTATTCTAGATATCTTTAAGTATACCTACTGTAATACAATTACGCCTATTGTGTAATTCTGAATACTATTTTTGTTTGTTCCTTTAACATAAAAATAGCGTGATTAACTGTCAACTCGCATATAGTACATTCAAACAATATTACATTATAATTAATTTCATCTTACTTCTTTGACTAATTTCGTACAATGATGTTAAAGCACACATGGTTAATTAGCTTTGATGTGGTGCGAATTGTCTTAAGAGCCTAAAGGGAACCCAATTAAATTCCGTGGTCTGTGGTCTCCATCCCTTCAAGTTAATATTAGTGAGTAATTGGAGGAAATACAATTACCTTATTGCGTGTACTCTAGTCTCTCTGGTTTATAAATAATATATATGTGTGTATGTGAGTACACTTATGTGCGTGTGTAATTTACACAACCAAAAAATAGCATTATACTTAAATTGTTAGTTTATAATTCATATTCTCTTATACCCTTATGTTTTGGACAGGCAAAGGGATTTTCAACTAACGAATAGGTTAAAGGTCAAACTATGCTAACCCAATTCAAATAGAATTCGGTAAAAATCTAGTAAATACATTTTAAGTTTACAAGTTCCTAAAAAAAAGTTTTAATTGACAATATAAATTAATGCAAATAAGGCAATTGAACATCTTATTTTAGTTTCTGGTATAATTTATATAGGTACATACTTGTAAAACTGAAAGAAATTGAATTATAATGAAGAATAAATAAAAATTCTAAAATAAGAATAAAAAAATGAAGTATTTTTTAGTACTAAAATTTTATTGGTTATCAACACAGACTTCTTACATTGGTCTATAACATAATTTAGACTCACATTTTTCAAAAATGTTTTAACACTAATGCAACTCTATTTCTTCCACTCTTATAATTGACCATGCGACATGTGATTTTCTATCTTATTAGAGAAACAATTCTCGTTCCTCGTTACACACTCGTTCGATTTAAAAATGCAGCCATTTTAAATCGAATCGGTATGAAGTCTGTTTTTACTAAACGTTTGTTTGATAATAACTGATTATATTTACTCTTCGAATTTCATTTAATAAGTGCCATTTTGACAAACTATTGGTTGACTCTTTGTTAAATTTTGAGACATTTCTTTTAAATTCTCTAGTAGTGGGATCTCTTAAGGAATTAAATGGCTCACATTGCATTTCGACCCCTTCTTGTGTCAGTCTCAAGCTGCTGACTAACTTGAAGAATAAATTGTGATGGTTTTTAAAAATTCTTACATTTATAATTCTTACAATTATATTGTTTATAATAGGCAGTGGTCAGGAGCAAATGCTAACAATATACGATAGTTTCAGAAAAATTGAAGATGGTATTTTAGTAAAAATTTGTAGCTAACAAAGAAAATTATAGAAAATAAGTGGATTAAGCTATTAAACATTAATTTAGGTGAAATGACGAGAATTGGTATGATGCAATTATATATGATATTTTAAAAAAAACATCCTTTTAATCTTTCAGTCAGCATGAGAACACGACTCAAGGAGGGGATGAAATATCACACAAGTAAGCCTTTTACTTACTCAATAGACCCAACTAACCCAAGAATTGAAAACTACTAGTACTAGGAAGGAGAAACTAACTAATTTTATTTCGTGTAGGTAAATAAATCTACTTTTTGTAACAAATATAAAATGAGTTAAATAGAAAATGTAAAGTAGATTAATTCAGATGACATCATTCGTAACAAACGAGTTCAGTTCACTACTGCTACTGTCCTCATCCTTTGAAAAGAACTTATATATAATAGTGTGTTTCTAATTAAATTAAAAAATTAAAAAATCAAGTTAATGAATTAAATTTAATGAGAATTAGATAATATTATAGTCTCGTGCTTGAGATTAAATTAATTGACATCCAAACACTTCTATGATTAAAAGGCTTGGTGGTATTCACGCATACCTGCCTTCTTAAGAGTTATGCTACTTTATAAAGAGACTCATTATTACATATCATGCAATTAAGATCTTTTGGTGTAATCCCGAACCGAAATAAATTCCACACGGATGAATAGCATTCCATGCATGTCAGGTTGAGTTTTTTTCCGCTTCAATTAATTTATCATCATCCTTTATTCTTCTTGTGTCTTTGCTAATGAAAAAGAAGGAGTCCATCCTTCCTCCCTTTTTTTGTTTATTTTAAAAGGACTTGTTTCAAATAATTTTGAAATCCTTTCTTTATACAAGTATATTGTCCAGATTTCTTTATTGTCTTATTTTCTATTTAATTTCGTTCCATCCGTTTTTGTTTTTATTATTATTTCCTTTTTTTACTGTTATGTCATTCTTCTATGAAATGTTTAATCCAAAATATTATTGGTGTTGTAAAATATCCTGAAATTATACTTCATCGTATCGTTATCTGATTACCTTATCTTATCTTTAATAAATGAGATAATATATCTCTAAAACAACTATATAGTTAAAATTTATTAAACAAAACCGATTTCCATAAGAAGCAATTATATAATTCTAAGAAATTATAATCATTAATGAAAACTTTATTACGCTATCCTTTATTCCATAATTTTGTTGATATAATACTGCTTTTGAATTTCGGCTCAAGCGAAATGTAAAAGTGGTGTCTATATCTTTTATCATTAATCTATATTGGTCTTTTCGTGACATGCTTCGTTGAATTTTAGCACATTATAATTAATTAATCACTAATCACCTTAGTAAATAACATTTTCTTTCTTAATCCCCTTTTAGGTGGGTGTATTGTGAAACATCACCCAATGTAACTCCTGGTAAAAAAGTGTTTTTTACTGGTTATGAAAAAGGGCCTAAATGGTTGTTCAACTTCGAACTAGGTTCGAACAAGTGGTTCCTCCTACCTTTTACCTTGTATACTTTTCCGCCACTCACATATAGACATAATGCAGTACTTAATTTGTGATGGTACGCACCAATACGCCATACCAGTACCTCTGACTGAATATTGTTGGTGCACATGGGAGTTGTTTTATTTTTTATCTTTTTCTTTTTTTGTTTATTTTTACCATACTTTTAAAATTCTCAGAAAAGCGTTAAAATAACGTTTTTAAAAGTCAAAACTTTTGGACCTCAAGGTCACTGTGCTGGAACCTCTTTTCTTACAAATCAAGCACTGGACATAATATACAAGTATATATATATTGCGTAGTAAGTATATATATATATATATATATATATATATATATATATATTGCGTCAGCAGTGTCGCTAAAGGCTGCAGGCGGGCCTCAAACAACAAGCTGCGCCACTGGCGTCTTAAATAATATGTAAGCCCATAAAAAGTCTTTTTCGGGGAGTACATGTTGCTGTGATTAGTTTAAAGCCCACAGTGCTAATTATCATCAGACCACTATGTCAAAACCTACCGCATAACATAGAACCTTAATAAATTGGTTTCTAAGTTTTAGACACCATTTGACTTCTGTGTACTTATTGTTTATTTTTATATTTTTTTAGGTTTCAACTTTGAAGGCGATGTCCTCCTTATTTCGATAGACTTTCTCTGGACTCTTATGTAAGTAAAATATACCATTCTTGTTTTAAATTTAATTTAAACAAAGCTGTAAATATTTTTGACTACCTTCGTACATAAAACCTGGCAAACCATTATACTGGAGTGTGGCTAGACAATGGTGCACAGAGCTAGACAATGTACAATACCCAAACAATGGCTGGTTTTGTTTTCTTAGCTGTGATAACATTGGTAGGATCAGGGACTTTCTTTTTAATAATCTGCCAAACATCTTTGCTTTTTTTTTAATCTCTTAATTATGTTAGCAATAGCAATAAAAAATTAATTCTTAGAAACTGTGCTTGACGCATTAGAAAAAATAGTCTTCTTATATGTGACCAACAATAGGCTAATTATGACCTACCATCCAATTTTAATAAAATCGGAAGAGTACTTTTTAAGATACGTTGGTTTTTTAAGAGACCAACAAACAGGACCGAAAAACTGACAAACAGACACGGAACCGATAATGTTCTGTCATGTCTGAAACGGATTTCTTTCTTAGAATTTTCGAAATCGGAGACAAAAAATATTTGTTCTTCAAAATAATCACATTTATTTGCACGGTAGCAAAAATTACTTTTTGTAGATGCGCGAAAGAGTGGGAAGTAAACTGTCATAAAAAGCTTGTATAAATGTACACCATACCTCTTGACTAATAACTATATTTCACAGAACCTTCTTAACTTTTATTATAATGTTTATAATCATTATACGGACGACGGACGCACCTTTTAGCGAACATTTCAAAGTTGTTCTTATTATACTTACACATATTTAAAATCGTATTATACGTATAAGTGTACTTACTTCCGTGGACATGTCCACTGTGGTCACCAGATTCATGTTTGGAACTAAGATGAGAATCGTAACCATAATCATAGCCTCCATGACCATCAAGCTTAATGTACTGATTATCTCCTACAGCAGTTCTAACTGCTAGCAGTAGTAACACCTGTTAACATCATGCAGTTAATTAATTTAAATTTGAAGGTTGTGGTTAGAACTTCCATTCTGGTTTAATGAAACGTATATTGCATACCAAATCTATTTTAGATAGCCTTTTTAAAAAAAGAATTTGAGGATAGTAAAGATCAGTAAAACGTAAAAATAAAATTTAGATATACCGACGTTAGGTACAATTCAATTCCCTCTTAATACAAGAATGCCATTGAAGAAGGAAATACAATTTCAATTTCTGTAAAGTTGGTAAATTTATAACTTTGTATTTTTACTCTTGACTGGTCCTCGCTATACTTACATCTTATTTATTTCATAGTCAATATCCACATACATAGTTATTATTTTTTAAAAAGGGTTTGAAATTGTGTTTGAAGGTATATTTACTATCATTAAACGTATGATAAAATAATAATAATATTAATTTAGGAGAGTACTATTGCATTGTAATAATTAGAACGCTGACGCTTCAAGCACGGTAGAGTCTTATTGCACATCATCTCTGGCGTTTATTATACTATGGAAAATTAAAATAACATAATTATAATAATTAAAGAAAAAACTCTCCTCTAAGCTCTCTCTAATCATTGATTATTGAGTCTATAAAGAAAAATATTCGTCCTCTTGTTGCAATCAGTTTTTAAAGCGTCGAGCAAGTGTAAAACTCTTTGGAGAATAAAAAACAATTTTAATCTCATATTCTTAAAAATTCACACAAACATGTGTATTTGAGTGACACAAACCTCTGTAACTGTAACACAATGCCGAGGTAAAAATAAACGATGGTCTATTGTCTATTCTTCATTAATATGTGTAACATATGAGTTAAAATGATAGATATAACCCATTTAATTAATACTTAGTATATAATAATAATCCGTGGTACAACAATATGTAGGTGTATTAATGGCATAGCCCGAATGGCCTGACTAAGGGCTTATAACCCTTTAACGCATGGTGGTCTATATGGAACCACCCAAAAATGACCGCAAACGCTCATAGTAAACATTTTTAAAAAGCGGATAATTCCGTTGAAATCTCGGTTTCGGATTTTTTGGGTGAAAACAATTATTTTCCTATATACCTTCGGAGAAGGTGAGGAAAAGTAAAAAGAAATTAAATAATTAATTATATTAATTAAATAATTCATTCAATTAAATAAAATAAAATTAAATAATAATATTAATTTGGAGGGTGGTCCCCTGGTGGTCCTATAAGGGAAGCGTTTAGAATGTGGTGATTTTTTTAAACCCTGGCGTTAAATGCTTAAGGTGCTCCATGCCGCATAAGCAGTATAATTATTATATATTTTATATAAACAAACGTTATGCAATGATTGATATCCTAATTTATTTTTGTTAACTATAAGAAATAGAGTAACACTTTGTATTAAACATTTTACCACTCGATTTATATTAATAGGTCTAAGATGAGAGAGGCTACTATATTCTATTTAGAAGATTATTTAAGTGTTTCATAGTTTGATGGTTTAAGTCAAGGGTTGTAGTACAAGGTTTTTGAAGGGAAAATTTTCAGCGGTACGTCCTAACCCTCTCTTCTCTTCTAGACCACATTGGTGCGTAATTGCCTGTCAGATACATTGTAAATTGAACCCGGTTGACTCAACATTATACTCTAAACAAGGATTAAATTGAAAGAAGCTTCCGAGACTCTTGATACTATTTATACCTGATACCAAAATCGATTATGAGTTTTATGCTAACCTTTACTTCTACGTAATTTGCACTAAATTCTAATAAAGACGAGAAATAACAAGTAGGGCGTGTATTAGAGTTTGGTTTTTACGATATAATATCAAAAGTTAAATTGAGGGAAATATGGTAATGTATTTTAATTTGATGATAAGCTTAATTATTTATTAAGTGGAAGAGACTCCTTTTACTTTATTATATTAAAGCTTAAGATTGTAATAAGTAGAGACAACCCTGCCAAATTTATCCTCTTAAAGAAATAATGAATTCTCTTTTAAGCATATATATAAATATATATATGAATGTATACTTTGTGAAAATGAAATTAATCTACACATAAAATTGTACTTCCTACAAGCAAATTCAAATTTTAGATTTAATTAAAAAATATTTATATCAATTTAAATTTTTCTAGCATTAAAATTTATCTCTAAATATTAATTTTTAACAAACCAGGAAATTTATTGTTAAAAAATGTTTAACATAATAATCAAGAAAACTTAGGTATTAGTTTAAAACTAATTTTAGTTTGGACATTAATAAATTCAATCTGTTAAAAAATGTGAAAAAAAAGTCTAAATTAGTAGAACCCGAATTCGGGGAGTTCATATATTATTATGAAAGGCCAGTAATAATTAAATTTCAATTACATTTTTAAAAAATTTCCTCGAAAAGAATTTTCATCGGAATAAAAAATTCATCGACAAAAAAAAAAAAAAAAAAAATCTTGATATATATTTGGTTAATTTTAAATCTTTCTAAAATTATTCAAAAAATATATATTTTTACTTCTTAAAAATACAGTTAATTTTGTAAATATAGTACAACATGTTCCCAGAATTTAGGATTCATAAATACTATTCCCTTGAAGTTATTATTTAATTTATACTTAAAATATTTTAATAATAGTTTCAATGTTATTTTTTATTTCTATTTTATAGTTTCTTTTTTTAATTTTCCATTCATTATTTGTTATTTATTTATTTTATTTTTTATTGACCAATACTTTTCGCATACTAATTAACCATATAAATATAATATATGCATAGTATACTCATTAACAAATATATATTAATGATAAATATGGATTTAAATAATGCTTATATGGATTATAATTTATTATAAAATACTAAATATAATTTTTAGAATGAATAGTATATATACATTTCAGAAATAAAAAAAAAATATATTCTAATATGTATATAGTTTTATATATTAATATTAATGATTAATAATATAAATATATATATATGCATTATTTTCACATTTTTTTATTATATTTTTAAAATTAATTAAACATTTTTTTTTCTTTTTTTTTACTTACAACATTTATCATCTTGAGAAATCACTTCTCTTCGAGTTAGTTTGATCTTGGAACAGCGAAAAATTGATTATTTTAACTTCTCGCGTTTTAAATATATATTAATAAAATAAATTTGACCACAAAAATAGAACTTTTATTTTTTCTTTTTCGAGTTTTTTTTTCTGTTATCGTGCTTTTTGTTTTGTTTGTAACTGAATGAATTGTTGAAGGTCCGTCTTGTTTTATATGAGAGGGTAAGGAAAAATGTAATCGCTTTGTTTTAGAGTGGGAGAAAACAACAAAATATACGAAGGATGAAAGGATTTCATATCGTATTAAAACGCACGGAAAAGTAATGTCGCAAGAGCTCGTGGGGAGCTCTCACCCTCTACGTTCCTTTTGATCATTTTTTTTTTCTCTTTTTTTTAATCTAGATTATAAAATATGTCTTATACCAAAATATTGTTTTGTATTTGATTTCATTACCAAATTACTGTTAAAGACGAGATGGACTCCAGCTCATTTCGATTCGCTTGGTTTATTCTGAGTTGAATTAAAAATACCTATGGTACACATTCAAGATTAAAGAATACGATTATCAATCCACACCTGTATTAAGGTTTGGAATATAATATATAAACCCTATTAATTCTTATCAATATTTTTAATATTTATTAATTAATACATATGAAGGATGTATACAAAAATATTACTTGGTCTACTAATAAATTATAACCATTACCTTGGGTATAGCTATTTTGTGTGAATAAAATGAAAATCCTTGATTAATTGGGTCTATTAATGAATAAAAAAGGCTCAAATTATTTCTTAAAATAACTCAACTGGTGTTAATGAACCCATCTACCATAAACAATTAACTAATTACATAAAAATAGTTTTAAAGGTCAAACATTTTTCTAAGATATTATAACAATATTTTTTACAATTTTTATAAATATAAATCAATAATGAATATTGGTTGAAATTGGTCTAAGAAGGGGTTGAAATATCGGCACAAGAGAACCTTTTTATTTCCTTCTCCTTCTTATCAATTTACTGATTTTATCAAAACTAAATTATTAACAGAAGAAACGCAAGTTTTGTCATTAGCTGGCCTCACACGAGCGGATTTTTATGACGGACCACGGACATTTCCAACAGACTTGAGGAAATCTGCAGACCCGGTATGTGCGT
Source organism: Gerris lacustris (assembly GCA_951217055.1). Classification (NCBI taxonomy): domain Eukaryota; kingdom Metazoa; phylum Arthropoda; class Insecta; order Hemiptera; family Gerridae; genus Gerris; species Gerris lacustris. The sequence continues at coordinate 24,278,239 of OX578284.1, forward strand.
TGGTGGGGAAACAAACGACAGGACCTTGTCGGCGGACATAAGATCCGGGGATGTCTGCCGTTTTCAACACACACGGACAGACCAAAGTTTATTATTTGTCTGCGGATTTTGCTCCTTATCATTTCTCACTCAAATGTCGTTTCAATTCAATTTCGCTTAAATTAAATGTATTATTTTTCAATTACATTCTTTAATTTCTTATTTTTCAATTATATTCTTTAATTTCTTTAATTTATTCAGTCTTTTATTCAGTTTTGCTTAAAGTTTTTTATTCAGTTTTATTTTTCTCACTCCGGTTTTAATTTTCTTCGACATATTTCTTACTCCGGCATTTATTTATTTAAATATGGCAAAGGAGTGGACAAATGTTCACACTGAACTATAATTAATTGATTTGTACCGTCAACATCCATGTTTGTGGAAGCTCAATCATGAGCATTACACCAAAAAAACAAACATAAGAAATCGGGTACGGGGTACCTCGGAACTTTTTCTCACTTAGGAGCATTGGGCGTGGTCAGTACTTGGATGTGGTGATCTTCGGGTGGGTTTGATTTTTTATTAAATTTTTAAAAGAAAAAAGAAATTACATTATTTTTATTTATTTTATTTCATTTATTTAATTATTTGAATTTTGGCGATATTTTGACCGATGTGAACAAACTTTGACGTTTATAACAAAAGTATCTCACTAATTAATAATTATGTTTGCTTTTAAATTTTTAACAAATTAATGGAATTTCATCGCTTTTTTACATTTGTTCCTTATTTTTTACCGGTTCCAACGATATGCTATATGTCAAAAACGTATGTATACTTTCGGTATTATTAACTGCCAAAGTTTCAAATTTAAAAAATCTATAACTTCAAAATGGCGGTCAATATCAAAATTACATTTGGTGGATTTGTTTGTCATACAGAGTGGTACATTCGTGCCAAATTTTAACTCGATCGGACCGCTTTTTGATTTTTTAAATTTTTGCAGACTCAGCAAGACTGAAAAGAAGAAAATGTTGAAGAAGAAAATGTTGATTTTTCCGGGTGGCACAACTAGAAGTAAGGACTGATTTTTCTGCCAAGTTTTAACTCTCTAGGTAAATACCCTGGGCGTTACGATAATAACACACATACACACATACAGACAAATACATTCACACATACAGACTGGGTGGTTTTCAGCATGAATGAAAACCACCCAGGAACAGTTTTGGCTTAAAAACACAAAACATATCTCATATCTGAGATCGGCGGACCTAGTCCGTCAAAAAATCCGCTCGTTTTGTGTCCAGCTATTGTCTTAATATAAAGCTGAAATTCAATAAAGAAAAATCAGCACTGATAGTATTAAGTTTCTATGAGGAAGACGTTAATTTTTTATTTGTAATATTGAATGTTGAGGAAAAAATATAAATATTTATAAACAATTGAATTTGTCATTTATAAACAATTGAATTTGATATTTATAAACAATTGAATTTGATATTTTAAACAATTGAATTTAGGGTAAACACATCAATTAATAGTAAGTTAAATTAGTCATAAAATTTAAGATCTAATCTCTTTATTATTATTGGATAGATTAAATTTAAAATAAAAATACTCTATACTCTGGTTCCTTGGACCATATTATACTTTCTGGATAATAGTTATAATGTCCAAATGTCTTCAAATGCTTACTGATGTTCTAAAGATAAAGCACGAATTTTGAAATATAACCTAGAATGATATTACACGTTGGTAAACAAAATTAGCCGATTTCCTTTTTAGCTTCTATTGACTGCGCCATTAGTGGATGTGGATGAAACTAACGACATTTTTCCTTAGTGTTTCTTAGGTGGGTGGCTGTGTCAAACATTAACGAAAAAGCTGAAGTTACATTCCTTTTCTCGTGTATTGTGTAGAAGCTGTTATATAATTATCTTATACTTCTTTTATAGCTCCGTATTTTTATCACATCTGTTGGTATACTCTTCTTGTTATACCTTCCCTATATCCTCCTTCACTTAAAGCTCCGCTGGGTATTGGAATCGAATTAAGATAGAGGAGCCTGTTTACTCTGTTTTATTTCCCTGCCATATATGTTCCCAAAGAAGAAAAAACCACTTCTCTTCACATTATACTGATTTTGATAACCTGTCTGTTTTGTTTCATTTCAGATTATGAGGTAAACTGAAACATTACATCAACTACCCTGACAAATATATTTCATTTTATGAAACAAATTATCCATCTTCACGTCCTTTGAGTTTTAATGTAAATCAGCAAACCTCTATTTCCCCTACTTTTTTAAAACTTTAAAGGCGGAAATACACATGCTAGTAAAAAAGCATGCCAGTGGCGAGTTACTAGCATGTCAGTAGCTGGCATGCTGCAGACGCTGTGTACATGTGCCAGTGAAACAGCATGCTAGTATCATCTGGATGATCGGTCTTGTGCGAGCTACTAGCACATGACAATACACATTCCAGTCACAGTTCTAGTTTTTAAACAGACAATCGTTTCTTGCCTTCTTTTAGCCGGAATAAATTATGAAATAATTGTATTTGATTTAATTAATTTTGATAGTTTTATTAATTGTTTCAATGTACCTTATGAATGTATCGGTGCGGAATGAAATTAACCAGATTGTTCTGTTTCTTGCAAAGAACTGTGTTTTAAAACATTTGAAAAATAATAAAAAGACACGAAGAGTGTGGGTAAAGATTGGATAGCTAGAAGGGAATTAGGTACATGGAGCTAGTCAGTGCCTATACTAAATGAAATGCGGTTCGGGGACGTTAATGGTTTTAGGAATCAATTGCGAATGCTTCCGGAGAAAGTTGATGAGTTGTTGTCAGACACCCGCGAAAGGAAGGAACGCGCAACTGAAGACTGAAGGGCTGAGGGAGACTCGTGCTAGCTACTAGCAACCTTGCGCTGGCAGGGCTGTTTACACGTGCCTTATTAGTCCCCCCTCCCCTCGACTTGTGCTACTGGCAAGACAAAAATCAAACCTCGTGCGATTTACTCGCATGCTATTTGATGTATATACATGCCAGTAGCTCTCCTCTGCGAGCTACTCGTATGTTTTTGTGCGAGTAACTAGCATGTGTATTTCCGCCTTAAAACAACCAACTGCGGTACACTTATGAGTTGCTGCAATAACTTCTAAAGCTATTAGGTCTTCTATACTGACCTACCTCGGTCCAAGTGCTAACGCTTTTGCCACCTATCCACCATTAGGAGACATTGATCGATTACCGGTCCATTAGCTGCATATTGATCTAGGGTATCTAGCCTATAGACGAGTCCCTTCCTTAACTTAGGGCCAATGATCCGTAACGATCCCTCTTTACTCCAACCTTATATTTTATCCTCTATCCTGCCATTTCTTTGTTAGATTTGTTTCTGATAGTATATATTAGTTTCTTTTTCTTGGCATCATGTATAAAGGACACTGTTATCTTTCATCTCGTATATTGTTTTTAATATATACATAACTTAAGAGAAACAATATTAAATCATGCCTTATCTAAAAAATGTAATATCTATTACCCAATTGAAAATGTAATATCTACATACTCCTTTTATGTAATGATAAATTTATGCACTTGACTAAAGAACAAAAACATAAAATTTGGGTTCAAAGATGGGACTTTTTAACGTTAACAAATATTTCATATCTTGTATTTAGAACAAGACTGGAATTAAATTTAGATAGTAGGTAAAATTTTGACCATATCTCATACGCCCATTGCTATCTTCTCCTGCATACGCTCAAACTATTGCTTCCAAGCTTACCGAAGGTTACGTATAAGCTATGTGATCAATCCGAAGAACGAAAAATGTTTAGGTCTCCGATTTCAAAGGTTCCAAGACAGAAATCCGTTTCAGACATCAGGGAATATTTTTGGTTCCGTGTCTGTCTGTCGGTCGGTCCGTCGTTCAATGTTTGCGAACCAACATATCTTCAAAACTACATGTCCAATTTTAATGAAATTTGGGTGGTTGGTCATGAGTAGCCCATTGTTGGTCCCATATAAGTTTCAACCTTCGGGGCTTATTTGTTTCTCTTCCACATGCGCACAAACATACATTTATTTTTACCTATAGCTTCAAAAGTACTTATCTCATTTGTATGAAACTTTAATAGTTTATTGAAAGTATTCCGCAGATAGCCCTAGATTAATTTGAACCGTCTGCTCTCTTTAACTTTTGCTAAATTGATACTTTAATTTATTTGTAAAAATCCAAACAATTTTAACAGATTAAAAAAACGGGGGAAACAATTAGATTGGCTTGTAAATGTATAAAATCAATAAAGTACGTGATAGGATGCGAGGAAGCTATGTGCCACACCATTTTTTTAATTTACAACTACATATATATTTAAAATTGTTAAGATTTAATTTAAATTTCATTTAAGATTGCTAAGAAATTTAGTTGATTTGTTGATTATATTTCATAGATTACCTCAGATGAATTATTTCAACCTTCCTCGCACATTTATTATTGATTAAAATAAATATAACCCCGCTAGAAAACAAAACACGCCCAAACAACCAAACTTTCGATTCCCAGTGGAGTCACATTATTTTATTCTGACATAAACATTCGATAATACTCTTAGGGGGGTTCTAAGTAAAATAGGAGACACGAGGAAACACTTTAGTTGAGTACCTGCCTACTTCTAAGAGTAAGGAGTAAGACAAAGGGATATTTAGTCCAAAGTAGTTTGGGTCAAAGTATATCCATTTACATAAATGTGATAATATCCCTTAGTCTATTTCCCTATCTATTAGGACAAAGACTATTCCTTTGTTTAATTTTCATATCTATATCATGGTCATATCAAATTTGCACAGAAATGGGGGGGGGGGGGGGTACCAAACTAAAATAGTATGCCCTTTTGTTCAATTATAATACTCGTGGAAGCTATATGCCACACTAATTGGCGGACTATTTTAAATATAATTTTACCTCTATCATATTTTTATTATTTCTAATTTATGTTGTAAAACGAAATAATTATAAAACTAGCTAATTACTACTTTAACGAGACTATCTGCCAATTATTACAACCCTTCTATAGTGTCACCTTTTTGAAATGTGCGAGAAAAGTTTTAGGTGAAATTCCCACAGCACTAAATGGCTTATCTGATTACCTTAAACTTTGACCTTCAAAACTGAAACTCGAGACTTTTCAACTATTGGTTTTCCTCTAACTTTGACCTTTTCAAGTAATAAATTTGAATAAAAATATTTATTTCATGATACGTATAAAATTCAAAGTTATAATCACATCACGTACGAAAAGACCATTGTATTTATTAACATTTATATCAAATTATCAATAAATTTTATTTTAATTTTTTCCATTTTTTTTTATAGGGATCATAAAAAAACATTTTTATTGATAGATTAAGTTATAGTATTTTTTAAAAGACTTGTCAAATGCATATTTTCTTGAAGAAAAATAAATAAATTAAAATACGACATTTTTATTAAATAAATATATAAATATTGTCTATTTAAATGCCAATTTTGAGGAAAAAATCTAGTTTCCGATGTATTGAATAAAAATAAATGAGACCTGGCTGTAAATTAAAGTAGTTCGTGACAACTACCTTTCAATTCCAGCTTGGTAAAATATTTTTTTATTGTAAAATTATTATTTAATAAAATAAAATTTAATTGAATACTAAAAATACAGATTGCTTTGAATTTTGGATGTAAAAACAATTGAAAAAATCGTTTCGAGACAACTCACATTTAAGAGTTCATAATTACTTAGCCCAGTGTTTTCCATTTATTAGTTTTCGTAGGTAAATTTAATTATTAATGAGCATTTTCAAAATGTATCATAAAAATAACTTCTCCTCGGTGGGAAATCGAACCCGACCTCTCTCCATTCACGTTTGAAGCTTTTTCAGGAACTAGATTTTTCCCCGGGAAAACGGCTTATATTGGAGATTTGTATTTAAAAACTATTTATCGTTCAAAAGGGTCTGAAACGTGACTTTTTTCGATAAACATTTGTATTTTTTTAAAGTACGTTTTAAGGGCTTTCCAACGATATCAAACCTGGCCGACCAGCTATTATTTTTACCTTTTCTTAAACAGAGGTACACAACTATGTACCCCTCATGTACCCGGCATGTTAATAAATTTAATGTTTTCCTTTCATGTACACTTTACTACTATAAAGTACTAAATACCATATGAGTTTTAGCCCGATCCTATGAAATTCAAAAAAGGTACAGTACAAAGATTAAAAAGTAGCGTTTTTCGACCAAGTTTTCCAAACCGGTACACTTAGTACAAAAATAAGTAGAAATAAAAAATAAAATACAAAGACAATGAAACCCACACACTTTTGAGTAAAAAGCAGCTATTTTTTTATTTTTTATTTTTACAGCGCGCCCTACCACTAACGTGGTATTTAAAGTACCTCTGTACCCGAACCCGCAAAGGTACAGGTACGAAAAGGGTACAGTGCGTTCTTCGTGAAATTTTCGAGCTTATAAAAACTTCGACGCCATTAGCCCCAGAGTGGGGTAACCTACCCCCTACACGGCACTCTAAAAGTACAAAAGGGTACTAAAGTACTAACCTAGTACATTTTTTCGAAAATATTTTTGCACACATTTGGTACATTTTAAATGGCCTTTCCAACGATACCTCTGTCAAATCGGTACAACGTCCCCTTCTGGTTGCGGCTACCCAAGGAGGACGTCCTTCACATATACGTAGCTCCTGCAGTAGGAATCAGAAATATAATAACAAACCGGACAATATGACCTAAAGTCCGGTACCCTTTTGAACCCTGTCCGATTAAAATTGCGAACGGTACAAAAGGTCAAATGCAAAATTTCGGAAAAACTCGTTTTTCGTGAGTATTTCGCCGTGATACTCGACTTCCCCGCCTCAAAGGTACTAAAAAAAGGGGATTGCACTTACCCCTTGAAAAAGACATATTTAGAGCATACGAAGCAGAGTAGGAGAGTACTTTTTTTTCTCTGTACGTACCTCCAAAGTACCATCATATACCTCTGAATTTAAAGTACCATATCTCAAAAAGTAAAAGTACCATCGAGTTTAAAAGCTAAACGCCAGGAGCACCATTTCATAGGCTTTTAAGGCTCAAAAGCCCAATAGCGTCGTATAAATGCCCTAGGAGGAGATACGTGAACCATGTAGAAAAAAGCTTGAAAAAAGTGTTTTTCCGCTTTAAAGGGCCTGAAACGTGAAAATTTTTAAAACGTTTTCGCATCACTTTTGTACTCTTCATAAGGGTTTTCCAACGATATACGACACCCCGTACCAAATATGTACGGTTTTCTGATCGGTGAAAAACAAATTTCCCGATATCGCCCCTAAGTGGGGGTGCACGTAAAAAAAAAAGTTCCCGTTACCGGCTATGGACCTCTGCGGGATCTACAAAAGCCTTGAAAAATAATTAAAATGTTCAATTATTTCAAAAGTTATACGTAAAAACGTGTTAAAAATGTGCCCTTTTTGACCGTAGACGATTTCCCATTAACCCATAAACCCATTTTCCGGAAAATTTCCCTACAGAAAGAATTTTTACCTTAAAATACAATATAACCTTAACAATTTCCAGAAAACTGCATGTCTACGACAAACTCACCCATTAGTACAAAAATAAAAAAAACACCCTATTTCGCCCTTTAAGGCCAATTTTCACCCTTAAGGAGTGGTTTAAAACTGCCCATACCCAATATTTGGTCAAGCTATTTTTAAGGTTCCTAACCGTTTTTGACATTACCAACTCAACATTTTTCCGAAAATCAAGAGTCGGGGTATAATTTTTTTTTGTTTTGTTTTTTGCCGTGGCGCCTTAAAATAAAGTAAATTTTTACCCCCTCCCCCATTTGACGGACAATGAAGTTGCGTCCCCCCGCCCCACATTACAGCTCGGTCGGCCTGCGGCCTCCCTCGCAAAGACAGTCGATTTGAAAAATAATTAAGAGAGAGACAGACACACAGACGAAATGCCAAATGGTCGAGTTAAAACGGAGACCTCGCTTCGCTCGGTCATTTAAGCACCGATAATAAAAAAATTATTATATATTACATACATAATATATTATTATACATATATGTATAATAAAACGCAAAACAAATCCTGATGTGTTTGTTAAAAGTTTTAGTATTTCAAAGAAATGTGGAATATTATTAAACAAATCATATGTATATATCACAGGAAGTTAAAAGCAATAACTCAATAAGTTTTTCAGATGAAAAATCCGCTAGTGAAGAGTGAAGAAATTGAAATGTTGTCCGACTAATCACTATCGGTGGTAACACCATGGTCACGTGCCGGGTGACTGTTCCTCTGTGGTAAACTATTGTAAACTGCATTTTAGCAATTATAACAGAGCTCAATTTCACCAGCTATAAAATGAAAATTGAGTCGTCATTCTCCAAATATAAATTTTTACATTGATTATTCTATTTATTTTCAAACACATACTGAACTTTACCACAGTTATCTACTAGCGGTCAGCGTAATGCAGTAGGTACATACCACAAAAAAGTCATTTTCAAAAAATGAGCTTACAATATTTTAATTTTGAGGTACCAAAACTAGCGATAATATGTTTTAATTCTATTCAATTGTTTGATTCTTCTTCCTCGAATTCAAAATGTCACGGACAGGTGTTGGCTAAAGATAATTGTAGTTAATGTTTTAATTTATTCTAGGAAAAGAGCCAGAGAGAAAAAAACAAACTGTTTTTGTTTTGATGTTGAGGATTTTTTTTATTTAAGATAAAGGCATTGAAATAGGTTGGTACGTCCGAAGGGTTGTAGTAGGTAGAGTGGGGAGACGGATAGTAAGTCAGACATCTTTGATTTTACAACAGTTTGATTCGCGACCTTGGCGTGTTAATAACCTTCCTTTAACCCTATCATTTTCAACTTCTCTCTTTCAAATTCTGTTACATATATTAATTAGTTCTTCTTTAGTCTTTAGATTGTCTAATATATCTAATTTTTTGAACATTATAATGCAAACAATTTTGTTTCCGTTTTCATAAATGTTATTTATATACATCGAATCGTACTTTTACCGTTTTGTTAACTTGTTTTAAAAACAAACAATTTATCTTAAGAATTTAGACCACTTCCAATGATCTTGCGTAACTCTACTGTTTCTGTCTTTATGTCTGTTTAAAAGGTACGTAATTGTTTATTTTTATTACCCTAAAGCAGTGTTTCCCAAACTTTTAACTTCTGTGTACCCTATCTATAATTTTCGTAACACTAAGTACCCCTCGTTAAAAAAAAATCAAATTCTATTTTGGTTGTCTTTAATTATTTGATTTTATTTTTTCTGTGTCAATCGGGGTATTGAAAATTAAATAATATAAACTACTTCCTTTTTATATAACGGTTATAATTCGTTCCCGTTTATATTGGAACATTTTCAACCCTTTAGGTTTAATCCTTTTTGATAATAGAAATTAAAAACTTTCTATTTGTCAAATATTTACAAATTATTTCTTTAAAAAAGTAATTTGTCCAAAACTAAATTGACTAAAACCAAGGAGTTAGGTCTAATATATGTAAGTCACTTCATCATTGGAGTTTGTCCCACGACTCTAGTCGTCATGGAACAAATCTAACAAGAAATTGGATGAATAAAAATAATAATAATAATAAAATATGCGTATACTCCAATACCAATAAAAAATAGACTGTCAATTGGTGTGGCACATAGCTTCCTCGCATCCTATCCACGTACTTTATTGAATTTATACTTTTACAAGCCATTATTGTCTCATTTATCTAATTGTTTGCTCCGTTTTTTTTTTTTTTTAATCTGTCAAAATTGTGAGGATTTTTTACATAAATTAAAGTATCAATTTTGCAATAATTAAAGAGCTCAGACGGTTCAAATTAATCTTGCGCTATCTGCGGACTACTTTCAATAAACTATAAAAGTTTCATACATATTAGATAAGTACTTTTGAAGCTGTATGTTTGTGCGCATGTGGAAGGGAAAGAAATTAGCGCAGAAGTTTGAAACTTATATGGGACCAACAATGAGCTAATTATGACTTACCATCCAAATTTCAATTAAATCGGACGTGTAGTTTTTAAGATATGTTGGTTCGCAAAAATTGAGCGACAGACAGACACGGAACCAAAAATGTTCCCTGATGTCTGGAACGGATTTCTGTCTCGGAATTTTTGAAATCGGAGACCTAAAATTTTTTCGTTCTTCAGAACCATCACATAGCTTCCGTTACCTTCGGTAATCTCGGAAGCAAAATTAAAAAAAAATAGTACATAAACGAAAACAAAAGGCCAAATTAAGAAAAAAATTAACAGGGAACCAAATTATGATGAACTGTTGCTTCAACATAAACCATTTTATCCTTCTCAGAATAAAATTGACTGCGCAGTCAAAGCCCGGTGCTGCGCGTACCCCCACCAAACTCTTCCCGTACCCCCAGGGGTACGCGTACCACACTTTGGGAAACACTGCCCTAAAGTATCGAGATTTTGATGGATTTACTTATACTGATTACTATAAACAGGGGTGCCAATCCCCCACAAGGCTTATGGTGCCCTTATCCCCCCCCCCCACCTAATAAACTTCTAATTTGCGGTTCTCGCGACTGTGAATGTAACCTAGAATTCTGTATTTACGTAGGGGAATTTTAAATAAAAAAATTGTATTTAAATTTATTAAACTTTGAATTATCTAAGGCATATAGTACCAGGATAAAAGTTTTTTTTGTGCATTGCTCTAAAATGTAAAATAAAATTGTCATCGCTTTCACATACTTTTTTTATAATTCGGCGGAAGAAGAGAGGGGAATTGACAATAACGGAGCCAAGTAAATGTTACTCAGCAATTAACAATACCTTAGGTACTTTATTTACTGTACTATAATACATGACGATTAATATTAATTTATCTCTACGACCTCACCATAAATACATAAATTAATGTCAAATGATACAAAAATGTATATTTCTTATTTATTTATAGTTTTAAATTAAATTAAAAAAAAATCTCCCCAAAATTTATTGTCTATTGTTGACCCTATATACTGTCAAAAACTACAATATCTACAGTAGGATTACAATGGAGTTAATTCTGACAGCGGGGGGGGGGGGGGGGGGGGGGTAAACAAATTAAGAGAGGAGCCAATGAGAGCTCGATATTTTGGCATCTAGAAGCCAACTAGGAACTAGGGCCGACCAGGCTTTAAGCCAACAAGCCCTTCGCATTATCACTCATGTTCTTTCTCTTTCTCGCTCAGATTTATTCTAGGCTATTTAGCATAAATTAAGTCGGCCCAATTGCCAGCTAGGCCTGGATTTTTGCTGATGAAACTAAAATTATTAAACATTATACCAGCCCGATTGCCGGCTAGGCTCGGATTTTTGCCTATGGAATTAAATTAGGAAGCATAAACTAAGTAGGCCCAATTGCCGGCTAGGCCCGGATTTTTGCCGATGAAACTAAAACTATTTAACACTAGACTGGCCCGATATTTGTGCTGATGGAATTATATTCATTGAATTAAATTAGGATTCCTAAACTAAATCAGTCGAACTGCCTTCCGGGCCCGCAATTTTTAGCCAATGGAATTAAATGCCCTGAATTGAATTAGGATACTTTAACTAGACTGGCCCGATTTTACAGCTAGGCCCGGAATTTTGGATACAGAATTAAGTGCAATGAACTGAATTAGGATTAGGAGTGCAATGAATCGGCCTGATTGCTGGTGGGCCCGGATTTTGTCGAATGTTGCCTAAATTTGAAAAAAAGATAGGATACGGGATTGTGAATTTCAGTAGCAAATTTTTGTTTTGGACCAGGGTTGTGTGTAGAATATTTTCTCTTCGTTTTAAATGTGTCAAAATTTGTTTGATTATTACATGATTTAATTTAATTTAAGTATCAATTTAGCAAAATGTTAACAGCGCAGACAGTTAAAATTAATCTGGGGCAATCAGTGATTTACTTTCGATCAGCCAAATTTCATAATAATCAGATGAGTATACTCTTAAAGATATAGGTGTAAATAAATGTGTAAAATCAGACGCATAGTTTTTAAAATAATATGTTAGTTCGCAAATGCGACAGACAGACACAGAACCAAAAATGTTCCCTGATGTCTGAAACGGATCTCTATCTTGGATTTTTTGAAATTGGAGACATACAATATTTTCGTTATTCAGAAAAATCACATAGCTTCCGTTACCTTCGGCAAGCTTGGAAGTAAAAATCTATTAAATGTATCGATCTAAAATCTATTATAAATTCAATAACAATCAATTTAATGTAAGATAATAATATGATACTTATTTTAATTTAATAATAATACTTAATCCGATTATAATTTATCGATAAAGAAAGTAGAAAACTAATTGTAGTAGTTATAAAACTAATTTATTTTTAAAAAATATTTAATATAAAATCATGGGCTTATATTTATCGTAGTTAATAAGAAGTTTATTGGAAAGATAAGTATAAAAAATACAACCACGTTAGTAACTGTGGGGTTATTATTTATTATTTGATTGTGATGCAAGTGGCAACACTGAATTAGTCCGATAGGATGCAATTTGCGCCTTGTCGGCCATATTTGCTTTAAGTTCTGACGTTCTCACTTCTCCCTGTATTCGGCTTGTCAATATCCAGGTAAATTTATTAATTACTGTTAACTTTTACTTGCATTTCAATGCCCAGGTGTTTCTTTATAATTATATGTAGTTTGTTTAAAGTAATTTGATGCATTTTTATCTTTCCGATGATATATCAGTTTGAAGTGATTTGGGCCGTACTTTCCAAGTAATATCTTTCTTGGTAGTTTTCCAAGTTGTTTTTATCTCGTTAATTTTATTATTATATAGTTTATATATGTGTTTTATTGATAGTTTATAATGATGTCCTTATTATTATTCCTTTCATTTTTTAAAAATAGTAAATATGTTGATGTTATGTAATAGTGTTAGATGTAAACTATTGAAGAAGTATTATAAACCTGATTTTATCAAACGAAAGTAGACGAATGGTTCCGAGTAAACCCGAAGCTAGTCGTCCTAATAGAATTTTTCTTTTTTCTCATATTCTTATTACATAATATATAACGTACGTATGGTGATGTCGTAAATATTCAATTTTGAGATTTTAATAGATTTACACTCTTCGAGGCCCTTTTTGGTCTTTTACCACAGATATCTTTTATTCGTAAATCCTAAACTACTAAACCGATTTCGTTGAGTTTTGATTTCGTTATGTTCAGAGAAATTGCAGGAGGTTGGAACTTATATGGGACCAGCAATTAACAATGGGCTAATTATCCTATAATCATCTGCCATTCAAATTCCATAAAAGCCGAACGAGTACGAGTAGTTTTTACGATATGTTTGCAAAAAATGAGCGAGAGACAGACTGACAGACAGACACGGGACCAAAAAATTTCTCTGATAACTAGAACGGATTTCTGTCTTGGAATTATTGAAATCGGAGACATAATATTTCTGTGTATGGGAGGTAAAGGGCACTATCTCCATTTTTTACGAAATTGAGGTTTTAACAGTTTCCTATTTATTTCCCCCCCCCTTTTTTAGAGGTACAAGGTACTATGTCCTAAAACTAAAACTCACGGATTTAGCCAGTTGGAAAAAGCACTATGAACCAACATGCTGGGGAGGTAAAGAGCACTATATGGCCACGTAGCTGTTTACCTCCAGAGAATTGAGAATAAGTTAGCACTATGTCTAGATCAGGGGTTCCCAAAGTTTTTTTTACCATGCCCCCCACAGTCAAGAATAAATATCCCCACGCCCCCCCTTACACAATTTTACGAGATAATGAAAAAAATAAAATAAACCATTATTACATTGAATAACCATTCATTTATTTGTATATATTACTATTTTTTTTATAACATTATAAGTTAATCTTATTACAGATGATCTTATGGGATCTTATGAGACGGATGAGCTTGTATTTTTTTTTACAAGATTCCCTATTTTTGAATGAGTATTAGAAAGTGCACAACGAAAATCAAGCACAGCAACATCAAGTTTGCCACAATACTTTGTTTTTATTGCAACAAGTGCTGACAAATCTTTTTTTTGCACAAATAAGTGCTTGAAAAAGGTAAATACTATCGAAGTGCTTGCTGTGATATACCGAGGTACACTTTGTAATACTTAACCCAAAACGATGATTTGTCCATTTTATCAAAATCGGTAGCAGAACCTTTTATTATTTCTAAAGCTTGTTCTTAAAGTGTTTCGGCCAGGGAATCTATGTTGACACTGAAAGGATCCATCGTTAATCTGTAAATGTTGTCGTTACATGTGTTGAATTGGTCAGTGAGTTCCTCCAACTGGTTTGATGTTTGGATTTTTATATAATCACATTAGACGTTCGGACGGCAAAGCTATCTCGATCTCGAGGTCCCACGCCCCCCTTGACTTGTCTTTACGCCCCCCTTGGGGGGTGCGCCCCCCACTTTGGGAACCAATGGTCTAGATAGTGCCCTATACCCACTCCACTTAGTAGAGTGAGAGAGCTACTAGTCTTATCAGTATGTATCTTATTACTGTCTTATCAGTATGTATCTTATTACAAAAAATAAGTTAAAAAAATCATTAAAATAGCTCTCCTGAAAAATTTACAATTTGCCACATAGTGCCCTTTACGTCCGATACACAGATTTGTTCTTTAGAACGATTACATAGTATCAAATTTTGACAGATTTAAAAAACTGGGGAAAATTAAATAAATTTGACAATAATAGGTTATAAAATCATTAAAGTATATGAAATAGTACGCGAGGAAGCTATGTGCCACACTAATTTGCAGACTATATTTACTTAGGTGACGTTGTTTTGTGTTGATTACTACAAGTAAGTAATCTAAAACCCAATACATTGAGGTCTGAGTTTTTTTTAAAGTTTTACAGCCTCTATGTAATTTTTTAGTTGTTACCTTATATTTAATAATTTTAACATTATTAAATATGAGGTTAGAAATTGAAATTAGAGTGTTGAAAGGGGGAGAAATTGCAATTTATTATAAATTATGGGGTATACTAAACCCGGATATAACCACAATATCGTGGTCACCGGTCTCTAAAGATCAACCTACTTTTATATCAAATTTAGAAGTATTGACGATATATTGCTGAAGTAAAAATATACTGAGTGGAGGGATAAGTTCAATTCTGAATAATGTATTAAAATGTTGACCTTAAGTGTAATACAATTTCTTCCTTCATAAATAATTCTGTTATTTGATAAACCCTTTAGCCAATTCGTCTTGTGTCGGTATCTTTTCTCCAAAGTTTTTATCAATACCTTTAAAAGGGAAACCAAATTTTTTTTAGACAGACATTTATTGTCAAATTGTCACTATGTGGAACTTTCTAAACTTTTTAATATATAATATTATTTATATTTAATTTTCACAACATTTTTTATCCATATTTTAGAGGTTGAGTAGATTCTGATACATTTTCGGATAATAGTGGAAAAGTTCGTGGTCGATGGTTTTTTTTTTTTACTTTTTGGGTTGCTTTCTTTCATGACTAATTGATAAAGGACATTAAAGATTAGACTTAAGGTTCATTAACATATTATCATGTTGTTTCTCTATGAAGAATTTACTTGATTGTAACTTAATAAGGTAATATTTATAATAATCATATAATAAGTGGTACTATAGCCACAGCCTGTAGAGGGCTTAGACCAGCTAAAGTGCTTATACAACTATTCATTTGATAATTAAATTACTCGGCGTTTCCATATTTCTGCATCAGCTGTATATTATTTGCTTCCACATCAGTTTGGACGCCCTATCTCTTTAAGTTGCTATAGCCATTTATATCGTGATGATGGGCAAACATCGAGTGGGGGGCCTTTTGTCAGAGTAGGGACCATTTACGTCTAGATTCCAATGCACAGATGATTGCAATGAGCTTTAGTACAGGCATTAAGGAATTTTACCTAGAGGAATGGTAGTTCTGGAAGTGAGATTGCTTTTGTGTATTTTGGATAGCTAAATTTGAATTTTTAACTTCCAACCAGAACTTCCCCCCAACCCCCCAAAAAAGTGTTTGTGTGAAAAAAATATTGTTTATTTGTTTTTGGGGGAAAATAAATACATTCGAAAAGTAGACAAAATTTGCAACGAAAATGGTGCGACGACATTTTGACGTACAACATTATACATTTTGTTAACAATAAATTGAATAACAGAAACATGTTATAAACAACTAACATGTTATAAAAACTATTCATCGGAAGTATCGTAAGCCGTATGTGATAACATGAACACCGACGAGCATGAGAAGAGAGGGTAGGTCGAAAATCAGCTGTTCGCCGTATATAAATCTATCGCTGCCTCCACTTGTCATCCACTCACATCTGAAATCACTATTTATTCGGCCTAACTATTCAATACCATGACCGAAGCGAAAGAATTGCACGTCAGTACCGGTACTGGTCCTCTACTCAAACCTATAGCCAAAATATAGAGATTCCTAATGCAAAATGTACCTACCTGTGAACCCTGACAGAAAAATTGGACAGAGACAACTCAGCAAACTTTCTCATACGAGTTCATAATAAGTTAGCCCAGTTTTTTTTATTAGTTTTCCATTTATTAGTTTTCGTATGAACATTTAATTATTATTGAACATTTCAAAATGTATCATAAAAATAACTTCCCCTGGGCGGGGAATCGAACCCGGGCTCTCTGCATCTGTGTTATAAGCTATTTTCTCAGGAACTAGATTTTTCCCGGGAAAACGGCATATATCGTTAGATTCGTATTTACATGGACTACATTTTAGAATTTTTTAATCAAAATCGTCGGAACAGTATTCGGGAAATAATTTTTTTGGGGGAGAGTGCCCCCAAATTTGTAGGTACAATTCATTCCTCGATTTCGCCTCAGGGTATGATTTTTCTGAACATGTATGCCAAATTTCGTCAAAATCGGCCCAGTAGTTAAGGCTCTAGGCGTCTACACAGACAACAGACAGACGACAGACCGACAGCTTTTTTTAAATAACCACTTTTTTGGACTCAGTGGAACACAAAACGTGTAAATCCATCAAAATCTCATAATCGAATTTTCGCGCCATCACAATACTTTCTTTTTATATGAGAAAGTTAACAACGAATCCGTTATTAAATGGTGTAATAGTTTCCCTCGAGTCTAAAGAAAAATAACAGATTAGGAAGAAATATATTAGAATATCGTATACATTATGACTTTAAAAATGTGAACACTAGATAGGGCCCCCATACTGAGTAGCGCCCCAGGCCTCCATCTTTTTTTTTTTTTTTTTACAAATTTTATCTATCGAATTTCTAGGTATTTTTTCCCTTAACAAAAAATATTTTTTAAAAATAATGGGGGTGTTGCGTGGGAATTTTATGTGGGAAGTTAATAATTCGGATTCAGCAACCCATTGCACGTAGGTATTTTCTTGGTTTTTATCGTAAATTTAAAAATTCCACTGAAAAAACGTTCTGATTCCAGGGATTTTCTAAGGAAACTATTTCCTCGTCTCGTTATCTTATATTTTTTTTAGGAATAGGTAGGATATTAGGGACTTCCAGATGTCGTAAAAGAAGAAGGATAACGGGAAGGGAGTTTTTTAAGAAAAATATGGAGGCGGGGGGGGGGGGGGGGGGGTTGAGAGACATGTGAGCGAATGTTAACGGCGTGAAGGGTTAAGGGGAGTTGCGTAACTTAGAATTGCATGCAGCCCTGCGGCTCAAGACTTTTATTAAAGGTTTATTTAATATTCTGCGGTTTTTTATTAGTGGCGAGCGCCTCCCTGATCACCCTACGTCAAAATGTCGTAGATCCATTTTTATTGCAATTTTTGTCTACTTTTTGATTACCTTTGTATTTTCCCACGAAAAACAAATATAAATTAAGCTTTTCTTTGATTTTCATTTAGTGGTATTCATTTCAATATAGACTCTCTTTTTTGTCATTTATTTATCAACTATACACCATTTGTATTGAATTGCTCAAACTTAGTTATATCACTATAACTTGACTATAACAAGACGTCCTTATTTACAATAAGACAACGCACACGGATAATAGAAGGTGTATTTTTATAAAATCTCCTACAGATACTAAGGGTAAATAATTGTAGGTCACATTTCAGAAATTTTACAAGAGAGCTATTTCCCACTGACTAAAAACGGAAAATTGAGCTACCTTTCTCAAAATATACAATTGTTTTTACATTAATTCTTTATTTATTTACTCACACAAGATTTACAATCTTTACCACAATTAGTAAATAATTTTAAGCCTGATTTAAAAACAATTGACTTTACGTGGTGTGCACTGAATTACTCTGGCAGATAATTGTGGCAAAGCATTGTAACTTTACCACAATTATCTGCCAGAGTAATTGAGTGGACACCACGAAAAGTCAATTGTTTTTTAATCGAGCTTAAAATTATTTGTATCGAATTAATTCTCAATTGGAATTCATAGTCAATTTATACATTATCAGAAAAACCAGAGAAAAAGAAATAACTAGTTCGCCATATTAGATTTAGAATGACTTCACTTAGCTTCAACCCTTCAACCATGCATTGTCATCCAAACTAAACGTGTATGCATAATTTCAATTGAATCGGTTGAGGATAACTGCTTTAAAATTCTGTTGCAAGATTTGAACCGAACATACATACATACATTGCAAGTTAAATAAAAGCTTGTAATAGCAATTATTTTTCTAAGTTTAACACTATAAAAAAAATATTTTTTTTTTTCTTCCATTTTACTAGTAGATTAACTCTTCGTCCAACAACACATTGCTATTTAATTTCTTTTACCGCGTAGGTATTTATCTTACTTGTGTGGAATCGTAGGTAGATCCTCTTTACGACTAACCATTAAAATGTGTGTCTCAAACATGCTCATTATTGAAACCTACATGTGTACTTTATCCACAATACGAATCTGGAATCCTGTATTGTATTCTCATGCCTTCAGCTCCTTAGGTTTTCACCCTCATCAGCAATTATTTTTTCTTGCTTCGGCCCCATTACAGGACACCCATTTCCTGTCTTGTTCTTCCTTCGTCTTTTTTCTAGACCCTATTGTTGTTTGCCTTTTTTCTTATCTCTTTTTTTTCCTTCGTGTATTGTCTCGACAAACATCGATCAATACTATGATTCCACACGGTACAATCTTTTACTGAATATTTCAAAGATGAACTAAAAACATAGCATAATGTTTTTTCTTATTAAAGTCCTTGGTTCTAAAATAATCACATATATTGTATACTTGAATTAGGCAGGTAAACGAATTCGAACTCTTTCTCCAATAGCGTTGATTAACACTTCTTGATTCGATTTTTTATAATTAGAAATTAGGAATATTATATTTGTTAGAGTTATTTGTTCAATATGACTGAACAAATAGAGGTTTAAATCACAATTTATCACTTGTTACTTATAAATTACCAAAATGGTGGACTTATTTAAAGTTTTTAAGACATAGGGGTACGTAGTGAGCTTTTTAATGAATTTCATCCGATTTTATATAGACATAAAAAATCGGTCAGGCAAACTCGAACAAAATTTTCTCTATGGCTGGCTGTGATACTGAATTTAAATCACAAAATAGGTCATTTAAAAATGTACATGTAAACATAATAAAAAAAGTTTTTAACAGATGTGTATGAGTTTTTTTAGAGCTAAAATTCAATTCTCGATTTCCCATGTGGGTATTTTTCCGAATAGTAAAACCAAATTTAATCAAAATTGGCTCTGTACTTAAGTAGGTGTATGTAAACATAATAAGAAAACGAAAAAACAACCTTTTTAAATATTAAATTCTTTATATCATTTATTTAATTTTATAAAAACCAGATAAAAAATGTATAAAAAGGAAGTCTTATATGGAACTAACTCTACTTAAATGACTTAGTAGTATGGGTGTGCAAATTTGTTGGGAACAGCCCTGGCGTGGGCTTCTTGGTGGGCTGCAAAATGAATAGCTTTGGCTGCTATGATCTCTGGTGTTTCGGCCACTGTGCCATCGTGGTTAAGGGGGGCAGGAATTACGTGTTTGTGGTTAGAAAAGTGGGCTGGACCGTGAGAGTATCCGTGGGAAGGTGCAGGTGCAGAGTAAGGTTGGTGTTGATGGTATGTTTGTGGAAAGGAAACAGGAGTGTTGTGGTAAGCAGCGAAGTGGATAGCCTTGGCAGCTTTAATTGCTGGGGTATCGGCTACAGTACCATCGTGATTAAGTGGAGCGGGTTCAAAGTGTTTTGAATAGTGTTGGGCAGGTGCGAAGTGGTGCGCGGGGCCATGATGCTGAGGCTCTTCGTAGATAGGTTTGATAGGGAACGAGTATTGAATAGGTTGTACGTAGTTGTCATATTTTGGTTGTACGTAGTTGTCGTATTTGGGTTGTACGTAGTTGTTGTATTTGGGTTGTTCGTAGTTGTTGTATTTAGGTTCGTCGTTATATTGTGGCTCTACCCAAGAGTGATCGGCATGAGCGGACTCGGCTGCGTGGGCGGCAAGGAAAGCTGCTTTGGCATGTTGAACTTCAGGAGTTTCGGCAACGGTGCCGTCAGGGTTTAAAGGTGCGGGTTGGAAAAGAGGAGCTGATCTTCTGTATCGATGAAGAGCCTGGCTGTAAAGTTTGAAATGAACAGCCTTAGCCTTCTTTACCTCAGGGGTTTCAGCAACGGTTCCATCGTGGTTCAAAGGAGCCGGAGGACCGTAATACTTCTTTGGGTAAGCGTGATGGTCATTGTGTTCATATTGTTCATGGTGGGAAGGGTAGTGAGGAGAGAAATGAAGCCTGGATTTAGCCTCACTGTGAGCCTTGAATAGAATGGCTTTAGCGTGCTTAACGTCGTCAGTATCGGCAACGGTTCCGTCGTGGTTTAGAGGAGCAGGTTCGAAGTATTTATTGTATCCCCCGTGAGAGTAGGATTCGTGAGAGTGGTGGTGAGGAGCGAAAGATCTGGCATGAGCAAGAGCGGCGAAATGTTCGGCTTTTGCGTGCTTGACTTCGGGTGTCTCGTCAACAGTACCATCATGTTTCAAAGGAGCGCCTAAACTGTAGCTCCTCTTATGCCTGTAAAGAGCCTTGGAGTATTCGGCAAGATGAGCAGCTCTGGCGGCCTTAACTTCGGGTAAATCGTCTACTGAACCATCATGCTTGACGGGAGCAGGGTTGTGGTTGTAGAAGTGAGCAAAGGGTACAGCATGATGACCATGGTTGTAATATTGACCTTGGTATCCATGGCCTGGGAAGGATGATTTGTAAGCTTCCAAAGCAGCGAAATGAGCAGCCCTGGCGTGTTTCACTTCAGGCGTATAATCCACAGTTCCGTCGTGTTTAAGGGGAGCCGGCGGCCCGTGATATCTGTGCTCATGACCATGAGAATAACCTGTAAACAATACAAAAATAACAGTTAAATAAAATAATCTCATCAACGACAAAACCCATTTTTAATTATTAGTGATCAGGGATAAGACATCTTCCGTGCTGGAAAGAATTGATGAACTTTAAAATCAATTTAAAATTTTAAATAGAAGTGTCATTGTGAAGAAATGTTATAATTCCTACGCTGAATATTAGATTCTCATTGACACCATAAATGTAACCAATATTTGTAATATTAACAGTTCAAAGGTCGCTTTGAACTTCAAATACAATACATACCTAATCTTACTGGTCATCTCGGAGTCGTTTTCTTTCTTTTCTCTCAACTTAACTACTATTATTATTATAGATTTTATTCTGACCTGTATTTTTTCTCGTCGTAATTTAATTTATAGATAGGACGAAAAAAATAAATTAATGTTAGAGTCTTACTTAAGAATATTGAAAGAAAATTACTAAAGAAACCTTAGATATTCCTCTTTTAATATTTGCCTTCTAATACCTTATTAATAACTTTTTCTCAACTTTGTTACAAAGAATTTCTTTTACTTTTCTTTACGCCCCGCTTCTAAGTGTTTACCTTTGACCCTAAGTAAATTTTATTTTTAAAAAAGGGAGAAGGGTGAAGGGTTCTTCAATGCACTATTCTTGTTTAACTCAGGATTAAGGAGTTTGAAGAGAAAATATTGAAGGCCTTTTCAAGTTTTTTTTTTAATAATAATATTTCAAGACTAAAAAAAAAATCGAAAAAGATTGAGAAAGAATAGTCGAATATTTTTTTATTTATAATATTTTTAACTTTCTTCAATTCTTAAGTTACATATATTGACTATAGTTTAAGTTACTTTTATGTATGTAGCGAAGTAATAAATTGTTTTAATAACCATTACAAAACTTTTCTTTTTAGAACTAAATCTTTTTATGTTTTCTACTAAAGTGTAAAAATTAATTTTTAATTATTGAGTTTTTTATAGCTGAAAGAAAAGGCCTCGCCAAGGTCTCGCTTCGCTCGACAGTAAATGTAATTGCCGCGGTAAAGAAAAAACTCACTTCACTGGGCAATTCTTCTCTTTTTACTTTAATTGAAGCGAGCGTAGCGAGCTTCCTACATTCAACGAAATATGCTCCGTGTCTGTCTGTCTGTCTGTCTGTCTGTCTGTCTGTCTGTCTGTCTGTCTGTCTGTCTGTCAGTAACGTTTACGCGTGTGACGATAACTTGAGTAAAAGTTGACCGATTTAGTTGAAATTTGGTATACATGTTCCTCTTACTAATACTCAGGCTAAGTTCGTTGGACAGCGTGATCCGTCCAAGAGTTCGCGCGCAACGCTCGCGTAAACGAGAGGTACAAAAATTAAATTGGAATTTCAGGACGGGAAAAGATTCTATCATCATCTACTCGATGAGACGAACATTTTTTTCAAATAACATTTTTTACTAAAACCAACAGCGACACCGCTATGACTTAATAAAGATCGCTAAAACTATTAAAGCGGACCTAAACGTTTATAATAGAGAAAACAACCTTTTTACCGATATCTTACGTTCTAACGAAACGATTTTAATAAAACTTCATATACACCATCTAATGCACAATTGAAACAGGTATGCAAAATTTCAATTTGATACATGCAGTAGTTTGTTTGTAGCAAAGAGATACAAATTATAAATATTGAAATAGAGATGTGTGGTTAGAAGAATAGTAAGAATGCGGGGTGGTTCCCTTACTACTAGCCGCTGCACTACTACCAGACCCATTATCTATCAACTCATCATGATTCACAATAATCTTTTTTTTCAATATTCAATACATATTAATTACTATACGCTCGCTTCAATGATAGAGCCACGCGATGCCTAGTTATTTTAACTATACCTTAAAATTATTTATATTTTTAAAAGTATTTAAAATATTGGATTTTTCCCCCAAAAATGCAGGGTCACCTAATCTATCACAAGTTAAATACACAAATCGTCTATATAAAAATTAAACTGTAGATTCGTGTTCCACTTGAAATTGAAAGAAACCAAACAATCCTATTTTTAAAGAAGTTATATTATTGTTATTTTTCTTTTCTCTCTATTTGTCACTTTAAATCTTCAAGAAGTAATAATATGTGATATTATAACTCACTTGATATTTCCTAAGATATGAAAAAAATACAATACAAAAAAGATCTTTACGAAAAGATATTGTTAAATTGCGAATGAATCGAAGCTTGAAAAGTTTTTTTTTTTAATATTTCGGGTATTGGTTTCGAAGAAGTGTTGGAATACCGTGAAATATCGCCTCCACAATTCGACATTTCTTTGCGGTTTTTGTTTTATCCATATATTTTTATGTTTGTCGGTTTCCTAAACCATTGGTTAGAATAAGCATGATAACCGAAGAAAATTGTAGGAATTATTATTTTTTATAATAATTGTTTTCATTTATTAATTTTCAATTGGTATATTGGCTCTCACGACTAAATTTAAAAAAAGAAATACGGTTAAATATAAGCATTGTGCCAGAAAACTAACTGAAGTTCTTTTTATATAAAATATTACAGAAACTAATAATTAATAAGAAATAAAGTATATAAAGTAATATAATAACAACTATAAAGTTTAATTTAACTAATAACTATAAAGTTATAAATTATTTTAAGTTAAATTGATTTGATTTGTATTATAATTATAATTATTTGCATGATATTTTATAATATATATTTTAAAACATATACACAATAATATTTTTTAATAATTATATTAATTTATGATTTTAGGTTTACTTATAAAAATATCAGAGTCCAATACATTTAGATTGGATTTATTTTTTAAACAATAAATAGTGAAATTACCATCGTGTTCGCTAGGGTAGTAATCGTGGTGATAGTCAGCCAAGGCTGTACCCAGCAGCGCTAATAATGTTACCTGAAACAAAAAAGAAATCAAATAATATATAAGATCAAATACTACCAGAAAAACAAATTTTTTTAGGGTAATTGTAATAAAAAGGAAAAAGTTGGTTAACAACAAATAATAACTTAGAAACAACAAAGTTATGTTGCATATCATTTATACAATATTATACATCTAATGATAATAATAATCAGCATCATCATAATAGCCCTAAAATGTTATATATTTTAATATTGGTACAAGGTCTATGTACGAAGTATCGATTGGGTTACTAGAAGAGGGATAATTAGCCCTCCAAAAATGTTTTCCACAGGCACCGACAACAAACAAACAAATTCAATAAAATAGACTGCCAATTAGTGTATAGTTGTATAGCACATTCCTTCCTCGCATCCTATCACGTACTTTATTGATGTTATGCTTTTACAACCCATTATTGTCTAAATATTTTTTAAAAAAAGTTTTGTTTCATTACATATATAACAGTATCAATTTAGGAATAATCAATGTGCGCAGATGGTTGAAATTGACTGAGGCTATGTGTGGGCTAATTTTAATTAAGTATCCATATTTTTTTTAAAAATCAGATGAGTACTTTTGAAGGTATAGGTGTATTAATTAATAAATGTTTTTTGTGTGCATGTGGAAGAGAAAACATATGGGTGCAGTAGGTTATAACTTATATGGAGCCGGCTATGGGCTAATTATGACTTGCCATCTCAATTTCTAAATAGTTTTTAAGATTTGCTGATTCGCAAAAATTTAGTGGCAGAGTGACAGACAGACACGGAACCAAAAATGTTCCCAAATATTTATTACTAATAACTAATAAGTGAGTTGTTCATAGTGTATCAAGTTTCGAGAAATACATTCCCATGTTTTCTAGATTTGTAGTGGAGTCACTTGATTAAGATTGAAGAAAGACGTGTCTCCACCAGAAGTAACTTGTATTGTACAAATCTGACTTAAAGAAAGACGTGTCTCCACCAGAAGTAACGTAGTATTGTACAAATCTGACTTCAAACCTCAGTCGCCACTTCTACACTGACTTTGTCTTACGCATTTTAACTCGTCTGCTATTCGGCACTAAGGATGACCAGTAGTGGTTGAATGACGGCTTTGTACAATAAAGTTTTTATTGAAAAGACTTATTTTTTCATCTTCTCAAAGGTGAAACCAAAAAGAAGAAATACATTAAGAGGGGGTTCAAAGAAGTTTAAATTCCCTACTATTGAAGTTATAAAATACTTTATAGACTTAGATTTGCAACTTTAATTCAATTAACTTTTAGTAAATAAAATTGATATGTTAATAAAATCAATAGTTATTTCATATTTGATAGGTTTCGACTCAGTTTTGTTATTGGTTTACATGTACTACGTTTTCACAACCGTTTTTGGTATTCAAAACCCCATGGAAACGGTGATTTCAAAACGTTTTGAGTTCAGTTCAAGGCCTCTACAGCAAATGTTTGGTTTTGAATTGAAACTATTTTGGAAAAATAGCATGGAAATGGATATTGAGTTGAAATCAGAGTTTAGACATGCACATTAGGTATGATTAGCAGAGATATGATATCCTGACTTAACTATAACTAGTCTGGGAGTTTGTAGTTTTTAAAATCGTTTTGAAAACTCATGGAAACTTAGTAAATAATTAGTATGATTATTAAACTCAAAACGGATGTCGTGATTGTTTGAACTCCTGTTTCTGTATTATTTTTGAATTCAGACCTTACACATTTATCCTTTTGCCCATTTCACACTGAGAGAATCTGTTAAAATTATACCGAAACTGAAACTGAAGCTTGAAATGATTGGAAACTGATTCAAATATATTCGGCAGAACAAAAATAATAGAAATGGGAGGTCTTTCGTCTTTCTACGTTGCAATCTAGCCGTCAGCTATCTTATCACAAATCGTCGTTTTTTGGTTCTATAGTACTTTCTTCGTTTATGCCGTCACCATCAACGATTTAATATTATGTTAGCAACAACTAAATGATGTTGACGATGAAAAAGAGGCCAGAAAGAGACAACAAGCAAGAGTTTTTATGATCGGGGATTGACAATTTATACAATTTATCAATAGCATGACTGAATGTTTATGAATTCATGTAAGCTTCGATCAGATTGATTTGCCTTTATTCAGATTCTCTTGGTGTAAAGAGAGTCTTATCATAAAGATAATGCTAATAAAGAATTTTCATTTATTTGAAGTTTTACAACACATTTAAATAAAATAAGCAATTTAAAACACCATATACATATAAATATAATTAAATTTAATTAGTAAATTTTTGGTTTAAAAGCAACTTTTTTATTTTAATAATTATTTTCCATCATTTAAAGATAACCTTAATGGTTTTTTATTTATATATATATGTATATATATATTTTTTCTTCTTCTCTTTTTTTTGTAACTTTAATTATTTTAAGGTAAAAGGATCTATGGTCCTATTAAAAGTTTTATAGGATTAAGAAGTTTTGAACAGAACGAAGAAATGAGAGAGAGAGACACGCTGTTAATTTAGGTACTGTGAGGAAAACCTTTCCTTCAGGGATCCCGGGAAATCCGATTAAAAATAATTTAATACCAGTGTAACTCATTGTTAAACAAAGGTTGAAGAAAAGTTTAAATTTTCCCTCAAGAATATTTTTTCTCTCATTGTATTCCTATTACAATTTATCTTCATTATTTTTCTCAAAAAAAAAAGTTTCTTTATATTGTCCCCTATTCTATTTAATTTTTAGTAAATTTAATTAATAGTACTAGAGTGACACTCGTATATTCCGTGAGAGAATTATGATAAAAATCTCGACATTTTTGTTTTCAAATATGTAGATATTTAAGTGTCGTTCACAACTATAACTTATCTTTTAATTATTATTTTTGATTTTGATCATCCATCCAAATATGTAATTTATTATTAAATAGAGTTCCTATATCAATGCTTTTTTAAACAAAAGTCACCATTCTCTTAAAAATTATTTACCTATTTAAATGCGATGGATAATAAATTATATTTATCTGATGACAATCCATCTAGGTTGCCAATCTCTCTATTGTTTCAAATGCAAAATACTTTTATTATTGCATGTATCACTTCGAATTCAATCCACCAGCTAATTAAAGTCAGGCATAACATTTTAAAATTGAAATAAATATTAAAATATATGCTTTAAATTTAAGCCATTCCCTAATTTGCACATAAAAAATTAAAAGTCTAACTCAAATTCGAAGCAATAATATTAGTTAAGAAGGTAGCGTGCATAAAAGTGACTGACTAACATCAAGCAAGAATTTTGGGTATAGGTTAATCTTTTGGTACTCTTTAAGAATTTGTGGTCGGCTAAGTTCGTCTGCGGGGCAAAGCTTGGTCATAAGCTGTTATAATAATACACACTGGTGAAGAGCGTGATGTCCCATCCATTTTGGTAGACAATGTGATTTTCATGATCCTGAGTACAAAATTAGTTAGTAGACCAAAAATAAAGTTGGTGTTAGTTAGTCACTTTTTATTCTCGCTACCCTCTGGACTGTAGCAGGTGATAGCGTGCATAAAAAGAGATAAACTAAGAGCTAACTAAATAATTTGGTACTCAGGATCATGGAAATCACATTGTCCACCAAAATAGATAGGACATCCCGCTCTTCACCGATTCACCGGTGTGTTTTATTTTAACAGCTTATGACCAAGCTACCAAGCTTTTTATTCGCATATCGACAAAAGACGTAAACTTTTTCGCGGACCCCATTGACAATATTTCATGGAATAATTGACACTTAAATACCTTAAAATGTTAAAATAATAATCAAACAATCAGTAATTTAATGTAAAAAACAAGACTTTTTCTAAAAAATATTTTAATTTAAATTCAACATTAAATCCGTGACAGTATTTATATTTGTGTATTAAATTAATTAATGATATAAGGATTAATTAATTTTTATATCCAATTATAAATATATTTAAGAACAATTAGTTTTACGTAAAAAGTTAATTCCTCAAACATTAATTTGTATTATGAAACGTCGATCTCAGCTTTATTGTACCGAACACAACTTAAAAGTAACCAAAATTTGGCTGTATAATAGAGTTGAGCGTTGGCAACAAATAAAACTGAGACTGATCTAAACTCTTTTTATCTGTGTGTTGTTGAATTCATTGAGGACGGACTGTGGGTTAAACTCAGAACTAGTAGTATGAACCTTTTAAAATAGGTTCTAAGGAAATACACATACAATACGAAAAACACCTCTAAAATAATTCAAAGAAAGTTTGTCATCTTACATCTTTATTTCAATTCGATGAATTCATTAATTTGCAAAGGTGTTTTTATTGTTGTATATGATATTGACAAGTGATATGTTGTAAACAATAAATATATAATAAAAATTGTTTGCCAATTAGTGTGAGTCATAGTTTCCTGGCGTCCTATTATTGGACGAATAGTCACAAGTGAATCCCAATGTGTGGTTGTTTAGACTTATTTCAATTCCCAGTTAGGCTACAATTTTTTTTATTGTTATGTAATATTAAATGGGTACTGACTGTGAAATTATTATAGGACCATACTTTCGATATACCATCCAAATTTCTTCAAATTCAGATGAGTACTTTGGAAGATATGGGTGTAAATATGTATATTTGTGCGCATTTTGAAGATAAACGAATGGGCGCAGAAGAAAGAAACTTATATGGGACCAACAATGGGCTAATTATGACCTGCCATAAAAGTAAACAGCTTCGACTCCCAGTAGGGTTACACTTATTTTGATTTAATTTAAACGTGTACGCACGTGGTTAAAAGTAATATGAGACCATCTTGGGGTTAAATCATCCGAATTTCTCCAAATTCCGATTTATACTTTTAAAGATTTACATGTAAATAAAATGAAGTTTGTGCGAATGCAGAAGAGAAAGGAATAGACGCACGAGATCGGTCAACTATGGGCTAATATGACCTACAATCTAAATATCACAAAAATCAGGGAAGTAGTTTATAAGATAATATGGTGGTTCGAAAAGATGTTAAACTTCAGACCGCCGACAGACTGTCATGAGACCAAAATTGTTCCCTGAAGTTTGAAACGAATATGCGCTAGGATTTTCATAATTGTAAGACACGAACAAATTTTCTTCTTTAGAATTATCACAATGCTACTGTTACCCTAGGTTGGAAGCAAACATAAAATAAACTAATATAATATGTTAGTTAATTCACTATTATTAGTAATTCTATTTTTTTTAGTGTTTCATGTTAATATTTATGATGATTTACGTCAGTTATTAGTTATTTACAATTTCTTAATTTTTGAGGTCGATAGAATAGAACTAAGTCAAAATTACTTTAGTTCTTTTTTCGTCAATATTCAACTTTACCTCTTAAGACATCTTTAAGCAAGTTAAAAAAATAATAATTTTCTACTAGAACTTACATTCTGTCAACAATATGCATAATCCTACTCTATCCTGTTTATACTATTAATAAATTCTCTACATGAAATATATATTTGTATTAAAAACTTTTCAACTCTTCTAAAACAAAAGTGTTATTATTTTATCATCATATTTTTTATGATCTCTTTCATATAAGTTATTCATATATGTTAAGTGTAACCTATATTTTACCATTAATTATTCAATATTAATTATAGATATTGTGAAATCTCAATAACTAAAGTTAACTTTAATTGATTATTCATAGAAATTCATTATTAGAGAGTATTCATTAAAATATAATTGATTAACCTTAATCCTTCTATATTCTATATTAAAGAAAAGGGGTCCATGTAGGCTTAATATTTAATATTGTGCTTGAAGTTAAGTGTTTATGAATCCCTTACCGTTTAATATGTCAAACACAAAAGGGCCTTTACAAGTTTTTTTCCTTATATTCCTTAATTATAAATATATATATAACCTGAACAAAGATTTACACAATTTATTTATATAATTACCTTTTATAAAGTTTGGATGGAAAAGGAAATAGATAAAGTTTTGAAGAAAATTAGTTACTTATTTGTTTCAAGAAACGTTCCAGTTAAGGAGTTTTTTTCTTTATTAAACTTTTTAAAACTGATTTTTGTTTCCTCATTTTTTCTAAAGGAATAAAAAGATGAGTTTATAAGTCCATGAAATTTGTAACATGGACTTTAAATAATCTTCTTTCGTTAACAATAACTCATTAAGTTCAAAATAATGAATATAAATTAATTATTACTTTGGGAAAAAATGTTGCCTAGAGCGTATTATAACAAAACCTTTTATAAAAAATAATTATATTTTAAAGAATAGTGCAGCAGTTATAGCTTCCTCGCATCATATTGTTAGATGAAGGGTTCCTTGGGATTTAGATCTGTTTCGACTTCCGGAAGGGTAACACTAATTTTAAAAAATATAAAATTTTAGAAGATATTATTTTTTGTGCTACTTTCAACAAATCATCAAAATTTCTGTAATTTGAATAGGTACTTGTAATGATTCAAGTGTTAATAAAAAGAAGTGTTTGTGCATGTGGAAGAGAGAGGAATGGGCGCAGAATGTTAAAATTAATATAAGACCAACAAATTTAATCAAAATTGGATGTGTAGTTTTTAAGATCCAAGTGTTAAAAGAAGTGTTTGTGCGTGTGGAAGAGAAAGGAATGGGCGCAGAATTTTTAAATAAGACCAACAAATTTAATCAAAATCGGATGAGTACTTTTTAAAGATTTGGTGGATGATGAACTTTATTATTATTTTTTTTTTTTTTATATCACCAAAACGATTTGGTGGATTCCACAAATGTTGTTTGATGTCTAAAACGGATTTCTGTCTTGGAATTTTTTAACTCGGAATCGTACATTTTTTTTTTTCAGAATAGTCACTACACTTCCGTCTCGGAAGCAAAATAATAAAAATCCCTGTATATCTTTTATTTTAATTTATTCATAAACCTAGCTGGATACCTGTGCTTCGCAAAGGGGTGTTTGACTGAGGAAATAAACAAATTTTTTATTGTGAAATAAAAAAGTTTATATTCCCTTCTAAAACTTAGATTAATTTAAAAGTATCATATAAAAATAATAATAACAATAATAAAACGTAATTCTTAACAGATTTAAACAAAGGGAATCACTTTTACACTACTTTTTACTTTTATATAAAAGTATAAACACATAAATAAATCACATACATATTTTTATCACTTAACCCCTGAGCTTATGACATACATTAGGTATTATTTCTACTCAAAGTACTAATATATACAAAATCCTTACTTTGTTTTTAATTTCAAGTGTGGAAATTTGTTATCAAAATCAGAATAAAACTAGATTTGTATAAGACACAACCTGCACTGGAGGCTAACGTGGGACAATGTTGACTATAATCCAAATTTTAATAAAAGCGGACAAGTAGTTTGCAGATGCTTCTGAGCATACCTTCTTCGGTTTATTTAATAAATCGATTTTTAATGTAATATTAACATATTTGTAGTTCTTACATTTAAAGGTTTTAAAAGACTCTGCAACTAAATTTAGGGTAGAGTAATTCTTTTGATTTCACCTTGGGGGTCTGAAATACTCAGTAGTTTTCGTGTGGCTATATAATAATGTATTATGGACTTAATCTATAACTCATATTTCATTAATCCTTTAATTTTAATTTATTTAGGTTTAAAAACTAAATTAGAACTTTATTTTAAAAAATATTTGTGTCAATATAATTTAAACTTTTCATTAACAAAATTAAAAGTAATAGTCCTTTTGGTTTTTTGGCCAATTACTGGTCAAATGGAACACCAAATTCATACTAAACATCACAACTACATTTTTAGGGTCCGTAGGCAAAACCAAGGACCTTTATATTTTCCTGAGTGTGTCTGTCCGTCCGTCCTGTCGCCTGCTCTCACGGCTACACCTTTCGTCCGATCACTTTGAAATTTGGCATGTATGTGTCTTGTAGCTAAAATATAGCGACTTAAAAAAACATTTTTTCAAAAAAATTAGGGTAAAAA
Organism: Gerris lacustris; assembly: GCA_951217055.1. Taxonomy (NCBI): domain Eukaryota; kingdom Metazoa; phylum Arthropoda; class Insecta; order Hemiptera; family Gerridae; genus Gerris; species Gerris lacustris. The sequence goes on from OX578284.1 coordinate 24,310,573, forward strand.
AACTTAAGGGGTAAATTTTTTTTCGACACCGTGAGGGGTATCATATGAAAGGGTACGTCGAGCTGATTACAAAAATATATAATTCATTGGTTTTAACTTTGATAGGTCGAGCGTTGCAAGTGGGTGTGAAACGTGTCTCCCCCCCCCCCTCTATCTCGCTTATGTGAAGAACAAAAAATCTGAAAAAATTCCTGAACATTCTTTGACCAAAAGTAAAGATACCACTTTTTGGAAATTTCGAAAAAAAACATTATCTTATTTTTTATTGGCAAAATACGTTTTTTTATAATTATGTTCTTTTTGATATATTTATATGGTTGTAGTCCCGTTCAGTGGCAAAAAAATACATTATCAGAATTTTGTTTATGTGTTTTGAGAATATCAGACCCATAGGTTAGTTCAAAGTAAGCTTTTTAGCATTTTAAAAAACACCATCAATAGGGTACTACTGAAACTATACACTATACAGGGTTGCCTACGGACCCTCGCTTTGTGCTGACTAGCACACACTTGGCCTGTTTATTATACACACACACATTATATATAAAATTTGTATTATGATTCAGTTGGTTTTGAGTTTAAATGAATTGATGTTATTTTTACATTTAAGGATCCCGCGTTTAATTTTAATTGAATTTTTCCTTTTGAAAAAATACCCTATTTTACTTTTGACCAGTGCTTAGTTGGACCTTGTTAGTGAAGTTGAACTTTGTCAAAGTTTGCCTTGTTATGTTTTCCTTTATTTAAAAAAGAAGCGCATTTCGAATTCAATAAATAAATGCTAATATACATATACATATATATATATATATATATATATATATATATATATATATATATATATATATATATATATATATATATATATATATATATATATATATATATATATATATGTATATATATATATATATATATATATATATATATATATATATATATATATATATATATATATATATATATATATATATATATATATATACAACTACTATATATACTATTACAATACATTTAATTAATCATTTCTGAATAATTCTCCATTTTAGGGTTTAATTAACTTATCTCTTTGTAACAATGAAATACTGCGTGTGGAATCATGTACTTAATTTCATTGATAAAATCAATTAATTCACTGAGGTTTTATCTAGTTTTGTTTATATATGAAAATTCTGTAATAACATATATTACAAAAGCCTAGGATAATTAATTAATTTTCAATTACCACAAAGAGAGGGTGAAAATTGTGATTAATGAGGCCTATGATAATGTTAGGATATTTATTATTGCCTATTACATTAGGCTAATTAATTTGACCTGATAGATTAGTTAGGGTAATTATCATAAATCAATTTCAGACAAATCAAGTTAAAACCGATAAATCAAAATTCAATATGTATTGTATAGTCTTCAAACTGCTTTAGACTCTAAAGCAATCATTTGATGAGCATTTGAGTTAAACATAAATACTCATATATTTTGACTGAAATTGAGTTAATTTAGTCCGAAAGTCATTTAAAGGAATAATTTTATAGTAGTATATTTTATACTCAATGTTGAATAATTTTTATATTTATTATTTTTATTTTATAAGCTTTGCTTTACATGGTGGGTAAAATTGAATAAGTAAAATTGACAAAGTTTAAATCTAACTCCAAAAAAGCAATTACAAAAATGGATGATGAGCTTTAGCAAAAGAAACAACATTTAAAAAATGGAATATATGTATATGGAAGTGAAAAATATATATTTTTTGAAAACAATAAAAATTAAATGAAAGTGATTTAGAGTTAAGATAAGTAAAATAAATATTTGATTAAATAAAAATTATAAACCTTTATAAAGGTTAATCAAAACCATACGTTTAAATTTAACGTGGAAATAATTAAATATTAATTTTCAAGCTTTTTTTTTTATAAAACTACAGTAATGTTTAAAGTAATTCATTAAGAGCACATCTAAACTTTATTTTCAACTATACTAATTGGACATAGTGTAAAAATTAATATAAAATAGAATGGAATGAAAATTTATTAAATTTTGTAACCTACAAATTAAATACAAAAAATCCCACATCTGTTAAACAGGTGTAAAAACAGTCGATATATATAAGGAGCGCTACTCTCGGAGAGATAGCTAAACACAAACTCATTAAGGTAACATCTTGGAGGACAAATATTAAAACCTTTATTTTTAATTTAAATAATATAATTTTTTTTTACAAACACGTGAGATGACTTCACTTAAATGCATTACTTAAAATTACATAATATGCTAATTCAAACACAGAACAATTTAATTAAAGTTTCTGCTATTTTTCATTGTATTATAAAATTATGATAATTATCTAAAAATTAATTTTTAATAATTACCTAGAATTATTAAAAAATGTGTTATCATTTATTTTATATTGGCTCACTTTAGGCAGCATAATTAATTGTGATATTAATTAATTTATGAATAAAACTTAATTATTACTTTAAAATTTGATTAAAAAAGCAAAAAAAAAAAAAAAAAAAAAAAAGTTAGTGACTTTATTTTTTTGCAATTAGACATATTATAAAATTAACTGTACTGTTTTAATTTAATTAAATTGTTAATATTTTATTTTCAAATATGCGAAGAAGATTATAATAATATGAGCTCATCTTGGGGTCTAATCTTGACAAACCTACCAAATTTCATTAAAATGGAAAGTTAATAAAAATACGTTTGTTCTCATGCAAGAGGAGTTAAAGTAATGGGTGCAGAAAGTTGGAAATTCAAAATGTAGCCATGTGTGGAAAATTTTAGAGGTGCCATACAAATTTAAGTAGTTTTTAAAGGAATAATGGTGTAGCAAAAATGTGACAATAGAGACAAGAGACCAAAGCTTTTCACGGGTTCATGAAAATTTTAAATTTGGAGACAAAAATAATTTCATTTCACAATCCTTCCTTTATTTTTGGTAAGCTCGGAAGCAAAAAATAATTCATTTATAAAATTTTATAATATTAAAAAAATAATATTTTATATTTCTAAAATGTTAATAATAATAAATTTATTTATTATTGACTCACTTTAAGTAGCATTATTCCTTGTTCGTTTTTCCTCCACAGGTGGAAATTTAAAGCACTTTTTTTTCAATAATTAAATATAAAGAATTTTAAAAAATATTTTAAAACTCTTAATCTATTATTTTTTTCTGTTATTTTAATCCAGAACGAGAGACACTGACTGAATGATGTCGAATACAGACCTAAACAAGGATTATATAGTCCGATGTTAGATTGCGCTAAAACAAAAGGAGGGAGTTATGATAAAATAAAAAAAAATAAACGAAGAAAAAGTTAAGCAATATTGTCCTTTTTCCAAGACTTATTGAAAGGGGATTTAGGGAAGGGAGTTCACGAATAGTATTCGTAAGCTGTGCGAATGCTAGGCCGAACGCCGAACCGACCCGCTTCGTTTGGGCTCAGCCATGCGGGAGATGACCACGAAATAGTCATGAACAAAAAAAAAAAAAAAAAAAAAAAGAAAGGCGTGGATATACTACACCCAAAATTAAAAATAAAAAACATCTAATTAAAATTCCGTTCCAAGTTCACTGCCGTTTTGGAAATAAAATAACGCTATTAAGACACATTTAACAATGTGTAATGTTGATTACCTACACCAAAAAAGAAGTAATATATAATGTTAGTACATGTAGTTATTGTTCAAGCATCGTGTTAGGCTATTAAAAAGTAATTAACCATTATATCCTTTGCGCTTTTTTGTTATTTTTATAGCTCAATACATAGTAAGCTTTATGGGAAATTGACCTTGATGTATTTTTTCCTCTTTATAGTCTGGAAATTGGGTCAGTAGTATTTGTTTTAATTTGTATCCCCTTTAATTTAACCTTAGAATGGATGTTTTTTCCTTCTTTGTCTTACACGAAGTGCATTCTATTCTCTGACGTGACAAAAAATGAAAGTCAGTTTGATACATTTAAAATATTTAATGTACCATAAAGTTCATTATATCTAAAAATGAGTAAGCCTAAATATCCTTATATTTATTTGGCTGAAATCGGTTTACTTGAAGATCTCCGCTTCGTGAATCCTATTCTTGGATATTAGATTTTCTATACTTCCTTCAAATGTAATATAGTAGGCATTGCGTGGCTTCATCATTGAAGCGAGCGTAATGGACTAAATATTTTTGATATAATCTAATCATGATGAGTTGATAGTTAATGAGGATGATTGTAATAGAGAACCTTTCAGTGTGGAGAAGTTTTTTATTCCTTACACGCCCCGGCCATCTCCATTTCAACTATTATAAAATGTATCACTTCATTACACAAAAACTTCTGCTTATATAAAACTAACATTTTATTTGCACCCGAACGTAGTGGGATTCCTATTGCGCCTTGGGGAAGGTAAAAGCAAATAAACAGATGTCAAATTTGAGACAGGTGACAAGTTAGTGATATCCTTTGTTTGAACAAATTATGGATTTATATTAATATGCTAATAAGAACATGATATTTATAACTATAAAATTGCAACAATGTCTTTATTAATTAGATTAGGCGGTCTATCCGATGGTGATATTTTTAATCAGAAAGATAGAAAGGAGGATAAAAATCCGTTTAAAATTGAAACGTTAACCAATCCTCAACTTTTCCAATGATTTATACACTCCATTGAAGCATTTTAATCTGCGTATAATAATTCATTCATCATACTTCTCTTTATTGATTATTATCTCTGTGATTTTACATCTAAAAAGTTAAGGCTTTTCGTAACCTTTCTTACAAACATAGGATTTGTCGACTTACTTCTTTCCTTTCTAACTTGAAAATCCTCTGAGGGTTTATTTCTTCTTTGATCTTGTGTCTGTTTATTCTGCAATTTTCTCCTTTTAGTTTATACTGTTTGTTGATTTGCTCTACTGATGTTCTACATTTCCCTGGAGTAAGTTGTTTTGCCAGGCAATGGTATGGTTTGAAAGTGTAAGGAGAAAATACCTAGGGCAAGTCTAAGAGGGTATAAGAAGAGAAGAGTGTAGCAAGTATAAATTGCTCCAGAGAAGATTTACCTGGCTGTGACACAGGTGTGAAAAATACTTCGGGGTTGCCTCTACCTCTGCTTTTTGCCTTCCTTTCATTCCAGCAAGGTTTTTCTTCAAAGTTTTCTAGGCCTAAACCCTTCTATCTACACCTGCCTTGATAAAAACCAGCCTTCTTTATACTCATATCTCTATATAATATATAAGCTTTTTTCACTTTCAATATTTTTATATATATACATCATACTGATATTATTAAATGTAAACTAAAGAACTTAATAATTTATATTTGTGAGAAATTGGAAGGTCAATAAAGATATTACAAACATTTTGCCAGATTTATAAAAATGGTCTTATCATATTTAAATTAAATTGCTACTTTACTAAAGCCACTATTAACGCCTAAATTTGAACAGAGTTTGCAGAATTTACGATATGTATCATTATGTAAATTAAAATTTATATTGTGTCATCTTCAATTCTAAAACTTGGCCATGGGCCGTGCTGTGACAACCCTAATGTGTCTGGACGCAGAATAATTCAACCGTTATTGTCAGGACTTACAGCTTCACGAATAAAAACTCGGTACTTCTTTAGATAGTTACTCCCCTATGTTTTTATTGGAATATAAATGACTATTAAGGCAAATGGATGTTTAGTCCAATGTGCTTTGGGACAAAGGAATATCACACTTCTGTTTTTATAAGGGGAGTAACAGTCTAAAGAAGAACATTCCATACACCTTCTTTAGATTGTTACTCCCCTCTGTTTTTTTTATAAGGGGAGTAACAATCTAAAGAAGTGCCAAAAACTCTTGTGGCGCTACGTAGTTAAGTTTGTTTAAAGTTGTACATTTTTATAAATTTTAAATTTGACACCTCACTCTTTAAAGTGTCTATTTAAAGATACCTCTATATTTTTACTCCTTGTCTAATATATTATCTTAAACTAATCATCCAATAATATTCAGCTTAATTTTTTTTTTTAGATTTATTGCTTTTAAACCTAATTCAGCCAGGATATCCCAAATAAAAATATTCTGCCAATTAGTGTAGCTTCCTCCGGTCCTATTTCGTATACTTTAGTAATTTTATGCTTTTACAACCTGTTATTGTTTAATTTATGTAATTTTCCCTCGTTTTTTTACATCTGTCAAAATTGTTTTGATTTTTCGTACAAAAAATAGAGTATCAATTTAGCAAAATTTAAAGAGCACAGACGGTTGCAATTCATGTGGTGCTATCTATAGGCTACTTTCGATAAACCATCCAAATTTTATAAAAATCAGATGAGTATTTTTGAATATACAGGTTTAAATAAATGCTTTTGCTCATATGGAAGAGAAAATAATTTCAAGATAAAAAGAACTTTTTATATACTACGTTTTTAAATTTTCTGTTGAATCGTATGTAATGTTGATAATATAATTGTTATTGTTATATAATATTATATAATGTTAGTGAAAAAAAAAAAAAAAATAGTTCCAAATTTATTTACTTCACATAAATGACAACCATCTAGAGAGCTGATCTTAAACCTATAAAAAGACAAATCTTTGTACAACCGATCTCCCCAACACCAAATCTAAACCGTGCCATCGATAGATTTGAAATAATATAATCGATAAATAATATAATCGATAAATAATACAATCGATATATTTCTTGTTTTGCTGTCATTCAATGTTTATCTCTTATTTATAAAAATCACAAATTTGAAACCCGTCAAAATGAAGATTGCGTAAATATGGGACATGGCCAAAAAAAATAAAATAACTTGCGGATTTTTTCCGAACTAACTGTCCATCCAGCAAAATTTGCTGAAAACCAATTAAATTCTACTGAAAAATGGCTAAAATTATTAAAATAATGAATTGTCATCGTGTTCTGAGCTATGCTAAAAGTTTCAAATGTCTAGCTATTCGGGAAGTTAGTTAGAAATCGATTGCCAGATTTGTACCGGACAAACAAACAATCAAACAAACAAACAAACAAACAAGAAAGCAAGCTAATAAAAACGTTGTAAAAATGGGGGCAGAAGGTTTAAACTTATATGGGACCAAAAATTGGCTAATTACTATATAAATTTCATTATAATCGGACGAGTAGTTTTTAGGATATGTTGGTTCGCAAAAATTGAGCTACAGACTGACAGACAGACTTAATACCAAAAATATCCCTGATGTCTGCAACATATTTCTGTCTTGGAATTTTTGAGATCGGAGACAAAAAATGTTCGTTTTTTCAAACGATCACATAGTTTCCGTTCCCTTCGATCAGCTCGAAAACAATACTTCTTATTTTTATGGTAGCTATAATATTAAGTTTGCTACATAACTTATTACTAACTTTTGTCAATTTATTTATCTGGTAGCACATTTCTCATAATGAAGAAGAAAGAAACGTATATTTAAGAAAAAGATAAATACAGATTGGTTTGAATCTAACGTTGTTAACCTTGGACATATAGTCCGTCGGCTGAGTTCCTCCTTTACAAAAATAAATAATTTGGCTAATAGTAAAAACTACACAATATTATAAAAAAGCTATTACAAAATCAACAATAACTCAACTTTTAACAAAATCTTAGATAACTCAATAAATACTGGATAACATGAATTAAAGCAATAATGAAAATTAAATAAAATAAAAATAAATAAAATAAAATAAACAATAACTGTTTAGAGACAAGTTGATCAGATAGCTGTACTGATAACCTTTTTCTAATTTTAACCATAAGATTCTAAAAAACAGATCTTTCTATTTACTTTCTTTTTTTTTTTTATGTGTATATTATAAATACATGCAAATTTTATATTTATTATTTATTTACAAATTCATTTACTTAACAATATTAATATTTATGGACTAGGTAACAATAATAACAAGAGAGAAAAGGCCGTGGGAGGGGGAATATATATGAATACATACATACAAACACACACATAAACTTGTCTTCTTGATACATGTGTAAATTAACACTATATGACTAAAATAAATAATATGAATATTTAATTAACAACTATAATATTTAGGTTTAATAAATTTGTTAATATTCATTAACAACTATAATAATTAAGAAACAATTATAAGGCTAATTACTACGAATATAACAAAGTTTGGCGGTGCTTGTATGCTTTTGCTGAGAACGCCTCTAGTGCTTGCCAGTTAGCTCCATTTAAAAATCTAAGGGCATCCTGCGCAGAAAGTTGGTGTTTATAAAAATGTGTAACCCTGATTTCAGCATAAGCAGTGCACTCTGCAAGAAAGTGAAACAGATCTTCTTTAGCTTGGATGCCACACGTCGGGCAGTAACCTGACTCCTCCTCACTCCAGAATTCGTGATTCAGCTTTAGCATATCTGAACGGAGTTTAATAATCTTCTTGATTCCTTGGAAAGGCCTACTGTCCAAATAATTGTCAGCGGGCGGAAACGACAAATGTCGGTATACAGAATGTCTGGTACTAGATCCTACTGATTCTCGATACTGTTTGACTTCACTTGCCTGCATTTTTTTTAATAACTGAGAGGAGAGTTTATCCCACTGAGTTTCAACAAGGTTTTCATCGAGGATTATATTATGCGAATCAAGGAGATCATGCCACTTATTGTACCAACCAATTTTGTTTCGAATCATTTCGTTAGCTATTTTAGACGGTAATCGCGAGGAGGCCATAGACATAACTTTACTTATATAATTCACATGCAGGCGATAAGTATATAAGTGCATACTATTTAGGCCGGTTTCTAAATTTAAAAAATAGTTTGGAGTATGAGGAGGAAGTGAGAATATTTTTTTTAAAAAAAAGTGTTGAAGCTTTTCCACAATTTCGAAGCTTTGCCACCCCCACACCTGAGCCCCGTAGCACATCACTGAGCGAGAAACTGCGTGAAACAACTTCAATTTAGAAAGCAAGTCAAAGTTTTTTTTTTCTCATAATGAATCTGGTTAAGTGAGGTGTAATAAAAGTTTTAATTAATGCATAATGAAGAAGAAATTATTCCCATGATATTTACTTTTATAACATAAATATACTTTAATGAGAAATCTTAATGATTGACGAGATCAGATAGGTTTTTATTTCTTGTTTTTGTTGTTCTAGGATTATAAATTTTTAATGTTTATTTTAATACCTAGGGAGGTGTTATTTTTATTTATTTTATATTAAAGTCTTTGAATAGAATTTGTTTATTTGAAAGAGATCTCTAGAATTAAATAATGGTGTAAAAGAAAACAAAAAATAATTTATGTGCATAGTTAAAAGGTATTCTGGTTAAAGAAAAAGTTTTACTCTCATCTATTACAAAACATTTAGTTGAATATCTTTGAGTGAGTAAATGCTCTATAGCTCTTCTTTCGTATAGAATTATTGAATATTTGTATCATTATTTATGATCGTAGCTTTTTCTACTATCAATGCTCTCTCAGCCCTGCTTATTTTCGTCTACTCAAATTTGTGTTTTCTTTTGAGTCCCTATTATTTCTTTGACATGCGTTTTTACAGAACAGTGTCAACAAATTCAATATTAAAAACTGCAAAAGCTCATTACTCAGTATTTCGGTTGTGAATACAATTTCCGTATCAGAAATGTTCCGCATTATCAATGTTCGGCTTTAGTGGGAAATTTTTGTAGGTATTGGGCCACCTGAGGCACCTCATACTCCTAACCCCCTATAGAGTCTAGAGCATGGCCCTTATTCTTCAAGGCTTACTATTTGCCTATTTGTGAATTCTATCATATAGACTGCTTCGTCTAAGCAAGGTGGTTTGTGTTGGTCTATTAATCTCCTTATGTGGTAGAGTACTAAAACAAGTTGATTAAAAACCATATAGTGGCTAAGATAAGAAGCAATAAAATCGGTGTATGCGGAAGTAGATATTATATTTACAAATATTAGGTACGATCTTTTCACATCACAAAACTTAAAAATCAATTCACTTTTTATTTATATTTAATACTCGACTTCACTGACATCTAGACAGAGTGAGTAAATAAAGAAAAACAACAAAAAATAAATAAATGTCAAAATAATTAAAATATAAACAAAGATCAAAATTAAGCTCCTACAACCACATACTATAAGTTAGAATGTGAAGTATTTTAGTTGAGGTGATCATTAGATTAAAAGAATAGTCTCTCTATGAGGGGGAAAAAATCTCTAAGGAGCTTTCGGCCTCTGTAGGGCCATCCATCATCAGTGCCGTATTGGATGAAATTCGTGAAATTAATAGAAGATATATGAGTGTTGGGAGTCAAATAAAGCCTGCATCGATTTTTTTAAGTCCTTCGAGAGAGAGAAAAAAAAATCGGTCCGAGACAACTCTGACTAACTTTCTCATAACATAATTACTTAGGCCAAGTAGTAGTAGTAGTAGTAGTAGTTACCTAGTACTTCCTACTAGACGGGTAGGACGAACCACTTGTTCGAACCTCGCAATCAGGCCTACGGTGGACCCATTTTACTTCTCCGTGGTGGAGAGTTCCAGCTACTTCACACATCATACATTTGTACATTGTACCACCGAAGCGAGTATGATGTGGTCATTAGTAAGCTATATGAGCGTGCTTCAAAGTGACGGGAAGAGGACCCCTCAGGTATTCCCCTCGCCCTACTCCGACCTCGAACCATAGATACAGATCACATCTCACACGGATCGAACCCCCTAGACAGCGTGGGGGAAGAGAACCCCTCAGGGGGTGTCCCTCGCCCTGCTCCGTCCGCGATTCATAGATGCAATTCAGAGTATCACGGCCCGGGATCGAACCCACGACCTCGAGTTACCTCGACTCAGTGGTAGCTGCTCGGTGTCTTTACCACCTCAGCCACCCTGGCTCCCACTTAGGCCAATGTTTTCCATTTATTATAGTTTTCGTAGGTACATTTAATTATTATTGAACATTTTATCAAAATTTATCATAAAAATAACTTCTCCTCATCGAGGAATCGAACCCGGCCTCTTTCCGTCCGCGTTTAAAAATATTTTCTCAGGAACTAGGTTTTTCCCGGGAAAACGGCTTATATCGTTAGATTCGTATTTAAATAATAGACTACATTTTAGATTTTTTTAATAAAAATCTTCGGAACCTTTTTCTAGAAATAATTTTATTTCATATTTTTACAGAGTTTTTGAGGGGTAGCGCCCCAAATTCGGAACTAAAATTCATTTCTAGATTTCGCGTCGGGGAATAAATTTTCTGAACGTGTATGCTAAATTTCGTCAAAATCGGCCCATTAGTTTAAGCTTCAGGCGTCTTGCACAGACGACAGACAGAAATTTTTTTAAAATCATTTTTTTGGACTCAGGTGACCTCAAAACGTGTAAATTCATCAAAATCTCAAAATCGAATTTTCGCGCCATCACAATAGTTTCTCTTTATATGAGAAAGTAAAAAATAGATTCCAATCAAGTCCTCATTACGTTATTACACGGACGATGGAATCAACAATTTTCCACTTCTACAAGATATTTTCATTAATTTGCAATGTGTAGGCATGTTTACCTCTCTAGGATAAAAAAATTGTGTATGTAGAATGGAAAATCGACAAATTGACGTATGCAGCCTATTTTTTTCTTATGGACTAAATAGGTATATGCTTTCAAGATATTGGGATACCTCTTCCTGCGTTATTTTAGGAATAGTTTGAGATCCATTAGTTTTAGGTTTAAAAATTGTACTCTAATGGTTTACTACAAAATATATAAAATCAAATTAATATTCCCTTATTACAAATGTACGTATCTTGCCTTCTTTTTTTAATCAGAAAAGATATGAACGATTTATTAGAAAATATTATTTAGATATTATTGCATTATTGCACCTTATTTTGATAAAGAATTTGACCTTAACAAAAATTATGAAATCATTCATTCATGCCTTTCTTTTTTTCAATTTATTTATTCATGGTCAATGATTGTCCTCTACATTCTCTAATTTTTTTTCGAGACTATACGGTATTTATAGTACTGTACGGACTACCTGTTAAGGTGAGGGTAGACAGCTGTTTCTTTGAGCCGTGACCAACTGGCTGTGTTGAAACAATGCACTAATATTAAATTAAATTACCTTACACGGCTCAACAATTCAAGCGGAGTGTGAAGTCTCCGCTAATGCACCTTCTTCTACTTCGCACTTCTGACTCCCTATTAGATTCCATGCATGCGTGAAATGAGCAATTTATAAAACTTGTTTCGTTTAGTCGTGCACAATTACATTTTGTTCTTGTTCAATTATTCTATTTTGTACAACGATAAAACAATTTAATAACATTCCTAAACATTATTTTAATTAATAATCAAAGTTAATAAATTTATAGCACACTATATATCAAAGTTAATAAATATATAGCACACGAACTTATGTATATTATGTATAATATTCATGTTTATAGATAGGTAGATGAATATAAATGAAATTTCATAATCATGATAAAGTTATTGGATAAATAATAAATAATGAATAAAAATGGTAATCGTAAATTAAAATATGTAATAGGAAAATAAATTCTTGAAATTTTTGTTAAATGTCGAAATATTAATAATATAATTACTATTCTATAACTAAAATGTAGTCCATCCATTCTTAATGTAATGTGTATAATAATTCATTAATCAGAGGAATCCTCCAAAAAATAGAAACAAATGTAATGCCAATCTTGGGGAGCAAGAAAATATAGGTCATATTTTTTTAAGATGCCCAATGTATGAGCCTTTAAAGAAAATTCTTTCTGCCAATGCATATAGTTAATGAGGAATGGACAGATACAACTAATGTTTCTTCTATATCTATCTATATATAAAAAAGTCAGCGTATGTGTGTATGTATGTTTGTTCTTTATACAACAGTTACAACAGTTTTAGTCTGATCTCGATGAAAATTAGCACACTTGGCCTTCAAAGCAAGGGAAAAATCAAGGTCTACATGAATTTTCGAAATTTCAATTTTGGTTCACAGGGGTACGGGGTTCAAGTGATAAATACGGGGTCAAAGTAATGAATACCCTTCATGATGCATATCGTTGAAAAGCTCTTTAAGAGTAAAGTAATTGTTGTTATGTACACTTTTGTCATATTTTCATTTAGGAGGGGGGTAAAATGGAGAATATAACTAAATCTATATATAAAAAGAAGAGTATCTATACGACAGAATGTCTTTTATACAAATCTACAGTTTGTATCCGAATTTGATGAATATTTACAATCTTTTTCTTCCAAACAAGGTGAAGGTCACTGCCTACATGATTTTCCGAAATTAAAATTTTGGTTCACAGAGGTACGGGGTACAAATGTCAAAGTAATGGATACCCTTCATGATGCATATCCAGCTAGTTAACTAATAAAAACAAAAACAATAGTTAAGTTAGAACTTTTTCTATTATGTATTAAATGTTCTTAAAGTTATAGATAATTTATCCTGGAAGAGTAATTGTTTATTTAATTAATGTAATTGATTCTCTTTACTACCACCATTTCATGGTATATTTATAATTTAATGTAGTTTTTGGCTAAATCCCTTTGTATAAAGTTTATCTGCTTTAAATACAAATATTTATCATAAACATAAACGTAAAAATTTATCAGAAATCATAAACATGATCGATAGATCATGTTTATGATTTCTTAATAGTTTAAGGAAAGGGTAGTTTATGTAGTGTGTAAAATTGGTTTCCACCTAGTTTTAAAATTAATTCCAAAATCTAAAAAAACGTGAATCCCCCCCCCCCTCCCTCCTTAACAACGAGTGCGAAGATTTTAATCGATAAGTTTGTAAAGTATTGTTAAAATCCAACTAAAATCCAAACCGTAACAAACTAAAACAAATAGCGTTGACCAGAAAACATTTTTCGGGGAAAAACTTACATAAACCTAATCTACTTCAAAAGAGCTTTAAAATAACATACAGGGTGGTCCAAAAGTTTCCCCCCCCCCCCCTCTTAACTTTTCAACGGTTTGAGATAAATTAATGAAACTTGGGGGATCTCTACCATGCAAAGGGAAGTTTGTTTTCACGCAAACACCCACTAGGGGCAACCGCCCACTTTGCCCCCAGGCCACCCAACTTTAAAATTTGAAATTGGAGCGTATATTTTTGATAGCATATTTGGATTCTACGGTGAAAAATAATAAACTTTTACATCAAACTATTTTTTCTATCTCCAATATTTTGCCCCCTACAGGGGGGAAAAGATAGCAAAATAACCCTTCCGAAATAGTAAAAAATAACACTTAGATCGTTATAAAATCTAAACGGTTTGAAATAAAGTCATGGAACTTGGGGGATCTGCACCATGTAAAGGGAAGTGTTTAATCATCCACTCGCGTACTAGGGGCAACCTCCATTTTGCCCCCAGGCGCTGAAATCTACGATTTTTATACCTTTGCCCCCCTTTAGGGGGCAAAATATTAGAGGTAGAAAAAAAAGTTTGAAGTAAAATATTTTTATTTTTTGCCGTAGAATCTAAATCTGCTATCAAAAATATACATTCTAGGACAAAATTTTGAAGTTAGGTGGTCTAGGGGCAAAATGGGAGGTTGCCCCTACAGCGCGGTTGCATGAAAACAAACTTCCCTTTACATGGTACGGATCCCCTAAGTTTCATTAATTTATCTCTAACCGTTTAGATTTTACAACGTATGATAGTAAGGGTAATTTTGCTATCTTTGCCCACCTATAGGGGGCAAAATATTGGGAATTGGAAAAAAAGTTTCAAGTAAAAGTTTATTATTTTTCACTGTAGAATCCAAATATGCTATCAAAAATATACACTCCAATTTGAAATTTTTTATTGAAGTTGGGTGGCCTGGGGGCAAAGTGAGTGGTTGCCCCTAGTGGGTGATTGCATGAAAACAAACTTCCCTTTGCATGGTAGAGATCCCCCAAGTTTCATTAATTTATCTCAAACAGTTCAAAAGTTAAGAGGGGGGAGAGACTTTTGGACCACCCTGTATAACATGCCACATAAGGATAACTTTTTTTTTCAACACCTTCATCTCGGCGATATCTGTTTTCAAAATTTTAAACTTTGTATAATATATCATGCATATTGGATGCTACTGTTAAAATATTAAGTATGACATTTACAAAAACTACCCTGTTGACATAAATGCTGAGATGCACATGAGAGCCGAATTTCGTGAATATTGGTATAATTTCACGCCAGTTATCGTTAGACCAATAACAAATACACAAACCATGAGTCTCTGAAATGAGAGACTCACTTAAGCTTGTTTTAATGAGTCGCTTTCCAAGGTAAAATCTATGTTTTTTAGATAATGGAGGATAGGGACTATACCAATAAAAAATTAAATTTTTACAAGTTATTGGTAGTATTCATACTACGGAACGTTTAAATTTTAATTTAAATCAAATTATAATTAATGAGGGGGAGGTCCGTGGTTCGAGTCCCGGCGCTGAAGTCTATTTTTCTCTGTCTGTCTCCCTTTATAAATAGTAATTATAATTTGATTTAAAATAATAAATTAAAAGGAACTGCAGATGTAAGATGTAATAGTACATTACGCGTCGAGAGCGGAAAGTAGCATTTTGCATGCGAGTGTGGAGTTTGCACCCGAGCGACAGCGAGGGTGGTAAAACCACACGAGCAATGCAAAATGCCGTTTTCGCACGAGTTGCGTACCGTACTTTATCTACGATTGTTAGATTTAAATAATAAATACAGAAAAAAATAAACTTCTAGTATACAAGTTCGTATTTCTCTTTTGATAAAGATAACATTAATTCATTAGTTGTATTTTGTACCGAATTATTTCGGGAGGCGTATTATTCTCCTCATATTCGTCATATTCATTTAAATCACTCATTGATTTTCACAAAAAACTCTTCTTTACCGCGCTAGCGTGGTAAAGAAGAGGAATTCTTCAGAACTATGAGACGCCCATGCGCAATGAATACAAGTACGTAAATAATCACTTTCTACGCATCTAATCAGAGATATAATGTTTATATTTCGTATCAATCGTAGATAAACGATTTTTCGGTTAGTATCGGACAGCCCTATATTTTAAAAATTTAATTAATTTTTTTATTAAATTTTTTTAAATTGTCTGAAATAAACCAAGAAACAGGCCTCCTTTTCATGTAAATTAAAATAAAAGGAAAAAATGTCAGTAAAAAGAAATTCTATTTAATTTGTATATTCGTGCCGACTGCACTTAAGCTCTATATCGGTTACGAACAGTTTTTTAGAGGTGGTAGGTATTGCAATTATCTTTCTCCTACGTCCTACAGTATTATTATTTATTGGTTAAGAATATAATATTATGTATATTATACTTGTGTCATTGTATGCATTCTATTATAATTGCATTTTACAGCGAGCAATTACATCATTATATGACTATTCTATGCAAGTATTCTAATTTATACATTGCACACATTCGTAATAACGATAAATAAACATATCTTTCCTTGTCTCTAGTCATCTTATGAAATAGATTAGTTGTCACATTAATTCTATAAATCTGTTCATACATATAAAATCGTACTTTAAATCTCTTTCTGCGTACATTCCTTGGATTAAGTTAATATTATGCATTTTCCTTGTTCAAGTAGTTTTATGACGATAAAACTAAAAAAAAAAACAAATATTACCTCTCTATCTTTCTATGCCTGTTTGGTCGAGCATCAATTCAGAACGACTTGGCCGATTTGAATGAAATGTGGGGCTAATTCATATTGTACGTGCCAGAGAAATTTCCTAAAGGGTGGTTAGAGGTGGCTCTAAATCTCGGCCTGGCCTGTTCAATATGAATTTACCGAAATGTAGTTATTAGGTCGACTGTTACCTAGCGCAAAACATAGGCTACAGGAGATGTATAATTTCTATTTCTAATATTAAAATTTTAGAGTGAAATGTTTTTTTTACTTTCTCATATAAATAGAAAGTATTGAGATGGCGCGAAAATTCGATTTTCAGATTTTGATGGATTTACAAGTTTTAAGGTCCCCTGAGTCCCAAAAATTGGTTTTTAAAAAATGTCCGTCTGTCGTCTGTGCAGACGCCTGGAGCTTAAAACTACTGGGCCGATTTTGACGAAATTTGGCGTACATGTTCAGAAAAATTATACCCCGAGGCGAAATCTAGAAATGAATTTTAGCTCCAAATTTGGGGGGCGCTACTCCCCAAAAACTCTGAAAAAACGTGAAAAAAAAATTCTCGAAAACGGTTCCGACGATTTTGATTAAACAAGTCTAAAATGTAGTCCATTTAAATACGAATCTAACGATATAAGCCGTTTTCCCGGGAAAAATCTAGTTCTGGAGAAAATAGCTTAAAACGCGGACGGAGAGAGCCCGGGTTCGGCTCCCCGCCCTGGAAAAGTTATTTTTATGGTAAATTTTGATATAATTTTCAATAATAATTAAACTTACTTACGAAAACTAATTAATGGAAAACATTGGCTAAGTAATTATGAACTCGTGTATAAGAAAGTTTGTCTGAGTTGTCTCGGACCGATTTTTTTTATTATACGATTGGTCTTAAATGGAAGCCTTAGAAGTACGGTTAACCTACTGTTTAAGATGGTTTACTCGGACCGATTTTTTTATTATAAGATTGGTCTTAAATGGAAGCCTTAGAAGTACGCTTAACCTACTGGTTAAGATGGTTTAACACCTAAAACCCGGGGACAGAAGACAGGCGACAAAAACAGGTCACATGTCTCTTCGCGGAACCGACCCATTACATTATTATTAAGAACTCATTTTGTTTTCACACCTTAAGAGACACGGACTCATGCCCAGCCCATGCCTTCCCGTGAGAAAGGTCTTGTCTCCTGTCTTCGGTGTGAAATAATATAATTTTAAATAATTAAATTCCCCGCCAAGAAGGAATATTGATAAGAATTTGCAATACGAAAACCCGAAACAATACAACTTGTAAAATGATAAATTTTAGTACGTGTATCGGGCAGATTATTTAATTGCTTTATTTAATTGAAGAGCAACCAGAAATGACGAATAATATAATATGATATAACATAAAAGAAATATTATATATATATATTTTTATATACATATAAATATATATATAATATGTACATAAATAATAACCATTCTTCTAAATGATTGGCAAAAGAAAAAAATAATTGGGAATTAATAAAAAAAACATTACACTCACATGTCTATATATGACGTGAAAAATAGAGTTTATTTAAAAAAATAAACAAAATAAGTCAATTAAATAAAATTTAATGAAAAAAAGTACTCTTATACATCAAAATTATTGACATAGATCATGCGGGCTGTCCAATCTACAAAGTTAAGCAGAATCGGGCATGGGCACAAATTGGATGGGTGACCACTTTCCACAGATCTATGTTCAACTCCCGAACCAAGCCCTCTCGCTGGGAGTTCACTCAATATTATGGCAAGTGGCGACTAATTGGTTGTGAACGCCAATTATAAGGTTTGTACAACTAATGGAGCGGTAAAATAACCCCATGTCTTTCATTTTATATAGTTCATGGTATAAGCCCTTTGGCAGGCCAGGCCTGGGCCCTCCACAGGCTGTTAATTTAGTTAGGCACCCCACGATGATATATAAAGTGAGTTTTGTAAGTTAAGGAATTAAATTATGTCAAATATAAATTTAAAAAATACAAATTACACTAATATGGACATGGACATCTTATAACGAGTGGTAATAAACATTTTAGAAGAAAGAGTTCATTCATCCCTGAAAGCGATCTTGGTCATTCTATTACTTTATGTTATTTTCTCATCTACTTTTAAACTACTAGTCCCGACTTTAATTTTATTTAAAAGAAATATCAATTTTTGTGGTTACTTGTTGGTTTCATTCGTAGCTGCTTGCTTTACAATTCGTTTTCGTTTTGAACTGATTGAATGACCAAAGGCCAGAACTCGTTCCATAGTCCCGGTCACCGTTACAAAACTGTCTGGCAATGATATCTCTTAAACTATAGACTTCAACTTCTAGATGCATCGGCACGAAAAACCTCAAATCTTACAACATATAGAAACAAATTTCACTCAAATTATTTCAATATAAGAAACAAAACATTTTTCATCTACTGCACTCTAATATAAATGCAGTTTCGTGTTTATAACTGATTACGGATAAATCTATGCATAAGATACGTAAAGTAAAAAGAAAAAAGTACACACATTTGTAAAATTATTTCAAATATTTACGCATTCTAAAACGAAACCAACTAATTTAACTCTTTTTTTTAAAGTTAAATCGTGGAATAATAAAAATACAAGAGAGTTATTCGTATTAACTAAAAAAAACTAATACTTAATTCTCACAATTCCTTACTTCGCTCAACTAAGTCATTGCTTAATAAGATTGTTGTAAAAGTTAGAAGAAAATAATTTAGTTCAATTTTGGTGTTAGTTTCACTTAGTAGATATCTTAATATTATGACCTACTTTTAAAAATACTTCATGATTTGTAACTTATAATTATTGTTTCTTGGATCCAATTTTATTTGTAAAACGTATTACTGGAACAATCGAGGCTTGCATTTTCTGATTATTTTCACCTGAATGCCGACTCTGAGAATAAAACTAGGAATTAGATTTATTAATTTTGTTTTATCACCACATA
This sequence comes from Gerris lacustris, assembly GCA_951217055.1. Lineage (NCBI taxonomy): Eukaryota > Metazoa > Arthropoda > Insecta > Hemiptera > Gerridae > Gerris > Gerris lacustris. The sequence goes on from OX578284.1 coordinate 24,330,206, forward strand.
CTTAAGACTTTCATTATACATTTTAGAACAGTTACATGAATTTTCTTGGCTTCTTACACACATTTTATGACCGATATCCCTACTAAAACCCTTTTCTTTTTCTAGGTAAAAAATAGGATTATAAATCCTAAAAAAAAAACTTCCTAATTTTTCCTCGGTCCCAGGTCCCAGAAGACATGAATATATTGTTATTTATATAGACGTATACCCATGTTTATTCACTAGCTGTGACTGTGAACCCTCCTTTAAAAAGAAAATTAATTTATTCTTACTAATATAGCATTTTACTTGTAGGTTATTTAACAGAGAGTTAATTACCCGTAATTAAGTTAAAATTCCCTTGATTTTGAAGCTAGTGAGTAAAGGGGTTTAAAAGAATTGATGTTTTTCATTAATTTGTCGCCGCGTTTGTAATTAAATTATGTAAGGAATGGTTGGTTGAAGGGATAAGATCTTGTTAGAATTGGTCACCTTAATACAACCCTATACTGTAGGAGTAATCGCTAAGCCTAAATAAATTTAATAATAGAGTTATCTTATTTGTTCCTGGTGTAAAGTTATTTCCGGAATTTCTATTTATACATTTTCTAAAAGGTTCTCAACAAGTAATTCTATTATTATTTTTAGAGATAATTTTATTTCTCCTAACTTTTTTTTTTGTTGTTCACTTAACTTGCATTAATACCGTCTCTTTTGTTATAAATTATTATTCATTTTCAACAAAATAAAATGTCACTAATTTAAATAGAATAGCTTTCGCTTTTATATAGGTAATACTGATTTTTGTTATTATTCCGGCTTCCTTAGCAAGGTATTATTTTTGAAATTATTTACTTCTTTTCCTAAAAATAGTATGAAATTATAAAACAAATCTTAATATAAAAGTTTGTAGGTATTTATAAGATTAATGTTTAGGTACTTAATTAGTTCTTATTATATGAATTAAGAGTTTTTCCTTCTTCACAATGAGACAATATAAATGTATTAAGGAATGAATACCTGAAATCATTGGCGTACACACAACCTCCCCCCGAAATGATTACATACCTAAGACCCGCCATACTCTTAAAACCGCAAAAAACACAGTAATGACAGATGCATTCGAATTGGCTGTAAATATTTTCCAATAAAAGGAATTAATTAAGTATTATCTTATGGTGTGTATACACTTAATCACCCCAAATAAGCTCGGCCCGGATTTGCCGATGGAATTAAATTTATTAAACACTATACCAGCCCGACTGTCGGCTGGGCCCGGATTTTGGCCGATGGAATTAAATTTATTAAAGACTATACCGGCCCGACTGTCGGCTGGGCCCGGATTTTGCCGATGAAATTGAATTTATTAAACACTATCCCAGCCCGACTGTCGGCTGGGCCCGGATTTTTGTCGATGAAATTAAAACTATTAAACACTATAGTGTTTAATTAGTAGGCCCGATTTTGGCTGGACCGAGATTTTTGCTGATGGAATTAGATTCATTGAATTAAATTAGGATGCATGAAAAAAATCGGCTCATTTGCCGACTAGGCCTTGATTTTTGCCAGTGGAACTAAAAACATTAAACTTGATCGACCCGATTTTGGCTGGGCCCGATTTTTCGCCAATTGAACTCAATGATTTTTTTGTGGTTTTAGTCCAGTTCAATAGCATAGGTTGCATTATAGGACAGGTTAAATTCATTACGAATCCTAATGCAATGAATTGATTTTGGATTCGTAAAAATAGACTGCTCCGATTGACAGCTAGGCCCGGATTTTTTGCTACAGAATTAAGTGCTTTGAATTGATTAGGATGAGTACAATGAATCGGCCTGATTGCTAGTAGGCCCGATTTTGTCGATGGAAATTATGCATCAAAATAAATTGGGATGCGTTCAATAATAGACGCGATTGCCGGCTCGGCCTACGTGTTAAGCACATTAAATTAAATGAGGCCCGAGTCAACTCGAGCTTTTGCCGATGGAATTAAATTAATTGAATTAAAATATATGCACACTAGACTGGCTTAAATGGGAAAATGATGGTTGTGGATTTCAGTAGCAAATTTTTGTTTTGGACCAGGATTGTGTGTAGAACGCTACGTGGGTCCTCTTGTCTATGCGGCATTCCCCTCTTGCTGACTCAGGTCGGACTAGTGTTCGTTGACATGTAGTGGGAATACAGAGGCAATATTAATAAATCGGTTTATCATTTTGTGAAAAAACTGATTCATATTACATAGTAATAGTAAATTTAAATCTAAAAACTCAAAAAGCTTTCAGAAAACATTTGATGTTAAATGTCCCATGTAATTACCCAGCGAATGAGCGAATGATTCTTTTGTTTTGCAATAGGTATTTAATTTTCTTAGAGAAGAATTCTCTTCTAGATAAAAATTTGAAATTCGTATGTGCTCCAAATCCACGTTTGCTTTTGCAGTATGGATCACGTTTTGCTTCCGAGCTTACCAAAGGAAACGGAAGATATGTGACAGTTCTAAAGAACTAACAATTTTTATGTCTCCGATTTCGAAAATTCCAAGACAGAAATCTGTTCAACATCAGGGTACAGTTTGGGTCCCGTGTCTACCTGTCCTTCAATTTTTGCGAACCAACATATCTTAAAAGCTATTCGTCCAATTTTATTGAAATCTTGATGGTAGGTCATAATTAGCCAGGTTATAACATTGCTGATCCCGTATAAGTTTCAATCTTCTGCACCTATTTATTTCTCTTCCACATTCGCACAGACATACATTTATTTACACCTATATCTTCAAAAGTACTCATCTGATTTTTATGAAATTTTAATGGTTTGTTTAAAGTAGCCCGCAGATTACCCAAGAATAATTTCAACCGTCTGCGCTCTTAAAATATTGCTATATTGATACTTTATTCATGTTAAATTTACTCAATTTTCCCTCCTTTTTTAAATTAGTCAAAATTGGTTTGATTTTTACAGGATTTAAAGTATCAATTTACCAAACTTTAAACAGCGCAGACAGTTAAAATTAATCTGTGAGCTTCTATCAGATAAGTTTTATAAAATCAGATGAATATTTTTTAAGATAAGGTGTAAATAAATGTATGTGTGTGCACATGTGGAAGAGAAATGGTGGCAGGTAGAGAAATGTGGTGGAGGGAAATGGGACCAGAAGATTGGACCATATATAGGACCAACAATGGACTTTTTATATGCTAATTAACTGCCATCCGAATTTCATTAAAATTGAAAGAGTAGTTTTTAAGAATTGTTCGCAATGATTGAGCGAGAGACAGACTTACAGCCAGAAACGGGATCAAAAATGTCTGATAACGAACAGATTTCTGTCTTGGAATTATTGGAATCGGAGACATAATCGTTCTTTAGAACGATCACATCACATAGTGAGGTGTTACCTCATAGGATTTTAATTGAAGCGAGCGTAAGCGAGCTTCTTACATTCAACGAAATATGCATATTGTCTGTCTGTCTGTCTGTCTGACTGTCTGTCTGTCTGTCTGTCTGTCTGTGTGTAAAGTTTACGTGTCCGACGATAACTTGAGTAAAAGTTGACCGATTTGGTTGAAATTTAATATACATCTTCCTTTAACTAATACTCAGGCTAAGTTCGTTGGACAGCGTGATCTGTCCAAGAGTTCGCGCGCAATGCTCGCCTAAACGTGAGCATCAAATTTAAAATTGGAATTTCAGGACGGGAAAAAATTCTATCATCACCTATTCGATGAGACGAACATTTTTTTTCAAATAACATTTTTTAGTAAAACCAACAACGACACTGCTATGAATTAATAAAGATCGCTAAAACTATTAAAGCGGACCTAAACGTTTAAAATAGAGAAAACAATGTTTTTACCGATATCTTACGTTCTAACTTAACGATTTTTATTAAAACTTCCTGTACATCGTCTAAAGTACAATTGAAACAAGTATGTAAAATTTCAACTTGATACAAGCAGTAGTATTTGAGGAATGAAGTGATACATTTATAATAATTGTTTAAAAGCTATCGCGGGTGTTTAAGATTCTATAGATTTGTTTAGGAAGTAAAGCTTTGTACCGAGTACCCCTACTCTACTCCACACTGCCCTCTTCCACTTATCTTCAACTATGACATTCATCATGAATAACAAATTTCAATATTCAGTATTTTATTGCTATACGCTCGCTTCAATGATAGAGCCACGCGATGCCTAGTTTAATTAAATTTGAGGTTAGAAATTGAAGAGTGTTGAAAAGGGGGAGAAATTACAATTATAATAAATTATGGGGTATGCTAAACCCGCATATAAGTTAAATTAGGTCCCCCCCCCCCCCTCCCGAAAAAAATTTTCTGTGTACGCTACTGCCTGAAATAACAATCTCACTCTCAAAGTACTTCGTTATCTCCTTTAAGGGGGGGGGGGGGATATATTCACCTTCTTCTACTGAAATAGTTTAGTCTACCCTTCTCTTTCTTACTCACTGGATTGCATTGTTTAAAAAACTTAATCAATAATATTGAACGATATGTATTTTACACTAGGTCTTATCTAATGTAGATAGCAGCCGAGGCTATAAGAATGGTCTAACATCAATAAGTAAACAAAGAACTACTAAAGGAGTTATGGAAACAAATCTCCAAAGATGGCCAAATAAGAAAGAAACAGTTTAGTTAGCATCTAAGACCGGTTAGCTTCTCTTATATTATTGCTTCTGAGGTTACTGAAGGATTGTGAAGGTTTTCAAGAACGAAATTATTTTATGTTTCCGATTACAAAAATATCTAACTTTCACAACTTTAGGTCTTAGAAGGTCCCACTGTCCAACTTCACTCTTTTATTTGATTTTGTCGTTATTGTTGAAGTCATTTCAATACCTGATATTCAAATTAAGATATTATGTTTATTTATTCTTGGCAGGTGACAAAGGTTGTAAGTTTTTGGTAGGTTCAGGTGACTAAGTTGCCGTTTTTCAAACCCCCTACACACTGGCCGACACGACTGTTGGCCTCGACCTTTCATATCTAGGCCTTGCCTACACACTCCGACCAAACGAGCCGACCAAATGAGCCAACTCGACTACTAGTTCATTTTAGCAGCAGTGCTCTTGTTGCGTGGTTCTAAAATGGCTCCATATCTGTCTAAACACCAAAAATAGGTGTGGCTCTAAGTGCAGTGATAATATATATTATGTAAAAAAAGAAGTGTACGATAGTACGGTGGTTGCAGAAGAGGAATTATTTCACGCATATGAGACTTGTAAAGGAGTTGGATGCAAAGGATTGGTGCATATCCCATATATGCACTTACACTGCCTCCAATACTCCTTCAACTAGGCAATCGCTGTCTTCTCCTCTTCCGGTATCACTTGAGATTGCACTTGAGACACAGACATTTCAAACAGCTCAGTTGACAAGTCACATCAAACTGATCAAACGGAAATGAAGCTGAGGTGATGGTACAAGTCGGACCCACCAACATAACGCTGCACAGACTCAGACCTGACAAAAATATGTGGTGTGGGGTCGGTGGTCGGATGGTCCAGCTGACCCGACCGCCGACCGACCATCATCCCCGACAGAATTTATGCCCCAGCAGCGCTACACAGGGGCCAACTGTCGGGTCCGACGGTCCGTAGCCCCGACCGTCGGGCAGTCGTGTCGGCCAGTGTGTACAGGGGGTTTAAATAAATTAATGCCTATTCCTTAATAAATTTTTGCTTATTACCGTATTTTTTTTTCTCTTATTAATTGTGAATTGAATGAGCTTATATAATTACGAGAATTTGCATGTGCAAATTTAATTTAAAAAATAATTTTTGTATTTATTGTCGGATGTTTTTAAATAAAGTGTGGTCATTATATAACTGATATTCTCTTCATATGTTTGCAAATTTTAAAACTATGTTGTTACGTTTTGAGTGCACTATACTAGTGCTTTAAGCAATCACGCTCAATTGCTTTTAGGTTTCAAAATGGTGTCTAAATTTGAGGTTGAAGTGCTCTTGTGTTTATCCTTGCGAGACCACTAGGACAGAGATAGAGCTCCCATGGGCCAGATTCTAAGAGCCAAAGCCTGCATTAATTTCTACCTACAGTGTCTCCCCTGCGTACTCTTACCTGTTCCAGATGTGTAATTCTACTAAAAGCTAGAACTATTTCAATTTGTACACTCGAATCTTGGATAGAGGGGTCTGTCTCTTATCAATAATATCAAGTTTAAGCACTACAAAAAAGGTGGAGATATAATTGCATTAAGAGAAAGGAAATAATTCATTATTTAAACTCGGAATGAGGAAGAATGGAAAACCATAAAGACTTAATGTATTTATTTTAATATTTTAGTTTACTTATATTTCCTAGTTTGTTAATAATTTAGTTAAGTTTAAATAATTTGTTATTATGGTATAATTTCATCTGTTTCAATTGCTTCCAGCTTTCGAGGGTAACGGTAGCTATATGTGATCGTTCTGAAGAACGAAACATTTTTTGTGTCTTCGATTTCGATTTCAAAATTTTCAAGACAGAAATCCGTTGACATCAGGGAACATTTTTGGTTCCGTGTTTATGTCATAATTAGCAATTAGCCCAGTGTTGGTCCCACATAAGTTTTTTCAACCTTATGCGCCCATTTGTTTCTCTTCCACATGCGCATAAACATACATTTATTTACCCCTATATCTTCAAAAGTACTCATGTGATTTGCATGAAAATTTATAGTTTATCGAAAATAACCTGCAGATAGCCCCAGATTAGTTTGAACCGTCTGTGCTCTTTAAATTTTGCTAAATTAAAGTACCTACCAATTTAGCATTCATGTAAAAAATCAAAACAATTTTGACAGATTAATAAAACGGGGGAAACAAATAAACAAATTAGACATTATTGGCTTGTAAAAGCATAAAATTAATTAAATACATGATAGGATGCAAGGAAGCTATGTGCTACACCAAGCTATGTGTCAATAATTAAGTAAATTTTAAATAATAAAAGGTTTGCAGTCCATAAGGGCTTATGATCTGGGTTTAATGATCTGATTTTAATTTTTTTTTGTTAAAAAACGGTTCTTTTTTAATCTTCGATTATTTACTTAGCTCACCCCACCGATAGTAACGCGGTTGACCAATCACTATACAACATATCGGTAAATATAAATAATTAATTATTTATTAGTGTATTTCCCGGCTAATTTACATTTTTTTTTTAACTCAAAAAGTACTCAATTAGAAGTGACAACGATATTTCATTATATTGTATCATTTTCATTGAAAAACAAGCTATAAATCTTCCACGAACATTTGGATACAGTCATCGAGGTGTAGCGAGGTATATTCTGATGGTTAAAAGGATGTGTATCCTATGGTTTTTTGTATTATGAAGTCAAACATATATATACAGACACACACATAATATACATACATATATACACACATATGGGTATTATACACATAAAGCATTGAAAAACACGATGTGATTAAAAATAAAGTAGAAGTCTGCACGCGATGAACAAAATTATGATAGGGAGTAGAATCTTGTAACGAATCTATTTGTATACTAATTTTAAAAAACTCAATTTCGACAGTTTCCTTTTTTTTTATAAAAAAGGGTCAAACAATAGCCATCCATATACCTCGAGGTTTATTTCAACAACCGTAAATTAAAAAAAAGCAGTTAGTGTCAAAATATTTATATTGAATGTATAACAGATAAAAATATACACAATAAAATAAAGTCAGTAAATTAGTGTGCACGTGGCACGTGGCTTCCTCACATCCTAGCACGTCTTTATTGATTTTATGCTTTTACAGCATATTACTGTCTTTTTGTCAAAATTGTTTGGTTTATTTACTCGAATTTTAAGTATCTATAAAGCAATACTTAATGTGTGCAGGCGGCAAAATGAATCTAGGGCTACTTTCGGCAAGCCATCCAAATTGCTTAAAAATCAGATGAATATTTGAAATACATGTTTGTCTGTTCGCATGTTAATGATAAACATGGGCGCAGAAGTTTGAAACTTATATGGGAACAACCAATGGGCTAATTAAGGTATGCCATCCAAATTTCATTAAAATCGGATAATTAGTTTAATCCGAATCCGAAAAAATTGAACGACAGACAGACTCGATCGAGACCAAAATGTTTTTTTTTGACTTTGACTATTACGCTGACGTTTTGAAATCGAAGACATAAAAAATGTTCGTTTTTCAAAACGATCACATAGCTTCCGTTACCTTCGGTAAGCTTGGAAGCAATAAATAAATAAGTATATTTGTAAATATTTTCGAATGTGTTTTTTCTAATGATTATCTAGAGGTTACTGGATCGACTTCGAAAGTACAAGTCTAACTTGTGCTTTCGAAATTGAGGCAGTAACCTCTAGATTACCTGAAGAAGGCTGTTTTAGAGCAGCCGAAAGCGGTCAATTGTTTCAATTAGAAATTTTGTTCTGTGAAGACGTCGTTTGATTATTGAATTACACCTCTTTCGTGTAAATATTTATTCCTTTCTTGGAAAAACAATTTATTTGAAAAATAAATCAAAGTTGATTTTATATCATTTGATTATTTGATATGAAATATTATTAAAAAGCATAAGACGACACGCGCTCGACTCAAAGACTTAGAGTAACTTTAAAGTTCAAAGCCATTTAAACACATCATCATTAGTCTTCATCAATGCCGGTGAGACGAGTTGAATTGCGTCAGAGAAGGAATAAGTTAAAAATGAAACATATATGCTCTCTAATCAAATTGCAATTTACAAGTTACTTTTAGAGACTTACTTAGTTTTTAAACTGTTACTTTTAGTCATTCTTTATTCCTTATCAAATGACTACTGCTCATCTAGAAAAAATATCAATATTAGATCAGTATAGGTGGGACGGAAAATCTTTCTTTAATGCAATAAACAAATGACGTTTAAAATGTGAACATAATCAATTAATTTAAATGAAAATAATATGTTTTAACTTATCTTATTAGACGAAGAAAACTTCAAATGCAATATACAGCTAGTTTATTAATAAACATAATATAAATAAATTTATTTGAGGTTAAATGATGAATAGAATCGCAGAGGTTAGTTTCAAACAGTAAACCAAAATGTAATAAACCAAATAATATTTAGAAGTTTATTAATATTCAATGATTATTTAGCGATTGTAATAACAGAATTACTACCAACTAACTACTACTAACACTAACTAGCAACAAACTTTAGATTGTAGTTTAATTTGAAATCTGTTAAATTTGTTATGAAACGGTTTTAAATTTAATTTGGTTTAAATAGTGGTCTTTGAAAAAAAATTATATTGGATTCTATAGTTACAATGGTTTATATAGAAATTTAAAAAGGAGAAAAAACTTATATCCAGAAATTCTATTCTGAAAGTGAGGTTGTTTCACGTTATATTTTCATGATCACTAATGATGTCCCTTACATAAATTTAATAAGGAAAACATCGTAACATTAGATTATCATGAGTCCTTTTGACTCACTTACGAACTAAAATTGTATAATTTAATCAGCGACTAGCGGGAGAGGGTGTACCAGTCTGAAATGCTATATGTATTACCAAACTGTTGGCTTCCTACCTCCAAAGGGTTAACGGTTAACATTAGGAGACGATGTACTTTCTTCTTAAAAAAGTTTTAGTTAACATTAGTTAACACAGTTTGACTCATGTTAAGTACTAAACGTATTTAAAAAAAAAAAATAAATAAATAAATATCAATTAGACTCATGTTAAGGAATAACTTACAATATTAGTGAATCATTTTGGCTCAATAGGAATAACGTTTTATTTTTATTTATTAGTAATTATTAATTTTATTATTATGATTAGATTTATTGTTATTAGAATTAGAGGAACAAATTGGATGTTTGATATTTGCTACTGATAAAAGTTTGAAGTAAGAATATTAATCCAAAACTGCCTGAAAAATAGACATCCCAAACAAAAATCGCAAATTTTGTTCAAAATATAATTTTTATAAACTGAGATGGAAGTCCTTAAAATATTGCCAACGACGTAATAACCTTGTACCGTTTTTATTGTCATTAAGTCATTACGTAAAGACAGGATTACAAAGATTTAGATCGTTTGATCTAACGTAATAGATAGATTTTGATTTAATATCGTTATAATATATTGTAAAATAAATCTACCTCACTTTATTAGTACCTGTTATTCATAATATTTGAAATAATAGTGTGAAAATCTCTTAATTTTTTAGTAACTGAGTCATAATGAGGAATAAGCGCCTATTTCAGACAATGGGTGTTCTAGTGTTAAAGTGAGGTTGTTTGAGGTTATATTTACATTATCACTGATGGTGTTCAAGCTCCCAGATCAGGTTAAAAGAGTAGTAATCTCTAAAACTCCTTTGCTTACTCTTTGATATGTATCTCTAATATAATTTCTGGAATTTTAGATCCAGGTATTTAAGTCCAAAAGTATTTGTCTTTTATAAATTTGAAATTGAGATAAAGAATGTAAAATCAATTTAACTATTGCCTATAGAAGCTTAATTTCATCAGCTTTCAGCTTCCTGGATTAGATTTGACAGTCCTTACTCACTTTCTCATTAAAGCGTCTATGGCTGTCGAATTTAATTAAGCACCTGCTGCAACCCTTCTGCCTCCGTTCGTAACATTCAGTCCACTAAACTAACATCTATAGATTATATTCTGCACTTGCATTAGACTTATATAGCTTTAACCTAGTGAAATACCCATTCCTTAAACGGAATTTTTATGTTTATTCATCTGCCTATCTACATCTACAAAGATCTTGATTGTTCGGCTTGTTTAAAAGCATTTTTCTCCTGAGAATACGGTTATATGTAATCTTCAGAAAATGTGAATAAAGGAATCAAAAGAGTAAGTTCTTTGCTAAAATCACCCCCCTTTTTACCCGTATATCGAGAAACAGGGTTGCTCTAAATCTAGTAATCAAGTTTTTTTTTCTTGGTATTTGAAGTGAAATGGTTCTCCTATACACATAGTTATCACTTTTTTTTGGTATTTGAAATAAATTTCTAGTTTCCTCTAAATCCAATCACCACTATTTCTTTTGGCATTTGTAAAAAAACTTTTAGGTTTCTCTAACTAAAGAAAATAATCGCGTTTTTTCGGTTTAAGAACTGAAAATACTTTAAGAACGATTCAAAGAAATAATCTTCCTACGTATCGTTTGTTTTTAGGGTTTTGTAGATTGTTCTTGAAACCCACATGCCGAGGGTGAAGTGTCTGTCTGTCCGTCGCTCTTTGGTTCATAGAGCCCGAACCGTTTAAGCTAAAGAGCTGAAATTTAAAACACTGACGCAACTTTTTTGCCCAACCATACGAAAAATATTCAGAAGTAAAAAATTAAATACGGGGATGCGCAATTCGCAAAAATGTGGTAGGTAAAGTCAAACTTTTTTTTTTTAATTTTCGAGTGGGGTATCAAAAGAAAGCTGCTGAATTGTATAGGTTACAAATACATAAATATGCTTTTTTTAATTTTTCATTCTTTATTAGTTTTATGATTTTAAATATACCCAAATAAAATCCCCCACCCCCAACTACTATAGTATAACGGCTTGTCTTAAAATTTTGAAATAATTAATGATAGTACCTTATGGTGGGACGATGATAATTTCCTGAAAAAAATGTACTCTACCCTATCGTTATTTCCGATAAAAAAAATATTGTGACCCCACGGGGAATCTAACCAGAGACCCCTGAGATCGAAAAAAATTATCATCATTATTTAACGGGTATGCGTAATCATATACGAAACCCTATAAAGCACTTGGACGCAATTACTTCCTTCTGATTTTTTGTATTTTCATCAAAGCAGCTTTCAGCCTCTATAACATCACAATCAGTGACTATTCAGAAAAATATGTTAATTTAATAGAAAGGTAAGTATACACTATGTCAGAGACCAAAACAAGACTATTATCAAGAGTTCGGACGATGTTTTCGAATCTTTTATGATGAACTCCACTGGCACTCATTGAGTTATGCCTCGAAACTTAACTGAGTAGTGGGGTGAAATCGGTGTAAATGTGTGGTCCACGTACTTGTAACCTCTAACCTGAAAAGTCATTATCGATATACCTGTTGATGGTTTGAATCGCTTGGAGGTAAGACATGTTCACACTGGTGATCATATTATGTGGACGTGTGAAGTGGTCGATTCCCTCTCGTCTAGTAGGACGAGTGCACCAATGGTCACCCACCTACACCGGTCTGTGTCTTTGAGTATACAATCCGAGTATTTGGGATCAATTTAGGTTCAACCTTTCGGGAAGAAGAAATAAAAAATACTCGTCTTACAGTTAGAGCTTACTCTGACAGCGTGGAAAAAAGGGAGGGTAGTTGGTTCGAGATTTAGAAGGTTGGCCAAACAGGCAAACAATAATGTCACTTGCGGGGTGTCTCCTGCAGGCCTTGTGCCTTTATTGTTTCCTTCTCATAGGTATAGATGTTTCACAATCTGAGCTGTCAGAGTAAATTCTATAATTGTACGACGCCATAAGATTTTAAGGCCCTTGAGGGTAATACCGACCCTTCTACTAACTGAGCAAACGCCTTTATAATAATTTACCTTTATAATAATTAATTTAATTTAATTTGTTGTTTTCTCTTCCAACGTAAGTTGTTGCTTCATTTTAATTAATATATTTTCGAAATGGAACAAATATTTAACCACACCGGTCATCCACACGCTTCTGTGACGTCATAGAAAAATGTATTTAATATTAAAACAACCATTCTTATGTATTAGACATTAAACTATAACATTAATTTGAAAGTGGATAAATTACCCAATATATAAATAATATTTATATGGATTATTACGCTAGACTGCTAAGTGCTAACATACTCGTATCAGGTAGAGTTTTAACTCTGAATTTTGTATTAAGTAAGATTCAATTAAGTAACTCTAAGTGTATAGTTCTTGTTAATTAACTTCGTCCAACAATAAGTAAACTTATATGTACTTAACATTACTTTATTTAATATCAACTCGCTAATTAATAAAGAACTTAATTAAACTTATATTACTTCCAAACTTTAAATCCCAAAGTTATAACAACTATTATTATACTCGTTGTGCGTTACGAACAAGTTTTGGAAATGTTTTATGAATTTTCACTTGGATTTCATCGGGTATATAACAAGATCTTTATCTCTATCGATAATTTGGTTTTCCAGTTATTATTCTCTTCCAGTGAATATGTACTCTCTGTCTTAGCGTTTTATCGTTGCACCCTTTTTTGTTTTCAATTGAGTAACAGATGTTGGTATTATGCACGACCTATTCGGATAATTGTACCTTTCCTCTTCGTTAATTATAATCTAACAGGCAACTTGTTTGTTAGTAAAATTACACATTAACGTTAATCTGTCTTAAATAAAAAAAATAAATTGAACTTACCGGTTGTATGTATCTTATAAAATGTCAGTGAAATAGAAAACAAAGAAATTAAACCTATTTTATACCTTTTAAGTGGTTCCTCTGCAAGAAGAGGGTGTTTCTTTTCATGAAATACATCCTGGGGGTTATTAAATCTTTTTTTTTATTTAATATTGTTGTTAGTACAGATCAAAGTGATGTAAACAAGTGGTCCTTTTTGATTTTGATCTTCAATTGGGCTATTCCGTTCGACGTACATTTTCCTGCTTTTAATTCCTTAATTCATTGTTATAACGAATCCTTTTTCCTTTATTGTAAAATGTTTCCTAAACATGTCTTAGAATGTGAATTGGTTAAAACTTTTCTTGGTTTAATGTAGGTTCTATCTATCTCTATGTTTTCTCTTGTGTTATATTAAGTAATACTGGATGCATCGCGTTTTTGGTTTGTTCGTTTAGATGTTTTACCAAGTGTTTGTAGAATTTAACTGCTAGGGAATAAAAATTAAAGAATACATAATCAATACCTCAATGTTTAAAAACATCCTTTCGGCCACTTAAATTGTTCATCAATACAGTTTTGTTCACAAAATGAAAGTGACTAATATACCTATTTAGTTCACTATATGATCTACCTAATTTAAATTACTACCTCTGTTACAGTGAAGTTATTGTAATTTTTATGTTAGTATAACTTTTAAGTTCAAAAGTGAAAAAAGTTGGTTTCTCTTTAGTGGCCACTTTATATACCTATCTAAGAGTATAATAATATATTGTATGAGAAAAAACACTTGCCATATTGAGTAGTAGCAACGAATTAAACTATCCGCCCACTGTTGAAATACTTCGCTTGTGACCTGTGCCGCCGATGTTTCAACATTATTCTTTATCACTTTATCAGAGTCCGTTATTTGTCTCAAATGTTGATGTTTTAATTTTAGTGTCTTAACTGTTCCTCTATTTTTTTGTTCTGTTTAATCTCTTCCTTTGTTTCTTATTTTGTTAATAATATATTTCCTTGATTTTTTTTTTTTTTTTAAATCTTGTCAATCTCTTATCAATTATTAATTCGTACAATTGTATCGACATTTCCAGTAGGTGCAGAATATAATATGTATATCAAATAAGACAGGGTAACCATTTCTATAATATAATTAGTAATTGCATCAAGTTTATTAACATTTTGGGTTTTGATTACGATTTAACTAGTGTAGTCGTGTATCTAACTAGTAATTTTATTTTTTCAAAACAAACTTACAAGTAGTCATTTTTAGCTTCCGATCTTACTGTGGTTAACAGAAGCATGTGATCGTTCTGAAGAACGAAAATATTTTACGTCACCGATTTTAAAAATTCCAAGACAAAATTTTTTTCAGACATCAGGGAACATTTTTGGTCCCGTGTCTGTCGATCTGCCTGTCTGTCGTTAAATTTTTGCGAACCAACATATTATCTTAAACATTATACTCATAATAGTAGATAATAATTAGCCCTTTATTGGTCCTATTATAAGTTTCAATCTTTCACTTTCACATGCGAAAGTTATTTTTTTAATCACATCTATATCTTTGAAAGTACTGATCTGATTTTGAAATAATTTTGATAATTTGTCAAAATTCATTGATAAGTCATATTAGTTTTACACTTACAAATTATTGCTTAATTGATAATTGGTTGTAAAAAAATAATATAATTAAAGAATACGTGATAGAACGCGAATGTGAGAACTCTAATTGACAGAATATTTTTCTCCTGTGTAATAAACTTAAGTATACGTAGTTCGTCTATGATATAAAAAAGAACTGCATTGTCGAAAAAAAAAATTAATAAAATAAAATAAAAAAAAAACATAAGTGTGGTGTCGCGGGTAACCCGGTAGGAACAAAGTTCCTACCGGAATAATTTTTTATTAAATATATTAAATTATAAAATCACACTGCTAAGTACGTATAATGTTGCTAACTACTTATACATGGCCGAGTTAGAAAAGAGACAAAATTAAAAGTAACTAACTGTTTGTACCTAGCGGAGTTAGGCATAATTAAATTTAAAGCATTATTTGTATCATTAAAGCAAGCGTCTTACAATAAATATGTAAAGAAAGTTGATCATGATGAGTTTATAGTTGAAGAGTATGTTTGTAGTTAGTAGGAAATAGTACTGTTTTCTACCTACCCGGCCAACTAATTTAAAATATTATAAAATATATCTCTTTCCTACTCAAAAACGTCTGCTTGTATCAGGTTGCAATTTTGCATGCCAGTTTCAACTGTATTTTAGACGATGTGTAAGAAGTTTTATTAAAATCGTTACTTTAGAACGTAAGATATCGGTAAAAACGTTATTTTCTTTAAACGTTTAGGTCTGCTTTAATAAATTTAGCGATCTTTATCCCTTCATGGCAGTGTCGGTGTTCGTTTTACTAAAAACAATTTATTTGAAAAAGTTGTTTGTCTCATTAAATAGATGAAGTTTTTTTCCCCGTCCTAAAATTCCATTTGGAAAAAAAAATTGAAGCTTACGTTTACGTGAGCGTTGCGCGTGAACGCTTGGGCGGATAACGTTGTCCAACGAACTTAGCCTGGGCATTAGTAAAATGAACGTGTGTACCAAATTTCAACTAACTCGGTCATCTTTTACCCAAGTTATGGTTATCTGTAGATTTCGTGACGATGATTTTCTGACGGTCGTTTTTTTCGGATTCACTCCCGGGCTCCAGAACGAGTTATAAGGAACTTCGTTCCAAAAAAAAGCATGTTTCATTTGAAAAAACTGAAGGAAATCTAATTCCTTAAACAATCATCATCTTGAAGTTAAACTTTCCCTGCGATGATATGTATGGCAGATAATTAATTTGTTTTGGCAGAAAATCAGATTAATCCTGAGATTTAAGGCTTCACATAATAGCTGATAAAGCTAAATATAAATTGCTAAACCTTGATCCGAATGGGTCATTATCACCGCTGGAAAAGTGTAGTTAGGTGGAATTAACTGTGAGCGTATATGACAAGTCATATGACTCCATCTTCCAGGCGCTGATATTGGCCTCTGGCAACAATACAAATTACTTGCATAAACAATTCCTTTACTATTTGATTGAAGTAAAATTAAAAGAAGTGAAAGTAACATTAATAAGAATCTATAATGTAAGTGTTAATTAGAATTGGTCTATTACTTATTACTAGTTATTACCTACCGATTTACACTTAAAGTAATCTACTGCATTTTAGGCTATAACAGTAGAGGAAAGATTATATGAGCCTGAAAATTACATGCACCGGTTTGAATCTCACCGCTTGACAAACCAAGTGTAAGATTAATAATAGCCATATAGTAATATATAGATTTTTCTGTTCATACATTATCCAACAGAATTTTAATATTATCAGACACTGAAAAACATTATGTGGTGTTCAAAAATATACAAACCATTTTAAATAAATCTACCGTGTACGGAAATGATCGGTGTACTACATAAACCTTGGTGATCAGGAAAAATAAATAAGCCCTTTACAAAAAAATTAACAATAATTTTTTTCTCTACTTTTTTTGGTTTAAGTTTTTTAATATAAAGTAACAAAATCATTTGAGTTTCTTAAACTAATCAATCAATAAATAACAATTAATAATCAAAATAAATATATAATTCATATATTTATTATATAAATACTTTTTTTGGTGTCTTTTCATTAATGTTTTCTTCGAAAACTGAAGATTATATATAAATAAATAAGAAATATAAATTAAATTAGTGAATATTTTGATCTCATTTTCATTTTTTGTGTTTCTGTTATGTGGTCCATATGTGTATATTCTTTTATTTAAATCATGATAATTGTTAAAACATTTTTCATGTAAAGCGTCCTAAGCTTTACCCAATAGAACTAAATCTTGCAATAAAAGGTTTTTCTTGAAAATGTTACTCTTTTATCTTGAAAATATTTTTTATATGGTAAATAAATAAATAAATTATATTAAACATTTAAAAAAAAGGATTAAACGAGTTTCCTGGTGGATTTGTTTACTGCTTGCCGCTTATCTTATGTATGTCTTTACTGTGCATTAATATATAAATTAAATTTGTTTAAAAATACCATGCTAGTTCCCTGACAGATTTAATTAATACTTCTTGATTATCTCCAAGATAAGATTGAATTGGCTTTGATGTTAGGGAAATATTGGAGGGCTTCTTTTGCTTCCTCCACTGTGCAGCAAATGATTTTACCCAACTTCATATCTCTAGTGAATTTCCAGCCATGAATAGGACAGATATCCTTGCAGATTGGTGGTTTGGGAAGGCCGTCAAATGGGTTGTTACTGCCGACGAATACTATGCCTTCCGAACCTATAACTACTGCCTTCCAGAAGTACATCGGCACTGGTACACGGGCTCCTTCGTAGTCTAAGTAAATGCTCTGAGGTATTCCAGAAGAATCTTTAAGTTTTAACACTCCTTGTGTGCCGGTGGTAACACTTGCTTTACGACCTTTCTGTAAAGAAAAGAAAAAAAACTTAATAAAAACAATCTTTAAATTTTGGTGACTTGCACATGGAAAAGACAGGAGTCAGAAGATAGGTGACAAGAGATAGGAGACAAGACCTCTTGTAAGAGGGTATAAGTCCGGGTCTCATGTGACACGACACAGAAGATAATACCTCTCCTGCTAGGTTGGTATAAGTCCGTGTCTGTTTAAGTAGTTATATGGATAGCTTCAGTAAAGACACATGTCTCCTGTCTCTTGTTCCCGGTTTTCTGACCTTTGTATCATTTTTAGTGTGAAAGCCACCTAAAACAAAGTCTTATAATTCAGGTGACAAGAGATAGGAGAAAAGACCTCTCCTCCTGGGTAGGTTGTCCGTGTCTCAGGTGACTAGAAATTAGGAGACAATACCTCTAGTTTATAATCATATTATAATGGATCGGTTCAGTAAAGAGACATGTCTTCTGTCTCTTGTTTTCAGTCTTTTGTCTCCTGTATTTTTGGTGTGAAAGCCACCTATACAACAATGTCTTTGCATATTTGTTTATTACTAAAAATACCTTAATTATAACACATATTTTATAAATAATAATCATAACAGCCGGAATACAATGCATTATATAAACCATTTTCCAATTAGTTATGTCTTTATTATCCTTTAAAAAAGTACTGCAACTCGTCAGGCTCCATTTCCTGAAAAATCCAATATTCTTCAATTGTTTTTGATTCTGATAAAAAAGGAACTATTGGTTCTACAGGATTCCGCTTGTGCTTAAATTAAAGCTAAATAACTGCTCTACAACTTCACTGCTTATGCCTTTCTATGATATTCTGCTCGGAAGACGGCTAAAACGACAATTTCGAACTTTTTGGGAAAAATTGCCAATTTTTGAAGTGCTATATCTCGGGACCTATTAGACCTAAGGAGCTGTGAATGCGCTCAAATTGTAGAAAATATTGTCTTCTTTAAACGTGTACAGATTAACTTTTTACGTAAATTGGATTTTTTAGAAGTTATAAGCCAAAATCGGAAGAAAGTCCGAAACAAAAGGTTTTTCGAGCACCACGCAGTTAGCACAGGTCTTTCGAAGCTGCAAACTTGGTTTCGCACTGTTGGTATCTATCCTAACAACATCCCAAAAAATCAGGACTTTGCAAATTTTTTGCGACCTAACGTGATTTTTGTGTCTACGGTGACTAGCCTAATACCATTTTACAGCATAGGTATTTTATTGTCCCATGCCTGTGTTCGACTGTTTGTCGGTTTAACTTACTCCTATTTTTAAATTCATAATGCTTATGATAAAAATAACTAAAATCAATAATATATTCATAAAATATTTATTTACAATGTGCAGTTATAAACCAATAGATTTAACATTAAATAACTTTAACTCTTTAATAATTATTGTAGATATTACCTCAAAAATTGATTTTCTTTTGGAAAGCGATTTGCATGGTTAAATGGGCTAAATTTTATAATTTATATAATAAAATAATTTAAATATAGTAGAGGACAAAGATTAAATTGAGCTTAATTAAAAGGTATTTAATTATTCATTGGAATTAATGAAGGCAGAGGGTTAGAAGTTTGATGTATTATTTAGTGAGGTAATCATTATTATTTAAAGTTTCTGAGTGCATAAGTATGTTTCTCCGAATTAAATTACTATTCGAGGTTTTAGTCTTCCAGATATTATTATTAATTGGCCACGTGCTTTCACATTTTATTATTTATTTATTCTTCTTTTCTTTGGGAGAATAAAGAATTTAAGTGTGACCAAGGTATACTTAATTTATGTGCTAAAAAGGTCTGTATTTAAGAGGAAACTTTTCTTAGATTTAATCATTATGCTGTATAAGATTTCTATTTTATTCTTTTGCTTCGCTACCGAATATCCCTATTATTTTTTTAATTTGATATGTGTATACAGAAGCATTAAAGTTATTTTAGGTATTAAGCAAGAATATGCAGATGACCGAGTTTTCTAAATTCCTCCTCCTTTATTTCTATAATCATCCCCTATTGGATAAAATAATTTGCAAAAATCCCTGATTAGTAATTGATTTCAATTACTGAAGAAACAGTTTCAAAAGTCAACTCTCTGGGAAGGAACTTTTCCTCTGTGTCCCCCCCCCCCCCCGTGTCTTATCGAGTTCCTGAGTTGAAATTAGAATTAACTTTTATTGATATAGGCATACTTCCTTCTGGGAATCCCTTTCGAAATCGAAAGTGTTAACTTCCTAACTTCAAATAATAATGGCACATAAAAACAAACTTTTATATTTATACATTTTGGTTGTGTGAGTCATCGGTAAGGTTGTTTGTTAATTAATCAATTTGTTAATTAATTAATTTATTATTATAAAATTGATATCAAATCCGTTTTAACCAACACTAGACTAATAATTATGAACCACCTAAACTTCGTAATATTGTTGACAGACCGACAGACAGACGCAGGCCCAAAAATGTCCCAGATTTCTGTCTTAAAATTTTTAAAATTGGAGACATCAAAAAAATTGTTCTTCAGGCGATCATACAGCTTCTGTTACTTTGGTTAAAATTAGAAGCAAAAGTGAGAAAAATTAAATACATAATTAAACAATAATTATAGGTCGTATAAGTAAAACATTATTAAAGTACGCTATAAAAAGAGGAATCTATGTGCCACACTAATTGGAAGACTATTTTAGTATTGAGTTGGCACACTTCTAAATTTCAGAAAGAAGAAAACATATATATTCAACTTTCTTGGCAAAAAAAAAAAAAAAAAAAAATTAAAAGATTATGGGTCACAACAAGCATCTGGGCCAATATGGTACTCTTTTCAAATCTAAAGTAATGTGAAGCCAACTCTTAAGTTTTAAGAAGGTCTGAGATAGATTGTGACAAAGGGGATTTTATAAAATAAAGGGAACTTCAATTTATACCCTTTTATGGTGATATTTCGCACTCCAAACTAAGGCAATTTAAAACCTCTATTAAAAAGGGTATTTTATGCAGACGATAAAAGCTGAAGTTTTCTTAGCCAACCCTGTGGACCTCTTTCAAACTTTTACCCGCTCTTAAATGGAAGAAATAATTTTTGCCTTTTTACTTATGCTTCTTGCATATTGAATTGGTTTTAATCGTATTTGGCTTCTACTTAATTTTTCTGCCAAACATTATTCACGGTGGTTTTCTGAATAATTCCATTTATGTTATAATATATTTGCTTTATTTTCTGAATTCTTATTTATCTAGTAATGTTACCACCCGTGTTTGGTTTACCTGGTCAAATTGACCACTTTTCATTGGTCCCTGTTTAACCATTATTAGGAGGTTCGTGAGTCAAAGCAAGCTTAAAAAGTTCCTCATAGAACCTAAATTCAGCAAATCTATAGGTTGATTATTATAGAGGAGTTTTAAATTAATGATCTTGTCGATAACTGAGTTAAATGGCTGATTCCTCCGCATTATAATGACCTATTGCTTGTGTCGATTGGGACTTACAAGTTATTGCTACAGAAATTAAGTCATTTTGAAAGAGCCTAACTTAAAATGGATATATTAATAATGGTGAGCTGATTTTGCTTCCAAGCTTACCGAAGGTAACAGAAGCACTTTGATCATTCTTCAGAATTATTTTTTGTATGGTCTTAAATATAAAAAGTATGATCCCCTCCTTAATATTCTTAATTTATTATCGGTAATAGTGAATTGAACTAAAGCTTTATTGTCCTAGACGTGGCTCCTGCATTAGACGCTCAAACGATAGACGCCAAGCGACTATCTCTGAGGACTCCTCTTCTGAGTGTGCCCATGTTACCGTTTTTCTAGCTGAGCGAATCTCATCTGCAAACTCAGAAGAGCGATTGACGCCCAGCGACTACCGCTGAGCGTCTATCACTGGAGTTGTGTCTAGGAAAACGTACATTAAAAGAGTAAAATTTGTCATAAAATTTTCAAAGAACTTTGACTGTGATTTTCTCCAATGTCTACAACATTTTTTGTGAAGACGTTGTTTGGTGGTCAAAGGACAGTTGATCCAATTAAAGTGATCAACCCATTTTATACAAAACATTAGCTATACTGTTTTTTTTTTGACAATAAACTGATAAACTTTGCTATTTGAGCTTTATCCGTTTTGACTAAGTTGTTCAAAATATCGGTTGACCCTACTAATTTTTTACCTAACTGATATAGAAACGTAGCTAGAGAAATATTAATTCATCAGATATTTACCTTTCCCGCAATTTGTCTGGTTCTTCGCTCGACGAGAGCCCAATTGCCTGAGTTTATTGTCTGCCACTGTGGTGCTGCATTAACGAAGAAATATGTTGCATGTTGATAGTTGGAATAAATGTAGTCGGCGTCAGCAGCCAAGTGCCCTTTAGCAAGGTACTGATCATTTTCCGTATACTCTTCCATGTCTAACTGTCGGTCGAACATTTCCTTTTGTTTGGCCTGCAACAAATAAAATATTTCTATTAGATGGAGCTGAGAATTTGAGAGTTTGAAGGTGGGGGGGGGGGGGGTGGCTGATGTGC
Source organism: Gerris lacustris (assembly GCA_951217055.1). NCBI lineage: Eukaryota > Metazoa > Arthropoda > Insecta > Hemiptera > Gerridae > Gerris > Gerris lacustris. Next base: position 24,352,595 of record OX578284.1, read on the forward strand.
TTTAAAAAAGAAGAGGGATTTTATTTTTTTTAGGGTCCATTATAAATGTTTTCCTCCCACTAAAAAGAACACTCTTTAAGATATCTACAATTATGTAAATAAAGCGTCGGTCTTCTTCAAATCCATCGTCACCTGGATTTCTCCGGAAAAAGTTTTATGATACTTTTGGCATAGAATCAAATAGAAGTTCAATGGTGGATATTTGCTTCTTCAGTCATCTAATAAATGATAACTAAGTAATGTTAACACTTAGCCAGTTCACGACCCTCAATAAAGATATGTAGAGGAGGTTTAGTATAAGTAAAATAACTGCAGGTAATATCCTAGATTAACTCCTAGATTTGAGTTATACCTCTGGACACCCTCTAAAGCCCTCCTTCCAACACACATTTTTACCCTCAACCTACAATAACGTGTTACAATAACAACTTTTGGTGAAAGTTTTGAGACACGAGTGACTTACCTTTCCAACATCTACTTAATCAAGAATATCAGAATTAATTTCGTACCTCTTTGGTTAAAACTACTTTTGGATTTGATTTTACATACTCTATCAAATTAATAATGAACTTTCAACTCATTTAATTAAAACACCGAAATACGTATTGGTGTAATAACAGCTATGCAATCATGATTTTTTTTTTAACATTTCATTTATTTTACGTTAAAGGTAAAAAATTTCATCTTTTTAATTAAAACACCGAAATACGTATTGGTGTAATAACAGCTATGCAAACATGATTTTTTTATAAGTTAATTTATTTTTTTTCAAGGTAAAAAATATTATTAAATTTGTAGGAGTTTATATTTTACTTTCTCATATGTGTAATTTCAAATTTTATAAAAAAAATAAAAAATTAGTATTGAGGTTTTGTGAAAATTCTATTTGAGATTTTGATGAATATAAGTCAAAAAATAATAAGTGGTTTTTAAATAACATCTCTTTCGTGTGGGCCAATTTTTTGGTGTACATGCTCAGGAAAATGGATTGTGTGATTGGTGTACATGTTAAAGAGGTGAAATCATCATACTCGAGATTTTGATTAAAAAATTAATCAAATTTAGTTCGTAATCCGGGCATTTCACAGGATAGACGCCACCCCACTTAAGCTACTTCCTATTTAATACAATGCTGGGTAAACACCAAACGTGGGGCGTCTATCGGGGTCTTTAATTTATTTACATTCTATTAAAATAAAAAAAAAAACTTTATGTAAGTATTAGAGGTGCGAAAAAAGTCTATTTATAAAATATATATATTTAGTGTAATTAAAACCACTTTTATACTCCGTCTAAAAAAAAAGAGGAAGGAAACTTAGTTAATGAAAAATAAAGGGTAAAACTATGTTAGAGTATAATCCTCTTAGTACTAGGGTAGATTACAGGGTGTATTCAAGCCTTAGACAAGGGTCCTGAATGGTGTAAAGTACAGACTCTATAAGACAATTTCACCAGGACCCTATCCCTACTTAGCCCCTAGAACTCAATTTACCTGTCACTTAAATTCAACTTTAACTCCTCTACTTTTACTTGTTGTTATATACATATATTTATTTAATTATTTTTATTTTGTAAAATAAAAACCTCAAAGTATCTTTGAAGGTCTTTCAGCGAGTAGGCTTTTTATTTTGTTCTTAGCCTTTTATTAAACTTTTTCGCTAGCGCATTTTGTTTCAAATACAAATTGAACTAATATAAAATATCAATTCTAACCATCTATTAAATATTTAAATAATAAGTATATAAGTATTTATCTATAACAAAAATTTGAATAAATATCATAAATTAATTTTAAGAGAACTCTTTGAATCTTTCTCCAATAAATCGTATTACTTGTAGATACATGTTAGTTATTTCTACAACTTAGTAGAGTACAGTGAAGTATATTTTATAGTATAGGATATAGTATTATTACTCATTTCAGTATACTTGTTAATTAGGAGCCCTCCCTAAAAGTTAGAGGTGGTTAGTCAGGTGATCTATCGTGTGACCTTTCATCCAATAATAGGATGTGAGAAAGTTATGTGCTAAACAAATTGGCAGACTATTGTAAAATATTATAAAAATCCATTACGAAAGAGACTATTATGTGATGTGGTATGTGGTGCGCTATTGACAAAAAAAACTAGTACCCCCGGTATCGCATCCACCGCATCACCACGCATCCTTTAACACTAGAAATTTGGGGTACTATTTAACCACCTCTAATGGGAATCACGGAAAAAATACCTTACGTAAAAAATGCCCAAGGAAAAAATGCCCACGGAAAAAATGCCCACGGGAGAAAAGTCCAAAATAATTCAACTTTAATCGTTAATGGTAGTTATTAAATATAATTAGTTAATTGTTAACGCTAACAAATTTTAATTTATTTTTAAATAGAATAATCATTAGGGGTGTTGTATTTTTGCAGTTATGTTACTATAAAAGTAACGGTACCTGGGGCCACTGGACTTATGATGCATCTTCGTTTTGTGAAAATTTTGTGTTTAATAATTGTAGATTAATTGTTGTATTAATTTTGTACTTTAATTGTAAATAATAAATGTAAGGCGGGATAAATGTAACTCTTTGTTGACAAAAAATAAATAAATAAAATCATTTTCGTTCCTATTGTGAGTAATTGATATAGATATTTTTTTATTTTATTTACAGTAAGAAAGTAAATGATTTCTTAAACAACATCTTTCATCGCCATCGCCAGATTTTACTTCTGCTAGTTTCATTATTACACATTATCATTTTGGTATATCATATATCATAAATTTTAGGTAAAAACCAAGGCAAGAAAAAAAAAAGAAATATGTTCAAACAGTTAACACATAATATTGTGTAGTGTATAATGTAACATATTGTAGGGATTCATTCATGGTGATTAGTGATACCTGGTAAAATCCCTACGATTCTAAAGAAGATGCATCTTAAGTCCATAGTAACCCCAGGTACCGTTACTTTTGCAGTTATATAAAGAAAAAATACAATACCCCCAATGGATTGTATTTAAAAATTGGTTAAAATTTGATAGCGTTAACAATTAACTAATTATATTTAAAAACTACCATTAAAGATTAAAGTTTAATTATTTTGGACTTTTCTTCCGTGGGTCATTTTTTCCTGGTCTTTTTTCCTTGGGCATTTTTTTCCTGGGCTTTTTTTCCTTGGGCATTTTTTCCGTGGGCATTTTTTCCGTCTACCCTCTAATGTTTAGGGAGGACTCTTAATTAACAAGTATCCACATGGAAATTGAAAATTTAGTTTTTTGGATTTGTTTCGATTCCTAGTGGGGTCACACTTATTTTTATTCATTAATAAATATGAGCACATGGTTTATTAATAAAATGTTACCTGATGTTTGATTTCTGACTAAGAATATTCGAATTCTAAGACAAACAAAATAGATTCTTGATTGATCATAATGATCATAGTGGGAAGCAAAAAAAGCATGATGGGAAGCACAATAATATAGCTCGGAAGCAAAAATATTCTTTCTTTTGTAATATTTTACCTTTACCCATATCATTGGTTAAATAATATAAATCTTATATACCATCATCAAAATCATTTATAGATTTTATTTTAGAATATTAAAACTAAAAAGATCCTGATTCTTTGTATAAACTATTTATCTCTATACATTCTAATACAATCTTACTTTCTTGTACAGGTTGGATATGTAGAGGCCCTTATATAGTGTCCGTATGCCTTCTTTAAAGCTTGGCCTGGAGTTGCCTTGTACGCTTCCCTCCAGAACAGTTGGCTCAACCACGTGCTGCACGTACCTTGTAGCTGAGACGTGATGATCGTAACAAGCTCGAAGCACCTTCAACCAACTGTTGTTGCCCACCTGGACAAAAAAAAGGCAATTTAAAAGGTAATTTAAATAAATTATTTAAAAGGCAATTTAAATAAATTATTTAAAAAGAAGGAGCACAATTGCCATTTTGTCTACTCGTATATTTACAGCTATTTCTTTAGATCAGCATCTGTATCAACTCTCTAATGATGTTTAACTAAACCAGCACCAAAAGAAACCCCTAACTTTATTTTGAATCTAAAATAAGGGAGGACTAGAAATAATGTAAAGTCAAGTTAGAAAGTTTTGGTAAGACTTCTTTTTAGAATGTAGCGCTCACTAAATAGATTTTCGTTTTAATTCCATCCTTACAGGGAAGTTATATATAAACTGGTTATCAAGCCCAGCCTAAACTACTGTCCTAAGAAGTTGAAATTATAACAAAGGTTTCTTAGTAGATAAGTAACCGGTTTAAAATTGTTGAAATTAGGGAAAGGGAGATAAAAAAGCAATTAAGATCATCACAAAACCCTGAAGCTTTTAAAGCTGTTAAATAGGCCTAAACCCTTTTGTAGATATATATAACCCATCCCATATCTACAATATTATCAATGTATAATACGAATTTTTAGGGGGGATTGAAGAAACTTAAGAGTAGGTATAGTCCAGGAGATAGCGTGCAAAAAAGTGTCTGACTAACATCAAGCTAGAATTTTGTGTATAAGTAAATGTTTTGGCGCCTTTTAACAATATGTGGTTGGTTAAGTTCGTCTGCGGGACATAGCTTGGCAATAGGCATTTGAAAAAAACAAACCGGAGGAGAGCGGTCGCGGTCATGTCCCACCCTTTTTGGTGAACAATGTGACTTTCATGATCCTGAGTACTAACTTAGTCAGTAGACCAAAAATCAAGTTGATGGTATTCTGTCACTTAATAGGAGGCCTCTTTGATTTGGAGTAATATTTGACCAACTAACCTATTAAGTGACTTGATTTTTTGTCTACTGTCTAATTTCGTCCTCAGGATCATGAAAATCACATTGTCCACCAAAAAGGGCTGGATATAGACGCTCTCCACCAGTTTGTCTTTTTCAAATGCCTATTGCCAAGCTATGTCCCGCAAACAAACTTAGCCGACCACATATTCTTAAAAGGCACCAGAACATTTACTTATACACAAAATTCTAGCTTGATGTTAGTCAGACACTTTTTTGCACGCTATCTCCTGGACTAGTATTTCAGATAAGCATGTGATTAATATTAAAAACTGGTAAGATTTCTAGACTATGGGCCTCCGTAAGGCGATCTAAGGTCCAGTCAAGTTAGAATATGGTAGCTCAGGTAATAGAGGCCCCTTTTTAAGGATTGCGTCTCCCTTAACTCCTACCTAAATATTTGTTAATATACTATGTTAACTCTAATATGGCTAACGTTACAAGATTGTACCACGGAGTTTCCAACTGGTATTAGACGATGGAGTTACCATTTATTGTATGATGATGCAACATTAAAAAAATATATTTTCCTATGCAACATTAAAAAAAAAATATTGTTCAATTCCTAAACCAATGTAAAATGTCAAGTCTTCGTATATGTGTCGTCTTCTTACTTGTATACATCTATACATTGTAAAAAAAAAAAATGTCTCATAATAAAGTCCACAACCTTTAAAAATGAAGAGCAACATACATTGGCAGTCAATAATAAATGACCACATTTATTCGGATGGTGTTAAGGCTGCGTAATCACGCAACCTGTAAAATTTTTATCAAAGACTAAGTGCGCTCGTTATTAAATATTATTAAGCTTTATAATAAATATAAATAATTCTTGCCTTTTAAAAAATTATATAAAACCCACAGTCCATTTTCCATTGGTTTATATAAAGGACCAGGTATTTATTTTTATTTATATTGTATTTTTAACTTTTTTGGGCCAGAATTTTTTTGTACTTAAAATAAATTTTTTGAAACAGTTGTTTCTGCAACACTGAACCGCAATGCGGGCTTATCTACCTTTAAATTTTTAATAAAATAGTCTGCCTATTAGTTTGGCTCATATCTTACTCGCGTCCTATTTCGTATGATTTAGTGATTTTATGTCTTTATTAACTATTATTGTCAAATTTATTTAATATTCCCGCGTTTTTTATATCTGTCAAAATTGTTTAAATTTTACGCATGAATTAAACTATTAAGTTCGCACGATTTAAATAGCGTAGACGGTTAAATTAATGTGGGAGCTATGTGCGGGCTACTTTCATCAAACTATCTAAATTTTATAAAAATCAGATGAATACTTTTGATGATATAGGAGTATTATAAATGTATGTTTGTGTGCATTTGGAAGAACAAAATGGATGCAGAAGGTTCTAAGTTGTATGGCACTAAAAACGGGCTAATTATGACCTAACATCCAAATTTTATTAAAATAGGACAAGTAGTTTTTAAGATATGTTAGTTCACAAAAATTGACGATGTCCGAAACGGATATCTGTCTTGGAGTTTTTTAAATTAGATCTATTACAAATGTTTGCTCTCCAGAACGATAACGTAGCTTCCGTTACTTCGTTAAGCTCAGAAGTAAAAATTAGTATTGTTACCAATTAGAAGTGATTTTTTTAAATTTAATTCAAAAGACAACGATTTACTCGTAAAAATTAACATCAGTATTTAGCAAATGACCATCAATTTAATCGAACCAATGATTGGGAAAAGCATATATATATATATTAACACTTAAGAACAATTGATATATGTCCCTTCATAATTCTAACAATACTACTTTAGGTTGACCTAGACTTTTTTATTAGTTTCGCGATTGAATTAATTGGTCGATTTTGTGAAATAAAAGTTAATTTTTTAAAAACAAGTAGATAGAAAATAAATTAACAATGTTCAGTTGTTCTGGTAATTAACACTTATGGATTGAAATTATAATTAGTATTTTTCTTTACAATGGTAATTAATAATACAGTTCAGGTCACGTAGTCTTGTATCATTTCTATAATTATTTTGACCTTGATCTTTCCATCACTTTATATATATATATATATATATATATATATATATATATATATATATATATATATATATATATATAAATGCATATATATGTATTTATCTATACATATATACCAAATCGCACACTTTTATATTGTAATCAAGGTGGGTCTACAAGGAATGCAGGAACGCATTGATTTATTTACCTACTTTATTATATTATAGTAGAAATACAAATGTATTTAGTTATTAATATATATCACTAATGTGTGTGTGTAGAATATTTATATTTAATATTGAATAAAATGTTCGTAATTTAATATACATATATATTCAATTTAGCCTTGTCCGAATTTAATTCTCTTATCTTTCTATTTTTATCATGATGCGATTTAATTTTTGTCAAGCACTTCTCTACACATATAACTTTCTTAAGAAGTGTTTATGTCACACTGCCTTGTGCACAATATTTTTATGAACCACTCCAACATAGATAAATAGTCTGCACAAGGCCGTGACAATAGTCAAAGCAAAGTGGAAGGCACAAATGTGTGAGAAGGTGCAAATGTTCATGTACATGACATCCGTAGGTTAATTAAAGTAGAATAGTCCTGTCCAGGACAGTAAAGTCATTTTCAAGTTATAAAATTTAAGACTCCGACATTTTTTATGTCTTATCTTTCCTTCTATTAGTTATATTCCTTTTAAGTATTATCTTGGAATGGTAAAAGTTATTGCGGTTATAAAGCTTTATTAACCTTGCTTAATTCTTTTTCCTTCGAGAGTAATCTTGCTTTTTAGGTTTTCGTAGATCATCCTCGAAACCCCACACTGTGCGGGTCCTGCCGCAGCTAGATGCGGACGCGGGCCCGCATTATGTATGACCTTAGTAAAACCACAGATCCTTTCACACGGCGAGGATGCTCGTCCGGGTCCCTATAGCTATATGCGGGCCCGCGTCCGCACTTATATCATTACTGGACTTGATTACTTGACTTGATCTCTATGTAGGTTTTCACACGTAGCGGACCCGCGTCCGCACTTGTTACCTATTGGGACATTGATCTCTATTGTTGTTTTCACACGTAGTTAGATGCGGGTACGGGCGCGGGCCTGCTCCGTGTAAAAAGAAACTGCGGGCCGCACCCGCGTGTTAGATGTGGGTCCGGGCCCGCACCCGCACCGTGTGAAAGAGGCCTTATACTGAGTGTGATCTGTCTGTCCGTCGTACTTTGGTTCATCCCCCGAACCGTTCACGCTAGAGAGTTAAAATCTGGAAATACTGGCGTAAGTTTTTGACTCACACAGGAAAAATATAGAGAAGTTACAAATTTAATTAAAGTATAGAGAAGTTAAATATTTAATATGCGCATGCGCGATGAATTGTTTCTTCTTTTTTTTATTTTCGGGAAGGTATAAAATGAAAGCTACTGAAGAGAGAGAAATACTTTTTTTTTTACAAAAATAACAGTGATGCTGCCCAAATAGAATGGGTTGCTAAACACACTCTATCGTGATCTATCGTGAGACATTATTTGAATTATAAAAATAATATTCTGTACAATTAATTAAATGACATGGTCAAAAAAATTATAATATATTAGCAATTAAGTTACCTTTAAACAAAGAAAAGGTCACACTGTCAAAACAAATCGATTTAAAGTAAAATAGGATAAAATTAAAGTAAGTAATATGTTTAGTAGATATGGTAGTTAATAATTCCCTGTGAGTCTAAAATAGGGGGGCGACCGCCCAGGGCCCCGCGCCTTGGAGGGCCCCGTGCCATAGAAAATTAAAATAAAATACTTATACTTTACAGGCAAATTTATAGTTTATAGTGAAGATTGTCGGCGGGGCCCCGTGCCATGTACAAACCATGAAATATTAGAATTAAAAAATTCAGTCGAATTTAGTTTACATGGTAGAGCCTAATACCTAACTACCTTTTCGCGGGGCCCCTCGCTATAAAAAAGTCGAATTAATAAGTTATAAAATATAGATTAATTATTTTTTATGTTTATAGCCCGCGGGGCCCCGCTCCATATAAAATTAAGTGTGTCAACGTCCTAGTGTTTCTCACCTTCCCCCTTTTCAAAATGATGACGATTTTTTTATTTATTCTGTGGGTTAAATTATGTGCCCCACCTATATCTAAACGTCCAATTTAATTAGGTTTTTATCAAACTGTTCCTTTTTACATTACAAAAACGATTTCGGTTGTAGCATCTCGATTTATTCCATTTTTTTTAATTTTAGGGAAAAGTATGAAAGGTTATGGTAAGTTTAGGTTGAGTTTAGTACTTTTTGACCTGACGTAACAATAACCTTCTATCATTACCCTATAAAACATGACATTTCGTGTATTTTTTTAAAAACAAATAAATAAAACACTGAATTTATCGAGATATTACATAACATTAATCGTTTACAGAGATATGTAAAAAAGACAAATCCTGTAAAAAGGAATAAAAAGTAATTGGGCCAATTAGTGCAGTTTTACCAATTGATGTCAAAGAGAAACTTCACCTTATAGCTGCATAAAAACGCTGTTTTGAGAGGTCATATTACAAAATATTTACAAAATTCCCCGGACCCCCCTTAAAATGTGTCTTTGAAAATTAAACTAAAAACTCGGCACTAAAATGGAAAGTTATAAGCTGAGAATATGAATTCTGGGAGTAAACTTAAAGTGCTCTAGTGTAGATTTCAAAATTATAGGACTGATCACAAATAACACAGCTTAACTTTTTATTTGCAATGATAATTTAACCATAAAACCCAAAATATCATGAAGAAGAATAAATAGTTAAGTATAACAGAGCTTAATTATTACTATAAAAATATTTCTTTTCGATTACGTTTGCAAAGAAAATGATAATATAATTTGAGGGGTTTATGTTAAAATAATATGTTAGATTAAAATCATGAGCAGAATTGTAATTATTTTAAAAGTTTTGAATTATTTTGTGAGCAAAAACGTTTGACTGGCCCTAAGTGTAGGGAATTAGCCGTAAAATAGGACCAAGTTATAAGTGGTTTATTATTAAGTTAGTTTATTGTTTTTTATCAGCAATCCCCGCTCTATCCTAGGGGGCCCCGCCATTTTGTCTTGCCCAGGGCCCCACAAGATCTAGATCCGCCACTGATTCCAATTACTTTAGAAGCATTTTTAAATTTTAACTTTTCATTGAAAACCAATCTGAGGTTTATCCTCTCGTAATTCTCCCTCCTCCACTGGTGTCTCATTCAATTCCTGGGTTAAATTGGAAGTATATTGTATTAATATATTCTCACATCCTTGTTTATAATTATCCATCAAAGTTATTTTACTAAGCGAAAATATCTAAATGCCACTGTAACCTAAACCCCTCCCCCCCTCTTTTTATTTCTATACACCCTCCTCTTGGATAAAATAATTTGCAAAAACCCTTTTAGTAATTGATTCAGACTGCTAGGACTAAAGGGAAATTCATAAAATCGTGTTTTGAAAAACATCAACGTATAAAAATGGCCGCCATCTTGTAGCAAGATGGTGGATCGTAAAAATTCTTGGCGAGCACCTAGTGAGCAGAGTCAGGGGAATTGGATTTCATATAATGTGTAGATTTTATTTTTTAGAACAGCTACAGAAGAAAAATTCACTTTGTAGAATTGTTTTAAAAGAAAATACACGCGGTATTAAATTGTGAAATGTTAAGCCCTTGTAGAAATTTCAAATAATTTATTTTTATTTTTTCAACTACTAAACTACCATGTTTATATTTTTCTAACTTGAGTCTTAGAGTAAATAATACTGTTCACTTTAGTAAGGCTTTTGATAGAGAGAAAATAAAAAATATAAGACTCAAGTATTTTTTCAGACCACAGTTGGTGATGTCGTGAAACATCCGTATACATATATACTCGCACCATACTCGCAAACACCATAAAACTGGTCTTAGCCTTGCAAGGCTTAAATAAACAGAGAAAAAAAAATCCTTTTTCGCTCTAGTTATAAGTCCTTCCTATATCCTTTTGCTCTATAGACCAGAGTCCTTTTTAGATATATCTTTTTAAACTGTCCTATTGCCTCGTAAAGTCTGTAACATTTCCAATTCTTTTATTGTTACGATGGTCTATTAAAACAAATCAATAATTATAATCCAATTTTATTTCCTCCTCTTTTTGTATTTGCGTGGCGTGGGTACACAAACTCCTCATGTATATATCGACAATTGTGACAATAAAGGGACGTTATGGTTTGGAAATAATTGCTTTAAAGCTGTAATTTTTATTGTCTAAATATAACTTCATCTTTATTTTTAGTACTTAAATCCGTATTCTCTTTTGAGTTCATTAATTTTTATTCTAGATTTTTTTATTTGTTTAAATTTCTCTTGTTATTTTTATTGAGACTGAGAGTGTCTTTATTGTTTTATTTTTGTTGTATTTTTGTTTTTATACTATGCTGAAGAGCTAAACAGATTAATGTTATTTTACTAAGTTTTTATTAGCTTGCTTTCTTGTTTGTTTGTTTGTATGTCCAGTACAAATCTTACAATCGACTTTTAACTAACTTCCCGAGTAGCTAGACATTGGAAACTTTTTGAATAGCTCAGAACCCGATCACAATGCATTATTTTAATACTTTTAGCCATCTTTCAGCCAAATTTAATTTGTTTTCAGCAAATTTTGCTGTATGGAAAATTAGTTCGGAAAAAATCCGCAAGTTATTTTATTTGTTTTGACATGACCCATATTTAAGATCTTCATTTTGATAGGTTCCACATTTATGATTTATGACAGAAAATTTAAAAACTTATAGTCCAGGAGATAGCGTGCAAAAAAGTGTCTGACTAACATCAAACTAGAATTTTGTATACAAGTTAATCTTTTAGCGACTTTTAAGAATACTTGGTCGGCTAGATTCGTCTGCGGGACATAGAACAAAATGGTGGAGAGCGGCCATGTCCCGCCAATTATGGTAGACAGTATGATTTTCATGATCGTAAGTACAGAATTAGTTAATAGACCAAAAATGAAGTCGATGTTATTTTCACACTTGATAGGTTAGTTATTCAAATATTACTAAAAATCAACGTGGTCACCTGTCAAGGGACAGACTAACATCAACTTCATTTTCGGTCAATTAACTAATTCTATACTCAGGATCATGAAAATCACATTGTCCACCATAATTGGTGAGACATGGCCGCTCTCCACCAGTTTGTTTTTTTCAAACGCCTACTGCCAAGCTATGTCCCGCAGACGAACTTAGCCGACCACATATTCTTAAAAGGTGCTAAAAGATTGACTTGTATACAAAATTCTAGCTTGATGTTAGTCAGACACTTTTTTGCATGCTATCTCCTGGACTATTACAGTATATAAAACGTTCTTTTTATCTTGAAATTATTTCATATTTATTTGGGAAGAACAAACAGTCTGATGTATTATTAGGATGTTTAAAATTAATTATGAATCAGGAGCATATTATGTGGTCACAATGAAAGATTGGAAGAAGAAAAATTTTAATTTAATTTACTATTTAATAGTATTTGTTCGCTTTTTTTGCCATTGCGAAGCAGCTTTCAGCTTTTAAAAAGCCCATCATCATTCCCACTAAGGGACAAATAGTGTAATAATATATAAACAACTGTTCAAGTAATTATGTTGAGTAACTTCAGGTAATTATGTGGAGTAAGTTGAACTAATTATGTTAGACCCTTGCATTGTTCTCTAAGTAATTGTTTCGACCTACACTGTTGAATATCTGTTTGTCAGTGCTGCTCAAATTCTTCATTATCAGTTGCCTGTGCACTGAATGCTGTAGTAAACGAACCGTCCCGTCTTGGAGAGTATAAGTTATATTCAATAAATAGCAAAAGCAATTATTCATTAAATTGTAAAACAGGATAATTGGTAAAGGCAGGAAATGTTTACAAAATGAAAAAAAAAAAAAAAAAAAAAATTAATCGATACTTATAATTCGTCTAATAAGGTTGACAAGATTTTTTTTTACTTTCTCATACGCATATTAATTATCTATAATATTATATCAGGTTTTGATAGATTTACGCGCATAAGATTCCCTGACTCCAAAAAATTGTTTCTTAAAAAATGTCGTAACACATGGAGCCTAAACTAATGAATCGATTTTAAGTGCTCCATAACAGTTAATAAATCCAAATGTCTTTTTAAATAATAAAACAAATAATTACTATTATAAAAATGTATTAAAAAGAATGCAATAAAGGAAATACACAAAAATTGTTTAAGTAGTTGTAACTTTAGACAAGTATAAGTGAAAAGAAAGAAAATGTTTAACTATATATGACGTAATTGATGAGCTAGACTTTAGAAAGGCTATAGTAATATTATGAGAGGACTTTGAAAGAGACTCAGAGTACCATGAAAGGATGAGATTGAGATAGAAGATAAAGGAAATATTGTTATACGAAATTGGAAGTGAGTTGACAGAGATCAGAGAATACTGAGCGGGATGAAGGACTTAACTAGACCAACTCAATTATATCGCCCATCCCTTGTGTTATCATCAGAACCGAATTCAAGACATTACTCTCGGCTCTAACTTTAACCTAATTCCATGCGTTATTCACGATGGAGATTATTTGGTGATGAATACAAAGGTCGTTTTGGCTAATACAATGGAAGAGAATGTCCAAGAATCATCCATAAACATTTAGTTACTCAAGGTCTAATTTGATAAGAAGTTTAGGAAAATTAAACGTACAATCTTAGTGAATATCTTAGTGAAACGAAAGTTAAGGGGAGCAAGAATCAGAAGTAAAAATAATTTTTGTAAAAATAAAATTCCTTCTTCAAGGTACGAAACAAAGAAATTCCTTGGTTTATCCCATAAAAAAGGTAACATACATTTCGGGACGTCGTTAAATCAAATCCTTGCTTCACTTTTGACTGATCCTTGCCATCTATATATCAATTTTATTTAATTATTTCAAAGTCGATATCCACCTAGTTTTTAGATACAATCTTAATAATTTAATTAAGTGTCCTAGAACTATTTTTTTTTTTTATATACATATTTTTCCTTTATCATTACTTTTGGCTTAGTATGAACTCCCCTCAACTACTCTTTCTTCTTTATCTTTATGGTTCAGTATGAACTCCCCTTTACTACTGTTCTTATCTTTATGTCTCAGTATGAACTCCCGTCAACTACTATTCCTATCTTTATGTCTCAGTATGAACTCCCCTCAACTACTCTTCTTATCTTTATGCCTCTGTATAATCTCCCCTCAACTACGCTTTCTTCTTTATATGTATGCTTCAGTGTGAACTCCCTTCAACTACTCTTCTTATATTTATGTCTCAGTATTATTTCCCCTCAGCGACTATTCTCTATCTTTATGCCTCAGTATTATCTCCCCTCAACTACTCTATCTTCATGCTTCAGTATGAACTCCCCTCAACTGACCTTCTTATCTTTATGTCTCTGTATGAACTCCCCTCAACTACGCTTTCTTCTTTATATTTATGCTTCAGTATGAACTCCCCTCAACTAATCTTCTTATCTTTATGTCTCTGTATGAACTCCCCTCAACTATACGCTTTCTTCTTTATATTCACGCCTCAGTATTATCTCCCTCTCAACTAGTCTTAAGTATTATGTTTTTGTCTCAGTATTATCTCCATTCAACTACTCTTCTTCGTTATTTGTTGCTTTTAAACCTTCTTTCTTCATCTTCTCTTCTGTTCGTTCTCTTAAAACATTGTAAAATACTGAAAAGAGTTATGATTTAACTCCAACAACCTTTTATAAAAAATCCTAATTTTTGGTAAAGAAAATATAGAAGCAATGGTAATCCGAGGATAAGGCAATTAAACGTGGTATTTTTAAGAATTTGTGAATTACAGTGAAGATATGAGTTATAGTATATAATTTTTATGTCTGTGAGAACGTAAAGAAATTTTTTATTTTTTTTATTAACCACAAAACTCTGTTGCCAAAGGCATTAAACAAATCAGATCATACAAAATTACAGGAAGTCTGTTTGAGTAATTTATGGATTAAGAATTACTAATACAATTTTTATATTTATTAGCGATGATTGTCTATATTAAATGGTATATTACCTGGAATCCAGATTCATATAGTTTAGCGTTAACTCCGCAAGGCATATGGAGTTCTTTCAGCATAGGTTTGACAGGATTCTTGCATGTAATTGTCTTAAGCGAGACTTGCCTTCCTTCAATGCTAAAACCACCATCACGCTCACATACTGCACTGCTTACTGCTTTACCACCAGACAGTAAATAATTGCCTGTGAACACAATGAGATAATGTAGCCATAAAACAATCGTTGATAGACGCATTATTTTATACCATATTTAAATGGTTTTCTAAAAAAGTTATACTCTCGCTGAATGGAAATAATTATTTATTCTGATTTCTTCCGTATAGCGATCATTATTTTTCTGTTTAGTTGTTCATGAAACAATACAAAAAATACATACAGGAAAGAACAATACAGGAAAGAAAACATATTTTAAAATAGATTAAAATATGTCTATCATTTATATAATCGAGTAGTGTCCCCTGGACGCACCTCGAAATGATTTGTTATTGCTAAGCTAAGGCAACTACATTTATTCCAATAAGAATAAATGTTTGTTTTGATTTGTTGGTCTTTAAATAGATATAATATCTTATCTATAATAACTTATTTTATTTTTTTTTTTAAAGATTAAGAATTTTTATTAAATTATCATACAAGAAAATACATAAATAATACACTGTTCATTCATCCCACCACTAGAGGGAAAGCCCTGTGCATAGGGTGAGGGTTTATTTCATTTACTTCATTTACTAAAATTAAATTCATTTACTTTTCTGAATATAAAATTAAGCCAGTTCCCAGGGGCCTAAGGGCTCGTAATTTATAATCTTAAATTAATGATGATGCTTATTTTTCTATGAAAATGTAGAAACACATTTTTGTGTTAAAGAAATTTTGAATATTTGGAAACACCAAAAAATCGATTTATATGATCATAATGCCCGATGAAATTGAGATAATTATTTTTAAAAAGTGCCAGGGGTTTGAAATAAGAAAAAAACTTGATTCATTACACGATTATATACCTATTATATACTTTTTATATACCTACTTCGATGGTCTGAGCTGGGGCAAGTAACAAACGGTATAAGATTCCACGAATCGACGGAAAAAATTTAAATCTAATCTGATTTCTATTGCGTCACATAATTAAAGTTACACATATTATATAATTATGGATGCACAGTATTTTACTGGCCGGACCACACATATCCGCACCGTGCCCGCACGACGGTAAAGGGAGGCCACACATGTCCTTGCCGCTTTCCTCTGTAAGACGACCTATTCTACTCAACTTAGATTATTTTTTATGCTCAAAATGTAAAAACGTTTAACAAACAGTGAATTAATAAGGTTTTAATTTACTTTTTTTATATCTCCATTCGAAAAGTAAAACAAAAAGAAACAAAAATATATGGTGGATGAGTGTATAATATGTGGTTAGGACATGTGTGGCCCGGGCCATTAGGTTTACAATATTTTTATGATAACAATCTTTTTAAAGGAAAAGTTAATCAATAAATAATATTGCATATACCCTAACATTTCCCACCATAAATATCGTTGTTTCTGATATATTGCTGACCTTGGCTTGATAATGATATATTGGTATCCAATTTTATCTTTTTTATAATCCCTTTATGCTTTCCCAAAAATTTAAACAGACCTGGTGGAGCGGATTTCTTCTTATTTAGCTTTCTAAAATTTGTTATATAAAGTATTTTATAATACATTCTAATGAAGTTCAGCATCATTTATATAATTTAACGCTCGAGTGGTCGCGGGGGGAGCGCGGCGCTCTTGTTTTTGTTTGAAATGCTCCTGTGATTTACAGAATTTTTTTTATAAGCATGTGACCTTGGGGATGTTTCAATCAACCCTTTATCTATAACCTACAGCAACCCCCACCCTGATAATACTTCTGTGTTTTCGGCATTATAGGTGTCGCGCATCGCTCCCCCCGCGACCTACCCCGTTACTATATTTTTAATTTTTTTTTTATATGGGAGGTTAAATTTTTATTATGACCGAGGAAAAGTCTACTGATCCAAATCAATGGCTTAAGTGGTATTTAGAGGAGGAAGAGCTAGATTCTTTTCCCAATCTCTCTTCTGATGACGATTGTGGGGATGAACCAGCAGTTTCTGAATACCGTTTCTGAATAACTTAAGTGTGTTTTAAATACTGACAACAGCATAAATATGTTTAAATATCGTGGGTAATTTACCAAAACCACAAATATACTAATCATTCTGAAATTTGTATGACATATGGAAAAATGCTCTATTTTCCGATGTTGAGGGTGATTTGGAAGTATGAACATTTTCCGATTCGTTGTTTTGGCAGAATACTAACGATATACCTTATTCACATTATTTTTAATAATAATATAGCTTTATAGTTCAGTAAAATCACGATAAAACAGATAAAATCATATATTCTTAGCAGGGGAGCGCGGCGCTCCCCCGCGACCAATTGTGTAAGGAACATGAGCGCGACCACTCGAGGGATAATTATGTACTAACCTTCACCATTACAAGCCAGAGTTAAATTCTCTCCTTTATGTAGTACTAAAGTTGGTCGATTTGATACTTTAACTGGCTCAGCTGGGGCAAGATCATCCGGTTTTAGATATAATGGCTGGTATTCCTTCGGCAAATCTTCACGTGTCTTCAGATGACATTCTACAAAATAAATAAATAATACATATAGGTAAATATTGTTAATATAAAATAGGTCTAGTTTATTTCAATAGTATCATGTAGAGATGCTATGGAATGGAAGTTAGCTTACTTGCTAACTTGTCAAGTCACATGTTTGCTATTGTCTTTGCTTTATAAAATATGATTAGATGTTTAACAATTGTGTATTAACCATATTGTGTTGTTATAACTTATACCTATTATTATATTGATGTCTGGGCATTAGTGTATTATTATGCCAGTTTTTATATAATCTCATTGAACAGATTGATATTAATGTAAAATGGCAACAAACTTTATTGTTTTGAATTCAAACTGGTAACTAACTAACTCTGTGGTGTAACAGCGCGTGAAGGACCTTAGGCCTGCCAAAGGGTGTATACAACAATGTATGTATTGAGTGACACGGGGATAGTGAATCGCTCCATCAGCTATATAAATCGCTTAATTGGCATACACATCCAGTTAGTCACCACTTCACATACGCTTGTATAAGAGAGCAGTTGGCTCTCCTATAAAGTTAAGAAGCATCGGGACAGCTAACTTGCTGTCGTAGTCATCCATTAACTTAGATGGATGACCGTGTAGTCGTGGTAATCCATCCAAGTAGATAGATGGATATTTTATGCAAGCTACCAAGACCCCATGTAGTCGTGGTCATCCATCCAAGTTGATAGATGGATCTCTTATATAAGCTACTATAAGACCCCAGACCCCATGTAGTCGTGGTAACCCATCCGAGTTGATGGATGGATCTCTTATACAAGCTACCTAAACCCCCACGGGAAGCACTACTAAAATTATTTTTTCCCCGCACTAACTAAGATTTGTATCATCGATTGAAATAAATAATTCAGTCAAGTAAAACTTTTTTATTTGTTTTTTGAAACGTTATGGGCTTAAAACTCGAAAGAAATCCGTTATCCTTTATAATTCAAATATTGATGTTAATGTTGTGTATGCCTCGTCTTGCAATGAATGATATCTGCATTTAGAACTACCTTATATTTTATTTTATTTATTTATTTTTCCCTCATGTTAGTTTAAAAAGAATAGAATCTCTCAAATCCTTTATTCATTTTTCTTTCAGAAGAAAGCTATTTATTTAATTTTGACATTTCATTTATATTCTTCTCAAACGAGAATTCTACTTTTGTGCTAAACCTTTTAAAGATTTCCATTCTTTGAATGACGAACGTTTGTTGTTTTTTCTTCTTCTATATGAATCTCAGGAGTGTCTTTTTTTTGAAAAACTAGAAGTCCCAGCATTCTTGGCGTCTCCTAATGGCGTGTTTACACTGAGAGAATCCTAGAGAAAATAAATAGTCTTTGATTTCAGGTCTTTCAATTCGAATTTCATTTAAAACTAAGAGCAAAAAAAGCTGCATTATTCATCATTCTGACATTTTTTCTCATCAATTTGTTTGATTAACAAATCTTATATCTGATAGTATTTTTGTTTCTTTAAAATTAAATTGGCATTCATATAATTTATTTTCTAATATAGATAAGAACTATTGGTTTGTATAAAATATATTACTTTAGATTACTTGTTGATGGATCATAAAGGTGAGTAAAATTAGCAATTGGTTAATTTAAAAAAAAGGTTGTATTTCACCCATTACGGGCATCATCATATCTCGAGTCATTGATTATGTAGAATTTTACATATTTTTTTATATACAATTTGAATAATAATAAATATAAATAATTGACATGATCCTCATATTATTTGTGCCCACTACAAGTAGTCCTAAATTATCAAAGAGCAAATTAGTACGATTTATTCTTCAAATGAAACTATATTACTTTATTCTTTTCAGATTTTAATTGTCCTAAAACTTCGAATTGAAATTAAAAAATGACAAGATAAAATTAACTTTTTATATACTACGTTTTTAAATTTTCTGTCATAAATCATAAATTTGAAACCCGTCAAAATGAAGATTGTAAATATGGGATATGTCAAAACAAATAAAATAACTTGCAGATTTTTTCCGAACTAACTTTCTACACAGCAAAATTTGCTGAAAACGAATTAAATTCTGCTGTAAGATGGCTAAAAGTATTAAAATAATGCAGTATCATCGTGTTCTGAGCTATTCTAAAAGTTTCAAATGTCTAGCTACTCGGGAAGTTAGTTAAAAATCGATTGCCAGATTTGTACCGGACAAACAAACAAACAAACAAGAAAGCAAGCTAATAAAAACGTAGTAAAATATCATCAAAGATTACAGCCATTTGTGGCTGTATTAATCCAGGAGGCCGAGACCATGCTAATTTAAGATTTAAGGTACTGAAGCAGAAAAAGTTTTGTTCAAACTACACCTTAAGAAATCAATTCCTAAATACATTCTACAATAATTAATAAGATAAGTAGTAAATAATATGTGGAATGCTAACTCTTGTTGGAATTGTTAAAAAATTACAGGGAACATCCTTCGATTTTTTTTTTTTTTAGAATGAAAGCGGAAACATTCTATATTTAACATTTTAAAATGAAAAAACAAATTAGAACACGTTAACATTTTAAGAAAAACATATTAAGATACAACTTTAAAAACAATTTAAAAAAAAACAAAATCGGCCCAAAGAAGAGCAAATGAAAAGTATTTGTATATAACCAAGAAAAAGGTTTCATGAATAACTACCACAGTCTGAGCGTAGAATCTAAAACTAGCTTCCCGCTTCTACTATGGCTACCCTGCTTTAACTACAATTACACTTTTTAAATCCCGCCCTGTTTTCGGCGTCTGAACCTGTTTCAGAACAAGCGTACTCTTTGTCTGTATCCTAATATACAATGTGATAATACATTATACAAATATTCTCTGCTTTCGGTTATCAAAAAATCTGATTAAAAAAAAACAAAAACAGTTCATCTCCGAAGTAAATATCAAAAAAGGTCTTATCAAAAATTCACTATATACATCTATCAATAATAATTAAATTATTAAGGTAGAATATTAATTATCATTATATAAATAATTATAATTCTATGATTTTAAAATATGTCATACTTATTATTTAAATTAAATAAGTTAAGGAACATTTTGATTTGTTGAGTTGGTAGTACTAAAATCCGAGTGATCGGCAGTAGATGTCGGCCATATTTGAGTTCACATTAATTAATTTTCCTTCAGTTTTCCAGCTTCCACTTATATAATGTAATGTTTAAACGGATTTAATAATTTCATTTAGAAATGTGAATTGTGTTCGAGTTTATTTAATTTAAAAACCAGAATGGATTAATTGAGTTCATTATTGTTCGGTAATCGAAAAGTTTAAACATGTTATATCGGACGCATTATAATTTTATTATTAGGTTTACGTCTTATGTAATTTTTACCGTTTCTTTTTATTAGTATAATGTTTATCAATCTTTGGCTGTGTAAATATTAATATTATTTACATACAGTGACTTTTAGCCAATGTTTCAATGTTATTTTTCGTTTTATTGTCGGAAAATTTTAATTTCGGTCTTTACGATTTCGTTTTTCCCCATTTTCATATTTTTTTGCATGTAAAAGATAAAATAAATCAAATTGGATGAAATGTTAAAAGGATTTGCGTATGGTGTTTTTAAATCGTAATATATAAGTGAAACAATGTGTATTTTACCCGTGAAACGTGAATTGACTTGTTCGTTTGCGTTTATTTTTTATCGTTTCTCTTTTGTAGAACTTAAAACACTGTCGATGCCACAAGTAAGTGTTTACTTATTGCACTATCTTATCTTCTTAATTATGTAACAAAAGACACTTGTATTATCATTTATAACGACTTTGAAGGGTTCAGGTTATGTTTGGACGTTATATCAGTTCACACTTATAATGAATGAGTTGATATTGGTTTTTTGGTCTACTGACTAATTTTGTACTCAGGATCATGAAAATCATATTGTCCACCATTATTGGAGAAACATGGCGGTTTTTCGAATGCCTATTGCCAAACTATTACCGCAGACGAACTTATCCGACAACATATCTTTAAAAGGCACTAAAAGATTAACTTGTACATAACATTCTAGCTTGATGTTAGTCAGACACTTTTTTTGCCCGCTATCTCCTGGGCTACTAGCAATAAGAATATTTCTACAAAAGATTTTAAACAATTATACTGATCTAGTCTTCTTTTCTTTGATTTGATCTTGCGATTGATTTCATCATGATAAAAACTAAGCTATTTTTCAGACCTTGAAATAATCCTCTTTTTTAACTATTTCCAGATTTAAGTCTTTTCTCTACCAATTAAATGATATTGTAGAGTATCAAAGATATTTCGCTAATATCCTTTTCATTTGACAATTGTTTAAACCAAAGCATGTACGGAGTTCTTCTTCAAGCAGAAGTTTCTACTTTTGGACATATTTACCTTTATACATATTAACTAGGCACGCACTTACGTGTTTTATACCAATATAATATGACATAAATATGACATATGACGGCTCTGTTATATAAAAGTATGTATCAGTTACAACTTAGAAATCATTGTCGAAACTAAAATTGTTATTTTGTGACCTACTAAAATTTCTGAGTAATGTTCTCCCTAATTCTATGTGAACGCTGGACGTTTTTACAGTTATAATCAAGATTTTTTATTCTGTTGGATCTCGACCTCGAAATAGATCTTTTTAAAATACTCGATTTAATTCAGCAGAAATGATTATTATGATTTAGTTATGATGCACACAATAGCAAGATAAAGCATGTTTTATAAATAGATTAATACTGTAGAATGTCTTTTCTTGTTTACTCTTGTGCCCACTTTATTCGCTTTCTAAGATAGACTAAGATACATCTTATAAAATGAGTCGATCCCGTATCTACTTAACCTAACCTTTTCATTTCACTTCCATTTGTAACCTTCCTTTGTTTACTTTGTGTTGTCTCAGGTCCCTAGGTATTTTACTTATCTGTCTTCTTTTCTTTATTGACGTAATTTATGATTTCTTACTTTCAAAAATTCCACAGAGGAAATTCCTCAACTCCTTAAATATAGTTATATCTTTACAATAGAAATATTGGAAATTTACTTTCTTCTAGATTAGAATTAAATTACTATGTTAAGTAATTGTTATATAAATGCTTCTATAATTTCCTTTAATAATTCTATAAAGAATTAGTTTTTTTTATTAATGATTTAATAGGTTTGTTCCAACCACACTTCAAACTGGGTTGAAACTGTCTGACGCGTGCGCATCGGACCACACTTGATCGTTTTTCGCTAATTCGCATGAGTCATACAGTTTGGAACTAGTTAGAAACTAGTTTGATGTGTGGTTGGAACAAACCAAATTATTTAATAAATTCACTAGTGTTCAACATTGTGACTCTTGGACAATGTAGTCCGTCAGCTGAATTCCTCCTTTGCAAAAATAGATTATTAAGCTAATACTTGGGAAAAAAACTTCTCCTCAGGATGTAAAGCAGGCTTCACATGGGAACCTGGTTCACCGATCTCTGTTCGCAAGAACCAACTTCAGGATAGCGAGGATCAGTCAAATGTAAAATTCAAAGTGTTTGCTTAGCCAAAGTTAAAATGGGCCATTATTTGTTGTATTCATCGAATTTCATTCTTGTTATCCCCTAAAGAAGGAAATGGTTTTTTACTTTCTCATATAAAGAGAAAGTATTGTGATGGCGCGAAAATTCGATTTTGAGATTTTGATGTATTTACACGTTTTGAGGTCCCCTGAGTCCAAAAAAGTGGTTTTTAAAGAATGTCTGTCTGTCGTCTGTCGTCTGTGCAGACGCCTAGAGCCTAAACTACTGGGCCGATTTTGACGAAATTTGGCATACATGTTCAGAAAAATCATACCCCTAGGCGAAATCGAGAAATTAATTTTATCTCTAAATTTAGGGGCGCTAGCCCCCAAAACTCTGAAAAAACGTGAAAAAAAATTATTCCTCAAAAACGGTTCCGACGATTTTGATTAAAAAATTCTAAAATATAGTCCATTTAAATACGAATCTAATGATATAATCCGTTTTCCCGGGAAAAATCTAGTTCCTGAGAAAATAGCTTAAAACGCAGACTTTGAGAGCCCGGATTCGATTCCCCGCCCGGGAGAAGTTATTTTTATGGTAATTTTTGATGAAATGTTCAGTAATAATTAAATAGACGTACGAAAACTAATAAATAGAATAAACTGGGCTGTGTAATTATGAACCGTATATGAGAAAGTTTGTCTGAGTTGTCTCCGACCGATTTTTTCTGATACATTGGTTGAGTAACAACTTGGATTTTGACTTTTGACTGATACTCGCTATCCTCAAATGTTATTTATAATTCAAGTCAAAATTAACATAGCTTTTAGTTATATATTTATTTAGCCTAGTTATAAACCAAATAAATCTATGTATAAAAGTACAAGGGGACCTTTTTAGGGTTGCTGAAAAATTATCTATTTAAAATGGTCACTCTCTAGTTAATGAAGGAATTTTTTAACGAAGTAAATGTGAAGTTGCGGAGGGCTATTAAATGAATAATTAATGCAATTTATTGACTCTTAGTCAGTACAACCTTTGATATTTACGTCCGGCAAGCTTAACGGGAGATCTTCATTCAATATTCTACCAAATGGGAAGTAATCGTTGAATAATTTACAACTTTAGAGTATCTCGGTCCCTAGATGTTCTTGTTTTTAAAGGTAATTTCTAAGCGCTACCTTAATTTCTTTCTTGATGATAACTTTTTGTTTAATTATGGAAATGTATAGACGGTTTGATTAATAAAAAAAACTACTTAACTAATACTTGGTTCTTTATTTCCAAGTATAAATTTAAAATAATTAAAATTTAATTCAGAGACAGAATAGACACACTCGAACACCTTTCATTAACTGCAATTTTTAATGTACAAAATACACATAGAATAACTGAAGAACTTTTATTCTTAATTAACTATCTTTCCTATTCACTAGTGCACAGTAATTTTATATTAATTTAAAATTATTATAATATTGTTCTTTTGAAAACATACTCGACAAAAATTTTAAATTATATAAAGTATAAAGTAAATCTTAATAAAAAGAAATGACAATCGATTTATTGTCAACAACCCATTTATAGACTTTTTTAGTTACAAATAAAGTGGTTGAATGTTTAGGCTTAGATGTAAAACTAATGTTACCATTACGCCATTACACGAAATACTTGCTAGAAAAGTAGTACTTATGTTATACTTTATTACGTTATGTAGGGGTCAAGATAAACAGTTATCACGCGTTACTCCTTTAGTTATATCCAAAGTGGTTGAATATTTGGACTTTAGTGGTAGACTAACATGTTACCACTAAATACACATTTTATAGATGTTTCATAAAATACTAGTCAAGTCACGTAGTGCTTACGTTATGAGTTCATAAGTATGCTCGACAAGAGAAGTAGTTCTTATGATGTGGTACTAATTAATGGATTATTTCTGATTGCTCTTGCCAAGTAGCTCTTCACAAAGTAGGTTATAAAATAGACTGCCAATTAGTGTCACACATAGCTTTCTCGCATCCTATCACGTACTTTATTGATTTTATGCTTTTACTAGCCACTTTTGTATAATTTATTAGACAAAAAACTACCTGTTATATCGTTTCCCCTTTTTTTTAATGTCAAAATTGTTTTGATTATTTACATGAATCAAAGTATAAATTTAGCAAAAGTTGGAGATCGCAGACGGTTGAAATTAATTTGGTGCTACCTTCGGGTTTCTTTTTATAAACTATAACAGTTTACTTTCGACAAACCATCCAAATTTCATAAAAATCAGATAAGTACCTATAGGTGAAAGGAGATGATATAGGTGAAAATAAATGGATGTTTGTGCGCATGTTGAAGAGAAACAAATTGGCGCAGAAGGTTGAAACTAATATGGGACCATCAATGCGCTAATTATGATCTACCATCCAAATTTTTATTAAAACCGGACGCGTAGTTTTTAAGGTACGTTGGTTCGCCGAAATTGAGCTACAAACAGACACAGAACCAAAAATGTTCCCTGATGTCTGAAACGGATTTCTGTCTTGGAATTTAAGCAATCGAAGACATAAAATATTTTCGTTCTTCAGAGCTGTCACATAGATTCCGTTACCTTCGAGAAGTTCGCAAGTAAAAATGTCATTTACATGTCCTTTGTGGAATTTTAAAAATATACCTACATGAATACATCAATTTAAATATCATAATATCTGGCTGTTGCTTGCTTCTTTCACTTGCAATCTTCAACATCAACCTTGATGATGAGACATTTCATTGATTTCCCTCAAAATCATTTACAACGCTTAATATGCCACCAGGCGGACACGAATTATTAAGTAATTTTTTTTTTTTTTTTTTTTTTTATTACTTTTTTTACGAGCCCCTAAACAGCAAGAATGCCACAAGTAGGGCGCTCAGAAATACATATAATAAAATATGAAAAAACAAAAATAAATATTTAACAGTGGTGAATCAAGTGGTCAATAATTTAGTGGTGAATAAAGTGGTTTTAGATTTAGCTTGCCAATGGCTTATACATGGATGACACGGCGTGGTCGCTCCATCATATATATACATATTGCCATATATACCAAAAAAATTGGCATTCTGCAAACGGAAGGACGTCACTTTACTTTAGTACATACTACATACCTATATATATACAGGGTGGAGAAAAAAAACGCACTTTTTTTAACACTTATAGCTCAGCTTCTGTAATAGATAGTCTGAAAACTACATTATTCTACTTTAAATTTCGTATCTATAACTTAAAAAACTATTAGGTAAAAGCCATGCAATGACGGTTTGAATTAGTGTCTTATAAACAGTCGTTGTCCGGGTAGTAATCGTTGTCTTTTATTATAGTTAAGATAGAATAAATATGATCTATGGAGAGGGGGGGGGGGGGGTCTTGGTAGGTAAGTGGGAGGAGTCCCTCAGTGTTATCACAAACAAAGAAGATGTGTTAACTATAATGTTGCCTGAAATTGAAGATCAAATGCCAAATTACACGTTTATGCTAGATCTTACCCCGTCCCATCGCTTTTTGCAAACAATTGAATGATCTGCGACAATCAACTATTGCTGGGGCCATATCCCACTGGAGAAGAGTTCAAGCTGTCGTAAATGAACTTGGAGGACATATTGAACTCTACAACAGGTAAATCTGTAAAATACGCATTGGTTTTCTTTTTGTTGCAATTTTGTTACATACATTTTTTAAATACGTTTTCAAAACTACCCGGACATCGACTTTCTTTAAGGCCCTCCTTCACACCGTCATTGCATAGCTTTCATCCAATAGTTTGTTAAGTTATATACATGAAATTTAAAGTAGAAGAATGTAGTTTTTAGACCCCGCAAACCCCATGTCTCTATCTATAACAGAAGCTGAGCTATAATTGTTGAAAAAAATGCGGTTTTTTTTGCCCACCCTGTATATATTTTATTGTTTATTAAGATTAACATTAAAGTTAAACCATTGTGGAGTTAAATGTTCCATACTCTAAAATTTATAAAAGAAAAAGAGAATAGAATATTATGGAATATGAAACAAATACAAATGGAATCTCTATTCTATATCTCCATGCGCAACATAACATAGTTTATTTATTCGTAACAGTAACATTAATGTAACTACAGAGGGAGATTCATCTTTTATTCAAAACTGCCCTTTACAAGAGATTTCCTTCTAAAATTACTTTTTTTTCGAGGGGAATGATAAACAAAAAAAAAAAAAAACAATACAAAAAAATAATATTTTGCCTCTAAATCCCTTTCATAATGGATTGAACTCCCCCAGGGGTTAATTTTTGTAGGAATTAGGATGTTATGTTTCAATATTGAAGGTCTTGGGTTTAAAAATAGTTACCTTTTGTAATTTTAATGAAAAAAAAAATAAATGGGGGAAAAAACCTACTGATATTCTACATAAAATATTACTTTGAATATAATTTATTATTTTTAAGGTAAATTTGATGTAAGTTATTGAATTGATAATAGAATATACTTGTTATTTTTGTTTTGTTATTATTGTATGACAAATAATAACTTTCAACAATGGTTTATTAACAAAACTTTATAAAATGTTATTTCAATAATCTTTTTTATTTGGTTTTGGAATTAAATCTGATGCGTTGAAAAGTAAGACATTTAGTGAGACATTATAGTTTTGACTTATTGGCCTAAAATTTGGCAAGCCGTCCACTGGAACCGTGTTTGGCCAAACATGGCATCGGCCATGGGCGGCCAAACTAGGCCGATCGACAAAGAAAGGAACCGCCGACCATTGTGTCCTATGGGGGTGAGTTCGGCCGTGCACGGGCGAACTCACCTTCATGGAAAGATCCGGATTTCATGGAAATTTTCGGCTTTATTCGGCCGAACTCCCTCATTAGTCCTATCCACAGCTCCATTTTTAATTTGTTTTTATTCAATCTTTTGTTCAATTTTTCTGTAAATATACCTATTTTGTTTTTAAATTTAAATTTAAATGCAATGTTGAGTACCCACATATTTGATTTTAGATAATTTAGCATGATTTTATTTCTAATTAATTTTATTATAATACTTATCTATGTAAACATCTAAATTCAGGGGGAGTGTTGTATATATGTATTTTATGTACCTACATATTTAGATTGTATGTAAGTAAGGAGAAGGAAACCTAAGTCTTATAACCTTCATATACTTTTGCTTTCCTCAGCGCGGATGTACTTTGGAACACAATATCATCTCATCCACTAAAAAACTATTCCAACGAGAAAATTTTAGTGAATCTAGAGCTAAAAAGTATCGACAAGAACCGAAGTGCACTGTGGTCACTACGGACAAAAAACCGGCTCCATTAGCATTAGACGATCGCTTGGCCGTATAGCCGGCTGTCCGTTAAACGGCTGTACATTATTCCACTGGAATCGTGTTCGGCCGAATTAATGTTCGGCTAAATTTGGATTCAGTGGACGGCTAGCCTTGATACAAAAAAGGTCAAATTAACAATAAACCTGAGGGGTTAGTACGGCGGCAACCGCTTACTAAGAAACTAGAGAAATCAAAGATCATGGAACCTGTTTTTGTTATTCTTGGAATTATTTTCATCTTAGTAGAAAGTTACATTATTAAGAATTATTTAATTTATTTTAGGATTCTCTCTTTTTATCTCTTTCCTCCTAAATCTAATGCTACTGCCCAGTGTGGCCTGATTGCTAGGTTCGAACAAGTGGTTCGTCCTTCCCGTCTAACCACTACAACTACTAAGAGCTCAGTCTCAACGACTTATTTCGGTTTTTGCCGAAAACATAATATACATTTGTAAAACTACATACGTAAAGCTAGACAAAATATAATGGTGTTTTGAAGAAATCTAAATCAAAACAAATAGATCCGAACACTTAAAAGGAATAAAATATGTATCACTTAACATTGTAAAATGAAAGCAATTGACTGGCAAAATTGTAATTTTAATTACTTGATTGCTACATGCTTACTTGATTGTAACTGTATTCTCAAATAATGTTTGGCTATTATTATATATACATATATATATATTTTTTTTTATTATTAGAGGAATTATATGTGTGTTATTTCATTACTAAAGTAGCGTTTTTGTACAATACATACTTTCTACATAATTGGCCGTCTCGAGTACTATTAAGAAAAATAGCAATTTATAAAAATTAAAACAAATCTAAATTTGATTTAGTTTTAAATCTCCCCGTTGCCTAACCGAACTCAAATTTAGTGATTGTGATAAGGGTTAAGGAGATAAATTAATTTTCGTTAATTAAACAGTTTCTGGTATCTTTTTCTGATATTACAAGCTTCGATTTATAGGAACGGTCAATGAATGAAGAGATGGTTATGTAGGACAAAGTTGTAAATCAATAAATCTACGATATGAAGGGTAGCAGAGAGGGGTAATAGACTACCCTTTGGTTTGACACGGTAAATGTGTTTAATGTTTAGGTGAGGTGTTAGTATAGCACCAGGTTGTTAGCAAAATGTTGGTGTGCAATATGCTATAAATTTATCAGGGTGGCTCGATCCGTAAGCATATAGCGTGTAAGCACTACATCATTATCTATCACACCCTGCACTCATACAACATCCGATATACTCACACTCTTCCTTGGTGATTGTAAACTGCTTAATACTTTAGCATGGATCCATGACGTTATAATAATGTCATTTTACTTAAAGAATACCTTGTTATGGGAGAAATATATAGATTTCCTCCTTTTATAAGATAAAAACGTTTATTTTAACATAGTTAGGTTAATATTTGGCTTAGGAAGGAACACAGAGTTCTGGATTTCTATTCTCTCTTTTAGCCTTATGAAATCATATTGAAAATTGTGTTATAATCAACCGATAATGTTGAATTCTTTTAATTCTCTTCCTTTTGACTTCTGCATTAAAGTTAAAGAGGTTAAAAATCGCGCTAGTGATTTTTTAATTATCTAATTATGGAAAAATCGAATAAATAAAAAATTAAATTACTTGAAAAATATGCTAGATACGACAATAAATATACAAAACTTGTCTTGTAGCATTTGAAAATAGTGTTTTAATCAACTTAAAGAGCAACTTTTTTCAGGGCAAGTTCAGTTAGTTATTTTCTAACTGATGGTTTGCTGATTATGTCCAACTAACTAATCAATTTTTATCTTTGAGTTTTATTCCCCAGTTTTTAAGAACTATACCCTGAAGAAATAATGTTATATCTAGATAACTAAACAGATAAGAGATTGAATCACGTAATAATGAATTAAACAAATCGGTCCGAGACAACTCAGACAAACTTTCTCATATTACTTCATAATTATTTCTTTAGTCACAACTACAATTTTACAATTTTTGAGCTAAAATTAATTTCTCGGGCTCTTCTGGGTGTGTATGATTTTTCTAAACTGTATGCCAAATTTCGTCTAAACTGGCAGAATAGTTTATGCTCCGGGCGTCGACCTACTACGTACAGTCATTTTTTTGGTCTCAGCGGAGACCTCAAAACGTGTAAATCCATCAAAATCTCAATATATAATTTTCGCGTCGTCACAATACTTTCTCTTTACTTTGGGAAATTAAAATATGGTCATTTGATCAGAAGTAACTGAAATGTGTAAAATCGGTTCTCTAAGTGTAGAAAAAGTAAACTTGAAAGAGGAAAAAATCAGCGTCGAAGTTGACTCTATAAGGTCTTAAGTTCTAAAGGATTAAATAATATGATTACGTTCAAAAACTTCTGCCCCTACTCCCACCTTTTCTGGCTAACTTTATCTCGTGTCACTAAGTTGTCCATTTGTGGTGGAATACTGATCATTGGCGTAACTAGGATAAAAGTCTAGGGTGGGCAAAGCCCCTGGGGGGGAGGGGGTCCTCCCCCAGAAAATTTTGATATTTCGATACCCTAAAATCTAATTCTAAAGGTTCTTTTTACCTAATAAAAATGTAGGTACATTTTAAAAAGTATTGAAAAATGTATGTAAAAATAAGAAATTTAAATCTTCTAGTATAAGAAATAAATTGTGTACTAATATTAATTGTACTAATATAAATTTAAAAATGTCCCAAGTACTTTTTTTCGAAAATATTTTTGCACACATTTGGTACATTTTAAAAGGCCTTTCCAACGATACCTCTGTCAAATCGGCACAAAGCCCTTTCTGGTTGCGGCTAACCAAGGAGGACGTCCTTCACATAGACAGCTCCCGAAGTAGGAATCGGAAATATAAAAACAAACCGGAATCTTAAAGAGGACAATTTGACCTTAAGTCCGGTACCCTTTTGAACCCCGTCCGAATCAAATTGCAAACGGTATGTAAGGTCAAAATCGAAATTTCGGAAAAACACGATTTTTGTGAGTTTTTTGGTGAGGTACTGGACTCCCCCCGTGAAGGTACTAAAAAAAGGGGGATTGCCCTTACCCCTTGAAGAGCATACGAAGCAGAGTAGGAGACTACTTTTTTTTCTCCGTATGTACCTCTTATGTACCATCTTGAAGTACCTCGAACTCGGAATTTAAAGAAGTAAAAGTATACCATCAAGTTTAAAAGCAAAACGCGGTGAGCAGCATTTCATAGGCTTTTAAGGCATAAAAGCCCAATGGCGTCGAAGCCTCATGTAGAAAAACGTTTAAAAAAGGTTTTTTTCGCTTCAAAGGGTCTGAAACGTGAAAATTTTTAAAATGTTTTTGGATCACTTTTGTATTCTTCCCAAGGGCTTTCCAATGATATACCACACCCCGCACCGAATATCTCCGGTTTTCTGATCAGGGGGGAAAAAAAAAAATCCCAATGTCGCCCTTAAGCGGGAGTGCAGGTAAAAAAAAGTTCTCTATACCGGGGATGGACTTCTGTGGGATCTACAAAAGCCTTGAAAAGAAATTTTAATTTTTCTATAATTTCAAAAGTTTTACGTAAAAACGTGTTTTAAAAAACGCCTTTTTTGATCGTAGAAGATTTCCCGTTGAAAATAAATCCATTTCCCGAAACATGTTCTGGCATATATCATTTTTCCCTAAAAATACACTATAACCTTAACAATTTCCAGAAAACTGCATGTCTCACGACAAACACACCCATCAGTACAAAAATTAAAAAAACACACTATTTCCCCCCTTTAGGGTCGATTTCCACCCTTAAGGAGTGGTTTAAAACTGCCCTTACCTAATGTTTGGTCAAGCGATTTTTAAGGTTCCAAACCAATTTTGACATTACCTACTCGAAATTTTTTCCGAAAATCTAGAGGCGGGGTATAATTTTTTTAGCCCCGGCGCCTTAAAATACAGTTGAATTTTACAACTTGGATTTTTTTTACTTTTCTATTTTTCTAGGGGGGGCTAATTTTCTTCTAGGGTGGGCTTAGCCCACCCTAGACGAAAATTAGCCCCCCCTAGAAAATCGCTTAAAAATCGCTTAAAAATCCCTTAAAAATCGCTTGAGGTGGGTGCTAGGGTGGGCTTAGCCCACCCTAGCACCCTCCTAGTTACGCCAATGATACTGATTGCACACGTACTCGTACATTGAAGTTTTTTTTTAGAGAAATGTCTTTATCCATTCCTACTAGGTTAAAACTGTAAAAGTTGTGAACAAGAAAGACATTTTTTTTTATTATTGGAAACTTTATCATTTTATTTTTAAGTGTAATCATGTATAGTTTTTTCTCATTTATTTTAGATGTCATATGTCTCCGCCAACATAACATTTCATTAATGTAGTGCAGGGGGTCATTCACTTTGCAATCGTAGTCAATGTGTGTTCATCAACAAGAATCTCAGTCCAGCACAATATATCTTATTGTGTGTTATATATCTTATAGTAATATATTACTAAAATGTTGTAAACTATAAATTAAAATTAAAAAATGTAGGTATAATTTATACCTATTTAAAGAAAAAAAACATATTCAAATAAAATATACTGATCGTATAATATCTTAGTTTTAACTATAATTGCTTTATTTTTTCTCTATTTAATACTAAAATTCTAATAGATGACATATAGTAATATTAGTAGGAAGATTTTATTATTCTTTATAATAGAATACCATATTCAATAATATAATTTCATTAGATTATATCTTGTCTTCACCTAATCCTGTTTATTACCTATAGTTTAAATTATATGTCAAACTTCAATTTGATCAAACTGATAAGTATATATACAATCTAAATTATTACTGACCAATGTATATTACCTACATTATTCTCAAAACTAAAACAATAGTAATAATAAAGCTTTCGATAAAGTTTTAAACTGACCTTTATTACATATAGCATTTGTACAATAGCATATCAATAAGTTAAATGCAAAATTTTTTATAATATAGAATGTTCAGGGAGTAGGGCGGTGAATTTGAATCTGGTAGCATATTTTCTTACGACGCGACGCGACGGTTGGTAGTCGGGGTATTGTCATTTTCGTTATCTTTTGTCATTTCGATTACTAGCCTAATTGCGTTTTTTTTTTTTTACTTCCTCACCTATGGTAGGAAAGATTAAGTTTTCACCCAATTTTTTTTTCCCCCGAGATTTCAACTGAATTATCCGTTTTGGGTGTTTTTAAGACTTCCTGAGTGGTTTTCAGCATGACGTCTGTATATGTGTTATCATCGTAACGCCCAGAATATTTAACCTGGAGAGTTGAAACTTGGCAGAAAAATCAGTCCCTACTTCTAGTTTTGTCTCCCGGAAAATCAACATTTTCCGCCATCTTGAACCCAGTTTGCTGAGATGCAAAAAATTAAAAAAATAATCATACAAAATCGAAAAGTTATCCGATCGAGTTGAAATTTAGCACAAATGTACCCCCCCCCCCCCCCTGTAGGTATGTCAAACAAATCCACCAAATTTAATTTTGAAATTGGCCCCCATTTTGAAGTTATCAATTTTTGAATTTTGAAAAACTTAAATAAAACGGTTTAATAAAACTTTAAACGGTTAATAATACAGAAAGTATAAATACGTTTTTGACATATATTATATCTTTGGAACTGGTAAAAAATAAGGAACAAACATACAAAAAACCTGATGAAATTCCAATAATTACTTTAAAAGTTATAAGCAAACATAATTATTAATTAGTGCGATACTTTTGCTAAACGTCAAAGTTTGTTTACATCTGTCCAAATACCGCCAAAATTCAAATATTTTAATAAATAAAATAAAATAAATAAAAGTAATGTATACATTTAAAAAAAATATATATAATAAAAAAAAAGTTAGTTCAAAACAACCAAGTACTGCCCCCGCCCAACGCAGCTTCATCCTGCTGCTGAATCAGCAGGAGCGGCCACTTTAGTGGCCTCCATAGGGAGGAAAAGTTCCGCAGTCGTACCCGATTTTTTTTTTTTTTTTTTTTTTTTTTTCTTCTTTCTTGTGAATATTGTTGCTTGTTGTTTATTTCCTTTATGCAGAAGGTGACAACTGAGCAACGCGTTTTGATGATTCAAACGTTTTACAAAAACAATAAAAGTCCTTTGGCAACCGTTCGTGAATTGCGTGCGAGAATCGCATATATACTGTTGCTCCAAGTAAATCGTCAGTTCGAAAATTGATCCGATAGTTTGAAATTATAAGCTCACTGTAGAACGACATAACAAAAACAGAGAGGCAGCGTTCATACTGTGGGCTTTAAAACATACAAAAACCCTTTTAAGGAAAAAATACTGTTTTATTAACACACTTGCTAAGAGACGCTAAACTATAAGAACCATGTGGTCAAGCATTTAAATTATACATTACTCCAAATCTTCAAAACCCAGCTTCATTCACATATATAATTATAACATTGTGAAGCGGGTTTAGCTTTTAAATGAATTTATTTACTTCAAATACCCCCGTAAATTTATTTAAAGTTAAGTCATCAAAATAAATCAAATTAAAAATATTACCCAAATCATAATAATAAAAAAATAAGAAATAGCATTTGTTCACAAAATTAATTAAATTAAATTTACTTTGAAAATTAATAGAAACACAATTTTATCTTCCAATAAATTTTAGAAATTTGTTTTAAAATAGAAAATTAAAAAATTAAATTTAAATGTTTTATAATTTGTAATAATTTTATTTTTGGTAAAGATTTTGTAAGAAAATCTGCCAACTGATGTTCTGATGGTATATACTTTATGTTAAAGGTGCCATTGCAATATTCCTGGTGTATAAAGGAAATAATCCGAACTAAATGTTGGGATCTATTAGTAAAAGTTCCATTAATACTTAAATGTATTGCTGACTGGTTATCGCACATTAAGGATATAGGAGTATTTACTTCTAAGTCTAAAATTTCTTCAATGAGGCTTTTCATAAATACTCCCTTTTTAACAGCTTCTGACATTGCTGTAAGTTCTGCATCGCAACTTGACAAGGAAACTGTACTCTGGAGTTTAGACGTCCAAGTGAGTACATTTCCTCCAAAGAGATAGATATATCCAGTAGTAGACTTCTGACTACCTTTACCGTCTCTCCAGTTCGAGTCGACATAACATACTATAGAAGTATCGCCTTTGGTATAACTCAATTTAAAATGACTAGTACCTTTTATGTATCTAAGCAATCGCTTAAGAGCTCCCATATGTATAGCTCTTGGGTCATTACTGAACCGAGACATTAGACTGACAGGGTATGATAAGTCAGGTCTAGTCTTTGTTGTAAGATACATAATTGAACCGAGTAATTCTTGGTACTGTGTAGAATTTACCTTTTCCGAATCTTCACAATTATGTAAATCTTGATTTCTATCTAGGGGAGTGGCCACGCTCTTGCAGTCTTTCATTTTAAATTTATCAAGCAAGTTGTTTATATATTTATACTGAGATATATTCAGTGATTCGCCGTCTTTAGATATCTCCATACCAAGTACATTATCCAGCTTATCTTGCCTTTTAAAAACAAATTTGTTATTCATCATTTTTATAAACTGTTGTAAAATTATTTCATTAGAATAAGTACAGATGATGTCGTCAACATGGATACCGATTATAAGTCTATTCCCTTTATAGTTAAAATTATAAATACAATGATCAGATTTCAACCTTATGAAGTTATTTTTTAACAGAAATGAATTTAGGGTTTCATACCACACGCGCCCACTTTGTTTAAGCCCATATATCGCTTGATTAAGTTGACAAACATGGTCTCTTGGTTCTTCTATAAAACCTTGTGGTTGATCCATGTAAATAGTCTCATGTAGTTGACCGTATAGGAATGCTGTTTGAATGTCAAAATGAGCTAGTGACCAGTTAAGTTGAGCAGCAACACAAAACAAGGCCCGCAGGCTACAACTTTTCATTACTGGAGCAAAGGTTTCACAGAAATCGATGCCTGGTCTCTGAGAGCAACCTAGGGCCACTAGGCGTGCTTTTGGAATCGATTTACCACCGGATTTCTTAAGTGTAAAAACCCACTTGCATCTTATTCTTTTTATTTGAGGTGAAATCTTTACTAATGTCCATACATTATGAGACTTTAATGAGTCTATTTCTTTTTGCATAGCTTTAAACCAATCTTCCCGGTCTAGAGCTTCTTTATAATTTTTAGGAATGATATTATTAGAAATATGTGACTCACCATTTGCCAAGCAAGCTTCTTCAGATGACCCGGATAGATTGAAGTCTTCAGGTAAGAAAGTAGTGTCCAGATCTAGTGGATCATATTGATCTGACTCTCTATAATTAATATCTTTAGATTTAGCTGCCCTTGGATTTCTTGTATTTTCTTCAATATTAGGATTAATAGGCTGCTCTTTATTAACATCATCAACAGTTACTTCTGGTTCGTCATAATTTCTTATTTCATCATCTTCAGTTTTGTCCGTTTTATTTTCATCTTCAGTAGTATCATTATTTCTAGGTTTGTCATTAGTGTTATCTTCATGAATGCAATTAATTTCTACTCCAACAAATTCTTCTACGTTATTTTGTTGAGGTGAATTTTTATTTTCATTTTTGTCTTTTGCTTCAGGTTGTGACTCATCATTAGAAAAATTAATTATAGTTATGTTTGGATCACTCTTATTATCCTTCAATAATTCTTTACAATTTTTATGCTCAATAAATTTAACATCCCTTGACTCAATTATGCATTCTGATTCCTGGTCAAATATTCGATAGGCCCTTCGAATCTTTGAGTAACCCACAAATATACCAGGTTTAGTCTTGGGGCCAAATTTAGTTCTATAAACTTTAGGTAGCCAATAGTGGCATTCACAACCAAAAATTTTTAGGTGAGACAAATTAGGTTTCTTTCCACTAAATTTTTCTTCAGGTGTGATGAATTCATTATTTTTGCAGGGTGTCCTGTTTTTAAGATACACGGCTGTGCCCACAGCTTCAGCCCAAAATTGAACGGGTAGCCCGGAATCAATAAGAAGTGTTCGGCCGCTCTCAACAATTGTGCGGTTGGCTCTTTCAGCAACACCGTTGGATTGTGGCGTGTAGGGCGTAGTGAATTGTTGTTTAATGCCTCTTTTCTTCAACAATGTATCCATTTCTCTGTTCAAAAATTCAGTACCGTTGTCGCTTCTTATTGCATTTGTTTTCATATTTAAACTTTCACCCCAATTTAAAATTGTTTCTAACTTGGAAACTGCTTCAGATTTTCGGTGCAAAAATTCGACAAATATTTTCCGGCTGTAATCACACACTATAGTGAAAATATACTTTGATCCTCCAATTGATTCTTTCTCCACTGGTCCAATTAAATCTACATGTAACAACTGAAGTGGTCTATTAGACTGGGGTTGTATAATTCTTTTAAATGGTTTCCTGGAGTATTTGCCAGCTATACAAGGAAGACAAACATCCATTTTTCCCTCTATAGACTTGGAATTAAAATTATAAACCATGTTATTATTGGCTAATTGTTCCATATAACATTCACTGATGTGTCCAAGTTTTCTGTGCCAATCAGTTCTTTTAGAATCATAATTGCTAGCTTGCAATGCACAATCAGATGAAATCACATAAAAACCATTAATATTTTGAGCTTTTAAAAGTGACTTACCAAATTTGTCTTTTATCTCACCTCCAGATTCATCAAATAACACTTGATTACCGTCTTTGATAAGTTTGCTCACTGAAATCAAGTTTCCATTTAGTCTAGGAACTAGCAGTACCTCCTTTAGGTTAAAACCATTAAGATAAGTTTCTCCGTTTCCGCAAGATTTGATGGTAGTACCGTCTGCCAGTCGTACATCTCCTCTCTGTCTTTTAACGTCTACTAATACATTTTCATTCCATGTCATATGCTTGGTAGCCCCGCTATCTATAACCCAATCATTATTGTTTAAGTTGAGTGGTGTTACAGACCAAGCCGATTCAGCAGCTATTTTAGCACTGGTATAAGGCTTACCTCTTTTATAATTTCTGCCTTTATTTAAATAGCAATCACGTGCAAAATGATTAGTTTTTTTACATTTGAAACAGACTATATCTTTTCTACCCTGATATGCTTTATATGCATTATCAGATCTGGGGTTTTGGCTTCCTTCTCTTTCTTCATTTAGACGAAAGCTTCTACGCAAATCATTGATATTCGCACTTGGCTGGTTATCATATTGGATCGCAATATGATTATACTTTCTGTGCAATCCTCTTAATACTGATATCATTAATTCGTTATTACTCACATCACATCCTAAAAGACGTGCATTTTCGTATAATTTCTCCGCTCTGTCTAAGTATTCCATCCATGATTCACTTTTCATTTGTAATCTAGCTAAATCATTTCTTACTTCCACTTTCCTTCTCTCGCTGTCTTCTTCATATTTAGTAGACAGGGTTTTAATTATTTCTTTAGTTGTTTTACAGGCTATAACAAAAGAAATCTGTGTGTCATCAATAGTACACAAAATCAGAGCTTTGGCTTGTGCATCTCCTTTAACCCAAGTATTTATAATATTTTTATCTTCCGGCGGAGATTCTGTGATATATTTATCAAGGCCCTTACCTTGTAAGACTGCTTGAATTCTAAATTTCCAGGCAGAAAAGTTCTTCCCATCCAGCTTAGGAAATGATCCAATTCCGAAGTTTTCCATTTTAATTTTAAATTTAAAACGAACAATAACTTCCGTATTTACTTATTTATTTCACTACTTCTGGGCCCATAACCAATGTGGGCTTTAAAACATACAAAAACCCTTTTAAGGAAAAAATACTGTTTTATTAACACACTTGCTAAGAGACGCTAAACTATAAGAACCATGTGGTCAAGCATTTAAATTATACATTACTCCAAATCTTCAAAACCCAGCTTCATTCACATATATAATTATAACATTGTGAAGCGGGTTTAGCTTTTAAATGAATTTATTTACTTCACATACTTACAGGCTTGCACTAAATGGCCTAGGGCACTAGAAAGAACCAACCAGAGCCGAATTATCAATTTTTCCAGACAGCCATTTAGAATTTTGAAAAATAATTTAATCAGTGGAATATTGGGGTAAAACTTTGTTATTATTTTTGTTTCAGGTGTTAATAACTACTAGATTGCATCGAAAAGTGTGTGCGTTTATATGTTTTCCAAATTTCCGTGAATGCTACCTTTTTTAACCTGTGCGAAGAAAAGTAAATTTTTATTTATTAATTTTACGGTTAGTGTTGAGTTTAATATATTATTATATGTATATGATCTTGTGTTGTGCTTCTGATTTTCTACCCTGTCTTCTCATCACTTCAACCAACTGACTTCATCGCATCTAATATTAGGTATGTATTAATTTTTCCCCAATTAATATTCGTACCTGAAATTATAATTTTTTTTTTTTTTTTAAATTATAAGTTAAATTATTATTTTATTATGTACTATAACTCTTACTATTATAAAATCTGAATGGTTAAAGAAGGATTTATGGTAGTTAAAGGTAAACAAGTACGTTTACGTTCGATTATTGCTTTATAATTTTTCCGTAAGAACATTTCTTACCTTAGAAGAACAGAATTATCTTAAAGATTTTGTAGTAAAAATAAAATTTGTTTCCTGATTTTGAAGAATCATTTTGAAATTTTCATGTCTTGGCTATGGCACATAAACTCGAAAAGCGTTACTAGAAATCGACACCAAAAAACGTTACACGTATAACAGGGAGTTAGGAGGATATTGGAGGTGTGCAATCAAGTCTGCCTGCCCTCGGTATAGGGTCTCCCCCCGCGCTTGGTAGGGCCTACCCACCCTTCCCCTCCCGATCGACTACCTGCCCTCTCACTCTCTTCGCTTCTCGCTACCGCTCTAGCAGTTGGTGTATGTACTTTGACATTTGAGAACACAACATAGTTGGTTAGTTATAGAAACTAGAGATTTATTATAACGGGGGCTTAATTATAACGGGCTTAATTATTTTACAGCCTAATTATGGCTATATTTGAAGTTTACGAATAATACATTTTACATACGATTAAATAAAAACCATCTGAAAAGTTTGATCAAATCTTTTTTCTTATTACTAGTTTCAGCTTGGGAAACTGGTTAAGCTTCATTTGATTTTAACTCGGATCATGTGATAAACGAATATTGAATCTCGAGGATAATTCAAGCTAAGTTATGTATTTATAGTTATAAATAATTCCGTAAAAATGTTTTTTGGAACGAAGTTCCTTATGGCACGTTCTGAAGCCCAGGAGTGAATCCAAAATAAACGACCAAAATCACCGTCACAAAATAACCGTCACAAAATCACCGTCACGAAATCACCGTCACAAAATCACAGTCACGCAAAATCCGTCACGAAATCTACCGATGGCTATAACTTGTGTAAAAAATGACCGAATTCGTTGAAATTCGGTACACATGTTCATTTTACCAATGTCAGGGACAAGTTCGTTGGACAACGTTATCCGCCCAAGCGTTCACGCGCAACGCTCGCGTAAACGTAAGCTTCGAATTTAAAATTGGAATTTTTGGACGTGAAAAAAATGTTAACTTCATCTATTTAATGAGACAAACAACTTTTATAAAATAATTTTTTTTAGTAAAACGAACACCGACACTACTATGAAGTGATAAAGATCGCTAAATTTATTAAAGCGGACCAAACCGATTAAAATAAAGAAAACAACGTTTTTACCGATATCTTACGTTCTAACGTAAAGATTTAAATGAAACTTTGTATACATCACCTACAGTACAATTGAAACAAGCATGTAACATTTCAACCTGATACAAGCATAAGTTTTTGTGAGTTAATGATTTATATTTTTTATTTTAATATTTAATTGGAGTAATATGCCGACGGGGCCTGGGAGGACAGTTCTTTTTCGTTCTACAACCATCTGCTTTAACTATAAATTTATCATTACCTTTTTTCTCAATATACAATACATTATTTATTGAAAGACGCTCGCTTCAAAGATAATAAAAAGATTTTCATTTAATTTTGCCTTAACTCCGCTAGTACAAATAGTTAGTTACTTTTAATTTTGTTTCTTTTCTAACTCCACCATATATACGTATACGTAGTTATTACAGCGATTTTATAATTTATATTTTATGAAGAGCGTAAGGAACTTCGTTCCTACCGGGTGTCCCACGACACCACACGCATTTTTTTTTAATGAGAAGTTGATTCATTTGTATATTTGATGCAAGTTTCGCTGATGTGTATACTAATATTTAAACCGCAGCCTAACTGGCTTGATTAATTATTAAATCTTGCCTTGACTATCTTGTCTTGAGTTGGCCGCTTCTAGTTACCGGAGTGAAGTTGGTTCTTTAAGGAACTTCATTGTTGAATAGGAAGCCCTCAAGCATTTGCTAATCTTGCTACTGCCGAGGTTGTCAGCTACTTGAAATAGTAATGCTTCTGTCCAATTCCCCTCCAGCTACCTCTAGGAGATTTAGAATTTACTGTGTCAGCCGTAACTAAAAGTAAAGTTAGATGGGCGATCCTAGAAGTAATAGATTTATGCCATTTTAGATTGAATCTAGTGATGGATTTATAGGGAACCCAAATAAGGTCTTTAAGGACCTACCTCCGTTTCAATTTTATCTCTCTGCCTTTGGTCTGTAAATATTGTGTACATTTATCCTGGCGCATAATTTATCCTGACATCTTTGTCACAGTCACAGAAGACTTACAGCGATATGACTTACATACGATATGGCTTATATTTTTCCAACGTAAAGAAATTCTAAGCAACACATTTGATGAATTGTTATCTACTATTAAAATTTAATTAACGCTCGATAAATACTAATTTTCTAAAACATCTGAAATAATCTCAATATTTCTCTTAGTATACCCTATTCAAAATGCTCTTCCTCATATCAATAGAAGAAGTCAAAGAGTTCTTGAATTCTTGATAACAAGAACTTAACTTTGCGCTTGTTCATGAACTAATAACTATTCCTGATACTGCATATTCCATTTATCAGCTAGTGAATGTAGTGTAGAAATTCACCTGCATGTTGGCAATGGAATGGAGTATGGTA
The DNA here is from genome assembly GCA_951217055.1 of Gerris lacustris. Classification (NCBI taxonomy): domain Eukaryota; kingdom Metazoa; phylum Arthropoda; class Insecta; order Hemiptera; family Gerridae; genus Gerris; species Gerris lacustris. The sequence continues at coordinate 24,395,075 of OX578284.1, forward strand.
ACTCAAATGATAATTTTATCACCAGAATGTTCAATTTAAGAGAGTCAATTTTTCTACGTTTTTATTAGCTTGCATTCTTGTTTGTTTGTCCGGTACAAATCTGGCAATCGATTTCTAACTAACTTCCCGAATAGCTAGACATTTGAAACTTTTAGCATAGCTCAGAACACGATGACAATGCATTATTTTAATACTTTTAGCCATCTTTCAGCAGAATTTAATTAGTTTTCAGCAAATTTTGCTGTGCGGAAAGTTAGTTCGGAAAAAATCCGCAAGTTATTTTATTTGTTTTGCCATATCCAATATTTTCGCAATCTTCATTTTGACGGGTCTCAAATTTGTGATAAACAATAAACATAGATAAACATTGAATGACAGCAAAACAGGAAATGTCGATTATATTATTATTTCAAATATATCGATGGCATGCTTTAGATTTGGTGTTGGGGAGATCCGTTGTACAAAGATTTATCCTTTTATAGGTTTAAGATCAGCTCTCTGGATGGTTGTCATTTATGTGAAGTAAATAAATTCGGAACTATTTTTTTTTTCACTAACATTATATATTATATAACAATAACAATTATATTATCAACATTACATACGATTCAACAGAAAATTTAAAAACGTAGTATAAAAAAAGTTCTTTTTATCTTGAAATTATTTAGTTTAATCTCTCAATCAAATATCGATTTTTTTACCTGTTACTAAAAATTACCCTTTTTTAAAATAGTCTGCCAATTTGTGTGGCACAAAGCTTCCTTGAGTTGAAGACTCCTATTCATATACTTTAATGATTTTTTCCTTTTACAACCTATTATTGTCAAATATATCTAATTTTCCCCCATTTGTTTACCAAATTTAGTATCAATTTAGCAAAGTTTAAAAAGTGCAGATGGTTGATATTAATTTCGACAAACCATCCAAATTTCATAAAAATCAGATAAGTTCTTTTGAAGATATAGGTATAAATAAATGTATGTTTGTGTGCATATGGAAGAGAATTAAATGAATGCATAAATTATAATCTTATTCAAATAAGTTGGTTCCATAAATTATTACTATATTAGGATATCTATTCTCTCGTGTTTTATCTTTATGTTTATATGTAAATTTGTGTCTAAAATAAGTAGCTGTCTTACTGTTGAGGTCAGAGATTAGAGGACTTATTAACGAGGCCAGACAAATGCAATTAGGTGTCTCCTTGTTTGTATCACTAATATTTTGTTTTTAAATACCATACTATAACATATATTTTCCCTTTCTCTGTTAGAAGGATATCTTCATAAGATTATTCTTGATATTAGGCTGGAGGCAAGTTTTAAAGGTATACATAACAATAATTCACGTGATTTGCTATTTTATAACAACTATCAAATACATAATAAATATACATAACAGCCTATTTACTTCATTTTATCACTATACGGAAGCATTTCCGGACACTATGTTATTATTAATAAATAATGTTTTTGTGTCCTCTATCATTTCTTAAGAATTAAGAATAGTTATTCTATGACACCCGGTATAATTTTAGGATGTTGATAAAAAGGATAAAAGTAATAATTTCACTATACAATGCCAAATAAAATAATTGATGGAAAGAAATACGTATAAAATAATACAACTGTAAATGGCAAGATATGATTTTTTTAAAGTTTAAATAAATGAATGACATAAATTTAAACCATTTTATATGAAATTGACTAAATGATGTTATAGGCATGATTATGCTTCGGAGAGGAGCGAAATATAGGCTTGGAATGATGATTTCTTTTTTTTCTGAAAATTTACGCTATGCGACCCAGATTAAATAACTTTAACTTACCCTGACCATTTTATTGTTTGTTTGTTTTCTTATGGCATATTAACTATGATTTATGTATTGAGAATATTTTGCTTCCGAGCTTGCCGAAGGTAACGGAAGCTATGTGATCGTTCCAAAGAACAAAAATTCTATAGTTCTCCGATTTTTAAAAATTCCAAGGCAGAAATCCGTTTCTGACAACAGGAAAAATGTTTGGTTCTGTGTCTGTCTCTAGGTCTGTCACTGAATTTTTGCGAACCAACATATCTTAAAACTACACCTCTGATTTTATTGAAATTTGGATAGTTGGTCATAATTAGCCCACTGTTGGTCCCATATACGTTTCAACCCTCTTTGCCTATTTGTTTCTCTTCCACATGCGCACAAACATACATTTATTTTCACCCGTATCATCAAAAGCACTTATCTGATTTTTTATGACAGTTGGATTGTTTATCAAAAGTTGTTGCAGATGGCCCCAAATTAATTTAAACTGTCTGCACACCTTAAATTTTGCTAAATTGATACTTTAATTAATGTAAAAGATCAAAACAATTTTGACAGTTTTTATAAAACGGGGGAAAATTAAATAAATTTGACAATTCTAGGTTTTAATAGTGTAAAATCATTAAAAGTATACAAAATAGAGGAAGCTACTATAAGCCACACAAATTGGCAGAGTATTTTAAATATAGTTTGTACTCTAACCTCTATTTTTGGAAATTTAGAAACCTCATGTCACCATCTAATATCTAATCTTGTTGTTTATATCATGTTTGTCTCATCTCTATAAATTAAGTGTGAATATTCAGTTTATTGCAAACCCATTTGTTTTCTTGTTTTCATCAAACAGTTCTTTAATTGTAACAAACCTAGATTGGTTTTTATGTGTAACTACCAGATCCTGTTCTTTATGAAATTGGCAAGAAGCTTTCAAGATAAACTCCTGTGTATAACTCCTATGAATTCCCTTTATTTTTTACTTTTATCAAATGTTTTTCTCTATATCACCATACTAAACATTTTTATGTCTAATAACTATAACTTTTTTTATTGATTCTACTATAAAACCTTTTGTTTTCCTTATGGTGCCGCCTAAAAGTCTCCGAACGTTCCAAACTAGACATCTGGGCTATGCTGTCGAATCACATATTTCAGGAAGTCCAGACAACGCGACGTCACGTGGCCATTAAGTCTGGTTATATGTAAAATATGACGACCAGCTGTCTCGTTAATTAAGCATATTTTTTTTATTATTATTCCGCCGTCAGAAAAAATAATAATAATAAACTTGTTTTAAGATAGGTGATTTAGAAACACTTGGTTGATTCTCCATAATTATTAGTTTGAATGAAAAATTAATTGGTTACAGCCGCATATTTGCCTATAATTTGTACACTTGTTGTTTACTACATTCGTTCAGTATTTATGTATGTAAATATATATATATATATATATATATAATCATATGTACAACAAATGTTAGATTGATTATTTGGATAATTTAAAATTGCTGATATCATACTTTTACATCCTGGATTGGTCAAACACTTATTATTATGACTATAAATAATCGCTCTGACTAGTCATGTGGTTATGTATGCTTAATACAGAATCTTCAAATACTCGTAAATAGATTAAAAAAAAAAAAAAAAAAAAAAAAAAAAAATGAAAGGCAGTAGTTACCTAATAATTATTTATTAATAATATCTTATTATTATAACTTAATTTTTGAACGGTTTATAATTTTTTGTTTGTACTTCTTTAGATTGTTACTCCCCTATGATTTTTAGAATATAAATGACTTGGGACTAAATAACTATTAAGACAAAGGAATGTTAAGTCTTATGTATTTTCGGACAAAGAAATATCACACTTTTGCTTTTTCAAGGGGATTGACAGTCTAAAGAAGAGCATTCCGTAACCTTCTTCAGATTGTTACTCCTCTCTGTTTTTTTTATAAAGGGGAGTAACAATCTAAAGAAGTGCCTTTTTGTTTTCCTTACTTGTCCTTATTAAATTAATGTTGGTTAGTTAGTGAAAACTTACTCGCTCGATAAAAACATGGACCATGATTTTTAGATTGTATAATAATTGAGATAGATCTTGAGCAGACACCGATAATAACTAGTTACGATCCTGACATTTTTCCTGTTCGTTACACTATATTAATCAGGGATTGGCATATTAACTATCCTTTATGTATTACGTGAATTCTTATGTTTTAAAGTTGTTGTCTCTTTTCTGTACCATCTTCAAACCCATGAACTTCTTTCTTGGCCTTTGTAAATATTAACCCATGTTTTCAATTTAAGCCTCGACAATCACGACTAAACTGAACAACTTTACTGCAGTAACTTCCTGGAAAATATATATTTTTTTAATAACAAAAGAAATAATAAATAAATAAATAATTATTTACCTTGTGTTTGGACGATGGTAATTGAAGCCAACACAGCTATAATACGAACGAAGAAGTCCATTCTTTGTTCACTTAATAACTTGATTAATAATGAAGAAAAACTTTTTAATATCTAACTTTAATAACTCACTATAGACTCATTAGTTAAAAAATTAAAACACGGAATAATTTAAAAAAGTTGTACCAGTTGCTGAAACAAGAACAGTTTAGATTCCAACTGTACTCTATGTATATTTATATTCAAGAATAGAATGTTTAATGATTGCAACACTACTGAAAACTTAAGAACAATATGCCGTTAATACTTCTCTTTCTTCTGCCAGAGTGGGGTTGTGGTGGTATTTTCTTCAGATATTGTACTTTAGAAAAATAAATTATATTAGTGATTATAAAAAGGTCATTAAGAGTTTGCTCTAAATTGCTCTTAGAATAGATAGTTTTATACTATCTACAATAAGCCTACTTAAATTAAATAAAACAATACTATCACGAAAGTACTATTATCAACTAACTAAAACCATGGAACAATTATAAGAAATGCGAAAACAGATAAAAACAATAGAAAACCAAGAAATTCACATCAAACGCGTTATATAACGATAGTTTTGTACTTCTTTTGAAAATTTTCATTTTGAAAAACTATTTTCTTTTGACGTTCTTTTTAATTATTTTCTATCATATACGTTATTCTCTTTAACGAGAGAGTTATTATCTTTTATTTCTACAGAGGGTATTACGTGCATCTCAGACAAAAGGGTATTGTCTCTTCTCTGCAACTGCGAGATACATTATCTTATGCTGTCTTTTTAGTTAAATATATAGAAGAGATAAGGGAATAATTACATTATGATAAGCTGAAAACAAGTCTTAATATTTTTGTGATTTAAAAACAGTTTATCCATTACTTATATACATCAAGTTAGCTACTGATGTTCGTATTTTCGAATCTATATACTTATACATAATATATGTATATATATATACAGGGTGGTCCAAAAGTCTCCCCCCCCCTCTTAACTTTTGAACGGTTTGAGATAAATTAATGAAACTTAGGGGATCTCTACCATGCCAAGGGAAGTTTGTTTTCATGCGATCACCCACTAGGGGCAACCACCCACTTTGCCCCCAGGCCACCCAACTTCAAAATTTCAAATTGGAGTGTATATTTTTGATAGCAGATTTGGATTCTACGGTGAAAAATAATAAACTTTTACTTGAAACTATTTTTTCTATCTCCAATATTTTGCCCCCTACAGGGGGGCAAAGATAGCAAAATAACCCTTCTGAAATAGTAAAAAAATAACACTTAGATCGTTATAAAATCTTAACGGTTTGAAATAAATTAATGAAACTTGGGAGATCTGTACCATCTAAAGTGAAGTGTGTAATCATCCACTCGGGTACTAGGGGCAACCACCATTTTGCCCCCAGACGCTGAAATCTACCCTTTTTATACCTTTGCCCCCCTATAGGGGGCAAAATATTGGAAATAAAAAAAAAAGTTACAAGTAAAAGTTTATTATTTTTCACTTTAAAATCCAAATATGCTATCAAAAATATACACTCCAATTTGAAATTTTTGAAGTTGGGTGGCCTGGGGGCAAAGTGGGTGGTTGCCCCTAGTGGGTGATTGCATGAAAACAAACTTCCCTTTGCATGGTAGAGATCCCCCAAGTTTCATTAATTTATCTCAAACCGTTCAAAAGTTAAGAGGGGGGGGGGGGGGGGAGGGACATTTTGATCACCCTGTATATAATATAGTCAACATGGGTTTACCTAGGACTCTAGATGCTTCCTCTGAAATTGGCTATCATTTGGTGATTTTTGGCGGACATACGCTCAAAGGACAAATATTGATTTTATTTCTGTAAAAAACAGAACATGACCATCCAAAATGGCGGTCGTCTTGAATGCTCAAAAATTATTAAATGAGTACAGAGATTACAATTAGAACAATGCTCCAATTGTAACGAATTAATAAATGGCGTCAATTTTATTGAATTTTAAAAATTTTAAGAACTCAAGTTTTCTTTAGAATTATTTTATTGCTGAAACAGGACCATTAAGCTGATCAAAGTAGGTTTCCCGTGTGTAAACACTACAAGGATATACATTCCGGACTTCCGCTTCCACCCTTGGAAGCATCTTCCGGGGAGATTATGAGTGTCTTAATATCGCATTAAGTCCTCACTATGTTAACGTTAATTTTTAACACGTTGACAATTTTAACTTTAAATCATGAACATGATGCCCAAAACTCCTGAAGATGCTTTAAATTCAGGAAGCAAAATATTAGACGTTAAATTATCCAAGAAGAAGTTTTCTACGCAAATCATAGATTGTTTTTTATAAGCTTTCGCACCACATCAAGATTTGTACTGTTTGTATTCGTTATTCATATGTTAATAAAAACCATTCTTTAATACTCATTTATATAGTTTACAAAATATTTAAATAATCAAAAATTATAATTTTATTCCAATCATTTACTATCTCATATAAATAAAACAAATTAGTAGGTGGAACAATTTAAAGAAATTATAATCGCATTAAACTTAATATCACTAATTTAGAAATCTATTTTTTTATTAGAACACTTAATAAATAAGTTAATTAGGTAATAACTTCAATAATCACCCATATATATATATATATATATATATATATATATATATATATATATATATATATATATATATATATATTTGTGTGTGTAAAATATTTATAGCTCCATTATTAGAAGAACTACATATTATCATATTATAGAACTAGCTAAGTGTGTGTCACTTAAGATTGAATAAATTAAAAATAAATAGGGCTTATTATTTATTTATTATCATACAGCTTTTACAATTTTAGAATAGTTTTACATTAAGTTATCTACCAGTGGCCTTCATTCACTTTCCTTCGCTAATCTGGCAGGTAGATTAATAATGTTGCCTTATTTTATATACTACAAAGTATTTTATATAGTGCAAAGTATTTTATATGAAGCATTATTTTAAAAAAGTGAAAAATGATTCAAAGCATGATCGCCTATAGTGAGACTGTTTTCGATTGGGAGATAATGAATAAAAAACGAGCTAAAATAATATAACAATATAGAAACAATTATTAATATCCTCCATAGCTAATATCCATTTAGCTTTTCAATAAGGATTGCTTTTTCCTTGCTCTACTAGTTTAGTAAATTACAATAATTCACTTAATATATCAGCAACCCCGGAAAGAATTTTGTATAAAATAATATTATGCATGTTTTGGTTTTGAACTCTAATTTCTGCTCCAAAAACACTTTAACCATGAAATGTCCATAAAAAATATATTAATGTGACATAGGGTAAAGGCACCTAATATGGCATAGGTAGGTAATATAGCATAGTGGGTTTTCTCTTGAACCAAGAGCTAATTTCTGTCAGCGAATGAGTCAACCAAGTAGTTATACAGTTGTGCCGCTAAGGAGATAGTGATAGTATATCTTAAACTCCTCACCGTTTTCTCAATATTCAGCCATTTCCCAAACTTAGTGTCGACAAAGGTTTATAGTGATTCCTTTTGATCGGCCAAAAGCAGTGTAATGTAAGTACTTAACTAATATATGGTTACAGATATACATTCAGTATGTTGTGTAGATTAAGGAGCACCCATCAGTTTTATGTTTTCAACTCATTGTTTATTTTATGGAAGAACTGATGTGAAAAACGTGATTCCCCCAAATATGGCATATGAAATATTCTCAATTAAGACCTATGCCATATTAAGGGTGCCTTTTCAACAATGCGATCTAATATTCAGCATTTAATAAATAAACATATTAATTTCTCATAATTATAATAGATAACTATTTTACATTAATGTACGGAGATAAAAACCAGATCATTGCTGTGATTTCCATGGTATGCCATATTAAGGGGCGACAATTTTTATCATCGTTTTTGGATTTTTTCCTTTTAAAAATTCTCAGAAGTCTTGTGATAAATATTTAGTCTTTGTAGCGTTGGCTCATTATACTTAAGTAGTTAATCTATGACTAGGATTTTTCTGTGCTACAAAATTCGCTATTTGGAGGGGTGAACCCTATTGCTGAAAAACACTATGCCATATTAGGTGCCTTTCCCCTATATTATATGTTTTGGTGATATTTACTAATTTTATCTATGATATTGGATCTGTTTTGAAAAAAAAGTGTTTAATTATTCAATCCCAGCAATAATGGTATTTATTGTAATGGATTTATTTGTAATGGTATTTATCCTCTCGATGGATTTTTATTACAGTGTTACTTTGACTTATACCTATGTTCGTGTTAGAAAAAAGCTACAAAATAACAAGTCTGGTGTAGAGTGAAGACAAAATGATAGTCAATTATGAATTATAGCCCATCAAAGGGCAAATAAAACTGTGCGTGACTAGATCGGTTATTCCCTTAGCTATATATCTTCATTTAGGGTATTTGCTTCGATATTATGGCTGTACGAGTTGACACAATGCCTTCTTTTCATACTAGTACTCTGCTTATTTCGTCCTTTTTACATTATTGTAAATTAGCGAATTATTTTTTTATTTTGGGTTTAACAATAATTTTACTGTTGAACATGAAAAGATAGCATGCCAACGATAAGGGTAATTTAATGAAATTACTATATAAACTTAAGATGATGAACTAATTATATTTTAATATTAATATAAAGTAGAATTTCTTTTATTAAACTATAACATTAACAAATTATAAATTTTAACTCGTAAATTGTTTCTTGTCTTTTAGTCAGTAGTTTAACAATCATTAAATAAATAAAGTTTTTTTCTAATAAGTTTTTTTTTTATTTGTACAGTTGTAAAACAAACTTATCCAAATATACAAAATTTTATTCTATTTAGAGTACCTAATTTAAAAGTAAGTGTTAGTAAAAACAAAACAAAAATTGTAGCTTGCAAAATCACCAAAAGTATAAGTTTTCCATAATCCAGTTGAAACGGCTAAAGTTTACAAAAAATATCCTAAAACATTATCAGCGGCCGCGAAAATATTCGTCTTTTTACTTTCCCTTATACGTAGACAAAGCAAGTATTGTGGTGGCGTAAAAATTTGATATTGATGAATTTTTCTCGTTTTTATAGACCCATTGAGTCCAAAATAATGGTTTTTAAAAAATGCCTTGTCGTTTGTGCAGACGCCTGGAACCTAAACCATTGGTTCGATTTCAATTTAATTTGGCATACATGTGTAGGAAAATCATATCCTAAGGCAAAATTGAGAAATGAAGTTTTGCTTTACATTTGGAGGCACCACCCCTTACAAACTCTAAAAAAAAACTTTAAAACAATTTTTTTTTTCGATTCCCATGAGTTTTATTATAAAATATATTGTACTTAACTTACTTAACGCAGATGGTACGAGGCCGGATTCGATTCCCCGCCAGGGACGAGTTACTTTTATGGTAAATTTTGATAAAATGCCAATAATAATAATTAAGTGTTACATCGAAAACTCGAAATACTTATAAATGAAAAATGAATTATTTGCTAATTTTAACGAATTGTTTTCAAGAGATTTTTTACTTTAACCTTTATACTGTGTCATGTATAGTTAATTTTTGCTCTTTTCTGAATGAGAAGCTTTTTTTAATTACCGTGAAGGCTGATTCTTTCAGTTTAATTTGACAGGTTTATTTATATATATTTTTATCTTTTACTTCAAATCGTCCATTCATGAAAATCTGTCTTTATAATCTTTAGCTAAAAAGATTCTAAATTACTAGGTCTATAATTTAATAACTGATAGACTATAGATTATCTCAATATAATTGATTTTAAAATTTTAAATATAAAAATGTCCTTGAAATAAATCCCACAAAAATTGTAGCCTCTTATTCATAACTGTCCTTTAGCTCTACCTGGCTGCTACCATAATTTTTCCAAGAGGTATGAGGACAGCCCCCCTATTTGATTAGGACGCCCATGATAAACATTTATTTGTTTGCAAAGATAATAAACAATAATTAGAAGGTGATATTTTATACTTTTTTATGTGAAGAGCAAAATAGGGTTTGTTAAAGAAAGATCGACAACCGATGCAATTTATAAGTGGTGAAGTAGATAATTAAATAATAGACTATAAAAATAGCCTACCAATTAGTGCGTCACAAGGCATCCTCGCTTATTATCTGGTTTGTCTTAACGATCCATTATTGCCTCGTTTATTTTAAACTCCCACAAATGTTAAGGATCATAAAAAAATATACATTAAAGAATCAATTGAGCAATATTAATTATTGGAATTAATATGGAACGATGTGTGGAGTAGGTACTTGACAATACTTACTATCCAAATCTCTTTAAAAGTTGAGAGCAGCTTTTATGTCATAGTGGATCAAACTTAATATTGAACAACATGCACGAGATTAAGAATGTTCACTGTTTTCTGAAACGGATTCCTGTCTTGAAATTTTCCAATTTGAAGACATAAAAACTTCCGAGTGATCGCATAATGCATCCTTTAGTTTCAGTGGGCTCGGAAGCAATAACCACGCTTAACCTGCATTGACATCTGGAGTATATAATCTATAAAAGTTTTATAGCTCTCTAGGAAGTCGGGAATTTGTTTAAAAATGTATAGTAAAATTTGAACTTCACAAACATCGGGAAAGGAAGAGTTTAAAGAGTAACCAATTAAGTGAAAGCTTTCTATAACTTAAACAAAGATGAATTTAGGATCATAATGATAAAAAAAAGGCTACCCAAAAAACGTAGTAAATGTTCTGAAAAGTTTATAGAAAGATACAACATAATCTAGACCCTTAGAGATACATGAAGATATGGCTAAGCCTACCGCAACGAATATGAGGGTCAGACAAGGGCGTTCATCTCATCCAATCCAATACGGGAATGGATTTCTCGGTTGTCTTCTGGAATACAGATAAAGACAAAGGTACAATTCTCAACTTCCTTCTACATGCTGACGACCTTGCATTTCTTACTGAAACGAAGGATGTCCAACAATAATGCACCTTCTTTCAATATGTGGTTACTGCCTAAAACTGCCAAATAAATATAAATTAGAAGTTATGACATTTAATAAAGCTTCCTGTGGGGAGAAACAATGTAGTATATGTTAAGATAGTTGAACAGGTTAACTATTTTAATTATTTAGGTTGCTGTGACGTATAATATTAACATTTATAAGAGCTGTCAAGATTTAGAAACTGCGAGAAACTATTCACAGCTATGCACTAAAAAAATTAAAAAAGCAAGAAAGAAGATATAAACTAGGATGTAGTTATTACACCTACACTAATTTTTAGGGAATTTAATCTTTTTAGCTCACAAGAAAATGAGAAAAGAATTTTGCGAGTGAACCATAATTAGGCGTTGAAAATAATTAGCAAGTTGAATAAATTTACATTTTATGGTCATAGAGAATATCCATATATATATTTAGTAGAAATGATAGTTCAGAGAACTTGAATAACCATGTCAATAGAATGGATCACGTCAAGTTACCTCATTAAGTAAAAACCTATAAACCGGTTAAACGAAGAGTTTTGGGTCGACCAAAGAAAGGATAGGTACCGTAACAAAGTAACAGGCATTCTCCTATTAAAGGAAGAAGAAGAGTAGAATACCAACTTAAAAATTGCACTCACGGATATTTTTGGACTTTAATAGTAAGCTGGGAATATTATATTGTATATATTCTTGCCTGTAGTTAAAGTATAAGTTGTTTCTAATAAGGATTCATGATTCAGGTTAAAAATGAAGGCTCCAGAAATGACCGTATTATTTTTATAGATTAGTTTGAATGCAATTGTTATGGGAAAGAAATTATTAATCATGTGGACAAACAAATTCAAATCATGTGAAAGAAATCAATAATCATATGGACTAACAAATTCAAATCTATCAAATTGCAATTGTTATGTGAAAGAAATCAATAATTATGGACAAACAAATTCAAATCTATCAAATTGCAATTGTTATGTGAAAAAAAGCATTAATCACATGGACAAACAAATTTCAACTAAATCAAATCATTAGTCTCAACCAAGAATATTTAATAAACCGGTCAAAAAAAGTTAATAAATTAAAAAATTAATTTTAAAGGTTAAAAACAACCGATATGTACTTGTATATATTATGTACTAGGTTCTATTAATATACGAGTTTGGATAATATGTATTTCTTATTAAACTTCCTCATGTAGATATTAATTCTGAATATAAATTCCATATAATCTAATTTAATTAATTTATACTACTAAACACATTTAAATCTCTTCAATAGCTGATTCAAGTTTCACAGCAGTATCAAATTTATTTTCATATTTTACGATTTCGGTAGTATTCATACTACGGAAAGATGGTAGAGCGCTATACTGGAAATATAGAGGCCCGTGGTTCAAATCCCGGCGCTGGAGTGTATTTTTCTCTGTCTGTTTCCCGTGGTTAATAATAATTATAATTTGATTTAAATTAAAATTTATTTTCATTAATACTTCGAAAACTAGAAATTCTTTACCCTGGATTAAACATTTGAGTAATCATGTTCTTTTCAGGGATTTAAAATGTATTTATTAATTTCACCTTGGATATGATTTTTTTCTAAACACGTGCAACATTCCGTAAAAATCTTTCCAGTAGTTCAGGCTACATGGCGTACAAACAGCCATTTAAAATAAAAATAAAAAAATGGACTTATGGGTGCTTAAAACGTGTAAATCCTACTTAATATCAATATCGATTTTTTTTACCATCACAATACTTTCTTTACTTATATGAAAAAGAAAAAAAATAATTGATTTAATTAATTATATAAGTTTGTATTATATTTACAGGAATTTAATCATATTTCTTACCTTAATATTATAGGATATTAATTATTTAGGATTTTGTATAGATACTTAAATAAGTTTCATAATGTATGCTGATACATTCATTAAAATAAACAATTTTCACCTAATCTTAATACATACGAGTATATGTATGTATATTTACAAAACTTTAGACTAATACTATGAAAAAATTCTGCTTAAATTACTTTACAAATTATATCACTTGTAAATAATATTAAAAACATCGCGAGTTTAAATATGATACTGAAAACACTTAAGAGATCATACGGTTGATCTTTAGCCGCTGTTTCAATTCAAACTGAAGAAGACACTTTCTGTGAGGTTCATCTTCACTAACCCATCCCCACTACCATTTTACATTCACTTTCAGCCTTTTTTTCCTTTTTTGAATCATCTTCTAAGAAGAACCCAATCATAAAGATCATTCTCATTCACAATGAGTTCAACTCCAACTGAGATCCCATTTTGTAAAACGTAAAAAATGTAAATGGTTGAATCCACATTACATTTTATTTACAATGTAAACTGAGTTCAACTAAACACTAAAGGAAAAAGTGAATGGTTGAAAAAGGAGATACCGTTTTAAGGGGAATTGTTGACCTCTGTTATAATCTAATCATTTGTTATGGTTCAAATAACTGTAATTTTTTATTCCTTGAGCGTTTTAATCTTTAAGGGTCAGGCAACGGAAATAAAAAAAAATAGACTGCCAATTAGTGTGGCACATAGCTTCCTCGCATCCTATCATGTACTTTATTGTTATATTAACTTTAAAATTATTGTTATATTACTTTATTGTTATATTGTTTATTGTGTAAAAACTATTTAATAGTTTTAGCGATCTTTAACGCTTCATAGCGGTGTCGCTGTTGGTTTTAATAAATAATTGTATTTGTAAAAAATGTTTGTCTCATTGAATAGATGAAGTTAGATTTTTTTCCCGACCTAAATTTCTAATTTTAAATTTGAAGTTCAAGTTTGCACGAGCGTTGCTCGTGAACGCTTGGACGGATAACGTTGTTCAACGAACTCGTCCTGGGCATTGGTAAAATGAACATGTCTACCAAATTTCATCAAAATCGGTCGACATTTACTCAAGTTATCGTCGCACGTTTCATAATTCGCGGACACACAGACCGACAGACAGACAAACACGAGACCAAAAATGTTCCCTGATGTCTGAAACGGATTTCTGTCTTAGAATTTTTAAAATCGGAGGCATAAAAGTTTTTCGTTCTCAAAAGTTAACACAATGCTTCCGTTACCTTCGGTAAGCTCGGAAGCAAAATAACTATTAAGTAATTAACAATTACAGTAATTAAGCGCATCATGATGCGCTTAATAACTTCCATATAAATTGTGTATGATGCAACAATAAGATGGCATTTATAAATATAGTATTTGTAGTATGTACTACACTATATAGCTTTTGTAAACTTAAACCCAATCATAAAATTTTGCATGAAAGCAATAACTTACATACAAATATGTACTCTGGAATCAATTCATAATGCTGGACTGCTGTCGTTATCTCATTTTTAAGATTATAAGGCATCGCACGGATCAATGTTTTAGGATTTACAACTACGTAGTACAATAATGTTTTAACAATAATATTATTTTTTAAAACTGAGTATTGTATTAACTCTGCCCAGATAACAGCAATACATTTTAATAATGAATGTTTTAATTAAATTAATATTGCATTACTTGCATGTAGAAAATAACAAAAAATCGGTCCGGGACAACTCGGCAAATGTTTTTACTTATCGTGTTTATTCATTATTTTATTATCGTGTTTTCTTTGGTATATTTAATTATTAATGAACTTTCATAAAAATTTATCATAAAAATAACTTCTCCTCGGCGGGGAATCGAACCCGGCCTCTCTCCAACCGCGTTTAAAGCCATTTTCTCAAGAACTAGATTTTTTTCTCGGGAAAACGGCTTATATCGTTAGATTCGTATTTAAATGGACTACATTTTAGCCTTTTTTGTCGGAACCGTTTTCGAGAATTTTTTTTTCAAACTTTTTGGGGTGTAGCGCCCCCAAATTTTAAGATAAAATTGATTTCTTGATTTCGCATAGGATTATGTTTTTCTGAGCATGTATACTGCGTACCATATTTCGTCAAAATATAGGCCTAGTAGTTTCCACGCGTCTGCAAAGACGACGGACAGACATCTTTTAAAAATCACATTTTAGGCTCTGGGGACCTTAGAACGTGTAAATCCATCAAAATCTCAAAATCGAATTTTTGCGCTATCGCAATACTTTCTCTTTACATCAGAAAGTAAAAAAAAAATCTGTCCTATAAAACTCGTGCTAATATTTCTCTCATATATGTACTTGGGTCATTTTCAAATGAAATGTACCTTTAGGGAAATCAATTTGGCTACTTTATAGAAAATTAAAATAAGCCTTAGACATGATAATATTGATTATTTTGACACATCAGGGACTTAGGATGACATTTTCGTTCAAGAACAGTCAGTTTTCAAATTTATTTACATATATACATAAAAAATCACATTTTTTTCGTAATGAGTGTTACCATCATGAAAACGGTATTTTTTTAGATTTTGTTTCTCTGTTTTTATGAAACGTTACTAAATTGTAAATATGACGTAAATATTCTCTTTCATCCCATCAGAAATATTTTTTAGACCTAGAATATTTGTAATTTTTTAAAAAAAAGTAATGAGTGTTACATTTATTTTCTTTTAATGTTTCCTCAAAGCTTCAAAAATGTAAAGGATACGTTTTCAGTGCATTATAATAAAAGTTTTTATTATAAAGAAGAAGAAAAAATAATTTTTCTTTATTAAAAAAATAGTTGGACACGGCTACCCATAAGAATTTGATGTTATTCAAGTAACACTCATTACATTATGGTAACACTCATTACACATTTATATATTGGACCTAGAAATAAATTAAATTTTAACACAAACTTTAAACATTAAACTTTTATTTACAAGTTTTTTAAAGTTTTATTTTTTCCTATCCCATTTATATAAACTTGGATATTTTATTGGTTAAAAAAAAAAATCCATTCATTATAGTTGTATCGATTTTTCGTGATTATATTTAATTATTATTAATCATTTTATCAAAATGGACCATAAAAATAACTCCTCCCCGGTGGGGAAGAACCCGGCCTCTCTGTAATTAGTCGTGTCAATGTAAACTAATGAATGTGAATAACACTAATATTTAAAAAGCTCAATATACTGATTCAAAGTTAAAAGCAAGATCGTCATTTTAATTTCAAATATTATAATAATTAATCGGTGTGGTTTTGATATCTAGAGTTATTAGCTTTTATTTTTTATTTTTTATATTTTAAATAATAGTCGTGCAGCTGTTTTGATGAGCTCATCAAATAAATAATAATTTTCTTATTTAACCTCTTTCCCTTTTAATTTAGCATTTTTATTCACATTTTATACTTTATTAGGTTTAATTTAAATCTAATTTATCTTCAATAAACAGCTTCAAGATAAAGCAAGCTCATAAAAAACTAGATTACAATTCAAAATGAATTACAATTATCTAGCAATAACAATACTCCTTAATTACTATTAATATCATCATTAAAACAATTACTCCTTTTAAATAGAATACTTGATTTATAGCAATTAGTCTAAGACAATGTATAGTGAATTATTATCTTCCTAACCAGCTGTGGTTGAATTTAAAATGATATCATCATATTGTTTACTGCTCTAGAGATTTTGCCATATATATCAATTTATTTTGAATTATTTAGTATAGTAGATCCCTTTACAAACGTTATCATTATCTCATAACAGCTGTAGATATTTTATTGGTATAGCATTTACATAAGGTATCTCCACGTATTATGTTAATTTTAAAGCAGCTCTACATGACTATCATTAGTACTTAGTTATATAACTGTAAAAAAGATGATGTTATATTAATAAAATAATTAGAGGATGGTCAGCTACCAATCCTTCTGCACCAATGGTCTTTTTTACAATCGTTTTTTTTGGCCACTCACAATTTTAATGTGTTACATATATTTAATTTTTTAAAAAAATAACTATGATATCAAGGGTGATCAAAAAAGGAAAAAATGGAATTGTTAAAAGAAGCGTCAAAAATAAAAAAAAGTATTCATTATTCAATTCTTGATCCCCCTAATATCATACATAAAAATAAATATATTTATCTACTCGCGGCAGCAAAATTAAACATTACTTAACTGTTTTTAGGCTGGAAAGTACTATTTCCCTGATTTGTCATTAAAATATTAAAAACAGGCAGGAAAGTAGTTAAAACAGTCAGGAAAATACTTTCTCTGCCTAGGCAGGGAAATATTTCCCTGCCTAGGCAGAGAAAGTAACAGTGTTTACCACTGCGTGTCATAACCTCTTATTTTGACAAGAACAGTTTATACTATTATCTCTATCTTATAACATTATATATTATAGTTGAATAAGAAATATTTAATAAATAAACGTTTTAATAATAAAATAATTTGTTTATATTTGTTAATTCTGTTAAATAAGTTCAATGATTAGTAGATCTTTAATTAAAAAAATAGTAGAGTCACTGGCTATACTGTAGCGTCATGTAAACATTGAACATTCATATTATTTTTATTATTGAAGTCATTCTAGATGAGACTGGCTACTTTACTTGATGTATCCTAGTTACTTCTTTTCATTTAAGCAATAGAAGATATCTTTTACACTTTTATTAATTTTTTAGTAAAAATATAAATAAATATTGTATATTGCGTGCATTATTCATTCAGAAGTTGTGTATGTTATAAACGTGTGTTTTTTATTTTGTTGTTATAGATTGAGTTTGCTTTTCACTTATTGTTATTATTCCCGTTTCTTATTTGAACATTAATTTTAGTTAATACAATATGTTATTATCTTTATTAATATGACACATAGTTATTAACTATGTTATATTAATAAAGATAACATTTTAGCAGCTTCATTTTTCTGCCGCAAGTAGATAAAATATTGTATGCAACAAGGCAGCAAAGGAAACATTTCTGCCTCGTTTATTCATTGCCTGCCTCGGCTTCGCTCGGCAGTCAAATAGGTAAATTACCTGCCTCGGCTTCGCCTCGGCAGTTAATTATCATAGCCTGTCCTCGCCTTCGGCTCGGAGGCTAATCTAATCACTCGTCAGTAAAATTCCATTTTGCTGCCTAGTTACATAAATAACTATTCCCTGATAACCTGCTATATTATTTATTCGACAGAATAAATCACATAAAATAAAAAAACAAACTTATAATATGATTAAAAATCTTACAATGAGAAGGCTTATATTAGACCTTATTTTGCTCTTATATCCGCTGCCTAATCTACTGAACCTTTTTAACTACTGTTAACCACTAATTACCACTGAACCCAAAAAAAAAATCCCAGAGATCCTCTATCCTCTTCTCTCCTACTTATAAATGTTGTTCTAAAATATAAATTTACTTTTACGAATTATAAGTACTATGTCGCACCGCACCGTCCAACTTTGGTTTACGAATTCAGTCTGTATGAAAATATTCTTTTGAGAATGTGCTATTTTAACTGTAAGAGAATCTAATTTTAAGGAAGCTTTACTATGAACTACTTTCTATAACTACGTTTTTATTAGCTTGCTTTCTTGTTTGTTTGTTTGTTTGTCCAGTACAAATCTTGCTATAGATTTTTAACTAACTTTCCAAGTAGCTAGACATTTGAAACTTTTAGAATAGCTCAGAACACGATGACAATGCATTATTTTAATACTTTTAGCCATCTTGCAGCAGAATTTAATTCGTTGTCAGCAAATTTTGCTGTGTAGAAAGTTAGTTCGGAAAAAAATCCGCTATTATGTTATACAAGTTATCTTATTTGTTTTGACATATCCCATATTTACGATCTTCATTTTGACGGGTTTCAAATTTATGATTTATGACAAAATTTAAAAACGTAGTATATAAAAAGTTCTTTTTGTCTTGTAATTATTATTAATAATATAACCAATAAAGTTTTATTATTGGCTCTACCTTTGATTATATTTATATAGACTTTTATAGTATATATTATATATTATTAATGTTACCTTTTATAATGATATATAAATTACTCGCCGTGAAAGAACATAAAAAATATTACATTATAAATGTAGAATGTTAACCCTACCTAATTATATTTTGTTATTTTAAGAGCTTCTTTTAACTTCTATTTTTATTCATCTTTTTCATCCATTTGAATAAATACTAGAATGATTTGTCTGAACCACAATGTGCCTTGTTAAAAGAAGAGGTAAAATTTAAACATAGATAGAAAACCGGGATTTTCTTATCAGTGCGGTTACCGTACGGAAACCTGTGTTTCAAAGTTTCATTTCACAAGTTGCCTGTGAAGGGGATATGTATAGAAGCGCTGCATTTGATGTAGCTTTATATTTGAACCTCAATAGGGGGGGGTCTTCATCCCCTCTGATATCTCATAGGGGGCCTTTTTCCCTCTTGCTTTGTAGGGGTAAAAACCACCCCTCTGTGCCGCCATATTGGAGGGAAATCTTTTGAAGACCTCTACTTTGAAAAGGGGCTCCTTCACATAGAGATTCTGATACTGAATTGAAAAGCCTTCGACTCTTAGCTACCACCTCCCGCAATTTCCAACGGCGGGAAATTCAAATTAAATCCCTTTTCTCCCCCTTTTTCGAACCTATTAAACCGTTTTCAATTGAAACTGATATGGTAATTACATCCTGCCTTTCTGTCAGTCTAACTATGATGTCGCTTTTACATTGAAATTATAACTTTAAAAACTCTCTCTGCTTTATATCAAACAAGTCTATAAACGTAATTTACATTTTGCTTTCAAATCAAATAAAATATTTAAATAATTATTTATGTTAAAATCGGAGGCATCTTCACAGATGACAATCCTAAACTCCATCATGTGATCAATACACAAAGTAATTTCTTATACTTTTGGAGTCTTAAACAATTACTTTAAGAGAACGGAGGATAAAGATGAACAGGCAGGAAGGTGAACGTAGGTATATTATATATATATATATATATATATATATATATATATATATATATATATATATATATATATATATATATATTTTTTTTTTTTTTTTTTTTTTTTTTTTAATAGTTTATCTGCTAAAGCTAATATTTCATAATTATGCTCATACATGTATTTCCCTACTGATAGAAACGTTTAACAAACAATATAATAATAGTTTGTACTGTACTCTTAAATCGTTATCGCAATGATATAAATGAAAATGAAATGCCCATTGATTTATTATTGATTTATGTTAAGAATTATTTAGAAGAAAGTTCTTGTCTAGAACATTTATTTCTAGGATTTATCGCTTTATACAACTAAAATACAGATAAACTTAGTTTGTTGTTAACAGTCTTTTCTCCGTGTTTTTTTATTTTTTTTTTATTTTTTTATTTTTTTTTTTAATAGAATAAGAAAAAAAATCAGTCGTTACTTTAGCTAAAAATAGTTTTCGTTTTACTTTTTTCTCTATTTTTCTTTGCCTTTATTCTTTTCTTTTTTTTCTCGCGTTGTCTTTTGGTTTGTTTAGCCGTGAAAGGGGCCTCTTTGTCTAATTCGGCACGGAGTGTTGCGTGCCGTCTGGTTCTCATCTCAGACCCTCTCTCGGGATTCCAACTAAGTCAGCGAAGAATCTACCTAGCCCTTAGAAACGTGTTCTCTTACGTGACGTTACGAAGGGCCTTTTTTCCTTGGTCGAAAACTCACGAGTCTTGACGCTCAGAAGTAACGTGGTGTGACATGTGACGCGTGACTTTTCCCTCTGGGCTCATGCCTCACACTAAAAGACCAAAGTGACGTCACCGTATACGTGACTTCAGGCCTTTTATTTTGTCTGGTCCTTTTTCTCCAAGTTAATTTTGTCTCTACTAGTTTCATTTTTAAAAGTAAAAATAATAGACTTTTTCTGTTCATAAATCTTTAGATGTAAATTTTATTTCAGGTTTTTAAAGAAAAAGCCTTCAAAATGCTTACGGATTCTAAGAAAACTTACACTTTCTCATAAGTATTATACGGAAAATTATTATTTTCTTTTTTCCAGTTTTTACTTTCTCATGTAAACAGAAATTATTGTGATAAGGGGAAAATTCAATTTGAGATTTTGATGGATTTACATGTTTTGACGTCCCTTGAGTCCAAAAATGTGGTTTTTAAAAAAGTCTGTCTGTCTTCTCTCAGTGCAAACGCCTGGAGCCTAAACTAATGGGCCGATTTTGATGTAATTTGAAACAATTATACCCTTCAGGGGTCCCCAAGGCTTATGACTCAGAATAACGTACCCCTTCCCCGATCCGATTAAGCGTAGGTCCCCCTCCAAAAATTTTTGTCAATATTCTTATTCGAATAACAATTTTATGCCTATTTGATTCTTAAAATTCAGATCAAATTTTTAGCATTTTAGGGTTTCGTGGTCATCCTAAAAACCCTTATGCTTTTGGTAGTTCGTCCGTCCACCCGTCGCATCTTGGAGTATATCTCCTAACCTACTAAAGCTATAAACTTGAAATTTGGTATAAAAGTTAAACTTTTTTACCCAAAAACAAAAAAAAAAACTATTGCGAACTTAAACACTTAAAATTTCTGCGATCTGCGATCAATTGCGGAAAGATCGCCAATATTTAATCTTTTTTGTAATTTTTTATTTATATGAAAATTCAAAGTTGGCTATCATTTTAAAGGTATTTAAATTTGGTTCACAAAAACATATCGTGTTTCCAAAAGGCGGCTTTTTACCCCCCAAAAAATTAAAACAAAACGCAAAAAAAATTCTTCCCCCCCCCCCCCGCTACCCCATTTGGAAAGGTCCTAAAAATAAGGCAAAAATACAATAATATGCATCTCTGTAGTCCAATGATATTTCCGGGAGTTGATATTAAGAACTCAAATATTAAAAAATTTAGGGGACCGTATCTCGGGAGCCCCAAAATTTTTGACGGGATTTTTTTCGAGTGTTTTAACATTTTGCAAAACTTTATTCACTTTGGAAAGTTTGTTTGTTAATTGTTTGCCACTTTGCTAATTAAGAACAGAAAATGAAACAAACAAAACGTAAATAAATGAAAAAAATATGGTACAATACATTTTATAATGTACCACTTATCAGTTAATAGAAAATAGTATTGGTAGACTTAAAAATAACAAATAATTTAGAATATAGAGGAAAGCTCCGGGTTCGATTCCCCGCCGAGGAGAAGTTATTTTTATTATAAATTTTTATGAAATGTTCAATAATAATTAAATGTACCTAATAAACGGAAAACACTGGGCTAAGTAATTGTGAACTCGTATATTAGAAAGCTTGACTTTCGCCCCGATTTTTTTAACATGAATTTAAACGACATGAATAATGTGAGTCTTCAAAACGTGCCTGGATGTTCGGATTTAACAGGAGGTGATTGGTTTTCACTTGTATTCATTGTATTTATATGTTACATTTTGTGTGTACCTATATGTGTTATTGTTGTATGTAGGGGTTAAAATTAAGCCTTTAGGCCGTTATGTGTAACATTAACATTACCTATAAATTGAAGAATTAAAATTTACGGATTTGTTTCCTCACAAGAATTTTTTAATCCCTTTTAAAAATAAAAATAACGAAAATTAAATAACTCATGTTTAAACTAAAAATAAAGGACATAAAGGTTCTCTTACTTTTTTTTTTTTTTTTGTGTGAAAGAAAGAGATTGCTAAATAAAGAATACAATAAAAGGAAAAGGAAAAAACAAAAAAACAAATTAATTAAGATGAATTTTGTCCTTCATTAGCAGAAAGAGGATTAACTACCTACCTACGCATTTTTTTTTTTTTTTTGTACCAAAACTTAATTTTATTAAAAAAGGGATGTAGAGTTAAAATGATGGTTGAAAAAATAAAGCCTTTAGGCCGTTATGTCTAACACAGAAATGTATCTAATGATTTAAAAAAAAAAAAAAAAATATTCATCTTCTAATACGATTCTTGGGAACATTTATGTACTGCCAACAGATAGAAATTGATTGCAATTCGTGTTAAAATCGTTGTTTCTTGAAAATTGTAATCTAATTATTCAGTTATTAGTATGCATGTATAAAGGATTAGTAGGATGGACATTTTTTTAATAAATTTCCCATTCTACCATAAGATAAAAAAGTCCAGTCATCCACCATGACTTGATGAGCGAATTTTCAAAGAAATCTGCGTATTATTGGCTTATGATATAGGAACATTTTTGTTTAGAATTTGGCTGGGTGAAAAAAAAAAATTTGGTACACAGGGGTACGGGGTACAAAAGTCAAAATAGTATAACCCTTCAAGATGCATGTCGTTTTTTAGCTCTTCAAGAGTACAGTAATTGTTGTTATGTACACTTTTGTAATATTTTCATATAAGAGGGGGGTAAAATGGAAAAAACAATAAAACACAACAAAAAATAAAAAAAATTCTGGCCAACGAACCCATCCTTTCTTTTGATATTATTGGCATTTTGTTTGAAATTTTTAAGTGCATCCTAAGGGGAGATATCGTCTGAAGTGACACATGTATACATACATACATAAAAAAAGTGTTACAGTTTAGGAATCTATTCAGATTAGTCTAAAACAGATTTCCATGGAGAAAATTTTCAAAAATTCGCATTATAAAAATTTTGAAGCTTAGCTTAATTTTCTTCGAAAATTCGCTAAAACAAAACCAACAGTTTTATTTTACTTAATTAAAGTTAATAATTAAATGTAAATAATTCAACTTAAAGAAAATAAAACAGAGATAGATATGCATAATAAAGGTACATTTTTATTTGAGGCTAGAGGATTTACGATTTGAAATAATATAAGATAAGAACAGTAATAAAAAAGTCTGCCATTAAGTGTGGGTCATAGCCTTTTCGCATTATAGTATTGGACGAATGGTTACATTAAATTAAATAGAATAGATAGATTTCTAAAGATATATAAAAGTTAAGTATTAAAAAAAAACCTTAAAGTTATTATAATCCCACTGATGATTAAAAGTTTAGTTGGGCCAGTTTTTATTTCTAGCGTGATTATATTTATTTGTATTCAATATTAAATGTCCACAGGACCAATTTGGGGCTTATCTTAACAAGCCGTCCGAATTTCAATAAAATCAGACAAATAAGATATTTAAGGTAGTTTACGGACTGACCGACAGACAGACACTAGACCGAGAAAAACCTTGTGTATATTTTTCGTTTGTTTCTCTGTTGTAAATTTTAGACATAAAAAAATTGTTCTTCTGAATAATTACCATGCTTTCGTTACCTTGGATGAAAAATTAGGACAAATAGGACAATTAATCGAATTTGCAATTTATCTTCTTAATTTCTTAAAATATTAATCAATGATGTTTCAGTTGATATTTTGCCCGCAGTCTTCCGATACTATTGCGAGGATTAATGATTTCCTAATGGTTAGGATTGGAATGTTTGGCATTGGTGGATTAGATAAATTAGGAGTATATTGATTTTGAGGTAGGCGGCAGTTTATCATTTGTTTCGGGATAATAATTAGGGTCCTTATTTTAGGGTTTAGTTGGCAACAATAGAATTGTTTAAAGTAAATTGATGATTCTAGGATTGTGGTGTGGAGGTGATCATTATAGCGTTTCTATAATTTCAAGAATGCTTTCAAATCCTAATTTATTTCCAGTATATTTGATATGGTTAAGTAATATAACTTTTAGAGGTGGTTTTAAGACTATAAGTTCATTGAAATCTGATCAGTGATTCTCAGATCAAACTAAAAAGAAGATATTCTTACTTATTTAAGGTTTAATTGTTTTAATTTTTTTTCTATCTTCATTTTATTACTTTAATCACGTAAACTCTCACCTGATTAGCAGGTTTTTAATTTTTTGTTACTTTTTTAAGCCATAATATTATGGTTTTTATGTATTAGAGTGCCTCACTTGTGGCTTCAGCTGTTTGAGGACTCTTAAAAAATGTTTAATAAATAAAATAAAGATGTTTTCTCTGATCCAAAAGTTCACACTAAAAAAAGTCGATTCCTCCTTCTTTGATTCCTAAAGTTTTTCGGTAATATTTCACCATAATCCAACGAACAAATCAGTGCATGTGTTAATTTGCCACTTCTGTTAAGATGAACTTCTGAACTTCTGCTTTTGATTAACAGTGAAAGGCCTAGAAGCCTAAGAATATTCTATAAGTTAAGATTGATTCCAAAAACAGTTATGTTTGCTAATTTTTATTTAGCTACAGTATCACGTTCTTTAAATATTCCAAGTGTTTATAAAAGTTTGAACTATAAGTTTACAAACTTTTATTTTATTTAGGCATTTCAGTTAAAAGTTGGAATTAAGGTATAGAAGTTTAGAATTTAGAGATTGAGTTGAAAATGGAGTTTGCAGATTAGGATAGAAGTTTGATGATACACAACAAGTATTCCATTTGAAGTTTGTTGATAAAGGTCCTCGTAGTCTATTTTGAGCTGGTGGTATGTGGCTACAATATAAATTCTTTAGTGAACTTGTCTTTTGAAATCATCCTGGAGTACTTCATACAAAAGGCAATAAGGAATTTAAAGTTAAAGTATAGGTGCCTTTTTAAGTGAAATGATTCAATATGTAATTTGCTCGTGTCAATTATTGTTAGTATAAAATAGCTTTTTAGAGTCTTCAGTCTCAGCAAAGGATATCTTACCATATTGCCCTTTTCATTGCCTCACACTTGATTACTTTTGAACGGTTAAACTGAAACTCTAAACAGATAAAATGTTAAGATCCTCGACTGTGTTTTTCTCCTGTGTGTGATAGTGACTCATCATAAAAGAGGTGTGGTTCAATAACCAAACAACGTCTTCACACAATATATTTGTATTTGTAACAATTGACACAATTGTTTCGGCTGTTCTAATGCAGCCTTCTTCAGATAAACTGTGTAGGTTATAAGGAGACTTAAAAAAGCGTAAGTTAAAATGTTAAATAATATTTGGCTTAACGAATCAACTGTTTAACTAAACGGTTAAACAGTTTAACTCAACATCGACACTCACATTCGATTATTAAGAGTGAACTTCCGTGAAGAAAGTTATTAGGCCATCGAAAACTTTTTTCATCGGAATTTAGAAGTCGGTGTTGACTATTTTTTAATGATACTATCACATGCTGATGATTATAAATCGCTATAGGCATGTATAATAGTGATAATAGTCTAGGTCTAGGATTATACATCGTTAGTCAAGTATAATAGTGATCATAGTCCCTGATTATACAAAGTTAGTCATGTTTAATAGTGATTATAGTTACTGATTATACAATATTAATCATTTTTAATAGTGCGAGTGAGTTTAAGAGTTTATAATAAAAATTGTGGTGACAATATTGTTGTGTAACTTTCTACCAACCTCTCTAGTCATAATTATGAAGTGGTACCACAAAATCTCAGTCAAAACAACTAATAATATTACGCTTACTTTATTTAATTTCTTTTTTACTTATTTAATTTTTACGACTTCATCTAAATGATTAGTGTATATTTTGACTTATGTCACTTGTTTCACTCCCCTATAAAGATAATTTTCAGAAAATATTTCTTAGTTACTATAGGCTATTGAGTAAAACCCTACATAGTGCTACTCTAAAAAAAAAATTTGATTTTTCCTTATCCCACTATTTCAGATTTTAAACAAACTTTTTATTCTTGAGCCAATTACTGCCGCCAAATACTTCGAAACTAAAGAAAGCCTATTCTTTGTTATTTGCTTCTCTATTTGGTACACTATTTACCCTTAAATTCTCTAACGATTTCAAATCTAGATACTTCAATTTAAACTATTTTGGTAATTTCTAAGTTAAAAGCATTATACATTTAAATGTCTGAATATCAGTGTTTAAAAGAAACACGGATCTTTTTTTAGAAAGAGATTCTTCGCCTGTTACGAGTATGTGTTTTTTAGTTGGTATTGGGAATAAAAGGGATGATAGTTAAGTGCGAGGTAAAGTTCTCAGTGTTGAGCTAAAAGTCCTTTACAGTTCTCCCTACTCCTCTTCAAAGCACCAACAGGGTAATGCTTTTAAGGAATCGGATGTCCCTCTTGAATCCTATCTAGGACCATCCCACGACCATTCACATAAAACCATTTAGCATTTAGAATAGTTTAAAACATCTTCATTCTTAATTATTTCCTTCATTTGTCTTCTTTAAATAATAATCTCAATATTGGTTTAATCAATTTAAATCAGGTTCAGGAGGGGTCTTACAAATCCTAGAAGCACTTATGTAATAGGTTGCCAATTAGTGTGTTAAATAGCTTCCTTGCGTCCTATACCACTAGAAAAATGGTCATATGAGTCTAAAATAATGTTTAATGACATATAATTCAAAATAGGTTTGTTCCAACCACACTTCAAACTAGTTCCAAACTGTACGACGCATGCGCATTAGCGAAAAACGATCAAGTGTGGTCCGATACGCATGCGTCGGACAGTTTCAAACCAGTTTGAAGTGTGGTTGGAACAAACCTAATAAATACTACAAGAATTAGGTTGATGCGTGAGAGGAAAGAATTTGGGCAGAAGGTTTAAACTGATCAGTTACTGCTAACTGATATACCATCTAAATGTTATCAAATCAGAAACAAGTAGTTATAATAGTGCTGTATGACGGACCAAGCTCTAAAACCGACATTATGTGGTGAAGGTTCTAGGGAGGTGAGTTATGTTTCATGTTAATAACAATTGAACAAGCTAACATGTAATCAAGCTATCAAGTGCTCAAGCTAACAAGTATACATACCAACAAGTAAACAAGCTAAAAAGTATAAACGCCAACAAGGAAATAAGCTAACAAGTATACACGCCAACAAGTAAACAAGCCAACATGATTATGAGTCAATGAGTAAAGAAATTACAAGCTAACATGTTTACGAGTCAATATTTAAATATGTAAAGAAACTAACAATGAAAAAGTATATTGCTTAAAAAAAAAACTAACAAAGTACTAACAAGTAAACTAGCTAACAAGGAAACAAGGTAACAAGTTGACAAGCTAACAAGATATCGATTTATTCATAAAGAAGTAAACAAGCTAACAATAAAATATAGTACATTGTTTACAAGATGACTGACAAACAAGCTATCAAGCTAAATATTAATAAATAAGAAAAAAGAAAAACAAAAATACAGTAACAACAAAAAGAACTGACAAGATAACAAGTTAACTTATTAACTTAATAGTAACGGGTGAATGGAGATGATATATAAGATGTGAAATAAATGTAGAATTAATCCATATTTAAAGGAGACGTTTAGACCCTTCTTAAGGTTCAATTTCGAAAAGTTTTGATTAAATATGGATTAATTATACATTTATTTCACACCTGATCATCTATTTACTCAAGTTACTATTCGAATTAAAAATGTGTTTTCAACGTTTTCTACATGTCAACCTAGTAAACAAGTTAATAATATGACAAAATAACAAGAGAACGAATTAAAAAGCTAACAAGGTAACGAGTCAGCTAATAAACAAATTAACGAGATAACTTAAGAAGCTATCAAGTAAATAAGCCTGCGAGTAAACTAATAATAAAGCAAAATTACCAATTTGTTGATAGGAACAAAAAAATAATAATGAAATATTATTTCAAAATACGAAAGTTAAATTGTTCAAATTACCTCTTTGAGTACTACTAACTATAAAATGAGTCGATTAACTGCAATCTCCATAAAAAGCCCTTAATTTCTATCTAATATAAAGATAATGTGGAAGCGTTTAATGTAGCAATGACATAGGTAACCGGGGGCAAGGTCATAGACTAAGCCAAAAAGCAAAATGCTGCAAATTGCATCTCAAAGAAGAATAAATTTACCTCTTCCTTTAAATTCTGTAATGTATTGGTCGAGATGATGTGAATTCATAGACTTTTTCTCGCATTCTTGTGTTTAGATTATCTTAAGTAGGTATCTCTCTTTCTGTACTTTAAGTTACTTTAAAAGTTAAAAAAAAAGTGGTAATGCAATAAGCCAATGAGCAATACTCATTGTCACACGCTAGCATTTAATGTAATGTCTTCTAATAAGAACACATTAGGTTCCATTGCTGGTTTTGGAGTCTAAAGCTGTGATTCTTATATTATAGGGTCCATTATGGTAGTTGAATTATTATCATTATGGTAGTACTATGATAGTTGAATCTGCTTTTACACTTAATTTTAAACTTGGATAGTTTATAAAAGTTATTATTGTTATTTTTTCAATTTGTTAGAAAACTAAGTTTTTGAAATATTTCGCGATATCTCAATATTATCAAAAGTTAAGTTTTAACGTTCCAATTAGTTGAAGAATAAAAAAATAATTTAAGCAATTTTAAATTTATCTTGTTCACTTCGATCTAAGTCTAAAAATAATAATTTAAACTGTTCTTAGCGCTAAACTTGTTTCGAAGTTTTCAAGGTTACTATCACTTAACCATGTCCTTTGATTGGCTGTAATTAAAGCATTTTTGTTACCTGTTGGTTACCTGTTGCTATCTGATTGGACGACTAACTAATCACCTGATACCTGAATTGTTTGATATGTTTCAGCCCTTACCTCTTACCTACAATTATTTCTGATCTTGCATCATCTTCCGCTTCTAGAACAGCTGATTCCATACCTTTTTACTTTATTTCCCCTCTTTGAAGTAACTTGATCAATATCATATCAATTTTTGTTTCAGCCTAGGTCAACCAGTTTCCATATTAAGCTTGTACCTGGTCTACCGCATTAATATATTCTCTGATCTGGTTTTTTTAGTTGCTCCAACGCCTTGCATCTTGGCTTATATTAAAATTTGATCCTTCCTTCTTGCATTTATTTCATTTATTAATTAGTTTTATACTAACCTTATATTAATGATATACAAATAAGATATTGCTTATTTTAATTAATGATAATAATTTATTTCACGTTCGTATGTTACAGTTGTATTTATATTAACAGGTAGTTATTACAGCTGGTGCAAATACCTGCATTTTATATTAGCTATCTGATTTATCTTCTTTTTTTGTAATGTCCAGTAATGTTGACTGAAAAAACGTCCTTAATCCTTATTTTTAGGACTTCGTCCTTATTTAAAGCAAAACAATTTAAATATTGCATCACTACAATCGTGTGGGTCTTCTGGTGGACGATGTACGCCTCAAGGTTTAAAATTTAAAATAAATTTAAGTCGGTTATTATCATGTCACTTACTACATGATATTCTAATATTCAGATCTGAATATTATCTGTATCTACCCCCTACCCTATTCAATAATTATGTTGAAATGAAATTTACTAAAGATACAATACAATTTATAATATCGCTTAATTTAGAATATTATTTAAATAATAGAAATGCTAATAGAAAATAAGTTTATGCACATGTGTGAGAGGAAGCAATTTGATCGAAAGGTATAATATTATGAGAACATTTGTGGCCTATCTTTGGCATACCAGCCAAATTATATTCGCTAAAATGTTGACGAAACATCTGTAAACATGTACCTCACATATAAATTACTGTCCAATTTTCTATATTGATATTGTTTTACAATTTCATAATATCTCATTTAATTGATTTATTTTTAAACGTACATTGAAAAGGGTTTCAACAGGTCGTTTAATTGTTGTATATCTTCATTATAAATATCTTGGAAACTATATTTTCCCCGACAAAACGACTTACACGGTTTGATTCGTATTTAAATGTTAGAGACTACATTTTTACATTTTAGAATTTTTAAATTAAAACCGTGGGGACCATTTTTGAGAATTAATTTTTTTTCACGTTTTTTCAGAGTTTTTAAGGGTAGCGCCCCCAAATTTGGAGCTAAAAGTGATTTCACGAGTTCGCCTCTGGATAAGATTTGGCACTATTTTACTTTGTTACCCACCTAAATTTATTTATTTATTATTAAATCCAAGTGAACTATTCTTTTGTTAAAAATTTGTCAGATAGACATTTTTAAATAACTTTTTTTTGGACTCAGGGGACCACAAAACGTGTAAATCCATCAAAATCTCAAAATCGAGTTCTTGGGGAGGGGTGCCCTAAAATTTTAAATATCTATATTTTTTTAAAAAATTATATGCACAACTTTTATAGAATTCGGCCTAGTAGTTTACGGCTTTACGCGTCAGCACGCAGACAACATTTTTAAAAAAACACTTATTTGGATTTAATGGACCTCAGAACGTGTAAATCCTTCAAAATCTTAAAATAAAATTTACACGCTATCACAATACTTTTTCTTTACATAAACCTACACCTATTACGTATGTGAGAAAGTAAAAAACACAAATGAAGTGATGTTGTCCTTCAAAACCAAAAAAGTGAAAGAATTTTGTTTATAAAGTTGTTTTGCTCCATATATTATGACTAATATCTCCATTCCATATTAATATCACTCCACGCAAAAAACCACTTAATTCTTCGTTATATTATAATTTAATTAGAAAAAAAGCTACTTTACTTCAAGTTAATACAAGGAAGAGATTAAAAGAAACAGCTTTAAAAAATAAATAAAAATGAAAATATGAAACAAAAAGAAAAATAAAAACAGTAGAGACATAACGAGTGAAGTAATTGTAGCAGTGCTTGTTATTTTACTGTCATTATCTGTTAATGACAAGCAATCATAAACCCAATCAAGATACTGCTTCATCTGGCATACCTGCGGATAAAACTTCATTATATTTCATATCTTGAATACTTCAGTTAATAAGCTACCACGTCCCATTCACTACACAAAGATAATCCTGTCTTAATTTATAATTATATATCTCTGTCATATTCTATTTTATGACAGGTGATTTCCAAAATAAATTTCCTTGAATTAATACATTTTATTTGTTTTTTTTACTACAGTTAACTACTTCTACTAAATTATTATACATTTATATATATTTAAATAACATTAATTTTTATATAGATAATATAAATCTATAGTTATATAAATTGATTATAAAGAAGGTAAAAAAATCCTTAATGTTCTTTTTTAATTTAGTTTTACATATTTTATTTAATTCATCATATACTATTAAATAAGACGCTAAATTTAAATATTTAGTATATTATAGATTAAATTATTTTTTAAATAAACAAAATCTGTCTGACACACTTAAACAAAACTTTTTCATAAGAATAGTAATACTAAATTTAAATCTCCCAACATCTAATTTAATTAATTTATTATTAAATCAATTATTATATTCAATTAATCGAAATTTAACTTCTTTATCGATATTCAGCTGTATTAAATTTAAATAGTTGGTTCTTTTGACTGAGATTTTGTGGTACCACTTCATAATTATGACTAGAGAGGTTAAAAAAAGAAACACAATAATATTGTCACCACAATTTATATTAAATTTATCTACTTCAATATCTCGGAAACACGACTTGCAAAGTTAAATTTGTAGTACTTAAAACAGGCTACATTTAAGCATGTTTTGAGAAATATTTTTTAAAAAGATTGTTCAGTGTTTTTGCAGGGCAGCATCCCCAAATTTAAAGCTAAAATTAATTTCTCGATTTCACTTTGGTGTATGATTTTTCGGAACATATATGTCAATTTCAATTTAAATAAGCCCAGTAGTTTGGCTCCACATGTCTACACAGATTACTGACTAAAGACAGAAATTTAAAAAAAAAAAAAAAATAAATAAATAAATACGTGTGGTGCCGCGGGGGTTCGTTCCTACCGGGTGTAGGAACGAAGTTCCTTACATTTTTCATTAAATATAAATTATAAAATCACACTGCTAAGTACGTATACATTGCTAACTACTTATACATGGCGGAGTTAGAAAAGAGACAAAATTAAAAGTAACGAACTGTTTGTACCTAGCAGAGTTAAGTCTCTACCGCCCTTTGAGGTTAGGAAAAAAAGTAAAGTAATTTTAATACGAGTTTTATCGTTGTATTGAAATGGTGCCTGTACTATTTATCAGAGGAAGTTGAAGTAGGGCTCAAATTGTGCAGAATTAAAATTAGGAATGAAGCCTGTGATTAGATTTTTGATATCTTGCTTAGAACCAATACAATTTTCAATTTAATGATTTCCTCAAAGAGCGGTAGAGCCTTAAGGCAAAATTAAATGAAAATCATTATTTGTATAATAAAAGAATTCATCTTACTATAAATATATATTGAATATAAGAAAAAAGTTGATCATGATGAGTTTATAGTGAAAGAGTATGTTTGTTAAAGGAGTTTGGATTGAAATAGGACTGTTTTCTACCTACCCGGCCAATTAATTTAAAATATTATTAAATATATCTCTTCCCTACTCTACAGCTTCTGCTTGTATCAGGGTGAAATTTTACATGAATATATTTTATTTATTTACAAAACAAAGTGACATTTTTGACAAATATAACAAAAATAATCAAAACAAGTCAAGTCAATTAACAGGCTTCCTTAATAACACTTTTTCCCGTCTTTTGAAGCTTACGTTTACGAGAGCGTTGCGCGTGAACGCTTGGGCGGATAACGTTTTCCAACGAACTCAGCCTGGGCATTCGTAAAATGAACATGTGTACCAAATTTCATCTAACTCGGTGATCTTTTACTCAAGTCATCGTCATCTGTAGATTTCGTGACGGTTTTTGCGTGACGGTGATTTTGGTCGTTTTTTTCGGATTCACTCCCGGGCTCCAGTACGTGCCATAAGGAACTTCGTTCCAAAAAAAACCACTTTTTTGAACTTAGAGGACCTGAAAATATGTAACAACGTAATAACCTTTTTATTTATGATACCCAATCTTTAAAACCAAAATGTATAATGATATTTCGGTGAAGAAATTATGATAGGTGTTTAATAAAACCTACAAATTCAATAGAAACTGTTTGTAATATTATTGAAGAGATAAATAAAGGTCTACTGGCGAGTGCCTGAGGAGTATTTGCCTCATAAAAAGATACCCACTTCTGCTCCACATATTTTTTTGATTTTTAAAATAACATTTTAAAATTAATATTTAAATTATTGAATTATTATTTCAAAACAATATTTAAGATTATAATTAGTATATTATAACAAATAGATATAGTCCAGGAGATATCGTGCAAAAAAGTGTCTGATTGACACTAAGCTAGAATTTTGTGTATAAGTAAATATTTTAAACCTTTTGGTGCCTGTTAAGAATATGTGGTCCCCTAAGTTCGTCTGCAGGGCATAGCTTGGCAATAGGAATTAAAAAAAAAAAAAGGTAAAGAGCGGCCATGTCCCACCCTTTTTGATGGACAATGTGATTTTCATGATTCTTTTTTTTTTTTTTTTTTTTTTTTTTTTTTTTTATTGGATAACACAACTACAAATTTAAATTGCAACAAGTGATAGTGATGATACATTGGTTATGTGGCGGGAAAAAAACATGAAGAAGAAGTAGTCCAGTGACTACACTTCGTTAGCAGTAAATATAGTGAAATAATTATAATACAAATTAACTTATAATGATAAAATAATGATGAAGTGGATTATATTAATTATTATAAAAGTTTAACATAATATATGGGAAAACGATATTTTAAGATAAGAGATCTCTAGGCCATCTCCTCGTCAAACGTCTTGGTGGGTTGCTTGGGATAAACTGAGAGGATAGGAGTTGTACAAGAGGATTTGGATGGTGGGATATGGATTCATGGAATTTTTTATATCGGGATACGGTCAGATCTCGGACAAAGGGCACATTTAAATCTTCATGAAGAGTTAGGTTAGAAACATAGAAAGGAGCATTGGTTATTTTTCTAAGGATTTTTGACTGCAGGATTTGGAGACGACGGGAATTGGAAGGCTTGGTGCTACCCCACACTTCCAGACCGTAGGTCCAAGCTGGTTTTAGAACTACATTATAAATACGAAGCTTGTTGTTAAGAGGAATCTTAGACCTACGATCAAGAAGACCGAGCAGTAACTTGTATCGTCGTGTTATGTCAGTTCGTTTAGTTTTAGTGTGTAGTTGCCATGTTAATCGTCGGTCAAGGAAAAGGCCAAGGTATCGGACGGAGTCGGACTGAGGAATGGGAACTTGATTAAGGGAGACTGGAGGACAGGTGTTATGACGAAGAGCAAAGGTGACATGCACACTTTTCTGTTCGTTTATCTTTATCCTCCATTTCCTTAACCAAGGTTCGAGAAGTAACAAATGACTTTGGGTATTTCATGATTCTCAGTACGAAATTAGTTTGTAGACCAAAAATCAATTTGATGTTTGTTTGTCACTCAATAGGTGACCTCTGTGATTCGGAGTAATATTAGACTAACTAAACTATTAAGTGACAAACTACCATCAAATTGATTATTGGTCTACTAACTTTATTCGTACTCAGAATCATGAAAATCATATTATCCTCCAAAAATGGCGGGACATTGCGGCTCTCCAACTGTTTTTTTTTTTTTTTTAAATGCCTATTGCCCAGCTATGTCCCGCAGATGAACTTAGCCGACCACATATTCTTATAAGACGCTAAAAGATTTACTTATATTAATACAAAAAATTCTAGCTGGACGTTAGTCAGACAATTGTTTTTACTGTATCTCCTGAACTAATAGTTGTGTTAAATAATATTTGTTTGCGTTATTTTGACTTAAAAGTTTTGAGTAATAGTATATTATAATATTATGTTACTAGGCTGTTAAGTGATCAATTAAATTAAATATTGCCAAGGTAAAGAAAAACACTTCACAGTCGTGTGTCGTGTAGCATATGCTATTTTTTCCGAGGTAGCAGACAATGAAAAAACATTAAATTAATCAATAATCAATATAATAATAACAAATATTAGTACATACTTAAGTTTTTAAAAAAAAAACTTTAAAAATAGGTTACACTATAAAAAAAAGATAAATAAAACGCATTGACATCTATTGGATTTTTATCGTACTAAGAAGCTATCTACAAGGATTGCAGCGCTAAAACGGAAGTTTTGATAACTTCCAGCATGAAAGAAAATGTTTTCTTTACAGCTAGGAGTAATGAAAAGATTTTTTAAGTCCGCGTAATGAAAAAGTGGATTTTAGCTACGTTTTTTAGGCTCTAAAGTTACTATTTCACAGCCTACCACGGTAAAAAGTATTTTTATGATAACTCAAAAAATGCTGTACTACAGTTTACGTTCAATGTGTGAACTTATACAACAGATGTTGTTCATTGTTGTTAGTTTTATAAAACTTGTTAAGTAAAATCTAAACAAGTTGTAATGTCTTTAGTTGAGGCGTATAAGGAACTATGAAGAAATACTGTTAGTATCTATCAATTTACTGGTGGCTGACCCTGACAACGCCTTAAGTTCCGCTAACTTAAGTTTTGTACCTAAGCTCCGCCTCTGAATCTTTCTTCTTGGCAATATCCAACCTGCACTTTAAAATCATTCAACCTTATCGTAATAAAATAAAAAACCTGATACCCCCTCTCCTACATTTTTCTAACAAACAATAAAAACTATTTATAATTCATATCACATTTTCTAAAAATATCCTTCTTTCGTCGAAACTGGTTACCAAAAAAAAAAAAAAAAAATCTGTAATAGAAAACCGAGCTCATTCCATTTTTTATTTTAACTTACCAAAAACCATTTTTAAATTCATCTCACGTCTTCCTTGTGTAGTTCAACTGAATAAACTATTAGTTTTATAGATTTCTAATTGGAATTCAGGATCAAGTTTTTATAAAAAAAAGCACTTTTTAAATTATGTATTTAGAGATTAAATTTGTTAAATTATCTTTAAATCAATATCCTTCAATTTTATGTTATTTATTTATTATTTATTTTCATTTTTATTGCTAAGCTCAAAAAGGAAATAGTTATATATGTATATAGTGGCAGCATTGCCATTGATTGGCACCTTACTCCTTATTGAAGTAATTGTTATTACAATTTTTTTTTGTTTTTTCAGTAAACGGTTATTATGTCAATTTTCTTCGGTTGATCCCTTATGATTATATTATAAGATAAATAAATAAATAAAATTACATATTTATCTCTCTCTGTATATATATTTTAAGTTCAGTTAATATTTGTTTTTGTAAGATAGGATATTATCTAGATAGATTATTGGATGATCAGATTGGTCAGTAACTCCTGGACAATACTGGGTGAATTTTACTCAAATATGTATTAATATGTAATTTTTGATTTACAATTCAAGGTACAATAGTTTTTTTTTTTTTTTTTTTTTTTATTTAATGTGGTAGTTGGTAGATTTTTAAGTTTAATATCTGTTCTTTTTATAATTAAGTTAAAAATTATTATTATATTGTTTTGTTATTGTAGGCCTGACGATGCCCAGGTATGGGTGAAATATAGCCAAATTTGAAGTTAATAGAAAATATTTTTGTTTTCAAAATTTTTTATCCCTTAAGACCAAAGAAGGAAATCTAATAGGTTATTATGTTATTATTCTTGCTTTGATTTATATTTTGTAGACTAACTGGATACCTGGGCTTCGCAACGTAGTATATGTGTAAATTACAGGAGAGATAAATTTAATTTTTAAATTATAAAAAATAAATAATAACTTTACTTGTAATACTCCGATTAACTTCAAAACTTTTTCGAAAAACCTGTACCGTAATTCTTAATGACCCATTTCACCGAAAAATCGCATATGAATACTACTTTTACTTTCAAATGGGAGGATAATTCGGAGCTCGATATGACTCTGGCCGAAGTTAAAGGACTACTCCAGATTCAGCATATTGAAGGCAGGATTAAAAGAAATGTCCCTACTGAAACGAAACTGTTACATCAATCTAATACAGCATTGTGTTAAGGTGTTTTTGATTTTTTCCTTAAAAATTTAACCAAGTCAAACCCAAGTTTACGATATATATGCTGCGTGAAGGGTATAATACATTACTTTGACATATGTACACCTGTATCCCTGTGTACATAAATTTAAATTTTGCAATCTTATGTAGACAGTGACCCTTTGAAGTGTGCAAATTTTCATCAAGACCGGAATAAATCTATTTCAGACACTCTTTAGACAGACACTCTCGGAGATACAGGTGTTAACGAAAGACAGACAGACAAATGCCGGAAATTATGAGAGTTCTTGATTTCGCCTACGGACCCTAAATTCTAGGAAATAATAAGACATTTTAGTTTACTAAGAGTATATACATTTTAAGGATAGATTTTTCTAATAATACAATACATAATTATTATCTCCAAATATATATTCTAATTATTTTTCATATATATCAGTGTTGCTATACTGATTATCTTCGACAACCTTTAACCCTTTAATAATGCCTATAAAAATTAATATTCATACAACATTATTGAACGAAACATTTTTGTAAAGTAATTTATTTAAATTTAAATTGTGTCCCGTATTTCAAGTCTTTTGGTCTCCCTCCAAATTGACGCGATTTATATTTTTATCCAAATTTCAATACCTTTAAAATGATACCCCACTTAAAAATTTACAAAAAAAAAAAAAAAAATTGTGTCACCATACTTACTGCCACCTTAAATTTCTTAATGTTGATTTTTTTATATTAACTCCCGGAAATATCATAATATATAAATATTGGACCACAGAGATATTTAAAAAATACAGTATATTTATGTATTTTTGCCTTATTTGTAGGACCTGTCCTTATGGGGTATTGGGGGGGGGGGGGGGGGTCATGTTGAGGGTCATGTTTTTTTGCGTTTTATCTTAGTAATTTCGGGGGTAGAATGGCCGCCATTTGGTAAACGCGATATAAATTTGTGATTTAAATTTCAATAGCTTTGAAGTGATACCCTACTTAAAAATTCCAATAGATAAAAAAATGTTGCGATCAGTTTGCAGTTGCTCGCTGATCGAAGAAATGTTGAGTGTTAATGTTCCCAATATTTTTCCTATTTCTGGGCAAAAAAGTTTAACTTGTATACCAAATTTAAAATCTCTAGCTATAGTAGGTGTGGAGATATCTCCAAAATGTGACGGACGGACGGACGAACCAAATCATAAGGGTTTCTAGGATGACCTCGAAACCCTAAAAAAACGCCTATTCATAATATTTTAAAAAACTTATTACTAACGCTACCTTAGTGGAGATAGTCAAAACTAAAGTATTATTTTACTCTTAATAAAATTTTATACTGGAATATCTGTGGTTTAGCTTAATTGAATATTGAGCTTGAAGTTTGTAAACATACACTTCCCGTGATAATAACACATTTTATATTATTTGTTTAAATGTACAAGAGGCTAATAAACGAAACATTACTTACAAACAGAAGTGAAATCCCAACACTTAGATAAAATAATAAGCCAAGTCTCGCGTAAAATGTTGTAAGATCATATAATAGGTTTAGCCAAGTCTGCCCCTGTCCGAGTAAGTTTTAAGCCAAGTAGTCAATCAAAGCCATCCAGTGCCAGTAAATTATGTTTGTCCATTTCCCTCTCTATTCTCTGTCCCTCATAAACTCAGATTTTTTATTTCCCAAATCACCACACGTTTAAATTTAAAAACATTTTCTGACTTGGAAATTACGCCGGAAAAAAATATGTTAAAATTAAATGCAGTGTCCTATAGAAATTAATATCCACGTGTTGCGGCACTCAAATGACAGAGTAAAAGTCATTATTTTAATTTGTTGTTGTTTTATAATAAATTTCAGCTCGAGGCTACAAAGTTGTATACTGTATACCCTCCACAACATTTCATTTAAAAAAGATCTCAATTTAAACCGTAGGGAAAATTTATAATTAATAACAACAAACTTTGTAACTAACCTATTTGTGCTGGGTAATTGCCAAGTCAGTAAATGATTTTATATTTTGTGAGAAAAAAATCCCCCCCCCCCCTTTCAAAATCGTAAACATTTTTATTATCTTAGATTGGGCTAGGCACTTTGGAGTAGTTTAATTGCATTTGAACAATAGAAATGCATATGCAAGCGTTATTATTTGTTCACGTCATTATAATAAATGTTTCAAAAGTTATAGCATAAACAAACTTTTAAATGGCCGCCATCTTGATACAGCTGGGCCGATTATGATGGATAACGAACTCGTCCTATATTTGTTAAATTGCCTGCGGATCCTTTGTATGGGCTGAAAGCACAAACTTGGCTAATTTATTTTATCTTTAATTCCATTTACATTCTTATTTGTGAATTACAAACTAAATAATAATAATAATATTTATTTCCTCCAATAAAAACAAATTTCACAAAAATAATACATACAACAATTTCAACAATGATATGTATAATCTGTTTTCATTATCAACATAATTAATTTATTTCCTTGTGTGTACAGTAATATGTCAATGAAATTTTATATATATATAAAACTTATCTAATAGTATTTATGATTTCACTAATATATTAGTCAGTCTATAGCTATAGATGTCAATTTCAGATTGAATACTATGCTTGAACTGTAACTCATTCATTTGATAATAAATCTTCTCATTCATAAGTCAAGATTCATTCATTACTTCCTTATACATAGTGACAGATAGTTCAAGAAATATTAAGTCACTCAAGACATTATTGAACTTTAATGAACAAGTAATTTTATACTTTATCTAATTAATATATGAGGCGTATAAAAACAAATTTGTTTTATATATTATTAATATCCTGTTTGTATTAAATTTAAATAATCTGAAAGTCGTTTAACAATGAAAATTGTTAATTTTATAACAAGGTAACATTACCTCTTCTATATTCTATTGTTTTGTTTTGTTGTAATTTTTGCAGATGAAATTTACAATCAATTCATTTTCTTTAGTTTCTTCTGTGCATTTTAAAAGAAGGTTATTTGTTAATACATATAGATACTTTCGATGAACTATATTATCCTTGACTTGTAAATTTAAATCTATTGTAACGAGTTAATTTATTAACTGAATTAAATTGTAATTGTCTAGGTCAAATATGTTTGCCATTGTTTATAATTAGATTATACCTAACAGTATATTTATTTTTAAATGTGTTCAAAATCGCATGCTTCCATAACTAAATTGGTCATATTATAGTTATTTCAAGGTTGCCACGCATCAGCTTTTTAATTTCTTATTGGCAAGAAAAATGTTTAAGTAGTATTTATAGAATGTATTGTGATAAGCAAAAAAAAAAAAAAAACATTAAAAAAATAAAATAAATAAATAGACTGCCTCTTAGTGTGGCACATAGGTTCCTCGCATCTTATCACGTACTTTATTGATTTTGTTTTTACAAGCCATAATTTTCCAAGTTATTTAATTGTTCCCCGTTTTTTTTTAAATATGTCATTTTTTTTTATATAATTTTTTGGTTTTCATTGATAAAACCAAAAAGTTGAAAAAAATGTTTGTCTCATTGAATAGATGATGTTTGATTTGTTTCCAGACCTAAAATTCCAATTTTAAATTTGAAGTTCACGTTTACGCGAGCGTTGCGCGTGAACGCTTGGACGGATAACGCTGTCCAACGAACTCGTCCTAGGCATTGGTATAACAAACATGTCTACAAAATTTCATCAAAATCGGTTGACATTTACTCAAGTTATCGTCGGACGTTTCAGGATTCGCGGACTTACAGACCGACAGACAGACAGATAGACACGGAACCAAAAATGTTCCCTGATGTCTGAAACGGATTTCTGTCTTGGAATTTTTAAAATCGGAGACATAAAACTTTTTCGTTCTCAAAAGTGAACCCAATGCTCCCGTTACCTTCGGTAAGCTCGGAAGCAATATAGTGAACTCATAATTATCACCAGTTCAAATGAAAAATGGCTGATTATTCATGTCCCGCAAAAAAAAAAAAAAAATTAAGTGGGGTATCAAATAAAAGTTATTGACGAGTATAGATTACAAAATTTTATATCACTTGTAGATAGTGTTTAATTTAAAATCATCAAAATTTTGCGTGTCCCCGACCCCCTAAAACTATATTTCTGTTCGCACTAAAAATATATAGATATATATATAAAAAATAATGCAACATGTGCGGTCTGCTTATATTGGATATGATTAACTGTGAATTGCTGTCGCGGGGATTTTTTTTTTAATTTTGAGTAGGGCGTCAAATGAAAGGTATTGTGGAAATTGTTAAATTTTTCATTCCATTTTGTCAAGAACATCAAATATCAACGAAATCCTTTTTACGTGAGACTTCACGCACAACCAATTTATTTAAGTGTCAATTAAGCTAAAGTTAATGAGCACAGACGGTTAAAATTAATCTGGCACTATCTGCCGTCTACTTTTGACAAATCATACAAATTTCATAAAAATCAGATGAGTTGGTGTACTTTTGAAGATATAGGTGTAAATAAATGTATGTTTGTGTGTATGTGGGAGAGAAAGAAGAAACATAAGGTTGAAACATACCTACCATAAACATTTCATTAAAATAGGACGTGAAATTTAATAAATATTTTTTTGTGCTGTGTGACAGAAGAAATTTCCTTCATGCAAAAAATGTGATGAGTACATACTAGAAAGTTAGGACAAAACAGCAGGTTTCTTGGTTTTAACTTTTTAGGGCTACATTTCGCCAATAGGAGCACACCATGGCAACCGTCTCTTAGAGTGTTACTAATTGAAATAGTACTAGATGAATTAGCATATATATATATATATATATATATATATATATATATATATATATATATATATATATATATATATATATATATATATTTATATATATATATATATATATATATATATATATATATATATATATATATCTATATATATATATATATATATATATATATATATATATATATATATATATATATATATATATATATATATAAAAGAAAATAAGTAATATTGTTGTACTAGGGAAATAGTTTAAACTTTTTTCTAATGTGAAATAGCCATATATGTAGTTATATTTGTCATACTGATGCTTTTTAATGCAGTTAGTTTAAAATTCACTATCTGTAAATTTTATGGAGTTCCCTGTTCTAATAGGAAAATGTTTAATTCGGTAGTAGGTAATAATAACAAGAGTCCTTTTATGTGTGGATGTTGTAAAAATAAAATTTATATAAATTAATCCGTAAAAGGCTTGAATTATTAGTTTTACAGTATTAAACAGTTTGCTGATTTCCTTTTATACAATAGCCGGTATTTTACTTTTTAATTCCATTTCTGGAAATTGCACACCTTTAACTGTATATTTATAAATGTCTGACTATTAATATTTCAGGACTTTTCTTGGAACATTATGCATCAAGTAACTTATTTCTTACATAAAAAAATGTTGCTTGACTATATAGAAGTAGTGTCTCTGTAAATAATATGTATATATGTATGTGCATACAGTTTTAAGAATTATTAATATAATAAATGAATTTAAAAGTTATAATAAATAAAGTTTTACATAAAATTATTATCTAAATTACATTATTTAGATATTAATTGTATGTAATATGTAATTAATTTTCCTTTTATATTTAAATTACATATAAAAGGAAATTTTGTATTCAAGTGAATCCTACTCAAGATAAATTTTAAATAATTGTATGTTTTGCCCACGTTATTTTGTATTCTGTATTTATGCACCTTAGAGGTAAAATATTTGAAGTCCAATTTTTTTGTATTTATTGCATTATACAGGTAGAAGGTTTTACTAAAGTATAGTAATGGCTTAACTTTCTGATTTTAGCAAGTAGACAATAGATGTGCTCTAATTGCTAAAATTATACTCAATAATTTACTTCAGAGGTTATTAATTTAAAAAATTAATTTTGTAGCATTTATTGCTATATTAATTTGTTTATACTTATATGGTTTTTTAAACACATCGTTTGCAACATCGAACTTAATTATCTGATTCTAATCCAATTTTATGCTTTTATCTATATCTCATTTATTAATAAACTAAATTTAATATTTATGAGTGTCAGTAAAATATTTGAAATGGTATAAATAAGAATTTGAAATGTTCTGTATCGTTATCAAAGTTCAAAAAATATAATGTATAGCGACCAGTTAGCAATTGTTCGCTGATAAAAGAAATTATATGAGTGTTTAAGTTCCCAATATTTTTCCTTCTTCTGGGCAAAATAGTTTAAATTGTATTTCAAATTTCAAATCTCTAGCTATACTGTAGGTCTTGAGATATATTCCAAGATGCGACGGACGGATGGACAAACTACCAGAAGCATAAGGGTTTCTAGGATGATTTCGAAACCCTAAAAATCGGTCAAAGACAACTCAGATAAAATCCCTGATATTATAAAAATTCCTTAATATCTCATTTAATTTTTTTTTTTTTTTTTTTTTTTAAATTTAAAAAGCGTTCAACAGGTTAGTTGTTTACTTTTTGTTTTCGATTTTCAAAAAGCAGATTTATTTTCATCAATATCTCGGAAACTAAATTTTTCCCGGGAAAACAGTTTATACTGTTTGATTTGTTTTTAAATGGACTACATTTTATTTTTAATAAAAATCGTTGGAACTCTTTTTGAGAATTACATTTTTTTCACGAGTTTCTTTCGTCTCTGAGTACGATTTTTCTGAACAAGTATGCCAAATTTCGTCAAAAATGGATCAGTGGATTAGGCTCCACGCGACTGTACAGACGACAGGCAGACATTTTTTAAAACACTTTTTGGACTCATGGGTCCTCAAAACGTATAAATCCATCCAAAATCTCAAAAATTAATTTTCGCGTCATCACAATACTTTCTCTTTATATGATATGAAAGTAAAAATGAAGTCTTCTTTTTAATCTATACCGTCTAGATTGTTGTATTTAGGGGTGTAAGAAGATTGTAATATTCTTGCCCATTTGTTTCTCATATCATTTGGGAAAAAAACGTCCTTTTCCTCTCTGGTAGCTCTTTGTGTCGACTTGAACAAAGAGAAAAGAATCTTAATGGTTGGGGAGAAAATAGTAGAAGAGGCTTATAAGAACTTGTGAC
The DNA here is from genome assembly GCA_951217055.1 of Gerris lacustris. Classification (NCBI taxonomy): domain Eukaryota; kingdom Metazoa; phylum Arthropoda; class Insecta; order Hemiptera; family Gerridae; genus Gerris; species Gerris lacustris. Next base: position 24,440,068 of record OX578284.1, read on the forward strand.
GACTTAAAGATCTAAAGAGAGGTGAAGAACACATTGGGCTTAAGAACACAATAGAGGGCTTCTATAAGATTAGGGGCTCTTAGCTAGGGTTTCCATATGAAACTTAGGTGCTCTTCTAGACAACTAGAGGGTAGTAAAACGTTCTCTAAGAACCTTTAAAACATTGAATGTACTGTTATGGAAAGTTTTTAGTCTTATTATCGGGACTAGTCCTTACTTCTCCTAGCAACTAAGAAACTTTTGTCATAATTTTTTATGTCTTTGTCACTAATTTAAATGCATAACTCCTCACATAATATTTGTATATATTGTTGAGTGTGTATCGTTAATTTTGCTTCCAAACTTACTAAAAGGTTATGGAAACATTATTATTATTTTGAAGAACAAATTTTTTTATATCTCCATATTCACATTTTTCTCAAACATCAGGGAACATTTGGGGTCTCGTGTGTGTTCGTCAGTATATATTTGTAACCCACTATCATTTATATAACCGAGTAGTGTCCCGACGGCGACGACTTACCTCGAAATTATTTGTTATTGCTAAGCTAAGGCAACCACATTTATTCCAATAAAAATGTATGTCTGTTTTGATTTGTTGGTCTTCAAATAGATGTAATAACTTATCTCTCTATATTATTAAAAAATGTTGTAAACAAACAAATGTGTCAAATTTTCCAATGTTTAATTGTGTGAAGGCTCAAGGCAAGGCAGCGGCCGCTTTTTGACGAACGAAGCGAATTGGGGGCAGAGCCCCCTAGTCTTTATTGATTTACTTAATTTTTTTTTTTTGGTAAATATAACATAAAGTCCGTTGTCACGGGCTTAACTGCTCGTATCTTATTAACTGATTATCCAATTTCGAATTCTTATGGTACGTAAAAATCGAACTTTACTAAACAACCGTTTTTTTATTCTTTCATAAGTTTTTAATATCGCTCATATTTTGAAATCGAAATCTATCTAGTTATAATTTATTTTACACTCATTGGACCTTTTGTGTAGTTATATGACTCGAGGAAGCTATGCACCGCACTAATTTAAGCCGTTTTAAGTTGCGTTAAAAAAGTTTCGAATTTCAACAGTTTGAGAAGTAAATAATTTGATGTGCCTTGTAATTGTAAAATTCATTAAAGTGCTTCCTTATGTTTCGATGGGTTTTTACAGTGATATGGGTTGTGATTTATTTCTTGGGTAGAAAACCAGCTACAATACATATTACCTACAGTATTGGTAATTACAGTACACTGTCTGTATGTGCGGTCTCAATACTATACTATCACGGTACTGTAATGTGGATGGTATTATTAGTGCGTTCCACTATCTTCAGTAAAACATTACAAAGAGCCGTCCATAATGAGGGTTAATCGCGCTGAAATGGTTCATAGTATTTTCTCGCACACGTTTGTAGTAGAGGCGCATATTTAGATATAATTTGAAGGCGTCAAGGCGTCCTAGTTTTAACCCTAAATTGTTATGGCGCTTTGATAAAAGCAATACAAATCTGTAGGGATTTGTTTTTAACTCATCCCGAGAAACCCTTTAGCCTTTCTTTAAGGTCCTTTCTTTAATACCCAGGAGATTGTAGTGCGCGTTGCTATTGACCCTAATAGATGTCAAGGTGGCCCAACTGTGGATTGTTAGACAACCTTAGGAAATGTCCTCTGCCCTTTAGAAGGATACACGTCCTTACCAGAGGCTGAGGACAGTACAAAGACCCTCGAGGACAGAATGGTAATGTGCCCCTAGACTTGAACTGAATACATAACAATACAAATACACCGTTTCCTACCCCTTACCCTTCCTTGTCGACAATAGTGTTAGCAGGCAATAAAGGGAGCAGTTTAAATGAGCTTACTACTAAATAATGTTTTTCTCTTTACATTGCGTTATCACCTTAGTTTAATTTTTTTCTGGCTTTTAAATTCTTTTAACTTAAGATACAATTTCCTATACATAAACGTGCTTTTATTTATTTGTGATTTTTAATTGAAACTGTAAATCATGATGAACTAAGTATGGTCTCTGAATTAGACATTATCTTGGTTATTATTATTTATTTATTTTTTATGATAAATAAATAAACAATTACAATAATATAGTGCTTAACTTGCCGCAAAAGCAGAAGCTTTAGTGTGGATCTAGGGATTATTACATTTATCTTTGTTAAGTTGGCTTCTCCAATATAAAATGAAGCTATTTAAACGATAAAAGTAAATATATTCCTTAACTGGCCGCAAAAGCTGAAGCGTAATTGCGGCTCAAGCGGTAATTACTAATTACCTTTATCTTTGTTAAGTTGGCTTCTCCAATATAAAAAGAAGCTATTTAAACGATAAAAGTAAATATATAGCTTAACTGGCCGCAAAAGCTTAAGCTTAATTGCGGCTCAATCGATAATTAGCTTTATCTTTGTTAAGTTGGCTTATCCAATAAATAAAGAAGCTATTTAAATGATAATAGTACGTATGTGATAAGAAATATGTAATGGTAACTAAGATAATTTTGAACCTCGATAAGACACCACTCTTACATGGGCAGCCATACGTATATGTTAAGAATAGAATCTGATATCCACATTCTTCAGGCTAGGTTAAGATGTTTCACCGCTATTATATTATAGAAAACAACTACTAATAAGTTATAAGTAAAATCTGCTCTCTACTTTTTTCTCAAGGCTGCGTTAAGATGTGTGTAACCAATAATATATAGAAAAACACTACTGTTATGTTAAGATTAAAATCTGCTATCTAATTTTTTTCTCCAGACTACGCTAAGATGTATCGCTGCTCTTACATGAGCAGTCATATGTACATTCTGATAATTAATAATTTGTACTAATTTATAGATTATCTTAGTTCGTAGGCTTCTGCGGTTAATGCCATCATTAAGTTCTAGGTCTTTGTGGTGAAACCACATCGAATATGACGTGGTCACTAGCGGAAGACCTACAACTTATTAATTTAAAGATTTTTAACTATTTCTGCATTGACTGCTGTTACTGTCTCCACTCTTGTAGCAGGAATAATATATCAGTCGATTTTGTCTTTTTATAATTTCGTATATTTTTCATAAAACAGTCAACAAAACACGAGGGCACTGCGTCTTGTCACATTTTATTATAATAATAGTAAGCAACCCCAGAATTACTCACAACAATCATAAGTGATGTATTTGAATCTGAAAACTCCTTCATTGATTGTAGATGGAGTATTTTTCCCTACCATAAAAATATAAGAAGAGATTATCATTTTCTAAACAGTTTTTTGGATGAATAAATTAAACTAATTTATTGATTCTGTACTTTTTCTAGTTTTTAATCTCTCAATATGTTTTTTTATGTTACACTAGCTGATTTATATAGATAAAGATGATAGAAATATTTTCCCTTTATTTTCCTTTTTACCCCCCTTCTAAACGAAAAAAAGACAAAAATGTACATAACAACAATTACTGTTCCCTTAAAGAGCTTTTTAACAATATATGCATCATTAAAGGTTTTCATTACTTAGATATTTGCACCCCGTACCCCTGTGTACCAAATTTAAACATAGTTTTACTAACTCAGAAACCTTCCCGGGCATGCGTCCAACCATTACTGTACTCTTAATGAGCTTTTTAACGATATGCATCATGATGGGTTTCTATTATTTTGACATTTTTACCCCGTACCCCTGTGTACTATAATCGGAACATAATTTTACTAACACAGACACCTTCCCGGGAATGCGTCCAACCATTCCCCAAAGTTTCATCGCAATCGGATGAACGGTTTAGGCAGGCATAAGAGACACAACCAATCATTTTTATTTATATAGATTTAATCTTTCTTAAATATTAGGTAGGGGGCACTTCTTCAGATTGTTACTTCCCTATGTTTTTTAGAATATAAAAGGATATGATTATTTATACATTCCTTTGTCTAGATAACTATGAAGACAAAGGGATGTTTAGTGTCGCTGCATCGCTGCAGCGAAATCACGAGTCCACAAATTTTTACTGAAATCACTTTTATTTCACCTTTTTTAACAATATATCAAGCTCTTTTGGTTTCTTAAAAAGATTCCTTCAAAAAAAAAGATTACTTAGAAAGATTACGTAAAAAAATAATTTAGACTCACAGAAAACGTCAAAATTAAACAAGCATAATGCAAAGCAATAAAACAAAACAAAAATAAATAATTATTTAACCGCGGGCAGCGACATGGCTCCTCAAATTGGCCCTGTGCCAATTTCATTCATGGCTCTTCGGCGGGGCCAGACCCTGGTTGGCGAGGTAGTAGTAACACCAGAATGTACGGGCCGATCCAGTTGTTTCTGGTCTCCAAACTTTAAGACGCACCTTTCTTCTGCGAATTCTCGCCTTTCCAAAGAGAAAATTGCAGTCGATTTTACTTTGTTCATTTATAAATCTAATATATGTCCAATATAAAACATGTCCATACCCATTGGAAGAAACATTGTAGAAGTGGTGCAGCTGGACTTTTATAATTTTGCCTCTTTTGGGTTTGAAGCAGCGTGAAATCTGAAGGGTATTTTCGTTAAGCCATTTTAACTTTATCATCCACTGTTCCCACTTAGGTTTAATGTCATCTGACAGCCCTAAGTCCCAGTCGTATGGAATCTTGTTGCACGACAAGTTCCTTTTACATACCTCTTGAAGGATAAACTTTCCTGGAATCACGGATGGTGCTAAGAAGCCTAGCGGGTCGTAGGCGAAGCATAAGGTGGAAAGGACGCCCTTTCTTGTCGTGGGTTTTTCTTGTACGATTGCTCTAAATTCAAAATTATCAAACCGAACGCACCAAGTTATCCCTAAAGCTCTTTCTATTAGAAGTTTGCTCAGGAGATCGAAATCTTTTAAACTCTCAACTCGATCCTCAGGGGTAATCGACATTAGTGCCTCTGCACTACTTGAAATCACTTTGTGGAACCTGAAACCCCCCAATGAGCTGAGCTTTGTTACTTCTTGAATAGTTTTCACGACATCTTGTACTTTGGACAAAGTTCTATAGTCGGCTCTATACGGTGGGTTGCTGAGTTTTCTTTTAAGTGAATCCAAACGAGATTCCTCTACTCCGATATTTGGGAGATTTAAGTTGTCTGTTTTAAAAGGTAGGGGCATCTGATAATGATCGGTGGAATGATCTGTTCGGTGGACTAAGCCTTGTTCGATTTTATTAAGAAAGGCCTTGTCGCTTTGCGACTTACCTAATTGAAAATTATTAGCTTCGAACGTTGGAACCGGTTGTAACAAGTTTTCTATTTCCTTTATGCTTATATTTTGTGAAGCTAAACTACTTCTATCGGGATGGGCTACAAATTTCGGTCCAATAATTCCCCAACCTAGTTCCGATCTTACGCCGTAGGGTTCCGATCCCTGGCCTCTAATTACCTCTAGGGGGCATAGTGCCTTAGGGCAATTATTCCCGATCAAAATTTTAACTTCGACTTTACTCATAAGTGGGTGAAGTTTTTCTTTTAAGCAACGAAGATGAGGATGGACTTCCGCAAGAGTTGGTGTAGGGATTTCATTAGATGATGCTGGAATTACTTCCCTAGTATACGTTTGATTAGGTAACTCAATGTTGGAGGAACCATCGAAACTCGTTACGATTAATTCCGGTACTCTAAAGGTGTTAATTGAACTTCTTTGATGTATTGTCCGCAAATCTAACTTGGCACTGACGCCAATTATATTTAACTCTGTTCTTAAGCTCTCTGTTATAAAGCAGGCATCACTTCCGTCGTCTAATATCGCGTATGTTATTACTTTCAAGTCGGGGTTAGATTTGTGATGGACTAGTACTGGAATAATAAACGCGGTAGTGCCCCTCAAATCGATTTTATCCTCTACGTTTGCGATTCTAATTGATGCTTTATTATCATCCTCATTTTTTCCTTTACAAGTATTATCCCATTGAGGTCGATGTAAACATGTAGGGTGTCGCTTACCACATCCCTTTATCTTGCATTGCGATCTATTTTTACACCCTTTAGCAATATGTGAGGGTTTTAAACATGAAAAACATAATTTAAACTTTTCGATCAATTGTTTTTTATAATCCCAATCTTGTTTGGCGAAATTTTGACAATCTTCTAAACTATGTTTTGATTGACAGAACAAACAATCAACTTCGCGTTCGCCAACCGAACTCGGTGACATAGTTTCGTTCCTCAATTTACTGTTAATGAAATGTTTTGAATTGCTGTCTGCTTTGACAGGTCGCGTCAGCTCCGATTCTGACGTCGCGCGAAGCGCTTTGGTTACGTATGCCTTTCCTGACGTTGACGGATGAGACGTAATACGGTTCTGATAACCTGGTTCTACTGAACTATACACAGGGTGATTATAGTTCCTAACTATTTCGGTTACGAAAGTAGCCAAATCACCGATAGTTTCGTTACCATCTTTATTTTTTATTTTAGAGACCCACTTAGGTCTGACTGTTATAGGCAATCTACCCACAACCTTTTTCAAACATAGTTTGGAGCTGACTTCTGTGTAACTTGGCCCTTTAAGGACCTTGCTAGCTGTCGTTATTAAGTCCGAGAATTCACGAAGAGCTTCTCCATCTCTAAACGTAAAATGAGGCCCCTCAGTCAACCTCTTTATCCAAGCTTCGGTAACCGCTACGCGGTTCCCGAACCTCTCTTCTATGCGTTCCATTGTTTCCTTAAAAGATAAACAGGGGTTATTTTTGAGAAATTTAAGGGTATCTCCCTTCAGAAATTTAGTAAGGAACATTTTTTTTACGTCTTCGGAAAGAATACCGTCTTCGAGGTGGGTACGAACTTCCTCTCGAAAGGTAGGAAAATCTAAACTATTGCCGGAAAATTGGAGAGGTTCGAAAGAGTTTAAGACTTGCATTCTCGATAACAATAGAAGGGGCTCGGGTGGTTTAACATCTGTAAATTTGAGGGGTTGCGTCTTACTTTGGTCTATATCAACATGATCTAGGGACTTAGCTTGGGGTTGGCCTCGACTAGTAGGCACCTTTTCACTAGATACGGGCGATGCGGATACGAATTCCGAATCACTTTTGTTACTTGGAGCTCTACGTGACTCTTTTAGAACTTGTTTTACATCTTTAATATCTTTAGGAGAGAGCTCTTTATTTTTTAGCCCTTCCGCTATAATCCTACTCATAGCTAACTGAGCCTCATATTCAAGGCCTTTTTCTTCTAATTACCTCTCAAATTCGCGGCGCTGCTCAGCTAGTTTTGCTTCAAAAGCCCGACGCTCGTCCTTAATACGCACTTGCTGAAGCTTAAGCTCCTTTTCCTTTTGTTGAACTTCTAATTGAGCCAATACTCTTTGGCTGGCTACGCTCATGCCTGTCATTACCGAGCTTTTAGAAGATGAACGTACGGAGTGTACAGACTTCGATTTATGAGTTTCACTATGCGGGGGGAAACCTTTTGTTTCAGTTTCTTTAATAAAACTGTCAATTTCGTCTAAGAAATCGGTCAGATCAATGATGACCTTGTCATCGTCAAGTCTAAGCCTAGAGAGCTCAGTAACACTAGCCCTAAAGACGTCACTTTGGTGCTTTAAATCGCTAAGACCCGAGCTAAGCACTTTTTTACTGGCTATGTTTTCTTCAGAGGGACGGGCTTGCACCTTACTAACTATTGCCAAGACATCCGCTCGCGTTTGTGCTATGTTTCTCTTTTGCGAGCGGATGTCCCGCGTAACTAAATCTAAGGTGAGCTTACCCTCATCCTTGTTCGTCTCGCAGGTCTCCTCCGGGTCAGTCTTCACAGACGATTTCGCACCTTGACTCATACTTGACTGTACACTTTTCACTTTTAACTTTTAACCTTTAACTTTAAATTCCTTTCTACGAATCCTTGAATTATTTTTTTACTGTCGCTGCATCGCTGCAGCGAAATCACGAGTCCACAAATTTTTACTGAAATCACTTTTATTTCACCTTTTTTAACAATATATCAAGCTCTTTTGGTTTCTTAAAAAGATTCCTTCAAAAAAAAAGATTACTTAGAAAGATTACGTAAAAAAATAATTTAGACTCACAGAAAACGTCAAAATTAAACAAGCATAATGCAAAGCAATAAAACAAAACAAAAATAAATAATTATTTAACCGCGGGCAGCGACATTTAGTTCAATGTACTTAGGGACAAAGGAATATCACACTTCTGTTTTTATAAGGGGGGTAATAGTCTAAAGAAGTGCCTAATAGGGCAATAGGGGGGGTTTTTGCTTCCGAGCTTACCGAAGGTAACGGAAGCATTGTGTTGACTTTTGAGAACGAAAAACTTTGATGTCTCCGATTTTAAAAATTCCAAGACAGAAATCCGTTTCAAACATCAGGAAACATTTTTGATCTCGTGTCTGTCTGCCTGTCTGTCGGTCGGTCTGTGTGTCCATGAATTCTGAAACGTGTGACGATAACTTAGCAGACAGTAGACATGTTCATTTTACCAATGCCCAGGACGTGTTCGTTGGAAAACGATCCGTCCAAGCGTTAACGCGCAACGCTTGCGTAAACGTGAACTTCAAATATAAAATTGGAATTTTAGGTCGGGGAAAAATCTAACTTCATCTATTCAATGAGACTAACATTTTTTTCAAATACAATATTTTAGTAAAACCAACAGCGACACCACTATGATGATCGTTAAAACTATTAATAGTTTTTACACAGTAAACAATATAACAATAATGTTAATGTCAATATAACAAGTACATGATAGGATGCGAGGAAGCTATGTGCCACACTAATTGGCAGTCTATTTTGTTTTATTTCTACTATTGTTATTGTTATTATTGTTTTTGCTTTTTTAAGAAAATGAAATTTTATACATATACTTCAGTTGTGCCAATTTTAGCAAAATATACTAAATATCCATATTATGTTTTCTCTTTCAAAGGCTTTTAATTTTGTTGAAAACCCGGAAGACCAAACTCATTCACTGGATTACACTGTTTTTATGCCTTTTACAACCCACTCTTTTAATTCTCCTAAAAGAGTTTATTTAAAAATTGTTGAAAAGCAACTTCAATTATTGATTGACCATTACATCGCATTTATATTGTAAAAATAGAATGTTGTTGAACATGATTTGAAAAAAACTTTGTTTATTGATCATTACTGTGTTGTATTTCAAAGGAGAGTTAATTGTATAAAAACCCTTTAAACAAAACTTTATTCGCAAAATTATTAAGTTACAAACTTCCTGGAACAAAACTTTAACTGTTTATTGATCATAATTGTTCTTTTGTAGTATTGTAAATGGAGGAAGTTTCATAAACAATATATAGAACGTAATAATGATTCAAAATTGCAATATTAACACAAAACTGTTGATAGTTTTATAAAAAGGAAATCGCCCAACAAATCTAAAATGTCTTTAACTCTATTTGCTCCTAATTATAGCTCCCATTTCTTCTCTATCATTGTAAATTATGTTGAAATCTAGATTTTTAAGTGACTTATTTGGTTTTATTAAATTTCAACAAGTAATTAAATTGTCAAATCTTTTGGATTTTAAAATGCAAACCCATCCATTTCGCGTTTTGCTTCTTAGCTCACCGAAGGTAACGAAAGCATTTTAATCGTTCTGCGAAACGAATTTTTGTTTATACCACTGAACAGAAATCAGGGACCATTTCTGGTCTTGTAACTGTTTGTCGGTCTGTTGGTCTTGCGTTTAACATTTTTGTGAACCGACCATATCTTATACTAAGTGACCTAACTTTATTAAATGATATGCAGCGAAGATAAATGAATTAAATGATGGTTCGTTCATAATTCATTGTTGATTGTTGGTCCCATATAAATTTCAACTTTCTGCGCTCATTTCTTTTTCTTCCATATAATACACACTAACTTTTTTTTAACACCTTATATCTTTAAAAACACATAAGATTTTCAAAAAATTTAGATGATTTGTCGAAAGTACTCCACAGCTGAGAACATATTAATTTCAAACATCTGCGCAATTTAATATTCCTTAAAAATAAGTTTACCCCACTGGGAATCGAAACATGAATGAAAAAATTAAGACCATTCGTCGAATAACCGGACGCAAGAAAGCTGCTTTATTCAAATTGTCAGACAATGTTTTCTTTCACTCATACAAAAACTGAAGTAACCAAATAAATGATTCAATTAATTGGCTAAGTACGTGCTTTCAGCACACACCAAGGGTCCGTAGGCAATTTAACTAATAGAGTGAGTTCTTTACCAGCGTAATCAGCCCGGCCTTATAAAGGTGGTGGCCATTTAAAACTTGGTTTCAGCTATAACTGTTGAACCATTTGTTAAAATGATGTGAAGCAAACGCCTTTATATGCATTTTTACTGTCGGAATGCAACAACAAAACTACTCTGGAGTGTCTAGCCATATTTTCCAAGATAATTGATTTTAAAATTTATTGGGGGGGAGGGGGGGGGGGGACTTTTTTTCACAAAAAGTGCTGAGTATAAAAAATCAGTTTTTTTTTTTTTTTTTTGCAAAAAATAGTTATTAGAGTGGTTAAGTACAAAATGATGAATATAAAAGTTTTAAAAGTACAAGTTGGAAGTATACATTTTTTGTTAAATATTATTAGTGTATAAAATAATTTTTATGAATAGACTTCAGATGAATTAGCGAGGATCAGTAAGATTCAAATACAATTATTTGAAAAAAAAAAAAAAAAAAAACCAATAACTGTGACAATGTAATCATCTATTCAGTTCTTATAACTGTCAGTTCTTGTAACTGAATAGATGATTACATGAGAATCCAAGGAGAGATCGAAATATAGCTAAAGTGAAGCTTTGAATTTCCTTAATAGGCCCAACTACTAAAGTATTATTTTTTTCGTTGAATTGTTAAAAATGAAGAGGGGGGGTTACGTAAAACGAAATTTTCTAGGAGACAGCGCAAATATGAACTAGGTACAAAATCGAAACTAAATATATATTTTTACGCGTAAGGAGTCTCCTATTTCATTAAAAAAACACACAATTTTCGTTAAAAAAGTCAACCCCCCTTAAACTTCAATCTCTATTTTTTAATGCATGATTTTTTGTGCTTTCACTCTAATTTTTCTGTGTTTTGGGTTACTACACAAACATAACTGCAAAGTTTAAATTTTTGTGTTGGGAACTTTCGGATCAGGTCCGTTATATACGGACAGACAGAGAAGCGCAGTAATGAATAAGGGTCTTCGTTTTTGGCTACGGACCCGAGGTAATATGGCACTTTAGATTGTTACTCCCCTTATAAAAAAAACAAACGGGAGTAAAAATCTAAAGAAGGTTCACGGAATGTTCTTCCTTAGACTGTTACTCCCTTTATAAGAACAGAAGTGTGACATTCCTTTGTCCCAAATTACATAGGGCTAAACATCCCATTGTCTTAATAGTTATTTATTCAAAGTTATTTATATATTCTAAAAAACATAGGGGAGTAACAACCTAAAGAAGTGCCGATTAATTATTATTTATTAAGTATTGCAATTATTCTGCTCCTAGGCTTATTGAAGTATTTCCTTTTGGAGATTGTGTTGCTTAGAATCTTCTCTCTGTTACTAATGCAATAAATTTAGCGCCTTAGCTGTTACTTGAAAGAGGTTTAGAACTAGGAAATTGGAACATTGAGCGAAAACCTAGTTTATTGTCGATGTTACCTTAATGCCTATGAAACCGGAAACTGTTGCCAACAATCTAAAACATTTGGCAAGGGAATAGATACAAGAATAGACACTTGTTTTCTACTAAGTCGCTTGTTTCTAAGATTTTTTTGTGAAATAAATCTATTCTGAATAAAATTCGAATAGGAAACAGCTATTTTTTATTATTCAGTGTAATCAAACTACAGTAGCAAATGTTTAATTCATATATTTCTACAAGTATTTAATTAATCACTACCAGTTTACTGATTAAATTGGAAACGAATTAGATTGATTAAAATCGATTTGATTGATAACACATGTAGATAATGGATGTGCATAAAATAGAATTTGAGAGTGGCTTGGATCAGTCAAAAGTAAAAAATAATGTTTTTAGATTTACCGACGTTTATACCTTAGATTTACCAATTGGTATTATACCTTCAAAAATAAATTACATTTCCTTCTTCAGGGAAAAATACTTATATTGTTTTTTTGATGGATTTCTTTAGGTGTTGAATAAATATAATCAACACACGTTGATTTTCCTGTACCTCGTGAGTAAAGAGGCATTATTTCCCTCGCGATAATTAGCGTTATTTAGGGACCATGGTTCCTTCGGCTTTGCCTCAAGAACCAACTTTTTCACTCATTGAATAATGTCTTACTTTACTCCCTTGGTGCATAAATAACTATTTCATTATAAATCTTATATTTTAGAATATTAAAACTTCTATCATAAGTTTTTTTTTTGTTTTTTTTTTAAAACAATCAGAATTTACATAAATACATAAGTGAGTAAATGGAACATTTTATATATGATTTTTGAGTAATTAGAAATACAAAATGTACTTACTGTTGTATTAAACGATTAAATAGAATACAATCATTACATTTACTGAAATAAGTCAATATAAAAAAAATTAAAACTGGGATAAAGTACACGAGAAAGTGGACTGTTGATAATATAAACATTTTTCAGAAACAAACCCAATATGAGGATGTTTTTCCTATAATTTAACCAAACAGTCTGATGTTTGTAGAGTAACAATTTCACTCTCTCGAAATTAGACCCATGTAAGCCCAATATAAATTTACTTTATTGCCTCAGGCATGCTAAACCAGGCGATGTTGAAGCGTAAAAACAAGATTTTTTGTGGCAGTTCTATGTTGGAGTTTGGCAATAAAGTGACCCAAAAAATATGTGCCAATATAAGGTTTTTAATTTATGAAAATTATAAATTAAAATGCTCCAACGAATTCACTTTTCAAATTAATAAATATTTTGTGGTTTCGTAAAGATATTAGATTCTAACGTAGATTGTTGTAGGGTTAAGAACGCTTAATGCTCTAACTATACTATGTAAATTTTACATCTATGCGATTCCTGATGTTTAAAATATCAAAATTACCATACATCTCTTTTTTAAATTTTCTTTTTTAGATTCTCTATTTCTCCTAACTTTAATGTTTTTTTTTTATTAATTGTAGCTTTTATTAGCTTTACATCAGTTTTAGTTTGTTTTTAAATCAAAATTATAAATATAAATTAACATAATATTGTAGAGAATATTTTTTTAACTTTATAAAGGTATGCGTTAATTTTGTTGAGCAGTGTGATGTGAAAAAAATCAATATAGATGTGAATGAATTGTTGTCATAAACCTGTTTTTTTTTTTTTTAATATATATTTATTACTCCAATAATTATTTTTTTACTAATAGAAACACTATATATAATAATTTATATTGTCCTAAAATATATTCTATAATGTGACGGAAGAACCAGGTTAATATTGAGTTTATAAATCATTGGATTAGAGGTTAACCGGATTGCGTTCACTTTTGACCATGCCCTCTGACTATATTAATATGATTAATATAGTCTGATTATCAAATTCGTAAACAGTCATTTAGCCAACTTGTTAACAATTTTTAACTATAAAGTTTTCTTTGGAATCAATTTATTCTTTTTATAGGGATTAAGGATGAATACTAGTGATTGAAAAGTAGCTTTGTAGAATAAAGTTACTTTAGTGGATGGATCATACCCAATAGCCCAGTTAATAAAGGTTTTTACCTGCAACTAATTAGGGGAAATCTGAATTTTTTCCTGATGATAGACCATGATAAGAGGTACATTCTCTCAAAAGTCCCCACTTCTGCCCCTGGTGCTCCCCCCCCCCCCCCCTACCCTATCTTAAAGTTCAAAATTTACTTATTTTCCACTTTTTACGCAAAACTGTTACCACATACATACATTTATTTCGATCTTTATCTTCAAAAGTACTTAACTGATTAATATGAAATTTGGATTGTTTGTCGTAAGTATCCCGCAGATGGCCCTAACTTAATTTCAACCGACTGCGCTCATTAAATTTTGCTAAATTGATACATTCATTCATTATAGACAGACAAAAAATTGATCAACAGACAGACAGAAAGGGAACCAATTTAGAAAATGTAAAGAGCGCAGACGGTTCAAATTAAGTTGGGACTATCTGCAGGCTACTTGCGACAAACCATCCAAATTTTATATTAATCAGTTGGGTACTTTTGAAGATAGAGGTCTAAATAAATGTATGTTTGTGCGCATGTGCAAGATAAAATAATGGGCTCAGAAGGTTGAAATTTATATGGGATCAACAATAGGCTAAGTATGACCTACCATCCAAATTTTATTAAAATCAGAAGTGTTGTTTTTTTGGTTGAACTAACCTATACGGGGTGTAACATCTACGATAAATGATCCCTCTTATAGTTTTCAATAAACCATTCTATATTAACTTTACTACATTGAATGTTCTACATTGACTCACAAAATAATTTTCTTTTCCATAACAAAGTCAAAACTAAAAATGCAAAGTAAAAATAACAAAAAATACTGTCAAATATGACATCTTCTCGGCCAAACAGCTGTGATCCTAGCTCCCTTCTAGTCTGACAATTCGCTGGACAGGTCGCAGCAACTCCCCTGCTTGTGTCTTCAAGCGCACCAGTCTCTGTTTGCCATCTCTGCCCGGGTGAATTTCTATAATGCGCCCTAAAGGCCAATCAAGTCTCTTCTTGCCATCTGAACCAACTAAAACAATTTCACCAACAGACAAAATCTTCTCAGCTGTGCCGTGTTTCCTTCTCTGCAGTAACATACCTAAATATTCATTTCTGAATCTTTTCTTTAGGGATTCCATCAATTTCTGGCGGTAATTAAATCTTTTGCCTAAGTTTACCGCAGCATCAAGATCTGGGACCCCTACCTCCCGGCTCTCATGTAAAAAGGAATCTGGTGACAAAGCCCGCAAATCATTCGGGTCCTCTGAAATATACGTCAATGGGCGTGAGTTAACTACCGCCTCCACTTCACACAATACCGTCCCCATTTCCTCATAGCCTAACAATGCTTTACCTAATGTTTTCATTAAGAGCCCTTTAACTAGTTTCACTAATCTCTCCCACCACCCACCCCACCAGGCGGCAGTAGGAGGATTAAATTTCCACTTAATGCGTCTTGCAGTACTATATTTTGCAATTGAACCCCAGTCTATCCTTTTCAATGCATTCTCTAACCCTACAAAATTTGTTGCATTATCAGTGTACATGATATCGGGCCTGCCTCGCCTCGCAATAAAACGTCTAAATGCCTGTACAAAGCCTTCTGTTGAAAGGGTTGTAACTAGTTCTAAATGCACCGCACGGTACACCGCACAAGTAAACAGGCAAATCCAGGCTTTTACGTTACCCTTTAAATATACTGGACCTGCATAATCAACCCCGCAAACCTCAAAAACCTTAGCATCTTTTATTCTGTCAGCAGGTAATGGTGCCATGGGTTGTTCTACTGATTTACTGTCCTGCCTTCGACAAGTTACACACTTATTTACAACCCCCTTTACACTCTTTCGCCCCTTCAATATCCAAAAATCCTCTCTAAGGACAGAAAGTAACCCTTGCACCCCTACATGATGCAGGGCTATATGCTTACACCTAATTAATGATTCTACAACTGGATGCTTACTAGGCAAAACATACGGGAACCTAAAATTCTTACTATCTTCTCTACAGTCTAGCCTAGTTTTAAGCCTAATTAATCCTTTCTCATCCTTAAATGTATTTAACCCTACTAATAATGTTTCCCCTTTGAACACATCTAACTGTATGTCCTTAATAATCATCTCTTCAGCATGTTCTATTTCTTCAACCCTAATCTCCCCTGTTTCAAAAGGTTGCCTCCTAGCTGATGCAATAAATCGTCTCATTATTGCAAACACCCTTAACATTTTAGTATAATCTGACAATAAACTAAAGTACCATTTATTTTTATAATGAAAACAACAAGTAAGTTTAGTGCAGACTCCTGAACACCAACAGCACTTGCATTCACAATGATAACTTTCATTCACCATTGACACAACTTGGATACTTTTCTCTTTAATAATTTCTGTTTCATCGACCTTTACCTCTCCGCTAGGCCATTCACCCTCAGGGCGACATAACCATTCCGGTCCTTGCCACCACTTAGACTTAACTAACTGTTCAGCATCACACCCTCTACTAGGTAAGTCCCCATAGTTCATATGCCCTGGGACATGCCGCCACTTATTTGGATCAGTCAATTTTTTAATCTCTTCCTGAGTTAATTTCTCAGAGGAATCAAGTATACCTAAGGCCTCTAACCTCCATAAGTTAGGTACTTCCTTATCTGTGATATTCAAACAAGATAAGTCAAAATTATTTAACTTCGGATTATTAATAGTAGACCCCATAAGTGTCCAACCAAATATTGTTTGTACCGCAATGAGGCCACTATTTAACTTTACAAGTCTGCCGCTTAATATATTTCCTAGCTCATTGGCTCCTATTAACATATCAATTGGTTCTCCTGATGCCCTAATGTCACTCAAAACAATGTTTTTAATTTCCAGTTCCCTAATTAATCTACTATCTTCTACAGCCGGAACCGGATTACATATTTTTACCTGGTCAAGAACATTTAAGCCATGATATTGTGCACCAGGCTCAATGCCCCTGGCCTCAATTCTAAATGATCTATGATTCTCCTTTTGTTCGAGCCCTCCAAAGAGAATGTGACTCATAGCCTCTTCACCTAGTGGTGTTAACCCTAGCTTTTGCACTAAGGCTTGAGTTATATAAGACCTATGTGAGCCCGAATCCAGAATCGCTCTTATAACCTGATCTCCATCAATTCCTTTAACCAAAATTTTTATCGTTTGCAAATAAACATCTCCTTCTAAAGGAATATTACTTAAAGTGCTGGTTTCTGGCTGTGCCTTATACCCCACACTTTTAGGAACTCCACCTGTACCTGGTTTATAAGGTGAAATCTTATCTAGCTCTGGGCATAGAACAATTGGGTGTGCCTTCTTGCAAACTAAACACTTTATAACACTTTTGCAGTACTTCGAAATGTGAAAAGGCTTTAGACATCGAAAGCAGTATCGACCCTTAGCTACAACCTGTTTTCGTTCAGCAAGTGATAGATTTTGTGCCTTCACACACATGTTACTATCGTGTGATGTTTTTAAACAAAAAATGCACTTTTCAACTTTGTTATCAGTGCTTTTACCTTCAGCCTTCCTAAACTCTTTAGCCTCTACTGGTGCTAGCAAGGCTGAAGCCGTAGACTGGACAATATCGGTGTTCTCTGATTTTACTTGGCGCTTTGGCTCATTTTTTGTGCTTGCAACCTTATCACTTGCTGAAGTAAACCCTGTTATAGCAAGCTGAATGCGATGCTCGCTCTCTACCTCTATCCGCACAAACTGTATCAGCTTAGTCAATTTACTAACTGTGTCCCCTGGTGTTATAGGGGGACTCTCATTTTGGCTAACTAACTGTTGTGCCTGCGTAAGCGCCACGGCTCTCTGCCAAGCCCTAAGCGTGCCTTCTGGCAAGCTTGACTCAACAAGTGGAAAAAGCATGGCTGCGTATTTCTCCTTTGTAACTCCTAGAGACTCTAACGCCCTTAACTGGGTCTCTAGCTTATCATAGAGTTGAGACAGCCCTAAATGTTTTCGCGCATTACCTAAAACTAACTGGAGAAGCTCTCTAACATAAAATTCTATTAATAGCTCCTCCTCCCCAAACCTGGCCTTCAGGCTTTCTATAGCTCCCTTATAGTTATCCCCTGTTGGCGGGTAACTCTCTACCACTTCCCTTGCCCTAGTCCCTTCCTTAAGAGATAATAACAAATAGTAGAATTTTTCCTCGTCTTTTAACTCTGGGTCATTATGAATCCCCTTGAAACAACTCCAAAACTCTAACCAATTCCTAATCTCTAGGCTGAACTTCTTAAGTTCAATACGGGGAAGCCTTATTTTACGAGAGCCAGAAGTAGGAGCCCCATTTCCCACATCTGTGACAGTACTCTGCCTGGCACACGTTAACTCATCTACTTTATGCTTACATAGAATATACCTCTCCTCATAGTCATAATTTATTTCCTTCGCGATGTCTTCTTCACTCATATCTCCAGCCAGCATCATATCTATAACCTTCTTTTGGATGGTATCTAGTTCCGAAAATCTGCGGGTCAAGAGTTCCATCTTTGTTGTGAGCTGCACCGATGATGTAGTTGTTCCGTCTAATTCCGCAAGAAGTGTCTTCTCCGCCTTTGTAAAACACCCTCGCGCTACAGTCCTCGCCTTTTTTAAGACATCCATTCTTCAAAGACTTCAAAAATTTTTTTTCAAAACTTACTCGAACTTCTTTTTCTAAGATCTTGGACCTGTAAGTACTTTAACAGTGCCCAGTTCTTATTAACTCTATAACAAGTTCCTTTTCGTCACGGTCGCCATAAAATGTAACATCTACGATAAATGATCCCTCTTATAGTTTTCAATAAACCATTCTATATTAACTTTACTACATTGAATGTTCTACATTGACTCACAAAATAATTTTCTTTTCCATAACAAAGTCAAAACTAAAAATGCAAAGTAAAAATAACAAAAAATACTGTCAAATATGACACGGGGCATCATGTATAGAAATGAAAAAAACTGCACATATAATTAAAGTCTTTTTCTATACATTGATAAAAAAAATGCACCAATTATGGATTCTTCTTCATTTCATAAGTTTTTCTTAATACAATTTCCATCTTCAGTCCTCTATTTTTAGACACAGCTGTATACAGGTTGATTTTGGGAATCTTGGGCGTATCTATCTGTTGTAGATTACCTGGGCTTCGATGTAGCGTATCTGGTTTTTCAAGAGAGTATGAAATGAAAAAGAATACATAAATAATGCAATTTATATCAATATGCAACAAACACTTTAATTATGTATGCATTATATTTGCTAGTTTTTGCATTTCTATACATGATGCCCCATATAGGCTAGTCCAACCGTTTTTTTTTTAACACATCTTGGTTCGAAAAAGAGTTAAATTGGAATATTTATCAACAATATCTCGAAAACGGTATGTCTCACTTCAAACATGCATAGGACCTTTTTTGTGCAGAATTATGTGAGAAATATTTTTTTTAATAACACTTCTCTTAAAAAAATAAACAGTTTTGCGTAAAAAGTGAAAAATAAGTAAATTTTGAACTTTAAGAGGGGGTAGGGGGGAAGCACAAGGGGGAGAAGTGGGGACTTTTGAGAGAATGTACCTCTTATCATGGTCTATCATTAGGAAAAAATCCAGATTTCCCCTAATTAGTTGCGGGTACAGCCTGTTTTTGGCCTTCATTGACTGAGCTACAAGGTGAAATAAAAATATAATAATCAAGCTATAAATTTGAAGAAGCTACCCTTAAAAAAATGTGAAACAAATTCTCAAAAGCGGGGTCCCTTGATTTTGTTTTTAAAAATATATTAATTTTTAAAATACTGTTAAAATGGAATATTTAAGATCGGTATCAACCACGGTTGGTGATAGTACCACTAAGCCTGCACATTGCAGGAAGTTATCAAGACTTCTATTTCTCATTAAAACTAAAGTTCGATCACTTATAGCTACCTTTTTTTTGTATCAATAAATGCTCCTTGTATTCATTCTAGGAGAAGAATGGTCGCTTGGTTTTCTTTACTATAGGGTTCAAATTAATAATATTATAATTAATTTAATAACATTAATTAGATAATTTAATTTGTAATTTGATGTTATTTATTTTTGTATTGATTTTATTAATACTTTTATAGTCCTCGCAAATCTGATAAAGGGGCTCGAGCCCAGTAGCCCCCCATTTCTACGCCACTGCGATTGTAGTGATACTACGTTTCTATTACTATATATTATAAATGAGTAAACTAGTTCGACTAGGTATAGACGACGTTCTATACCTAGAACGTGGTCCTCTTCTTTGTATTTTATACGATAAATAATCGTTATCTTGGTATTTACTATAAACATTTACGGATAACAGTATTTAATGGACACTGTTGCATTAACTTAGTAAAAAAACACACTTCCAAACACAAAATCCATTTAAGAGATTTTGTCTTTTTTTAGCTCTTTCTATAGTACGTGGTAGAGTCAACAAAGATATCTCTTTAGAAGCGTTGAAAACGTTTCATGATACAATAAAGGTTGGAAATGAAATTATCTTCTCTTCTTTTTTTTCCACAGAGAGCTTAAGTGCCATTTCACGAAGGCTATTATAGCCGAGAGCCCAAGGGCACTTTTAAACTTAAACGTCTTTTTCGATTCAGAATCAACCGATGTGCTGGGACGTTCTCAAACCACTTTCTTTTCTTTTATTCACTGTAAGGCCTTCTCTGAGTTAATTTTACCATTACCAAAAAGAAAATTCTCAGAATTATTACAATTGCTTCCGTTACTTCGGTAAGCTTGGAAGCAAATATATGTATATGAGAAAATTATGTTTATAAAGATAAGAGATTATAAAAGTAAGCTCGTTATACTATCAAATACAGTTTGACAATTTCAAAATACTAGATACAATTTATTGTAGAGATCATTTACCTTTATTTAAAGAATAACTTTAGTGATATCGAGCAATGATAACTGTGATACCCTCGACCATAAATTCTAAAGTGGATTAATCCCTAATTCCACGAAGCTGTTGATTAAAGAATGATAAAAGGTTCACACTCTAAAAAATTGGTTTTATGATTTCGATTGATTTATTAATGTTTTAACGTTCTGACAATTTTAACTTCAAAAATTGTGAATGTAGTGCATTTTAATGAAAATGAAACATCATAACTATACCCTTTTATATGCTACGTTTCCATGATGTTTCAATACGAATTGAAAACGGGTAAAATACAGTTTTTTGATCCAAATTGACAATGGAAACCTAGATTTATCGTTCCCTGATTTAAAACCCGTTGTTATAAATAGCCCACTGATCATCTTAATACAGTTAATGGCATTTCTTCATGTTTTTTTATAGTTTTTGATTTGAATTATATCAGTTTTGTATTAGGTATATAAAGCGCATAATAATTCCTGAACTCAATGTTGGCGGGCTGATGACTCTTTATCGGAACTTTTAAGAAAAGGACTTAAGTTTCTTTGAAGTTTTATTATTCCTCGTTGAAATACCCCTTATTTTGTCGCTTTATTTTTATCAACATAAAATTCCTTTATTCTTATTACTTTTTGATATAATTTTATTATTTTTACTTTATTCGATTAAATTTATATATATCTTAATTCTTTGAACTTATTTATATACATTTATGGTTTTTTTTAAAGCATTTATTAATTTATTTGTATAATTTCAAAGATTTTTCGCGACCCTGAAATATTTTGTGACTATAAGGTTGTCAAAAGCTGAATCTAGTGGTTAGATTCGAAACATTGGGACCTTCTCTTCCAATGCCTATGTAGATCATTGACACGTAACGTATAATACTGGAGCTATAGCCATAATTTATTACTTCATTTTGAATAACCCTCTACATATTATATATAAAATGTTGTTTAGTTGTTGTTCGAAATTTGTTAGAATTACTTATATTTAATTAAAATCAAATTGAAATACTTTTCTTTTGTTTAAATTAAAAAAACATGTTTTCGAAAATTGGATTATGTAAATACTTTTAACAAGTATATAGGAGTAACATAGTGCAGTGGTCATTTATATTTATAGTACCGACGTTCTATTATACTATCATGCAACTGTTACTCAATTAAAACATTGTGTCTGGTCCGGTTATATCATTGTTTTTTTTTGTTTGTTTTTTTATTCTTTATTATTAATTAAAACATTCAACAGAGATGATTGAGAGTATCAGACATTGTGAATTTACCAAAATATCTTTTTACAAATAAAATTTCTCTTTTTATTTTATTTCTGCCGTAGATTCGAGTATGTTGGTTATCAAATACAATGCAAATACGTGTATAAGTAAGAGAGAATGTCCGCTCAATCGTTTTTTTTTTTTTGTTTTTTTTTTAGAATATTGCTTTCAAAGCTATTTTTATGTGATGGATATTTCAAATCTACTTCATATGTATGTGTATCAATCTTTTATTTATAGGTGTAATTTATTTCTGTCACTTTATTGTTCAAAGGTAAAATAAGCTTACAAATATATTAATTAATAATAATTAATATAAAAATGCCATTTTTCAAAACCAATCTTATTTTCATTTTCATTTTTTTTTTTTTTTTTTTTTTTTTTTTTTTTTTTTTTTTTCTGTATTGTTCACCTTAGTTGTATCTATGTGCAAAATTTAGGGAAGATTGAATGAAGGTAAGTGGTTCAACATTGGGGTAATAGGTGTGCGATGAAACTTGAAAAGCAAATAAATTTGACGCCATTTTTTTATTTTTTTTTTATTTTTTTTTTATTTTTTATTTTATTTTTTTGTTTCTGTATTGTTCACCTTAGTTGTATCTATGTGCAAAATTTAGGGAAGATTGAATGAAGGTAAGTGGTTCAACATTGGGGTAATAGGTGTGCGATGAAACTTGAAAAGCAAATAAATTTGACGCCATTTTTTTATTTTTTTGTTTCTGTATTGTTCACCTTAGTTGTATCTATGTGCAAAATTTAGGGAAGATTGAATGAAGGTAAGTGGTTCAACATTGGGGTAATAGGTGTGCGATGAAACTTGAAAAGCAAATAAATTTGACGCCATTTTGTTTTTTGTTTTTTTGTTTTTGGTTTCTGTATTCTTCACCTTAGTTGTATCTATGTGCAAAATTTGGGTAAGATTGAATGACGGTAAGTGGTTCAAAATTGGGGTAATAGGTGTGCGATGAAACTTGAAAAGCAAATAAATTTGGCGCCATTTTTTTTTTTTTTTTTTTGGTTTCTGTATTGTTCGCCTAAGTTGTATCTATGTGCACAATTTGAGGAAGATTGAATCACGAGAAGTGGTTCAAAATTGGGGAAACGGAAATGTGCGATGAAACATGAAACTTACAAAGCAAAGTAATATAAGACCAGTAAAAAGAAAAATTGATCGGTTTAAAAAAAAAAATCCTAATAAATATCGTGGTTCTAAATAAATTGCGGAGGTTGTTGAAGGTTGAAAGATCTGAATTCGATTTCTCACGGGGTAGGATTATTATTAATGTAACTTTCTACTCAAAATTTTAATAATAATTTAATTTTATATTTACATTCTGTTCTCCCGTATAGCACAAGCAAACAATCTATTAACTCACAACAACTAAAGAAATGAAAAACACTGTGGGGAAGGTAATTATGTTGACGGGAAAAATATTGCTTTTTAATAAAAATACAAAAATTATAAAGTCATAGATTTGAAAATTTTGTACTAAATTAAGACAAAAAATGTAAGATTATATTTAAATAATTTATGCTAAACTGATAAGTTTCTGAGTTTTAATATATCCTTTATAATTTTTTTTTTTTTTTTTTTTCAGGTATAAGTGTTTGAAGTCATCCGTCGTGTCAAGGTTAGTGGCTCACCACAAAGTGTGGCTGAGTAAGAACATTTATCTAACAACTATTAGTTACCACAAAGCATGGAATCACATTTATCTATTCAAAAGAGAAAAAAATGTGTTAAAGGAGAAAAAAACTAAAATAGAAATAACAATTATAGTGAATATTTTATTTTTAGGGTCCTTAGGCAAAACCAAGGACCCTTATATTTTCCTGCGTGTGTCTGTCCTTCCGTCCGGTCGCCTGCTCTCACGGCTACACCTTTCGTCCGATCACTTTAAAATTTGGCATGTATCTACCCAAAAATTTTAAAAATATAGCGACTTAAAACAAATATTTTTCAAAAAAATTAGGGTAAAATAACTTAAGGGTTAAAAGTGTTTAATTTTTTTTCGACACCGTGAGGAAGGGGCATTATGAAAGGGTTCGTCGAGCTGATAACAAAAATGTATAATTCTTTGGTTATAACTTTGATAGGGCGAGCGTAGGCAAGTTTGAAGTGGGTGTGAAAAGTGCACCCCCCCCTCTATCTTGCTTATGTGAAGGGCAAAAAATCTGAAAAAATTCCTGAACATTCGACCAAAAGTAAAGATACCACTTTTTGGAAATTTCGAAAAAAATATTATTTTATTTTTTATTGACAAAATTCGTTTTTTTATAATCATGGTCTTTTTGATGTATTTATATGGTTGTAGTCCGGTTCAGTGGCTACAAAATACTTAATAAATAGTTTGTTTATGTGTTTTGAGAATATCAGACCCATATGATAGTTCAAAGTAAGCTTTTCAGCATTTTAAAAAACACCATCAATAAGGTACTACTTAAACAATACAGTGTGGCCTATGGACCATCACTGTGTGCTGACTAGCACACACTTGACCTGTTTATTTAATTAATAAAATTTGGTATTAAAATTATTGGAACGAGGTTCCTTATATCACGCTACAGTGTCTGGAGCCCGGAAGTGAATCCGAAAAAAGGACCGTCACAGAACTAACCGTCACAAAACCGACCGTCACAGAACTAACCGTCACAAAACCGACCGTCACAGAACTAACCGTCACAAAACCGACCGTCACAGAACTAACCGTCACAAAACCGACCGTCACAGAACTAACCGTCACAAAACCGACCGTCACAGAACTAACCGTCACAAAACCGAACGTCACTTAATCGACCGATAATGATAACTTGTTATTACATTTTTAGTTAATCGTTCATTTTTATCTTGCCATTAAATACAAATTATGATACATATACATATTTTCTTTTGAGTTTACTGAAAGTAATAGATGCATTTTTGGAATTTTTTGTCTCCAAATTTAAAATTTCCACGACACAAATGCATTTTAGACATCAGGGAACATTATTGCTCTCGTGTCTGTCTACCGGTCCGTCCATCAACATATTTGTGATCCAACACGTCTTGAAAATTATTTGTCCGATTTTAACAAAATTTGGAAGATACTACGTATAAATTAGCATACAGAAGATCCATAAATGTCAAACTTCTCTAGAATACGTAGATATTGCTTCCGAGCTTCCGTTAGTTAATGGAAGCATTTCGGAAGCATAATCCATTTTAGTCATTAGGGTACATATTAGGTATCGTGTCTTAACATTATGTTTAACATTATAATGAACCAAAAACTAAAAACCACTTATCCAATTAAAATCAAATTTGCTGGATGGTAGATCATAATTAGACTATTGTTTGTACAATATTAATTCAACCTTTTTCGCCCATTCTTTGCCACATTAATTGGCAGACTATTTTTTATGATATAATGCCATGGAGAAAAGCAGAAAAGATTATAGGAAAATAGACAGATAAAATGAACCCATAAACTGGGAATTTAACCAAGGTTTATTTATATCCCAGATTAGTGCTCTTTCCAATTAATCTAGGGATTTCACAGGGTCCGACATTATTTATCTATCCTCTCTTCTTATTTAATTTTTATTTAGCAGTATTAATTCTCTTGGAATAGATGGTTACTTCAAAATTTGTTTATAATATGATTACAGTATTAGATGCATGAGATAATATATATATATATATATATATATATATATATATATATATATATATATATATATATATATATATATATATCATTTGTGTTAGTGAGAGACACCAAGGGATGTGCCAAATTTCTCTCGAGACCTTTTTCCAATAGACAATTTCCACTGGCTTCCTTTTATATTCATAACATACATTTATATAAATATATATACTATATATATATATATATATATATATATATATATATATATATATATATATATATATATATATATATATATATATATATATATATATATCAGCAATAGAATACCGTGTTTTTGCACACTGCAATTAGGTACACAATTTGGCATCGTCGGGCCCCTGATGACGCGACGAAACGATGCAGGACATGGCATAATGCCGAGCCAACATCTTTGTGACGTTTAGTCTAATGTTGGAACAGTTCCTTGACACATAGGAACTGTTCCAACATTAGACTAAACGTCACAAAGATGTTGGCTCGGCATTATGCCATGTCCTGCATCGTTTCGTCGCGTCATATATATATATATATATATATATATATATATATATATATATATATATATATATATATATATATATATATATAGTATATATATTTATATAAATGTATGTTATGAATATAAAAGGAAGCCAGTGGAAATTGTCTATTGGAAAAAGGTCTCGAGAGAAATTTTCAAATAAGGTGTTTCTTCTCATAATAGGTGGTAGGAGGGATAACAAGTGTGGAAATAGTCCAAGCCTTCTCTAACAAGAGCATCTGCCGGCAAACCCAGTCAATAGGAAACCAAGAAAACCCCTTTACTGCTACAGGATGCCGCCGATCGATATATAAAACAGGAAATTAACAATTTTCACTCCCTTAAAACGTCATTTTCATCTAGGAGACGTGGGAAATGGAAGGGAAAAGAATATTTATCTATAGAGAATGAAAATTGCTATGGAAAATATCAAGAGATTGGCTTGAAAATATTCACTTGGGAATAGAGAAATCATTTCCCGCCTAAAAGTACAAAACTTTGCTATCATCATTTTTCATAAAGTTTACTACTAAATAAATATGGAGTTTAGATAAACCACTTGTCGAACTCTCTAGCTCTTCTGGAAGTGGGTAAACATTAATATCAGTCAGCCATGCGGCTTTATAGTACATAGACATATTAATTTAGCACGATTTAAAGTGCGGAGACACTTGAAATTAGGCAGGTGCTATCTGCAGGCTACTTTCGACAAACCATAAAAATTTCATAAAAATCAGATGATTACTTTTAAAGATATAGCTGTAAATAAATGTATGTTTGTGAGCGTGTGGAAGATATACAAATAAGCTCAGAAGGTTGAAACTTATATGGGACCAACAATGGGCTGATTATGACCTATTAACTAAATTTCATTAAAATCGGACCAATAGTTTTTAAGATATGGCGGTTCGCAAAAATTGAGCGACAGACCAGACACGGGACCAAAAATGTTCCCTGATGTCTAAAACGGATTTCTGTCATGGAATTTTTTAAATCGGAGCTATACATTTTTTTCGTTCTTCAGAACGATCACATAGCTTCCGTTACCTTCGGTAAGCTCAGAAGCAAAATCAAAACAATTTTTAAAAACGGGGTAAAATAAAATAAATTTGACAATAATTGGTTTTAATAGTATAAAATCAAAATAGAACGCGAGGAAGATATGTGTGTTTTTACAACTTTTTACACACGTATTTGTACCTTGTTTCTTAAAGGCAGAATTAGATTTTAGAGGCACAGCTCCGAGACTCGTGGAGGCAAATTGTTATCGCGGCAAGTACCCTGAGTTGTAACGGGCCTACCAAGAAGGAGAAGTTATTACTATACTGAAGGTGCACTCTAATATACTTTCAATGCAACCTAATCGTAATATCGTTTACCTGACATTTCTACTGCTGCAATGGCAGAAGCAGAAATGACTATGTGATGTTATGAATGTGTTTATTCATTACTTCCGTAATTAGATAGTAGTTGTATTTTATGTTCCGATAAATCTAGTAGTGTAGTAATTCTAAAAGTCACGGAGCTTTCTTGACACATTCTAAATCACTTATAAAGTCGAATGTATTAAGTGCATTGTACATTCATCGTAGTCAATATGCTGCCGACTTGATGCATATTTAAATATGTGTGCATTTTTTTTTGCCTTTTTAGAGGAAAGTATCCTCACCCTAGGGTAAACATTATTCAGGACTGAAATGTATTTCTATATTTGTCTTATCGAGTATATCTTCTTCGATATTCAAACTCTTATACACACACACGCATATATATATATATATATATATATATATATATATATATATATATATATATATATATATATATATATATATATATATATATATATATATGATGTAGATATTTACTTTTTGGGGACAAGTTTTGAAGTTTTGATAAACACGTTATATATTTTTTAGTTTAATTATCTTACAGAAAGGTTAGAAAGATGTTTTTTTTTTTTTTTTTTTTTTTTTTAAAAAACAAACGGAATATGTATCTTCTCTTTGTATTGCTTTATAAAAAGCATGGGAAAACGGGGCAAGTAAATTTTTCTTTTACTCCCATTGTTCACGAGGAAGGTCCTCTTTAAATTGGGCCTTTGTAATTCATGTATAGAAAACTAAATATAAAAGGCTTTAGTTGGGGGGTGTATATTATAATTGAATTCGGTAACAATTAGGTCGAAGGTAGAGCTTTAATTAGAATGAATTCTTTGCAGACAGTAATTAAAGTACACCAGTTACATGTGCATGTATGATCTTACGAACTTACTTTATATAAAACTAATTTATAATTTCTAGTATATAGCCGGTGATGACTAATATTCTACGAATCAACAGCCTACAAGAGGTTCGGGCCGACAAGGCAGCTCTTAACTACTATTGTCGTAATAATTTGTATGACATCTATTCTATCTATCTATTCATCGAGTGTCTACCTATTTACCTCACGATATTGGGTAAACAGCGAACATATAAGTTGGGAATACTTAGTTCTTTGTGTCAAGTGAATACGAAAGCATTAGTAAAAATTGAATATAATTATGATAATAGGAGAGGCCGGGGCAAGTTAATCAATTTGATCATGTTTGTTTTAGAAACTCCCCCTCGTGAGTGGGGTAAGTGCACCGAGCAATTTTCCTCTTTATCTTTCCTCTTCACTATATTCGTACCCTATATACCCCCCCCCCCCCCCCGTATATACCTCCCTAAACTTACCAAATTATGAAAAGTTACATACCAAAATTTGGCAGTCATTGGTTTCAGTAACTTAAGAAATAATTTAAGAAATAAAGTTTTACATAAAACTCCTAGTGCAGGACACTATTTAGTTTTGTGATTTATAACCTTATTCCTCTAACAGTTATAACCAATATTATTATTTATTTCAACCAATTTTAAGAAGTTAATTTGCTAGAGTACAGTTATGTCCCTTATTTTATTAACACATGAACAATTATAGTAATTACTAAAAAAGCCTAATATGGAGCTACAATTTACTAGGTTTAATTTATTTTAGCTATAAATAAACAAAAATTTTATTCGTTTTTAAAATTATTATCTATGTACTCACACATTTCCTCACTCAATAGCGAAAGATCAATGACACCCAGGCGACATTTTTCCGCTTGTCGCAGCTATAAGTGGTCGCGATCGCTATTCCCCTTTCTACTACATCTCCGCGGTCATAATATCCCGCTGTACATAGTATTACATTAATGCGGTCGTTCTCTTGCTCCCTATATTGTAAAGAACCATCGACACACATGTGTCAGTTCTATTGTCACTAAACGTACTAGTGAGACGCAGTGAACATCGACAATTGTTTTCGTTGTTATTTGTGCACTAACCAAAATCAAATAACTAAGCTCCTTCCTACCTTCCCTTATCTATTTATACATGTTTCCTCCCAATTTACTACTAGAACATACTCAATTTCACCTGCATTCAATCTATTTACAGCTTTTATTCTAAAACAAATATTATGCAATATTTTAAAACACTGCATAATAGACTGATGGAAATAATAACAAAAAATTAATAAATAATACTATTAATAATTTCACGTAAAAGGAAGTTCAAAGAGTCATTGAACAAACCAGTTAAAATAAGTATTTTATACGAAATGCAAATAAAACTGACTTAGAATTTAAATTCAAGGGAATAATATATTAAATTGCAATTAGATATAAATATTTAATGCTCATTATCTTTTGTTAATATATATTTGTCTTAGATAATGCACTAAATTTTCATAATTGGTAGTTCTGTAACTTTTTAGAATTTGATTATTTTTTGAGACTAATTTTGTTTATTTTTGATTTTTTTATATTTATAGAACTTATCTGACTATCTTATTTAAAATATTACATCATTTTTTTTACCTCCGTTTATAGTGGGGGAAGGTTAAGTTCATACTTGTTTTGTGATCTATATGCAGAAAGTAGGTAGGGTACCCTGGTATCCAGGTTAGAAGGTACCTGCCCTACAAAGAAATTAAAAAAATAATAATAATAAGAATAAAAAAATACAAGGAAGTATTGATAGAGTATAAAACAACGGGTAATTCTTGAACTCAGTACAGTCCACCGCTTTATATCACAGTAGATAGTTTGCTTTGGAGGTCCTCAAACATGAAATCTTTGGTAAGTACATTTTATATACTTTTTTTTTAAATTAATTTTTAGATTCCAACTCGAGAAAACGTCAAATGTTATCTAAAACGGTCAGTAGAATCAGATCCGGTTGAAGAAATGTTGCTTTCCAAAATGTGGAAAACTTCAATTTTGTCGTTTACGTAGTATAACACCTTATGCTGATTTATCGAGACAATAAAATAATATGATATAATACGTGTAGTATCTTTTAAAAGCCGCAAATAAAAGGTTTTCCTTTTGGAGTCCATTTTGTGACATTTTATCAACTGATTTTTATAACTTCGCTTTGAAACCGCAATCATCCTCTTTCTATGATATTACGAGTATTATTGTATCTGTTTAACCTACAGTAAACAGTAATAACCCTATTTTATATAACATATTTTATGTTAAAAGCATGTTTTTCTCTGATATACAGGTTGTATTTTCCGCCCTTTGCGCTGTAGCCTTCGGCTCAGCTATCATCGGCGAAACTCCCGCCGTAGCTGCCGCTAGGGCTTCACATCTGCTTGCCCACGCTGCCGCTGCTGCCGGTCGTGTAGGAGTTCTCGGTGTACCTGGAATCGTCCCCGGAGTCGTTCCCGGAGTAGTCCCAGCTCTCGGAGCCGGTCTCCTCGCTCCTGGCCTCATCCGTGCCCTTCCCGAAGGTCAGTGGAACGGTGACAATGGTGCTGTATGGATCGGCAACGACAACGGCCAATGGAACGGTGACAACGGTGCCCTTTGGATTGGAAATGACAACGGACAGTGGCACGGAGAAGGTGTTCTCGACGGTTCCGCTTATGCCGGTGCCAGAGGTAACCTCGGTATACTCGCTGCTGGAGACTCCATCCTCAACAACGGTCAGTGGAGCCCCGCTATTTGGGGAGATAAATCCGCCCACAGAGTCCGCAGGTCCGCCATCCTCGCTCCCGGTATCATCACCCCTGCTGCCACTCTTCCCCTCGCTCACTCCGTTGCCGTAGCTCCCGCCATCTCTCCTCTCTCCACCATCGTCGCACCCGGTGTTGCCGTCGGACGTCTTGGTCTTGGACACGGACTCATCCTATAATTTGTAAAACCAAAGATCTGTTTGACTGAATCTAACTAATAGTCATAATAAAGGAGATGCGTCTTTTTTAACAATGTGTATAATTTGTCAATACTCCCTTTGATATATACCATATTAAATAACTAATTAGTGTCTAACTACCATATCAAAACTTATTAGTAAGATTAATTACGTAACAGAATATAGGTACTTAAATTTAAATAATAGCTTCAAGCTAAAACATTAGGATAAGTCTCTATGTATTATGTCAATTTTTTGTCAGCAAGAGCATTCACTTATGATATTGTTTGCCGACAAACCCAGTCAATAGGAAACCAAGAAAAACCTTTTCCTCCCACAGGATTATGTGCGAAGCCGCGATCGATATGTAAAATAGGACACAACAATTTTTCCCCCTTTGAACGTCTTTTATCTAAGTGATGTGTGAAATGGAAATACCTTGGGAATATAGAAATTATTATTAATAGTATCTCAATAAGTCCTATATCGTGAAAATCCTCTGTTGATGTTTTGCTTTTATGAACCATTATTGCCACTTTTTCCCTTTTATAAATTTTTCAAAATTGTTTTGTTTATTCACAAGATAGTCCAGTCGCCATAGACTTAAATCAAGGGGGTACCTTGAAAAAATTCCGAATTTAATGAAACTTTGGGATATTGTTAATGGGTGTCCAGTAATGCTACACCCTATTTTCCGAACAAAAAAACCTTGTGCTAACTTGAGGGAGGGTCAAAAACCACAAAATGTTGGCACTTTTTTCATTTTTTTTCAAAATATTTCAAAAACGGCTCATTTTAGCGGAAAACTTTGTGATAGTTATTTGTAGAAAATTAAATTTCCTTCAAATTTCACTGATCAAACTTATTTTTTGACCACATAGAATCCGAGATATGACACTTCGACAATTGGCAATGTTTATAAAAAATAGTGTTGCTCTCGTTTCGGGCCAATTATCGGCAAAAAACAGCCCCCCTACGAGAAAGGTCTTAAGAAATTATTTGTAGTACATTTAATCGGCTTCCTTTTAAGTGCAAAATGAAGTCTGTAGGCCCAGTAGTTTAGTTGCAATAGTAAAAAACACAAAAACGAAATATTAGGCCAGTCAAATTTGACCTATAATTCGCAAAGCTTGATGCCGTTCTGATTTTTTGATATGTTTTTCGGACCTGGTAGGGTAGTGGGATCCTAACTTTGCAGCTTCTGAAAACTTGTGCTAGCTGCGTAATATGTGTAAAACTGAAAAATGTTCGGACTTTTTTCAGTTGTTGCAATATACCTCGTAAACTATGCGTTGTTCGATGTTAGTTGTTCTTACTATTTTTTGAGTACAATAAATTTGCAAGAATTAAAGTCCAATGCCAACTCTGGACTTTCAATAGTTTCCGAGATATGGCACTTTAAAAATTAGATTTTTTAAAAAAATATGGAAATTTTAATTATTGCTCTCGCTTTGGGGCGAATATCGGCGTAAAAATGTTAACCTACGAGAAAAGGTATAAGAAATAAAGTTGTAGCAAATATAATATTGGCTTCCTTTAAGGTCAGCAAGACTTTAACTTTGTAGTATATGGTGACTGGACTAAGAGTAAATTTATCAATTAAGCAACATTTAGTGTGCTCAGACAGATGAAATTAATGTGGGACTATCTGTGGACTACTTTTCACAGAATTAAATGAGTACTTTTGAAGATACAGGTGTTAATAAGAAAGTTTGTGTTCATGTGAAATAAAAATCGGATGATTATTTTTTAAAATCTGCCACTATACGAGAGGTCATTCTATAAATTATTTAATTTTTCTCCCTTTTTTTACATCCTCTTAATATAGGTAAAGAGAAAGTATTAAGGACAATTTAATTTATATATATATATATATATATATATATATATATATATATATATACATTGATGAATTTACTCGTTTTGAGGTCCTCGTATTTTTATTAAATAAACGAGCCTGAACTAATGGACTGATTTCGATAAAATTTGGCATACATGTTCAGAAAAATCAATCCACGAGGTGAAATCGATAGATTTTGATGAATACACGTTTTGAGATAGTTAAAGGTACAAACCTTGTAGAGCATTTTGTTTAGAATGAGCTAGATGGTTAGAGGTACTTACTCTATATATGAAAATCTTGTAGAGTTTTTTTTTTTTTTAAATCTGTCGCAATTGCTTTGTATTGCTTCCGAGCTTACCGAAGGTAACGGAAGCATTGTGTTCACTTTCGTGAACGAAAAAGTTTTATGTCTCCGATTTTAAAAATTCCAAGACAGAAATCCGTTTCAGACATCAGGGAACATTTTTGGTTCCGTGTCTGTCTGTCTGTCTGTCTGTCTGTCTGTCGGTCTGTGTGTCCGCGAATTATGAAACGTGCGACGATAACTTGAGTAAATGTCAACCGATTTTGATGAAATTTAGTAGACATGTTCATGATACCAATGCCCAGGACGAGTTCGTTGGACAATATTATCCGTCAAAGCGTTCACGAGCAACGCTCGCGTAAACATGAAATTTAAATTTAAAATTGGATTTTTAGGTAGGGAAAAAAATCTAACTTCATCTATTCAATGAGACAAACATTTTTTTCAAATACAATTTTTCAGTAAAACCAACAGCGACACCGCTATGAAGTGTTAAAGATCGCTAAAACTATTAATAGTTTTTATACAATAAACATTATAACAATTAAGTACATGATAGGATGCGAGGAAGCTATGTGCCACACTAATTGGCAGTCTATTTTTCATTTATAATGGAATCAATTTGACAATACTTCATTTCATAGATGCCATCCTAGAGGTGGCAAGACAGCTAAAGAAAGTGGAAGCAACAGTTAAATCAATAGCGACATAGTGGATAGCCAAGTAGGACTTCAAGCTCTCAATGCTTTAAGTGCAACATCTGCACTGGTAAAGGAATATCAGGAGACATTAGAGCTGCTGACAGAGAGAAAGAAGGTAACACTGCTCTGGGTCCCAGGTCTCACAGGGATCCCAGGGAACGAGAGCAATCAAGGTGGCAAAATTTATAATCACAAAGAAGTTAGAGAGTGAGGCAGTGGTGGTTTGATGGGCAGGAATGGTGGTATGTGGTCTAAGGGGGATTGATAAAAAGGATCCGTGTCCTGTTTGCTAGGTTAGGCCTCCTCGCCCCTTACTTCTAGTATTTCTAATTTGAAATATATATCCAAATGTCATAACAATCGGACAAGTAGTTTTAAACCGGGCTTACACGGGTAGAGTAAACAGGAGAGTAGAATAACTACCCGTAGAAACCCGAAAAATCGCTCCGCAGAGTAGAGTGGCGAGTAGAGTAGCTAGTAGCTGGTAGAGTAGAGTACTATACCGCATGTAGTAAAGTGGACTCTACTCTACTTCCCCCACCACAGCTCCCACTCTACTAGCTTCGCCACTCTACCCGTGTAAACGTTTTCAATAGCAAGTAGAGTTTAGTTTCAGTTTATACATTGTTGTGCAATCATTTCCGCTTTATTACTATACTTTCTACTAGCTTATGTGTAAACGCTCCAAAATCAAAATTGGTAGAGTAGGAAGTAAAGTACACTCTACTCGCTACTCTACTCTCCTGTTTACTCTACCCGTGTAAACCCGGCTTTAAGGAAAAAGGATCGCAAAAGTGTTAGACTAAAGACCGGCTGACAAACTCGAGACTGTTGGGGTCCGAATTGTTCTTATAGACACATATAAAACTAATTTATAGTTAAAATAATATTTTTCGATTAACTCTCAAACAACAACAACTGACTTTATTTATTTTGACATTTGACATTACATTTTATTTATGTCACTTCAAATCTCAACATCCTCCCTCAATTATAAGTCTTTACTAGAAAGGAAAGAGTTAAAATTGATTCAAATTATTGAAAAAAACATTTCAAAACTAAGTTATATAAATATGCAAATAAATTATTCTAAATAAATTAACATTCAAATATGACAAACTGTCACCAATTAACAAAATATTGGTTAAATAATAATGATAATTAGTAATGATTAATAATTGTGAATATAAACAAGTAATAAATATACAACTTATAAAAGATTAAATTTGTTCCTTAGTTCTACGAATCTTGTTCTTGATAATGGCTTCGTGAATAAATCTGCTACATTTTCCTCTGTAGATACGTAGTCAATTTTGATAAGTTTCTTCCAAACTATATCTTTTACAAAATGAACTTTGATATCAATATGCTTTGTACGTTTAGTATTTTCATAATTTTGAAGCATTTTTATGGCACTCTGATTATCTACCCTCATCACACAATTGACATTGTGCCCACATAGTTCCGCTGCTAGACCTCTAAGGTAAAGCAGTTCAGTAGCACACATAGATGCAGCAGTGTACTCCGCTTCAGCTGTACTAAGAGCTACTGCTACTTGCTTCTTAGAAGACCAAGATATCAAGTTTCCCTGGAAATATGCTGCCATGCCGCTGACTGATTTTCTTTCCTTCTTATCACCTCCCCAATCAGCGTCAGTGAAAGCCAATATTTCATTTTCTGCTCGAGTGTCCTTTTTATACACTAACTTGAGATCTTGTGTATTCTTAATATAGTGCAAAACTCTTTTCGCCGCTGTCCATGCTGTCTGCGTTGGTCGATCAACAAATCTGCTCAAATATGTTGTCGCATACGCTATGTCTGGTCTGCTTACCACAGTTAAATACATCAAACTTCCAATTAGTTCTCTGTACTGGACATCGATTACTTCCTCAGTGTTATTAATTTCTGGGATTGATTCCATAGGTGTTTTCGCTCCTTTACAATCC
The DNA here is from genome assembly GCA_951217055.1 of Gerris lacustris. Taxonomy (NCBI): domain Eukaryota; kingdom Metazoa; phylum Arthropoda; class Insecta; order Hemiptera; family Gerridae; genus Gerris; species Gerris lacustris. The sequence goes on from OX578284.1 coordinate 24,476,126, forward strand.
TTCATATTAAACTTTTCTAAAATTTTCCCTATGAAACCTTTTTGAGAAATTTTCATACACTCTTTATTTCTTTCTATTTCCATTCCGATAAATGTTTTTATTTCACCCAGATTTTTTGTCTTGAATTCTTTTATCAGTGATTTTTCCATGTTTTTTACGTTTTCATTAGGTCCTATTATTAAAATATCATCAACAAAAACTACTATCCACAGCATCTCTCCTACATATAAGCAAACATCGTGTTTTGATCTCTTTAATCCTTTACTCATAATGAACTGGTTAAATCTTTCGTTCCAACATCGCGGTGCTTCTCGTAATCCGTATAACGATCGTTTTAATTTGAATACTGTTTTCTTATCACCTTTAACACCCTTCGGAATTTTTATGTATACATCGGATTCCAAATAACCATTAAGAAAAGCAGTTGGCACGTCAAGATGCCTGATTTCAAAGTCATTTTTCAAAGCATGAGATAAAGCCATTCTTATCGTTGGGAGTTTTGCTACAGGCGAATAGAGAGTAGTTGACAAGTCTTCTTGGTAATCTCTTGCTACTAACCTAGCCTTCTTTAATCCATCTTGTTTTGTCTTAAAAATCCACCTAGTATCAATAGCTTTTACTCCTTTAGGTAAAATTACAGGTTTAGGATCCCACGTTCCAAACTTCTTGTGAGCTTCTAGTTCTTTATCAATGGCCTTCTTCCAATCTTCTCCTGCATTCACAGCTTCTTCATATGTTTCCGGTTCATATTCTTTGGTTAATAAACAATAGACATTATAAAGTTCGTAATCATTGAATTTTGTCGGCAGTTTTATTTCTCTTTTTCTGTTTTCGAAATTTGATTCTTCCTTTTCATCTAAATCACAGTCTAAATTTTCACTTTTTTGAATATTTGTATTCATATTACTTGGTCTCAAACTAAAATTATAATCCAATTCGTCAAATCTTACGTCACGTGATATTATTATTTCATCTGACTCAGGATACCACAGTCTGTAGCCAAAACCACTGTAACCAACCATCCTTGCTTCTATAGCCCTTGTTTCAAGCTTACTTCCTTTCGGTAGCTTGGTTGCCCACGCCTTACATCCAAACACTTTAAGTTTGTCCAAATTCAATTTTTGTAGATAAACCTCGGCTGGAATTTTTCCATTTATTGCACTAGAAGGCGATCTATTAAGTTGATAAGCCGCGCAACGAATTGCTTCGCCCCATAAATACTTCGGCAAATTTGTGTCAACAAACATCGATCTCACTTTGTCCATTAGTGTTCTATTTAACCTTTCGGCTACACCACCTTGCTGAGGTGTGTAACTCGCAGTAAATTCTTGTTTAATCCCTTCATCTTGGAGAAACTTCATTAATTCCTTCGATGAATTTTCCCCTGCATTGTCACATCTCAATCTTGCAACTCGATTTCCATTTGCTTTTAATTGATTGATATGACGCACTAGACATTCTTTAGCTTCAGATTTTTGTTTCAATAAGTAAACCACACAAAAATGAGAAAAATCGTCTAACACTGTCAAGTAATAGCGTTCTCCTTCCTTTGTAGGTACACTCATTGGACCGCCGATATCCGTGTGTAATAATTCACCCACTCGCTTTGAACGTGGTGAAGTTACTTTAATGAATGGTAGTCTAGTTGCTTTTCCCTTCATACAAGAATCACAAATTTCTTTAGAGTATTTTAGGTTCATCTGTTTAAGTCCTTTTCTATTTAAATGTCCTAATCTTAAATGCCATAGGTTATCTTCCTTTGCTAACGTCGCTGTCTCAGTTCTTTGATTAAAACAAATGTAATATAAATTTCCTTTCAGTAAACAGTTAAACACGTATTTTCCTTTCTTGTCTCTGATTTCAGCTGAATTTTCCGTAAACAATACTTCTCTATTTTTATTATTTACTAATTTTCTGACAGATAACAGATTATGATGTAATCCTGGTACAATAAGCGCATCTATCGATATGTTCACTCCATTTTCATTACTCCGAACTTTCAATTTTCCTGATTTGACAGATGTCAAACATTCTCCATTTGCTACTTTAATTGTCACCGGTTGTTTCAGATTTACAATTTCTGTCATATTTTCTTCTACTTCACCTTTTACCAAATGATGTGTGCAACCTGAATCCAAAATAAATAAAATTTCATCTTTTCTACTATTAAAATTCTCATTCAATCCAGTTTCGAGAGCAATAAACGTCAAATCTTGATTTGGTTCTTCGGATTCTTCAACTTTTACATTCATCGATTTATTATTTTTGTAATTTTGAAAATTCGATCTTCCTCTTCCACGACCACGAACAAATCCCGGTTTTTTTTTCGGACAATTCACTAATAAATGCGGACCTCCACATCCGTAGCATCGCTTTTGACTGAATTTTTGGTTTCTTGCACTGAACGTGAATTGATCAGTTTTCGGTTTTTCATTCTGGGAGATATTTTTTATTTTAAGTTCAAATTCAAGCAAACGTGTTTTTACAAAATCTAATGTCAAAATCTATTGTGACAGTTTCTAAAGCCGTTATAATTCCTTCGTACTTCTCTGGCATTGTTAATAATAAATGACACACTTTATCGCTTTCGTCTACCTTAGATCCAGTTACTTCCAAATTTCTAATAAGAGCGTCGAACTTAAGAAAATGATCGTGCAAATCGCCATCATCCCTGCATTTAAGAGATAAAAGTTGTTTTCTTATATACATTTTTGAGAGATTACTCTTCCTCTCAAATACGTTCCTTAGACATTTCATCATGTCGAAGGCGGTTGTTGCATCTTTCACATACTCTATGTGCCTATCTGTAATGCACTGAACAATTGTTGCCTTTGCTTTTGCATCTTTGGCAAGAAAGTCTTTTTTCATTTTAGCGGACATTCCTTCCAAAGTTTCGTGGTTAATTTCTTTGACAACCACATCCTTGACCCCTTTTTCATCCAGCAAGCACTCGACCCGAAACTTCCAATTGGAAAAATTTGTCGCAGAAAGTTGGGGCAAGTTAATGTTGGAGCCGGACGACGATGAGCCTCCACCGAATGAAGTCATTTTCTATAACTATTCTTGAGTACTCAAAACTTATATAATACTCACTTCAGAGCTGCATCTGGGCTGTACTGGTTCCCATAACCTGTTGGGGTCCGAATTGTTCTTATAGACACATATAAAACTAATTTATAGTTAAAATAATATTTTTCGATTAACTCTCAAACAACAACAACTGACTTTATTTATTTTGACATTTGACATTACATTTTATTTATGTCACTTCAAATCTCAACAGAGACCAAGTATACTCCCTGATGTCTGAAACTGATTTCGGACCAGGAATTTATTAATTCTGAGATGATGCATAAATGATCATGATGCTGTCGTTACCTACGGTGAGCTCGGAAAAAAATAAATAGGCAGTAATGTGCTTTCTGTAACTTAAGAAATACTTTGAAAAATATGGTAATCAACAAAATTCCTTAGTGTATAGAAGACTATTTAAATTTAGTTCTTTTTATCTCTATTCCTCTAACCGTTAGAATCAAACTTTTGTCTAACCGATATTAGGAATTTTATTTACTAGAACATTTAATTGTATTATTTAATTAATAGATGAACCATAATTGTAATTACTAGAAAAGCTTTATGCAAGGTACAGAATACTACAAGGTGCAATTTATTTTAGTGAAACAAAACAAAAGAAAACAACATTTTATTCGTCTTAAGAAAGATGGATGAACTTAAATAACGGATAAATTTTAATTAATTACTCAACTCATTATTAACAAAGAAGGCTTCCAGAGTTGTTTTGCAGTTCCATTAAACAAATTCAAACAATTTTCATTAATACAAAAGAATTTATTATTACAAAATTAGTCAGTAGGACAAATTTACCTCTTTTTGTTTCTTTGTGCCAAAATTCCATTCAGGGAAGACACAATTAAGTTAAAGGGGAGAGAAGTGGTAAATTAAGCTGTTTTTTGTTGCAATACAAAGATTTGTTAGCCAAGCATCTTTTTTTTAAAGAAAAGACAAACAACCCTTTTTTGGAAAAGTTTTATTTAGTTGTTATATAAAGGGTTAGGTTTGCAAAAAGGTTTGTCAGTGTGGGAGGAAAGGATGAGACAATTTCTAAACGATACAAAACAAATCTGGGTGAATGGGTGAATGTAAACTCCAACCATCTCTCTCTTGAGGTTAAATCTAAGTAACAACAAATGGAAACAAGGAAACGGAATCTCCAACTAGAGACTGAACATCTCAGGTTCGGTTTAACATTGTCAATCTTGAAAACCAAACAAAGCTTCTCAAACTAGGGGAGAATTCTCAGAGAAAATCCAGACAAACTGTCGGATGGGAGAAATTGTCACGAGGAATTTCCACTGGCAAACCAGAACCCCCTATCTAAGTGACAAGATTTTAATGTAAAGCAGCGGTAAATTCTACTTCAAACCCCTTCAACCAATAACGCTAACTTAGTCATACTTCAACTCGACACAAAACCGTCTTGAACACTTGTGTCAAAACTTTACAATTATCTTAACAACGTTTTACTGAATTCCTTACAAGTAAACCTTCGGTGTTTCTAAATGCAATTCTAGTTTCTCTGTCACTAAGTAAATGAGGAGGCTCCAGGTGTTTCTAGCAAAAACAACTTAGTCAACATATTCTTGAGTTACAGCGATGCTAATCAATATTTACAATGTCTGTAGGTTTCTTTAGGAAAATGTTAAATCCTAACATGATTTACAGCCTTAATAAATTCATAGGGTAATATATTCTTATAATGACAAGGCAAAATCAATATTCCGAACAATAATGATTAATAAATATATTTTATATTCTTTATAAATACAAGAAAAGGTTTAATGAATGAATTAATAGGAATACTTAATTTTCTTTTTAATAATACCATAAAAATCACACGGAAGTACTTGCATCCAAGTAATTTTTTGGGTTTCGTAATTATTATTAGGCATAATATATGCTAACATTAGATTAACTAACATTAGCTATTACACTTAACATTTCAGTATTTCCCCATCCCGCCCTATATGAAAGTAATAAATAATTTCATGAATTATTTCATAATTTTTTGGACTACCCGTTATAGGGTGGTAGTGTTAGGGGGGAGTTGTTTTGAGTCAAATTTTAGTGCTATAAAGGCAATATTTGTGGTAAAAAGCACAATAGTCATAAAATATCATATAATATATATTTGTATAATCTACTCTTCAGTAGCTTTTATTTGATACCTATCTGGAAAATTAAAAAAAAATTGAGCTTTGCACATTTTTGCGCATTATTAAAACTTCTCTATACTTTTCCTTTGTGTGGGTCAAAAAGATACGCCAGTATTTTAAATTTCACATCTACCGTGAACGGTTCGTGGGATATGGACCAAAGTACGACGGTCAGGCACATCACCTTCACCACAAGTTTCGAGGATGATCTACGAACCCCTCAAAATAACATGAACATCAAAGCATTATAAAGCTAGGATCGATGGCCGGCACCTTAGAGTAGCGAATAGATAATTATAAAATAGCAGGCAATAAATTTGCTTAGATTATTATAGCAGAGTGACACTATAAATACTTCATAACTAATTAGATTGATATATGTTTAGACACTAAGACACTCACAAATTTCAACACATTTTTTATTATTCTTATTTGTTGTTTCTTATAATTTTATGTCAATGTAAATTAACTTCAGCTAAGGCCCCCCTCTCCCCTAATTACTTCTCACTCCGTAGTTATCATCTTTAGGTCTAGAGGCAGAGCCCGTAAGCCTGAATGACAGGGTCTACACATCTGGCTCTCCTCTATCACCAAGACTAAGAAAAACCTGGGCAGAGTGTAACCTCGTTTCCTCTGTTCGGTTCGGCAGCCTGGACAAGGCTTTATATTTAATTATGACAGTACACGTTGAATATACGAGTAATTCAACCTTAAATTGGTAAAATAAAAAGTACGAGAATATACTCGTAGGGGAGACCGGGGCACAGAGGACCTCCGGGGTACAGAGGTCCATTGAGTATTTTGATTGTATAGTGGCTCTACTAAGCGAAAATCTGTATGATCTATTAGAGTTAGTTTGTCTCTAGTCGTGAACAATCGCTAGCAGAGTTAACTACGTTTAATCAATTTTTACACACTTTTTTTCAATTTTCAAGGGAAGCCATCTAATATTTACGTTTTAGTTAATTAAATATAACATTAGTTTGATATAGAATTTTTAAACAAATCAACTGTATCTGATAAACTTTGGCCTTATCTTTTTAATGTAAATTGTTTTTATTTGTTTAAGTCTATTGTGTATCTTGTCAAAAATGTTTTTTAATGACATATGGCTTGGGGCACAGAGGACCGTAGAGGCATAGGGTACACAAGACCTCCGGTCCTGCGTGTGCCTCGTGTTCAATAATTATTGAATAACTGTTAAAACAATCTTGATTTCACCTTTGAAATACCGAACTAGTTTAAAAGAACAGTTCGTCCACATTTTTAACCTTTATAATTGCAATCTCATAAAGATAGGGGCACACAGGTCCAACAGGTCCTATGTGCCCCTAGTGCAGGGGCACATAGGACCAATCGACTTTTTACGGAAAAAATAAAAATAAAATACTTATCATGAAATTTAAGAACTGTGAGTCGGGGAACAGTTAGAGAAATGTTTATTCTAATAAATACTTCTCATTTTCATAATTTTATTAAATAATGGTGAAATTATCTGAACAAAAACCTTATTAGGTCCTATGTGCCCCGGTCTCCCCTACTTGTTATTTTGTGTAGCTACACCCTGCACCTATTTTCATTTATTTATTTACTCTGTTGATTGAACCTTCTTGAATTATTTTATTTTATTTTCTTACTATTCTTCTGCTTGTTATTGTTTGTAGAGACATATTCATTATTTTTACTTTAACTTAGTTATTGTCTTGTGCTTTGCTATTTAAAGTTACCTATTTAGAGTTTACTGATATTATCGACCAGATAGCATTCTCAGTTCAAGATGTCTCAAGGTTGAAATGAGTTTTGATACTGCTCTCCCTATCCGTTGTATAATGTCTTCTGTCGTTGACGACTTGCAGGAGATACTAAAGCAAGGTAAGAAAACCGAACTATACAAGAGTGTAATTCCTTTGATTAAGAGAATGCGTAGGAGGCTTACTGACCTGTAAAACAAGTTTGAAAATTCACCGGTAATGATGTAGTTGGCCATACAATGAGAACGGCTACTAAGTATGTCCATACGAGTCGAATGTAATTTTGAAAACGCATGGTAAGGTTGCAAGCACTCTGTTGCCTTCAGCTAACTCTTGTTGTGCAGGCAGTTCTAGAGCTAAAGCTGAGCTTCCTACATTCACAATTTTGATGGTAAACGGAAGGAGTGGCAGTTTAGTGATACTCTCTCATTCACAGCTTACCAACATAGACAAAATGCATTATCTTGTGTCTCTACTTATCAGGACCCTTAAGTAGAGACACACTGCTTCAATTAAAGCTGGTATTCCTTTATCTGGTGATAATTTTCAGATAGCGTGGGCGTGGAAGACCCTGAACGACATATATAACTATAAACGCCTTTTGGCGGCTACATATTTAAACATGCTTCTTGAGATGGAATCCATTTCTTGTAGGCCCTCACCTGAGGTACTCACATCTCTTATAGCTAAGCTCACTGAAACTGTTACTGCATTTAAATTTTTAAAAACACCCAATGTGTTTGATTTTATTTTTTTCATCTTTCACGCAGGTGCTGGGATCCGTACACATGTCGTGAGGCTTTCGAGGTCCATAATTCCGAAGAGTATCCAACCTTTGAACGACTTATTGAATTTCTCCGATTGAGATGCAATGCTGAATTAGCCGCTACTAGGAGCAGCCGAGGAACTAAAGCTCACCCAAGTTATCCTCAGGTTTTATCTTCTAGTAATCCTTGCAAAGCAAAGTAGGTAAGGTTGCATTTTATACTAATTAAGAATTGAATAATAGACCAAACCGAAACTTCAATAAGACAATGTTAATATGGGAAAGAAAGAGTGCTGAATGAGGTTATAGAGAAAATCATCGAAATTTTCAAGAAGAGGCCTTCTCTTTGAAAGTTACCTCCCCAGATTACATGAATAAAATCCTAAAAAATTAAGCGATTGAAGAAATTACGGATGAGGTAAAGAAGACTATCCCAGAAGCGACTACCCAGAAGGCTCTCGGCAAGGGAAGTGCAGAACCTACTTACTTGTTTTATAAAATAACAGAAGAAGGTGGATGCCTGAGAGTGGTGGAGGTTTCGAAGATATTTATGATCCCATATTATTAGGTCTTGGACCTACAAAACTGCAGCCGATCTCAGAAATCTTTTGACTGGTCAAAAGATTTCCATCTGCCAGATCTACGTCGCCGACAGACGTCAATCTGCCAGATTTATACCACTATAATGACTAGACCTGATCGGAGGCGTGAAGTCTGTCAGATACCTTGGGACGTTAAGGGGCGACGGTAGACATAATCTGCCAAACTAAGATCGGCTGCGATATCTGATAGATGTGTTCGACCGACCAGAACCGTCGGAAATATCTGCTTGTATATGGCTAGCTATTAAATTCTTGATTAGAAAGGAAAAAAATTGGTCCGGTCAGACTAGTAGTAGTACTAGACGGGTAGGACGAACCACTTGTTCCTACCTAGCAATTAGGCCATCTTTTAGGCCCATTTTACTATCCCCCTGGTAGAGAGTTCCAGCCACTTTACACATCATAAAATTTGGAGCTAAAATTCACTACTTCACTTCATGGTATGATTTTTCTAACAAGTATGCCAAAGTTCGTCAAAATCGGTACAGTAGTTGAAGCTCTACGCGTCTGCACAGACGACTGACAGACATTTTTTAAAAAACCACATTTTATGACTTAAGGGACCTCAAAACCTGAATAATTCATCAAAATATCCAAATCGAGTTCGCGCCATCACAATACCTTCTTTTTATATGAGAAAGTAAAACAGAACGATTACATAGCTTCCGTTACCTTCGGTAAGCTCGGAAGCAAAATAATAAAATATATATCATTATTAAATATTACAACAATATCATTTAAAAATCTAACAACTTACCAGTAATAAATAATGCTAACCGCTGAGTAGTACTACTTAAGGTTTTAAATGTAACACTGTAACGAAGCAAATACTTTTATATTTTTAATCTTCATTAAATAGTGCTGAATGTAGTAAGTACAGTAGATTCTGAAAAACAGCAAACCTCACGTACAAAACATACATATTATAATGACTTCAAGAAACATCTATGTCGTCATTAAAGAATTAGTTGTAATTTGTTAAAATTTGTAGTATTTTGTTTATTGTCATAATTATTTACTTAAATGAACATAGTAAGCATCCATAGCCATGTATCAGAAATGTGTACCAAGAATCGACACCCAACCCTAGGCTTTAGAATACATAATTAATATGTAAATAGTTATAAATTCAAACTTTGTGTGTACACGTTGTAGGTTATAGCGAATTTCCAAGGAAAAAAAATCGCTAATGTAGCCACTGGCATGGCGGGAGTTGGAGCCGGGACTGTGGCCAATACGTTTCATGGGTCCCTGATCACGAAAAAATAGGTTTTACAAAACTTTATATATATGTGTATGTATATATATATAGATACATGTATTTCTAGCGGATTTCTTGCAAGCACGATAGCTCTCGAACGAATTGACGTATCAAAATGAAACTTGCACCGAAAAATCAAGCTCGTTGAGATGAGGATCCCTATTAAAAATTGGATATTTATGACGTCATTAACCCCTCTTGAAGAGTCAGCAAAGATTAAAAAAATCAAGTGAGGTATCGCTTATTATGTTTTTTGAGGTCCTAAATCCAAAAAATGAGTTACCATAGCTATTCAAATAATAATTTAATAATAATAATAGTAATTATAAGAAGTTCTTGCGGATTTCTTGTGAGCACGATAGCTCTCGAACGAACTGACGTATCAAAATGAAACTTGGACCAAAAATTAAGCTCGTTGAGATGAGGAGTCCTATTTAAAATGGGATATTTATTACGTCACTAACCCCTCCTGACGAGTCAGAAAAGATTAAGAATAATCCTACCGCGGAATTCCGCAAGCCGAGCGAATTTCCATTGGAAATTGTAGTTCAATGTTGTGCAGTTAAAACTAACTACTTTAACTAAGCAATATTCTAAAAACCCTAATCCAACTAAAATAATTCTTTTAAATTATCTTAACTTAAAATAACACATACAATGGTAGTATTTATGAAGGAAGTTTTAACTGCACAACATTGAACTACAAATTTCCAATGGAAATTCGCTCGGCTTGCGGAACCCCGCGGTAGGATTATTTTATTATTATTTTTCCTACTAATGATAACATTGTAAATAAATGTAAATGTTAATTATAAGTGAAAGATAAAGTATGTACTAATAACTTCTATGACCTCTGTACTGTTAGAAAAAATAACTTTGTACAATTTTGAATAAAATATTTTATCTATCTATTTTATCGACTTTATGATTTAAATCTGAAAATAATCTTTTTCTTTAAAAAAAGGTTAACATTTTGGAGTTCTTCAAAATCATGTTCTAAGTATATTTATTTTTCTTTCTTCGCATAGATACAAATCGTGACTTGAATTTGATTGTTAATAAAATAAGGATGCACTGAATATTTATGTCTTCTTTTTTCAATAAAGGGGGAAAAATTGACCCTATAAAAAATTCTGTTAGTTTATTTTATCATAAATGTATTTCTTTTCTTTTTCTTTTGCTTATCTGTTTTTTTTTTTTTTTCATATTGTCCTTTATCTATTTCCAACTGGTTATTTTTCCAACTGGTTATTTTTTTCTTTCAAGGACTTTTCTTGACCTTCTTTCTTCGTTCTTATTAGGGAGATGATTTGATCTGCATTTAAAAGTCAATCAATAAAAGGTAGATCAATAACAATAATAATCATTTTCCCAGCATAGATGAGAATTAAATAAATGTCTGTTCATTTTGTGAAACTTTCTTGAGTTAGATGTAACTCAATAATTGAACAAACTATAATAAACTGTATAAATTTATATACAACTGCTTCCACCGCTTAATTAATTAATTAGTGTTTATCATTAAAAATTCATTCGTGGTAATTAATATTTTCTTTGAACGCAACTTGAATATAAATTTCCTAACTCTTCCTAAGCTCATTTTTTGTTTTTCAAATAAAGAGAACCTTGTGATACCGCGAAAATTAGATTTTGAGATTTTGATGGATTTACACGTTTTGATATCACCTGAGTCCAAAAAGGTGGTTTTTAAAAATGTGTGTCTGTGAAGACGCTTGGAGCCTAAACTACTGGGCCTATTTTGACGAAATTTGGCCTAGATGTTCTGAAAAATCATACCCCGAGGCGATATCGAGAAATTAATTTTTGTTCCAAATTTGTGGGCGCCAGCCGCCAGCCAGCCCCAAAATCTCTGAAAAAAAGATTTTGATTAAAGAATTCTAAAATGCAGTCCATTTAAATACGACTCTAACGATATAAGCAGTTTTCCCGGGAAATATCTAGTTCCTGAGAAAATAGCTTTAAATATGGACGGACAGAGGCCGGGTTCGATTCCCCACCGAGGAGAAGTTATTTTTATGATGCATTTTGATAAAATGTTCAATAATAATTACACGTACCTACAAAAACTAATAAATGGAAAACACTGGCCTAAGTAATTATGAACTCGTATGTGAGTAAGTTTGTCAGAGGTGTCTCGGACCGATTTTTGTCTTTTGCGTTGTATATGCAACAACATTTTATTACATTTTCTAACTTGATAACTCTAAGATCAAATCCTATTCATTCTCTAAATTCATTAGCATTTCTTCCTTTGTATTATCATTTCATGTATACATTTCCAAACATAACTATTTCATGTATACATTTCCATTAACATGTCTACATTATCATCAAAGTAGTTTAAAGATTAATCTATAATCACTTGCTAAACTTGTTCCTAAGTTTTCTTTTGTGTATACATCTTCCATGTTCATCCTATACCAATAAGTGAAATATCGATTTTTAACCTTTTTTCCTAAACACTTATCTTATCATTTTCTTTGTTTATGCAACAATAGTTTAATACACCTTTCCTAACACGATAACTTAAAGAACAGTATTAAAAACTTATTCTGTTATTTTACCTTTTTGTATTTATATACCCTTACCTTATCTCATTTAATTAATTTATTTATGTAATAAATTTAACTTAGGTTAAATGAATTATACTTAATAAATTTAACCTAAGTTGCTAATCCTTTTCTAAACTATTGCCTATATTTTCCTAATTTTATTATAACAGCTGCGTACAAACAAATGTATTCTATTTTTTAAGCCTTTTCATATCTTCACTTATATATCTTTATTTATTAAAACTTTTATACCTCAAAAGATTCAAGACCAACTTTGACTGTTTTTTGCTAATCTTCTTCTCATACCTACCGACCTACCTATGTATTAACTAAAAGTTTTCTTTTTATTGCTATTTCTTCTTTTTATTATTATGTGTTGATACATTTTCTCACTCAATAGCTTAAGTTCAATGACACACGTGCAACATTTTACCACTTGTCGCTACGATAAATGTTCGTTACTCTCCTATCTATTATACATTCGCAATAAATGATTGCGTTCGTTCTGTCTCCCTAAGCCTTAAAGAAACAGCGACACTCTAGTCCAGACCCTATTACCACATAAAGTCCTAGTTAATCGCAACGAACAGTGATCGTTTTTCTTATCGCTTTGGTTGTGGTGCGGCCCGTATGTTAGCTCCTGTATCTTCCAATGCACTTCCAACTTCCAAAGACAATTTTCGCTGCAATAAGCGGTGAAACATTACTTAACTAAAGATCAATTTCAAATAACTATCTAAGCTCCTTCCTATATTTCCTCATCTATTTATACCTGTTTCCATCCATTAACTACTATCAAATACACAATTACTCCAAGCTTTACTCTAAACAAATATTATGCAATATTTTAAAAAACTGCATAATAGAGCAAGAAATAACTATTTATAATTTCAAGTTCAAGAAAGTTCAAAGAGTCTATGAATAAACCAGATAAAATAAGTATTATTTTAAACATAATCTAATAAATGAAAATAAGATGTATTTAATCCTCTTTAATACATATTTTATTTTAGATAATTTATTGAATTTTCATTAGTTGTAGTTTTGTATGTTTTAGCATAGAATTCGATTTTTTTGGAGCTTTCTTTGGTCTAATTTTGTATTTATTATATTTATAGAACTTATCTGACTAACTTATTTCAAATGTTACATCATTTATTTTAAAATCTTCAGCATCTAGTGGGGGAAGGTTAAGTTCATACTTCTTTTTCATTTTATATGCAGAAAGTAGGTAGGGTCTCCAGCTATATCCAGCTTGTAAGGTACACGCCCTAAAAAATAAAAATCTTCTTACAAGGAAGTTCTGATAGAGTATAAAACAACGGGTAATTCTTGAGCTCAGTACAGTCCACTGCTTTATATCACAGAAGATAGTTTGCTTTGGAGGTCCTCAAACATGAAAACTTTGGTAAGTATTTTTGTAAAATAATAAATTAAATTAAATTAAACTTTTTATCAAAATCAACATTCAAAAATATCCTAATAAATATAAAATAATAATATTAACAGATATTACCCAAAGGAAAAATAACTGCAATAATTTAATTTTCAATTTAAACAACAAAAATATTACATTTTTATCTAATAATCTAAAAATATAAGTACAAGTATATTTTTGTACAGACTTTTTTTAAAAAGAAACGAAGTAGATATTTTGTAGTTAAATGTGTGTTTGTTTATAGTTGTGTGCCTCACTCTAGTTAAGTATGAGTGCATGAAAAATCTTACATTTAGTGATAGTATAGTCATACATTTGTATGATAGTACGGTCATAACAATTGATATAATCTAGTGTTTAACATTATTATTTTGTTATCTATGATAATTTTGTGTATAGCACTATTCGTAATATAAACGTTTTATAGAAAGAATAATATAAGTATGTATGGAAGCATTCTATGATAGTACGGTTATAAAACGTACTATCATATTTTACAGTATAAAATGTTATTTCGTTAACTAAAAATATTTTAGTTTAATTTTAGTATATGTTACATGCTAGACTTATCCTATATCTAAAAGAAGAAAATAAAATTTTTCCAAATCGTCGGTAAATCCATATTTTTTTTTGACTGGGCCTTGCTATCCTCAATTTTATTGTTTCATTAGTACAAGCGCCTTAATGTAAAACCTATCTATAAAAATATAAAAAGTGTTGGTACATCCACAATTATTTTGACTGAGCCCTGCTATCTTCAATTTTATTTTTTTATTAGTGCAAGCGTCTTAATGCAAGACATATCTATAAATATAAAAAGTGCTATATTCTATGATGGCACGATCATATTATTTAATATTATTGTGATCCCTAATATAATAATATAGACAAATAAATATTCAGACAATAGTTATATGTAATAACAAAATAACACAAATAAATATATTTAACAAATCTATTCCTATGGTCGTTAAGAGTATAATGATAGAATATTCTACTAATTTAAAACAAAAGTGTGTGTTCTATATGTATACTACACACACCACTAGCACAGTTATAACACTAAAACCTTTGTTACCTAGAAACCTTTTAATATTAGAATACAATAATACTACTTCAAACACCTTAAATTTCAGACACATATTTTACGATTTTATTTGATTTAAATTTAAATGATGTTTTCCTGGTTCACATTAATAGCATCTATTATTCTTTTAAATTATCAAAAATTGTGTAGTTATATTTATTTAAATAAAAACTAACTGCATAATTAATAAACGAACAAACCAAAAAAACCTGGATATAAATTAAAATATACATTTATTTTTTAATATTTATTTTTACGACTAAAGAATATATTTGTGGTTAAAGTATATAATCCTATTAATTAATTAATTTATATTGTTAAATATTTTTGTATTTATTATTAAACCAGGATAAAATAAAAGTAAACTATAGTTAAGCCCGTGGCAACGGGTTTAATTTTATATTTAGAAAAAAAGTAAAATTGAGTAAATTAATGTAAATAAGTTATTTTATCTATTTAGATAAGTTAATTCTATTTCATGACCAACAAATCAAAAACATTAATTTTTATTGAAATAAATGTCTTATTGAAATAAATTCCTTAGCTTAGCAATAATAAATAATATCGTGGAGAGACTTAATATGTTAATCAAAATCATTTCTAAATGAAATACATCTATCTATCATTATTTAACTGAGCTCTTTTTATCTTATTTGCCACAACAAAATACTCAGTCACACCTTTCTTAAATATTTTGGAACGTTTATAAAATACTTATTTTGATCTATCGGTTGAAATGTAAGGATTATTTACAAAAATAAAAAATCTAATTTTACCCTTTAGGAATACAATACTCCATTTTAAATCATAAAAATATTTTAATAGCTTTGGAATGTAGTAAGCTATATTTTTAATACCTATAGTTTACTGCGGCCTTGACAACCAAACAACTTTTCCATACTTATTATTTTTTTTCTATCACCTTCCCACATCTTCTTAAGTTTTTTTTATTTAACTGATTTTACAAGCAAATTATAACTTGTGCAAGACAAATTATAAAAAGAAAGAAAGAAAGAAAAACAATCTTCATTTTTTATGATTATTCATACAGTATTTCATTATTTACGTTTTTTTCATTTCATAGTATATTCCAATAGAACAATGTTGTAGATCAAAAGTAGTCTAAAAACGATTTTCTATTTTTTGAATAATGCGCCCATTTTGTTATAAAAAATGAAAAATTGATTGTTTTAACAGAATGTATTATATTTGAAAACTATTGTAAAATGAAGTAATAATAATAAGTAAGAAATTATATAGAGATAATAAAAAGGGTTGAGAATTTCAATTAAACACTTGGCTACATAAACAGAAGCTCCTCGTGTTTCGCTATCGATATTGTAGTCATCGTCAGTGTCTTACAATTCTAGGTATTTACATTGTAAAAAAAAATAACTGTATGGTATGAGGATATATGTACTCGTAGCCTCTTTTCAAGGACACAAATGGAAGGTGTGCCACGCAATTATTGACTCCCCTGGAGTCCTTTCTTTTGGCATTTCATCAACTGATTTCTGTAATTCTCCTAGGCAAATAGGTGTCTTTGAATATCTTTTAAGCATTTCCCTCTTTGACAATACATAGATCCTCTTTATCTGATACTACGAGATATTATTATATCTGTTTAATCTATAGTCTATAACCCTATTTTGTATGTTAATACTAAAAATATTATGTTTTCTGATACACAGGTTGTATTTTCCGCCCTCTGCGCTGTAGCCTTCGGCTCAGCTATCATCGGTGAAACTCCCGCCGTAGCTGCCGCTAGGGCTTCACATCTGCTTGCCCACGCTGCCGCTGCCGCCGGTCGTGTTGGAGTTCTCGGTGTACCTGGAATCGTTCCCGGAGTAGTCCCTGCTCTCGGAGCCGGTCTCCTCGCTCCTGGCCTCATCCGTGCCCTTCCCGAAGGTCAGTGGAACGGTGACAACGGTGCTGTATGGATCGGCAACGACAACGGCCAATGGAACGGTGACAACGGTGCCCTTTGGATCGGAAATGACAACGGACAGTGGCACGGAGAAGGTGTTCTCGACGGATCCGCTTACGCCGGTGCCAGAGGTAACCTCGGTGTACTCGCCGCCGGAGATTCCATCCTCAACAACGGTCAGTGGAGCCCCGCTATTTGGGGAGATAAATCCGCCCACAGAGTCCGTAGGTCCGCCATCCTCGCTCCCGGTATCATCACCCCTGCTGCCACTCTTCCCCTCGCTCACTCCGTTGCCGTAGCTCCCGCCATCTCTCCTCTCTCCACCATCGTCGCACCCGGTGTTGCCGTCGGACGTCTTGGTCTTGGACACGGAATCGGTCTTGGACACGGACTCGGTCTTGGACACGGACTCGGTCTTGGACACGGACTCGCTCTTGGACACGGACTCATTCTTTAAATTGTACAACCAAAGATCCGTTTGACTGAATCAAATTATTAGTCATAATAAAGGAGATGCCTCTTCTTTAACAACCTGTGTATATACTTTTTTTAATACCTCTTCGATATGTATACAAAAACAATAACTACAAGAACCCAAAATTAAGAAGTTAACTACTAACTACTCTCTACACTTCAAACTAATAAGTACAAATAATAACATAATCGGATATATGTACTTCAATTAAAATAAGTTTCTATGTAGTATGGCCATTTTGTGCCAAAATATGGACTAGTATTTTATCAATCCTCCAGAAAATTGAATTTAACTGCAGAGACTTATCATTAATTGAACCAACATGCTTGATAGATCTAATCTAACCTCGACAGAACTTGCACCGGCAATGATATTCGAATCCCTGGGTTAAAGTCCTATAGTACTCTAACCACCGTTCTACGGTGTTAAAATTCCTTTCATCTTTAATTATACTAATATTAAAACATCTTGGATGAAATTTCATATATATTGGCTATATTGGTCACTAATAAAATTAACTTAATCTTATTACTTTATTTGAGTATGCTTCTTATGATTAAGAACATGATTAACTTTTTCTTTAGCGATCTGAAGATACTAAAGGGGTAAAATTAAGTTTACATTAAGAAGGCAAAAAGCTTTAATAGAGAAGCTAAAAAATTGAATTTATAAAAGAAATTTATATAGAATAATAATTAAAATAGTCTTCTAAATTGTGGACATAGCTTTCTCGCATCCTATTATTGTACAAATAGTCACTTGATTTGGGTCTGTTTTGGTTCCCAATGGGATTACATGTTTTTATAAAAACATCAAATATCAAATTTGAGCAAATTAATAGATATTAATATAGGAATACCTATATACCTTTATACCTATACCTATATGGTCTACTTTCCATATTTCATCAAAATCGGATGAATAATTTTTGTTGTTGTACGCAAAAATGTTGAACGACAAACAGACAATGTTCTCTTTGTCAATGTTGACTTATGTCTTAAATGCATTCGTGTGGTGGAAATTTTAAATTTGGAAAACAATCTTTCTTCAGATTGATAACAATGCTTTGCCTTTGGTAAACTAGGAAGCAACAATAATATTTCCTTAATAATAATGCATTTATATGGTATTAACTCCTCTAGTAAGAGTGGCGGATTTTGTGATGCAGTTATGGGCGTGTCTTGACCTTGTGTTCTGGCACGCTAGCCCCTTAAAAAAAAGAAAAAAAGACAAATTAAAAAAACAATTCTTCTTGTAACCGCTGTAGTCAATCCTTTTAGATCAAGTATTTAAGTATGCGTGGATGAAGAAGGAATTGGTTTATTTATTGTCTATATAAAATGTAATATATACTGCCAGCCAGAAAATAAAAAATAAATCTTTCCTATACCAAATGCTCTAAACATTTAATGTTTATAATAAATCTTTGTCCAAGGAGTTTTCGATGATTAATTTAATTATTATTGATCATTTGATCAAACTTTACAATAAAAATAATCTTTCTCGTTTGGGGATTGAACTTGCCATTTACAAATATTTACCTTTTCTGGGAAACTAGAACTATCCAGGGAAATTTACTTATACGGTTTAATTAATATTTTAATGAACTACAATTTTTTATTCAAAATATTTTTTTTTTATAAATTAATACTGTTGTGCATTGAATATAATAATTCTCCCTTTAAAAATAAACTTAAAATACTTCTAAAAAGTATTCTAATTGTATGCCTCTTTTCCATAACAATGTTTAAATTGTTACAGATAGATATGTATTTTTGGCGAAATATTCTTTAGAATACTAAATGTATCTAATGTATCATATTTTTTTTAATTTATTATATTTATTCATTGAATCCCGAGCCTACTCAATAATATATTCATGTATTCACTTTAATCTAAGGCTTGTATGTAGATGTGTGTTCGATTGAAAAGGGGTAGGCTGATTGTTAAATGACCACAGGAAATGCCTTTTATATTTTAAGTCATTTTTAAAAAGAAAAAAGAAAATAAAATAACAATTTAATTCGTTGATGTGTAAACTAAAAAATGAAATAGGCAGTTCTTGTTCCATTTCCACTTACTAATTATTATAATTAGATATAAAAAAATGCCACAATAAAATTACGAGGTCCGGGGTTTATTCCTGGGAAAGGTATGGACGATGATTTTACAATTAGTGAAAAACACGGTCTCAATAGGTTCAATTGCAACTGGAACAATTTTAACTTCTGATTCTCTCAATGTAAAATTATCAACAGTGCCATAGCCATTAACAGTAGTCAGATGATTCCAGGTTCAAAACCTGGAACTGGCACCAAACATTTGATGTGTCCTTGAACTCAAAACATTGTGAAATCACCGTTTCCATAGGTGAATAACAAGAGCATTCAGAACGGGTTTGAAAACCCTTGGGAACGTAGTAATTGTTTGTCGAATATGAATCAATGTAGTATAGGCAATTGAGTATATTCATTATGATTAGTTGAAAATTAACTCAAAGATTTTTACGATAAACTGATAAAATTTGACTCAAAATGTTAGGCATCCGTAGCTCAGTAATATTCTTCATGCTTTAGAAGCAAAGCATCCAGATTCGATTCCAGATCCTGGCAAGATGTTCACCCAGCATCACGATTAAATGGGTAGCTTCTTAAGTCAAGTTGCGTCTATTCCATTGTGAATGCCAATCATATGGTTTATACACAGCAGATAAATCCACACTCCACTCCTTTGGTAGTCCCAAGCCGTAGAACGTCCATCTTGTAGAAAGTCGTGATTGAATAGAAAAATTGATCAAGAATAGCGGATCGGTTCTTGATCCCGGAACCAACTCAGCCAAAGGAAAGTTAACTATACAGTGGTATTTATGCTTACTGTAGCGGTGTCCGTGAGGTTCCTTTTCAAGTCCAAGATTAACAACGTTCAAGATTACCGATCTGGTTCAAGGTTTCTGTAGAATGTTGGATACAATTCTTAAGTTCTTTCTCTCTTTAAATACACCTTTTCTATTTAGATAGCTGCAATATAACTAAAACGTTCATTAGAAATTAGATAACAAGTATCTTTAAAGAATAGGTACTTAAGTGGAGTTGTAGCAGAACAGTAAAATTAAAACGAACTCCATTTCAAAAATTGAATTTATAATAATCGTACTTAGTTTTGCAAAAGTTTACGAAGACTTGGTGGGTAGGCTTCCTCGGGTAGATTCGTAATTAACAGCTTGGTTTTCCGGGGTTGGAGTCCCCCTCCCCCCAGGGGTTTGAACTTACATTCCTTTGTGGTTTTTACCACGAATTATTATAAAGTTTACGAAGGTCTAAAGCCTACCAAGATAAGGCATATCAATTAAAAATTAAATGCAGAACTTTCATTCATTATTTCATTAATGCAACACTATAGTAGTTCTTCCATAATCGACACTGTTGATGACTTTTAGAGGCAAAAGCTGCTTTGATGAATAATTAAGTATCACAGACAGTTTCTTCGAAAACAATCATTTTTATGATTTGGGGTGCTCAAATGTATCGATCTCCTATTAGTTATTTATTGACCTTTTAAATATATAAGTCCCTTTGCCATAGTTAATTTCCTATTTGATGTGAATAGTCTGGAATGGAGAGATTAAATTAAAGGGTTATGGGTACTATGAGAAGGAATTCGTGAAACTGTTCCTTAAGTAAAGCGTTGAATAAGAGGTCTCAGACTTCAGAGAGAAGGTCATTTATAAAGGGTAAGGATATTTGATATTTGTATAAAAGGAACTGTCTGTGATTTCCCTTAGAGCCTTAGATAATAATAGCTTGATGATAGTGGTTTTCTAGGTAAGTTCCTTCAATTAAAGGTTAGTTTAGTGACAATGTCGGATTTAGTGTTTATTGCAAATTAGTTTATTCTCGAAGTTGATTACATACTCTTTTTTAAAAGCATTTAATCACTAGTTTTGTAACATCTGCTCTTGTAATTTGTCCCTAGATGGTAAAGTGGGTCAGTCGATAAGCCAGCATTGTCTGAGCTTTAAGAAGAAATAATATATATTTCTAGCATTTCAAACTTGTTCAGGCCACTGAACAAGTTTTAGGCCCGGCGCATATTGAACCCACGCCACGCACAGCCCACGCGTGGGGGGTTTTGTAAACTATAGGTTCCTAACATTGCCGCATATTGAACCCAGCCCACGGCTAGCCCACTCAGTCATCACCCATGCGTGGACAGGTTTGTGCCACTCGCACAGATTTCGTGGGTCGTGGGTCAGACTTTTGCAATAGATACAAGGAACTAATTTGCCTAGTACTAGAGAATCCAGTATTATATATAATACCAGCCATCAAGATTACATGCGAATCAAGCTTAAAGATGAAATAAGTTAATTTATTTTTATTATAAAATACTGTATTTCTATAAATATTATTCATGGAGTTAATTAGGTAAATTATACAATTAATTTAACATGATTATATAATTAATCAACAATTAAATAAAAACAAAACTAACCAAGGAATAAAACTTAATATACAAAACTGCGAAAATTTTAATTTCGTTTTAACAAATATAAAAAAAGTCAAAATAAAAATAAAAAATATATTATTAATACTATAGATTATAATTATTAAACACTTCTTTTAACACTTATTTTTTTCAATCCAGTATCCTAATTAATTAATCATTGCTAATATTGTTTAAGCTAAGAGTTTGTTAAACATAATAAGATAAAATAATACATGTAGCTTCTATTTAACTACCTTCCGCATATATTATATCTATATTTTTAATAATATTAAATCTGTTTTTTTAATACATAAACCTTTTATTTATTTTATTTTTACTTTGTATCATGGGAGCCTATATGGAAGGACAAATATTTCATGAATTTTTGTGAACTAGTCCCTGTTCAGCCGGAAAGTTTTTCTTAACACCTTTTGAGGAATTTCCTGACACAATTTAAATTCTCCATACGTACCTCTCTTAGGTAAATATTTGTTTTGTCTACCTCTGTTTTTTGTTTTAATTAATAAATGAATAATATCTAGTACCTCTTCCTCAGTTTCTGAATCGATATCGAGAAGAAGAAATGTAGGAGAGACCACGGTTGGGCGTGGAGTGGGTTTCAATATGCGGTGCCTAGCCCATGCGTGGACGTGGGGCTTGCGTGGGTTGACGTGGCCTGTGCGTGGCGTGGGTTCAATATGCGCCGGGCCTTATGATGTTAAATGTAAATTATCAGAAAGGCAAACCAGCGCTTCGACAGACCCGCAACGCGTCCTCTAGTTCCACCATCTACAGCCCTTGTGGGGACCATACTCATGCAAGTCTACATTTAGAACAGTGTCACACTGCCAAACCTGACGCAGCCGTTACATGAGCACGCTAAGGAAGAAGACCACTGTACATGGTTTATAGACGCTAAAAGTGGAAGTCCACAATTGTTCACGAACATTAATTCTTCATTAGTTTCATCTTAATTTATACAATAACATTTTGATGTCCAATACTTTATTACAGTAATACTCTTATTATCTTGCAGTGCCACTAAGAAACATTACCAAACACATTCACCGCGTCATACATCATCTCAGAACACACACCACACACAATCGTACATTTCATCCGCCACACAGTTTAGGGATTATCATTATTATATTATATCTCATTCATCATATATGTAAGCATTAAGTTATCTCTGTACATTATATCTTCATCGTATTATCCACCTTGTATACTTATTTATTACCATATTTTTAATACCCTATCTAACCACCCTATAACTACAGTCCGCGCAATAACTTTACAGACCCGGCAGCGGAATCAGGCGCAAGCACTTCCGTACCGAACAAAAGTAAACATTAACTCCCGTGACTATTTATTACAGCTGTTTTTCAGTTTATTGATGATGAATAACTAACTTGATCAATTGACTGATGATGATAAACTAAACAGGTCAACTGATTGATGACCAACCAATCTATATAAAACATTACCTGTTATGATTTTGAGATTAAACTTCAACATTTTTACTTCCTTTTACTTTCTTCTTTTACTTTCTAACGCTTACTAACTTGCTTTTTTTACTTCTTTACTTTTATACGTAGTATATATGGAGGGAATATATTATAATAATGAATGACACAAAAAATTGATTTTCCATTTGGATGCATTTATACTTTTAAGGTCCAAAAAGAGGTGTTTTAAACATTTCTGTCTGCCGTCTGTGCAGAATCGTGTAGTGTACTTGGCCGATTTCATACCCCCAGGCGAAATAAAGAAATTAATTTTAGCTCTTAATTTGGCGACGAGTAGTGTAAAAATAATATCAAAAACGGTTCCATCGAGTTTAATTAAAAATACAAAAATTGTTGTAAGAACCTAACCGTATGTCGTTTTCTCGTTCTGGTTCTAGGTAATTGATAAAATATATTTGATTTAGCTAAAAATCGAAACGCAATGTAAATCACTTGTTGAAATCTTTTGATTTTTTTTCAAAATATTTTAAAATTTAGTCCAATAAAATATGAATTTAATCGTATAAGTAGTTTTTATCTTGCGAAAGATATTTGGGTCAAACAAGAGTGGGTGATGAGTGGTGAATCATCAGATATGACCACCAGGAGCTTGAAGTACTCGTGCATAGATAAGATAGTGTTGGTTTTATAAAGACACAAAGAATTAGAGATGACTGGGTTATGTTTAGAGGATGCCCTATTGGACTAGGAGATGCCCTTGCAATGTTAAAAGGCAGATCGGATAAAATAAGGACAAATTAGGACAAAATTCATCGAGTTGGGTCGCCCCAACTCGATGACGTTCTGCAGGACTTGATCATAGTGGGCATCAGATGATGAAGGAACGTGACAGATGACAGAGATGCTTTGAAGCGTTTATTTATTGTAGCAGGTCAAACCCCACCCAAAGCTGCAGCGCCAAATTGAAGAAGAAGAAAGTAGTTTCTATGGGAAAAATTTAGTTTTTAAAATATTGATAAAAATAAAGTTGTTCCAGTTAAAATTGAAACCGGTGTGTGAACAACCACCCTTTGAACACTTTTAATAGTGTGTTTAATGATTAATTGGACTTGAGAATTCAATTTAATTTTATATTACTATAGAAAGATGTATAAGAAAATTTTATTTGTGTCCGTCAGACTGATTTTTGTTTATTTGCTTTCAATCAGTCCAACATTACGTTAACTAATCGTGACAATAAATTACTTTAAACATTTATTTAAAGCTTGAAAAAGTCTATCCTCTCAAGGTTTCGAACTTAAAATCCTATTATGACAGTGATTTATAATCATTAATCTTTCAAATATTTTTTTTTTGCTTCCGAGCTTACCTAAGGTAACGGAAGCTCTGAAGAACAAAAATATTTTATGTATCCGATTTTAAAAAATCCGTTTCAGATATCAGGGAACACTTTTGGTTCCGTGTCTGTGTGTCGCTCTTTTTGTGTGAAACATCATATCTTAAAAACTACACGTCCGATTTTGATGAAACTTGAATGGTTTGGTTCTCTTCCACATCCGCACAAACATACATTTTTATTGCGAGGGAGCTATGTGCCACACCAATTGGAAGTTTCTTTTTTGTAACCAATATTTCTCTTTGAGTTTTACTATCTACAAGTAAGTTGCTCAAAATCTCTATTGCGAATCCACAAATTAGATTGTTGCTGCCAAAAAAGACAAGAACATTCTTTATTTTACACCGATACACTCTCATTATTTAATTATCGAACCGTTAGGTGTTATTTTAATTATTATTTTAGTTATCTTCTTCTTTGAATTCTTTAAAATACAAATACTTAACAACTAATCATTTCTTAATTACTACAACCGGCAGTAAAAATAATAGAAGAATAACCGTACACTAACCTTAATGGTCAAACCGGTTTTTAAGTAATGTTTGACAGATCATGCCATTAATATGTATTCGTATATATAAATATATGTATAAATATTTATATATTTCACGACTTTGTCTATAGTCAATTATTATAATGTCCTTTCTGTTGGTTCATTTATCTCTTTAATTCAGGTATACTGCAAAAATATGCCAGATAAAAGATGCGTTGATTCTTTTATAAATAATTATTTTTATTTTTTGCTTCCGAGCATACCGAAGGTAACGTGAAACTATGTGATCGTTCTGAAAAGCAAAAGTTTTATTTGTCTCCGATTTCAAAAATTCTATTCAGAAATCCGTTTCAGACATCAGGGAACAGTTTTGGTTCCGTGTCTGTTTGTCGGTCTGTCGCTCAATTTTTGTGAACCAACTAATTATTAAAGTATACGAAATAGGACGCAAGGAAGCTATGTGCCTCACTAATTGGCAGAGTATTTTTCTTTTACTTATATTTACACATTCATATTAACGTTTTCATAATGTGGCTACATAATTTCGTTTCACAAGGCTAGAATGTTCTGCTAGGAACAAATTTCATTGCACCTTACTAAAACATCAGTCCGATACAACTCGTACTTACTTTTTCATATACTAGTAAATAATTACTTAGTCTTGTCTTTTCCATTTATTAGTTGTTTCGATTTCTAATAGTTACATTTATTTTTTTCAAAAATTAACATAAAAGTAATACTTCTCTAGCAGGTAATTGAACCCGGCATTTAAGTCCGCTTTAATAGGTATTTTCTCAGGAACTAGATTTTTCCCGGGAAATCAATTTTAGCATTTTCTGATCAAAATCTTTAGAATTGTGTTGAGTGTTCCAACACAAATACAAGTGTCTTGTTGTTTGAGTGTTCGCTCCCAAATTAAGACCCAACATTTATGTCTTGATTCACTGTAGTATTTAGACTCCTCGCGTCTGCACAGATATTTAAAATTTAACCAATAAAATTTGGGACTCAGGGGCAACTCCAAACGTGTCAATATATAAAATTTTCAGCATCCAATTTCTGAAAAATTAACTTCTGTGATTAAATATATGTATACATTTAAAAAAAATTGTATATATCATACGCACCCCTAAATCGAGAATTGTAGTTTAGTTCTAAATGTTCGTTCGCAAAAATTGAGTGACAGACAGACCGACACGGATCCACAAATGTTCCCTGATGTCTCTGAAACGGATTTCTGTCTTGGAATTTTTTAAATCGGAGACATAAAACATTTTTCTTCTTCGGAACGATCACATAGCTTCCGTTACCTTTCGGTAAGCTTGGAAGCAAAAAATAAATTATTTTTTTTATATTAAAATGTTTAATTATTCAGAATTACTATGTAACTGTATAGTGTGACGTCATTAAATTACCGAAATTGTAAAAATGCATAAGATTCTCTTTCGTGAACTGTTTACTTTTGACTGTTGTTTTCACGACTAACTTCTTTTGCTTTGTACATAGAGTAAGAACGTAGTTCCCTTTCGGTCACCGCGTCCTCTACAGAGGACACTAACTTTCTGAGGCTGTCACTAGCTATGGGAAGGGAGAACATAGAATATATCGGTTGATACATGTTAAGTGATTAGTTCTGAATTCCACCACTTGATTTCTGTAATTTACAATGGCTTGGGGTAGGCTATATTCATTATTTTCGTTCTGTAAATCATACCACCTCTGCCTTGTTCGTTCTGTCCCACAACTTTATTTTTATGGAGGGAGTTAGTGTAATTTATTTATTGTTTCTTATTTTTTTATTGTTTATAAAAGTTAAATATAATCAAAAAACATTTTTGTGCTCATTTGGTCTATAAATTTAAAATTTATAAGGGTTTAAAGATCTGTCCTCTACAGAGGACAAAAGTACTATATGGAAGATGGATAAGGAAAAAAATTTCTAATTTCCAAGAGATTTAGACAATTTTTAACAAAGGTGGTGATTCAGAACTATCTGAAATCAAAGATGATGATGATTTATTAGCAGAAGAACGAATTTGTGATGATTTTTACGAATTATTGCCCAAAAATGAAATCATGGAAGAATGTAAGTAATAATATGTACGTCTCCAAAGATGCCCAAGCGAGAGCCACATCTAAAACCCATTGAGGAGGTTAGGTACGACCAATATGATAACCTACCTATATTTGAACAAAAAAAAAATGAAACTGACAGATGCAAAAATATAGGCTGCAAAAGCAAAACTTATATCTAATGCATAAAATGTGTTGCCAATTTAAGTATTATGAGATTTTTTTTTTTTAAATTTCCATTCTAAATAATATTGTTTTTTATATCATTTTTTGCTCTTCTAAATTCAAATATTGTAATTATTATTAAAAATAAAAATTTAAAAATTTGTTTTGCCACCTTTAAGTAACCATGTCCTCTGTAGAGGACAGTTAATATCTCGGGAACAAGATAAGCTAGATGCATTTTTTTCACGAAAAATCATCAAAAAAATCATTTAGCTCAAATCCATGAAAAAATTATTTTTTTTCATCGATTTCATAATTCGTTACTGAAAGGGTTAAGTAGTGAACCCAAAGGGTAACTGTACAAATGAAATAAAAGACTATTTTTTTTTTTTTTTTTTATAATAGAAACATCGTTTTGTAGTTGTCATAAACTATTTTGGAATTATAGTTTTAGTTAACTGGACAATTTGGAATAATGTAACTATCGACATTGAACGGTCATTGCCAGGCTGAAGACTGAAGACACTACTCCTTTACAAAACTAAGAGTGAGGTCAGTACACTTGTACTTGCCTTGCCTGTCTCAACCAAGACTGGACCTTGTCTGGACCAGTCGGCGTTCGGACCTTGATACTACTTATCAACAAGACCACGCTGATTCCATGTGGGATATAATATACTAAACGACACGTGGGCTACAACTTCACCGGCCACTACTTCCCTCTTCTACTTGATACTGAACTTGACAGCTTTACTTTAACGGTTTTATGAAAACCGGTATAAATCCTTTAGGAAAGGCGTTGGCAAAGATGTATTTTATTCATTAATGTACTATTTCTAATTTAAAAAAAAATTGGATGGCAATTTTTGGGGAAAAAATATGTATATATATACCCACACATATACAGTATGTCCACGGATTAAGTTGCCTATACGTGTAAACTCAAAAAAATTTCAATTTTCGAAGAAAAGTCACTCTTCATAAAATCTTCTGCTTGTTCTTAAATGAAGATTTATAGTATTACTTTTTGTTCAAAATGTACCCTGTACCCAGAAAGTACAATTTCCTAAAATCGTACAAGAGTAAACCGGTCCAAATTTCGACTTTACAAGAAAAAAAACATTCTTTATCATGTCTTTAAGATACTATTCCAAATTTATTTTTCACATAAAAAACTTCGATAGTCAAATTTCAAAAATCCCCCCCCCCCCTGCCATTTATAAAAAGTAAAATTTGTCTGATTCTTATTTATGCGGGATCGATTTAAAGGTCTCATTAAGTGCATTAAAAGTTGTAGTATTGCTTTTTTTGATAAAAGCATCATGAAAGCATTTATTGAGAAAATCGTATTTATTATTTATTTCTTTAATAATAAAAAAAAAAAAATTTCAAACAAGAATTTATTTTCCTCTTTAATAGCTTTCATGCTGTTTTTATCAAAAAAAGCAATACCACAACTTTTAATGCACTCAATATATATTTGGAAGCGAGGTCTACTCCCGTTATAACTGCTGTATCTGCTATGAGTATGGTTCACAAAACTACTATTGTTTATTTAGAATTCATAAAACATAATCTACATGCGTCGATTTTTATGACTTCAAGGAACATTCATGCTAAATTTGAAGAAAATCGAACCACTCGTTTGGTCGTGACTGCGTAACAAACATACATTGACAAAATGCCAAACGGTCTAATTTCGAATTGAAAAGTTGTAACATAGACCTTGCTCGGTCAATAAATGAAATTTTTAAAATTAATGTTATAAACCCTTTTTACTATACTAAAACATGGACCCTTTTTAATAAGTTACTAAAGAATATCAAACATAAATTATTAATAGTATAGGCGGGAAACAAAAAATGTAAATTTAATTAAAGTAGGTAGAAAGAAACATAAAAAATTGAAAAAATAAAAAAATAAAATAGGTGACCTAACGAGTAAAAAATAAAGAGCAATAGGCGGCTGACAAAAAATAATAATAGCTGCTCATTGTTTTTATTTTATCCCTATCAATCGAATAATTTTTTCTTAATCAATATTTTAAGTTTAAGATATCGAACTTTCTTTTCGGCAGCCGAGCATGGTCTTATTTTATATTTTATTATTTATTTATTAATTAACAGAATTTTTTAAGAGCCCTCTATAGCTTTCGCCACGAGAGAGGCGCTCTTGAATATAATGTAATTATATTCAAATTAGATTTAAAAGAGACATTGTTAATCTTGGCCTAATCTATGGTAGTCATTTTTAATAATGGCAATTTGACTGATTAGTATAAAATCTATTTAAAAACTGTAAAATGTGTTAATTGTATAATGTCTATTGTAAAAACGTCCAGGTGAAATAATCGTGGCAACATTATTCGATCCTATAGTTGATCTTAAAGGGGTTAACAATTTTTTAAGATGCATTTCGTTGCAAAATCTCTATTATCATATTGTAATTACTGAGCTAGAATGTATTGTTGCTTGTGTATTTACTGCTGTAGGATATAGCAGGTGACTGCGATTTTAACATTAAATATTCATTAGTGTTTACCTTCCTAATGAATTTATGACCTTTCCAAAGAGTTATAATTATAAACCTAAGGTAGCGTCATATTCTGAACTTAAATCTTCATAATTTTAATTCAAATCTGCTTACGAACTATGCAAATTATTATCTATTGTAACATTTGCTGAACTTTAAAGTTAATAGAATAAAAGTAAGGGGAGACAAAGTTCGAAGTCCTACGCTTTGATCTAGAATTACTGTAGGGGGAAGATTAGGTGGACATTCTCAATGCTACAGGTGGTTTCAACAGGTGGGTACACGCCCCCCAAAAAATAGACGCATGGTTTCCTTGATTTGAGTGCGTCAATCAAGGAAGTATAGATCGAGTATAAAACTACGAGCCGATCCTGAACTCAGCACAGTCCACTGCTTGATATCATTGTAGGTAGCTGGAGGTCCACATTCAGTATGAACACTTTGGTTAGTACCAATATTTTGCCTTTAATATTTTTACACAATATTTTATTAAATTATATTTAAATATTATTACCACAAAAATATATATTTCATTATTGAATTTTCAAAAATGACGTGTCCCAATTCTAATTTGATACTTTTATTTTAGATTACAACCATATTAGTTAAATGTAATTGCACTTATTAAAAATGTGTATTAATGAATAATAGTTTTTAAAATATTATGATTCTCAATTCTCGTATTTTAAATACGCTACGAATTTCTTTAACTTACATTTTATTCTTAATGTTTGTATAATAATTTAAAATTAATAGAACCAACTCTTTAAAGTGATGAACAAGTAATTATAAAAAATTTAATTGTTTAATTAAATATGTATACTGTATACTGTATTAATTAATGGATTTATCTTAATAAACAAATATCCTAATAAGTTTTGAAATAAGGAATTTAAAAAATATAAATGATAGATATTTGGTACTTTGTTTTAAATCATAATAGTATTGTTTTTAAATATATTTTCGTAAAGTTACTTATTAAACTTCTTAATGGCAATAAATAAAATATTTGATTCATTACATAAAGTGCTATGAAAAGGCATTTTAATATACCAACTATATTATTATGATACCAACTGCAAACTATGCCTATAACAGGAGAGACTTTTAGACTCTTTCTAAATGTTTCATTATTATTTACAGGTCGTATTCTCTGCGCTCTGCGCTGTAGCCTTTGGCTCAGCCATCGTCCAAGAAACTCCCGCCGTAGCTGCTGCTAGGGCTGCCCATTTGGCTGCCCATGCCGCTGCTGCTGGTGGACGTGTTGGAGTGGTCGGTATTCACGGAATCGTACCTGCTCATGTTGGATACGCTGGAGCGTAAGTTACTGTTTCATATTATTAACTAATAAACTTGCTGTGTTATAAGGTTATAAAATATGATTGTAGTGTCTTGAAATATGTGGTCAGGTAATGCTATCTATAAATTAATGATAAGCTAAATAAGCTTAGAGATAAATTAAAATATATTTTTAAGCATAGGCAATAAAACCATGATTTTGAAGAAAAATTAAAACCAAACTTTACTGTAGGGCTTTCTTTTACTTGAATAGAAAAAAGAAAATAGTTTATTGATGTCCTAATCATGATGTATTTCCTTTTGTAGTTGGGCTCATGGAGGTGCTCCTCTTGCTGCCAACGGAGTCGTCGTCGACACTCCTGAAGTAGCTCACGCTAAGGCTGAACACCTCGCTGCCGTCGCCCAGGCTAGGTCTGGCGCTCATGGAGTCAACGCTTGGAACGTTGCCCCCGCCGTCAACGCCTGGAATACTGTCCATGCCGTCAACGCCTGGAACGCTGCCCCCGCTGTCAACACCTGGAACGCTGTACGTGCCGTCAACGCATGGAACGCTGCTCCCGCTGTATGGAACGGTGCCCTCGTTGCCGCCGCTCACGATAACGGACAGTGGAACGGTGACAACGGCGCCGTCTGGGTAGGCAATGACAACGGACAATGGCACGGAGAAGGTGTTGTTGACGGAGCCGCTTACAGTGGTTCTGCTGGTGCTATCAACGTATACGCCGCCGGACACGGTATCCACGGTCTCGTCAAGGAAGGACAGTGGAGCCCCGCTATCTGGGGAGACAAGACCGCCGCCGCCAACGCTCTTGGAGTCGGACACCTCAACGGACAGTGGAACGCCGCCCTCTGGGGAGACAAGGCCGCCCACGGTCACAGATACCGTAGGTCTGCCATCCTTGCCCATGGTATCATCACTCCCGCTTCCACCCTTCCTCTCGCCCACACCGTTGCCATCGCCCCCGCTGTCAGCCCTCTTGCCCACAGCATCGCCCTCGCTCCCGCCGTCAGCCACATCTCTCCCCTTACCGCTATCCACCCCGTATCCACCCTCTCTCACTCCACCGTCTCCGTCGGACACCTCGGTCTCGGCCACAACACCCTCCTCCTTTAAATTATTCAACTTTATCGTCCGACCAAAGATTCATTTTGACTGAATATTTTTTTTTTTAATTCACAATAAAGTATTTATGACTTTAATCTTGTACGCTTTAATCATATTACCTTATATGTTTTTCTGATTGCTTATAACACTGGTACTGCAAGTAAATATTTTTTGAAACAGTAAGAAACGACAATTACGGCTTTCAGAAAAAGAAGTGGAAGGATGTTTTCCTATATTGTGGTTTTTATATTTGCTGCATAAGATTGAATATTTCTTTATCATTTTTATCAGATTAAATCCATATTTTCTTGTTTCAATTATATTCAACTATCAATTTATTATATAGCTTAATTTTATATTAAGAAAAAAAGTAAAATTAAGTAAATTGATTCAGATAAGTTATTATATCTATTAAGAAAAGTTATTATATCTATTTGAGGACCAACACATCAAAACAAACATTTCTTTTTATTGAAATAAATTTGGTTGCCTTAGCTTAGCTGTTACAAATCATTTTGAGCTGAGACGTCGCCGTCGGGATCCTACTCGATTATGTAAATGATTATTTTACCTTACTTACCAATGGGAAAACTTACTTGTAAAAATAGAATACATTTTTCGATTGTTCGTAAGTTGTTGTTGTGTAAGTTCTTAGTTAAAAGAGTAATTTTTCTATAACTATTTTTCTATTAACTAAGGGTTATGTTATTACAGAAAGAACAGGTATAAACTACTAATTATAGGAATTCAACTACAAAGTAGTAAAATAAATTATTATATACAATCATAAATGACTTTGAAATTGACGAAACAGGGTAAATTTACAGGCCTATGACCAATTTAAATAGAAAAACGTGTGTTCATTTTGAGAGCCGCCATGTCTTAACACTGCTGTTAAACTATTACTATTAAAGGAAATGTAGTTGGTTTGTCCTAAGTAGGCCATAGATATTCCCATATAATTTTCAACCGTAAGTATGCATGGCAGTACGCAAGGCCAAGTTCCAGAAAGCATGCATTGTATCATATACTTGAACCAATTCACCCGGTTTTGCCAACCCTCATATTTCTTGTTCCTCTTAAGATGGGCTTTTGAAATTTGAAATATAGAATAAGCTTAATTATTATAGATAGCTAAATTGACAAATTAGACAATATTGTCGTTATCAAAGGATAACATCTATGTAAATACGAGATAGGATGTGAGGAAGTAATGTGCCACACAAATTGGCAGACTATTATTAAATCTGTAAAATTTGTTTTGATTATTTACATGAATAAAATAATCAATTTTTTTTTAAATATTTAACGTGGGCGTGCGCAGGCAGCTGAAATTAATATGGGGCTATCTGTGGGCTACTTTCGACAAATCATTCAATTGTTTTTAAAATACAGATGAGTACTTTTGAAATTATAGGTGTAAATATATTATGTATGTTTGTGTGTTTGTGGAAGAGAAACAATTGGGTGGTAGGTTGAAACTTCTGACCAACAATTGGCTTATAATGATCTACTATCCAAATTTCTTTAAACCTGCGGGCTAGTAGGTAGTATTATAGATATGTTATAAATTGAACATCAGACTAAAAGACCGACACGGAACCAAAAATTATGTCTGAACAGATTTCTATCTTGGATTATTTTTTAATTCGGAGACATCGTTCTTCCACCTACCTTTATACCTTCAGTTATCTCAGAAGCAGAAACAATTTTGACAGTAAAAAAGGAGGAAAAATTAAATAAGTTCATCAATAAATTACAAGATACGGTGCGAGGAGATAATGTGCCAAAGTAATTAGCAGGCTATTCCTTCCGAGTTTACCTAAAGTAATAGAAGCCCTGCGATCGTTCGAAGAACGAAACATTTTCGACTGTTTCAGATGTCAGGGAACATTTTTGGTTCCGTGTCTGTCTGTTGCTCAATCTTTGCGAACCAACATTTCTTAAAAACTACTCGTCCGATTTTAGTGAAATTTGGATGGTAGGTCATAATTAGCCCTT
Organism: Gerris lacustris; assembly: GCA_951217055.1. Classification (NCBI taxonomy): domain Eukaryota; kingdom Metazoa; phylum Arthropoda; class Insecta; order Hemiptera; family Gerridae; genus Gerris; species Gerris lacustris. Next base: position 24,510,261 of record OX578284.1, read on the forward strand.
TTTTAGTCCCATTTAAGTTTTAATCTTATGGCCTATTTGTTTCTCTTCTACTTCCTAATACGCACCAACATACATTAATTTACACCTATATCTTCAAAAGTATACTCATCTAATTTTTATGAAATTTGGCTGGTCGCGTAGCTCACAGATCGCCCCAGATTTATTTCAGCCATCTGCGCTCTCTAACTTTTGCTAAATTGATACGTTTATACTTGTAAAAACTCAAAACAATTTGGACAGATTTAAAAAACTGGGGAAAAATGAAATAAATTGGATAATAGACAATAGACACCACAAATTGGATAATAATAGGTTTTAAAAGCATAAAATCTTTAAATTTTACGAAATAAGACCCAAGGAAGCTAACTGTTACACTAATTGCCAAAGTATTTTTTAAATCTGTCAAAATTGTTGTTCTCTGAATGCATGTGAGAAAGAAACTAATGAACGCAGAAGGTTGCAACTTATATGGGACCGCAATAGGCTAATTATAAGCTACCATCTATATTTTGTTAAAATCGGACGAGTAGTTTTTAAGATACGTTGGTTCACAGTTGAATTAAAGACTGATGGATAGACATGGAACCAAAAATGTTCCCTTATGTATGAAAGAGATTTCTGTCTTAGCATCTTTTTGTTCGGAGAAAATGAAAAAAAAAAATGTGAACGATCACAGTTTAAGGCAACGTAAGCATTTTCCCGAGGCTCCGGCTCCGACTCGCTTTTTCAGATTTCATGGATTTGTTCATCGCAAAGGGTATATTCTATGAAATTTACATAGCCCCCCTCCCCCCCCCCCCCAAAAAAAACTGTGAAAAAAAATTCTTGAAAACAGTTCCTATGATTTTGATTTAAAAATTCTAAAATGCAGTCCATTTAAAAACGAATCTCACGATACAGCCAGGAAAAATCTAGTTCCTGAGAAAATAGCATTATATGCGGACGGGGAGAGGCCAGGTTCGATTCCGAGAGGTTATTTTTATGTTCAAAAATAATTAAATGTATCTACGAAAGTAATAAATAGAAAAAATTGGGCAAAGTAATTATGAACTCGTATATGAGAAAGTTTGTCTGTAGGGAAAATCGTAAAAGGAATGTACACGTTTTGAGGTCCCCAGAGTCCAAAAATTTGGTTTTTAAAAAATGTATGTCCAGGCGCTAGGGAAAATATAGGGAAAAATATGTAGGCTGTAGGGAAAATCGTAAAAAGAAAAAAATAATATGTATCTATATAATTTGTTTGTGACATGGGGAAAATAAATAAGTGTTACAAAAATATAATTCTGTGCTGGGTTCAGGAATGGGTCTTCATTAGTTCTTGCTTCATATGTTCCTTAAAAAAAGGCTTGTCATTTATTATTTTCTAGTGGGATTCTGAGCATGTCATAATAGAATTTGATTTAATATTTAGAAGCTCTTTTACAACTGACAGAGATAATCTTCCTCTTTCAGGCGTCCAAATAGACACAATCATTGAAAAAATACTTTTAGCGAGAGCCCAAGTACCAGGCAGACATATGGCGAATTCTACTATTTTAAATATATTCAAAAAGGAGACGTTGCTTCTAGAAAATGCTTCAAATATTTATTTCCATTTCTCATGAGTCTTTGGGGTTTCTTATTTCGGTAGGGAAGCCCATTTAGCATTCTGATTTTTTTATCATCAACTGCTTTCTCATTTTTTAACTTGCGTTTTTCGTTAATCTTAGTAAAATCCGGACGCAAGACCGGACAGATGTTTCAAATCCGGACTGTCCGGACGAAATCCGGATGTATGGTAACCCCCTAATATAGTCATCCGTAAATGAGCAGAGTTGATATACAAATGTTAAAAGTAAGTATGGAATTTCTCGCGATAGGTGGTCATGAAAGTCAAGAGTTCACTGTAATATATTTATTGTTTGATATATTTACTTGTTTAATTTTAGGTCTTTGTTAATCTAAACATAAATAACTGTATAAAATGGTTTCGTTACAATGGAATACTTTTACATTTGTCCTTATAAAATTATTCCTGACATTGAAACATGAGTAATTTTAGAGGAATTTAAACACTTAATTTTGTTCGTAAAATCAATTACCTTGAGCTTCAGAAGTTTTCATATTTTCCCAGAACTGGAGCAGCGAAATCTTTGGGAACAATAGTTTTGGAGATACTGAGTCGAGGAAGTAACAGTATTTTAAAATGTCATTGGAAAATAACAGTTCGTCAGATTGCATGTTATTGAAAAGTACCTGTTTTCAAATAAAAGTTCATATTATAACAGCTCAGATAAATAAAACAGATCATCTGTTATTTTATAACAAGGGAGTCAATAACATCTGAAGTAACATGTTGCAATTAACTGCTATATTATGTTATATGTTATAACATTGCTTTATTATCGTATAATAATCGTAAATAATTCTGATTCTTTTGTGTCCCCTGATACCGTTCTCTGCCCCGTTTTGGTTTTTCCCATTTAAGGTTTAAGTTTAAATGATTTTATTATTAGGTCAAAGGTTTCGCTGTTCCAGTCCATGGGTAAATATCAAAACATCTGAAGCTCAAAAACTATTGGGCTACGAGTGATAGTTTCGGAGATATGAGCGAAAAAAAAAAAAAAAAATCACCTCTAAAGGTTCCCTTCCCTTGCAGCTCACTTAGCAAATTTCGACTCTAGATATAAATTCTGTACAAGCATTATGATACATATTTGCAATGACTAACATAATGCATTGCTATAACTTATTATATTCATATTCTATAACCTATTTAATAATAATAATAATAATAATAATAAATAATATTATTATTATTATTACTATAACTTATTATATACATATTCTATAACCTATTTTATTATGTAATTAAAGCTCATTGTGATTTGTTGGTGTTACTTGCTTGATTATTTTTGTAAAATAAAAATAATAAAAAAACTAATATTTCCGACAACAAACTAAAATTTTATGATTCTGAATATTTACAAAAATTTAATATTTACGCTTTTTTTAAATATTTGGTACTAAATGGTAAAAATGTTAAAAAAAAAAAATACCAAGAGTAAACCTTGGTATTTTTTTTTTTTTTTAACAAACATTAAATACCCCGTACAGAAAATGAAGAAATAGTGTGAGTTTTTGTAATTTAAAAACAACCAGGAATGTTTATTAAAAATTAAATTTTCTCGAAAACCCAAAATAAACTAAACTTTTCTCTTCTTTACACTCTGTTCTGTATGTTAGCTGTTTAACGGAAGTTGAAATATAAATGAATTGTTTATAAAGTATTGTTAATTTATATTCATTAATAGAGTAACGAAAGTCGTAAAAATTAAGATATTATCCTGAATTATAACCTTTTTAATTATTATCCTCAATGTCAGATGGAATTAGATAGCAGTGTAAATCAAGTAAAGCACCTTAATATAACTGGAGATTACTTACGATCTTGAGAATAGAGGAAATAAATTCAATGCCAATAATACTTATTTCTTTAAATACTATTTTATTTAAAAGTACTAACTTCAGGCAACATGCACCATGCAAAATTAGGAAAATATGAGTATATTTGTATTGTAACAAAAAATAATAATAGAAAAGCAATTAAAGTTAAAAAAAAAACTTTATTTATGAATATAAAAAAATAACTATTCAGTCAGAATGAATCTTTGGTCGGAAGATAAGATGGAATAATTTAAAGGTATCTGTGACCGTGGGCGGCCTTGTCTCCCCAGAGGGCGGCGTTCCACTGTCCGTTGAGGTGTCCGACTCCAAGAGCGTTGGCGGCGGCGGTCTTGTCTCCCCAGATAGCGGGGCTCCACTGTCCTTCCTTGACGAGACCGTGGATACCGTGTCCGGCGGCGTATACGTTGATAGCACCAGCAGAACCACTGTAAGCGGCTCCGTCAACAACACCTTCTCCGTGCCATTGTCCGTTGTCATTGCCTACCCAGACGGCGCCGTTGTCACCGTTCCACTGTCCGTTATCGTGAGCGGCGGCAACGAGGGCACCGTTCCATACAGCGGGAGCAGCGTTCCATGCGTTGACGGCACGTACAGCGTTCCAGGTGTTGACAGCGGGGGCAGCGTTCCAGGCGTTGACGGCATGGACAGTATTCCAGGCGTTGACGGCGGGGGCAACGTTCCAAGCGTTGACTCCATGAGCGCCAGACCTAGCCTGGGCGACGGCAGCGAGGTGTTCAGCCTTAGCGTGAGCTACTTCAGGAGTGTCGACGACGACTCCGTTGGCAGCAAGAGGAGCACCTCCATGAGCCCAACTACAAAAGGAAATACATCATGATTAGGACATCAATATCTCTCTTTTGCATATTGCCAGTTGTTTTTCTACTTATTATATTGATATAAAACTATATCACTGCATTTAATAATATAAAACTTTTACATTAAATTGATACTCCTATTTTAATAGTATGATATATTAACTTACGCTCCAGCGTATCCTACATGAGCAGGTACGACTCCGTGAATACCGACCACTCCAACACGTCCAGCAGCAGCATGGGCAGCCAGGTGGGCAGCTCTAGCAGCAGCTACGGCTGGAGTTTCATGGACGATGGCTGAGCCAAAAGCTACAGCGCAGAGTGCAGAGAATACGACCTTTAAAAGATAAAAAATCATTTAGAGTGAGTCTAAGAAAATCGACTTTTAACAAACACAATGAAGTAGTTGGCCCTTTCTTATGTTTGGGACAATTTAACAATGAAATAAGTATAATACAGTTTATGTTAAATCTATTCATAATATGGTTATAAAATTATTATTTTTGGCTGAATTATTTAATTCCAACTTTTGATAATATTTCGCCAATTATTACTTCTTCTCATATTAGCAGGTTATTAGCATCCTTTAGTCTGATAGTATTAAGTAATAGCAAAGGAATTCTAATAAAGTAAAATAAAATATAAATAACTAAGTATAAAAAAGTCCAGTCATGCACCATGACTTAATGAGCGAATTTTCCAAGAAAACTGCGTATTCTTGGCTTATGATAATAGAGGAAAATTTTTAATTAGAATTTGGATGGGTGAAAAAAAAAATGGTACACGGGGGTGCGGATAACAAAAGTCAAAATAGTATTTACCCTTCAAGATGCATGCCGTTGGAAAACTCTTTAAGAGTACAGTAATACTTTTTTATGAACATTTTTGTCATATCTTCATGTAAGAGGGGGATAAAATGGAAAAATACAGGTTTTTATGCTATTTTTGACCGAAATTGTCAAAATTTGACCCCTAAATGAACTCCAAAAATTCTGGCCAACGAACTCATCCTTTCTTTTGATATTATTGACATTTTAAAATTTGTTTGGATTTTTTAAGTGCATCCTAGAGTGAGATATCATCTGGAGTGACACACACATATACTATATACATACATACATAAAAAAAAGTTAAATTTGAGGAATCGACTAAGAATGGTCTAAAACGGATTTCCATGGAGAAAAATTTCAAAAATTCGCATTACAAAAATTTTGAAGCTATTGCAATAGCTTAATTTTCTTCGAAAATTCGCTAAAAGAAGAGAATGAAATATCCTTTAATAACGATTTAAATATATGTTTAAAGTACATTCCTTTGCATACTAGTTTTTTGGTTAAAATCCTTCAAAATATCTCATAAAACGGACTAAAAAATGGGCAATGTAAGTAAGTAATAATAAGTATTATTTTATTCTTATATGATATCAAAATTAAATTAAAGTTTTAATGTGCAATTCTAAATTTTAATTTACTTAATTTCATCTTTATATATATATATATTACAGCTTTAGTAATTTAAATTTGTTTTATATAAATATTTAATTAACATCGTTTTATCAGTTTTAGGTAAATTAATTAATTAAATATAAATTACTAATAAATCGTAAATGTTAAATTTTTATTTTTCAAGTAAACAATTATTTAAAATATATTACATATTATTAATTTTATAGAGATGAAAATTATCTTTGTTTTTCAATTTTCAATTTATATTTGTAAATGAATTTAAGTGAAATAATGATACTAACCAAGTGTTAACATTTTGCCCAGAATTTAATTTTAAAGTAATAATAAACGTGCATTTATATATTAATGCTTTATAAATTTTTACACACATTAAATAAAATAATATATATTTTAAAGACCAAAATAAATATTGATACTAACCAAAGTGTTCATGTTGATTAATGACCTCCAACTACCTACAAGTGTATCAAGCAGTGGACTGTGCTGAGTTCAGGAATGGCTCGTAGTTTTATACTTGATCTAAACTTCCTTGAATGACACGTATGAATCATAAAAAAAACCGACTGTTCGTTTTTCGGGGGGCGTGTACACACTTGTTATAAGCTGTATAATTTGTCCCAATTAATACGAGCGTAGTAAAGAAGTTTTAAAAGCAACTTGTTATTAGTATAGTAATTTAACTCATAAAAATGCTTAACGTGAGTTGGTGGATGCCAAAATTCAAAAATGTTAGAGATCAAGTCTGTAATTTTGTACTTTTCCCTTTTTTAATGTTATACATTTACATTTGTTATATTTTATACATTTATACATGGTTATTGTGTTTATTATTTAAAAGTATAATGCATTCGAACTCGTATTTATTATATACATATAGTTTACTGGGTCAGTATGTATGTTAAACATTGTTCTCATATTTATAATCTCGGTCCCAGATCCCAGGAAACATACTTAGTTATCAAGTCATAGTTTCCGAGATATTGATTATAATTAATCTGATTTTGTTGAAAATTGTAATAAAAAAGTAAACAAACACCTGTTGAACTCATTTTGAATAATTAATATAAATTAACTAAGCATCATGTAGGTTTATCATTGAAGCGAGCTTAATGCAATAAATATTTAATAATATATTCATGTTTTCTGGGATCTGGGACCAAGATTATATAAGAAAGTTAGTCTGAGTTATCTCGGACCGATTTTTTTATCTAACTAAAATATGAAAATGTGAGTCAATTTTTAAACTTTTGAGTGTCCGCCATTTTGGAACGGGAGTACATAGATAGCTCGGGTTTGCGGCAAATATTTTCTTTTTTAGGACCTTTCCAAAAATGTATAACTTTATGGGTGTCCCTATTTAAAATTTCTAAGTTGATTCCAATATGGCGGAAAAAATATTACCCATAAAAAAAGTTTTTTTTTTTATAAATGATCAAGATACCCGCAAATCGGAACTTAATATCTCAATTATAACCGGAGATATTAAGCCGTTTCCGAACTTTTGGGTCACCCTGTACATTATTATTAAAAAAAGTAGGTAAATAAAATGTATATATATTCTAAGTATACATAGTAATAGTTAATTATATAGTAAGACATATTTCTTTTTTTACTTCCATGAAAATGGAAGTATGGTGATACCCTCCAAAACGTGATTCCGAGATCTCTGTGAAGGAGGGGTCTTACGGACCCGGGGGTATCATTGAAATCCGTTTCATATACATGTATGTCTGTGCGTACGTATGTATGTACGTACGTACGTACGTACGTACGTTCGTTCGTTCGGAACTTAAAACCTTTATAATTTAGTATAAGTTTGTGATGGACGAGAGATTATTACACTCCCCCTAAACCACTATCCTAACATAGATATAACAGATTCGAATTCAAGAGGCTTTGTGTTGACTTAAAGCAAACAAATTTCCAAGCACTGGCCTGCCACCATCTCTTAAAACTTACATTTTTACATCCCCATCCACCCTTTACTCTCTTAGTCTGTCAAAAATATATTAAAGCAGTGTTAAATAATTAGTCAACTGATGATTTATGACCCTGCTTCGAGTTTAACTGAAGTCGAAACGGATATTGCATAATTTTATGTACTCTTGTGATTAGACTAATGATTATCCTTAGATGTGTGTAAAACTATATGATTATATCAAAATCTCCCTCAAAACTAATAATGAATCTGTCAATTAGTGTAGCACATAGCTTCCTCTGACTTATCATTGGACGGATGCTCTCATAAGATAATATATATATTATTGATATGATATATACTAAAAACTTAGGACGTAGAGTCTTAGATCGATCTTCGACATGAAGTAGACTCACCTCACACTAAATCTGTTTATTACTGTAACTATTTTTCTTCCTCAATAGGCACTGATGTTGGCCTTTTAAAAGCTGAAAGCTGCTTTGATATTAAAGTCATTTCAGTTAACGTGGAAAACAGTTTGTGTTGTTCCTTAAGGCTCTACCGCACTTATATGTTAAAAAAAACATTGAAATGAAAATGTTATTGGTTCTACGCAAGATATAAAAAAATCTACGTACAGGCTTCATTCCTAATTTTAATTCTGCACAATTTGAGCCCTATTTCAACTCCATACTACAACTATTTCAATAAAACAAGTTTTATCGTTGTATTGAAATGGCGCGGCGCCTCTATACCTACTATTTATCATAGGAAGTTGAAATAAGGCTCAAATTGCGCAAAATTAGAATTGGGAATGAAACCTGTACTTAGATTTTTGATATCTTGCTTAGAACCATTAAAATTTTCATTTTACTGTTTTTTTAACCTTTTAAGGGCGGTAAAGCCTTAAGATGACTTCCATACAAGCTCCGATGTCTATAAATAAAGCAGCCCCTACACGATCAAGCCGCTTGATCAAAACATCGCGTCAAGCTGATTGACACGACCTTCAAATCGCCTTGGGGCGCATCAAGCATCCCATCAATATTTTCATCAACACTCATTTGTAGCGGAGTTTTCGACTAGTGAACTGCTCCTCCTGGACTGTAATAAATCAGTATTGTGTAGATACCATGCTTTCGAATCAGGATTTTGGGTGTCGAGCAGGTGATTGACGGAATGCTTGATCAAAATTGCTCTAGACTATCAAGCGCTCCGTCAAGCCGCTTGACTCATTTAAACTTTCTATCAATCTCCGTCAAGGCTTGACTCAAGCATCAAACGGGTTCCTAGACTATCAATCATGCTTGACACCATTGCTAGACGCGATGTTTTGATCAAGCGTGTTGATCGTGTAGGGGCTGCTTTAGTTAATTTGAATTCTATATTTTTTGCTTTGAGATAATAGAGGCTAAAGATACGAAAGAAAGGGAAAACTGCTTAAGATTGTACTCTGATGTGAAGGACCAATTATTTCTTTAGCTGGGCAGGAAATGTAAATTTCTAATTTTAATCAATGTTAAAAAATATCATAATTGCTCTTAATTGATAAATATTTCTATATAAAATTATTAAAAAATAGACTCACTAGGCACATAGCTTCCTCGCTTCCTATCCACGTACTTTATTGATTTTATGCTTTTACAAGCTATTATTTTCTAATTTGTTTAATTGTTTCCCCCGTTTTTTTAATTTATCAAAATTATTTTGATTCATAACACGAAATAAAGTTTCAATTTAGCAAACGTTAAAGAGCGTAGACGGTTCCAATTAACACATAGCTAATCCAATTTGGCACATAGCTTTCTATCTGTAGCTATCTGCGGGTTGAGCGGGTGAAGCTATAGATGTAAATGAATGTATGTTTGCGCATGTGGAAGAGAAACAAATGAGCGTAGATTGTTGAAATTTATTGGGACCAACAATAAGATAGTTATGAACTACTACACAAATTTCATTAAAATCTGACGCGTAGTTTTTAAGATATGTTCGTTGACAGACCGACAGACAGATACGGAACCAAAAATATCCCCTGATATCTGAAACGGATTTCTGTCTTGGAATTTTTGAAATCGGAGACCTAAAACTTTTTCCCCTCGGTAAGCTCGGAAGCAAAATATGGGCGTAAGAAAGATTTTATCTTAGTTCAAAGATTTTCTGTTTGGACTTATTATATTTTTAAGGATTATTGAAAGTGTAAAGTTTACACTTTGATAATTTAAGTATTTAAATTTTAAAATAACATTATCTTAGAAAGTATGGTAAATATTTAATTATTAACCTGATACAATATTTATGTTATCTCAAAAAAGACGAAGTAAAAATGGATTTTTCAGGATTATACAAATTCTTTTTTTTTTAACTTTTGAGAAACACGATTAAGAGGTGGAATTTAGGAATGCTCTATTCAAATTCTGTTAAGTTGTAACCTCTTCCTCCCTTTATCCCGTTATTGAGAGAAAAAGAGTCAAGAAATGAGCTCTAAAATAACGACTAAAAGGAAAAAGAAAAGAAAGAAGATACATAAAATGTAACTTTCTCTTACAAAACTTCGACACTTAACAGCTTTTCTTTCGAGGAGTTAAAGCTATTTGGTTTTATCGAATACACGCCGTGTAAAATTAATCGATGTAAGAAAAAGCTGAAAAGTTTTTGCAAGTTTAACATTTTGTACTTAGCGTTGTAATATTTTGTGAGGTAAAAGTTATTGATACTACTTAATTGTTTGTTGTTGTTTTTTCTTTTAACTGTATCAGGCCGCTGTATACATTTAGCTTATAGCTTAAAACTCATTAAGAAAGATATTTTTTAGTCATGGAACAAATCCCAAAGTGTGAGTTCTATAGTAATTATTTTAAATTATTTTTGAAAATGAAAAGTTTTATTTTAAAAAGGATTAAGCCTAAAAGGTTTGAAAATGTTCCAATGTAGGAATTAAATATAGCCATTTGTGAAATGAGGAACAGTGGCGGATCTAGATCTTGCGGGGCCCTGGGCGAGTCAAAATGGCGGGGCCCCCTAGGATAGAGCGGGGATTGCTGATAAAAAAACAATAAAGTAACTTAATAATAAACCACTTATAACTTGATCCTATTTTACGGCTAATTCCCTTCAATTAGGGCCAGTCAAACATTTTTGCTCTCAAAATAATTCAAAACTTTTAAAATAATTACAATTCTGCTCATGATTTGAATCTAACATATTATTTTTGAACATAAACCCCCTCAAATTATATAGTTTTCAACTAATAATCATTTTCTTCGCAAATGTAATCGAAAAGAAACATAATTATTGTAATAATTAAGCTCTGTTATACTTAAATATTTTATTCTTCTTCATGATATTTTGGGTTTTATGGTTAAATTATCAGTGTAAATAAAAAGTTAAGCTGTGTTATTTGTGATCAGTCCTATAATTTGAACAACTCGAGCACTTTAAATTTACTCCCAGAATTTATATTCTCAGCTTATAACTTTCCATTTATTGCCGAGTTTTTAGTTTAATTTTCAAAGACACATTTTAAGGGGGGTCCGGGGGTCCTCCCCCGGAAATTTTTTTAAATATGACCTCTCAAAACAGCGTTTTTATGCATCTCTGAGGTGAAGTTTCTCTTTGACATCAATTGGTAAAACTGCACTAATTGGCCCAATTATTTTACTGTCCGATATACCTACTTAGTTATTTTTACTATTCCTTTTTACAGGATTTGTCTTTTTTACATATCTCTGTACATTGTCAAACGATTAAGGTTATGTAGTATCTCGATAAATTCGATAAATTTGTTTTTAAAAAAAATACACGAAATGCCACGTTTTATAGGGTAATGATAGAAGGTTATTGTTAGGTCAGGTCAAAAGTACTAACCTTACCATAACCTTCCATACTTTTCCCTAAAATTAAAAAAAATTGAATATATCGAGATGCTACAACCGAAATCGTTTTTGTAATGTAAAAAGGAACAGTTTGAAAAAACCCGAATTAAATTGGACGTCTAGATATAGGTGGGGCACATAATGAAGATTTACCCCACAGAATAAATAACAAAATCGTCATCATTTTGAAAAGGGGGAGGGTGAGAAAACACTAGGACGTTAACTCACTTAATTTTATAAGGAGCGGGGCCCCGCTGGCTATCTTAAACATAAAAAAAACTATATTTTATAACTTATTTATTTGACTTTTTTATAGTGAGGGGCCCCGCGAAAAGGTAGTTAGGTATTAGGCTCTACCATGTAAACTAAATTCGACTGAATTTTATAATTCTAATATTTCATGTTTTGTACATGGCACGGGGCCCCGCGGACAATCTTCACTATGAACTATAAATGTTCCTGTAAAGTATAAGTATTTTATTTTAATTTTCTATGGCGCGGGGCCCTCCAAGGCGCGGGGCCCTGGGCGGTCGCCCCCCTCGCCCCCCCCCCCCCCCTGGATCCGCCCCTGATGAGGAAGTTAACTTGATTTCATTTTTAAAATAGACTGCCAATTGGTGTGGTACATATAGCTTCCTCGCATCCTATCATGTACTTTATTGATGTTATGCTTTTACAAGCCATTATTGTCTAATTTGTTTGTTTCCCTCGTTTTTTTAATCTGTCAAAATTGTTTTGATTTTTTACATGAATTAAAGTATCAATTTGGAAAAAATTAAAGAGACGGTTCAAATTAATCTGGGACAATCTGCAGGTTACTTTCAATAAACTATAAAAGTTTCATACAAATCAGATAAGTACTTGAAGCTATAGGTGTAAATGAATGAATGTTTGTGTTGATGAAGAAGAGCAACAAATAAGCGCAGAAGGTTGAAACTTATATGGGGGTAATAATTGGCTAATCATGAGCTACCATCTAAATTTCATTAAAATCGGACGTGTAGTTTTTGAGATATGTTGGTTCGTGGTTCGCAAAAATAGAGCGACTGACAGATACGGAACCAAAAATGTTCCCTGATGTCTGAAACGGATTTCTGTATTGGAATTTTTGAAATCGGAGACCTTAAAAATGTTCGTTCTTCAGAACGACCACGTAGCTTCCGTTACCTTCGGTAAGCTCGGAAGCAAATTAATTTAACCCCTATTTAACACTTGATAGAAAATTCATATTTTTTCCTTTCTCATATATACGTAGTATGTACATATAGAATGTATTGTTGCGCCTCAAAAATTGGATTGTGATTGGTTTATACGTTTTAAGGTAATCTGTTAGTTTCGCATTTGTGTTTTTTTTGGCTGGCTGGCTGTCGTCAAAATCCCACACCCATCCTAATACACTCACTGATTAACAATGTTGCTTGTAAAAACTCAATAATCGTAACTATTACGAACATTTTCAAAGGATGTTATTATAAGTAATCAACTTGCTGACGTCTCACAACCATAATGCATAAATAGGATATATCATCAAGACTTTTTTTATAGACTAGTATTTATTATTAATGACCCAAAAGTAATTATAAAAAAATGTAGCATGAAAAAATAGTGTCAAAAGTTTACTTTCCGTCATGCTGACTGAGAGACAATTTTAAAATTAAATGTTAAACTATAGGCATCGCGTAGCTCTTTCATTATAGCAAGCGTAATAAAATAAATATTGAATATTAAGAAAATAGATAATCATGATGAGTCTATATATAGTTAAAGAAGATAATGGAAGTAAAGAGTCGTGTAGTGAAGGATACAAGAAATATTCCTTAACCCTCACGCCGCCCATCTCCATTTAAACTTATAAAAAAAACTTCTGCTTGTACCAGGTAGAAGCCAGGTTGAGCCTCGGGTGGAAGTTATTTAGGCGATTCATAACAAGTTCAATTTCGCTATCTCTTATAATGACAAACAGATCATCGATGTACTATTATATTAGGCTTTTCAGTGTTGAGTATATTATTAAACACTTGATTCAACACAATGCCCCATGGGGATACCATGTTTTTGGTCGTAAAAATTGTTTGTTGTTTAAATTGTAAAAGTTGTTTAAAGCTCTTTAAACTCCACTGCCAACAAGCTAAAAGTTAATAAAAAATTAATTTAATATTGAAACGTGTAAAAAATGTTGATGCCGCACTACATACGAAAGTGTTGTATAAAAAACGAGTGTACCTAATTTTATAGATGAATATTTATATTATTGTACTGTATTAGTCCAGGAATGTTTGGACATAAAATTGCATCAAGGCATACCAACATACTAAAAGTTCTTCTTTTATGAGGGGGGTCACTTAATAGTTTATCATAATTAGATTATGTAAATGAACTGAAAAGTTAATGGTTTAGTAAAAATACTGTTTTATGTTTACATAAAAATTATTTTATAAATTTCTTACCAAACACATAGAAGCTATAGAAGATATAGGGAGGAGCCACAAATGGGGACTTAAGGTGGCCACCATACTCGTTCCGGTGTACCTGAGAGGTAAACGGGAGCGTTTGGGCTAAAGCGCGGCTAGAGCGTGGTTTACCTGTTCAGGTTTACCTCTCATATATTCCACAACGTATAGTTATCAGCCATGATTCCCAAACATAGTGTTTTTGGTGAATACCTATTTTATTTATATCACTATATTTTTTACCTAAATTCCTTATGTTTTAAATTTAATGCTGAATCACCATATATATATATATATATATATATATATATATATATATATACATTTTTGTGTATTGAGACGTCTTTTTACAAATCATACATTTTGGCGTCCTCATGAAATAACAACATTTTTGATAATTTGCTTTCAATTATATGCTACTGCGGGTTAATATAGACTTTTGATCGCAAAAAATTTTAATATATATGTTTATTAGCAATATACATTTTCTTGTAACTCCGCTTATATTTCTACACCATTATGACATCTTTTTAAATTACCGCCGATGTGGCACTATATGTATATTCTGTCCACTGATAAGTTAATATCACGTCCAACTGTATATACTTTTAGTAAACTGCACCAATAAGACGTCCAGCGGTGTTGCCAAGTCTTAATTCATTTGTATTAGGTATTTAGTCCAGCCGTCATATACTTAACCTTCGAGCGCTCGCGCCTTTTGTACACACAAGAACACTCGCGTGGCGGTATTTACACCGCCATCAGTTTTAAATAGTGTTACTCTTTTGCATTGCTATTAGGGGTAAATTTATCAAAACTTAATTAAAACATAAAAAATAGACTGCCAATTAGTGTGGCACATAGCTTTCTCGCATTCTATCATGAACTATAACAATTATTGTTATATTGTTTATTTTGTAAAAACTATTAATAGTTTTTTAGCCATCTTTAACACTTCATAGCGGTGTCGCTGTTGGTTTTACTAAAAAATTGTATTTGAAAAAAATGTTTGTCACATTGAATAGATGAAGTTAGATTTTTTCCCCGACCTAAAATTCCAATTTTAAATTTGAAGTTCACGTTTACGCGAGCGTTGCTCGTGAAAGCTTGGACGGATAACGTTGTCCAACGAACTCGTCCTGGGTATTGGTAAAATGAACATATCTACCAAATTTCATCTAAATCGGTCGACATTCACTCAAGTTATCGTCACACGTTTCATAATCCGCGGACTCACAGGCCGATAGACAGACACGGAACCAAAAATGTTCCCTGATGTCTGAAACGGATTTCCGTCTTGGAATTTTTAAAATCGGAGGCATAAAAGTTTTTCGTTGTCAAAAGTGAACACAATGCTTCCATTACCTTCGGTTAGCTCGGAAGCAATAGACTGCCAATTAAGTGTGGCACATAGCTTCCTCGGATCCTATCATGTACTTTATTGTTATATTAACATTAAAATTTAACATTAAAATCCGATTTTAATATTAAATGTTAATGTTTAATGTTAATTTTAATAAAATTATTGTTATATTACTTTATTGTTGTATTGTTTATTGTGTAAAAACTATTAATACTTTTAGCGATCTTTATCACTTCATAGCGGTTTCGCTGTTGGTTTTACTAAAATATGTTTTTGAAAAAAATGTTTGTCTCATTGAATAGATAAAGTTAAATTTTTTTCCCGACCTAAACTTCCAATTTTAAATTTGAAGTTCACTTTTACGCGAGCGTTGCTCGTGAACGCTTGAACGGATAACATTGTCCACCGAACTCGTCCTGGGCATTGGTAAAATGAACATGTCTACCAAATTTCATCAAAATCGGTCGACATTTACATTCAGTTATCGTCACACGTTTCATAATCGGCGGACTCACAGACCGACAGACAGACAAATAGACACGAGACCAAAATTGTTCCCTGATGTCTGAAACGGATTTCTGTCTTGGAATTTTTAAGTTAATTATCGCGAGGGTGCAATTGATTTTTACTCTCAAGGTACGTACAAGATTTTACCTCCGTCTTGAGAAGAGAGAAAAAAATATGGAAAGATTTTAATTTTAAATTACGTTATTCAACAAAAAATATTGTTAGATATAATATTAACAATTCTCTAAATAAGTTTAATCACGTTAAAATTAAATTGTAGATAATAATTATTTGAATTTCAATGCTAAAATTAAATTGGAGAATCTGCTGGAAGCTGAGTCGTGTATATTGAATGGTGCTGACAACTGATGTATTTAACTATGGATTTGTTAATCTACATTTAGAAATTATGTTTCCACTTTTAACTTGTTTGTTTCTTTTACTGATGAATCACTATGGCAACCGTTGTGGAGGTTACATGACATGTGTGAAGATGACATTATACAATTCGACATTAAACATAAGATAGTAAATGAAATGTGTATTAGCACCAACCTTATTTACTTGTGCTTTATTTAGGGCAACACTGGAGGGAATCATGAACTTTCATGATTATTCCCTTACTTATTTTTCATTACTCCACTCCCTGTTTAACCCGACCGGGTGCAATGAGTAACTTCCCTCCCTATAAACTAAGGAGGAAAGATCAATTTTTCTCCCCGCTGGAGGTAAAAAATATTTTATATGAATGATAAAATTGTGGACAGACTGACGGACAAACTCGAACCAGAAATGTTTCCTGGTGAGTGCAACGGATTTCTGTATTGGAATTTTTGAAATCGAAATCGGTGACATAAAAATGTTCGTTCTTCAGAACGATCACATTGCTTCAATTAAAAAATAAATCAATAACACTGCCCAAATATATACGTGAATAAATCATGTTCCCGTTTTCTTCCATTAAAACTCGGTGTAAGGGGCGGCTTTTTTTATACTAATTTGTGAAATTCACATTATTACTTTTATCTACGATTGATACGAAATATAAACAGTATATCTTTGTTTAGATGCGTAGAAAGTGATACTTTACGTACTTGTATTCATTGCGCATGCGCGTCTCATAGTTCTGAAGAATTCCTCTTGTTTACCACACTAGTGCGGTAAAGAAGAGGAATTCTTCAGCTTTACGCACGATTAGCAAGTTTGTTTACATTTAACAAAACTAATTTGCTGTTCTTTTATTAAAGTAACTGTTTATATCGAGTTTTTAGTGAAAAACAATGAGTGAATCAAGTGACTTTGACGAAATTGTGGAGAATAATACTCCTCCAGAAATAATTAATTCGGCAAAAAATACAACTAATGAATTAATGCCATCTTTATCAAGAGAGAGATGCTCGTGTGGTTTTACCACCCTCGCTATCGCTCGGGTGCAAACTCCACACTCGCATGCAAAATGCTACTTTCCGCACTCGACGCGTAATGTACTATTACACAACATATTGAGAATTCGTTTAATATTAAGTAATTAATTTTTATCATAACCTTAAGAAAAAGGCCGGTATTTTTTACAAATACCGGGTATATGATTATAATTATGATGTGTTCATGACAGTGCAATAAACATTTAAATCCAATATATAGTACCGTTAAATTGATGGGTGTAATATTTAATTATTTTATTAATTAGGCTAATAAATTAATTATTTTAAATAAATAATTAATTTACCCTTAGTTCAATCACTCTTAAAAGAGAAAGAGAAATACATATAAGCAAAGTCAATCGACAGAGATGTATGTAGATAATATGACTAGTTAAGTTTAAGGGACACATTTCCTTATCAAGTAAAGCTAATTCATATTCACATCAGATTAGATAAGATAACTCTAACAAAACACGTAATCAAATTATACTCTTCGTCACAAACAATCCCAGATTTTATATTATTACTACTATTTGTACTCAAATAATAATATTACTAGGCATCGCGTGGCTCTATCTATATCATTGAAGCGAGCGTAATGGAATAAATATTAGATAGTTAATCATGATGAGTTGATATTATAAGAATATGCAAGTAATAGAGAGTCGTGCAGTGGGGGAGAAGGGTTATTCTACTATTCCTTAACTCTTCTACACGTCCGGGCCATTCCACTTCAATTATGTATTATAAATTGTATCACTTCGATGCGCAAAAACTACTGTATGTATCTATCAAGTTGAAATTTTACATGCCTGTTTCCATTGAGATTTAGATGGTGTATATGAAGTTTTATTAAAATCATTACGTTAGAACGTAAGACATCGTTAAAAAAATTGTTTTCTCTATTTTAAACGTTTAGGCCAGCTTTAATAGTTTTAGCGATCTGTATTAATTCATAGCGGTGCCGTTGTTGGTTGTACTAAAACATGTTTGTTTCATCGAATAGGTGATGATAGAATTTTTTCCCGTCCTGAAATTCCAATTTTAAATTTGAAGCTCACGTTTACGAACTTAGCCAGAGCATTAGTAAAAGGATCATGTGTACCAAATTTCAACTAAATCGGTCAACTTTTACTCAGGTTATCGTCGGACGCACGTAAACGTAAACGTTAGACACAGACAAATCGCCGGCTTCTGTACGATTAAGTTATAGTTATTTATATAACTAGGCAGCAAAATGGAATTTTACTGACGGGTGATTAGATTAGACTCCGAGCCGAGGCGAGGACAGGCTATGATAATTAACCGACTTGACTGTCGAGGCGAAGCCGAGACAGGCAATGAATAAACGAGGCAGATATGTTGCCTTTGCTGCCTTGTTGCATAAATTTTATCTACGGGCGGCAGAAAAATGAAACTGCTAACATATCATCTTTATTAATATAACATAGTTAATTACTATGTTACATTAATAAGATAATAACATACGTATTAACTAAAATTAATGTTCATAAAGAAATCAAATAAGAAGCTTTGGAATAATAACAATAAGTGAATAGCAAACTGAATCTATAACAACAAAATGCAAAACACACGTTTATAGTTTTCAAAACTTCTGAATGAATAATGCACGCAATATAAACTATTTATTTATATTTTTACTAAAAAATTACTAAAAGTATTAAAGCTATATTCTATTGCTTAGAATAAAAGAAGTAAGTAGAATAAATCAAGAATAGTAGCTAGTCTAATCTAGAATGACTTCAGTAATAATAATAATATGGATGTTGAATGTTTACATGACGCTGCAGTATAGCCAGTGACTCCCCTATTTTTAACAGAACATTTGTTACAGAATTAACAAATGTAAACAAATTATTTTAATATTAAAACGTTTATTTATTAAATATTACGTAAGAACAATGTTGAATGCCTTTACTTTTGGTTGAAGAACGAATAAAGCCAAAGAGCTGGTTTTAGTTTTATTTTTTACGAAATTTTATCAGCATTTTTTTTTTATCAAAGGGATTTTTCTCTAGGATTCGGAGTTATAAGCGAAATAACATTTTGTGATTTTCTCCATTTTTTTTATGGTGAAGCCAAATCCGAATCTAGTCAATATAGAGATTTTCAGATTACGCACCTCAAAAACATAAAGATACGTCGAGAAAAATTCTTTAGCAATTTTTTCCTGTCCAAACTACCAAATGACTGGACTATTAGAATAGACCTGGCAAGAAAAAAAGTCTAGAAGGTTGATTCACTCACACCTTATCAGAGATACAAGCGTAAAGGGTTTGAATGTTGGAGGTGGGGTATTGGGCGGCAAAACCTTGCATTGTTGCCCGATCTGCGGAGTTCCGATTATCCTTCGACTGTACAAAAATATACATTTCTAGATATACATCCACAGCACTACCGCCCCTAAAGGAAATAAGTGAAACTAAAAATATACACTTTTTTACAATTTTCGACCATTATTACTTCCCTCTCAGATTTCAAACATAGCTTATTTGAAGCTTTTAGAACGAAATTAACACGGGTTGTAAAGTGACGTCCGGTATACGGAGTTCATATTGTCCCGGACGTCATATTGATGGTAAATCACTAATGTATGGACGTCATAATGGTAGGAAGATACATATATATATATATATATATATATATATATATATATATATATATATATATATATATATATATATATATATATATATATATATATATATATATATATATATATATATATATATATATATATCACTCGTGATATTCATAGAGTCATAGGATTTTTCAAAATATATGAGTGTATGTGTGTGTGTATATATATATATATATATATATATTATATATATATATATATATATATATATATATATATATATATATATATATATATATATATATATATATATATATATATACACACATACACTCATATATTTTGAAAAATCCTATGACTCTATGAATATCACGAGTGATTTATGTATCGGTCCAATATTATTTAATATGATAATTTATTCAATATATATATCCAAATATTGTAACAGGACCTGAAGTTCAAAATTATATGGAATAAAACAAGTTTGAAAGTAATTATGATGTGGTGACTTTGTTTAATAATTTATTTTGATATAATTGCCTTTCTTTGCCCTGAACTTGCTAAAGGGCACGCTACAGGTTGTTTTAAAACCAGGTAAGTACACGCCCCCAAAATAGGCTTTCGGTTTCCTTGATTTTAAACTCATTCAATCAAGGAAGTTTAGATCGAGTATAAAACCACGAGCAAATCCTGAACACAGCACAGTCCACTGCTTGATACACTTGTAGGTAGTTGGAGGTCATTAATCAACATGAACACTTTGGTTAGTATCAATATTTATTTTGGTCTTTAAAATATATATTATTTTATTTAATGTGTGTAAAAATTTATAATTATTAATATATAAATGCACGTTTATTATTACTTTAAAATTAAATTCTGGGCAAAATGTTAATTGACTGAATAAGTCTAGTTTAACTTCGTTTTTAACTTTGGAGTCGTGATGATTGTTTTTAATTTTAGTTCGTTTTATATCTATTATGTTGTAATTTTTAAATTATATTTTAATTAGTAGAAAAAATTAAGTGTTATTGATAAGATTACTTTTTATTAATTTTATTATAATAAACCGAAGAAAAAGAATATAATAACGAATATAGTTTTTTTTGTTTTTTAATTCATATTTTGATTAATTATTATTGATAAGATTATTTTTTATTTAATTTATTATAATGAATCGATAAAAAAGAAAATACTAACTATTATAGGTTTTTTGACATTCAAATATTTGCATGTAGTACGCAGTTTAGTTTAGTGTCTAGTTAAATGTGCGATAGCCTAATATTCTAGCAAATTATTCTCCACGTATAAATTCTCCCGTAAAAAATAGATTCGGTTTCCCTAGCTGTATGCAATTTTTGAACTTAATATTATATTTGAGTTATTGTAAATTTAACTTTAATCTCGCAGAAATATTACATATAATTTCTGGATTAACAATTTTTTCTCAATGAAAATGAAAACTTTAAACTGTGCAAGTTTATTTACATAATTAACAAGTTTCATTTACCTAATTGCTTATCTTCAATTATTAATTTTACATAATTATTCTAAATTATTTTACTTTTACAGGTCGTTTTGTCTGCCCTGTGCGCTGTAGCCTTTGGCTCAGCCATCGTCCATGAAACTCCCGCCGTAGCTGCTGCTAGGGCTGCCCATCTGGCTGCCCATGCTGCTGCTGCTGGTGGACGTGTTGGACTAGTCGGTGTTCACGGAGTCGTACCCGCTGCTGTCGGATACTCTGGAGCGTAAGTTAATGTTTCACACTTTTTGATAATCACAGCATACTTAAAAATAATACGTTTATCAGGGTAATAAATATGTGATAAATACATATATATTTATTTCGTATGAATATAATATGGTATGTATTATAAGCTATCCAAGGATTACATACAGTTTATTTCCTTATATAAAAAATGAGAGTTTTTTTGGTCCAGCTAATGATGTATTTCCTTTTGTAGTTGGGCTCATGGAGCTGCTCCTCTTGCTGCCAACGGAGTCGTTGTCGACACTCCTGAAGTAGCTCACGCTAAGGCTGAACACCTCGCTGCCGTCGCCCAGGCTAGGTCTGGCGCTCATGGAGTCAATGCCTGGAACGCTGCTCCCGCCGTCGCCGCCTGGAACGCTGCTCCCGCCGTCGCCGCCTGGAACGCTGCTCCCGCCGTCGCCGCCTGGAATGCCGCTCCCGCCGTCTCTGCCTGGAATGCCGCTCCCGCCGTCTCTGCCTGGAACGCTGCTCCCGCCGTCCACGCCTGGAACGCCGCTCCTGCCGTCGCTGCCTGGAACGCTGCTCCCGCCGTCGCCGCCTGGAACGGTGCTCTCACCGCTGCCGCTCACGATAACGGACAATGGAGCGAAGCCCTCTGGGGTGATAAGTCCGCCGCTCACGGTCACAGGTGGCGTAGGTCTGCCATCCTTTCCTCCGCTCTCGTCAGCCCCCTTGCCCACTCCGTCGCTGTCAGCCCTCTCGCCCACTCCGTCGCTGTCAGCCCTCTCGCCCACTCTGTCGCTGTCAGCCCTCTTGCCCACTCTGTCGCCGTCGCTCCTGCCGTCAGCCACATCTCTCCCCTTACCTCCGTACACTCCGTATCTACTCTCGCTCAACCCTGGTCTACCGTTGCCCACCCCGCTGTCTCCGTCGGACATCTCGGTCTCGGCCATGGCTCCCTCCTTCTTTAAATGACGAAACTACATTATACGCCAAAGAGTCATCGGACTGAATAGTTCCTTTTTTTATTTAAAATAAATTATTCACGTCTTTAATCTTACCTACTTGTATTTCATATTTCTTAACCTTTACCTAATGATGTTGGTCAATCCAAAAGAAATTCTTCCAATAACTTAGACATTGTTGACATTGAAAAACATTCCCAAACTTTTTAGCCCGCGGCACTCTATAAAAAAATAGCTGATAGCCGCAGCACACCTACACTTTATACTGAGTCCCCCATTTATCGGGAATTTTTTTGGAAATTACATGTCTGGAAATCTCTTTAAACGTAAGTTAGCTTTTACTATTATAAACAGTTACCATGATTGTTATGAATTCACTTATTAAAGGGTTACAGTGTTATGAATGCACTTAAAATCCATACAGTTTTTATTGAAAGCAACATAATATAACTCGCATTACCTAATCTAATTCTACAAATATATGTAAATAATCGTTTAGTATAACATATAACTCAATATATAATCAAAATAGCACTCACTTATCACGGTATCTCAAGAACTGGAACTCGGGAACTACTAGAACTCTGACCATGCAACTTTCTAGCTAGGTTCATCTTACAACTTAGGTGCTCCTCCATTTTTATTCATGATAGTGGCCATTTACATCCAATATTTTCCGAAACTAATTGCACTAGAATCTTGATATTTGGGAGATGACTTCCTTTTATGACATAAACAACGTGCATGAAAGAGTTTTCCTTAAAGGGGAAATAGTGGTTAAGTAAGAAAAAATGGGAATTGAGCCTAAAATGATCTTCAGAAGTTAGGAAATTCATAATTGGGAAAGGGCTTCTCTTCAGGATGTAAGCATATACAGGGTGGTCCAAAAGTCTCCCCCCCCCCACCCCCCTCTTAACTTTTGAACGGGTAGAGATAAATTAATGAAACTTAGGGGATCTCTACCATGTAAAGGGAAGTTTGTTTTCATGCACTCGCCCACTAGGGGCAACCACCCACTTTGCCCCCAGGCCACCGAACTTCAAAATTTCAAATTGGAATGTATATTTTTGATAGCATATTTGGATTCTACGATGAAAAATAATAAACTTTTACTTGAAACTATTTTTTCTATCTCCAATATTTTTCCCCCTACAGGGGGTGCAAAGATAGCAAAATAACCCTTCCGAAATAGTAAAAAAATAACACTTAGATCGGTGTAAAATCTAAACCGTTAGAAATAAAGTAATGAAACTTAGGGGATCTGTACCATGTAAAGGGAAGTGTGTATTCATCCACTCGTGTATTAGGGGCAACCACCATTTTGCCCCCAGGCACTGAAATTTACCATTTGTATACCTTTGCCCCCCTATAGGGGGCAAAATATTGGAGATATAAAAAAAAGTTTGAAGTAAAATATTTTTATTTTTCGCCGTAGAATCTAAATCTGCTATCAAAATATACACTCTAGGTTAAAATTTTAAAGTATGGTAGCCTGGGGGGGAAAATGGGTGGTTGCCCCTACTGTACGATTGCATGAAAACAAACTTCCCTTTACATGGTACAGATCCCCCAAGTTTCATTAATTTATCTCTAACCGTTTAGATTTTACAACGTATTATCAGAAGGGTTATTTTGCTATCTTTGCCCCCCTATAAGGGGCAAAATATTGGAAATTGGAAAAAAAGTTTCAAGTAAAAGTTTATTATTTTTCACCGTAGAATCCAAATATGCTATCAAAAATATACATTCCAATTTGAAATTTTAAAGTTAGGTGGCCTGGGGGCAAAGTGGGTGGTTGCCCCTAGTGGGCGATTGCATGAAAACAAACTTCCCTTTGCATGGTAGAGATCCCCAAAGTTTCATTAATTTATCTCAACCCGTTCAAAAGTTAAGAGGGGGGGGGAGACTTTTGGACCAGCCTGTATATTATTATAAGGTAATTCCAATTTCATGCGATAAGATATTAGGAGGGGGGGGGTGCAAAAGGTTGCCTCTGCTTCTTAAAGTGAACTTTTATACTGATATAGTTAATCTTAAAAACAATTTCTCAATTTGTCGGAATGAATTACTAATAAGGAATTAATACTAATTATTGTATCTAAGGGAGGGGGTAGGGAAATAAGAGGGTGGCGGGAGGAGGGTTTAGGAAGTTTAGGAAGCTCTTTGGTATCTAGATATTGTCGCTTAGTAAATAAATCGAATGTTTCTTGATGGTAGTTTATAAACCAATCAAATTATAATAATACATTAAAAATAATTAATATAAAAATTCCATTTTTCAAAACTGATGTTATTTTCAACTTTTTTTTTTTTTTCTTTTTTTTATTTCTGTATTCTTCACCTTAGTTGTATCTATGTGCAAAATTTGGGGAAGATTGAATGACGGTAAGTGGTTCAAAATTGGGGTAGTAGGTGTGCGATGAAACTTAAAAAGCAAATAAATTTGATGCCATTTTTTTTTTTTTTTTGGTTTCTGTATTCTTCACCATAGTTGTTTCTATGTGCAAAATTTGGGGAAGATTGAATCACGGGAAGTGGTTTAAAATGGGGGAAACGGAAATGTGCGATGAAACTTACAAAGCAAAGTAATATAACACAGTAATAGCAAAGTAATATAAGACCAGTAATAACACATTCTATAGCGAAATACGGGAATGCAGGTAGTATATTAATATAACATCATAATGATAAGTTAACTGCATAAATAAAATAAATATTTTATTTCTTTTTCTCTCTTTCTAATAAGAACGTATAAATAAAAGTACTAAACGGTACTATTAGCCTGGAATACTTTTACTTTTGTCCTTAAAAATATTCTGGACATTGAATAAGATCCTTTTTAAAATGGAATTCTAACTCATTCTTCTTCTGAGAAATCAATTACCTTAAGCAAAAAGGTACAAAAAAATAATATATAATGTATATGTATAACATTATTTTTTTCTTTACCTCTTAGTAACCTTGTAATTATTGTATATAGAGTATTTCATTCAATTCTTTAATTTATTTGCAGGAAGCAAATACATAGCTCACTATTTACTCTAAGAACAGTATTTTTTTGTCCAATTTTTTACTATACATTATTGTAAATCTGTAAGCAACTGAACAAGTTCTGTCTCTAATAATAGTTAAACATAAAGACTCATTAAGGATTTAAACAAATTATCTCTACACGTAAAATATTTATAATTTTACTTTGATCGTGATAACGCGAAAATTCGATGTTAGTCAATTTACACGTCTTGAGGCCCCTGAGTCGAATACGATTTTTTCTTTTTTTCATGTCTTTTTTCTTCTATTTATATTCGTCTGTAGTGTGTCGCCTACGAAGACGCGTGGAGCCTAGACTACTAAGCCAATTTTGACATAATTTGGTATCCATGTTAACAAAATCATACCTAAAGGCTAAATTGAAACATATATTTTAGCTATAAATTTGAGGGTGCTACCTCCAAAAACTCTCGAAAAAAAATAAAAAATAATGATAATAACAAGAATTCAAAAATTTGGGGGAAATTCAGTTTCCAAAATTTTATTGCAAACTGAGAGGGTTTAGGTTCCGCCTTTGAAGAATTATTTTTATTGTACATTTTTATGAAATATTCAATAATAATTAACATATCAGCAATATGATTCTGTGTTTGCACACTGCAATAAGCTACACAACACACAATCACACGTAAGCTCACTTACACAATTTTTGTAAGTGATAAATATAAACACCAAGGGATATCTATATCTGATTTTCTGGACCTGGTATAGGTCCAGAGTTGGGTGGGCATCTTCGGGCCCCTGATGAGTCGGACGCGACGAAACGGTGCAGAACATGGTGCAATGCCGAGTCAACAACATCTTAACTGCGTAATGTCTGATGTTCGAACAGGTCCTATGTGCTACACTTGCGTGATACAACCCTTGGTGTCTCTCACTTACACAAATTGTGTAATACCTAATTATCAACAACTAACAAATTGAAAACTCTCAATCAAGTAATTATATTACTTACTTACTCATATTCATATACAATTATTAGATTATTTACATGAAATAATTAGAGTAAAGTAAGTACGTTAGAGACGAATACAAGACTCTTTATTTCTTCATTTGAGTCTTGCAATTGGTCTTTGACAAAATGTAGAATAAAAAAGGTGGATATCCACTGAGAATTAAGTGATACCGTGATCAGACAGAAGTAAAAATTATAGTTACTATGTCGATTTTAATTTTTTCAAAGCCTTCTCTTTATTATTATCCTATCTCTTTATGTACTTTCCGTTCTTTAATCTCTCATGGATGCTTTATTTATTCTCAATACCTCCATTAATATATACTTTTTCTTGTTACCTGCTTGCCTATAGTTAACATATGCACTTAATAGTATACAAAATAACTTCCTTATGTCTAGTTCTTTATATTATGATTATACCTTTTAGAGAAAATTTATTTTGAATCTGACTATTTAGAATATTTCGAGTAATGTTACTTCCGACCTTACCGGAAGAATTATAATTATTTTTAAAAAAGGAAATTTTACGCTCAGTGCTTTGTCTTCAGCATGAGCACAATCCTTTATTTATTGTAATACCTATTTCTTAATTAATTAACTTTAAGTTTTGAAGATGACCTTATTCACGGTTGAAACCTTTCCTTACAATAGTGATTCCCAACTTTTTCTCCTCGCGAACCAAAAGTAAAATCCGAAATAATTTGGCGAACCCCCTATGTAGTCGTTAATAACAGTAAAAAAAAAACAATAAAATTTGGTATAACATTTATTTTCCATATTACACAATAGTTCATTATAAATGAGATTGGAATTTTAGCTCTAACTTTAGGGGGTTCTGTCCCTCAAGAAACATATGTTGAAAATCCTTTGTGCAAAATGGCAATAGAACTTCAATGACTTTTTTTGGCAGATTCATTTTTTATACTGAGCCAGAAGTCAACTAAGGAGTGATCTTTAAAAATAGCTTGTTGAGAACTGTCACAGGATAGCTCTGTGAGTTTTTCATTTTCCAGTAAAGTTATAGGTTTCTAAACTTACATTTCTTTGAAATGGACTATGTATCCAGTTGTTTGAGATGGATGTGTGGGAGAATAGTCATCGAAAGTTAATTGAAGATGTTTCAGATTTTCACATATATTATTATTTTAAGAATATCTTAATTTAGTCCACAGGCCACCATAAGAAGTGAGTCGCTGATTGATAAAGTTTTCTTACCTTATGGAATCGCTTATTTATGCCGTGTCCACCGATGAATTGGGTATATGGCAACTGGGTGCTGGGCCATTTCTTTTTTGTTGACATGCCAAACTTGCCCTTCTGCGGGAACATTAAAAAGAGATAGATAAAGTTTTGATTTTCACAGGATCGTTTAATTAAATTATTTAAATAACAGTGGTAAAGGTGGCCACCGATATGAGTGGGCCGTTTGGGGTTTCCACCGCCCCAAACATATCGCTCTGCGGGGACGTTGAAAAGAAAACGGCCCACTCATATCGGTGGCCACCTTTACCACTGTTTTTTAAATAATTTAATTAAACGATCCTGTGAAAATCAAAACTTTATCTATCTCTTTTCAATGTTCCCGCAGAAGGGCAAGTTTGGCATGTCAACAAAAAATAAATGGCCCAGCACCCAGTTGCAATATACCCAATTCATCGGTGGACAAGGCATAAAGAAGCGATTCCATAAGGTAAGAAAACTTTATCAATCAGCGACTCACTTCTTATGGTGGCCTGTGGACTAATTTTATTTACGTTATCATTATTTTGCTTCCGAGCTTACCGAAGGTAACGGAAGCATTGTGTTCACTTTTGAGAACGAAAAAATTTTATGGCTCCAATTTTAAAAATTCCAAGACAGAAATCCGTTTCAGACATCAGGGAACATTTTTGGTCTCGTGTCTGTCTGTCTGTCTGTCTGTTGTTCTGTGTGTCTGCGAATTATGAAACGTGTGACGATAACTTGAGTAAATGTCGACCGATTTTGATGAAATTTGGTAGACATGTTCATTTTACCAATGCCCAAGACGAGTTCGTTGGACAACGTTATCCGTCTAAGCGTTCACGAGCTTAGACTAATTGGCAGTCTATTTTTTGTATTATTTTTGTAAGCTGTTTACTATACATAGTTCAAAGTGCAATCCCACTCTCTAACACCTGTATCTAACGAATCTAACCCCCTCCTCCCTCGAATGTCCGCATTTTGCTTATATTTTTCTTTGGTGATTTAAAATCCCGCCATTAAAATATTATTTTCGCGAGCCCCCTTTGTAGAACCCCTGTGGCTTCGCGAACCACCGGTTGGGAACCACTGCCTTACAACATGAAAAGCTTTTTATTTCATACTTACACCTACAACATCCATATCTATAGATAATTATCATCAAATTTAAAAATATCTCATCCGATTTTATAGAAATTTAGGTATTTTGTCGAAAGTAGCCCGTGCATAGTCCAAATTGCAAACGCGCAAATTTGATATTACACAAAAATAAATGTTATATCCTACTGGGAAACAACTGATCCAAGTCCCCTTTGACCATTTGTCCAATATTAGGTCGCGGAAAGATATTTGCTACACAAATTAGCATACAATTTTTTAAACATTTTTGTAATCGTTTTTTTTCGATATGTATAGAGGAAAATCTTTGATCACTAGCGAAGGGAAGGGGAGGAATGTGAGGAATTGAGGAGGTGGGAGACCTCCACATAAAATAATTATCATTTTCAAAGATTTCAAAATATACTCAGTAATTACTTACTTATTTCTCGTTCTGTATTTTTATTTTTTATTTACTTATTTTTAATATGAGTCCTCTACAGTGTATTAAGTCATATTATGAGATAGGCTGTATAAAACAGTACTATAACAAATATTTTATATATATCCTTATAAAATATGTGACTTTTTTATTTTATTTAATATTTTAATTAGGGTTTAGAACAATTATTATATTAATATTAACACGAAATGCATTAAAGAAACGAACTAAGGAACATGTATACCAATATTGTTCATGCTTTGTATAAGAGTTTAAAACTTAAAAAAATATGATGAATCAAAAACAGTTAAGTGTTCGTGGGATAATTTAAGCTAAATTATTTTTATGTATAAATAAACAAAGCATAGCCAAAAGAAATAGTGTGGGAGTAATTCTCTTAATTCTTTTTTGATCTAAATACTCAATTATTAAAAAAAACAAAAACAATTATATCTTGTAAGTGACTGTTAAAAATATACAAAACATATATTTATACAATATTTAAAATTATCAAAGCAGTAATTATTGTAAAAAGTTCAAAGAAAATAATATAAAACCTGCAAGTAATTACTAAAGTTTTACGAGCGTTTTAATACATAATACATTGTAATATTATACTTATGTTTTCCTCATTTGCTCACATTAATCCCAATCCAATATGTCGTTATCCTTCGTTCTATACAATCAGTAAATCATTTATTTTTTTTATTCACCAACTACTAATCATTTGTTCAATCTATTTGTCGTATAGTAATAATAAATTATTGCATTGCTTTGGGGATAAATAAGATTAAATAAATGTTCATTTACACTTACTATAGTAATCTCATTAATAAAACTATAGTATGCCGACTTAATGGCAATAGCGTGAGATATTATTTTTTTTTTTTTTAGTATTTTTATTCTATAATTTTATATTACTATTATATAAACTTACAAAATAAATTTTACAACTTAATTTTGTATTACTTTTAACATTCAAAATTAATAAATTAAATTAAAATTATTTTATTAATAATTTAAATAAAATAATTGAAGATTAAAATTTATAATTTTAGGAAAATAATTTTATGAGAATTATACCAATATTGCGAAAATGTTAATGGTCTTACCAGTTTTTATTTATTTTCGTGTTACTGTAACTGCGTAAAATATAAAAATAGTCTGTCAGTTAATGTTGTATATAGCTTCCTCGCGTACTAATTGGACTAACGGTCAAATGAGACGTGGATCGGTTTCGATTCCCAGTGGCGTCACTTTCATTTTAAAGCAATTTTAAATTTGCACAGACGATTGAATTAATATGGGATCAACAATGGGCTAATTATGACACCGAATCGAAGGAATTTATGGTGGTTTGCAACAATTCTGACTGACATTCCGATAGACCGACAGATCGAGAGACAGACAGACAAACTCAAGAGCACTAAGGTTCCCTGATGTCAGTCTGTTGCAGGAATTTTTCCGACAGGAATTTCTAACCTCGGGGACTTAAAGTAAAATTTAATAAAAAAAAACAAATAATAAAAAAATATCTATAATGCTACCTTCGGTAAGCTTGGAAGCAATAGTGCATAATAAAAAATTCTTCTTATAAGAAACTAATCCAAGAAACTTTTTTTTTTGTATTTATATATTACAAGTTATTAACTTGTCAATACAATTCGATCTTCATACTTTTTCTTCTTGTAAAGAAACAACTTTTTTTTTGGCTTCATGTCAAGAATGAAACTCAACTGCAAGAATAAAAATGAAAATATACAGATGCATAATAAATCAAAACCAGTATTATATTTCGACGGCAGCCACAATTGATAAATGTTTTATTATTTTTAGCATGTAATTTTTTGATTGATAATGATTCTTATTGGTATTAAATTTTACAACATGTGTATAATGTGCGTAAAACATTCAGAGTAACAAATGTAATAGGGGGGGGAGAGTGAACAAATGCATTATAACTAATTACTTACAAATACTTATAGCAGTTTCATTTGCTCAGTTTATGTCGAAACCACTTTGTATTTAACTTGACTAATCGGGATTTTTCGTTAGTAAATTGACTAATTATGCTCTTTGAGTATTATTTTTTACAAGTTCCACATAATCCACATTTTTATAATAGAAGATCTTGTCTACTATCTTAATTCTAATCAAAAGAAGCTATATTTTTAAAAAAGTAAGAGCTATAAAAACAAATACATTATAAACAACATTAAGGTTACAACAAGGGACCATTGTAGAATACAATGATAGAATTAAGGTGACATCGATCAAGAAAATATCCACTCTAGAGGCGAGAAAGATAAAATGGCTGAGATAAACTTGGAGTTGGTATCTTTGTAATGCCTGTGTCTTCACTATAATATAATAATTATAACTATTTACATGAACTTGTATTTAAGTTTTACAATGCTCGTATAATTAGGTTTCTTCATTCCAAAAAGTAAAACACTTAAATTATATAATTAACCTTGAGATTAATTATTATATTCTGGTCTGCGAAGTTTAAAAATCGGTCCGATACAACTCAGACAAATTCTCTCATTTAATTACTTAGCCCAGTGTTTTTCATTTAATAGTTTTCGAGTTTTCGTGACTTTAATTATTATTGAACATTACCTCAAAATGTATCACAAAATAACTTCTTCTCGGAGGGGAATCGAACCCGGCCTCTCTCCGTCTATGTTTAAAGCTACTTTCTCATGAACTACATTTTTCCCGGTAAAACGGCTCACTTAAATGGAGCTATGTTTTAGAATTGTTTAGTAAAAATCGTCGGGAACGTTTTCAAAAAATATATATTTTATCACGTTTTTCAGTGCTTTTGGGGGGTAGAACCCCCCAATTTGGAGTTAATATTCATTTCTCGTTTTCTTCTCGGAGTATGAGTTTTCTGAACATGTATGCCAAATTTCGTCTAAATTGGCCTATTAGTTTAGGCTCCATGCGTCTGCACAGACCACAGATTGACATTTTTTTAAAACTTTTTTTTGGAATCAGGTGACCTCAAAACGTGTAAATCCATCAACATCTCAAAATTATATTTTTATGCCATCACAATACTTTCTTTTTATATGAGAAAGTAAAAAGTGGGGTTATCTTGAAATTTGTTTACTCAAGACCGATTTCGATGTAATTTTTTTTTTTATATATTTCTAGATTAAAGTTGAAGATGATAAAAGGTGTGCAATGTATGTGTGTTCTAATGGTATTTCATTTGTTTTAATAAACAATTAAAAAACGCGTATGTGCAAATGTAATTATTTGAAAACTAAGAGACATTTCTTGTAGCATTTAAAAAGACCTTTCATTTTAGTGTTTTTCATGAAAAATCTATCTTTTGTTCAATAAAAAATTGTCGGATAAAAAAATTTAGAGCATAGTTAATGAGTAAAGAAGCCAAAAATTTATGAAATTTTATGACATTTTATGGGGAAAATGTATGTTTAAACTGGCTTTTTTTCTTTTTTTTTACCGAGGTATTCAAATATAATTTTAAATTTCTTTAGCAAATAGCTACGATACTATATAAAACTATACTATATAAACTAAGTATACTGTATAAAACTAAGTTATTATAAGAAAATGTTGCACCATTTTTATACTAGTTTCGTAAAAATCCATAAATAATTGAATAGCTTCAAAATTCTTTGTATTTAATATAGATTAGGAATTCAAAAGAAATTTCAAACCACATAATGTATTTCTTTAATCTATGGAAAAAATTGTCGTTTCAATTTATAAACACTGTTCTGACCAAAACATGCCAATAATGACTAAAATTGGCAGTTTGTAAAAAGTTAGGCACTTCTATAAATTATTTTTTTTTCGAATAACGTTGTTGGAATCAAACACCTTTTTTTTGTGTAAATGAATTGTTTTTGATGGATATAACAAGGTGTAATTAAATAAATTCAAAACTGGTTAGTTTTATTTATTTAACGTGAGACGTTTCGACTCTTTATAAAGTCATTCTTCAATCACAAACAGCCACGTACTAAAAATGAAACGTATTAACAAATATTAATTATTCAAATTTTTAAATTTGTTAATGTGTTTCATTTTTAGTACGTAGCTGTTTGTGATTGGAGAATGACTTCATATAAAGAGTCGAAACGTCTCACATTAAATTAATAAAACTAATCAGTTTTGAATTTATTTAATTACACCTAATTATGTCCATCAAAAACAATTTATTTATACAAATTATAGGTGTTTAATTCCAACAACTTTATTCGAAAAAATTATTTTGTGTGAATTATGTCGAATTTTAGAGAGATTCAAAAAATTATTTTGTGTAGAAGTGTTTTGTTAATATTATACAGGAATAAAAAGTGATAAGAAAAGTTAATTATTTTCATGATGGGTTTTAAATATTAAAATACAATAACTTCGTTTTTAGAGCGCGCTTGGATGCAACAAAGGCAATTAATTTATCTTGAAACATTGTAATATTGATTTTTTACGTAAATTTTATATTTTGCCAGATGTAGCCGACAGCATTGCGTGGTTCACGCGCACAGAGAAAGTGGAAAAATTAGTGAATATTTAAAATAACTAAAACTCAGAATACTTAGCAACAATACCGAATAAAAACTTTACCTTACGATGAGTAAATTCTGCAAAATCTCTCTAAAAATAAATAATTATTCTATCATTTTACAGAATTGATATTTTTACTCTCAAATACCATATTTTAGACAATTTCTATTGTTTTTAGAATTTATAGTAAAAGTCAAATTTGTGTATTAAATACATTAAGACAAATTCATTGGTTTCTAGACAAATTGACATATTTTAGCATACACAGTGTTTTTAGACTAACTCTGAAATTATTAGAAAAATTGTTTTACGGATTATTACTAACTCTGAATTATTCAGACTAACTCTGAAATTATTAGAAAAATTTTACTATGGATTATTATTAGGCGGGAGAATCGTTTAATAATTAAATAAATGTAGCTATTATAAATAAATGAAGTAGCATAATATATATAATAATAATTACATATAATATATATATGAAATATGAATATGATGTATAATATGTATAATGATATAAATCTAATATATAAATAAATTATAAATAAAAAAAATAGCTGTTGTTAATAAATGCGCGATTATAAATAAATTTATCGATTATAAATGCGATAATAATAAAAAAACATTAGTAATTAATTTCTATTAAAATAGTTATTGTCATAAAGGAAAAATAAGGTGAAATAAACTAAGACTGTTCTGTTACACATTTATTTAATTAAATAACTTTATTTCTAATAAGTAATAATTAAATATCTCAATAACTTAATTATTTAAGTAATTTTTTTACTTACAGTTCTGTAAAGTCGTTATTGCATTTGTTTCTTTAACAATATTAATTTGGTTTTAAAAGTATTTTTAATTATTTCTGTATTTTTTACTTAAAATCAGGGGGCCGAAACTTTTCAAGGTGAGGGCTATGTTATCAAAAGAAAATCTATTAATAGCAGTGGGCCGGAACGATTTCATTACAAATACGATTAAAATAAAAAAACTAAGGTCCTGATTAACTGGCAAACCTGACCTAGCCCGCGGATTTAAGTATCGCAGTTTAGACATCTTACATTATATGCTCTTGAATATATTATACATTTTTCACAAACTGAACTTACATATTTTTTTTTTTTTTTTTTAAATCATAAAGTTAAATGTTTGGATTATTTTCAATTCACATTTTTTTATGTTAAATTTATCGTAATTTTCCATATAAAAGAATCAAATAAAGAAGGTAATAAGACTGGTTGATAAAAGTATGTAGGAAGTTCAAAGTTTAGTGAAGCAATGAAAACAAGTGCGGACTCGTCTATGATGTCAGCAATGGTGTGATATAGTTTCAAGGGTACCAACCCTTCTAATGACTGTTTAACCTCTGTAACAGTTATAATGATCTCTATAAAAATTCAAACTATTAACTAGTTTATTATTACTTGTCATTTTTTTTACTCTCAGGTGATTCGATTTTTTTTTTCTTCTCCTATTATAGATTTTTTTTTTCTTTAAGTAAGTGGGGGAAGATGTAAGTACAACACTGTGCATTTCTAGCCTGGGGTAATGTGGGGAGATTGTGCTTAGCTATAGTAAACCTAGGCAACGCCCATTTTGAAAATTCTTATAGATTGAAGGCGGTACAGAATTAAGTATATAAAGCTGGTGATAATCCTTAGGATAGCACAGTCCACAACTTGATATCTAACAGGTTGCATAGGAGGTCCTCGTTACAAAATGAAGTCTTTGGTAAGAACTAAAACACATTTACCTACTTTAATAAAATATTAAATAGAAAAATAAAATAATTAATAGAAAAATAAACATATAATAATACATAGAAAATATATAATAATATAACAAAAAAATAAAACTATATATACCTATTTATAATACAAAATACTAGAAATAATCTTTTCTAATATTTGTTAGCTTTATAGTGTAAGTGTAAACTAATCTATACAGTTAAATAAAAAATATATCAAGTTAGTTGTATTATAAATACATTTTAAAATTTGTAGACTATTTATTTTAGTTTTTTACAGTTTTCACAGTAACAGATATTTGATACATATAAAATTGCTGAATTAAAATCAAAGAACAAAATTCAGCGGTTTAATGTCAAAAACCGCACTAGCTGATCAAAATAGACTATTAGATGATCTTTCACTGATTATGTCTAATTTAATGTTACGGGTCTTAATTTAACATTGTATATTTTGGTTATAACTATTGATCATTTTTGCGCTCTTTAAGGTTTATTTATAAGGCTTACTGAAATTTTGTAAAGCCCTAGGGACCTCATGCTACATTCCGACTATTTGTAATTGTACTTTTGTTTTGTAATTTTATTTGCTTTAATTAATTAATTTTCAGCACAAAAGACTTATCATTTAATGATATTTTCAGGTATTATTCGCCGCGCTCTGCTCGGTAGCATTCGGCTCTCACTGGGCCGGTGTTCCCGGAGTACCCCATGATACGCCCGCCGTAGCTGCCGCTAAGGCTGCCCATTTGGCTGCTCACGCTGCTGCTGCCCATGGTCATGTCGGTGCCGGTGCTCTTGGAGTTGCCGGTCTTGGAGTTGCCGGTCTTGGAGTTGCTGGACTTGGACATGCTGGTCTTGGTGGATGGGGAGGTCTTGGTTATGCTGGAGGGTAAGATAAATGATTATACTTTTAATTTACCCATACATACCTAATGTATATTCTTTGTATACATTTACTGGGTCTTGTAAACAAACAACATTTTACGGAAATAGTAGCCGGGCTACAAAATCCAAAAATATTGCCAGGAAAATGTCCGTATGGCTCTGCATTATAGCTGTAAAGCCTGGCAAAATTTTCGGTAATGACTTGCCGGTATTATACCAAAGCCAAATATTGCCGGACTTTAAGAACATATTGCTGGCAATGCAGCCCGGCCATTATTGCCAGCCACAATGATGTAAAATTTTGCTCGTTTACAAGCCCCATAAAATATGAAATTTTTGATTTTGGATATCTCTACTTCGCCCGTTTTGAAGGTTTGAAAATTTAAAGTACACTCAATATAGGATAGAAATGATATAATATACCATTTCTATCTAATCTAATCTAAAATTATATTATATTATAAAATAATTTTAGATTAGAATACTTTTCTGAAATTCTCTAGAAATCATTCCCTAATGATGATATCGATAAATGAATACCCTTAAAAACTTTGAGGGACCACTCTCCAAAAACTCTAAAAACCGAAAGTAGGAAAGAAAATATTTTCTAAAACAGGTATTTTTAAGAAATTGAAAATATAATTGTTTAAATTACCAAGGAAAGCAAACAAGTAACTTTCCTTTGGAATTGTATAAATAGTTCTAGCGTTAAGAAATTAGGTTAAATTCCCAGCTAAGAAAAAAAAAATTTATTTAACTTGATAAATTATAAATAATAATTTAAATTCCCTTAACAGCTAAAAAATTAGATAATACTGAACAAAGTGATAACATGATATGAGAAAGTTGTAACTACTGTTTGTCGATACACTAGTTTCTGATGTGTTTTATTTTGTTGTTATGATAAAATTGCAAACCGAAGTAAGAAATAATATTTATCAAAAGACCTACATTTTTTGGATAGAGTAACATATTTATAAGGAAGTACTCGCGGATCGCTATGTGGTTTTTTTTTAAGTGCACCTATATTAACTAATTTTACAAGATTTTTCATATTTTTAAGATGTAACATGTATATAATGTAATTCATATTATGTATTAGATGTATATATGTAATGAGGGTTAAAGATGTTTTTTCGTTTGTTGTGTAGTTGGGCTCATGGTGGTGCTGCTCCTCTGGGACCTAACGGAGTTGTTGTTGACACTCCCGAAGTAGCCGCCGCTAAGGCCCAACATCTTCACGCCGTTGCCCACGCTGGATCCGCTGCTAACGGTGGTGCCTGGAACGGTGGTGCTTGGAACGGTGGTGCCTGGAACGGTGGTGCCTGGAACGGTGGTGCCTGGAATGGTGGTGCTTGGGATGATGGTTCATGGCACGGTGACAACGGACAGTGGAACGGAGACAACGGTGGCGTCTGGGCTGGACACGACAACGGTCAGTGGCACGGAGAAGGTGTCGTCGACGGAGCCGCTTACGCCGGTGCTGGTGTTTATGGAGCTGGAGCTCATGGTGCTTTGAACAACGGACAGTGGAGCGCCCACCTTTGGGGTGATAGGTCTGGACACGGACACGGACACAGGTGGCGCAGGTCTCTCCTTCACGGAGCTGTTATCGCTCCCGCCGTACCCCTCGCTCATACCGTTGCTGTTGCTCCTGCCATCGGTGTCGCCCATCTTGGTGTAGGCCATCTTGGTGTCGGTCATCTTGGTCTTGGCCATCTTGGTCTTGGTCACGGTCTCATCCACGGT
The DNA here is from genome assembly GCA_951217055.1 of Gerris lacustris. NCBI lineage: Eukaryota > Metazoa > Arthropoda > Insecta > Hemiptera > Gerridae > Gerris > Gerris lacustris. The sequence continues at coordinate 24,548,497 of OX578284.1, forward strand.
TAAATTGTACAATAACGTATTCTGGCCAAAGAGTCATTCGACTGAAATGTTACCATTAGTGTTCGCAATAAAAGAGACACGTCCTCTTAATTTCTGTATTTACATTATTTTTATCATTAATGAATTTGCTCCTATCCTTTCCTTTTTTCTTTGTCGAACCCCTTATAAATTTAGTTCAACTCAAAGTATATGACTTCAGCTTGCGAGAAAATAACTTGCTGCCCTAAAGAATAAAAGAAAGCAGGTCAAAATTAATAAAACAGCCCAAAACTCAATTTTAGTAGAGTTGCTAAAATTGAGTTTTGGGCCTGAAGCTTTTATAGAACGTAATATTTTAATTTTTAACGAGCTGCTATAAAAATATAACAGTTTTATAAATCCATAATCAATGATGATCACCTAAATCCATCAATTATTTAGTTTAATATTTATATTATTTAATCTTAGTTTTTACTTGATTGACAATAGGAATGTTTTCTTTTAACGCCATTGGTTATCTGCTGGTTCTAGTTGTCAAATATTATATGAGTGACTTCCAACACTAACATTTATATAGTGCAAAAAAAAGACTATTTTTTACTAAAATAATAATTGTTATTATTTTAATTATTTTAATAATTATTGGTTATTATCCAAGATAATCTTACTAATGGAAATCACACAGATAAAATTTAAAGCAACATTGTCGGATTTAGATTTGAAAATATTATATAAGCTCAACAGAATAGACGAGCAGATACATCATAAGCATGAGCATAAACTAGCTTTGACAGGACACATAAGAATAATTATGGTGTTTAGTCACGCCTTAGTACAATATTTCAAAGATTAATAGTTGATCATTTAGAAATACTCTCCTGTATTAATTCAAGAATTCTTATTACATACGACCTTAAAAAGTACTAGGTGTGCATTGCTTGCAATATTGAGCTGAGCGTGCATTTTAATCATATTTATATATTTTTTTTTTCTATTTTACCAATAGAATGACCCCTCATAAATGAAAATATGACAAACGTTATCATAACGGTATATACTTCTTTAGATTGCTACAAAAGACTGATTAAATAACTATTAAGACAAAGGGATGTTTAGTCCAATTTATTTTGGGACAAAGGAATATCACACTTCTGTTTTTATAAGGGTAGTAACAATCTAAATAAGAACATTATTTAAACCTGCTTTAGATTGTTACTCCCCTCTGTTTATTCTATAAGGGGAGTAACAATCTAAAGAAGTGCCAACATAACAACAATAACTGTACTCTTAAAGAGCTTTCCAACGACATGCATCTTGAAGGGCATATATACTATTTTAACTTTTGTACCCTGTACCCCCGAGTACTAATTTGGACTATTTCAGATTTATACCTTCCTGTGGTTGGACACTATGACCGTGCCGAATTTTGAGCGGATCGGCTCAGACTTTCAGGAGAAAACTTTTGTTCTTCGTACCCCCGGTACCCCTGTGTACCAATTTGGACCATTTTAGATTTATACCTGCCGAATTTTGTGCGAATCGGTTCAGCCGTTCAGGAGGAGTATGCATCAGAAAAAATGCAAAGTGTAGTATAAGAGCTTCGCTTTGCTCAGCTCAATTAGTTAGACGTTTAAAAGTTGATATTGTTTATATTATTTTGTTTTTCTAATATCTCTTTTGAAAGTGTTAAATAATTTTATACATATCTGAGCGCACGGCAGTGCGCAAGGCCATGTTCCAGTAAGCATGCAGTGTATATCTAATTGAATCAATTCACCCGGTTTTTCTCACCCTCATGTATCTGCTTCCGCCTATGCGATGGGCTTCTAAAATTTGAAACATCGTAACTTAGGGCGTATTAGGCTTATTACTTAGGTTTTATTAAGTAGCTTAGGACAATGTAAAAAATTGAGCCCTAATTCATCCTTTTCAACAGGGGAGAGTTTCAAAGTTTGAATTTTTTGTTACTCACTTACTCACTCATCATCAAAATTATAAGCGACTTCCAGAATTGCTAGAAACTTGAAATTTGAAAAACTTGGCTATAGCCGTTTAACTGACAGGAAAATTCTAAAAAGTTGAATTTTTCATATTGTACTTTAAGGCTGTTTCATTTGTTTCTTTATTTAAAAATATGGTAAATGTACTTTTGTACCGATTGATATAATAATAATAATAACACAAACTACAAAAATAAAAAGTGAAAATATCTTTTTTCTGAAGTATTTTGTGAGCTTAATCCGAAGTCCAAAGTTCCCGATATATGCGCCTAAAGTTCTGCTGACCTTACTTGTTTTAAGTAAATTGGAAAATAACTAGTTCTATTTTTATTGAGCCTTCGTATTTCTATTAATTTTTCAGTTATACAACAAATGTTTTGTGACAACCTGATTTTGACTGACATTATTCTAAAGAATTGCAATTTATGTAAAGTAAGGATATTTGAAACATTTGGGAGGGGAGTAGAATGGGCAAATGTTAAAAATAAATTGAGAAAAATCAAAATTTTATGTGGCCTTTAGCCAGATTTTGTTGTTTTCTTTTTTTAGAAATTTTAGACTTCAGATACGGATTTAGCAACCTCGAAATCATGATTTTCAGAAAAAATTTTCTTTGTACCCGAAATTTTGCAGAACTGTGTAATATCACACATGCGGAAAATTCTCGATACCCGGGTTATTCTTCGTCGGTTTAATGTATATATATGGGGAAAATACAGTGGCCTTGCTCCCTCCAGTGTCTCGTAAAAAATCAAGTTGACAACAACGATGCTGATGCCAGCAAAAAGGAATGATATTCTCAGCAATTGCCTAACCGTGAGAAAAGGGCCAAGTTCCAGACCCCGCACCCAAAAAAGTCAGCTTATCAAAGTAGTGATATCTAATTTGTGGCCAAGTCTGTTCTTTCTTTAGTCCATAACCTCACTTCATTCCTACCTTCATGAGCAACACTACTCATTTATTTTTATTCATTAACACTTGGCCAGTTTCTGAATGAGGCATAAAACATCAGTATCATGTGCAGTCACAAAGGAGTTCCGTCGGTAATATGAGAACTCAGAAGAAAAGAAAAAAGTTCCAGAAAAGAACAGAAGTTCCCCTAAAAAAGGCAGCCTATCATTATTCAGAATCGTGTCAAGTGTTAAGGAATAAAAATAAATGAGTAGTCTTGCTCATGAAAGTAGGAGTGAAGTGCAAAAATGTGCTATTTAGTCAGTGCAAAAAATTGCTTTTTTTGTCGAGCTAGGAGAGCTTTTTGCGAATCAATGTTTCCTCTATTTGGCAAAATGCTACGGAAGAACTTTTATGAGACAAAATAGTGATTCAAATTTCTATAGAACGCCTCGAAACAAGAGTTCTGGGCCCAAGAACTAAAATATAAATGGTTTTTCGAAATCAGCTCTCATTGTCCACTTTATATTTTTTTGTTAATTTTGATTTCTTTTTTGGCAATTTTCTAGGGCCTTTAGAATTATGTAGTAAAAAATTGAGCCTTAATAAGAGAATAATGTGGCTTATTGGAACGAACATTATCTTACTTTACATTATAGCACCGGGAGTGAATCCGCAAAAATCGACCATCATGAAAATTCTTTTAATTTTGTTTCTTTTCTATCTCCGCCGTGTGTAAGTACTTAGCATCGTATACTTTGTAATGTGATTTTATAATTAATATTTAATGAAAAGCGTTAGGAACTTCATTCCTACCGAGTGTCCCGCGACACCCCACGATTTTTTCTTCGGAGTCGATTCTGAAACACTATTTCCGTCTTTTTTCTCGACCTTTTCCAGGCTTTATATATAGAAAATGTTTTATCCACATATTTTCTTTAGCACATATAGTCTTTTAATTTGCATTCTAAGGCCGAGTGCCAAAAAAAGGAAACTTGATTTGCAATCAGCTCATTATCACTATTAATCACTTGAGACTATTACCTCAAGATTAAAATTTACCAACTTCGAATTATTGTTTCAATTATTAACTCAAGATTAAAATTTACTTGAATTTAACTACTTTGAATTATTTTACTCCAATAATCCAAGATTTCATTTTTTCAGGCTCAAGAACCAAAAAAAAAAATATGGTGTTTCGAGATCAGCTTATAAACCCCGACAAATGAGCTGATGGTGAGCTCCGTTATGTTTTTTTAATTTGATTAGTTATTCTTGATTAATTTAGAATGAGTGTAAAGCTCTCAAGATTAATTATTATTTTAAAACAGTAATTAAAGGTTCAAGTTCTATTATTTTTTTAAATACAATTTTATTAGATATGATATCCATATAGCGAAAAATATGTTATTAGCCTTACATAGTTTTACTTTAGAGGCAACACCGCAGTAAGAAACTAAGTCAAGAAACTTTTTACCCTAGTGTGTTTTATTTATGAAAAATGTTATTAATAAGAACTAAATACACTTGGATTTATATCTTATTTAGCAAAGGCAAAAACAAGGACTTACAGTTTCCTACTTTGTTTGTCTATCTAGATGTCGTTTATGCACCTGTATCTCCGAAAGTACCTTACACAAATGTATGAAACTAAGCAGTTATGATGTGTAATAAACCAAACCTTACCAAACAAAGGAAAACTATAAGGACCTCCTGTATCTCCGAAAGAACCCAACACAAAAATATGAAACTTTACAGTCATGTGTAATAAACCAAACCAAATACTGGAAAACTACAAGGAAAGTTCACCTGCATCTCCGAAAGTACCTAATACAAAAATATGAAACTTTGAGGTTATGTTATGTGTAATAAACCAAACAAAACAAAGGAAAACTATAAGGAAAGTTCACCTGCATCTCGGAAAGTACCGATTAAAAAAATATGAAACTTTGCAGTTATGTTATGTGTAATAAACCAAACCAAACACTGGAAAACTATAAGGAAAGTTCACCTGTATCTCCTAAAGTACCCAACACAAAAATGTGAAACTTTGCACTTATGTGTAATAAACCAATCTAAACAAAGGAAAACTGTAAGGAAAGTTCACCTGCATCTCGGAAAGTACCAAATACAAAAATATGAAACTTTGAAGTTATGTATCCAAACCACCTCTAACTCTAACCATATCTAAATAATATTTAATTTATAATATTAATATTTGATACTAGATTTGTAGCGAATTCACGTATTTGAATAGATTTATAAAACGCTTTTCTTACCCTTTTGACTTTCCAGTTGATATTTTGTTTTGCAGTTTAAGTGACAGTCTAAGATTACTTCGAACTCCAAAGTATTTAATTGAGTCTACTCTTTCTATTACAGAAAGGAGACATGTGGAGTTTTGTGGTTGTGTATAGAGTGTTTCGTGTAATATCAGTGTGCTTGGGGGAGGCTGCCCTCTTATGCCATGTGAGAAAGTCATGTAATTAGTTTTAGTCATATATAGAGTTAATAAGTTGTTGTCAAAACCAGGATTGTATTTTAGTCATTCCTTTAGAAGCATTTTGCAAGATTTCTCTCTAGGTAGAGCCAGGTAGAGAGAAATAAACCAGAGTAGATGTAACCAAATAGTCTGTCATAAGTATGTGTGGCGTATAGCTTCCTGGTAGCCTATTATTAGACGAATGGTCACAACAATTGAATCAGTTTCGATTTCCTCTTTCACATTTAACGATACTTAAAATAAAAGTTATGCGGGTGGTTAAATTAATGGGGAACCATCTTTGTGCTACTTTCGACTAACTATTTTAATTTCTTCTTAATCTTATGAGTAAAATTTAAGGTATTTGATTTAATATTTGACTTATTGTACATGGGTCCGCAAACGCACCGTTTTCAAGATGCAGGGTGTGATTTCGTTTTTTGCTTTTTAACGATATCTCCGTTAGAGATCGTTAGATTATCACCGCAAGAAAAAAAAATAGTAAGAACGGAAAAATTAATTAGGTTATAAGTACCCACTATATTGACTCCTTTGGTAACTAAACGATAATTGTCAATAATATAAATGTCAAAGAATGCATTAAAGCAGACGAATAAATTAAATTAAAAAAATGTTTTTATCAACAACATAAAATGTTGCTATGCTTTTTTCAAGTTTTTTTTTTTTTATCATAAAATGCCGTTTTTCTCTAAAACGGTTCACGTTAGAGCTATTTCCTTTTTGCTAGAAGAATTTTTTTATGTAGAAAATATTGGAGGTTCAAAATGTGCTTTCAGAATGCCAATTTCCCCATCAGTTTCATAGAAATTAGGGACAAAAAAAACTCTCGCAACTTTGAAAAATTTCCGACACTGGCATATGAAAAATTGGCATTAGGGCTCAAAAAGTAGCTAATATTAATGATAATATGTATAAATTTAATTTTTTTGACACCTTGTACCTCGAAAACAGTGTTTTCGTGGGCCTATGTTAATAGGAACTTATTTCTTAGAATTAGTTAAATAAATCACACCCTTCACTTTCCAAAACGTTTTGAAACACTTTGTATAAAGCAATGGAATGAAGATGTATTCATTTAAAATTTTAAGCCATTACTTCCTTCATTGCAAGTAGTTAGCTAAAAACTAAATTAATTCTATTATATTAAACGAGATTTAAAATCACTGCGTTAAAATTGTAAATTATATTTTAAAAAGTCCATTAAATGCGCTAATTTGAAGTGGAGGCTGTCAGCCTCCACTTCAAATTAGCGATAAAACTTTACGAAATTCAATTTTTAAGTTTAAATTTTCATTTAAATCAAATTATAATTATGATTAACTTTACTTACATTAGGCATGTGCCAGGGGGTAATTAATAGACAGTTTTCAGGACTTATTATTATTTAATTTTATTATCTCTCTTTTTTATTTTGTATTTTTAAAAAATACAGCCTTCTTTTCATCGATTTAAATAGCACTTTTATGACTACTACTAGATTGAGGCAAAAAAATTGATCCCATTAATAAAAATTATCGACCGATATCAATTATAAATTAGCTATGAATAAATTGTTATGCAACATTTTTTTTCCTTATTTTTAAATTTCATCCTTTTAAATTATTATAATTAAATATAAAATTGAATTTTTTAATATAAAACTGAAATAATTCAAAGCAGACGTAATAATAATAAAAAAAATAGCAATGAATAACAATATTAAATAAAAAGCAACAATAAATATTTATATAATAAAAATCCAATTATTATTTTACTATCAACCCTATTTACATTATCAGCGTGCTCAGTTTATTAAATCAGCCAATAGTACCTCCTCTTCAATCCAGTAATGATTTCGGTAGATTTCAGGTTTTTGGTGCCATGAGTATACCTGCAATCCTTAGGGGTAATACACAATTATTAACGCTAGGGTCGCGAAAATCTGTAGAAATTTATATTTAAAAGGGTTGGGAAACTCTGCTCAACTGTTTTTAAAGAATTCAAAAAATGGTTATTATCAACCAATAACAAGATTGGTTCATAGAAGTATGTAGGAAGCTCAAAGTTTAGTGAAGCTAAGAAAACAAGTGTAGACTCGTCTATGATCTCAGAAATGGTATGATACAGTTTCAAGGGTACCAACCAGTCTAATAATTGTTCAACCTCAACTACAGTTATAATGATCTCTATAATATTCACTTGTTTCTTATTACTTGTCACTTTTTCACTCTCAGGTGATTCGATTTTTTTTATTTTTCCTTCGGTTATTATAGATATTTTTTTTCTCTATTAAGTGGGGGAAGATGAAAGTACATACAACATTGTGCATTTCTAGCCTGGGCTAATGTGGGGAGATTGTACTAAGGTATAGTAAAAGCGGGCAACGCCCATTTTGAAAAATTTTATATTGAAGGTGGTACAGAATTAAGTATATAAAGCTGGTGATAATCCTTAGGATAGCACAGTCCACAACTTGATATCTAACAGGTTGCATAGGAGGTCCTCTTTACAAAATGAAGTCTTTGGTAAGAACTAAATCATATTTAATCTAATATAATATAAATAGTAAAATTAATATATATTAACACAAATAAAATATACATATATCATTAAAAAATAAAAATAAAAATCTACTTAACTGGACATTAAAATTAAAAAAAAAAAAAATTAAAATTTTCCTCGCTCTTTTTAATTCTTGATTGTATAAATATGGATTGTAGTTTTAAATTCATGATTAAAAATATGTAATTCTAATAGCCCCTATAAGTTAGGGTCGAAATATGGCTGGGCATAGAATATTGAAACTTTTAGGACCAACAATGGGCTAATTACGACCTGCCATCCAAATTTCATTAAAATCGAATGACATATTAGCCTGGGGACCAAAAATGTTCCCTGGTTTCTGAAACGGATTTCTGGCTTAGGGTTTTTGAAATCGGAGACATAAAACATGTTCGTTCTTCATAAAGATCACACCTTCAGTAAGTTGGGTATAACATTTTTTTCTTAAATTTTCATACCAATAAATGTTCATTTTTTTTTTACATAAAACTAAGTGTATTCTCTTTTAAAAACTTTTTATTTTAGATTTTTTTATGTTATTTTTATTTGCTTTTAATGTCTTTTAAAATTCATAATCTGTGAAAGCTTCTGCTTTCTAAGTTGGAAAGTGGGTAAAAAATGGTTTGCAAATTTTGTAGATACCTCACAAACTAGTGTTAAAAAAGGGGGTAAAAAAATATATTAATCCACAGTAACCATATAATAGTAAAAGAAAGCGTCGCATATTTTATTTTAGATTTTTGATCTATAGCATCTGGCCTAATCTAATGATAATTAAAATGTTCAGTTGGTGAATAGAAATTAATTAGATTTTGCTGTATATTATTTTGCTTTTATAACTATAGTGATGATAAATTTAGTTTCTTAAGTATTATCCACCAAGAGTATAACTTTAGGTCTTTAATAAAATTTGCTATTGCGGTTATGATTACTGATTACTTCCTTTTTAGGTTTCTGTACGAAGTACGAAAAGAAACCTTATATAACGGCTCTGTATGTCTGTCTGTCTGTCTGTCTTTTGGTATGTTTCAATTCATGAACTACTATAGCTAGGAACATGAAATTCGGCACACTGGTGCATCTCATTTGTGACAACTAGACACATTTTGGAGTTTTCACACTTAATATTTCTAAGATGGTGGCCAATATGGCGGGCGACTAAAAAAGTTTTTAGTCACCATGACATGTTATACATATATTTAAAGATCTTGAAGTGTAGAAAAAAAATATGCAACTATTAAAATTTCACACTTAATATTTTTAAGATGGAGCGGGCGACTAAAAAAAATGTTTTTCTCCAACCATATCATGTTACCCATCAATTTAAAGGTCTTGAAGTGTAGAAAAAAAATATGCAACTATTAAAATTTTCACTTAATAATTTTAATTTAATCGTACAGAAACCGGTGATTATCGCCTCCCGTACTTACGTGAAGCGCGCCTTGCTTGTATTTTCATAGATTACTAAAACTTAACGTACAGCTTGTGGTCGTCATTTTACACCAGAACTATTATAATTTTATTTGCTTGAAAAGTTATAGATTCAAGATTGCAAGACTTGCTTGAATAGATATAGTATAAAAGGTTGATTATTAAACACATAACTCATAATTTAATGATATTTTTCAGGTATTATTCGCTGCGTTATGCTCAGTCGCACTCGGCTCTCACTGGGCCGGTGTTGGACTTGGACATGCTGGTCTTGGTGGATGGGGAGGTCTTGGTTATGCTGGAGGGTAAGATAAATTATTATTATAATTTTTAATTTCTTACATACCTAATGTTTACTCTTTGTATACATTATAGGTATGAAAGTACATATTTTGATGACAGAAAATATAATTCTTGATACCTCCACTTAACCCGTTTTGAAGTTTTGAGTGTATAAATGTGGTTTTAGCGTATTTTCGAAGAAAATTGAGCTAATGCAGTGGCTTCAAAATGTTTGTAATGCGAATTTTTGAAAATTTTCTCCATGGAAATCCATTTTAGACCATTCTTAATTGATTCCTGAAATGTATCACTTTTTATATGTATGTATGTATATATGTATGCGTAACTCCAGACGACATCTCACCCTAAGATGGATACACTTCAGAAATCCAAACAAATTTTAAAATGTCAATAATATCAAAAGAAAGGATGAGTTCGTTGGCCAGAATTTTTTGTGCCTATTCAGGGGTCAAATTTTGACAATTTAGGGTCAAAAATAGCGTAAAAACGTGTTTTTAAAAAAAAAAAAAAAAAATTACCCTCCTCTTATATGATAATATGGCTAAAGTGTACATAACAGCAATTACTGTACTCTTAAAGAGCTTGCCAATGACATGCATCTTGAAGGGCTTATACTATTGTACCCCGTACCCCTGTGTACCAAATATTTTTTTCTCCCATCCAAATTCTAAACCAAAATTTTTTTATATTATAATTAGCCAAATAATACGCAGATTTCTTTGAACATTCGCTCATTAAGTGATGGTGCATGACTGGTCTTCTTCAATAATGAATTTCTGTCTAAATTATAGAATAAATTTCCATAGAATATAATTTCGGAATGAAATACCCTTCTGAAATTCTCTGAAAAATCATTCATTAAAGGAGAAATAAATATTTTGTCATAAATATTTAACTTTGAGGGAATTGTCTCTCTAAACATTGGAGAAAGAAAATATTTTCTAAAACTATTATTTTTAAGAAATTGAAAATCGCCAAGGAATGCTAATTAATGAAATTCATGCAAGTATTTTTTTCTTGGGAAAAATATTGTTTCCGGATTTATTTTTTCATAAAACTCTTATAGAGAGGAAGTATGCAAAATGAAAGTATATTGAGTCGATTTTTTTTTATAAACTTTTACTTGTTTTTAAGGTCAAAAAAAGAAAGAGAAGAAAGAAGTGGTTTCAAAAAATGTTTTTCAATCTAAACTCCTGTACTAATTTCAATTAAATTTTCATTAGAAAATCATTCCTCACAGATAATACAAAGCTATAAATTTGGGGTGCCACTAATTAAATAACTACGTGGTGCAATATCTATTGGATGGCCTAGTCCCTAGGCCTACCAAAGGGCTTAAACAATACAGTGCTAGTTTAATATGTAATTTTAAAATATGATTAACATATTATAATTTTAACATATCATCAAATTTTTTAGAGTGTGATAATATCTGAAATGAAATTTAAAGACGTTTTCTCATTTGTTGTGTATAGTTGGGCTCATGGTGGTGCTCCTCTGGGACCTAATGGTGTTGTTGTTGACACTCCCGAAGTAGCCGTCGCTAAGGCTCAACATCTTCACGCCGTTGCCCACGTTAGGTCTAGTGGAAACGGAGCTTGGAACGGTGGTGCTTGGAACGGTGGTGCCTGGAACGGTGGTGCCTGGAACGGTGGTGCCTGGAACGGCGGTGCCTGGAATGGTGGTTGGCATGGTGACAACGGACAGTGGAACGGAGACAACGGTGCCGTCTGGGCTGGACACGACAACGGTCAGTGGCACGGAGAAGGTGTCATCGATGGAGCCGCTTTTGCCGGTGCTGGAGTTCACGGACACGGACACAGGTGGCGCAGGTCTCTCCTTCACGGAGCTGTCATCGCTCCCGCCGTACCTCTCGCTCATACCGTTGCTGTTGCTCCTGCCCTCGGTGTCGGCCATCTTGGAGTCGGCCACCTTGGTGTTGGCCATCTTGGTCTTGGTCATGGTCTCATCCACGGTTAAATTGTACAATAACTTATTCTGCCCAAAGAGTCATTCGACTGAAAAGTTACCATTAGTGTTCACAATAAAGAGACACGACCTCTTAAATTGTTTATTTACATTTATCCATCATTTACTCATATGATCCACTCCTTTCCTTATTTTTGTTGTATATGAATATCTCAACTTAAGATATTCACTGTATCTCTGGTGAGAAATTAAACTCACCGCACCGAAGAAGAGAAAAAAAAATTGTCCGTATATACTTGAACTAAATTAAGGACTTAAGCATTCATTGAATGTAATCTACCAATTTTCAAGAGCTGCTATAAAATATTAGTGTTATAAATCTATAATCAATTATGGGACCACCTAAATCTATCAATTATTTAGAGTAATATTAATGTTGTATGATCTTAATTTTTACTCCATTATGGCAATAGGAATATTTACTTTTATTTAACACTCTTCACTATTAGCTACAGTGTCTACTATGTCTACAAGCTATAGTTGTCAAAAATTATGTAAATGACTTCCGCCATTAATATATATTGAAATAAAAAACTACATTTTTTTTGCTTTAACTAGAACTTAGGTTTGTACTCCAGATTATCTGTCAAAGGAAATCCCTTGGATAAAATGAAATCTACTTCTTTAGAAATAGCTTTGAAAATATTTTGCTTAAAGAATTAAAGGAAGTGACAAGTTATGAGCTTTTGCTGACTTTGGCGTGATTCTTAAGGATAATAATTATGGTGGTTAGTCAAAGCGCCTTGATACGATTTTGTAATAATTAATAGTTGATCATTTAGAAATACACTCCTGTTTTAATAAAGGAATTCTTACTACCTACGACCTTAAATGTAGTTGTAAATCGTTTGAAAGTAGATTTTTTTAAGATATGTTTTGAAAATTTTAAATTATTTTTCGCAATTTTCACACATTAAACGAAATCAAAATTTACCTAAATTGACTAAATAGGAAAACCTACGGTTCAGCATCATGTATTTTTGCTTCCAAGCTTACCGAAGGTAACGAGAGCTATGTGAAGTTTTAGGTCTCATATTTCAAAAATCTAAGACAGAAATCCGTTTCAGACATCAGGGAACATTTTAACTTCTGTGTCTGTCTGTCGACTGTCGGCCAGTCGCTCACTTTTTCCGAACCAACATGTTTTAAAAACTACTCGTCCTATTTTATTGAAATTTGGATGGTAGGTCAAAATTAGCCCTTTTTTGGTCCCATGTACCTTATGCGCCCATTTGTTTCTTTTTCACATGCGCACAAACATACATTTATCTACACCTATATCTTCTAAAGTACTAATCTGATTTATATGAAACTTTTACAGTTTAAGTAAGTAGAAAGTAAAGAGCAGATAACCCCAGATTAATTTGAACCGTCTGCGCTCTTTAACTTTTAATTAATACTTGCTAAATTGATACTTTAATTAATGTAAAAAATCAAACAATTTTGACAAATTAAAAATCGGAGGAAACGAAATAGACAATAATGGCTTGTAAAAGCATAAAATTAATTAAGTACGTGACAGGATGTGAGGAAGCTATGTGCCACACCAATTGGCGCTCTATTTTTTTCGTTTAATTTTGCTCCCGAGCTTACCGAAGGTAACGGAAGCTATGTGATCGTTGTGAAAAACGAAAAATATATGTCTTCGATTTCAAAAATGCCATGACAGAAATCCGTTTCAGACATTAGGGAATATTTTTGATTCCGTATCTGTCGGTCTGTCGCTAAATTTTAGCGAACCAACATATCTTAAAAACTACTCGTCCGGTTTTATTCAAATTTAGATCGTAGCTCATAATTAGCCTATTGTTGGTCCCATTATAAGTTTCAACCTTATCCACCCATTGTTTCTCATCCACATTCGAACAAACTTACATATATTTACACATATATCTTGAAAAGTACTTATCTGATATTTATGATTTTTTTGTGTCAAAAGTGAGGGTAACTGCAGCCATTTAGAATAATGTCATCAATTGTATAAAGTGGTTATAACAAAGGTCAAAGGTAATATTGTTCCTAGTATTTGCTCTTTTGATTGAGGAAACCGCAAAAAACTCAAATCAGGTTGGTCGGACTTGAGTTCTTCAGATTGTAAAGTTAAAAACCTCACATACGGCATTTATGCATTTTAATTTTTAAGGTGCAGTATTTAGTTATGGAGCGTAGGAGCCAGCGTGACCGAGGGGCTCTAGGCGCTAGCCCAGCTATCAATAAGTCGAGGCGAATCGAGGTCGTGGGTTCGATCCCGTGCCATGATACTCTGGATTGCATCTATGAATCGCGGACGGAGCAGGGCGAGGGACACCTCCATGGGACACCTCCATGGGCTTCCCCTACTCTTTGATGTGGCCCGATTGATGTGGGTCCGATCCGTGTCATAATGATGTGATTTGTATCTATGGTTCGAGGACGGAGCAGGGCGAGAGACACCTATGGGGCACTCTCTCCCCCCCCCCCCCCCCCCCCTTTGACGCTCGCTTACATAGCTTACTAATGTCCACACCGTACTCGCTTCGGCGGTACAATGTACAAATTTATGATGTGTGAAGTAGCTGGAACTCTTCACCACGGGGCGTAAAAAGGGCCTAAAAGATGGCTTAATTGCTAGGTTCGAACAAGTGGTTCGTCCTACCCGTTCTAGTAGGAAATACTAGATTACTCTTAGGCCGCTCCCTGACTTGTCGGTATGGTATCGGTATGCGGTATTTTCTGCTTTACCGACAGCTTACCGATACCGCCTTCATCTCCCCACATGTCGGTATACTTTCGGTAGAATCTTGCAGTCACGGGCGTGATTATGTCGTCGTCAGAAGAAGATACTATTATAGCGTGTTACATTTATTTGCGATTGCGTAGAACCTGAAATTTTTGTTTTGTTTAAAATTTCCGACCAAGCTTTCTCCCTCAGGTCCTTTCTAGCTTATTCCGGTACTTTATAATTGTACAACAATAGATATTTCTCAATTTCTGAGACCAAAATAACATGAATATCTCTCTCCGTTGCCATGACACCTCGACCACGCTCAAAGATAGAATGATAGGAGTTTATTAATCTATTACTTTTTACCGCTTCTGTTTTTACTGCCTGTTCTTACCGACTCTCGGTATACCGATTCCTTACCTCCCCGCTCCCACGCATGCGCCCTAGTCAGGCCGCTCCTTCACTTGTCGGTACGGTATCGGTGGGGTATCGGTAAGCTCTCGCTCGGTACCGATTCGGTACAGATTCTTTCCGGGCGGTAAGAACAAGCAGTAAAAACAGAAGCGGTAAAGTACTCAGGGTGGACTCATTAAGATATAGGCGCTCGGTAAAGAATCTTACCACATCGGCATACTAGCTTACTGATACCGTACCGACAAGTCAGGGAGCGGCCTTAGTTATAAAGCGTAGTGAATATCTATCGTGAATTTTACAGGCTACTTTATTTTTTTTAGAATAATATTTATTAGCAAATAATTTAACTTTTTTTTCTACAGAAGAATCTTCTTCAATATTTAATTGTGTATTTAAGTTTTTTCTTTATTCTTTATTTCCAGTACATTCAGTCAGTATGTGCTGGATATTTTGTTTTTATGTTGGTCAGCTGAAACAAGTAGGGGGATCGCTTGGTATAGTTATACTGTGTTATGTAGTTATACTACCAGGTACGTATAATCATATTGCATACGTTTACTGTGAAAACTTGATTTTATAATGTCAGATCGATTAATAATTTATTAGATTTTTAAAACCAAAAGATAGGTGTTAGGAATATTTTCTTATAATTATAACCTTTATTATTTTATCTATAATGTTATCCCCAGCAAAAACCTTACTGTGAAAAAAGGGCCAAGTTCCGGACACCCTCATAAAAAAGTCAACCTATCAAAGTAGTGATTTCTACATTGTGGCCAAGTCTGCTCTTTCTTTAGTCCATAACCTCACTTCACTTCTACTTTCATGAGCAACACTGCTCTTTTATTTTTATTCCTTAACTTGGCCGGTTTCTGAATGAGGCATAAAACAGACATGACAACAATTTAGATATTTTTTTTTCTTTTCTTCTGATTTCTTTCCTTCCAGTTTTCCACGAAACTCATATATGTGACTACTCATGATACTCATGTTTTATGTTAACTAAATATTCTTTAGTATCTGTGAAGTAAACTTAATGGTTGGATTAAGGGCTGTAAAATTGGTTTAGTAAAGTGGTAAAATTTTGTTTTGATGGATATTAATTAATTTTGGATTTAGTTTGTATAACTCGTAGTGATTAATGGTGGTGTTTTAGAACTTCAAAAGTTATGTCCTAAATTAATTTTGTTGGATAATTCGAGTATTTGAGGTATTATCTTTGAATCTAAGGTATATAATTTTAAGAATAAAGAATCAGCTCGATATTGTTACAAAGTTATAATTTGGGTTGACATAATTCGGCTTGAATAATATCAATTGGTGTTGTTTTTAAATAACTCATACTTAACCTAATTGCTTCGAATTAAATTTTGTCGATTATTGTCATCAGACAGTTCCTAGAATTACCATAAATTGGTGCAGCAAAATCTATTTATGCTCTTATTGTTGCTCTATAAAAATTGATCATTGCTTTTGGGTGAGATCTTTGAGATTAAGTTGCAAATGTATTGCATATTATTTAAATAATATCACATTTATGTGCTACAATGTCTATGACAATTTGCATAACAATTTCTGATCCATACATAGCCCAGGAAATCTTGCTACAGGTTTTTTTGTAATTTTAAATTTCCAAAATTAATTTCATTTGGTATATCTAGAGTCTAGAGGACAAGGAGAAACGAAAATTCCAGTGGCTTCAGAAATCTCGTTAGTCGGCCAATGAGTGGTATTTGGTTTTTATGTATATAAAGGGTGTCCCAGCTAATATGGAACAGCGAAATATCTCTGGAACCATGATAGATAAAAAGATGCGGTTTTCAGGGTTTGATAATAGCTATAAATGCGCTTCTAGAACATATGCTGAAGATTTTCTGTGTTCAGCAAAAGTGTGTGCAATTTACATAATTAAAAAAAAGTGAATAGGAAGCCAAATTTTTAAGACTGGATTTGGATTCTATGGCTAAAAATAAAAATTTTTTTACTCAAGGATTTTTTTTGCTCCGAGCATTAGTTTGCCGCGTCCTGAGTGGAGTGCTAAAATTGAAACTAAAAGTCCATTTTACAGCTAAACTAATGGTTTTAGGAAAATAATTCAAGAGACAAAAAATTCTTATTTTTAGTCATAGAATCCAAATCCAATCTAAAATACATACCTTATATGTAACTGTTTTTTTGCAAAACAAAGGTGTTATGCAGGGCTCAAAAAGTGAGAAAAAAAAAAAAAAAAACCAATAATGCATGTTTTTAAGAACGGGGTTGGATGCTATGGCTAAAAATAAGAATTATTTGTCTCTTGAGTTATTTTCCTAAATCCATTAGTTTAGCTGTAAAATAGACAAAGTTTCAATTTTAGCAGGTTCAGTGCTCTCCAGACGGCAAGCAAATTCTCGGAGCGAAACATTTCCTAGAGTGAAAAATTCTTATTTTTAGCCATAGAATCCAAATCCAGCCTTAAAAATTTGGCTTCCTATTCAATTTTTTTTAATTATGTAAATTGCACACACTTTTGCTGAACACAGAAAATGTTCAGCATTTGTTCTGGAAGCCCATTTATAGCCGTTATCGAACCCTGAAAACCGCATCTTTCTATCTATCATGGATGCGGAAATATTTCGCTGTTCCATATTAGCTGGGACACCCTGTATACATAATTTAGATGTCATATTGTTTTTGTTTTTTTTTAATTTCTTATTTCAAACTATTGCATGTTGAATAAATCGCAAAACAAAAATTTTAAATAATAAATAATACATCAAATAACAGTTTGACATCTGTATGTATACATTAAATTAATCCAAATAACACTCTCTGACTTTTTGACTGGCTCTCACGGTTTCTCTAAAGCCACTGGACTTTCGACCATGAAATTTACTTAGTGGGTAGGTTCCTCTTATCCACTAGGTCAGTATTTACCAACTTTTTTGACCTCACGGCACACTAATCCTAACCTATCGTATCCGTGGCATACTTTACGCACTAGTTGACTTATTAGTATTATATTATCTTAATTGTTTATCAGTAAATTACAAGTGAATTGCTTAAAATGGTTTTTACTTAGGCTGGGAAAACTCGAGTAAAATCATATTTTAATTAAATAAAAATATCATATTGATTGATGTGAAAAAACAGAATTTTTTTGTATAATTACACTTTTTCAACTTTTGGTCATGGTTTACAAGGTTTTCCATGAAATTTCGTGGCATACCTATGAAGAAGTGAAGACAGACTGGCTAGGGAACACTGTTTTAGGTGCTTGCTAAAAATATGTTTATTATTCACCATCTTGATTCAAGATGGCGGCCATTTATATACAAAATTCAATGAATTAATATGCGGAACCAATTACACTAAAACCTTAAAATGAGCAGCTTTTTTAAATGGGGTTTAATATCTGCCATTTTAATTTCAAAATGGTGGCCATAAACCTATATGATACCATGTCCCCTTACTATAATTATCACTAGTTCTTTGAAGCGATAAGATAAAATAATTGTATTTGATATAATTATTTATAAAATAATATTAATGTCTGGCATGACGTTATGAAGTTAATACTTGGAAAGGGCAGCAAAGCAAAGCAGGAAGAATTTTACACATCTAAAATTATTTTAAATCTAATAGCGTGGTTCAATATATTCTCAATTGATTGACAGCATTAATTTAAACATGATGTTTTTTTAATTCGTCCAACCTATAATTACAGTTGTTGACGATAGTTATGATGAAATAAAATATATATGATAATATATAAATATCACGCTAGTTCCTTATTGCCATCACGTACTTGCAATTCTAATATATATATTTCTATTCCATACTTTTTATCTATTGTCTTGTTAATTTTTAATTGTTAATTAATTTAAAACTATAGGTAGAAGTTATGGTGTAAGGAAGTCTCTTATTTTATATATATATTTTATAATTATTGTTTGGAGATTATTGGAATTACATTTCTTGCTTGAATATTCACTGCCAAGAATACATAAGACGTCTTTATGCATTTTTTAAAGTCATACATTTTTTTAATGTAATTTAATTGCTTCTTTATTTATTGTATATTTTATTTATTTACTTTTGTTTTAATTTAATTTTATTGCTTTATTTATTTTTATTTTATTATTATTATTTTTTTTTTTTAGGAAAGACCGCTTCGAAGGATATCAACATAAATTGTTATTATGATTCCAACAGCGAAGCCTTATTTGTTATTTTATTTACTCTTTATTATTTAATGTGTTATTTATGTCTAGTTATACATATATTTAGAGCATAATTATTATATTTTGAAGCATACTTATTTTGGTATTGATGGTTGCAAATAAAATAAAAACTATTGCTATCCAAAAATTTAATCGTAAAATTAATTTGTTAAGAAGTTTATTTTTATCACAGATACCCGCTCTGTTTGAAAGTGAATATAGAAATACGAATCTCCTCTGAAAGTAATTTTATTTTAAAAAGTCGGCTTTTAACCACGAAAACTGGCTTTGTGGCATGCTCTCTTTTTAAGAATCTGAAGATGAACATTTGTGGTTGAAAACCGGTTGTACAATTGTTAGTGTTTGAGGAGAGAGCAAATTTCTTATTCTCTTGAAAGTATAACAGAAAGTTTACTTTTAGTTGAAAGAAGTTTTTCTTTAGTGTTTCAACTGCTGTTCAGAACAAGAATCTCTTTGTCAACTTGTTCTATTATTGGCTAAATAAATTTCAAAATCTTCAATTATTGGAACGAAGTTTCTTATACGGAACGTTACAGCGTCTGGAGCGCGGGAGTGAATCCGAAAAAAAATGACCGTCACAAAATCTACCGATGATGATAGCTTGAGTAAAACATGATCGATTTAGTTGAAATTTTGTACACACGTTCATTTTACCATTGTTCAGGACATATTCTTTGGATAACGTTATCCACCTAAGCCTTCGTGCGCAACGCTCGCGTAAACATAAACCTTCAAATGTAAAATTTGAATTTTAGGTCGGGAAAAAATTCTTATTCCATCTACTCAATGAGACAAAAAACTTTTTTAAATAAATGTTTTTAGTAAAACCAACAAAACACTGCAGTAAAGTGATAAAGATCGCTATAAGCAGACCTAAACGTTTAAAATAGAGAAAACAATGTTTTACCGATAACGATTTTAATAAAACTTCATGCACATCGTCTTAAGTACAATGAAAAAGCATGTAAAATTTTAACCTGATACAAGCAGAAGTTTTTGCGTTGTGAAGTGATATATTTTAAACTGAGGCCGGGTAGGTAGGAAACAGGAATGTTCCCTATACAACCACTACAACCACCCTCTTTAACTATAAACTCATCATGATTAACTTTTTTCTCAATATTCAATACATGTTTATTGAAAGACGTGCGATTCAATGATACAAAAGTGCTTTTCTTTTAATTAGGGAAATTCCTCTACAAATATAGTTAGCTACTTTTAATTTTTTCTCTTTTAACTCCACCATGTATAAGTAGTTACCATCGTGTACTTATCAGTCTGATTTTATCATTTATATTTAATGATAAGCCTTAGGAACTTCGTTCCTAACGGGAATCCCGTGGCACCACACGTATTTTTATTTATTTTTTTTTTTTTTCTAAAAGTCTAAAATAGTTAAATAACTTAAATCTAACTATACATACGTCATAAATTACACAGTCAGGAAGTTTTAATTTTAAAACTATTGATGGAACAAAATCAACACGCAAAACTGAAAACTGAAATAAAGAATAAAAGAAACTCTCTCATCTAATAACTGTACATTTTACAAAACCGGAATCAAAACTAAAAATTACCGTTATCACTTATGGAGAATGAAGAAAAGAGAAGAACAAGAAGAAGAAAGAGTTATTGCATCAACTAATAACTATAGATTTTACAAAGCCGACATAAAACTAAAAGCTACCGTCATCACTGATAGAGACAATGGAAAATAGAAGAAGAAGAAAGAGTTATAGCAACAACTAATAACTATACATTTTACAAAACCGGCAAGGGAATGATTTTAGCATCAACTACTAACTGTACATTTTACAAAACCGGCATTAAACTAAAAATTACTGTAATCACTGAAAGATAATAAAGAAAAGAGAAGAAGGTGAAAGAGTTACAGCATCTAATAATTTTAATTTAATTTAAGTTAATTAATTAATTAATTAAAGTTAAGTTAATTCAAATAACTTTATTTTTTTTAAAAAATAAAACCGCTTTTAATTAAAAATTATTATCATCACTGATAGGGATTAAAAAAAATGTTAAAAGACAGAGTTATTGCAGAGTATATCAGTTATATAAAGTGGCTAATCAGCTGATCGGGTTATCAAAATGTTTAGGCACTTCCAGACCACCTAGAGACTCGCGGTTTTTTGCGTTTGGTCCAGAATCGGCCCAAACCGACTAGAAAAATCTGAAAAGTCGAAAAAAATTATTTTTACCCCCCTTAAAAAAATAAAAACGGGGGACGCAAAGTGAAGGTTTTCTTCGAAGGGCTATAGCGGCTAAAGGGTAAGTCCTATCGAAAAGCGGATAGCACCAGCGGTAACTGATTTTAAAAGATCTACAACTTTGGTCTCTTGACTTTTTGTCGTACGACCAACGCTTCTACCTTAAATCGAGAAAATTTGTTAATTTTTTGTAAATTTTTTGACTTTGAGCTCTTATGGGCTAAGTAATTAAGGGTCGATATAATTTCAGATTGGGGGTTTTGAACACCACATTAATGCTCTTTAAAATAAGTATTTATTTTTCAAATTGTCTGTCTTTATTGCCGAGAAAAATAAGTATTTATAAAGAAAAACTAATTTAAAATTCCGTAAATACCGTCATGTTTACGTTTTTAAGAAATAATCATGTTATTATAGTTTATTTGTATAGTTAAACACAAGTATAAAGATAAAGAAAATATAAACAAACAATAAATAATTAAGTTTGTTGTTTGAAAGGTAAAAGATAATAAATACAATAGTGTAAACACACTTTGGATCCTAGACTAGATGTAAACAAAAATGTCCCCTCTCTTTCTTCACCCACTCTCCTTGACGTCAGTTACGTATACAGCCGTCGTGCACTACACACCTCCCGACATGTTTTCTTATGCTACCGACATTTATTAAGGTATAATTTTATTCTTATGTTAACTATTTATTTATTTGTTTTTATTACCATATTATTGTTACTACAATTGTTTTTAACAGGTTGGTAAATTCTATATTAAGAAAATGTTTAGTTCATTGAAATGAATATTTTACTTTATTTAAATGAATGTTTTAGTTTATTTAAATGAATATTTTACTTTATTTAAATGAATATTTTAGTTTATTTAAATTAATTTTCACTTTATTTAAATGAATATTTTAGTTTATTTAAATTAATTTTCACTTTATTTAAATGAGTATTTTAGTTTATTTGAATGATTTTTTTAGTTTATTCAAATTAATTTTTTACTTTTTCTAAAATTGATTTTATTATCATATTATTATTACCAGAATGAACTGATTTATAGTTTGTTAAATTCTATATTAAGTTAATATTTAGGTTTATTTAAGTGAATGTTTTACTTTATTTAAATAAATGTTTTGGTATATTTAAATGAATGTTTTACTTTATTAAAATGTTGTTTTACTATATTTAAATGAATGTTTTAGTTTATTTAGGGTAATTTATAGTTATTTGTGTGTTCTAGATTATAATGAAGCCCCTTAATATGTCAAATTATTTCGACATTGTTTTCTTTTTACATGATGTAGCTTAATTATACATATATGTAATTATTATTTCACCTCGACCTTTTCTAATTATGTTTAATTAATTTAGAGTACTAATAAATAATAAAATAAATTAACTGAGGTTCCATCTTTATTATTGTTATTATTATTATTCTGTAATAAAACTAATCAAATATAATGTACTTTATTTCATGAGAGGGGCAACAATTTACTCTAATATGTTAACACTGTGACATAGCCACCGATTCCTAGCATGAACCCTACGGTTACGACAATCGGTTCTACCTTAAGTAGAGTAAATTTGATCAATGTTTGTTAAATTTTTGACTTCGATTCGGGTGCTTAAACCACAAACTAATGCTATTAAATCGGGTATTTATTATTCTATTAATTTGTCGTTTTTTCTGACAAAAATTAGTATTTATAAAGAACAAACAAATTTAAAATTTCATAAATAACTTCATTTTAACTTTTTTACAATTTTTTTTAAGCTTATATTCTATAGTTCAAAACAAGTATAAAGAAATATAAAAAAATATTGAATTATAAAATTCGTTCTAAAGGTATATAAATTGGAAATTTAAATTTCATTAATCAATTCATTATTAATGGAACTAACCTAATCACAGTTAAGATATCTAAATATTTTATTCAAGTAAGAAAACCATCTTCGGAGGAAGTAATATTAATTCCAAGAATAACTTTAAATTTGAAGTCGGAAGAAATAGAGGTGTGGAAATTATGATGCATTGAAAGTTCCCCTTGAAATTAGCTTATTCGATGGCAATAAATAAACCCCAGAGTCAAAAATATTTTTTTGTTGGTGTGAATCTCGGAGTACAAAGTATTATATTTGATGAAATGGCCTATTCAATTAACCAATATGATAGTAATAGGTATAAAATAGTAGTAATACAGCCGCTGATTGAAAATTTAAGATGGTTCCTCAATCTTAAGAAAGAGTAACAAATTATATCTGAAATATACGAAGTGACGTACGTAATAATATCTCTTAACGAGTTGCATATGTAACAGATTTAAATGACCTTAATGATTTCGTATATCCTCCTGAAGTACTTTTTAATAGCCAGCAATATCTCTAATATTTTAAGGCATATCTGAAATAAGTATCTAAATATTCTATTCACGTTAGAAAACCATCTTGGTTATATATTATAAATTATCAGAGTTCATTAAAAATAAATCCCAGGGCCAAACATCTTTTGTTGGTGTGGATATCAGAAACATGCTTTAGCCCCGGCCAATGTACGTCGTAGTAAGAAGTAGCTCCTTCATACAAGTTTTGGTACCATCTAAGAGGGCTACAGATGGAATTGCTTATACACGGAATATTGTTTACGGTCCATTATCACATAGTTAATAGTATTTTGTGTAGCATAGTTTGTCTTTAGGATTACGTTTTAGTTTTAGGAGTGGCCTA
Organism: Gerris lacustris; assembly: GCA_951217055.1. Lineage (NCBI taxonomy): Eukaryota > Metazoa > Arthropoda > Insecta > Hemiptera > Gerridae > Gerris > Gerris lacustris. The sequence goes on from OX578284.1 coordinate 24,572,422, forward strand.
GCTATATGTTTCCTCTGGATGGCGAGGAAATTCCTATTAAGGGAGGCGGAGTTAAATTTTATCCTCATTTTGGAAAAAGTCCTGCGATTTTTTGGGAGGACCCATTTTGAAGTAATTTATTTAAATTTAAGTTAAGCCATTTTCATTTTCTATATTAAGCTGAACAAATAATTAAGTATAAAGTATTATAATTAATGAATTGGCCTACTCAATTAACCAATATGATAGTAATAGATATGAAACAGTAATAATATACAGCCACTGATTGCAAGCATGAACCCCGCCCGAAGCGCGGGGCGAATGCTTGTATCAGTTAAATGTACAAAATCTAACTAACATTAAATATTCACAAACCGTACTCACTTATTTCAAAGATGATTCTTTCTTTTTGTTCTTCTTCTTTCTGTTTCAGTAATGCACTGATAATAGTTATTCTTTGGTTGAAAGCCGACCCTATAAAATGTATTATAGTTATCATTAGAGAAACAGTGATTATATTCTGTGACTACTTCACTACTTAGCTTATCGGAGAACAAATACATTCTTACAGAGATTTCAAGATGAAAGTAATCAGATTGAACTTTATCCTCCTTTACCTTGTCAACATATGGTTTCAATTAATATTTATACATCTAAGATGATATATGTTAAAGTATATTAATAGATCGTCCTGGTTTAAAGATGTGTTTCTAGATCCTTGTTGATAATGTAACGGAACGCGCTGGAACAATGCCATTGTAATAATGTGTTGACAGAGTTCATCCAAGGCCACTATGTATATATCTAACATTTGTAACTTGTTATGAATTAATTAGGAGTAGCGTATTACATTATATATTTATTCTTTGATCTTGTTATACTTTAATCTAATTTTACACCCTTTTAATCTTTACAACTTAATTTTAATTTTTATATCATTTATCTGTGAGCTTTAAAATTATCTATTTAGTGCCAAAATCTATCACTAATATTTTACACCGTGAATAATAATTTGCAATTAAGTCTTTTATATGCAGGATATTATTGAAATATTTTGCTATAAATATTTTTATGTATTAAGTTTATCAATCTTAAGTATTTATGCTTTTATCGTCCTTTATTATAGAACTATACTATAAATCTAAGTTAATGGAAATATCTTTATAGTAGTAATAAACCTCTGATATTTATTTATACTCTACTTATATGACCTTTCTACACATATTAAATGCGCAGAAAGAATGAATGCTGTATTTACATAATGTTATTTATCCAATATTGATGAAATTGCCAAGTGCTATCTATACATCAAAGTCCTTAGATGCTCCTATCATTACATATTTTAAACATTTGCGGTCATTGCTTTCTCTTGCTACGCACATACTCCATCTTTGTAGTAACAACTCGATTTTTAAAATTTAATATCATAATAATACTAATAGACCTCTTTGATATTTTTTCTTTCGAGCTAACCGAAGATAACAGAAGCTATGTGGTCGTTCTGAAGAATAAAAAAACTTTTAAAAAAATTCCAAGACAGAAATCCGTTCCAGACATCAGGAAACATTTTTTGTTCCGGGTCAGTCTGTCTGTCAGTCTGTCGCTCAATATTTGCGAACCAAGATATCTTAAAAATTACTCGTCCGATTTTATTGAAATTTGGATGGTAGGTCATGATTAGCCCAGTATTGGTCCCTTATAAGTTTTAATCTTATGCGCCCTTTTATTTTTCTTCCACATGCGCATATGCATCCAAACTTATACATTCATTTACACCTATATGTTTAAAAGTACTCATCTGAGTTTTATCAAATTTTGATGGTTCGTTGAAAGTAGCCCACAGATAGCCCCAGATTAATTTCAATCATTTGCGCTCTTCAAATTTTGCTAAACTTTAATACAAGTAAAATACTCTGCCAATTAGTGTGGCAGTGGGATATAGCTTCGCCTCGCGTCCTATTTCGTAATATTACTACGTTTTTATTAGCTTGCTTTCTTGTTTGTTTGTCCTGTACAAATTTGGCAATTGATTTCTAACTAACTTCCCGAATAGCTAGACATTTTAAACTTTTAGCATAGCTCAGAACACGATGACAATGCATTATTTTAACACTTTTAGCCATCTTTCAACAGAATTAAATTGGTTTTCAGCAAATTGTGCTGTTTGGAAAGTTAGTTCGGTAAAAATCTGCCAGTTATTTTATTTGTTTGCCATATCCCATATTTACAATCTTCATTTTGACGGGTTTCAAATTTGTGATTTTTATAAATAAGAGATAAACATTGAATGACAGAAAAGCCGTAAATACATCGATTATATTATTTATCGATTACATTATTTATATTATTTCAAATATATCGATGGCACGGTTTAGATTTTAGTTTTTTAGATTATATAATTATATAACAATAACAATTATATTATCAACATTATGCATACGATTCAACAGAAAATTTAAAAACATAGTATATAAAAAGTTCTTTTTATCTTGAAATTATTTATTGTTTATGCTTTTAAAACTTATTATTATCCAATATATTCCATTTTCCTCCGTTTTTTTAAATGCGTCAAAATGATTTTGATTTTTTATGCAAATAATTAACTACCTTAGTAAACATAGAAGTCTTTAAGTAAAAGTATTAAGTTTATTTGACTTACATGATTTTATCGTAACTAATGATTATATGTATAGATTTTCTGCGCAGAATTAAATATATGTTTATAGAATAAATTGATAACTATTACTACGTTCACTCATCGTTTTGGAAACGGTTTTGAAAACGATCCGCTAGTTCAAAACGCTGTACGAACGGAGATTGACGGATCGTATCGGGTTAGATCCACTCCACCAAAAATACGTGATCGGATCGGGGGATCGAATTTCAAAACGCTCGTATGAACAGGTCGCGGAGGGGATCGAGATACTCACCAGTATGATCCTAACACAATAAATCCAATGTCATTCTGATTTTAAAGACTTCTTCTGAAACTGCTACGATAAGTTTGGCTGACGGTGAATTTGCAAGCCTTGCCGCACTTATTGGCAAACTATTTTATAAAATTGACCCCTGTATTGTGTACCTTGTAACTTAGTATTTTAACATAATATTATAATGTATAATAGTAAATTACGCGTCGAGTGCGGAAAGTAGCATTTTGGATGCGAGTGTGGAGTTTGCACCCGAGCGACAGCGAGGGTAGTAAAATCACACGAGCAATGCAAAATGTCGTTTTCGCACGAGTTGCGTACCGTACTTTATCTACGATTGTTAGATTTAAATAATAAATACAGAAAAAAATAGACTTGCTGCATGTAAGTTCGTAATTCTCTCTTGATAAAGATGACATTAATTCTTGAGTTGTATTTTTGCCGAATTAATTATTTCTGGAGGAGTATTATTCTCCACATTTAAGTCACTTGATTCACTCATTTTTTTTCACTAAAAACTCGATATAAACAGTTACTTTAATAAAAGAACAGCAAATTAGTTTTGCTAAATGTAAACAAACTCGCTGATCGTGCGTAAAGCTGAAGAATTCCTCTTCTCTACCGCCCTAGGGTGGTAAAGAAGAGGAATTCTTCAGAACTATGAGATGCGCATGCGCAATGAATACAAAAACGTAAAGAATCACTTTCTATGGATCTAAACAGAGGTACAATGTTTATATTTCGTATCAATCGTAGATAAAATATATAATATGTTTGATATTGACGACACGGACACGTATTAGATTAATTTTTTAACTATGATCTTTTAGATCTTACATAAATAAAATATACCTATAATATTGTCAATCCATTGTAAGACTTTATTGTCAATCCACCAGTGGTGTAAGAGCAGAGCCGAGGTTCGAGAGCTTCGCCATTGCAAACCTCTATAAAAGAAATGTTATATTTGAAACGTTGTTAATCATTTATTTTGATGGGTTACATTGTATTACATTTTCTATGTTTAATTAAATAGTTGTATGATTACGTATAGTCCAGTCACTCGGGCTATTCCCCTCCGAATTCTGTCGGACTGAACCGATTCCCTTGAAATTTGGTGAGTTGATGGGAAAGTGCTCAAACAACAAAAGTTATATAGTGCCGATGTGTGCTTCCGCCCCAGGGGTGGTTGCCACCCCTTCTCGGGGGTGGAAATTCTTTTGCTCAAAATAACCACGGGAATCGATAGAGGATCAAATTCTAAGCAACTTTTGTTCTATAGAGTTTTTTCCGAAAGTCAATACTTTTTTAGTTATTCGTGGTTGAAAACAGCGAATTTTCATTGAAAAAAGTCACGTTTTTTAACGGTTTTTCACGAATAACTAAAAAAATATGCCTCTGATCGAAAAAAGTGTAGAAAACAAAAATGAAGCTTATAAAAAAACAAAGAGATTAATTTGTTATAAGATATTCTAGGTGCAATACAAAGGGAGATATGGTCAGTGAAAGGAGACATTTTTTTTCCGAATACGTGGATCAATGTATTCAACGTTAAATTGCAAGAAAAGGGTTGATTTTTCGGGGATAATGATAGGGAAGTTTTTTATTGTCCATGAAAAGACCTTTAAAATGAGTACTGCTAAAAGTAATTTGCATGTAAACTGAGTGAGTTACAGCTCGTAAAAGATGGACTCCTCGAACATTTTAAGGAAAAAAGGGCAGTATAATTAACCTAATATCCACCAGATTCAAAATGAATCGTTTTCCTTCTATAATACATTTTATTTTAGTGTTCTTTATTAGATCCAGGAGTTTGACTGGTTTAACATGCATTATTTTTGAAAATTAAGTTCGATTAAATTATATCGCCTATTTTGAAAATTCCTAAAAAATTCCCTTTTTTTCAAAATAACTTAAAAACTATAATACATACATTTAAAATTATAGAATACAAAAATGTAGCTCTTTTTTCAATGAATATTTTCATTTTTTATAAACTTCTGCAGCATGAAAATCAATGGAGATATCACCGATTAAAGTGTGGGTCTTGGTGTGAACACCCCCTGTTTCGAGTGCTTCAACCCTTAATTTTTCAAAATTGAGGGGTAGTTTGACTTTCTAATGAACCTAGCCTTGTAGCCCTTGAAATTACCTTTCAAGTGGCTATGTATACATATATTAAAGCTCGAAAATTAACTAATTTATTGAAGAAAAACCAATGATAGTTTTAGGAGATAATTTTGGAGCGTGAAAAATATACGTATTTTGGAGCTCTCAGATATCTAAAGTACGTATAATAGTTTTGTAGATGAATTTTATGATATCACTTCCTAGATTGACCACATTTTGGAAGCTGGCAGGTACTGCACCATTTTATTGTATGGACTTGCTAAGGTTGCTCACGTGAATAAATTAAATAAAATTGAAGATTACTCATCGTTTCTACAGCAAATGAGGTACGAGTCATTTATAAAAGCCTCTACAAAGGACACTGCGGTTAAATTATCTTCCCTTGTGCCAACAGTTGGTGCTCTCAATGAGCACATAAAAAGAGTATTCTTACAAACCCAGTTATGGCTGGGAAATAAGAACATAAAAATAATAGATTGGGGATGGCTCAAAGATGCAGAATCTCTACAACCAGTAGATTGCAAAGTTTGCCTGCACCAGAGGAGCTGTTGAAGATGATTTTTTGCAATTGTAAAAAAGGTTGCGGATCTTCGTGTGGTTGTTGGAGGCTAGGTTTATTTTGAAATGCCACGAGTGCGACCTCCTCGGGAGATAATTGTCAAAACTGCCCTTCAATTAATGAAGAAGAAGATAAAGTCGATGAAGATATTATATCAAGTGATTGTGATGGTTCCTGATTTTTTGCACTATTTTTTAATCTTTTTTTAAACTATTTTTTAACTTTTTTTTACTATTTTTTACATAATTTACCAACATTTTTACGTATTGCTTCCAAGCTTACCGAAGGTAACGGAAGCATTGTGTTCACTTTTGAGAACGAAAAACTTTTATGCCTCCGATTTCAAAAATTTCAAGACAGAAATCCGTTTCAGACATCAGGGAACATTTTTGGTCTCGTGTCTGTCTGTCTGTCTGTCTGTCTGTCTGTCTGTCTGTCTGTCTGTCTGTCTGTCGGTCTGTGTGTCCGCGAATTATGAAACGTGCGACGATAACTTGAGTAAATGTCGACCGATTTTGATGAAATTTGGTAGACATGTTCATTTTAGCAATGCTCAGGACGAGTTCGTTGGATAACGTTATCCGTCCAAGCGTTCACGAGCAATGCTCCCGTAAACGTGAACTTTAAATTTAAAATTGGAATTTTAGGTCGGGGAAAAAATCTAACTTCATCTATTCAATGAGACAAACATTTTTTTCAAATACAATTTTTTAGTAAAACCAACAGCGACACCGCTATGAAGTGTTAAAGATCGCTAACACTATTAATAGTTTTTACAAAATAAACAATTTTACAATAAAGTAATATAACAATAATTGTTATAGTATATGATAGGATGCGAGGAAGCTATGTGCCACACTAATTGGCAGTCTATTTTTTATATCTTATAATTAATAAAACCAAAATTCAAATAATATTGAGTGCATTGTACTGTTATTAGCATAGGGAGTAGTTTCTAAGGGATAAAAAAGTTGCAACCAAAGAAATAACGTTTCATAAGCAAGGAACAAATTTTTATTGATTTAAATACATAAGTTAAGAATTTTAAAGTGTAAAAAGCTATATTTAACGTTGTAGTCGCCTTTAGGGGTTGAAAAATTGAAACTAAAGAAATATCGTTTCATAAGCGGGGAATGTTTAGTGATCTAAATGGAAAATTATAACATTTTAAACTGTAAATAGGCTTTTTTAGTTTTTTTTTTTTTTTGCATGAAGGGGTGTTTTCTAGAGGTTGAAAATTTGAAACCAATGAAAAATCATTTCACAAACGATTAATGCATTTTTATTGATTTTAATTCACAAGTTAAGCATTTCAAAGAGTAAAAAAAAGTTATTTTCGTCATAAGGGGTGGTTTCTAAGGGTTGAAAATTTGTATTAAAGTACAAATTATCATTGAATATGTTTATTTTACTTAATTCAATCGCATATTAATGCATAAAATGCTTAAATACGTGATTTCCTATTATTTTCACTTAGGGGTAGTTTTAACCCCTTAAAATAAAAAAGCACACCTCGCCTGTATATAACTTTTGAAAAGGAGGGTAAGACAAGCTTAAATCTAAATTTTCAGCCAAATCCATGCAGTCCGACAGAATTCGGAGGTAAGGCTCTATTTTTCGCCCGAGTGACTGGACTAGTAGGTGTATATTAAATAACAAACAAACTTTTGAGTGGAAAGTTATAAAGAATATTACAGAAAATTAGCTTCATTTAATTTACAAATTTTCAAAATAATTTTTCCAAACACCTTCTCTAAGTTATATTTAAATTTTCAGAATTTCATTTAGGAGCGAATAAAGATTTCGAGTGGGCTTTTTTAATATCTCGAATGTGGTGTTTCTGAAAATAACCCTTCCAATCCAGATTATATTTCCCTTTACTCTTTAAAATTCGAAGTACACACACATTTTTGTGTAACACAATACCTCCACCTACATCAAGTGACGCCTACTTATTTTTGTTGTCGAATATAATTCGAATTTTCGTGGTTAAAATCCTTTTCAAACGTAATAATGCTTTTGGGGAACGATTCTCTCTTCCTTTAGTGGTTCTCTTTCAATAAAATAAAACAACAATAAAATGGAAAAATACATTTTTAATTTCTCATATAAAAAAATGTCTGTCTATCGTCTGTTGCCTGTGCAGACGCGTGGAGCCTAAACTATACTAGATAAATAACACTAATATAAATTTGGCTTAAATGTTCAGGAAAATCATACCCCGAGGCGAAATCGAGTAATGAATTTTAGCCCCAAATTTCGGGGCGTTTACCCCCAAAAACTCTGAAAAACGTTAAAAAAATTATTCCTTGAAAACGATTTTGATTAAAAAATTCTGAAATACGAATCTAACGATATATGCCGTTTTCCCGGGAAAAATCTAGTCCCTGAGAAAATAGCTTTAAACGCGGAGGGAAAGAGGCCGGGTTCGATTCCCCGCCGGGGAGAAGTTATTTTTATGATAAATTTCAATGAAATGTTCAATAATAAGTAAATGCATCTATGTAAACTAACTAATGGAAAAAAATGGGCTAAGTATATGAGAAAGTTTGTCTGAGTTGTCTCGGACCGATTTTTTAAACTTAGTATTTTCGGAGAGAGACCGGTTTCGATTGCCCGCCGGGGAGAAGTTATTTTGATGAAATGTTTAATAATAATTAAATGTACCTACGAAAACATGAAAACCAATAAATGGAAAACACAGGGTTAAATAATTTGCACTCGTATATGAGAAAGTTTGTCTGAGTTTTCTCGGACTAATTTTTTATTTTTTGTTATTTCCTCGTTCTGTCAAGTTATTCAAAATTTGATGGAAATATACTGATTTAATGCGTTTGTTCTAACTGTTTGCATGATCATATAAGTTCTTTATAGAAGCGCGTAAAAATTGAGCTGAGTTAAACATTATATATAGTTCGACAAAAAGAAAACAACTATTTTTTACAAATGGAAGCCTTTGAAATCTTTGAACAGTCAAAACATTCCTCTTTTTGGTTTGTCAGTGAACTAATTAATCAAGCTTACTGTACGAGTCTCGTTATACGTAAAATACAAATAGTTTTTACAAAATCACTGTTGAAAAAAGATGTGAAGTTATTTTTTGTTTAATTAAAATTCCAGAGTCACTGATCAATCAATCTTCTATTTTCTAATTGACGTATGGGTTTTATTATTGATAACAACATATAATTTAACTAATTCAATTTTAAAATTCTTCTTCCTTATTCTTGATTGAAATGAACTTGTGTTTCTTCTTTACATGATAATAATATTTTGGTACACGGGTTTAAGAAAAAAAACAAATTCTTAATATCTAATTACCGTTCAAGGAATCATTATGCGGATCTGAATTCATAACCGTACTAAGGTTATTAAGTAAAAGTAAACACCGAGGATTTTGCGGTAAATAAATTATAGTTAACCTCTACGACCTTACTTTATAATAAACATTCTTTCATGATATATTAGCGTTAAATTCTTGACCTTTGTAACGTCGCGACACGGGGACTATATAGATCCTGATAAACTGCGTAGGTAAATGAGTATAAATGAGAGCCGCACTGGTTTGAAGGCGTGTCCTGCGTATGGGGAGGCCACCGCGAAAAATTATAATATAATGCAAGGGTATCTCTTCGAGAATGCACAAATTAATAACTTTCATTACCGCGTTGGAACCATGCCCGCTGATTATCATTCATCTTATTATATTAAATTCACGGTCAGACTCAGATGACACTTTGACTTAAAGAGACATTAAGTATTTTAATTGGGAGCATTTCAAAAATCTCTTCCTGGACTCTACTAACTATGCTTTAAATAAATAAACGCGAACGTCGTTGAATCATCGAATTGTTTAATGATCGTTAAACTTGATTTGATATAAACACAAATTAGTGATTTATCAGCTTCTAATATGCTCTAATTTAAATGTGTCATATCAGCGTCCTCGCTCTTTATTTCCTATTTGAAAGGAGTGCCATCTCTATCTACAATAGTTTTGTACCAATTATTATTCATAATTAACCCAGAAAAATTTTACATCAGTTTATATACCTATATAGTGTCTTGTTTATTTTATATTATTAAATCCCGCCCTGTTTTAATGTAGTCTTGTTTTAGCTAATTATAAAAATTAACATTCCGGATAAATTGGACAATTGATTTTATAATGACATCTATTTTTTGAGTACGTATATAATAACCTTTCTTTTCTGTTTGTATTTTGTAGACTTACAGAAACCTCCTGATCAACAAAATAGTTGCATCTATTCTATTTCTACGATTTTGACTTAAAGAAAAAAATTTGTTTGACTTAAGGTGTGTCCCGTGCCACGATTAAAAGCATACACCTTATTAATTTAACAAAAGTAAAAATAGAGTATAAATAATCTTAAATTTTCCTGTGATAAACATGTAGGTAACATTCAAACACAACTTTTCTTGTCCATGAGATAGCAGCAAAAAAGTGTTTGACTAACATTGCGCTAGAGTTTTAAGAATATGTGATCGGCTAAGTTCGTCTACTTGACATAGCTTGGCAATAGGCATTTGAAAAATACAAACCGGTAAAGAGCGGCCATATCCCGCCTATTATGTTAGACAATGTGACTTACGTGTTCCTGAGTACAAAATTATTTAGTAGACCAAAAATCAAGTTTATGTTAGTTTGTTACTTGATAGGTCCGTTATTCAACCATTATTATAAATCAAAGCGCTCACCTATCAAGTGACAAACTAACATCAACGTGATTTTTGGTCTACTAACTAAGTTTATACTCAGGATCATAAAAATCATATTGTCCACCAAAACGGGTGGTACATGGCCGCTCTCCACCGGTTTTTTCAAATGTTTCTTTTTCGAATGTCTATTGCCAAGCTATGTCCCGCAGACATACTTAGCCGACCACATAAGCCTAAAAGGCACCAAAAGATTAACTTATACGCAACATTCAAGCTTGATGTTAGTCATACACTTTTTTGCACGCTATCTCCTCGACTATTCTTTGTATGTATTGAGCTTGTTATAAAATATTTAAATAAATACAAATTGAGAAAACATAACAAGATTACTACATTTTTTTCTTTTCAACAAAACATCCTTAGACTTTCAGAATTTAATTGTTTAAAGTTATTTGACAACAGAGCATCGTTATCCTTTTCAACAAAACATCCTCAGACTTTCAGAATGCAATTGTTTAAAGTTAGTTGACAACATAACATCCTTTTCAACAAATCATCCTCAGACTTTCAGAATGCAATTGTTTAAAGTTAGTTGACAACATAACATCCTTTTCAACAAATCATCCTCAGACTTTCAGAATGCAATTGTTTAAAGTTAGTTGACAACATAACATCCTTTTCAACAAATCATCCTCAGACTTTCAGAATGAAATTGTTTAAAGTTAGTTGACAACATAACATCCTTTTCAACAAATCATCCTCAGACTTTCAGAATGCAATTGTTTAAAGTTAGTTGACAACATGACTTCCTTTTCAACAAAACATCCTCAGACTTTCAGATTGCAATTGTTTAAAGTTAATTGACAACATAACACCCTTTTCAACAAAACATCCTCAGACTTGCAGATTGCTACTTTTTAAGTTAATTGAACTGTACATACACCAGTTAAATGGGTATGAAAGCAATATTTGTTTAATTCCTACAGTTTTAGTTTCACAATAAAATTATCAATTCTCATATATATATATTTATTATTTTCTATCTCATATTTATCCCGCAACCCAATCTGCTAGTAGATGCAGAATATCTAAGAGAAGAGAGACCATTTGAACAAAGCAAATATAAAAAAAAAAAAACATTAAAAGCAAGTAGAGAATTTTAATTTAATCATATTAATTCTCTTTTCTATAAAAACATAGAGCTACCTTAAACTTGCAGTCATCTAGTGTTGCTCAAACTACCCCTTGTTGAAAAGATAGTCTCTTCATCTAGCAGATGGCTTGATCCTATCCCTATATTTTCTCTCCAGCATAACTTCTAAAAAGCCATGGTAACAAAAGGTTTGAAGCTCTAAGTACTCGTCAGCTAAGAGTGCTATAGTTGCAACATAAAAGAAAAACTTTTCTATTAGTTATTTCAAGTTAAATTAACTTGGGTGGCATCTGGTGACCTTACGCTAAACCAATTTTTTTTATATCACTTCCTCTATAGATTGCCTCGTATTCTTTAATAGGTTTTAATAACACTTTTAAATTTATATTTCTAATATTAATTTAATTTTATTATATTCAATATATTGTGTATTCGGATCAATAATAAAAATAAAAACTTTAAGCCTACAAGCAGCGAAGAATTCTTGCTATTAATCAACACAAAAGCAGTAAACGTAGATAATATATTGTTTTAAAAAAATGATTTAGTTTTTATGTTTATACCGTTTAATTTTATTTTTATTCTTTTTTTATAATTATAAACCTATAAGTTATAGTCACAAAAAATCCCTTTCGAATTTAATTTTTAAAATGGAGGCCAGGGAAAGTTAAAATGTTTGATACAGGTAAACTTGACCTTATACCGTGACCTGCTTCCATGTTCCTTATTTGAATACTAAATATATGAACAAATATTAAATAATGATTTTTAATAAAAAGCTTGGACACATATTATTTATTATCTATATTGACCATTTATACTAGATGGATAATTTTATTAAGAAAAAAAAAATTATATAATGATTTAAAACTAATAATTATATTTGACTAAATTAGTTATAACAAAACATTTTAAAGGATTAAAGGAGTTAAAAGGTTAATGCCGTGTGCCTCGTTTGATTCTAATCAAATATTATAACAAGTTGAATCAAAATAAAAATGGTTAGAATGCGCATAAAAAATAACAACTTTATTAAGGATTGCTTTATTATGGACTAGTTGATTAAATTCAAGAACATCTGGCTTTTTAGCTTACCTAAAGGACCTGGATCGAGACCAATGATCGTGCTTAAAAACGATTTTTTGTCTCCAAATTAAAAATTTCCTTAACCAAAATTCGTTTTAGACAACAGAGAATATTTTTCGCTTCGTGGTTGTCTGTCAGTATCGTCGACATTTTTGTGCACGTCTTTATTTTGATTTCTATGTAATTTGGATGGTATTTCAAAGATAAGCTACAGATGGTCCCATACTCGAATGTATTTAAAGTTTCAACGCACATTGAAGAAGAACATTCCGTACACCTTCTTTAGATTGTTTCTCCCCTCTGTTTTTGTTATATAGCGGAGTAACAATTTAAAGAAGTGCCTTCTACCTCATTATACTTTACTGTATGAGCATTTGACCATACGTCTATGCCAAGACTCGAGGAGGCTATATGCCTCACTAATTGGCAGACTTTTTGCTTCAGATCCTACTGACGGGTATGTGGTCGTTCTGAAGAACGGACATTTTATTATGTCTTCGATTTCTAAAATTCCAAGACTGAACTCTGTTTTAGACATGAGGGATTTTTTTCTTTATTTGATCTAACTTTTTTCAATTGAGGGGGAACTCATTGATAAGCAGATAACGCTTTTACCACAAGATCTATGAAAACCAATAGAATTAAATGTAATTTTCTAAATGTGTCCCTCTTTTGTTTGTATGGAATATGGGTTAAAGGTTACTGACTTTGAAAATAATTAGGCTATTAACATTTGACTTGTTGCGTAGGCTTCCGCGGATAGACTCGTAATAAACAGCTTGGTTTTCCTGTGAAATCCGCGTCACGAAGGGTTGAAGTCCGACGTTTCAATTCCACTACTGAAAGCATCTTCAGGGGTGTGGTGCATCGTGATGTTGACTCGAAGCAAACAGAAGATATACGAGTCAACATCACGATGCACTTCAGGGGTGTGGAAGCTACTGAAAGCATCTTCAGGGGTGTGGTGCATCGTGATGTTGACTCGAAGCAAACAGAAGATATACGAGTCAACATCACGATGCACTTCAGGGGTATGGAAGCTACTGGAAGCATCTTCAGAAGTGTGGTACATCGTGATGTTGACTCAAAGCAACGTCTTCAATGTTAACTCGTATATCTTGTGTTTGCTTTAAGTCAACATCACGATGCATCTCACCCCTGAAGATGCTTCCAGTAGTGGAAGCAAAACTTCGGACTTTAAACCCTTCGTGACGTGGATAAAAAAACCAAGCTGTCATGACAAAGCATGAATATGACCAGGAGATGGTCAAAATATATCCAAATGTTAATAACATATTGTTATTTTTTAAATCTGTAACCCTTAACAGGTGTTGGAGACCAACAGTTGTTCTTTATTTTACTTTATTATTTATGTTTATTATTTTGTAAAAAATGGCAATTTTAGCAACAAACGGACATATCACTTCTACATTTTAAACTCATTTCTTCGTTAACGTAAATAACGTAAGATTCGCAGGAAACCACGATGCAACCTCCTCCTTTTTTTTCTTCGAACGTGTTCGGAAAAGGCATCACTTTCACTGGAATTCGAACACATATGATCCTACGCAAGATTTTCCTTACGTAATTACGTAGCAAGATAAGGAATCCGTATCCTGCGATATACGCATTCGCCCTCCAAAATCTGCAGAAGACGGTTCTCATCGCTTTGTAAAAAGCGACCGACACGTGCACATGTCACCATTCATTTTAATTAATGTTTAAATAATTTAACTTCATTAGTTTAGCATCAGGGCCCTCAGCATCACTTAATTTTACTTCGCATCTTCTCATCTCTTCGAGTCGAACAGTAGAAGACGTGGGACTAGCAGCTTGCAGCCTAGGTCGCAGCGTCAGCGTGGACAAGTCACCACGGCTAAGTCCATTTTATATATATAAAATTTCATGTATTTAATTTAACTTCAGTGTGAATGTGTGTGTGAATGATTGTTTTGGTGTGAAACAATTTTGTGTATAAATTTAACCTTTAACTTAACTGGTGTGAATGCGTGTGTGAAAGAAGCTTCACTTATCTTAAATTCCTTTTTTTCCGATCTATTGTCTGTATTCGGTTTTGGAACGAATGCAGACAATATATCTGGTTTAACTTCATTTTTAAACTTTCTCATTTGTAAAACAACTGCTGGTAACTTATACCGCGTGGCGTGTGCCACACGTAAATTATTTTATTGCAATTATATGCTTGTTCGTTACGCTATCAATTCTTGGTCGTAGTATTTTATTTTCCTTTTTTAAAGGTGGTCCTTGGGTTATTTTTTTGTAATTTTGGAAACCAGAATATTTAGAAAATCATATAAGGTTTGTACCCTATGAGTCTAACATAATGGTCTAGCTTTGGGTCGGATTTTATCAGCTCTCTCAATTTAATTACCCTTCTTTTCTATTTTTCACATCTGTCAATTTCAATCTAAAATTCAATTTATTCTTTCTCGTTATTTCATTTCCTTTCATTACGAGCATTTTTTCCGGTAAATTTAAGTATCCTATGCTATAGGTCGGTTTTTGAACTTTGTTCCTTGCTAGGTGACCTGTATTTGTATCTCATTTATTAGGATTTATTTTACCTAATTTCTTCATAATTAATTTCAATGGAATTATTTTCTTATTAAATTCACCTGGACATTTAATTTACTCGTTATTCTTTCTTTACCTAATTTACTTTTTTTCGAAATTTCTACCAGCAGTTAAATTGTTTAGAATCAGATTTTTGTTTGTAATTTTGCCATTTCATAATTGAACTTTGGTTGGACACGTGCGTTTAATTAATTAACAATTAATTATTTTTCATTCTGGTCATTTAGGCACTTGATTAATTTTACCTTTTTTGTTGGGGCCTTTAAGCTTATTCAAACTACAATTTAAGCTACATTTGATTACATTTTGATACATTTGATTGGTTTGTACCCTATGAGTCTAACAACAGGACCTACACAAACAGAAGAATAGAGTTAAATAGTAAAGGTTAAAACATAAGTGGGATGTAGTATTATCACTCATCACTTAAGAATTAAAGCAAGTTTGTGCCTTCCTAAGAAAGTGGTGCCTTTCGCTAATCCAAAATGAATAAGTGCAATATTGAACTGCCGCATTGCGTGAGCTATTACTTTTTATGTTATGAATGATATACGATGCATTATCACCTGCTTCGATGTGTTTTTATACCCTTAAGCTTGAAGTAAAAAGTTAATTTATAGAATATTTAAAAGTTTTATCGTGTTGGTTCCGCGGCTTGAGATAAATCTATAATATCTTCCTGAGGGGACCGCGTTAGAGATTTTGTTAATTCCGAAAATTCGAACCTATTACATGGATTATCGCCAAGGGACCTATTACAGGGATTATTGGATGGGAGTTATGTATTTGCAAGTGACTCTTATTATAAACAGTTTGCTAGAGAATGATCCCTGAAATGGGTTTCTTTTAGTCAGGATTAACAAAATCTCTGTCGCAGTTTCCTCCGACGGTGTAGAATTTTGTTATTATTTCATAAGTTCATGAGTGAGTTAGTTTATTTAGTTTATTCAATGAAGAGTTAAAAGGTTTTATAGTTTTCTTTTTACAATATAAAACTCTTTCAAGTATAAAGTGCAAATTATACTCTAAGTAGTGGGTCTTTAGTTCCTCTCTTACATCATAAACGATAATTTGATTAACAAGGAAAAGAGCTCAATTTATTGGGGGTATTTGAATTATAGTTTGTGGGAAATTGCTTTAACCCTAGAACGCTAACCATATTTTTTAACCTCTTAAGGCTAACCTTGAGTCATATTGACTCCCTAATCTATTATACCCAGTTTTATTAAAATATAAAGGCCTAATATGTACAATATTTTTTTAACACGTTTTAGTGCTAGTTGATGGGACACTTGGGTGCTTTGTTTGCCACAAAAAAAAAATGTTTTCCTTTTAATTCCGGTTTTTCAAACTGCACTACTATTACATAACCGGTATTGTTATCTACCGGAGTGGTTTTATTTACTTTATTTTATGTAGCTTTTTTCTTTCCTTTCCTTTGGTTTTTCTATTTCGTAAATTGCTTCAATTAATTTATTATTTTCCTCATCATCGCTGATAGGACCAAAAAAGGCATTTTCTATATTCAAATCAGGGTCCAAATCACAACCGTCACCATTATTGTCGAATACGCTCTTTTTCATAATCGGTATCTGAATCGGTCACTTCCTTCATCAAGCGATAAATGTCGTTTGGATCATTGTATTTTTTCTCCATTATTTGACTATATTCATATTCTATTAACTTTATATAATTTAGACATATAAAGACAAAAAAATATAACAATTTATACTTATAAATGAATAAATTACAATTATATTAGCTTTAATTTAAAATAATTATTGAATTAAAAGTTATATAATATCTAATTTATAAGATTTGAAATGACCAAATAAACAATAACACGACATACTATTCTAAAAAATACTATTCTGCGTCAAAATGACAAAAAATTTACGTGTAAGACTAAACAGGAGTCAAAATGACTCCGTGACTGCAGAAAAACAAACGATATGTCCTCTTTAGAATCTGAATGTGGAACTGATAGAAGTGTAGAAGGGTCATTCAAGGGTGGGAGATAGCATAGCTGAGATGTGGGAGTTCTGTGTTTTACAGACACCGTGCATTCGTAGTTTAAAAAAAAATGGGAGTCATTTTGACTCCAGGTTAGCTTTCTAGGGTTAAGATAGGTTTAAAGTGCTTAAAGACGCACTAATTTCACACTATTGTTACATTAATAATTGATTAACTCTTGGCCATAGTTTGTAAAACGAACTTTGCCTAAATTTCTAGTAGAGTGAACTATGAAACTTAGTTTTACTTGCTAAATAATTCTGGTAAAATACGTATCAGTTAACAAACCTTTAATCTGTTAGTAATTCCGTAAGATGGTTTTAATATAACAATTCTACAAAAAATAAATATATTTTGTTAAAAATTTTAACAATTTTATTACTATTAACTATTACTATAAAAAATCTGAAATCGTACTAGATTAAATTCTGGAAATATCTGGTAATTAACACAGAAAAAGAGATTGATCGATTAGAATTAAAATTAATTACTGTGCTAGGGATCTTTGTTGCTGATTAATTAATTTAATCATAAATAGCCTAAAACCAAGGGTCAAACAACAACAATCTGGTGATGTTTCAGGTCTCAAAGTGAGACATTTTTTACATTGATTAGAGAAAGAAGTAAAATATTAATAGTAAATTAGAAAGTAATAAAAATATTAATAGTAAAATATTAACTATACTATAGAAAGTAATAAAATATTAGTAGTAAAATATTAACTGTACTATAGAAAGTAATAAAATTATTAATAGTAAAATATTAAATGTACTATAGAAAGTAATAAAATATTAAGTGCCAGTATTTATAGGAATAGTATTTAGTGAGTAGAAGTAAGAAGTAGAATAGTGACAATATATTATTGCAGTATGTAGTTAGAGACTTAAGCAGTGTAGTAGGGCGTTATATATATATATATATATATATATATATATATATATATATATATATATATATATATATATATATATATATATTATATATATATATATTCACTAAATTTATATTCATACTATTAGTAAGTATCAGTAATAATAAGTTCTTGAGAATAAAATAAATCATTCAGATTTGAAATAATATGTCATTACTTATTGTCTCCTTGTTGAATTATTACATTTAATTTTAGAATAGACCAATATTAAATAATTGGTGCTATATTTATTTTTAATAAATCGAATCACTCAAAAACAACATTTTTAGAATTTTCTCATGTCCTAATTGAATTATGAAAATATCAAGATATGGAAAATAAGAAATGTAACTGTATTGAATAAAGATATAAGTCAACATTAAAATGAAAAAAATGAATCAATTCATTGGAATAAAAGCTGTTATTGTTAAATTCTTAGCATTCCTCATGAATGGACGTGATATGAAACTTAAAAAACTGTTTTCATCTTGCAATTTCCCTTCGTTTTTTCACTACATTCTTTCAAATAAACGGTAGGGGAAAAATGCTAATTTGTTTCTTAAATTATCTAGAGTGGAAAGGAATTTAATTCAGTACTGGTACCCCAGACAGGGCGTCACGTACAATACTTCACTTAAAAAAGTAAACAATCCTTTAACTAAATGCAATTAATTTACTGTAACACTGTTAAACAAGACTTGAAAAGCTCATTATTCGTGAAATACGCTTACTTACAAGAAATGTTGGATTAATTGCGCTATAAATAACTGATTTTTAATAAATGAATACTTAATAATAGTATGTAAGAAGTATATATGTATTTAATTCAATGTAATATTTTTTAAATAAATTATAGTTACTATAGATTGCAGTGACTGTATTTTACGTGGGCCTTTTGTTTGCACTTTTTTGATTTTGGAGTTTTATTTTATAGTTACAAATTTTCTCAAATTAAAATTATTATAAATAATTAAATTCTATAATATAAACAATTTTTTTTTTTAGGGATGTGACATATATAAGATCAAAATGAAAATTTGGTAGAAGATTAAGAGCGCCAGTGGAGTAGATATCAATAGAATAATGAAAAACTGGAAAGCCTCTCCACACAATATTTGGTACTTCTTTAGATTGTTACTCTCCTATGATTTTTTATTACTACGTTTTTATTAGCTTGCTTTCTTGTTTGTTTGTTTGTCCAGTACAAATCTTGCAATCGATTTTTAACTAACTTCCCGAGTAGCTAGACATTTGAAACTTTTAAAATAGCTCAAAACACGATGACAATGCATTATTTTAATACTTTTAGCCACATTTCAGCAGAATTTAATTGGGTTTCAGCAAATTTTGCTGTATGGAAAGTTATTTCGGAAAAAATCCGCAAGTTATTTTATTTGTTTTGACCCATCCATCATTATTTTGAAGGGTTTCAAATTTATGATTTACGATAGAAAATTTAAAAACGTAGTATAGAAAAAGTTCTTTTTATCTTGTAATATTTAGAATGTATACGACTTTGACTAAATAACTATTAAGACAAAGGGATTTTTTGTACCATGTACTTTCGGACTAAGGAATATCAAACTTCTGTTTTTATAAAGGAAGTAACATTCTAAAAAAAGAATATTGCGTACACCTTCTTTAGATTGTAACTCCTCTCTGTTTTTTATAAGGGGAGTAACTTTCTAAAGAAGGGCTGAAAAAGGTTTCTATGCGAGTTCTTTATGTACCGCATTAGGGGAAGGCGGGGCAAAGTGGCCAGGGGAGGAAAAGTGGCCATCCTCAGTTTTATGGTAAAGTGCTGCTGTTAATTGGAGATTACAGCAACCTTTCATAGACAACTATAGCAGTCTTCAAACATCGTTTAAACTTTTAACCACGTGTTTTTTGTGAAGTTATTATCCGTTTTCTACTTTCACACCTCTCTGATGTATGCTAAGTGTTTATTTATATTATTTAGTATTATTATAGTAATAAACATTATGATTTTTAAAAAAAGTGTTAAAATGTAGTGATAACTTGTCTACAAAACCATGTTTAAAAGGTCATATAGTTCCGTCTGGTTAATGAATGAGTTATGACAACTTATGGATCATGGCGTCAAACGGGGCAAAGTGGCCAGGCATGGCAACTTTGCTCCATAGCTACTATTTGTTTATGTTTTTTTTATTTATTGTTTTTTATTTATTTATTGTTTTTTTTTTTTTTTTTTTTTTTTTTCTACACACCTAAAGTATGCTAATTTATTATTTTTATAGATATTTACTGTGGATGAAGTTAAATAACTACATATTACGAACATATTGTTGTGGCCACTTTGCCCCCTTGTGTGGGGCAAAGTGGCCATTTGGATACTATTTGAAAATTAATCAATTTGGTTTCTTTAAATAATTTTAAATTAAATGAAAAAATACATGATATGAGAGGATGTTGAAGTATACAATCACAAAGTTTTAAAGCTCTAGGCCGATTATAAGTTCGCTTAAACAATCAGCAAACCTTAGCATGGCCACTTTACCCCCATCTTCCCCTACTAGTTAGTTTAGTTTCAATCTACAAATACTTTTTACCCTCAATATATCTCAAAGGATAACCATTGTCAATTTATTGCTTTAAGTCAATAACAAATAATAAACAAAAGTTTTGATCTTTTTCCATCAGCATTTTTAAACCTTTATAGACATACTGGTTTTCTTGAGTTTAAGCTCTAATGATGACCATTTTTGGTTGACAGCAGACTTAGTAAAGTAAACTGTTAGTGGAACCTGGTTTTTACCCTATGAAAAAGTTTATTCTTATTTGTTTTTTATTTATTTACTTTCATAAAATATAAGTTGAAAGAACCATGATATATACAAAAAATAGTGGTAGTTATAGAAACAAACCTAAATTATATTTATTAAATATATTTTGTCATATATGACATAAAAATACTCCTGTTCACATGATAAAAACTCAAAAGAAAACAAGCTAACAATAAAACAAAGTATCAAGTAAAATAGCTAACACATAATCTGTCAACTAATAAACAAGTAAGCAAGCTATCATTTAATCAAAGTAACAAAGTAAACAAGCTAACAACATAATCAGTCAAATAATAAACAAGTAAGCAAGCTAACAATTAATCATAGTAACAAGAAAACATGCTAACAACATAATCAGTCAAATAATAAACAAGTAAGCAAGCATAAAACAAGTATCAAGTAAAATAGCTAACAACATAATCTGTCAACTAATAAACAAGTATGCAAGCTAACATTTATACAAAGTAATAATGTAAACAAGCTAACAACATAATCAGTCAAATAATAAACAAGTAATCAAGCATAAAACAAAGTAACAAGTAAACAAGCTAACAAAATAATCAGTCAACTAATAAACAAAACGCTAACCATAAAACAATGTCACAAGAAAAGTAGCTGGTAAACAAATGAACAAGATAACTTGTGAAGAAGCTGACAGGTAAACATGTTCACAAGTAAATAAGCCAACGAGTAAACTATCAAATGAGTAGCAAGGTAAAAATAAAAAATATATAACAAGGTAGTTGATCGGGGCGAAAAAGTCATGGTAATATATATACTTTGGCAACTGATTATAATTTATATATTTTATTTCATTAAATCAAATGCATGCTTACACATATGAAACAATGTGCGTTTGAGGTGTTGGTAACACCTTTAGTAATCCACACCCACAAATCAATTGTTAAATATATTTATAACAAAAATATTATCAATTGACACTTATTGATTTATAATTTAATCATATATGATTTATAATCATTATAAAACACATATAGTCAACAAACACGCACTATATACTCGGAAATATAAATACTTATTTAGATATATCTACTTAATATCATAAGCTTTTATATAAAAGTTAATATGAAAAAAAAAAAAAGTTTTCAAGTTTATTGATTGTTTATGATACAATGAAAAATGGGGAATTTATAAAGAATAATAGACTTTTTTAGTAATAACTAAATACCTAATTGACATTTTGAATATGCTCTATATGATTTGTATTATTAGTTTAATTCATGGTCAACTAATCAAATCTGCAATCGATTCTAGTCCTTTGTATCTTGACTGTTTAACATTCTAGGTAACGATTCTATTAATGAACATCTAATATTTACAAGTGAACAATTGGATTTGACTTCTACATGACATACTTGTCAAACAAGACAAGTAGAATTTGAACAAGTTAAAAGTTATAACTTTGGCATTTGTACTATTCATTCATTAGTAATAAAATGTTAACTTATACTGATATACCTATCCTTTAATTGGTTAACCAGGAAGTTATAAGTTCATGGCAGTTATACTTTTAGATATATTAATTCCGTAATTATTTTATCTCTCTAGTTGTTAATGTGCACTTTCAAAACCGATGTCTTTGAGATAGATAACTATAAGGAAATCGCTTTTTTAAAGGGCTCTGGACAAATGACTGAGTTCTACTGCTTTCAAAGAACTTCCATACGTGTCTATTTTTATAATTTTTGTTACACGATTTTATTTAACTTTACTTGTTTGTGAAGTACGATTTTTTGTAATCAATTTTTAATCTATTTATACCTTTCGACTACATAGATAGCTGAAGATTTCATAGTTTATGTTTTTCCGTTGACAGTATAAGTTATTAATATATCTAAAGTGTTTTTCTTTTTCAGAAATCACTTTTTCTTTTACTTTCCTATTAACGACATTATTATGACAATACAGGACAACATTATGTTAATATAGGACAGGTGATTACCCACTTTACGCACTAATTCTGGCCGTCTGAGTGAATTTTTTAACTATCTGTGAATCGAAGCGTCACCAGCATATTGTTAAAAAGGTTTTATTGTGATAGCCTCCATTCTTAATATTTAAAGATCATTATCACTAAATTTGTTTTAGAACGAAGTTCCTTATGGCACGTTACAGTGTCTGTAGGCCGGGTAAATCCGAAAGCTAGTGAATCCGAAAAAACGACCGGCACAAAACCAACCATAACGAATTCGACCAATGACGATAACTTGAGTAAAAGATGACCGAGTTAGTTGAAATTTGGTTCACAGGTTCATTTTACCAATGCCCAGGATAAGTTTATTGGACAACGTTATCCGCTCAGACGTTCACGCACAACACTCGCGTAAACGTAAACTTCAAATGTAAAATTGGAATTTTAGGACGGGAAAAAATTCTAACTTCATCTATTCAATGAGACAGACAACTTTTTTAAAAAAATTATTTTTTAGTAAATCTAACACCAACACCGCTATGAAGGGATAAAGATCGCTTAATTCATTAAAGCTGGCCTAAATATTTAAAATAGAGAAAACAACGTTTTTACCGATATCTTATGTCCTAACGTAGCGATTTTAATAAAACTTCATACACATCGACTAAAGTACAATAAAAACAGGCATGTGAAATTTCAACCTTATACACGTAGAAGTTTTTGCGTAATGAAGTGGTATATTTTATAATATTTATATTAGTTGGCCGGGTGGGTAGAGAACAGTCCTATTTCCTACCTACTACAACCATATTTTTTAAGTATAAACTTTTTTCTCAATAATTAATACATATTAATTGCAAGACGCTTACTTCAATGATAAAAATAATGGTGTTTTATTTACAACACAAAACTGGTGGTTATTATTTTTTACAAAATTGTTAAAATAACTTTAAATTGGTAAATAACTTTGGTTCTACTCAATTTTTTTTCGATGAAACTGAGCCTACAAATTGCGCAACATGTTTCCTCTGAAAAAAAATTAATCGATATCGTTTAGCCAGTTTTGCGCCTATATAAAGTTTGACTGGGGCGACAGACACACATACACACATACCCGCATACACACATACACGAAAAGAGTTAAGGCCAGATTCGGTTTTCAGAATGTATATAAAATGAAAAAGTATCCAAAAAAAGTTCAATTCAGACCAATGTATAGACAAAACTTTAATGTTATATATTATATATATTGGTGGTTCAAATTCCGTATAAAGTTATACATTTTTTTACTAATTATCACATCGATTAGATTTTAAGTGTGTGACTGTTGATGTTAGTGTTGATTGTGTTGTTGTAAGAGTGTAACTGTAAGTGATTGTAATTTGAGATTGTAAGTGTGTGATTGTGGTTATAAAGTGGCTGTAATTACACAAGGTTGTGTTAATAAAGACGTACAACCAAACGGTAAACATTTTCGATCTTAACAACTCATATTTGAACTTTTGAGAAAGTTAGTTTGAGTGAATGTACTGAATTTTGCTAAAAACTTACATTTAGAAAACCCTTCTCAAATGTTATATAACAGTTTTCATATCTTTATGTAACTTTTTTTTATGCATGACCTAGCCTCCGTTCGATCTAAATCCTTTCAGAACTCCATATCCTACCATCCCAACCCTTTAGTTAAAATTCAACCCTTTCTATTCATTCCACAAAACCCTCCTCGACGCATTAAAAAGGCAGTGGCCGTGTGACTTATTAAGCAATTTACTTTTGAAAAATTCAAATCGCTTAATATTATTAGAATTACCAATTGTTAATTTCTCATAATATCACGTCTACGGGTCATTGTAAAACATGATGTATATACCTATTTTGCTTATAAATTTAGTTAAAATATTCGATTAAATTAAATTTAAAAAAATCTACATTAAAGTTTATTAAAATGATGTTATAATTATAAAGATGAAAAAGAATCTGAAATTATTTAAAATCTGTTTAATTAAAAAATCAAAATATGTAATATATGTTTATGAAATTTAATTAAAAACTTATTTATTTTTCTTGAAGTTAGAGTAAAATACTTTTGAATCCAATATATGAAGATTATTAATTATATTAGAATAATTTTTAATTTAAATTGAAAGGTAAAAATCAATTGTTCAAAAAATTTATATAACGTGGTATTGGCCAATTAATCAAAGAAAAGTTAGGATTTAAGTATCTCTTAAAAATGTTATATGCGATATTCTCAACACTAAACTCTATATCAACTGCCATTTCAGTCATGTTTTCGCCAACTTGAAATAGAAATGCTGTGTATTCAAAATCACCATTTTAAAGCTTTTCAACTTTTCATTTTAAATTATCCACGTTCTTGGGTTTTTGAAATATAAATGCTCAAAATTTTTCCAATTTATAAAAAAAAAAAAAAAAAAAAAAAAATATATATATATATATATATATATATATATATATATATATATATATATATATATATATATATATATATGTGAGACTCACGCATTTGTAGTGTAACTTAAAATCTAGAAACAGTTGATTTTATGTTCCCTCCTACATATTAATGTAATATAATTATATAAATATTCATATATATATATATATATATATATATATATATATATATATATATATATATATATATATATATATATAATTCAGAGTTTAAATCGTTCCTAGAAGAAGCGCGTAACTCTATTTTACTCTTATATTAAATCAAATTGCTCTACTTATATGCTATATTTATTGAAATGAGGATTTGTAGGTTCCAAGATAAAGAAAACAAATAAGATTGTTATTACTTAGATTTAATTGCCAATAAAATAGCACAATAAACCTTATTTAAGTAATGCATATTATATAAATAATTTATTAAATACGCAACATACATATTTATAAACAAGAGTTTACAATGCCGCCACTGTCAGATAACTTCTCAAAGAAACATAATTTCAATTAATAAAATATTTTCATAAAATATTAGTGAATAATGAAGAAAAAACATAAAAACAACATTTATATAATATATTATATATATAAAGTGGCTAATCAGCTGATCGGGTTATCAAAATGTTTGGGCACTTCCAGACCACCTAGAGACTCTAGGTTTTTTGCGTTTGGTCCCGAATCGGCCCAAACCGACTAGAAAAATCTGAAAAGTCGAAAACAATTATTTTTACCCCCCTTAAAAAAAATAAAAACGGGGGACGCGAATTAAAGGGTTTCTTCGAAGGGCTATAGCGGCTAAACAGTAAGTCGTATCGAAAAGCGGATAGCACCAACGGTAACTGATTTTAAAAGATCTACAATTTTGGTTCTATGACTTTTTGTCGTACGACCATCGGTTCTACCTTAAATCGAGTAAATTTGGTCTTTTTTGGTCAAATTTTGACTTTTAGCTCTCATGGCGTCCGGGATTATTGGCCGATTTAATTTTCGATTGGGGTATTTAAACCCCACACTAATGCTCTTTAAAACGAGTATTTATTTTTCAAATTATCTGTCTTTTTTGCCGAGAAAAACGAATATATATAGAGAAAACACGAATTTAAAATACCGTAAATAACGTCATGTATATGTTTATTTTAATAAATAATACTTTTTATAAGGTTATGTTTATGGTTATGTTATTGTTAAAAACAAGAATAAATAAATATAAACAAATATTGAATAATAAAGTATGTTGTTCGCTAGGTAAAAGATAATAAATACATTAGTTTCCTCGAAAACACACTTTGTAAACAAATGCCCCCTCTCTTTCTCCGTCAGTCTCCCTGACCAGTCTTACGTGTCCAGCCGTGGTGTGCACTTCTACTCCCCAGATCTTTTGTTATACTACCGACATTTATTAAGGTATAATTTTATTCTTATTTATTTAATTGTTTTTATTACCATATTATTGTAACTAGAATTGTTTTTAATAGGTTGTTAAATTCTATATTAAGAAAATGTTTTAATTTATTTAAATGAATATTTTAGTTTATTTAAATGAATTATTTACATTATTTTAATGAATATTTTACTTTATTTAAATGTATGTTTTATTTTATTTAAATGAATGTTTGTTTATTTAAATGATTTTTTTTACTTTATTTAAATGATTTTTTATGTTTATTTAAATGATTTTTTTTACTTTATTTAAATAAATGTTTTACTTTTTTATTGAGTCGAAACGTCTCTTCACTAATAAAATAATTTCTGAGTTTAGTATCTTCTTACAACTCACCGTCCATCATAACTACGTATAATAAATATTTTACTTTTTTTTTAATTGGTTTATCATCATATTATTATTACTAGAATGAACTGATTTATAGTTTGTTAAATTCTATATTAAGTTGGTATATTTCAGTTTATTTATATGAATGTTTTACTTTATTTAAATGAATGTTTAAGTTTATTTAGGGCAATTTATAGTTTAGTTGTGTGTATGGCAAATTATTTCGACGACATTGTTTTCATTTTTATATATGATGTAGCTAAATTTATATATAGAATTATTATTTCTCCTTGACTTTAACTACTTATGTTTCAATTAATCTCGAGTACTAATAAATAATCAAATAAATTGACAAAGGTTCTATGTTTATTTTTATTATTCTGTAATTTAACTAATCAAATATAATGAAATTTATTTCATGACAGGGCCTACAGTTTACTCTAATATATTAACACAGTGACACAGCCAGCGATTCCTAGCATGAACCTCACGGTTACGACCATCGATTCTACTGCTTTTTCTCAAAAAAAATTACCGCTTTCCAACTATATAAATCATATTGGATGTTGTCAACCAAAATTTCGGGTCAAATTTTCCAGCCTAAATTTGATCCTTTTGAAATTCATTTTCCCCAAAAATGAACCAACTTCAAAGAAAATTTGTATATATACGCTTTATTTAACATCAGAAAAAATAATGTGGAAGAATTTTTGAAAAAATAAAGAATTAAATATTTCTTATACACGTAACACATATATTAGATATAAGGTTATTTTAGGTTGTAACCTTCTGCAGGATATTTTAATATTTTTTTAAATTACATAAATGTATGTGTCACTCAATATATGATTTGGGTCAGAAAATTGTTTTCATTACCTATCGGTGTAAACATTAATTAGCTGTAATTAATTAATTAGAGATTTATATTTGAGTTTGATCCATGTTGGAAAGTACTTATAGCGTGCTTATGTGAGATCTTCGTAAAATTTTGAAAATATAGATTATTATTTGCATATTTCTGTATAGTGTAAAAGTAAATGTGTTTGATTGTAGAGTAGTAAATATTTTTATTTTACACGTTTTAGTTTATTTAGCAAAATAAAGAATAAAGTAACCTAAAAATTAAAGATGGTGGCTCAATCTTAAAAAGAGTGAGACATTTTTTTAATAAGTGGCGAATTAACACCTCTCATGGAGTTGCATATGTAACAGATTTAAATGACCTTATTGATTTCGTGTATCCTCCCCTGAATCCTCCCTGTATCCTTTCCTGAAGTTCTTTTTAATAGTGAGCAAGCAGCCAATGAGCGATATTAGTAGGCACAAATGAAATAAGTAAATAAATATTAGAAAATTAAATGGATCACAAAGTGTATGTTACAGTTCGGATACAGAAGTTGATAGTGAAATTAACCCTGGGGAGGGGGGGGGGGGGGGTCAATACATAGATGTGTCAATATTGAATTGTGTAAGCCATTCAGGTTTACCAGATCATAGGTTAACTTTTAAAGAGGGTGCAGATGTCATATTAATGAGAAATTTAAATTCCACTGATCAATTCATTAGTTAATGGAAAGAAACTATTATAGTTAAGATATCTAAATATTTTTTTCAAGTAGTAGACAGTCTTCGGAGAAACAATATTAATTCCAAGAATAACTTTAAATTTTAAGTTGGAAATAGAGGTGTGGAAACTATGCGTAGACAGTTCCCTCTGAAAGCAGCTTACTCGATGACAATAAATAAATCCCAGAGTCAAAAATTATCTTTAGTTGGTGTCGATCTCAAAGTTTGTAGTATTATATTTGATGAAATGGCCTTCTCAATTAACCAATATGATAGTAATAGGTATAATATAGTAATAATACAGCCACTGATTGAAAATTAAAGATGGTTGCTCAATCTTAAGAAAGAGGAAGAAATTTTATACGAAGTGACGTATTAATACCTCCTAATGGAATTGCATATGTAACAGATTTAAATGACCTTATTGATTTCGTGTATCCTCCTGAAGTACTTTTTAATAGCGAGCAATATCTCCAATATTTTAAGGTATATCTCTAATATGTATCTTAATATTTTTTTCAAGTTAAAAACCCATCTTTGTTATATATTATCAGAGTTCATTAGAAATAAATCCCAGGGTCAAACATTATCTTTTATTGGTGTGGATCTCAGAAAAATGTTTTTAGCGCCGGCCAATTTTACGTCATAGTAAGAAAAAGCTTCTTCAATCAAGTTTTGGTACCATGTGAGAGGGTTAAAGAAGGAATTGCTTAAACACGCAACATTCTGTACTATCCATTACTACATAGTTAAAGTATTTTGTGTAATTATATTATATTTTTGGGTGTGGCCTAGCTATATGTTTCCTCCGGTTGGCGAGGAAATTCCCATTAAGGGAGGCGGAGTTAAATTTTTTCCTTATTTTATAATCATTTTGGAAAAAGTCCTGCGATATTGTGGGAGGACCCATTTTCAATTAATTTATTCTATTTTAATATTTAAGCCATTTTCATTATCTATATTAAGCTAAACAAATAATGTAGTCTAAAGTATTAAATTCGATGAAATGGCCTACTCAATTAACCAATATGATAGTAATAGATATAAAATAGTAATAATATAGCCACTGATTGCAAGCATGAACCCCGCGCGAAGCGTGGGGCGAATGCTTGTTAATTATTAAAATGTATATAATAATGCGGTTATATAACAATTCTGTGTAACAAGTAACCATCATCGACGGTTTGCGCGTTTGATCATTGACTCAGAGGTCGGTAGTTCGAGACTCGTCTAGAAGATAGATTTGTTTACAGGTAAATCAACTGCAATTTCAAAAACTTGTAATTTCGTTAGTTACATTTCAAAAATATTTCATTTGGACGAGTCTCGAAACGCAAACTTCGTTTCACGATGTCGTTTCATCCTACCCAATTTACTCTACTGCGGCTAAAGAAGTTTCACTTAAAAAAAACATCAAATATTTTTTTATTTTCGAACGGCTTTAAAACGGATTGAATAGAATCTTTGAAATATAAACTATATTATTTCCCATAGAAAAAAACCTATCTTTAAAATGGTGCATACCACAATGCTCTAGCTATATCTACTATGGTTTGAGTTATAAAATATTTTTAAAGATAAAGTAGATAATTTTTCGAAATTAAATTTAAGACTATAACTCCTGAACGGGTTGGTTAAAAGTCATATTCTATATGCCAACTTTTAGGTGAAGTATTACCTCCCTAAAATATTGACATCTGAGTGCAGAATACCCTATTTAGTAATAGTTATAACAACTACAAAAAATGAATATTTTAATATTACAAGCCTACAATATTTTATTCTGTTTCGATGTTTTATTTTTTTTAAATTTTGCAATTTAAATATACCCAAAATAAAATTCAGGACTCATCTATCTGAATGAAAACTTGAATTCGAAAAAAAAAGTTTGTGCATGTTTAATCATATACATATTTATAGAAGGGAATAGAGTTCTGTCAAAAAAAAATAAATAAAAGAAAAGAGCTACCCACGGAACCCTAGTAAATTTCCAAAGAAAAGGACCAACCTCAAAGTTTAACAACGTTCAACTTTATTGCGTACTCCCACAGCTTTTAAAATAAGAAAAAAGGGAAGTCGCTTTGTTCTAAAATAATAAATGTAGGAATTTAAATTGGTAATTTGTGGAATGAAGTGTTTTATGTTCTGCATGGTAATCATTCTGAAAGATTTTATATCTTAGAATTTAAAAAAGTTTTACCAGAAATCTATTGTAGATTTTAGGGAAAATATTTAGTTTAATGTCTGTCTGTCGGTTTAAAATTTTAAAGAACCACCATATCTTAAAAAACTACTTGGCTGATTTTAATGTAATTCGATAAGGCATCTCATTTGCCCAATTTTAGTCCCATGTAATCTTCAACCTTCTCGGCCTTTTGCCTGGGCCCTGCAGCATGGGAAAGGGGCACCAATTATTGGAACGAAGTTCCTTATGGCACGTTCTGGAGCCCTGGAGTGAATCCGAAAAAAACGACCAAAATCACCCTCACAAAATAACCGTCACAAAATCACCGTCACGCAAAATCCGTCACGAAATCTACAGATGACGATAACTTGAGTAAAAGCTCGCCGAGTTAAATTAAATTTGGTGCACATATTCATTTTACCAATGCCCAGGCTGAGTTCGTCGGAAAATATTATCCGCCCAAGCGTTCACACGCAACGCTCGCGTAAACGTAAGCTTTAAAAGACGGGAAAGAGTTATTAAGAAATCTTCTAGAAGAAGATTATGTTAAGAAGATTACATAAGAAGATTATGTTACTTGACTTGTTTTGATTATTTTTGTTATATATCTCAAAAATGTCACTTTGTTTTGTAAATAAATAAAATATAATCCTGTAAAATTTCACCCTGATACAAGCAGAAGCTGTAGAGTAGGGAAGAGATAAATTTTATATTTTTTTAAATTAATTGGCCGGGTAGGTATAAAACAGTCCTATTTCAATCCAAACTCCTTTAACAAACATACTCTTTCACTATAAACTCATCATGATCAACTTTTTTCTTAAATTCTATATATATTTATAGTAAGACGCTTGCTTTAATTATACAAATAATGATTTTCTTTTAATTTTGCCTTAACTCTGCTAGGTAGAAACAGTTCGTTACTTTTAATTTTGTCTCTTTTCTAACTCCGCCAGGTATAAGTAGTTGGCAATGTATACGTACTTAGCAGAGTGATTTTATAATTTATATTTAATGAATAATGTAAGGAACTTCGTTCCTACCGGGTGTCCCGCGACACCACACGTATTTTTTTTTTTTTTTTTTTTTTTTTTTGCTTCCGAGCTTACCGAAGTTAACGGAAGCTTTGTGATCGATCTGTAAAACGAAAAATTGTTGTGTCTTCAATTTAAAAAAATCCATGAGAGGACATCCATTTCAGTATCAGGGAACATTTTTGGTCTCATGTCTTCCTGCCAGTCTATATAGTATTCAAATTTTGCTTAACACTATTAGTCCTATTTTGAAGAAATGTAGATGGTAGGTCATAATCAGCCCATCAGGATGCATTTTTGGTCCCGTGTCTGTCCACATATCTTAAAATTTAGACGTCCAATTTTAATGAAAATTCTATGGTAGGTCATAATTAGCCCATTGTTGGTCTCATATAAGTTTCAACCTCCTGCGCCCATTTTTTTTGTTTTTTGCACATGCACACAAGCAAACTTTTATTTTCCCATGTATCTTCAAAATGACTCATCTGATTTTTAAGAAAATTGGATGGTTTGTCGAAAGTAGCCCACAGATTAATTTCAACCGTCTGCGCATTCTAAACTTTTATTCATGTAAACAATAAACACAATTTTTACAAATTTTAAAAAGGAGAAAATTATTAGATAAATTAGACATTATTGGATTGTAAAAGCATAAAGTTTTAAAGTACGTGGTAGGATTCGAGGAATGCCACACTAATTGCCAGCATTTTTTAAAAGGTTCACATTCGATTTTGAAGAAAAACTAAAAGTTTGTCAAAAGTGACCCCACTGATTGTCAGTACCAATTTTAACCGTCAGCGAACTTTTCTAACATAGTAGGGCTCGTCCTATAAATTGGTGATTAATAAAATTGGTATAAAAGTGCGGGGTGGTAAGTCACATGCGCGTCGTAAGTCTATAGCACCAACTATAATAGTATAACTTAGTTATTTTATATTTAACTATTATATTATTTCAAATATGCTATAAACTAGCTTTAAAGCAAAAACAAATTATTATTAATCAATATAAGTTTACTACAACAGGTGTTTCAATTATATGTTTAATGGTACGCACATTTTAATTATGTCACACGTGATTGTAAAAATATTTGTATCAAAAAGCACTTGGCCCAAGTAAAAAAAACTAACAGAAAAAGAATAAAAGATTATAAAAATATTTATAATAAAAAAAATTATTTAAATATAAAAACCTTGAACTGGAAAAATATAAATTCTTCTGATGAAACTATTAAAGAACAGGTGTATATAAAAATTTAATAATAGAGAATATCGAGAGAGAAAAAAAATCATACGTACCTTTTAAATACAAATTAACTTAATTTACTATAAATTTTTCTCTCGTATTATTCACGGAAATTGGCACAAACAACGTGATTTTTTACATACTATACTGAACAAAATTAATGTGTAAAAATAATCCCTATTAAATTAATTTTGAAAGTAATTATGCTTTTTTGCATTTTTTTATAACTTAATTATTATCAATTAGGTGTCTTTAAACGACGATGTTCGATTATTAACACTTTTTTTGTGAAATATAATAATTCGGTGAGTAAATTAGAGGATTTTTTTCTGTGTAATTATGACTTTGAAGGTAGTATATTTGCATTTTCTTTAAAAATGATGTTGACATACTTATAGGAAGGGTACAAGTGTACTACAATAATTGTCTAATATGTCATATGCATACACTTGTATATTTACGCTTTAAGATCTTTAAAATACCTTTGATTATATGTTTATAATCATTATACAATTATTGGCTGTAAAAGTTGTAGAGGATTGGAGGGGGTTGAACGCGTTTTTTATTTTTATTTTTTTTCTTATTGCTATATATTTATAACCCTTTATTTTTTTTTTTTTTAATTTCTTATTTAAGTATTAGTGTGTTAATGTTTTATACGAGACTAATTTCCATTAAGGATTTTTTGTCGTAGTGTGAGGCGTGGTTGAAGGTAGGGGGGATGCGCAAGTGGTAGAAGTCCTTGCTACTTTAAGAAGCACCTATAGATCCAAGATCACTATATATAAGGAGGATGGGTCGGACACAAAGCAATACAGTCCCCTGCTTGATCTAGTAAGCTTTGGAGGTATAAACATGCAAACTCTGGTAAGTTTCTACACCTGTACAGTTAAACAATATAGTACATGCATAGACAATCTTAAATTTATTTTTAGATATTTTGAAAATAGTAATTTCTTATTTTAAAAAAAATGACAAAATTTGTTATATAATTTTAAATTTAGAAGAATATATATATATATATATATATATATATATATATATATATATATATATATATATATATATATATATATGTTAAATAATTTAAAATTGGAATATTTATTAAATATAGCTATACATACCTCCAATTTCAATTAATTATAAAATTTATTAATATAAATTGAAATACATTGCTAAATTTCAAACTTAAATAATAACAATTTTTTAAATTAGAAGCACAAAATAAATTTAAATTTTATTGTTAGATATTTAATATTTTTAATAGTTAAAATTAAATCTTAAATTTATTTAATTATTTTTTTTATACATATATATATTCAAAAAAATTAGATGCTCTTAGATGTTGTTTATGGAATTTATCTGTCACTATATTTAATTTTCTAATGTTTAGGTAAAAACCTTGATGAACAAAAGATTATGTTATAAACTGTATACTCATTTGGCTCTTCTTCACATTGTTACCCCCTTAAAAAAAGGGAGTAACAATCTAAAGAAGGTGTAAGGGAAAGTTCTTCTTTAGATTGTTACTCCCCTTATGAACACAGAAGTGTGATATTGCTTTGTCCCAAAGTACATTGGACTAAACATCCCTTTGTCTAAATAGTTATTTAGTTAAAGTCATTTATATTCTAAAAAAAGCATAGGTGAATAACAATCTAAAGAAGTGCAACTCATTTTATTACTACTGTCAACAGATATATTTTTGAATTCAAAACTGTTTTAATTTTTGCAAAATTAAAGGGCTAATGTTATAAATTTAGAGCCCCACAAAATGTTACCAATTGAATTTAAAAGCAACTCCAATACATTTTAGATTAGCTTACCTAGTTCTTGTTTATTATACATAGGTACAGTAATTACAAAGTAACATGTTGTTTATGCATTATTTAATTTAATTTTATATTTGTTTGTAAATTTTAAGTAACTTGAGTCCCTTAGCTGTGTTACAAAGAAAATTAGATTTTAAATACTTGTCTTAAAACTTAAAGTGATAAATCCAAAACTTTTTCATTTCGAAGTAAATTTTTATATTTTTCGTGATTCATTTATTTTATATTTTGTAAAGAAGAAAGACGTAATTTCTGACATTTTAGTAGGCATTTTTATTTTTGTATTTTTATAACATATACCAAATCCCTACTATCAGTTAACAACCTAAAAACTACCTAGAACCTATATAGTTAATTTCACCCCAAAGCAACCTACTTTTTTCGCTATTAAAACTTTATATTAGCTTATATATAAATGTAAATTTTATAAACTTATTTTTACTATTTGCTAAATTTAATTTGTATCATTTGAATTCCTAAGCTACCTATTTATACAGACGTGATAAATTTACTTGATTTATCAAATTTCATTTTTTATTTATATCTTATCGAACAAATTCGAAGCCCTTATACATTTTGTTTTTTTTTTAAATTTGATTAAAATTTTACAATTTGATAAAAGTCTTACTTATATCGACTAAATTTAATTTGTTAAATTTATTGTAACTTTTTTTAAACTTATAATTTATTGTTTTACATGGTTTGTATATTTTTTTTTACAAAATTATATACCTTTGTTTAGAATTATTATTAGACAAACTTCAAAGATGCACTTAATTCCAAAACTAGGGAATCTTTTTTGACCAAATTAAACACACATATACGTATTAATATACCATAAAATAAAATTTTACAAAATTATTTTTATTTTTAATGTGCATTATACACTTTTATTTATAACTTTTTTGCATGCTTTTATATTCATTTTTAAATTCACTTGAGTATGAGGTTTAAATTTTGTAATACATTTCTCAATATATTATTTTTTTCGTTTTTAATGTATAAATTGGAAAAAATGAAGTCGTGTTTAGTGGTAATGGACTGATAATATATCGAGTCAGTTCATAGAAATAAAAAAAAAAATTTAGTACTCTAAATACAGTAAGAATTTGTAATTACTTTAACTTCATTTACTTTTACTTTCTATTTTTTAAATTAAATTATAATTATTATTAACAACGGGAGATAGACATTGGTTAGACCGCTATACTGGAAATATAGAGGCCTGTGGTTCAAGTCCCGGCGCAGGAGTCTATTTTTCTCTGTCTATCTCCCGTTTATTAATAATTATAATTTAATTAAAATTAAAATTTAAACTTTCCGTAGTATAAATACTACCAAAAACTTACAAATATATTTTTTTTCTAAAACGGTAATTTGTTTATTAATTAGTGTGTTTTTAAGTATAAAAAGTACAAGTAAATGGTAGTAAAATAAATGGTAGTAAATAGTTCATATAAATGGTAGTCAGACTATAAAAACAAAATGTAAAATAACAATTGGAAGTTATATAAATATTTTAAATTTGAATACCTATAGTATTTTTATTTTGTTTTTTTGTTTTATGCTTTTGATTGTAAAATTTATGAATCTGTTTATATATTCTAGTAGACGACTAATAAAAATTATAGTTACACCACATATAGACATTATTAATCAAAACCTTCAGTAAAAATTCGAACTTTTTCAGACTATAAAATATAAAAATCAACCGTATAACCGTAAATTCAACTGTATCAATCGTAAAATCAATTGTATCAACCGTAGAAAAGTAAAATCAACCGTATCAACAAAAAGAAGCGAGTAAGGAGCTGTGAATACTTTAATTTATCCTATTTGAATACCTAGAATTTTTAATTTGTCATTATTAGTTTATTGCTATGAAATATAAAATAAATAAATTTGTTAAAATTTATTAGTACACGACTTATATCAATAATTTTTACAGTAATAGATGAATTAGAAATCATTGATAAAAACAAAGATGGATTAAATATAATTAATAACTAAAATATAGAAATGGATTTCTTAAAAATATATTTATTAGTTCACGACTAACGACTACTAACATTTATAGTTATACTTTAAATAGTAATAATTAATCCTAACTAAGGATTTACTAACCAGTAATCTTTAACCCTACGTGAGGATTAAATAACGAAAATATATATTGATCCTAATAAGTTATTATAATAAATACTCTTTTGTATGCTATATTCATTCAATTAAATTAAGCATTTAATTTTTATTTTATTTTAATACTGATTCAGACCATTTCCTTGTTTCAAAGTTTAAAAGATATTAATTTTATAATTGGTAAGTTTCTTTGAATTCGATAGCAATTATGTTTCAATTGCATAGAATGCTGATTGAATCAAATTATATATAATTAAAGTCAATCTCTAAAATTGTGTGTTTAAAATCTCATTTCATAACTAATGATCAGTTATTTAATGTGTGTTCTAGATAATTTTCCATCATGAGTTTTAACCAAAAATTATAATTTGATCAATTGTAAAAAAATCTAATTGCAAATACTTAGATTCTAAAATCAAACAAATTTTATACATTAACAAGCTAACGTCAAAGTATTTTTTATTTCTTAATTAATATTAGTTTTACTTTGTTAATTTCTTAATTTGTTGCACTACAAATTAAATTAATTCATTAATACATTTAAAAAGTAATAGAATACAAAATTATTCTTTTTATACAGTAAACGAAAGCATTTTTTTTTTTCTTAATTTAAAATTATTCTTTTCCTCAATTTTTCTTAGATATACATAACAGAAAATCAAAATTATATAACTAGTTTACTATTTGACTTAAGTAATTATATTATTATAAATTTTCTTCTACAAAAGTCTTATATTTTTCATAATATTATATTTTATTATAAACTAAAAATTTTAAATAACCATTTTAAGGGTAAAACTAGATAATCTAAAAATACCAATTAGTTATAACTATCAAAAGTAGTTTTTACATTAAAAAAAGATATATTTATAATTCAATAAAATAAATCATTTTTAGATAATTTACGATCCTTAAAGCTATGATAAAAAGATTAAAATCAATTTAATAGGCCTAATTATAAAAATCTTGATCCACTTTTTATCTTTTCCATCAAAATATGACTAATGTATCACAGGTGTTCATTTACCTATGGACAAGTGTAAGGTCACCTATTCAAGGCTAGAATATCAGGTAGTTTTTTTAGATTCCCACAAACCTGTATCGGCATCCAAATAATTACTGTCAAAAATTTAAGGACGCGTCTCCATCCTTTTCTGTTTTGAAACTAAATCTGTTGTGCTAAAAATACATAAATATATCTGAGCCAATTTAAATACGGTTCATTTAATTAAATTTAGGCGTTATACTTGACAGTGTTAATTAAAATGTTTGATACTTAAAAAGAGATAAATCAAACTTTAATTTTAAAATCTTTTTTATAAAAAGTATGCTATTAGATCAAAAAATAATGTTTTCTTATTTCAAATGATGGAATTTTTTATTAGATTCATTTCATTTCACTAGTAGCACTTCTTTAGATTGTTACTCCCCTTATTAAAAAAAAATTGATGGGAGTTACAATCTAAAGAAGTTACACGGAATTTTCTTTTTTAGACTGTTATTCCCCTTATAAAAACAGAATTCTGATTTTCCTTTGTCCCTAAGTACATTGGACTGAACATCCCTTTGTCAGTCAATAACTTCATAGGGGGAGTAACAATCTAAAGAAATACCCCGCTAGTTGACATGTCTATCATCTAATGTATATATTAGTACATATTATGGTAATTCAGCTATTAACATTTGATTTTTCTTAGTCATTATTGGTATTAATATTTTCTATTTTGTTTACAGGTAATTCTGTTGGGATTGGCCTCAGTGGCCCTTGCCCATTGGGCTCCTGCAGTCCCCGCCGACACTCCTGAAGTAGCTGCCGCTAAGGCTTCTCACTTCGCCGCTCATGCTGCCGCTCGTGGATGGGGTCCTTCTGTCTACGCTGGACAGTAAGTATAATGAACTAAGCATGAAATATCTCATCTGGTCTTATAGATAATGTAGCATAAATAGTGTTAATCCTATAAAATGATAAAATTATCCCTCTGCTAAATGATTAAGGGATATTTACTCTGTTTATTTTTTTGGGATTCTTAAGGTTGGGATTGACTTGGTCTGTTTACTTTTAATTCTTTGAATAAATTCTTATTGGATTTTACTTATTTATTCGTATAATTAGTTATTGTCAAATTAAATTTTTATTCGTTACTCTAATTCAATAATCATATCGAATATCGATAGTTTTCTGAGCTTTTTCATCATCGAGGAATTTTGAAGTACACCTTTTAAAGTAGATTCTTATAAAAATAAAGTCATCTTTAAAGTAAAAATTTATAGAGTTATAAGAAAAATAAGTTTTTAACAAGATCTTTAGATAAATCCAGAGCGAATTCCAAGTTTGTTAGGTTGTTGGTTTACGGTGTTGGTAGTAGGGGGGGGGGGATAAATACTCTTACAAATCGGTTCGCAGTTATCGGTATAGAATGTTAAAGAGGCCTGGGGTGAGATCTCGCGGCAAAATGCTTTCGGAAATTCTCCCTCGGAATGTCAACACTGGCTGGAATCCTAGAGAACGATTGGAATCTAAAACAAGATTCTCTCTCTCGATTTCCCTTCTGAGATCGGATTAAAAGAAAACCAAAGGATTTGAGGGGAAGCCCTTCAGAGCCGTCATAAAAGGGATAAGGAAGGGCCGCAA
This sequence comes from Gerris lacustris, assembly GCA_951217055.1. Lineage (NCBI taxonomy): Eukaryota > Metazoa > Arthropoda > Insecta > Hemiptera > Gerridae > Gerris > Gerris lacustris. Next base: position 24,612,064 of record OX578284.1, read on the forward strand.
TTTTCTCCTGCTCGATTGAGCTGTAGATTCCAATTTTCTTCGGTTCTCTAAGAATGGAAAATAAATAGTTCCTTTTGATGTTATCTGTGAAAAGAAGATAAAGATATTCGAGATATCTAGAAAATGTTCTTTTTAAATATCTTCTTCTCTAAATTATTTTCCTCTTTAGAATCTTTAATAGTATTTTGGAAATACATTTTTTATCATATTTATTTTTAATAGAATTTGAAAATTGAAATGTTAATCAATTCCACGATGAATTATGTAATTTTATTGATCCCTCTTTCTTTTTTCTAAATACTTTTAAATTTAAATAGATCCGTAGCAATAAAAATAACCAGCCAAGTAGCTCAACGTTTGACATTAAACAGCATTAGAAGCAGTGTACTACTATAAGGACTGTTATTTTACTGGTTAGATGGAATCATGATAAGATCTCAATACGTGTATTATACAATATTTTAGCAACTATTCTAACTAGAACTGTAAGCATGGTATAAATTTGTTATTCTTACTCAAAATTTTACTATTCAGCTGGGGACATGCTGTCATTGGACCCAATGGAGTACCTCTTGACACTCCCGAAGTAGCTGCTGCTAAGGCTAACCACCTCGCCGCCCTTGCCTCCGCTGGAAGCAGTGGATCTTGGAACGACGACGGTCAATGGCACGGTGAGGGTCTCTGGGACTCCGTATCTGGAGCTGGTGCCTGGCAGTCTTATGGACATGGTGGCCGTTGGACTGGCCCCATCGCTCTTCCTCCCGGTTATGATGCCAACGGTGCTCCACTCCCCGTTCAGGACACTCCCGAAGTTGCCGCCGCTAAGGCCAACCATCTTGCCCTCGTCAGCGGCGCTCACTCCGGCGCTTCCCACGACTGGAACAGTGGACAGTGGAACGCCGGTCTCTGGGGTGACCACTCTCACAGGTGGCGCAGATCCGTTCTCCTCACCAGGACTCCTGGATCCACTCTTCCCCTCGTCCACACTGTAGCCGTAGCTCCCGTTGTACACGCTCCTCTTGTCCGCACCTGGGGTTATTCCTCCGTCGCTCCCGCTCACCACCTCTGGTAAATCAATCCTCGATTTATTAAGTCGCTTCAGTCAATCTCCATTCTCGAAGTCATCTTCAAGCGATACTATGAGTTTCGCTTCACCAAAGAGTCACTGGACTGAACCTTACAGTGTTACCGCAATTAGAGATAAGTCTCTACAAAAAATATAAAAAAATAAAACATTTTCTATTCCTCTTTTTTAAATATCTGTTTTGTCATGGCAATCCCTACAAAAGAATCCTTTATCCTATATTATCTTTTCCTTCATCAACGCGATTTCTATAATATAAATTTAACATTGTCTTGTATTCATATACTAATCATATTTATGGCTCAAGTACTTCTTTTGCCAATGATGTTCGCAGAACTTCCATAATATATATGTAAAGGTTTAAAAATGAGTATTATTAATTCTCATTAAATTAATTAGAAAATAAATATTTCCTATTATTATATATTATATTAGTGTTAGAAATTAAAAACATTAATACAGATATCTCATATAATATTACAACCTAAAGTTATCAAGTAGGTAAGTTTATAAATATAAAATACATTTACGACAGCATTTAGTTATAAGAGTGAAGACATTTTCTGTGAAGACGTTATTTTGTTATTGAACTACACCTCATTTATGAAGAATCGTTATCACACATTGGAGAACAACTTAGTCGAGGACCTTAAGAACTTGTAAGTTATTTTCGTTGTTTTCGCCTATACATTAAATATACGCAAAACCAACAAAGCATTCAAGTATTGCTAATAGCAGGTGTATCATTCAAACTGATTTCATACAGCATACTCTTACCTATTGAACCAAAATGTTATGTATTTCATTTAAATATACGGGTTTCCTTAATTTTTGAAGTCAATACAAGCAAATTATATTTTTATAAAATAATTTTGTTTTCCACAGACATAATAAGTAGCTCCGGTTATTTATTACCTTATTCTCTTGAACGATTTAAGTTTACAATATGGCAGTTTGTTATGCATTGTTTTAGGCTAATACCATTATTAATGCTATCATTATAGCCGCTATTGGATTTATTTCCCTATAGTATAAGACAGCTTTGAACGATGTCTCTTTGGTAGGATTAACAGATGCGTTAGTATTTTAACCTTGATTCTCTTAGTTGTTACATACATTCTCCAGTTTAGCCTATTATTATGTATTTTTTATTAGGTATTTTTTTACTACTTATCTTGAAGACATTTAGTCTGAGAATGTTATGTTTTGAATGTATTTAATTCGTAACTTTTCATATTTCTTCGCTTCCTTACTTATACTGTATCTTTTAGCTTTAAAAAGTTTGATTATGCTAATTGGTAAGGCAATATATTATAAGAAAGTTTATGTAGCTTTATTCTATTTATATACTCACTAGTTAGGCCTCATTATTAGATTTAATAAGATCTTTAGCATTATGTGATCTCAAATCAATGAAAAAAATTGTTGTTATACATTGTTTTTATATTTACTAAAAACCACTCAAATTGGTTAAGTTCTGCAGTGTGCTTTGTGGTCGAATCTGAAACACGATGCGGTTTTTAAGTTTTATCCTAACCTCAAAACTCTGGGAACTAAAATTGGGGAACTAAAACTCGGTAAGAATTTGATTAAGTATACAAAATTTATTTTACTTCAGGAAACAAGAGCTCATTTCTTATGCTTTTAAACGTTCTTTTTTATATGTTTCTACCAATTTATTGATCTTCTGTAGGTTTATTACTTAAGGATACGTTCGAAATACGTTTGTTGTGGGTAGTGTCACAGATTCAATTAATTCTATTCGCCTTCGGAAGAATGAGGTCGAGCAGGTTATAAATATAAAATGAGTGCTCAAGTTTACAAACTCTATTATTTTCATTGTTTTTAAGATCCAAGTAGTATATCAAATATAAATGCACAAAATGTATGATGAAGGAGGACAGTAATAATACAAAATTGCGGGTTACGGTCAAGTAAAAAAATGTTCAATTTTTAAATCAAGCACCAAAAAGGTAAAGGCATACAGTTACCAGCCGACGCCTGGGCTCGGTCGAAGTGGTTGCAAGAATCGCGGTGGATCCCTAAAACAACCAAAGGTTTACGGGCACTTCTTTAGATTGTTACTCTCCTTAAAAAAAAGGAGGGGAGTAAAAATGTAAAGAAGGTGTACGGAATGATCTTCTTTAGACTGTTACTCCACTTATAAAAATAGAAGAGTGATATTCCTTTGTCCCAAAGTACATTGGCCAAAACATCCCTTTGCCTTAACAGGTATTTATTCAAAGTCATTTAGATTCTAAAACAACGTAGGGGAGTAACAATCTAAAGAAGTACCGGTTAGCGAACGTTGTCAGTTGTTTAGAATGGACTTGCCGAACACACCGGTTACTTCTGAATCGACCTGGTAAGTGATAATACTTAGTGAGTCAATTCAAAATTGCTTTTAAAACGTTGCAACAATAATGATTGATTGAAGAGAACAGTATCATCACGGGGTCACATATTTCTGTGGTTCACAAAAACTGCCCTACCCTGCCCTATATCTTAATGTGCACCCGGGTTAAATAGCGTCGTTCATTTGAAGAAAACAACGGAAGTTTTTTGTTCAGAAGACAGCTATCTAAATTTAGTTTGAATATATCAAAGAAATTATTTCGATTTTACTGTAAGATTGGATTGAAATCATTGACTTAGTTTTACGCAGATTAATGAAATGTATTAAGTGAAGAAAGATGTACCTATAACATTTAGTAAGGATCAATAACTTTCCTCATTTTCAATGATTTTGAATAAATGATCAGGAATTATATATGTTTTGGACATATTTGTTGATAACTATATGTCGGATAGATGAGATTATGTCTAATTTAGAAATATTCGAAGTACTAAGCTGTATTTTTAATTTAATTTAAAGAAAGTATTGGTTTATCAAGAAAAAGTTGGCAGGTTAAACCTCTAAAGTCAGATAACGGTGTCGTATATTTATTTGATACACTAAAATGTCTCTTGACGTAATAAAAAATGTAAATTCATCTCATAATCTCAAGTTGTTTCGTGCATCGTCAAGAAATTGCATTGACAAAGATTATTATGTAGAGCGATGAATATAACTACGTCGGATTGATGAGATCATTGTGAAGTATTTGACTGGACTTGGGTATGTGAGAAGCTATACCTCGTATATTCAATATCAAGGTTATAGAATAGGGCGGGGTAACAAATACCCGTTACCAAGGTTAGCCCATCAGAAATGCCAGGTAAACAAGCATCCTTCATATTCTTCTTCTTGTCTTCGTCCCATTGTTCTTGTGAACAATCAACTCTGGTCAAAATAATAAACAAATGAACAAAAAGCTCACGAATCCTCTCTCCTTATATGAACTCCATGTCAGAGATCATTATCAAGGTTGATAGAAAACATCGTATAATCAGAATTTATGCAATGACTATGTTTAGGCATTGTATCCTGTCACAGTTCTTGTGTTTAATCAATAAATGAATAGCCTGCCAATTAGTGTGGCACTTAGCTTCCTCATTATTTTATATAAATTATGCTTTTATAACCTATTATTGTCTAATTTATTCAATTTCTTTTTAACATGAATTAAAGTATCAGTTTAGCAAAATTTAATGAGCGTATCGCCGGGCTACTTTCAACAAACCATCAAAATTTCATAAAAATAACATGGTACTTTTGAAGGTATAGGTGTAAATAAATGTATGTTTGTGCGTATATGGAAGAGAAACAAATGGGCGCATAAGGTTGAAACTTGGTACCAACAATGGAATAATTATGACCTACCATCCAAATTTCAATATAATTGTAGAATTAGTTCTCTGATGTCTGAAATGGATTTATGGATTGGAATTTTTGAAATCAGAGACCTAAAATGTTTCGTTCTTCAGAATGATCATATAGCTTCCTTTACCTTTGGTAAGCTCGGAAGCAATCTTAAATTTTATTAACAACAATTTTAAATTTCGCTACCACTTTTGGAAACATCTTTATAGGTTAAAAACATGCGCTTTTTCTGTGAAACAAAATTTTGAAATTAGTCGACTTGTTATTGTTATATTTAGGAGGCTACGTGATGTAATTTTTAGTCCTCTGACTATCCTTCATCAGTCTTAGACATAATATACAATAATTATAATAATTATGCGTAACATCCTTTGTAGATTATACAGTGTCCAATTATACAAAAAAAGAATTAAAAATCTATTATTTGATAAAAATTATGAGTGGCACTGAAAAGCCCTGTGAAGAGAAACTAAAATTTTAATAGGAACCTCCATTTTCATTTTCGTGTATAACGCAAAATTAATTTTCATCTAAAACTTCCAGAGTTATGGGCTTTTAAAGTTCGAATATTAGCGTTACCCAAGGAGGGAGGAAATATTCCTAAGGTACCACATGACCCTAAAATGAGAAACAAGAATTTGCTTTCCAATCTTTACAGTTGATATATAGCTAATTTTTCGGGTGTAGAGAATACTTGATTTTCCACCCCCAAAATCTGAATAGGTTAGGCTAATGTATCGTTTGTAAAGATTAAATAGCATATAAAGAAACTCGTAGTGCCTTTGGAAGAATTCATCATTTCCTAGTTGTAGGAATATCTCAATTGACGCAAATGTCCATTGTGCAGCAGATCGTCACCATCTTGAATCCTATTTGTTATGCTTCTTATGCCACCGTATTACTCCGGACAAAGATCTTCTACATAGAAGATATTCTCATTGCTGTAGAGGATTCTTGGCCAGAACTGGTTAATGACTAACAAGCTGTAAATTTTACTTATAGTAAAAAAAGTGTCTGACTAACATCAAGCTAGAATTTTGTATACAAGTCAATATTTTATCGCCTTTTAATAATATGTGGTCGGCAAAATTCGTCTGCGGGACATAGCTTGGCAATAGGCGTTTAAAAAAAAACCGGTGGAGGGCGGCAATGCATCACCAATTATGGTGGACAATGTGATTTTCATGATCCTGAGTACAGAGTTAGTTAGTAGACCAAAAATCAAGTCGATGTTATTTTCACACTTGATAGGTTAGTTATTCAAATATTACTAAAAATCAACGTGATCGCCTGTCAAGGGACAAACTATCATCGACTTGATTTTCGGTCTACTAACTAATTCTGTACTCAGGATCATGAAAATCACATTGTTCACCATAATTGGTGAGACATGACTGCTCTCCACCGGTTTGTTTTTTTCAAACGCCTATTGCCAAGCTATGTCGAACTTAGCCGACCACATATTCTTAAAAGGCGCTAAAAGATGGACTTGTATACAAAATTCTAGCTTGATGTTAGTCAGACACTTTTTTGCAGGCTATCTCCTGGACTATTAAGCATGTAGGTAATGTTTAATAAATTCCTTCATTTAATCTGATTTTATTTATTTGGGTGATACTGATCTACTTATGTGATGAATTTATTATTGACTAATTTATTAAATGATTTTTTTATCCTGTCTTGTCTGTATATTTTCTCCAGTTTTGTATTTACACTAAATGAGTAGTCCTAATTTATGTCTGTTTGTCTGTGCGTCAATCACGCCCAAACGGCTTAACAAATTTTGTTGGATTATGGGTACAATATTAATCTCAATTCTGTGGGTAAACTTTTTAGTCGTTCAATATGGAGTGGAGAATGGGGCTTCTCAATAAATTCCAAAATTCTAAATGCATTCCTACAAGTATAAATAAATGAATTTAACCCACAGAATTGAGCTTTTCATTGCACCCAAAAACCAACAAAATCTGTTCAGCCGTTTGGACGTGATTGAATCACAGACAAACAGACATAATATTTTCTAAACTTGAATTCGTTATCAGGACAACTAACTCATTTAGTGGAAATACAAAATTTGAGCCGATCGGATAAAAGATTAAGATATGTAACATAAAATTAAATTAATATCTCTAGTAAAACACTCCGTTGCGAAGCACAGGTCTTCAGCTTGTAAATGATAAAACAATTTAATGAATTAGAACATTTTATAAAAGGGTAAATCAAGTAGTTTATATCTTCGTTTAACACTATAGTATTGATAAGTATAACTGAATACCTGAATACAAGAGAATTTGTGATGAATACATGAATAAGTGATAAAAAAATACATAAATGGACGTGTCAGTGATTGACATTCTTACTTTTATATATATAGCAAAGCCATACAATTTAAGAAAATAGATTGCAGAAGTATTCAAGTGAAAAAGGGTTGAAAACCGCTAGGGTCTAAACTTAGGACGATCATTAATCAAGAGCTCCACATCATTCTAAACCTGAAATATATCTAGACTTTTTTAATAATCCGTTCATCGACATTCTATAGTTTTTTTTTATCAGTTACAAAGTGATAAAAGACTTTGTTGAATGTACAACACATAAATTAGCCGTCAAAAAGTAAAAATTAATATAAATATACCTAATACAATCATTTTATTTCGCCGTAACAGAAAAAATGTATACCTACCCCGCACTACAAATAAGTATTGCTTACTATGTGTTAGAATTACTGTATAATAGTTGTACAAATTAATGTAGTAATCGTTTATTGCGAATAAACCATTACTGAAGTAATCGTTTGTTGCGAATAATCCATTACTGAAGTAATAGTTTGTTGCGAATAAACCCTCTCTTTAACAAAATTTTATTACAAGCACTCGACTATAAAACTAAAATTAAGGTTCATCGAAAATTTCATGAGATTTTATGGGATAATTAAAAGTTGCTTAAAGTTGTATTTATTTTTATTCAATCCTTTTTTGGGTCATTTAGGGTACTTCATATAAGTTAACTCATATGATTTTTGTTACTGGCTATATTTTATCCTCCTCCGGGATATAATCATGCCTAATGGTACGGCCTCAGGATCATACTCAGAAAACCATAATTAAACTGTATAGTTAAGGCAGGGAAGTCATAGAGGAAGCAGGTAACTGGTTGCACGGGCTGGGTTCGGAGTCAGAGACTTCACCGGAATGTTTAGATCACTCTTATTTCAGATTCTGACTGCTATCAGCGCACACGGACTGTGCTGTAATGTACCTTCTGTTTAACTAACTAACTACTGTTTTGCTTCCGAGCTTACCGAAGGTAACGGAAGCTATGTGATCGTTCTGAAGAACTAAAAATGTTTAGGTCTCCAATTTCAAAAATTTCAAGACAGAAATCCGTTTCAGACATCAGGGATCATTTTTGGTTCCGTGTCTGTCCGGTCGGTCTGTCGTTCAATTTTTGCGAACCAACGTAAAGACTACACGTCCAATTTTAATGAAATTTGGGTGGTAGGTCATGAGTAGCCCATTGCTGGTCCCATATAAGTTTGAACCTTCTGCGCTCATTTGTTTCTCTTCCACATGCGCACAAACATACATTAATTTACACCTATAGCTTCAAAAATACTTATCTGATTTGTATGAAACTTTTATAGTTTATCGAAAGTAGCCCGCAGATAGCCCCAGATTATACTTTGAACCGTCTGCTCTCTTTAACTTTTGCTTAATTGATACTTTAATTCAAGTATAAAATCAAAACAATTTTGACAGAGTAAAAAAAACGGAGGAAACGATTAAACAAATTAAACAATAATGGCTTATAAATGCATAAAATATAAAATTAATAATGTACGTGATAGGATGCGAGGAAGCTATGTGCCATACCAATTGGCAGTCTATTTTTCTATGTTGTTTGTAGTTGTTTATGAACCCTTTTTCTTGAGGTTGTATACGAATACTTCTTATCTTTGATTCTTGTTTGCTTTTCTTATTTTTTGAATATTAATATAATAAATGAAGAAACGCTGATCACGAAAGTGTTTCTCAACTTCTTAAGAGAAAAATTAGTAGAATGTCTCTACTTCCATTATAAATATAGGAAGAAACGTTCACTGTTCCCTATAATGTGTTAACTGCTCGAATGAGTGGAGGTATTCCTCTTATGCACTCCTTAACTTATTAATTTCATAAACAGCAATTCTTTCACGTTCTAATTTTAAATGAAAACCCTCTGAGCCTATAAACAAGCACGTTATAACTTTATATGGCATATCCTTCTTTTGTTTGCGTTAGATTACGACAGCGCGTATTTCTACTTGCTTCCACTGCTGCCATTAACTGCTTTTATCAAGCTGATATAAAGAGCATACTTTCGGAGCCTGAACCTGATTCGGAGCCAGCGTGCACTGTGGCCGTACCCTAAGGGTATGGTCTAAGGTTCAGACTCAGAAAATGAGTACAAAACAAGAAGAGAAAACAGAAGTGCGAGAATTAAACAGTACAGTTACAGCAGGGTGACCGTGGCCATATTGCAATCAGATTACTGGTTACGCGCGGAGGGTTCGGAGTTCAGACTTCACCGAACCCTGCGTTTAGATCATTGTTTCAGATTCTGACTACTATCAGCGCGACGGACAGTACTGTAACTACGAACTATTGTTTTTTATTTGGAGTTTGTAGTTGTTTATGAAACCTTATTCTAGGTTATATACAAATACTTCTTGTCTTTGCTTCTTGATTGTGTTTACTCGTCTTGATTTTTTTTTTTTTTTTTTTAATATTAATATAATGAATAAAGAATGCTTATAACGATCGTGTGAAAAAATATTGAAAGAAACGTTCACTGGTCCCTATACTTTGTTAACCGCTCGAAAAGTGCGGTGGTATTCAACTTATCAATTTCATAAACAGCTTTTCTTTCACGATTTAATTTTAAAAGAAAACTATCTGTGGCCATAAATAAGCACGCTATATCTTCATATTATGACAACTACGTGTTTGTGTAAGTTACGACTGCGCCTATTTTAGTCTGCCTTTACGGCGGCCATCACCTGCTTTCCTCAATCTGACCTGATTCAGGACCAGCATGCACCCTGGAAGTACTCTAAAACATCATTTCGATTTCTTGTACCATTTTATGTGTAACAACAATTACATCTAAATAAATTTCTCAATTTATATATAAACATTTGGAATTATTTTCTTACCAATTATTAATATTATCAATTTATAAAAAATATTTAATAATAAAATAATATAATTTAAATAAAATTACGAATCAAAACTCCCGTCTACTAGTAGGTATTGCTATAATAAAGTGTTGCCAGGTTCTGTTCTGACTAGTAGTAGTATCACAGAAAAAATGTTTTTCCCCGGAATTTTACTGGGGGCAAGTATCCAAGGTACGTAACTTACTAAGGTAAAGAAAACAAACTAACTCTTTCGTGAACTATGGAGATCTTATTCTACGTCGATCATCTTCTTCAACATGTAGGAGAACATTTTTGATGGTAACAATGCTAGCTTGCATAAAACCAATCCTACTTTTTACAAAGTTAATGTCTTAACCATATTAACTCCAGTCTGTTACTACTTCCTCACTTATATTTGGCGTCTTTTACACCAATACATATTTGTAATGCGGGTAAGTATACATTTTTTACTGTAAGGGCGAAATAAATCTGCAATTAAATATTTATTTCTTTCGCTTACAAACTTATACCAAAGGTAACGGATGCTATGTTATCGTTCTGAAGATGCGGAAATGTTTTAAATCTCAAAGTTAAAAAAATCCCAAGACATAAATCCGTTTCAGACATCATGGAACATTTGTGGTCCTGTGACTGAATTTCGGTCTGTCGTTCAATTTGTGGAAACCAACAATATCTCAAAAACTACTCTTCCGATTTTAATGAAATTTGAATGATAGGTCATAATTAGGCCATTGATGGTCTCATATAAGTTTAAACCGTCTGCTCCTGTATTTTTCTCTTCTATATGCGCACAAATAAACATTTATTTACACCTATATCTTCAAAAGTACTCATCTAATTATTATGAAATTAAATGTTGTATTGAAGTGTATGTGCAGATAGCCCCAGATTAATTTCAACCGGTTGAAAATAGGGTAATTTTGACATACCATCAAAATTTTATGGTCGCAATCTTTTAATAGACAGCCCAACCGACTGATTTCCAGACATACTTGTTTCCTGATGTCTGAAACGGATTTCTGTCCTGGAATTTTTGAAATCAGAATTCGATCTTCAAAATTATACTTTTTCCGTTAGTTTCCAATTTAGAAGATGCCATCTTGTACTTGATAGGCATATTATTTTAACTATATTTAATTTTCTCTCTTAAAATTTAAAAAGTCTATCATTTTTAGTAATAAATTGGTTGGGATGTTAAGTTGCAGTTTAGATCCATTGTAATACAAACAGTTTCGACCACTTTAGATGTTCACCAGTAATCTGATTCAGTGATTCTAGGTATATACGATAAGTATGATACAAAGAAAAAATTTATATTAGCACTAATGTAAGGATGCCGACGGAAATGAAGTACTATAGCGCTCTCTGTGAGAAATTTATGTAAGTTGTTAGATACTTTAAAATGCCGATAGAGAGAGACACATACATAATTTTTACTACTCATATATGATTGCTTTATAATTTAATTATGTATCTGTATTTAATTTTTCTCTGACTAACTAAAAATAGATGCTGAAATAATTTATCCGTTTTGACGCAATAATATGTAACTGTTTTAATATTTTACTATTTTTTTATATAATACGTGAAATAATTTTTTAAAGATTTTTATAAGCGCCCTGAAAAAAATGGCGTTATCAGTTACATGTGTTGCCCATCTCCTGTTTCAAACATTTGGGGGATTTGATCAAATTACGCTAATCTACAACCACTCTCTTGTCTGATGTTTCGGTTAAGCCTTTTACCCAGATTTGGATATTCATTCTGGCCGATCCAGATTTTAGAAGCAGGGTGAAGAAGAGGGGTAGGTTTATTAGTGGCGACATAGAACAGCCCCCAGAATCTGGTTGAGAGGTGCTAGACGGGAGAGGATGACTAGCTACGTGCCCAATTTCATTTTGAAGAGTGGCAAAGTTACCATTTGCCAGGGTTTTGCCGGAGGGTGGGATGGCTATGGTAGAAGAGATGTAATTGGTAATCAAACTGGGTTCTATACTCTCTCTTTTCCAATGCCGTTTTCCCGGCATTTCCTCATTTCTCGACACCTTTTCATTTCCTCCTCTGACATTTTTTACTTATTTTTTTAAATGGATTTTTCCCCCCCTTATCATGCTGGAAATTAATGAGACGAATGTTTATCATTTCGAAACCTCGTGAAAATGAGCTTGTTTTTAACTGCTTCCGTGACTAAATGTTACTTTATTTAAGAATGTTCAAATCGCTAAATCATTGCCTCAGATAGATAAGAGTGAATAAATAAAAGTAATAAGTCTTTAATTGAGCCCTTGCTAAATCGTGAAAGTTTCAAATGTAGTACACACATAGGTACGTTAAAATATTAATTTGGAGGATCTTACAGTTCGTCTGGTGATCTAAGTTTATGCTTTTAAACAAAATGAATGAATTTGAAATGGATTTCGACAAATCTGTAAATCAAATATAGCCCAAATCTTGGAAGTTTCAAATGTACACATATACGTAAAATATTAATTTGGAGGTCTATCAAATGGACAGTTTATCGGATGATCTAATTTATTATTTTAAGCAAAATTAATGAATTTGAAATGGATTTGGACAAATCTGTAAAATAAATATAGCCTAAATCTTGGATGTTTTAAATGTACACACATTCGTTAAAATATTAATTTGGAGGTCTATCAGATAGTTTGTCTGATAATCTAAGTTTATTCTTTTAAACAAAATTAATGAATTTAAAATGGATTTGGTCAAATCTGTAAAACAAAAATACGGTTTTGGACCCGAACCAACTTTTTTATTAAAATATTTACCTGTGGGTTGCGGATTTCCACTTTTGAGGTATTGGCCTAACTCCAACTAAACTTGTAACTTGGGATAATTTTTCCCATAATTTCCAAACCAGTTACTTGGTTTTTTTTTTTAATATAAAATAATTTGTTTTTCTATTTAGTTCAAAGATTGATTTTATAATTCTTATTTAGGGCTATTTTTGGTTTGAAATATAAGTTATTGATAGTTTATTAGAAGCTATTGATTATAAGTGACCTGATAGGGCCAGTTTAAACTATAGTCGTTCACTTAAAACTGCTTCTCTATCAAGGGCCCATTAAAGTTAATTGGTAATAGGTATCTGGTAAGCGATGGGTAACCGAGCTCTCAGTCCCTTCCTTCGTATATAGGGTCACTTGAGTTGAAGCGAAGGCTCATCTTGTGCCCTTCCTATCCGTTTCAATTAAGTTTGGAGCCGAAGCTTTTAGATGCTTATAGTTTACCTTAAAGTTTGTCTTTGCATCAACTTTCATCTTATAAAAGGTTCTAAGTTGCAACATTTTGAAGCAGATCTACATTAAATATTTGTATTGCTAATTTATTTTAGTATTGATATACTTTACTGCCAATAATAATTTATATGATTTAATATTCTATTCTGAGACTTATTTCTTACAGAAATTATAATTTCGGTTAACATCGTTCCTTAAATATAATTTCTGATTGCTTTACACAAATTAAGTAAGTTATATTGATTTTACTTTTTATACTAATTTTATCCTTACAATTTTTTTTTTTTTTTTTATAGATATTTCCGAGTTCTTCGAATGCGCAGACTTTATATCTGAGTGAAAACCGGTTCAAACTGCGCAGTTCACACAGTTTATCGCCCAGACATGACTTCACTGCACAGATAAACACAAGGTGTGTATCCCCCTTAATATTAACATTTTTGATCAGTTGGCGAAAGTATAGCTGTAGGAAAAGTTGAAAATTAATGTTTTTCGTAATGATAACTTATTAACTAAAGTTTTAGAGAAGATCTTTTAATATTAATATAGAGTTGATGAAAAATAACACCTTTTGCAGCTAAGTGATTCTATTTTGTGGTCAGATTTTTTTACATCTAATCTGCAGGTGTCACCTCAAATTATTTGCTTGACCTTCATCTTTTTTATCTTCTTTCTTTTTTTCGGTGGGAACGGAATCATTTGGAAAGTTTGATCTTATATTTAGTTTATAGCAGACATAATATGTATAGGCCTTATAAAGAAGATTTTATAAAGATATTTAGAAGTTTATTTATTTATTTACTTAGTTACCCTAACAATAACAACCTTATTATGTTTTGAGTCTTGTGTTAATTAAGTTATGTATTAGATGATCAGTTTTTAAGACTTATTTAGCTTAGTCACCATGACAACCTATATGATTTGAGACTTCTGTCAATGAAGTCATGTATTAATTATCAGTTTTTAAGACTTATTTAGTTATTATTACGGTACTTCTTTAGATTGTTACTCCCCTATGTTTTTATAGAATATAAATGACTTTGACTAAATAACTATAGTGGCAAAGAGATGTTTAGTCCAGTATACTTTGGGACAAAGGAATATCACCTTCTGGTTTTTATAAGAGGAGTAACAGTCTAAAAAAAGTAACAATCTAAAGAAGTGCCAATATTACTATTATTAATGTAGGATAAAACATAGGCCCGTTTATCTTTTCCAAAATAGCTAATTCAAATGTTTTAATTTAACCCTATTAATTAATTGTAAAATTTACCATTGACTTAATATAACAAATTTTGGAATTGTCGTACCCGATTAGTTGACGAACTTGCCACTTGCCTAAAACCTAGTCGAAACACCAAAATATCTGTTGTAATTTGGATCCCTGAATGATGGGATATTGTTTACTCTAATAATTACCTGGAGAATGTGAGTAAACAACAAACAAGGGTGTAAAACACGCATACCTACATTCATTGTTAAAGTTGCATGCCAAATTTCATCTTAATTGATATAACAGTTCTCAAGATATCAATACATCAATAATACACATAATTGTGGAGCAACACTGTTATTTTTTGACAGGGAATGTATTACAGGCTCTTTTTATTTTCGTGCTTAACAAGGTATATGGACTGATATAGAGATAGAAGTTTAGAAATAATAAAAATTGTTCATGTATGCTTGCTGAATGAAAATTCATTAAAAATATGAAGTAGTAAATTGGCTAACATTAATTACATTTGGTATTTTATTTGGTCTAAAATTAAAACTAAAATTTGAAAAACTTATCAACTATCAGTCTCACTTATTTATATTCAATATTAGATGGGAAAAATACAGTTGAAATTTATACGGACCTTCTATAGACTAATTTTGATCACAACGGTTGAAATTATATCGGACCATTCATGCTACTTTTAAAAAACCATTAAAATATCTTCAAAATAGGGTATGAGTTCTTTGAAAATATAGTTTTCAATAAAAATAAAAATATGTGGGATACTCTCACGCATTAGAAGTGTAACTTAAGTTCTAGAAACAGTTGATTTTATGCATTGCTCTATTTGCATTTGTTGACGATTTTATTATTTCAGGAATAAGAAATGGTTTTGTGGAATTTAATTGAAAAATAAAATATTTCCATAACATTTTAGTGAATAATGAAGAAAAAACACAAAAACAACATTTATATATATTATATTATTATAGTGTGTATAATATTACGCTTATTCACCAATTCTGTCAATTGTCAATTGATATCATCTACTTCCGTGGCGCAATGGATAGCAGTTATGCCTGTTTAATCAGAGGTCGGTGGGTCGAGACTCGAGCAAGAGAAAAATTTTTTACGGGTAAATCAACTGCCGAATTTAGCCTAGTCTCGAATCATTAACTTCGTTAAATGCAATTTTGTTTCATACAAACCAATTTACTCTACCACGCCTAAGGAAGTTTTACTTAACAAAAAGTGGTGCATACGTAGATAGATGTAATGGGCGAAGAAGATTAAAATTTATATTAATATGGGGCCAACAATGGGTATCAACTAATGATGACCAACCATACAAATTTTCTGCAATGCCGGACGAGTAGTTTTTATGATAGGATGGTACTCAATAATGTTGAACGACGAAGTCATCTGAAAGACTCGAGATCAAAAATGTTTCCTGATGTCTGAAACACGAAAAATTCTGTTCAGGAATTTTTCAATTCTGAAAAATAAAAAAAATATAATTCCTCAGAATAATCACAATGCTTAAGCATTGTAAGCGAGCTTAAGCTCGGAAGCAAAACAAATATTACTCGATCATCCCTAAAAAGTTGTAAATCAAATTACATAATTTCACTGATAATGAAAAAATGGTCAAAAATAGACTTAATTAAACACATGTGATTGTGGTTTTTCGACTAAAAACTGATCCCAATTTGTTGGTTAAAACCACTAATTTTATTAGTGCAAGGAAAATGAGATCTCTTGAAATTGGATACCATAACTTCTCTTACATATTCCGTTGTTTATTCAAGGATATTATACAAAGCAAAGGTTAAGAATTAATTCTCATTGTCATGAGTACATCTGCTACAAGATCTTATTCGTTCTTATGTCTGTAATTCTAGATGACTTTTATCAAACCAACTCGTTTGTAATTTTCTTCAACTCCTTTGTTGATTGACATATAAATTATTAAATCATTATCTCTTTATATATAACTTGTTATCTTTAACTTATAACATTCTTTAAGTAGGTGTGAAGGACCTTCAACAAAATGGAACAACCGATTTGTACTGCGGAAGTTATTTCATCTCTCTCATTTAGGATCTTTTTATTTCAAAATCTA
Organism: Gerris lacustris; assembly: GCA_951217055.1. NCBI lineage: Eukaryota > Metazoa > Arthropoda > Insecta > Hemiptera > Gerridae > Gerris > Gerris lacustris. Next base: position 24,628,712 of record OX578284.1, read on the forward strand.
ACTTCCTCGAAGTATTTAGTTGAAAAAGAATTATTTTTAGACATAATTTATAACTATTATTTTTATAGATGTTTTCTTCCGATATCTTACGTATTTAAGATACATATCTTACGATATGTATCTTTTTTAATATTTATATTACATATAATAGGTAGTTGGTTTTTCGTTAGAGTTTTTTCTTTAAAAGGGAAAATAGGATATAAAAATTAAATGTTATTATACTAGGCATCGCGTGGCTCTATCATTGAAGCGAGCGTATAGTAATAAATATGTATTGAATATTGAAAAAATAGATAATCATGAATCATGATGAGTTGATAGATAATGGGTCTGGTAGTAGTACAGCGGCTAATAGTAAGGGAACCACCCCGCATTCTTACTATTCCACTAACCACACATCTCATTTTCAATTATTATAAAATGTATCTCTTTGCTACAAACAAACTACTGCATGTATCAAATTGAAATTTTGCATGCCTGTTTCAATTGTGCATTAGATGGTGTCTATGAAAAATTGTTACGTTAGAACGTAAGATATCGGTAAAAAGGTTGTTTTCTCTATTTTAAACGTTTAGGTCCGCTTTAATAGTTTTAGCTATCTTTATTAATTCATAGCGGTGTCGCTGTTGGTTTTACTAAAAAATGTTATTTGAAAAAATGTTCGTCTCATCGAATAGATGATGATAGAATCTTTTCCCGTCCTGAAATTCCAATTTAATTTTTGAACCTCTCGTTTACGCGAGCGTTGCGCGCGAACTCTTGGACGGATCACGCTGTCCAACGAACTTAGCCTGAGTATTAGTAAGAGGTTCATGTATACCAAATTTCAACTAAATCGGTCAACTTTTACTCAAGTTATCGTCACACGCGTGAACGTTACTGACAGACAGACAGACAAGCAGCATAGTTTGTTGAATGTAAGAAGCTCGCTTAATACAAATTAGTTAATCGAAATTATGAGAAAACATAAGCTCTACTCACTCTGAGTACTAAGATACTAGGCATCGCGTGGCTCTATCATTGAAGCGAGCGTATAGTAATAAATATGTATTGAATATTGAAAAAAAAGATTATTGTGAATCATGATGAGTTGATAGATAATGGGTCTGGTAGTAGTGCAGCGGCTAGTAAGGGAACCACCCCGCATTCTTACTATTTCTCAAACCACACATCTCTATTTCAATATTTATAATTTGTATCTCTTTGCTACAAACAAACTACTGCATGTATGAAATTGAAATTTTGCATGCCTGTTTCAATTGTGCATCAGATGGTGTCTATGAAGTTTTATTAAAATCGTCACGTTAGAACGTAAGATATCGGTAAAAAGGTTGTTTTCTCTATTTTAAACGTTTAGGCCCGCTTTAATAGTTTTAGCGATCTTTATTAATTCATAGCGGTGTCGCTGTTGGTTTTACTAAAAAATGTTATTTGAAAAAAATGTTCGTCTCATCGAATAGATGATGATAGAATCTTTTCCCGTCCTGAAATTCCAATTTAATTTTTGAACCTCTCGTTTACGCGAGCGTTGCGCGCGAACTCTTGGACGGATCACGTTGTCCAAAGAACTTAGCCTGAGTATTAGTAAGAGGATCATGTATACCAAATTTCAACTAAATCGGTCAACTTTTACTCAAGTTATCGTCACACGCGTGAACGTTACTGACAGACAGACAGACAGACAGACAGACAGACAGACAGACAGACAGACAGACAGACAGACACGGAGCATATTTCGTTGAATGTAGGAAGCTCGCTACGCTCGCTTCAATTAGTTACTTATCTTATTATACTTAATTTTATAATCATGTGATCATTCGTCCAGGAAAAGGACGTGAGAAAACTTTGTGCCAAACTTATTTCTTAATCTGCCCGATTGTAATTTACTGAACTTTCTTAATAATCTATTAAATATTTATGAAGTTGTATTAGAAGCAAATCAAATATTACATTACTAGGCATCGCGTGGCTCTATCATTGAAGCGAGCGTATAGTAATAAATACGTATTGAATATTGAAAAAAAAGATTATTGTGAATCATGATGAGTTGATAGATAATGGGTCTGGTAGTAGTGCAGCGGCTAGTAGTAAGGGAACCACCCCGCATTCTTACTATTCCTCTAACCACACATCTCTATTTCAATATTTATAATTTGTATCTCTTTGCTACAAACAAACTACTGCATGTATCAAATTGAAATTTTGCATGCCTGTTTCAATTGTGCATCAGATGGTGTCTATGAAGTTTTATTAATATCGTTACGTTAGAAGGTAAGATATCGGTAAAAAGGTTGTTTTCTCTATTTTAAACGTTTAGGCCCGCTTTAATAGTTTTAGCGATCTTTATTAATTCATAGCGGTGTCGCTGTTGGTTTTACTAAAAAATGTTATTTGAAAAAAATGTTCGTCTCATCGAATAGATGATGATAGAATCTTTTCCCGTCCTGAAATTCCAATTTAATTTTTGAACCTCTCGTTTACGCGAGCGTTGCGCGCGAACTCTTGGACGGATCACGCTGTCCAACGAACTTAGCCTGAGTATTAGTAAGAGGATCACGTATACCAAATTTCAACTAAATCGGTCAACTTTTACTCAAGTTATCGTCACACGCGTGAACGTTACTGACAGACAGACAGACAGACAGACAGACAGACAGACAGACAGACAGACAGACAGACAGACAGACAGACAGACAGACAGACACGGAGCATATTTCGTTGAATGTAGGAAGCTCGCTACGCTCGCTTCAATTATACTTTATAAATATAAGGTGCTTTTACTACACATTTGTTAATCATAATATGTTAAATATGATAATAATAGTTTTACAGTTTCCTTTACAAATGATAATCATTAACAATAAACTTATAAATAAATAATTTATTATGTAGGTAAATAAAATATTAAAATAATCAACGGGAAACTAATTGGGAGTCAGGAAATCTTTTCAATAAGCTACTAATTCTATACTACTTATTCTCGCCATCGAAATATAATTTTAAAAACATGTAATGACCACACATTTTACAGTGTTGCATAAGAAAAACAATAATGCAGTTGTGTTAGAGCAATAAAGCCAAAATAAATATTATAATATAAAGCATTACAATCAACTATTTTGTTAAAATATAAATTACTATTATGATGTTAGATAAAGTTTGCTTTTTTTAATGGAATGAATGTTGTCTTTTTTTTACAATATTAAATCACAAAACATAATAATTATTTGATAATATCCCTTACTGTTTATTAAATCTTTATTTGTGGAAGAAAGAGTTTGTTTAATCCATGTTTATTGATGTATTTCAGGCTATTAAAACCAACAAAATCTAATTAAACTTTATGAGTTCGGTAAAAGAATTTATAGAATGATGTAGATTATATTAAATATACATTAAATATTGATGAAATTTGATAATAGATAATAAAAATAGACTGTCAATTAGTGTGGCACACAGCTTCCTCGCATCCTATTATGTACTTTATTGTTATATTAGATTATTGGTATATTGTTTATTGTGTAAAAACTATTAAATATAGTTTTAGCGATTTTTAACACTTCATAGCGGTGTCACAGTTGGTTTTACTAAAAAAATTGTATTTGAAAAAAATGTTTGTCTCATTGAATAGATGAAGTTAGATTTTTTCCCCGACCTAAAATTCCAATTTTAAATTTAAAGTTCACGTTTACGCGAGCGTTGTTCGTGAACGCTTGGACGGATAACGTTGTCCAACGAACTCGTCCTGGGCATTGGTAAAATGAACATGTCTACCAAATTTCATAAAAATCGGGAGACATTTACTCAAGTTATCGTCGCACGTTTCATAATTCGCGGACACACAGACCGACAGACAGACAGACAGACAGACAGACAGACACGAGACCAAAAATGTTCCCTGATGTCTGAAACGGATTTCTGTCTTGGAATTTTTAAAATCGGAGACATAAAAGTTTGTCCTCCTCAAAAGTGAACACAATGCTTCTGTTACCTTCGGTAAACTCGGAAGCAATATAGATTATATTATTATACATTAAAGCTTAAGTAAGAAAGTAAAGCTGGATTTAATATGCAAGCATGTTCCTTAGTAGGTAATAAAAATGATCAAAATATATACAAAGTTGGATTATCGGATTTGTTTATTGATTTGAAGACTGTCCTGGATTAAAAGAAGTCAAATGTACACCATTTTTGCGGAACATTTGTGCTAGTGGAGTTCATAATCTTTAATATATATAAGGATAAATCTCTGTACAAAGGATCTCGCCAAAACCAAATCTAAACCGTGTCATCGATATGCCCCCGTGTAGGGGACGGTGAGAGAAGAAAAATGAGCCCAAGGTCTAAGGGGGATTGTTAAGGTTTTTTTGTTAAGGTTTTTGCTCTTCCTTTCGAGTGCCCATGGCGCTCGGTCCCTGGTTCTAATAAAAAAAGGACTAGTCTCTTCACACTTTATTATTACAAATCGCTTTCCATCTATTATTAGTTTGTCACTAGGGCCTAAGCAAGAGTCAATCAACCGTGTGCTTGCATTTTAAATCATTTTTGTATAATAAACAATATTTGTTTGTGATATAACTGTATAGGCCTGATGATGACCAGGTTAATGGTCGAAATATAGCCGATTTATTAAGTAGAATTTTTATGAATACATCCTAAACGACTTAACCCCAACATGTGCAACTTTCTGCTGCCAAGTAATTCTAATAAAATTCCTTTCAGCTCACCAAAAATAAATATATCCTAGATTAATTCTTATATGATGCCAATTCTTTAATTCCAAATATTTCTTGATATTATTATTGTTTAATTTTTAAGAGCAGTCCATAGTTAATAAAATTTTGGAAACTAACGCGAAAGAATTGTCGGCAGGAATGTATTTTTAATGGTCTATCATTGGTCTATCTTGTCATGATTGCTTCCAGGTGTTTATTTTGTAGAATTTAGACAAAAAGTTATAAGTACATATTTATTATTATTATTATTTTTTTTAAACAACTATTTTTAAAAGAATTAAATTGCTTTAGTTTGAATTCATAAGACTAAATGAAATCTTTTATATTTAATAAATTAAAATTTAATATTAATTAATACTCTGAAGAAAAGTATGCTCATTCTTAAGATGAATAAATTAAGATTTTATGAAATTCCTTTTGATAAATGAAAAAAAGGAATTTTGCTTGAATTCCACATCATTAAAGTAGGATTTACACATCTGGTAAAATATAACGCAAGAAAAAGAAAAAGTAATACAAATTAAAAAACAATTTTTAAATTGAACTTATTATAGGAAAAGGAATTCAGCCTCAAAACAACAACTAGGGGTCAATTTTTAATGTTCCAAAGTTATTCCTACTGCATAAGTAGAGATCGACTGCCTAAGTTAACATCTTTTTTCTTAAGAATCATGTTGTGGAAATATACTGATTCTACTATTAAAAAAAACAAAAACTTACAGATTTATTCCAAGTGATAATTTGCAATTTTGATATAATTTTTAATAATTTTAAACAAAGAAAGCTTAACAATTATTGTCAACTCTGTGTTTAACGAGTGTCTCGTGAACTGACTACAAAGTTGACGAAAGCACATAATATATCGCACATTAACATTATCAAAACACATTTTTATCGAACATAACTTTCTCATAAAAACATTGAATACTGTACTTGTTGTTAACTTGGGCGTAAGTTCAAAAAGTTGTCAACTTTATCTGCTGTAAATGACTCTCAACAGGAAACCCGATTTATGCGTCTTGAATTATGTCGACGTTCCCTTTGTTTAATCTTAGTTTTTTGGGGTTTTTAGCTCATTTTCTTCAAATAATATAGCCAACCTAATTTTCAATCATACTCATATTCTTGTTTTTGTGTTTCATTATAAGGGTTTAGATTTATTTATTCATTAAATGTTTAAGTATGTATTATTGTTTTCTAGTGTGTCATTTGTCCAATATATTTTTTTTAGTAAACATTTTCAATTATCTAGTTTTGTCTTATGTTTAAACAAATTTTTACTACGTTTTTATTAGCTTGCTTTCTTGTTTGTTTGTTTGTCCAGTACAACTCTTGCAATCGATTTCTAACTAATTTCCCGAGTAGCTAGACATTTGAAACTTTTAGAATAGCTCAGAACACGATGACAATGCATTATTTGAATACGTTCATCCATCTTTCAGCTACATTTAATTAGTTTTCAGCAAATTGTGCTGTATGGAAAGTTAGTTTGGAAAAAGTCCGCAAGTAATTTTATTGTTTTGGCATGTCCCATATTTACAATCTTTATTTTGACAGGTTTCAAATTTATGATTTATGACAGAAAATTTAAAAACATAGTATATAAAAAGTTCTTTTTATCTTGCAATTATCTTTGATTGATTTGTAATTATTATTATTATTATTATAGTTCTATGTGGTGTTAATATTGTTCTAAATGTATTTCTTGTATTGTAATATATTATAACAAGCCGTTATGCTCGTGGCAACGGGCATAATTTTATATTAAGATAAAAGTAAAATTTAGTAAATTAATATATTATATATTCATTTAGATAAGTTATTATATCTATTTCAAGACCAACAAATCAAAACTAAATTAATTTTTATTGGAATAAATGTGGTTGCCTTAGCTTTGCAATAACAAATCATTTCGAGGTGAGTCGTCGCCTTCGGGACACTAATCGATTATATAAATAATAAAGGAATTTAATGTAATCGATATTCGGCCGTGAAGCATGCCATATATATAAAGTTCTGATTGAATTCTTTTTTACTTAATAGCAATGTATATTTATTTGTTTGTGTTTAATATTTTGTTCGTGAATTCTTTGACGGGTTTCACGAAGGAAATTAAATGTTTTTAATATAAGGAACATTATTTTGCTTTGGTTTATTCAATCTAGTGGGTGTAACCCAATATCTCATAGCTCTAGACTGTAATTAAGTCAAGTCACATTTTACTCTGCTAGTCAGACTCGTGAACCCTGACCGTGAAACACAAGACTGCTTCTAGTATGATGCAAGGAAAGCAGTCTTGTCTATACTGTAGGGTGCAGTAATGCGCACAGTATATCGGCACTTTGAAGGAAGTGATTACTTTCACGCAGCTGGCCTTGATACGAGCTTGGAATGCTTGTACTGCCTGCATATAGACCTGACTTGCTTAGCATGATACCTTAAGGCAAATAACTGTCCACGCCTATGCAAAAGTACATTTCCTACTTATCATAATACATACCATCGTTGTATTAACACCCAAAATATTCTTTAATTACGATAACCACTTTGAATTTGATAAGCACATACATTATTTTAATGAGTTGAGTAGTATGATGGACGTTTTAAAGTGTGAATAAAATTAACAGTTTAATTCATGTTTCTGTGAGACGTTTCGACCCTAAAAGATCATCTTCAGTCAGTTTAATACTAGAAACAACCAATTATACTCAATTTTACAAATCTGTCGATGTACAAAAATAATCATAATATGCATTTTAATTATTTTTTTTGCCATTTAATCTAATTTATTGAAGTGAAACTTCTTTGGCGGCGGTAGAGTGAATTTTTTCATATAGTGACATCGTGAAACGAAGTTTGCGATTCGAGTGTAACATTTTTACAGATTAATATCTATTTAAAGACCAGCAAATCAAAACAAGCATTTATTTTTATTAGAATAAATGTGGTTGCCTTAGCGTAGCAATATTTTTTTTTTTCAATTAAATTTCCCATAACCTTTTCTTAATCCTGAAATAATAAATTCGTCAAAAAATGAAAGAGAACAATGCATTCTAGAACTAAAGTTTCACTTCTAATGCGTGAGAGCTTCACACATATTTTTTTTTTTAAATTTAATTTCAATTAATGATTGTTTTATAATAACTTCTAAATATTTGCGCTCCCTCACCAAGAAAGATTTTATTTTACCATACACCTATTACACATTTATATACAACGATAAACATAATTAATGTAAGTAAATTGACCCCGTTAATAAAGTTAATGTTAATTTTTTAATTTAATCAAAAAACCTTTCTTAAATTATTAATGTAATTATTATTATTTATTTAGCAATTTCTATTGTAATTATTTTTGTACAACGATAGATTTGTAAAATTGTTTATAATTGTTGTTTCTTGTATTAAACTTACTAAGATGATCTTTTAGGGTCGAAACGTCTCACAGAAACATGAATTAAACTGTTAATTTTATTCACACCTTAAAACGTCCATCACTACTCAACTCATCAAATTATAACAAGGTGTTCTTAAACTTTACCTTTATCAATTTTAATACTTTATTTTTTATTATCGTTAAAAAATAAAATCAATTTAATAATTTGATAACAGATTTCTCACTCATTTATTTAACATAATACACACTTAAACATTTTATTATTTTTTATAAAAATTGTATGAAATGTCTTAAAAAATATTATAAGATAGGAGTAGTGTCTGTACATTTATCCGATTGGGCTCAAAGTTTGTATCTATCTATCTATGTATATAAAATTAAAGTTTTGTCTGTACATTGATCAGAATTAAAAATTTTTGGATACTTTTTCATTTTATACATTTCAAAAACCGAATCCGGCCTTAACTTTTTTCGTGTATGTATGTGGTGTGGGTATGTATGTGTGTCTCGCCTCAGTCAGACTTTATAAGAACAAAACTGGCTAAATGAAAACGATTAATTTTTTTTCAGGGGTGTGCGCAAACATGTTGCGCAATTTGTAGGCTTGGTTTCATCTAAAAATATTGAGTAGAACTAAAGTTATTAACAATTTTATAAAAAAAAATGTATAAAAATTAACCTAAAAAAAATTAGGTTGACCACCGTAAACAAACCCCACAGACTCGTTAATCAAAATGTTTGGGTACTTCTAGACCACCTAGAGACTCGCGGTTTTTTGTGTTTGGTCGGAAATTGGCCCAAACCGACTGGATAAATCCGAAAAGTTAAAAAACAAATATTTTTACCCCCCTTAAAAAATTAAAGATGGCGGACGCACTTTAAAGTTTTTTTGGAGGCTTATTGTGGCTAAATGGTAAATCGTACCGACAAGCTGATTGCGGCAGTGATTACTAATTTTAAAATATCTACAACTTTGGACCTTTTGTCGTACCTTTATCGGTTCTACCTTAAATAGAGCTAAATTTAATTTGTTGTAAAATAAAATTGACTTTGAGCTCTTATGGCGTCCGCAATTGTTGACCGATATAATTTTTGATTTGGGTGCTTAAACCTAACACTATTGCTCGAAAAATCGAGTATTTATTATTTCATTATTAGAGTTATTAAATAGAGTTTATTAAATATTTACTGGTGCAACTGTCGTATTGAGAGAAGAGACTGGTAATTCAATTAATGCACTATCATGGTTGATGATTGTTCAATCACTTCCCAGTCTAATTGGTTTTGTCTACGTTTATTTTCTTATTTGTTATACCTTTTTTTTAGCATTGTTAGTTATTACTATACTACTTAGTTTCTATTGGCTTTTTTTTAAATATATAGATATTCTCCATACTACGATTTGGAGAGTATTATATTCTTAGAAATGGAATTAATGATGTGTAATATAGTCCTGATTTTATCCTAAAAAGGCTTTAGAAATTAAACTATTTAGGAATTTAATTAAATTTCTAGGCCTACATGCTTTTAGGAAACAGCCACTAATACCTAGCATGAGCCCCGCATGGAGCGTAGGGTGAAAGCTAGTCTTCAATAAATGAGTAATCCTGATAACGAATTTAAGTTTAAATATTTTTTGTTTGTTTTGTGCGTCAATCACGTTCTATCTATCGGCTGAACAGAGTAGGAAGAACTGTTAAAGAAATTAGTTTTAAATCTCTGTCACAAAATAGCTTCCGTTACCTTTGGTAAACTCGGAAGCAATATTTAGATTTATTTTTTAAACAAATGTCTCATATAGTATTTAAATTGTTTATAAATTATCAAGAAGACAATAGCTTGTAAATCTCACCTTACCAGGCCTAAACCTTTACTAAAATAATTATCACCACATCTATAAAACGCTAAAATAACATCTACGAGTGTATACGCAGTATAATAATTTCTAAATTATATTTATATCTGCCAATAGGGATTTTTTGTAAACTGTTTATCCCTAAGGGGAAATTAGGGACAACGTAAGAAAAGAAGGGAATTGAGCCTAGACTGATCTAAAGTTAGCAAGTTAATACTCGAGAAAAGACTTCTATTTTGGATGCAAGCATATAAATATACTCGTATTAATAAAAGATAATTCCATTTTCAACTCAAGGATGTGAAAAGACACGGGGGGATACAGAAGGAAAATACCGCTGCTTTTCTCGGAAAGTTAACTTTTAGGATTTTTCTATGTATTACTAATTTGGGATATTTGCAAATTATCTTATCAAAGGAGAAGGGGTACAGAAATAAGGGGGAGAGGGAGGGATAGAATCTAGATATTCTCGCTTAGATAATAATTTGTTTTCCGATGGTATTGTTTTCCGTAGTGAATCCAGCTATTACTTATAATTTTTTTTGTACTTATATATGTATTGATTAACACTGTAATTAAATATATATAAATCGTATTATCTGTAATGTAGAGCACTAATATATAGGCCTCAAGGCTATTGGTATAAGCACATTTATAACTAATAATAGCTTTCAATAGATCATAACAGCTTACAAAGTTCCGGCACATTTGAAGTTCAGATCGTTGGTAGGTTAAGCTTAGATCAAATAAAAGATTAATATTAAGGCGTAGAAAAGCACCTTGCTATATTCTAAAGAAATTCTTTACTTTATCTTAAAGAATGTATTCAATTTTTATATTATTTTAATGTTTTTGTTTCTTTGTATTAGCAAATTACTAGATAAAGTGAACTAGAGAATTCAACTTACTTTGATATTTTTCAAATTATATTGTTTCTGCTTAATTTTTGTAGCTTTCTTCTCCATGTAGAAATATTTGTTTAAGATATATCAACAAACCCTATAAACCCATGTTATGTCTTTAAATTACCATGTTAAGGCATTCTTGTCATTGGTTTCTTTGCAGGCTATACTCTCACAAACACACACATATATATGTATAGTATATATACAATTTGTGTGAGGGAGATGTGCTACGAAAAAAATGGCATATAGGAACTGATCCAACATCAGACTTACGTCATCAAGATGTTGGCTCGGCATTACGCTATGTCCTGCATCGTTTCGTCGCGTCCGACTCATCAGGGGCCCGACGATGCTCACCCAACTCTGGACGTATACCAGACCAAAAAGATCAGATATAGGACTTATCAGAGACGAGCGTGCTCTCACACCGCCATATTTGCCTGGCTGGCAAAACACATTAGCAATAAAAAAGTTTGCACACTGCAATTAGCTACACAAGCTTAGCTGATGAGTCGGACGCGACGAAACGATGCAGGACATAGTATAATGCCGAGCCAACATCTTGATGACGTAAGTCTGATGTTGGAACAGTTCCTATGTGCCATTTTTTCCGTGGCACATCCCTTGGTGTCTCTCACTCACACAAATTGTGTAGCTAATTGCAGTGTGCAAACACAGTATTTTTATTGCTTATATATATATATATATATATATATATATATATATATATATATATATATATATATATATATATATATATATATATATATATATATATATATATATATATATATATGAACAATTAATTGTTTAAATTAGTAGAATGTCCTTGTGGTTTTCAATTCTTTAGTACTTGGGTCAATTAAGGAAATTAAAATCTCACCTTTGCAATATTTCGATTCTCAAGCTGACTGTCTAGACGATTACATCGTGATGGTTATTATTAAAAATGCTTGTTTGAACGATACATTTTTTTTTTTTTTTTTTGTTTAAATCATTGTGATTCTCGTCAATTCCCTGAATACAGGTTCTGTTTATTGAACTATTACTTTTAAATAAATAAATTATTTAAAGACCGCATTTCTAATTCTAGCTTCCTCTCTTTTACATTTGAACTTAACCACTACAACCATGAGAATATTTAATAATAATTATCACGATGTAATCTTCTTGACAGTACGCTTGAGAATTGATCCAAGGAGGGTTCAAAATATTGCAAATTGACCCAACTAGTTAATAATTAATTAATTGGCTAATAACTGATTATAAGCATTTTCATCGGAAATTTATAATCTGAGCAAGTTTCAGCTTTATAGATAGTCAGGAAGTGGGTCATATTTAGTTTACAAGATTCAGTGACAAGTGAAGTTACATAAAAGAGTAAAAAAGTTTCGTTATTTTAAAAACTCGCTTAAAATAAATTAAATAAATAAATTAAAAAAAAAAAATTAAATAAAAATTATAAGGATGGCGGTTATTGATTATTTTACATAAAACTAAATATGTTTTATAGAAACAAACTTATATTTTACTTTCTCATAGACGTAATATATAATGTATTGTATGGCTGGGTCAGGCTATTAACTACTGTAAATAATTTTAATAAAACTAAATTGCGTTTATTTTAAAATCTATATTTTTAAGATTAGAATAAACTTAGTAAATAAAACTACAAAAAATAATATATAATATACATATATTTCGTCAAAATCAGCCTAGTAGTTTAGGCTCCGTGCGTCTGCAGAGACGACAGATGACAGGCAGACATTCATTTAAAAAAAAAATAAAAATAATAATAATAATTTTTGGACACAGTGGAGCTCAAAACGGATAAATCCATAAAAATCAAATTTTTTAAATCTTATTTTCGCAATTTCTTTTTATTTCAATACTTTCTTTTTATATAAAAAAGTATTCGATATGGCGATCTTTAACAATTCATAGCATGTTGCAGTTGTTTTCGTAAAAAATATGTACTTGAAAAAAAAAAAAAAAATTAAAAATTGTTAAGTTAAAGCATTGAAATTTTCTATAACTTTTGTATGTATTATTTTTTTCTACGGACTACAATCGAACTACAGAGTAGTATATAAGTATTGTATGAAATGTATATTTACGCATGACGACGACTTAAGTAAAAGTTTACCGATTTAATTGAATTTTAGTAGAGGGTTCCATTTATCAATAATGTAGTATTCATTTTAAAGTAATGATTATTTCATAAAAAAATTGAACGTTCGTTTAATTAAAATAAATATTTTATTCTGTGATTTTCAATGAATAAATGTAATTTATAATTAATATATTTTTCACATTCTTTCCTCCCAAACTATATTGTTTCATTAAATCAGTACTTGATTGTATATGTCCTTCAACGCCTAACCTCGACTCTATACATAATTTGTTTCGAAAAAAAAATACACAACAAAATGGTTCATTCTTGTTCGATTTAGGTCAATGTAAATTTTTTTTAAACACAAAATATGCAATGAATTAAATTACATGATAATCTAATATATGTCATCATACATTATAGTTGTATGATAGTAGATTAGATGTCATGTATGTAGATTCTAAATCGAAGTGTTAGAAGAATACTTTAAAATAAATGCTTGACATTTTGTATATAATTTGTCAATTTATAAAGTTTAATGTAAGTTAAGTAATGGACCACAAATAAAACTATTATTAATGACGACAAATTTGATTGCTTTTTGCATTTATTGTTATTATTTTTAATATAAGAGGATACTTATCTGTCCATTGTTTAAAGAAAACACCGTATGAAAAATTCAACTGATCTAGTTTACCATTTAAATTTTATTTAAGTATGAATAAATTATTTTTTTCTTTAACTATAATTATAATATAACAAATTATAACCTTTCATGCGCCAATAGTGCAAGATTTCGAGGTTAACTTTTAGTCGTAATATTATTTTTTCTCTCAAAAAGGCAGGTTTTTTTTAGAGATAGAAATACTGTGGTAGCGCAAACTTTTAATTTTTATTGATTTACCTCTTTTAAAGTTGCTAGAGTCCGCAAGAAGTAGTTCTTAAATATTTCAGTCTGTATTCTACATAGAAGCAGAATGCTTAAATGGAGGAACGAGTAAAAGGAAAAAGAAATTCATATAGTGTGATGTCTAATAATATGTTTACTGTATAATAATTTTGTACTATACGAATATTCATTTATATAATCGAGTAGTGTCCCGACGGCGACGACTCACCTCAAAATGATTTGTTATTGCTAAGCTAAGGCAACCACATTTATTCCAATGAAATGAAATGTTTGTTTTGTTTTGTTGGTCTTGAAATAGATATAATATTATCTTATCTAAATGTAGATATCTAAATTAATTTACTTACTTTCTCAGTATAAAATTAAGCCCGTGGCCACGGGCTTAACGGCTCGTATATTCATAAAGCAAGTGCAATAATATATTAATATAGTAGATAAAATAGGATATCAACATAGTAGGTAGAATAGTATATCATACATTACAATGTTCCAGTAAATGTTATGTAGTATTTATATAGTGCATGGACAGATACCAGGTTCAATTGTTGGAATCGTGCTATCAAGAAGTTAAGGCTGACAGAGTAAGGCAGATAGATATACCAGAATCAATTGTGAGAATCGGGCTAGTAAGAAGTTAAGTCTGACAGAGTCAAACAGACAGACAACAGGTTCAATAGTCAGAATCGTGCTAGCATCAACAAATGACCTGTCTATATGAATATATTATTGCACTTGACAGAAACAGACGGACAGACACCAGGTTTAATTGTGAAAATCGTGCTAGCAAGAAGTTAAGACTGACAGAATCAGTCGGATAGACCCCAAGCAATTAGTCGAGCTCTAAAAAGAAACACTAGCATTATTCAAACATTAGCTGTTCAAAAAAGGGAAAACATGCATAAACATAGGGAACCATGTTTACAGGTGTATTTTATTTTGTTTTCCTTCCTTTCTCTTTAATAATACTCGTAATATCACTGATAAATTACTTTTTCCTACATTTGACCGATAATGTAATTGTTATCGCACTAAAAATGGTACGCAAAACAGTAGATTCCTGCACTTTACCGCACTCATTTTACTTTACCGCACTCCAGTGTTCCAACTTACGAACATAAAGAACTTAAATCTCAACAATGATTAATAAATAATTATTTAAAGATTATAAATAATCCAAATTATAATAATAGTAACAATGACAACTAATGATAATTTTTTAACTAACTACTTGTTTTAAACACTATATATCAAATATAAAAATGTTAAAATATATAAAAGTAAAGATGGACAATCTAAAAACAAAGGAATCAAATGTGAAGAGTAAGTGTTATGATGAAAAATAATAATAGTGCTTGGTCAGGTTTGCTGAATCAGGCAAAAAAAAGGCAACTCTGGCTATAAACAGAACAGCTGGTTTAGTTGATATTGTAAAATCTTTTATATGTTGATGAACACTCTATTATTTTATTTACAGATTAAAAACTTACTGTAGGAAAAACCCCCGAACCCACTCGAGAAACCTTTCCGCCCTTGCCTGCGGCGATATTCGTAAATATTTCTCTCGAGTGCAGCAAAGTGCCACTTTGCACACTAGTTGCACAAATAACTATTTCCGTGAGCAAACAAACTATCAGGTCAAAATGGAAGTGAAATTTCAGAGAATTCTATCATGAATGCAAACAACATGTTTGCTTACTTAACTACTAAATAATTTAACGTATATCGCAATGTACACCATCACCTGTACAACATTCGAAATCATTAACATGTAGGAGTTTAACTTACACACAACGCTCTGTGTAATATTTAAAATTTGCATGGTATTTATGTCCTTGTCATTGTGAATATGTACAGAAAAAACCTATTATCCAACCTAGAAACCTTTTCGAGCGACCTTACTGCTGACCGACCCTGGACACGTAGAAGGTGAATCTTATATGCTCTTAAATTATCAAATATTTTATGGAATAGAAAAAGGGGATGTGCTTGCGCTCTCGTTTATAAAATTAATATGGATGAGAATCTCTTTTAAGGCAGGATTACACTCAACGATAAATCGTGACGATTTGATTGTAACAATTTATTGTTATAAATAAATCGAAAGAGTGAGAACTGATTACACTCTACGATAAATCGTGACGATTTGATTGTAACAATTTATTGTTATAAATAGATCGAAAGAGTGAGAACTGATTACACTCTACGATAAATCGTGACGATTTGATTGTAACAATTTATTGTTATAAATAAATCGTAAGAGTGAGAACTGATTACACGCTACGATAAATCGTGACGATATGATTGTAACAATTTATTGTTGTGAATAAAAAAAAAGTGAGTACTGATTTTTACATGCAACGATTTCTTTTCAAATTTTCATTCTCGACCACGGTTGTACCGTGTCAGTCAGCTGATGTTGCGATGGAGGATGTACTGTTGTGGTCTAATACTATGTTCACACATCGTTTTGATAACGATCAGCTGGTTTTAAACGTTATGTGAACGGAGAACGACGGATCGTACTAGTAAGTACGTAGATAATACTATAAAGAACCTGTAACAACTTTTAAATAAAATCTAAAAATCGCGGACATATAAGGTAACAAGAAATAAGGTTTTACTTAGAACGACGGATCGTACTAGTAAGTACGTAGATAATACTATAAAGAACCTGTAACAACTTTTAATAACTTTTAAATAAAATGTAAAAATCGCGGACATATAAGGTAACAAGAAATAAGGTTTTACTTGTGACGTCACTTGTGTCGTTATAAGATATTGAAATAGTACATTACGCGTCTTGTGCGGAAAGTAGCATTTTGCATGCGAGTTTGGAGTTTGCTAGCAAACTCCAAATAAATAAATAAATAAATTGCTAGCATTTATCGTAGCGTGCAATCCTGCCTTTACTTTATTACCCACCCTAAGGGGGTAACAAAGTAAAAAAGGCAATACATGTCAATGCTTTACTTTGTTACCCACCAAAAATTGTTCGAATTGAACATATGAGGGATATGATTCTTTGTAGAATAAAATAACAATATTAATTGGAGGATTTTAGAAGCAATGGGAATTTTTATTGGACTGAAAAAAAGGGGAAAAGAAAGACATGAAAGAGGCGGGTAACAAAGTAAATGAGTGCTTACGGATGGTTATTGCATTTTGTTTCCAATTAGTTATTTTCCCTTTTTAGGACAATTCGGGTTACAGAGAAGAGGTCCTCGGATTCATCTGCTTTAACTTGCTTCGCCTCTTGTTAGTGGACTCAGTTGCTGATGTGTCTTCCCTCTTCCTAAAATATATATTTACTATATTAATTAGATTACCAAATATGTACTTATTTTTAGTTAAAAAACAACACGGGACTCATTCATCTTCTTTAACTTGCTTCGTCTTTAGTTAGAGGAATCAGTTGCTGATGTGTCTTCCCTCCTCCTATAAAACATATTTACTATATTAATTAGATTACCAATTATTCACTTATTTTTAGTTAAAGAATCTGAACATGGGACACTCATTCATCTTCTTTAATTTGCTTCGTCTTTTGTTAGTGGAATTAGTTGCTGATGTGTCTTTCCTCCTCCTATAAAACATATTTACTATATTAATTAGATTACCAATTATGCACTTATTTTTAGTTAAAGAATCTAAACACGGGACACTCATTCATCTTCTTTAACTTGCTTTGTCTTTTGTTAGTGGAATTAGTTGCTGATGTGTCTTTCCTCCTCCTATAAAATAAATTTACTATCAGAACTAATTTCATATTATAGAGTATAGCTTCGAGTCATCACAATTTAGTACACCTATAAATGCTTCTTATAGTTAAAGATATATTTCACGTTCGTCAAAACACGCCTTATAACGAACGAGATTGAAATCTAGTCTTGAAAGCGCATATAGTATAATATGTATGTGGAACCAATTGTACAATTCTATTCTATGAGTTCTAAAAGCTATATGACAGCTTAAGAAAGTAATCTATTCAGTGAAGACTTCCAACTTTTTGACAACTCCTACTCAAAATGTATATTAATATATACAATAAATATCTAAATATATTAGTTACTAACTTTGACTCCTACGTGCGAAAACTTAGTCCAAGTATATATTAAGTTTTGCAGACTGTGCCTCGACTAAAAACAGATT
The DNA here is from genome assembly GCA_951217055.1 of Gerris lacustris. NCBI lineage: Eukaryota > Metazoa > Arthropoda > Insecta > Hemiptera > Gerridae > Gerris > Gerris lacustris. The sequence goes on from OX578284.1 coordinate 24,646,776, forward strand.
GACAATGAGAAAATAAATTAGTTATATGGGGAACAGGGTTGGTTTCTGAACCTTGAATAAAGTCTGAATATATTAAAAAAAAAATAATATGAAGTCAAGCCAGTACTGGTCAAACACTCATTAAGCTCGAGCTAGACGGAATTCAAGGCGAATAACTCACAAATTATATATTTACTCTTGTTTTTATTTTTACTTCCTTTGAGCTCGTTTAGTCATATCGCTAATTACAAGTATCGGGTTTTTGCACCGTTATTCCTTATATTATAACTCCAATATCGCGACATGATATGATATATTGCAGCGTAATATGTAATACCCTTATTTTCGCTTTCAAAGGGTTATAAAGCGGAATTATTTCATATTTTTGGAACTAAAGAAAAAAGTAAGAATATATTAAAAATAGGGACTAATTTTGTTAAAGATATAACTTTAATGTCTGATAACATTAATAGTTAGTTAACACTTATTGATCCCTTCCGTATGCGACTTTTGTTTTTATCAACAACTCATGTCTCTATCAGACCGCGCGCACCCGAGGTTTATGGAATTTGGATAGCATGTTAAAAGTAGACGATTTTTAACTATCTGCTCTCATTTAATATTGAATAAAAATAAATTGTATCCCACTAGGAATCGAAACAGTTCAAACAATTATACTTTCATTTCAAAGTGTCTATATTATACTATGTAATAATACGACGCAAGGAAGATATGTGTCACACTAATTGACAGGACTATTTTTTTCAAAATCTTTCTTTCACTAGAAAAACGAATTTAATTCGTTAAATTAGAATTACGTAATTCTTCCACTTCCTGAAGTCAGATATTTAATAAAAAATTATTTTTAGTTTTGTTGTTTATAGAAAACCAAGTTTTACAAAACTGAAACTCTGTGGAATATTGTAACAACCCTCTTCCGCGCTTTACTGCAAATATTACATCAAGCATTTTCCCAGAAGTTGGAATTTCGTATGCGCTGATAAACCAAGTCCGAGAGAAAATCATTTAGGTACAAACGAACTAATCAAAAAGTAAAATTATCAAGTTTAAATAGATGTAGGTGGCCCAACATGCCAATTGCCTTTTGTTCTAAAAACATATATTTCAACGAGTAATATATAGGTACTAGCAATCGCGTGGCGTAATGCAATAAATTGTAGATATTAAGAAAATAGTAAATCATGATGAATTGATAGTTAAAGAGGATGATTGCTATACAATGTCAATGTCGTGTAGTGGGGGAGAAGGGTGCCTTTCTACATATTCTTTAACTAAAATATTGCGACAATCTTCATTTTAACTAATATAAACTTCTGCTTGTATCATGTTGAAATTTTACATATATTATATTTATATTTATATTATATTATATTTAGATATATTAAAATTCTTACGTTAGACCGTAAGATATCGGTGAAAACGTGTTTTCTCTATTTTAAATGTTTAGAATTACTAGTTTTAACGATCTTTATAATTTCATAGCGGTGTCGCTGTTGGTTGTACTAAACCCTTTTATTTGAAAAATATATCGTGTAGGAATCGTCTCTAGGTGATGGTAGAATCTTTTCCCGTATGAAACTGTCCTACGAACTTGAGCCTGAGCATTAGTTGAAGGAACGCATGTATATTAAATTTCAACTAAATCGGTCAACTTTTACTCAAGTTATCGTCGGACACTCAAAGGATGAATATTTTGTTGAATGTAAGAAGCTCGCGTACGCTCGCATCAAAATAAATGGTATAATTGCTTAATATTGAATTATTATATGAGATAATGTTTTAAATGTATCAATTCTTAGAGATTAATAGCCCTAAACTAATCCATTCGAATTCGCGAAAACCATTCCATAGAATGTCATTATATATATATATATATCAATAAATATTTTTTTCTTTCTATTAAAATCTGGACCTAAACTACAATAATCCTTTTTCATTTCATGAATAATTTGTTTGCGGCAAAAAAATAAAAGAATACAATAGATCTAAAAATAACTAAACTTGGGATTTTGGATGCTGCAATGTAAATCATCCACTAATACTGCATTTAACAAGTTAATTGCCAGTAGACACTACGATCAAATTAAAAGATATTTAAAATAGTTTGTTTATTTGTGTGGCACATAGCTTCCTCGCATATTATGTTATGGTATTACAACCCATTATTGTCCAATTAATTTAATTTTTTAATCCGTCATGATTGTTTTGATATCTTACATGAATAAATGTATCAATTTAGCAAAATTTAATGAGTGCAGACGAATTAAAATTATTATGGGACTATCAGTAGGCTACATTTGACTACTACCACAGAGGCTAGCTATTCATAACTCAAGCAGCGATAAAATAAACAGTAAATCTGTTAATTACCAATATACATGATCGATTTGCTGCTCTTAAGTTGCAAATTTCATTAGAAAGAAATTACAAAGAATTCGACTGTTCTTCGTATTAAAGCGAATGTTCTTTTTTTAAAAGAATATGTAGAATGTTCAGGAATCTGCTCTGATTTTTCAAGTGTCTCAACGATTTATAGGTTCAATAAACCTCTTTTTCACAATCCAGGTTCAAGGGCAGATTAACTCAGGGTCAACTTATTATGCTCGAGGACAAACTGGAACCGTGCTGAACACGCAAAGAATGAGTGTCTCCTTTCTTTATGATTCCACCAGAAATGTTATCAACACTTAAATGACCATACGAATGACTGGGAGGTCTTTTGACCTTGTTTGAGAATACAAAATTGATACGCTCTAGATTTATTTAATTTTAGACCGGATGGAGTCTAACTTGATAGTTCTATAAAAGCATCGATCATGCATAAATGGAAGAGAAATCCCTTAAAAGCTATTCTGCAAAACGTCTGTTGCAAATATGGACAAATTAATTCCTCATAGACAAATGATCATTTAAACAGGTTTTTATTAAAGTCTAATGTCTAATCCAATAGTTTTGCTTCTAAGCTTACCGAAGGTTATGGAAGCATTATGCACATTTCCCAAATGTGTGATAATGACTCATTATACAGAGGTGTAGTTCAGTAATCAAAACAAATTCTTTACCCGAAACAATTTGACCGTTTTCGGCTTCTCTGATGTAGCCTTCTATAGATAATATATGTGGTAAATGACTACATGATACTATGTAGCTTGGCTAGCCTTAAGATCCTAAACTGTATTTTTCTCCAATGAGTGATAGTGTCTCATTTTACAGAGGTGCAGTTTAATAACCAAAACAATGTCTTCACACAAAATCAAGCTCAAAGTTGATATGTTATGTTTGCAGATAATGATATTTGTTATATCATGTTGCATATTATTTTTTTGAAAAAGGCTTCATTAGAACTGCTGAAACCGATCAATTAGTTAAAATACAATTATTATGTGTGAAGACCTTCTTTTGGTTATTGAACTTCCCCTCTAAATTATGATATGTATATACATTCTCAAGTTTGATTCTTTGGGTGTAATTTATTTTAAAAAAAGATCTTATTATACAAAATATAATGATTTATTGATCTTATAACGTTTACCAAAATATAGCCTAAGACACTCCCACTATAATATTAATAAATATTGAAAATTAATTACTTTTCTTCTATTATAAAGGATAAAAGCAATCTTTCCGCACTTTATCCTTCGTTGTCATTTGATATTAAAACTTTTTTTTTTATTTTTTTAACACAAAGATAGTTAAGAGGCGGCTGATGTTAAGGGGGGGATGAAAAGAAATTAATGACTGGATCATCGCTTGTTTTTCCTTAAGATAATATTGTATCCTTAACCAAAAAAATCCCTTACACAATTAATTTCTACGTCGACGGCAATTCCTCGTTTCTGCCTTGCCTAGCTGTCTTGTGATATTGTCAAGTTGATCGTTTAAAAGTTTGAAAGATTCTGAGAAATATCTTAGAAGCTTCTTTGATAGGGAAAGTAATTAAAAGCTTCCACCATTTTTTTAAAAAAAACAACGTATTTTCTTCATCTTCTTTTGTGATCTACAGAGAATCTTTTGTAAGACACACACAAAACATGTATTATACAGTCTATTATAATATACAACATATTATTATGCATTGAAGACTATTTACAGCTTATAATAATAAATGACAACTATAACGTCTTATCTGGCATTATTTTTTTTAAAAACTAACACCCATCAAGTTGGTAGCTGGTAAATATAACTCCCAAACAATTTGATCCCATCAGTTGTTGTTTTATACTTTTATTCACTTTATCTTGTAGGTGGATTCTTGTCCGGGTAAAAAAATAATTTTTACATTAGTTTAGGTGTTGGCAACGCCAACGTTTCGACCTTGCCGGTCATTCTTAAGCCTGGTTAAACGTTTTTGTTTTGTGTTACACCGTCCATTACAATTCCTACTTACTATGTATATAAACCATTTTTTTTTTTACAACAATTGCTAATCCTTTCTTGTCTCTTTTTTTGTTTTTATATAGAATATACGTTCCCTATTTCTGTGATATTTTAGCTTTTTAACTATCATATTTTGTGATTGTGATGGATTGGGTGCTATTTTTTTTTTTTTTTTTTTTTTTAGCCTACATATATAAGTTTTATTGCCTTTTTTAAAAATTAAAATCTACAAACATAATGATAACGAAATCATCAAGTAAGGTTAATGGATTTGACGTACAAAGATGCTTTGTGAAACATAACACCTATTGTAATAGGAATTGAAATAGGTGATGTAGCACAAAACAAAAAAGTTTAACCAGGCTTGAGAAAGACCGGCAAGGTCGAAACGTTGCCAACACCTAAACTAATGTAAACATATTTTTTTTATTTATTTATTTTTTCTTTTACTCAAACAAGGGTCCACCTACAAGATAAATACATAGACATAAAAATGGGTATACATAAGATAGATCATAGAATTTTATTCACATTTTTGTTTGTAGTATGTTTATTGTTAGGGTCCGTTGGCAAAACTCAGTATCCATATTGTATCGAGCGTTTGTTTGTCAATCTATCTACCGTTAACCCCCCTGTTACTCCGAAAGTATCCAACACATAAATTTAATACTTAGCAGATATGTTACATATGTAGTAAATCCAACACAGGAAAAAATTTAGGAAGCCCTAAAAAGGCATCCCTTTAATAACAAAGGGATGAAGTTTATTTAAGAGGTTAAATATGTTTAATGGAAATGCGTCATGTGGGGTATTGAATGAAAGAGAAGGACACCCTCGTAAAACGTTATAGCTAAAACAAACTTTTAAGTGGTCCCAATCTTGAAATTACTGGGCTGATTGATTGAAAGAGAAGGACTTCCTCGTAAAACGTAAAAGTTATTGCTAAAACCAACTTTTAAGTGACCCCATCTTGAAATGCTGGTTAACGAACTCGTCCGATTTTTTAAATTTTCTTTGTTTATACTGATAGCACATACTTTGTTCAAGATCGCTTGGATACCATCTTAGAACAGTATTACCTTGTCATCTCTACCTTCCGAGCTACTAAACCTGCTCTACAAAGTACCAGACTTTTCACTTCTTCTTCTTCTTTGACTTGCCTTTCCATCAGTTTGAATAATTCCACTTAGGTCTTTGTTTAGACTTTCTGATCCCACTCTACTGGCAGAACTTCGTGGCTAGGTGAGCACATACTCGGCAACTTTATTTTACTATTTGCAATAGGGAATATTATTTGGCTTATTTTTTTAAATACATTTCAGAGTTTCAGTCATATGCGTTACTTACTACTTACTTGACCTTTTAACAAAGATATAGTTAAATTTAGTATTAAAACACTATTCAAAGGAAAAGAAAATGTAATATGAAGAAAAAACATTTTGTTAAAATACAAATTACAAATGTCCAAGTTTTTTCTTTTAAATAAAATATCGGTCCGAGACAACTCAGCCAAACTTTCTCATATACGAGTTTATAATTATTTAGCCCAGTGTTTCCATTTATTAGTTTTCAAATGTACATTTAAATATTATTGAACATTTCATCAAAATTTATCATAAAAATAACTTCTCCTATGATTTTTCTGAACATGTATGCCAAATTTCGTCAAAATCGACCCAGTAGCTTAGGCTCCGGGCGTCTGCACAGACAACAGACGGCAGACGACGGACAGAATTTTTTTAAAAAAAACAACACTTTTTTGGACTCAGGGGACCTCAAAACGTGTAAATCCATCAAAATCGTAAAATCAAATTTTCGCGTCATCACAATACTTTCTCATTATATGAGAAAGTAAAAAAATCAAGCAACTGATTAAATATAATTTAGTTTTACAAATTTTAAGTTTCAATAACTGGATGAATGTAACTTCCCATTAAAAATTAGGCGAAGAAGAAAAGCTAACGTGACTCCAGTAATCCTTAAATAAAAATAATCTAAGTAAAGAAACTTATTAAGTATCAAAAACATGTGAATTAAATTGAGAAAAAGTAAACAGAACTAAAATGGAAGACAAGTCAGACATTAAGTTTTAACTCTTAATTTGAGGGTCATACAATACCATGGGCATTTGTACCACTTTAACCTTAGAATTCGCTAATCCGAGAAATATCCAGTTTCCGAGATATTAAATAAAAATTAATGAGACTCGGCTGTAAATAAACAAGTAAGGCGCGCTTCACGTAAGTACGTGAGGCGATAATCGCCGGTTTCTGTACGATTAAATTTAAATTATTAAGTGTTCAATTTTAATAATTGGATATGCTTTTTCTACACTTCAAGGCCTTTAAATTGATGTTACATGTCATGCTGACTAAATAGTATATTATGTTACTAGGCTGTGAAGTGAGTTTAGAATATTTGGCAAAACTGAAACTTGGCAATATTTACTGTCTCGCTTCGCTCGACAGTAAATGTAATTGCCGCGGTAAAGAAAAAACACTTCACAGTCGCGTAGCATATGCTATTTTTTCCGAGGTAGCAGACAATGAAAAAACATTAAATATTAATCACTAATCAATATATAATAATAACAAATATTAGTACATACTTAAGACTTAAAAAAAGAAACCTTAAAAAGAGGTTACACTATAAGAAAAGATAAATAAAACGCATTGACATCTAGCGGATTTTAATCGTACTAGAAGCATTTCTACAAAGACTGCAGCGGTACTAACGGAAGTTTTGACAACTACCCGCCGGAAAATAAAAATCTTTTAGTTCCTAGGACGTAAAAGATTTTTTCTTTACAGCTAGGAGTAATGAAAAGATTTTTTAAGTCCACGTAATGAAAAAATTGATTTTAGCTATGTTTTTTAGGCTCTAAAGTTACTATTTCACAGCCTACCACGGAAAAAACTTATTTTTTTAGTCGCCCGCTATATTGGCCGCCATCTTGGAAATATTCAGTGTTAAAACTCCAAAAAGTGTTGCACACAAATGCCAGTTGTCACAATGCTGAGCTGCACACGTGTACCGAATTGTGTAGTTATAGTAGTTTATGAATTGAAACATGCCAAAGGAGAGACGCCAACGGAAAGACAGACAGAGCCGTTATATAAGGTTTCTTTTCGAACTTCGTACAGAAACCTAAAACCGGTGCAAACTATAAGATTATTCATTGCTAAGATAGTTGAATTGTTCTTGTGAAGACACATTAAATAGATTTTTTTTACAAATTGACACTTTTGCAAGCATATTTAAGTACTTACCTCTCAGATCTAAAAGTGGGTTTGATAAGAATAAAAATATTTATTAAAAGTGATTTAATCAAAAATATAGCTTGAACAATATTCTTATTGTATTGATTATTACCAACCATCTACCGCTAAAACGTTCTAAAACAAAAGGTCATGAATGAATTTTCCGAGAACTTGATTTGTATGTCTTTTGTTCGAACCGATGAATGAAAAGGGAAAGGGGGAAAATAATTCAACCGAATTCAAAACCCCTTTCTTGTTTATCAATGAAACACTCAAAAGTTCATTGATGAACTATAAAAGGGTTCTTAACACGGGTTTCATTCATAAACAACCAAAGTTTTGTTAGTTGGACGTTCAAATTCTCTTATACAACAATACATGAATCGATAACGTTTTCCATATTCTATCAATCACTTTACTCAAGTGATTCATTAATTTAAAACCTGTCAAAAGAAGAGAACAGAAGATCCCGTACACGCTTCTAAATACAATAGCTTTACAAGGAGAAATTTCCTATGAGGAAAATAAACCGTACATTTTCAATTATGTCTTCTACGTGGATAAGTGACTAAAGCAAACAACAATAAATTTTAAATGAAAGGAAACGGGAAATCTTTATCACTTCATTAGTGTGTAATTGTAAACAATTAATTCAATATATCCTCTGCAAGAAAACAAAGGATTATTATATGCAGGTAATACAGATTTCTATACACACTCATCAAAGTGAATGCAAAATAAATTAATAAATTACTTATGTACTATAGTAAAAGACAATATAATATTTAAACCAGTAAGGACTGCATCAAACACTCCTATCGAATTCAAAAATTCTCAAAATTCTAGCTAATGCTCCTAACTATTTGAATGAATGAAAGAATTCATTTACACATCCATTTTATTTATATTTTTTTTTGAACAATAAATTAAATTACTATAATGATTATTTTATTATTATTATCATTTTTACAATTTTTCACAAAAACACTTATTAATATTTCTACTAATGTAATTATTATTATATATTAGTAAGCCGAGATAGTTGGCTGTAGTCTTACTTCATGGTTATAGTTATAAACATGTCACTCAAACACAATTATTAAGATTACTACTAATGTAATTATTATATACTAGTAAGCTGAGACAGTGGTCTGTGATCTTACTTCATGGTTATAATCATGTCACTGAACACAATTATTAATATAAAATTAAATTATGACTAATAATTTACTTATGATAGGTACAGGTACACCCTTATAATTAATCTGAAGTATTTGATGGCTGTAGAGGTGTAGAAAAAAGTTTTGATCAATAATGCATTACGAAACGTTTCAACTTTATTTTAAAGTCATCTTTAATCATTATTTTTAGCAATTGAAAAAAAAATTGTATCAACGACTCAATATGCCTTTAAAATAAAGTAGAAACGTTTCGTAATGCATTTGTGAACTACACTCTTTTCTACATCTCTACAGCCATCAAATACTTATATTCACAATTATTAATGTTATTAACACTTGTAAATTGTAGTTAAAATAGCCCAATACATGTTAAAGAAATTATATGGAGCATTAAATTGGGTAGGTCTTTCTAGTATAATTTATTTTTCAATAATACAAGTGAGTAAATCTTCTTCATTAGAAATTGAATCAATAATTCATTAATGTTACACAGTAGATTATCTATTTAATTAACAATATTCACATAAGGAAACAACTACAAGAATTATTAATTGAAATGTATATACATTAATAAAATATTACTTCAATCAAATTTAATTAATTTGTTCACTGTCAAAGAAAGGGCAATTTTCACACAAAATATAAAATCATTAATATAACTCCTCAATGATTTATCTTGATTTATTTAAATATTTGAAAGTTCATTCATAAATAAATTGTTCAATGAATTTATAATTAATGAAGTCATATAGATTTTTTGAATGAGTTTTATTTATTTTTTATTTTAAATCAAGAAATGTATATTCTATGTAAAACGAAATATTTATTTAAATTGGATTTTATTTTTAAGTGCAAAAAAATAAATGCTCCCTCGCATTTGAGAAAACATTTTTATTATTAAAATCTTTATTTCTAAAACTATTGGACATTTTATTTCAAACTTTTCTTTTAAAATATTAATAATATATAATATAAAATTGTAATGAAAAATTTATCTTTATATATAATTTCTCAGAAATAACTCAAAAGCTTCCTTTTAGAAAGGAGTAATGCCAGCCCTAGGGAGCTAGCGTAGCCGTGTGAGTTAAACCACGTCTGCTCGGCCATCACTGTATCTCAAGTGGAACGAGACGGGGTTCGATTCCTCGCCGTGACACTCTGATTTATATGGCTCACTATTGATCACATCATACTCGCTTTGGCGGTACTATGTACAGAGGTATGTATGATGTATGATGTGTGAAGTGGCTGGAACTCTCAACCGCGGGGCGTAAAAAGGGCCTAAGTGATGGCCTAATTGCAAAGTTCGATCAAGTGGTTCGTCCTACCCGTCCTAGTAGAAAGTACTAGACTACTACTACTAATGCCAGCCCTTATCCTTCCCTCTGTTGCAACAAGAATTATGTTTATTGTTATTATTATTAGTATTTTTATTACGTTTACAGATCGTTTATATTTTTATTTTATATATATTAATTTTGTAGTTATTGTAATGTAATTCCTATTCTTGAGTGCCCCACTTGTGGCGTGTGTTGCAGTTGGGGACTCAAAAAATATTTGATCAAATATCCGGATTTGGGGAATCATCCGGGCTGTCCAGCGGCCTCTTGGGTCGCCCGACCACCTTCTTTGCCATTCCCTTACAGCTTCATCTCTAAATCTGAGGGCAGCTTGCTCTTTGCTCTCGTTTTCTGGCCTTTCAAACACCCTCTTGCGTTCCTGAGCGAGCAGGTCTATCGGGATAGCACCCGCTACGACCATTACTGCAGGCTCCGACACCGTCCGGTACGCACTAGTGACTCTCAGGGAACTAAGCCTTTGGACCGTGGCCAAACGCTTGCAATATTTCTTTGTTTTGGTCACATCCCCCCATATCTCCGCTCCGTACAGCAGTACTGCCTCTGCCGTTTTCATCAGGAGTCTGCGTTTATTCGGGGTAGGTCCTCCAACGTTGGCCATCAGTCGACTGAGTGAGCCCATAACCGCTGACGCCTTATCGCAGGCTTTCTTTATGTGCTCTCCAAAGTTAAGCTTTGTGTCTAGGGTTATCCCTAAATATTTGACTGCGGGTTTCGAGACAATGTCAGCGGCTCCCACCTTGAGAGCTACGGCAGTCTCCATTCGCCTTCCCGTGAGCAGCACGACTTCAGTTTTTGGTAAGGCGAGTTGTAGACCGTGGGCGCTCATCCATTCCCCGACTCGACGCATTACCTGGTTCAGCTTTAACTGCGCCAGCTCTACGTTCCTCGCTGTAATCACGACTGCCACATCATCGGCGTATCCAACTAGGGACGTGTCATCCGGCATTAAGAGTCTCAGGAGACCTTCATAGCAGACATTCCAAAGATCAGGTCCTAGGACTGAGCCCTGCGCCGCTCCTGCTGTCACTTCCGTGGTCACCATGCCCTGTCTGGTCGCATATGTGAGCCTGCGGTCCTTCAAGTAGTCCTCGATCATTCTGATCAGGTATTTCGGGACATCGAAGGTGTTCTCTAACGCTTCTATCACATCGATCCACCTCAGCGAGTTAAAAGCGTTCTTCACGTCAAGAGTCACCAGCATAACAATAGGGCGTGCCTGGTGGCTGCTCATCCTCGCTCTGCCGACCGCCCCCGTCACTTCTTTAACCGCACTTAGTGTGGAGTGTCCGGCACGAAAACCATGTTGCCTGCAAGACAACTCCCCTGCAGCACTGAGTGCCGTTTGGAGTCTGGCTTTAATCAGTTTCTCCATCAGCTTGCCGGCCCCGTCCAGCATACACAACGGCCTGTAGGAAGAGGGCGTCTCAGGGTCCCCTCCTTTCCCTTTATCTAAAAGAGCTAATCTTGCCACCTTCCAGCGCGACTTCAAGGCACACGTTAAAGGTGGTTAACAGAAGTTGAGGGCAGCAGCCCACCACTATCTTCAAAACCACACATGGGACCCCGTCTGGGCCAGGCGCTTTCTTATTCTTGAGGCTGGCAGCTGCTCTCCTCAACTCGTTCTCTGTGAACGGAGGTATGCTCCCAGCGGGAACTTCCATTCTTCGCTCAGCCCTCTTCGGATGTTTTGGAAACAGCGCATCCACGATCTTTACAGCGGCTTTAGCGTCCATGGGGCCTGCGGGTCCTGCAGCTTGGAGTTTTCGAGTAACCAACTTGTACCCTTTTCCCCAGGGGTCCCGGTTGAGCTCTTCACACATCTCTCGCCAGCAGCGGTTCTTGCTCTTCTTGATCTCTTTCCTAAGCTCTTTTTTCACGAGATTGTATGCTGCACGCCTCTCATCCGCATCATTCTTAGTTCGTGCTCGTTGGGCCCTTCGCCTGAGCCTGAGACACTTCTGCCTCAGACTGGAGATATACTCCGTCCAGAAGTATGCCTGGGGCCTACCTTTCCATGCTTTTTGCCTGGGCATGGCCGCGTCGCATGCTTTTCGGATGAGGAGCATCGTTCTTGCCACCAATTCCTCCGCTTTGTCTCGGCTTGTAACCATCTCAGACCCCCTCACGCCATTTCTAAGATGAGCCTTCCTCTGGTGTTAGTGTGCGGCATGCCCCATTCCCGAGCTCTTGCATTAAAATCTCCCGCTACTACCAGCTCACCGGGAATGTGCTGGATGACGTCCTCCATTTCCTCCAATTTTCTTCTATATTCCTGCATATTGTCGTTGGGCGAAAAATAGCAGCTCACGACAGAGCATCTACCCATCCTAATCCATACAAAGCCATTCCCAGCTGCCTGCTCATTTATACAGATCATACGCGTGTTAATGATCCATATAGCCGCTCTGCCGGAAAGGTCTGTGTACCATACCTTCCCATCCTTGCTGCGATATGGCTCACTTATTATCACAACATCCGCCTTTGTCTCGTGAGCTAATTGCGTCAGGTGATCGTCCGCGCTTCTGCTCCCATTCAAATTTCCTTGCAGGACATTCATTTTAAATTCACTGCATTCATTACTTTGCGTAGACCTGTTCCGTATACGGCGGCTTCCATTAATCATCGTAGGTAGTTTTTGGCCTCAATCAGTGCTTCTCTGTAAATCGGACATGCACCTGTTCCTGCTCTATGCTTTATTTGCTCCCCATCTAATTTAGAGTCTGCACATACTAGACACACCGGGTCATTTGTGCATTCTTTCTGAGTGTGCCCTTCTTGACCGCACCTATAACAGTTTTTCCTTCTGTCAGGTCTCCTGCAATTTCTCGCCAAGTGACCATATCCAATGCACCTATAGCATCGTAAGACTTGAGCTCTTCTTCTAACCCTTCCGCTCACCCAGCCGATCCTCACTCGCGAAATCGTCAGGAGTGTGGCCGCTGCTTTAGCTCCCAGCGTCGCTATGGCGGTCTTTTGCCCTCTAAGATTTGGTTTAGTGACTACCACCTTAATTTCTCCTACTGAATCACCCAGTTCCCTCCGTAAGGCCTCCAGTACTTCTTCCTCCGTTGTTACCTCGTCAAGGTCCCGAATTTCGACTACTTCTCGCTGTTCAAGGTCTTTGATGCTACCTGCATCCCCCAGTACCTCTGCCAGATGCTTGCTGAAGGCCACCCTCTCCTCCGTTTGACCTCTTAACTCTATGAGGACCTATCCTGCTTTGGTGCGCCGAACTGCCTTTACCTCCGCATCCATAGGCATTTGACTTTTCCTTACCTGCCCTAGGACCTCCACATAAGATTTCCCCTCGGATGGCGTGATCAGAATTGCCTCCGGCCGAATCCTGATCCTTTTTGGTCTTGTCGCCTGTCCTCTCGGTGCTCTCCGTCCAGCTGGCCGGGTTCCATCCATGCCCGCACCATTTACCCCGATATCATCAGGTTTTATAGCCTGGTTTCTCCTTCCACGCTGGACCCTAGTCCACGTTCCTGCGTCCGAGTCGTCACTACTTGGTCCCACATCTGACGATCTAACCTCCTGCAGCCTCTTCCACTCCTGCATCTGTGTCTTGCTAGAGCCTTCCTTCGTTTTTCCTCCTTTCGTTCTGCAGGGCTAGTAAGACTTCGCTTCTTTGTGTTAGCAGGCCCCACTGGGGCAGGCTCATCTGGTTTAGCAGCCTTGAGTGTCAACTTCTTTTCAGCTTCTATCCATGACTTACTGAGGGTCGTCAGTACGTCTAGAGCCTCCTCCATGTGCGACAGACCATGCTTTACATCATTGCTAATATTCTTCTGTCGGCAGGTAGCAGCCTTCATCTTTTCAACAAGGTCCTTACACTTTTCCAGTTGAGCCTCCTCCTCGTTCCTGAGTCTTTCCATGTAGGCCTTCACTGGAGACTTTGGCCCTAATAGCTCTTCCTCCGCTGTAAGAGATTTGGGTGTATTGTTCCCGTCACTCTTCGTCATCAGTCGATCAACTTCTTCCCTACTGGTAAAGCGGTGGCGAGTCACGCCGACTAATGGTTTCTCCGACTGTTGCGAAAGAGCTTTGCCTACTCGTGTGCTCATCTGCTTCCTGGCAGTCTGAGGAGACGATTGCGGAGTCCTCCGTACCTTCTCTTTCCTTTGGAAGGGGTTTTCTTCTCCCTGGCTACTTGCAGTACTGCTTGCAATGTTCGTTGGGCTGAGTTCAAGAGCGCGCGTTAAGTCCATATCCTTTTCCGGTCCACTTCTTCCACTAAATGCTAGGTCGCCCCTCCCCCCCCCCCCCCCAGAATCCACGGGGCAGCCCGATTGCTCGGGACGGGATTTAGCCAACAATGGCATTCCCGCCTGGGGTATCAAGTCCGTTTGTTCGTCTAGCATAGTTTCAAAAATAAGAGATCCAAGATCATAAATAGCCCTCTTTCTAAAAAGAAAAGGGCCGCAGTCCTGTTTCTGAGACGCACAAGGCACTCAGGAGTAACAGAACCACTTGCTCGGAGACCCCCAGGGTCGCCATCCCTGTGCGGTCCAATGAAGACCGATCCGTAAGGGTTCGCACGCCTCCTAGTTCAGCGACCATACGCGATCCGTTGGTCAAAAAGCTTACTCCCTGGAACGGAACCCAGGTCAGGAAAGACGCACTTGCTCGGGTAACCCCGGGCTCGCCAATGCCCGTACAGCCGCGAACAGCTGCCCCTGGGGGCAAAATAAATAAATTACTATTATTATTATTATTATTATTATTATTTTATTTTATTTATTTTTTTTTTCTAAGGTGGGCAAAAAAAACCTTCAAAAGGCACCTGACAGTGGCGGGGCTGCCAGATAGAGTGGGATTCTTACCCTAACTAAAAAACAACCACACCTTATCCTACGTTCCCAGACCGGAACCGCTTTCGCATTACTTCAGTCTGGGACGTGCTGTCTTTCACCCTTCAGGGTGACCTACCGGGGCCGTTCCACCGCGCTTCTCTACTCCTCGTCGAGGCACCCGTCGTTCCTTTTACGTCGCAGAACTATCTCGACGAATTCTGCGACCAGGTTCCAGTCTTGCGGACTACGAAGCATCGCCTCTACTACTCCGTCTGGGGTCACTGCTCCGACTGCAGAAGCCAGATCCTCTCTTTCTCTACCAAATTCGACGCACGTGAAGAACGTATGCTCTACGTCATCCCTCTCTTCGCCCTCAGTACCGGCATTTAGGGGTACTAAGTAAACCCCTCCTATACAGGTAAGCCCCGAAATATCCATGCCCCGTCAGTAGCTCGGTTAGGAAGAAATTCACCTCTCCGTGCGCTCGTTCGACCCAAGGAGCCAAGTCCCTGATCAGCCTTGCCGTCCACCGACCCACGGTGCCACTGCTCCAAATTATTATTATTATTATTATTATTATTATTATTTTTTTTTTTTTTTTTTTTTTTTTTTTTTTTTTTTTTTTTTTTTTTTTTTTAAAGGTGGGCAAAAAAAACCTTCAAAAGGCACCAGGTAGAGTGGGGACTACCTGGTAGTGTGGGATTCTTACCCTAACTAAAAAATAACCACACCTTATCCTTCGTTCCCAGACCGGAACCGCTCTCGCATTACTATTATTATTATTATTATTATTATTATTATTATTATTATCATCGTCATTGTCGTCGTCATTGTCATCATCGTCGTCATCGTCGTCATCGTCATCATCATCAGTAAAAGTTATAATAATTATAATAATTATAAAAATTATAAAAGTTATAATAATTATAAAAATTATAAAAGTTATAATAATTATAAGTATTATAAAAGTTATAATAATTATAAAAATTATAAAAGTTATAATAATTATAAAAATTATAAAAGTTATAATAATTATAAAAATTATAAAAGTTATAATAATTATAATAATTATAAAAATTATAATATTATAATAATATATATAATATAATATAATATAATATTATAATATTATAATATTATAATATAATATTATATTATAATATAATATTATAATATATTAATATAATATTATAATATAATATTATATTATTATATATATATAATATTAATATATAATATTATAATATATAAAATTATAATATTATAATAATAATTATAAAAATTATAATAATTATAATAATTATAAAAATTAAAAAAATTATAATAATTATAAAAATTAAAAAAATTAAAAAAAATTAAAAAAATTAAAAAAATTATAATAATTATAAAAATTATAAAAATTAAAAAAATTAAAAAAATTAAAAAAATTAAAAAAATTAAAAAAATTAAAAAAATTAAAAAAATTATAATAATTAAAAAAATTAAAAAAATTAAAAATATTATAAAAATTATAATAATTATAATAATTATAAAAATTATAAAAATTATAAAAATTATAATAATTATAAAAATTAAAAAAAATTAAAAAAATTAAAAATATAAAAATTATAAAAATTAAAAAAATTAAAAGAATTAAAAAAATTAAAAAAATTAAAAATATTATAAAAATTATAATAATTATAATAATTATAAAAATTAAAAAAATTATAAAAATTATAAAAATTATAAAAATTATAAAAATTAAAAAAATTAAAAATATTATAAAAATTATAATAATTATAATAATTATAAAAATTAAAAAAATTATAAAAATTATAAAAATTAAAAAAATTATAAAAATTATAAAAATTAAAAAAATTATAAAAATTAAAAAAATTATAATGATTATAATAATTATAATAATTAAAAAAATTAAAAAAAAATTATAATAATTATAATAATTATAAAAATTATAATTAAAAAAATTATAATAATTATAATAATTATAAAAATTATAATAATTAAAAAAATTTAAAAAAAATTATAATAATTATAAAAATTATAATAATTAAAAAAAATTAAAAAAATTATAATAATTATAATAATTATAAAAATTAAAAAAAATAAAAAAATTATAATAATTATAATAATTATAATAATTATAAAAATTAAAAAAATTAAAAAAATTATAATAATTTATAATTATAAAAATTAAAAAAATTATAATTATAATAATTATAAAAATTAAAAAAATTATAATAATTATAATAATTATAAAAATTAAAAAAATTAAAAAAATTATAATAATTATAATAATTATAAAATAAAAAAAATTATAATAATTATAATAATTATAAAAATTATAAAAATTATAAAAATTATAAAAATTAAAAAAATTAAAAAAATTATAATAATTATAATAATTATAAAAATTAAAAAAATTATAATAATGAGTACTTTTACTGAGTACTTTTACTGAGTACTTTTTTCTGAGTACTTGTTTCAGAGTACTTTTTTCTTAGTACTTTTTTCTGAGTACTTTTTTCTGAGTACTTTATTCTGAGTACTTTTTTCTGAGTACTTTTTTTAGAGTACTTTTTTCAGAGTACTTTTTCTGAGTACCTTTTTTCAGAGTACTTTTTCTGAGTACTTTTTTCAGAGTACTTTTTTCTGAGTACTTTTTCTGAGTACTTTTTTTAGTACTTTTTTCTGAGTACTTTTTTCTGAGTATTTTTTCTGAGTACTTTTTCTGAGTACTTTTTCTGAGTACTTTTACTGAGTACTTTTTCTGAGTACTTTTTTCTGAGTACTTTTTTCAGTGTACTTTTTTCAGAGTACTTTTTCCTGAGTACTTTTTCCTGAGTACTTTTTTTTAGTACGTTTTTTCTGAGTACGTTTTTTCTGAGTACTTTTTTCTGAGTACTTTTATCTGAGTACTTTTTTGCTGAGTACTTTTTTCTGAGTACGTTTTTTCAGAGTACTTTTTTCTGAGTACTTTTTCTGAGTACTTTTTTCTGAGTACTTTTTTCTGAGTACTTTTTCTAAGTACTTTTTTCTGAGTACTTTTTCTGAGTACGTTTTTCAGTGTACTTTTTTCAGAGTACTTTTTCCTGAGTACTTTTTTCTGAGTACTTTTTTTTAGTACGTTTTTTCTGAGTACTTTTATCTGAGTACTTTTTTCTGAGTACTTTTTTCTGAGTACGTTTTTTCTGAGTACTTATTTCAGTGTACTTTTTCCTGAGTACTTTTTTTTAGTACGTTTTTTCTGAGTACGTTTTTTTCAGAGTACTTTTATCTGAGTACTTTTTTCTGAGTACTGAGTACTGAGTACTGAGTACTTTTTTAGTATTTTTTTTAGTACTTTTTTTAGAACTTTTTCTAGTACTTTTTTTAGTACTTTTTTAAGTACTTTTTTTTAGTACTTTTTTAGTACTTTTTTTAAAACTTTTTTAAGTACTTTTTTTAGTACTTTTTTAAGTACTTTTTTTAGTACTTTTTTAAGTACTTTTTCAGTACTTCTTTTTAGTACTTTGTTTAGTACTTTTTACTATTTTTTTAGTACTTATTTCTGAGTACTTTTTTAGTACTTTTTAGTACGCTTTTAGTACTTTTTTAGTACCTTTATTAGTTCCTTTTTAGTACTTTTTTAGTACTTTTTTTAGTACTTTTATAGTACTTTTTAGTACTTTTTTAGTACTATTTAGTACTATTTTAGTACTTTTTTTAGTACTTTTATTTAGTACTTATTTTTAGTATTTTTTTAGTTTTTTTTTAAGTACTTTTTTAGTACCTTTTTTTAGTACCTTTTTTCAGTCCCCTTTTTCAGTCCCCTTTTTTAGTCCCCTTTTTTAGTCCCCTTTTTTGGTCCCTTTTTTAGTCACCTTTTTAGTCCCCTTTTTTGGTCCCCTTTTTTGGTCCCCTTTTTTAGTCCCCTTTTTAGTCACCTTTTTAGTCCCCTTTTTTGCCCTATTTTGTCCCCTTTTTAGTCCCCCTTTTTAGTCCCCCTTTGTCCCCTTTTGTCCCCTTTTTTTGTCCCCTTTTTTGTCCCCTTTTGTCCCCTTTTTAGTCCCCCTTTTTTTGCCCTTTTTGTCCCCTTTTTAGTCCCCCTTTTTAGTCCCCCTTTTTTGTCTCCTTTTTTTGTCTCCTTTTTTTGTCCCCTTTTGTCCCCTTTTGTCCCCTTTTGTCCCCTTTTTTAGTCCCCTTTTTTTGCCCTTTTTTTGTCCCCTTTTTAGTCCCCCTTTTTAGTCCCCATTTTTGCTCCTTTTTTTGGTCCCCTTTTTTGTCCCCTTTTTAGTCCCCCTTTTTTGTCTCCTTTTTTTTGTCCCCTTTTTTTGTCCCCTTTTTGCCTTTTTTGTCCCCTTTTGTCCCCTTTTGTCCCCTTTTGTCCCCTTTTGTCCCCTTTTTAGTCCCATTTTTGTCCCCTTTTTTTGTCCCCTTTTGTCCCTTTTTTGTCCCCTTTTGTCCCCTTTTTTGTCCCCTTTTGTCCCTTTTTTTGTCCCCTTTTTGCCTTTTTTGTCCCCTTTTGTCCCCTTTTGTCCCCTTTTGTCCCCTTTTTTGTCCCTTTTTTTTGTCCCCTTTTGTCCCCTTTTGTCCCCTTTTTAGTCCCCTTTTTGGTCCCCTTTTTTGGTCCCCTTTTTTAGTCCCCTTTTTAGTCCCCTTTTTTGCCCTATTTTGTCCCCTTTTTAGTCCCCCTTTTTAGTCCCCCTTTGTCCCCTTTTGCTCCTTTTTTTGGTCCCCTTTTTTGTCTCCTTTTTTTTGTCCCCTTTTGTCCCCTTTTGTCCCCTTTTGTCCTTTTTTGTCCCCTTTTGTCCCCTTTTTTGTCCCCTTTTGTCCCCTTTTGTCCCCTTTTGTCCCCTTTTGTCCTTTTTTTTTTGTCCCCTTTTGTCCCTTTTTTGTCCCCTTTTGTCCCCTTTTGTCCCCTTTTGTCCTTTTTTTTGTCCCCTTTTGTCCCTTTTTTTGTCCCTTTTTTTGTCCCCTTTTGTCCCCTTTTGTCCCCTTTTGCTCCTTTTTTTGGTCCCCTTTTTTGTCCCCTTTTGTCCCCTTTTTTGTCCCCTTTTGTCCCCTTTTGTCCCCTTTTGTCCCCTTTTGTCCCCTTTTGTCCTTTTTTTGTCCCCTTTTGTCCCTTTTTTGTCCCCTTTTGTCCCCTTTTGTCCCCTTTTGTCCCCTTTTGTCCCCTTTTTAGTCCCATTTTTTTGTCCCCTTTTTTGTCCCCTTTTTTGTCCCCTTTTTAGTCCCCCTTTTTAGTCCCCTTTTGTCCCCTTTTGTCCCCTTTTGTCCCCTTTTGTCCTTTTTTTTGTCCCCTTTTGTCCCTTTTTTTGTCCCCTTTTGTCCCCTTTTGTCCCCTTTTGTCCCTTTTTTGTCCCCTTTTTAGTCCCATTTTTGTCCCCTTTTTTGTCCCCTTTTTGCCTTTTTTTGTCCCCTTTTGTCCCCTTTTGTCCCCTTTTGTCCCCTTTTTTTGTCCCTTTTTTTGTCCCCTTTTGTCCCCTTTTGTCCCCTTTTTAGTCCCCTTTTGTCCCCTTCTTTTGTCCCCTTTTGTCCCTTTTTTGTCCCCTTTTGTCCCCTTTTTGTCCCCTTTTTGCCTTTTTTTGTCCCCTTTTTAGTCCCTTTTTTGTCCCCTTTTGTCCCCTGTTGTCCCCTTTTTAGTCCCCTTTTTAGTCCCCCTTTTTTGTCTCCTTTTTTGTCCCTTTTTGTCCCCTTTTGTCCCCTTTTTTAGTCCCCTTTTTTGCCCTTTTTTTGTCCCCTTTTTAGTCCCCCTTTTTAGTCCCCCTTTTTAGTCCCCCTTTTTAGTCCCCATTTTTGCTCCTTTTTTTTGTCCTCTTTTGTCCTCTTTTGTCCCCTTTTTTGTCCCCTTTTTAGTCCCTTTTTTGTCCCCTTTTGTCCCCTGTTGTCCCCTTTTTTAGTCCCCTTTTTTAGTCCCCCTTTTCAGTCCCCCTTTTCAGTCCCCTTTTTCAGTCCCCTTTTTTAGTCCCCTTTTTTAGTCCCCTTTTTTAGTCCCTTTTTTAGTCCCCTTTTTAGTCCCCTTTTTCTTGTACTTGTACGTACTTGTACTTGTACTTGTACGTACTTGTACTTGTACGTACTTGTACTTGTACGTACTTGTACTTGTACGTACTTGTACTTGTACGTACTCGTACTTGTACGTATTCGTACTTGTACGTATTCGTACTTGTACGTACTCGTACTCGTACTCGTACCCGTACTCGTACTTGTACTTGTACTTGTACTTGTACTTGGTACTATTGCTATTACTATTACTATTGCTATTACTATTACTATTAAGTAATACTACTATTAAGTAATACTACTAGTAATAGAATTAATTTTGATATTTTGATAGATTTATATACACATTTTGAGGTCCCCTGTAACCAATAAGTGGTGTACTTGTACTAGTACTAGTACTTGTACTAGTACTTGTACTTGTACTTGTACTTGTAATTTTTAGTACCTTTTTTTTAGTACCTTTTTTTAGTACCTTTTTTTAGTACCTTTTTTTAGTACCTTTTTTAGTACCTTTTTTAGTACCTTTTTTTAGTACCTTTTTTTAGTACCTTTTTTTAGTACCTTTTTTTAGTACCTTTTTTAGTACCTTTTTTAGTACCTTTTTAAGTACCTTTTTCAGTCCCCTTTTTCAGTCCCCTTTTTCAGTCCCCTTTTTCAGTCCCCTTTTTTGGTCCCCTTTTTTGGTCCCCTTTTTGGTCCCCTTTTTTTGTCCCCTTTTTAGTCCCCTTTTTAGTCCCCTTTTTAGTCCCCTTTTTTAATCCCCCTTTTTTAGTCCCCCTTTTCAGTCCCCTTTTTTAGTCCCCTTTTTTAGTCCCTTTTTTAAGTCCCCTTTTTTAGTCCCCTTTTTAGTCCCCTTTTTCTTGTACTTGTACGTACTTGTACTTGTATGTACTTGTACTTGTACGTACTTGTACTTGTACGTACTTGTACTTGTACGTACTTGTACTTGTACGTAATTGTACTTGTACGTACTTGTACTTGTACGTACTCGTACTTGTACGTACTCGTACTCGTACTCGTACTCGTACTTGTACTTGTACTTGTACTTGTACTTGGTACTATTGCTATTACTATTACTATTGCTATTACTATTACTATTAAGTAATACTACTATTAAGTAATACTACTAGTAATAGAATTAATTTTGATATTTTGATAGATTTATATACACATTTTGAGGTCCCCTGTAACCAATAAGTGGTGTACTTGTACTAGTACTAGTACTTGTACTTGTACTTGTACTTTTTAGTACCTTTTTTTTAGTACCTTTTTTTAGTACCTTTTTTAGTACCTTTTTTTAGTACCTTTTTTAGTACCTTTTTTAGTACCTTTTTTTTAGTACCTTTTTTTAGTACCTTTTTTTAGTACCTTTTTTTAGTACCTTTTTTAGTACCTATAAACTTTATACTTAGTATAAAAATTATAAAAACTAAAAAAATTAAAAAAATTATAAGAATTATAAAAATTAAAAAAATTATAATAATTATAATAATTATAATAATTATAAAAATTAAAAAAATTAAAAAAATTAAAAAAATTATAATAATTATAAAAATTAAAAAAATTAAAAAAATTAAAAAAATTATAATAATTATAATAATTATAAAAATTAAAAAAATTATAATAATTATAATAATTATAAAAATTAAAAAAATTAAAAAAATTATAATAATTATAATAATTATAAAAATTATAATAATTAAAAAAATTAAAAAAATTATAAAAAAATTATAATAATTATAATAATTATAATAATTATAAAAATTATAATAATTAAAAAAATTAAAAAAATTATAAAAAAATTATAAAATTATAATAATTATAATAATTATAAAAATTAAAAAAATTATAATAATTAAAAAAATTAAAAAAATTAAAAAAATTATAATAATTATAATAATTAAAAAAATTATAATAATTATAATAATTAAAAAAATTAAAAAAATTATAAAAATTATAATAATTAAAAAAATTATAATAATTATAATAATTATAAAAATTATAATAATTATAAAAATTAAAAAAATTAAAAAAATTATAATAATTATAATAATTATAAAAATTAAAAAAATTAAAAAAATTATAATAATTATAATAATTATAAAAATTAAAAATTTAAAAATATTTAAAAAATTATAAAAATTAAATAACGCTGTCAGGAACTGAGGTCGACCTCTCCCTGCTTAGACACGGGAAGAAGGAAACTGACCCTTCCGTTCTTAAGAGCCTCTTTCTAGAAAGAGATGCTCGGTATGCGGGCTGGAACCACGTATACACTGATGGGTCCAAAACGGACCAAGGAGTTGCTTTTTCAGTTATATATGGAAATGAAATTCATCTTTTTCGCCTTCCCCTTTGCGCAAGCATCTTTACAGCTGAGATGTGGGAGCTTAAGAAGGCCCTGGACTTAGTGGTGAATCTAAAAGAAGGAGACCGGTGGCTGCTGTGCACTGACTCTGCCAGTAGTGTAGTGGCCATTCAGGACATCTTTGCCTCGGATCCGTTGGTTAGGTCTTTCCTCGAAAGCCTGGCCAGGATCCGCCAGCAAGGGAAAAAAGTAGTAATAAAGTGGGTCCCGAGCCACGTCGGTATCTCTGGGAATGAGAAGGCCGACGAGGCTGCCCGCGAGGCGGTCTCTCTTGCCCTCGACCTCCAACCGGTCCGCATAGAAGATCAATTGCGAGACGACGCTGCGGCCATCTGCCGCGTCTGGCAGGAGACATGGGCGGGTGGGGAGACTCAGCTTTGCCGTGTTCTACCCCACTTGGATCCTGTCCCCTGGCCAACCAATTTTAAGCGTCAGGAGGTTTCGAGAATGCAGAGAATCGCGACGGGACATACTTTTCTGACGCACAACCACTTGCTCGCGGGTGGTCCGAGGCCGAGATGTCCCAAATGTAGAAAAGTCCCACTCACCATAGTGCACATAGTGAACGAGTGTCCTTTCCTTCGGGTAGCGAGGGCCCGTTACAAAATCCAGGAGCCTCTATCGCACCTCTTCTCATCCGCAGAGGGGATTGAGAGACTAAAGAGTTTCCTGAAAGAAAGTGATTATTATTATAATCTGTGATGTTTTTTGATTTTATCTCGTTTTTTTTTTCTATGATTTATGACTAGTATAAGAATAATAAATGCCAGGAAAAATAATATAATAATAATTAATTATATAATATAATATAGCAACCGCTAATGACCCACGTGCTGTCGAAGCGGTATAACCAAAGAAAAAAAAAATTATAAAAATTAAAAAAATTAAAAAAATTATAATGATTATAATAATTATAATAATTAAAAAAATTAAAAAAATTAAAAAAATTAAAAAAATTAAAAAAATTATAATAATTATAAAAATTAAAAAAATTAAAAAAATTAAAAATATTATAAAAATTATAATAATTATAATAATTATAAAAATTATAAAAATTATAAAAATTATAATAATTATAAAAATTAAAAAAAATTAAAAAAATTAAAAATATAAAAATTATAAAAATTAAAAAAATTAAAAGAATTAAAAAAATTAAAAAAATTAAAAATATTATAAAAATTATAATAATTATAATAATTATAAAAATTAAAAAAATTATAAAAATTATAAAAATTATAAAAATTATAAAAATTAAAAAAATTAAAAATATTATAAAAATTATAATAATTATAATAATTATAAAAATTAAAAAAATTATAAAAATTATAAAAATTAAAAAAATTATAAAAATTATAAAAATTATAAAAATTAAAAAAATTATAATGATTATAATAATTATAATAATTAAAAAAATTAAAAAAAAATTATAATAATTATAATAATTATAAAAATTATAATTAAAAAAATTATAATAATTATAATAATTATAAAAATTATAATAATTAAAAAAATTTAAAAAAAATTATAATAATTATAATAATTATAAAAATTATAATAATTAAAAAAAATTAAAAAAATTATAATAATTATAATAATTATAAAAATTAAAAAAAATAAAAAAATTATAATAATTATAATAATTATAATAATTATAAAAATTAAAAAAATTAAAAAAATTATAATAATTTATAATTATAAAAATTAAAAAAATTATAATTATAATAATTATAAAAATTAAAAAAATTATAATAATTATAATAATTATAAAAATTAAAAAAATTAAAAAAATTATAATAATTATAATAATTATAAAATAAAAAAAATTATAATAATTATAATAATTATAAAAATTATAAAAATTATAAAAATTATAAAAATTAAAAAAATTAAAAAAATTATAATAATTATAATAATTATAAAAATTAAAAAAATTATAATAATGAGTACTTTTACTGAGTACTTTTACTGAGTACTTTTTTCTGAGTACTTGTTTCAGAGTACTTTTTTCTTAGTACTTTTTTCTGAGTACTTTTTTCTGAGTACTTTATTCTGAGTACTTTTTTCTGAGTACTTTTTTTAGAGTACTTTTTTCAGAGTACTTTTTCTGAGTACCTTTTTTCAGAGTACTTTTTCTGAGTACTTTTTTCAGAGTACTTTTTTCTGAGTACTTTTTCTGAGTACTTTTTTTAGTACTTTTTTCTGAGTACTTTTTTCTGAGTATTTTTTCTGAGTACTTTTTCTGAGTACTTTTTCTGAGTACTTTTACTGAGTACTTTTTCTGAGTACTTTTTTCTGAGTACTTTTTTCAGTGTACTTTTTTCAGAGTACTTTTTCCTGAGTACTTTTTCCTGAGTACTTTTTTTTAGTACGTTTTTTCTGAGTACGTTTTTTCTGAGTACTTTTTTCTGAGTACTTTTATCTGAGTACTTTTTTGCTGAGTACTTTTTTCTGAGTACGTTTTTTCAGAGTACTTTTTTCTGAGTACTTTTTCTGAGTACTTTTTTCTGAGTACTTTTTTCTGAGTACTTTTTCTAAGTACTTTTTTCTGAGTACTTTTTCTGAGTACGTTTTTCAGTGTACTTTTTTCAGAGTACTTTTTCCTGAGTACTTTTTTCTGAGTACTTTTTTTTAGTACGTTTTTTCTGAGTACTTTTATCTGAGTACTTTTTTCTGAGTACTTTTTTCTGAGTACGTTTTTTCTGAGTACTTATTTCAGTGTACTTTTTCCTGAGTACTTTTTTTTAGTACGTTTTTTCTGAGTACGTTTTTTTCAGAGTACTTTTATCTGAGTACTTTTTTCTGAGTACTGAGTACTGAGTACTGAGTACTTTTTTAGTATTTTTTTTAGTACTTTTTTTAGAACTTTTTCTAGTACTTTTTTTAGTACTTTTTTAAGTACTTTTTTTTAGTACTTTTTTAGTACTTTTTTTAAAACTTTTTTAAGTACTTTTTTTAGTACTTTTTTAAGTACTTTTTTTAGTACTTTTTTAAGTACTTTTTCAGTACTTCTTTTTAGTACTTTGTTTAGTACTTTTTACTATTTTTTTAGTACTTATTTCTGAGTACTTTTTTAGTACTTTTTAGTACGCTTTTAGTACTTTTTTAGTACCTTTATTAGTTCCTTTTTAGTACTTTTTTAGTACTTTTTTTAGTACTTTTATAGTACTTTTTAGTACTTTTTTAGTACTATTTAGTACTATTTTAGTACTTTTTTTAGTACTTTTATTTAGTACTTATTTTTAGTATTTTTTTAGTTTTTTTTTAAGTACTTTTTTAGTACCTTTTTTTAGTACCTTTTTTCAGTCCCCTTTTTCAGTCCCCTTTTTTAGTCCCCTTTTTTAGTCCCCTTTTTTGGTCCCTTTTTTAGTCACCTTTTTAGTCCCCTTTTTTGGTCCCCTTTTTTGGTCCCCTTTTTTAGTCCCCTTTTTAGTCACCTTTTTAGTCCCCTTTTTTGCCCTATTTTGTCCCCTTTTTAGTCCCCCTTTTTAGTCCCCCTTTGTCCCCTTTTGTCCCCTTTTTTTGTCCCCTTTTTTGTCCCCTTTTGTCCCCTTTTTAGTCCCCCTTTTTTTGCCCTTTTTGTCCCCTTTTTAGTCCCCCTTTTTAGTCCCCCTTTTTTGTCTCCTTTTTTTGTCTCCTTTTTTTGTCCCCTTTTGTCCCCTTTTGTCCCCTTTTGTCCCCTTTTTTAGTCCCCTTTTTTTGCCCTTTTTTTGTCCCCTTTTTAGTCCCCCTTTTTAGTCCCCATTTTTGCTCCTTTTTTTGGTCCCCTTTTTTGTCCCCTTTTTAGTCCCCCTTTTTTGTCTCCTTTTTTTTGTCCCCTTTTTTTGTCCCCTTTTTGCCTTTTTTGTCCCCTTTTGTCCCCTTTTGTCCCCTTTTGTCCCCTTTTGTCCCCTTTTTAGTCCCATTTTTGTCCCCTTTTTTTGTCCCCTTTTGTCCCTTTTTTGTCCCCTTTTGTCCCCTTTTTTGTCCCCTTTTGTCCCTTTTTTTGTCCCCTTTTTGCCTTTTTTGTCCCCTTTTGTCCCCTTTTGTCCCCTTTTGTCCCCTTTTTTGTCCCTTTTTTTTGTCCCCTTTTGTCCCCTTTTGTCCCCTTTTTAGTCCCCTTTTTGGTCCCCTTTTTTGGTCCCCTTTTTTAGTCCCCTTTTTAGTCCCCTTTTTTGCCCTATTTTGTCCCCTTTTTAGTCCCCCTTTTTAGTCCCCCTTTGTCCCCTTTTGCTCCTTTTTTTGGTCCCCTTTTTTGTCTCCTTTTTTTTGTCCCCTTTTGTCCCCTTTTGTCCCCTTTTGTCCTTTTTTGTCCCCTTTTGTCCCCTTTTGTCCCCTTTTTTGTCCCCTTTTGTCCCCTTTTGTCCCCTTTTGTCCTTTTTTTTTGTCCCCTTTTGTCCCTTTTTTGTCCCCTTTTGTCCCCTTTTGTCCCCTTTTGTCCTTTTTTTTGTCCCCTTTTGTCCCTTTTTTTGTCCCTTTTTTTGTCCCCTTTTGTCCCCTTTTGTCCCCTTTTGCTCCTTTTTTTGGTCCCCTTTTTTGTCCCCTTTTTAGTCCCCCTTTTTTGTCTCCTTTTTTTTGTCCCCTTTTGTCCTTTTTGTCCCCTTTTGTCCCCTTTTTAGTCCCATTTTTTTGTCCCCTTTTTTGTCCCCTTTTTAGTCCCCCTTTTTAGTCCCCTTTTGTCCCCTTTTGTCCCCTTTTTTGTCCCCTTTTGGCCCCTTTTGTCCCCTTTTGTCCCCTTTTGTCCCCTTTTGTCCCCTTTTGTCCTTTTTTTTGTCCCCTTTTGTCCCTTTTTTTGTCCCCTTTTGCCCCCTTTTGTCCCCTTTTGTCCCCTTTTGTCCCTTTTTTGTCCCCTTTTTAGTCCCATTTTTGTCCCCTTTTTTGTCCCCTTTTTGCCTTTTTTTGTCCCCTTTTGTCCCCTTTTGTCCCCTTTTGTCCCCTTTTTTTGTCCCTTTTTTTGTCCCCTTTTGTCCCCTTTTGTCCCCTTTTTAGTCCCCTTTTGTCCCCTTCTTTTGTCCCCTTTTGTCCCTTTTTTGTCCCCTTTTGTCCCCTTTTTGTCCCCTTTTTGCCTTTTTTTGTCCCCTTTTTAGTCCCTTTTTTGTCCCCTTTTGTCCCCTGTTGTCCCCTTTTTAGTCCCCTTTTTAGTCCCCCTTTTTTGTCTCCTTTTTTGTCCCTTTTTGTCCCCTTTTGTCCCCTTTTTTAGTCCCCTTTTTTGCCCTTTTTTTGTCCCCTTTTTAGTCCCCCTTTTTAGTCCCCCTTTTTAGTCCCCCTTTTTAGTCCCCATTTTTGCTCCTTTTTTTTGTCCTCTTTTGTCCCCTTTTTTGTCCCCTTTTTAGTCCCTTTTTTGTCCCCTTTTGTCCCCTGTTGTCCCCTTTTTTAGTCCCCTTTTTTAGTCCCCCTTTTCAGTCCCCCTTTTCAGTCCCCTTTTTCAGTCCCCTTTTTTAGTCCCCTTTTTTAGTCCCCTTTTTTAGTCCCTTTTTTAGTCCCCTTTTTAGTCCCCTTTTTCTTGTACTTGTACGTACTTGTACTTGTACTTGTACGTACTTGTACTTGTACGTACTTGTACTTGTACGTACTTGTACTTGTACGTACTTGTACTTGTACGTACTCGTACTTGTACGTATTCGTACTTGTACGTATTCGTACTTGTACGTACTCGTACTCGTACTCGTACCCGTACTCGTACTTGTACTTGTACTTGTACTTGTACTTGGTACTATTGCTATTACTATTACTATTGCTATTACTATTACTATTAAGTAATACTACTATTAAGTAATACTACTAGTAATAGAATTAATTTTGATATTTTGATAGATTTATATACACATTTTGAGGTCCCCTGTAACCAATAAGTGGTGTACTTGTACTAGTACTAGTACTTGTACTAGTACTTGTACTTGTACTTGTACTTGTAATTTTTAGTACCTTTTTTTTAGTACCTTTTTTTAGTACCTTTTTTTAGTACCTTTTTTTAGTACCTTTTTTAGTACCTTTTTTAGTACCTTTTTTTAGTACCTTTTTTTAGTACCTTTTTTTAGTACCTTTTTTAGTACCTTTTTTAGTACCTTTTTAAGTACCTTTTTCAGTCCCCTTTTTCAGTCCCCTTTTTCAGTCCCCTTTTTCAGTCCCCTTTTTTGGTCCCCTTTTTTGGTCCCCTTTTTGGTCCCCTTTTTTTGTCCCCTTTTTAGTCCCCTTTTTAGTCCCCTTTTTAGTCCCCTTTTTTAATCCCCCTTTTTTAGTCCCCCTTTTCAGTCCCCTTTTTTAGTCCCCTTTTTTAGTCCCTTTTTTAAGTCCCCTTTTTTAGTCCCCTTTTTAGTCCCCTTTTTCTTGTACTTGTACGTACTTGTACTTGTATGTACTTGTACTTGTACGTACTTGTACTTGTACGTACTTGTACTTGTACGTACTTGTACTTGTACGTAATTGTACTTGTACGTACTTGTACTTGTACGTACTCGTACTTGTACGTACTCGTACTCGTACTCGTACTCGTACTTGTACTTGTACTTGTACTTGTACTTGGTACTATTGCTATTACTATTACTATTGCTATTACTATTACTATTAAGTAATACTACTATTAAGTAATACTACTAGTAATAGAATTAATTTTGATATTTTGATAGATTTATATACACATTTTGAGGTCCCCTGTAACCAATAAGTGGTGTACTTGTACTAGTACTAGTACTTGTACTTGTACTTGTACTTTTTAGTACCTTTTTTTTAGTACCTTTTTTTAGTACCTTTTTTAGTACCTTTTTTTAGTACCTTTTTTAGTACCTTTTTTAGTACCTTTTTTTTAGTACCTTTTTTTAGTACCTTTTTTTAGTACCTTTTTTTAGTACCTTTTTTAGTACCTATAAACTTTATACTTAGTATAAAAATTATAAAAACTAAAAAAATTAAAAAAATTATAAGAATTATAAAAATTAAAAAAATTATAATAATTATAATAATTATAATAATTATAAAAATTAAAAAAATTAAAAAAATTAAAAAAATTATAATAATTATAAAAATTAAAAAAATTAAAAAAATTAAAAAAATTATAATAATTATAATAATTATAAAAATTAAAAAAATTATAATAATTATAATAATTATAAAAATTAAAAAAATTAAAAAAATTATAATAATTATAATAATTATAAAAATTATAATAATTAAAAAAATTAAAAAAATTATAAAAAAATTATAATAATTATAATAATTATAATAATTATAAAAATTATAATAATTAAAAAAATTAAAAAAATTATAAAAAAATTATAAAATTATAATAATTATAATAATTATAAAAATTAAAAAAATTATAATAATTAAAAAAATTAAAAAAATTAAAAAAATTATAATAATTATAATAATTAAAAAAATTATAATAATTATAATAATTAAAAAAATTAAAAAAATTATAAAAATTATAATAATTAAAAAAATTATAATAATTATAATAATTATAAAAATTATAATAATTATAAAAATTAAAAAAATTAAAAAAATTATAATAATTATAATAATTATAAAAATTAAAAAAATTAAAAAAATTATAATAATTATAATAATTATAAAAATTAAAAATTTAAAAAAATTTAAAAAATTATAAAAATTAAATAACGCTGTCAGGAACTGAGGTCGACCTCTCCCTGCTTAGACACGGGAAGAAGGAAACTGACCCTTCCGTTCTTAAGAGCCTCTTTCTAGAAAGAGATGCTCGGTATGCGGGCTGGAACCACGTATACACTGATGGGTCCAAAACGGACCAAGGAGTTGCTTTTTCAGTTATATATGGAAATGAAATTCATCTTTTTCGCCTTCCCCTTTGCGCAAGCATCTTTACAGCTGAGATGTGGGAGCTTAAGAAGGCCCTGGACTTAGTGGTGAATCTAAAAGAAGGAGACCGGTGGCTGCTGTGCACTGACTCTGCCAGTAGTGTAGTGGCCATTCAGGACATCTTTGCCTCGGATCCGTTGGTTAGGTCTTTCCTCGAAAGCCTGGCCAGGATCCGCCAGCAAGGGAAAAAAGTAGTAATAAAGTGGGTCCCGAGCCACGTCGGTATCTCTGGGAATGAGAAGGCCGACGAGGCTGCCCGCGAGGCGGTCTCTCTTGCCCTCGACCTCCAACCGGTCCGCATAGAAGATCAATTGCGAGACGACGCTGCGGCCATCTGCCGCGTCTGGCAGGAGACATGGGCGGGTGGGGAGACTCAGCTTTGCCGTGTTCTACCCCACTTGGATCCTGTCCCCTGGCCAACCAATTTTAAGCGTCAGGAGGTTTCGAGAATGCAGAGAATCGCGACGGGACATACTTTTCTGACGCACAACCACTTGCTCGCGGGTGGTCCGAGGCCGAGATGTCCCAAATGTAGAAAAGTCCCACTCACCATAGTGCACATAGTGAACGAGTGTCCTTTCCTTCGGGTAGCGAGGGCCCGTTACAAAATCCAGGAGCCTCTATCGCACCTCTTCTCATCCGCAGAGGGGATTGAGAGACTAAAGAGTTTCCTGAAAGAAAGTGATTATTATTATAATCTGTGATGTTTTTTGATTTTATCTCGTTTTTTTTTTCTATGATTTATGACTAGTATAAGAATAATAAATGCCAGGAAAAATAATATAATAATAATTAATTATATAATATAATATAGCAACCGCTAATGACCCACGTGCTGTCGAAGCGGTATAACCAAAGAAAAAAAAAATTATAAAAATTAAAAAAATTAAAAAAATTATAATGATTATAATAATTATAATAATTAAAAAAATTAAAAAAATTATAATAATTTTATAATAATTATAATAATTATAAAAATTAAAAAAATTAAAAAAATTATAATGATTATAATAATTATAATAATTAAAAAAATTAAAAAAATTATAATAATTTTATAATAATTATAATAATTATAAAAATTAAAAAAATAAAAAAAATATAATGATTATAATAATTATAATAATTAAAAAAATTAAAAAAATTATAATAATTATAATAATTATAAAAATTAAAAAAATTAAAAAAATTATAAAAATTAAAAAAATTAAAAAAATTAAAAAAATTAAAAAAATTATAATAATTATAATAATTATAAAAATTAAAAAAATTAAAAAAATTATAATAATTATAATAATTATAAAAATTAAAAAAATTAAAAAAATTATAATAATTATAATAATTATAAAAATTATAATAATTAAAAAAAATTAAAAAAATTATAATAATTATAATAATTATAAAAATTAAAAAAAATAAAAAAATTATAATAATTATAATAATTATAATAATTATAAAAATTAAAAAAATTAAAAAAATTATAATAATTTATAATTATAAAAATTAAAAAAATTATAATTATAATAATTATAAAAATTAAAAAAATTAAAAAAATTATAATAATTATAATAATTATAAAAATTATAATAATTAAAAAAAATTAAAAAAATTATAATAATTATAATAATTATAAAAATTAAAAAAAATAAAAAAATTATAATAATTATAATAATTATAATAATTATAAAAATTAAAAAAATTAAAAAAATTATAATAATTTATAATTATAAAAATTAAAAAAATTATAATTATAATAATTATAAAAATTAAAAAAATTATAATAATTATAATAATTATAAAAATTAAAAAAATTAAAAAAATTATAATAATTATAATAATTATAAAATAAAAAAAATTATAATAATTATAATAATTATAAAAATTATAAAAATTATAAAAATTATAAAAATTAAAAAAATTAAAAAAATTATAATAATTATAATAATTATAAAAATTAAAAAAATTATAATAATGAGTACTTTTACTGAGTACTTTTACTGAGTACTTTTTTCTGAGTACTTGTTTCAGAGTACTTTTTTCTTAGTACTTTTTTCTGAGTACTTTTTTCTGAGTACTTTATTCTGAGTACTTTTTTCTGAGTACTTTTTTTAGAGTACTTTTTTCAGAGTACTTTTTCTGAGTACCTTTTTTCAGAGTACTTTTTCTGAGTACTTTTTTCAGAGTACTTTTTTCTGAGTACTTTTTCTGAGTACTTTTTTTAGTACTTTTTTCTGAGTACTTTTTTCTGAGTATTTTTTCTGAGTACTTTTTCTGAGTACTTTTTCTGAGTACTTTTACTGAGTACTTTTTCTGAGTACTTTTTTCTGAGTACTTTTTTCAGTGTACTTTTTTCAGAGTACTTTTTCCTGAGTACTTTTTCCTGAGTACTTTTTTTTAGTACGTTTTTTCTGAGTACGTTTTTTCTGAGTACTTTTTTCTGAGTACTTTTATCTGAGTACTTTTTTGCTGAGTACTTTTTTCTGAGTACGTTTTTTCAGAGTACTTTTTTCTGAGTACTTTTTCTGAGTACTTTTTTCTGAGTACTTTTTTCTGAGTACTTTTTCTAAGTACTTTTTTCTGAGTACTTTTTCTGAGTACGTTTTTCAGTGTACTTTTTTCAGAGTACTTTTTCCTGAGTACTTTTTTCTGAGTACTTTTTTTTAGTACGTTTTTTCTGAGTACTTTTATCTGAGTACTTTTTTCTGAGTACTTTTTTCTGAGTACGTTTTTTCTGAGTACTTATTTCAGTGTACTTTTTCCTGAGTACTTTTTTTTAGTACGTTTTTTCTGAGTACGTTTTTTTCAGAGTACTTTTATCTGAGTACTTTTTTCTGAGTACTGAGTACTGAGTACTGAGTACTTTTTTAGTATTTTTTTTAGTACTTTTTTTAGAACTTTTTCTAGTACTTTTTTTAGTACTTTTTTAAGTACTTTTTTTTAGTACTTTTTTAGTACTTTTTTTAAAACTTTTTTAAGTACTTTTTTTAGTACTTTTTTAAGTACTTTTTTTAGTACTTTTTTAAGTACTTTTTCAGTACTTCTTTTTAGTACTTTGTTTAGTACTTTTTACTATTTTTTTAGTACTTATTTCTGAGTACTTTTTTAGTACTTTTTAGTACGCTTTTAGTACTTTTTTAGTACCTTTATTAGTTCCTTTTTAGTACTTTTTTAGTACTTTTTTTAGTACTTTTATAGTACTTTTTAGTACTTTTTTAGTACTATTTAGTACTATTTTAGTACTTTTTTTAGTACTTTTATTTAGTACTTATTTTTAGTATTTTTTTAGTTTTTTTTTAAGTACTTTTTTAGTACCTTTTTTTAGTACCTTTTTTCAGTCCCCTTTTTCAGTCCCCTTTTTTAGTCCCCTTTTTTAGTCCCCTTTTTTGGTCCCTTTTTTAGTCACCTTTTTAGTCCCCTTTTTTGGTCCCCTTTTTTGGTCCCCTTTTTTAGTCCCCTTTTTAGTCACCTTTTTAGTCCCCTTTTTTGCCCTATTTTGTCCCCTTTTTAGTCCCCCTTTTTAGTCCCCCTTTGTCCCCTTTTGTCCCCTTTTTTTGTCCCCTTTTTTGTCCCCTTTTGTCCCCTTTTTAGTCCCCCTTTTTTTGCCCTTTTTGTCCCCTTTTTAGTCCCCCTTTTTAGTCCCCCTTTTTTGTCTCCTTTTTTTGTCTCCTTTTTTTGTCCCCTTTTGTCCCCTTTTGTCCCCTTTTGTCCCCTTTTTTAGTCCCCTTTTTTTGCCCTTTTTTTGTCCCCTTTTTAGTCCCCCTTTTTAGTCCCCATTTTTGCTCCTTTTTTTGGTCCCCTTTTTTGTCCCCTTTTTAGTCCCCCTTTTTTGTCTCCTTTTTTTTGTCCCCTTTTTTTGTCCCCTTTTTGCCTTTTTTGTCCCCTTTTGTCCCCTTTTGTCCCCTTTTGTCCCCTTTTGTCCCCTTTTTAGTCCCATTTTTGTCCCCTTTTTTGTCCCCTTTTGTCCCTTTTTTGTCCCCTTTTGTCCCCTTTTTTGTCCCCTTTTGTCCCTTTTTTTGTCCCCTTTTTGCCTTTTTTGTCCCCTTTTGTCCCCTTTTGTCCCCTTTTGTCCCCTTTTTTGTCCCTTTTTTTGTCCCCTTTTGTCCCCTTTTGTCCCCTTTTTAGTCCCCTTTTTTGGTCCCCTTTTTTGGTCCCCTTTTTTAGTACCCTTTTTAGTCCCCTTTTTTGCCCTATTTTGTCCCCTTTTTAGTCCCCCTTTTTAGTCCCCCTTTGTCCCCTTTTGCTCCTTTTTTTGGTCCCCTTTTTTGTCTCCTTTTTTTTGTCCCCTTTTGTCCCCTTTTGTCCCCTTTTGTCCTTTTTTGTCCCCTTTTGTCCCCTTTTTTGTCCCCTTTTGTCCCCTTTTGTCCTTTTTTTTTTTGTCCCCTTTTGTCCCTTTTTTGTCCCCTTTTGTCCCCTTTTGTCCCCTTTTGTCCTTTTTTTTTTGTCCCCTTTTGTCCCTTTTTTTGTCCCTTTTTTTTGTCCCCTTTTGTCCCCTTTTGTCCCCTTTTGCTCCTTTTTTTGGTCCCCTTTTTTGTCCCCTTTTTAGTCCCCCTTTTTTGTCTCCTTTTTTTTGTCCCCTTTTGTCCTTTTTTGTCCCCTTTTGTCCCCTTTTTTGTCCCCTTTTGTCCCCTTTTTTGTCCCCTTTTGTCCCCTTTTGTCCCCTTTTGTCCCCTTTTGTCCCCTTTTGTCCTTTTTTTTTGTCCCCTTTTGTCCCTTTTTTGTCCCCTTTTGTCCCCTTTTGTCCCCTTTTGTCCCCTTTTGTCCCCTTTTTAGTCCCATTTTTTGTCCCCTTTTTTGTCCCCTTTTTTGTCCCCTTTTTAGTCCCCCTTTTTAGTCCCCTTTTTACCCCTTTTGTCCCCTTTTTTGTCCCCTTTTGGCCCCTTTTGTCCCCTTTTGTCCCCTTTTGTCCCCTTTTGTCCCCTTTTGTCCTTTTTTTTGTCCCCTTTTGTCCCTTTTTTTGTCCCCTTTTGTCCCCTTTTGTCCCCTTTTGTCCCTTTTTTGTCCCCTTTTTAGTCCCATTTTTGTCCCCTTTTTTGTCCCCTTTTTGCCTTTTTTTGTCCCCTTTTGTCCCCTTTTGTCCCCTTTTGTCCCCTTTTTTGTCCCTTTTTTTGTCCCCTTTTGTCCCCTTTTGTCCCCTTTTTAGTCCCCTTTTGTCCCCTTCTTTTGTCCCCTTTTGTCCCTTTTTTGTCCCCTTTTGTCCCCTTTTTGTCCCCTTTTTGCCTTTTTTTGTCCCCTTTTTAGTCCCTTTTTTGTCCCCTTTTGTCCCCTGTTGTCCCCTTTTTAGTCCCCTTTTTAGTCCCCCTTTTTTGTCTCCTTTTTTGTCCCTTTTTGTCCCCTTTTGTCCCCTTTTTTAGTCCCCTTTT
The DNA here is from genome assembly GCA_951217055.1 of Gerris lacustris. Lineage (NCBI taxonomy): Eukaryota > Metazoa > Arthropoda > Insecta > Hemiptera > Gerridae > Gerris > Gerris lacustris. The sequence continues at coordinate 24,683,267 of OX578284.1, forward strand.
TTGCCCTTTTTTTGTCCCCTTTTTAGTCCCCCTTTTTAGTCCCCCTTTTTAGTCCCCCTTTTTAGTCCCCATTTTTGCTCCTTTTTTTTGTCCTCTTTTGTCCTCTTTTGTCCCCTTTTTTGTCCCCTTTTTAGTCCCTTTTTTGTCCCCTTTTGTCCCCTGTTGTCCCCTTTTTTAGTCCCCTTTTTTAGTCCCCCTTTTCAGTCCCCCTTTTCAGTCCCCTTTTTCAGTCCCCTTTTTTAGTCCCCTTTTTTAGTCCCCTTTTTTAGTCCCTTTTTTAGTCCCCTTTTTAGTCCCCTTTTTCTTGTACTTGTACGTACTTGTACTTGTACTTGTACGTACTTGTACTTGTACGTACTTGTACTTGTACGTACTTGTACTTGTACGTACTTGTACTTGTACGTACTCGTACTTGTACGTATTCGTACTTGTACGTATTCGTACTTGTACGTACTCGTACTCGTACTCGTACCCGTACTCGTACTTGTACTTGTACTTGTACTTGTACTTGGTACTATTGCTATTACTATTACTATTGCTATTACTATTACTATTAAGTAATACTACTATTAAGTAATACTACTAGTAATAGAATTAATTTTGATATTTTGATAGATTTATATACACATTTTGAGGTCCCCTGTAACCAATAAGTGGTGTACTTGTACTAGTACTAGTACTTGTACTAGTACTTGTACTTGTACTTGTACTTGTAATTTTTAGTACCTTTTTTTTAGTACCTTTTTTTAGTACCTTTTTTTAGTACCTTTTTTTAGTACCTTTTTTAGTACCTTTTTTAGTACCTTTTTTTAGTACCTTTTTTTAGTACCTTTTTTTAGTACCTTTTTTTAGTACCTTTTTTAGTACCTTTTTTAGTACCTTTTTAAGTACCTTTTTCAGTCCCCTTTTTCAGTCCCCTTTTTCAGTCCCCTTTTTCAGTCCCCTTTTTTGGTCCCCTTTTTTGGTCCCCTTTTTGGTCCCCTTTTTTTGTCCCCTTTTTAGTCCCCTTTTTAGTCCCCTTTTTAGTCCCCTTTTTTAATCCCCCTTTTTTAGTCCCCCTTTTCAGTCCCCTTTTTTAGTCCCCTTTTTTAGTCCCTTTTTTAAGTCCCCTTTTTTAGTCCCCTTTTTAGTCCCCTTTTTCTTGTACTTGTACGTACTTGTACTTGTATGTACTTGTACTTGTACGTACTTGTACTTGTACGTACTTGTACTTGTACGTACTTGTACTTGTACGTAATTGTACTTGTACGTACTTGTACTTGTACGTACTCGTACTTGTACGTACTCGTACTCGTACTCGTACTCGTACTTGTACTTGTACTTGTACTTGTACTTGGTACTATTGCTATTACTATTACTATTGCTATTACTATTACTATTAAGTAATACTACTATTAAGTAATACTACTAGTAATAGAATTAATTTTGATATTTTGATAGATTTATATACACATTTTGAGGTCCCCTGTAACCAATAAGTGGTGTACTTGTACTAGTACTAGTACTTGTACTTGTACTTGTACTTTTTAGTACCTTTTTTTTAGTACCTTTTTTTAGTACCTTTTTTAGTACCTTTTTTTAGTACCTTTTTTAGTACCTTTTTTAGTACCTTTTTTTTAGTACCTTTTTTTAGTACCTTTTTTTAGTACCTTTTTTTAGTACCTTTTTTAGTACCTATAAACTTTATACTTAGTATAAAAATTATAAAAACTAAAAAAATTAAAAAAATTATAAGAATTATAAAAATTAAAAAAATTATAATAATTATAATAATTATAATAATTATAAAAATTAAAAAAATTAAAAAAATTAAAAAAATTATAATAATTATAAAAATTAAAAAAATTAAAAAAATTAAAAAAATTATAATAATTATAATAATTATAAAAATTAAAAAAATTATAATAATTATAATAATTATAAAAATTAAAAAAATTAAAAAAATTATAATAATTATAATAATTATAAAAATTATAATAATTAAAAAAATTAAAAAAATTATAAAAAAATTATAATAATTATAATAATTATAATAATTATAAAAATTATAATAATTAAAAAAATTAAAAAAATTATAAAAAAATTATAAAATTATAATAATTATAATAATTATAAAAATTAAAAAAATTATAATAATTAAAAAAATTAAAAAAATTAAAAAAATTATAATAATTATAATAATTAAAAAAATTATAATAATTATAATAATTAAAAAAATTAAAAAAATTATAAAAATTATAATAATTAAAAAAATTATAATAATTATAATAATTATAAAAATTATAATAATTATAAAAATTAAAAAAATTAAAAAAATTATAATAATTATAATAATTATAAAAATTAAAAAAATTAAAAAAATTATAATAATTATAATAATTATAAAAATTAAAAATTTAAAAAAATTTAAAAAATTATAAAAATTAAATAACGCTGTCAGGAACTGAGGTCGACCTCTCCCTGCTTAGACACGGGAAGAAGGAAACTGACCCTTCCGTTCTTAAGAGCCTCTTTCTAGAAAGAGATGCTCGGTATGCGGGCTGGAACCACGTATACACTGATGGGTCCAAAACGGACCAAGGAGTTGCTTTTTCAGTTATATATGGAAATGAAATTCATCTTTTTCGCCTTCCCCTTTGCGCAAGCATCTTTACAGCTGAGATGTGGGAGCTTAAGAAGGCCCTGGACTTAGTGGTGAATCTAAAAGAAGGAGACCGGTGGCTGCTGTGCACTGACTCTGCCAGTAGTGTAGTGGCCATTCAGGACATCTTTGCCTCGGATCCGTTGGTTAGGTCTTTCCTCGAAAGCCTGGCCAGGATCCGCCAGCAAGGGAAAAAAGTAGTAATAAAGTGGGTCCCGAGCCACGTCGGTATCTCTGGGAATGAGAAGGCCGACGAGGCTGCCCGCGAGGCGGTCTCTCTTGCCCTCGACCTCCAACCGGTCCGCATAGAAGATCAATTGCGAGACGACGCTGCGGCCATCTGCCGCGTCTGGCAGGAGACATGGGCGGGTGGGGAGACTCAGCTTTGCCGTGTTCTACCCCACTTGGATCCTGTCCCCTGGCCAACCAATTTTAAGCGTCAGGAGGTTTCGAGAATGCAGAGAATCGCGACGGGACATACTTTTCTGACGCACAACCACTTGCTCGCGGGTGGTCCGAGGCCGAGATGTCCCAAATGTAGAAAAGTCCCACTCACCATAGTGCACATAGTGAACGAGTGTCCTTTCCTTCGGGTAGCGAGGGCCCGTTACAAAATCCAGGAGCCTCTATCGCACCTCTTCTCATCCGCAGAGGGGATTGAGAGACTAAAGAGTTTCCTGAAAGAAAGTGATTATTATTATAATCTGTGATGTTTTTTGATTTTATCTCGTTTTTTTTTTCTATGATTTATGACTAGTATAAGAATAATAAATGCCAGGAAAAATAATATAATAATAATTAATTATATAATATAATATAGCAACCGCTAATGACCCACGTGCTGTCGAAGCGGTATAACCAAAGAAAAAAAAAATTATAAAAATTAAAAAAATTAAAAAAATTATAATGATTATAATAATTATAATAATTAAAAAAATTAAAAAAATTATAATAATTTTATAATAATTATAATAATTATAAAAATTAAAAAAATTAAAAAAATTATAATGATTATAATAATTATAATAATTAAAAAAATTAAAAAAATTATAATAATTTTATAATAATTATAATAATTATAAAAATTAAAAAAATAAAAAAAATATAATGATTATAATAATTATAATAATTAAAAAAATTAAAAAAATTATAATAATTATAATAATTATAAAAATTAAAAAAATTAAAAAAATTATAAAAATTAAAAAAATTAAAAAAATTAAAAAAATTAAAAAAATTATAATAATTATAATAATTATAAAAATTAAAAAAATTAAAAAAATTATAATAATTATAATAATTATAAAAATTAAAAAAATTAAAAAAATTATAATAATTATAATAATTATAAAAATTTAAAAAATTTAAAAAATTAAAAAAAATTATAATAATTATAATAATTATAAAAATTAATATAGCAACGTGTCTCTAAGATCCTGGGGTATTAGAGGTAAGCTGTTGGAGCTGATATCCAGTTTCCTGACGGATAGGGTCTACCGAGTTCGTCTTGGAGAGGTTTACTCAAACCTATATAAACAGGTGAATGGAATCCCCCAGGGATCAGTTCTGAGTGTGACGCTTTTTGCTGTGGCCATAAATGGTATTGCAGATCAGATCCCTTGCTCAGTTACTCAGTCTCTTTTCGTCGATGACCTGAGCATTCAAATCAGTGGTAAGGACCTAAAAGAATTATGTAGTACCTTACAAAGGGCAATAGATGTAATAGCCGAGAAAGCTGAAATGAGGGGTTTTCGCTTCTCAACTACTAAAACTGCATGTTTACACTTCTCTTGACACAGACTTACCCAGGATCTCCCAGCTCTTTACCTGAAGAACGTTGTTATCCCGGTTAGGGACCAAGTACGTTTCCTTGGTTTGACCCTAGATAACCAGCTGAGGTGGGAACCCCACATAAGGAACTTGATAGAGTCAGCAAACAAGAGCTTGAATGTACTGAGAGTTGTAGGACAGCATAACTGGGGGGCGGACCAGGATCTTTTGGTAAAACTCCTGTGTTCCTTAATTCGCTCAAGATTTGAGTATGGGGCACAGGTGTTTTCATCAGCCAGAAAATCACACCTAAAGAAGCTGGACTCTGTTTTCAACAAGGGCCTAAGAATCGCAACGGGAGCGTTCTACACCACACCAAGCCGTGCACTGTGTAGACTGGCAAACATTACCCCCCTTAACTTAAGGAGAGCCCAAGTGGCTGTGAGATATGGAGAAAGATTAAGAGCTTTCCCAGCACACATAACTAGTCGAGTTATCTGTAAACCGACCGGGGTAGAGGAATATAGGAGACTCCCGTCCAGATCAAAACCTCTCAGCATCAGACTCCTAACTATCAGGGAAGAATTGGGCTTAATGCAGCACAACCTCTGTGAGTTCAAGGAAACCACTACCCCCCCTTGGACCCTACCCCCAACCCATGTTGACCATTCTCTCGAGAAATACGAGAAGAGGTCCACGGACCCAGTGGTCTTTAAAAAGCTTTTCCTTGAAAGAATGGAATCCTACAGAGGGTGGAATGTAGTTTATACAGACGGTTCTAAAACGGATCAGGGAGTAGGCTGTGCTTTGGTGTTAGATGGGGAAACAAGGCTCTTTAAACTCCCAGCCTGTGCAAGCGTATATACAGCCGAACTGTGGGCTGTGAAGATGGCACTGAATCTAATTGCAAGCAAAACAAGCAATAAATGGCTACTGTGTACAGACTCAGCAAGTAGTGTCTCAGCCATTCAGGACACCTTTTCGGACGACCCCTTGGTAAGAGCCGTGCTGGAGGACCTCCACTTAATCCGGGACCAGGGAAAAAATTGCAAAATCATGTGGATTCCAAGCCACGTAGATATTGCAGGAAATGAAGAAGCAGATAAAGCAGCACGTGAAGCAATCCTGACAGCCTCGGAGCAATTACCAATTCGTTTAGATGACCAAATCCGGTCAGATACTGCAGGCATCAGAGCTTCGTGGAAAAATGAGTGGAAGAATGGGACAACACAGCTGTGTGAAGTCATACCCCACCTAGAGCCCATAAATTAGCCTCCCGACTTTAGTAGAAGGGACATTAGAACCCTCCAAAGAGTAGCAACAGGACACACCCGCCTCACCCACAGCTACCTGCTTGAAGGCGGCCCAAGACCTCAGTGCCCTCAATGCCGAAATGCCCCTCTCACCATGGATCACATCATCACAGCGTGTAACAGCCAAGGAATGCAGAGAGCCCGCCCCCAAAACATGGCAACATTATCACAAATCTTCAAATCCCCTGAGCAAATAAAAACCCTCAAAGACTTCTTAGTGAGGGCAAATATCTACAATCTAATTTAAGAGAGAGGAAAAAAAAAAATAAAAAAATAAAAAATAATAATAATAATAATAAGTAAATAAATAAATAGAAAAAATAATAATAATAATAAATCAAAATAAATAATACAAAAAAAAAAAAAAAAAAAAAAATAACTCAAAAATAAGATATTAAAAAAAAAAATAGTAAATAAATAAATTAAATTAATCAAACCACACACATTCTGGTATAATGAGGATAGAGGGAAAAGGAGAAAACAGAAAAACAACTGATCCAACAACTAGACGATAACTAATCCGAGTGTAGACAATTACTTAATTGAGTTCTCAAAACCGCTAATGACCCTCGTGCTGTCGAAGCGGTATAAAAAAAAAAAAAAAAAAAAAAATTATAAAAATTATAATAATTAAAAAAATTAAAAAAATTATAATAATTATAATAATTATAATAATTATAAAAATTATAATAATTAAAAAAATTAAAAAAATTATAATAATTATAATAATTATAATAATTATAAAAATTATAATAATTAAAAAAATTAAAAAAATTATAATAATTATAATAATTATAAAAATTAAAAAAATTAAAAAAATTATAATAATTATAATAATTATAAAAATTAAAAAAATTAAAAAAATTATAATAATTTTATAATAATTATAATAATTATAAAAATTAAAAAAATTAAAAAAATTATAATGATTATAATAATTATAATAATTAAAAAAATTAAAAAAATTAAAAAAATTAATAAAATTATAATAATTATAAAAATTAAAAAAATTAAAAAAATTAAAAAAATTATAATAATTATAATAATTATAAAAATTAAAAAATTAAAAAAATTAAAAAAATTAAAAAAATTATAATAATTATAAAAATTAAAAAAATTAAAAAAATTATAATAATTATAATAATTATAAAAATTTAAAAAATTAAAAAAATTAAAAAAAAATTTTAATAATTATAATAATTATAAAAATTATAATAATTAAAAAAAATTAAAAAAATTATAATAATTATAATAATTATAATAATTATAAAAATTAAAAAAATTAAAAAAATTAAAAAAATTATAATAATTTTATAATAATTATAATAATTATAAAAATTAAAAAAATTAAAAAAATTATAATGATTATAATAATTATAATAATTATAAAAATTAAAAAATTAAAAAAATTAAAAAAATTAAAAAAATTAAAAAAATTATAATAATTATAAAAATTAAAAAAATTAAAAAAATTATAATTATTATAATAATTATAAAAATTTAAAAAATTTAAAAAATTAAAAAAATTATAATAATTATAATAATTATAAAAATTAAAAAAATTAAAAAAATTAAAAAAATTATAACAATTATAATAATTATAATAATTATAAGAATTAAAAAAATTAAAAAAATTAAAAAAATTAAAAAAATTAATAAAATTATAATAATTATAATAATTATTAAAATTAAAAAAATTAATAATAATTAAAATAATAATAAAAATTAAAAAAATTAAAAAAATTATAATAATTATAATAATTATAAAAATTAAAAAAATTAATAATAATAATTATAAAAATTAAAAAAATTAAAAAAATTATATTAATTATAATAATTATAAAAATTATAAAAATTAAAAAATTAAAAAAATTAAAAAAATTAAAGAAATTAAAAAAATTATAATAATTATAATAATTATAAAAATTAAAATAATTAAAAAAATTAAAAAAATTATAATAATTATAATAATTATAAAAATTAAAAAAATTATAAAAATTAAAAAAATTAAAAAAATTAAAAAAATTAAAAAAAATTAAAGAAGTTATAATAATTATAAAAATTATAAATTTTGTTGTTGTTGTTGTTGTTGTTGTTGTTGGCATGACAAAAGGAATAGTGTAGAGGACTGTAGACAAGAGAGAAAAAGAAGGATGAAGGAAAGTATGAAGTAAACGAGAAATTAAGTTTGTCCTGATCGTATTCCTTTGCTACCATTTGTCGTACTCTGACAATAATTTTAACTATACTAAGAATAAACTAATTCTTTTGGCTTTTAAACAACTACTGAACTTATTTTATTTTATCATAAACAAGTCAAAACGAACAAGTTAAGAAAAAACTATGTTAAAACTAATAAATTTTCAATGTCATATCTTGACATATGACACACTCCGCCACCAAATGATCCTTTTTCTTACTGGGAAGGGATGCTGCCTCTTGTTAGTTACATATCACCTCTAAAGGAAAGAGAAGGCAAATCGGTCTTGTGATGGTCGAGGCCTCAGTCTTTACTTCTGCTGAGCGTACTGCCCCATCCTGGCTTAAATTTAGCTTTTCAATTTTTTCCCAGTTTCCATTTTTGTCTTGAAACTAGTTCTTCCTTTATATGAACTATCTGGCCGATATAAGGTAATTTTTTTTTAATCCGGTTCCTGCTTAGCTAAAGTTCTTCTTTCCCTTAGGCTAAGCAGGTACTCTCCCCTCCAATTTTTCCAAAATGCTTCAAGTAATTTATTTCCTTTTTTCCAAAGTTGTTGAATAGTTTCCGGTGCATTACGCAATTTCAGCTCCTCCTCCGCTGAAGGTGCGAATGTCACCGAAGTGGCCCTCAAACTTAAAAAATGTGCTCGTGTAATCGTTTCTCCCTAGTTTTCCCCCACATAAAACAAGGGACGTGATTTTTTTTTTTTTTTTTTTGGTGCATATAAACAGAGACACTGAATATCCCTTGTACTTTCTTGATTTCTTCCCGAAAAGACCCATCCTAATTTTGAATTAATTAAAAATAACCCTTCTTTAATTTCTAATTTTTCTAAATTGATAAAATCTAAGTAATAAACATTTCCTATTAACAATCCAATATTAGGATCATAGTTCACTAAATCTGGATTCTCAGCAAATGTCAGATATGAATATTTAAGTTTTATTGCATCTAATTTTGTAAAGGTTGAATTTTCTACTATACTAGGTACTACGTTTGCATATATCAGAGGGTAAGAGCCATCAACTAATTTAATTTGAAATTTGACAACATATGATTTTAAATTTTTTGGTTTTGACGAATCAAACAAACAGACAGAGAGATATTCTTCTCGTAAGTATGACAGTCCAAGAGTTTTAGCTGCTTGTTCTGTCATGCAACCTCCCTGGCCACCACTATCTAACAATACATGTGTGTCAGCTGTGCAATCATTCTCACAACTAGGTAAAGTTACTGTGGCAGTTTGCATACAAACTTTACTCTCAATCTCTTTCTCAATAGAATCTTTAGAGTTTATTTTTCTATTTTCAGGTGAAACTACCGCTACTATTTCCTCCTCCTTCTCCGTGTTCTTTAATATTTTTGGCAACTTAGTTGGTGGGGTATTATTATTATTATTATTTGAATTTCTATTTGGAATGACATTTCCTCTTTCCCTAGATTCAATTAGATTAGTTAATTCTACTGTTAAGTCAATACTGTCTAACTTTAACTCCATATAGCCCTCTACATCATTTCCAAATTTTTCTGTTTCTTCTGGATTTATTTGAGAAGCTGTATCAAGATCCTTAACTAAAGTAATAAATGTTTCTGTGTGTTTTACTATCTTTCCTAAAAGATTTTTAGCCTCATCTACTGTTTCATCTTCCCTATTTCCTTCTAACCATAATCTAGCTGTATCTATATGACTTTCTAATCTACTCTTAACTGGTCCTAAAGCTCTACGAATATTATTAGCCATACTAAATTCACTATTCCCAGTTAATATGAAAGGAAACGAAGGGAAAACGACGACTTAAGCGACTATTTAAGTTTGTGATAAATTTATACTTATGATTTCGAAAATGCTAATCTTCTTTGATGGAAGTTTTGAAGTTGATCTCCAGTGATTAACTGTTCTGCTAAATTTCTGTTTCAATTTTTTTCACTTTAAATGTTTTGTTGCACAATTAGAAAATTTAATTTAATTTTTATTTTTTATTTTATTTATTTATTTATTTTCCAAATTTAAACTGTCATTCACTAAACTTTCAAAATTTTTAACTGTAATTTACCAAACTAACATTCACTGATCGTTTTTTGTTCTGTTAACATTTGTCCTGATCGATTTCCTCTGCTACCATTTGTCGTACTCTGACAATAATTTTAACTATACTAAGAATAAACTAATTCTTTTGGCTTTCAAACAACTACTGAACTTATTTTATTTTATCATAAACAAGTCAAAACGAACAAGTTAAGAAAAAACTATGTTAAAACTAATAAATTTTCAATGTCATATCTTGACATATGACACATTAAGTGTAATAAACATTATCTAAATGCAGAAAAATTGACAATAACTCAGATGATTCCATAAAAATTAAAAAAAAATATATATTTTCTCTGAACTTTACTATCTTTTTTATAACGTTACAAATTTTATAAAGAGCAATATTTTCTTTTAAGACAGTAAAGAAATATGTATTCATTTTCTTGATAGGTGTCCTTCATTATATAAGCTTTTATTTTATTTAACTTCAAATGTTTGTGAGGTAGAATTTTTTTAATAAATTTCTAACTCACTTTCCAATTAACTAGAAATCTGAAACTTTTACACATGTATTTCTGGCAACAGTGCAATTTACTAATATTTTTTAAAGCGTTTTCTTTTCTATATAATAATATATTTTATGTCTACGGATCGAGTGCACGTGGGGCATTAAATAACAAACAAATTTCCAGTTCAAATTCGAGCCTAAGCATCATTCCTGCTAGGTCTTAAATTAAGAAGTTGAACAAAATAGTCGAATTAATTAATGTAATTAATTCGACTATTAACAAAAATTGTCTTGAGTAAAGTACCTTTGTTTTTTTAAAAGTATCAAAAATATGTTGTTCTTTTTTTTTTAACATTATTGATTAACACAACTACAATTATTAATATGTTATTTTTATTAGTGTTACAGTTATTATAGTTTTATAATAACTATAATAATTGCAAGGCGAAATTTTATCGCCCTCATTATTTAACCTGTTTATTAGCGACATTGACATTTTCTTTAAAAATAGGGGGTTTGAAGGGGTGAGTGTAGACGGAAATACCAACATAGCTATCTTGGCCTACGCTGACGACCTTACTATTATTGCTGACTCTGTAGTTCAACTAAATAAGGCTCTAAACATTCTTGATGAGTACTGTCGTGTAAACGAATTGTCTGTTAATATTAACAAAACAAAAATTTTGAAAGTCTCAAAGGGAAAATTGTCTGAAAAACGACCGAGGTGCTATTATAAAAAGCAGGTGATAGAAGAAGTAGGAAGCTTTAATTATTTAGGAGTGTGCTTCAGTAGACGAGGAGTATTCGAGGAAGCTGCAAATCAGGCAGTAGCACGAAGCAGAGCTGCTTCTGGAGCTGTTAGACAGACCCTGGCTAGAGCAGCTAACAGATCATTTCAAGCTACTAAACAAGTATATAACGCAAGTGTCCTGGGTACTCTCCTCTACGCCTCGCCCATATGGTCACTAAGATACATGGATAAAATAGAATCCGCTCAAAACCATTTTTTTAAGACCTATTTTTCATTGAAAATTAACACGCCACATTATATTGTTAGGAAAGAGTTCGACTTAAAACATGTAGCCACTAAAGTCATGAGACAAACTCTAAATTTTATCAATAAAATTCACGGCTTAGAAAGCGGAAGCTTACTGAAATCTTGCCTTAACCGTTTAATATATTTTAGATTCATTAGGAACAAATTGTATAAAATATAATTGGGTATCTCAGGTAAAAAGCCTCTTAGAAAAAACTAATGTAGATTCTCAAATAATATTCTCCTCCCCACTTAGTAACGCTGCAATAGACAACATTATTTCCAATTATTCAACCACTTTAGAAAATCAAGACTTACTAAATATACAGAAAACATCCTACTCCAGTTTATACCCAGTACTTAATAGTTATAATGACACCGAGACAAACTACTTAAACACAGACAACCACAACACATACGCTACACAACGAGTCCTTGCACAACTAAGAACATCCGGACGTGACAGTATAAAAATAATAGTTAGAGGCATTCTTTATATAATAAATACTAAAGAAATGTGTATGGTTTGCAATATGAAGGAACCGGAAACTCTTGCTCATATATTTTTAAGATGCCCGATTTATCAGCCACAAAGAAAAGCATTTTTGCCGATGCATCTGGTTGGTGACGAGTGGTTAGATGAAACCAATGTAGCTTCGATATTAGGTGCGGCATCTCTCACTAGGCAAGCAGCATCAAAAATATTTTATTTCATTGTAAATACTCTTAAGATAAGGAGTTTTATGCTCAATGAGGAGTAAACATCTTTCTACTATTTATTTTTCTACTGCTGTATTATTTTATTATTACTGTTTTGTTATTATTATTCATCTATTGTTAAAAAAACTAAAAACCCCTTTGTAAAAAAGCTAAAAGCTTTATAAAACAAATAAACTATATTATTATATTATAGTTTTATACTGGCTTGATAAACATGTGAAAAGGAAGTAGTCCAGTGACTTCCCCCTTTTTGGCGTGAGAATTACATAGAGGATCGATTACAAATAATAAATAATAAGGATAGATGACAAAAATGTGTACATAGAAAATACGCGCTGAGCGATATGTAATGGTTGGGGGCAAACCATTTGAATAACCTTTATATTATTTGTTTATTTATGTTTATTATATTAGTTGCGGGTTTTTCTAATAGATAATTAGAAATATGTACTTTGTGGTTTTGAAAAATAAAAATAAAAGGAATAAAACTTAACTCGACAATTTTTGAAAATTCATCTAAACATTACCCTTTACATTAATTATTTGGACTAATTTTTTCAACTTCTTACTTTAAGACCGAGCAGGGCTGATACCCAAAAGTTCAAATTTTACCTCAAACATTTTTTTATCATTTACACCTCACGTGCACTCAATCCATGGACGACACTCTGCACATATTATATGCATATCGAATATTATATATTAAAAAATAGGGCACATCTTTATCTTTAGATTGTTACTCCCCTTATAAAAAAAACAGAAGGGAGTAACTATCTAAAGAAGGTTTATGGAATTTTCTTTTTTAGACTGTTAGTCTCTCATTAGACTAATGAGAGACTCATCATTCTATGATAACCATAGTGATATACATTTTTAATACTACGAGTTACCAATAATGTTTTTGTTAATTAAATGTCCGTTGTTTTTTAATGTTAATTTTATTTCTAGTCATTTTCAATTTAAATTATTTGTATTACGTACATACCTGTTAGACCGAGAGTGAGGAGATGTTAGAATATTTTATTTATTTATTTAATTTGACAAAGGAACGATGTTTTGGTTCCATGGATATTGACAACATATGTTTAGTCACAACCATTACGACCCTCACTTAACTATATTACAGGTATTTTTATGTAACTAGTCAAGTAATTTTCACAATATGTATGTAGTAACATGACGTTTCTTCTAAATAAAATTTTCACTTCTAGGCTTGAAAATTGCTTGTCGGGCCGAAACGTTGCCACCAAATTGAGAGTTGTTAATTCATATTACCCTTAAGGATCCACACTTCACACTGAATTAATTGAAAAGGTACAAGTACAGACTTATGATTATTTTATTTGTTAAGTTATAATTATTTTAGACATTGAATAAATTACTTAATAATTGTTTTATTATATATCATTTCCCGCGAAAAAAAATGTCACTATGTTTATATCAGTTCACTGATAAAACACATTTTTTTGGACACATTCTTTCACTCAGTAATAATTTTTTAAAGTTTTATTCATTCTTTTGTATGTATATTGAGATACTTTAAGCTATCTATTAATTGTTCTATCTTAGAAGGAAGCAGATAGGAAACAACAAAATTAATACGACCTTAAAAATATTCCAAAACCAACGCCACGGCGCCACTAAAATAAAAAGAAAATCATGTTCCACTCAATGAAAACAAAATAAACGGTAAAAAAAAGTCCCCATATTCGAAATAAAAAAAAAAGTTTTTATCCCTACTTGTTTTTTAGGAGAAATAATTTCCCCTACTCTTTGGTCCAACGCCTACTTCCTTTCCCCCTTTGTCCCTATCCCCCTTGTTACTTTATGATATTGATCCCGCTTACAATGTAAAACATAATACACACCGTGGTTTTTATTTCAATGTCAAGCTAAAGTTGCGGTTGTATTCGAGGCCGAACTAACTGCACATATCTGTATTGTATGGTTAAGTCCTTAGCTGGGGGTATATAAGACCAAGTTGCGACTGACCAAAGTACCACAGTCCTTCGCTTGATACAGGATAAGCATTGGAGGTGAGACAATCCCGACAAGTCACCATGAATTCTTTGGTAATTATCTACAAATAATTTCATTAATAATTAATAATAAGGAACAATTTTAAATTTCAGATGGAAAATAAGAAAAAGTACCCAAAATTTCAACCTAACTATAATAATAAAAAAATGTGTCCAATAAATTATAAATTAAATATCGATCCCCTACAAAAGAATTAAAGCATTAAAACAGGAATTTATAATATTAAATACAATTAAACTTGTAAACCAAACAATTTTCTATCGCACTCCTACTCAATAAAAATTAAAATTCAAAAAACCTATTTTATCTTTTTAATACAATTAATATTTTAAACTGCATTAAATTAATAATCCATCCTATTCTTTTACATTAATTAATGTAATACTAATAAGGCATTATTTAATTCAAATTAACTTTCCCTACCTTTTATAATTAAATTAAATCTAAAAAGTATTTAACTTATAAAATTTATTTTTTCCCCCTTCTAATTCAATTGTTAGGTATAATATGAAATTTTATTTATCTTAATTATATTATTTAATTTTAACATATTACATTTTTTTTATCTTTTAAATCTGTAGATAATTAAAATTAACATATTACATTATTATTTAATCTATTGGAGCGGAAAAATTAATTTAAATCAGGAAAATGTTAACAAATGTTCGTTTCTATTAAATCAACAAATTAAAATATAAATCAAAACCTTCTATTTTTAAATTTCAAAAATTTAATATTACTTAAAGAAAAACAAATTTAATTATTCATGCATTAAAAAATTAACAAATTAATTAATTTTCAACTATAATAAAGAAAGTAATAAAGATATAATCGAATATGAAATCAAAAATTATAACTCTCAAGTAACAATCAAAAAATTATTTCTATAAAATAAAATATCAAATAATCTCGTTTATTACTTGCATGAATAATTATTTAAGTTAAAACATTAAAAGTCGATGTAAAAATCTACTATATCGTACCTAAATTCAATCACCTTTTAGAATGAATATAAAATAATTCACATATCGCTGAATGTTTCGCAAAAAACAAACAATATGTATAGTCTTTATTGTGGGAAAACAATAATTCCTATTATAATTCTCAAAAAAATGTATAAGTCCAAAAATGTCGTATCACTAAAATCCCTACTAGAAATCCCACAAATAATTGATCAAAATCGGTATTATGACGTTTATTGATCGTTTCTTTTAACAATCCAATATTTATCATACTTTTATTGTCAATTGCATTTTTTTTTTATCAACCTTGTTATGCGATTATTGTACCTTTTATTCTTGAGTATTTTTTATAATATTAAAAACAAAAGTTAAAAAAGAAACATTATAAATGGGCTTAGCTCGTGGTTGCCAAGAACTTAATAATTTAAGGAAGTGGGGGTCCGTATTTTGCTAAGAAAAAAAAAATATATATCACTATAAAAATAAAATAAATAATAAAAATTTCTACAGGAAAATTCAAACCATGAAAATTATATGATACAAACATTTTCCTACCCAAAACACTCCACCCTACTTTTATAAATGTTGTTCCGAAACCCCTAATCCTTTTCAACGCTAAAGGTCTCTACAAAACCTTAATCCGATCCCGCATAAAACAAATTATTAATCCCCCCATTTTTATTTTAAGACCCGCACATTTCTTATCCTGCAAAAAGGCTTTGGAGAAATTAGTTGCAAAAATACCTTTTTTTGGGGGGGGGGGAGAACAAAGAAGCCAGCATGTACGTTTTTGTATACCTTTAAAGTATTACTTATTATGTTACCATTATTAGAACATTCTGAAACACATTCTACTCTAACAATTATTACCATATTAAATAGATTTAACAAA
This sequence comes from Gerris lacustris, assembly GCA_951217055.1. Taxonomy (NCBI): domain Eukaryota; kingdom Metazoa; phylum Arthropoda; class Insecta; order Hemiptera; family Gerridae; genus Gerris; species Gerris lacustris. The sequence goes on from OX578284.1 coordinate 24,699,384, forward strand.
TACTGTTTTGTTACTCTGACACAAATAGTTTTAACATTATACAACGAACATATTTTCACTTCCATGTTACTTCAATCTTGAATACATTCTTGGGTTGTAGTCCGTAAAAGAACAAAACATGTTAAACGCATTAGTCATATCATTTGTATTAAGCAAAAAAAGAGTTACTACCATTGAAAGAACATGTGATTAATAACATTCTTAAATATGTTATAATACGTGTATAGCTCCAATGTTTACATTGTCTTTTTAATTCGCACATTTGCTCATTTATAAATGTCATGGAAGAATGTTAGGAAGTTTAACTTTCCCTATTAAATATCGTGTTGTCTAACTTGAGATGTAAATGTTGGTCTTGGCTTAGAATTAGTTTTTAAAACGGTGACCAAAATAATATACCTACACTGTACTGAATTATTAGTTCCTATACAAACAGTAACGCTTTGTTAAACAGCAATATTTAGAATAGAAACATGAAGGAAACGGTAACTCTTTGTTGAACAACAATATTTAGAATAGAAACATAACAGAAACAGTAACTCTTTGTTAAACAATAATATTTAGAATAGAAACAGTAACTCTGTGTTGAATTGCAAAGCCTACAATAGAAACAGTAGCTCTTTATTAAACAATAATATTTAGAATAGAAACAGTAACTCTTTGTTAATCAGCAATATTTAGAATAGAAACAGTAACTCTTTGTTAATCAGCAATATTTAGAATAGAAACATAACTCTTTGTTAAATTGCTACGCCTAGAACAGTATCCGGAATAAATAAACTCTTTGTTCAAATTCAATTTCTAAAATAGAACTAGGAACAAAAACAAACTCGATTGTCTAGAAAGAGAACTCAAAAAAGAAAGAAATGCATATGTAAAAGCAGTAAAATTAATTTCCTAATTTCACATATTTGTATGTTTTGTTTACAAATATATAAATTTAAATTATGTACCATTACGCATTGTTATTTGTTCATATGAACTATACGTAATCGATAAATTACCTTGAAAAAATAATAGTAAATACCTTATAAAAGTAAAAATAAATTCTATCATTGTCATAGATAAATATATTACTTACTTACTCGGCCCTTTATTACTCCTCAAGGGTGTCGGAGTATTAATAATTATATTAATATTAACAAATAACACCTTAATTACACTGATTTGCGATTATTGAGTATTACAATGTAATGAATAAATTATTTTAAATTACTGATAATTATGCTGATTACTAGCACTGAATAATTATTTATGTTGTTCACTACATATATAATATTATATTTTGCGCTGAGTCTCGCGATTGTTTAATACATTTTTAATTTTAAATTGTACGACAAGATAACATAAAATAAAAAATGATTACTGTTATTAAAACCGTTGCAATATTAAAAATAAAGTATTAATTTGAAATTTGTACAACAATTCTTTAACTTGTTTTTTTTTATGAATATTTATGAATTGCGCTGATACTTATGCAGGCGCTTAATAATTATAGTGATTAGAACAAGAGTGTGTTGACTTAGGCATTGACCTTGATGTGGTGGTTAAATAAGGAACTTGTCTTGTTTGGGTGTGGTTATCAGGGAGAAAGAAGGTCGCTTATCCTAACTGATCAAGTTACGAAGCGAGGACGAATAGTTGATATAACACGTGATTTGAAAAATAAAATGCTGGGAAGTGAGGTAGTAATGTTATAAATTAATTCCGCTATATATATATATTTTTGAGATAACGTGGCAAACCGGAATATCAACTTACAGAGTGTAAGCCCGGAGTCATGGTCAACGGCGTTCTTACAGTGGGCGTCGGCTTGGGGAAGTAATCTATTAAATTCACAAACAAAAGTCCTTTTTCTACCATGTTTCAAGGTCAACAAGAAGATTGTGGAGTGGACAAGAAATGCATACCTTAATAGAAGCACAGGTTCAAGGCCGGACTAAATTATATAAAAAAAATCAAATCGACCAAACAGGGAAACCAAAACTAACTCTAGGAACTGTTAGATGATGTCATTTTTTATTAGTAATTCCATCTAAAAAGACTTAATGATCTAAATTCTAAACGGTGCTTAAAATGCGAAAATAAAACAAGGAAATATATTCTAATAACTACAACTAGGAAGTGGACAGATAATAGATAGTCAATAATTTAATTTAAAGACTCATAAACAAAATAAAATATATCAATATCTTAGAACAATCGATCTAATGCACACATATGCAAGGAGAAACTCATTGCAAAAGTGTTCTTTCAGTTATGATAATTTTAATATAATGTAAATCGTATTCAAAACAATCGTAATTATTATACTTTTTAAAACCACACTCGTGGTAAATCATTTAAATTAAATTCAATAATAATATGGGAAGAATCAGTGAAAACTATATTGTAATCGGATTATAAGGAAAGTGTTATTGAATACATATTCATTCAAGAATAACAATAATAATAATAAAATAATAATAGCTTTTAATTTAAATTTTGATTATTATTTAAATATAGCAACAAGGAATAATAAAATAAACACATACGTAAATATCATGCATTAAATACAGTTAATAAGAGCATAATATCACATTTAGAAAAGGTATAACAGTAAAGGTAGGAAGAAATTTAAAATATATAAAAATTCATAGATAAGAAAATTAGAGACAATTGCTAAAGAGGAAATTGTGATAAAGATGAAAGAAAGGATAAATTCAAACTTAAGAAACTCGTGTGAGCTAGATAAGAGATGCTGCAGTAGAACTTCTTTACGAGAATAATTGTGAAAAAAATTGTTATACCCTCAATTTTACTGATAAGAAAATTAAAGCAACAAAATAAATTGACAAAATAAGGAGATGTAGGAAATGTTCATAATTAGGAAGTAAAGAAATTTAGTTATACGAGTAAAAGGGCGTTGAAAAACTTTAAAAAAGTTATTACGGAAATATTGTTGAAAAATTGTCCACACGTTAAATTAACTTAGATGGTATCATTCTGAAGTATTTCTTCTTTAAAGAAAAGTTTAAAATGTTACTATTTATCCAAATCGTTCATTTGTTAAATCTATGATAATTTTATATTATAGATAAGTTTGCCTCAAATTATTATTCATATTTCGTTTTAATGTCATTCAAAGGAAAATTTTAACAATTTTTCACTGAATAAATTATGTTTTTTAAAAATGTAAAATTCTATTGATTTAGGAAGGCACTGATTGAGTTCAAAGTTACTCCCCCCCCCCTTAATTTTTAATTGAGTGCGTGGGTTTCGGAGTTTGTCCTTTATAACGAGTCCCGTCAGAACTTCATGAATAAATTATGAATAATAACACTCCCAAGTTATCTTAAACTTAGGTAAATATTAAGTTTTCATAATCTCCGTGTTGGGTTTTCTCTCTCTATCTCTTTACGAGAAATGCTCTTTTATGTATCTTAAATACACAAAAGAAATTGAAGATAAAATTAGAGTAGAAAGACGGTATCAACTTTAAGCAATAATGCGAGTGTGCAAACTAATGCATTGTTTGTCATAATGTAAATTTGTGAAGTAATATGAAGTGTGCATATTAACCTGTGAGTTGTAATTTAGAAATTTCCACATTTAGATGGTTTTATTTAAGTAAGATAGAATCATAAATCCCAAGTCTGTGAAACGGCTTGTTACCCTCAAGTTAAATTGCATCGATCAGTTTAAGATGAAGTGTACTATTTTAGAGTTATTCTTAGAAATGGTTAGTAAGAAAATAGGTTCGGTTATTTGAGGCTTCCACAAATAAGCTTATGGCCTTTTATAATACAATTTTATTATACTCTCTTCACGCCTTTGAGTTTCTCAAGTAATTGATGTGTTTGTTTTCTATGTCTAGGTTGTGTTTGCTGCCGTTATGAGCGTGGCCTACGCTCAGCACTGGGGAGGTCAACACGGAGCTTGGGGTAACAACCCCCCCGGACTTCCCCAGGATACCCCTGAAGTAGCCGCTGCCAAGGCCGCTCACCTCGCCGCCCTCGCCAGGGTTAACCAGAACAACGGTGGTGTCTGGGCCAACAACAACGACGACGGACAGTGGCATCCCGACCAGCACCAGGGTGGTAACTGGAACAACAACAACAACAACGGCGCTAACTGGAACGGTGCTGCCCAATGGCAAACCTACGGAAACGGTGGCAGGTGGAACGGTCCCCTCGCTCTTCCCCCAGGTTTCGACAACAACGGTGCTCCTCTCCCCGTACAGGACACCCCTGAAGTAGCCGCCGAGAAATCCAAGCACTTCGCTCTCTACAACGGTGGTCCCCAGGCCGCTCCCCATAACAACGGCTGGAACAACAACGGAGCCTGGAACAACAACAACAACGGTGCCTGGAACAACAACAACGGTGCCTGGAACTCCGGACACGGAAGGTGGAGGCGTCATGCCGTACTTGCCGCTCCCCTCGTCCACGCTCCCCTCGTATCCACCCACGCTATCGCCACCCCTATCATCCGTACCGCTTACGCCGCTCCCGTCCTTTCCCACTCCGTCATCGCCGCTCCCGTCCTCAGGACCCACGGCCTTCACGGCCTTGCCCACTGGTAATTTCTTCTTCTATCCTGAGCAAACCAAACTCTTCATGGTGACTTTGCGTCACTTCGACTGACAAACTTTTTTTTTAGTTAGGACGTTACCAATAAATTACGCAAATTTGAGACATGATCTCATAAAAAACAAAACTTTATATTTTTTAATAATTACCTTTCCTCTGAAAAACTTCTTCATATTACTTAACAACATTTATCTTTAGCTGTGTAAGCTTGAAAGATACATAAAATGTAAGTATATACTTAGGCACTTCTTTAGATTGTTACTCCTCTTATAAAAAAAACAGAGGGGAGTAACAATCTAAAGAAGGTGAATGGAATTTTCTTCTTTAATGAATTCTAATGAGTTCTTCTAAAATGTTCTTACAGATGTGTGATTTTCTTATGTCCCAAAGTAAATTGGACTAATAGTTATTTATTCAGTCATTTATATTCTAAAAAAAACATAGGGGAGTAACAATCTGAAGAAGTGCCTAAACTTGAATAACTTTAACTATGGGGAAAATGAAGATATATTTCTCCTGGCTATGGTTTATACTAGTACATAGTGGCAAATTAAAAAAATAAAAAAATAAATATATATATATATATATATATATATATATATATATATATATATATATATATATATATATATATATATATATATATATATATATTGATAGTTCAAAGATTGATTTGACTATAACTTTCATTTACCATTGTTCTGGAGGTATTTGATTTGGTTTCTGGGCATACCTTATGGCAGTGGAATAAACTACCACATAAATAAAACTTTTTATAAAAGTTAAATGTTTCGTTTGGAGAATCAAGAACAACATACCTTTAACCTCTTATTAGGTCGAATATCCTATACAGACGTTCTATTAGTTAAAGTTAGTCTATAATATTATTGAAGTCATTCTAGATTAGACTAGCTACTTTTCTTGATGTGTCCTAGTTACTTCTTTTCTTTTAAGCAATAGAAGATATCTTTAACACTTTTATTAATATTTTAGTAAAAATATAGATAAATATTTTATATTGTGCACATTATTCATTCAGAAGTTGTGTGTGTTATAAACGTGTGTTTTGTATTTTGTTGTTATAGATTGAGTTTGCTTTTCACTTATTATTATTCCCAAGTTTCTTATTTGAACATTAATTTTAGTTAATACATATGTTACTATCTTGATAAATATGACACATAGTTATTAACTATGTTTTATATTAATAAAGATAACATTTTAGCAGCTTCATTTTTCTTCCGCAAGTAGATAAAATATTGTACGCAACAAGGCAGCAAAGGAAACATTTCTGCCTCGTTTATTCATTGCCTGCCTCGGCTTCGCCTCGGCAGTCAAATGAGTAAATTACCTGCCTCGGCTTCGTCTCGGCAGTTAATTATCATAGACTGTCCTCGCCTTCGGCTCGGAGGCTAATCTAATCACTCGTCAGTAAAATTCCATTTTGCTGCCTAGTTACATAAATAACTATTGTATTACCAAATGTATACTAAAAGTATTTTCTTGGAATATAATTGAATACATAATTTGCCATTATCTTATTAGATATAAGCGAAATAACGTTTTGCAACTTTTGATTAAGGAATAAATTAGTAAAGATGAAAGATTTTCAATGCAAATTAATCAAAAATCAAACATTTAGTTCCTAAAGTATCTTTTAATGAGTTAATCATCGTGAGACTCTACAACAGAATGAATTAAAAAATACCTGATGTTAATTTAAATATTCATGATGAAGCATAAAATCCCTACATTTCACTTTATAATAAGGAATAATCCATCCAGGACTTGCATTTAACAAAGTATAATATCCTGTCATATGCAGACGCTATTACCTTTTTATCTTTTACCATATCAGTGCATTCTTATAAATATTCCCTAATCAGCTTTACCCCTTATCCTTTTATATAGTAAAATAATATAAATTCTTTATAATATTCCTCCTTTTTTCCAATTATCAAATTCACGCGATTTGATCTCTTCGGTTGTCATACCCACAGTTTGCCAAATCACTTTTCTTTCTGTCTTTCATGTTAGTAGATCATCTAAGAGCCTATAGAATATGGAAATGGGATAATAAAGGTTAGGTAAAGATGAATGTAAATTAAGGATATGGACAGATAGCGACTGTGAAGGTTGCAATAAAGTATAGAAGAAAGTTTTAAGTATCTCTACTAGGTTGCGCCGGGAGTTCTGCTAAGTGTCATCCAGAAGTTACAAGTTATTCAAGTGTTAATTCTGAAAAGTATTTTATCGTAGCCAGAGTCTAATAAATCTAGGTCCTCCGGAGGAGACCACATCAGAGATATCGTGAATCCCGACATTTTGAACATTACAGGGATCATGCTTAAGGATGTTACTCGTGATGACAGTCATTTGCAACTGAATTTTACATTTAAACAACGGGATTAACGAATTATCTCTGATTCCCTAATTAGCTTTACCCCTTATCCTTTTATAATAAATTAATATAATTCTTTATACATTTTCTTTAATTCCTCCTTTTTCCAATAACCATTAATTCACGCGATATGATCTTTTCGATTCCCATACCCATAGTTTGTCAAATCACCTTCCCTTTTGTCTACTGTACTACTAGCCTACTGTTGGTCAATAATAATTTCAATACTCTGCACCGTACCTTAAAAACTATCTATCCGATTTAAATAGAATTTGAAGGGTATGACATAATTAGTCCAATCTAGATTTCAACCTTCTATACACATTTTTTAATTAATTTAAAATTCATCGTCCAATTTTGAAGAAAATTGGATGGTTTGTCAATAGTAGCCAAACCTTCTGCGCCCATTTAATAGTGATTATAAATAAATAGCCTCCGCTGGAATCCTTAGAATTATTCTGGTCCAAAATACTACCCTTTCAAACAAACTTTTTCCCACTGGATTCACATTATAGTAATATAAGCTCACGTGAACATTAGTCCATTGTCACAGGAAGGTGTTCCACACTAATTTTCTGACATTTTTTTTATTTTGAACGAAGCAAACACTGTAAAATTTTTACTAATTTCAATGTAATTAATTAGTTACAACTCATTCAATATAATAATAAATTTAAAACTAGGAGATTATAAGAAAAGATAAATGATTTTAACATACATAGATGGGGAAAATATCCAGTAGTACAGGGTGATTAAAAAAGAATGACCCATTTACAAAATTGAATTATAAAAATCATTGAAGTGTACTTAAAATGTTTAGAGAAATTAAGCTGTACGTACAACTTAACTACCCGCTACGCTGCTTTGCTTGCTGCTTACAACTTAATTGCTTTAAACATATCAAGTCTTCAACGATTTTTTAAAATTAATTTTGAAAATGGTTGATAACTAAGCCCCCTTGAAAATGATGGTTGGTACATGTAACACTTAGATGTATTGAAAAATATTATGATTGTAGATTTGATAATATTTTCTAATACCTTGAAGACAAGTATAAAAGAGAACACTTATATTATAATATAGTTATAATTAATTATGGAGATATAAATAAGTAATTTCTATAATTATTATAATAATTCCACTTGAGATAACTTAATTAAACTTAATCTATGCCAATAAAGAACTTGCTCAAAAAAACGTGATCAAATCAAACTTTAATTAATCTAAAATGAAAGAATTATGAAAATAAATATTAAAAGTAAAAAAAATAATATTAAGAATTAGTATAACACGAATATTACTTTTAAGTTTAAATAGGTGAACTCGTTATAAGTAATATAAAGTATAAGATTCTTATAGTAATAAAATACTTCGACAAAAGCACGATGACATGTCTCACATCGTTTATGAATATACATTTTTAAATTTAATTTTAGAATATAAGGCAAGGTATAATATAACTTGCTAAGGGAATTCTTCTCCCTTTTAAATTATTAAAATTGTTTTGAAAAGAATTTTAAAGACATAGGTATACTGTTCATTTATTCATTTTATTAAAAGTTTTTTTGTTTTTTTTATTAAATTATTTTAAGTAGCTAATAATTCTATTATATCATATTTTTAGAATTGAAATATATTCTCTGGTTTGTAGTACTTTACTTGACTGAAGTATTTAATTTATTTTTTCAACAAATATCTTAGACTTTTTAATTTTAGCTTTCTCATATTCGTATTTCATATAAAGATAAAGTATATTTTTGCAAAGGAAATTGAAAACGTAAATTTAAGCCCATAGGGCTTAAAGAAATAGGAAATAAAAATCAACGGAATATTCTTAATATAATTCACATTTTACACGAAAATAATAAACGTCAAAACGTAGCTTTTGACATGTTTAAAGAACAGAGGTAGTAACACTTTTTCTTTCATTTTTCGTGCTCGAAAAATGTCAATTAGAGAGTAGGCCTCCTAGTTGCCTAGTTTACCATTGTTTCCTACTGCCTAAAGAAGACAACTTAAGTAGTGATATTATGCTCTTTCAACCTCACAAACTGAATGTTTTTTGCAACTTTCTATCAAATGTATACTTTTCGGAATTTACATGTAATGTAATTCTTGGAAATTCGTTCAAGTTACTCATTGGGCAGTGTCTAATGGATTCTAAAGTACTCTGTCTTTCTCGCTTCTACAATAAATTTCTGTATATATCTGATACTCGATCTAAGGTGGACAAAAAATTCACTATGTATCTGGAATATAATCAACCAAACAAGGTAGTATGCTTTTTACGAATTCTTAAAAAATCCCTTAAATTTCTTTGGTTATAGTAAACCCGCATTACTTGTATGTAAAACTACTAAAATTGTCATAATTTACCTATCCTTGGCGGTAACTATTATATATATACTCATGTAGCAACTATAATTTTAAACTAATTCCATTTTTATAATATTAATGTTTTAAAATTAGGTTTATATATTGTCGGTGTGTACAAATGTATTATTACTAAGCTTAATTATAGGCAGGGGAAAAAGATAACGGCTTAAAAAAGTTTGATAAATTTAGTGTGTAAGGTAGAAAAAACCTCAGGCCAGGGTGGAATATACCTGTTTAGGACCCTAGGCCTGAGCAACTACCTTAAGCGGCCTACACACAAGGGAACTTGGTTCGCCGAACCAAGTTCGTGGGGTCCGCTCTCTACACACAGTAGAGAGAGACACGAACAACGGTTCGTCTTTTAATCGTCAGTTTCCCTCTGAACTAAACTGAAAACACAGCGCTAAAAAACAACGTTTAAAAAAAAAAGCGTTAAAAATACTGAGTTAAAAACGGTGTTAAAAGAAACAGCTTTAGAAAAACACAGGGAAAAAACAACAGCATTAAAGAATCAGTGTTAAAAGAAGTAAAAAGAAACAAATGAGTCGGAGGTGTAGAGTCAGGGTGTCTTTTCTGATAAAATGACGTTCGTGCGTCCTCTACACACAACCTGGTTCACTCTGCCGGCGAACTGAACAAATGTTTTCCAACCCGATGGAAGACCAAGTTCGTCACGAACTTGGTTCGTTTACCTCTACACACATGGGAACTTGGTTCCTACGAACCAAGTTCCCATGTGTGTAGGCCGCTTTAGTCCTCAAAGGGTTTGAACAAAAAATAAAATTTAGATTTTGACGGGTTTGAAAAAACTGTGAAAATCGAACTACCTCCTATGCATTCCTACATTCCGGATACAAAATTACAATTTTTCACGTTGTAAATACTGCTATTGCGGGGTTAATATAACCAAAGAAAATCAAACCAATGGAATATCCTTAAATTATAAGAATTATAAAATTGCTTTGCCTAACCAAATATTGAAGAATAAACATAATTTTTTTTTTTTTTGATTTTGACTGGTTTGAAAAAAAAACTGATAAATCGAACTACCTCCTACGCATTTCTATATTCCGGATACAAAATAAAAAGTTTAGTCGTTCTAGATACAGATAGCATAACCTGCACAATGTACCATAACCAGGGAAATTTAAGGATGATTCACGCTACACCGAGCCGGGGCCGTGCCGTGCCGGGCACGAGGCTCGCTGAAAAAATGTTGTATAGATTTTAAATGAAGCAATGCACAGTACACCGGGCACGACACGAGTCATGACCGAGCCTCGTCCGAGGCTCGGTGGCGAAACGTTGGGGTACATTGTTTTCACGCGCACGGCCCGTCCCCGCCTCGGCCCCGCCTCGTTGAGGGATGATCCACGCTACAACGAGCCGGGACCGAGCCCTCCCACCCTCGTTCAAACTTTCAATAGGTGAAATAGGTTTCTGAAATCTAGAAATCTTCTTTGTAAGGCAAGGTTTTAATTTCTTCAGCAAAACATTAAAACATTCCTTGGACATTCTAAAGTAGCCAAAAAAAGTTACTTTCATCGTCCACTAATTCTTTATAAAGAGTAAAAAATTCTCCTTCAAATTTTCGCTTTTTTCAAGCTGGATGAACACCCACCTTCTGCTTTTCTGCATACCTAACATTTCACCCGAATCATCCTCTTCAAGCGCGATAGCAATAGCTGCTAACTAAAATTCGCTATTGAACACAGACAGTTGAAATATAAGCATGAGGCATAGGCACTAGATTACTAGATATGAAATGAACACTGGTCGCCTAGTAGAGGACAGCACGTCCCAGCCCGGCTCGTCCCCGGCCCGTGCCCGCCTCGTTCCCGGCTCGTTGTAGCATGTATGTGAAGGCTCGGACGGGGCACGGTGGGAGGGCTCGTGCCCGGCACGGTACGGCCCCGGCTCGGTATAGCGTGAATCATCCTTTAAGGGATATTTTAAGAATTCGTAAAAATCTAACTACCTTGTTTGGTTAATTATAATCGTGATGCACAATGACATTTTTTTTTCGTCCTTAGCTCGAGTATTGGATATGATATATATATAGCATGAGTATATCATGTACAAATTTTAAAGAATTACAATTACATGAGAATTCTGAAATATATACATTTGATAGAAAGTTGCAAAAAACATTTAGTTTGTGGATTTGAAAGAGCATATCACTTCTCATGTTGTCTTCTGTAGGCAGTAGGAAACGCTGGGAAGCTAGGAAACTAGGAGGCCTAAACTCTAATAGACGATTTTCGACCAGGTACAATGAAAAAAAATGTGTTGCGACGTCTGTTCTTTAAACATGTCAAAATAAGCTACATTTGAAGTTTATTATTTTCGTGTATTATCAGAATTATATGAAGTATATTTCGTTGGTTTGTATTTGTGTTTCCTATTTTTTTTTTTTTATTAGACCAAAAACAAATTTAGCCTAATGAACTGATTCTAAAGCACTTGTCTTTTCGCATCTATAAATACATTCCTATACGATACATTCCAATACTCGAACTAAGTACGGTAAATAATGTCAATGTGTATCCGAAATATAGTAACCTAAACGAGGATGTTAAATTTTTACGAATTATTAAAAATAAATAAATCCCCTAAATTTTATTGGCTATATTAAAACCGCAATACGTGCATGAAGAACAAGAAAAATTGTCATTTCGTATCCGGAATATAGGATTGCATAAAAGGTAGTTCAATTTTTACAGTTTTATCTAGTCGTAACATTCCTAATTTTATTTTTTGTCGTTTTTCACAATTTGATAATTCAAGCCAATGGAATATTATTTAATTATAAAAATTATATTCAAAATAATCCATTGCTTTGCCTAACCAAATATTGAAAAATAAAATTTGGAGCTTGGCAGGTTTGAAAAAACTGTGAAAATCGAACTACCTCCTATGCATTCCTATAATCCAGATACAAAATGACAATTTTAGTTGTTTTAAATGTAGGTAATGCGGGTTTACTATAACCAAATAAATTTAAGGGATTTTTTAAGAATTCGTAAAAAGCTAACTAGCTCGTTGGGTTTATTATTTTCCGGATGCACAGTGACATTTTTTAGTCATAAAATACACTCCAGCGCTGGGAGTGTATTTTTCTCTGTCTGTTTCCCGTAGTTAATAATAATTATAATTTAATTTAAATTAAAACTTAATCTTTCCGTAGTATGAATACTACCAAAATCGTAAAATATGAATTTGTATTTATTATTTAAATCTAACAATCGTAAATAAAGTACGGTACGCAACTCGTGCGAAAACGGCTTTTGCATTGCTCCTGTGGTTTTACTACCCTCGCTGTCCCTCGGGTGCTAACTCCACACTCGCATGCAAAATGCTACTTTGCGCACTCGACGCGTAATGTACTATTCTTTTTTACTTTCAGCGAAGTTTACTAAAAATTCCACTTTATGAATGGGTAATAATATTAATATTGATCGAAACGTTAGGAAATAAAGAAGTTTTTTCTGAAGTTAAAGCTCGATTTTTATCAAGTTATAAAACCATAAAAAATTAAATTTTTAATTATTTTTATTAAAAATTAAATTTGTATGGATTTTTTGTCACATAATTTGAATGCATGAAAATTAAATTTACACTTTTCTTGTTGGATATTTGGTCAGCTTTACAATGATACCAAAAAATTTGTTCTACCTTTTATACTTTTGGAGCAATAAGGGTTTTTTTGAGCAAAGGTATGCGACCTTAAAAATATCATAATATTTGACCTTGCGGGAAAACTGTTAAGATTTGACCCATGTATATTTGGCTTTTTTTGTAGGCCGACGTACGACAACCTACTTCATTTTTTTCACATATATCGCCAGTCACCCTGTATAGAGTCAAATATATATTTCATTAAAATTTTATAGCATTGCTATTAAAATTTTAAAAATTCAAATGCCTCTAGTGTTGATTTCTGACCTCCTAAGTAATGTTAGAAAAAGTTATTGCCAGCTTAGTTGTATAGGTATAATTAATAATCTTGTAACTAGGATTCCTGCATATTAAGTTGGCAGTAGTTTGCCTATTGTGTAAGCCGGCTTAGCTTACACAATAGGAATTTTAGCTGATTCATCGACTGAGTATCTCTAAATGCGTTCCAACTTGCATTGTAATTTATCATTTCTGCTTTAGACTTCTATTGACAAATGGATTTGGTAGACATAGTGCATAACCTAAATATTGTGCACCATAGGTTTTGTTTGCAACAAAGCCAAAGATGGAAACAATAGGGCTATATCTAGTCTCTTAACTACAACTTGACGAAAATTTCAATGGAAAGTTTGCTACAAAGCAAGTGTCACTGCGGACATCTTTTGAAGAAACCTTGAAATGTCAAAGTTCTCCGAATTTCTATTCATTCTACAGGAAGGAATTTTACTGATTAATTGAGGTTAAATTTTGCCTCCTACTCATCTAAGTCCTTATCAAATGTGTTATCAATAATAATTCGAAAATAATTTATTATATTTTGTACTAAAACTAGACAATACATTCTTTCTCTTCATGAAAAAGTGAGGTAACACTTTTTTTTGCTGTTCTCTGAAAATGTTCATATTAAATTTATAATATACCAAAGTAAAATTTTATGCTATTCGATTAACAATTTTAAAGTTTTACACTAATATCAATATCGCTTAAACTTTCTTATTAACATTAACATTACCGTAGTTGTCAACTTCTTAACAGCCTCATTTTAGCCTTTGACAGATTTCGTAAGCTCTAATATTTTCGGAAGGGCACGAAATATCTAATCTATCATTTTATACATGTCTTTAGAAGGGCGCATACGAAATAAACGTGCTATATCTTAATCTTGTCAGATGATTCTTGAATATCCTTTATACACTTTCCGTTTATCTTGTTTATACTTTTTGTAAACGCGCTAAAGGGAAATATCCTGGGAGGTAACTTGATGGTTATGACAGATATTGTTAAAGAAAATTAGATAGTATGACTAAAGTTTACATAGTGCTTAGGAAGGATGTAGCCACATGTGATGCTATAGAAACAAATTGCAATCAATGAATAGCTGATTTTGCTAATACCCTGTAAAGATAAATGTTTAACTATCAGAAGATGAAAATAATAATACAGAAAGAAACACTTCAATCAGACATGAGGGAACATCGTAGTTCTCTTGTTTGTTAATCTGTCAGTCGGTTTGCATGAGGGAACATCGTAGTTCTCTTGTTTGTTAATTTGTCAGTCGCTTTGCATGAGGGAACATTGTAGTTCTCTTGTCTGTTAATCTGTCAGTCGTTTTGCATGAGGGAACAATGTAGTACTCTTGTCTGTTAATCTGTCAGTCGGTTTACATGAGGGAACAATGTAGTACTCTTGTTGTACTCTTGTCCGTTAATCTGTCAGTCGGTTTGCATGAGGGAATGAGGGAACATTGTAGTTCTCTTGTCTGTTAGTTTAAAACTATACTTTTTGATATTGGTACAATTTGAATAGAATGTCCATAGTTAGCCCAAATATGAACCCTTATAAATTCATGAGCACATTTCTTCCCTATCATGTAAAAAACACACTATTTTTTTAGGAAACCCTAATATTTTTAAATTACATTATATGTACTAAAGTGACTATTCATCCAGTGATTGGACGCAAGGAAACTATGTGCCACACTAATTGACCGACTTTTTATGTGAAGATCAGAATATAATATATCGGATCATATTCGTGTGTGTGTGTTTGTCTATTTTATTAATATAAACTTAGTGCTTTGTGTTATTATATAACCAAAATATTAATAATGAAATAAAATAATTAAAAAATAAAATAAAAAAAGTCATAAATCAGGCCCACTTGCGACTACGCAACCACAGAATGATTCTGATTTGTCGAAATATTTTTAAGTAATGGAATAAAGAAATTGATGTTATATTATTAATATGTATTTCAATAACAGGAATGTATTGTATTATTTATAATTTTGAATCTTCTGGCAATAAATGGGTATTTATTTATAATAAATGGGAATTTATTAGACCACATGATCACATGATTGATCTTTTAGATAAGGAATGCGAAAAATATACTACTCCCTTAACTAAGTTCTAGTTGAAGCTAAAAGCGAGTATTTAAACTACAAATTTAAAGTGAAAAGAAAGTTTAAAGGTAGCCTCTTGATCCTCCTCTTGTATAATTTAATCAGTTTACGGATATCATTTTGAAATAGATTTATTTATCTGTTCTTTTTCTTTTTCTTTTGGTTAACATATTTTTAAGTCATGTACATTTCTTATGCAATAAATCAATTATCTGTGTTCTCTAACGCTATTTTTTCCATATTAATCCAATAAACAAGCAAAGTATTTTTCGATCATATGCTCCTTATTGTGTTTCAATAGCTTCATATCTTCAATAGCTTTAAGTGTGAATGCTAAATATGTACTTGCTTCTGCCAAATATGCTTCTTATTGCGTTTCAATAGCTTCATGTCTTCAATAGCTTTAAGTGTGAATGCTAAATATGTACTTGCTTCTGCCAAATATGCTTCTTATTGCGTTTCAATAGCTTCATAGCTTCAATAGCTTTAGGTTTGAATGCCAAATATGCACTTTTGAAAATACCACTTATACATATCTTAAATCTAATTGTGATAGGAAATTAAGGTTTTTAAGGAATATAAATAAATTAAAAAAAGTCTTTGTTAAATAAAAAATCCACTAGATTTGTTTTTTGTATCCTTACAACTAATGGTATTTATTCACAGGAGTCAGTTTTGGTACAACGAGGGGGATGTGATGTTTTTGTTGTGGAAAGGGGGAGGTAGCTTCTTAACCAAGATGAGACAGACCAAGGAGTCCATGATGGGCAAGGACTACGTGGTTGTCGGGATCAGCGGCAGCGGTGGCGGCCAAACTATAACATAAGAAAGATGATATTAGTCATACAATTTACATGAAGGTGCTTTATTGGGTCTTGAATTTTAAACGAACATATCTATCATAGTTTGAAGATGATTTCTAGTTATATGTTGGAGAAAACATAACCAATCTGATATGCTTTTAGTTCCTGCAAGTTATCCTTTTCTGCATCAACTTATTGAATAAGATGTGAGGTAGACGTGAAATTTGACAACTATCTTAGCATTTTCTAACGAATTTAAATTTCGGTAAATTTTTCTTTTATTTTTTTATATTTAGAGTGGTAACTCTTCACTTCAAGATAGTATGTTTAAATATTTATTAAGATAAGTTATAATTGTCAAGAAATTGAAACTTACGTAGCCCTCTGGACGACCTGAGCGTTAGCGTGAGCGACCTTGGCAGCAGTTACTTCGGGGGTGTCATAACCACCATAAGCGGCAGCAGAAGGTCCAACCCAGGTAGTTCCTACAATACCGTGTCCAGCAACTGTAATAATAACAAATATATTAAACATCTTGATAATATCTACTGCCTATTTCTATAACATTTACTGCTGTCGTTAAGCATTTGATTTATTGGATGATTGGATAGGATATATGTAATTTAATCCGATGAATGATTTAATACTCTAATAAAATATAAGATAAATAATTATTAGTTAAATAACTGCAGTTTAACTTATCGGAAACCCAGAACTTAATGCAATGAGAGTGCGATATATCTTAGAGCATTACGTCTTTTACCCACTAAATCATTCGAGAAGAGAATCTATGCCGGAAAGTCTAAAATTCAATCTTCCGCAACATTAAACTTTGGAATATTGCTCTGAGAGAGCCAGAGGTAGAAGAGAATTCCACTAAGAGTTTATCCCTTTTCCCAACACAAAGGTTTAATAATAATACCCGAAGAAACCCGAATAGAAACGAGGAAGATGCCATGTCATTTGAGTCGAAGTTTGTCTCGGAAGTTTGAGTGCGGTAACTCAATATTAGAAGTTATTTTGATAGATGACAAACTTCTTAAGATTTATTACAGTGTAATCTTACAGATGATATCGCTTTCTGATTGTAATATTAATCGGTTATTGATCGATTATTTACATCCTCTTGCTTATTACAATAATAACTTTAAAGTTTTTCATTTACTTAATAACTTTTTAATTGTATTATTATTACTAATATTCTGTTATTAAAAATTAGTTCATAATAAATTTAATACTTACGGTAGGGTACAGCGGCAAGGCTCCTCTTTCCAAGCCAGTGACCATGAGCCAAGACACCGTGGTTAACAGCGGTAGCGGCAAGGCTGTGGAAAAAAAAAATATATATGAAAAAAATCGGTACTTCTTTAGATTGTTACTACCCTATGTTTTATTAGAATATAAATGACTTTGACTCAATAACTACTACGACAAATGGATGTATTGACCAATATACTTTGGGACAAAGGGATATCACTTTTCTTCTTTAAGGGGAGTAACACTCTAAAGAAGAACATTCCGTATACCTTCTTTAGATTGTTACTCCCCTCTGTTTTTTTTATAATGGGGAGAAACAATCTAAAGAAGTGACAAACTATCTTTGAGACATTTATGTAAAATACATTTTTTATTTTAGAAAAAAATCGTGTTTTTCTGTTGAATGATTTTCAAAGAGTGATTTTTCATCGCTAAATCTTTTCATTTTTTAAAATTTGGTGAGTCGGATTTTAAAGTTGTTCTTTTTGTACGATGACATGGAGGAGAAAAAAGGAGATTTAAAGACTACCTATAAGTCTAAGGATGTAAAGCTTTGTCGTTTTTCACGGTAGAGATGGAAATTATACAACAAAAAAACCAACTAGGATGGTAGCAAGGAAAGAAATGAGACATACGAAAATATCGAAAAATAATTGAGACAAATATCACATCAATAATGACCCAATATCTCACGCCAATATTCTCAATATTATCACGTTTTACATGAACAAGTCACTTTTTTGATTCTTCATTTGTCAGTTTCAAAAATGTTTATATAAATGTGAGGAAGTTAAATTTATTGTTTTTTTAGAAAAATGAAATGAACATTTTTTTACTGATGATTGAATCGTTTTATAATCTGTATTTTATTTAAAATGATTTATTTTTAGATAAATATATTGCCAATAGTTGTGACTTTATAGATAGTTTTTAATAGTTATTGAAGGAATGGGCAAAATATCATTTAGAAGTAGATTGTAATTGTAATTTAGTTAAAAGATATATTGGATTATTATTAAAAAACATTTTACCTATAAACACTTAAAATTATTTGAAACGTATTTTAACATACAACGATAAAAAACAAATGTCTTTTATTATATCATACATGAAACTTTATCATTTGTAAACACTGGAAATAAAAATGGAAGAATTTATAGTATGTATAAAACACGACTTCTAACTATAACATACATAACTTATAAAAAATAAATTAAAAAAAACTACATAAAATCCATTAAAATCAAGTAATTTTTATATCGTAGTGTAAAAATATAAAAAGCACTATTATTTCTCTCTTGTTTCTCTTGCTTTGCTCTCTCTAAAGGGTACTTTAATAGATTCCTTCCCGATAATATATTATACTAGTTTTGTTTTAGGGTAACCATTATCTTTAGATATAAAATACATTTTTTTCAGATGTTCAATTTGCGTTGCTTTTAATAAAATTTAAAATTTTATACGGACAACGAATCTATTAATAACGATATCATTAGATTCGGATAATATTTCGAGTAGATTTATTACATTTTCATTTTTTAATATGAAAAAGTGATATTAAAGAAATCACTTAAGTTTTTAGTATTAAATAAGATTTTAAATTTATGTTTTGAATTATTTTCTTTTGTTTTTATTTCTTGCTATTTTCTCTAGTAGTTTTTTAGTAATGTTAAGTTTAAATTAAATGTTTAAAAAGTTTTAAAAGCTATAAATTAAATCAAGAAGATAACTTAAATAAACTTAAGTAAGAACAATATTGAAGAAGGGTTCTACAGAGGTTTCCCTTCTCCACCAGGTAACAGATTGATCCTACATAGAGAATCCTTTTAGCAATTCAAATCAGTGTTGTGAAAACTAAAGCAGTTCTACTAACTTAACGCAGGGAACACATTCACTAAACCCTCCTTTGTATAATTTTGAAACTCTTTTAGGGCTGTTGGACTGCTTACTTTATAGTCTAAAGTTTATTTAAATATATCTTTTCTTAAAGTTTGTTTACTTCTAAGTTATGTTGTTTAAAACAAAACAAAAGAAAATCAACAATTTTTTTTAATTAAGTTTATTTTTTTCATTTATTAGCTTAAATCAAATAATTTATCAAAGTCATTTCAATAATCTTTGTTTCTAATGTTTATTATTTAACCATTAATAAAACGAAAAGTGAAATCGCTTCCAAAAGAATAGTACATTAAACGTTTAGTACGGAAAGTAGCATTTGCATGCGAGTATGGAGTTTGCACCCGAGCGATAGCGAGGGTAGTAAAACCACACAAGCAAAGCAAAATGCAGTTTTTGCACGAATTGCGTATCGTACTTTATCTACGATTGTTGAATTTTAATAATAAATACAGAAAAAAACAGTTACTTTAATTGAACAAACAGCAAATTAGTTTTTTTAAATGTAAACAAACACGCTAATCGTGCGATAAGGGGAAGAATTCTTGTTTATTTCCGCACTGGTGAGGAAATAAAGAAGAATTATGAAACACGCATGCGCAATGAATACAACTACCACAATAATCACTTTCTACGCATCTATACAGAGAGAAAATGTTTATATTTATTATCAATCGTAGATAAAGAAAACGAACAGTAAGGAGAAGCCATAATGGGGGATTATAACAAAAAAACTATTAGCGATGAAATAAGAAAGAAAAAAAATGTATAAGAAAAGTTTTATGAGACTACTTCTTAATTGACTAATTTATTTTTAATCTATTTTAGTTGAGGTGGAAAAATAAGAAAATTACTTTACTTTTAAAAAAGTATTTTCTTTTCTTTCCGTTCTAAATTAAATTGCCTAAAGATTGCAGAAAAAATTCCTAAGGGTAAACGGTAAATTACAATAATGGTTACAAAGAGGGTAGAGTAGTAGAACAGTTACACTGTAAGTTGTAAAATAAACGGGACCTTGTTCAATGAATAATTAATAAAGGTCTTCGGAACTAGAGGATAAGATTTATGTTTATCAAATTACAAAAGCAAAGTTGGAAAAAAGTAATCGAATAATCCTATATAAATAGTAAAGAAATATCATGTTTATCTTTAATTAAAAAAGTGATTAATTTTTTAATATTTGAGCTTCTGTTTGAAATAATAAAAAAAAATAAATATAACTTACGTAGCCCTCTGGGCGACTTGAGCGTTAGCGTGAGCGACCTTAGCGGCGGTAACTTCGGGGGTGTCATAACCACCATAAGCGGCAGCAGAGGGAGCGAGCCAGTGAGCTCCAGCAACTGGAATTATAAAAGAAAATTATATAATTTAGAATGTAGAGAGTTCAAAATTATCTAAGGTGTCACTCAAGGCAATACGAACAGACTAGTTCTATTTCTAATGTTTTTTTTTTTTGACGTATATTAATAAAAATAATCTATGGCACAACAGCCCATGAAAGAAGTTATGCTACAATTTACAGCCTAAAACACGGGGGTTAACGAGTCGTTTTATCAGCCGTATAATCCAAGCGAAACGAATTGGTTTCATTAGAAATAGTAAAAATGTAATTTTCAAAATTTAAATGTAAAATTGTTATAACACTTGTATATATGAGGAATATAAGAAATGAGAGTAAGATATTATATAGACAACTGCATTTGAGAGCGAGTATTAAAAGTATTTTACAATTATGTAGAATAACTGTAGAATTATGTATGATTTGTATTGTAACAAAGGCATGTTATTTTAAAAAAATATACATAAAATGATAAAGTAATCTACAGGAATAATTAATTTTAGTTGGAGTAAAACCGCATGTATTCATATAAATGGCTATATCATAATATTCGTGTTTAATTGTTCGAAAATTTATATATGACAAATTATTTAATAATATTGCTTGTGTATAGTCAATGCAGTGTGAAAATCAATTACGAATACTGAGTATATGGCTAGAGTACAAGCCATATATTCTTTAGATATAAATTGCTGATTTATTATAATATTCATTTGATAAAAGGCAGATATGGTAAATTGTGAATTCGTTAGATAGCATAAGAATTTGACATTTATATTTCTATGGAACAATATAATATTAAATCATTTTATTACCGAGGGGTACGGCGGCAAGGGACCTCTTCTTAAGGACGTGTCCAAGGAGTCCGTGTCCAACGAGTCCGTGTCCAAGAAGACCGTGTCCAACAACGACACCGTGGTTGGCAGCGGCTTCAGTGGCTACAGCAGCGCGCTGAGCTACCTGGTATTGAGCGTGAGCGATTTTGGCGGAAGTTACTTCGGGGGTGTCATAACCACCATAGTGGGCAGCAAGGGGAGCGTGCCAAGCGGAGACTGGAATTATACAAAAAGAATTATTAAATACATTACATTCTAAAGTTAAAATAACATAATTTTAATTATGAATAAGAAATATTATTTATTAGTATAAAGTTAGTTGTTAATTACCAAGAGGGACAGCAGCGAGACTCCTCTTTCCGATAAGGTGACCATGAGCCCAGGCACCGTGGTTAGCGGCGGCTTCAGTAGCGACGGCAGCGCGTTGAGCGACCTGGTATTGAGCGTGAGCGATTTTAGCGGAAGTTACTTCGGGGGTGTCATAACCACCATAAGCGGCGGCAGTGGGAGCGAGCCAGTGAGCGGCGAGGGGTGCGTGCCAAGCGGAAGCTAAAGTTGGAGAAATATATTATGGTTAACTTAAATAAAAATTATTGTTTTATGATAATAAAACTATAACAATTAGATGATCGAATTATGGTTGTTAATATGACAACACTCTTAAGAATTATGTATTCAAATGCTTAAATAATTTGGCTCATAGCAACCTTTGAAAAAATTAATGTAATTCACTGAATGATGTAACACCTAATGACATTTTGTTTTCAAGAATTAAAATGCATTATCTTATAAATAAATAATAAGTAATTCACTTTAGTATAATTCAACTAATTACCAAGGGGAAGAGCAGCGATGCTCCTCTTTCCAATAAGGTGACCATGAGCCCAGACACCGTGGTTAGCGGCGGCTTCAGTGGCGACGGCAGCGCGTTGAGCGATCTGGTATTGAGCGTGAGCGATTTTAGCGGAAGTTACTTCGGGGGTGTCATAACCACCATAGGCGGCAGCAGAGGGAGCGAGCCAGTGAGCTCCAGCAACTGAAATAAGATTGAAGAAAATTGTAAGTTGGGATTATATATTTAAAAAAAAAAAATCACAGGGTAGTACTTGCAATCAAGTAATTTTTAGGGTTTCGTAGATTATTAAGCATTTACGTAATTAAATTCTGAAATGACATTTTATTAGTTACCCATCGTGTCCTATATGAAAGTAAATAACTACAGACAGGACGTAGAGTAAAGGTCCCAGGTTTACACTCGGCATAAAGGTTTCGAGGATGGTCTACGAAACCTTAAAAGAAGAGTAAAGCTATTTCTTATAACTTCAATCAGAGTAAAAATGTTATCCTATTGAGTGTTTAGACAAATATACCAACAAATTTTTAGCATTTCTAACAATGACTAATGAATAAGTATTGTAGAAAAATAAATTAATAGAAGATACTAACCGAGGGGTACAGCGGCAAGAGACCTCTTCTTAAGGACGTGTCCAAGGAGACCGTGTCCAAGGAGTCCGTGTCCAACAACGACACCGTGGTTGGCGGCAGCTTCAGTGGCGACACTGTAAACGATAATGTGTCACATTATAAAACAATGCATAAAGCAAAGAAAAATCATAAACACATAGAGGAATCTTATAAAAGTGTAAAATTGTTTGACATTTTATATTTGACGATGTTGGCTAGAATAGAAGTGAGTAATATCACGGGTGATATAATTTTATTGAATGATTATAAGTTTTATATTATAATAGATTCTTTAAAATATCGTTTTTAATATAACAATAAAATGACATTAGTTTAGTTAAAAATTAAATCTAAAAAAATGAGATAATATTTATGAAAAGTGTTGTAGATCAGCTCTTTTCTGTTAACAAGAGAGCAAAAAAACAGGTATTATTTTTTATACTAAGCTGAAACTTGTGTAAAAAAGAAAGAGTCAAGGTTTTAATGAGGCTTTGCGAAGAAAAGACTAACACAAAAATGAGGAGTAAAAACGTGAGAAAAAAAGAATACAGGAGAAAGTAAAAATAGCACAAGTGAGTACAAACTTACTAATGAGATGTTGGGAAATGTTAACTGATTTTTCGTCTCTATTTTCTTATGTAGTAGATAAAGATAAACATAACCACTTTTCATTAATTAAGATAAAGGAATACTTTCTCTTTATTAAAAGGTGTGTAGAGTTAACTTCTATTTAGCACATAAGGAATATTATAGATTAAATAATTAAAAACTTGATCTTTTATATCCAAAGTTTGGAAAATTAATTTATGATTATATAATAATACATTTTTTTTAGGACTAATTGAAATGTTTCAATAAATAATTTAAATAAAAAAAATAAAAATAATAATAAAGGGTACTTACGCAGCACGTTGAGCGACCTGGTATTGGGCATGAGCGATCTTAGCTGAGGTTACTTCGGGAGTGTCATAACCACCATAGTGGGCGGCGAGGGGAGCGTGCCAAGCGGAGACTAAAAGACAAAAAGAAATTATTAAAATAAAGAACTGTATTACATTAATAAAATGAAATAATATTCAAATTTATTAAGATTAAATATTTAAAAATATGATATTTAGTCGATAATTACCAAGAGGGACGGCAGCGATGCTCCTCTTTCCAATAAGGTGACCATGAGCCCAGGCACCGTGGTTAGCGGCGGCTTCAGTAGCGACGGCAGCGCGTTGAGCGACCTGGTATTGAGCGTGAGCGATTTTAGCGGAAGTTACTTCGGGAGTGTCATAACCACCATAGGCAGCAGCAGAGGGAGCGAGCCAGTGAGCGGCGAGGGGTGCGTGCCAAGCGGAAGCTAAAGTTGGAAAAATATATTTTGGTTAACTTTCAAAAAAAGTTATTGTTTTTGATAATTAAACTGAAGAAATTTGGTTATCGGTTTATGCGGTTTTTAGTAATAAATATGACAACTCTCTTAAAAATTATGTATTCAAATGCTCAAATAATCTGGCTCAAAGCTACGTTTGAAAAACTTGATGTAATTCACTAAATGACGTAATAATTGATGACATTTGTGTTTTACAGAATTAAAATGCATCATCTAATAAATAAATAATAAGTAATCCAATTTAATATAATGCGACTAATTACCAAGGGGAAGAGCAGCGATGCTCCTCTTTCCAATAAGGTGACCATGAGCCCAGACACCGTGGTTAGCGGCGGCTTCAGTGGCGACGGCAGCGCGTTGAGCGACCTGGTATTGAGCGTGAGCGATTTTAGCGGAAGTTACTTCGGGGGTGTCATAACCACCATAAGCGGCAGCAGAGGGAGCGAGCCAGTGAGAGGCGAGGGGTGCGTGCCAAGCGGAAGCTAAAGTAGAAAAAAAAAATATTATGGTTGATTTGAACAAAAATTATTGTTTGGTGACAATTAAACTATAACAATTTGATGATTTGTTTATGGAGTTCAATTTGGACATCAAATTATTAAGCCCTTAATGTATTATTGATTTCAAATATGAATGGTCTTATTAGATTTGGATTTAGTTTTTAGGGTATGATAATAGAACAGTTCCCTGACGTCTGGAACAGATTTCTGTCCTGGTTTTTTCTAAATTTGGAGACAAAAAATTTAGTTTTCAGTGATCTTAATGTTACCTTCGACAGCTCGGAAGTAAAATAAATCTATAAGATATCGTATTGATATTTGCTATCAATAAGATTGCATATGTATTCCAGATAATTGATGATATAAGATGTAAATCATTGAATAATTAGATGTAAAAGCACATGCATTTCAACTGAAAATGCAAATATATAATTTGGAGGTACTATTAAAGAATAGCTTTTTTTAAATCAACTACTAGGTACGTTTTTCGATAAATTTAAAATAATATTTTGTTTTACACACTAATTATTTTTTTTAAAAAACTCCCGTATTTTTGTTTTCTTGGACATCATTCATGCAATAAAATACATATTTCATTCATTTAATATATTACCTACTTTTATTTATCCAATGAAAATCTTTTTTATTGGACGTTTTTGTATTATCTAGATATTATTTATGTATTGAAATTAGCCTTCCAACCTTTGCAAGATATTGGTCATGCATTAAAGGTAGTATTCCAATCTTTGCACTATATTGATCATGCATTGAAAGTAGCCTTTCAATCTTTGCAAATGTTGGTCATGCATTGAAAGTAGTCTTCCAATCATTGCAAGATATTGGTCATGCATAAAAGGTAGTCTTCTAATCTTTAAACTATATTGATCATGCCATTGAAAGTAGTCTTTCAGTCTTTGCAAATTATGGTCATGCATTGAAAGCAGCCTTCCAATCATTGCAAATGTTGGTCATGCATTGAAAGCAGCCTTCCAATCATTGCAAATGTTGGTCATGCATTGAAAGCGGCCTTCCAATCATTGCCAGATATTGTTCATGCGGTGAAAGACTTGTTCCAATTTTTGCAAGACATAACTCGTGCATTAAAAAAAAACTTTTTGCTACCATTGCAAGACATAGTTCATGCTGTAGGTGTCAATTTCGTCTTTTGGTAAGTCATTGCTCATGCGCATTCCTTATCATATTTAAATCAGTTGAGATCCATGCATTAAAATTAACTCCAAATATTCAATTTCATGCATTTTAAAGCCACAATAAATTTGCTCATTCTTACCAAGAGGTAAAGCGGAGTATACGCTCCTCTTCTTGAGAAGATGAAGGCCAGTGGCGAGGAGAGGGCTGTGTACGGCGTGCACGGAAGTCACGACGGGACCAGCAGGTACGGCGGGACCAACGGGCAAGTTGGTAGCGGCAACCCTGAATCCGTTATGAGCATCGCTCACATAGGCAGCAGATTGAACAAGACCGTGAGCATCGAGGTAGCTGTATCCTGCAAAAAGAAATAATAATAAACGTTATAAAATATTTAATGTTAGTGTGAACTTATCAAAGTAGACTAAACTTCACCTAGTGTATTTTGCTATAAATTGACGCCTACTTCCTCTCGTATTTCTCTTTTAATATCAAGTTAAAAAAGAAAATAGCCCAAAGTTTATTATTAAATATTCCTAACTTTTTGATCATAGACCTAAATGAAGTTTTAAGGGCGCTCTAAATCTTCTCTACATAGCTTAACACCTTGCTTTAAATCTTTAGTTAATGCAAATGGCTTCCTTACGTCTTATGAACTGAAGCTAAATTTAGCCGTGAATTAAATTTACATTTATCTTTGTCTCCTATCCCTCTGTATAACAAGAGTACTTACAAAATTTAAATTCTTTTGCATAAATAAAGGATATAAATTGAAATGACAATGTGACTTTTTAGTGGTGACGATGTACTAAAAATGGGTTTTTATATCAACCCAATTTTTATAAGTACAGCCTCAACATTTAGAATATAAATATAATTATATGTAATATAAAATGGTTGTTGTAATTATAATATAACGACTCCTTATGCTCGTGGCAACGGGTTTAATTTTATATTTAGAAAAAAGGTAAAATTAAGTAAATTGATTTAGTTGAGTTGTTATAATATCTATTTAAAGAGAAAAATGTATTTTTATTGGGAAAAATGTGCTTAATACGGTTTACTTCCTTAATTTCTAATTAAAAAGAATGTAATGCACTTTATTCTTTTGTAAACCATTTAATCTTTCTTGATTTAATAAAACGAAAAAAAAATTGTTCGTTCTCACGATAAGATTTATTGAAAATTGAAAAGATATGAATTACGATAAACACTATTATTTATAAATTTTTAATTTTATTTTCTATGCTATACTTATTATTGGTCTATTCTTAACCTTCTTGAATCTCAAGAGTGTTCAAAGCAAGATAAAAAAGGACAATAAATACACGTCATTGTGTTTAAGACCGAGCCCAATATCTTATAATTTCCGTTCTTTCTCACGTAATACCCAATTTTCTACTACCATTTTTTCTTTTTAAGAAAAAGAGGATTTAAAGAATACGAGATTCCTTCACTTACATCCTTTCCTAAATCTTACAGCGAAAAATAGAAAAAAAACTAAAAATCCAATCTATTTCAATTTCCGAAAGACTGTACCGCTAAAACCTCTATCCGACTAATTCTCGATGCTATCGACGACAGGGAAAAAAACCTTAGACGAAACAAAGCAAGCTAGAAGAACACTTGGGAAGAATAGAGAAGAAGAAAAAATCCCTCTCTCTTTATCTGTAAATAATTGGATTTTAGCTTAGCTCAATGTCGTGAGTGATTAGGTTATTTTTAAGACCTAGAAGAAATAAAAATCTGCCTTATTTTCTACTTAGGGATATAATTTATAATTAAATATCAATAGCAATATTATTAAAGAAATCGAAAATATTTGCTTTCGAAGTTCTTGCTAAGGTGTTATTTATTTATTGAAGAAGTAGGTCTATGTATCATTTGATAATTATAAAAGGAAAACCTGAGTTAACACGAAAATTTGTATTTTCATTTTTGAATTTGCAATTCCAATCTCTCTTCAATTCAGTATTCTCATCAATCACTTCTAAAATTCCAATGATTTAAGTTGAGTAACTTATTAAGTTGAATAATTGGTAAGCCAAAGCCCTCCATGGATTATTATTACTAAGTTGTATACTGCTTTATGATATTACCTCCACGGGTGACTCCATCAGCAGTGCGGATTTCTTCTTTGGCAGATGGACCGCCAGCATAGCCATAGGCGTATTCACCAAGCTCGTTCTGAGCATGGTAAGAAGTAGTAAGGGGTGCTACTACAGAGTGGGCGATATGGGCTGCGTTAGCAACGCCCAAGGCGCAAAGTACTACCTGCAATAAAATAAAACAACATGTGTTAAATAATGTATTAGAAATGTGGACGCGTGAAGTATATTTGCATATGGACATCAATAAAGATTATAACAGGTACATAAATATGAGACCTCTATTTATGTAAATATCTCAATTCATAAGACATAATAGAATTCAATACTGTATTCAACTATCACTAACTGTCAGCAGCTACTAGTATATTATATAAATGGTTTCATTGAACAACATTCTTCTTCCATTTTATTGTCATCTAATGTGATCTGTAACTCCTTATTAGTTACCTTTTACTAATTTCATCTCCTCCCGACAATGTAGACTACTTCGCATTTGAGAAAATATTTATTTCTTCTGATTCATATAAGTATATACTAATTAAATTGGTATTTCTTTAGATTGTTACTCCTCTATGTTTTTTTTGGTTGTAGTTTTAGTCCCGTTCAACAGCTCATTAGGTCACTACAGGACGGGGGTTATCCGGCCACTTTACTCATCTAATCGATGAGATCATCAGTGTGAAACATGTCTCACCCCGCTGGGATTCGAACTCACAGCCGGGTTTTAGACCTTGGTTTCAGAGTCGAGTGTGCTAACCCCTCCGCTACACCGGCCCCCTCCTCTATGTTGTTTTAGAATAAAAATTACATTGACTAAATAACTATTAAGAAAAAGGGATGTTCAGTCCAATGTACTTTGGGACAAAGGAATATCCTACTTCTGTTTTGACAAGGGGAGTAACTGTCTAAAGAAGAACATTTCTTACACCTTCTTTAGATTGTTATCCCCCCTCTGTTTTTTATAAGGGGAGTAACAGTCTAAAGAAGTGCCATTGAATTAACATTATCCGTGTTTTTTGATTCATTATACTATGTGGTATTAACTTAATAATTAAATTAGTTATTGAATTTAAGAAATATTATAACTTTAAAATATTATGTGTGGGTTGGAGGGATGAAATGATAAAATTTAATTTTGTTTCACTTTTTCTACATATATATATATATAACAGTTACGTTATGCATTTTTTTATTGTGTTTTTTTTTAAGTGGACTTATTTTAATTATTTTTTTATTTTTTGTTAAAAAGAAGGAATTTTTTTATGTGAAGGCTTGAAGGATTAAATACTTAGTTTGCCCGCCTACATTTAACCAGGTTTTATCGGTTAATGTACGCAAATTTAACCCTTCGGTATAATTATAGAATTAATCTGGAATGAGAGGAGATCTAATTTAGCCTGTAGAACGCAGCGTATGTTGGAGAAGCATGTTAACCAGTAAGGTACAGGCTTTGTATTAAAGCGTTTGAATGAAACTTTGCCTTAGAACGGTCCCTTGTATGTTTGAACTAGATGCGTAGGGGTTAATTTAGTCAAAAGAGGGGGGTGAGTTCAAATTAGCTGTTGATAGGGCGTAGGTGGGTTTATAATGCAAGTTCACAGAACACACGACAGCTTGTCTGCTTATCAAAGGGGAGCATTTTCAACTGCTCTTTTATATCGTGTAAAATAGCATTTTATATTAGCAGGGAATATATAATAAATAAACATTTAAATCAAACACTGAACAAGGTGTATAAATAATTAGTTTGGACGATTTACATTTTAACCTATTGGACCAACTGGGACGTGATGAAACAAACGTGCTCAAGCGAAAATCGTGTTTACCATACCAATGAAAATTTAACATGTTCTTCATATTAACCATGTTCTACAATTACCGTGCTATAAGGATTATTTTCAACCAAATAAATCACCGTTAGAGCCAAAACTAGTTGAAATTTAAATATTCCCCTGATTGGAATCGTTATGGTTTATTGTCTTGCGATCAAGGCAATAAACCACAATTTAATTGTCTAATCACATCAAAAAAACTTGGCACTTCTTTAGATTGTTACTCCTTTATGATTTTTTACAATATTAACGGCTTTGACTAAATAACTATTAAGACAAAGGGATGTTTAGTCCAATTTACTTTCGCACAAAGGAATATCAAACTTCTGTTTTTATAAGGGGAGTAATAGTCTAAAGAAGAACATTCCGTACACCTTCTTTAGATTGTTACTCACCTCAGTTTTTTATGAGGGGAGTAACAATCTAAAGAAGTGCCAAAACGTTTGTCTAATTTTTAATTACACTGTTTAGTTACTTCCTTCATTTATAAGCATGCGACAGAATCAAGGACGTATTATATTTTATAATAATTGGTTCATCGAATTATTAGGACTTTAGTTATTTAACGCATCCATAGATTTGTGTAAAATATAACTAACCCTTCTGGGAATTGAATTTCAACAATTTATAATAAACTAATATTAGTTTAATTAATTAACCATTAATTGTGATTATTGTTAAAATTTTGGTTTAAATTAATTCTGATCATTGTTTTACTATTGCTTCAATATTCGTACAAATATAACTTTTGTCTTGCAAAAATAACTTATATTTAATATCACACTCTGTGATATATAAATGAATTCATGTTTTGTGCTAACTTCACTGTTAAAATACAACTATTTCTTGTTTTCCAAATTAGTATAAATGAAAGTGAATATGAATTTATTCACAGAATCACCAAGTAATAAGTAAATTACACGTTTTAATATATATATATATTATAAAGTTAAAATTACACGGATTTATTAAAGATATATATTTAGCATTGCAAATTAAATTAATAACATCTCTCTTAATAATTAATAATTAAACAAATATATAATATTCCAATAAATTTAATAAATTAAGTTAAAATTCTGCATATTTGCTCTTTAAATTACACTTTAAAATTCTACTTTACATTCTCTATCCAATTAATGTTCAACTAAATAAACAAGGGATAATTATGTTTGGATTAATTATTATTTGAAATTGAAAGTGGGTAGATATAACAAGTGAGATTTATGAATTGAAATGGTCCGTGTGAGGTTTTAATTCAATCAAATTTTGAAAACTTTCCCGTATAGGTTGACTAAATTCAATTATGAATAGTAGGATTAACCATTCCTAGAATGATGAGACCCTTCTATTTAGTATGGGTCACAAATAAATTGATTAATAATTAATATCTTTGGTAAATGATTTAAAATATTTTGTATTCACAAAATTTCAAATAATTTTGTGAAATTTAATCATTCAAAAATACAAAATAATTTTATATTCTATGACTAAATTCAAAGTTTCGAAATTGTTTTATATTAAATATTAGCTATATTACAAACTACATTTATTTTTCTTTAATTCATTAAATATTAATTATAGTTTATTATATATTTCGAACGAGTAATTTTGACATTAATTTTGGAATTTATAGTAATTTTAGTTATTTTTAATTTCGCATAATTTTTCATTACAATTTTTTTACTGGTGTTCAATCGATAACGTCTAAGTCTAAAGTGTTATTTCATAGAAATTATTTTATTGTTAATACAATTGGGAAGAAGATACATTTAAAATTGATTAGGGACAGTTATTATGGAGAATGGAAAAATTATGGAAATTAATTATTCATTATGAATAATGTAGGCAAAAATATTTTAATTCTTAAATAATAATTAGATGTATTATATTTTTCTGTTTATATATTATATTAAAATAAGGTTTACAATTTTTTTTTATAGTAAAACTTTATATTTTTTATAAAGTTTAACTGATTTTAAACTACTTTTTTAACGAATGAAAAGATGGTTAAGAATATTGTATTTTTGTGGATGTATTTTTTTTTTTTTTTTTTTTTCAAATAAAATATATATTAATAATAAAAAAAAATTGTTTTTGCATATAAGACTAATTCTTTAGAAGGGGAATGACTAAAATTTATGTAGAGTTTGGAAGTCTGGAAATTATTTTTGTTGAAATATTATTTAATTTTCTAATGTAGGATTTGGTTAATTTTATTCTTTTTTGGGGGAGGGAACAAAATTATTAGTTTTTCATGGCTTAAAATATGATGAGCTTATGATGTTTTCCCCATTTATAAAAGGCAATTATTTGTTGTTTTTTTGGTTTTTTTTGTTGAAGATTTGTGACTTACCAGAAGTTTCATATTGTGAGAGACCTCCGTCTAAAATTCCCAAGCTGAGTTTGGAACCTGCGGACTGTCAGTGAAGTTTCCTAGGCCAAGTGCATGTTTATATAGTAGGTGCCCCCCATTTAGTTCGTACACCTGGTTCAGAGTGAAGCAGGACCAAGGAAATATAGGGTGTGACGTTGGTCAGAAAGAGATAGGAGATACAGAGCACCACGCCCTAACTGTCCAGAAGACCTTGATTACCCTTGAAGTCTTAGGAACGCCTAAGGATTCAAGCATCCCCCGAGTACCATATCCTGGTACGGGAGAAAAGGTCGCGTTTGGATTCGATCCAGAAACCGACGGATTGTCAGCGAAACTAGACCTGAAGATAAAGGTAAGGTATGTTAGAACAAGTGATAACAGATTCGAAAAGAATTATAATAATGAAGAGCATAATATGCAAAAGAATGATAGACATAATAGAAATTAAACTAAATAATAGCAATATAAATAATAGCATTTATTGAAGAAAGAACTTATAATCAAATATTATTACTTCAATTAATAGAAAAGAAAGATATACCTTACACAGTAAGAAAGAAAAGACTGAAAGGCAAATATAAATACATAAACTTACAGCGTTCAAAGTTAAACGGGACTAATGAAAATACTGCAATAAAGTGTTGTTTTTAATCTGTGAATACGGAAGATGAGTTCATGATAAAAATTAATTTCTATTTTAACTTCATTCATACTAAAGTGATTTTAAATCCTCAAGAAGAGCTCATTGATAATATTTTTTTATTTATTTTAACTTTATTCATAGTAACTGTGCACTTAGAAAGAAAATAAAACGATTTAATGAATGAATATAGACATTATATGAAAAGAGATAGTTTATAACAAAGTTGAATTAATTAGACAGTTTTAAGACAGTTCTGTTTTAAGGTTGTGATTGTGAAGAACCAAAATAAAGTTTAAAGAAGATGTGTGAGTTAAATAGTGATTTTAAATCCTAAAGAAGAGTTCATTGATAATATTTTTTTTTTTTAATTTTAACTTCATTCATAGTAACTCTGCATTTAGAAAGACAATAAAACGATTTAGTGAATGAATATAGATGTTATATGAAAAGAGATAGTTTATAACAAAGTTGAATGAATTAGACAGTTCTGACAGTTTGTTAAGGCTGAGAAAGATCAAAATAAAGTTTAAAGAAGATGTGTAAGTTAAATAGTGTTTTTAAATCCTAAAAAAATATGTGTAATTGTATTGAGTCGACAATAAATGAGGAATGTAGATCATTTTGTGATATATTTTAAAAGTTGCAAGGCGAACATTTAAATAAGGTTGATCGATATAAATAAATTTGACAATAGTTATCTGTTTCGAAAAGAATTTCCGGCTCATATTGAATTGCAAATTGCCCATAGAACACCGTTTTCGAGTTAATTAATTTCTTTTCACATTTTTATTCAGACCTTTTTGGGGTGGCGCCCCCAAATTTAAAGCTTAAATCGATTTCTCTATTTCGCTTCATGGTATGATTTTTCTGAACAAATATACCATATTTCAATGAAGGTAGCCGAGTAGTTTAAGATTACATCTGCACAGACAGACTAAAAACTAAAGGCAAAAAACCGATTTTTTTTTTTTTTTTTTTTTTTTTTTTTTAAACCTCTTTTGGACAATCTATATCTATATTAAATAGGTAAATGTATTATTTAAAATAAAGTAAAATAGAAATAATGCTTTTTAACAAACGGATTAAGGAACTATAATTTTTTATTAAGATTCTAAGTTGAAACATAAGAATGACTGAACGAGTTTTAGAACCTTGAGCTGTGGTAACTGTTATTGCAAACAGTAAATGATTTCCACTCAGTGTTTATTATAATTATTCTGATTTAAATGTTATTATAATAGTATTTTATGTGATTTCCAGTTAATTTGAACTTTTCTATAAAATTTATTATGTAAACTGCAATTGTTTATAATAAGTATATGTTGTATAAAATGCACTTTTCTATATAAAATCTGTTATGTAAACTGCACTTCTCTACAAAATCTGTTATGTAAACTGCACTTTTCTATAAGATCTATTGTGTAAACTGCACTTTTCTATAATATAATGATGTGTAAATTGCTCTTTTTTATAAGATCTGTTGAGTAAACTGCACTTTTCTATAAGATCTGTTACATCAAGTGAAACAAGAAATCTAAATATGACAAGAAGCAACCCAACAAAATTAGTGATTAAAAGGAATATTTACAGTTTAAATTAATTTAAAAAGTGATGAGAGTTAAAATAGTATGCCAATTAGTGTGGCACATAGCTTCCTCGTGTCCTATGTCGTATAATTTCATGATTTTATGCGTTTACATCCTATTATTGTCAAATTAATTTAAATTTCCTCCCGTTTTTTTAAAATTTGTCCAAATTGTTTTGATTCTTTACACTTTACATGAATTAAAGCATCAATTTAGATAAATTTAAAG
Organism: Gerris lacustris; assembly: GCA_951217055.1. Classification (NCBI taxonomy): domain Eukaryota; kingdom Metazoa; phylum Arthropoda; class Insecta; order Hemiptera; family Gerridae; genus Gerris; species Gerris lacustris. Next base: position 24,734,216 of record OX578284.1, read on the forward strand.
AGCGTAGACCATTGAAATCAATCTCGGGTTTATCTGCGACTTCCTTTTGACAAACCATCCAAATTTCATCAAAATCAGATAGGTATTTTTGAAGATATATGTGTAAATAAATGTATGTTTGTGTTCATGCGGAAGAAAAAGAAATGGACGCAGAAGGTTGCAACTTTTATAGGACCAACAATTTGCTAATTATGACCTACCATACAAATTTAATTAAAATCAGACATGTATATTTTTTAAGATAATATTATGTCGGTTCGAAAAAATTGAGTGACAGACAGACACGGAACTAGAAATTGATCCCTGATAAAATATAATGCGAGGTAGCTACGTGTCACACTACATGGCAGAGCTTTTTTTTAAGGAATTTTAAACAACATTGTATTATTATAAATTTCTCTCTCTTAACTGTATGAACTCGAATTCATGATGCATTTTAGGTTTAAGTAGGAATTGTAAAATCTAAAACCGTAAGTAAAATTCATTTATATGTTTTATTCTAAATTAAAATTAATTAATAGTTGAAACATCTTCAGTAGTTGTTTTTTATTTCATTGCGTTTTATTTCATACGTATTTTTAAATAACCTAAATTTTAGAATTCTTTAATCAAAATCGTAGATACCAAAATTATCTTTTGTTAGAGTTCTTTGTGATAGCGTCCCTTAGTTTATAGCTAAAATATGCCTCAAATTTTCATTAAGGGTATGATTTTTCTGAACATGCGTGCCAAATTTAATTGAAATAAGTCCAGTAGTTATGCTGCAGTCGTCTGCATAGACGACAGAAACATTTTTAAAAATACATTTTTAGACTTAGTGTAAATCTAACTAAGTCTCAAAATCAAATTTTTGTACTATCTCTATGATGATCTATGATTTCTCTGCATATTCTATGAATACGAGAAGGTAAAACTTATAAAAAATATATTTATAACAATTTCTTATTGTTAGAAAACACTAAAATTTTTCTCTACCACAGCAACTAAAATTATTGTAAAACTTTATACTTCCATACCTTTTTCTATGTAAATTAATTTCATTATTTTTTTAACTAGAATGAAATATTATTATATTATGTCATTGCTCACAAATATAATACAGTGTTACATACATTTATACATATCAGGGATTAATTAAAAGAATTACAATGTGCCAAATTCTTCGTTAAATCTTGTAAGTAAAGATAAAATTATATAAAATATACTATATAAAGAATGCACCAAGTGTTTAAAATAGTAAGCTAATCTTAATAAACTAGTTTGACTGGTCTGAATATAACAAGTGGGTTTAACAGGTACAATCATCTGTCTTTACTAACAGGTTTTTTAGCTGGACATTTAATTCGCTTATTTATGCTACTCCTTTATTAATATTTTATTAATTTCATTTTTATTTGATGAGTGTTGAACGAATGGATAACTTATTAACAGTTGCGTTTTTAAATTGTGTTGTTTTCGTTGAGTTTTAATTCAGTATTCAGGTTATTTTTATAAATCGGGAATACTGCGGTGGTATACCATAAGATCCTGTAGTATAAATAGTCTGCCAATTAGTGTGGTACATGGCTTTCTATGACGTATACTCAATTTTATCATGAATAATGGTATAAATTAAGCAACATTTAATAAGGGAAAAAAATAGTCTTATAAAAAATTATTTTATTTAGTACTTTTAAATATACATTATGTCAAATTTAAGTGTCTAACCCTACCCCCACCTACAACACAATTACAAAAACTTGGTTTAAAAGTAAGTAAGTTATTAGTAAAGGAAATTGAAATTTGAATAAAATCATGCTGTACAGATCTGTTACTTACATGCATATATTGAATATTTTGCCATTATATGATATTTTTAAGGTGTAAATTTATATACAATTTTTCTAATCGAATATAGGATACATCATCCCCCGTTTTTGCATCGGGATTCGGGATGGGTTTTATATTCGGAGTGCATCTTATAAAGTGTAACATATTAACAATCTTTTTTTCAACAAACTTCTCTTTCAAGGGTGCCACTGAGACCTTACTTTTTATTTCCAATTCATTGAAAAAATCATTGCCCGTGCCCGTGCCCTGCTATTTAATCAATTTTCAGGAATTTTAACGTGTTTAATTTCTGATGCGATTTTGGGTAAAAAGGAGGTTACTTTGACATACCTACCATCTCAATTTCATCAAATTCAAATGAGTAGTTTTCAAATTATAGAAATTCGCCAAATTTTTGACTTAAAGATCGACAAAAACCAAAATAAATTAATTTAGATAAGTTATTATATCTATTTGAAGACCGACAAATCAAAACAAACATTTATTTTTATTGGAATATATGTGGTTGCCTTAGCTTAGCAATAACAAATCATTTCGAGGTGAGTCGTCTCCGTCGGGACACTACTTGATTATATAATCATAGTTGTAAATTGTAATAGTGATAAATGAGGGTTGTTCGAGAGTTATTAGTATTTTGGCTATACAATATATTTTATAATTCTTGTTATGACAGTGGAGTCACTTGATAAGGAAAGAAATACGTGCTGGTAATCTTAAAATTCTAGTGCATCCAACTTGTTTCATGCAAGAATGCTTGTATGGTGTAGAAAGGTCGATAAATTTTACAGAAATAAAATGCTCGAAATAAAATATTTTAAACAAATAATTTATAAAACAAATTGTAATAAATATAACAAAAGATTTAAATAGTTTGTAGATTGAATTATAAATGAGCAACACCAATTTATATATCATTAAACATTTATTTGTTGTAATTGATAACAAAATATAATAAAAAAAAAAAAAATGTATTCATTTGCATAATGTACAGGTTGAACCCCATACTGACATGTTTTATGAAAGCAATAAAAAACCTGTAACTTATTAAAAATGTAACCCGGATCTTTCTCTGTCAGGGACATTGTTACAAGTACAGCATTTGTATTATACATTAAAAGAAATGTATATAATTTATAAATGTATTCTTGAGTTATAGTACTACCTAATCTGGAAGTAATACTAAGCTAAATAGTGAATAACAGAATAAATAAAATAATTTATATTTTTCCCTTATTGCATTTATCTAAATGAAGGTTTATCATAAATTTGTTGATAATTTTCTATATATATTATGTGTAACAGTTTTGTTAAACATTAACATATTAATGCATTAAAATATTAAATAAACATTATTTATAATTTGATGTGGATTCTTTTTATTGTTGGCTTGTATTTATTTCCTTAATAGTCCTGGAGATAGCGCGCAAAAAAGTGTCTGACTAATATCAAGCTAGAATTTTGTGTATAAGTAAATCTTTTGGTGCCTTTTAAGAATTAGTGGTCGGCTAAGTTTGTCTGCGGAGACAATGTGATTTTTATGATCCTGAGTACGAACTTAGTTAGTTGACCATTAATCAAGTTGATGGTAGTTCGTCACTTAATAGGTTATTTAGTCAAATATTACTCCAAATCAAAGAGGTCACCTATTGAGTGACAAGCTACCATCAACTTGATTTTTGGTCTACTAACTAATTTCGTACTCAGGATCATGAAAATCACATTGCCCACCAAAAAGGGCGGGACACAGCAGCTCTCCAACGGGTTTTATTTTTTATTTTTTTTCAAATGGCTATTATATGCCCAGCTAGGTCCCGCAGATAAACAGCCGACCACATATTCTTAAAAGGCACCAAAAGATTTACTTATACACAAAATTCTAGCTTGATGACAGTCAGACACTTTTTTGCTCGCTATCTCCTGGACTAGAATATTCTTGCTTGTTGATTATTTTTGTTTTTGATTAAACATATTTTTGACAATAACTCTAGATCTTCCAGAGTTAAGAGTTCAGACATTTTGTGAATCCCGGCCTCTTGAACTAATTACAGGAATGATATCTGTAAGCGCATGATGCTTAAGGGAGTGGCTCATGAGTCCCGACTCAATAAGAATCATGAATCCCACGTTTTGAGCAGAATAACAGGGAAGATCCCCAATGGCTCAAAACGTCGAGATTCAGGAGTCTCATTGAGTCGAGACTCATGAGCAACTCCTTTGAGCTTGATGGTCAAGGGAGTTGGTCGCATGACTACAGTTTCTTGCAACCAGTTGTAAGTAGACTTAGTTCAGTTAGTACAGTATGTTGTATTTCAATGTAGATTTTAAGACCCTCTTTGAAACTTATAAAACAATAATAATTTAGTTTTTATTTGTTAAGAGGTGAAATAAGTTCTACAATAATAAATCCATCGCTAGATGTTGCTAAAATGGCGTAAATGAAATGCATTCGAGAGTAATGTCCTATGACTGCTGCCAATTCAGTCTTAGGAAAAGTTACAATGAAAGATATAATCTATTCACGTGAACAACAATGTAAGTCTCTCTTCGCGTGAACCCTTGTAAATTCCTTGATCTTTAAAATATGATATATAGCAGCAGATTATCGGAATGTTTATAAATGTCTTTAACAGTGTTTCACCTTATATTTCAATTTATTATTATTTCTATTCTAACTTCAAACAAGATCTATCTTTAGAAATGCTTGAATAAAAAGAAAAACCCCTCTCCAATTAAAGAGTAGGGGTAATGTTTATATTGTCTAAAAAAACAACTACGGAAAGCGTAATTTATCTCTTTGGCGTAATTGTTGTAATGAAATTCCCTCTTTGATTAAATTATTACTAAGATAAATATATGTTATATCTTCTACGCACATACCTTTGTCTAAAGAATTATTAAGATAAAGAGTAATTATCTCTGCTATGTAATTGTTGTTATGAAATGGTAATATCTCTTTGATTAAAGTATTTCTAAGATAAATGGTTTTTAATTCTCCTCTGCAATAAAGTTACAATTTCTTTTATGTAATAAAAATATTTTTCTCCCCTTATTAAATCTTTCAAAATTATTTAGATCTTTCTTATTTGTATTCAAATAAGAAAGATCTAAATAATTTTATATGAATAATTTCTAAATATTTTTGTATGAATTTAGCACCGTTATAAGAGGAGACGATAAAAATTAATATAGGACCATCTGTGGGCTGCATTATACAAACTATCCAAAAAAATATTAAAAACCAGATGACTTCGTTAAAAGTTATAGATGTTAATAAAAAAAATACTTTGTGCGCATTTGGAAGAGAAACAAATGGGCACAGAAGGCTAAAACTTATATGGGACCAACGATGGGTTAATTATGACAGCATTCTGATTTCATTAAAATCAAACCAGTTGTGTTAATTTATTTAATTAGTACTATTAAAGATAAAGGTATTTAGAGAGCTAAATTATGACGTACCATCTTAATTTCAAAAAAATAAAACCATAGTAATTTTTAAGATATTATCTTGGTTCACAAAAACTAATTGACAGAAACGAGGACAAAAATATTCATTGAAATATTCTGAAAAGAATTTCTGTCTTGGAATTTTTAAATTTGGAGACATAACAAAAATGTTCGTTCTTCAGAAAGATTGTCTTCAGTCTGTTTGTCTGGAGGATCAATCACATTATGCCTCCTATGGGTTCGATACATGAAACCTTCTATATAAAAATCATATGAAAATAAATATGTAATAAAAAGATATTGTCTGCTGTCCACTGTTTCTGAATAAAACCACGAACAAATCACTAAGTGACATGTCTTCAATGTTTAGATATGAGCTCAAAGGACGTTTTTAAATTGCTGAACCGACATTTCTTTTTTTTTTACCGACATTTTCTTACATATACAAATACACATTTGAATTTTCAGTAAAATATATATGAAATGCAGAAAGGACATTCTAAAGAAACCCTGTGTTCACTTATGTTAAGTACATGTTAATATGAAAGAAAAAACCACGAAAAAACCACTGAGTGACATGTTTAATGATCAGATACGAGTTCAAACGACGTTTTTAAAATGCTAAACAATCATTTTCTTACAATGTACAAATACATATCTGAATGATCAGTAAAATATAAATGCGGAAAGGACATTCTAAAGTAACCCTGTGTTATGCACTTATGTTAAGTACATGTTAATATGAAAAAAAAAAACACGAACAAACCACTGAGTGACATGTTTAATGTTCAGATCCGAGTTCAAACGACGTTTTTAAAATGCTAAACAGTCATTTCCTTACTTGTAGAAATTCACATCTGAATGATCAGTAAAAGGTATATGCGGAAAAGATATTATAAAGTAATCCCTGTATTTTTCACTTATGTTAAGTACATGTTAATATGCAAGAAAAAATGACGAAAAATCCACTGAGTGACATGTTTAATGTTCAGATATGAGTTCAAACGACGTTTAAACAGTCATTTCCTTACTTGTAGAAATTCACATCTGAATGATCAGTGAAATGTATATGCGGAAAAGACCCTGTGTCATGCAACTCTGCGTCATGCACTTATGTAACCCTGTGTCATGCACTTATGTTAAGTACATGTTAATTTGAAATTCCGTTAATATAAAGTGTCTGATATCTGTTTAAACTAATTTTACTCTAACTCCATTTAAAATAATTAATTCTGGCGTCATTTAGTATTATGCCTGTAGGTTCAAAAGAAATATACTAATTAGGTTACACGTGTCTGTACAATTATTATTTCTAAAGTATTGTCAGATTGGGAAAAATCCTTGAATTAATTTTTAAGTCAATTTTACTTGTATAAACAAACCAGCATTTTTTGGTAATGAAGTACACTTTCAATAGCAAAATTACTTTTCTGTATTCATTTATCAAGGAAACAAAAAGACCTTATAATTATTATCATGTCTTATACGAAGGTTCCTCGGCTTACACTTATAACATATATGTAAGTATTTGCAAGGGATATGTGAACTCTGTTATTATAATATTATGTTAAAGAATCGTTTATTTTTTCGAAAATATTTGAAATAATTATAGCATTAGGTGGTAGTAACAAACTTTTTTTCTTTTTTTTTGTCATAGAAACCTCGTTACTTATTTATTGTTAATAAAATTATACTTAAATGATATTGCCCTTCAAATTAACCTATTTCCCCCATATTTTAATATAAAGTATTATAGTTAAAAGTAAATCAGTATTAATATATACAACCTACTCGTGTTTGATTTGTGACGGTACGCACCAATCGTACCGGTACCTCTGACGGAAGATTGTTGGTGCCAATGGGAGTTTTATTTTTTACCAATGTTTTTTTTTTTGCTTATTTTCTACCAAGTGTTAGAAAACTTTTGGACCACAAGGTCGCAGTACCGGAACCTCTTTTCTTGCAAATGAAGCACTCTATACGACCTGCAACAAAAAAAGATATAGGAATTATTTAGAAAAGTTGGAGCTAAAATTAATCTTAAAGCAACAAAATAACCAAAAATAAATTAACATTAATTTTTTTTTGCATATTTATCCTAAGTGTTAAACACAATTTTTCGTAGTAATTAAATAGATATGAATAATAGAGACATAACTAGCTGGATTTCCCGTGCTTCGATGGCTATTATAAACTACCGCCATGAAACATTAAATGTCATTTTACTTAGCGAGAATATCTAGAGTCGTTTCCTAAATCCCTACCCCTTGATTTCTATACTATAATTTACTCCGATTTTTTTAATTTCCTTCTATTTCCTTCTTAGCGATAAAATTTCAGATATCCCGTCTTGACAAGCAATAATATTATTTAAGAAATTATCACACTAAATACAATACTTTTATTTTAGCGTTTTAGTTTTAGCGTTGTTTTAGCCGCTTGCGCTAGTTTATTTTATCCAAAATGGTGTTTATATAAAATCGACACCTTCTTAATTGAACTATTAATAAGTATGATGGATTCTTTAGGTGTGAAGAGTGCAAATTAATTCATTTAAATAGAGACGTTTTGATTCTTCCTCATAAGGTCATCCTCAGTCAATTTCTTTATAAGGAGAATTTAATTCTGTTCAGTATTTTTATTCTCTATAAAAAAAAATACTTTCACAAAATGAAAAAATAAATTACTTTCGCTTATAGTCAACCTCCTTTTAAATAAAGGAATTGACTGAGGATGACCTTAGCGTTTATTCAAATAAATTAATTTGTATTCTTCACACCTATTAATAAAGTTGTTTATTTATAAAAGGAAGGTAACTCCTAAATTTCAAAGTACTAATGCAATTGGCACCGGAAATATCGTGTTGTTAAATTCTGCATAGAAGTGGCCAGATCGTAAAAAAAAAATTAGCAAGCACCTAGGCAAGGGGATAAAAGAAATCTACTTAAAACATTTAATGGTCATAATATGATAAGTGGATTCAGAGATATCGTGGCATTCATATGCCACTCACTCAATAATTAATTACGCCATTTTGATTTTTATATATATATATATATATATATATATATATATATATATATATATATATATATATATATATATATATATATATATAAATATTTATATATAAAACATAATATAGTTATAGCAAAAGTATTTAAAAAAAACATGTATTTTTGCTTGAGTTTAATTTTACCGTGCTAATACGTTTTTAACATGTTAAGGAACGGATCAGCCACCAGGGGATAAACATGGTTAAATCGTGTTCATTGGTGGTATTTAAATACTTCAATAATGTACGTTAAATTAATCAGAAATAGGTATGATATTATTAAAATCAAGAAAGATTGAAATCCTAGATATTTTATTTCTTTTTATAAATTTATATTCAATAAACAGGGGAGGTAATTGGTAACGTGACTGGACAGGTTTAGCTTGACAAGCTAGGGCATATCACACTTGGATTAGTTGTAGAATAATTGTTGTTGACTATGACCTAATTTGGTTTGTTAATTCCGTCAATTTACCTGTCATCCACCATATTCTCCACTGCTATTTAGGGATTACGGATATTGCATCCTAGAACATCCTCGTTATTTTAGCACAATCATTAGCCAGGATGAAGTATAACGTCATGCAAGTATAACATTTTGTATCAGACAATTTATATAATCAATTAGATTAATAGACAACATAATAATACATAATGTAAATGAAGCGAGCGTAAGCGAGCTTCTTACATTCAACGAAATATGCATCTTGTCTGTCTGTCTGTCTGTCTGTCTGTCTGTCAGTAACGTTTACGCGTGTGACGATAACTTGAGTAAAAGTTGACCGATTTAGTTGAAATTTTTTATACATGATCTTCTTACTAATACTCAGGCTAAGTTCGTTGGACAGCGTGATCCGTCCAAGAGTTCGCGCGCAATGCTCGCGTAAACGTGAGCTTCAAATTTAAAATTGGAATTTCAGGACGGGAAAAAATTCTATCATCACCTACTCGATGAGACGAACATTTTTTTCAAATAACATTTTTCAGTAAAACCAACAACGACTCTGCTATGGTTTAATAAAGATCGCTAAAACTATTAAAGCGGACCTAAACGTTTAAAATAGAGAAAACAGCCTTTTTACCGATATCTTACGTTCTAACGTAACGATCTTAATACAACTTCATGTACATCGTCTAAAGTACAATTGAAACAAGTATGTAAAATTTCAAATTGATACATGGAGTAGTATTTGAGTAATGAAGTGATACATTTATAATATTAGTTTACAAGCTATTCCGGGTGGTTAAGATTATTGTAGTCGTTTTGTGTGTAGGTTTGTTATGAAGTAAAGCTTTGTTCCGAGTACCCCCACTCTACCCCTTACTGCCCTCTTCCACTTATCTTCAACAATGACATTCATCATGATTAACAAATTTTAATATTCAGTATTTTATTGCAATACGCTCGCTTCAATGATAGAGCCACGCGATGCCTAGTATATTTAATAGACTACATAAACAATTAGGCACTTCTTTAGATTGTTACTCCCCTAATAAATAAAACAGAGAGGACTAACAATCTAAAGATGGTGCACGGAATGTTCTTCTTTAGACTGTAACTCCCTTATAATAGCAGAAGTGTGATATTCCTTTTTCCCAAAGTATATTGGACTAAAATTCCCTTTGTCTTAATAGTTATTTAGTCAGTCATTTACATTCTAAAAAATCATAGGGGAGTAATAATCTAAAGAAGTACCAACAATTAAAGGGCTACAACCAGTAAGAAGCTGCAATTATTTAGTTACTTATGCGTATTCTATCGTTTGAAGTGCTTATTTTTTGGTTCCGAGTATGCCGAAGGTGACGAAAGCACTGTGTCAACAACTTTTTTTGTTGTTTTGTGAAATTTAACAGATATGCGTTTCAGACGATGAAATTTTAGATCATAGTGTTCAGTAGTGTTCACCTTTCAATGTCTGTAGATCACATCCTCTTTGTGTAAGTGAAGCATCTTGAGGTAACTTATTTAGCGTTAGCTTAAGTGATGAAATGACACTTAGATTAATTTCAAAGATTGTTGTTAAAAGTCATCAGTGTTCCTCATGAGTGTTTATTTATTTTTCAATTTTTACGAGCCCCTAAACAGCGAGATATCCACAAATAGGGCGCTCGGAAATACAGACATTTTTAACAGGAGGTAATAGAAGACCATTTTGAAAATATCGACCTTTGAACTATGAAAATGTAACGCTAAATAATGTTGGAACTGTTTCACCGATTCAGTTGAAATTCGCACCAATTATAACCTTTCTATAAGATAAATAAGTCCTCCATATTACAACTTAATATCTGCCGCCATTTTGGAATTATTTTGTAAGGAAAAGTTACGAGACACCCTGCGTCCGATTTATTATTTTATGTTGATGTTGATGAATACAAGGATTTTTATTAATTATTTAGTTTTTTTATGTTAAAGGAAGGGAAACTTTTTTATCTTTATATTCTCTAGTTTTTCTTTTTTCTAGATTTCCTTCCAATGGATAAATTAAATTTACGGAATAAGGTAAAAAAAATCAAAATCAGATTGATTTTCCAAGTCAGTTAATTTTTGCTTTTTTCTTTCACTAAAAAGGAAGAGGCTAAATCTATTTTTTACGTTTTTTTTCAATCTCTCCCTTAGTATTTATTCTTCACTGGAATTGAACCCCCTTTTCAATTAAGGAACTCAAGTATTTTATTTTTTTCTGGTTTTGGAATTTTTAAGGGTGAGAGGTAAAGTTCACAGACCTACTTCAGATTGTGTTTTTTTCCATTTCTTTAATTACTTGCTGTCGATATCGAACAGATATATTTTTTTTTTTAAATAGAAATTGTAATTTAAATAAATAACAAGTAATTATAAAAGTACTGAAAATGTGTGAAAATATATTAAACAATAAAAATCAGTTATGTTCTAGAGCATTAAATAAATATTATTCTAGACTACTAGAGTATATAGTAGAAAATGCATTTTTAAATAAACAAATGGGGTCATGGACACCTTCCCGGGGCCCGCTCTTAGACGTCCGTTTTAGAGGCTTTTTCGGGGGCGAGTATCTTTTTTCCTATTCACTTTAAAAAAAAAAACAAAAAAACAATTTTTTCCCTTTACGCAAGCCCTACAAAAAAAGGTCCTTTGCGTCGGACCGCTGCGGTCGACCGTATTCGTGTTATGCGGAAAAAACTGTTTCTTTTCGCCCGAAAAACCGTAACCGGAAGGTGTCCATGACCTAAACATATATGCCAAATTTCAAAGTGATCGGAGTAGGTGACAGACGGATGGACGGACAGACAGACATAAGCAGGAAAATATAAGGGTCCTTAGTTTTGCCTACGCACACTAAAAAGTTATTTTTTGTGGAGAGACTCCTTTGTTTTTCTCTACTTCTTACACAATTTTATTATTAGTAGAGTCGGAAGAGCAAAAGCTCATGTAAACTGTGACCTTCCTTTAGATTTAAAGGTCAAGTGTGCAAATTTTCCTCAATCTTGGAATAAAACTGAATATTTATTATACTACAAGGAACTTTTATTATAATAAAAGGAAACAAACCTACGAACTCCTATGAATATTTATTTATAAAAATAAACAAACAGACAATTTCCTTCGTATAGAGTGATAATTAATGAAAAATAATTGTAATTATGAGTCTATTCGGAAGATTGAAAGCTCAGATAAACAGTGGTCTGTCTCTTGTTTTTAAGGTCAAGTGTGCAAATTTTCCTTAATCTCAGAATGAAACTGTAGATTTGTATAAAATAGGAACAAACAAACAGACATTCATCTTTGTAATGATGGATAATTAATTAAACAATTGTAATTATGAGTCTAGTCGGAAGATCGAAAGCTCATGTAAACAGTGATCTTCCTTTTGTTTTAAAGGTGTATCCTAAATCTTGGAATAAAATTGTAGATTTATATAAAATAGAAACAAACAAACTGACAATCTTCTTTCTATATATTGTTGATTTAATTATTATTATTCTGGTAATTTTCAGATACTGAAACAGTTTTAGTCATGTAACAACAGAAAAACTGATTAGGTTTAAGTGAGAATCTGTTAAGATCTGTGTAGATTATAATGACGAACTGATCAGAACTGAACAAAATTAATTCTAATGCTTACTAAAATTAGAAGTATATAAAAATACGTGTGGTGTCGCGGGACACCCGGTAGGAACGAAGTTCCTTAATTTTTCATTAAATATAAATTAAATAATCACACTGCTAAGTAGGTGTACTATACATTGCTAACTACTAATACATTGGAACTAACTACAATGAAATTGGATCACAGGTGCATCTCAGCATTTGTGACAACAGTATATTATTATACTCGGAGTTTTCGAAAATTTCACAGTTAATATTTTTAAGATGGCGGCCAATATGGTGGCCTACTAAAAAAAATAAAAAATTGTTTAATCACCATGACATGTAATGTAAAGAATATATAATTATTATATAAAAAAAATACGTGTGGTGTCGCGGGACACCCGGTAGGAACGAAGTTCCTTACATTTGTCATTAAATATAAATTATAAAATCACACTGCTAAGTACGTATACATTGCTAACTACTTATACATGGCGGAGTTAGAAAAGAGACAAAATTAAATGTAACGAACTGTTTGTACCTAGCAGAGTTAAGGCAAAATTAAAAGAAAATCTTTATTTGTATAATTAAAGCAAGCGTCTTACTATAAATATATATTGAATATAAGAAAAAAGTTGATCATGATGCGTTGATAGTGAAAGAGTATGTTTGTTAAAGGAGTTTGGATTGAATTTGGACTGTTTTCTACATACCCGGCCAATTAATTTAAAATATATCTCAGTATCAGGGTGAAATTTTACATGATTATATTTTATTTATTTACAAAACAAAGTGACATTTTGACATATATAACAAAAATAATCAAAACAAGTCAAGTAACAGGCTTTCTTAATAACACTTTTTCCCGTCTTTTGAAGCTTACGTTTACGCGAGCGTTGCGCGTGAACGCTTGGGCTGATAACGTTTTCCGACGAACTCAGCCTGGGCATTGGTAAAATGAACATGTGTACAAAATTTCATCTAACTCGGTAATCTTTTACTCAAGTTATCGTCATCTGTAGATTTCATGACGGATTTTGCGTGACGGTGATTTTGTGACGGTGATTTTGGTCTTTTTTTAGGATTCACTCCCGGGCTCTTGAACGTGCCATAAGGAACTTCGTTCCAATATATAAAATCAATTTATTTATCTTAAATAATATATCTCAATAGTTAGTTAGTGCAATACTTTAGCAAACGGAAGCAATCTGATCGTTCTGAAGAACGAAATTTCTTTTGAATCGGATTTCGAAAATTCCTCGACAGAAATCCGTTTCAGTCGCCAACGTGTCTGTCCGTGAAAATTGGTTTTTATAGGGCACAATACCTGCTATCAGCTTGAATATAAACATTTAACAGGATTATTTTAAAATCAGTTTTTTAAAAGAATAATAATTTTAAGACTGTCCTCAGATTTATTATTCGGTACCGCACCTCTATTACTTACATCTTGAAGTAAGTAAGGATAATTGATAGGTATAATTGAACTCGAAGTCGTACAATGTGCACCTTGTAGAACAAGGAACAACTAGAATACAAACAATTGAGAAAAAAAACTACAATAGATAAACCTTTAGAATTAAAAAGTAACAACTGAAAAAAAAAAAATAGAATAAAATAAAAAATAATAATAAAATAAAAAATAACATTAAATAGCTATAAACTGAAGGTCAATCAAAACTGCATTATTTGAAATATATAGTTTTATTGGTGTAATAAAACTTTTATCTAGTTAAGACATAGAAATAAGTTAAGTAATTGTAACAATATTATATCTTTATTTGGCTAAAGGATATCTAATAAAAGCACTTATTACATTGACATTTAAAATATCAACTTCATATAAAAACTCTAGTAGGAATTAAGTGTTTTACGATTAAATTAAATTCACCTTACCTACTTTGAGCAGGTAAGGCACTTAGGCTGACAACTCACTCCAAACAATTGGTAGATTGTAACTCTAAAGCATTATGTATTGCGTTTAAAATTTATTATTTAGAAAGTATAATCCTATATTTTTGCTTCCGACCTTATCGAAGGTTTCAGACGTATTGAGACTATTCTAAGGTTCTACATTTGGTACTTCTTTAGATTGTTACTCCCTTGTGTTTTTTAGACTATAAATAACTGACTAAATAACTATTTAGACAAAGGGATGTTTAGTCCAATGTATTTTGGGACAAAGGAATATCACACTTCTCATTTTATAAGGGGAGTAACACTTTAAAGAAGAACATTTCGTACACTTCATTATATTTTTACTCCCCTCTATTTTTTTTATAAGGGGAGTAACAATCTAAAGAAGTGCCCAACATTTTTTATTTCTCCGAATTCAAAATTTCCCAGACAGAAATACCGTATGGGACGACCCGGGAATACTTTTGGTTTCCGTCAACAATTTTGACGGACCATCTATAATTGGAGGCATAACTTGATTAATTCTCCAGACAAACTAAATAAAGACAATCGTTCTGAAGAAAGAACATTTTTTTTTAATCTCCAAATTTAAAAATTCCAAGACAGAAATCCGTTTCAGCCAACAGGAAATATTTTTGGTTTCTTGTCTGTCCATTATGTTTTGCGAACCAAGTTATCTTAAAAATTACTGGTTTGATTTTAATGAAAATAAGATATGGTAGGTCATAAATAGCTCTCTGAACACCTATATCTTTGATAGTACTCATCTGATTTCAAATAAATTAGAATGGTTTGTTGAAAGTAGTCCAAAGATATTCCTATAATAATTTCAACCATCTGTGCTAATTTAATATTGAATTAAATAAATGTGACGCCTCTAGGAATCGAAAGTGATCTAAACAACCACACTTTTAATTTCCACTGAGATCACATTAGAATATACTCATGTGCATGTGACCTTTCTTCCTATAATAGGAAGAGAAGCTAGGTGCCACACTAATTGTCAGAGTCTTTTAAAATGCTATTATTTTAACTCATTTACTTATCTAAAAAAGTCAAAAAAACGTACTTCTTTTGATTGTTACTCCCTCTTTGTTTCATTGGAATATAAATGGATATAATGAATATTATTTATTCATACATTTGTCTAAATAACTATTAAGATAAAGGGATGTTTAGTCCAATGTACTTTTGGACAAAGCAATATCACACTTCTGTTTTTATAAGGGAAGTAACAGTCTAAAGAAGAACATTCCGTACACCTTTAGATTGTTACTCCATCCTAATTTTTATAAGAGGGTTAACAATCTAAAGAAGTGCCAACTTCAATGCCTTAAATGGGCATAATTACCAGAATTTATTTATGTACATTTATTATCTCAACAGTTTTATTCAAATCTCAAAGAACATTTTGACACTAACAGTTATCAGGAAGTTTATTTTATTCTGATTACATTATCTTAACTGATAATAAATCAGAGCAAGGTAAAGACCTCTAAGGATAACCCTGCAGTTGAGATTAAGATTATAAAAAAATAAATGAATTAATAAAAGCAATAAATAAATCATTTTTTTTTTTTTTAAGTGAATTAAACCTGAATTGATTCCTTTCCCTTGTCCTTGAATTTGGGGGCTCGTTCTGAAATTATTCACTCACTACGGATAAAGTATATAATTAATGAACAACAAAAAATAAAACTTTCTTAAACTACCAGATACTAATAAAATCAATCTTCAACCTCTTCACATTCTCCCTCCCCCTTCATAATATGTTTCATTTATTGATTTATATTTTTTAAATGTTTTTTAAACTACTCAAAAATTGCATTCTTAATTAAATCTTTAAACAATTGTTTTGACTAGATATTATTATTATTATTTATTTTTTTTTTTTTTTTTTTCATAATTACTATATTATTAAATTTACCAAATAGTACATTGTATATTTATATTAGTAAATTATACCAGTGCTTCGCCGCGAAATTTTTTGCGAAACAAAGAAGGAATTAGTTGTTTTCTTGAAGACAGATTATAGTTGTTTTTATAAGTCAATTATTTATCATTAAAATCTACCCCTCATTTATAAGAATCAGATAAAGTTTTTTTTTTTATAAATGGCGGGGGGGGGGGAATGTTTTACTAATTTCAACTCGACGAAAAAGAAATATGGAAAAGTATCAAAACAAATTAAAGAATACTTTTTCTTGAATACTATAGACATTTGGTCCGGTTTTCTCTTGTACGATTTAAAAAATTGAACAAGAGAAAACCATTTGTACCCTGTACAAACAAATTGTTTTTGGGTACAGGGTACATTTTGAAAAACATTCACCTATAAATCTTTAAGAACAAACAAGCAGGAGATTTTATAGAGTGATTTTTCTTTGAAAAATTAAATTTGTTGTTTTATTTACACGTATTGCCTATTGGACCATATTGGCAACACTGCATATTGAGAAAAGTATTATGATGGCGTGAAAATTTTATCTTAGATTTATGGATCGATTGATAGATTGGATTTACCCTCAGGGGACCTCAACCCTGAGTTTTTTTGGTTTTTTTATCATTCCTAACTCTTTTATGACTAAAGAAACTAAAAAAAAAATACCCTTTTTTCATCGTATTATGAACAATGATTTTAGGCCTTTTTCTTTATCTCTTTTTTCTTTGAGTTGAACTGGGTGAATTGCAGATTTGTATTTCTTCCCTTATTATTATACAGTGAAATAGCAAAAGTATATTTGGTTAATTTCCACGCCTTCTTTAAATTTCTATGAAACTAGAATATCTCATAAAACAAAATTATAGGTTGGTACAGAGTTATTGTTCATTTTTTTAATTATTAAATTTTCCTTTTATATAAGTTACGTGTTGGGTGATTTGTCTAAAGCCACCAATTCTCGGATTTTTAAATATTAAATCAAGAAATATCGTATTTAGGTTCAATAAATATCTTGTATATCGTGTTTTCCATGTCCCATATTTTACGGCTTTGGATGCGATAACTTAATTATTAACAATTTTATTTTTAAATTAATGATTATGTTTCAGGATAATAATAAGTCTAAAGGAACCATTCATGGTTTGATAAAGCATCGTAAGAGCTGTGAAATTATTAAGTAAATATCCATACACTTAATACTGCTTTTGATTGAATATTAATTGAATTTTATTAATGAATATTGGAGCTTAGGGTGAAACTTTTCCCTCTACACGGAGGAACTTTCTTTAATATCTAATCTAATTGAAAAACATTTGCAAGACTTAATTTAGAATTAAGTCCTTTTATAGTACCTTTCTGGTTGACAAGATTAGAGAGGAAATAGGAGTAGAGCAGGCAATTCTCCTTCAGTGATACCGACCTGTACCTATTAATCCAACTAATTTGAAATTCATCACGCTTCCTTTAAACCCTTCTCATGTAGAAGATATGTGGTGAAGCTTCAATGAATGCTGTGGAAAGCTTTTCCCATCAAGTTCCAGAGTATGCTAAGATTAGTACAACTAACAGAAATAGTATAATTAAATCCAAAAATACCCATTTTGTTAAGCTTAGAGGTATTAAAATCTTGAAATAATATTGTATTATAATTTTCTAAAAATGCCTCATACCTCAATTTCCATTTTTAGAAATTCTATATTTGGCATATATCTGTATACTCAATATACTAGAATATACATATATATATATATATATATATATATATATATATATATATATATATATATATATATATATATATATATATATATATATAATGAGTAATGAGAGAGAGAGAGAGAGGGAGAGAGAAGAAGTAATGTGACCAAGAAAAAATGTACACGAATCTCCACTGAATTTAACAGAGGGATTTACAATAAGATAAAACTCGAAATTCGGTAATCAAGTTAAAAATACAAACTTTATACATATTCATGTCAGAGAATTTGTTGAAGCTTTTTATAATATATTCAGTAGTCAAACATTTATCACGATGCATAAAGGATCTATAATCAAGATACACTGCCAATTGGTTTGGCACATAGCTTCCTCCCATCCCAGTGGCGTATCCGGGGGGGGGGGGGGACGGGGGGCAAATTATTTCTTAAGGAAAATTTAAAAAAAAAATGTAGCTGTAATTTGACGAAGCTCCTCCTGAAAACTCTGATTATTTTTTTTTACTTTAGAAGGTTCTAAAAATGTTAGTAATAAAAAGTTTCCTGAATGTTGAAGTGTTGAAATAAAAATGTCCCTTCACGTAAAAAATATTTAATAAATCTCAAAGCAGCTTTCAGCGACTATAGGGCCATCATCAGTGCCGAAAATTGAAAAATGTCTATTAAAACATTGGAAGATGGGAGTGCAGTGAGTCATACCAACCTATCAACCGATACAAGACATCAAGACAGAGTCTTGTACCGGTTGCTTTTCGGCACTGATGATGGCCCTATAGTCGCTGAAAGCTGCTCTGAAATTTATTAAATGTTTTTTACGTGGATAGACTTTTTTATTTCAACACTTGATGATAACCTCCACTAACGTTTCATATCTCAACTTTCCTGAATATTATCCAATTAAATATACATTATTAGCCGCTAGTTTCTAAAGGTAAGTTTTAATAATGTTGGAGTATAGCTTGTGGTTATAGTGACACGTGTTGACGATAATGTGTCACTGATTGTTGCCCAGTCTATACTATAGGCTTTAACAAAATGTTGATAGTTCTACGCGTCTGCATAGACTCGTCGATTTCTATAAACTTTGACATATACATGTTCAGAATAATCATACTGTGAGGCGAAATCCAGAAATTAATTTTAGCCATAACTTTTTTTTTTTTTTTTTTTATCGTTTATTATTTAGCTACAACTATAAAATTAATTATAACAAGCAGCTTGTTCGCATAAGGTATATACAGCACAGTTACATCACAGATTAAGAGATTCCACCCAGTGGTGGTACTCCAATAATTTGGATTACAATAATATTAGTCTAGATGGTCACGGGGCCATTTTCTCTTTAGGCGTCGCCTCGGATTGCCAGGAATATCAAGAGAGGATAGGTTTTGGACAAGAGGATTAGGATGGTGGACGAGCTTGGTGTGGAAGGTCTTGTAACGAGATGAGGCTAGGGTATGGACATAGGGAACATTTAGATCGTTATGTATTATACGGTTGGCCACGTAGGAGGGAGCATTACATATTTTTCGTAGGATCAAGGATTGCAGCGATTGGATCTTATATGAATTTGATGGCTTGGTCGATCCCCACAGTTCGAGTCCGTATGTCCAAATAGGTTTTATAATAAGATTATAGATGGTCAGTTTGTTAGTTAGTGATAAATTAGATCTGTTGTCCAAAAGTCTGAGTAAAATCTTGTATCGTCTTTTCATGTCTGTCCGTTTTAGTCTTGTGTGTAAATTCCAGGTGAGTCTTCGGTCTAGGTGAAGTCCTAAGTACCGCACTTGATTCGAAACTGGAAGTGGATGATTATATAAATATACTGGAGGGCAAGTAGATCTTCGCAGAGTAAACGTGACATGTACACTTTTGTCTCTGTTAAACTTGATACGCCATTTTTTGGACCAGTTCTCAATAGATTGAAGGTGCTCTTGAAGAAAATCGGAGGCATGGTTGGGATCTGGATTTACGGAAAGGACTGCTTTGTCGTCGGCAAAAGAGGATATGGATGTGGAAAGATGTTCTGGAATGTCAGCTGTATAAATAGAGTATAAGATTGGACCTAAAATGCTGCCTTGAGGTACACCTGCCAGAATAGGAAAGGAATTGGAGTGACAGGAACCCTGTCGAACTACAAAATTCCTGTCACTCAGATAGGAGCGAAGGATAAGGTAATAGGTTGGGGGTAGGATTCCCTTGAGTTTCCACAGAAGTCCTTGGTGCCAAACTCGATCGAAAGCCTGACTTTCATCCAGAAAGGCTGCCGAGACATACTGCTTATTCTCAAGGGCGGATGAGATGTCATCTACAACACGGTGACATTGTTGAATAGTAGAGTGTTCTGCTCGAAACCCAAATTGGTGATTAGGAAGAATATTTTGGGATTTGAAGATAGGATACATTCTGCGGAGGATAAGTTTTTCCAGGATTTTACTAAAAACAGGTAAAAGACTAATAGGTCTATAGGAGGAGGGTAGGTGGTGAGGTTTTGAAGGTTTGGGAATCATACCTATTAAGGATTTGCCATAACTTTGAAGGCACTATACCAATACCAAAAACCCTTTACAAAAACAAATCTTGATAAAGGCTCCAACGATTTTTAGTATAAAACTCAAAAATGATCTCCACTTCAATTTAATTAAATTCAAATCCATATTAGTCGTTTTCTCTGGAAAAATCTAATTTTTGAGATAGAAAACATTAAGTAACCAACCATCTGCTGAACCTTTTTGAAGATGTTTAAAAATAAATAAATGAAAAGAGATAATATGGAATTAACATACAGTAAAACATGTATAGAGCATGTTTTTTAAGTAACTCGGTTTTCCGTTGATATCCACGTCATGAAGGGTTTGAAGTCCTTTGTTTTCCCTCCGCTATTGGAAGCATTTTAAGAGGTGTGGTGCATCGTAATTTTAACTCGGAGCAACTATATGATATATAGTATTATAGCAACAACAAGATATATACTGCATCCTGTACGGTATACTTCTCGAAGTTAACACCACAATGTACCATGCCCCTGAAGATGCTTCCAGTAGTGCAAGCGGAACTTCATACCCGTGACGTGTATTTCACCGGAAAACCAAGTTATTTACTACCAGTCAACCAACGGAAACCTACTCAAATTCTATGCCTAAGAAAAAAAAAATTGTTCGATTTTTCATCGATGTTTTCGTAAATGTTATTTTCAAATTTTTATAGCGACAACACTGTTTTCATTGGTATTGAAAAAGGCGACAGTAATCAAGTTTATTGGAACAAAAATAATTTCATTGTTGTGGAGGCAACTTCTACAAACTTAGGTTTCAAATAGGAGTACTATTTTCCTGAGCATGTGTGCCACATTTCATCAGAAATAATATTTTAATGACTACTCCTATACTCTTTATTTTAAGTAAGAAAGCAATCTATTATGAAAGAAAGAATGTTTGATTAATAAAATATATTGAAAAGTAAGTTGTTAAATCATAATGTCATAAGTGTGTTGGCATTTTGAACCTCATTCTTATGTTTTTTTGTATACATTATTTATTTGACTTTTTGATGTCAACTCATCAATAATAATTTGTTAAGAAGCAGAAGGAAATAGTACACGTATCAATGTGCATTCCAGGGCACACACCTCTGTCATTATAGGTGAGGTTCAGTACTGCTGTACAACACTAATAGGTAAAAACATTGACTCCAAGCTCCGTAGTGCTCTCAAGGTTACACGTAATGAGTCTGTAATCTTTCATATTAAATATAATTAGAACTGCTCAATACGTATTGCAATACTTTTTCTTTCAAGTCGCACATCTTTCTATCTACCTTAGTTACTGACGTTACAAAGCATTTAAAGATTATAAAATGTGGTGAATGTTTTAACTAAAAAAAAGTGGTGAGACTCAAAAAAGGTTCACAATGTTTATAGCTTCCGAGCCTACTGAAGGCAACAGAAGCATTGTGTTCACTTTTGATATCGAAAAAAATGTATGTCTCCGATTTAAAAAATTCCTTGACAGAAATTCATTTCAGACATCAGGGAACATTTTTGTGGTCTCGTGTCTGTCTGTCGGTCTGTGTGTCCGCGAACCCTTCTCTGTGTCTGAAACGTGTGACGATAACTTAAGTAAAAGTTGACCGATTTCGATGAAATTTGTTAGACATGTTCATTTTACCAATGCCCAGGACGAGTTCGTTGGATAACGTTATCCGGCTAAGCGTTCGCTCGCAACGCTCGCATAAACGTGAACTTCAAATTTAAAATTAGAATGTTAGGTTAGGAAAAAAAATAACTTTATCTATTCAATGAGACAAACATTTTCTTCAAATACAATTTTTTAGTAAAACCAACATCGACACTGCTATGATGTTATAAAGATCGCTAAAACAATTAAAAGTTTTTATTATGGAGAGAACGCAGGGAGGGAGATAGACGAGGGAAATAGGAGGTGGCTTAGTTTCCCCACCTCTCTATTTGACCTACCTCTTCAATAGCACAGCGAGCCTAGGGACCTCGAGACCTGGCAACCAGGCTTCATTCTCTATCTGTACACTGTTGTATTCACTTCTGTGCCCACGTTATCGAAGTGCTCTTAAAATATACAACTACTCTTACTTCTACCGACTTTTGCTTTACGAATTTGAACACTTTGAACATTGCCACTGCTCTTTCTTTTCGTTATATTTATTTTGAGAGCCAGCGTGGTCGTGTGGGTTAAATTACAAACCACGTCTGCTCGGCCATCACTGAATCATGAACAGAACGAGATGGGGTTCGATTCCTCGCCGCGACGCTCTGATTTATGTGGCTCACTATTGATCACTTCATACTCGCTTCGGCGGTACAATGTACAGAGGTATGATGTGTGAAGTGGCTGGAACTCTCTACCACGGGTTTAGTGATGGCCTAATTGCTTAGGTTCGAACTAGTGATTCGCCCGACCCGTCTAGTACTAGTACTAGGACCTTACTACCACTACTATATTTATTTTACATACAATATTGTTGATATAATATAACAATAAAGTAATATATCAATAATGTTAATATAACAATAAAGTACGTGATAGGATGCGAGGAAGCTATGAGCCACACCAATTGGCAGTATTTTTCTTTATGGGCTAGTATTATTTTTTAATTCTTCATTATCTTCTAGTTATGCAATAGATATCTAGAATAAATTTCTATTTAATATTTATAGTTTGGTCCTTTTTAATTTCCTTTCCAATTGCGTAAAGTACTAGTTTAAATTGCTACTAAATATTGTTAAGCGTTATCCATGTTCTTCTTTTATGATCATAGAACTACTGTAATAGAATGTTACTATATATTTTGGCTTTATCTACACGATTCTGTATTTATTTATATAGCAGTTTTGTAATCAGATTGTAAACTTGATCGTTGTCATTTTTTATTATATTATAGGCTCAGAGGATTTGAAATAGATTGCTGCTAACTATTTGTAGCTTTAATCTTGTGCTCTTTTATAATCATAGAAGTACTACAATAGCTACAATAGAGCTATCCTTATGATTCTATTATAATTACAGAAGTACCGCAATAGAACTAACTACTTGTAACCCTACCCTTAAGATTTTATTATAATTGAGGAAGTACCTACTACAACGGAATCCCATTTCCTATTTCTAGCTCTGTCCGTATTATTATAATTATAGAAATAATGAATAGAATGTTATATTGACTATGTTTTTAGCTTTATCCTTTGCTTCTTATACTTATAATTATAGAAGTACAACTACAACAGAATGCTATTAACTATTTCTAGCTCTATATTTATGATTCTATTATTATTGAGGAAGTACTACAACAGAATGCTATTTACTATTTCTAGCTCTATCCTTATGATTATATTTATAATTATAGAAGTAATACAATAGAATGCTATTTACTACGTTTTAGCTCAATCCTTTGATTCTAATTTATAATTACAGAAGTACTACAATAGAATGGCTATTAACTATTTTTAGCTTTATCCTTACGATTCTATTCATAATTATAGAAGAACTGGAGTACAATTAAACTAAATATTATTTTCTTAACTTAAGCTTCACAAAACTTTTGCATTTTTTTATGTTTCTAATATATTTATTTCATTAAATACAAATAGCTCTATTTTATACATAGTAGGAAAAACAATATACTTTTAGCGTAAAATAATACTCCAATTATGGACTAATATTGATTTTCACCGCAAAAAAAAATTAAAACGCGGAAATTTTTGTATTTTTTCAATTAAAATTGGAAATATAGATAGTTCAAGACCTTATACATCTTAACAAGTGTATATAAATTACATATTTATCAAGGTCATTTTTAAAAGACAAGGAGGTAAAACTAATAATGGTATATCTTATAATAAATTATCTTATCTGAACCAAGATATTAAAGTTAAGGCAAGATTAATGTATTAAAGAGACAGGTGGCAAGGTCACTATCACTTTAATTTTGGTAATTACTGAATTGTTTTATAAATTTTAGCGAAAATAATAACTTATAGACTTTTCTTGGATAAAATTTATGTATATATTATTATATATTATTAATTAAAAATATTGTCGAAGGATCTCTTAGCGATTCTTTTTTTAGTGAAAGGATTGCATCATCTGTTATTGCCAAAGGTCAAGTATGTTTTAAAGCTATGTAGTTGCTTTGCATAGAAGTAACACACCTATTTGAGGTAACAGAGATGTAGGTGTGAGATTAATAACAGGTTAGGAGAATCTGTTACATGCTTGTTTATGTTTGTATCCTAATCAACATGTATTGGCAACTTCAGCTGTCAATTTTCACGTTTACAGTTATGTTAAGGGTAGTTCACTGTAGGCTGTAGTGAACCTAAATATCTTCTAATGTAGTAAACAAACAATATCGAACGATTATTTATTTGTACCTTGTGACTAAACCACTGACAAGGTAGACTTAGTTTCATATAATACGAAATATATTGTAGGTTTATGTAATACCTAGCTGACCTGGCGAAATTCGTACCGCCTAATAACCATTAATAACATAAGCAATGTATAGCTGCTATCTTTGAAAAACCTTATAAATTGTTTATTTAGTTAAATAATGTTGCCTTAGATGAAAAATGTATATTACAATTTGCAATACACTTAAGATATGATTATGGAAATATTTTTTATTTATTTTCCATTTTACCCTCCTCCTAAATGAAAATATGACAAAAAAAAGTACATAACAACAATTGCTGTAACAAAATTTAAACATAACCGTCCAACCATAACTGTATTCATAAAGAGCTTTTCAACGATATGCATAATTAAAGCTTTCATTACTTTGACATATGTACCCTGTACCCATGTGTACCAACATTTAAACATAGTTTTACTAACTCTGAAACTTCCTCGGGTATGCGTCCAACCATTCCCCAAAGTTTCATCGCAATCGGATGAACGGTTTAGGCAGGCATAAGATACAGACAGACAAACATTCAATTTTAAATATACATATATAGATATCCAGTACCCAGTACATAATTAGAATCTTAGGAAGAATTGACATTTTAAGTTAAGCTTATTAGACTGGCTCTAAACACTCGATTCAATTCGCTTCTTTAATATAACGCTCTTCTTTCACCTAATTTATTTCACCTACTGCTTGAGACCAATCCTCTTCAGGTCCATCTTCAGTTCAGCCATTCATATCCTCGTCTAATCTCTGCACCTTATTACTTCTGGTCTTCCTCTCTACTCTATGACTACTCTATATTGCTCCAGTCTTTCAAGATGACTGCTTATCTCAGTCTGGATATCTTGGCTTCAGTTAATAGATCTGTCAGAAAAGCCAGAGAAGATAGAGAAGTCAAAGAGGTGTAAAGAGGGAGTCCAGAAGTAAGAAGCCGCAGAGGCCGACTCAGATGGAGATGAATGAATGAACTGAAAAAAGATCTGAGGCATGTTTGACAATTTGTGTGATAGAGTACAGTAGAGAACGATTTTTTAGTTAAAACGGTATCCGGTGCACTTAGCTGACGAGTTCTTTGATGAACAAGTCGTTAACATACATTTGAAGTAATGATCATAGGAATGTGGTTCGTTTGTACAAAACAAGAGACTAGCACTAGCTTGCCCTTATGACTCAAAGGGCAATTTAGTAGCAGTCTCTTCCTTTGTATAAACGAACTGCACTCCTTTGATCATTACTTCAAATACATGTGTTATAGCTGCCAGAGCAAAAGAATTTACTCAGGCTAATGAGGGTTTATAAGATTGTCCACATTTTAGACCGAGCGAAGCGAGTTCTTTGTTTCTCCAGACCCGACCATTAGGCATTTCGTCTGTCTGTCTGTAAATCTGTATATTACCCAGTCACGATCAAACACTTTGTTCGAGTTTCTTCAAACTTGGCATAGATGTTCCTGTAAGTCATAAAAACTTATGTATAGGGTTTATTTAATATTATTTGTTTAATTAATTAAAAATATTATTTTTTCTTTTTTTGGAAGCTAGGTCTACTATTCAAAACCCTATACTATGCAGTTAGAAACATTTCAGAAGCTTTTTTAAAAGATTGATGTAGTAAATAATGGGATTACTCCCACACTAACTAATTTTAATCTGATGGTGTCCCAGGAGATGTTCATTTTCATTTTTCAATGGCTAATCTCCTACATTAAAATATAATTATGTTAAACATTATTAAATGGTTAACATATTTTATGCAGTTATCATTTTCAGTGACAAATTACAACGTAAGGGTCTTAATACAATTGTAATATTTATATCTCATCATGTATTCAGATGACATTTTGAGTATCGTTTAATTTAAAATGCAGTTAATCTAAATTTAAAGTCTGACCAAAAAAATAAGTCAAATAAAAAATTTGAACAAGAAAAACTACACTTTTGTAGCAAGTTAAAATAAACAAAGTTAAAAAGTTAAGAATTAACAAGTAAAACATGTTAATAAATATATTAATTTAACAATTCTATTCTTTAGTTAATAGTTATGTTTTTCTCGATTCTTATTTTGTGTTTATAAAAGTAAACAGCGGTTTATAAATAGTTTAAGCGTAATATATATATCATAAAAATATATATAAAATATTTGTTAATATATAAGATTAATAATTTACTATATAACATATTTAAAGACATAACTTTACCGATAACGATAAAAGTTGTAAAAAGGCTATTGATGTAAGTCAATTTTCTTTAAGTTGGGATATTAATAAGATTTAAGAGGAAAATCACTTCTTGAATTCCAACCACGTAAGGCCATAAAGCTAAAAACCTCTATAGACCTGAGTTCAGTCGTGGGAGAAAAAAATGATTGCTTTATAGTCACAAACCAATTCACAAGCCTACAATACCTATAATATTACTATTACTGTTGAAATATGTTTAGAATGCTGTATTTAGACCTAGTCCAAATGGATATTGCCTATTTCAGAGATGCCCTTCTTACAAAAAATTGTAAAAATTGAAGAAACGTAACAAATAAATGATTTATTGATTCACTAGTATAGCTTTGTGTTTTAAAAATGGTTTAATCAATTAAAATTTAAAATTAAATGGTTTTGGCTGGTTAATGAACCCATGGAATTTATGATATTATGATTACCTAAATGCGTCAATAACAACCTAAATATTCCTACGTCCATAAACTAATATATACTCTCGTTGCAATTCCTTGCGCGCTTAGCTCATTCATCCACCATCCTTTTGTCCAAAACCTATTTTCTCCTCATATCCCTGGTAATCCGAGACGATTGCTATAAAGATATTACTAACTAAAATGGACCCGTGACCTTAAACATTCAAGTACAAAGCGGGACATTGAAGGTTTTAGAGCTATTGCAGCCCACAGACAAAGGGAGGGAGGGCCTGGGATAATTTTGGGAATTTTAAGGGAAAATATGCAATCGTTAGATAACATTTTCAATTAACATCTGCAGCCCTTTAAGGAATAAGATTGAATTTTTCGAGATGCTACAACCGAAATCGTTTTTGTAATACCCCTCACAATAAATATTTGGCATCATTTTGAAAAGGAAAAAAATAAAATAAATAAAATTAGGTCTTCACGCAAAGGATTTTTTATAACAAATAACAGGTTTTGGCTACTTAATAGCCATCTTTAGATTCTTAATTAGCTGTTCACAGTAATATTGTACCGTAGTACTGTAGTGAATGACCGACATTCACTTCGAAACCATGTTCCTGTGAACAAATAATTTAGAATCTGAAGATAATTGCAATTAAGTAGCCGAAACAAATTATTTGTTTTACGAATACTTTGTGTGAAAACGTAGTTTTTATTTTTCCTTTTCAAAATGATGATGGGTAAAAATCACACCTTGGACAAGCAAAGAGTTAATAAATAAAATATTTATTAAAATTTGAAACGTCTCCACTACATTAAGTGTGGGACAAGTGTTTCATTTTACCCAGACCTTCAAGACTATTAAATGCTCCATTTTTCCAAAAAAAGGACATTTTCGGAAACCGTCGGCTCAAAAAAGATACCTTCAAAGCTTAAATTATCGGTAGGGTCCAAGTCAAAACGGGACTTATGGTCACGGTCACCCTATTTTTATATAATTAATATAATCCTAATTCCTAATTATTGGAGTATCACCAAATGGGGCCTCCTAATCTATGCTGTATTTATAAATACTGCTTTAAGCTAGAGAAATATGCTACCTATTAATTTTTTTTTTTATGGTTTTTTATATATAATAAACGAAAAAAATATAAAAACAACCTATGAATTACAGAAAATAATTGTGAGACTAGTTTCTCTTAATGCATACTTAGATATGGATGACTAGGCAAAAATTTAATTCTATTGCTTTATTTTATGCAGGACATAAGTACAGCAATAATAGAAATAATTTGCGATTTTTTTTTTCATTTAAACATTAAATTGCTACTCTTTAATAACATTTCCCGATGTGTAATTATTTTCAATGTCTAATCATTATTAAATTACACTCACCTTTAGTAATTTAAAGATCACTTACTATGTAATCGTTACTTAAGGTCAAAGCATTGTTATTTTCTGTCTTTATATTTACATAATATTGCTGATATTTACTTAAAGAATATTGTCAGCGAATTAGCATGAATAATAACTTACAATATCATATACTAAGAATAATAATTGAATTTAACTTTAACTACAAAGAAAACATAATGTTATTTGCAAAAGAATGAACTAGTGTTAAATATACTTCTTTATCCTATTAAGGTAATGATTCTTCACACGTTGTAAAATATGTAATTGAAAATGATAAATTACTCATTTAGAAGAAATAAGTAGTGTATTAAAGATAATTTCTATATTATAAACGTTTGAAATGTTTTAAATTAACTTACCTGATATAAACTTAGTTGAACATCAATCATTCATAATCATTTTTATATGCAAACAGATGCATGAACGGGAAGAAAAAAATTACAGTTGAGCATTGCTGATATAGTAAATAATTATATTTATTTATTATATTTTCAAATTCCTGTCATATTTATAATGTAATAATATTTTTTCATAGTCATGTTCCTAAAGAACAAAAGGAATTGATGTAATTAGATCTCAAACTAATATGACAGTTTAAATTAGCGAACAAGTTAAAAAATCATTATATGACCGACCTTGAAAAAGTATAAACACTTGCCTCCAACATTCCGTCGAGGAGTGGTCTGACATCTTGCGGTAAAATAGTGAAACACGTTATCAATGCCGTCCTAAAAGTCTCCTCACCTCAACCCTAAGGTTAATTATAACTTTGTTGTTCATACTTTTAAACTAAATTGCATGTAATATAAATAAATTTTGTTATTTTTATCCTTATTAAATCGTATTTTTTTAATTTTATTATTATTATTATACAATATGATCGAGAATATAATTTATAAAAAAACGACAAAATAATTTTTTAAGTGAGTATTTTTGGAATATGCCTATTTGAAACACCTGGTTATTAGCAACTTCTAAAATAAAAGATACCAATATAATTTTTTTTTTTCTATAAAGAGTGAATATTAATGAGTAATTCAGGAAAAATATGCTCCTATTTTAAAGTGAAGGTTATTTTTTGTACTTCAATATTTATAAAAAAAAAGTTTTATTTTAATAATTTGAAATAAATACCTTACAGGTTTATTATACAACCTGCTGCTGATTAATTATTTGAAAATTACACCGGTTTATTTATGTAAAAAAAGTATATACGTATACCTTTTTTGCGGGTTGCTGATTTTTACCTGATGGTAATCTTTTTATAAAAAACGGAATCTTGGTTAGTAAAAAAATATACTAGACTTGCTGTCTACATATTTGTCAAGAATGAAGTCGAGACCGCTTGTCGACTTTTAAAAGGAAGTAATTTAGACAGTTTGACTACGATAACCGAACAAGTGCTTAGTGATGAAGTTAAAATCAGAAACATAGAAGAAAACCAAATTCTTTAATATCATCCTTTCCATGGTCACACAATATTGAAGCATTTACTTCTAACTTTTCTAGTTCTTACAGTTTGACTATGTCGACGAGCAAATTGTTTGTGAACTTAAAGCAAAGAAATTCTGAACGTCTTTTTTAGGGATGGCATTCTAATCGTTAAATAGCCATTTTGAAAATACATTTACGTCAGTAGTAGTAGTAGTAAGGTCCTAGTACTAGTACTAGATGGGTCAGACGAACCTAGCAGTTAGGCCATCACTTAGGCCCTTTTTACTATACCCGTGGTAGAGAGTTCCACTTGACACATCATACCTCTGTACATTGTACCGCCGAAGCGAGTATGACGTGATCAATAGTGAGCCATATAAATCAGAGCTTCACGGCGAGGAATCGATCCCCATCTCGTACCGCTCATTCAGTGATGGCTGAGCAGACGTGGTAAGTAATTTATCCCACACGGCCACGCTGGCTCTCCAGGTGCATAAATGTAAATTTACATCAAGTCAATAGGTAGACAAACCTGCACTGATTAAATATTTACTTATTTAAATTTGATCTTAACTCTTCAAGATTTTTTTCTTCATAATATATTGTTCTTAGAATTTCCTATAGCTTAGAAATAATTGTTGATACTGAAATTAATAAACAGGAAGTAATTTATAATAAGAAGGACTGCACCTGTACTTGAGCTACCTCTAACCACCTGTAGTGCTATTATAGTTGTTTTTTCCTCTCTTCCACAACTTGATAATACTAGGTATCAAATTCATTTGGTTAAAAACCTTATAGCACCACCTTTCAAAAAATGTTTTTAAGAGTATTGCGTATTCAAAATATCATGATTTTAAGAATGATTTTTATATATTCTCATAGTTATATTCAGTTATGAATAATGCACATCTTCTTGAAAAAGATCTAAAACAAAATAAATACGAAGAAAATTACTGTAAAATTAGTTAAAATTATATCAAATTAATTACTATAAAATTTAGTTACAATTTTAAAAATAAATATGACAACATGCAAACAGGACCGAAACTTTGATACAACAAATAATAGTATACTTTTAGTAAGCAAAGAATTTAATGATAAAAATTCTCACAAGCCACAAATTTAGAAAAAAAATCCCAGGCTTTATGATCACATAAATGATCATGACATTAATTACAAATAAAAACGACTGCAGAGTAAAACTGGAACAAAAGTCAGGGCCTTTGTGATAACAGAATATGTAAGGAAAAAATTAAATAGCAAACAAAACATGACGGTAGAATCATGGTACAAAACATTACAGTGGACAATAGTATGAAAACTGAAATATCTTTTAAAAAATGCAATAAACTGCATTTGAATTCACTCCATTGAAATCACTCCTTAAAATTTCAAAATAGTCTCCTAGTCAGGGTGACAACTAGCTCCTCGCGTCTTATTTCGTATACTTTAATTATTTTAAGCTTTTACAATCCATTATTGTCTAATTTATTTAATCCCCCCTTCCGTTTAGAATCTGTCAAAATTTTGTGATGTTTTACATGAATAAAAGTATTAATTTAGCATGATATAATAAGCGGAGACATTTTAATTTAATCTGGAGCTATCTGCGGGCTACTATCGACAAATCATCCAAATTTCTTATAAATCAGATGAGTACTTTCAAAGATATAGATGTAAATAAATGTATGTTTGTGCGCATGTGGAAGAGAAACAAATAGGCGCAGAAAGTTACATGGGGCCATCAATGGGCTAATTATGACCTACTATACTATACTATTAGAAAGCTAATATCAAATCTGGCACTTTTCTGAATACATTTCCTCATCTTGCAAATTTAAAAAAGGGACTTGCAAAAAAAAGAAGCTTTTCCTTGATTGTAGGAGTTGCTAAAGTGACTTTTCACCTTTTTTTAACTACAATACTCTTGTAGCTAAACTTAATGGAGTTCTTACGAACTTAATCTTTTAGATTTGAGAATAGAAATACTTTTAGAAAGCAAATATCAAATCTGAAACTTTCCTGAAAACATTTGCTCCTCTTGCTAATTTCAAAAAGGTACTTGCAAAGAAAAGAAGCTTTTCCTTGATTGTAGGAATTGCTAAAGTGACTTTTCACCACTTTTGACGGGTTGTTTTACTACAATACTCTTGGAGCTAAACTTGATGGAGTTCTTACTTCTTGATGAGAACTTATTCTTTTAGATTAGAGAATAGAAATACTTTTACAAAGCTAATATCAAATCTGACACTTAACTCCTGAAAATATTCTGTACATCTTCAGAAAAAATATATTAATGATTTATAAACGATTGATAAATGATTATTTTTTAATTCATATTCATTCCTACATTAACACATTTTAAAACATAATTTGTTTGTCTTCCTTGTTTTAAGTTTAATATAATAATTCCTTCAAGCCATATGTGTAAATACCCCCCAATCAATGACACAGTATATCAAAATGAATGCATCTATTGGTTAATACAATGGTCTGTGACTGAGTTAATTAAAGTTTTATCTAGCAATTTGTTAAACCAAATCAGCTTTTGCTGAGGCAAAAGTATTTCAAAATAATAGAGGGGTAAAAAACAAATTCTGTGCATTAGTTCCAAAATATTATTTTTTGATTTTATTGAAAGTAGTTTGTTGCAAACTCGGTAAGTTCGTGCAGGTCTTTGATCGACCTTGATAACAAGATTAAGTTAAGAAGTAGATCTATTTTTTTCCTCTAATGCCCCTTAGCTAAAAGCATGAAACAGTTAATTAGAACTAAAAGACTTCAACAGCTGTAGAAACTAATGACCACCCTTCAACTTGAACTTGACCCTTACCGAACCCAAATCACTTCCTTAAACATTCCAATACTTTAAAAAAAAAACAAAAAAACTATATTTGACCAACATCAAACAACTTTTTTTGATTACTTACATTGAAAATAAAATTATTTTAATAAAAAAAGTATTCCAATATTAGTTTATTATAAGGAATTATATCTACTAATAATATTTTAGCAAAATACATTACTTACATAAATTAGTATATGATATCTGACAAGGCCAATAAATTTTATACTTTATATATCTGAATATAAATATAGCATTCTTAATATGATACTGATAAAGCTTAATTATATACTTCCTTGACATTAATTGGAAAATATTTTAGGTTATTATATTTATATTGATATATTTTTTTCTATTAATTATACATCTTTGAAAGGAATGTCTGCTAATTAATATGATGTGGCTCATAGCTTCCTCACGTCACTGGTCAAATGGTTACATAAGTATAAAATAAAAAATAAAAAAATAAAATCTGATAAGTCACGGTAAAATCAAGTGTATGTGCCTTGCCTGAGGTAATAATTTCACAATGGTATTCCAAACAATCAAGTTTCCATTGAAGACCACTTATATAAAGGATGTTGAGTCAGGCTATTCTTCTCCTTCAGTAGAAACATCTTTTTGGCAGATGAGCATCAAGATGTTGATTCGATACAACACAATCTGATTCCCTGTGGCAGATTCCAGCCAGATCACCTCCAAATCTAAAAAAAAAAAAAAAAAAAAATCAAAATATATGTTGCAGACAAATATTTTTATACATATTTAATCATATATTTTATATGTATATATTATCTTGTTCAAACCCTTCACATTTACATAAAACATTTTAATATAATTTGCATTTTGATTATCATTTTTGTCAAACTAGTTTTTAACCCAGTTTGCTTCTATTATGAATAGAAATAACTCAATCATCAAGAAGAATTACTTTTAGCTACCGTTTCCTCTTAAAAAAATACGTGTGGTGTCGCGGGACACCCGGTAGGAACGAAGTTCCTTACATTCTTCATTAAATATAAATTATAAAATCACACTGCTGAGTACGTATACATTGCTAACTACTTATACATGGCGGAGTTAGAAGAGAGACAAAATTAAAAGTAACGAACTGTTTGTACCTAGCAGAGTTAAGGAAGAATTAAAAGAAAATCATTATTTGTATAATTAAAGCAAGCGTCTTACTATAAATATATATATTGAATATAAGAAAAAAGTTGATCATGATGAGTTTACAGTGAAAGAGTATGTTTGTTAAAGGAGTTTGGATTTAAATAGGACTGTTTTCTACCTACCCAGCCAATTAATTTAAAATATTATAAAATATATCTCTTCCCTACTCTACAGCTTCTGCTTGTATCAGGGTGAAATTTTACATGATTATATTTTATTTATTTACAAAACAAAGTGACATTTTTTACATATATAACAAAAATAATCAAAACAAGTCAAGTAATAGGCTTCCTTAATAACACTTTTTCCCGTCTTTTGAACTTTACGTTTACGCGAGCGTTGCGCGTGAACGCTTAAGCGGATAACGTTTTCCGACGAACTCAGCCTGGCCATTGGTAAAATGAACATGTGCACCAAATTTCATCTAACTCGGTGATCTTTTACTCGTTATCGTCATCTGTAGATTTCGTGACGGATTTTGAGTGACGGTGATTTTGTGACGGTGATTTTTTGACGGTTATTTTGTGACGGTGATTTTGGTCGTTTTTTTTGGATTCACTCCCGGGCTCCAGAACGTGCCATAAGGAACTTCGTTCCAAAAACATCTTTCATAAAGCTATTTAAATAAATTCTAACTGAAACAAAAGTGAGAAAGTAAAATAAATAAGTGAAGTCTAAAAATAAAAATATAAAACAGGTTTGAAAAGAAGAAAAAATAATAGGATGAATTGAAAAGAAACAAATGTAGAGTTAATTGAAGTGGATTTAAACTAGTCGTGTTTAGAATAATAATAACACTGCTCATTCAAAACTGGTTTTAACGTAAGCCGATAGTGGATATACATTTATACTTATAAATATTGATAGGTTGTTTCAATCTCCAAGTTTTTTTTCTATATACTCTCTTTGACACTGCTAATTAAAAATCAATTTCATATTATAGATTTACTTCTTATGTGAATTTATTGATATCTTAAAAACATAGTGGCAAGTTTATATATGTTAATATACGATATACGATCAAAATAGAGCTCTAAATATACCGAAATAGTTTAATGGTTCACCTATAATAAATAACCATTTCAAATATTAGCTGAAGTTAAACAGTTATTGTTAAACCAGGGATATCAATATAGAACACAGCCAGATGTCAACAAAAAACTTCAGTGGAGTAGAACCAGGAAGAAGAAATTTAAAAAAGTCCAGTCATGCACCATGACTTAATGAGCGAATTTTCAAAGAAATCTGCGTTTTATCGGCTTATGATAATATAGGAAAATGTTGGTTTAGAATTAGCTCGGATGAAAACAAAAATTTGGGACACAGGGGTACGGGGTACAAAAGTCAAAATAGTATTTACCCTTCAAGATGCATGTCGTTGGAAAGCTCTTTAAGAGTTCAGTAATTGTTGTTATGTTCACTTTTATCATATTTTCACATAAAAGGGGGGAAAAATGGAAAAAACACTTTTTTATGCTATTTTTGGCCCTAAATTGTAAAAATTTGACCCCTAAATGAACTCCAAAAATTCTGGCCAACGAACTCATCCTTTCTTTTGATATTATTGACATTTTAAAATTTGTTTGAAATTTTTAAGTGCATCCTAAGGGGAGATATCGTCTGGAGTGACACATATATACATACATATATACATACATATATACATACATATATACATACATACATAAAAAAAAGTGTTAAATTTTAGGAATCGATTCAGAATGGTCTGAAACGGATTTCCATGGAAAAATTTTTCGCATTACAAAAATTTTGAAGCCATTGCAATAGCGTAATTTTCTTTGAAAATTCGCTAAAAGATTATCAGCTCTATATAACTTTTTTTTAAATTATACAAGTATAATGAAGTTCTAGATCTTTCGTTGTTGACCGCGAATCGAAGAGTGTACGTCCCGACGTTTCGCTCCTAAAAAAATCCATCGCTCCTGAAAATCCATTGGTGGAAAAAGTACTATAAGAAGGATGCTTTACGTCAGTAATAAGAAGATTTGAGTTGAAAGTGCAGTCAACTTAAATGCAAATAAGTTTGGACTTATCTTTGTGAAATCCAATAATTGTTAAGCCCTCTAACAAAACACCAAACAGGTGAAAATCCAACGGCGGAAAAAGTACTATAAGGAGATTGCTTTACTTCTCAAAAAAGAAGATTTGTGTTGACAGTACAGTCAACATACATGCAAATAATTTTGGACTTATTCTTGTAAAATCCAGTAATTTCTAAGCCCTCTACCAAAAGACCAAACAAGTGAAAATTCAACGGAGGAAAAAGTGCTATAAGGAGGATTTCGCGGATTTAGCTTTCTGTCAATCCGCTTACTTAATCTGTTCACTCCTTTAATCCTGTAAAGAGCAGAAGAAGATAAATGTAAATACCATAAGAAGAATAGCATAGAGAAAATATATATTATAATATATTATAAAGGGGATAGAGACTTGACACAATACAAATAAAATATATTGTGGAGAAGAAAAGAAATCCACTCTAAGCTGCTTTACTTCGTAATAATATGGTCGTATCAAGCTTTAAGAAACCTTGTTTATATATCTATATACATATAGATATATATTCTTCTTTTCTCAAAGAGTACATAGTTTGAATATAAAATAGATAGATATATGGGAAAAGAAGGAATTTTCATGTGCCTCCGGGTCAAAAGAGAAAGAGGTGATAAATCAAAAGATGATAACAATAAATCCATCAATATTTTTCCACATAACTGATTTGAACTTTTTTTTTTATCATATCTTAAAAGAGGTTAAACGAAGCTAATCATTTAGGATGATAACAGATTTATTTTTAAAAAAATAAAAAAATAAACAAAAATATGAGCATAAATAACAATGAAACATGAGATCCGATGCGTCAGACTTCTACTTCATTTTGTTCAATCTTAAAAAAAAAGTCACGTAAATTTAAGCAATTCAACACTACTATCATATTATGTTTTTAGAGATGAATTTGTCTTTGAGATAATAAACTTAAATAAGTCTGAAAATGGTTTTAAAATGGCATTTGTTAAGAACCAAATTATTTTGTTATAACCAAAATCTTAAAAATAAAAATGTATCAGATATTCTAAAAAAATACAAATAGCTTAATCAGCAAAATCTGATTTCATCGGTGAATTTGTTGATGGTCAGATTTGTTTTCAAGTCTCTTACAATAGATTCAGTTTGGTTTATTAGCGCATAAGTTAAGCGTGTTCATCATAGGTTGAAAAATTAATTGGTCCTCAACTCGAACAAAATTTTCTTATGTACATAATGATATTGAATTTAAGTATAATAATATCTAATTTAATTAAATTTTTATTAAAAAGATTTATACAATTGTTTAACAGGTGGCTATATACATTTTATCTCCAGTAGGGAAAAAAAGTTATGATTTTGAATTAGTTTAGAGGGACTAAAACAGATTTTCATCCCTGACTCAAAAAGTAGGGAGAAAAAGTAAACTAGGGCAAAAAAGTAAAGATTGCAACTTAATTATTTCATAAATAGTAGAAAATGTATGGCTAATGTAATGAAGTTGTTGAAATCAGGTTGGCGGCACTGCGCTTTTTTGACCATGTTTATCTTTGTTTACAACCTTATAACCTGCATCTAAATAAC
This sequence comes from Gerris lacustris, assembly GCA_951217055.1. NCBI lineage: Eukaryota > Metazoa > Arthropoda > Insecta > Hemiptera > Gerridae > Gerris > Gerris lacustris. The sequence continues at coordinate 24,772,271 of OX578284.1, forward strand.
CTTCTATTTGAGTTTAATTCCAATTCTTATTTGTTTTTAATATTGAATCTCTTATATCTGCTATTAAAAGTTCTAATAATTATTGTTATTTATTGAAATAATGAATAAAAACTGTGCTATGGACGAAAATGTGTATTTTCTTCCTACTGGAGATAAAATATTGTATGTACCTCGTGAGTAAAGTGCCATTATTCCCCTCGCGATAATTATCTCCCTCGGCTGCGCCTCGGGAGCTAATTAGAGTTATTCCCTCGGCTGCGCCTCGGGAATTAAAAAGTCTAAGCCCCTCGGCTTCGCCTCGGGATTTAGGGACCATGGTTCCTTCGGCTTCGCCTCAAGAACCAACTTTTTTCGCTCAGGGAATAATGGCTTACTTTACTCCCTAGGTGCATAAATAACTATTGTTTTAAATTTCCAAGACGGAACAAAGTTTTTTTAAATTATTATTTTTATTTTATGTAATACTTGTTAGCCATAGTTAAGAGTTCATATTCACTTTCCACCGCCCACAATGAGGGCAAGAATAGCACAATTTTGCGATTAAATGGACTAAAAAGTATATTTTTAACTGTTTTTAGAATTTGTTTACGATTTTTCAGCGATTGGGGGTGGGGATAGAGGTCTCACATATAGAACTAAAGTTAATTTCTCATTTTTAGGATATAATTGGTTTGAAGATGAATGCCAAATTTATTCGAAATTGGTAAAAAATCTGGAATGGAAATTTTGGTTTCAGGAGACCTTAAAACGTGTAATACCATCAAAATTGAGTTATTGGGCCATCACAATGCTTTCTCTAAATATACTACATACTCGTATATAAAAAAGTAAAAAAATCAAGGCTTAAGAGATAACATATTTTACCAAAAATGTAATCTAATCTGTTCCAACGCCTCCGTAAATTATATAAGATAGACGTATTGTTTTAAAGACCTAATATGTTCTAGCTCAAGACAATGGCTGTCATCCCTCATTGTATATTATGTAAATTAAAATATCGCCGAGTTGTTTTTAATATTTATCAACATCTTTTAGCGTAGTAACTTATCATTGTATCCCTTATTATTAAAATCGTATAATTCATATTACGCCTTAATCAAATACATTAATTTTTATTACTTACATTGATATTATTAATTATGTATTCATATTAGAACATTAAAAGACGTGATGGAAGAATGTAACTTCTTTGTGTTTCCTTATAGCATTGAAGTTTTTTCAGGACATAATCAATGCGCATGTGCAGAATACTGTTATAGTTTGTTTGCCTTCAGTGTTGCAATATGCACAAGATTGATTTTAAAGGTGATATATTATGAAATGTGTATTTCGGGTGTTAAGATGAAATATAGATTGATTTTATTGATATGACATAGATTGTATTGTTTAAAATGTTGTTTAACACCTCCAGACCTTGACTTCCTGTCAAGCTGTGTTTGTTAAAAATCTACTGTAAACTACCCACGTACTTCTTCTATGGTTAACACATAGGGTTTGTTTTATCTACGATTGATACGAAATATAAACATTTTAAATATTGTATAACATATTTAGATGCGTAGAAAGTGATTCTTTACGTACTTCCCTTTTCTCCCCCTTTTTTCTGCCCTAGTGTGGTGAAAAAGAAGAATTCTTCACCTTAACGCACGATTAGCGAGTTTGTTTTAACAAAATTAATTTGCTGCTTGTTTAATTAAAGTAACAGTTTTATATCGAGTTATTAGTGAAAAACAATTATTTATTTAAGTGATTATGACGAAAATGAGGAGAATAGCACGCCTCCCGAAATAATTAATTCAGCACAAAATACAACAAATGAATTAATTTCTTTATCAAAAGAGAAATACGAACTTACATTCAAGGAAGTTTATTAAAAAAAAAATTGTTTCGGTATTTATTATTAAAATCCAACAATCTTAGATAAAGTATGGCACGCAACTCGTAAGAAAACTGCATTTTGCTTTGCTCGTGTGGTTTTACTACCCTTGCACTCGAGCTGTCGCTCGGGTGCAAACTCCACACTCGCATGCAAAATGCTACTTTCTTGGTCTTAAAAATTAAGCGACAGTTAGACACGGAACCAAAAATGTTCCGTAATGTCTGAAACGGATTTTTGTCTTCGGAGATATAAAAATTTTCGTTCTTCAGAGCGATTACATAGCTTCCCTTACTTCGGTAAGCTCGGAAGCAAATGTTCCTCGAACAGAGTGCCAATCTGGGAAAAAATTGGCAAATAAACCCGTAACCTGCTTGAAAATTAGCATGAGTTTAAGAACTAGGAATCTATTTACACCCTATTTTAGCGATAATTTTTGTAAATTTCCTATTTCATTTACAATTGTTTTAATAATCCAATCGGTTCTTCTAAAATATTTATAATGAGTAAGGATAAGACTTTACTTATACATTCGTTTAATTATTTTTAAATTATTAGAATAAATAATAAAGAAGCAGATAATCAAGAATGTAATTTAGATAATAATACGTGTCATCCCCTTTTATGCTCTACTTACATTCAAAACTTATTCTCGGTAACAATGAGAGGGAGAAAAGGTTGTGCGGGTGTTGAACTAAAAGTTTTAAGATAATCTACTTGACGTTATCCAAATTCTCGGAGAGAAAGCAACTTAAGTAAATCGACACTGAGAGAAGAGAAGTTTTGAGACCTGAGCAAGTTTGAACTCGGAAGTTTCCTGAGGACTTGACAAACTAAGTTGTTGAGGAAGGTTTTGTCGAGGTTTAGCTCTCCGCGAGAGCCTCTTACAGTGAGAAGATATTGTGACGAGACAAGGACGAAGAGATATAGAGAAGGATTCTGGACTGAAGATTTTACTCTGAGGTGAAATAGTTAGTGGTTCTCATTTCCAACTGAGGTTTTACAATTCTATCTCTGTTACTTCTACTTAAGGAAGAAGTTTAAAACGAAGATCTATTTAGAAAGGTCTTTTAGCATGATAACTTGTGTTTCCCCTGCTTAGGATTACTGTATTAGTGTCATGGCGTGTATGAGCGTATCAAAATAAAACAAAATCCTTGAGTAAAGTATACAAAGTTTACAACTGCATAATTAGCTCTTTACGAATTTGAAGCGTACATTGTTTTCGCTAGATATAATCCAGACATACATACTCAAAACATTTGTATGAAATAAACAAATGCATCGTCAAGAATGAAATTACTTTTATCTAAAAAGAAAACTTTTTATTGTGTCGAAATAAATCTCTCTAGCACTGAGGTCCGCGAGATCGTGATACGCGCCACATAAATATTTGCTGCTGTTAGTGTATTCATACCTAGTATACCTCAAAACCAGGTATAGAAACAGACTGTTCTGCGTCGAGGGTGATTTGCGTTTAAAACTCAGCAACATCACGCAAGACATTGTTAGTTTGAGCCAACTATTGCAAGCATAACCATTCCATTAGCTTGCCAAACCACATTGTTTATTCGGACGTATTCTTTTATTATGTTCTGTATGTTTTTTTTTTTAATAATTTTTTTTGTTAATATTCTATGTTCTATTCGTGTTATTTTATGTTCTAATTTGATGTTCTTTTATTTTTTATTTTTTTAAAAATTCACTATATTTAACACTTTTTTATTTACCAAGCAACCTCATTTACCTACTCTCTATCCAGGGGATTGGAGGTAAAAAAAAAATACAGATACAGTACTCTGGTCTGGTACAACTTATAGCATTAAAAATAAGGTGATATGCCTACCCTTTTTGTATTAAAGAATAGCCCTACGTTTTTCAACCTTTAAAACTCAAAATTTTATCCCAGACCCCCTTTCTTCTGTAAAAACGCACTGGTTGTGCCTGTGTAAACATCAGTGGCACATGAAAAAGTCAATACATATTAAGTGGTACGCCACCAAAAAAGTTTGGGAACCCCTGCTCTTGCATACAGGAAGGAATTATAATGGCGTAAAAATTCGATTATGGGATTTTGATGGATTTAAACGCTCAGTAAAATCATACACCGAGACGAGATTGAACAATTAATTTTCTCTACATGTGGAAGCGTTAGTCAAGTGTGCACTCAGATAAGACCCAGTTAAAAATAATAAAATCACGATAACAAGCAGTTTAACAGATAATAATTAAATCGTATTTAGGTATGCCAGATCTAATACTACGAGTTTTTCCAAACTATCTTTATATTATGGAAGAAAAATTACCCAAATAATAGTAGCCCTTTCAACAAAATGTCAAATAACTTCTTAAATCTTGTGGTTCTTAAACGAGTCGCAAATTTAGAAAAAAATATACATAGTTTTGTTCGAATATGCAGAATGAATATGTATGGAAATCAATTAATCACTATATCAACTATATAATCAAATATAAATACACTACATAATAAAGCAAATGCGATTTATTATAATACTCGTACTTAACTCCTTCCTCTTTCTAATTTTGTTGTTTACTAAAGTTATTTTAGTTTGAAAACTTCTTAAGCACTGCCATTTGTATTTTAATATAAATGGATGGTAATTTCTCCTAATCCTTCACAAAATCATGTCTTTTTTGTGAAAATATAAGCTTAGAAAAATTATTCTGAACCTTAGTTTCCTTGTTTTTGTTTAAGAAGGGTCCATTTTTCCTTAGAAACGCAAGTTGAGATAATAAGTTAGACTAAAGTTTCTTTTTGAGTTATAAGTAACTTTATTCATATTTATGTTGTTTTTATCTAGAGAATAATTTTGTTGGATATTTCAAGATAAATTTAAAAAATTGTGGTCTATTCTCTTCTACATCAATTTCTTTTTTAACAATTATTCTTCCTCCCGTGAAATTGTGTACTTTATAGAATGATGGTACGTAGGGGCTGCAATCGTTCTTACATATTCGTCGGTTCGTAATTAATTAAATTTAATTGTAGTCAAATTTTGTAACAAAAGTTGTATAGGTTGGGTTAACTCGTGACAGCTAAACGACATAAAATAGAGCAGTAACTAATTGAGATGTGTCATTTTTATGGTTGGAAAGAGAGACAGTGGGTAAAGTTAGCTGAAAGTTTGCGCAGTAAGAATAATTTAGTATTTGAGGCGACTCAGACAAACAGTCTCATGAATAATTGATAAACAGTTTATCGTGTTGTTTCTTACAGTTTACATCACGATTCACTACACCCCTGAAGATGTAAGCACTAATGGATGCGAAACGTTGACCATAAAAATCCTTCGTGACGTGGATTTCACTGGAAAACCATGTTATTTATTTCTAGACAACCCGCGAAAGCCTACGCGTCAAGTAAAAACATTATCATTGTGTCTGAAGCTAATTTAACAAATCAAGGATGTTCAGTTCAAGATCAAGATCTTATTGCTTACCTATTTGTTAGCTCGTACTATCACTATTCAATCACCCTACTTCCATTCAGTTAAAAAATAAAAATAACTTTTATAACAACTTCACGAATACCGGTGAAAAAAAATGTGACATCCTACAAACATTTACATATTCAAATTTTAAACTAATACATTGCACTATTGCACTTATTTACATTAAGTGATTTTAGTTGTTTCATAGATTTTAGAGGTACCACTTGAACTTTAAGTAATGTATGTGAGCTTTAATGTATGCTAAAATTAATTGAAACCGTTTGATGGGCTTTCTGCCTCTTTACAGTTAACAGACTTAAAAAATGGATGCGGGGCGTCTTAGAATCTTACCAAATAATTCCAAAATGGTGGGAGATATAAAGTTTTAATATGGAGACCTTTTTTGTCTTACAGAAAAGTATAATTGTCAGCGAAATAGTTCCAAAAGTATATGGTGTTAAATTTTCAAAGGTCAGAAATGAATATTTTCAAAATAACGGCAGATTCAAATTTCTATATTAAAAAACTATGGGAGTTATGCGTGACACAGACAAACAGACAAGCAGTTCCAGCTAAAAACCACTCGAATCGTCTTGAAAATACCCAAAACGAATAATTCCGTTGAAATCTCGGTTTAAAAACAATTATTTTCCTTTAGACGCAACTACTGCGTATATGAGAAATCAATGAGGAGATAAAAGTTTTGATTAGCAATTTTATCAAGACGAGTAAGATAAGAGATTCCTAAATATAGATCATCATAGCCTACCATATCGCCTCTCTAACTTTATTAGTATCATTTAAGTTAGGGTAACTTCTTACCAACTTCTTACTTCCTTCTTTACGTGCCACGTTTTCAAAGTTTTGCGAACATCCCTTTCTCACACTACCCTTCAATGTTGCCATTTCGGGAAGAACATTATGACGTCAGCTTGGGAGCATCCGGAGTTTGCTTCCTTACTAAAGCAACCCTGATTTTAACTGCCTTCTAATTCCAGGCAGTTTCATACAACTGTCTCTGTTTTTCAACTGGTGTTGTGTGGGTGGAAGAAGAGAGGAATTAATAATTTTCTTTAATGGCTCCTAAAATTTCCCTTCTTCGTTCTACTTCCCTAACTCGTTCAATTTTCTTGAATTTATATACTATTTTCTCAGCTGCAGAGATTCTCCTCACAAGACACAAGGATTTACTAAATTGTTTTCCCCCATAATTTTGAATAAAAAGCTATATATTTTTTTTCTTTAGAAGCTAAGTTTAAATTTATATATTCTCTAAATATTAAATAAGTCCTTACCCTCGACTAGGGAAAGGTGTCTCGAATACAATTTTCTTCTTTTAAATTGATTTTTTTTTTTCGACCGTAAAAATAATAAATTAAGTGTTCTATACTGAAGCAAAAACATAGGGTCTGCAATCAATTAGCTGTGACAGAATACTTACTATATATCTCTGGTTGGTAACTAGTGCTTTATTGAAACAAGCTTATATTACAAAAGTAGCTGGGAATTCCAGTGATTGAAGGCATTTTAAAGAGATAGAATTGGATTTTATGAAAAACAAACGTAATTCTACCTTTTAGATCACGAATGTAAGAAAGTTTTGAACGGTTTCCTATCATTTTAAATAATGAAAATATGGTACTAAACTCATAAGCGAGATTTAACACCTTATCTAGATAGTTACCGTACAGTTTTAGTTAGTTAGTTAGTCGTATATTTATTCTAAATTAGCTTCGGTCACAAGCTTATATTTTACACGTATTGGAATTTTCCCTGCCACCAGCACAATTTCAGGGAGAGAAATATTTTATTTTACTACTCCACACAGTAGGTCCTGGCACCAATCTCGCTATCACCAGCTATAATATTAGTGTTATGAGTTATAAGTGTTATTTTATTTTTCCTAAGTCTCCAAGGTAAGGGAAGTTCCCTTATATCTATTATCAAAGGTCCACTTTGACAAACTTTTGTCTCTCATGTGACAGATGACCAAGAGGCCTAAAGCTGGTTTTGTAAATTTAAATTAATTTAGTGGAGAGGCGTTGGGTATTATTATACTTTTAATATCTACTATATACAGTAAAAAATATAGTATCTGGAGTATAGAAAAAAATTAGGTATCTGGAGAAATAAGTAGGGATATTGTCCTGGATCAAGAAATTATCAGGAGCATGTTAAACAGCATTGACTCAAGGGTTCTGCAACCAAGAAGATCATTTTAAATGCTTAATGAAGTGCTGTGGTTAATAACAGTCAGAAGAATGAAAATAAATTTTTAAAAGTATATTTGAAAGCATACTAACTTGTAGAGCTGAAGACTGGACTTTGACGGAAAAGCAGCAAGGATGGATTCAAGCATTAGAGATAGATGGGAGAAGCCTTATGTCACTGCGATTAAGGAATGCAGAAGTCAGGCAGCAGATGGAGACTAAACACTCAGTGATTAAGAGGGTTGAGGAGCTATCACCTTTTTTTTCATTCTTCACCTGAAGAATTATGGCGACGACGAATACTCAATTGGTCGCCATCTGGCCGAAATAAATGTGGGCGTCTGGAGAGCACTGGATAAGAGGAGTTGCCAGAGTAATGAGAGAACGCAATCTCCACGAGGCAGACTCAAAGAGCGAAAATTCAATTTCCAAGGGAGGATCAAAGAGCGAGGAGAATGAGAATAGGGTATCTTCTGCCTAAGAAGAGAACCCATCAAAAGAAAGTAACCAAGATATCATCTTCACTTGCATACGAATTCTTCCAAGGGCCCACTTCTTATTTGAATATAAATAAAATAGCAAATATCATAAATGCTTACTAAATACACCATTTGTGTGAGTGAGAGACACCAAGAGATGTGCCACGCAAGCGTAGCAGATAGGAACTGTTCCAACATCAGACATTACGCCGATAAGATGTTGGCTCGGTAGTACGCCATGGTCTGCATCGTTTCGTCGAGTTATCAGGGGCCCGACGAACCAACCAACATCTTATCGACGTAATGTTTGATGTTGGAACAGTTCCAATCTGCCACGCTTGCGTGGCACATCCCTTGGTGTCTCTCACTCACACAAATTGTGTAGCTTATTGCAGCGTGCAAACACGGTATAATATTGCTTATCTGCTTACTAAATAATCATAATATTTTATTTTTGATATTGATAAGTTAAATCTATCAGGTACTTTAGAAGGAAAAACCTTAAATCATTCTTTGTAAAACACCTTTATTCTTATCACGGGCATTATTATTCTTTATTCGTATATTTTTTCTTTGCTTCAAACTTTTTCATTGTCGAAAAGCTTAAAAAAAGAATAAATAGATCCGAAGTAAAGCTTTCAGAATCCGGATACAAAATTCGGATAAACCGTCTACTGTAAACCTGAACTTTCGGAACAAGTTAGCTTAGATTTAGGTGAATTCCAGTAAAAAAAAAAAAAAAAAAAAAATAAAAAAAAAAATATGAAAACGGAAAACAAAGTTTTTAAAAGTTAGAAGCTTTTACCAAAAAAGAATAAAACTTTTTTGATACTATAACGTTTATTGTGAAAGTAATTTTTTATATTTTTCTTTGCTGCGGTAAGGAAGAGAAATAAGATTTAAATGTTATAATATATATATATATATTTCTCACTTCAATAGTTTAAAATACACTGATAAGAAAATTTATACTTAAATTGAATTAGATTTAAACTTAAAAACTTAAAGATAATACTCAATTTATTTTACTACCATGAAAATTAATACCACTACAGCGGTTAGTATCACGTGGACAAAGAATTCAATTTGAAATTTAATTTAATTTTACAAAAAACCTAAAAAAGCTAAATATCTTGGTTTAATTTTTCGGCTTTATGATTCTATTTATCTTTCTAATGTTAACTTCAAATATTTGAAGTAAGAGTAGGAAATTAAATTGGATAGTTTTAAAGTATAGTTATTCAAACTTAAACAAGGATATTTTTCGCATTAAATTGCTTTTGCTTACCGGAGGTAACGAAAGCTGTGTGATCGTTCTGAAGAACGAAAATATTTTATGCCTCCGATTTCCAAGACAGAACTCCGTTTCAGACATCAGGGAACATTTTTGGTTCCGTGTCTGTCGCTCAATTATTTTGAAGCAAACTATCTTAAAAACTACACGTCCGATTTTAATTAAATTTGTGGTAGGTCATAATTAGACCACTGCTAGTCCCAAATAAGTTTCAACCGTCTGCACCCATTTGTTTCTCTTCAACATGCGCAAAAACATACATTTGTTTACACCTATATATATTCAAAAGTACTGACCTGATTTTTATGAAATTTTGATGGTTTGTCGAAAGTAGACCGCAGATAGCCCCAGATTAATTGCAACCGTCTGCGCTCTTTAACGTTTGCTTATTAATTGATACTTTAACTCCTGCAAAAAATCAAAACAATTTTGACATATTAAAAAAACGGGGGGAAAAATTAAATAAATTAGACAATTATGGCTTATAAAATCAATAAAGACGTGATAGGATGCGAGGAAGCTATGTGCCACACCAATTGGCAGTCTATTTTTCTATTTTCTTCAAATTAATAATATTCTTTTTACAGTTAATTATAATATATATAGATAATATTAAAATTAAATGAGCGTGCCATTCTCAAATTATAAAAGAAATGTATTTCAATTCAAAAGTATGAATATTAAGGACACAAAAAAGTTATTTTTATTTTTAAAGAACCATCGCCCTAAACCATCTAAAACAAAATGTATTCCAGTCTTTTTGTTCCTACTTTCAGAATAAAAAAAGTTAATAGGGTTGGCCCTTTCCCCATTTCATCCGTGGACTGTTTTTAAAAGGGACTTCTAGATTTCTCTTGAATATCTCCAGATAGATTCAAAAACGCCAACCCAGAGGGGTAGCCTGCATTAATTTTTTCTTTTTGAAAAAAATTTGAAATGTAAATTGTGTGGGGAAGCTTAGACGTCGATCTTTAACTTAAAGTTGACTTATAAATTTTTTAGTTTTATAAAAATATATATCTTATCTTATTCCTAGGACGGGATATTTAAGTCGGAACCATCAGACTAGCTAGAATGATGTTCCTAGTTTTATTCTGTCTCAGTTTAAGAACTTTGACTGCCCTGAAGAAGTTTACTTTATTGCAATTTATTTTTCAAAAGTCGCAAAACAAATCGAAGAAATAATGAAAAAGTTCTGAAACAAATACATTTCAAAGCTAAAATAACTTTATTTTAGTACTAAACTTATTTATAATGTTACAAATATCGACCTTAACAGGAATCCTATTGAACAAAATGTGGTTCCCATAATCCTAGAAGGTACTGTTTTGGTAGATTTATTTTAAAATATCTTGAGCACTAATTTAAATGACACGAAAAGTTGAACGCTTTACCAAAAAAAATAACATAATACTCGTACTTATTGAAAGTATTATTGACAATGTGTTGTAGGTGGATCCATTACGGGTAAAAAATATAACAATTTTTAAGTTTTGGCAACGTTTCGACCTTTGCCGGTCATTTTCAAGCCTAAATACAAACGTAATGGATCCACCTACTACACATTGAAGATAAGAAAGGGTAAACGTAGAAAAACATTTTTGGAAAGTATTATTATTATTTTTAAATATGTTTAGGTATTATTTCAATTTTTGCTACCAAAATTACCAAATATAGCGGAAGCATTGTGATCGTTTTTTTATGTCTCCAGGAGACGCTGGCAACTCAGGGTAGGACAGTTTTTTGTGAACTGAGGAAATATATGAGACTGCGCGAATTGAGACACAGAGCAGTATTGCACAACATGAGGCCTGCCTAACTGCCTCGCTCGAACAAAACGAGTTTCGCCGTTTCTGTATTAGATCCACAAAAGTGGGGCAGACCTCGTGTAGCGTAGTACTGCACTGCCCTGTTCTGCGCCTCAATTACCGTGATCTCGTATATTTCTGCAGTTCACAAAAACTACCTTACCCTGTCCTGCATCGCCTGTGTCGGGCAGGCCTCGTGTGGCGTAGTACTGCACTACCCTGTTCTCTGCAGCAATTCGCACGATTATATTTCTGCAGTTCACAAAACTGCCTTGCACTGTCCTGCTTCGCCTGTGTTGGGCAGGCCTCGTATGGTACAGTACTGACCTAACCTGCTCTGCGTCTCAATTCTCGCGGTCTCGTAAATTTCTGTGGTTCACAAAAACTGTCCTGCCCTGCGTCTGAATGTACCCCTGGCCTAAAATTCTTGGATCCAAAACCACTTCAGACAACTGAGAACATTTTTGGTTTCTGTCCGTCTACAAAAAATTCACTTACGATTTTGATGGAATTTGAATTGATAGGTCATATATTTATCCCATTGTTAATCCCATATTAATTTTAACCTTCTGCGCCCATTGGCTTCTACTAAATGCGCAAACATCTTCGAATGTATTTTTATCAGATTATTAAAAAATTGAGATATTTTGTTGAAAATAGCCAATAATATATATATATTCCCTTATTAATTTTAACTGATTGAATAAAAATAAGTATGACCCCACTGGGAATCGAAACAAATCAAAATCTCATTTGGCCGATTGATATACATTCTATACAGAAGGAATAAAATAGATTGTCTATCCATGAAATTATACGAAGTTTTTTAATGAGAATAGCGGCAATCGACAGGTTAAAGATAATAAGAGGCAATAATGAAATGAGAAAAAAAAAAATACATAGAATTAAAAACAAGTACGTAGAATTAAAAACAAGTACGTATAGAATTAAAATGACAATTTTGAGTTAGTTAATGTTTATGAGAGTTTAATTTAAGATAACAATTAAATGTAAATTATTGGTAAAGAATAATTTTTTCTACAATATCATATGAAGTAGCATTTCTTTTCATTGCGTTCCTCATTTTACATTTATATTAAATGTATAAAGCAATTATGTTAAATATATGCTATATTTTATTCATGTATATTTCTCTGAGTTTTAATTGCAAAGAAAGAATTTTAAAAAGCGTGTTATCTGCTCATGTTGAGGAACAACGTGACGTCTGAAGGAATTTTATTTTAAAAGAACTATGCAAATGTATGAAGAATTTCAATAATTTATAATTAAAAAAAACTGCATAGGCTTTTCGTCGATAGGTAAAGTTTTAGAAACGTTAACATTTTTTTTTTAACACATTGAACCCCGAAAGATGCTCCTCAACACTGTGTGCAAAACTTCGGGACTTTTTTAGATCTTCAGAACTTGGTACTGATTTAGATTGAACCTCTCCTATGTTTTTTTGGAATATAAATGACTGACTAAATAACTATTAAGACGAAGGAATGTTTAGTCCAATGTACTTTAGGACGAAGGGATATCACACTTCTGTTTCTATAAGAGGAGTAACAGTCTAAAGAAGAACATTTCATAATTCCATAAACCTTCTTTAGATTGCTACTCTCCTTTGTATTGTTTTTTTATAAGGGGAGTAAAAATCTAAAGAAATGCCCAGAACTCTTATTAATAATTATTAAACCATATATTTAGTAAAATTGTAGGCACTTATTTAGATTGTTACTCCCCTTATAAAAAAACAGAGGGAAGTAATAATCTAAGGAAGGAGTAAGTAATTGTCTTCTTTAGACTGTTACTCCCCTTTTAAAAACAGAAGTTTGATATTCCTTTGTCCAAAAGTACAGTGGACTAAGCATTTCTTTGTCTTAAAAGTTATTTTATTTAGTCAAAGTTGTTTATATTTAAAAAATCATAGTGGAGTATACATTTCCATATTATGACTTCTTAAAAATGTGTTGCCCAAACACAATTAAAATGTATACTATGATATTAAACTAATAGTTTATGATATTAAACTAATAGTAACTACATATTTTACTAAATATTTAAGGGTAACACAAGACCACCGATAATATAACATTATAATATAGTTGTAACTTCCAACGCTAGAGAGATAAGGCATGTTTCACACGAATGATCGCATCAAGCAGATGTGTATAGTGGTTGAAACCATTCTGTCCTGTGTAAAGTTCGAAATGTAAAAAAATAGACTGCCAATTGGTGTGGAACATAGCTTCCTCACATCCTATCACGCACTTTATTAATTTTATGCTTTACAAGCCATTATTGTCTAATTTATTTAATTGTTTACTCCGTTTTTTTAATATGTCAAAATTGTTTTGATTTTTTACAGGAATTAAAGTATCAATTAAGCATAAGTTAAGGAGTGCAGGTGGTTGAAATTAATCTGGTGCAATTTGCGGTCTACTTTCGACAAACCATCCAAATTTTATAAAAATCAGATGAGTACTTTTGAAGATATATGTGTAAATAAATGTATTTTTGTGCGCATGTTGAAGAGAAACAAATGGGTGCAGAAGGTTGAACCTTATATGGGTCCAACAATGGGTTGATTAAGACCTACCATACAAATTAAATTACAATCGGACGAGTAATTTTTTAGATATGGTTCGCAAAAATTGAGCGACAGACATATACGGAACCAAAAATGTTCCCTGATGTCTAAAACGGATTTCTGTCTTGGTATTTTTGAAATCGGAGACATAAAATATTTTCGTTCTTCAGAACGATCACAAAGAAAACATTTTAAGTGAATGCAGGGGAAATTGATAATAATATTAAAGCTTTTGGAATCAGATTGTCAGAATCAGATAGAATCAGGTAGTCTCAAAAAAAAATTGGTTTGCCTATGAAACTTTGGGCCAACATACCAATATTTTTAATTAATATTAATTAAACATAAATATATATATAGCCGGCAGCCGGCACACTTCTCAGAAAAAAAGCCACTTTTCTTAAAACCATATATAAGAAGTCTACATTTTTTTTAGAGAAGACATGCTTTATTAAATAATTTGTTGTGGACAAATGTATGGGGACCAAATTTATATAACTTTTTGTATGGGAAAAAATGCTGTAAACATTGTCCATAACAAATGTTTTTTAGTTTAAAATTATTTGTTATCATATAATATTTGTGGTGAACAAATGCTATAAACATTTGTATGCGAACAAAGAGATGGTTGGCCACAACAATATTAAAGAGAGGTGTTCCATTTTATTTTGTTGAAAAAAATGTTTAGGACTTAAGTCCTTACCGATTGTAGGCATGAATGTGTTATAAATATTTTTTTATATATAATATATAATACATTTAAAGAACATGGTTGTATTACAGAGTTTTATAAGCATTGTTATTATATATTTTAGTCACGTTCGAGTGATACATAATACATTCAGAATACATATATATAGGTGAAACGAATCGCATTCTTGACGGTCTTGGAATAAAAAAAAATGTAGCTCACGTCTGAATACTTCTGAGTTTTAAGTTATTCTGTAATCAGCTGACACTAACCTTTGTGGATATATTTAATAATGTGGTCTGGTTTTGTACATTTTCTCATTATTTCTAAAACAAAATTAATTTATTTTATATTTTATTTTTATTTATTTCTTGTTAAAAAACGTAAAAAAAAATGATTGAGGAAAATAGAATTAATTAAATGACGCTATGTACATTTGTAATGATCAAATTACCGTGGTATGTATCACTAAATCCTGTGGTTTAATGATAAGCGTTATCACCTAGAGATCAAAAGATTTCGGGTTCAATTCCAGGTGAATGAATAAAAATTTTAACTTAAGCAACAACAGTATATAGAGCATAGGCGCAGCAAACCTAAACTGTCTTTTATATAACTTTAAACATGGTCTATGCCCAAATATATTGTAAAAAGCATTATCAAACTCAACATGATGAAACTTTCAATGTGTTCCAGCAGTAGCTGGAGTCTAATCTAGTAAGATGAGTTACAATTTTACGTATTTCCAATGGAAAAATGGAAAAAGTAAACGTGTTAGTATTTTACTTCTGTTTAGGGTTAAGGTTAAAAACTTTCCATGTGGTACTAACGTCGTCTCGCTTAACGTGTTGTTGGTGGATGAGCAATGTACAATCCTTACTATGTTGTACTATTTCATCCCCTCACTTGCTTTATGGGTGTTGCTTTAAAAGGAATATTCGGCTTATTAAGGAGGATTCGGCCATTGCTGTGGTACAGTGAGTACAGTGTAGATCGCGTTCTGAGTTATATTAACTATTTATGAACTATTGGTGTTGTTTAACCTTAATTTTTGTAAAAACTCGTTTATTTTTTATTGGTCTTCAAATCTAGCGAGTTACTTTTTAAGCGCAGAACTTAGTTATATTTAATTCTCGTTTTTAAAACACCGGGTAAATAATCGTGGTGTGTTACATAAAATGTGATATCTTTTAATGAAAGTGTTTTTTCATCTATCTAACCAGGCTAATCTGAATGTAGAAGCTTAAAGTAAAATACATATTGCAGAAATACAATTAATTAAGATAATATAGTATTTATTAATTAATATATAAGCAGAAAAAATCTAACCTTTTCACTTATTCTTAACTTGAAATATCTCTTTTTGAGAAAGAACCTTCTGATCGGTAAAGACGTTCCGTGGCGTAAGCAGTAGGAGCGGCGAGTATTTTTTGATTAGCGCAAATATCTACCTTGACGGTTCGATACCCACAATAGTCACTGATCTTTTTAACAGCATACAGCTACTAGAACTCCAATGACTCATAGCCTACCTTAACCTTACCGTTCCATTGATAAGCGATAATAGAGTATTTGTAAACACAGGGCACAGTCTTTTGATATCTCTCTATATTTTGTGTGTTCGAGGATTTACTATATTAATATCTTATGCAAGACATAACAAAAGAAAAAAAATACTAATACAGTCGCTAAGCGTAAAAAAGAAAAGCTATCTCCAGAGAGCGGTGAGCAAGAAAACGACTCAAAGAGAATGGCAGAATCAAGGGGAATTTTAGAAAAAGCTGATTTGACAGCACTGCAAGAGCTCATTGCGAAAACGGTGGGAGGAATAATCGACCAAAAAATAAGTTCTTTAGCTACAAGAGAGGACGTCAATATGCTGGTCGGCAAGATAAATACATTGGAGGTTGAAAATATGTCTTTAAAAAATAAACTGGAAAGATTAGAAAACGAATGTAAGAATCACTTCAAAAAAAGAGAAATAGATGATAATAGATCACGACAAAATACCCTAATATTTACCGGTATTTCCCCAGCAGATAAAGGAGACTTAATAACTTTAATAAAGAACTTCATTAAAGACGTGCTACGCATAGAGAAAGAAGTCTTTGTGAACAGAGCTCATTTCATAGGAAATAAGAAAACATCCATTATAGCACACATCCCCTCTGACAGTGATGTTATATTAATCCTTAAAAATTCATACAAGCTGAAAGGTACGCAGATGTACATTCAAAGAGACTTTTCTCCAGCTTTCAGATACAGACGGGGTAAATTATTCACTGTGAAGAAGGAAATGATAAAAGTAAACAGTGAGGTGAGAGTAAAAATCATTCATGATTTTATGCTCGTAAACGGGGTAAAATTTGAATGGTCAGAGGAAAATTTGTTACTAAGCCGAGGTGAAGATGGGTTAGAGCTCTTCTCAGGTCCACGGGAGTGGACCTGAGAAGAGCAGTCGAGGAGTGGGGGAGAGTAGACGAGCAGCCGACGGGCACGGAGCAGAGGAAGGTACAAGGCGTTCATAACACTGCTGAAACTATATTCAGCAGGGAATCTTCTACTTCAGCACTATCAGAGAGCAGGAGGAGGCTAAAAGTACAGCAACAGTGACTAGAACAACCGGCCCACCAACAATACAGTTATCGGAACGTCAAGATAATATCGTATAATGTGTGTGGGTTAAAAAAAAAAAAAAATAATAATAAGCTGTATAATATCGATGAGTTTATCAGACTGATACAAGTAATAAACGATATATTTATACTGATAGAAACCTTTATAGAGGAGAGTGGATCAGCCGATGTAAGTAAATTTTTTCCCAACTATAACTTAATCTGGAAGTATAAATAAAAGATAATAATTCGGCAGAGTAAGTGGGGGTAAAAGAAATTTTATACTCATGTTAGTGTAATTTTTTTGTTAGGTATAAGCATGTGCATGTATTGTATATGTTAAAGAGCTTTATTTGTTAATAGGTATAAGCATGGATAGGTATTTAGATAGTAGAGCACGGGTATGAAGGTGAATCAACATAAAGTATACAAACAAGAAAAATATTAAAAAATATATGTTAAACTTAAGGTAGCTAAGACTGAATATAAATACAAAGAATATAAAACTAAGGTGGATGTATATGTATATTTCTTATTTATTTTATATTGTAAAAGAGTCGGTATAGAGATTGTTATCATTGTATAGTTGTTTTGTTTTTAAGCTAGCCATTTATTTAAGACATTTTTATTATTGTTAGTTTATTTTTATTTCATTAATTTGATTGTAGCTAGTATAACACTGTATTTAATCAAATGCATTAAATGAGTCAAATATCTTTTGTAGGCCAACTCCAACCCCGATGCTAAAAGCAGTGGGTTTACACAGGCATTCTGGATTAAGATAAATATGTATGTTCTGTTTAGTAATTTTATAATAAATGCTTTTTCTTCTTCTTCTTCTAAAAGGAATATGGCAGATGATAAAATATGTATGAGTTGATATAGTTATCATGCACTTAAAACCCTAAATGTTTATTATTTGCTCGACGAAGCTACGAAGACAGTTCATCTTTGTAGCTTCGTCGAGCATATAATAAACATTTAGGGTTCAAGTGCACAGTTCGTAAAGGAAATCCATGAGAAGTTATCAATTTCTTCCTTCCTTAACTTAATAAAGTTAGTAGTATTGATTGAGATTTTATGGTATTTACTCATAGTGAAGGTTGATAAGAAAAGAAAACACTTTTACTTGTCCAATAATTTTATTGTCAAACCATAAATATATTTTGACTTACATACCGGTTTCGACTTATTCAGTCATCGTCAGTGTAATGATTCATATTACATTACACTGACGATGACTGAATAAGTCGAAACCGGTATGTAAGTCAAAATATATTTATGGTTTGACAATAAAATTATTGGACAAGTAAAAGTGTTTTCTTTTCTTATCAACCTTCACTTAACTTAATAGGCTTTTGACTGATGAAATGATAGAATATACTATAGTAAGTCGAAGAAGCAAACTCCTTAGGATGTTATGTGCTAAAGAGCATGTTTCATGTTTATTCATTTGACATGCTTGCTAAGGCTGGCACCGAATTAAAATGATGCCTTAGCCCTAAACTAAGAGGATCATCTCCGGCCTTAAATTTTAATAGTTCAGATGGGCTAATTGCTGCCAAAAAAAAGTAATAGCAAAACTGGTCAATAACTAAAATATTATACTGAAAGCCCAGTATTAAAATTATGTAGACGCTAACCATTTTACCTTTGATTCAATCAATTAGTATCTACTGAGTCAAAATATTCAGTAGATCGGGCGCGGCTTTTTCTTGTTCTCCTCGGTTTAGAAAGGTTTGCCCGTTAACTGATTGTTATAAAAGTATAATATTTTGAAGGTGTAAAAAAAAATGTCGGTGACAATACTTTATTTATTCAGTCGTAAATTTTGCAGTAGTTGAAGGTCGCAGATGAAAAATAAACCACTAATAAATAAATAAACACTACATGAAGTTCCTTAATCTAAATTTGTTTTGACAAGTACCTAATTATGCCATAAATACCTATGGGAATGATTATTCTTCGTCTAATATATTGACAGAAATGACCTTCAAACTGATGAGAAAGTATCTGTCTTATTCCATAACCCTTAGTTATGGAATAAGTTTACATTAACCTGAGTTAATTACTTGTTAAGTTTTACAAGTATCTGTAATATACTTGATTTGACAGGTAAAGCTCTATGATTTTACTAACTTATTATTTAATTGTTACTATTCCTTTTTTTAAGTTAAATTATTTGTTGTTGAACTTGAAAAGGTCGAGGCTATAAAGCAGCTTTTATTAAAGGTGGTGCAGTTAAGGAAGACAAATAAGAGATCATTGCTGCGTATCAGAAGGGCGTTGTCTTCCTTAAGAATGCAACGGGTATAGCGATTAATATCCTTGTCTTGACCATAATTCACATATCTACACGTTATTTTTAATGATTATACATACACGGTACTTAGCCTGCCATTGTAAGCCTTTTAGTAATAAAGTAACTTTGTTTTAAAATAAAAATCAATTTTAAAAGTTTTAGTTTACAATAAAAAGCAATTAGTGTGAATTGAAGGAATCAATAACTCAATATTTAATCGAAAAGTGAAGTATAGGTAAATCTTGACCTAAACCTTGATATAAGCATAACCTTTCACAGACTCGTAAATATGAATATATAGAACAAAATCAAGAATTCTTTGAAGCAGTTTATAAATAATGAGGCCGGGCTCACATTGTAATGCAGGCGAAGCAGGGAATGGAAGCAGTTTTTTCAACAACAAAATATAATACGACCGCGCATATTCAGACGCCAAATCCACCAGCAGTAGGAAAAAACTGGGCTGCTCTGCCCTGCGTCGCCTGCCTCAATCGCCCGGGTTTAACGATTTAAATTTGAATTGATTTAGAATAAAATTTTGTTAACTTCCAAAACCGTTCTTCATAAAATAAAAAATACACAGACTATATTTATTCTCACACGAGTAACGCCCGAACACACAGTACATAATACAATGCCATCTCTCTGTCTTATCTCTCATAATATTCAGAGTCAATCAGCAATGTGTTATGCGGGTTTTGATGTTGATACAATTTTTAACCTAATTTAAAACAAAAAATGCACTGTCGGTGTAACACACATCATCTTAGTGACAGGAAGTAATGGGTAAGTCACACATCCTAATTTTTTTGTAGTTCTTTGGAAGGTTTTTCATTTCATATATCTTAAATACTACCTGTTGGAAAAATTGAGGAACTAAAGTACTTTGTTAAAAAGTTATTACTAGCCAATATTACTATCATTAAATTAAATCTTATGAGGAATTAGTGTTTGAAAATACTGGATTTGTAAAACAATTCTCTCTCTCAATAAACAGCTATGTTTTCCGGTGAAATCCATGTCACGAAGGGGTTGAAGTCCGACGTTTCACTTCCATTACTAGAAGCTTCGTCAGGGGGTGGAGCATCGAGCATCGTGATGTTTTTCATTGATTTCACAATCTCATCATCAGTGCAGTTGTGACAATTTTTTATAATCTTAAATCTCTTCCAAATCTAGATCTTTTATCTTCGATGAGACAAATGTGCCTGAAATGTTGTGACCATTCCAGTGAGAGTTGCTCATTGAGAACTCCTGTAATGAGTTTAAATGCCCTATTGAAATTAACTAGAGCAGTGACTCAACTGCGCAGCAGCCGCGCGCGTCTGAGGCGTTGTATGAAAACACCCCTCAAAGGGATCTTCTCTGGAAGATTTACATTTATCAGGCTCCGTTCCATGGAGCATACGCAATGGAATTATCAGTCCCCCCTAAGGTAAATATCTTTAAAATAGAAAAAGTTTGCTATTTGTAATGAAGGAGAAACTTTCTGATTCTTGCAAAATCTCAGAAGCAGTTTGTCAATGTAGTAGTTTAAACAGATTCGAATCAATCAGATTCGTCTTTCTTTAATTCTATTTACTTGATTAGGATTATAGCACTTGCCCTTTTGAGTTTTCTAGATTCTAGATCACTGCTGATCTAGTCTTCTTTACGTTTCTTCAGTTCAAATCCAAACAACTAATAACTAGTTCATATAGTAAGCTATTAGAAGCTATTTACCTCTTATCTAGTGACTATACAGTATGTCCTCAGTTCAAGTTGCCTATAGGTGTAAATGACAAAAATTTTATTTCTTGAGAAAAAGTTACTCTTTATAATAATTTTTGCTTGTTTTGAAATGAAGAATTATCATATTAAAAATTTCGTATTATGTAAACTGCACCCAAAAATTACTTTTAAAAAATTTACAACTATACTGTATGTATATATTGCATGTATGTATTGAAGTATACTTTAATCAAATTTTTATTCTTCGTCCTATTCAGCAAAGTACAATTTGGATTCAAACTAGGTTATATAACTCAAATTTTTTTGGCTAAAAAGGAGTTACTTCTTAATAGAATAAGTTTGTAGGGAACTATGTTATTCTGAACGAATTTTTTTGTAAACTTTCTTACGAATGAAATTCTTTGACAAACAACCGTGCTTTCTTCAAAAACAGTGAGGAGTAACAAAGAATTTAAATCTCATATGTACCTTCAAAATTTATTTTCCTCTTTATTCTACTTGAGTTCCAAATCTAATTCAAATGATTGAGGTAAAGGAACTACATGTGTTTTATATTCTTGTTAAGTATATTTCTGTCAACTCTAGCCTCAAACTTTTCTTTGTACTTAACGATAATTTTACTTCTTTCTTAACCCGAGCGAGTCTTCAAAGCATCAAAGTAATTTTCTACTTCTTCCCAAATTTTGTTTTCTACTTGTAACTAAAAGAGAAAGTTAGAATAAATTAATGTGCAAGTTTGATCCGTTGAATTATAATCAATTTTCTAAATTATAAATTTGCTTTAGAACTAAACGGAGATGCTTAAATAATAATTAGTTTGTCGTTGTCATACCCTTTGTTTTAAAATCTCCCCGCATATCTTAACTGATATTAAGGCACAATGCTCTCGGGGGAAAAGAGCTTTAGATTTTCAAAACAAATTATGGATTCGTCTAAAGAGTGCGGGAACTATTCCTCTACCCCTCCTCTTCACGAGACAAAAGGCACGACGGGAAAACTAAATTATCTCCCAGTCGAGTTTGTACAATCAAGTTTTCCTAAAGTACAAAGGCAAAGCTTCCTACTCTTGCTTTACTCAAGCTAGTAGATCTACCCGCTGTGAATCCTAATAGAATTAAAATAAACTCTCTCGGGAGGAAACTGTTCGGACCTCTGACAAAAGTTGGACGAGAAAATCTAATAATATACTTTCCCAATTGTATCGAATTTTATCTCTTATTATATCCGACAAATAATTATAATTGATTAGCCTAATTATATCAGTTAGTGGGTGACAAATGTCATCTTGATGAAGGGCCAAAATACTAATAGAATTTATAATGTAATAAGCTTTACTTATATAAGTTGAATTTATCAATTTTGGCAAAATGTTTAAAATTAAATGATCAAATAAGAACATTATTTGGCTTATATATGAAATGGTTTGCCAAATTATTTAAAATTAAATGTTAAATAAGAAAATGCTTTGGGTTATTTATATTTGATTAAAATTCTGATTATCATAGACGAAGAAATAATTCATTTAAGTTTTTTCTCGAGTAACCTGACAGTAATTTGTGATATAATAAAAGTATAAGTAGTATTCAAAGGAATTTCAATGGAATTCATTCTATTGAAATTCCTTACCTACTCCTAGGTAATAATATATGTGCAATCTTAGTAATTGAAACAATTTTTCTATACTATGTGGATGCCTCCTTTATAGAAGTTAACACTGAGGTGATCAAATAGTAGAACTAAAAAAATAATAATTAGGGTCTTTTTTGTCCCCCCCCCCCCCCCCCCTCCCACAGGTTTGGTTAATCACCTTATTAATTATAGATATTTTTATATTGATACTTTTTTGTCCAAAATTATGATAGGTTGTTATCTGATTAGAGTTTTAAGGAAAAATCAATCAGTCTACCAGGTATTAGGGTACTTCTTTAAATTGTTACTCCCCTATGTTTTTTTAAGAATATAAATGACTGACTAAATAACTATATTACGACAAAGGGAGTGGGGGGGGGGATAACAAAAGAGACACAATAATTTTACTGGTTAACTGGTTTTCTTAAGTTTTACTTAAAAGTACGGTTCAACAGACTAAATGTTCGGAAACACTAACCAGGTCGACCGAGAAGTAACCGGTGTGTCCGGAAACACCAACCTAAACAACCGACCGCGTTCCTAAACCTCCGGTCGTTTTAGCGGTCGACCGCTACTCGACCGCGGCTCGGTTGCGACCGCTTCGACCAAAATCGAAATACGGTTAGTTCGGTTAGTAACCATAATGTTACCTTTCTTGGCGAAATGTCATTGTTCTTTTGTAAACATTTGATAACATTTTATAAACATTGAATACATTGTCTTCTTTTTTTGCTAATCTTTAAAATTCTTTTTTATATTTAGTTTTTGTGAAACATGGACCTTTTTCGGTACTCTTTTACTTTGTTATTCACCTTTTTTATTTTAAAATTGAAATGAATTTGGTGGGTAATTTTGTGACTAATAATAACAATATATCAAAACTGAAAGATGAAAAGTGTGATATTCCTTTGTACCATAGTTCATTATAGACCTACCTTTGTCCTAATAGTTAGTTACTTTGTTACCAATCCTAGTTTTCAACATTTTATGGATACTGAAATAGTTGTTATTTTAGGCAATCTAAAATAGAACCCCTGCCTGAGTTGAAGGAGACTGTGCGGTCGAGGATCGCTTGGTGGCATACTTTTGCTTGATTCATTCATGAGAGATTATATTATACATTTGTTAAACTATCCGTTTGCATATTTTATACATTTAAGAGATTATAAATGTATCATTTGTACACAGAAGAGTTGATATTATCGATGTAAACAGTGAAGTTCAAGGTTTCACGATGAAGATGCTGCTGAACGTCGTGTAATCAGAGTTTTTAGTAGAAAAGGAAAGGGATGATACGATACCTATATACAGATTTAACCTAAAGGGGTCCCGCTGTAATAGTTTATTCACTTGAGGAATCGTCACAGCATCACTTCTATCTCACACCAAACAAAAACCAATTTATATTTGTAACCTCTCTTTGTTTATAACCTTTTCGGTCGACCGCTGCCCGTTCGGAAACAAAAATGATTTCATGCCGCCATGACACTAACCACAAACCGCCGCGCCGGTTGACCGAGAGGTTGACCGGTTAGTGTTTCCGAACGCACCCTAAACCATAGACACCTATAGCTAAAAATAACTGCATAAGAAAGGGGTTACATATAATTCCGTTAAAATTCCAAGATTAAAGCTATCATTATATTTAGATGTTGAAGAGTCTATGGAAGTCATCTTAAAGGATTAAACTAAATTGTCTCTCCAAGGTAAAGATGATGAAAGTAATGAATTACGTGAAGAGAAAATATATTTTAATCTCTCTTCATTATATTGTACAATATATTACATATAATAGTTTCATTCATAGATTTTTGTTTTAATCAAAGGTACATCTTAGACTTAAAAGTTATTTAATACTTTTATCATCCACGATGAGTAAGCTAAGTAAGTTGAAAGGGAGGGGGAAAAAAGAGGATTATAAGAATATTGGATCGTCAGAGTGTCCTGAAATCTAATAAATAATACCGGATAAGGACGCAAGAGGGAGTAAGGGTGGGACAAATTAGATTGGGAAATAGCTCCTACGGACCAAGTGAAAAATCGAGATATCCTTAGAAGGTGGAAGGCTTTTTTGCCTTCATAAGGTAAAATACTTTTTGCCGCTCACAAATCTGTGAAGAAAAATAAATGTTAGAGGTTATTTTTATACCTCTCTTCTTTTTATATCTATAAGAAACAGATGTGGAAATATTATCTGCAATTTATATTTCATATCTACGTCTCTTTCTTTCTGTAAGTTTTTTAAAAATGAAAATCATAAATTTGATTACTCTACCTTTATTTTCTTCTTTACTTTTCGATTGTATTATTAAATAAAAACAAAATAATCAAGTATAATGTACACGTTCAAAATACGTGTGTTCGTAAAAATAAAATAGATTTATGTGAGGGAGGGAGCAATGCGGAAGGTTAATTAATAAGATACTGTCAGTGGGCTAACTTTGGTAATCCATGTTTCATCAAAATCGGACAAGTAGTTTTCAAAATACGAGCGTTCGTTAACATTTTGACGGGCCATTTCTAGACCTGGTTACATTTTTTTTTTTTTCAAATCACGATTCAATACTATGAATAAAGTATTGCTTATTATACTAATACTTTGTTTGGTTTAACAAAGTAGGTTTCATTATTGAAATATCCTTTTAGTTTCTTTTTAAATTACCGAAGTTAATGGAAGCATTGTGGAAATATGTTGGTTGAACTAAAATTTCAGAATATCGAGTCTTTCTTTCCTAATCAAGGTGACTTTGACGTCATCCATACGAGAATAAAATCATTGTTACACCCAAAATACAAATAATTCTTGACTCAACCTTTTATATTATATTTTATGAAGGAGTTATTAGATGTATTGACCTCAGTCTGAAGAAAAATGAATGCCAAGTTCCAAAATTCCTCAACATATATTTGTTTAAAGACACCAAGGAACATTTTTTGGTCCCGTGACACTCTTACTTACTTACTTACTCATGGCGCTACAGGCCGGGGTGACCCTTGGCCTCTCAAATTAATGCCTTCCATCTATCTCTGTCTTGTGCCAACTGTCTCCAACCTTGAGCTCCTAGGATACTCAAATCCTTTTCCACCTCGTCTTTCCATCTACTTCTTGGTCTGCCAATCCTTCTTTTTCCGACTACGTTTTCCTTCCATATCCTTTTCACAGCTCTTCCGTCATCCATTCTTTCGACATGCCCAGCCCATCTGATCCTTCCTGCCTTCACAAATCTCACTAAATATCTTGGTGCTCCAAAATCTCTTGTATCTCCCAGTTCCTTCTGATTCACCAGGTATTGTCCTCAAACACAGGACCATAAATTCTTCTTATTACTCTTCTCTCGAAGACTCTAAGTTTGTTACAATCTCTGGATGATAGAGTCCAGGTCTCTGATCCATAGCATACAACTGGCCTAACAAGCGTTTTGTACAGCCTTATTTTAGTAACTCGATAAAAGTCTTGATTTAAATAGTTTTATGTTGGCAAAGTATGCTCTATTCCCCATCATGATTCTGTTGTTAATCTCATTAGTAGTCTTGTTTTCTATGTTTATCTCTCTATTTTATTCAGGTTATCATACTGACTAGAACCATTATAATATAAACATTTATTTTTGTGTATTTCAGCAATGTTTATTAGATCTGGCTATAAATTAGTTTGTCTTCTTATTATTTTAGATATATACATCTGTACAAATTTTAAATATAGTTTATTTTGTAAAATGTACTCAACGAACCGTACTAACAAGAAGTGTGGAGGGAACTTCAAACTTCTAACATCAGAGTCGGTGGAAAGGTGTACTAGACAAATTGTGTTTTAGGGATGATTGATGAAATTCTTTATTTTTAATCTCTTTAGCTTTCAAATTTACCGTCACTCAATTTAACAATAAATTTCTTCTAGAACCCTATTCAATTTTCTACCCTTCTTTATTCTTAAAAAAAAATAAAGCAATTATCATTTAAGAAGAGACTTTCCAGACCAGCTTTCTGGTAGTTTAACTTAGTCTGAATTCATTTGAAGATTCATTGGAATGCAAGACAACGCTTCCCTGTTAGTTTTTCGTTAGTCCGTTGTGTCCCGCCACCTCCGTGACTTGTTTCCTCAAAATGAAAATTAAGGCTTTTATCTCCTAAAAAGCTTTTTTTTATTACATCTCTTGATCTTTGTGGAGAGAAAAGAAAATGTCTTGCTGTCAGCTTTATCTATTTCGTTTTGTTATATATCTTAAATCTGTTTTGATAACATTTTTACAGGTAATATGTCAAGTTTGATACGAACATTATGATATAACTTTCTTAGTTTTAATGGAGATTTGAGGGGATAAGAAAATCTATGAAAGCATTCTCCCTCTTACTAAAATATCAAGTTAGGAGTTAAGTTTCAACTCCTAACTGTTGGCATTAGATAGTAGATTTGCTCGTTTTCCGTAAAAGTGAATGTAAATTTTAATACAAATTTGCTAGTGAAAAAAAGTGAAACTTGGTCATTTTAGAATTTTCCCACTACGTCGGTTATTGGCAAAAAGCTATAAGTTTGCCTAATTTCCATGTCAATGAGAGAGTGAGTAAATCAGCCATGTGGCTTTATAGTATGTTCCACTCTTATGATCACGTCGATATTCAGATTAAGTAACAGTTCATTTCATCCTGTAATAACCTAATATGTATGTGTGCTTGACCTGGACTAAATAGGCAAAGGAGGCAAGTGCCCAAGAGACTGCCTTCTAGAGCCCCTACGTAACAACGGCTTTTTACCTTTTTATATACATAGTAAATGATGGCTTGACATAGATGGCGCGAAAATTCGATTTTAAAGGATTTACATGTTTTCAAGTCCAAAAAAGTGGTATTTAAAAAAAGGAATACAGGATCAGCAAAATCATACCCTTAGAAGAAATAGAGAAAAATTAAAGCTACAAATTTGGGGGGATACCCCCCAAAAAACTCTGATAAAAGTAAAAAAATTATTTCTCGAAAACGGTTCCGAGGATTTTTATTAAAAAAAAAAAATCTAAAACGTAGTCCATTTAAATTTGAAAAGACTGACAATCTATTCGCGCTGGATTGTAGGCGTCAGTTGGCCCTTTATGGTTTAACCTTTAAAAAAGGAGAGCCTAAAAGCGGATATTAGAAAATAATTTGTAAGAGGGCCCTAGGCCCTAATATTTCTAGTGCTAACGGCCCTACAGGGGCCTACAGGGTATTGGTAGTCAATTTGGGCCTATAATAAGTTTTAATAAGTTAACAACTTTTTTTGTTGAAGCAGTACCTACTTGGTCTTTCAATGTCTAACATCCAAATTAGGTTGAAAAAGTACTAAGAACATTACTTTTAGGGACGAGCTGCCTAAGCAAAAAACCAAAAATATTCATTAATCAGGTAAGTCCATCATAAAGAAGATTCATAAAGCAGCCAGGCCCAATTTTCTCTCTTTCCAATTTTTTTTTATAGGAGTGCTCCAATATTGCAAATTTATCATTCAAACATTTTATGCATTCAATAAAATATAATTATATTAAATAAATATTTTATTTTTTTCACTCTTTAAATATTAATATTGATTTGTAAGTATCATTTAAAAAAAGGGTTTTTATATTTCAGTGTGCATTGACGTCATTATTTAAAATACTTAGGCAATATTTATTAATTTGTTTAATCCTTTTTTTCTCTCATTGATAATTTTAAATAATTTTCTCTTGTCTGTGAGGTAGAATTATTATTTTTCATTTTAATAAAATGCAGTCAATTAAATACGTTACAAAAAAATAAACTTTTTTCATTATATTTGAGTTTAGAGACCGGTAAATTATATTTTATTGTTTTAAGCTTAATCTCTTGTCCGTATTTTTTAAAAACTTTTTTCTTTTTTTTCTTTTCTTCTTTTTTATTAAAAATAATTATTATTATAACAATAATGTCTTTCTAAATTAAACATGCAATTAAAGCATTGTTCTTCTCTATAGACTTCATTTTCTTTTTTCTTTATTTTATTTATTCTATTGTGTTAGTATTTTTATTTATTTTATCTTTCTTGATTTCTTTATTATTATAGTTCCGTTGTCAAAAACTATCTTTTGTTTTTAGTCTTTTTCATGCCTCAATTTACTCGAAAGGCAGTTTTGCAATAATGAAGTAAAATTCTTTAGATTCCTTAAACCTTTTATCTTCTGAGCTTAACGAAGGTAACGGAGCATAAGATTTCTCATTTTCTTTTTATTTTTAAAGTGTCAATTTGTGGTAAAAAAATCATTCAAAATATTAGTTTAAAGGTGATATTTCATTCCTATTTTGGGACATCTTCATACCAATTAAAAAGTCTACAGTTGTATAAAATCACATTATACGAGTAACAAATAATCATGAGTAGTGCCTAGCCGACACCTCTCTCTCTCTCTCTCTCTCTCTCTCTCTCTCTCTCTCTCTCTCTCTCTCTCTCTCTCTCTCTCTCTCTCTCTCTCTCTCTCTCTCTCTCTCTCTCTCTCTCTCTCCCTCCCTCCCTCCCTCCCTCCCTACCGCTATGTCTCTGGCTCTCTCTCCCTCTCTTTCCAAATTCTTCAACCAAAATGGGCATCAAGAAGCATTTATGGTTTCTTTTCAAAATAGACTGCCAAGTGGTGTGGCACATAGCTTCCTCGCATCCTATCACGTACTTTATTGATTTTATGCTTTTACAAACTATTATTGTCTAATTTGTTTAATTGTTTCCCCGCTTTTTTAATCTGTCAAAATTGTTTTGATTTATTACATGAATTAAAGCATCAATTTAGCAAAAGTTAAAAAGCGCAGATGATTCCAATTAATCTGTAGCTATCTGCGAGTTACTTTCGATAAACTGTAAAAGTTTCATGCAAGTCAGATAAGTACTTTTGAAGCTATTGATGTAAATAAATTTATGTTTGTGCGAATTTGGAAGAGAAACAAATGAGCGTATAAGGTTGAAAATTATATGGGACCAACAATGAGCTAGTTATGAACTACCATACCAATTTTATTAAAATCAGACGTGTAGTTTTTAAGATATGTTGGTTTGCAAAAATTGAGCGACAGACCGACAGACAGACACGGAACCAAAAATTTTCTCTGATGTCTGAAACGGATTTCTGTCTTGGAATTTTTGAAATCGGAGACCTAAAATATTTTTGTTCTTCAGAACGACCACATAGCTTCCGTTACCTTCGGTAAGCTCGGAAGCTAAATAGTTTTTAAGGTGTGGTGATTTACAAAAATGTTGGAGCGACAGTCAGAAACGTGACTTATAATATTTCCTGATGTCTAAATCACGTTTCTGTCTATAAATGTTTTAATTACGAGAACGAAATTAATCAGATTGATTTACGGCAATCTTGCATTTTATCACTTCCGAGCTTACCGAAGGTAACGGAAGCTATGTGATCAAATTTTTATGTCTCCGATTTCAAAAATTCCAAGACAGAAATCAGTTTTAACATCAGGGAGCATTTTTGGTTCCGTGTATGTCTGTCGCTTAATTTTTGCGAACCAACATATCTTAAAAACTACTCGTCCGATTTTAATAAAATTTGTATGGTAGGTCATAATTAGCCCATTTTCGGTCCCATTTAAGTTTTAACCTTCTGCACCTATTTATTTCTCTTCAACATGGGCGCAAACATACATTTATTTACACCTATATGTTCAAATGTACTCATCTGATTTTTATGAAATTTGAATGGTTTGTCGAAAGTAGACCTAAAGTTGCACCAGATTAATTTCAACGTTTGCGCTCTTTAACTTCTGCTTAATTAATACTTTAATTCATCTAATGAAATCAATACAATTTTGACATATTAAAGAAAACGGGAAACTAAAATATACAATTTAAAAGATACAATTTTGACATACTAAAAAAAAACGGGGGAAACTATTAAATGAATATGACAATAATGTTTTGTAAAAGCATAAAATCAATAAATTACGTGATAGGAGATGCGAGGAAGCTATGTGCCACACTAATAACAGTCTATATTTTTTACTCCATTTTAAATTTATTGAGCTACACAACGAAGAAATTACCCCGTCCGTTGAACTTGAAATTATTTATTGGATGTCGTAAATATGACTGAACTAAAAATTACATTTTCGTTTCAATAATAAATTTAAAAGTAATATAATTTAGGTTTGACGCAGAAAAAAAAAAAATCAGAAAGATCCCACTGCTTCTGTTTCTTTCGGTAAGCTCGGAAGAAACAGAAGTATTAATAAGCTTATTAACTAAATATTAAATTAGTAAAGCTAAAGAATAACATTCGTTCATTCATTTTGTAGAATATATTGCTATAAATATATATATTTATAATATATTGATATAAATATATATATATATATATTTAGAATATATTGTTTTAAATATATATATATATTTAGAATATATTGCTTTAAATATATCAATATATGCGTACATATATTATAATATATTTGTGTGAATATGTAAAAGCAATTCTTTCTTATCAAATATTTAAAAAAATATATATATTTTAAACTATAGTAATGTTTAACAGAATAATTTATACCTTAAATTACAGTATTTTTTGTTAGTTATACCTCAAAGTCAAATATAAGTATGTTTTGAACGTTTTAATTATTAAATAATGCTTCAATAATCGTCATTTTACATAATGTTTAGTTTTTTTGTGTGAGTGTAATCGGCTAGAAGCCATTTCTTAATTTATATCTACCTCTGTGCAAACGTATATATAATACTTTGAGGTAAATATTTATACATGTACCTCATCATGTTTTGTTTTATGTGAACTTTATGTAAATACATAACCAAGACACAACTTACTACATCTTATTTAGTTGAATATTTTATTAACATATATTTGGTATTTCTTTTTTTTTTACATTACCGTCAAAATAACTAATAGTCCACAGGCCACCATAAGAAGTGAGTCGCTGATTGATAAAGTTTTCTTACCTTATGGAATCGCTTATTTATGCCGTGTCCACCGATGAGTTGGGTATATGGCAACTGGGCGCTGGGCCATTTCTTTTTTGTTGACATGCCAAACTTGCCCTTCTGCGGGAACATTGAAAAGAGATAGATAAAGTTTTGATTTTCACAGGATCGTTTGGTTAAATTATTTAAAAAACTGTGGTAAAGGTGGCCACCGATAAGAGTGGGCCGTTTGGGGTGTCCACCGCCCCAAACATATCGCTCTGCGGGGACGTTGAAAAGAAAACGGCCCACTCACATCGGTGGTCACCTTTACCACTGTTTTTTAAATAATTTAATTAAACGATCCCGTGAAAATCAAAACTTTATCTATCTCTTTTCAATGTTCCCGCAGAAGGGCAAGTTTGGCATGTCAACAAAAAAGAAATGGCCCAGCGCCCAGTTGCCATATATCCAATTCATCGGTGGACAAGGCATAAATAAGCGATTCCATAAGGTAAGAAAACTTTATCAATCAGCGACTCACTTCTTATGGTGGCCAGTGGACTATAATTTATATTATAGATATATAAAAGAGCGTTTATGATTTACAAGTTTGCTGTGTACATAATTATGTATCGAGCTGCATAGTATTATGCATGAAATAATTTAGATATAATCTTAAACATTTATAAAGTATTTTATTTTATTTATTTTTTTTATTTAATGTTTTTATATTTTTTATATAAGCTCTTTATTTATATATATATATATATATATATATATATATATATATATATATATATATATATATAACAAATATAGTTAACTAGCTGGGTACCCGTGCTTCGCTACGGAGTGTTATTATAATTTGATAAGTTTATAAACAACCATAAAGAAACATATAAATTATTTTACTATGCAAGAATATCTAGATTCTATCACTCCCACCTATTTCTATACACCCTCCTCTTTGATAAGCTAATTATCAAATATAAGAGGGCAAATTTTTATCGACATCGAACTAAAACTGTAGATTTGTATAAAGAACATACACACACATACGTTGATTTTTATATATATAGCTATAAATTTCCATTTTACCCCCTCCAAAATAAAATTGTACATAACAACAATTACTTTTCTCTTAAAGTGCTTTTCAACGATATGCATCATATGAAGGGAATCCATTGCTTTGACATTTTTACACCGTACCCCTTTGTACCAAAATTTAAATTACGAAAATTCATGTAGACAGTGACCTCCTCTTGCTTTAAAAGAAAAGTGAGTAAATATTCATCAAATTGGGATAAAACTCATACAGACACTCTTCTTTTTTTATAAGATAACTACATATGACAAAACTGTACATAACAACAATTAATGTAATCTTAAAGAGCTTTTCAACGATATGCATCATAAAGGGTATTCATCCCTTTGAGCCCGTTTCATTACTTGTTCCCTGTGTACCAAAATTTAAATTTCGAAAATTCATGTAGATAGTGATTTCCCCTTCCTTTGAAGGTCAAGTGTGCATTTTTTGATCGAGATCGGACTAAAACTGTGGATTTTTATAAAGAACTACACACATACGTTGACTTTTAGATATAGTTTTCCATTTACCCCCCTAAATGCACATAAAAACAATTACTGTACTCTTAAAGAGCTTTTCAACAGTATGCACCATGAAGGGTTTTCAATACTTTGACCTCGTAACCCTTGTGTACCAACAATTAAATTTCGAAAATGCATTTAGACAGAGATCTTCCCCTTGCTTTGAAGGTCAAGTGTGCAAATTTTCATCGAGATCGAATTAAAACTGTTGATTTGTATAAAGAACATAAACACACACACACATACGTTGACTTTTATAGATATATATATAAATTTCCATCGTATCCCCCTCCTAAATGAAAATATGACAAAAACGTACTTAACAACAATTACTGTACTCTTAAAGAGCTTTTCAACGATATTCATCATAAAGGGTATCCATTATTTTGACATTTGTACCCCGTACCTCTGTGTACCAAAATTTTAATTTCGGAAAATCATGTAGGCAGTGACCTTCACCTTGTTTTGAAGAAAAAGAGTGGAAATATTCATCAAATAGGGATAAAACTGTAGATTTGTATAAAAGAGATTCTCTCATATAGATACTCTAAATGAAAATATTACAAAAGTGTACATAACAACAATTACTGTACTCTTAAAGAGCTTTTCAATGATATGCATCACGAAGGGTATTCATTACTTTGGCCCCGTATTCATTACTTGTACCCCGTACCACTGTGTACCAAAATTTAAATTTCGAAAATTCATGTAGACCTTGATTTTTTCCTTGCTTTGAAGGTCGAGTGTGCAAATTTTCATCGAGATCGGACTAAAACTGTAGATTTGTATAAAGAACATACACACACATACGTTGACTTTTATATATATAGATATAGATTACTGTAATATATAATAGCTATATTTTTTCATATTAAATCTTTTAAGTCTTAAAATGATCAAAGTTAAATTTTAAAATTAAACTAAAAAGAGTGGGTTTTAGGGTCTGTGTCTAGGTTTTAGGGTGTTTGTAGGTAAAACAGAGGACCATAATAATTTCCTTCGTTTGCCTGTCTGTCTGTTTGGAGGTCGTTAACGCACCTGTATTTACGAAAGTACAAGGAACAAAATTTGAAATGTTGCAGTTAAAACATTTGTTGTAGAGTTAAACACAGAAAAAAATTAGGGGATTCTCAAAAAATCATCCCTCATAAATAAGGGGTTAAGTTTAAGGCGTATATTGAGGCGCATGTGACTTAGGGTAGGCAGCACAATTTTGTTTTAACTGAAGAAATATACAGCGAGTTGAGACGCTATATCCACTATATCTTATATTTATGTGTGAAAAAAACTGTTCAACCCTGCACGGCGTCACCTGCGTTCAATATGCGCTATGCGCCTAGGGTTTTAGGGTTGAACATTTTTGTAAACGAAAATGCGTCATGTGGGGTGTAAAATGAAGGACGCCCTAAGTGCAAATATATATTTGGATTCATTTCTGTACCAGTTCATCTTTGCATCATGTGTGCTCAAAAATTGCGCACCCCTTCTCTATGTTTTCAACAAATCAACGATTTTTTTTTGTTAAAAAAATCACATTTATTCTTAAAAAAAAAGGAATTATTCATACGTCACATATTTTGTAAAAATAAGTCCCCCTCCCTCAAAAAAGGAAAAAAATAGGTAAAACAAGCATTTATTGGATCGCCATCTTGAAACAGCTGGTCCGAATATCCTGGTTTTGTTAAATTGCCAGACCCTTTGAGTACTGAAAGCATACACTTGCCATCTTAATTTCAATTGGGAAAAACATGTTCGATCACCCAGTTCCCAAATGTTGTGAACTGTTACAACAAATGCGCTAATAATGCACATGTGTAGTTGTTAGTGGAAGAATTGCTTACTCGGTGATTAAGAGAAACCGCTGATAAAGAAGAAAACGCTGATAGAAAAAGAGCATAGCTTGTTAGAAATGTGATATTTTCACAAGACATTTCTGCGCTTGGGTACCTCTAAATACATTAATGCAGAGATTGCAAGCATATTATATTTGCTAGATAAATAAAAATCAAATTGAAACAGAAACGCCCTTATATACTTCAAAATGTCATCCAATTTAACATAATAAATGTATTATTTATAAATATTTTAATTGTGATAAAATGCTTGTCATTAAAAATAAATTAAATATTTAACAGAAAATGGAAAAAAAGAACTTCAAAGAAAATTCGTTAATGTCATTAGCTGTGTCATTTTTATAACTTGAGACTTTTTTTATTTAAATTTATATATTTTTAATTATTTCTTTTTTGCATTTTTAACGAGAACAAAAAGGGTTTTTAAATTATTCTTTTTGATAATACATTTTTGTTAAATAAATAATAATATTGTTTAAAGGGATAAATATTGAGTCATGGTGTGATGCTGATTTTTAATTGTTAAAAAATATAATTGTTAAATTTCTTGTTAATAGAATATAATGATTTTTTTTCACTATTGTAAGTTGCTAGTTTTATACGATATAATTTTTGTCTTATTAAATAGAATATTCATAAATTTGGCACTTCTTTAAATTGTTACTCCCCTTATTGAAATAACATAGGGGAGTAACAATCTAATGAAGGTGTATGGTATGTTCTTCTTAAGGCTGTTACTCTCCTTATAAAAACGGAAATGTGATATTCCTTTGTCCCAAAGTACATTAGACTAAACATTACTTTGTTCTAGTAGTTATTTAGTCAAATGAATGTATAAATAAATTATATCTATTTATATTCTAAAAAAAAACATAGGGGAGTAACAACCTAAAAAAGCACCAAATATTTTATGTAACGAAATATTAGCGAGTGAATTGCATCAGCCGAATTAATTATCTTGTCATGGTCATTGTCACCTCCAAAAGCAAACAAAAATATTTGAGCCCTAAAATTCCACTATTTGCAAACTAGTTTCAACTAAAAACACACATATTGTTGTGCTCGGAAAATAAATACAATAATTTCAATATTTTGTAAATAAATTATAATAGCAACGGACATTGAATTTTTAAGTGCCGATATAAATTAATCATTTCAGCGCAAATAGGGCCAGAAAGAGATCATGAACTCTTTTTTCAAATTTATTAAAGTACCTATTTGAATTTAAAAAATAAAATTATGCGTGTATAAAGATCGGTAATTATCTGCCAAATTGTCAGATACACATCATAATTATTACATCACTATATTCCTTAATTGTTTTAATCATTATTTTTACACCACTATATTCCTTTATTGCATATGTGATAGCATATACATAAGGGTCAAGTGAAAGTTAATTTCCTTATTTATGTTATTTCTTGACAATATCCCATCTTATTATTGCAATCTTTAGAAAAAATATATTTAAAATCGTTTTTTGGTGTGTAAACATACAATTTTAACTTGCAAAGGTCAAAGTAGTTATAATGGCTTTATATATATATATATATATATATATATATATATATATATATATATATATATATATATATATATATATATATATATATATATATATATATATTGAAAATTGCAATTTTGCACAAGATTTCATAAGAATCGAGAATTGCTAATGTATATTATAAATAATATATCAGGGCTTTTCTTTTATCTCTGTCTAATATAAATATATATATATATATATATATATATATATATATATATATATATATATATATATATATATATATATATATATATATACATATATTAATATATTATTAAAATTGGTCTAGCAAGTTGATTAGAATATATATTAACTCTATTTTATTTTTATTTAGAAAATAAAATGGTAAATGATATTTTTACATACATTTTATTTTGTTAATTATAATTTAAATCCTTTTTTTCTTAATGTATTTTATTACATTGCTTTATAATTTAATTAAAAGTAATTCGTGTTCATATATAAATTAATTTAAAGCTAAAAATATTCCTCATTTTAAAAGAAATTTATATTTAAATCCATTACTTACATTTTTATATAAAGAAAAAGATTTATTTTTTTATTATTACTACTTTAATTAAATACTACTTTATGGAGCAGAATCCAATATTGGCAACTCCAAGAAGTCCATTCGATCTCCGAGGTTTATTACAGGAAATTTTCAAAATAATTGGATTTTATAAATATTTAATAAAAATCTACTACCTTGGCAATTTTTTTTTATATTATGCAGGTATAAATACTAAAATAATAATATCACATAAAACGGAATTATCAGTTCGAATTCTTTCCTCTTGATTTTTAATTATTCTTTCGATTTATTTTTCATATATCTTATTTTTTTATTGGTGTCTTAATTAATATGATTTCACTTTCAAATACTATATTTTGTCTAATAAGTCGTTTTTTGTCTCCGATTTCAAAAATTACAAGACAGAATTACGTTTCAGACATCAGAGAGCATTTTTAGTCCTGTGTCTGTGTCACTAAATTTTTTGCGCACCGCAAAATACCTAAAAACTCCTTGTCCGATTTTTAATGAAATTCGGATGTTAGTTCATAATTAGCCCATTGTTAGTTTCAATCTATTTTTTTAATTTCCAAATTCAAAAATTGGGGATCAGTAACGACGAGGGGTTAGCGTATTGGGGATCAGTAACGACGAGGGGTTAGTGTATTGGGGATCAGGAACGACTTTGTAGTTAGCATATTGGGAAAACTCTCACCTGAAACCTAGGTTTTCTGTAAACCAGTTTCTGTGCATCTGTCAGCCTGCTTAGTAGATAGAGTACATACAAGAAGAAGGTTTTCTAAACCGGCTTTGCACCTTTTGAGGTCTTTGGACAGTTTGAACTTAATTTTAAAGTCCCTGGAAAGAAGTGATCACCAATAATCTTGGTGAAGGTTCAAATCCCATAGAGGTAAGACATGTTTCACATTGATGATCAAGATATCAAGTGGATGGGTAAAGTGGCCTAGTATTGGCTAGTAAGACTCTTTAGAACTTGAGAGTGCTGATAATAATACTACTGTTGGCATTTGCCGTTGTCTATTATATTTGTTATTGATTGCTTCCAGTTACAGTATCCCTTTAACATCTAAATTATACTTTGTTGTAATAAAGATGAAATTACTTTAACTAATGAAGTTATTTCTTTATTTAAAGCAATAATCTTCTTTGATGTTTTTCTTTAGACGCCTTCAGTAAATATATATATATATATATATATATATATATATATATATATATATATATATATATATATATATACTGTGAAAAAAAACAAGTTTATGGCTAAAGAAAGAAATGTCAGAGGCGTTTAACATTGCCTTTTGGTAAATTGGAACCAGTTCTAATCAAAAAGAAGAAAAAGAGAAAGCTTTTTTTCTCCATTTATTTTTTCCTTTGCGGCCATTTTTCTTCTAATGGTTCGGCCTGGATCCTTATTAAGCAAAGAATATAAAAAGAGGGAGTGAAAATAATAGAGGGAATTTCCTGTTCCCTTTGACAAATCTAAAGGACAAAATATTTATTCTCATTTTTTTCTCTACTTTTCTTTTTTGAAACGAATCAAAGTTCAGAGAAAACGAATTGGATTAAATGACCCTTGAGTGGAATGGGTTCTACAGTGAATATATATTTCTATTTTGCTTTTATTTAAAAAATAAATAATGCCGAACTTTTTGATTATGACTATTAAATATTACTATAAAACAAATATAAAATAAATGTAATTCAGTTGGTGGTCAATATTAACTCCTTAAAACACATTAAATCGCACCTCAACAAGCTACCAAGAGACACTAAGTTTACAGCCGTCATTCCAGAAGATAATAATATACTCTAAGACCGTCCTTACACAGAGTAAACCACTTCCTGGTGATCAGCCGCTTAAAACTATCACCGACCACGTGACTATTTCAATCAGAATGTAAAGTTTTAAAGTTAAAACTACTTTTGATAAAAAATATCGCTCTGATCAAAATGGGTTTTTAACCGTTTATCATCCCCCCCCCCCAGGAGGTTTTAAATAAAGTCCAAAGCAGTACCTCACATGCGGGTTCAAGGTAAAAACCCAGCTTAGTAAACCTTCTTATAGTATAGTTACTATGCTTCCGCGGGTTGACTCGTAATGAAAAGGTTGGTTTTCTGGTGAAATCCGCGTCTCGAAAGGTTTGAAATCTGACTTTTCGCTTCCAGTAGTGGAAGCGAAACGCAGTAGGGGAAGCATCTTCAGGGGTGTGATGCATCATGATGTTACCTCAAAGCAACAACAAGATACACTCACGACTGGAGAGAAGAACGCCGTATTTATACTGATTTTCTGAAACGTACCTGGATTTTCTGGGGGTTCCTTTAGTTAGGTTAATCCTTTGTTTGGGCGATGAGTTCAGTGGTGGAAATGATGGTCGGATTTCAAACCCTTCGTGACGCAGATTTCACCGGAAAACCAAGCTGTTTATTACTTCTTATAGTTCTGTATCTACCAAGGCTAAAGGACCATGGAAACTGAGTACCTTGCTTAGGGGAAGTAATCTTAGTTCTTCAGTTGGCAGAATGGTTAAGCCAAAGATTTCCTACATCAGGCGTGTTAATGCAGAACAGCTGCTGATTTGGTGAGAAGAGGTTTTATCCTTATCTCCACACAGCTTGCATACTGGGCTCATAGCTAAACCAAGCAGGTGTAGATGTTGATTAAGTTGATAATGTTCAGTGAGAATGCAGTGACCAATGAGATGACCAATCCCTTTGCTAGCCATTGGGTTCTTTCAACCTCTCACCGAGTTCAGATCGTGTTAAATAATTTCAGAATGTTTTGATCGAAGACAATTCAGCAACCATAGCGCAATAGCAACGAGTGCATTTATGTAGTTTGACTAAGATACTGCCAATAAGTTAGACATAGTATATTTTGTAAAATTGTGAATTTAATTTTCCTAACTACCTTCTCCTAAAGGATATAATATTTTACGTAACTCAAATACCTTTATTATAAAAGTAGGCTTACCTCAAAGCAGCATCTTTTGTCCTTTCATGATTCATGTCTCTAGATTAGGCATTCACAAGCATCCTTCCGCTTTCTAGCATATTTTGCAGATAATAAATATAACCTTTCTTCCCATAAATGTCTCTTTGGTTCACCTTTCCCAGCTGAAAAAGAGGAAAGTAAAATTCATTTATTCGCATTGTCAATAGTCAATATATAAAAGGAAAGTTGTAAATTCAGATCTCCAGTGACAACTACATTTGGTCATAATCATAATTTTTATTATATTTTATTTTAATTAAATTATTAAAACTAAATGCAATAGAAGTTATAACTTCCTAAATATGCAAGAATTCGCTTGAAATTTGGAGTTTGAATTGAGCCAAACAATTTAAGTGTGTTATTTCGTTTTCGTATAGCTGAAGGAGTGACTCGCAAACCCCGTGTTATCCAATAAATATACATAGTTATATATATATTATATATG
The DNA here is from genome assembly GCA_951217055.1 of Gerris lacustris. Classification (NCBI taxonomy): domain Eukaryota; kingdom Metazoa; phylum Arthropoda; class Insecta; order Hemiptera; family Gerridae; genus Gerris; species Gerris lacustris. Next base: position 24,812,832 of record OX578284.1, read on the forward strand.
TACTACTAATATATTGTTGTATATATACTACTTCGTCAGGCTTAGGGCTCCTAACTTTAGAGCCTGCGCTTGCGCAACAGAGTTAGTTCATTTCAGGGAACATTCAGGGAAGTTTTCAGGGAAACTGCGAAGGCCGGCATGTCAAACTTAACTAACTAATGCAGAATCATCTCTCCTATATTACCCTATATAATGTACGAGTAGTTATAATGTAAGTGATGTTGGCACTTGCTCCTAACCCAACACTGTCAACTTAAATATTTATCAGCTTATTCTCCTTGGCGGTGTGCCTGCAGTACTACTCACAGTTAAGTAGCAGTAGTAGTTGGGGTCATTCCTTGAAAGCTTAATCTGAATATTAAATATTTCTATTTTATTTGCTTTTTGATAATGGAAAAGATTTACAGCTATGATCATTGTGGCATCGAGAAGAGCCTTCAACAACTCTGTTAAAAGGCTTTCCTCACACCGCCAAGGAGAATAAGCTGATAAATATCTAAGTTGACAGTGTTGGGTCAGGAGCAAGTGCCAACATCACTTGGCGGGACAGAAAGTTGATTTCACAACTTTTTTGGACCACACACTTGGCGGGGTGTTTTTTTACCACGTAAGTGGTTTTTGGTCAGATTTCATGACTTTTTGTACGGTCCCTAAGGAAGGATTCTCTAAACTGTTTATTCCCACACATTAGAGTCAAATAAAAGTGAAGTTAAGAGCTGAACAAGGTCTATGGAGATTAGAGAACTACGAGACCTATGACATTGAAAGAACTTAACATTCTAATTGTAGGAGCATATAAAGATTATTAGCAGCATTTGGCCACCTAGATACACTAACATTGCTATCATTTGCGCATATCCAGCTGGATCCTGACCTTATATAAGTAACGAAGTGACCCCTTAATATTGTCTTAATTACACCTACCTTAATTATAAAGTATATATGTTAAAAGTAACTAATGGTATAATTACAATAATATATATTATTATTATATATATTTTTATATTATGTTGATTGGTTGTAGGGGGGGGGGGGAGTTAGGGGGGGGGGGTGCACTAGGGCTCTAGACGAATCCAAAAAGCCCTCATTTATTAAAATCGGTTTAGTAGATTAGGCTGTAGGTGCGTCAACGTTAAAGTGACTGTTCGCTAGCTCGGTTTCTCGCTCCGCGTTCAGCGTAGGGATGAGTTATCTAAAATTTTTTTGATCAAGGAATGCACTAGGGCCCTAGACGAATCCAAAAAGCCCTCATTTATTAAAATCGATTCATTAGTTTAGGCTGTAGGTGCGTCAACGTAAAATGAAGGAAGAATAAGAATAAGAATAAGAATAAGAATAAGAAGTCATCAAAACTACCATTTTCAAACCTATTTTTCTCTACTTCTACTTGACCGATTTCGACATTTTTTTTTTTTTTTTTTTTTCATCTACAGGACACGGCCTACAAAGATATTAAAAAATTATTTAGGTAGCTTGTACGTATTCCACGCTGCAGACCCTCACAAACCCTAGTTTGTCACCTACAGTATATATACACTGGCAGCTTTTGTGAAATTTTGACTTTTTGACTTGGCGGGGCGGAACGCTGCCGCGTTCCTAAATATGTTTAGGCAACCCACTCCTTAGTTGCTCATTTAGTTTAATAGTTTTTATATAATAAAAAAAAGTTCACGCAATTCGAATATTCGCTAATCGATTTTGATAAAACTTTCGGTTTAAGCGTTCAACAGAATTTATTATTGTTTAAGTAATAATCCTTGCTGTCAACAATTAACTCCTGTGAATTACATAAACATTAGGATTGTGAGAATCTTTACATTTAATAAATATTCATTCAGTGAAAATGTTTATGAATTTCTGCTGGAGTATTCAGAAATGCAATCATTTGTTAAAAAGGATTTCTAAGTTGCACCAGTCAATAATTTTACTTTAATGCACAGTTGTTCTTTATACGATTTCATTTTTTAAACATTTATGAAATATCGTTTTCTCATATAATGCATCGGAAATGTTTTCTCTTTAAACGGATTATCTCGATCTTCCATTTCTAAATCTATTTAACATTCTTCTCATGGGGTTTTTAGGTTTTTATCTATGTACTACGGGGAGGGGGATTTATAGTTATAACGACATGATCACGTTCAGAATTGAAGCACATCGAGAAAACTCCCTCCCTCTACCCGTTCTTTCATTTTTATTTTCACATTATCTAAAAAAAAAGAAGTTTCTTGAGTGATAAGCCTGAAGAGAATGTGATACGTGAAGGCGAACATGTAAGATTCCAATAAGGAACATTGTAGGTGGTGCTGAATTCCCTTTTTTTATAGACTTGACATGTAGGTGTAAGGTTCCTATATAAAATATATATTCATGAAATATATTCTTAGCAAGGCCTCCCTAGTATACATGAATCAAGAATATGGAGTAGGGAAGTTTTAAGTTACAACCTATACATATATATATATATATATATATATATATATATATATATATATATATATATATATATATATATATATATATATATATATATATATATATATATATATATATATATATATATATACATATATATATATATATATATATATATATATATATACATATATATATATATATATATATATATATATATATATATATATATATATATGCAAGCATTCGCCCCGCGCTTCGCGCGGGGTCATGCTTGCAATCAGTGGCTATATTATTACTATTTTATATCTATTACTATCATATTGGTTAATTGAGTAGGCCATTTCATCGAATTTAATACTTTATACTACATTATTTGTTTAGCTTAATATAGATAATGAAAATGGCTTAAATATTAAAATAGAATAAATTAATTGAAAATGGGTCCTCCCACAATATCGCAGGACTTTTTCCAAAATGATTATAAAATAAGGAAAAAATTTAACTCCGCCTCCCTTAATGGGAATTTCCTCGCCAACCGGAGGAAACATATAGCTAGGCCACACCCAAAAATATAATATAATTACACAAAATACTTTAACTATGTAGTAATGGATAGTACAGAATGTTGCGTGTTTAAGCAATTCCTTCTTTAACCCTCTCACATGGTACCAAAACTTGAATGAAGAAGCTACTTCTTACTATGACGTAAAATTGGCCGGCGCTAAAAACATTTTTCTGAGATCCACACCAATAAAAGATAATGTTTGACCCTGGGATTTATTTCTAATGAACTCTGATAATATATAACAAAGATGGGTTTTTAACTTGAAAAAAATATTTAGATACATATTAGAGATATACCTTAAAATATTGGAGATATTGCTGGCTATTAAAAAGTACTTCAGGAGGATACACGAAATCAATAAGGTCATTTAAATCTGTTACATATGCAATTCCATTAAGAGGTATTAATACGTCACTTCGTATAAAATTTCTTCCTCTTTCTTAAGATTGAGCAACCATCTTTAATTTTCAATCAGTGGCTGCATTATTACTATATTATACCTATTACTATCATATTGGTTAATTGAGTAGGCCATTTCATCAAATATGATACTATTCACTTTGAGATCCACACCAACTAAAGATAATTTTTGACTCTGGGATTTATTTATTGTCATCGAGTAAGCTAATTTTAGAGGGAACTGTCTACGCATAGTTTCCACACCTCTATTTCCAACTTACAATTTAAAGTTATTCTTGGAATTAATATTGTTTCTCCGAAGACTGTTTTCTAACTTGAAAAAAATATTTAGATATCTTAACTATAATAGTTTCTTTCCATTAACTAATGAATTGATCAGTGGAATTTAAATTTCTCATTAATATGACATCTGCACCCTCTTTAAAAGTTAACCTATGATCTGGTAAACCTGAATGGCTTACACAATTCAATATTGACACATCTATGTATTGAAGTTACTATTAAAAGTTTCTCTCTCTTTTTAAGATTGAGCCACCATCTTTTATTTTTGATTACTATATTCTTTATTTTGCTAAATAAACTAAAACGTGTAAAATAAGTATATTTGCTACTCTACAATCAAACACATTTACTTTTACACTATACAGAAATATGCAAATAATAATCTATATTTTCAACATTTTACTAAGATCTCACATAAGCACGCTATAAGTACTTTCCAACATGGAACAAACTCAAATATAAATCTCTAATTAATTAATTACAGCTAATTAATGTTTACACCGATAGGTAATGAAAACATTTTTCTGATCCAAACCATATATTGGGTGACACATACATTTATGTAATTTAAAAAAATATTAAAATATCCTGCAGAAGGTTACAACCTAAAATAACCTTCTAATATATGTGTTACGTGTATAAGAAATATTTAATTCTTTATTTTTTCAAAAATTCTTCCACATTATTTTTTCTGATGTTAAATAAAGCGTATATATACAAATTTTCTTTGAAATTGGTTCATTTTTGGGGAAAATGAATTTCAAAAGGATCAAATTTAGGCCGGAAAATTTGACCCGAAATTTTGGTTGACAACACCCAATATGATTTATATAGTTGGAAAGCGGTAATTTTTCTGAAAAAAAGCAGTAGAATCGATGGTCGTAACCGTGAGGTTCATGCTAGGAATCGCTGGCTGTGTCACAGTGTTAATATATTAGAGTAAACTGTAGGCCCTGTCATGAAATAAATTTCATTAAATTTGATTAGTTTTATTACAGAATAATAAAAATAAACATAGAACCTTTGTCAATTTATTTTATTATTTATTAGTACTCGAGATTAATTGAAACATAAGTAGTTAAAGTCAAGGAGAAATAATAATTCTATATATAAATTTAGCTACATCATATAAAAATCAAAACAATGTCGTCGAAATAATTTGCCATACACACAACTAAACTATAAATTGCCCTAAATAAACTTAATCATTTATTTAAATAAAGTAAAACATTAATTTAAATAAACTGAAATATATCAACTTAATATAGAATTTAACAAACTATAAATCAGTTCATTCTAGTAATAATAAAATAATAATAATAATAAAACAAAAAAAAATGACGGTGAGTTGTAAGAAGATACTAAACTCAGAAGTTATTTCATTAGTGAAGAGACGTTTCGACTCAATAAAAAAAGTAAAACATTTATTTAAATAAAGTAAAAAAAATAATTTAAATAAACATAAAAATTAATTTAAATAAAGTAAAAAAATAATTTAAATAAACATAAAAATTCATTTAAATAAAATAAAACATACATTTAAATAAAGTAAAATATTTATTAAACTAATGTAAATAATTCATTTAAATAAACTAAAATATTCATTTAAATAAATTAAAACATTTTCTTAATATAGAATTTAACAACCTATTAAAAACAATTCTAGTAACAATAATATGGTAATAAAAACAATTAAATAAATAAGAATAAAATTACACCTTAATAAATGTCGGTAGTATAATAAAAGATCTGGGGAATAGAAGTGCACACCACGGCTGGACACGTAAGACTGGTCAGGGAGACTGACGGAGAAAGAGAGGGGGCATTTGTTTACAAAGTGTGTTTTCGCGGAAACTAATGTATTTATTATCTTTTACCTATCGAACAACATACTTTATTATTCAATATTTGTTTATATTTATATATTCTTGTTTTTAACTATAACATAATAATAAAAATAAGCTTATAAAAAGTATTATTTATTAAAAAAACGTAAACATGACGTTATTTACGGAATTTTAAATCCGTTTTTTCTTTATAAATACTCATATTTATCGACAAAAAATACAAATAATTTGAATAATAAATACTCGTTTTAAAGAGCATTAGTGTGGGGTTTAAATACTCCAATCGAAAATTAAATCGGTCATTAACCTTCAACGCTATGAGAGCTCAAAGTACAAAATTTAACATTTTCTTGATTTAAGTTAGAACCGTTGGTCGTAGGACAAAAAGTCAAGAGACCAAAGTTGTAGATCTTTTAAAATCAGTTACCGCTGGTGCTATCCGCTTTTTTATAGGACTTACCGTTTAGCCGCTATAGCCCTTCGAAGAAAACCTTCAATTTGCGTCCCCCGTTTTTATTTTTTTAAGGGGGGTAAAAATAATTTTTTTCGACTTTTCAGATTTTTCTAGTCGGTTTGGGCCGATTCGGGACCAAACGCAAAAAACCGCGAGTCTCTAGATGGTCTGGAAGTGCCTAAACATTTTGATAACCCGATCAGCTGATTAGCCACTTTATATATATAATAATATTTAAATATATTAATATGGTATCACATTGAGTGAAGCCCTCCCTGCTGGATGCGATGCACTTAACATATCTCTACACTATGTTAACTTATACTTTATACGCTGACTTTACAACATGCACATTATTCTTAGATTTTTTTTGTTATTATTATTATTATTTGTTTACCCCAAAAATTTACATACCAGCACAAAATACAAATTAAATTAAGAATCTCCTTCAGATTGGTACCCACTATGTTATTGCAAATAATTTGACTTTGACATGACCTGGATGGGTAAGAAAGTTAGACAAAGGAATAGTCTGTCTTAATTGTTTTAAACTAAGGGATATTATCACTTTTATTTATAATTCACACAGAAGTGTGATATTCCTTTGTCCCAAAGCAAATTGTCGTGACCTGGGTGGGGATGAAAATTGGACAAAGGAATAGTCTTTATCTTAATTATTAGTTCGAAAGTACTTAAGACTAAATATCCCTTTGTCTTAATAATTACAACTGAAGTTTTGCCTCATGTCTTTTATTCTACTTTGTTACCCCCTTTTAGGGGGCGAAGGGGTGAGTATTAAGCTAAAAAAGTTCATAACAATTTGTCTACGACCGTAACATTGTAATAAATTATTAAATATTTTATAGTTTTTCATAGAGGTAAAATGTTGCTAAATGATCTCTAAAACAACGCATAGTTTTAATATTTAACAATCTACAAAAAATTTCTATGCAACAACTACTAATTTTAATCTTAAACTTTATCTATAAACAACTTAAAACATAATGAGCAAAGCTACTCACAACTAGTTTTGACACACCAAAAACAAACCACAGCAACAACTAGTTTTGAGCTCTATCTTGACATCAAAACAAAACGCCAGCAATAATTAGTTTTTATCTAGGAATCTTCAACAGCTAATTGGTTTTGACATCTTGAACTTTATCGAGACTCTATGCCTAACAACTAGTTTTGGTATCTACACTATTCAACTAATAAAAATAAAAAACAATTATTAGTTTTAAACTCTCATTTCATCTACACTCTTCAACAAACAAATTAATACCTTCATCTACACCCTACAACAAACAAATATACAGTTTCATATTAAACTTTATTTTAAGTCTACAACAAAGAAATTGACAACGCCAATGACTAGTTTCATCTCAGACTTTATCTACACTCTACAAAAAACAACTAGGTTGCGCTTACAACAAATTTTGTATGTCGAACTTCATTTAGATTCTTCAACAGACAACTAAGAAACGCTTAGAACTAGTTTTCACATCCCAACTAATAGTTTTATTTTGGGGTAATAGTTTTACATCCAGGTACATCTACACACTAGAACACACTAGGCAACGGTGACTACTAGTTGTAATCTCGAATATGAACTTCACTCTAGAATAGACAATTAGAAATCGACAACATATAGATTTCACTTGACCAAATTCATGCCCTGCAAAAAAAACACCTAGTTTTAATATTGAAATTTATCTTATCTCTACAAAAAACAATAATTAGTTTTGATCTTGGGATTTATCAACACTCAAGACTAGGATTTCTGTGAAGAGCTTCAAAAAAATAAAAACATAAATTGATTAAAAAAAAATAAATGACTTTTCCATATAAATGACTTCAAGGAATATCCATGCCAAATTTCAAGAAAATCGAACAAGACGTTTGGTTATGATTGCGTAAATAACCAATTTACAGTCAGACAACCGAAATACGGTCGTGGTCGTGTCGAATTGAAACAGAGACCTTGCTCCACTCGGTCAGCTACTGCTAGGATAATTAAAACTAGCTTGATCTCAGAGTTAATATAATACTACAAGAATTGTTGAATAATAACTATATCTATCCTTAAATCACACTATTTAAATGTTAACACTTATCTAATATTCCATTAAAAATGTTTATTTAATACATTAAGGTTTAAAAATTAGTATGTACATCATTAATACATTAATCTTTATATGATATCTTCATATACTTTTACAGTATATCTATAAAAAGTTTGAAATAAGTATAAATCAATCTATCTCGTACAAAATTATATACAATGAGTACAACGAAAACTAAAAGATGTAAATCTAAAAATCGATTGTGACAAAGACTGCCATGTTCTACAACAAATGTCTGAATTATCTATTTGACATAGTATATGGAGCTATCTTTCAAAGCGACATAGTCTATGGGGCTCTCTATCCATGTGACATTGTAGGTATATGGGACTCTCAATGAAAACAATGACAGACCAAATTGTCTAGTGCACCCAATATATGTTCTCCAGCAGGAAGTTGAAGAGATGCAACAATTTTTGTCCAGCAGTCATCTCATCCAATATCCTAGGTGTTTCTCGTCCTGATATATTTGTGAAAGGGTTTCAACGCTGGAGAAGAGAACAGAGGTCTATTCCACGAATGTGTTTTTTTTATTCGAAACCCCAAAATCTCAGTATGATTTATATACTCCGTAGAATCCTGCAATTGTTGGCGAGCCAACACGTCGCTCGAATTATAGCCTTTTCTCCACTTCAACCCCTTTCACTCCTATGAACGATAAATTATTACGATAAACAAAAAGAAAAGTTTAAAAAAAAAAAGAAAAAATAGATCCACAATAAAAGCCAGACAGGTCAGGAAATGAAAAATAAAAGTGCTGAGAGCTTTTGAAAAATTCAAAACAATGGTATTGTAGTGAAGTAGACGAGAAACTAAACTCTTTTAATATTTATGTTTCGCAAATGAACGCTCTTTTATCAAACATTTACATCAAGTTGACAAACTGCAGTCATCTGTAAATTCAAACTAATTCATCATTTTGTTTAATATCGTTAACTTATTTATAATTGAGCTGGTAATTTATCATTTAAAACAATTTATAAATGTTTAAATGTGCCCACAATCCGAATCCTATTTTTTAAGATATATTGGGTTAGTATAATGACTAATATTCAAAAGAATATAAGAGAAAAAATATAGGTATAATGACAATATAAATATGTTTATGAAAAAAATTACTGAATAATAAGGAGGACAGCAATGCAAATATGTTGATAAATAAAGATACTGGAGAATAGGGACAAATGAAAGATACTAGAGAGTAGGGACAATGTCAATAAAAATATGAGCAAGAGAAAAGATACTGGAGAATATGGAAAATTAAAAGATACTAGAGAGTAGGGACAATGTCAATAAAAATATTATGAGCAAGCGGAAAGATACTGGAGAATTGGAACCGTTAAAAGATACTGGGAGAGTAGGGACAATGGCAAAAAAAATATGAGCAAGGGAAAAGATATTGGAGAATAGGGGCAGTTACAAGATACTGGAGAATAAGAAGAATTTTTTTTTTAATTAATGAATTAGAATGAAATTAGTGAGGTTGCTTTAATAAAAGCGGATAGTTTAATAGTAGTAATAGTAGTATAGTTTAGTAGTAGTAATAGTTTAATAGTAGTATAGTTTAATAGTAGTATAGTTTAATAGTATTAATAGTTTAATCAACTACTTTCGTAATATTACAATTACATTATGCGTCTAGAGCGGAAAGTAGCATTTTGCATGCGAGAATGGTACCCGAGCTATAGCGAGGATAGTAAAACTACACAAGCAAAGCATAATGCAGTTTTCACATAAGTTGCGTACCGTACTTTATCTACGATTGTTGGATTTTAATAATAAATACAGAAAAAATCAGTTACTTTAATTAAACAAACAGCAAATTAGTTTTGTTAATTGTATAATTAAACACGCTAATCGAAGGTAAAGAATTATTCTATTCTACACTGGTGCGGAAATAAAGAAGAATTATGAAACGCGCATGCGAATCACTTTCAACGCATCTAAATAGAGATAAAATGTTTATATTTCATATCAATCGTAGATAAAATTATATATACGTTATCAGGATGTTTGTTCCTTCTTTCTTCAATGTAACAATATTCTAGGGAGACTTCTTTACCATAAATGGAAACACACTATTTCATACTAATTTAAACACATGTATATTAAATTTAAACATTAGAGTATACAACCAATATGATGTCAAGCTAAAATATACATAACCTTCCTCTTTTAATATAACCTTTTTTCATTTGCCCAGCAGTGTTGCTCACACAAAATAAAAAATATTATTATGATTTTTTTTTTTATAATGAAACATACGAGGTTTATGTCTATACTAGAACTTACTATCTTAACATTGTGAAATTTTAAATAGATAAACCCCCTTTCTAATTTTATTCTAACTCATTATTCCAACGGTTGCTAATTTAAATAAATAATTTTATCTGAGTCATGAATCGAGGTTTTCCCGACACATATAATTTTCTCCCTTTGTATCTTCTTTAATTTACTCATAAAAATTTAAAATTTCTAAATTGTATATTTTTTCATTTATTTGGGATAAGTTAATTTACACATTTAATGGTATTCCAACCATTAACAGATATTTCGGTGTTCAGACTTTGGTTTCAGGCGTGTTGAGGTTGCGAAAATCCTTTGACTATACCCATCCCCAATTTGAGTTATTCGAAAAACACTTATATATGGTTCTTTATTTATAGTCAGGGTGCCCATAGGCAAAAAAGTAACTTATACATACTCTTTCCAAACCTTTTTGTATGGCTTGTTTAGGCCAAATCTGACACCGTTTTCCTCTGTGACTTTTTATAGTTTTGGGGCGTTTTTTTTTTATTTGAACCCTAAAATTTTGACGCGTCAGACTTAAAAATCGGAAAAAGTTCTGCGTCAGACAATATTAAAATGTTGATTTATAGGGTTCAAATAATGTATCTTGAGAAAATCAGCTGGTTATTAATCATTAATTAATATTAGTTCATATTAATAAATATCCATTATTATTAATTAAAATTAATTAATATCATTAATTAATAACTGGCTAATTTTCTCAAGATACATTATTTGAACCCTATAAATCAACATTTTAATATTGTCTGACGCAGAACTTTTTCCGATTTTCTAGTCTGACGCATCAAAATTTTAGGGTTCAAATAAAAAAAAAACGCCCCAAAACTATAAAAAGTCACAGAGGAAAACGGTGTCAGATTTGGCCTAAACAAGCCATACAAAAAGGTTTGGAAAGAGTATGTATAAGTTACTTTTTTGCCTATGGGCACCCTGACTATTAGACAAATAACTGGTTAAAATAAATGAGAGGTTACACTGGTTCTTTTTTTAAATGAGAACAAGAAGATTTATCTAGGGAAGAAAACAATATAACACCGTAAACGCTTCCTCCCTTTAGTACATTTATTATTTATTTATGTGCATTTTCTTGTACCGGTGTTAAAGTAAACGAAACAAAAAGAAGAGGAAGAAAAGGTTGTAACAAAAACAAAAAAAATAAAAGAGAAACAATAAATAATTCATGAGAATGTATTTGTATTAAATTTATCCTGAGTTACGGACAGAACTGATATGGAATTTATTGAGTTTATGCATGTGTCTGTGTTATAGTCATAGTCATATAACGTTATGTATATTTGTTGCACTTTAAGAGGAAATTAAATTAATAGGTATTGAAAGAATCACCCTTTATATAAATTATCGTAAAACAAAATGAAGCTAAATCCCTTTTCTTCATATTTTCACCAGGTTCCGAACCTGGTAAATTGTAATAATAGCAAAAAGCTATAATTACACCATATTTCATCCCACAATTGACCGATTTATCCATATCCATAGTACATATTATCTTACTGGAAGACAAGCCGAGTAGGGTAGGGTGGGGCTAGTTGAGCATAGGGGTAAGTTGGGCAATTTAAATATCTCTAAAACTACGCATGTCACAAAAATACTTCAAATAATGAAAAGATGGGGACGAGGAAGGAGAACGCATCGCGTGACCTTCAGTTGCCCCACGACAATCGAGAAAGATAACAAACACCTTTTTTAATTTTCTTAGTAAAATGTAAAAAAAAACTGTTGATCGCCATTTTTCTCCTAGACTCGTACTATAACAACCGTCTACAATCACGTAAGTGTTTATATTTTATGTATTTATTGTACTTTTGATAATAATTTGTTATTTAGTCCCAAGTCTACCCTTTTTTTTTCAGAACTTAACTTTTTATCTTATAAGTCTAGTCGGGGCTAGTTGGGCAGGCTTGCTCAACTTGCCCCACTTTTATACTACTACAAAAAGTTAAAGGTTTATTTTTTTTTTACAAATACTAAGCAGACTCTGGCAGACGGCTATAATAGGTATGCCTTTTTATACTTTTTATTAACAATTTCTATAATAATTGTATTTATAATTTTGACATTATTAATAAAAAAAAATAAGAAAATGTTAAATGTCTTGCATTTCATTTTAGGATGTGGATATATAAAAGAAAAACGTCAAGGGGTTCTGCTAAGAGTCAACAGTCAAGTAAAGCTTCAAAATCTGTGATAGCCGGGTGGACAAGAGCATGAACGCAGCTGCAAAAGAATTTAACGTAAAACGAATGACTCTCACAAGATGACTGAAGATAAACTCTGCATTAATATTTTTACCTTACTAACCTCGAAATTACCTACTAACTTCGAATTTTTATATTGTTTTTATATTTACATTTATTTTATCCTTAAAAATGAATAATAAAACATAATTTTAATTACAAAGAGTGTAATAATATCCAAAGATAAATAATAAGTTATGTCGTAAAAGTGTGTTATATTTACTTTAGATTTTGTTGTTGTTTGTTTGTTGTTGTTTCTGTACCTACATTAGAGATGGAACTTAAAAAATATATATTTGATTATCAACTGAAGTTTTACTGTAGTTTTGAGCAATTTCCACATCACTATTAACCTATTCTTTCCATTGCCCAACTTGCCCCATGCCCTTGTTCAACTTACCCCTACTATGGGGCAGGTTGAGCAAGTAGGAGGTTTCTCGCATTAATGATAATATGTTCTAAACCAGATCTGAAATACTTTTATTTTCTGAATACATTTAAAGAAGGGTAAATTACTTATCTAACGTTGAAGGAATCAAGTAAATCAGATGAACCGTTTAGGAGTTATTATAGATTATATAAAAAATTGCTCAACTAGCCCCGCCCTACCCTACTTACGATCAGGCCTGGTAGATCGTGTGGACATAGTGATTAAAAAAGTGTACTGTGTCTAAATACTTTATCCTGATCGAGTGTATGATCCATCCGCATGAACAGTCACGATTGTTCGAGCAGCTGGATCATACACACGATCAGGCCTGCTGATCGTGTGTACTCGGCTTATGGAATGCGTGTGCATTTTAAAGCATATTCAGCGATTACAAAGAGTACTGCGGCTAAATCATTTTATCCAGATCAAGTGTATGATCCACCCTCTAAAAACAGTCACGATTGTTCGGGTGGCCGGATCATACACTCGATCAGGAGACAAGCCTTCTGACGAACTAGTCAGACTAAGCTGATGTTAGCCAGCCGGATCGAGTGTACTTACTTGGTTTCATCTTTTATCAGGATTAGCATCAAAACACACATTTTTCGCCACCTATTGGCCATCTGTCGATATCTAATGGCTAAATATGTGACAGATATTTATTATAACCGTGTACTTATGCGATAGAAGCTTAAAAGTAATTGATTTGTTTTATTTCGAATATTTGACAATCAGCAGGTAACTGTTGGCTAAACATAATCCTCTTTAACATAAGTTTAGTCTATTGGGCTATATTTGTTTATTTATTTTTCTGTTCAGTAGGATTGGTTTATCGTGAATTTTCTACTACCACTAGAGACAAGAATAAAGACCAGGTTTGTTTTTCTCAGCTTTTCGATTTTAATAATATAACTTGTGTATAGTCATAGTGACAACATCAACAAACAGGTTAAAAAGCTAAAGATGATGAAAGAATAAAAAAAAGGAAATGGCCCTAAGGAGCTTCCGGAGAGGATGTAGAATATTTAGGTTGTTTTGACGGAGGTAAAGTTATTCAGGGTTAGTGTGATGCATTATTCAAGAATATTTACCCCTTCAGTCCTGCCAACCCTTCCCTTTTTTTACCCCAAGAAAGCTACAACATAAGGAAATTTGTCAATTCAGAAAGGAATAAACTTGGATTTTCCTCGCATTATAGATTGAAAATCAAGGGCTGTATGAACCTCATATTATATATATATTAAAATAAAGTAGAACAGTTCCCTTCTGAATTAGATTTGTGATTTAATAAGTTCAGACAAATCAAATAGGACCTGTGGGATGTCAACATTCCAATAAGCTAACGAACATCCCTTCTAGATACTGGTTTATATTTTTTTTCTCCATAATTTATACAAAAATCGGTACGACAAACTCGAGTTACAAAGTTGGAGCAAAAATTAATTTCACCATTCAACCTCGGAGAATAATTTTCCTGAACATGTATGCTAAATTTGATCGATATCTGCCCTGTAGTTTTGGCTCCATGCGTCTGTAGAGACGATGACAGACTTTTCTTAAATAGTTATTTATGCACCTAGGGAGTAAAGTAGTAAAGTAAGCCATTATTTTCTGAGCGAATACGTTGGTTCTTGAAGCGAAGCCGAAGGATCCATGGTCCCTGAATCCCGAGACGAAGCCGATGTAATTAGACTTTTTAATTCCCGAGGCGTAGTCGAGGGAGATAATTATCGCGAGGGAAATTATAGCACTTTACTCCCGAGGTACACATTCAATATTTTCTCTCCAGTAGGGAGAAAACGCATCTTCATCCATTGCACAGTTTTCATTTATTATTTTAATAAATAACAATAATTGTTAGCACTTTTAACAGCACATATAAGAGGATTCAATATTAAAAACAAATAAGAATTCCAATTAAACTAAAATAGATGGCTATTAACATACAGGTTTAGACAATGGTACGCGTAAATTACAAATAAGGTCGAAAAAGCAGTGTCACCAACCTGATTTCAACAACTCCATTACATTAGCCATTCATTCTCTACTATTTATAAAATAATTAAGATGGCAATCCTTTTTTTTCTAACTGGTTTTACTTTTTGAGTTCAGGGAAGAAAAGACTTACTTTAGTCCCCCTAAACTAATCCAAATCATAACTTTTTCTCCCTACTGGAGATAAAATATTTATCTTGTTACATTCGATAAGCTCGGAACAAAATGGGGAAACAATTAAACAAAACTAGACAATAATGGATTATAAAAGCAGAACATCCATAAAGTACGTGATAGGATATTGTCAGTCTAATTTAAATAATAAATATGTTTACTGCATAAAATGTTAATAATGGTAAAGGAAGGAGATTATTTAGAAACAATGTTTACTATGATTTGCTTTCTGATATGGTAAATTAGCTAGTCATGTAAATCTAGAACACGGGCCTAGTTTGAAAAATATCCAATGTTCGTTTCTTTATTGTAATAGAAAATGATTATAGAAATAACTATCTGAATTTTATATTTATAACTCATTCGACGTAAGAAGCGGATGAAAAGATTTTAGCCGTTGTTCCATTGTTATAGTAAAAATAGAACCTTTGATGAAAAATTATAACATATATATACATAAAATAACAAAGAAAATGTAAGATGTTGTTTCCTTAACAATTGCAGGGAGTCTTGCAATGTCATGTATATTCCTTTATTGCAAACTCTAGAAAAATAAATTTATATATTTTACAGTTCTTTCTTTGTAAGAATTGTTGTACAATAGAAAAGCGGCTTATTCATCTCAAAATAATATTCTAGATAAAAAAATCCCACATCCAACAATTGTATTTTTTTTAGAATTATACGAAAATTTATTAATGAAAAAACGTAATTGAAATTTTGTAAGAAAAAAAAGAATGAGATTAAATAGAAAAAGGTTATAGAATAGTTTATAAATAATATAGAGATAGAGAAAAATAAATTTTTATAAAATAAAAGATAACATAAAGAAAAAGAAATAAAAGTTAAGTAAGGGAATTAAAAACTAGAAAAAAAGGATTGACTTAAAGGAGATAAGAAATGTTAGATAAAACTAACGATGAAGTGAGATTCATGTTTGGAGGAGCCCTAACGCTTGAAATGAAGGGCCCAATTTCATTTGTTTTGACTTGAGAGCCCTTTGGGCTAAGCCTCAGGATCAGATTGGAACCCTAAACGTGACTTGAACCACCAAATATTTTTGTTGTTACTGAAGGTGTGGAAAAACACACAGATATACATCGAGAAAATCCCCTTTACACTACGGAAAAATAACTTCATCAACCGAGAAAAATAACCTAAAGATAACCCATATTTTTGAGAGAAAACTAGGATTTATTGTCCGAATAAAATGTTTAACTTAAGTTTATTTTAGCGTATTTAATGTTAATCCAGTTTTGTTTTAGATGGATTCGATAACATAAGGTGATGTATTGGTCAATATAATCACGGTAGTTTTGGTATATAAAATAAGAACTTATTAATTATAAGAAGCTAGTAAATTTAGTAGAAAATTGTTGCTTGTTTATAATTCTCAATATACTCGTACATTCAGTTACGGCAAATCTGGTTGACCATAGAAATAAAATGTAAACATTTAAACATGGTTAATTATAATTGTTGTTAATTAAGATTAAGTAGTATTTCTATTACTATCCACTCGCTTTTCGTATTTAATAAAAGAATATGGAGCAGAATGGAAAAGATTAAGACAAATTTACTAACTGAAGAGCTATCAAAATTAACCTCAAAAAATCGGTCCGAGACAACTCAGACAAACTTTCTCATATACGAGTTTATAATTACTTAGCACAGTGTTTCCATTTATTAGTTTACAAATGTACATTTAAATATTATTGAAGTTTTCATCAAAATTGATTATGAAAATAACTTCTCCTGGGTGGGGAATCGAACCCGGGCTCTCTCCGTCCGCGTTTTAAGCTAATTTCTCAGGAACTAGATTTTTCCCGGGAAAACGGCTTATATCGTTGGATTCGTATTCAAATGGACTACATTTTAGAATTTTTTAATCAAAATCGTCGGAACCGTTTTCGAGAAATAATTTTTTTTCATGTTTTTTCAGAGTTTTTGGGGGGTAGCGCCCCCAAATTTAGAGCTAAAATTCATTTCTCGATTTCGCCTCGGGGTATGATTTTTCTGAACATGTATGCCAAATTTCGTCAAAATCGGCCCAGAAGTTTAGGCTCCAGGCGTCTGCACAGACGACAGACGACAGACGACGGACAGACATTTTTTAAAAACCACTTTTTTGGACTCAGGGGACCTCAAAACGTGTAAATCCATCAAAATCTCAAAATCGAATTTTTGCGCCATCACAATACTTTCTCTTTATATGAGAAAGTAAAAAATCCTCAGCTTACGCTGATTTTGCTTAAAAGTAAATAAAGGATTCTTTTTCATAAGGTTCTCGTTTTTATATGTGAGTAAGTAATTACTTGGTCCAATATTTTCCATTTATTATTGGTTTCGAGTTTTCGTGGTTCCATTTAATTATTATTACACCTACGTCGCTTTTCCTATTGAACATTATATCAAAATCTACCATAAAAATAACTCCTACCCGGTGGGGAATCGAACCCGACTTTTTATGTTTACTAGATTTTTTTCTGGAAAAACTACTTATATGGTTGGATTCGAATTAAAATGGACTTCAAAATCGTTGGAACTGTTTTCAAGAAGTAATACGTTTTTTTTGAGATTTATGGGGGTATATAAAGCCCCCAAATTTATAGCTAAAATTCAATTTTGATTTTGCTCCGGGGTATGATATTTCTGAATATAAATGCCAAATTTCATCCAAATCGGTCACACTGCATACAGACTAGTCACCACAGACAGACAGACGACCGACAGGCATTTATAAAAAACACTTTTTTAGATATAGGGGATCCTAAAACGTGTAAATCCATTAACATCTCAAAATTGAATAACGCAATACTTTTCTCTTTACATGCTACGTATATGAGAAAGTAAAAATAACAGTTCTAACCTTAACGTATGCGTTACGACCATCATTGTTGTAATCAATAATAATCCCATTTTTAAACTCATACAGTGCCTTCTGCAATTGTCAATTCACATCAATATACAAAGGATATGATATGATTAATAGTGTAAACTCTTCTAGAAAAAAAAAATTAAAAGATATAAATTATTATCTTGTATTATTATATTGTATATGCACTTCAATTGTTGGATTTCACTACCCGACATGATTTAACTTTTATGTTGGTACAAGCAATATCTAAGAAACAATGGCATAACTGTATTCACCGTAATGATGTCGGTACATTTATTTTTAGTATCACGTAAACCCTTATTATGCACTTACTTGATAACGTTTTCTCGCTTACGTCTCTTTTCCTAAATTATAAGCTTATTTATAATGGTTTTATAAGGGTCCCGAAAGATTATTAACTCTCTAGGTTTCTTGATAAATTTAAAGGATTTTGATATTTTTAAGGATTATATATAATCATGTAGTAATAAGTATCGAGATAATTGTTTTGTATATTCAAACTATAAAATTATAATTACATTTTAAATTAAAAAAAAAAAAATAAACACATATTTGCAAGGTTTAAGTACAGTAACTTTTCAAAACAACTTTATTTCCTCAATTATAAAATATTAACTTGATTCATGATGAACGTGATAATATGTACCAAGATTAAACTTACAGAATATTAGAGTTTATTACTAAGTGTAAATTGAGGTTGTAGAACAAGGAACAATAGACTAATTTGATATTTGAATCTATATAACACAGGTGTGTATGTGATTTCAATGAAGATAATAATCAGCTATGGGTCGTAAAGTCAAAAATAAGATTGGTCCTCTTTTGTTCCTGGTTCTATAACCTCGTGTTCAGCCACCGCCCTAACTATAAAGGCGCAATTCCACTGAGGCAACATGTAGCATGCGGTGCATGTGCGGTATTGAAGCATGCTACACACAGTTTTTCAATCGAAGGAACACGAAGCGGCAAGAAACAAGTATCTTTGCCGCATGCTTCATGTTAATTTTTGTTGCATCAGGGTCGTATGCGTCACCTTTGGACAAGTTTTAATGTGTCAAATAATTTTGGTCTTATCCAACGGTCAGCGGATCAGTGCGCCTTGTAGCATACGACATGGAGTGGAATGTAACTATGAAAAAACTGGAGTGGAATGTAACTGTGAACTACCTTGTTCATTGAGGACTATCATAATCATAATTCGCCCGAGTTGTGGAATAATAAAATTAATATTTATAAAGACAATAGAATAACAAATGATTTAAGCAGATAGCAAGTAAATACGATAGTACTGTGAGTGATTTGAAGATTAAATTAAGAATTTGCTTTAAATCAAATTATAATTAGTATATAAGTTATAGCGGAAATAAAATTAGTATATAAATTATAATGGTAAGAATTTGCGTTCAGCTTTCCATCGTGAGATAAAGAGAATCTTTACCACTAATTTACAATTCTCTTCTCCGACACCAAGGCTTTCTTCTTTTCTTGCGTTGCAAAGCAGTCACCAAATATGCAAATATGCAGCCGCCGCAACAGTTTCTAAAGACATGATGCGCCAAACTGAAGTTGCCAGGATTGAATCGTTTAAGACGCATGCTACAAAGCGCATGTGACGGGGGAGACAAATGCCGCATGCGACATTATTAAATTGTGTGGCACACCTAGAAACAGACAACACTAGGGAACATGTAGCAAGCCTCTTGTCAGTCAGTGTTGCCTCAGTGGAATTGCGCTATAAGACAGAGAGTAATGTGCTGGAAATACAATGGTTAGAACAGCATTCGAGTTGGTAGTACGATCAAAAATATTATAAAGGAATAAAGAAAGGTGTCTCACCACAAAAAGTTACTTTATTGTATAAAACTGACTTCACAATCACAACTGGTCATCTTCAGTGTCGTACTCTACTTAGTGTTAGCACATGAATAAATGCCAAAGAGAAAAGTTAATATAGGCGTTGAAAAGAGAAGTGAGCTTTGGGTGATAAAAGATAAAATGTGAACTACTTAGTATAAGAAATGATACGGATTATGATCTGAAAATGTATACATTTTAACTCTGAAGATCATCATTCTGAATTAAAAATCAGCTTTATACAATAAAGTTGCTCTTGTAAGTAACTATTATTTTTTCACAATCTAATTTGCACTTAAGATTACACCAACGATAGAAAAGCTGTCTTTGTTCCGTAAGTTACTTAGAGGGTAGAGACGTTGTTTTTAATTTATAAATTAATCCACTACTCACATATGCTGTACAATTTGAAACATAATTACAATTCTTCTTGGAAAAAAATTTGTTTTTCTTGTACCTTAGTCTTAATTCCTATAATTATTTTTATCTTCAACATATTATGCACGACTTCCCAGCGCTATAAGACGGACAAACGACCAAACGTGATTGCAAATCGGCTTTGTTCAATAGTTAATTTTGGTGGATAGAGTCGTTCTTTATTCCTATAGTCAAATTGACTCTACTGCTCATCTATACAATATTGCAAAGAAGAAGAAAGTATTTATATCATTATACTTCTGTGTAAACTGCTTTATAAAGTTAATTTTGGTGGATAGAGTCGTTCTTAATTCCTTGTCAAATTGACTCTACTGCTCATCTATAGAATTTGCAACAATATTGCAAAGAAGAAAGTATTTGTCCTTGTACTTCTGTCTAAACTCCTACACTGAATTCTTTTACATTTTTCTCCTCGGTACTAAAACTACATATGATTGAAAAAAAATGTTGTTCTTTGATATTACATTAGTGACATATAACTTTATGTTTCATACTGACAAGTGACTTGTGCCACACGTGCTCACTAGCTCCCAATATAGATTAAATTTTATAAATTATATAAAAATAAGTTGTATTTTCAATTAAGCAAGCATGTCACAATAATTAAAAACCATACAATATTAATATTATAAAAATGGATTATTTCATAATTAAAAAAAAAAAAAAAAAAAAAAAATATATATATATATATATATATATATATATATATATATATATATATATATATGACAATTATTTTGTTAAATTTAAAATAAATTCTCTTAATTCCTAGCAGAGATAACATGTACATAATATGAATATTCATTCTATTAAAAGAAGAACCATTTAAAACCCACTATTAAATATAAGAAAACTTTGTTAAATAAATATGTAAATGAGAAGAAATAAATGCATTCTTCATTTAATTACAGAAAAACTTGAGTTCTTTTGAGGTTCAGGGGCACACAATAAAGTATATTCATGAAACAAAATAATTCCGGTTTTTTGTTATTATATTATTTTTAATTTTATTTTACACCTAGCTGCAGAGAGTGGGGGTCCAAAAAAGGGGTTTTTTAAAAATATAATATTTTGTAACAATAAACTATATCTTCTTAATCGTATGATGAGTTGGCGCTTTGTTTTCCGGAAGGTATTAACCAAAATTTGGAATTGGTACTGTAGATTCAGAGACTGTCTTAACCTACACTCAGCATTATAGCTTTAAATATTGGTATAAATCATAATTAAGAATTAAGTAAATGTAATAAAGAAGCACCCTTAATGTTTTTAATTTGTAATAATGTTCCAAAGTGTTAAGATGAGCAGAAGAGTCAATTGCTTAGGAATAAAGAAAGACGTATCCCTACTAATAGTAATTTGTAATAATACTCCAAAGATTTAAGATGAACAGCAGAGTCAATTGATTAGAAATAAAGAATGGTGTAATTGATTAATTGATCAGTGTAAAAATTTAATTAGATTTAGTCCTCTATCTCAACTTCAACACTGACTTAGGGTTGGGACATCGATAGCTAAACATCGATGTTTTCGATACATCGACATCGAAAGAACAAACATCGATGTTAGCCAAAACATCGATGTTTTCGATACATTGACATCAGTCCTCCAACCCGACGAGCAAAAAAAAAAAAGGTCACCGGTTTTCAAAAAAAATCCCTTGTTCTCGTTCCCGATATTCGTTGAAAACGTTTTATGGGGTGCGATACATCGATGACATCATAATATTCCAAAGAGTTAAGATGAGCAGATGAGTCAATTGATTAGGAACAAAGAAAGTGAAATTGAATAGTGTAGAAATTTAATTAGATTTATCCCTCTATCTTTATTCCTACACTAACTCTTTCTCTATCACATTTCTACCCGTCTCAATTGCACTGAAGATGACTATAAGTGGTTGCACAATAAAGTTACATTTAGTGGAGAGACGTCTTTCTTTAATCCTTAACACGTGACAAGTGACAATGTTCATGTAATAATGTTATCTTTATTCGTCCGAGCAAATTTTATTGCCTTATTGCTTTAGTTTGTAAAGAAATCATGTTTATAAATAATAAATCTAATGTAGATATCTTAGAATCATCTTCTTGTTTAGATAAAATAAACAGGTCAAGTGTGTGATAGGCAGCACACAGCGAGGGTCCGTAGGCCACACTGTATAAGTTTAAGTAGTACCTTATTGATGGTGTTTTTTAAAATGCTAAAAAGCTTACTTTGAACTATCCTATGGGTCTGACATTTTCAAAACACGTAAACAAACTTCTGGTAAAGTATTTTTTTGCCACTGAACCGGACTACAACCATATAAATACATCGAAAAGACCATAGTTATAAGAAAAACGTATTTTGTCAATAAAAAATAAAATAATATTTTTTTCGAAATTTTCAAAAAGTGGTATCTTTACTTTTGGTCGAACAGAATGTTCAGACATTTTTTCAGATTTTTTGCACTTCACATAAGCGAGATAGAGGGGGGGGGGGGACACGTTTCACAACCACTTCAAACTTGTCTACGCTCGCCCTATCAAAGTTATAAAATAATAATTATATATTTTTGTAATCAGCTCGACGTACCCTTTCATATGATACCCCTCACGGTGTCGAAAAAAAATAAAAAAATGTTAACCCTTAAGTTTTTTTACCCTAATTTTTTTGATAAATATTTTTTTTAAGTCACTATATTTTTAATATATGTGGATAGATACAAGACACATACATGCCAAATTTCAAAGTGATCGGACGAAAGGTGTAGCCATGAGAGCAGGCGACAGGACGGACGGACAGACACACGCAGGAAAATATAAGGGTCCTTGGTGTTGCCTACGGACCCCAAAAACATGCTTTGAAAATATTCATAACTTGCATTGTCATTGGAAATATATAATACATGCATGATTTCTATAGGTAGTAGTCAGAAAGTGGTTTAAAAATATATTACAAACTTCGTATCTCACAAACAAGTAAAGTTAAATAAAATGAGGTAAAAGTACAATTTTAACCTAAGTGGCTCACAGGTTATAAATATGGCTTCGGTACCAAAAAAGTTGGAGCTTCGATTTTTATTTTGATCGCTACATTTTTACGATCTGAACAGAAGAATATTGAAAATCGGCAACGAGATCGCGTTTGCGTTAATAAACATTAAAAGTTAAATGTTAACAAACTCGGTTTTTGGTAACTATCTCGCTTCCTATAGCTTGGAGACCAATCAAGGTGGTTATAAAAATTGAAGATAACAAAATTTCCCTCAAAAAAAGTCATCAATAATTCAAAAATAATTCAAACAATTTAAACTACGGGAGACAGAAACAGAGAAAAATTTGCACTGGCTCCGGGATTTGAACCACGGACCTTCATATTTCCAGTATAACGCTCTTCCAGTTAAGCTAAGCCAGATATAAACTTTCCTCTGCGCGAAACGTTAGATAATCCCAGTATTTAGCGTGAAATGTATTCTCAAACCTAGGAACCGAAATTTTTACGGCAGTAGAACTAGACAAGAGAAAGTTACGCTAGAAACTCGCCATTTGGCAACATCCACTCTTACTAGAGAAATATGAAATCTCAACCTTCGGGCAGCGACATATAATTCAAACAATTTAAACTACGGGAGACAGAAACAGAGAAAAATTTGCACTGGCTCCGGGATTTGAACCACGGACCTTCATATC
Source organism: Gerris lacustris (assembly GCA_951217055.1). Taxonomy (NCBI): domain Eukaryota; kingdom Metazoa; phylum Arthropoda; class Insecta; order Hemiptera; family Gerridae; genus Gerris; species Gerris lacustris. Next base: position 24,836,970 of record OX578284.1, read on the forward strand.
CCCGTCATATCCTTCTTTATATATATATATATATATATATATATATATATATATATATATATATATATATATATATATATATATATATATATATATATATATATATATGTATTTTTTTTTTTTTTTTTTTTTTATTAAGTTATTGGTCATTGATATGCCTTGTGCGGAAACTTCGGATCACTTTCTTTTTTTATCTAAACGGTTATACATAAAAAAAAAAACAGAATCTTTCCTGCGTGAGATTTCATAATCTTAAATTTTGACCCGACCTATAGGAAGTGAGATATTCACAAAAATACATAGAAGCGGATACCACGCACGTTATAGCAGAGCAGGTTTTCCTATACAGTTCATTGTACGTAAAAAAAAGTTATTGGCCCCTTTTTTGTGGGAAATTTCATAACCTTTCTTTTTTTTATAATTACCTCAATTATTTGTCTCCGAGATATAGGAAGGGAGATATTTATAAAACTACGTAAAGGTTGGTGCGGCGACGGATACTACGCACATCACAGATATTATTTGCCCTATATTCCGTTAATCGTCCATTATACGTAAAAAAAATGATTGAGACTTTTTCTGAGGGAAATTTTGTTATCTTTAATTTTTATAACCACCTTAATTGGTCTCCGAGCCATAGGAAGCGAGATATTCACAAAGAAAAGAATTAGTTAACCTATGACCTTGAACCTTGAATAAATAACGCGAACGTGACCTCGTTGCCGTTTTTTAATATGTTTTTCAGAACGTAAAATTTCCCATCAGTCAAGTGGAAAATTATTAATATTGTCAGATATATATATATATATTTTGTTTCGGTCCCACCTGCACATTGCCAAATTAAACTAACACAGTAAAATTAATTACTTTATAAAAATTAAAAAAAAAAAAAAAAAACCTTATAAGTGGGTCTAAAAAATCACACTAAAAAAAAAATTAACTCGCTACTCATAATTAGATCACCGCAAAACATTTATGTGATTTGGTTTTTTGTTTTACAAAAGAAAATTGATCCACTGAATTAAATTGTTTGTTTTACGGGGAACCAGGGAGGGAAATCGTACGTTCGAGCAAAGTAAATTACAACTTGGACGTCGGGAAATATCCCCACCTTTGGTATTTAGAAGTTAAAGTGAACAACAGAAGTTGAAATAGTCAGTTTTAGAGTGCCTTCCACTCTACAGGTTTCCGATGTATATATTTATATGGTTTTGTTATGGGTGTGGCACTTAGTTGACCTTGCACCAAGGTCAACTTACTCCACTTTTGTATTATCTCTTCATAAGTTTCTTCTTTTTCTTTTTTTTTTATCACGGCTTCTTATGAAATAAACCACTTCATCCCGTGTGGAAGGTAGTTAGTTAGTCCCGTCTCCAGCTTCAAGTTGGAGAGAATAAAAACCACACCTTTCTTCTTGCATATCCTCGCTTTAAAAACGTGCCATTCAGACCGTTATATAAAAATGCAACTTTAGCTTAACTTGCTATATTTATAACAGAACCATAAAATATGGGGAAAGGGGGAGGGGAGAGAGTAGAATAGTATGTTTTACCATTAAGATAAAAGGAAGAATAACTGTTTAAAAATATATATATATATATAAAAAAAAAATGTATACCTACAGCTATAAAAAATTAATGTTTCAGGAGAAAGAAAAATATAATTTATTTACATAAAAATTAAAATAAAGGATAAAATTGAAACATAGCAAAATATTTAAATAAACTTTCATTGAAACAAACTCAAGCGAAGAACTCATATTTATCTATATATATAAAAGTCAACTTATGTGTGTGTATTCTTTATACAAATCTACAGTTTTAGTCCGATCTCGATAACCTTGCACTTTATTCAAAGCAAGTGGAAAATCACTGTCTATATGAATTTTCGAAATTTAAATTTTACAAGTACAAGTAAGGGTACAAGTAATGAATACGGGGTCAAAGTAATGAATACCCTTCATGATGCATATCGATGAAAAGCTCTTTAAGATTACAGTAATTGTTGTTATACAGTTTTGTCTTATTTTCATTTAGGAGGGGGGTAAATTTGGGATATTTGCAAATTATCTTGTCAAAGAGGAGGGAGTATAGAAATAAGTGGGAGGGATAGAATCTAGATATTCTCATATAGTAAAAATATTTGGAAGTTTATAAACTTATCAAATTAAAATAACAGTCCATAGTGGAGCTTGGGTGTATATCTAGAATTTACATAAAAATTAAAATAAAGGATAAAATTGAAACATAGCAAAATATGTAAATAATAAGCTTTCTTTAAAACAAACTCAAGTTTAGAACTTATATACATATTTATTTTAAATAAATAAAAATACAAATTTTTAAGTGTTTGGTAGTTTCATACTACGGAAAGATTACATTTTACTTTAAATCAAATTATAATTATCAATAACTACGGGAGACATACAGAGAAAAATAGACCCCCGCACCGGGACTCGAACCACGGGTCCTCCTATTAATCCGTTACAGGTGCTCTTGTAAAGCAGAGCACCACACAATAAAAATAATATATTAATGCATTTCCATAAACATTAAACATGTGCTAATTAAGTGTGACTCATACCTTCCGCACGTCTTGTACCTTGATGAATGGGACATGTGTGTAAAATTAAGCATTATAAAAGAGATTTATAATAATATGATATTACAAAAAAATTAGGTTGAAGCAATGAACACATAAGTTTAAATTATTTTAGGACCATTTGTAATTATATTTACATTTCGTTAGGCTAGATGAGTTTTAAACAAAAAAACAAAACAAAAAAAAAAAAAAGAAATATATATATATATATATATATATATATATATATATATATATATATATATATATATATATATATATATATATATATATATATATATATATATATATATATATATATATATATATATATATATAAAATATTGAATATACTTAAGTGTTGCTAGGGAGAGAGAATGTCTGTGCATATGTGGAAATCAATATTTAACAATGTAACACTCTGTGGGCTTTCACATAAGCTATCAAATTGCATCAAAATTGGACAAATATTTTTTTGAAATACGGGCGTTCCCAAACGTTTTTACTGACAGACATGTGAATAAAAAAATTACATATATTTAAAATTATTTATCACTTGTGAGAAGTTAGGTGTATATAAAGTTTAATTACGAGTAATATGGGACCATCTATGGACTAAATATGATGTACCATAAAAATTTCGTCAATATTGGATGTAGTTTTTTTACAAATACATACATTATATTTTTTATTTATTTTAAGTATGCATTATATACAGTAGTAAAAAATATATAAATTATATGTACAACACAAAAGTACTAATAATTATGAATTATGTATTTATTGATTCTATAACCTACTTAACCACCTGCTAGTGTATTTATATGACATTTAATTAGTTGCAGCTACATAATTTTATTCTACTTACCGAATACCATATTTAGAATAAATACAATAATATTATACAATAAAAACTGTCATGGAACTATAACTGAAGGTATCTGATTATAAAATAAAGGAGAAAGAAGTAAAGTTATAAAATTGTATAAAAGATTACCAATACCATTGTATATTAATTTTATAAATAAAGAATGAATTGTATTTAAAAACAACAATAAAATCGTAATGTATATAAATAAGGTCAATTTGTTCATAAGCTACAGGATATAAATTTTTATCTCCATAAATGGAAACCCAGCAAATTGTTTTGTAGTAAAAATTGAATAATACAATAATATTAAAATATACATACTTAATGTTAGTGAGCGTTGTATGTGAATAGTAAATAGTATAATTTTAAATGCCTTTATTTATTTTTATAAAATAGTAAAGCTACACAATTTTCTTAACAGTAAAAGCTTATATGTATATCTGAATAGTATAGTCAGTAATGACTGTTCTACACATAATCTATACTTTTATTAAGAATGCGAATGTACGTAAATCAAAAGAGTAATTATAATAAAGGATAGTATGTACATTGCAAACTAATATCAAAACTCATGTTAACATGAAAAAATCGAATTTAAATGATAAGGAATTGAATCGTAAAAAAAAAAAAAAAAAAAAAAAAAAATCGATCCGTGACAACTCAGATAAACTTTCTAGAATATGAGTTCATAATTTCTTAGCCCAGTGCTTTCCATTTATTAGTCTAGCCTAGAATAGAGTACAGTAGAATCCCTTGTTTTCTTTTTAGGGGGGGGGCTAAATTTAGGATATTTGCAAATTATCTTATCAAAAAGAGGAGTATAGAAATCAGTGGAAGGGATAAAATCTAGATATTCTCGCATAGTAAAATAATTTAAATGTTTCTTGATGGTAGTTTACAAACGGGTATCCAGCTAGTAAAACATAAAATAATGATTTCAAAGAATGTAACAGAAAATAAGCGAGAAGGAAGATTAAGGGGGTGGGAATGTTACGTAGTCTATAAGATACCTATATTAAAAAATAAATAAATAAATAAAACAAAAATCTTCTCTTTTTGAATAGCTTTTAATTCTAAGGAAATAACTAAACAAAAAACAATAGTTTGATTAAGAATTTAAATAAAATTACCTCTTACCATTATCGTTGTGTAATAAGATTGTTTATTATAACTAAACATAAATTATTCAATTTAACTTAATAGGTAAATAGAAAGAATCGATCTACCTTTATAGCTTCGCTTCGTTTTTTCAATCCATCCTATGTAAATCTTCATATTCCATTATATTCTCTAAATGCTGTTATAAATATACGTAGAATTAACTTTCAAAGATATTATCGTCGATATTACACTGAATAACAAATCGATCAATCTCCAAAGACAAGATTTCAACACAGAACAACGAACAATAAATAAAATATAAACGACATACACGAAAGATGTACTTTTCGAAAGAAAAACGTATAGATATCAAAAAGAAACATTTGAATTATAACAAACTGTACAAATATAAAGACCCGCTACCCGATTTAAAATACTTTTCCTCGATTAAGAAGTGAATTTAAAGTAAGATTCGACTAAAATTACTGTTGACCTAATTAGAGAAGTAAAAACAATATGGCCGACACTCTAAAACTATGGGAAACCGCAACGTCGCAGTGACTCGCCTTTTTCAGGGCTACCACCGTATCAAAATTAAATAATCTAAAATTTATTATAAAAAATTATTTAAAATAAAAATATTATAAATAATAAGTATTCTTCATGGTAATATTATATTTTAAATATGTTTTTAGTTTAACCGAAACAAAATATGTTTGTTATTTTATTTTTTAATAAATAGAGGACAGAAGTGGGCTTGTAATGTTGGCAACTCTGTACGTCAACTGTGTTCGCTCTAGAATCCAAACAAACTTCTTATTTACGTTTCGCTTACAGGGTTCTTATTCAATTTAGTTCTACTTTTAATATTTGTCTTTAATTTTTTAAATATTTTTTAAAGAAATTGAATACTTCTTTGTTTCATCTCAGACAAATTCTTTCTATTTTAATGTATTATATTATTGAGTCCTCCGATTTATCTATAGATATTTATAGGTAACAAAAATAAAAACAAAAGATACTAAAAAAATTAAAAATACACCATAAATAATTAAATAATCATAAGGACTTGACTAGAGCACATTAGTTTTCAACTTTGTTTGGATTCTGAAGAAGGTTGCTGTATTCGTTATGTTATCGGTTAAGGTTACTGTTCTTTTGTGGTCTATTTTGTTCGCATTATTGGTTTAACCTCGTTGTACTGTGGTAAGTGAAAAAATATTTTGTTTATATAAGTTTAAATTAATAAAAGACAGTTTGTAAAAACAAGTTAAATCAAATGGTATTTTAAGTTGAACTACAGTATTATATGGAGCTCCTACTATACTATACATCGTAAATCGCTACAATCGATTGTTATAATTGACGCCATATTTCAATACATCCAAATAATGTGTGATTTGCGTAATTTTACACGTTTTAACGAAAATGTGTTTGTTTTGGGTTTGAATTTAATTTTGATAACCTTAATTTTTTTTTGCCCTAGAATTTTTAATCGCCGCTCCACACCGCTTCGCGTAGCGCTCATTTCTAAAGAAAAACAACCCTCCTGCAATAGACCAGGTAGAGTTCCAAATCGAAATATAAAAGAGTTTAACAGACAAGATATATCGATATATTAAGTCTTGAAAGAGGTCGATAGTGAGATAACGTGTTATCAGAAAAAGCCCCATATACTTTAGTTTAGCCCTCAAGGTATATGTGTATGTTCTATATACAAATCTACAGTTTTGGTCCGATCTCGATGAAAATTTTCACACTTGACCTTCAAAGCAATGGGAAGGTCACTGTCTACATGAATTTTCGAAATTTAAATTTTGGTACACAGGGGTACGGGGTACAACTTAAGTGATGAATATGGGGTCAAAGTAATGAATACCCTTCATGATGCATATCATTGAAAAGCTCTTTAAGAGTACAGTAATTGTTGTTATGTACAGTTTTGTCATATTGTCATTTAGGAGGGGGTAAATTTGGGATATTTGCAAATTATCTTATCAAAGAGGAGGGGATATAGAAATAAGTGGGAGGGATAGAATCTAGATATTCTCGCATAGTAAAATAGTCTCTTGACGGTAGTTTGTAAACTTATCAAATTAAAATAACACTTCGTAGCGAAGCACGGGTATCCAGCTAGTTTTGTAGGAAGTAGGAAACAGTGGCTGCAATAAGGGCCCCGCAGACCCCGCCGCGCGGGGGCCCCTAAAAGTTTCCAGGGGGCCTCCAAAACCTACTAGTAGGAAATATGAATTTGTATGACTGAAGAAACCATTCTCTGTGGATTTTTACCCATCGGGATACGGCTTAGTCATTTTTCGCTTCTCAGTCTCGGTACCGGGAAATTTTCTCTCAAAATTAATCACCACACCTGGCTGACAACTTTAATGTTAACTAATATTATATTTAATTATTATTACGAATATAATTATTTTATATTTCAATCATAAATATTGGCGTGATTGGGTGTTCGGGGCTTGAGAAGCGGGGCCCTTTAGGGGAGGTCCGGGTCCACCGGCATCAGCCGTACCTGCCGCCCCCTCTCGACGGGCCTGAGTCCAAATGTACATTGGGACCAAGGAATATCACACTTCTGTTTTTATAAGGGGAGTAACAGTCTAAAGAAGAACATTCCGTACACCTTCTTTAGATTGTTACTCCCCTCCATTTTTTATAAGGGGAGAACAGTCCAAAGAAGTGCCAACCCTCACAGCTAGCGGATACGGTATAGTTAACCATAATATTCGTGAAGCCGTGGAGACGTATTCGCTGGTTTCCCCCTTGCCGTTTAGTCAGGTGTGAAGTTATTAACAAAACAAAGCCGATTCATTCGTTTATCTGCTTTTCTGAAGGGATAATTTACGCTGTTAAAAGATTTCATGTGATTTAACAATAAATTTTTTGAAACAGTTCAATTCACGCTGTTCATGGTTATTCCTTTATTAAATTCTATGCATCAAACATCATTTCAATGCATTGACAGCAGTAATTTTAACTTATGACCTTTCACTGATTTCTTTGATTGATTTATTTAGAAGACATCTTTAAACCACTTTCATTTTTCTTTTTTTGGGAGGTGTAGAATAATATGCCATTTAAATCAACTTCGATTCTCTCCTTCGGAGTAAAGTAGTAAACGTACAAAATAGTTATCATAGTGGTAGAAATATATATATTTAAAAAATAATACATAATGTAACTATTAAAATAAAGTGATTACTTTTTAAATTAAAAGAATGGGTTCAAAACCATAAAAAAAAGACGAAGTGAAGGTTTCATCCCGGTCTTAAAGCGGCTCCGCGAAAAAGTTGGTTATTGAAACCAACCTATTGCGGGACCGCTGCAAGGGGGTCATAGATGAATACGCCCGCGCGGAGGGGCTTCCCGGCGGGTTCACAGATATCGGGCGATAGCTGTGAACCCACCATTATTTACAGATCACTGTAAATAGATATTATTTTAAAAACTACTTTTATGTTATCATCAGTGGCGTATCCAGCGGCTAGGTCTGGAGGGGGCTCATTCTAAGTCAGTTTAGATTGGGGGGGGGGGGGGGATTCGTAGTGGTAGCAAGAAAAGGGAACTACTTATTCAACAAAGCAGCTGCCCCCTCCCAAAAAAATAATCTCCGGGCCAAAGTAACAACAACTGTTTTAGAACGTATTCGTTAGAAAATGTTATGCTGATGCTTATACTGCAGTACAATATCTTACTGTAGTCATGGGCGTAGCCTGCAGTTAATTATTGGGTGGGGGATTTATGGTGGGGGGCCCTCCCCTGGAAATATGATCTCTTTGCTTTTATACATTTCTGAGGTGAAATTGAACATGAGGTGAATGTAAAAATATGTATTAAAAAAGTAAAAAAAAGTCGCATTTTTTTTTTTTTTTTTAATTTTGTTTTACTCTATTGGTTCTGACCAGTCTGAGAGCACGTGCCCCAATATAATATAAGTTATTTATTATTATTTTAAACAGCATTATTAGTATTTATAATAATAAGTTGAGTTTAATCGATGTACAAATTAATTGGCCTCTACCAAAGCGAAAATTCTTGTTATTTTTAATTATGTTTCTTTTATACAGTCAGAACTTCTTATAACAAATTTTTGTACAACAATAATCTCTATATAATGAGTATTTTTTATCTCCCCATTAATTTCCCCTATAATAGTGATTCTTTAGAACAAAAAAAAAATATGTCTCTACAACGAACAAAATTAATTGAAATAAGGATAAAGACCAACAAACTTTCTGCAAATAAATATTGGCGGTGTTTTTGCATTTCTTCAATAATTTGAATAATTTTTTAGAAAATTTCTTGCTCTAGCACTTTAGTACTTAAGTAATTTTGCTATTTATTCTACCTCCATTAGTTTAAGCAGAATTGGAATCATCTTTGCACAGTAAAGAGAAATCTCTTAGTCTTAGTTTAGACTTCGTTTCGGAGGTTTATAAAGCTCTTGACATTTTACTCCGTAATTTACTCACCGTATACATTTCTAAACGAATATCATCATTTCCTGAAAAAATCAATCTATTCAAAGACGTAGATAAAGGAATGAAGTGCAAATTAGTATCCCATATTCGCTCCAAGTTCAGTGTCTACAATTTGGAAAAACCGGTATTCAATATTTATACTATACAAACCAAGTGGAGATTTTTATATAAGATTTAGAGTTTGTAAGTATGAACACAGGATGAAGCAGTTCTGCAATAGGTGAAAATGGTACGGAATAATTATATCCCTCCATTTTTACCACTTATTTTTACTCTAAAAAAAAAAAAAAAAAAAAAAAAAAAATCAATAAATAAATCTATATAAGAAAATGTTTATACACCGAATTTTTTTATAGAACCATCAATTTGCCACTGCATTCGAACCCACATTTACAATATGTAATTCAAGTAAAAGTTAATTATATATAAAAAATATAATTACTTTTACGTTGCAACATCTGCCCGGGTAGCACAGTCGGTAGAGGAATAGGCATTTAACCTATACGGGTCCAGGGTTCAAGTCCCTGACCTCCAGATTATTATTTAAAAAAAAAAGAAAAAAAAAAAGAAGAGCACATCATTAAATATTAAGTAACTGTGGAAAGTAATAAGATTATTAGATTAATTAAGGTTGTTTTAATATGGATATTGATGTTATTTAATTGTTTTTCTTCTTCTTCTTTTAATAACAATGTCATGTTGTCAATAAAAGACTTAAAACTGAAACAAATGATATTAATAAAGTTGTTTAAGCATTTAAGATATTTTTCATATCACCTGTAAGTTAGTACAAACTATTAATTTATGTTAGAAGTACGTAAAAATCAATCGCCCGGACAGGGACTTGAACCCTGGACCCTTAGGTTAAAAGCCTAATGCTCTACCGACTGAGCTACCCGGGCACATGTTGTGAGCGAACAATCTATTAATATATATACTATTTATATTATACAATCTCACTTGAAGTAAAGATTTTTCTTGAAACAATCTAAAGAATTAAAAACAGAAATACGTGGTTTTTATAAAAATAAGAAAGCATCTTTAAAAAGTTATCCAATTCTTCAAACATAGTACATTGGTTAATCACCATTTTATATCATAATTATTTTTTTAACTGTTTTAAAAACTTTAATTTTACTTTACACTGTAAATAGTTATTAATAATGATAACTAAACTATTTGAAAAGAAAGATAAAGTGTGTTAAATAAAAAAAAAATCAAGATTGTTTTTGTTATCGTAAAATAGAATAAAATAATTTTTATAAATTTTTCATAAGAAACTAAATGCGGTGTTCATTGATGCGATGCGAGTTTAGTGGATACAAAAATATTTAGGTTTAAATTACAGAGATTCAGTAAAACAAAAGTAATATTTGTTTTGGTTAAAAGAAAAAAAAGAAGCCACAAATTTGGATTTAATTTAATAAAACATAACCATTACATCTAAATTTACATAAATAATTATGTATTCTCGTGATTTATTATTCCCCATTACATAACTTCGAGAGGTATTGGTTGTAAATTTTATTTAACTGGTCTATTGGCACGAGCCCGGGTAGCTCAGTCGGTAGAGCATTAGGCTTTTAACCTAAGGGTCCAGGGTTCAAGTCCCTGTCCGGGCTGTTGCTTTTTTATCACTCTAAATAATATAAGGGGCAATTGCATAAGTTAATGAAAAACTAAATAGGACATCATTAATATAACTGATCACTTTCGCACTTGTCATTTTATTTTCTACATACATTAAGAGTGACAAAAATATATATTATACATATAAATGTTTACTATTCTTTATATATTATTTCATATGTATATGATTGTTTTATTTGTCATATATTTATTGCATAATATAATTAATGATGAACAAATAATTTACTAAATGTTTTACTTTCGTTGTAAGATGTGATAAAAAGAATAGAAAAATGTACCTTTCACAATTTTAGGTGGTGTCAGGTTGTGAAATATCGAAAACTGATCAGTAGATATGAGCCCGGGTAGCTCAGCTGGTAGAGCATTAGGCTTTTAACCTAAGGGTCCAGGGTTCAAGTCCCTGTCCGGGCGATTAGATTTTACTACTACTAATAATATATATAACTATAACCTTCTTCAAACCTTATTAACTTCAAGATTAATTCTATCGCTTAGAAATAAGTATGTAAGCGTAAGCTAAATTATTAATCTCGAATAGATAGCTTAGATAATGAATTACATTCATTGTTTTAGTCTAATTAATTCTTAATTTGAGGGTACTAGTACTAAGTATTGTAATATATGAGCTATATCTATATATTTAAAAAAAAAAAAATAGAACATGCTTTAAAATATTAATAATTACGTTGACAGCGAAAGTACACATAATCTATAAAAGTTTCAGCTTTCTACTTAGGTTGTCGGAAAGAGCTAAATTAAAGTTTGCACAATAATAAAAAATCGGTCCGAGACAACTCAGACAAACTTTCTCATATACGAATTAATAATTACTTAGCCCAGTGTTTCTATTTATTAGTTTTCAAATGTGTATTTCAATATTATTGAACATTTCATCAAAATTTATCATAAAAATAACTTCTCCTGGGCGGGGAATCGAACCCGGGCTCTCTCCGACCGCGTTTTAAGCTAATTTCTCAGGAACTAAATTTTTCCCTGGAAAACGGCTTATATCGTTGGATCCGTATTTAAATGGACAACATTTTAGAATTTTTTTAATCAAAATCGTCGAAACCGTTTTCGAGAAATAATTTTTTTCATGTTTTTTCAGAGTTTTTGGGGGGTAGCGCCAAATTTAGAGCTAAAATTCATTTGTCGATTTCGCCTCGGGGTATGATTTTTCTGAACATGTATGCCAAATTTCGTCAAAATCGGCCCAGTACTTTGGGCTCCAGGCGTCTGCACAGACAACAGACGACAGAAAGACATTTTTTTAAAAACCACTTTTTTGGACTCAGGGGACCTCAAAACGTGTAAATCCATCAAAATCTAAAAATCGAATTTTCGCGCCATCACACAATACTTTCTCTTTATATGAGAAAGTAAAAAGTAAAATACAAAAACCTAGTATTAAATGCTGTAACATATTAATATAACATAAAAAATGATTAAATGACAGAAAAAAATACTATAGTTTTATACTAAAAATTAATCAATTATGAATTTGGGCTACACCGAATTATATTTAAAATATTACATAGACTAAATTAAATATAATAGTTTTTCTTTCACTAGTTCGTAATTTTAATTGTCAATAAATTTTTGTGAAATTCGACTTTGTTCTGTTCCTGGGGAGCTCTGTTGGTGGAGCATTAGGTTTTTAAAGTTAAAGGGGTGCAAGTCCCTGTCCGGACAATTAGTTTTCACTACTAATAATGTAAAATTAGTTAACCTTAGGATAGAAAATAGGGTAAACAAATAATATAACTGAGTGGTGCGTATAGTGATATTAAAGAGACGTGAATTTTGGTGTTCATATGAAAGATGAACACTATCTGATCCCACTACAGTATTTTTTGTACAGGTAATATTTCTGACTTAATGTATCTCTTGAAAAAAAACTACCTATAGACTATCTTGTAGGACTTGAAGTGACGCAGATTCGATTTTGTTTTTTTATCCGAGCTCTCCAGCGCTCTATAGCAGGGGTGCCCAACCTACGGCCAGCGGGCCGAGTCCGGCCCGCGAGCCGATTTTATGTGGCCCGCCGTGTTGCCATAAAAGCGAAGAATTTACAAGCACTTAGAGAATCTAAAATATTTTAATTTCCTAATGCCAAACAGCCCAACTTTGTAAAATGAAACACTAAATTTTTTGTAATTCATACTGTTATTGTTTTATTTTTATATTTGTGTGGTTAATTACAATCATATGAATATATATTTGAGTGTTTTATTTTCTGCAAAGTAAAACTAGGCTAGTAACAGAAAAAAACTTTATTAATATGGTGTTTTAGCTAAAACCAAAACAGAAAATTGACCTTCTAGGAAGCATAAAAACGTGCTTTATGAGGGTAAAAATCCTAAAATTTTCTGGGGTAAATTGTTCCAAAAGGATGCTAAATACCCTAATTCACAGATATGTTAAGTGCCGATTCTTATCTCCCAAAAACCAATTTTGAATATTCAGTGGGCGAAAAATTACTGTATTTACTTCGTTCGGCATTAATATAAACCAAAGTAATAATAAAAACATCTCGTTGTATCATTATGTTATTCATAAAAAAATAAATTCATTGGGTTTGATTATTATCAATTAATCCACATTTAAAAAAAAAAAAAATTTAAAATAATTACTTATACCTTATTGGTCTACTCATCGGATCTAGACTATAGAATATAAAATATATGTTTTACTAATTTATTTTTTCACTTTCTGAGTAAGATGTGGTAAATCAAAAAATGTACCTTCAACTATTTCACAATTCTAGGTGGTATTAGGGTGTGAAATATCATTAACTGAAATTTTGGCAAGAGCCCGGGTAGCTCAGTCGGTAGAGCATTAGGCTTTTAACCTAAGGGTCCAGGGTTCAAGTCCCTGTCCGGGCTGTTATTTTTATCACTTTACGGTAGTATAAGGGGCAATTGCATGAGTTATGAAATAACTAAATACGATATTATTAATATAACCAGTTGCAACAGATCAATTTTGATTACTTCATTATATTTACTACACTACATTAAGAGTGACAAAAATATGAATTACATATAAATATTATATGGATATTATAATATTATAATTATAATAATATAAATATTATATATAAATCTTATATGGATAGAACACATATTACGCTTCACCAGTGGCGGATCTAGATCTTGCGGGGCCCTGGGCGAGACAAAATGGCGGGGCCCCCTAGGATAGAGCGGGCATTGCTGATAAAAAACAATTAAGTAACTTAATAATAAACCACTTATAACTTGATCCTATTTTACGGCTAATTCCCTTCACTTAGGGCCAGTCAAACGTTTGCTCTCAAAATAATTCAAAACATTTAAAATAATTACAATTCTGCTCATGATTTTAATCTGAACATAATATTATTTGAACATAAACCCCTCAAATTATATAGTTTTCAACTAATCGTCATTTTCTTTGCAAACGTAATCGAAAAGAAACATTGTTATTGTAATAATTAAGTTTTGTTATACTTAACTATTTATTCTTCTTTATGATATTTTGGGTTTTATGGTTAAATTATCATTGTAAATAAAAAGTTAAGCTGTGTTATTTGCGATCAGTCCTATAATTTGAAATCTACACTCGAGCACTTTAAATTTACTCCCAGAATTCATATTCTCAGCTTATAACTTTCCATTTTAGTGCGGAGTTTTTAATTTAATTTTCAAAGACACATTTTAAGGGGGGTCCGGGGGTCCTCCCCCGGAAAATGTTGTAAATATGACCTCTTAAAACAGCGTTTTTATGCATCTCTGAGGTGAAGTTTCTCTTTGACATCAATTGGTAAAACTGCACTAATTGACCCAATTATTTCGTACTGTCCGATATACTTAGTTTTTTTTACTATTCCTTTTTACAGGATTTGTCTTTTTTACATATCTCTGTACATTGTCAAACGATTAAGGTTATGTATTATCTCGATAAATTCAGTGTTTTATTTATTTGTTTTAATAAAAATACACGAAATGTCACGTTTTATAGGGTAATGATAATGATAGAAGGTTATTGTTATGTCAGGTCAAAAAGTACCTACTAAACTCAACCTAAAGTTACCATAACCTTCCATACTTTTCCCTAAAATTAAAAAATATATCGAGATGCTACAACCGAAATCGTTTTTGTAATGAAAAGGAACAGTTTGAAAAAAAACCGAATTAAATTGGACGTTAAGATATAGGTGGGGCACATAATGAAGATTTACCCCACGGAATAAATATCAAAATTTTCATCATTTTGAAAAGGGGGAAGGTGAGAAAACACTAGGACGTTAACTCACTTAATTTTATATGGAGCGGGGCCCCGCGGGCTATCTTAAACTTAAAAAAAATAATCTATATTTTATAACTTATTTATTTGACTTTTTTATAGCGAGGGACCCAGCGAAAAGGTAATTAGGAATTAGGCTCTACTATATGTAAACTAAATTCGACTGAATTTTATAATTCTAATATTTCATGTTTTGTACATGGCACGGGGCCCCGCGGACAATCTTCACTATGAACTATAAATTTGCCTGTAAAGTATAAGTATTTTATTTTATTTTTCTCTAGCGCGGGGCCCTCCAAGGCGCGGGGCCCTGGGCGGTCGCCCCCCTCGCCCCCCCCCCCTGGATCCGCCCCTGCGCTTCACTAAATGTTTCACTTTCTGAGTAAGATGTGATAAAGGGAGTCGAAAAATGTACCTTTACTATTTTTCAATTTTAGGGGATGATAGGTTGTGAAATATCGAAAACTGATCAGTAAATATGAGCCCGGGTAGCTCAGCTGGTAGAGCATTAGGCTTTTAACCTAAGGGTCCAGGGTTCAAGTCCCTGTCCGGGCGATTAGTTTTTACAGCTGATAATAATATAAATTACCATTAACCGTCTTAAAACATTGCTAATTTAATCGTATTCTGTAAGAGTCTATAGGATATTGATATCTTAATTTCACTCCATTTTTACTATATTTCACCTCTTTTAAGGCATCTTCAGGCCTAAAAGAAGATTTTTAAAATTGTTTTTTATAAAATCTCACATTTAAAAAAGGATTGGTTCATTAGCACATGTCATATGATTACATTTTTAGGGTTTCCAGGTCGTCCTAGAAACCCCTTGTGCTTTTGGTAGTTCGTCCGTCAGTCCGTCGCATCTTGGAGTATATCTCCCAACCTACTGTAGCTACGTATTTGAAATTTGGTATACAAGTTAACTTCTTTTGCCCAAAAAGTATAAAAGATATTGCAAACTTAAACACTAAAAATTTCTGCGATCAGCGATCAATTGCAAATTGATCGCAACATTTTTAAGTTGGGTATCATTTTAAAGGTATTAAAATTTGGATTACAAATATATATCGCGTTTCCAAAATGGCGGCCATTTTACCCCCGAAAAAATTAAAACAAAACGCAAAAGAAATCCCAACTATACCCCATAAGGACAGGTACTAAAAATAAGGCAAGAATACACAAATACCTCTGTGGTCCAATGATATTTCCGGGAGTTGATTAAAACAGTCAACTTTTAGGTGGCCGTAACTATGGAGACCCAAAAATATATATATTTAACTTTCAATGTGGCGGTCAATACCCCTAATAGAACCAAATAAGTGCAATCACCATACATATTTTACTTTTCTAGAAATGTAGATTATTTAAGGCCGAAGTTTTAGTTAAGTAAATAGTTTACATTTTTTTTAATATAAATTAAACCAAAATGCTTAATTTTGTAACTATAATCTAAGGATAAATATGGAATGTGGAACGGAGCAAGCAAGAATCATTGTTTAATAATATTTTTAAAAAAATTGTGTTTCTTTCTAATCCTGTTATGGGCCGTTATTAGTGAGTCTGCGTTTAGTAGTTTTCGAATTTTTATGTAATCGCAAGAATAAATATTCAGGTATCATGTTTATTCGCCAACACTGCGAATAATGAATTAAACCGGTTAATCAGCTGATCTTTTTATTGAGGTGAACTGTTTTTATAAAATGCTATTTTCTTCGGGTTCGGAGGAATGGTCCATATGTTATAGTATTATTAAGATATTTTTTTCAGTTGTTCATCTAAATCGGGCAAAATTAATCAAATACTACTTAAGGGTTATTCTAACGTAAAATCCGTTAAAGTCTGTTTTTTATAACGTCGCAATCATATAATGTATTTTAATGATATTATACTATTAAAACATATATTTATTCATTTTAAATAGGTGTTAGTATTTAAAACAAAACAAGAAAAGTATACTAATTTAATATAATATCTTGTCATACTTTTATGTGTTAAAAAATAATAATTAGTGCATTAATTAATATATTTAAGTCACTTACAGTACTGTGAGTTGTTAGGAGATTACATTTAACAAGTTTTACTTTATACTTAATATTATTGACCTGAAGAGCAAGTTCCAACGCACAATCATAAACAAAGTATTAAGTGTTACCAACCTTTATTATTAAATAAAATAACTGGCCTCTAAATTATATGACTAAATTAAGATCTAGAATTCTTGTTTCACGGCAACTGAAGAATAGTTGATAAAAAGGATTTAGTTAAATTAAACTGTAAATTATGTAAGATAAATTTACAAGTTTAAAATTATTTTTTTAATTTTTAGTTTGTATAAACTACATAAATTATACTGAATAACATAATATCTGTATATTGATTTATCGGATCTTTTGACAAATTTATTTGATTATATTTGTAGTTGGTGTTTTTTCATTTGAAGCCAAAAATTGTGGCAATAAATTCACAACTAAAAGTTAATTAATGCGTGATTTATCAATAAAATTGAGTTTGCGAAGAGCTTTTATAAGAAAGGCGGGAAATATTCATACTATTAACACAGCTTATTCATATAATTACATGGATAAGGACATTATTTGTTTTTTTTTTTATTTGTTTTTTTTTGTTTTTTTCAAACACCTATCATGTTTCTATGCGTATCTTTATATTACGAATTTACAGCCAGGACGTCTATACACATGAGTGCCCATATGAATTTTTCCAGGGGGGGGGGGGGGGGGGCACCGATACCGGGGGGGGGGGGGGGGGTAGGTTTCTTGATGCTAAACACCTGACTTGTCTACGGAAATATATATTTTTCCTCTTTCCCAGAGAGCTAGGGGGGGCCACGTTTATTTTCATATACATAAATTGAAGACGTTTTTTAAAGACTTAAAAAACCAGAGCCTGAAAAATGTAAGTCCATCGAAATCTCTAAATCGAATTTTCGGGCCATTATAATACTTTCTCTCGCTATCTCATTATACTATTATATATACTACTCACATAATATTATATTATGAGAAAGTAATAACAGTTGTTTTATAAATTATTTTATAGATCTATTTCTAGAATAAAATATTTTTATACTATTATTGAGGGTTGGCAACACTTTACCTAAAAGGTTACTATTCAGT
The DNA here is from genome assembly GCA_951217055.1 of Gerris lacustris. NCBI lineage: Eukaryota > Metazoa > Arthropoda > Insecta > Hemiptera > Gerridae > Gerris > Gerris lacustris. The sequence goes on from OX578284.1 coordinate 24,855,086, forward strand.
AGGTTTTGTTTTTATTTTTTAATTCGTGTTTACAATTTGTTTTCATTTTTAAATGTTAATTTGTTAGAAATTTGTTATAATGTGAAGTAATATAAAATGCCTTATTATTGAATTTATTAAATTAGTTCTCCAATTAAGCTTTAAAAATCGTCGTTGGTATGGTTTATTGTTATTTACTTAAGTGATTGCATTGAAATGTACTGGATAAAGATATGGTTTTGTTTTAGTTGTTTTATTCCACACTCTCTGTCTTCTTTGGGAGATTTATTTCCGACTTATCACGACTGCCGTGATCAGTGCCAAGAATCGAAATGTTCAGGTAGGTTTTTTTTTCATAAAAATTAGAAAACCTATTTGTAAATAAAATTATACTTTCTTAGGAATTATTTACCAATTACTGTTTAAAAACAACTGATAAAAAGTTGATTACGTAACGTAGTCGTAAGTTTGTTTTTAATAATTATGTTTAATAAGGCTAAATTAATTAATTCTGGCTCCGTGTAGTACAGTTTTCTTATAATTAATAAACATTATTGAGCTTAGATTTTCCTTGTCCTTGTAATTAAAGGGATAGTAAAACTGCAGTAATCCAGACTTCTTGGAAAAGAGATTTAGTTAAAAGTGGAGAGCCTCACTCAAATGTATTGTTTTGACAAAGGGATGTCATCTCTAAACTGTATAAATCATATAAATATATTTTCTTAAATGTATATACCTAAAATGTGTATAAATCCAGCCACTGCAGAATAGCCAAATATTATACTCAAGAATCTTAAATTTACTGATAAGGCTGACAAGTAGTTGAAAATTTGAGAAATAACTATCGAAAGCGTGTCAAGTAAAATAAAGTATTGTTACTTGTAGTATAATAATGCAAAGCAGGTCTTTTGTAACTTTTTAATTGGTTATACATTTATTTATTGGTGGAGAGCAGATTTACGGTGGAGAGCAGCCATGTCTCACCAATTATGGTGGACAATGTGATTTTCATGATCCTGAGTACAGAATTAGTTAGTAGACCAAAAATGAAGTATGAAGTTATTTTCACACTTGATAGGTTAGTTATTCAAATATTACTAAAAATCAACGTGGTCACCTGCCAACGGACAAACTAACATCAACTTGATTTTCGGTCTACTAACTAATTCTGTACTCAGGATCATGAAAATCACATTGTCCACCATAATTGGTGAGACATGGTCACTCTCCACCGGTTTGTTTTTTTCAAACACCTCCCACAGACGAACTTAGCCGACCACATATTCTTAAAAGGCGCTAAAAGATTGACGTGTATACAAAATTCTAGCTTGATGTTAGTCATACACTTTTTTGCACGCTATCTCCTGGACTTTGATAGTTTTAAAAAAATCCATAAAGATGTATTAAATTAATTGTTTTTATTTATTCTGCAGGCGGTAGCTATAAGAAAATGCATTTAGTCTCACTTCCCGTGTACTTGATGTGGAATTGTGCAGACAACTGCAAGTATAATTGTATGTGGCCAATTGTTGACGGATTCATACGAAAAGGATGGCCTCCCCCTCAGTTTCATGGGAAGGTAAGTTATACTTAAATTACAATTAGGAGTATAAAGGCAAATCTGGAGAATAAGAGCCAATTAGGGAAAGGGCTTAAAAATGAAGGCGGTGCCTCACTCGAATGTACTACTTTGACAAAGGGATATAATCTTTTAAAGGTATAAATCATGCCAAGCAATTCTCGACCTAGCATCTCCTCAAGATTAGTCAAGAAAAATAAAGTGAGTTTAGACGATACAATATTACCATTTTAGTTGATTTAGAGTTTAGAGAATTCAGGATTTTATTATAACATTTTTTTTTAAAAATGTCACTAAATAGAGTTCAGAAAAAGTGGTGTTTAACAACTTCCTAAATCTTGATTCTCTTATATTTTTTTTTGAAAGCTGCACTTCTCTGATGGTATGGTAGCAAATACAGTTATGGCCTTTAAACTTTAGAAGGTGTGACAAGTGATATCTGGTAACAGACCTGCTTATGTAAGTTCATGCTATGGTCTTGATATCAGTACTGTATCAGCTGCAATCCCCCTGGTTGTATGCTACATTTAAGCTACCACAGTTATTGGACATTTACAGAATGTTGAACTTCTGGTCCTGTTTAGTTTAGTTCCTACAGGGGTACCTTAAGGTGGGTTCATAGCTAGCGGATCCGTATTTGCAGAGGCCTGGAGGGATTCATCTATGGCAACTCTTTTGCGGCACCGCAGAAAGTTGGTTCCAAACCATCTTTTTTGCGGTGCCGCTTAAAAACCTGTATGAAACCTTCACTTCGTCCTCTTCTTATTTCCTTTATGTTTTTATATTACAATTGCTTATTATATTATATTGTGTATCTGAATTTGTTCCTACATTATTTTTATTTTAATCTGTATTGCATCTGTGTTTAATATACGTTTTTTATCAGTGTTTTATCTTCATCTGTGTATTATGTCCGTGTTTTTTTATATCTGTGCTTATTATATCTGTTCCTTCATTATTTTGATTATATACCTATTTCTTATTTATATAATAATAAAAGTCCTAATCTATAATCTTATTATATACGTTTTTTTTAAGCAAGAGAACTAAATTCAAGTTGAAAAAACGATGTTATAATTGGCTTTGTTTATAACCTGACCGACCGAAACTCGAGGGGAGGGAAACAAACGACTCCATCCTCTGTCTCGGCGGTTCTCCGAAGAATATATTGTTATCTATATAGCCCTCCGCAAATAAGTATCCGCTAGCTGTGAACCCACCTTTAGTCAAATAGGAAACATGACGCAAAACTTTAGTTTGTAATGTAAATGTATTGAGATAAAGGGATATTTAGTCTAAAGTACTTTGGAACTAACAATTAAGACAAAGACTATTCCTTTGTCCAATTTTCATCCCCACCCAGGTCCATGAAAAATTGGCAATTATGCCAAGCTTCCTTCCATTAACCCTAAGATGACCATGGTCTAATAAGAGACATGAGGACGTGCGCACCCCTGATTGGACTTAATCTGATTTATATGCCCAAGGAGCAGGTAATTATATATTTATTTATATAAACATGAAAACATCTTGGTAAAATATTTAATATATATTTATATTGGTTTGATTATTTTATTATTTTTTTTAATGATAAAAAGTTGTTTTTTAGTCTCATCATTTGCAAGCACAAAATCAGTCGGTCTCGATATTAATTCTCATACTATTAAATTTTGATGTATTTTTATTTTTTAATATAGGTACCATATTAATGTATTTTTTTTTATCATATGTATAAATTTCTTTTAAATTAGCATAGTAATGAAATTAGAGTTTCAACGATATATCTTATAAAAAAATAGTGAGATGATGATTTGTGAAACAATGACACCTATTGTAATAGGAATTGAAATAGATGATGTAGCACAAAACAAAAACTTTTTACCAAGCTTGAGAATGACCGGCTAGGTCGAAACGTTACCAACACCTAAACTAATGTATTTTTTTTTTACCCGAACAAGGATCCACCTACAAAAGATATGGGCTGAACTACAGTATATGGGGTCCCGTCTGATAAGAGGTTATCTCACTATCGACCTCTTTCATGACTTTATATATTGATATATCTTGTCTGTTAAACTCTTTTGTACTTCGATTTGGACCTCTACCTGGTCTATATGCAGGAGGGTTGTTTTTCTTCAGATAATGAGCGGAGCACCGCAAAGCGGTGTGGAGCGGCGATTGAAAATTCTAGGGCAAAAAAATTAAGGTACTATAAAGAGAAAGGGATGTTTAGTCTAATGTACATTTGGACAAAGGAAGATCACACTTTTGTATAATATAAAAGTGTGATATTCCTTTGTCCCAATGCACATTAGACTAAATATCCCTTTATCTCAGTAGTTATTTAGTCATAGTGGGTCATATACGACATATTTACCAAAAAATTGAATTGAAACACAAAACAACACTTTTTTTGTTAAAACGTGTAAAATTGATTAATATATCGATACAAGGTTTCATTATAACAATCTTTAGTACCGATTTGCGATATCTAGTTGGGGCTCCATATACTGTAGTTCTACCAAGATATGAAATTAAAGTTAATGTGGTGACCCTATCAGGTCAATGTAGGTACGGAATTGAAGTATACTCACGTATGATTACAGATTGCTATATTTTCATCGTAGAACCAGTCGCTACTGGGCCTACTGATAATAGCAGGAAATATGTCTAGAAAAACTCCTTTCAATTGCTCTTATTTCTATTTAAATATCACAGTTTTATGTTTTATTTAAAAGTTGGGCCACAGAACAACAGAATTTTACCTATTTAGTAGTAGCTGTCAATTTCTTGTAAAACCTACTTACTACCCCCTCCCCCCATGCTGTAAGGCATGTTATTTATTTATCATACTCTTTCAACTAAGTCTGCTCCAAGCAATTAAACTGATGCCTTAGTGAATAAAATTAGATGAGTACATAACATCACACCCTAGGTAGGGTCAAACATCAAAATCTCGAAGGTTCATTGGCTCCCCTCCTTATTTATTTGTAAACTTGATCCTATTGTAAATAAGCTTAATTGTTTATTCTGGATATTTCTATTTAAATCATTGTGTATTATTATATCTTGTATAAACTTTTATTAGTCATCGATAATTAAATTTGTTTACTTTTTTTTATGTTGCAGTGGCCATTTGTTAGAATCATGGGCATACAGGAGCCTGCCTCTACGTTATTTTCAATAATGAATTTTGCAATTCATTTGAAAATGTTCAAAAAGTTTGTGGCTGAAGTCAGAATAGGAAGTCCAATGTATATCCTCTGGGTTATCTATGGCATTGTAAGTTAAAAATTGTTTTTATAACATTGTTAGAATATAGTGTTTCCAGTTATATATTATTTGCTGTGAAGATTTAAAGAAATTCCTCTTTTTTTTATAAAAGTAGATTCACTCCTTTTATAAGAACATAGTTGTATTATTTTATCAGTCAGGGAAAGATGAGCCTGTTTTACCAATAGAACATACTTATGTGAGAGCCTACATAAAGACTCTTATGTTGTTGGTCTATGATCTTTTACATGAAGATAGTTTCTTTAAATCCTATGATATAACATCCATTGACACTCCTATGTCTGACTTTATTTGTAATAGAGTTAGGGTAGTAAAAATCCTTATAAAAAGTTGATAGTTGTTCCTTGTGCAATAGAATTCTAAATTTGCATTAATTTTATAAAGTACATTTAACATTATAGCATTATTTTGACTGTTTAAGGTTTGTTTCAATGCTTGGGCATGGTCAACCATATTTCATGCTCGGGATACCTTATTTACTGAAATCATGGATTACTTGTCTGCCTTCAGTATGGTCTTCTATTCAATCTACATCATGGGAATGAGGTGAGTAGTGATTGTCATCGTTTTATGAATGATTTAATATTTAACTTAGTGCGTAAGCTTCCGCAGGTAGACTCGTAATAAACAACTTGGTTTTCCGGTGAAATGCGTGTCACAAAGGTTAAGTCCGACGCTGCTTCAAGTAAATAGAGGTGTTATTTGGGGGTAACATGTTCCAATAACATGTTATTTGAGTAACAGGTAACAGCCCCCTTTCTGTCTCCAAGGGGGGGGGTAGCTTTTGATGCAGAAAATGGGGGGGGGGATAGGTATTTAAAACAAATCCACAAAAGGTGAAGGGCGAAATATAACTCTACATAAAAAATAATTTCATTATAAGACAGGGGTCCTTAAACTTAAAACGTGAACAAGCCAACAAGCAAAATAAAATTAAATAATCTTTTTGAAACCGATATGAGTCTGAGTCTATGATAATAATAATTGATGATACGTCAAAAATAGTTGCAGTAATGCGACGTTGTAGAGTGGTGTAATATAACTATAATGAAAGTTGTTCGAGGAGAATCGGTTCAGTAGAACTGGAGATGGAGTGTGTATTAGATACCCAGAAAGGCTGGCCACCTCAAAGAGAGGTGAGACTCTGGATAGGTAGGCAAAGGCAAAGAGGAGATAGATATAGATAATAAATAGCCATAAGGTGAGAAGTAAAGGACATTGGGAATCGGACCAGGACAACAAGGGTTCCATGCAAGTTAGAACTGAGCTCTACCCTACAACAGCGAAATCTTTGCCATTTATAATAAAATTATTTAAGCTTTAATAACAGAAACAGGGCAGAGAACAGAAAGAATTACGAAACAGTAACGAAACGGTAACAATAACAGTAGAGAAGTGTTATCATTTATCATATATAACAATAACAGTTCATTGCATCTTGTTCTTGTTACTCGAAAGGTATTGATTCCATTCTGTTAAAAAAAAAAAACAATAACAGAAGATGATCTCTTGTTGTTATAAAATCTATTCTGTTATCTCAGCTGCTATAATTTGAACTGTTATTCGATAACAGGTCTTTTTTAATAACACGTTATTGGACGAACTGTTATTCTCCAATAACATGTTATTGTGAACTGTTCTGTTATTTTCGAACCACCTGAACAAGTAAACATCGCAATGCACTACACCCCTGAAGATGCTTCTAGTAGTGGAAGCAAAACATCGGACTTCAACCCCTTCATGACGTGGATTTCACTGGAAATACCAGCTGTTTAATTAGTTAAATATTTAATCCACTTTTAATAATGGTGTATTTGAAAAGTAAGTCTTAATTTTGAAAAGTGTGATATATTACCAAAACTTGATTAATTTTTTAAATGTATTTTACAGAATGATATTGCCTAAGAAGAAGAGGTATAAGGTTTTATTCACTCTTACCTGTGCCTGGCTCTTTTTACAACATTTTTTCTACCTTTACGTCGGAGAATTTGATTACCAGTACAATCTCACTGCCAATATACTTGCTGGTATTTTTTTAAAAACATTTATTTCAATGAAGTTTATAGCCTTAATAATTACGGGCATCGCTAATTATGTAAAGGATTTTCCCAACTCAGTCGGTAGTAGGGAAATCTACGTAAACAGGCTAAAATTCACTCCCCAGTCAGCAAAGAAAATATTATTGTACCCAGTGGCGTAGCTAGGGCATTGGGGGCCCCCCGCAAGAACTTTTTGGGGGCCCCTCACCAAACAAAATTGATGAGCAAAAAAAACAAAAAACCTCTTGCGTTTAGAACTGGGGGCCCCCTTGTCGTTGATTTTGGGGGCCCCCTGACAGTGGGGGGCCCCCGCAATGCGGGCCCATAGTTACGCCACTGATTGTACCCAGTCACGGCTAATTTGATTGTACGTGACCTTGAAATTTCTTCGAGTTTGACCTCTACCTGGTTTATATACAGGAGGGTTGTTTTTCTTCAGGAAATGAGCGGAGCGGCTATTGAAAATTCAAGAGTATACAAAATCAAGGTTTTTAATTTAATATGCTGGATTTTATCACCTAACCTCAAAGCGGGTCACGTACAATCCGAATTTACCCCCAGTCACAACTAAACAAAAAATGTAGATGAAATGAAATAATAATTATTATTTTGGTAACAAATAACTTAAATTAATGGGTAACTGCTTAAATGATAAATATATATCTATTTTATAGTGCTTCCTATGGGGCCCCAGTACATAAAACTCCTAGCGGTGGTCATCCACCGGCCTATGTAACTGGGTGGACACCAAATAATTAAATTCCACAAAATAAAATAAAACTTTACAAGTAAAATAAGAATATAATAATAATTAAATATGAAGGGGGCTTCTGGTTAGTTCCCGGGGTGCTAGAGTGAAGGGGATCAAGCCAGAAGAGGGGATGAATCAGAGGGAAGAGAGAAATATCATTTTAACCAACCTCAAATGGAGTTGATGACTGGTGATTGCAGCACTCTAGCTTAACCTTCAGTTGGCTGTGTTGCGTAGTTTTAGGGTAGCAATAGTGGAGACCTACGAAACACTGATGGTTTCCGCAATCCGTGAAGTTCGGCTCCTTCTTAATCCACCGTGAGTGAGAACAACCCTAAACTTCAACTTTTAAAAACTTGGCATGAAAGTAGTTCCTTGCCACCAGCTCTTAAACACAACTCACTGTCCTTCTGACTCAACAAAAACTCCCCTAGCTGTTATAACCCTTTTCTCAGGGTTACCCATAAAAAAAAGGGAAGAACAAATAAAACTAAACCTAGACCTAATGACACAATGACAATAAATAAACTACCTTAAACCTAAAGTTAGATTTATACTACAATCCACCCTAGATTTTATTAAGAACAATAAAATCATTAGGGGGGATAAAAAAAAGAGTTACAAGTGTAATATTTAATTACTGGCTTTTAATTAAATCAATAAGTGTGTAATGTGTTGGTTTCTATAACGTTTTTTTTGTCTTATCTTTAACTTTAACTAGTGGTCAGTCATCTTCAGTGCTTAGTGAAGAAAGTTATGGTAAATCTACACTATTTGGCCTACCTATTTCTAATTGTCCAATTTATGTACTTGCAATTTTTTTAACTGTTCCTTTTGACATGATAAAAACTATACCAGTTGTAGGATCTTGATAAATTTAGTAGTTTAAAAAATAAAATAATAATAAGTAAAGAGTCATTTTCTAAAAAAAATAAAGAAAGGTTATCCTTAGGTTAGGTTGAAAAGTTCAAAACTTAACCTATACTAACCATAACCTTTCTTTGTTTTTCTTAAGAAATGATACTTTGTTTTTTTTTAAATCTATTAAATTCATCGAGATGCTACAATTGGAATTATGTTTTTTAATGTAAAAAGGGACAGCTTAACAAATTGCTAGTAAATTAGAAATAGGTGGGCCAAATAGTGCACATTTACCAAAATTACTTTTAGTGGAGAGACATCTGTCTTTACTCCTATTTAAGTGTGTCCCTACTCATCTAGGAAAACTATAGTTACTTATGTTTACAGGTTGTCTTTCTGGTATTATTAGTCTATTATGGTGCTATAAGAACTGGAGAATAGCACCACATTCAAGATTTCTTGCTACTATGTACCTCCTTGTCGGAGTAACAACACTATTAGAATTAGCTGACTTTCCTCCTTACATGTGGATACTAGATGCTCATGCACTCTGGCATCTTTCTACCATTCCAATACCGTACTTCTTATGGAGGTAATTTTATTTTTATTTTTCACTAATACAGATTATTTTTAGAGTTACAATGATTTTAATACAAGCCTTGATAAAACCTATTCTATATCTTAATGACCAATTACAGATGTCTGTTTAGATATTAAAATAAATAAATAAATAATAATAATAATAATAATAGTACTTGGATTTAATTCTAAGAGAAATAGAAAATGGTACACATTCAGGGTGATCCAAAAGTTCGGAAACGCCTTAATATATCCGGTTATAATTGAGATATTAAGTTTCGGTTAGCGGGTATCTTCATCATTCATAAAAAACAACTTTTTTGGTAGGTAACCTTTTTTTGCCATATTTGACTTAACTTAGAAATTTTAAATTTGGATAACCATAAAGTGATATATCGAAAGACAATGTCAATATTTCCTATATATCGAGAACCTCGATATATGAGTTTTTTCTACTGATGAGCAAAAAAAAAAAAAAAAAAAGGTCGCCCGGCCAAATTTTTCCCCTGCTGAACAATAGAAAAGAGAAAAAAAGGTCACCGCTTTCCGTTTTCGATATTTTTAAAACATATCGATGTTGCCGATATATCGAAAGATCAATATCGATATAAAATATCGATATTTTTTGGTCCGATATTTTCGATATATCGGAATCGATGACCCAACCCAACTATACTAGGACAATTAAAATAAATTATTTTATTAATTTAATTATTTCATAATTTCTTGATTTCAGGTTTGCGATTGAAGATTGTAAGTACCTAAGAAAGCAAAATCAGAAAGAAGGCTGACTTTTAATATCATGACAGATTAATGGATCTGTCATTAGATTGACATTTACTAAAACAATGGACGTGTTACCAACGTTATGAAAAATACTAAAATTCAACCTTTTTTTACTCATTGACAATTAAATTAAACCAAGGAAAAAGTTGAAGTAAATTATATTAAAAAAAAGAAAATTTAAAACAAGATCCCTGACTCTTTTTGATAGTTTTAATTCTATGATTATAACATATTTATATGCTTTTTTTTATTAACATAAAACACTAACATTGCATGAAATTAGTTCTGCATGTAGCTTATTTTTAACCAACATGACGTTACTTGTTTTGTCCTGTTAACCGTTATTATTTGTTTTTTTAGCAATCGTTTTGAGCGAGAGGAATCGTGATCCAAAATCTATTGCACACCTTCTACCTGTTATTATTACTAGTAATAATAAAATGTTAACTATTAAATTTTTTACTTTATAACATATATTTTATTTGTTATTGATTTTAATGTTTAACAACTTTGTTACTTTTAACTTTTTAATATTATGATAATATAACGTCAATGTTTTTTTTAATTGTGAAACTGCTGCAAATGTGATATGCAATTTTTAATATTTGACTTTTATGTTCTAATGAACAATATAAGATTTTTTTTTTTTAGAAAGAGCTTGCTGTAGATATTTTCTAGATCTTAAGGGTTTTTTTACTATTTAGTTGATCATACTAGTATGTCTAGTTTACAATTTTGTGAAAATTGGACTTTATAGAATCGGTGAATTAGATATTGCTTGTCAAATCCTTTAATTGCTATGATGAGATAACTCAATTGGTTCTGAACAAGATATTTTATTCAGGCAGTTAGTGTCAGGGTAGCTTTAAATCAGTATACTCATCAGCCTGTCTGTATTTGATTTATTGCATGTTTTTATTGGCCTATATAATATGCATAGCACCTCGAATGAGTTTATCTTAGAGGTCTTAGAAACAGCAAAAAATGTTGGTTCTGAGATTTTTCACAAAGTAGAGGCAGGTCAAAGAGCTACTAACTTAGAATATCTAAGCTCCTGTCTTCAAACCCCTTTTAAAACCAAACATTAATTATGGAGGAGTGACGTGGTCCTTCATTAAAGCTGCAAAGAATTTTAGATAGAAAATTTATCTGGAAATAATTCATGATATGACCTGACTTAATATGGAATGTGGATGATAAGAAGAAGAGATAAAGATATTAACAATTTTTGGGAGAAGATATTGTGAGGGTTGTAAACTCTCTAGAATTGAAGAATCGAAATGGGCTCTAAAGCTGAAGCATGTTGAAAGGACGGATGAAGAGAAACTACCTATGATTAAGTCTGATTTCATATCCAGAACAACTAAGCTCCTATCTTCAAAAACCTTTTAAAACCCAACATTAATTTTGGAGGGATGATGTGGACCTTCCCTAAAGCTGGCGAAAAGCTGGTGAAAAGCTTCCAAGAATTCTAGATAGATCTGGAAATAACACATGATGTGACCTGATTTAAAATGGAATGTGGATGATAAGAAGAAGAAACAAAGATATTATCAATTTTTTGGGAGGAGATATTGTGAGATTTACCCCCTAACTCTCTAGATTTAAGATGGGCTCTAAGGTTGGGGCATGTTGACAGGATGGATGGAGAGAAGTTTACCTAAAACTCTACTGCATGGATCATCAAAATGAGGATGAACCCTTGAACTAATGGCTTCAAGAAGGGGAAGATGACCCTAGTGTGAGAGAAGGATAAATAGAACTTGCAGAAGAGAATAAGAATATATTGTCAGGAAAGCTAAAGCCATCTTGGGCTGCAGCTCTGCACCAAGGAAAGTACCAAGAAGTTTAGATGAGACAATTGCTAAGAGGGTGATCTCTAAGAATGCAAAACCCGTATTTAGTAAGATTTGACAGTAAGCTCTTATTTAATTGAGTAGGTCAAAGGCAAAATAGTCTAAATAAAGTAAGGAAAATTAAAGTTACACAATTTATTCATAGGAAATAAATTATTTATGAATGGATAAATTGGTGAAAGTAATTTCTAAAAATAAGATAAGATTACACCACTTTGTTTTCCACCTAAACTCACTACAATTTTAGATTCCTCAAACAGAAAAATCTCATTTATTAAGAAAAAAAAAAATTACAATATATTTATAGCACTTTGCCTTTGAGCCAATGTATTAGTTACTAACTAAAAATAATAATCCTTGAATTTGCTTCAAGGATTTGATCACAAATAAAAATTATGAAATATTTATAATTTAGTAGATTGGTTATGATGAATAAATTTCACTACATGTGTAAGTTTTTTTTATGCATGCATGTGTCGTAATTGTTCATTATTTCATAAACTCTCTATGCTGCCAACCATTAATGCTAAAAAAAATTATACATCTTCATTTTGAGATTCCAATAGTTGTTTAGTTTTTAACTATACCTTATAAAACTTCAACTTTTATTGTTTTTATCAAAGCTAACTTTATAAATTTTACTTTCGAACACACAAGTTTATAAAATGTGTGAGTCCAAAGTCTTAAACTTGACCAACGATTTTTAACTTTTATATAGATGTAACTATCTAATTACCATAATATTTTTAAGGGTCTCTAATTTTCAATAATCATTAGGATTTGTTTTAGAAATGTTATTATTTTCTGAATATATCGACGTAAAAACCAAATTTTTTATTATTCAATTATAATTTAACTTTTTAGTTCATATCACCCTATGAGTATTATAATTTTTCTATGCACCTGAGATGGATCGACAGGATTTTCCAGGCACTTTCTAAACTTATAATTTATAATTTTATCAAATAGATTAGAACCAGTTTTTATTGTTTACTGATCCCACTCTTGTGATTTTTTTTTTTTTAAATACAAGCAGCACCTGTAAAAGCCAACTGCACCACCCAAAATTTCCTGAAACTTTTAGAACCTCTTTGTAATTAATTTCATTTGCATGCGCGATTCTATTTCATTGCTTAATTGGTACTTCTTTAGATTGTTACTTCCCTGTTTGTTTTAGATAATAAATGACTTCGACTAAATAACTATTAAGACAAAGTGATGTTTTAGTCCAATGTACTTTGGGACAATGGAATATCACACTTCTGATTTTATAAGGGGAGTAACAATCTAAAGAAGAACATTTTGTACACCTTCTTTAGATTGTTACTCCTCTCTGTTTTTTATAAGGGGAGTAACAATCTAAAGAAGTGGTGCTTAGTTATCATATTTATCATTTCAAAAGATTAACACAAAAAATACTTAAAACAAAAAAATTAAATTAAACATTTAAATGTGCAATAAACAAATATTTACATGACATGAACTTCCAGATTGTTTAAACTTTTTTTGTGTTAAAAAAATTAATTATTTATTATTTAATTGATTCTCTTAAATGTGATTATTCAAAGCAATAAAAAGTGGTTAAAATTTTTTTTTTTTAGTTTAGTTCCACTGAATGCCACAGGGGAATATTTGCAATAGATTTAAATGCAATCTTATTGTTTACCTAAATAATACTTGTTTTGGGTATTTATTTAATTGTAGGTTTACAAAAATTTGTTTACCGATAATGTTTTTGCATTGATTGGTATTTTTGTTTTTGGTAAAAATTAAAATATATAACTGCAACAAAAAACCTTGGTAATTTAAAAGAATTTGTATTCTAAAACACGTGTAATATATTAAAGGTTGGACTATTCTAATACAAATATTGAGCCAACTGTATGAATTATGTAATCAAATTTTTCAATTTATTCTATACAAATTATTTAGAAATTTGTTTTTACATTTTTTAAAATATTATTGATTGGATATTAGTTTATATTTATTCGTTGAATTTGTCTTTTGAATAGATATAACTTATAGAATCTAATTTGTTAATTTGTTATTGATGTTTATTAATTAAATGATGGTAAAACTTATAGTTACATAAGATTTATTGTTAAGAATACTCTGTTTCACTATTATATGAAATTATTTTTTGTTATGTTATTTAAAAATGAATTTGAAGAGTTAGAAAAAAAAAATCTTGTTATTTTTTAAAGGTCAATTATATATTAATGGTACGCTAAATTATGTGTATCCTTCCTGATTATTATTTACTCACTGTCTTCATAAAAAATAATAAACATAAAATTTATTTACACTTATTTTCACTAATAACAATAATAAAATGATCTTAAAGTCGAGGCCCCAGTAAAAAATCACAAAAACAACAATTAAATTTATATTTATTATATTTTTTGACTAATTTTTAACTTAATTGACAAATGAGCTTATAACTTTTGTTCTTCACTTTATTTTATTAATGAGTTTAAAGATTTAAAATGTGATCATATCCCCCTTATAGTCAACTACCCAAGCTCTAACCTCAAAAATGTTGCTTTACTGCAGTTATCTAATCCTGATAGTTCTGTGTATCGTGCAGTACAGAGATATATTAACCATTTTTACTTTGTATCCATCATAGATATTTATAATGAAATATCTTTTAATTAACTGAAGAAAATATAACTTCATTTTTACAAAATTTCTTCAGAAAAATGAATTTAAATGATATTACTCAAAATCTAGGAATAAATCTAATTCTTTCACCCATAATTTTTAATCGAACACCATTTTATTCAATTTGTTATTGATATTATAATCTATGTGGTTGTAGTTTTTTAATTAACTGTTATATAATTTTTATAATAATATAATTTTAAGCCACAGAACTGACCTTTTTAAAAAATCATAGCTTAGTAATGTTGTTAGAACAAATTATGTAGTTTTTATATTATATAAGTGTTTTTTGTAAACTACCTTTTTTAATCAATGTTGTACATATTTTTATCTGTTTAATTATAATAAGTGTTATTATTGATAGTTGATTGATTTGTTTTCCCCTCTTTCTATTTTGTGAATGTCTGCAACACATCTGTTACAATGGATTTGTAGGTCCAACATTTTGCCTCTCTCAGGGTATTAGAGGCATCTTCAGGGTTATACATGTTGATCTAAGAAAGAAACAATGTGGATTAGGAACAATATTACTTTTATAGACCAACATGTACAACCCTGCTTCAGGGTTATACTTGTTGATCTAAGAAAGAAATAATGTGGATTAGGAAAAATATTACTGCTATAGACCACTAGCGCACCCAGTATTTTTTTTGGGAGGGGCACAGATTAAAAAAAGGGGGGGGGGGGGATGTAATGTGGGCTTAGCATAATCACAGATAATTAAGAAGTCTGGTTTTTCTTTGTTCTTAAATTACTTCATATCAAGGGCGGATCCAGCCAATTTGTAAGGGGGGGCTGTGCTCTCTTTTAGGGGGGTCCGGGAAAATTTTTATAGTTTACGATACTCGAAAACGTCTTTTTAGCCTATTCTAAGAGCATCTAAATTTATTATATCTAAAGTTATTTTATACAAATAAATTTAAGATTTTTATGAACGGGACATGAAGACCGGGGTATTTTATTTAAAAATAATTATATACGAATAATATTTTATTTTAGTAGCCAGAAAAATAAATTGGTACATTTTAAAAATATTTTAGTTACGTGAATCAACAAAAAAAAAAAAAGTACGCCAAATAGTCTTCCTTGCCTTAGATCGGGTATCTGCAATTTTTAAAATCTTATTCTACAATTGAACCCCTTTCTAAATTAATTAATATTAATTATTTGATAATTAAAAACTATAAAAATTACTACTACTAACTATTAACTATTCTTTTTAAACACCAAAAAAAAAAAAATATGTCGGGCAAAAGTAGGTACATATATAATTACTTATTTACTGATTTTTTTGACTATCACAGCACTATTACTTTAAAATGTGCTGCGGAATTGCATACTTAAATTTCTGGTCATTGGCTTTGGGGGGGCTCGTGCCCCCCCCCCCCCCCCCCCCCTGGGTGCGCCACTGCTATAGACCAACACAATCTATGAAAGAAACAATGTGGATTAGGAACTATACTACTTTTATAGACCAACATGTACAACACTAAAGATGCCTCCAGCATGAGATGAGAGGCGAAATGTCAGAATGCTCATCCCATGTGACATGGTTACCACCAGAAGATCTAGAAATCCATAATGAAATCATCGGCAAAAGCCTACGCACTAATACATCTGTTACCTGTAAGGATTGTGATTTGTAGTGTCCCTCAGCATTAACTTGTATCAGATTATACATACACTTGTGCATTTATATACATTTATGTTTGAAGGCTATGATGTAAAGGGTATTAATATTTAAATGAGCCAAGCATTATGGTTTCCAACTATAATTTAAAGTACTGTCTTTTTTTAATAGCAAACAAATATTAAAAATTATGAAAAAAACCTAACATTTTTTTAAAACATGTCGATGGTGTTGCGCCAAAAGGGTCAAACTGAAAAAATCCACAAGGGCCAATCTGCAACTAATATCACGTTTGTTTTTTTATTTATAATTAATAAAATAAATTTGGTTATTTTGACGTATTATGTAGGTATCCAAATATATTTTAAATGAATAAAAATATAAATAAGGCATTCAAATATCAATTTTTCATTACAGCTTTTCAAGTTTTAGAATTCAAATTCAAAATGCAGATTGGCCCTTTTGGCGCAACACCATCGAGTATACAATAGGAACAATCTTTTAGTAGAAACTAGATAGTTTTAAAATAAAAAAAATACATAAACTGTTCACAAAATGCCCTTAATTACACATTTAGATTTTGTTAACATTCAAAATGTTAAATAAGTTGCTTGAACAATATATTTATATAATGTACATAATAGAAATACAATTCTGATAAATTATTTTCTATACAATATATTCTATTATAATTTTTTTTTTATGTAATTTCCTTTTTGAATTAGTAAAATAGGTAATAGAGTAGATAAAAAAGTAATATGTTACGGATTTACATAATCACACTTTTCTTTCTTGTTAGTATCACGTTAAAATAATAAAATTTAAAATGTTAGGAATAGTTCATTAAACTAAATGAAAAACAATATCTTACGTTTGAATAGTAGGATGCCAATGAAGTTTTTATCAATAACAAGACAAAAAACACATTTCTTTAAAAAATAAAACTTTAAAGTTGGCTTCTTCTCTTGGCCTCAAACAGTACCAGGAAAGATAAGAGAAAAAGCCTTGTCAAAGAGCCATTTGAAAGACAAAGAAGGTGAATTAAATTTATTTTAAAGTTTTTTTGTTGAGAAATGTCAATTTTGGTCTTAATAACAATAAAAATAAATTGGTAAGGCGTGAAGTCTCACGTAAAAAGGGTTTCGTTGGTATTGTGAACACAAAATTAGACGGGAGGGGGGGGGGGGGAGAAAAGTTTTTTGACAAAATGGCGCCGAAAATTAAACACTATCCCTAAGTGGTATATATATTTGTAATCTACTCTTCAATACCTTTCATTTGATACCCCACTTAAAATTTTAAAAAAATATTTTTTCTCGGGTGGCATGCATTTTCCGCCATCTTGGATTTCCAGTAAATCAGATCAAATTGCTAATCTTATTTTTTCTATGGCCCAGCAGACCACACATTTTGCATATTTTTCTATTTTTTTAGTAATAGCGGAAATACGATTTTAGGGGGGGGGACACGCAAAATTTCGATGTTTTTTGACAAAATGGCGCTGAAAATTGAGCACTATCCCTAAGTGGTATATATATTTCTAATCTACTCTTCAATACCTTTCATTTGATACCCCACTCAAAATTTTAAAAAAATATTTTTTCTCGGGTGGCATGCATTTTCCGCCATCTTGGATTTCCAGTAAATCAGATCAAATTGCTAATCTTATTTTTTCTATGGCCCAGCAGACCACACATTTTGCATATTTTTCTATATTTTTAGTAATAGCGGAAATACGATTTTAGGGGGGGGGACACGCAAAATTTCGATGTTTTTTGACAAAATGGCGCTGAAAATTGAGCAATATTCCTAAGTGGTATATATATTTCTATTCTACTCTTCAATACCTTTCATTTGATACCCCACTCAAAATTTAAAAAAAATATTTTTTTTCGAGTGACATGAATTATCCGCCATCTTGGATTTCCAGTAAATCAGATCAAATTGCTAATCTTATTTTTTCTATGGCCCAGCAGACCACACATTTTGCATATTTTTCTATATTTTTAGTAATAGCGGAAATACGATTTTAGGGGGGGGGACACGCAAAATTTCGATGTTTTTTGACAAAATGGCGCTGAAAATTGAGCACTATCCCTAAGTGGTATATATATTTCTATTCTACTCTTCAATACCTTTCATTTGATACCCCACTCAAAATTTAAAAAAAATATTTTTTTTTCGCGACGTGAAATATCCGCCATTTTGAATTTGAACAGCTGATAATATTGAGTTCGCTATATTTTTCCTGTGTGCGCGTCAAAACGATCTTTTATACTGGAAAGTTTTACGTTTTTATCTTTTTTGGTTCAAAAGTTATTGGAACCGTACAGAGTGACAGACGGACACAGGAACGAAACTATAAGGGTTTCTTTTTTTTGGTTTTACCAACGAAACCCTAAAAAGGATTAAACAATATATTAAAAATGTTTCTCCTTTCGGCAATGCGCTGATTTTGGATTCATTTTTATAGGAGTTTTTTGGCTCTCCTGAAAAGTACCGATTTTCACATTCGTTAGTTTGACATGGTAGGGACGAACTAGTATATTATATTGATTCTAGAACCCACTAAAAAGATTGATAAAACTCGTTTGACTTCTATTCATTTGTACACTGAGAAAACATGAGTGCAATTAGTTACTCATTTTTATTTTCCTTAAAAAACATTTTTTCTCTCCATATTTATAAATAGACTGAAGCAATAAAACAATGAAAATTGATCCTATGGTAGATATAATTTTGATAAAAGCATAAGTGTTAGGTTTGCAATTATTTTCATCTTAACAGCATCCAATTTTTTGTAAATATAGTAGAACCCTTAATATCCAACCTCGGGATATCCAACCTTGACACCCCTTGTTTTTTTTTTAAATTTGATCTGACACGACCAAACTTCATCCTTATCAGAACATTTTGTATAAAACAATAAAAGCAGCCAGTCAGTTTTTTGTTATCATACTGATCACTACACTTGATTTCTCATTATTGTGCGTGTTATTCTATAGTTACAATTCAGTGTTGCGCTATATTGTTAGTGTATATGGGGACTCAACAGAAACAAAAACGGGTTGAGTGTACATTACCGTAGAAGTTAGATATTCTTCAACGGTTTGACAAAGGTGAGTCCGTTCTAAAGCTAGCTTAAGAGTTAGGAGTTGGTGTAACAACAATTATTAAAGATTGGAAAAACAGGATTAGTATGTATATTTTATAATAAATACGTAGATTAATTTTTAACAATAAAGATTTAATTTTTACACTGAAATATTCGCTTTTCTTTGTTCCTTAGATTATTAGACTTTTTTCTGTTCCGACCATGCTCCGGTGACTGATACGAGGGGTTTTACTGTAGTCTGGGTATAAAAAAAGTTCTACTGTAGTCAGGAATAAAACTTAAGTAGTTTTATTAATTAAAATTGACATTTAACATTAAAAAAAAAAAAACAAAAAAAAAACAGAAGGCACAAAATGGTAACTATACATTATTTTAATAATATTCTTTTTACTCAACTAATATATGCATGCAGCAATCAAACTACAATATTACCTTTTCCTGTATTTAATTATTATTTATTGATAATTTAATATTATTATTGAGGTAATTTTTTACAAAACTTATATTTTTAATTAGGTTAAAATACTTGGTTTATAAATATTTCAATACTTTAATTTTAATTCAAAATTACAATATATGTTTTCTATATTAATTTTCTTTATTTTCTAAAGTCACAACTACAATTTATTGTTTCTATATTCATTTTTTATTTTCTAACTCACTACTACAATAAATTGTTTCTTTTTTATTTTCTTCAATTTGAAATTCACAACTACAATTTATTGTTTCTATTTTCCTTTTTCTTTATTCCTAACTCAAAACTAAAATTTATTATTCATTAATTCAAGTTAAGTTTCTTTACAGCCTAAGTGGGAAATTTCTAAAACTTCATTTATTATAAAGCAATATCTTATTAAAATACAACCATCAAAGAATGGAGTGGTATGTACAAACAGAATTATATTATTTAGGAAAAAAAGAGTTAATTTAAATCAATAACATTTTTATTCAATTTTCAAAAACAATTAATTTAAAAATGTTTCAAATAAATAATTAAAAATGTGTAACATATAAAATTCAGTTACATTCTCAGGGTAAATATAAAATGCTCTTTGAGATAATGTCTTAAATAATTTAACTTAATTTATATATAATTTTTAGAAACTAATCAACGTAAATCAGATAAAATTAGAAAAACAATACACAAAAAAGCAAACATTTACAATTATTTAAATGTCATAAAATAAAAAATAAATAATCTGGAAATATAAAAAAATAAAGAATGTTCTTAAGTATTTTAATTAAAAAAATAATTATAATTTTGAACATTTAGGCCAATAAGTAAGTGCATTATTGTATGAATGCATAGAGGGGAATTTTATATTGTAACTTATTTAATATAAAATATATAAATATAATATAAGGACTTTTTTTAATTTTTGTTTTATTTTAATTTAATAAAAATATTTAAAGTCGGTTTAATATTATAGAAAATTGATATTATTTATCATTTGCAAAAGTCAACTTTTTAATTGATATTTTATTTTAAATCAAATTATAATTATTATTAACTACGGGAAACAGACAGAGAAAAATACATTCCAGCGCCAGGATTTGAACCATGGGCCTATATTTCCAGTATAGCGCTCTACCAACTAAATAATTATAATTTGATTTAAATTAAAATTTAATCTTTCCGTAGTATGAATCCTACCAAAATTGTAAAATATAAATTGATATTTTATACAAGAATGGAAAAATTAAGAGAATTAATTAATTTAAATTTAAAATGTTTTTCTGATTAATTGTTAAAAATGTTTTTCCCTTAACGTTCAAAATAGAGTGAAAGCACCAAAATTCCATATAATGTTTGTCTATTACCTCAGTTAAACACAATGAAGACTAGACTCTAGTTTTAGTGTTTATTCTGTGTATATTGAGTTTGTGACAATATCACCAGCTATGGTAGAAGCAAACAGGTTTAAATGTTCGAGATAAGATGGGCTGTTGAGTATGTGGCACTATCCAACCAGGTATGGACTGTCTAATGCAGCGAAACCAGCCATTACACCGCCTTCATCAGCGTTAGATAGTTTTGTTCTTAGCATGTGACCTCCTTGAGAACTACTGTATATTCTTTCAGTATCACTATAAATATAAAACAATTTTTTTTCTTTTAGTATTACTTAAAATATAAATTGAAAAAAAAAATGTATCTTGTGTAATGAAAACAAAAAGGTTTGGATGAATAGATTTAAAAGAAGTAAATCAGCATATAATGTAGGATAGAAATGAAGACAATTTAAGATTGTAAAAGAGCATCATACACCTGGACTTAAAAGGCATTAGATGTGTTACAACATGATTGTGGTTTTATTTTAGGATAAATACAAATAAATATTGACATAGAAAGTGATTTAGATGGTTTCATTGGAATTTCACAATTTTCAAATCAAAATTGTCACACTGTTTTTGAAAAAAAAGAAGTACATTACGCGTCGAGTGCGGAAAGTAGCATTTTGCATGCAAGTGTGGAGTTTGCACCCGAGCGACAGCGAGGGTAGTAAAACAAAATGCCGTTTTCATACGAGTTGCGTACTTTACTTTATCTACGATTGTTAGATTTAAATAATAAATACAGAAAAAAATAAACTTCCTATATGCAAGTTCATATTTCTCTTTTGATAAATTTGACATTAATTCATTAGTTGTATTTTGTGCCGAATTAATTATTTCGGGAGGTGTATTATTCTCCTCATTTTCATCATAATCGTTTAAATCACTCATTGATTTTCACAAAAACCTCGATATAAACCGTTACTTTTATTAAACAAACAACAAATTAGTTTTGTTAAATGTAAACAAACTCGCTAATCGTGCGTAAAGGTGAAGAATTCTTCTTCTTTACCACCCTAGGGCGGTAAAAAGAGGAATTTTTCAGTCAAGTACGTAAAGAATCACTTTCTACGCATCTAAACAGAGATACAATGTTTAAATTTTTTAATAATCGTAGATAAAAAAATATATATATACTTCCATAGCTTTTTCAGTTTAGAATTTCGCCTTTGGTTAGAGTTCAAATACACACTTGAATATAAAATACTGATATCAAATAGACTGTCAATTGTAGTGATGCATAGCTTCCTCGTATCCTATCACGTCCTATATTGATGTAATGCTTTTACAAGCGATTATTGTCTAATTTGATTAATTGTTTCCCCCGATTTTTTTAATCTGTCAAAATGTTTTTAATTTTTGTACATGCATTAAAGTATCAATTTAGCAAAAGTTAAAGAGTGCAGATGTTTCAAACTAATCTGGGGCTATCTGCGGGTTACTTTCGATAAACAGTAAAAGTTTCATACAAATCGGATAAGTACTTTTGAAGCTGTAGGTGTAAATAAATGTATGTTTATGCGCATGTGGAAGGGAAACAAATAGGCGCAGAAAGTTAAATATGGGACCGACAATGAACCAATTTTGTGTAAACCCTACCATAGAAATTTCATTAAAATCAGACATGTAGTTTTTAAGATATGTTGGTTTGCAAAAATTGAACGACAAACCAACAGACAGACACGGAACCAAAAATATTCCCTGATGTCTGAAACGGATTAAAGTCTTGGTATTTTTTAAATGGGAGACTTAAAATATTTTCGTTCTTCAGAACGATCACATAGCTTCCGTTACCTTCAGTAAGCTCAAAAGCAAAAATTAAACAAAATAGTAATTTATAGTAGAAACTAAGTTGGTTTAATTAAATTAAAAAGTATATTGAAAATAATAATAAAAATCTTACCCCATGACCCAGCCGAATATACCTAATTCGGAAATGACATCTGTCATCAAGTTGGAATTCTCCTTAATTATAATATTGGTCCGTTTAGGAGGTAGTATTCTTTCCATAAGGATCCATCCTTGACGTTCCTTAGAATCCATAGATTCAAGTTTGGTTTTGATCTCTTCTCCATAGACATTGTTACCACCACCCTCTCTTTGAGGCTTGAGTACATACTTAACCGGATTAGTTACTCCCATCTCATAGGCCGTGTCTCCACCTTCATTCTGTCAAACAAAAGATTCTCTATATAATCCACAAAATAATAGTTATAGAGAGATTTTAATCAGCTGATTCGATCAAACAGAAGTTGAATAACATCCACAGAAGTGGAGCTACCTATAATTTGTTATAACTTTTTTTTAAATATTGAGGTACTTTGCAATGTTAAATAGGGGTCGCTATTATATAGAGGTTTATTTTATCAAAGTTTGACTGCATATATTTATAACGTAAATTTTATAAATGTCAAGAAGAATCAGCCACTGCTGTTTACCGCAATTTACCAATTGGTTAAGGATAAATAATTTCAAGATCTTTGAAATAAGAATAAGTTCAAACTTAATAAGAATAATTTCAAGAACTTTTTATATACTACGTTTTTAAATTTTCTGTTGAATCGTATGTAATGTTGATAATATAATTGTTATTGTTATATAATATATAATGGTAATGAAAAAAAGAATAGTTCCGAATTTATTTACTTCACATAAATGACAACCATCTAGCTAGAGAGCTGATTTAAACCTATAAAAGGACAAATCTTTGTACAACGGATCTCCCCAACACCAAATCTAAACCGTGCCATCGATATATTTGAAATAATATAAATAATATAATCGATAAATAATAAAATCGATATTTCCTGTTTTTGCTGTCATTCAATGTTTATCTATCACAAATTTGAGACCCGTCAAAATGAAGATTGCGTAAATATGGGATATGGCAAAACAAATAAAATAAATTGCTGATTTTTTCTGAACTAACTTTCCGTACAGCAAAATTTGCTGAAAACCAATTAAATTCTGCTGAAAGAGGGCTAAAAGTATTAAAATAATGCATTGTCATCGTGTTCTGAGCTATGCTAAAAGTTTCAAATGTCTAGCTATTTGGGAAGTTAGTTAGAAATCGATTGCCAGATTTGTACCGGACAAACAAACAAACAAGAAAGCAAGCTAATAAAAACGTAGTAAAATTGTGTTATTTTGAACAAAATTTAACCATAGATTGAATTAAAATATCTTCTGAAATAATATAGAATTATGCCTAGTAGATAATTATATGTGTTAATTGACCGTTCTTTGAAGAGGTCATCTATGTTAGAACCTCTGACCTATATTTGTTTAAGACCTTATAGATTTTTACTATGTTCACATGAGGTCTTTTTATAATAACATTTTATTTTATAATTAGGAACCCTTGAGAAACAGAAACAACACTATATTGACACTCAGATAGCATAAGCAATAATAAAAAAAAATACAGAAATTGGTACACTAGATTTTGAGACCCCTAACATATATGTACATAATGTCTTAAGGTTAATACCATAGCTAATATACTATACTAACATACTATACTAATATACTATAGTAATATACTAGAGCTAATAATCTATACTAATGCCATAGCTGTAAGGCGGCTTTCGCTGCAAAAACACAGGGGACAGAAGATAGGTGACAAGAAACAGAAAGAAGACCTCTCCTACAGAGGAGTTATGAGTCCATGTCTCTTTGGTGAGAAACCAAAATTAGTTTATAATAATAATAATGTAATGGATTGGTTCAGTAATGAGACATGTCTCATATCTTTTCAGTGTAAAAGCCGTCTAACAGAGCTGTGGAACAAGAGAGAATCAAATAATCAAATAAAAAAAAAATTGAATGAAACATAAAATTACTTACAGGATCAAGTGAATAGATGCCAGTAAAAGTTCTTCTCACAAGTGGAGAATCAACAAACTGCTCCACAACTCCAGGCTCAGCTAACTTCTGCTGAATCTGAAAAGCAACAATTAAACAAAAGTGTAGTAACACATTAAAGATTAGATTAAGAAAAGTAGTAAAACTATTAGTGAAATAGTAAAAACCACATTGAGTAATTTTTTTTTTTAATATAGAATGGCTTGTTTCAGAAAGCAAATGAGGGGGTCAGTGCTAAAGTGGGCCAAGTCCATTTTTTGAAAAAAATGAGATATATTCTGAAAGCTTATACTGTATATTTTAATAGGGTTAGAGTGTTATAATTGTTAGTACCATGGGAAACCCACAGAATGCAGTAGTTTCAATGAGCACTGAAGAAATTCTATTGAGTTTCTATTTGAGCAAATCTGAACCAAGTCACAGTAGCTTCCATTTAAAATGTCATAAATTGGATTTTTTTTAAGGTATCAACCTAAAATCTGTAAAATATATTTATTAATGAACTAAACTATAGAATAATCGAATTAATTGAACTTTATAATGCAATAGTAATTAGCACTGAGTAAATTCACAAAAGTGTCTGTAACTCAAAATCAAGTTTGATGGACTTGATCCACTTTAATACTGAACCCCCCAAATATTCTAAGGGTTGAACCTGAGACATAGACTATGTAGGTGGGTCCATCTAACAAACCTATATTATACCATTTCAAGCTATATTCTGTTTAACAAATTTGAGACAATACGAGTAAGTAACTTTAATTAAAAGAACACTATGTTCTTATACAATTTAGATTTTGTAGATTAAACATGTTTTGAAAATGAATTAAGCATCATATATTTAAAGGAACATATTTTTTAATAAGTATTTAAATGAAAAGAAACAAAATCATTAGATTACTACATAAGTATAGAGAATTATAAAGATTCAAAAGAGCAAGAAACAATCTTTAAATCGAAGGTTATTCTTAAAATGTTTTGATGCTATTTTTTTAATTACATTTGTGACAAAATCGCTAGCTATTGCAGAAGCAAAAAAGTTCAAAGAATCATAATTAGAAGGGTTGTTGAGTAGGTGGCACAAACCAACCTTGTAGTCTAGTGCAATCAAACCTGTGATAACAACATCATCAGTGTTAGTTCTGTTCTTAGCATGTGACTTCTTGTAAACTACAGTACAGTGTAACCCCCCTTAACCGGCCTGGTCGGGACCAGGACCTGGCCGGTTACCCGTTTGGCCGGTTGATCCGAGGTTCTCGTGAAAAATAGAACCAATCAAAAAGAACCTATATATTTTATCATATGTCATGAATAAAAAAACAATTAAGACGTTTTTGCAACTTATTTTATTACCTAATTTTTTTTATAACTTATTTTTTGTAAATGCAAGCACACAACTGAGTGAGTAACGTCATCTCTCCTCTTATCCTCAAGAAATTTGTTCTAACGAAATTCGGAGAAAGGCTCCGACAAAGCAACAGGTGAAGAAAAAAGAATCACAGAGTTGTTAATTGATTCCTAGACATGTGTAGTCATAGAATCAAGCGCGCTCCTATTTTGTCCACCACATCAACGTCACGTGACCCCCCTTTATTTACAACAAAATACAAGGAAATGCCGTCATACAATCAATGTTTGAGCCACCTGCCATCTAATATTTTGTTTTTTAATTGTATCTGCATTGACTATAGTGATACTACTATAGTTGTAAAAAAAAAAAAATAATAAATAATAATAATAATATAATAGGCCGGTTAATCCGAGGACCGGTTGATCCGTGGCCGGTTAAGAGGGGTTACACTGTATATTCTTATATTATATTCATCAGGATACAGCCTGATTACCACAATATAAGGTTAAAACAATTCAGGAAGGGATCAGCTCTTCACAAATCCACATAATGTGATTATCAGTGATCATCAGAGTGAAAGAAGTCTTACCTCCCTGGGTTTTGAACCATTACCTGATAAGTTAACATTTTTCCCTATTTATGAGTTAGAAGTCTGCTAACTACTCTTTTAGCTAGATCCGTTGATGTGTTATGTTTATCTTTTCACTAGAAGTGATATAATATTATCATTATTAAAGAAGTCTTACCTCCCTGGGTTTTGAACCATTACCTGATAAGTTAACATTTGTCCCTATTTATGAGTTAGAAGTCTGCTAACTACTCTTTTAGCTAGATCCCTTGATCTTTTACGCTTATGTTTTCACTAGAGATGAAATAATATTTTATTATTACTACTTTAGAAATATTGTTATACCTTTTTAGTTCCTGAAAGTTGTAATCTAACATCAGGGCATTTGATAGCACTAGAGCGTTCTATCAGAAGTCGTGCATCCCATTCTAATTTTGTAGGATACTGAGATGGATCATAACCCACTCTCATGTATACAACTGCTATTACATGTCCATCTCTGAAAAAAACAGATATAGCATTAATCAATTCCATAGTTAAATTATGAAATAAAAATGATAAAATAGCACTGCTAAGTATAAGATGCCAACAAACTTATACATGACGGGGTGTTAAAAAGAGAAAATATAACAGTAACTAACTATTTGTAATAAGCAGAGTTAAGGAAAAATTAAAAGAAAAGCTTTTTTTATCATTGAAGCGAGTGTCTTGCAATAAATATGTATTGAATATCATTACATTAGAACGTAAGATATCAGTAAAAACGTTGTTTTCTCTATTTTAAATGTTTAAGCCCGTTTTAATAAATTTAGCGATCTTTAACACCTCATTATGGTGTCGGTGTTGGTTATACTAAAAAATAATTAATATAAAAATGTCATTTTTCAAAACTGGTCTTATTTTCAACCTTTTTCTTTTTTCTATGGTTTCTGTATTCTTCACCTTAGTTGTATCTATGTGCAAAATTTGGGGAAGACTGAATGACGGGAAGTGGTTCAAAATCGGGGTAATAGGTGTGCGATGAAACTTGAAAAGCAAATAAATTTGACGCCTTTTTTTTTTTTTTTTTTTTTGGTTTCTGTATTCTTCACCTTAGTTGTTTCTATGTGCAAAAATTGGGGAAGATTGAATCACGGGAAGTGGTTCAAAATCGGGGTAATAGGTGTGCGATGAAACTTAAAATGCAAATAAATTTGACGCCAGTTTTTTATTTTTTATTTTTTTTTTTTTTGGTTTCTGTATTCTTCACCTTAGTTGTATCTATGTGCAAAATTTGGGGAAGATTGAATGACGATAAGTGGTTCAAAATCGGGGTAATATGTGTGCGATGAAACTTAAAAAGCAAATAAATTTGACGCCATTTTGTTTTTCTTTTGTTTTTTTTTTGGTTTCTGTATTCTTCACCATAGTTGTTTCTATGTGCAAAAATTGGGGAAGATTGAATCACGAGAAGTGGTTCAAAATTGGGGAAACGGAAAAGTGCGATGAAACTTACAAAGCAAAGTAATATAAGACCAGTAAAAAAAATATATATATATATTTAAAAAAGTTGTTTGACTCATTAATTAGATGAAGTTAGAATATTTTCCCGTCCAAAAATTGCAATCTTACATTTGTAGCTTACGTTTACGCGAGCATTGCACACGAACACTTGGGTGGATAACGTTGCCTAACAAACTCGTCCTGGGCATTGGTAAAATGAACATGAGTACCAAATTTCAACTTAATCGGTCATCATTTACTCAAGGTATCGTCATCGGTCGATTTTGTGACGGTCAAAAAACCCTCTACTTAACACAGTTTTATAACACATTTAACGGAATAATAACTTTAAACTATAAATGTTTTTAAGGTATTGAAAATCTGCAAAACACAACACACAATACACACAAATTACACTGAGTGTAATTGAACACACTTGTAAGAAACAACCAATCTTCAATGGTCAGACCCAAAACTAAAATTTAAAATAAATAATAAAATTGAACTTTAATAAATAACAAAACTTTTTAAAAAACTTACACAACTAATTCCTTGTGGTTGTTGAGTGTGGCAAATTGCCCAACATATGATAGCGTCCTCCTCAATGTTTTAACAGTTGAGCAAAGTTCATACTCAAGAAATCTCTGATCAGCTATATTGTATGTAATATCCTCTACCAGAAATAATATGGCAGAACTGAAACAAAAAAAAGCAAAATAAATAAAAAGCAAATAATTAATAAAGGCTGAGGTGCCACAGATTATATTCTGGAGTCAGTACATAAAAAACATAGACTATTCTTTTCATTTTTCAAGAGCCATAAATAGGGCCCCTAGGCTATTTTGTTTTGCTCCCCCACAGCTCAAATAAGTGTTTAAATCAGAGTTGAGAATGTTATGCAGTAGAACCTCTTTTAACCGAAATAAAAGGGCAGGAGTGATTTCGGATAACCAACATTTTGATTAATAAATAATGGGTCATTTTTAATGCTAAAGGTGCTATAAGACATATTATTTACATTTTACGGACATATATAATAATATGTAGATACACTTATGTATACTAATTACAACAACTACTATTTACAGTAGGCCTACTGTTTTTTTTTTTTGAAAAAATCTTTTATCTTTCTCTCTATTTGTATAGCGCAATTCTGATAGTAAAAAGTATTTTTATATACAGTTATCTTATCCTTTATTTATTTATATACCGGTTTTCGATCGTTTCGGTTAAACGGTACTTCGGTTAAGAGTGGTTCTACTGTAATTTAAAATTCTGATCTCAGTTTATATTTCTTATTTTTACTAGTTTAATTATTATTACTAATATTATGTTATACTTGCTGACTAGTATTTAATAAAAACCTTAATTCCTGTTTTTATGTTCTCTTATACTTTGTATATACTATAAAAAGAAAGTGCTGTGATGGCATAAAAATTTGATTTTGAGATTTCGATGTTTTGATTCTCTTTGAAGTCAGATGAACACAATACATCTGTTTCTTTAGTAAGCTAGAAAGCAAAACTAAATAAATAAATTTAAAAAATCAGCTTAACAGACATTTTTAATTCATTCAAAATAAAATAAACTTACTTCTTATTGCCAAATTCCTTCCATCCTTGATATAAGCCATCACTTACTCCTCTTAGGGCATTATTTGCAGGCAACTGCAAAAAATTAAATTAAAATGTTATTACCGAATAAGTAAAAGGTTTCTATTGCCAAGACAGTGAAGTGTTTAAAAATATTAAAAGCTTCCAAAAGCAACTTTATTCTTTAAGATTTACCCCACTATGAGTAAGTTTGAAAAATCTTGAAGTTACATAAAACAGATTTAGATTGAATTGCCGTTGAAATAAAATAATTGGTTTAAAAATTTAAAAGCGTTAATAATAACAGAAAGTAGATTTCAATACGTTAATGATATTTTTATTTTTTTTAAATGTAATATAAGAAATACTCACATTAATTATTTTATCTTGATGACCCAACTCAGTTAAAGTGTATCTAAAATAAAATAGATTGAAATCAAGCTAAATATTAATTGTTATTATTACACGGTATATTCTAAAAAGGCATTGTATTATTGAAATAATTTGATTAATTAATAAATAAAATAGGCTAAAACATGGCAGATTGTTTAATACATAATCTTTGACTTTGAACCTTAAATATATATTTTATTTATTAATTTTAATAAATTAATTAATTAATAATAATAATAATTTATTTTATAATTATTCTTTTATTATTTTTTTGGAGTTTGTTTTTCATTCCAATTAACTCAATGTTAGGTTTTCACAGGAGGGTTCATCCACTTTACACATGAAATCGATCTGATCATAATCATAAAACATGTCACTCCTCGCTAGAAATTGAACTAGATATAACTGAGTTACAATAATGATTTAAGGAAAATGTGATACATTCAGCTGCACCCCCTCTACAATCATTACTAGAGACAATTGTTTTAACTCTTTCTTTGCTAAAATCTAAAGTCTTGTTTGGACACTGAACTGTTTGGCAGGGATATAATGTTTGGTTCAGGCAGCCAACAACAAAGGCAATAAACAAGTATACTTAAAATTCTTGTGGCATGCAGTTTGAAGTTGCATTGAAGTTACACAGGGTCATATAAACAAGATATTTTGTTCAGACATTCAGAACCATAGGAGGCTACAAATAACAAGTATACTTTTCTTTCTTAAGGGTAGAAGTTTATGAAGGGATAGAAGTTTATGAGGGTCAAATAAACAAGATGTTTGTTCAGACAGTGAGGACCATAGAAGCTATGACCAAGAAGTATACTTTGAATTCTTAAGACTAGAAATGTATAAAGGGATAGAAGTTTATGAGGGTCAAATAAACAAGGTGTTTGTTCAGAATGTCAGTACCAGGGTGGCTACGAACAACAAGTATACTTGAAGTCTTAATGTTTTTAGGGTCAATGAACTAAAATCTTTACAAAGGAAAGCATGGCTGTCAGCATGCTGATCTCTCAAGTGCCTCCTAGTCAGAATCACATCAATAAGAATATCTATAAAAAAAAAAAAAAAAAATACTTCTTACTTTTAACTAAGGTACTTGATAATTAGGAGCCCTCCCTAAAAGTTAGAGGTGATTAGAGAGGTGAGCAAACTTTTAGAGAGGGCTCTTAATTGACAAGCACCCTAATTAAAAATAGATCCAGATATTATGAAGAAGTAAAAATAAACTTAACTTAAAGACTGACAAAAAACAAGAGTGTTAACACTCAGAATATAGACTAGATAGCTCAACTACAGTTTTTGTAAGGATTTGCTTTTGATGTTGGCTAAAAAAAAACTCAAGTTTTGTTTGACCAATGTATGAGGTACTGCCTCAGCTGTTGCGTACATTTCTTTTTAACTACTTACTGAAAATAAAATCGAAACTTAAGTACCACTGGTGATATACAAAATAAATACTGGCGGGGACTTATTACTTCTTTCAATTAATTAGTAGCTTTAATTAACATTTCACAAACTTTTTTAAGAAAGTTTAGCCTCATTATAAAGTTTGAACAGTTTTTTTCCCCCATATTTTCTATTATTTGATTAAGTTCATTTACCCTTATTCACAATATCTGGAATTAAGTTTAAGTTTTAAGACTATAAAGTTATTCATGCTTTTATATATTTGTCTTAGAATAAACTTTTTAAAATTATTTTACATTTCTTTTAAAGATCGAAAAAAAGGTTTGATCCAATTGTGGATCATATTGGCTAGTACGTTTAAATTAAAATAATTCAGAAGTTTGTTAATCAGGTTAACATTAATTATTTATACATTCCATGCCAAAATATATTAATTTTTCATTCTAAGATCAAATCTTTGTTATAATGTTAACTTAGTTTCAGGTTATAATAAATAATATTTTTCTCTATTTAAGGTGATAAGAACAAAAAAAAAACTTCATTAAATAAAAAACGAGCACAATAATTAAAAAAAAAACATTATCTTCAGACAATAACTAGCACATGACAGATAAAAATAAAGTAGACAATAGAATATAGTATAAAATCAAACAGATATTTAGGCATTTTAGGAGACTATTATTGAATGAAATATGGGAAATAAATAAACATTCAAAGGCAATAAACATTATCCTCTATGTGTTGTTTAATTATATAGATCTATAATCTTGAAATTGTATAAATGTGTAGTTACAGTAACTGCTGATTATTTAAAAACTAAATTAATTATTGCAGCAGAGATTTCGTGGAATTCCTCATGTTCATTTTAAATATATAACAAGAGTTTTTGCTTTGATACTTAATATTTCTCTGAAACAGAAATGACCAGAAGAAACTGGTTGAAAGCATGAACTACTTGAATTCAGGTGAAAATTACAAGAATCGGTTAGATTCAAATATAGTAATCCCTTCATATCAGCGAAAGTTACATTCTGCATTGTTCTGCGGATAACGGATGGTGAAATTTTTTTGCTTTTTCTCAGATGATTTTCGAGCCCAAAGGAACCTTTTTCCTCGTCTGATCTTCAGCCCGCAAGATCAAGTCTTTTTCCATTCTCTCCAATCTAACATCCCTGGTTCTAAAGACATTTTAGTGGCGATCAGGGAAATATCCATGACACTTCTGTCATATATTTTACTGATAACAATCAAAACCCAGATAAAATCAACAGATATCGAAGGGTTACTGAAGGATACTTAGGAATATAAGTATTCTTATATTCCTAAAAAAAAACCTAATCTTCTAGTCAATCGGCTTAAGAATGATCCTAAGAGGGGTTCATATAATCCTTATCTAATCCTTATTAGACCTAACTTTTCAAGAATTGAAAAACTTCAAGGAACATGTCACTAATTTCACCGAAACTGGCAATAAACAAACTCCGTAAAATAGATTAGAGAATAGGTGTTTTATAATTCTACCAAAATTTAAATACAGTAGTCGCCGCTTAATGTGATCACGGTTAATGTTATCAACCGCTTAGTGTGATCAAAATAGCTTGGAACGGGCCCACCCAATACCAATGCATTAGAAATTATCCGTTTATTGTTATCAGTATTTCGTTTATTGTGATCGTCGAGAGTCGAGATCGTTGAATTTTTTTATTTCATTTTCGGAGAAACGACTAGAGCTGCGGCAAACCGAGAAGAGTTTTGTCTTTAAAACCCAGAATTTCAGAAAGTATACCTCAAACCACATTTCCCTTCCCCTCTATTACTTCATAGAACATCTAAACATCCATTTCTCCCCCTATTTCTACGACATTTCACTTATACAGAGCTCGAGCTTAGTGAGTTTTTTGTCTTTCAATGTTTCTTACTCTTTTGTCAAATTAACATTAAGTTCGAAGTCGATTAGTTTTGTTTTATAAAAAGAGTCAGACGAAGAATGAGTGTTTCAAAACGTCGTGATCTCACCTCGTCAAAGAAGTTTGACATCGTAAGATCGAACGATCGTCTTTCGACCGAGATGTTGTTTTTCTTCCGGCCAATATCAACTCATTAATCCAGCCAAGTGACCAGGCAGGGTATCATCTGTACTCTGTACCTTTAAAGGCCTTTACAGGAATCAGATGAGAAAAACCGTACTCTCTGCGATCGACGAAGGCCTTGAAACTGGTACTGACTCTACGGGCTCATGAAATTGCCAAAAAAATCAATGTTTTGGAAGCTTTGCATTTGGTTTGGGTCGAGGTGAGCGATCAAACAATACGAAATTGTTATAGACATATGGTGGGTTTATTCAGGCAGAATTAGAAGAGGTACCGATTGAAAAACCCTGTGGCCTTGAGAATAAAAAATATGAAGAGTGGATGGCGACAGTGAGGTTCAAACTGATGAGAAAATTACTGAAGACTCTATTTGTGCCAAAGTATTACAAGATAAGGAAGACAGAGAAAAAGATAGAGAGGATGATGATAATAAAGATTGTGTTTGGTGTGATGATGAACCAAATGTCAGACCTCCTTCTAACAGAGAGATGCTCGATGCCCTGGAAGTTTTAAGAAGAGGTATTCAATTCCGTGACGAGGACTTTCAACAACACTATCAATACGAACGTTTTGTATTTGACATAATAAAAAAATCTCAAGTTCAATCATCAATT
Source organism: Gerris lacustris (assembly GCA_951217055.1). Lineage (NCBI taxonomy): Eukaryota > Metazoa > Arthropoda > Insecta > Hemiptera > Gerridae > Gerris > Gerris lacustris. Next base: position 24,889,419 of record OX578284.1, read on the forward strand.
GAACATTATTTCCAAAGTAGATAGGAATTTTTGACTTATAACTAGTACTCGTATGTAGTAATATATTTATGTGTATTACATAGTTATGTCCCTAAAACAACTTTAAGTTAAATTTTATGTAAAATATGTATAGTGTCATTTCAATTATTTGTTTATTTTCTAATGTGTAGATCACATGTGTTTTATGTGTACGTAATAAACACCGTTATTTTCCTATTTTTAAAATTTTTTTTTTTTTAGTTTTACTCTCTCCAGTAGTGCCTTTTGCTTATTATTATCAGTCGGTTAATGTGATCACTAGGCCTTGGTCCCAAAGTGATCACATTAAGCGGCGACTACTGTAATCATAATCCGTGGCATCAGACCTTTCACAGCTTGGAATTGCCAAAAAAGTAAGGCCTATATAATTAACCACCAAATTTCTAGAAACTAATGAGTTTCTAAAAATATTCTTAACAGGAAAATCCTAGTGTATAGCTCATTTGCAGAGAGCTGGCAAATTATAAGTTCTACTCTGCAGCTAGCATATTTCATAGCAAAAAAAACACACTTAAGCAACCATAGATAATGGGTATGTCTCGAGTAGGGTTAATGGGTATGTCTCATTCACAAAGCACAATGGTTGGAAAGGCACAAATAGTCGAGAAGTGGTCTTTACAAAGGCAAAGATACTCAAAGAATTAGCTGCTGTATCTTGGAGCCCATTATATTAAGACCATATATTAAGCCATATATGAAGAGCTGTACATTCAGAAGTATGGAGCAACATTGATGATTGTAGTGTAGTGAGGGAACAGGACGTAAGATATTAGTAAAAACGTTGTTTTCTCTATTTTAAACGTTTAGGTCCGCTTTAATAAATTTAGCGATCTTTAACACTTAATAGTGGTGTAGGTGTTTGTTTTACTATAAAATAAATTATTAATAAAAGTTGTTTGTCTAATTAAATAGATGAAGTTAAAAAAATTTGCCCATCCTAAAATTCCAATTTTACATTTGAAGCTTACATTTGAGCGAGCGTAGCGTGCTAACGCTTGGGCGGATAACGTTATCCACCGAACTTGTCCTGGGCCTTGGTAAAATGAACATGTGTACCAAATTTTATCTAAATTGGTCATGATTTACTCAAGTTGATTTTGTGACAGTCGGTTATTTTCGGATTCACTCCCCGGCCCCAGATGCTGTAACTTGCCATAAGGAACTTCGTTCCAAAAATATGAATAATAGTTGAGTATTAAAAAGTGACAAACCAAACAACGGTGACGTAGTTAAATAAATATAGTTCTGTTAATATAAATGGGGGACAGGTTTGGTCAACATTTAGCTGATTTGAGAAGTAGATGAGTTTGTTACGTTACAGTTACAGTTTAATACACCCTAAACGACAACTACAAATTTATATTAATATAGAATAGGGACAATAAGAAAAGGAAAAGTTAGGTCATTAAGTGCAACTTTAATGCATGAAAATTGTGTAGAAATCCGCAGTGAGCGTGTTAAATAATGGAATTAATTAATAAACTTGGACAAGACTAATTATTAATTGAAAAAAAAATTAAGTAAATAGTAAAGTAAAAATTAAATATGTCAAGCAAGCAAATAATAGTAATTAAAAAAAAAAATTATGATTAGAAATGTCACTAAATAAATCAATTTCAACAAATAGAGGAAAATATGTGCCTTTAAAGCTTATTTAATTTTGAGATTTGTTTTAAAAAATAAAAATTTGTTTCTTTGACATACCGATGAAGATCAGATATAACTTTAGAAAAAGAAGCGAATGAACAAGCAATTGTGTTCATTTCAACTTGTTTAAGCTGTCCGTCACTATGTGGTAGATAATCAGACCTTAATATCCCAAGAGTTCTTGACTGTAATAAAAGACAAAATCACATGAACCGAAAAAAAAAATATATATATATATAAAGACATATCAACAGGGTGAAAAAACACACAATTATAATCCCGAACAATTAAATCACGTTCACATTAACAAAAATTAAAATCGTGTGACATATAATCATTGAAGAAACCCAAAAACTCTAAAATTAAAAGTTATTTTTTCTAAAAACCCAAAATTTGGAATCCACAAATGGGAATGTGAATAAAATGTAATTTGTACGAAAATTTGAAGTTATTATTCATTAATTAAAATAAATTTGGTTATAAATAAATAGATTGAATTGGAAAATTAAAATTAAAGTTATTAAAAAAAAAAGAAGAAATATTAGTTGTTAATAGAATAAAATATTACATTCCATCCTCAAGTGTTTTGGGTACATTTTTTAAAAATATTTATGAATGAATTTCATCTTCAGTGTTTGTAAATAAAAACTTGATGTTTTTATTTAAGCAATTAAATTTATTTATTTTTATTAATTAAAAATTATTTTTTATTAATTATAATTTTATTACTTTTTTTATAATAATAATATAATAATTAAAAATCCAGTGAAGAATGTATTAAAGGATTGAAGTCAGCATTTTGATTCTTCTACTTAGCATCTTAAGAGAATGTTAAGAGTCATCATGTAAACTAAAAGAAGCAACAAATTATAGGGTCTGAAATGGAGAAGATATGGAGCAGTGGTTTCGTACGTTTTCCTAGACTCTCATAAAAGATTAAATAAATTGTAAACACTCTTTAAAAATATTTGCCAATCTTCTACACCAAAACGTAAAAGAGAACACAAGTCAGTAAAAACTAATGTCTCACATCATAAACATAATGTGGAAAATCTTAGGCATGTTTTTTGCAGAGAATATTGAAAGGAATACTTTAATTTAGCACTCTAGGTTTAGGATTATGTCTAGGATTGCTGATAACATTTGCAACTTAGAGAGGAGACAAGCATAAAGCTGGGTTCCCATTGTTTTTGACGAGCTTGACTCAAAGTGTGTTATATCTCGAGTCATGGGAACAAGCTCTGCTCAATATGGCTCATGGTGGCATCAACTTTCTCATTAAGGATTTGATAGTCCACTAGTCTACGAGCATGAGCGGCATGAAAGGCTTGCCAAGTAATGCCAAGTCAGTTGCATTCCAGCTTTAGTCAGATACTGAAAGAAAAATAAGTAACTAGATAACTGAATTATGAGGAATCAAGTGCTCAATTGAGCAAGACGTGTAAGTAAACAAGACAAATCTAAACTATAGGACATTAGGCAATGAAGAACATCTCTGCTTTTGTCTCCTAATGGAGCAGTCCTTAAAATAATAACAAGATTGCTGGTACAACCTTCAACCAAAAAGACGATTTCATAAGTAGTTAAAATTTAAGTTACTGGTTAGGTGTTGCCTTAAGTTTGCGTAATTTCACCAAAGCAAAATGCTTACTGAAGAAGGATCAAATTGTTGATCTTCAAACATTTTAATTCAAATTCTTCACTGGAAAAATACACAATTATTTAAATAATCTATTAGCAGAAGCATAGATTTATAAATAACATCAAATGTTCATTTATTTTTTAACAAATCCACAACAAACATACTGCCAGAAATATTTAAAGAAGATAAATTCAATTTAAAACATCTACAGAATAAATAACAACAAAAGAAAAAAAAGAAGAGCACTTAAGAACAAAAATCATCACAATGTTAAGACAAGACCAAAAATTAAGTCATATTAAAAAAAAAAAAATCACATCCATCCCAAAAAAGACAAGTTAAAAAAAATGCATGAAACAAATACAATGTTAGATTCCAAGCTTTCTATAAACAATCACAATCAAATTAAAATCTTTTAAGTGTTACTACCAAAAAGAAAGTTCTTGGAAGGAAAATAAATAATGTTTAATGTCGAACCTATGTATGGCGCCCGATGAAGGTCCTAACCAACCGAAACCAGCAGACATTGTGTTATATTCTACTTGTTTCAAAATACCTTCACCGTTAAGCATTAGGTCGTTCCTCATTATGCACAAAGTTGCAGACTAGAATATCATATTAATTTTTCAGTAAGCACAAACTCTTATTGACGCACAAAAAGAGTTATAGATTATTTTGGGGAGCAAATCTAAAACTGATTCTGATATTGGTAATTGTTTTGTTTTTGGCTTATAGATAATCTAGTCATAGATTCCCATAGAATAGTTCTACTGTTAAAATTTACCATATGCAATCAATCTTAAGATTTTTTTTTGCAATAACATTACAAAATAAGCCAAATCAGTTACAATTTTGATAGAGGATGTACCACAATAAAGATCTTCGTAAAATTGATTCCCCTCAATTTTTAGAAACATTTTTGCTTTTCTATATACAATCTATTATAGGGAGAAAGTATTAATACGAGGGGAACATTTTATTTTTAAGGATTACAAGTTTTTATATCCCTAGAGTCCAAAAAAGTTGTTTTTTCTAATTGTATTTCTATCACACGAGGACCTTAAATTATTAAAACTATTTATCGAATTTGGATTATAAAATATTTATTCAGGATACATAAATATTTATTAAAGAAAATGAATTGACAAGTACAATAAACAGAATCAATTTCAGAAATAAGCTTGGGGACCCTTAATAAGAATGAGCTTAATAAAAAATTAAAACAAAAAAATAAACAACAAAAGAATACAAGAATATGGAATTACAATATGGTAGTATTATAATTTATACCAATCATAATGGGACCATTAGTAATTGATACTAAAGATTATTAATAATAATTTTATCATAATGAGATTATGATAATAATAATCAGTATTCAAATTTAGAATTTATGTAAGTCTACTCTACTACACGTAAAATAAATATCCATCTAAAAAGAACTTTATAAAATTTATTTTTTTGTTAAATATTATGGTATGATTAAGAATTAAAACAAAATTAAAAAACGAATACCGCTAGTAATTAATTGCAGTAGCCAAAAATGGGTCTGCAGTAAATCTTTTCTATTACATATTCTATTGTTATTAGATTCTATGGGTCTATCAAAGTTCGTAGGCTTCCTTCGGTTGGAAATAATATTAAGTTTAGGTCTTCTGTTGGCAACCACATCTAGCAGTGTGTGTCCCGCAGTTTCATTCCTAATACTAAAAGGATAATAAAACTGTAGATTTGTACAAAAAACAAACAAAACCACAGACACTCTTCTTCATACATATACAATAAGACCCTATTAATCCGGACGAATTCAGGCAGAGAGTCGTCCGGATTAGTGAGGATAAAAAAAAAAAAAAGGTTTAATACACTTTAAAAAAAAATTGTACATAGATACTGCATTTGTATTAACATATATAAATGGATAAATTAAATGTACAGCATTAACGTGATGTGTAATTACATATGAGGATGAATGTACATAATATGTACATTCCTATCAGTTTCCAACATGTTGCTAGACTGAACACACTTTTTAAATTTACATTTTTCAGTGCATTAAACAAGTTGTTATTGTGTACATAGTCAGTGAGAAAATTCGTAAGTGATTTGCGATATAAATTTCATTGTTACAGGCTTTTCAGTCACCGTACAGTTCAGGAATACTGCATGTCCAGATAAACAGGGTCCTACTATATATGTTGATGAGTAAGTTTCACAGATATCAGCCCATAAAATCTAAGAGTGGTCCCTCATAATAAAATAATTTAAAATAACAATATCAATCAAGAATAAAAATTGTGAGTTTAAAGACAATAAAATAGACTAATAGACAAATGTTATTTTAGCTGTAGTAGTTGATAAATGATCAAATGTATGATTTATACTAGAATTTTCAAAAATACTAAAATAATTAAACGAATAAATGTTATTAACAATAATAAAATACCAAGAAAAAATTAATAACACAAAAATGTAAATACAGTAGAGTCTCGCTTATCCGGACCCCGCTAGTCCGGACATCTGTTTAATCCGGACGGGCCAAAAACTATGTACAAATTGGAACCAGGGCCTGTTCAGATTTATGAATAATTAAGATAATCGGAGTTTCTACTTTTATTGTCTATTAAAAATGTATAAAATTGTTCCTAGTATAGTTTACAGGTGTATATTCCAACGTTCTAACACGAGGAATACCCGGTATTTTTGTTAAAAACAGATTTAGAATAATTAGGAATAAGTAAGAACATCGATAAATCTGTTTCGGTTCCATAGAAATATAAGGAGCGGAAGATATAAAGGTAGTGTATTCCAATAAATACAGTTTTATGTGACTGAGATGGGGAGAGGGTTTTGAAACATATAGCGGCGGCTCAACCCCGTTCCAAGAAATTTGGCCAAGCCGCCAATGTCTAATGTCTCAACTTTTTGTGAAATGATTATCGTTCCTCGAATTTCATATCGGAACACAGGAAGTTCTTCTCAGGAAGTCCCTTCTATACCTGCTACCTGCGTAATAGATTGTCGTTTTATTTTAATTCATTTGATATTCGGACTGGTGACAGAACAGCTCTTAACTTAAATAGTGGACCTACAATGTACAAGCATGTTTTAGAGACTAATAAAAGTAATTTTTACGATAAAAACATTGATTTTAATTGTTTTAACCTGCTAAAACTTGTTTTATAGACATTTTAAAACTGATTCCGTTTAATCCGGACTTTCGGTAATCCGGACTGGGTCCGGTCCTGTCAAACCCGGATTAGCGAGACTCTACTGTATGTTGTTATAAACACATTAAGACAGCAATAATTAAAAAAAAAGTATTTAAACGTACAAAATGTTAATTAATACATCAAAATTTAAAAAAAGAAGGGAAAAGCTACAAGCAAAATGATTCAAAATAAATTTTTGTTTAAAACGTTAACACAAAAGCAAATGTTGAATAGTAAGGTGTAATTACGCAGAAATTATTAACACAATTAAGTAAAAACTAGCGTTAATAATAATATTATATTTAATGTTTTAATTAATGTTTTAATTTAAGTCAATAACATAAATTTAAGATTAAAACAAGTAATTAGAAATATTAGAACTAATTGTAATTACTATTATGTTTTTTAGATTATAAAAATTGACTGAAGATGATTTCCTACAAGAGTCAAAACATTTTATCATGAAATAAATTTCTGGGTAATTATTTCACCTTACCATCTATAAATTGCATTGCTTATATATAGAATTTTAAGTGTCTATTATAACTTTAAGAACTAGAAAAAGTAAAATTTATTAAGTAATAAAATAATTGTTAATCTACATTAAAAAAGGTAATCTAACATTAAATTAACTTGATGTTAGGCTTCATAAACTCGTAATAAGTAGCTTGGTTTTCCAGTGAAATCCGTGACACGAAGAGGTCGAAGTCCAAAGTTTTGGTTCCACTACTGGAAGCATCTTCAGGGTGTGGTGCGTCGTGATGTACTTGCAGCAACAACAAGACATACTGACGAATGGAGTGAAGGACAGGGAAATGACTGGTTATACCACCAGGGAACCTATGTTCCAGAAAGCTAGTATAAGTACACCGTCCTTCACTCCAGTTATCAGAATGTTGTTGCTTCTTGTAAACATCACGATACTCCACAACCCTGAAGATGACTCCAGTAGTGGAAGCGAAACATCGGACTTAAACCCCTTCGTGACAAAGATTTCACAAAGGAAAATCCGTGATCACGATTTCATCGGAAAACCAAGCTATTTATTAACACTAAATTTCCTTTCTATATGGGAGGATGAGATTCAGGAGAGACACTCACGTAGCCTGGGGAAGATGCTTGATAAGACAAATCTCAAAATGTATTGGTTTTATTATTCAAACAACTGCCTTTAAAAAAAATACATACATACTCCTCAACAATTTAAAGTAGAATTTTCTAAAAGTTCATACTTTTAATAGTTTGACAATTTACCCTACATCTTATGATAATTTAGGTAAAAATATGAAGATAAACCCAAAATAAAATGCCTTCCTATTATGCCTTAGTTATGTTCTACAGTGGTTCCCAAACTGGTATCACAAGTAGTACACGGGATTGTGTCCAGTGGTACTCGCTGCATAAATATATGGGGTTGTTAGGAGTGAATTCATCCCTTATATACCTCAAAACCAAGAATAGAAACAGACTGTCCTGCATTGAGAATGATTTGCCTTTAAAACTCAGCCCCATCATGCCAGACATTGTTAGTTTGAGCCAATTATTGACAGCACATCCATCCAATTAACCTGCCTAACCACATTGTTTATTCGGACGTATTCTTTCATTATGTTATTTATGATTTTTTTTTTTTTTTTTTAATACAATTTTTGTTAATATTCTATGTTTATTCGTGTTATTTTATGATCTAAATTGATGTTCTTTCATGACCTTTTTTTTAAAAAATACAATTTTTACTTAGTCCATTTTAATTTAACAATCATCCCTAAACACCTACTCTCTATCCAGGGGATTGAAGGTAAAAAAATAAACATTCATACAGTACTCTGGTCTGGTAAATCTTAAATTTAAAAACTTATTGCATTAAAAAAATGTGATATGCCTACCCTTTTTGTATTAAAGAATAGCCCTATTTTTTTATTTGAAACCTCTAAAACTCAAAATTTATTCCCGGACCCCCTTTCTTCTGTAAAAACGCCCTGGTTGGTCCTGTATAAAAATCAGTGGTAGATGAAAAAGTCAAGGCATATTTAGTGGTACGCCACCAAAAAAGTTTGGGAACACCTGTTCTATAGGATTAAAATCTAGTCTTCGAGCAGGTCAGTCTGTTGCCAGGACCTGTTTCAACCTATTGAAGATTTCTTTTTAGAAATAAGAGAGTTGATGGAGGTCATCTTTGACCTTTATCTTGAAGATTGTTTTACAATTTGGGTTAGGTAGGGACAATATTGTGCAGGAGCACAAAATTCTAACCAACATAATGCGCAAAGGAAATAAAATGTTTTAGAGAGAGTACCTGTTATGTACCTGTGACCTGTCAGGAATCCTTCAGTTACAATGGTTAACTCTAGTATACGTTGTCAAAGAAATATGCCTCCCAAAACCATCAAAACTTTTACTTTTTAAAATATTGCATTGCCCATATAGCTAGCTCGCAAGGTTTCAAACACACCTTAATCCAACCAATTGAACTCCTCTGGTAAAATCTAGACTCATCCTCAAAGATAACATTAACTAACAGGTCTCTTAGCTGGATTACCTATTATTTCATTTGAAATAGGGTATAAGTTAATTGTGTTGAGCTGTTTATATTTCTCAAAAATTCAAAATTGTAATTTTCTTAAAGAATATATTATCCTTAAGCCTAAAGCGTATGAAAATGAATATGAAAAAGGTAAGGAAATAAGATTTTGTTATTTGATAATGAAATGTGGTTAAGAAATATGAATATAATAAAAGTAAGTGTACTTTTATAATGAAAATAAAACTTACACACTAGAAATATCAGGTCCCTGGTAACTTATTGGTATAAGTGCATTCATGGTATCCAGGTGCTTAAGGTTTAATTCACAACTTATGTAGGGGACCCATGTTTAGTGTTTACCCTGCATCATGACATAAATGGGTAGCTACAACGTGAAATGGAATCTACCCTGTTAGGTCTTCTTACTATATAGTTTACAAAGCTGTTGAAACAAGTGAGGGTCTTTCCTGCATCTCAAGCACAGTGACTACATTAATTCAATTTAATTAAGTCCCATTTAACAATATATTAAACATAAAAAATTACCTGATTAAAACCTTCTTTCCGAACCGTATCATAAATTTCATATAATTTTCCTGTGAATTCATCAGCTTGAATAGTGCTGAAAAAAAAGAGAAATAAAATAAATCAATATTAATACTTATTTTAAAGTAATGTAGTAATGATTTTTTATTTTCTTATCGATTATTAGAATAAGATATAATAATTTTTTTTTTTTTACAAAATCTTCTACCAGAATAAGAGAATTTGTTCTCTTATAAATGGTAAATAAATAGTTGATGAAAATTCCATCTTTTAGGTAGAAGATTTTGTATAAACCTTTCCATTTCCTAAAAGACAATAGATAATAATTAAAGATCCTTTAAGAGGTACAATAAGGCCTAGCGCCCATTTATTATAATCTCAGTGATAGAATAGTATGGTTGCCCGTTAGTTGCTGGAGGCAACTAATTAGTTGCCGGTGGACGGCTGCATAATCATTTTTCCCTTTCTAGAATTCAGTTCCGTTTTCACGACAATCAAAACAACAGAACTGTTTAAATAGCCTGAGATAAGAAAAGGGATATTTTATTGCCCATAATCATGCATGAGGGCGACTAAAAAATCACCAGTGCGCAGGGCTCTATCTGAGGTACCATTTTCTACTTTCACAGGCGATAGTTGTGTTGCCCAAGACATAGAACAAGTTGACATTTTTTAATTGCCTTCACTAAAAAGTTGCTAGAGGTCGACCAAGAAGTCATGGAAATGAGAGGAGTGAGCTAGTGTCCTTATGTACAGTCAGTTTTTGATATAATAGACCACGGTTGAAAAACACAGCGTTGTTCTTCTGTTATTAATAATTTTATTTTTGATAACTTCTATATTTTTTGCAACAGGCAACACTGTACCTGATAAGAAATCACTAATAATATACGATAATATCTTTATATTATTATTTATTGATTATTCATAATATATTCTTTAAATCTAAATCGATATTCTTTTTCCTTAATCTATTTGTTTTCTTCCTCTTTATTTCTGTGTTTGATTTGGATTTAGAACAGTTGTGACTATAGTTCGTGCTGTATAAAAACAAACAAAACAGGAAACCTAACAGATTGGAAACCTTCCTGTTGTTATTAGTGAGATTTGACATAACTGGGCATGTCATACAAACTAGGAATGGTTATTGTCTTAGCACCCGACTGTACTGACTTCGGCACTACTCGGAAGTTCCGATTTTAAACGAAGTTAAGCTTTCCGTTTCTCCCGTGTTCATGACTTCTTGGTCGACCTCTAGTGCGTGGGCTATCATAAGTCCTATGTGTTTGATTCTAGTGATTAAATACTTGCTTGAAAAAGTTGACTAGCGCACGCTAGGCCTAAGAACAACAGAAGGAATAAAAATGTATCTTCTCTCCAAAAAACCTAGAAATTATATTTCAACTAATTGCACATTAAATCAAAGATGTGATGTGATGGTCTAAAAATTTTTTTTCATAATTCAAATGTTTACTCTAATTAACAGAAGAGTCAATCATATTTAGTTATTTAATAATAATTCTGTTAAAGAAAAAGAAGAAGGATTTGCACCTACTAACTGTGCTAGGAACTGCAACCTTAACTCCACTTTTACAGTTAAAACAAATCTCAGAATAATTTTAAGTCGTTAACTTGCTTAAATATAAAGAAAAAACTTGACATACCTCGCCAGTGATGATTCAAGGAAGGTGTGACAGTGAGCTACTTTATGAACGAGTTCATTCATGCTGGCCTGTACCCTAACCACTTCCTCGAATGCATCTCTTCTATAAACTGAAGGTAGAAGGGTAAACGGAGCTAAATTCACTGAATTCTTGCTGTAGTTTGTCTTTGATCTCATTACAGCCCCTGAAAAGTAAATAAAGCAGAATAATATAAAATAAAATGCATGGTTTCCCAGTGAGGGCAGAATAAAATATCCCTTAACAGGACAAAATATAACATCCCATAATTATTAGAAAAAAAGTATTCAAAATTCAAGTCTAAGAATCACAGATATAGATAATAATAACTCAAAATTCCAGGATAAATTAATCAATCACTTTTCTCTATAATGGAGCGAAGACAAAGAGAAAAAAGCCCAAAAATCTTATCGAGTCTCACCTTTGTGGTGCTCTCGGGCCCATACCCTTCATTGAAACATGACGTGAAAACACAAAATTGTAAAGTATCACTGGCTACTTCTACCCATATTATAGTTTGTGAGTATACATATATCTTATGTATATTATGAGAGCATATATATCTTAGGAAGAAGGATATATCAGTAACTCAAAGGTCAATTATTGTAGGTCCTTTTTTTAAAATTGATTTTTAGAGGCTGGCAAATAATTGAATTTTATTTTCTTCATTAGTAAATAAAGAGATAATCAATGCAAAAAAAAAAATTATATTAAAAAAAACTGATAAATTTATCGGTTTTTTATCAAGTATACAATAGCTCTCCTGTAATTGTTAAAATATGACTAAATTTACCTCTGGGGAACAGGTTTAAATGTATAACTTACATGATTATTGTATTGTACTACTAGGATTGAAAAGACAATATCCTCATAAAATTATTATAATTATTTAAAGATATTAAATATAATTTAATTTAATACAGGCCTTTATTTGAGTTGAAATTCTCTCCTTATTTTTTCATTATATAAAATGTATTAGCTTTAACCACTTAGAACCACCATGTTCTACATAGTATTAAATATTTCAACATATCCAAGCAGTGTAATTAGAATTTGATTGAGCAATAGTGATTTCAAAAGTATAGTTAAATATAGTTAAACATTTAAAAATTTCAAAACACCTAATCAATATGATTAAACTATTCTGCAAAAAAAACCGCCTCAGAATGAAAATGTCCTTTTCTGAAGAACTTTGGTGAGCTGAGTCCGAATCTGAAGTCAAAATTTCTCCTATATGTACAGTTTTCCTGGAAAATGCACCTAAAGTTCGGAAGAATCGTGTTTTTGGGGGGTTTTTGACCCAATTTTTCGCCCCCCAAAAAAATATATTGGGCGTTTGAATATCTTTGAACTATGAAGAACACGAATCAAAAGTAAAAAAAAAATCTGTTGATCTTACTTTTTTAAGTAAAATAAAAAATAAGAAAAAAAAATAGATTTTTCCTCGATAAATAAGAAAAATGGGGGGGGGGGGGGGGGGGAGAATACTAAAAAAGTACATATGCAAGTTGTGGTTTGCAATTTTTTTTAGTATCCCCCTCCCCCCTTCGGTCCTATATATTTTAATTCTCTAGAATAATGTCAGAAAAAAGTCACAAAACATTTGTTATACCACTGAAAAAGTAATAGAAATACAAAGACTCAATATGAGGAAAAATCTTTTCTTTTTTTTCTTATTTTTCATTTTTCTTAAAAAAGTAAGGTCAACATATTTTTTTTTTACTTTTTATTCGTGTTCTTTGTAGTTTATAGAGATATTCAAACGCCCATTTTTATTTTTTTTTACGAAATATTTTTGGGTGAAAAATTGGGTCAAAAACACAATTTTTCCGAATTTTAGGTGCTAATAGAACTGTTAATGTCATTGGAAGATGTCATTGAATAAAATAACCATTGAAAGGTTGTTTATTTAATAGAAACCCTAAAAATGAGTTAATTTTTTATAGACAAGTTTCTGAAACCCGAGGTTAGTTTTGGTTGTTCTGTTGGTTGTTCTGTAAACACTAAACTGAAATAAATATACATGTATAATCAGTGGCGTACCAAGGTCTTGTGGCACCCGGGGCGGGATATTATCTTGTCACCCCCTCAGAACGATTTTGGGGGTGTTCTTTTTTTCTTTCTGCCACAGAGACACCCCCTAAGGCTTGTGGCATCCGGGGTGGCCCACCCCCCACGCACCCACCTTGGTATGCCACGGTGTATAATCTATTTTGTTCCTTCAATAGTAGAAGACAGACTGATAGGTTGATGGACTGACAGGCCAGGAGTCTGAGCATAATATACTATACTTAGGGATAACCCTTTTAGTAAACATGTTTGTAAAATCAACGAACATTTGTAGAGACCCATTTTAGACAATCACTGTGCTCTACACTTTGTAGGTACCCCATGATTATATCCCTCCCCTAAAAAGTCCCCTACTTCAAAAGTTTAGCTGAGCCTACCCAAACCTCTTGCGCCACTAAACCTCTATTGTTCATGCTGCCAGTTAATTAGGAGCCCTTAGCAAAAGTTAGAGATGGTTAGAACTTTTAGGGAGGGCTCCTAATTAACAAGGACCGTTTTCAGAAGCCCATTTTTATTCTGGGTTTAACATTCAAAAGTGGACAGTAGGAGTGGATAAAAAAAGCAGATTCCGTTATTAACAAGAATTTGAAAAATAATACATTTGTATATTTGAATACATTATAATATAATAATACATTAAAACCCTGCAAACTATCAACAATAGCTCTGTAATACTATATACATATAATTTGAAGTATTCAGTATGGTATCAAAAGTAGTAAATGCAATGTCCAAGGTTAATTAAAAATACACCTTAATAGTTAACTCAAAGATAAAAAAATAATTATAAATGCATATAAATTTAATTTACCGTGAAGAATAGCCCAATCTCTTGCATGATCGGCAACTGCTGCTAAGACTTTTTCATCCAAAGGAAGAGGAATACACGACTCCATAATTATTCTCTGATTTTCCTTTAAAAATCAAAATAAATTATAACTGCATTAAAACTATAGTACGCTTTGTAGACCAGTCAAAAACAGTGAAGTAATAACCACGACACAATTAACTTATAATTTTTTTAAATTTTATCTTATCAGTGAATATGTTTTGTTGTTGGGGGTCACCATACGTCAGACATGTCCGCCCATAGCAACTATTGAATTTCCAAATAGGTTTGTCTAAAGCCACGCCCACCTTACCTCTCATTGGCCAGCTGTTCCTAGCTTGCCTATTCCCGCCAGTATTTAAATTAAAATGTTACATCGTCTCTACAGCTAATTAACCTAACCTTTTAAATTTTTTACTTATAAATTAAAAGAGTTTCAATATTACAAAAAATACTTTCGTATTCCTTGTAGTCTAGTCAAATTAAACACTAAAAAGGGCTCGACTTTGTAAAAGGTCAAGTCGTTCTAATTTGTTTATTTGTTGCTAGGACCTAAGCCAATAGTAAGAACCCAAGTTTGTAAGAGCTATGCGAACAGATAAATATATTTACGCATGACGATAATTCAGTTCAGAGTAAAAATTGGCCGATTTAATTTGGTATACGTTGTAATGAACATGGATGTTATTATGTAAGGTAGTTTGACCCGCAATACATGAGAGATGAAACTGGAAACTGGGTAAAAGCAAAGATGAGGAGAAGGAGAGAAGAGAACTTTTTTATTGTTATTGTTTGTTATTTGTTATGTTTATTGTGTAGAGACGGAGAGAAGCAAATGTGTTTTAAAGTATTGTATTTTACCAGTTAATAGAATTTGTGAATTTACAAAAATATGTTTTCTTAGTTATTGAAAAAGTATTTATTTTTATAATTAAAAAAACAAACATTAAGACGTATTCCTTTTATCAGTGCTAAGACTAAAGTTTTATTAGTGCTAAGACTGTTCGTTGGTGAAAGTTAATTAATCTATAGTTTGAGACAGACATATTTTCAATTAATTTTTTTCAGTAAAACCAAAGAATTTGCCTAAGAATGATGGAGAGAAGCATGATTGGTGTTAGTAGAAGAAATAACATAATATCAAATCTTTGGATTAGAAAAGAATCGGGAATGGATGATTAGGAGAACTAATGCTGAAGAGAAAATGGAAATGGGCTGGACATATTTCCATATTCGGTTTAGAACTACCGAAGGTAGATGGTCCAAGAAACTTGAATTGGTTCCCTTGGGAGAAAAAGAGAAGCAAGGGAAGACCTCTGCGACAATTGGATGAAAAAGGTGTGCAGTGAAGAGGCTTGGCCGAGAGTTTCTCGAAACAGAATTGTGGGGAAAGAAATGGGATGTTTACCAAAATGTATGGCTAAAAGAATAATTAGCTATAACGAATACAATGAATCTTTAATATTATACTATATGTTTACTTTATGTTTGATACTTGTTACATGGAAATCATGTATGCTCAAAAGAAATAAAAGGCTAAACTCGGCAATAGCCCACCCCTTACGTGTAATCGATGTCTTTCGAAGTCGTACAGTTGGCTTCGACATATCAGTTCATCCCTTCCATTCATATATAATAATATATGTATATAATAATTATACATGTATGGTTTGTTCATAGGAGAGTTGATATCCCATTGTCAAAAAATACGTTGAAGTGAGAAGGGGTGGGCTAATTCCTAATATTAAATTTACTTCATATTCTGTTTGTGAAGCTTTGTTACACACAACAAACACTTCATCTTCTTGACCAACTAGTTGCAAATCTTTTATCTTTTTGGTGCATGGAAGATACCTCATGTGCCTGTATTTAGAGTACCTTCCACTAATTATGTCTATTATTTTTGTTTTATAGTAATTTTCCATATCCACAGTCAAATAATGGAATAACTGTTTGATATTATAGGCTCTTGTCGTATTTAAGATGCGCTCTTTTAGAACATTTATTGCAGACTGCACCATATTATTTGTGTTATTCCCTCTAATGAAAGTTCTTTTACATTGAGCCCAAATAGGATGGTATCCCTGGGAGAGAGTGAGGAAAAGAGGCAAACCACCGGCTCAATGAGAGGAAGAGCTGTGGAGGAGACACGAGAGACTGGCCAGAGTGTGGCAAGTCTGAGTAGGCAGTGTATCAAAAATGTATACAAGAATATTAGGTTTCAGAAGCAATAAGGAAACAAATTATTATTATACTAATAAACTATTTTTAGTAAATTAAATAATAAAATAAATGTATGCATGTGTGTGTAAGTGTATATAAAAAATAGTAAAGTTGTCTAAATGGTGTATATATATACTGACAATACATGAGTTAAATTAAATAACTAGTCACTATTTAAATACTTGAGAGTAGATGATTTTAATAGAAAATATTTTATCAATTTGTTTGGTAAACACTAGTGGGAGTAAAATCTAAAGAATTTAGTAGCCAATATGTTTTTTGTTGTAACGTTGTTTCTTTATTACCTCTATTTATAATTTTTGTTAGTTATAGAATAATTTATACACACATAATAATATATAGATTTAATTGCATTGTTGTTAGATTATTGATAACTTGATGTATATATTTTTGTTTTATTGATTTACCTAATGATAAAAAAAAGTAATGTATAAGTTATATAAACCACTCAATTGGTCTTCTCAGAGCCTTCAACAAACTAATATGTAAGCCGAGTAGCCAGGAAGAAAAAAAAGAAATTAAAATTATAGTAGTGTATAGTATTTATTTATTATGTAAAAAATGTACATTTATTTGTTTTTAAAAATTGTATCAATAAATAGTAATCAATCAATCATTGTATCACATCTTAATGATAAAGAAATGAACCTACCTTAAATGACTTTGTTTTCCAGTACAGGGAGTCGTAGTCTGAACTCTGTATGTAACCCCTGATAACTGCTGATGATGCTGCAACCATTCCTTAAATTCGTCCACAGTCGCACATTTTAATCCAAAATTTGCCACATGACCATCTTCGGTTTCATTAGTCTTAAGAAATGAGGCGCTTGGATACAACTTCTGAAATAAATAAATTATATAAAAAGCACACAAAAAACACATTGACAAAAAACACTTCTCAAAGAAATATTTGTTAATATCATCAAACATAATGCGTAAAGACATCTCAGGGATAGAGGAAACCTAGGCTTTTGGAATGGTTGGCTCTCAGGCATCACTTATATTATATTACAAATTTAAAACTAAAACCAGTGAATGTTACAACCAAATATATATGTTGCACTATATATATACTTGTTTTAACTAATTTACATAGGCAGTTACCTCATCGATCCTTTTAGTCATTAACTCTGTTAGACACATTTTGAATAACTTAAAACTATCTTAATATGTTTAATTAGATGATATAATAATATGATATTTTTTCTTAGGTCTTTAGGGATGTAAGAAAAAAATTAATATTTAATTATATTAATTTATTACATTTAACATAATTTATTGGCTTTACAATATTTCGCCATATCCTGGGCATCATCAGGCCTATTTCTGCAGTCAATACTTTAGTATAAACATTTTTTCAAAGCAATTTAGAGGAATAACAATTGAAAAGATTTATAACACTAGTGTTCAACTGTTACTCAAGATTGACAAAAAGATAATATGTAATTTGTTTAATACCATAGTTATAAGTACTTACTTCAAATTTGTTATTCATTTTTGAGGATTATAAAGGTGTATAATGTATTAAAAAAAAAAAAAAATCGGATCAGACACAAAAACAACTGTAACGTCATAGAACTCATATAAGATACATTTCCATTTAAATGTTGGCGGCAAAAGGCAAGCTAGGAACAGCTGGCCAATGAGAGGTAAGGTGGGCGTGGCTTTAGACAAACCTATTTGGAAATTCAATAGTTGCCCGCCCATAGTAAGAAAAAAATATTTATAAAAAAGTCGTGTTAATCTAAGTTTATTAATTATTAAAGTTATTTTATCTATTACTTTATCTATTTTCAATAAAAAATAAAATAATTTCAATGAGTAAATCGCTAGTTAAAAATTTTAATTGATTGCTGTATTTTTTTTTTTTTAATGTAATTCATATTGTCAACACTGGTTCTAGTAGAGGAAAACAGGGAAAACAAATGAAAGTAGAGGGGGAACTAGAAGCTGGTGATAACGCTTCAATTGATAAACGCGAATGGTTTGCTGCTGAGAAAGCAATTTGTTTTAATCCATTGATCGAAACTTACTGTCGACTTCGTGATATTTTAACGCCGGTTTATTCTCATCGTTTTTGAAATCCGTTTCAAAATAAGATAATCTCCTTTTTTAAATTGTTGTGATATAAGCTTTTAAGCTTTACATACACGCCCACCATTTCCTTGATTATGATCAATCTGAAATAATTGACAAATTATTGTCAATGGGTAAGTTTCTTTTACGTTTATTTATTATAAAAGCACTTATTTGTACTATTAACTTATTTGTATTACTATGCTGTTGGGCTTAATTTACTTCAATTGTCGAGTTTTATAAGGCGAAACAAATTATGAATAATTATTTTGTTAAATGTTTTGTAATTTGATAGAGTGAGTTTACATTTTTTTCCCCCACTATTTCAGTAATTAAAAGTGGTTGCCATTTATTAATTTGATTGTTTATCCTTTAAATAACCGTATTTTCCTAACAATTACATATCTTTACGTAGTTTAAAATTAATAAGATAACGTAACCTAAAATTTGAAAGAAGAATCAAATATAAAATTTATTATACTTAATCTTCAGATAGTATCTACTTTTTTGTAATAAATATGTGCGTGTTATTAATAAATCTTGATAATTTTTATAAATAGCAGAGTTTAATAATTTAGTTATTCGTATGTGCAAAAATAATAAAATGGAAATATTATATAAAAATTGACGAATACCTGAATTTGTTATCTGCGGGAACTGTTTTAATCTAAACCCAGAAAAACTTCATTGTTCACTACCATGTATTCATATGAAATAATTAATGACATGAAAATCAACTTACCTATAATTTTATTTTATTCTTACTTCTTTGTTGACAAAGGGACATAATCACACTTGTATATATAAATTATAATACCTATCCCTGTATAAATAAACTTTAAAGTCAGAAGGGCATTATCTCTTCTATAAATCTAAATTTTGAATTGTAATCTAGTCAAAACAATTTGCGGGCTTGGTAACCTTATTCTAAATTTTGGCAAAATGCTTAAATAAAAACATAAATTGTCGAAATCTCCTGTGAATTTGTATTCTTCTAAAGCCTTGTTGATTTAAACCAAAAACCAACTACATCTATTAAAAATGTATGGAGAAATAACTTATAACAGTGAGAAATACAATGGGAACAAGTAAACAAATGCCATGGTTGACGTTAAGGATAGCATGAAATGTGTCCTTTTTGCTCAGGATTTTACTCTTTCACCATTAATAACTTCAGCGGTATGTTGAAGAGAAAGTTTATTGGTAAAACAAGATAGCTAATAGTAGGTATTAATTGATATTTTATGGAATATAATTGTAATGAAGTTAAACAGGTAAAGGTAGTTAAAAAAGTAACTCTATTATTAGTTCAATTAATTAGTTTTTTTGCCAACCATAAATAAAATATAAAAAAGACTAAATAGTCCAAGGCAGTGACTGATTTTTTGTGCGATAACTTAACAATCACTGTCTGAGTTCCATATACTATAAGTTCCACAAAAACTTGGTAGGAACAATGGCTAAGATTTAAAATTCAGTGTCACCTACTGATTTTAGTAAGTTATATTCATAATTGTATTTCAGCGAGTGGTTGTTACAAGTATGCGTGTTACTAGTTGTGACTTTTGACACTCAGATTGGCCAACCTAAATGAGGGGAAAAATAAAGCCACTAGGTCTGTGTGATGGGTGGGGGTTGTGACATTTTTGTTTGTCTTGTTCGCCCGACCTTCTAGAATTCAAAATCCTGACCTCTCATTGGCTCCACACCCTAATTATTCGGATTTTCCCATGCTGTCAAAAGTCACAACTCCTAAAGCGCAAACTTTACTTAGGTTGATCTACTTAATTAAATACATTTAATAGTTAATAATAATAATAATAATCTGTGGCACAAAAAGGGCTACATGAAGGGCTAAGACCAATCAAAAAGCTTTTACAGTTTTAGTAAGAACAACAGAACTGTTTTGGAATTAAGGGACCTCAAAACGTGTTTATCCATCAAAATCAAATTTTCATGCCATCACAATACTTTCCCTCTCTACACCACGTTTTTGAGAAAGTAAAAATTGCTTCACTGCTACTAATTGATTTTTAGGATAAACCGTTTGTTATGGACTATCTTGTTATTTACTTGGTATTACAATATGCATGTAAAACTTAAAATTATATCAAGGCACAGCTTTGCTTGGGTATTATTCACTTTTTAACCAAACGACACCTGCTTCTCACAGTTTCAATAATTTTAATTGTTTCTCTGTATGACTTCTGTTCGGACATTACACCAATTTTTACTCTTAACATTTTAAGGATAAAGACAAATTTTACTTAGTACCATGACCTTACATATTATTATATATAATATGTACATATTATTATTAGCACGTTGCACCGAACTAAATACTAGTTATGTGTATTTTCTTGTAACTATTTTTAAATTCTTACTGAACTTGTACAAAATTTTATAATTTTTTTTTACCCCAGCTGTAATCTTAAACACTTTTAAATAAATATTAATGGTTTGTTTTTAATTAAATTAAGCATAATTTTATGTTTGTATTTATTATCACATCTATTTATTTATGAAGATTGATCATATTGTTCACTATTTTTTCCATAATTATATACATTTTAGCTTTAATAATGTTCACTTTGTTTTTATATTTAAAAAGAAAGAAAAAAGTCTGTTAGCTAACAACCTACTCCCATCAGACAGCTTAGCCACAATGCAACAGATCAAAGATACAAGTATGAATATAAATATTTATAATTTGTTTATTGAAACATAAACAAAATGAATTATCTTATTGATGTGACTTCCAATACAAAATTAACTTACTTCTCTGCACGATTCACTCACTAGTTCTAGAAATTCACCTAATTCTTTCCAAGCAAACCATCTTTCTTTGTTATGTTCGTTACAATGAATGAAAAATTTACTGCAATTACAGTTTGACATAACTAAAACTCATACCTTAAGGACTGTGATTTAATATTGAGATGGTTAATTAATACATGAGTTTATAAGTTTTAGAACTATACCTAACTCTCATCTATAACTATAAAAAGTAATTTTATCTACGATTGATACGAAATATAAACATTATATCTTTGTTTAGATGCGTAGAAAGTGATTCTTTACGTACTTGTATTCATTGCGCATGCGCGTCTCATAGTTCTGAATAATTCCTCTTCTTTACCACACTAGTGCGGTAAAGAAGAGGAATTCTTCAGCTTTACGCACGATTAGCAAGTTTGTTTACATTTAACAAAACTAATTTGCTGTTCTTTTATTGAAGTAACTGTTTATATCGAGTTTTTAGTGAAAAACAATGAGTGAATCAAGTGACTTTGACGAAAATGTGGAGAATAATACTCCTCCAGAAATAATTAATTCGGCACAAAATACAACTAATGAATTAATGCCATCTTTATCAAGAGAGAGATACGAACTTACATACAGCAAGTTTATTTTTTTCTGTATTTATTATTTAAATCTAACAATCGTAGATAAAGTACGGTACGCAACTCGTGCGAAAACGGCATTTTGCATTGCTCGTGTGGTTTTACTACCCTCGCTGTCGCTCGGGTGCAAACTCCACACTCGCATGCAAAATGCTACTTTCCGCACTCGACGCGTAATGTACTATAGTAAGCATTTCCTTAAACTGTATTGCATATTGACATTTTACTGTGTGAAACAGCTGTATAAAATTTTAACAACCTATGATACATAACTTTATACATACCGATGTCAAGATGTATTTAAAATCTCAGATATTTCAGCTAAGATATTATTTTAAATGTTGGTGCAGTGAATGATGTAAAATATTGTTAAATTAAATATTATTTACACTTGCTATTAGAAAACTTGTAATTTAGTTGATATAACTTTTGCTTAGAGAGAAACAACAAACAACCCACTCACTCAAAGGACAATGTGGAAATAAAACTTCCTACTGGATTTGCATTTGGTGGAGATTGGGGGGGGGGGGATTAAGTAGTAAAAGGTTTTTTCTTTAAGAGGATTAAAGCAATTTACCCTGAAGGGTGGGGTTTTTAACTGTAAATTGTTCCTTCAAACTTACCTACTTAGAAAAATTTTCCCTTGATTAAAACTGTTTGTATTGCAGAAAAAAATGTTCCCTAGATTAAAACGGTTTCTACTGCTCATTTGGAAAAGATAAAATTTAAAATGAAGAAATTTATTTTATAGCTGTTATTTTTTTTTTTTCTAATTTAATCAGTTTTGAACTAAACTACTGCTGAAATATTAGTTATAGTAAAGTTTCTTTCTCTTCTGTATGGTGAAGAGATGATGAACTGCTTTGATTATTTTTTATAGTAAGGAGCATTTCATCTCTAAACACATTTCTACAATTTCATAAAAATGTTTTAAATTAGTTGACGATTAGTTTTAGCAAAATTTCTTTCTTTCCTGTTTGGTGAAGAGATGATTTACTGCCTTAATATGTCATTATATATAAAGGAACATGGCAATTCTGAACCACATTTCTATGATTACATAAAAATGTTCTACATTACAAATAGTTGATCATTAGTTTTAGCAAAGTTTTATATCTCTCCTGTATGGTGAAGAGATGATA
Source organism: Gerris lacustris (assembly GCA_951217055.1). Lineage (NCBI taxonomy): Eukaryota > Metazoa > Arthropoda > Insecta > Hemiptera > Gerridae > Gerris > Gerris lacustris. The sequence continues at coordinate 24,912,473 of OX578284.1, forward strand.
TACTGCCTAATATTTCTTTATATATGAAGGAACATTGCATTTCTGAACAACATTTCTATGATTCCTTATGGAATCATAGAAATGTCGAAATATAGAACATATTTATATATGTTCTATATTACGAGTAGTTAGTTGACGATTAGTTTTAGCCAAGTTTTATTTCACCTGTTTGGTGAAGAGCTGATGTGCTGCCTTAATATGTCTTTATATATAAAGGAACATTGCATTTCTGAACAACATTTCTATGATTCCATAAAAATGTTCTATATTACGAGTAGTTAGTTGACGATTAGTTATAGCAAAGTTTCCATCTTTCCTGTTTGGTTAAGAGATGACTTACTGCCTTAATATGTCTTTACATACAAAGTAACATTGCATTTCTATGATTCCATAAAAATGTTCCTTTTTACGAGTAGTTAGTTGATGATTAGTTTTCGCAAAGTTTCCATCTTTTCTGTTTTGTGAAGAGATAATGTACTGCCTTAATATTTCTTTATATATAAAGGAACATGGCAACTCTGAGCCATATTTCTACTGTTCCATAGAAAATTGCGGTAGTTTACTCTTGGTAATTTCTTAAAGTTTTCCGAACTTTGAACACTTTGTACAAAAAAATCGAGTTTTTTATAAAGATTTTTTTTTTTCTCGAAACCCACAAGTAAGTTCTATATCGCACACTTAAGTACTATATATTGGGACACTCTATAGTGACTTAGAATAGAGTTTGACTATTCCTAGATTTTTGGATTATTTTATAGGTGTTGTTTAACCAGGGTGAATTTTGTTTATAAATCATAGGCCAATTATATGATAGAAAAACAAACTTAAAAATATAAAATTTAAAACTTCTAATTCCCACTTAATAAATACATAACCAATAAGCAGAAACAATCAATACATAAATAATCTGAAGAATATTTTATACAAAATGTTTTCATTTTTGTTTATGAAATGTCAAAAGTTCTCACTTTTTTCACTAGCTTTGCTAGTTATCCTATATACTATTTTTAATAATAAAAGACCTAAACTACTAAAAATTATTGTTATAAAATAGCATTTTCATCTTAATTTTAAAAAATTATTAATCTCAAAAGACTTCCGTATTTAATATGATAACAGAAATTTGCAGCAAATTAAATCTTCAAATATGTAGGATTTTTTTTTTTTAAATTTGAAGAATGTCAAATGTCAGACAAACTAAGGAACCATGACATGTTTAAAATTTATTTCCTCTCCTCAAAACCTAGAGTTATTTTAAAATTAATGTAATTTTTTTATTTTACCTATAAAATTTCTTCCTTTATAAAAAGGATGGCAATTGTGCTTTTTATCTTAAAAATTGTAATTTCAACTATTTGAAAATTAAAATTTGACTTCCAAATCCTTTGTTAATGACTTAAAATTTTCAAATAAAATTAAAAATATGAAATTCCCAGTGTATGCAAGATGCTTCAAAGGTAAGAATATTTTTTTATTTAATAATTTAACTATTATGCCGCATCTACACATTTGCACAAATGGCGAAGTGAATTTGTAGTCATTTGCCACGTCAATTGCATCGCCGCTAGTGGCACTTGTGCTAGAGGCAATATTTTGTGACGAGGCTAAGACAAAGCGAGTGTGTAAACGGTCATTTCGTATTGTGAGTGCCGGCGAGTTACAAGTACGAACGTATAGATGCAATATTAAAGAAATGTTGCTTATTCACAATGAGTTAACTTGAAACTAGTTAAATGTTTAAATTCCTTAAACAATATTATAATACAACTTAACACGATCAAATTAATTAATTTCCTGTATGTGAATTAAAACACAATCTTACAAATTCCGGGTTTAATTCTAATTGTTATTGAGAACTTTGACGTACATAAGGACAAAAAATTTAACTTTTCAAGTATATTACCATATTATTATATGTTTGCTCGCAGATGAGGGTGGTGATAATGTTTTCTATAGAAAAGGCCGCGCTATCACTACTAACTTGGTCAGCTACAAAGATGAATTTCTTGAAGCATTTGATAAAGGTTAGTTTGTTATCATTAACTCTGTTTGTGGCAGAAGCTTTTAAGTTTAGTGTTTCACAACACTATTGGCTAAGCTTGATTCAATTTATTTCGCAGTTTCTAGATAGTATAATTCTTAGTTAGTGAATTCTTCATAGCAGGAAGTTAATGCTTACAGTATAGTTTATATTATAGGGTTAAGCATAAGAATATAATATTATTATTTATTGATGTGGCTTGGTCATATCAGACTAAGCCTGTCTACTTTATCATATCAGCATTGCTAATTCAGTTAGTGCGAAGTTTATGTTATAATATGTTCATAATTCTCTTTTGTTCTGTCTATAAGCTACAGATTATTTCTTAGCTTATACATTCTTGTCTAAATATCAAAAAATAAAAGGTTTTTTTTCATAGGGTCAAGAGCTTTATATTAAAATTTAAAAATAATATTAAATTATTATTACAATTTAGCATGGGCAATTTTAAGCTGAAGTTTGTCTCTTTAATTTTAGTGTTTCATAATATTCTATTGGCTAAGCTTGGTTTAAGTAATTATTTCTCAGTTTCTTGATAGCATAATAGGTACTTCTTTAGATCGTTACTCCCCTGTTCTTTTTTTTAATTATAAATGACTTACTAAACAACTGTAAGACTAAGGGACGTTTAGTCCAATGTACTTTGGGACAATAGAATATCACACTTCTGTTTTTTTTTTATAAGGGGAGTAACAATCTAATGAAGAGCCGCATTAAATTCTTAGTGTGATGATTCTTATCTTAATGTCGGAAAGTTTTAACATGATTCATAACTCGTTTGTTCTTTTCTGTCTAAGCTGTAGAATGATGTTTTTACATTCCCTTATCTATGAAGGAAAAGTATTGTTTTCACCCAAAAATATCTGATACCAAGATTGCATCGGAATTATCTTTTTTATGTGTTTTCAAGACTATCTGAGTGATTTTTAGCTTAATATCTGTCTGTCTGTCTGTGTGTGTGAGTGAGTGTCTGTCTGAATCGCGCATAACTCCAACAGTATTTAAGCTAGAGAGTTGAAACTTGGTACAATTATCAGTCCTTACATGTGGTTGCGTGCTGCCCGGAAATAGTAAATTTGTGACATTATTAACCCATTTTGCTGAGGCAGCAAATATTTCAAAAATTCGTAAAAAAATCTAAATATTTTTCGATTGCGCTAAAATTTGTACCGATTATACTTCTTTATTAGACAAACATTTCCCCTGAATTTCGTTTTGATATCTTTTGCCGTTTTGAATAGTTGAACTTTTAAAATTTAATGCTTAATAATTTCGGAACTATTTCACCGATTGAGCTGAATTCAATTCCTATATTTGGTTATATTTGTTTTATGTATTTTATATCTATAAGATAAATAAGTCCTCCATATTTGAACTTAATATCTGCTTCCATTTTGAATCATTTGGTAAGGAAAAGTTCCGAGTCGCACCGCATCTGATTTTTAAGTATACATTCTTATCTAAATATTATTTGATCGTCAATGTCAACGAGATTTAGAACTCTAGTGCATTATAGTTTGTAAGACAAAGAAATCTGGCGAAATCTGAGCGGTATATGTAGTAGGAACAGTGGCGTAACTATGGGCCCGCATCGCGGGGGGCCCCCGGTTCCAGGGGGGCCCCCAAACCAGTCGAAGGGGCCCCTTTAGAGGATAATAAAATCTTACACATGGAATATTATACTTCTACATTGTCAAGGGGCCCCCATTCAGTTCTGAAGGCAAATTCTATTTTTTTTGCTTTTGCAAATTCTTTTCTTTTAAATTTTATTTTGGCGGGGGACCCCCGAAAAATTCTTGCGGGAGGGCCACTCTAGTGCATTATAGTTTGTAAGACAAAGAAATCTGCCCGATGTCCTAGCTACCCCACTGAGTAGGAATCTGAAGAGGGATCCCAGAATGCTCACCATGTAAAGGCCCGGTCACACAGAAAGCTACGCGTTGCGAGCTAGTTATGCTAGCTTTGTCTGAAAATTTCCGTTCTGTTATAATGACTCTTCCATTATTACGTTCACACATCGTTTTTTCCAAAATTTTGCAATTCTCGACGTCAAAGGTGTCTTTTGTAAAATTCTAACGAGCATTCTTTTCTAATTAGTATTTTTTCGAAGGTAAACCTTATCCTGGTTTAACACTAGAAGTTTTTGACAATACAATTACCATATTGCTTCGAATATAAGACGCACTTTTTCCCCGTTTTTACATCGCGTAAATTGGGATGTGTCTTATATTCGGAGTGCGCCTTATAATCGATGAATTCAAGTGTAAACAGATCTAACAGTCTTTTTTCTATACGAACTTCTCTTTCAAGAGTACACTGAGATTTTTTTAACTTTTAGGTTTCTGTACAAAGTAAAAAAAGAAACCTTATATAACGGCTCTGTCTGTCTGTCCGTTGCTTGTTTCAATTCATAAACTACTATAGCTAGGAACATGAAATTTGGCACACAGGTGCATTTCAGCATTTGATACAAATGGACACATTTTGGATTGTTCACACTTAATATTTTCAAGGTGGCGGCCAATATGGCGGGCGACTAAAAAAATGTTTTTAGTCACCATGACATGTTATATATCAATTTAAAGGTTGAAATGCAGAAAAAGAATATGCAACTATTAAAATTTCACACGAAATATTTTCAAGATGGCGGCCAATATGGCGGTAAACTAAAAAAAGTTCTTAGTAACTATGACATGTTATACATCAATTTAAAGGTCTTGAAGTGTAGAAAAAGAATATGCAATTATTAAACTTTTACACTTAAAAATGTCAATATGGCGGGTGAATAATAAAAAGTTTTTAGTCACCATGGCATGTTATATATCAGTTTAAATGTCTTGAAGTGTAGAAAAGGAATATGCAATTATTAAAATTTTCAAGATGGCGGCCAATATGGTGGGTGACAAAACATTGTTTTAGTTACCATAACATGTTATACATAAATTTAAAGGTCTTAAAGAGTAAAAAAATATTACTATTAAAATTAGTGTAATTATATTACACTTTATAATTTTAACTTTAATGTACAGAAACTGGCGATTATCGCCTCATGTACTTACGTGAAGCCCGCCTTACTTGTTTATTTTCAATTCTCTGAATTTTGCGGGAAATCCGCTTTAATTAATATTCAGGAATTTTTACGTTCAATTTCTTCTCTATTCAATTGCACTGTTCATGTATCTCAATTTATCGATGCATTAAAAGTCCGCCCTTGATTTATTTTTATGTGATTTTATTTTGAGGTACTCTTTTACTGGGTGTACCAAAGTAAAATAGGATACATAAAACAAAACTTTAGTTGAGTACCATCCGTATGTAAAATGGCAAAGGGATATTTAGTACAAAGTACTCTTGCGGACAAAGGAATATCACACTTCTGTAAGTAAAAGTGATTAATATCCTTTAGTCTATGTTAAACTATTAAAGAAAAGACTTTGCATTGGTCCTATTTTCCTACCTAGGTTAAGACAAATTTGCAATAAAATAGGGGAGTACCAAACTAAATAAAATAGTACCCTATAATACTACTTCTTTTGCCTATAGCGTATAGGTTTCCATGGCCAGAGCCGCGGAACCATTCGAAAATATAATTGTTTAGTAGATAATGAACTAATGAACTCATACATATCGCGGCGCATGGCTTTGGGAACCATTGACTAACATAATTTCCCAAGTTACACGTGGCATGCGGAATTACGTGTACATACCCTTAAATATATGTTAATGAATACTATAAAATTTAGATTTTTATTTTGATATTCAATCATAATTAGCTTTGAAAAGGATAGATCAACTTTAGCACCATAAATCATTATCTTTTTTTGATTGATTCTTAGCTTTCTACTTTTAATTGTACTATTTTCCGTTTTTATTTGTTTCCTTTTTTTTGATATCGTAACAACTGGTTATTACTGTAGGGCGGGCTCAGTCATAAAAACGCTTAGTAAATCACGCAAGAATTCAATTTTATACCTAACAATTACGAAAATTAAGTGCATAATATGTACCTACTGCCTATATACGAAATCAGTAGAAAAACTTCGAAACAAATTGGTATCTCTAAGTTTAATTCTGTCTCTCCATTAAGCGTTTATGGTGTAACGTATTAATAAACACTATTCTAAATTATTAATTATAATAAAACTCAGTCATGTTGAAGAGAATAAAAATAATGTTTTTTTATTTATGTCTCTATGGTAACATTTTAAAAAGTAGTTAAATAGAACACTGTAATAAATAAATATTTAAATTGCTATAAATTTAGATCAACAAAACAATATATGATATGGTTATGACATTTTGTATGGTACTACGACCAAGGCTCCTCAGAGGAAGACCAGAGGATTATTAGTAGTTTTTTTGTATTATTAGTTTTGAGTATTAACTGGAAGGAAAGATGACATATTAATTTGTTGATCTACATTTATAGGCCAATATATAGATACATTCGAGCTTGCATTAATTAGGGTAAGCGATTTTTTTTTTTTAGGATTGTTTTGTATAGTAAGAGAAGCATGAAACCAAGTTTGCGACCTCGAAAGCCCTGGGGACAACTTTTGGCAGGCGAAAAACCTCGCACTTTTTCAGTTTTTTTAATATAACTCATAAACGACGCCGAAATCAGGAAATTGCATTCTTTCCGAAATAAAAGTAGACAAAAGTCTCTACAAAAAGCACTAGTCAAACTTAATTTTATGTTATCCTAAACCATACAGGGCTTTGAAGTTTTATAAAATTATTTAAAAAAAAAAAAAAAAAATCAGGATTTTACTCATTTTTTTGACATTTATATTGTCGTTTATGGTGCCCATTATACACATATATATATATGTATGTATGTATATAGGTATATATATACATAGCATCAATATAACATCATAAAAATATATAATGGGCACCATAAACGGTTATATAAATGTCAAAAAAATGAGTAAAATCCTGGGTTTTTTTTTTTTTTTTTACATCATTTGGGCAAACTTCAAAGCCCTGTAGAAATGGTTTAGGATAACATAAAATTAAGTTTGACTAGTGTATTTTGTAGAGAATTTTGTCTACTTTTTTTTCGGGAAGAATACAATTTCGGCGTTGTTTATGTGTTATATTAATAAAACTGAAAAAAAAGTGCCAAAATTGCGAGGTTTTTCGCCTACCAAAAGTTGTCCCCAGGGCTTTCGAGGTCGCAAACTTGGTTTCATACTCCTCTTACTATACAAAACAATCCTAAAAAAAAAATCGTTTACCCTAATTAATGCAAGCTGGGCCCCTCTCAGGTTACCTATATATTGGTCTATTAGCTATTTAAATATTATTTATTACAGTGTTGTATTTAATTACTTTAAAATTTTACCGGCTGTGAGTTCGAATCCCAGAGGGGTGAGACATGTTTCTCACTGATGATCTCATCGATTAGATGAATAAAGTGGCCGGATAACCCCCGTAATAACCCTGGCAAATGATCGGGACTAAAACCCGAAAGAAAAAAAAAATACTTTAAAATGTTGTTACCACCGTAGACGTAGAGACATAAATAAACCAAGTCCAGTCATGATTTAATGAGCGAATTTTCAAAGAGATCTGCGTATTATTAGCTTATGATAATATAGGAAAATTTTGATTTAGAATTTGGATGGGTAAAAAAAAATAATTTTGTTCACGGAGGTACAGTGTACAACATTCAAAATAGTATTTACCCTTCAAGATGCATGTCGTTGGAAAACTCTTTAAGAGTACAGAAATTGTTGTTATGTTACATTTTTGTCATATTAACATGTAAGAGGGTGTTAAAATAGTAAAACACGTTTTTATGCTTTTTTACCCTAAATGAACTTCAAAAATTCTGGCCAACGAACTCATCCTTTCTTTTGATATTATTGACATTTTAAAATTTGTTTGGATTTTTAAGTGCATCTTAGAGTGATATATCGTCTGGAATGCCATTATATATATATATATATATATATATATATATATATATATATATATATATATATATATATATATATATATAATATATATAAAAAGTGTTAAATTTGAGGCATAGATTCAGAATGGTCTAAAACGGATTTTCATGGAGAACATTTTCAAACAAATTACAAAAATTTTGAAGCTATTGCAATAGCTTAATTTTCTTCGAAAAATCGCTAAAACCATTATTTTTGTTCTTTTTAACATGTTTGAGTTTTATTAAAATGTAAGTTATAATTAATAATTAATAATTTAGAATAGTGTTTATTAATATAATTATACTAAACTAATTCATACAGGTACTACGGTCGAAACTCTAAACCCCTGAGTTTGCTTTATCTATCTAATTTCCATGACCTTGCGAAACGTGATTTAAAATTTCTTTAAAAATTAGTTTTCAAGCATAATTTTGTTTAGGGAACCGAATTTAACGGCCAATACAAATTATATTCTAAGGTGGAAAATATGAAACCTTGTGTGCATTTATTTTATTCTCATGCTTGTTTATTGTGACGTCAAACTTGATAAATGTTCTTTCGGTATATCCAGTGACACATAGCTTCCACGCATCCTATCACGTCGTTTATTAATTTTATGTCGTACTTTGTTATTATTATTTTCTTATTTGTTTAATTGTTTCCCCCATTTTTTAATCTGTCAAAATGGTTTTGATTTTTTACATGAATTAAAGTATCAATTTAGCAAAAGGTAAAGAGCGCAGACGGTTCTTATTAATCTAGGGCTATCTGCGCGGGTAACTTTCGATAAACTACTAAAGTTTCATACAAATCAGATAAGTACTTTTGAAGCTATAGGTGTAAATAAATGTATGTTTACATGTGGAAGAGAAACAAGTGAGCGCAGAAGGTTGAAACTTATATGGGACCAACATTGAGCTAATTATGACCTACCATACAAATTTCATTAAAATCGGACGTTTAGTTTTTAAGATATGTTGGTTCGCAAAAATTGAGCGACTGACCGACAGACAAACATGAAACCAAAAATGTTCCCTGATGTCTGAAACGGATTACTGTCTTGGATTTTTTGAAATCGGAGATATAACATATTTTCGTTTTGCAGAACGATCACATAGCTTCCGTTACCTTCGGAAAGCTCGGAAGCAATTTGAGAATGCATGTTTACGGTTATAGCTAAATAAAACGGTCCTCTCTTATATATATATTTTTTTTTTTTTTCTAATTTTGTAAGTTTTCTAGATCGACATATAATACGTGTGTCTTCATGACACGTAATTATAACATTTCCAAATTAATCACAATTTATCCGACACTACACATATTATAATATTATTTACATTATAATATAAATTATTAAAATCAATATTTAAGAATCCAGTGATCAATCAATGTTAATGACAATGACGTACGGTTAAGCTGATTGAAAAAAAAAATATAATAATAATGATATCCGATTACGATAAACCTTGTGTTGTGTTAGCTCATGTTTTTATTAAAATGTAGATATGTACTTATACCTATTCTTGTGCCTACAATGTTTTAACAGTAATATGTATTGATGGATTTTTTTCCTCTTTATTATTCTCTATTATTTCCCGGAGAAATATTTATAGGACATAAAACTCTCTATTTGCGTTTAGATTGAAATAATAAAAAAACTTATTTCAATTTGACGTAAGTAAAGAAACAAACTAGTTTTCTCCTTAAATGATATAAATTTATATTTTTCGTCAAACATTATTTATTGCATTGGTAAATAGGTAGTAAAGAGTAATTTCCTTTTCATGTGGCGGAATAAAATAAAATCTTCACTGTCAGACGTTTAATAACTTAAATTTAGCTTTCAAATTACTTTAAGATTGTTATTTCTACTTGGAGTTAGTAGAACTTAAAACAATAATTAAACAAAGACCAACATAGAAATTTTCAATTGATAATTTCAATGTTGATCTTTGTTTAATTATTGTTTTAAGATCCCTGTATAACATTGAAATTAAAAAATCAGTGTTGTAAAATAATATATGCTGTATACGGTTTATTTCCATGAGTCTCAAGTGGAACGAATTATAGCCATGTATGACATTTAAAACAGCTGATTTGTCTAATATTATTTCACACTTAACGACTTACAGCCGAAAGAAAGAAGGTAATGTATAGGTGTATTTTATTTCGGTCAGGTTCCGATAATTTTGACTTTTTATCAATGAACTGATTGGACATTTGATGCTTTTGGCTTTTAACCACAAACTAATTTATATTGATCTTTGTTTAATTCATTAAACTAACCTTTAAATCATTAATCATATTTCGTTAGAATTAGTACAGGTTATACTTTTTAATTGACACATGTGTTCAAAATTGAATTTGAATGTTAGTACCACTGCTTTGGCATGCCTCCTATTGTGTGTTACATCACGGAATATTTAGTGCAACTGCTTTTGCGGGCGTTACAGGGTGTAACGCCACGGATTATTTAGTATCACAGCTTTGGCTGGCCTAATTATTCCATAGGGGTTTACGCCACGGATATATTATTTAGAACAACTGCTGTTGGAGTGCTGTATAGGCAATACGCAATGTATCGATAATTATCGTTAATCGCATACTTAAGGAAATGGTATCTACTTAATAAACTGCGCTGTACAGCACATTCAGTGAGCATCCCAAATAGTCGAGTTATCCCAGAAAAACTTGATTAGTGCATTCGTCACCTAAGTGTGGTACGTGAGTCGATGATTGAGGTAGGCAAGTCGATAATTGGAGTTCGCAAATCGACAATCGAGGATCGAGTTACTTGAGTCCGTGATTAGAATAGGAAAGTCTATTACCAGAGTAGGCAAGTCGATAATTTAGGTACGTATGGGTCAATATAATACTTGGGGTACATGAAAATATAGTTTGTGATGAGAAGGGCACGGATCTTCCATATTTTACTTTAAATGCATATTTTCTTTTCTTTTTTTTTTTTTGGAAAAAAGAGAATAATTTTTATTTATCACACCTAAGCCATCCATCAACATAAAAAAAATAATTGCAATTTTTTGTTCTGCCAATATTAAAACCTTAACAATATTAAATAAAACTTTAAAGATTTGTTTTACTTTTTTATAATTGCAGTATGAGGGTATTGTTTTATTTATTATTCTAGAAGATTATGATGGTTTCAAATTGTTTTATATATTACTATAAAGTATTAATTTAAAAAAAAATTGTTTTTTTAATGTGTATTGATATTTTTTATTTTCTCATAAAAAGAAAAAGTATTGTGATGTCGCGAAAATTCGATTTTGATGGATTTACATGTTTTGAGGTCCTCTGAGTCCAAAAAAGTGGTTTTTAAAAAATGTCTGTCTGTTTGCAGTCTGTCTGAGAGAGCCTGGGTTCGATTCCCCGCCCAGGAGATGTTATTTTAGCTGTAGGAGATGTTAATTCTAGCTATTTCTGGATTTGGGGCCCCCTGACACTGGGGGCCCCCCCGCATTGCGGGCCCATAGTTACGCCACTGGTTTCTACATATTTATATTACTAGGAGCAGCTTGTATGAAATTAATATTAATATTATTAATAATAGTTTGCTTCATATAATGACATCAATGCCTACAAGTACAATATTTTTAACTCGCAACTTCCTCTTAATCGACTTAGATGTAATTATAGATAAAGAAAGAAAGGACGCGTTACCTCCCACTTTTAATACATACTTGGGGGGGGGGGGGTATACGTGTATCTTTTCTTCTTTGGTCATTAAAAAAGTTTGGAAACGACTGGGTCAAGAAGTAGTAAAATGCCGCGCATATCTAGCAACATATTATGATCTATTGCCAAGAATGTCGACAAACGAGTTCAATTGAAGCATTCTCTCAATGTTCTCAAGAAATTAAATAATTTTAAATTGTCTCCTGTCTGCTTCATCCTTTCTAATAGCTTAATAAATATATTGCGTCTTATTTTTACATTGGATATTTTATCATTGGCGAGACTTTTACTTACTTAAATTTGGTTACACAATCTTATTTAATAAAATGTTGTCCTGTATTATTTTTATTCTTTAACTGGTTCTTTCTTCGTGCCGTAAAGAGGTAATGCGTAGATTTACATTGTAGAGCAATTAAATTTTAAGAAAATTAGTAAACTTTTTTTGCTCTACTTAAAATAAATGTTTTGTGAAAATGTTTTTTATCAATTAATTAATTAGAGATACATTACGGAAAAAAATCCAGGTGTGATAAGTACAAAAAAATGTTTGACATTGTTTGAGATTCGTCATACCCTGATTCTTTAGACTTCAAATCATTAAAATCTATTTTATTCTTGCCTGATGTCATTGTTAATCCTTGATTTTAATCTTTTAGAATTCATAAGTGGCAATAAATCTAAAATATTTATTATTATAACCTTGACTGGCACTAAAATGTCTTCAGCGTTTTTACTTCTTTTGCGGAAACTCTTATAGATACTTTGATGATAACACTATAATTAACCATAAATTCGACAATTATTTCAATTTTGTTTTTATCAATTAGTCGAATTTTTTAAAAGTAATTTAAACATCCACCTTGAACCTGGTTGAATCAAATATTAATTAACAAATTTTAAAGTTGACCAAAAAACTGATTTAATTTCACGAACAAAATTATTAATATTTTTTGTTTTAATAATTAAATTTTTGATTAGATAAATTCTTGTTTTTAAGCCTACGAAAAATATAAATCGAATTCAATCGAACTGAGTTTTATAGACTATAGAGTACCCACGAATTCAAAATGATCGATTTATTGCATATTGTAACTTATATAGTAGTCGATATATTGGTCTTAAAACATTGTACGAAAACGCATGCTAATTAGTGTGGCACATTGCTTCCTCACGTCCTGTCAATGGTCACGTGAGTTAAAAATAAATTATAATGAAGTAAAAAGAAAAATATGAGTACATAAGGTAAATTTAATTTGTATTCTTAAATTCAAAATTTAAATAATTTACAAATTATTTTAGAGTTTGTAACTTTTTCCTCTTAACTTAATTTCTACAGCTTTCATTACATTATACATAATACATATAGTCCAGGAGATAGCGTGCAAAAAAGTGTCTGACTAACATCAAGCTAGAATTTTGTATACAAGTCAATCTTTTAGCGCCTTTTAAGAATATGTGGTCGGCTAAGTTCGTCTGCGGGACATAGCTTGGCAATAGGCGTTTGAAAAAAATAAACCGGTAGAGAGCGGTCATGTCTCACCACTTATGGTGGACAATGTGATTTTCGTGATCCTGAGTACAGAATTAGTTAGTAGACCGAAAATCAAGTTGGTTAGTTTGTCCCTTGACAGGTGACCACGTTGATTTTTAGTAATATTTGAATAACTAACCTATCAAATGTGAAAATAATATCGACTTGATTTTTGGTCTACTAACTAATTCTGTACTCAGGATCATGAAAATTACATTGTCCACCATAAGTTGTGAGACATGGCCGCTCTCCACCGGTTTGTTTTTTTCAAACGCCTATTGCCAAGCTATGTCCCACAGACGAACTTAGCCGACCACATATTCTTAAAAGGCGCTAAAAGATTGACTTGTATACAAAATTCTAGCTTGATGTTAGTCAGACATTTTTTTGCACGCTATCTCCTGGACTAATAAAGCATACTTAAAGCACACTGTTAAATAGGAATAAAATAATAAATAAAAACCTATTTCTAAAATTTGTGGGGTGGAGGTAGTATACATTATTATTTAGTATATGCGATATATCACTCTGTGTTTAGAAAAATATGAGTATTACTGTAAACTTGGTGCGTAGGCTTCCGCGGGTAGATTCGTCATAAACAGCTTGGTTTTCCGGTGAAATCCGCGTCACGAAGTGGTTGAAGTCGTTTGTTTCGCTTCCACTACTGGAAGTATCAGGGGTGTGCTGCATCGTGATGTTGACTCGAAGCTAACACAAGATATTCAGACAACTGGAGAGAAGTGGCCTAGGAAACCAGTAGAAGTACGCCGTTCTTCTCTTCCGTCGTCTGTATATATTGTGTTTGCTTCGAGTCAACATCACGATGCACCTCACCTCTGAAGATGCTTCGTTGTGGAAGCGAAACGTCGGACGTCAACCCCTTCGTTCACCGGAAAACCAAGCTGTTTATGTTACCGTAAAACTAGGTTGAGTGCATGTATGAGAAGGAAGCAATGTGGCTTACTTTGACGTAGCATACAAATTTCATCAAAATCGGACTTCTTATTCCATGTATAGATTTTGCAAAAATGTTGGAGGAGAAAATAAAAATTATTTAGAATCTGTAGTTATACATTCAACAAACCATCCAATTTTCTTTTAAGTCTGATATGTACATTTAAGGATATAGGTGTTAATAAAAATAACTTGTGCGCATGTGTAAGAGAAACTAATGGCCACACCTACCACCCACCGCCCAAATTTCATTAAAATCGGACAAGTAGTTTTTAAGAAATATGGGTTCGCAAAAATTGTGGACAGACTGACAGACAGACACGGGACCAAAAATGTTCCCTGATGTCTGAAATGAATTCTGTCTTAGAATTTGTGAATTCGTTTTTCAGAACGATCATATAACTTTCGTTACCTATGATCTGTTTTGAAGCAAATGGTTTTTCGAATGTGGCTCACAGATGTTCCCATGTTAATGTAAACTTTCTCTGCTTTTTAAGTTTTACTTATTTGAAACTTTTATTCGTGAAAATAAATCGAACAAATTTCGAAAGATTTAAAAAAGAGGGAAGCAATGAAATAAATTACACAATAGTGGGTTAGAAAATCATAACATCAATAAAATACGTGATAGGATACGAAGAAGCTATGTGCCACACTAATTGGCAGTCTATTTTTTATCTATATAGTTTGTTCAAATCTATTGTTGGGAATGCCCGAACATCAATTTCTTTGTCTCTAACTGATGGTGAATATATTATCATCAATAAATTACTGTAATACATTGTTTCTAGTTATTGCATTCTTTTTTTTATGATTTTTTAAATTTTATTATCTCTTTAAAAATCAACTTGTTTACCGCATAATAGGTTGTTTTGTCTGACGATTTTTTTTTCTCTTTTAAATTACATCAGTTTGTTAGAATTCGAAGTTATTCTATTATTATTATTTTTTTTTTTTTCAAATCATTAGGTCGTAGTTAGTTTTTTGTAAGTTATTTCAATATTTATTGTAAGCAACAATGTTAATTAACATTATTGTTTTGTGTTGTACGATTCATATCATAATAATAAGTTGGAAAAACAAGGATATGTATAATATATGAGAAAACAAGGATATACATATGTATAATATATGAGAAAACAAGGATATATGTATAATATATGAGAAAACAAGGATATATGTATAATATATGAAATAGCGTTTGTGATCCGTGATCCGAATGTGATTAATTACGTAGCTTATAGCTAGGCAATATTTCGTTTCGACTGATATATTTTATAACATTTTCAATATTAAGAGTACTCTCCTAGGGTTTTTTTTTTTTTTTTTTTTTTTTTTTTTTTTTTTTTTTTTTTTTTTTTATAAATATAGGGATTAAGTATGGATACTTTAGATTGGTATTCCCCTAGATTTATTTTAAAGAGAATACAAGCTTGAAAAATACATAGATTCTAGAAAAAGAGATAAAGCAAGAGTGTATTATAATTATAATGTAATAAAAATATTTAAGTATTAAAAGTTATTACCAGGATTATAATGTAATAGAAGAAAGTACTTTATGATAATTACACCTTGCAGGCAGTGTTAAAAATCCCCAATTGTTATTCGATGTGCTAAGAGCATATGGATATTGCAAAGTAAAATCCAGCAAAGCATTTATTTTTTAAATCGTTAATTTGATTTAAAAAATGGCAAAGGAAAAAAAACCAAGGAAGGGTATCAAAAGAAAATTATTGGATTACGCTTAGAAGAAGGATACTTACAGTTTACAAAAAAAAAGTCTATAAGATTAGAGTTGGCACAATCGAAGGCGGGAAACAACAAACGTGGAGGTAGTTTTGGGGTTATAAAAAGGGAAAATCAGTGTTGCCATGTTATATTTTTTTTGTGGAACAGGGGTAGAGTAGGACACTTTTTTCTAAAGTTGCATTCAAGATGGCGGACCAATAGAATCGTTTCCCTCTCAAAATTTTCCCGCCTTCGATTGTGCCAACTCTAATCTTATAGACTGTAGTGTAAATAAAAGTACTCAATTCATATAGGTAAATTATGGGAGTAACAAGCTGAAGGACAATCAATACTCCTTCTTTAGATTTTTAGTCCGTTTTTATAAAAAAAAAAAAATGTTTTTATTTAAAGATTGATTTCCCTTGATTTTTCTTGCATATCTCCAAAGAGCTCTAAAGCTTTTCTACACTCCCAATTCAAAACGTTTATTGGGTGAAAAAATACTCACTCCATGGAATATTATTAATTCATATTATAGGTAAATTAGGGGAGTAACCAATAAAGGGAGTAACAGTTCCCCTAACTGGAAGTAACAGTCCCCTAAATAGTTCCCCTAACTGGAAGTAACAGTCCCCTAAACAGTAGTTCCCCTAACTGGAAGTAACAGTCCCCTAAACAGTTCCCCTAACTGGAAGTAACAGTCCCCTAAACAGTAGTTCCCCTAACTGGAAGTAACAGCCCATAGGAGTGTCATACTAGGCATCGCGTGGCTCTATTATTGTGGCGAGCGTATTACAATAAACATTGAATATTAAGAGAATAGTTAATTTTGTAAAATATGGATGGTAAGTTGTAATATCAATAACAATTAATGTATTATTATCATGAGACGTTTCAACCCTAATATAAGGTCATCTTTTGTCTTATCTTGGTAAGAAAAACAATATAACATGTAGTCCATTTAAATACGGCTCTTACGATATGGTATGTCGTTTTCCCGGGAAAAATCTAGTTCCTGCATGCAGTCTTATATTGTTGAAAAGTAAACAACCACCTATTGAACAGTTTTTTAATTAAGTTTAATGATAAATCAATTAAATGAGATATTATGGGACCTAAATACACTATCAATGTATCTATATGAGTAAGTTTTGTTCGATATATCTGCTCAATTTTTTAATTTCTTTATCCTGACTTTATTGTGCTTTAATAACTATAAAAGCTGCAAATGTTAGAATACAATTAATTCAATCATTCCAATTTATTATGAATTAAGATCTGTCATCCTCAAATTTTACTTACTATATCTGACTGTACTTCGCAATTGCCTTTTCAGATTTAGTGAAACATAAAGGTTTTTAAAGGCAAAGAAGAGCCACGGCATTCGCAACGATTTAACCACCATGGAATATAAGGTTGATTTTTTAGGCCTCCCTTCTGTATTGACACTATAGTAAGCCAAAACAGATGTACAAATGTTACAAAAGGTCTTCAACTCCAGCTGTGGATGCAGTTCTTGCTCTCCTCTTTATTGAAACATCCATTCTATTCTATACTTATTTGAGTATTTAGAAGCTTTTATTGATAACAAAATATTCCGAAAATTATATAGATTCTTATCAATTCATTGAAATACTTTAGGGAATTTGGCTAATTATTCAACTGCAGTGGATATAATACTGAATTAATACTCTAGTGATAAGATAAGACACGTTATAGTGGCGGTATATAGTTTTATAGCGTTATCATCTATGAACAAGGTTATAAATCTTTTAAATATTATTTTGTTTTAGTTTAATATGGATATCCTTGTGCGAATGTCGTTTTTTTTGTGTGTGTTTCTCCTTAATACAGCCATTAATTATATTTAGAAGTTTATTTTAAAAAATGAAAACCAATTCTGGTATGTTATGTGATATTTCGTTGTGAGTTTCTAGTGGTAAATTTAAGAATCTTCATAATTATTTATTTAGCATGATTTCCTGCAACCAAATTGCACACTTTTAATCATAACTAGTTTTATATGTAGACGTAGTTGATAGTGATAGTACATAATATAAATACATAATTGTTCCTCTGGTATTTGGCTGTATAAAAGTAATATACTTTTTTTAAGTTTATACCTATTATTAAGTTAAATTTTATTTTTTCAGTTTGGTCTATGCATACAACTGAGGTGGTGGTATTGATCAACCAGCATGCTTGGTAAGGGAAATAAATAGTGTTTTGTGTGCCAGCTATTGTTTTTATTACGGGTTTCTTACACCAAAGATTGCGCTCTTAGGGCAGATGTCCTGTGCTGTTGGTTAATCTTTAACTTTAGTAATTAATTTCTGTCTGTCTGTATCTTTTTGTTTATAATTAACTATTCATACTCATTTTGCTTTCCTGTTAGGTACTATTTTCAGTTATTTTCATCTATCTACCGTTTATTCTCCCAATGTAAAGGTTTCAGCGGCCAACAATTAATAACTCTAGAACTATCAAAAAAGATCGCATCTGAGATTCACCGAATCCCGAAGTTAGATGTTGTTAGAAACTCAAATTATATAAGTAACTTTCTCAAGCATGTTCGAGGCGTCGGAATTCTTTCAATCTCAGACGTGCTTTTCTCTTTAAAGTTTATTTAAATACTTTGCTTGCTTCTATTAAAGCTTAGAAACTAACAATTTTCAAATTTTATTATAAAACAGCACTATATCAAATTTATACTAGTTTTTAAGAATTTTAATTTATCTTTCATAATTCATAAACGTCTTGTCTCATGCCAACTTAATTGAGTTTTATCCATGCGGAACGAGTTTTTATACCCGGAATATTTAAAGTAGCTAAAACTATTCTGTGAGTGCACTAGTTTTAAAATAAACAATAAAACGTATTTTTTGTACGTTTCAAAAGTTTTACTCAGTAGTGTTAATTTTTTTATCATTGTCAACAAAACTCAAAGAGCTCAATTGTAATATAATAGCCAGTTTATGGTTTTGTCCATAAACTCAATTTCTTAAGTTTTAATTACAGAAAATTCCTCAAATTCTCGGTAGAAACAAAAGATTTATGGTACTTCTTTAGATTGTTACTCCTAGATTTATCATATACTGGTTGAAACGTTGATTTCCTTAACCTTATAATTCTAGACTTCAGCAATACCTCGCATGTGGTATTTCACTGGTACAGGTACAAACCTAACATAACCTTCTATTTTAATCATCTTAAGCTGCCTACTGCATTTCTAATATCTACTTATAATAATCCGATGCTTAACAATATTTTTTAATAGCTTTGGCCTACCAATTGTAGACAGCGTTATCGTCTACAGTCTTGTTTTCAGGATAGAATTTTTGTAAAGCATTTCCGCACTCTTAGAATTTCATATTTACTTTGAGTCCATTTTAATTCTTAATATTAAAATTAAACTAGATGACGAAGAAACTATACACGGTTTGTGTTTTAGCCATTTTGCTTGCTACAACTTAATCTCGACATAGGATTCCATGATTATAAAAGTTGGGAGATCGTTTATAATTTACACTTCAGGACAACATAACATAAAGGAATCTACAATGAATTAATAGTGATGTAGATATGAACTTCTAACTACTTAATCTTCTAACTTATTTCCGATTTTAAGAGTTTTCTCTACATTACTATATATGTATTTTATGAACATATTCTATAATCTATTGTATTTATTATCTATTGCGGTATCCTAATGATTAATGTATCTGTGGTTACTTTTTAGTTTTAACTGAGAACTTTTACTATGCATCTGTGTGTCAAGGTTAAAATTTATAGAAACCTGTTAAATAATTTTATATTTATCTATTATATTATATTACGTATCTATTGGCATACAATTAGTTATATTTTAACGTGCTCAATCTATGATTATTAATAAAAATGCAATAGCTTTTTTATTTATATAGAAATTAATCACAACTATTTTTATTTTTATACATAAAATGAATTTTATTTATAGCATTTTATTATTATTTTATTTTTTATATTTATTTTAGGAGATTAAAAATGACTTAATTTATTGAAATGACTGTTTAAATTTGTTTAGAAATGAATGTATATAGTTTTAGACCGATCATAGGGAAAGAAGAGGTAAGAAAATATGACCATAGACGTGCAAACCTGATTTTTTAAAGTCATATTAAAGAAAAATTCATTAAGTTCATTCTTAAAGAAAAATCGGTTCGAGAGAACTCAGACAAACTTTCTCATACACAAGTTCATAATGACTTAGCCCGGTGTTAACTATTTATTAGTTTTCGTGATTTCGTAGGAACATTACATCAAAAATGTCCATAAAGATAACTTTTCCTCACGGGGAATCGAACCCAGCTTCTCTCCGTCCGCGTTAAAGCTATTTTCTCAGGAACTAGATTTTTTCCCGGGAAAAGGCTTATATCGTTAGATTAGTATTTAAATGGACTACGTTTTAGAATTTTTTAATCATAATCGTCGGAGCCGTTTTCGAGAAATACTTTTTTTTCTCGTTTTAGTTCTCTCTAACACTGCAGATGACCAATATGAAATGAAATACTAGTGGTACTCTATTCTAGAAAACTTGGCAGATGTACACTATAGTGTTTGAAATGTGGATTTGTACAATAACAGTTCAACTTGTCTCTTTAAAGGCGGAGACACACCTGAGCATTCGCCCCGAATGAGCATGCGTTTCCGTTAGGCTCGTCCTCTCTATATCTAAGCGATTCGGGGCGAACGCATGCTCATTCGGGAGCGAACGCATGCTCATACGGGGGCGAATGCATGCTCATTCGGGGCGAATGCTCAAGTGTGTCACCACCTTAACACTGCAGATGACCACTAGTGGTTAAAACTGGCTTTGTGCAATTATGTTTCTGCTTGTCTCTCTAACACTGCAAATGACCATACTGTTTGAAAGACGGCATTCTACAATAACGTTTCTACTAGTCTAAAACTGCAATTGACAATAGGTGTTGAAAGACGGGCTTTTTACAATAATTTTTTTTTTGTCTGTCTAGCACTGCAGATGACCACTAGTGTTTAAAACTGGCTTTGTACAATAAAGTTTCTACTTGTCTCTCTAACAATGCAGATGACCACTAGTGTTTGAAAGGCGGCTTTGTACAATAAAGTTTCTACTTGTCTCTTAACACTGCAGATGACCACTAGTGTTTGAAAGGCGGCTTTGTACAATAAAGTTTCTACTTGTCTCTTAACACTGCAGATGACCATTAGTGTTTGAAAAGCGGCTTTGTACAATAAAGTTTCTACTTGTCTCTTAACACTATGCAGATGGCCATTAGTGTTTGAAAAGCGGCTTTGTACAATAAAGTTTCTACTTGTCCCTTAACACTGCAGATGACCATTAGTGTTTGAAAGGCGGCTTTGTACAATAAAGTTTCTACTCGTCTCTTAACACTGCGCAGATGGCCATTAGTGTTTGAAAAGCGGCTTTGTACAATAAAAATTCTACTTGTCTCTCTAACAATGCAGATGACCATTAGTGTTTGAAAAGCGGCTTTGTACAATAAAGTTTCTACTTGTCTCTTAACACTGCAGATGACCACTAGTGTTTGAAAGGCGGCTTTGTACAATAAAGTTTCTACTTGTCTCTTAACACTGCGCAGATGGCCATTAGTGTTTGAAAAGCGGCTTTGTACAATAAAGTTTCTACTTGTCTCTCTAACAATGCAGATGACCATTAGTGTTTGAAAAGCGGCTTTGTACAATAAAGTTTCTACTTGTCTCTTAACACTGCAGATGACCACTAGTGTTTGAAAGGCGGCTTTGTACAATAAAGTTTCTACTTGTCTCTCTAACAATGCAGATGACCATTAGTGTTTAAAAAGCGGCTTTGTACAATAAAGTTTCTACTTGTCTCTTAACACTGCAGATGACCATTAGTGTTTGAAAAGCGGCTTTGTACAATAAAGTTTCTACTTGTCTCTTAACACTGCAGATGACCACTAGTGTTTGAAAGGCGGCTTTGTACAATAAAGTTTCTACTTGTCTCTTAACACTGCAGATGACCATTAGTGTTTGAAAGGCGGCTTTGTACAATAAAGATTCTACTTGTCTCTTAACACTGCAGATGGCCATTAGTGTTTGAAAAGCGGCTTTGTACAATAAAGTTTCTACTTGTCTCTTAACACTGCAGATGACCACTAGTGGTTAAAACTGGCATTGTACAATACGGTTCTACTTGTCTCTCTAACAATGCAGATGACCATTACTGTTTGAAAGGCGGCTTTCTACAATAACGTTTCTACTAGTCTCTCTAACACTGCAGATGACCATTAGTGATTAAAAGGCGGCTTTGTACAATAACGTTTCTACTTGTCTCTTAACGTTGCAGATGACCACTAGAAGTTAAAACTGGTTTTGTACAATAATGTTTCTACTAGTCTCTCTTACAATGCAGGTAACCACTAATGGTTAAAGTTAAAACCCGGCTCTGTACTATAACGTTTGTTTTTGTCTCTCTAACACTGCAGATGACCATTAGTGTTTGAAAGGCGGTTTTGTACAATAAAGTTTCTACTTGTCTCTTAACACTGCAGATGACCACTAGTGGTTAAAACTGGCTTTGTACAATAACGGTTCTTCTTGTCTCTCTAACAATGCAGATGACCATTACTGTTTGAAAGGCGGCTTTCTACAATAACGTTTCTACTAGTCTCTCTTACACTGCAGATGACCATTACTGTTTGAAAGGCGGCTTTGTACAATAAAGTTTCTACTTGTTTCTTAACACTTCAGGTGACCATTAGTGTTTGAAAGGCGGCTTTGTACAAAAAAGTTTCTACTTGTTTCTTAACACTGCAGATGACCACTAGTGGTTAAAACTGGCATTGTACAATAACGTTTCTACTTGTCTCTTAACGTTGCAGATGACCACTAGAAGTTAAAACTGGTTTTGTACAATAATGTTTCTACTAGTCTCTCTTACAATGCAGGTAACCACTAATGGTTAACGTTAAAACCCGGCTCTGTACTATAACGTTTGTTTTTGTCTCTCAAGCACTGCAGATGACCATTAGTGTTTATAAGGCTGGTTTGTACAATGTTTCTTTCTGTTTCTCTAACACTGCAGATGAACATTAGTGTTTGAATGGCTGCTTTGTACAATGTTTCTTTCTGTCTCTCTAGCACTGCAGATTACCATTAGTGTTTAAAAGGCTGCTTTGTAGAATGTTTTTTCTGTCTCTCTAGCACTGCAGGTGAACATTAGTGTTTGAAAGGCTGGTTTGTAGAATGTTTCTTTCTGTCTCTCAAGCACTGCAGATGACCATTAGTGTTTATAAGGCTGCTTTGTACAATGTTTCTTTCTGTCTCTCTAACACTGCAGATGAACATTAGTGTTTGAATGGCTGCTTTCTACAATGTTTCTACTTGTCTCTCTAGCACTGAAAATGAACACTGTAGTTGTTCAATTACATTTCTTTTAAGGGAAAGTCTTTCCGCATTCAGAATCAAGGAAATAAACTCCACTTCTGTACTTTCTACAAAGTTTTATTAATTTTCCAACAAATGTATTGATATTTTTTGCGTAGGTTATATAAATATTAGTATGATGATATATAAACAAACACGTGTTCAAAGAATCCTCTTCTATAGCCTTGTTGACGAACTTCTGCATGAAAGCGTATAGTTAGATTGATAAGATTTTAAAAAGTGATTTTCATTGCGATTGCGAGAACATTTTATATTGAGAGAGATTGGTTTCGATTTTATTACACATTCCTAGGTCCTCTGAGTATAATAGTTGTAGTTTTTAATCAATATATGTCAGCCGTCTGTCCGTGGAGCATAAACTATGACCGATTTCGATGGAATTTGGTATTCATAACTAAAAAAAATCCAACCTGAAGGCAAAAACGAAAATGATATTTTGCATATTATCGAGTCTACATATAAAAACTAAAACTAAGTTGCTTTCCATTAAAAGAGGTAAAAGTAAGAAAACATAATTGTATTATAAGATGTCAAAATAATCCCAGTTATGGAATTTATTCTGTATGTGTCAAAAGCTGAATAATCTAACTCTGTTATGTTTGTATTATACGGTATTAATATACTAATGTTGGATTTGTTATTCTAAAATAAGTTTTATTTGCATGAATTGATTATTCAAATACTCTTCCACGAATTCTGAAGAATAATATTTCGAGAATATCCAAGAAAACATGTTATTGAAGTGTGCTATACAAAATTCTCTTCTTATTACACTTAAGTGCCGAATACATTTAATGAGTGTTTATTCTCTTCACCTTTTTTAGCACTTCAAATGTTCTCTATATTTTTAATTTAAGAGAAAACATCTTACAAATTAATATTTACCATTTGTAATGCATTAGAACGATCAATTTAATGATAAGTATTATATTATAGGGCGGCGGATTTCAAAAGGCCGCCTTTTTTTTCTTTTTTGTTCTATTGGCAGCATTGTTTTTTCAATTTTTTGTTATCTGTTACCATTGATTTTTTGTGATGATAAGGGAGTTTGTTAGTCTTAGTAATTGTTTGTATTTTATCGCCATGGCTGTACCTTACCAACTATATAAAGACATTAAAAGCCCTGGACAGAATGGCAGAATCGCGCATGACAACATTTACTTCATCCGGCTACTTCGAGGGCATCCAGGCCTTTTGATGTCTTGTGTTGAACCACTATCTTCAACTTTCTTTATCAGCCGACGAACAGTTGATTCTTTTGGTGCAATGTGATGTCCAAGAATTGTACCATTTTGGTGATGTGTTTTCACAATCAAAACTCGCTGTACCTTACTGTACCGTTCCATGGCGCTACATCACAAACAATCACTAAGTACAACAAAACTCCTTATCACCACAAAACCTTAATGATTATACAGATATCAAAATTGCAAAAGCAATGCTGCCAAAAAAAAAAGTTTTAGATCGGGCATTCTTTTTGAGGCACCCTATATATAAAAACCATTTCAGTAAAATATTTTTCGGTATTTATTTGAGTGTTTGTTTCTTCTACATCAAATTTGATTTATCGGGTTAACTGTTGGTGATATTTCTTGTGTTCTGACATTTCTATTAAAGATTTAAGTGTTTAAGTTAAGGATGTGCGTTGTGAGTATGTTGCTTCTAAAGAAGTCTTTGTCAATAGGCGGGTTAACTGTTGAAGCTATTTCTATTAAATATCTGAGAGTTTCAGCTTAGAACGTACTTATTTGAGTATTTTTTTCTTCTAAAGAGTCTTGATTAAATTTGTCGGGTTAACTGTTGTTCTGATATCTCTATTTGACAAATATCTGAGTTTTGTTCTGTTACAGCTATGTGTGATAGTATTCATACTAGTATTATTGTTCTCTGACATATTATATATGTAAAACGAAGTGTAAAGTTGTTTTTTTTAAATTAATGTCAGTGAGTTTTAGTTTCGAATAGCTTAGAATCAATTGAATGATTTTTAAAAACTCACGACTCTACTAACTCATAGAAACTTTAACTAACTTATAGATTATTATTGTTCAAAAATATTACCGAAGTATTTTTTCCTTTCATTCTTTTCCGAATCATACAGTTTTGCTTCCGAGTTTACCGAAGGTAACGGAAGCATTGTCGTGTCTGTCTGTCGGTCTGTGTGTCCGCGAATTATGAAACGTGTGACGATAACTTGAGTAAATGTCGACCGATTTCAATGAAATTTACATGTTCATTTTACAGACATGTTCATTTCACCAATGCTCAGGACGAGTTCGTTGGCCAACGTTATCCGTCCAAGCGTTCACGCGTAACGCTCGCGTAAACGTGAACTTCAAATTTAAGTTTGGAATTTTAGGTCGGGGAAAAAATTAAACTTTATCTATTCAATGAGACAAACATTTTTTTCAAATACAATTTTTTAGTAAAACCAACTGCGACACCGCTATGAAGTGTGAAAGATCGCTTAAACTATTAATAGTTATTACAAAATAAACAATATATCAATAAAGTAGTATAACAATAATGTTAATGTTAATATAACAACAAAGTACATGATAGGATGCGAGGAAGCTATGTGCCACACTAATTGGCAGTCTATTTTGAATTTATTTTGATTTGTTTATCTTAACATTTATTGGTTTTAGTGTGTTCCAACTGTGTCTTATCTTCCTCGCCATGGATTTAAAGATTTTTTTATCTAAATAGATTTTGAAAAAACTGGTGATTGCTAAGTTGTTTTTTAGTTTCGTTCTGTATCCTGTATGTTGATAAAATTTCGTATTATTCTACCATCTTAAAATGTTTTCCAATTCGCTTTATTTTTTTGTTTGAATTTACACAAGATCAATTTGACTCGTTGTTCTGTTTTTTTGAAGCGTTGACCTATAAATCTGTGGATAGTTATCATGATGTAAATTATAAATTACCTTTTTTTCTTATTACTATGGTCTTACGGGAGGATACGAGTAACTTTTTAACTATAGAGTTATGTAATTAGTTTTCAATTGTTACTTCTTCACTCCAAACAAATAATGTACATATACTACTGTAATACGTCCGCCACTCGTAGGTGGTAGCGGGCCGTGACGGACGTGTACAATTAATAAAAAAAAACAACTTACTTCCCTGGAATGGGGGGGAGGGTCTCGGGCTGAGAAATAACAAAATTCCAATTCTTTTTAGTGGACGTGGTCGTCCCAAACACAACTCTTTACTATTTTAAAATATACAATACTGTCTTTGTCTGCTACCTACACCTAGGCTCCCCTAACGTACAGGTACGACCTATAACATAAAATAAACCCTACGGAGCCCTCACAATCTCTAGGGTAGGCAGTGACTTAATTCTCGTCTTAGACTTAACATTAACATTAAAGCAAAGGGATTCTCCCGTAGTCTCACCGATGAGTCGACAAAAACAAGGCCGCAAAATGAAGTGGTACTCACAGTTTGATGATATCCGTAATTTGGTTTGTGTAATCCTTTGGTGGAACCTCCTCCACAACACCCGCGTTAGGTTCTCGGCACACCACGTCTCCGAAAAGTTTCCTACTTAGCAACCGGCAAAGTACTCTACCTCAGAATTTTCGGCACACAGCATAGAACTTTGGCACACAGCCTAACTTAAATTTTTAGCACACAGCATAGAATTTTGGCACACAGCCTAACTTAAATTTTTAGCACACAGCATAGAATTTTGGCACACAGCCGGACTTAAAATTTTAGCACACAGCATAGAACTTTGGCACACAGCCTAAACTACCTTCGGCACACAGCCTAACTAACGTACCTACTCGGCGCTCTCGCAAAACGGACTGGCCCAGAGTGGGGGGTTCATGGAGCTTTTATCACCTCAGCCGGGGGTGGAACGCGTACCGGTAAGTGGCGGTAACTTTGCCACAGGAGACCGGTAAGGTTCCTCTACGATTTGCGGTGGCCGTGGTAACGTTGCCGGAGTGCCCAGGGGGCGTGGCTTCGCGGTCACGTTGCCGGGGATGGCCGGGACGTGCTCCATGGGACGGTGCCGAGGTGCCCGCGAGTCCCGATCTCGTGGGGAGTGCTTTTTTGGCGCGAAAATTTGGTAACCCGGGGATTTTTGGGCCACCGGGTTACACTCCCTTCTTCTCCGCAAGCCGACGTCCACGTCGGCGCAAGAAACTGGCATAGCGGAAGCTGGCGCGGTGTGCCTGTTGCCTCCATAGGCTGCTTTTCTACAGCTGGGCGCGTTGCGGTTCCTGTTCACAGGCTGGGTAGGTGTCTGGTTGGATCCTCTTTTACGGCTGTGGTCAAAGAAGATTTGTTTCTACTTAAAGCTTTTACATATTTAGGCTGGATACTGATTGACTGTATTCGCGGTACCTAGAGGAGACCTTGTTTTTAAAGAAAAAAAATACAAAAAGAAACAAACGGAAAATAAAAGAAGGAGAAGGAAAGGAAAGGGTAGTCTTTAGGTTGGGTCACTGTGATTTGGGGTTAGGGTTACTGGAACGTATCCCACGGCGCTATTTATCTGGAGGTCGGTCCTGGGGTGTTGGCTCTTCCAGGTCTTGGTCGGTTACAGAGCTAGAGAGAGTGCATTCGATCTTTGGATTCTGGGCTGGGGCCTGGTGGGTATTATGTTGGCTGGGGGGTAGATAGGCGTCGTCCTGTACGTTTCTCTCGTTAGCGGATTTAAGACGGTTCAGGTGCGTTAATTTGTGGCCCAAGGCACGGTGAGGTTTTTCTTCCGGGACATCCCATTTCTCGGTTTCGATGATTTGCGAAGGGTTTCTCCGGGTGACTTCAGTTCGCCTTACGGTGTGGACGGGTTGTATCTCTTGAGCGTAGGAGCGAAGTGAAGCTAAGGTAACGGTAGGCATTCGGTGGCTCTCCAGGAAGTCCTGGTCAGATCCTTGCTTGTTCTCGCTGTCTGCTGTTGGTTCCGGCGTCTCGTCTACTCGTCCTGGAGGTACACGGCATGCTTCCAGTTGTCCAGTACGGCTTCCTTCCGGGATAGGTCGCAACTCTACCGCGGGGTTGGATGACTCTGGCAGAGGCCTCTGGCACTCTTGTGACGTGGTTTCACGTCGCTGGAAAGGCCAGGATCGAAGAGGCCAAGGACAATTATTTCTTTGATGGTCGCTAGCTCCGCAGTAGGTACAAAGTGGAAAAACGGTCATCCGAGGGCAGTTCCTTGCGAGGTGTCCTGGCTTTCTGCAGGCGTAGCAGCGTCTCAGTGCTGTTCTTTGTTTGCGGCAGCGGCAACGGTTATCTTTATCTTTAACCCAAGCTTCCGACTTCGGTGCTTTCTGAAGACAGTCGATTAGCCTCTCAATCCTTCTAAGAGTGGCATCAAGGGACTGAGTCGGACTCACGCCTCGGTTATTGAACGCAGTCAGCTCTTGAAGCCTCCTGGCTACGTTCAGGGCGTCGCTGAGGGTTTTGGGTTCCTTAACCGCTACCAGACATCTCAGATCTCCTTGAAGTCCTCTGACAAAGGCACGGACAGCTTTCTCGTCTACCCATTCTTGTTGTCTTCTAGGGGTCCAGGTAGGGTTGTCCGCCCGGGCGACCCGCCGAGCTAACTGCTCCACACGCTCCGCATAGGCGCGTAAGGGCTCATCTTCATACTGTTGCACGGACCAAAGTTTCATCGACGCTTCTGTCGGATCGTCTTGCCCATACCATTTCATCATTTCCCGCCGCAGGCTATCGAAGGGTGCCGGGTCCGCGGGGCTAACTGGCCTCCCTGTCACAAAAGTGTAGGCAGCTCCCCTCGTCTTCAATCTTAAGACACGCAGCTTCATTTCTTGCGATAGTCCCACGGTGGTGTCGTCTAAAATCTGGAGAAATTGGGATAAGGAGTACTTCTCGTCCTGCTCCGGGTCCCAGGGGGCGATTGAATCAAGTAAAGATTTGGTGAGGGGTCCGGTCCCCGACTCCGGTTTAGGTGGATCTGGTACCCGTGTCAATAACCGCTCCATTTGCCGCATGACGGCTGCAAAGGGGCCTGAATCTTCCTCTTCGGACATCTTGTACAAGGGAAATATCACCAAAGGAAAACAGAAATTAGGAGGGAGAAGGAGAAAGCAAAAAGGAGTAATAATAAAAAAACAATCCAAGGTATCCCCTCGATATTACAATAGAAATACTTACGCTCCTAATAACAAACGTACAAGATACAAAATACAAAAAAAAAATGGAATAAATAAAATGGTTCACACTCTCACACTATGCACAACAAAAATTATTTAAAGTCTAATTAAGTAATTGAATATAATTTCTATTAAGTCTTTTAATTTTTCTACAAGATCTAGTTGTGAAGATTTTTAAATTAAATTAAATTGAATAAATATAAAATTAAAATTAAATAGAGTGAGTATCCAAAAGTTTAATTTTTAAATTAGTGAAATTTTTATTAGTAATTTTGCAATAATAATTTTTTTAAAAAAATTTACAGCTAAGTATTAAGCGAGTTAAATACGCTCAGTTTCAAGAGAAAAATATAATGTAGATTATAGAATTACACACACACGCAATGGATTAAATTCAACAAGGTATAATATATATAACAATTAATTAAATTTTAAATGGTTAGTCAATAAACAAAATTTTTAGATACTTACATATCAAAACCTTAAAGAACACAAGAATACAGAAAAAAATACAGAATAAATTTTGTTAATTAAAAAAAGGTATAAAAGTTCTCTCACAAAAATTTAGTCTAAGTCTGGGAGAGAGTGAGAACTGAGACTGAATATTATATTTATCTAAATATAAAGACTACCGATATCGATCTTTATATATGACAACAAAAATATTAATATAAGACAACAGTGTCTAAGAAACAATGTCTAATATCAGTAGATTATTTTATTATTGTTCAAAGTCAAATTCTGAAATTAAAATTAATTAAATCATAAACATGAGTGAGAACCAAACTATAATTATGTTTTATTTGATAATAAAAGACGACCACGATAAAAATTAACGAATAGATTTTCAACAATTTAAGCTAATTTAAGTTAATCTCTAGGGGTAAGTGGATTTAAGTTCCACTAAAAATTAATAAATTTTTAACAAAATAAAAGTTTAACAATAACTAAGAAAAAAAATAATAAATTAGTATAAATTAATTAGCAATAAACCAAGACGCCCAAAAAAAAGAATGGTAGTTAAGCCTCAAAAAAAAAAGTTAAGTTAAAGGATTTCCAATACAAAAAGTATATCAATAAGAGAAAATTTCAAAAGCGATAAGTTCACTAAATTTTTTAAAGTAAATAAAAAAAAGAAAAATGTATTAAAGTTAATTTTTAAGTAAATTGACGGCGTTAAATAGAATGAATTAATCAATAAAGAAAGCATGAAAAGTACCGAGTTTCAAAAAAAAAAGTACAAGAGGTGTGCATAACATTAAGACGAATTAATCTAAGTACAAGAATTAAAGTTAAGTCGTTAATTCAATTCAAAAAAAAAAAATAAATAAAGTTAAAGTTAATAAATAAAGTTAAAGTTAATTAATAAATTATACTGGATTAAGTGTCCAAGTGGCTAAGGTATATAATATATTTTTCCTCAGACCAAAAGAACTTCACTAAGTTTACAGTTAATCAAAAAAAATAATTAGATTCAGTAATCAGTTTAAATAAGTAACAACTATTTTAAGTAACACGCCTTTTTTTCAAAAGAAAATTACGTTAAGTTTGGAAAAGAAAAAATATATTTACAAAGCTAAATTAAATTTAAGTTCTTACTTAAGTTACTTAGAAATGTTAAGTTGAAGGTTAAGTTTCGGTAAATGCAATGGGGGGAAAAAAATTAAGTTTAGATAAATTAAGATAAACACACACACAAAATAAAAAGTTATGGTTGACGGGCATACAAAAATAAATATTATAAATCAAGTTAAATAGCATCAGGCCAAAAGAAAAACAAGGAAAAATTCGAAAGTTAATAATTTAAGTTAATAACGTTTTAGTTCCATCCAAAAGTTAGTGCAAATTAAATTCAAATTTAAAGCAAGAAAAATGAATGACATTTTTAATAACAATAATAACTAATGGGATATTTTGTTAGTTCAATAATATGTTTCTCTACTAACTAAAAATGTCCCAATACAAATAAATAATTGCAATACAAAAATAAATTTTACGTAAAACAAGAATAATAATATGATCGTGAAACAAAACACATAAGTTGGCAAATTTCATCGACACAAAAAAAAATCAAGTAATTAATTAAATCTTTATTAATTAAAAAAAACAACAAATTAATAAATAAGTTAAGAGTTTTAAATTAAATAAACAAGTCTAACCTACTTTAACAAAGGACACTAATTAACGTTAAAAAAAAAGGAATTCTGATAAAGTAATTAATTTAATTTTTCTTGTATACGAGCGCGAAAACAAAAATGACAAATTAACAAGTTCATAAATTTGACTAGAAGAAGATTACGTTAGGCCAGTCGTAACTAACATTAATAACAATTAAAAAAAATATATATATTTAAATTCTACATCCGGGGTTAAGTATAAATTTAATTTAATTTTTTTTTTAAGTTCTAAGTACGGGAACAAAATGCTACAGTCAATAAGAAAATTTAAGAGATTTTAAGAGAAAACTTTAATCATGACATACTCTTTCTTGTGACTCATCTCAAGATTTTACTTTAAATAAACGTAACCAATTTAAAAGATTTTTATTTTTCTCTCCCATTCCAGGCGGGGTTAAATTTAAATTTAATTTTAATTTACATCCCACCGCTTGGCACCATTTTTGTAATACGTCCGCCACTCGTAGGTGGTAGCGGGCCGTGACGGACGTGTACAATTAATAAAAAAAAACAACTTACTTCCCTGGAATGGGGGGGAGGGTCTCGGGCTGAGAAATAACAAAATTCCAATTCTTTTTAGTGGACGTGGTCGTCCCAAACACAACTCTTTACTATTTTAAAATATACAATACTGTCTTTGTCTGCTACCTACACCTAGGCTCCCCTAACGTACAGGTACGACCTATAACATAAAATAAACCCTACGGAGCCCTCACAATCTCTAGGGTAGGCAGTGACTTAATTCTCGTCTTAGACTTAACATTAACATTAAAGCAAAGGGATTCTCCCGTAGTCTCACCGATGAGTCGACAAAAACAAGGCCGCAAAATGAAGTGGTACTCACAGTTTGATGATATCCGTAATTTGGTTTGTGTAATCCTTTGGTGGAACCTCCTCCACAACACCCGCGTTAGGTTCTCGGCACACCACGTCTCCGAAAAGTTTCCTACTTAGCAACCGGCAAAGTACTCTACCTCAGAATTTTCGGCACACAGCATAGAACTTTGGCACACAGCCTAACTTAAATTTTTAGCACACAGCATAGAATTTTGGCACACAGCCTAACTTAAATTTTTAGCACACAGCATAGAATTTTGGCACACAGCCGGACTTAAAATTTTAGCACACAGCATAGAACTTTGGCACACAGCCTAAACTACCTTCGGCACACAGCCTAACTAACGTACCTACTCGGCGCTCTCGCAAAACGGACTGGCCCAGAGTGGGGGGTTCATGGAGCTTTTATCACCTCAGCCGGGGGTGGAACGCGTACCGGTAAGTGGCGGTAACTTTGCCACAGGAGACCGGTAAGGTTCCTCTACGATTTGCGGTGGCCGTGGTAACGTTGCCGGAGTGCCCAGGGGGCGTGGCTTCGCGGTCACGTTGCCGGGGATGGCCGGGACGTGCTCCATGGGACGGTGCCGAGGTGCCCGCGAGTCCCGATCTCGTGGGGAGTGCTTTTTTGGCGCGAAAATTTGGTAACCCGGGGATTTTTGGGCCACCGGGTTACACTACAATCATAATTTCAGGCATAAGGCCTGATGATGCTTAGGAGTGGGCGAAATATTGCTAAACAAATAAATTAATTTGAAAATATTATTTTTTTAATTTATCATCCCTAAAGACTATTAGTAATTATTAGAGAAATATAATTTTAAAGGATTAACAGAATATTGACAATATAGATTACCGTTATCAGTGTAGCAGTTAAATAAATGTAATGGTACTCCCTTAAGTAACTTAATTCTAATGAATATATGTTAAACTATGCATATATGTGCCACCGGAAATAAATTGTGACATTGGCATGAACCTTATAGGCTGGCTGTGTTATTTTTCTGGCAGTCGTAATTCTATCTCTCTCTTCCCCCTCCCTTACATCATTTAGATGCTAAATGGAATCTTTGATTCAATTTATCATTTGAGTCTATAGTTACAGATTCCTATTTTATACGTAATTTTATCTGTACTCGTTTAAGTTCATACCTTAGCATTGGAATCTAAATAGGAGTAATTGAAGCGAGCTTCTTACATTCTTACATTCTTACATACTAGAAAATATGCATCCTGTCTGTCTGTTTGTCAGTAAAGCTTACATGTCCGATGATGATGATATCTTGAGTAAAAATTGACCGATTTAGTTGAAATTTAGGGAAAATGTTCGTTTTACTAATAGCTCATGCAAAGTTCATTTGACAGCGTTATCCGCCTAAAGTTCTCACGAAATACTCGCGTAAACGTAAGCTTCAAAATGTAAAATTACAATTTTTAGGGCAGGAAAAGATTCTTTCATCCCCTATTCGATGAGGCGAAGATTTTTTTCCATTACTATTTTTTAGTATAACCAACGGCAACACCGGTATGAAGTGATAACGTTATAAGTAAAACTATAAAGTGAACCTAAACGTTTAAAATAGAGACAACACGTTTTTACCGATATCTTACGTTCTAACGTAACGATTATTTTAAAACTTCATATACATCGCCTAAAGTTCAACTTGATACAAGCAGAAGTTTTGGGGTAGTAAAGTGGTACATTTTATTAGTTGAAATGAAGATGGTCGGAACATAAGTTAAGGAATAAGTAGAAAGGCACTTTCTCCCACAAATGTGTAGTGTTTATTACAATCATCCTCTTTAACTGTCAACTCATCATGATTAACTATTTTCTGAATATCTAAAATTTATTGCATTATGCTCGTCTAGTTTTATACAGTTGGTCGACTTGGTTATAGTTTTCATTTGTAGCCAGGAAGATTGATTCTTTGAGTTTACTCTTTTGTATTTTAATAATTTTGGTTGAGTATTTCGCCTTGTTTTTATACATTTGCAATAACCCTTGTATTCTACAAATTATTCTCTAATTAGTTCTCTATTCATATATCATACTAATACTAACAGACTGATTGAGAAGTATTGCACTGATTGTAAGTGATAAGCACTGTATCTAACATAAACTAGATCCATTGTAAAAGATCATTCTATGCTTTTTGCAATTCTTTTTAACTTTTAATGACTGATTATTTTTTTCTGATAAAACCCTCAGTTTTAGTGATAAGAAATAATTAATATTTGAAGCTCCTTCGAAAACTTTTATATTGTCATTAAGTAACTCGATAAATATAGACACTTTAAAGTCGTGGGACAATATACGTGAACAATTTATTATCAGAACCTGGTGGCTGTTAATATAATTGGCTGTTGTACATTAAAGATGATAAGGAAATCGCTTCGAAGTTGAAACTTTTTTTTTTTTAATTTTATCCGTTGATAAGTAACGACTTATAAGTGAAGCGAAAAATTGAGTAATGGTTTCTACCTTATCTGGTTCAATTAGTAACAACTTTATAGAACAAGGTCCTATTTTATTTCGTACTCAATCTTTATAATTATGTTGTCACACCTTTTAACTTATAATATTTTAACTAACAGCAACCAACAATTTCACTAATTTAACTGTTTTATCTGAATATTTTGTGGAACTTACTCAAGATAGATACTTTTCGGAGAGCAAAATTAATTGTTTCCTCGAATAATTGTGGAATTTACACTTATGGGGAATTAAATTCAAAGCAAATTTAATACACCTTGTAACTTACAATATTTTAACTAACAGCAACCAACAATTTCACTAATTTAACTATTTTATCTAGATATTTAGTGGAACTTACTCAAGATAGATAATTTTTCTAAGAGCAAAATTAATTGTTTCCTCAAATGTTTTGTGGAACTTCACTCATGGTGAATTAAATTCAATGCAAAATTAATTGATAGGTACATTATTAGATATTTTCAAGGCGAATCTACTAATCAAAAAAATACTTCTGGTGGTAACGTCATCTGTGGGCTAGATGATTATTTATACCATATTATTTAAACAATAATAATTCAATCTAAAAATAAATAAAAAGTTTCATTTATTAGATAAGAAAGATCTAATTGATTTTCTTTTTCTTAAAGTGCCTAATGCCCTACATTACAAAAAAGTGAAAGTATTGTTATAATGCGAAAATTTTAATTGTAGATTTTGATGGATTTATGATTTATATACGTTTTGAGGTCCCCTGAGTCCATAAAAGTGGGTTTTAAGAAATGTCTGTTTGTTATCTATAGTTTATCGTTTGCAAAGATAAGTGGATCCTTAAATACTGGGCCAAATTCGAGATTTCTCCCAAAAACTCTGAAAAAATTAATTCTTTAATACGCTTCCGACGATTTTAATTTTATAAAATTCTAAAATGTAGTCCATTTAAATAAGATTATAATATAACGATCTAAGTCGTTTTTCTTTATATATTATTCCTGGGTATAGATGAAAATAAATATGATTTTGTTGTAAATCAAAAACAAAAAGTCAGAACCACCTGTTAAAAGCTTAAAAATAAATCGATTAAATTAGATATTTGTGGAATTTTGATACATTATCAATATCTGTATAAGGAAGTTTTGCTCGATTTATCGGACCGATTTATTTTCCGGTTAATATTAATCTGTTTATATTATAACTATAGACGGGGAAACAAATAAGGAAACGATCCCTTATTACAAGCATATCTTAAAATCCCTTACGTACCACACTTGTGTGAAGTATGTTTGTTGTTATAATTTAAGGGTTTAACTGGAGTTGAGCTAACAATAATAAGAAGGTGTAAATAATTGAAAAGTTTCCTGGTTAATTTAGTCACAGATTTTATAGTTAATGACTAAAAACCTGGTCAAATATATATATATATATATATATATATATATATATATATATATATATATATATATATTTATTTATTTCGTAATATATTTGAGGCAAATAGATATTAGATAAATAACATAGAGCGCTATAAATCCCATATTATGCTATTAACGCTCCTGTATATATATATATATATATATATATATATATATATATATATATATATATATATATATATATATATATACAGGAGCGTTAATAGCATAATATGGGATTTATAGCGCTCTATGTTATTTATCTAATATCTATTTGCCTCAAATATATTACGAAATAAATATAATGAGTTTTCTTTTTGTGTATTTCTGCGCAGGAGTTCTTCCAATCACTTGATTAATGTTACCATTAATTTTAAATATTGACCGCATATTTACATCTGAAGACGACTGTCTTCTTTGAAAAATAAAAATTAAAAAATACACGTAGTGTCTCTTTAGCCTGACACTATATATTAGTCATTGGTTGCGGTTGATATGGACTGGCTTAAAAAAATACACTTAATAATTAATTATAATTGCGCAAAGCCTAGGGTATACGGTGTACTGTGCATGTGCACTAGGTATTTAGGTATTCCAAAGCAATGGCGTTACTAGGGGGTTGTGAAGGGTTCAGTTTACACCAGGTGACATGAAAGCTAGCAGTTGTATGTCACGTTAAAACCCCTCTTTTTAATTTTACCTCTTTGTGGTTGGATTTTGGACTACAAAAACATTGTCTAACTATGTGGCTTATCGCTGCTCCAGGCTCTGGTATGTAACTTCTTGCAACGAGTTTTTAATCCAAATTCTGTTGGTTTGTTTTGTTTATTCCTTATTCGTAGTTAAGCCGCAAATATCAGCCGTTAGTTTAGGGCTAAGTAAATTAGTCTAATACTACTAGAGTTTTGTTATTAAATACAGATTTGATTTTCACTTATCAACTGTAAACATTATCAAATGAATCTTTCCTATTCCTACTTAACATATAATGTTGTGTTTAGTGTATTGAGACCTTTTTATATTAACTACTTGTACACGATTATAAAAAAAAAAAAAAAAAACTCTAATTTTTTTAGTTATTAAGTTGGGTTGTAATATTAAGTGACGTTAGTGTGTGGGTTACCTACTAGATAAAATCCCTTCTACTAGCAACGTCAGAACCCTCAGGGCCGTACCTAGGTGCCCCTGCGTACATGGCAAACCCGTAAAAGTGCGCCCCACCGGGGGGTCTGGGGGGTATTCCATACCCCCCAGGGGAGAGGGGGGTCCGGGGGCCCCCCCCCGGAAAATTTTTGGAATTTTAACGTCAGTAAAACAAATTTTTAAGCAATTCTGGCTCTAAAAGTTAAAGTAATTTTTTAGTTTTCGCTACTAGAAAGTACTATTTAACACGTAAAAAAGTACCATTTAAGTATTATTTAAAGAAAAAGTACTATTTAACACCTTGCTACACTATAATAACTCCTTTTTCGGTTCAAGGATAAATGGTTGATATAAAAAGTTTATTTAGATAAAACATCAACTGTCATTTCACTTTTCACACAGCAAATATGAAACTATAATTTAATTAAGTACAATACTGAACGGAAAAATATTTACAATGTTACAAAAAGTAAGTTGATATTTACAATATTGACATCTTAACTTTATTTCTTAAGTAAAAAATACTTTTTACACAATGAGTACTTTAAAAATATAATAAGTAGAATTACATTTTTTT
The DNA here is from genome assembly GCA_951217055.1 of Gerris lacustris. Lineage (NCBI taxonomy): Eukaryota > Metazoa > Arthropoda > Insecta > Hemiptera > Gerridae > Gerris > Gerris lacustris. The sequence goes on from OX578284.1 coordinate 24,950,573, forward strand.
AGGGCATTTATATAATTATATTGTATTGTTATTCATAAATGTTGTTACTGAATACATACAAATGTAATTACAATTTTCAAAAAAGAATATTCCATACCTTTTTAATCATTTTATTAAAAAAAAATTCAACACTTGTTGGTTGTGAACCCTTTATTTGATTATTTTTTATATCTAAAAACTATTAAACGTTTTATTACTTTCGTATTTTCGATATCATAAGTGTTCTTACTGTTTAAATAATTTAAGATGGTGTTAATAAATTGAGTAATTTTCGATATGGGTGAGTGCATTGAGTTTATTATTTACATGTTTTTTCACACTTTACTTGTTTAAACTAGTAATAAGAAATAAGGGTGCCGCGAGAAACAATTAACCAAGTTGGGGTGCCACATTAGAAAAAGGTTGAAAAACACTGCCCTAGCCGCTAGGGGGTGGGGCGGATGCGCCTCGCGGCAACGCTAGGCCCTAGCGTTGCCAATATAAGCATGAATCGAACGCCACCGCGCTAAGCGCAATGTCACAATGTGATTAATGTTCATCATAAAAACACGAATTGACAGCTCACACAACCGAAATTACACCTAAGTATAAAGTTTTCATTTTGACCAATCTTACCAATCAAAAAATGTTTTTCCTCTTCTCCATTTTGCGCCCTTCTCAAACCTGCGCCCTTGGCAAGGGCCACCTTCGCCACAGCCTCGGTACGGCCCTGAGAACCCTGTACTTATTCATTTCTCCTAGACGTTTGACATAAAAACAACCAATTAGTTTAGACTTTTAGACAATATTAATATTTGTACCATATCATTATACATATAATACAATAGTATAGTACCATTGTATATTATTATTTGGTGCAGTCATTAATATAGTCGGAGTAGTGTCCCCTGGACGCACCTCGAAATGATTTGTTATTGCTAAGCTAAGGCAACCATATTTATTCCAATAAAAATAAATGTGTTAGTCTGTTGGTCTTCAAATAGATATAATAACTTATCTTTATAGATGTCTAAATTAATTTACTTAATACTTTTTTTCTAATTATAAAATTAAGCCCATTGCCACGGGCCTTAGAGCTCGTATTATATCATTATATGATGTGGTTACTAACTTCATCAGAGCCTTGTAGATATCTACTAACCACGGTTTTTTTTTTCTTTATTTGCCACATCAGTACCCTCATGTTCAAGTTTTTCATGTTCCCTTGAATTTGATTAGATTAATCTTACATTACTTTAGAGTAGTTTATACAAAGTACATATTTTGGTTACCCGCCACTTCAGAACCTTTTACGAATCTTCTAGCCACGTTTTTTGTTTTCTATTTGCCACGTTATATTAGTACCCTGCACGTTTTCACTTCCCCTTGAAGTTAGGCAGGAAAACCATCCATTACCAAGTACATATTATACTGTTAACACGATGCTGGATCCTTGAATGTATCTAGCTTGATACGTGATACGTTGCTGTTTTTCTTTTAACACTTAAAATTAAAACTCTTTCCTAACTACGTAATAAATATATATATTATTTAAGGAATTAATGTCCTTTTAACTTGTTATTGTTTATATTTTATTTTATTTATTTGTTTTATAATTTTTAAGAAACAGGATTTAAAATAAATAAATAAATAATAATCATTTTCTTATTCAATTATATATGTCTTATAGTTATATAAATATTGCGAAAAATTATTAAAATAAAAACTATACTTATATTTCGCTTTTTCTTAGTCTTAAGTCACGAAAACAATTATTGTTTTATTTGATTTATTTATCAAAATTATCAATTTATTTTCGATTGATATCAATACCAGTTCGTGACTTTTAAACGTTGTTATTTATCGGAAATGATATGTGAACAATGATCAAGGTAAAACAATATGAAACATAGTAGTGGACGAGGACTGACAGGTTTAAATAATAGAACAATAAAAATTGTACCTCCACGTAAATTGAAATTAGTTTATGTGGAGAGGTGATTTGTTTCATTCCTTTAAGAAGACCTCCATAGACGCTCCCATGTTTAACATTAGATGTAAAATGTTTCTGAAAAGAAGTTGTTTACGTTATCTTTTTCATTTAAGGTATTGGGTATTGTGGTTTGTGGATCATAGGACGACTTTAAGGGCGCACTTGGAGACGCAGGGCAGAGTAGCTCAGCTTTTTTTTTTCACCCGCAGAAATATAAGAAACTGCGTGGATTCAGACACCCAGACACGCGTGAAGCTCCACTAGTGTCAGATAGGCCACTTGTGGCGTAGTACTGCCCTACCCTGCTCTGCGTCTTAATTCGTATGATTTCGTCTATTTTGGCGGTTGAAATTAACTGCTGTCCTGACTTTTTTTCTGTGTCTTAATGTTCATCAGTCGTGACCAATGTAGGTTTTTACTTTCTCATATAAAGAGAAAGTATTGTGATGGCGCAAAAATTCGATTTTGAGATTTTGATGGATTACACGTTTTGAAATTTTTTTTTTAAAATGTCTGTCTGTTCAGACGCTTGGAGCCTAAACTACTGGACCGATTTTGACGTAATTCGGCATACATGTTTAAAAAAATCATACCCCGAGGCGAAATCGAGAAATGAATTTTAGCTCTAAATTTGGGGGCGCTACCCCCCCCCCCCCCCCCCCCCCACCCAAAAAAAACCTGAAAAAACGTGAAAACTAAATTATTTCTCTAAACGGTTCCGACGAGTTTGATTAAATAATTCTAAAATGTAGTCCATTTAAATACTAATCTAACGATATAAGCAGTTTCCCGGAAAAAATCTAGTTCCTGAGAAAATAGCTGAAAACACAGACGGAGAGAGCCCGGGTTCGATTCCCCGCACAGGAGAAGTTATTTTTATGATACATTTTGATGAAATGTCCAATAATAATTAAATGTACATACGAAAACTAATAAATGGGAAACACTGGGCTAATTAATTATGAACTCGTATGTGAGAAAGTTCGTCTGAGTTATCTCAGACCGATTTGTTTATGTATATGTAACGTCAGTATGTATAGGACATTATTTGTTATTCTGAGTTAGTTAGAGGAACACTTTTTCTGCGTCATGTTTTTAATGTAAGAAATTTTGGAGATTTTATATTCTGTATTCTATATTTGAATTGCGTAGAAAACGATGCAGCTTCGAAATGGTTTTCAGTCGTGGCCAGTGCTGTTATATTTGTATTTTGTTGTAGAACGGAAGTGTTAGACATTATAATGTTGTGCATTGTATTATTATACTGCATATTAGCATTATGTATTTAATTTAACCTACTAACCTTAGGCTTGTTTTAATTTAACTTTCATTCAGGTATATTTATTGTTTTTGTTTATTCAATTATGATGTTTTATTTAATATGAAGATCATGCCTCAAGCTTATGACCATCAGGTAAACATGATTTCAAAATAATAGTTATAATTGCTGATATGATCACTGATATATTGTGCAGTGTATTCGAACCTTTATGTATTTATTAATAATACCGGTTTTCCGTCGCATCTGCTCTACAGGTTTACAAAATAATGTCATTGACGCTTAATTTTTACGCGCCCTTGCATTTTATCTAGATTAAAATCCGATTCTTTTGAATGTATTCTAAATTAACAATTGATAACTTTTCCTTGTTTGTTTAACATATCATATTATATTTATTAGGAAATAGCATAATTACATACACACACACAATATATATATTATATATATATATATATATATATATATATATATATATATATATATATATATATATATATATATATATATATATAATGAGTATGTGTGTGTGCTATTTTAAAATTGATATCAGAACAAGGTAAAAAAAAATGAGGGAAATAAAATAAAAAAATATGTAATGATAAATTATCTTCTTTTTTGACACGTATAAAAATAATTCTTGGTATATTGTGTCACGTTATAAAAAAAATGGATCAAAGTAAACAAAAAATGTTAATACAATATATTATACACTTGTAATCCAATTTTTTTTTTTTTTTTTTTTTCTTTAATTATTTTCTTTTTTAATGCAATGCGTTTCCCGTGAAATATGTGGCCTTTTTTTGTTGTGATAGTTTCGCTTTATGTCATATGTTTGAAGAATAATTCGCTTTTGTTCGGAGTGGAATCGCTGAATTCTTGATTTCGACAGGTTTTAGTGCTCTTCTAAACAGGATGTGGTTGATAGCGTTGTCTAAATTGAGTTCCTGTCTCTTATTGTCCTCAGCTATGCTTGTCGATGGTCATTTTATTGAATTACATTTAAACGGAACTTATATAAAAAAAAAAAAATAATAATAATAATAATGAGGAAATTTGGCTTACAAGTGTTATGTTAAGTATTTTATGTTAGATTTTAACACATTTTTGTCAGGTAACAGTAGGTCGTAAAATACAATTACCTTTAGAAATAAATAACAAAAAGTTAAAAATTCACCTTAAAATATTACTAAATTTGCATAATTTTTTGGTAAAAGTACGTTATTTGGTGTCTTTATATCTTTTTTTTAAATAACTTCTTATTTATTATTTATAGCACTGTTATTATTTATTCTTAATTAACAACATCATTCTGATAGGAAATTGGAATTTATTTATCATTTATCAGTATGTACTAAGCAAAAATAAATCTTAATATTTTTAAGCTTAAAACTAGTTTTTTTATCTCTATTCTACAAATATTTGCCATCTAATAGTAACTGAGTTCACGACTTCCTAGAGTTAAGCTTTCGCAGTTATTTAAGATAAGTGTCCTATCTGAAGATAAGATAACATTTTGCGGTAATATATTTTTTAAGGAAATCATTTCGCGACTAAAATCAAAGCTCGGGATTTAAAATTGCTCCTGATTGAGTTGTATTCTCCTCCAGCTCCAATTATAAATCTAATTGTGAATCAATTAGTGTAAAGTTACTAGCTCTTAGTATGTAGCTTGAAGTACTTTGTCGAGATCAAAATCTTAAGTCTTTAATAATTGCTGATGGCCCTTGAAGGATTCTTGAATTGTTGCTCCTAATGATTCAAACATTTTTAAAGAGCGTACATTTTAGAACACAATTAGACCAAATTAGAGCCCTTCTATAACATAGTAACCAAAGAAAAAACTTAGAATTTCTTCCTAAAAGTGTGTGGTACTGGTATCATACTGATTGTTAGGTGTACTATACTATTTAATTTCACCATGTTCCCAAAGAAAAATCTTAAACCACCTGCCTAAATTTGTTAATCCTGTTTAATAAGATCAAAGAATAGTAGATCTTCAATTAAAAAAAAAAAATCAGCGGAGTAACTGGCAACCCTGCAGCTTCAAGTGAACATGCAAATTATTATTAATTCGGGTTTTGTATTTTGTGGTTAATTCATTGTTGTTATAGATATTCACTTCTTATTTTATTTTATTTTAATAAACAATTTTACTAAATATGTTATTGTTTTATTAATATACATAGTAAATAAATATAATAATATGAAGATGGTACTTAAGCAGTTTCATTTTTCTGCCGCCCGAAGATAAAATATTGTTTGCAACAAGGCAGCAAAGGAAACATTTCTGCCTCATGTATTCATTGCCTGCCGCCTGCCTCAACTCGCTATCCTCGCCTCCGGCTCGGAGGCTGAATTAATCACTTGTCAGTGTCAGTAAAATCCCACTTTGCTGCCTAGATACATAAATAACTCTATTTTTAAAACACCTGGATTCGCCTGATAATGTATGCTGTCATTTTCTGAGGATTGCTAATAATAGAATCATTAGCAGATTTATTTAAAGGTTATAACTAGATTTAGTTAAACAGTTAAACGTTATCTCTTTAAAGCACCGGGTTTAGATAATATTATTGCATTTTTCTTCCAAGGATTGCCAATAATTAAATAATGAGTAGATTTCGTTAAAAATTATATCTTTAAAGGTCCTGGATATGCCTAATAATGTATGAAGTCTTTCGAAAATTATTAATAATTCAAATCATCAGTAGATTTCGTTGAAAATTTTGTAATATCCATAGTTCTAGCTGTGATGTAGCCATCATTTATCTCTCCCCTAGAAATACGCTCCATCCTTTCATAGAATAAGTTCCAATTTACTATAGTACACTTATATATGATAATGTTTTATAAAATTTGGTTTTTTGTTTACAGTTGGTTCGAGGCCGGCTTTGGGTCGTAATTTTGTTGTGACACTCTCCCTTGGTATAATCTGTGGTTTCACATTAGCCTACCTACTTCTTATTTCTTCCAACTATACTATTAGAGACGTTGCACTTTTCCCAGAGAGGTAAGCTTATTTATTAGATCTACCTTATAAGAAATATATATATTATTAGGTACTTCGCATAAGAGAAATGTAATTACATGTTATTGTAACTAGTCCTTGGTAATATTATGTGTATATTATGTTACAATTTTTTTCCATTGATTCTCTTAAGACCATTTTATGCTTGTATGGTTCAGTTGAGTATTCTAAATTATCTAGACCATTTTATGCTTGTATGGTTGAGTTGAGTATTCTAAAGGTATTATCTTCAAACATGAGGTGGGCTTGTGGTGTTATGAATACATTGTCAAGACCATAATACAGACTCCAAATTTCATTTAGGCTATTAACCATAGATATTTCAAATCTTTACATTTTATACTGGCTTATTGATTTGGAAGCTTTTTTCATATCCTGCTTTTCATACCACCTTTAACCCTGGAGTGCTAATGGTAATTGGATGGCTGATATTCTGATATTACTCAGTCGTCGTCGATTCGACTAACATACGTAGAAAATAAAATTTTTGGGTTGAAACTACACTTTTAACTATTAAGAACTCATTATTAAATTTGTTAAATGAGATATACGAACATTTGATAAAAATAAGTTGGTAGGAACATTAGAATACATCTGAAATTAAGTGAACATTCATGTCCCAGGCCACAAGCCCTAGGCCCAATGCTCCAGGCCCCAAGCTATTGACCATTGCCCATGCCAGCCTATTGCCCTAAGTCCTAGGTCCATTCAATATGTACTAATTAATTTTGTTTATTTCTAAATGTTAGTCGAATCGACAAAGCACCTTTGACGGGAAATTACCTGCAAACGAGTGTATGCTCAAAATAACTTCTAATGCTACACTGGCAGGTGTGTTACTAACCAGTGCAAGCTCTGCAGAAGGATGGGGTACCCATCACCATGACATACAAGGGTTGAAGATTAAGGGTCAAATTGGGCATGTTGATTCGACTACCATTAGCTTTCCAGGGTTGAAGGTGCCTCTTTAATTTTGCCTACTACACTCCTTGTTTATGATCTTGTTCATTATATACTTCCTTTGTCCTCCAAGTTTTTATTTTCTATGACTGTACTATAAAATTATAGTTTTATGTGTCTTTTATTAATTAGTCTAATTTTATAGGTTCATAAATTATTTTTATGTTCAGGTCAACAGATAGTCATGGACATGGACATGATCATGCCGATGATCATTCCCATGGTCATGCCCATGATCATGGACACATGGACAGAATCATGGACAAGATGCCAGATTTTGAGGCACAATCTGTACAGCATACACATGAAGGTTGGTCATTAGCGTTTTAAAATATAATTTTTTCAGTTCACAGATGATAATATGATTTCACGATGACTATATCCAATATAAAAATTTGATTTATTTCTCTTAAAAATAATTGTCTTCTATTTCTTTAATAATTTCCTTATAAAATACCAAATTTAAACGAACTTCCTCCTTTTAAATATGGTATATATTTTGTTAAAGATCCAAGTGGTGTCTGCATTATATTTTAAAGTGTATATTTTATGGTGTGTTTATGGTATGTTTTACATTTGTTTTATTTAAGATACCTGAGTAACCTCTGTGCTGCGCAACGGAGGGTTTTACAGGGGAGATTAATTTAAATTTATGTTTTTTGTACTACTTATTATAAAAAATAAATTCGTAATTACTATATTTTCAGCAATTTCATTACAGAAAATCCAAATAGAGTGACTGATTATTGTTCCAAATTTATTATTCATTATTTTTACTCTTATTATTGTAAAGAATTTATTAAATGGTATTTATTATAATATCCAATTGCTTCTCTAAAAGAAAATCTAAAGTGGCTTTTCCCTGCTTTACAAAATGTTGTGAAATATTAATGTAAGAATATTACTTCTTTTTTTTTGAGCCGTTCTGTAACTAATAGAACTATATCAATGAGGTTTTATTAGCCCTGATAATTCAGATAGGAAATGCTAGTAGTCAGTCAAAAGTCTATCTTGTCTAGGTTTTTTTTTTGACACATTCGTTTATCATATTTTTTTCATCTATTGAATGTTTTTTGTAACTATTTTTTTCTTATCTCTTTATTTTTAGATCTTTTATTTACAGATTTGGGTTAATTTATTTTTATTTAACTGTCTTTAAAAGTATTACATATTTTTTTTTATTATTAAACTGGACGATGAGAAGCTGTTTCACCATGAATAAAGCTTAGGATTAAAAAGTACAGTAGAACTTCACTAAAACAGGCTAATTGGGACTGAAGTTTGACTGTTTTAACGAAAGTCCAGTTTATAAGCTTAGGATTAAAGTACAGTAGAACTTCATTAAAACAGGCTATTTGGGACTAAAGTTTGACCGTTTTAACGAACTATTTTCCGTTTCAACTATTTAATAATTCAAATTAAAAAAATGTTGAGCGAAGAACTTTAGTCAAATCTTGGAAATATAATAGCATATAAATATTACTATGTCCGCAGCAATTGTTTTAGATGATGATTGGTCAACTGAGATATTTTGATTTCATGAACTTCATTGTGGAGTGCAAAGATTATTAGCAATATGTTTTACAAAAAAATTGACTGCAAGCAGCTTTCTTTAAGCCTGGATATTTTGATTCTGGCATGAGTTACTAAAATTCAACTGTAGAAGTAGATTTGAGCTGCATTTGCAGTGCCTGATACTCTTTCACCTCTAATAACTCTAATTTCTTTTCCAATTTTTCAACAAGTATTATCTCAGAAATTGGAAATCTATCTTCAATTATATCACAAATAAATTGGTTTACAAAATATGAAAATGTTAAAAGAAAATGTTATAAAAAAAAGTGTAAATTTTGAATGGAAGCCGCACCTAACTCAACAAATAGCCGCATTTGCCCACCCCTGGTTTATAGGGTATTAAATAAAATGTGATTTTTGTTTGCGATATTTCCCCTCCTCTTGAGGCATCTTCAGGCCTTTAAAATTGTTTTCCTTGTTTACGTGACATTTACTTAGTTTTTAGCTAGCTGTGGTTCTACATATTGTCACGTATTTGTTGCTTATACATGTTACAAAAAAAATTTTCTCGATAAGAAAACTTGTTCAATGTCCTGATGAGGCTTTAAGAGGAGGCGAAATATCGTACACAGAAATCACATGTTATTTTTAATTTAATAGGTTTATAAACTAACTTTGAGAAGCATTAATATAATTTCACTAAGCAAGAATATCTTGACACCATAGAATTATTCCCTCCCCTTATTTCTATACCCCCTCCCATGAATCAATTCATTGTAATTTGCAAAAATTCCAAATTACTTATTGATTCAGTCTGCTGGAGGAGCATTTTTATATCTTAATTTTCCCGGAATAGCAAAGGTGTTTTCCTTATGCACCCCGCCTCCTAATGAATCCTAATGAAGAAGATTTGTCTCAAGTATTAACTTTCAAATTTCAGAAGGTTCATTTAGGCTCAATTCCCTGTCTTTTTTTTCTGTATCCCTATTTCCTTCCTCCATTAGGGATAAAATTTAAAAATTTTAGACATTAAATATTGATTTAAAAATTATACTATATTGCTTTTATTATAGTTTCAATGAAGTGGTGATAATTATGTTAGTGAGGGGACATGGCTTAAATAAGTATACAGCTGCCATCTTTAAAAAAAAAAGGTCGGTTAGAAAACACCTAAATAAAAATTGTTTTATTTAGGTTTTATTTTATTAAAAACAATTTTTATTTAGGTGTTTTCTAACCGACCTTTTTTTTTTTTTTTTAAAGATGGCAGCATAATTATCATAAAAGGAAGGTAGCTTCCAAATTTCAAGGTTTTTGTGCGATTGGTTCTAAAAAATTCTTGAAAATAAAATTGCTTGAAGCATTTGGTGTCGGTCTGCCTTCGATTTTTTAATGATTGGGGTTTAATTAGAACAAGAAAAATTGGTTAGCCACAAAATGGTCAATATTAATTATTAGTATAGTGCCTGGTGTCTGGATAAGTCTAGTTAAACAAATAAATTAGTTGCTTTTGGTTTTGTTTTTTTTAAATTTTGCTATTATTATTCGATCAATAAAATCCCCCATTAATAAATATTGGTGTTTTAAGATTATAATAGAGCACTCACTTTTGGTCAGTCAACTTCCATATTCTCCTATTATATCTTTTAACAATAAATGACTTGTAGTAGTAGTAGTAGTTAACTAGTACTTCCTACTAGACAGGTAGGACGAACCACTTGATCGAACCTCGCAATCAGGCCTACAGTGGACCCATTTTACTTCCCCGTGGTGGAGAGTTCCAGCACCTTCACACATCATACATTTGTACATTGTACCGCCGAAGCGAGTATGATGTGGTCATTAGTAAGCTATATGAGCGTGCTTCAAAGTGTGGGGGAAGAGGACCCCTCAGGGGGTCCCCTCGCCCTACTCCGACCTCGAACCATTCATAGATGCATTCAGTGTATCATGGCCCGGGATCGAACCCACGACCTCGAGTTGCCTCGACTCAGTGATAGCTGCCCGGTGTCTTTGAGACCTCGGCCACCCTGGCTCCCAGTATAAATGACTTGTAAATCGTTATTTGTTCATGGCTGAATTTGTTATCAAGTCTAAAAATTATGTTTCAAGGATATAAATATAATGTATATAAAATTAGTTTTCAATTTTTATTTAATTGCGTCAGAATAGAATTAAATAAAAAAAAAAGAAAAATAGTTTTTATCTTTAAAAAAAAAATGAAGAAAGATAAGAGTTATTAAAGTATATTAAAAAATTAATTACACAATTTTAGTTTAGTTTCGATTAAAATGTCCTATAAAATTTTAACAAATTAAAAAAGTTTTATATCGGTTTCAAATTATCTGTAGATAAAATTTAATATATATATATAAATATATATATATATATATATATATATATATATATATATATATATATATATATATATATATATATATATATATATTCTACTTAAGTTTTAAAAATATTTAATTTGCTTATTTACAGTTCAATGAGTATTTTCTGATCTGTATGACTAATTATTTGAGTCTTATTTTCTAAATTAATTTTTAATTATTGATGGTGTGAGTGGGCTAAATGAAAACTCTAATAATGACTAAGAGGTAGAAAATTAGCTTCTAAGTCTCCCTTAGCTCTCGTAAGTATTATCCTAAAAAAATGAATAAGAAGTTTTAGTAGGAATTAATTAAATAAAGGGTATTTTTTGCTAGGGCTATCTGTTTTAAGATATATTTGCAAAATTAATGAATTAATTATTTTTATTTTTCAAAAACATGAAAATTACCTTTTAAACAGCCTCTAACTGCTAGTAATACGTCAAACATTTTAAAAAGATGGCAGTTGCCTACATCGTAAAATAAATATATTAATGACTGGAGCACACACTACTTTTCAGTGTTTTATTTATTCATTTTAGTGTTATTTATTAATAACAAAAATCCATTTATTTTCTTAAGTTTAGTGCTATTTTAAATATTTTTAAGACAGACATGTCTTGAATCGTCGATTTTTAAGTAAAGGAATTTAACTTTTAAGCAGTTGTTTTTATGAGAAGGAAAAGGGAAAAGAAAAATTCAATTAAGAGAAAACTAAATAATATAGGGAAATAAAGAAAACAAAAAGAGGACAAATAATAAATAAAGTACAATAGAACCTCGCTTACACGACAACCTCAATTACAAGTTACAAGTGCAATTTTCAAATCCCCTTGAGGTTGCCATAACACATAATGTTAAATTAACCTCTATGACGCGACTATTATTATCCAAACAACCTCAATAACACAGATTTTTTCCAATTCACAACGTAACTCAGAACCTCTATAACAAGTTGTTTTGAGAAGTCAACCTCTACAACGCGACTATACAGGAATGTCATAAACAGCATGGTCACGAAGGGGTTGAAATCCGACGTTTCGCTTCCACTACTGAAAGGCGTACTTATACTGGTAACCAGTATAAGTACGCCATTCTTCTCTACAGTCGTCAGTATATCCTGTGTTTGCTTTGAGTCAACACCACGATGCTCCACACCCCTGAAGATGCTTCCGGGGATCGGATTTCAATATGACGAATCTACCCGCGGAAGCTTACGGACCAAGTTATACAGGAATGGGTCGACCTTGAACAAGTCTAGACTTGAAAGAAGCTAACTCCACTCCTGATGACCGCATAACGCCAAAGCATATATTTTTTTTAAATTTTATTCATAAAATTTTTATTATGTTAATAAGACAGCACTCTATTCTGTTCTATCTTGAATCGTCAAACTGTTCTATTAAAACTGAACTACAAACACTGAATGTTTTATAGCTTGTTATAAGTAGTTTCCTTTTGAGAATAATCAATTTTTAAATGATTTTATGTGGAATTTCTTATAATCTTATAAATGACCTCCAAAGACACTTAATTTTAATTTTTTGATAAGTTTAAAACATTATAATTGTCTCAGCTTTTTTTCAAATAAATTAGGTTTAGACATAGTTATTAGACTCTATTCTTATTAGCTTCTGCTGCAAGTATAATATTCTCTGTTTATTCAATGTGATATATAAACAATTATTTATTTTAATAAATTATTTATCTGTCGAACAATCAAATTTACTCATTATAAAACTTATGAAAATAAATTACTCATTATTATAAGAGGCGAATAATAATGACAAACGTGTAATTTTCAATGCCTATATAACTATACGAATAATTTAGTAGATAAAGTTGATTCATTAAATCCATTCTAATAGGAGATTGTGAAAAGAAAATAACACTCTATCTATTGATATAACACTATATCAAGGCCTAATTTGGTATAACATATCAGCAATGACATTTATTATGTATTTATACAAATATTTCAAATTAAATGCACAACGGATATCAAAAATTATCATGAGACACTTAATTCAAATTATTTGTCAAACTGAGCTATTTTGAGCTCATTAGGACTTTTTTCATATCGCAAAGTAATAATAATTGCTAATTTTATTTAATTACTCACATGCATGTTTTGATAATTATACTAAATGTTTATTTTCATATTAATTTTTTCATTTAAGTATAAAATAATTTCTGAAAAAAACCTATTGTCCAACTGATCACTAAATAGATTCCACTCATTTTGATCCTTCAGAGGAACAAAAATGTTTGTCTCCAAAGTTTTCAAAAGGAAATTTCATTCTTTTTTCTTCCTACATTAGCTATCTTATTGCTTACACTCCTTCTCCAGGTTGTTGGGCCTAACTAGTTTGGAATTTATCTAAGTACATTTTTCGACTTATGGTATACTTTGCAGTCCCACCTATTATGTAAGTCTGGGGTATTAATGTATTATATTATATTTTTTGCCTGCGAAGTATTACCGTAAGTCGAAAAATATACTTAGATAAATTATTAACTTGTTAGGCCCAACAACCTGGAGAAGGAGTGTAAGCAAGAATATTGCTAATGTAGGAAAGACCTGGACTTACTTTTTGTGTTTTTGCCTAAGCTTAGACCTCCTGCCAGGTCTTTCCTTTTTAAACATTCGGAGAGAGAACCTGGAGAAGGATTAAGCAAGATAGCTAATGTAGGAAAGACCTGGAAGGAGGCATAATCTTTGGCAAAAACACAACAAAGTAAGTCCAGGTCTTTCCTACATTAACTATCTTCTTGCTTACTCTCCTTCTCCAGGTTTTTGGGCCTAACCAGTTAATAATTTATCTAAGTACACTTTTCGACTTATGGTATACTTCGCAATCCCACCTATTACGTAAGTCCTGGGGTATTACTGTATTACATTATATTTTTTGTCTGTGAAGTATACCGTAAGTCATTCAGTTTCAATCAGCCTAAAGTTGATCTGTGTTGTTAACATATGCATTTCGGTCATTATTGAACCCCTTTAATCTAAAATTTCTGGACAGAAATCTGTTTCAGACAGGGAACATTTTTGGTTTTGTGTCTGTTTGTCGTTCAAAATTCTTACGAACCACCATATTAATTTCAACCGACTCCACACAATTAATATTACTTATATATGTGTCACTCCACTGGGAATAGAAGCAGATCTAAATCTCATGTGATCATTTTTGTCCAATAGGACCCGAGAAAGCTATGTGCCACACAAATTGGCATTCTTTTTTTTACTGTGTATAGTTTTACTTTTCTTTTTTAATTATATCATCTTTATATTTTATTCTTCTTATGTACCTGAGGCACCATAGAATGAATGAGAAGTTAGAGTATTGTGATGGATATTCAATTTGATAGATTTTACATGTTTTAAGGTTACCTGAATCCCAAAAAAAAGGCTTTTTAAAATGTGTATCATCTGTGTTAATGTGGAGCCTAAATTACTGGTTTACTTATTCTGCTGGGTCATATCAAGCCTAGCTAGGCTAAACCCAGCTAGGCCAGTTGAGTGTTTAGTAACTAGTAAGTACCCAGATACTCATGTTGGCCTGGTACTCATAGACCTAGCACTTGTAGAGACCTGGTAGGTACTTATATAAATGCAATTTCCAACAACTCAAGACATCTTTCATGACTTATAGCCAACAACTTGTGCCACCATAATCCCCCCAAAATATTGGGTGTTTACCACTTTGGTGCCATACTAATTAGTAGACATTTTATTGTTTATTTTTATTAATATTACTTAGTAATATTACTAAAAGGCTATAGTTCAACCTAATCTTCTCAGTAATTGTTTTAAACTTTCTTAATATTTATTAAAATAAGTTATAATGTGATAACTTATGTTTGTTCAGGTGAGGATGACTCTATCGCTAAAGAGCTAGCAATGAAAGTTAGAGTGCTCTGCTGGGTAATGACTTCACCTGGTAACCACCAGAAGAAAGCTGTACATGTTAAAGCAACATGGGGTAAACGGTGTAACGTACTACTCTTCATGAGCTCTGTTAATGGTAATATATATATATATATATGTTTACTTTGTTGTGTTTTTGCCAAAGCTTAGGCCTACTTCCATGTCTTTCCTACATTAACTATCTTCTTGTTTACACTCCTTCTCCAGGTTGTTGGGCCTTTCACACCCCCTCACCTCCTTTCATTAGCTTCTTATGGCTTCCTGAGTGTGTGGCCAACCATTTTCCATTTTCTGCTTTGGATCTCATTTATAATAGGTTGGGCTAAAACTAACCCACTAAACTTTGGGCCAAAACCAAATAAGCATTTAAATATTTTATAGGCTCCAGAGCTCCTCATTAGAAATAGCTTTGGAGCAAAAGGCCCCCAGAATTTTCCGCAAATCGCAGTTAACAAAGGGCTGTAGCTTGATCTCAATTGTCACAGACATCTTCCATGTCCCACAGCCATACTGACTTAGTCCAAAAATTATCAAAATGTTAAGATGTTTTAAATTGCTTCTATCATCATAAAATAATGGTTTTGTTTGTCCAAATAGGTTTGAAATCAATCCATAAATTTAATAAATAATTAGTTTATTATTCAAACTGTTTGCTGTGTTAATCATGTTTAAAATTTTAGGAAGTATTTCTGGTTATATATTTAATTATTCTGTTGGTTTAAGTGTGGATCCTTAAACCAGTCATTCACGGTCCAACTTGGTCGTATAGCACAGGAAATGTTGGATCCGTGTTAGATGCATGGGGAATCCGACTCAAATGTTGCCAACCACCCCACTTACAGTCCACTTGTCATACTACATTGGCTCGTTGGAGTGAGTGTCGTACGACCAAATTGGACCGTGAATGGCTGGTTTTAAGGGAAAATCCCTAAAACTCTCCTGGATCCTTTCCTTAAAGATCCACACTACACGTTGAACTACAAACTATTACAAAGGGTACAATTTTGGACTAGTCCTATTTATTTGTTTTATTTTTATTTATTTATTTATTTATTTTCAGAAACAAGCATACCTACAGTTGGACTTAACGTTAACGAAGGCCGAGATTTTCTGTGGGCTAAAACCAAAGAAGCATTTAGATATGTTTATAGTAATTATTTTGATCAAGCAGATTGGTTCCTCAAAGCTGACGATGATACGTATGTCTACTTAAATTAATTTATAATTATTTGTATGAGTTACATCACCATTGATTAATTACAAAGCTGATAACTAAGCTTAATACTATTATATTACTTTGGCCGATAGCTAAACAACTGTAGGATTACAGCTGATAATGTTTTTTTCCTTTTTTTTTAAAGATTTTGCATTTACATTCAGTGACGTCTAATTCTTGGGAAACTTTGATATTTTTGATGATTGGGTTTTTTTTTTTTTTTTTTAATTATTTAATAAAAAATCACAATATTTTTATCTAAATAATAAGTTTATTAGGGCCACTTACTTTTAGATTGTACTTTTTGTTATTCTAAACTAACAATTTCAATTTTTATCGTCTCTACATTTATCAACATAATTGTTACTTCAAGTGTTTTAAGTATTGAAGAAAAGCATTTACAATAATGTTACTTAATACATTAAGTCTGTGAAATATTTGATGTCATAAGATAGTATTGATTAATTTGGCGTTGTAAGAAATTTTTATTATAACAAAGTTATTAATTTATTTTATTTATATTGTTTCAGGTATGTAGTTGTAGAAAATTTAAGATATATGCTTAAGGATCACAATAGTACATCCCCAATGTATTTTGGATGTCGTTTTAAACCTTATGTTAAGCAGGGTTACATGAGTGGAGGCGCAGGTAATTTTTTTTCCTTTATATAATCAAAATGGTTTGATTTATTTCTTTAATTTATATTTCTATTATGTTCCTCCTTTATATTTAATTTATCTACACATATATGATAGTACAAATACAGTACCTATACATACTAATATTTAAAAAAAAGTGTTTTACATTATTTGTTAAAAATCTCTCTAATCCGGATGACTCTGGGTTTCGTCCAGATTACTGGGGAGTCCTACTTTGGATGACATGGGGTTGGCACGTCGCTCCATCAGCTCTTTAGAACTTTTAGTTGACAATCGTAACCGGATAGAAGGAATTTCACTAAGTAGCTTTTTATTGCGATGCTGGGTAAATACCAAGCTTAGGGCCCCTTGTCAGAGTTGGGAATAAAACCCGAAACCCCTCGCTTCTAAAGTATGAATGATAGTTGTGAGCGAGTTTGGAGGTGTACCTGTCATAACTGCAAAACAACCAAATTCTTAACTACGTTTTGCACCCAGTGTTGGGAGCATCTTATTTAAGTCCAGGAGATAGTATGCAAAAAAGTGTCTGACTAACATCAAGCTAGAATTTTGTGTACAAGTTAATCTTTTGGTGGCTTTTAAGAATATGTGGTTGGCTAAGTTCATCTGCAGGACATAACTTGGCAATAGGCATTTGAAAAAACAAACCGGCGAAGAGCAGCCATGTCCTGCCCTTTATGGTGGACAATATGATTTTAATGATCATGAAAACAGAATTAGATAGTAGACTGAAAATCAAGTTGATGATAGTTTGTCACTTGATAGGTGACCACATTGATTTGGAGCAATATTTGAATGACTAACCTCTCAAGCGACTAACTAATATCAACTTGATTTTCGGTCTACTAACTAATTTTGTACTCAGGATAATTTAAATCATATTGTTCACCATAAAGGGTGGGACATGGCTGCTCTCCACGGGTTTGTTTTTTTCAAATGCCTATTGCCAGGCTATCTCCTGCTGACTTTGCCGATACCATATTCTTAAATGGCAGTAAATGATTAACTTGTAAACAAAATTCTAGCTTGACTAGAAGACTATTTGGAGTACATGTTGTCCTGGTGAAGTAATTACATTAACTGGAGGAAATTCTTAAATTTATAATGGTATAAAATATTATTATTATTATGTATAATATATCGGTTTGCAGGGTATGTGCTTAGTAAAGAGGCTGTGAAGAGATTTGTCATGGATGCTCTTCCTAATCCAGATAAATGCCGTTCTGACCATGGTGGATCAGAAGATGTTGAAATGGGTATGATATTTTGAATTTTTTTATTTTCTAAAAAGTGCTTAATGCATGTGATATTAAAGATTTTAGTTTTAAATTAGTATCGAGATTACAAGAAGGAAGATTATGTTAATTGTTATCTACAAAAATGCATAACCCAACCTAGAGGAAATCTGTATCGGGTCTCCCTTGTTATCACCACTTTTGTGGTGATACCAAGAGTGGAGTAGTTTCATTTATCCCTTTTTTTAAAATCTTAGTTATTTGTGGGTCGATAAAGGGTAATAGATAAAGAAATTCAACTGAGGTGAATCTTTAAATTTGGCTATATTTCGCCCCACTCTGGGGCATATTCATGCCTTATGTTTTTAACCAATTTTAAAATAGGAGATCAATTTTTTGACCACATAGTGGTTCTGTCATAACATCATCATCATTTCGTTAAACACATAAAAGTTATAACATTAAAAACTAGGACGAAAATAGATACAAATAAAAATTAACACAAAACATAATAAAGATTTTGACTAGAAGTCCAAATTTAGCCAAATTTAAAGATTCACCTTAGTTGAATTTCTTTATCTATTACCCTTTATCGACCCACAAACAACCAAGAGTGGAGTTTCCTCACTCGAACAATAGACATATTCAGTGACAGTAGACATATTCCTTAGAAGTGGTATCTTATCTTTTTTATTACTTTCTGAACCAAAAATAATTATATAATTAAACTAACCATTACTTAGCTTTGAGGCAGCGAATTGTAATAATTATTGAATATTGTGATAATGGATAATAATTACTTTTAATATTGATGATGTGCATCCTTGAGTGGTGTGTGGGATGGAGGGGAATGGTAAAGTCTAAAGTAAGGTAGAGGAGTGTTGGTGCCTAGATAACCACTAGAAAATATACAAATTATAAATTCTAACATTTCAAAAGTAAATACCCTAAATTCTACATCAATCTCACCTCCCCCACATCACCTTACAACTATTGTCATAAATTCATTACAACCCAAGTTAACATTTTACGTACTTGTTTAATATTTCTTTGTATGATTTTATTGAAGTTATATTAAAGTCGATATATTAGAATGTAAGATATTATTAATAACTTTTTTCTTTGCTTTAAAATGTTGAAGAACAATTTAATGTCCAAGTCAATTTTGATTCTCACTTCAAATCCGTATTAAGGTTGATGTTTAAAAAAAAAAATAAATGTTTGTCTCATTAATAACATAAAAATGTTATTCCCCTTACCAAAATTCAATTATTTTAAATCTGAAGGTCAATTTTTCATAAGCTATGCCTGTGGATAGCTTACAACGATAGAGAACACTATTCAATGAACATAGCCTGAGAGTTTGAACTAAAATCAATCAACTTTTACTTTGTTATCATCCCTTTCATAAGTGAGGAGAGTGTTGACGTATTCATTTAATAGTAAGATCAACGAATATTCCAATTTTATATTATCAGATTACTTGACACACTTGAAATAGACTTGACTAAACAATGAATAGATAAGACTATTGATGATTAGATAAGCCTAACCATGTTAGGAATTCAATTATTACCTCTGTTTAGACATTGATTCCAGAAATAAAACTATTTTCCTCTTAGACGCCTCTGAATTTAGTGGAAGCCGAAATTTACAGTCTGTTCAATTTTGTCAAACTCAATCTCTATTAGACTATAATATGAATCTATCTCCAATATATTTAGAAAATTCTATAAAATAACAAAACTTGAATTTAGCATGTCTAGAATAATTAATGGTTGTTTTACAATTTCCTTTCTATTTGCAGGTAAATGTATGGAGAATGTTGGTGTGTTAGCTATGGATTCTCGGGACTCGTTACTTAGAGGTAGATTTTTCCCGTTTGTTCCCGAACATCATCTGATTCCCGGCCATTCTTCCCCAGATTTTTGGTACTGGAAGTGGATTTATTATCCTTCACCAGAGGTAAGCATGTTTTGTGTTCACCTTTATGTATTGAAAATAGAGTTATTTTGGATTGATTAGTTTATTTAAGTGTAAATGAAATTATAATACTTTCAATTAGAAATATTTATTATAAATTGTTTGCTAATTCTTACCTCTAAATGAATAGGATTAATAATAGTCAATAACAAATGTTTATAACATCAATATTCCAGGGTAATGGTAATGAGAAAGATGGCAATTCATGAAAAATTAAAATACCTCTTACAATGTAAATAAATGAATGACTTCTTAAAAGTTGATTTAATAAGTGCACATGAGTTCTTCATTCAATAATATTTGTATCTATAAAGTTAATGAATTGGGATTAAAAATAGTGAGGTACGGTTTAATAAAAACTACATAGTTTAACCAATTAGTTTCGTGTAATTTATGCCCATCGTCAGGGTTTTACTACAGGTAATAGACATATATACTAAACTTAGAGTTTAAACATCTTGAAGTTACAAAAAGAACTGGACAAGAAATAATAGTATGAAATTTATATGGAGGAGGTAGAAAAATACTCTGCCAATTGGTGTGACACATAGCTTCCTCATGTTCTATTTTGTATTCTTAAATGATTTTATAAAATTAAAACCTATTATTGTCAAATTTATTTAATTTTTCCCCTTTTTCAAAAAATGTCAAAATTGTTTTGATTTTTCACGTTAAGTCAGTAGTATTAATTCGGCAAAATTTAAGGAGGGCATGCGGTTGAAATTAATCTGGGGCCATCTGCAGGCTACTTTCGACAAACCATCCAAATTTCATAAAAATCAGATAAATGCTTTTGATGATATTGGTGTAAATAAATTTATGTTTGTGCGCATGTGGAAGAGAAACAAATAGGGGCAGAACGTTGAAACTTATATGGGACCAACAATGGTCTAATTATGACCTACTATCCAAATTTCAATAAAATCGGGCGAGTATTTTTTAAGATATGTTGGTTTGCAAAAATTGAGCGACAGACAGACACAGAACCAAAAATGTTTCCTAATAGCTAAAACGGATTTCTGTCTTGGAATTTTTGAAATCAGAGACCTAAAAAATTTTCATTTTTAAGAACTATTCTGTTACCTTCGGTAAACTCGGAAGCTAAATTAGTATTAAGTTAATTATAACTACTTGCTGTATCTTTATAATACAATTCTCCCTTTTTTGAAAATCAATTTAATCAATGTATATTTTTTTGCAGGGAATAGATTGCTGCAGTGACAACGCTGTTTCGTTCCATTATGTATCACCCAACATGATGTATGTTCTTGAATACCTCATATATCACCTTAAACCTTACGGAATACACCAAACTTGTTCCAAAACCAACGAAATTCAACAGAACTGAAACCAATCAGTGTGGTGAAATCATCTAGAATTCATTGTAAAATGAGATAGTGTCAGGACAAATATTTGAGCTTGCGGTCAAACAGTTTAATGACTTATTTGTCTGTAATTTTTATTTTTTAAAAATTATTTCAATCAGTCTTTTAGACAATTAAAAGACTTTTAATAAGTAGAAAAATACTTGTTAAAAATTATCCTTTTTTTAAGGTCAAAATCCTTAATATTTTGGAGTTTTTAATTATTTTTGTCCAATATTTCCTATAGACTGTTCCTCACCTGCTCATTACTGTTTCTGCATCAAGATGTTTCTTTCAAGTAAGCAGAAGATGCCTGAATTAAAGAATAACGAAGAAGGCCAAAAGCAATTGAACCAATTTTGTAATTAAAGTAATAATTTAATGATGATACTAGTCTCTGAGTAAAAAATAGAAATTATGGTTATACTATGATTTAGAAAAAAAAAAATGGAATTGACTCAAGCTATAATATTTCATAGCCACCTACAAAAAATGGAGA
Organism: Gerris lacustris; assembly: GCA_951217055.1. Taxonomy (NCBI): domain Eukaryota; kingdom Metazoa; phylum Arthropoda; class Insecta; order Hemiptera; family Gerridae; genus Gerris; species Gerris lacustris. The sequence goes on from OX578284.1 coordinate 24,972,596, forward strand.
ATGCATTGGTTCTTTTTTGAAGTTTTGCACTCATCGTTTGAGTCAGATTTTTTTTTCTAAGTTGTAGCATAGAATATTAGGATTAATAGTAGAGATCTACTAAAATTCGAAAATCTCTAATTTAAACTCAAATCTTGTCAGTTTTTTAAATCACTGTTTTGAGAATCGAAATTGCTATTTATTAATGTAATAAAACGTAAGTCGAGTGACCATCGAAAGGGCCTCTTAAAATTTACCACTTTAAAGAAAATGCAATCTATTAACTGTTTAGTTTGGACCAAAGAAAGTTGTCGCTACCAAAGGACTTACCTAGGTCCCCCAATGTGTGGGTTTTAAACCTACAGAAGCCCTCCACATACGCAAAGGGCATGAGTTCATAAATGGGTTATTAGTGCCCATGAAGCTAGTTTTGACCAAGATTTTGAGCAATTTTTCTCGTAACTAAAATCAGTTAATTCATACTGCAAAGTTGATAATTTTTTTGCTAAACCACCGATTAAAAAAAAACTTTGACTTATTTACATTTCAAATAAATGAATTAGATTTCTGTTTAATTTTATTGGACACTTTAATTGGCACATTAGAGAACTAATTAGCATTATGAAAAAATCTACATAATAAAAACCTAAAAAAAAAAAAAAAAAAAAAAAAAAATCTATTTGAATAAAAGTTGAAAACTTTAATAATTAGTTGGTATAGTTATACCACTGAGGTTTAAGTGTAACAAGGTATAAATTTCGTTTTAGATTTATTTTATTATTATATCTGTAAGAACAGATATTCTTCGATTGCAATATTGACAAAATAAGCCTTTGTCCATACTTATTTATAAATATAAAATAAATATTTTGATCTAAGTTTATCTTAGATAAAAAGGTGTGATATAGTTCATTAAATAAAACATTTCCAATAATCTTTTTTAAAAAATGCTTAAAAGTTGGGTGTTTTTACAAACTACTTTGTACATATATGTGTGATTATTTGATAAATAATGTATTTGTATCATAATTATTGCAATATTTAGGTGTAGGCCAGTAGACAATTTTTTATTTTTTTGTCATTTTGTTTAATTTAATTTGTGTGTGCTATTGTATATTGTATACTTCTTTATTTTGGTGGCCATTATAGTCTATAAAATTGTATATATATATATTTAATTTGCTCATTGTATATTCTTTTTAAATGTGTGTTAAATTATTAATATGATTATTTTTTTTTTTTACAAAAACTTTTATTTTATTTATTGTTAAAAATTTAATATAATCAAAATGTATAAATTAAAGTTTATTGTTGATATTTTACCAACTATATCAATAAGTAAATCCAGTTGTAGAGAAGTAACTCAAGCTACATCTAAGCAATTCATGATGCAGCTGAGAAACCTTAACCTGAATTTGAGTAACTTAAGTTACAGTTGAGTTACTTAAGCTCATGTGTAAATTTATAAGTTTAGATGAGCCGTACCAAGTTTATCTACAGCTCTTTACCTTAAGCTACATTTGTTCTATTCAAGATAAAGTTAAGCTACTTAAGCACTATGTAATTTGTATGAGATTAGATGAGCCTTTGTCAATACTTTAGCTACAGCTGAATACCTTAAGCTGTGTTTGTGTTTTCAAGCTATATTTGAGTTTCTTAAGCTCACGTGTAATTTTATTATAAATCTCATAAATTTACATAGGAATTCATCATCTTATTGAGCCTTTCTAACTAATTTAACTGCAGTTGAGTACCTTAAGCTATATTTGTGTTTTTGAGCTATAGTTTAGTTGCTTAAGCTCATGTGTAATTTTATTATATATCTCATATATTTACACAGGAATTCATCATCTTATTAAGCTTTTGTTATTAATTTAACTTCAGTTGAGTACCTTATGTATTGTGTTTTTGAGCTATAGTTGAGTTGCTTAAGTTCATGTGTAAAATTTTATTATACATCTCATAAATTTACATAAGAATTCATCTTAATGAGCCTTTGTAACTAATTTAACTGCAGTTGAGTGCCTTAAGCATTTGATTTCGAGCTATAGTTGTGATTTGCTTAAGCTCATGTGTAATTTTATTATATATCTCATATATTTACACAGGAATTCATCATCTTATTAAGCTTTTGTTATTAATTTAACTGCAGTTTAGTACCTTAAGCTGTATTTGTGTTTTCGAGGTGTAGTTGAGTTGCTTAAGCTCATGTGTACTTTTATTGAATATCTCATAAATTTACACAGGAATTCATCATCTCAATGAGCCTTTGTAACTAATTTAACTGCAGTTGAGTGCCTTAAGCATTTGATTTCGAGCTACAGTTGTGATTTGCTTAAGCTCATGTGTAATTTTATTATATATCTCATATATTTTACACAGGAATTTATCATCTTATTAAGCTTTTGTTATTAATTTAACTGCAGTTTAGTACCTTAAGCTGTATTTGTGTTTTTGAGCTATAGTTGTGATTTGCTTAAGCTCATGTGTAATTTTATTAAATATCTCATAAATTTACATAGGAATTAATTATTTTAATGAGCCTTTTAACGAATTTAACTGCAGTTGAGTACCTCAAGCTGCATTTGTGTTACTCATGTTATAGTTGAGTTACTTAAACTCCTGGTTAATTTAATATAAGGAATAACTGAAAGAAAATGAGCCTTTACTATTTAATTATTTGTGGCCCTTAAAATAATCAATCATACTATGTAATATTCGACAATAATTAAGATTTGTTTGTAGAAGTGGATGAATTGATATTAAAAAGATTATTAGTTTGATGTAATCCATTGTCATATAATTATTAAGTGAGATTTAAGAAATAAGGAATACTAATATAACAAGTTCTTTGATAGAAGTACAATTCTTGTACTTCTAATTGTACTTTCTAAAAAGTGGTGATGCAGAATGCAAGGCTGCCTCACATAATGTATAAGCAGCTAGCTCGGATAGTACATATTTACCCAATGTATAATCACAATAATATTGTATTATAAAAGGGCCCTTTTGTGGAATCTCTATTTTACAATAATTATACAGCTTACTTCATTAAATTAAACTTATTTTATTCTTGAAAAATAATATTAAAATGTTAAAAAAAATTATTTAAAATGTTATATATCCCATGTTCATTATAGATTTTATTTAACTAAAATATGGTGGTTCTTAGATATATTTGAAACATTCCTATTATTAGAAACAAATGTTTAAATGCTATTGTGATAATGTTAAATGTTAAAGCAATAATATATAAGTTAATTTAAAATTTAATTGAGACTGATGGATTTTTTTAATTAGCTTCGACAATCTAATTGTTTTAAGCATTGGGACATCGCTTCATAATATTTATTGCAATGTAAAAATAATAATAAAAAATAGCAATTTTAACAAAAATTAGAATAAAAAAAGAAGTTTGATTTATATTTATTAAAATACACAACTTATTTTCAGAAGGGAGAAAACATGCAATATTTAGAATTTGTTTTCTTATTTGGAATAAAATTATGTGGAGCATGATATGTTTGAGAATCCTAAACATTTTTACAATGTTCGTTTAATTTAATGAATTAAGCTGTTGTTAAAAATAAACTATATTTATAATGTAATATTTATTTATCCTTTTATATTATTTTAATCTTTCTTTTTATTTAAATTTAATTTATTGATGTTCTCATAGAATTATTTTTGAAGAATATTTTCTTAATGTGAACAATTGTGTATGTTTATATATGTGGAATAGCTATTATTAATATATAGTAAAAATAATGATGTCAGCTAGTCATAAATAAAGAGTTGATGACCATTTTAAGAAATTATTTTGAAATTGCAATATTTCAAGACATTTTTTCTTTCTTTAATGTACCTTTTACCTTACCACCTTCCTGGTTTTCCTCCCTTCTTGACTGTGCTCTCTCTAATTCTTGACCAAACATTATTAAAGTCAGTTACGGATTGGGGCACCAGGAAGACAGGAAATTTACTGAAGCGCCGCCAAGCCATAAAAAAGAAACATTGGTCCGACAAATTGAACAAAACTTTCTCATATCAATATGCTATTGCATCAGTTTGGTTCCAGTGATACAATAGCACAATTTTCACTTCTTAAAAAATGTGTAAGTGCCGTTTCAGACACCAATAGATGGGTCATATGGCACCAAACGTCTTTATGCTGTAATAGGTGCTTCTTCTGCCACTCCTACTGTATCAGTGTGGTGCCGGGGCGCCTATAGGAATATGAAATTATAATAATAATGATTGAAAGAATAACAATCAGGTGGCAGAAGGTGGGTATCCGTAAGATGACCCCCAAAATATAACTTTTGATTATTTTCATCCTTTGATTTTTAGAGAAAGCAAGTGCAAGTATTCTAGCCCTAGCAATTTTGTAGTTCTTTGCATCTAAAGCTAAGCAATAACTTTAGTTATTGCATTATAAAAAAAATAAACAAATTGTGATATTTTTACCATCATTCTACTACAATTTGAACATTTATACCTATATTAATAGGTGGTGACAAAGAATGAGTTGTGAGGGAGGGGCCCCCTTATTTGGGGGGGGGGGGGGCTGCTCATTAGATAATACTTCGCTGGTTGGTATGTTTTCTCCATGCCGGACGCTACCTCCCCATTCACCCCTGATTAAAGTTATATATACCATTTAGTCAAGGATGTGAGAGTCCATGTTATTCTACTAAATTACTAACACAAAACCAAAAAATATTTAACTTACTGAAAAAGTGGCCTTAATATCTCTTATTTAAAACTTGAATGATCAAATTAAGTAAAATCAATTTTGTGCTTAAAATTAGGAGGTCCAAAGTCAGTTTACTTTATCATATCATAGGCATTTTTTTTTGTTTATCTATCTTTAAAGTTATTGTATACTAGCTGGATACCCGTGCTTTGCTTCAGAGTGTTATATTAATTTGATAAGTTTATAAACTACCATCAAGAAACAAATATTTAAATTATTTTACTATGCGAGATTATCTAGATTCTCTCCCTCCCACTTATTTCTATACCCCCTTTTCTTTGATAAGATAATTTGTAAATATCCTAAATTTAACCCCCTCCTAAATGAAAATATTACAAAACTGTACTGTACATAACAACAATTACAGTACTCTTAAAGAGCTTTTCAACAAAATTGCTTCATGAAGGGTATTCATTACTTTGACCCCGTATCATCAAATTGGGGATAAAACTGTAAATTTGTATAAAAGATATACTCTCATACGGATACTCTTATTTTTTTTATAAGATATAGCTATATTTTTCCATTTTACCCCCCTTCTAAGTGAAAATATGATAAAACTGTACATAACAACAATTACTATGCTCTTAAAGAGCTTTTCAACGATATGCATCATAAAGGGTATGAATTACTTTGACCCCGTATTCATTACTTGTACCCCGTACCCCTGTGTACCAATATTTAAATTTTAAAAATTCTTGTAGACAGTGATTTTCCACTTGCTTTGAAGGTTAAGTATGCAAATTTTCAACTAAAACTGTAGATTTGTATAAAGAACATACACATATTTATATATATATGGCCGCCATCTTGAATCAAAACGCCCGATTGGTAAACCATTTATCAAAAGTTTCTACTTTCATAAAAGGAAGCTAACTTCTAAATTTCAAGGGTCTAGTGCAATTGGTTCTGGAGATATTGTCTTATTTTTTTATATAAGTGGCCGCCATCTTGAATCAAGATGGCGGATTTTAAAAACATTTCTTAGCGTGCACCTAGGAGGTAAGAGGAACACACCTACAAAATTTCATGGTCATAGGTCCAGTGGTTTCAGAGATATCGTGATGTGTCAGTGAGTGAGGGGTATGGATTTTATATGTATAGATTAAATTCGTCTTAGAAAAGAAATTATTTCAAGTGATCTTCTTCCCAGAGTTATAAGGAAGAAAGACAGTATCACCATCCCCTACAAAATTAGGTAAGTAAAGTAGAGGCAGTGAAATGTTTAGATTTGTTGTACTAGGACTACAGGAAGTTGAAAGAGCTCACACAGAATTACTGAAAGGCCAGTGCAAAGATATGAACAACGAACTACCTCCTGTGCCTTCCTGTATTCCCTATACAACTACTTAAATAATTTCATGCTTATAACAGTTTCACCCCTCTTTTTATAAACTATTAAAATAATTAAATTGTGTATTAATACTTTTAAGGAAACATTAATTTAAATTTGAATATTTCTGACAAAAATCGTGCCAGGAATACAGAGAGTTGTAGGAGCTAATCCAATATATCCCAGAGCCCATGCTAGTTCACTAAATTTTCTTTTCTGGGGAAATCAAATCACATAGAAAAAAATTAACTCTTTTCCTTACAACAAATCTAATACAGCTCTCCTTAATTTTTACTTTCTTGCTTATATAACAAAAAAAAAGTATTGTGATAAACAAAAATCATAATTAAATTATTTAAAAGGTCCCCTGAGCCTAAACAAATATCTTCTGTGCAGGATCATGGAGCCACACTAATAAATTTATTGATGTGTGTCTGTCTTTTTGAATTTTTTTTTACATTTTTCCAATTTAACTTTTTGTAAAAATGAAGACAAGAACAACCTTATAGGAACAGCTGCTGTAATATCTATGTCGAAATGATCGCTGGAAATAATTTTAGGTGGTTATTGAAAGAACTCTAACTAGGTCATCTCAGTTAAATGCTTTATATTTACCTGATTATGCCAAGAGTAGAATCGTGTTTGTTTCCCAGGATGTTGGTGTTTCATGTGTGGGATCTTGCATGATTATCTTACGTATTTAGTCAATTCAATAAATAATGAATTATTGGCTCAAATGTTAAATGCAAGCCTTTTGCAATAAATAATGAATATTAAGAAAATAGTTTAATCATGATGAATTTCAAAGTTGAAAATAAGTGGAATAGAGGAGTAGGGTGTCACGGTGCTTTGGTAACCTTCCTATTTTATTCATAGGCGGAACTAGAGAGCAAGCCTAGGGGGGCAAAACTTACCGGGGGGTCTGAGTCCCTCCCCCGGATTTTTTTTTTTAATTAGGCCCCTGAAAACGTATTTTTTATGCACTTTCAGCCTCTCATAATTGAACTAACACCATATCTTGTAAGTCTAGTAGTACTGTACTACATTTTGCTTTTTGAAGAATTTATTTTCAGGCAAATTATGAATTAAAATGCTAGGGTTTGGTTTCTGTATCATTACATTGTCCTAAAACGTTGAAATATATGTATAATTTGATACTGCCTATCTCTAATGTTGAGTGTATCAACTAACGTCTACACACCAACACACCACTTGTGCAATGTGCAGCTACCTCCATCCCATCATGCTACTGCCACCAATGATCTCTATGTCTCATTATTGAAAAAAATAAAGTTTTGATGAGAATATTAGAATATGAACTTATACTAATACTTATTTAGTTAGATTCATTTTTGTTTTTTCATTTTCAGATTTTGTAGGAGGAGCTAACTAGAATTTCGAAATCTGTAGGGTGGGCTAAGCCCCCCTACAGGACTAGGGCGGGCTAAGCCCCCCTAGCCCTCTCCTAGTTCCGCCTGATTTTATTTTAAATGCATCACTTCCCTGCACAAAAACGTGTGCTTCTATCAAGTTGAAATTTGACATACCTGTGGCAATAATATTTCAGACAATTTATATGAAGTTTTATTCAAATTAATAATAATGATAAAAACTGTGTTTTCTCCTTTTTTAATGTTTGGATTTGACTTAATAGGTTTAGCAACCTTTATCACTTCATAGCAGTGTCACTGTTAATTTTAATAAAAAAAATTGTCTTCCTCAAATAGATGAAGGAAGAATCTTCCTGTCCTAATATTCCAATTTTAAATTTTATGCGAAAATAGCGTACAAATGCTTGAGCGGATATCACTGTCTAATGAAATTAGCCAGAGTATTAGTCAAAGGCACATTAATTAAACTGTACATGTTATGACAAATTAATGTGTATCAATTATATATCTGTAGGGGGGAAAACACAGAAATATTTAGAAATACTCAATTTAATTGTTTTGTGAATCTGTAGAATGAGGTTAAAAACAAAACAAAAAAAAAAAACCAGTTAAATGAAAATAACAGGATAAAGTAAATTTATTGATGCGTAAGGATGAAAAAGTATAGATAATTAAAATTTGGTAACAGGAATTTTGTATAAGTCTCTCTATACAGAATTTAAGTAAATGGTTTCCTATTTCACCTCAAATTTCTTTAATAACAAATCTTCTTTCATAACAAATTTCAACTAGTAGTAGTAGTAAGGTACTAGTAATTAGGCCACCTTTTAGGCCCATTTTACTACCCCCGTGGTAGAGAGTTCCAGCCACTTCACACATCATACATCTGTACATTGTACCGCCGAAGTGAGTATGATGTGATCATTAGTGAGCCACATAAATTAGAGCATCACGACGAGGGATTGAACCCACGACCTAGTGCCACCCTTGATTCATTGATGGCCAAGCAGTTGTGGTAAGTAATTTAATCTACACGCCACGTGGGCTCTAAATTTCAACCAAATCAGTCAACTTTTACTTAAATTAACGTAACTGACGGACAGCATGCATATCTTGTTAAATGTAAGAAGCTCACTACACTTGATTCAATCCTTAAGATAAAAGGATATTTATTAGTAAGGAAGAGTTATGATAAATCAATTTAAAAAAACAAATATTTATACCAAGCTCTTATTAATTTAATCTTCGATATCACTTTAAAATACATCAAAATAAATATTTTTTATTTTATTAAATTATAATTTTTTTTTTTCACTTATTTTATTTCAAAATAAAAAATATAATTTTACACTTAAAAAGAAAGAGCAACAAATCACAACGTATTCCACTCATAAATTTATACAAACTTATTATTATTTTTATTAATTTGAGCATTTTTTCTCATTTAAAAAAGGCAACAACTGTTACTTTATACATAATTCAATATTTTTTTTTTTTTTTTAGATATATAAATCTTACACAATCTAAATATAGTATTATTGATTTTATTATTTATATAAATTGTTTTTATTTTTTCAGCAATGTGACAAATATTAATTTATTAGTATGTAACTAATTATAATGAATATATAATTTTAATAATTCACTATTATTTTGACTCATTCACTCTTGCACCAGTTTTGTATTTATCTTTTAATAATTAACTTTAATAGTTCAATACAGTTTATTTTGTATTAAGTGTCAAAGTAAATTAACATTGAATTGTCTTAAAGTTAAAATTATAAATTAAATAATTTACAATGTTAATTTGTGATTTTACAATAATTATTAAGGCTCAGAAAATCCAATAAGCTAAAAAAATGTATTTTGTTACATTAATTTTTGATGCATCTGAAATTAAAATCACTTTTAAAATTGGATATAAAATCTAAATTAACCTAATAAATAAGTATATAGGATAAAGAAACCTTTTGAATTAATTTTAAATTCAATTTTTTAGTTTTTGGTAGTTTTCATACTACGGAAAGTTAAATTTAAATCAAATTATAATTATTATTAACTACGGGAAACAGACAGTGAAAAATACACTCCTGTGCCGGGATTTGAACCACGGGCCTCTATATATAGAGGCCCGTGGTTCAAATCCCGGCACAGGAGTGTATTTTTCACTGTCTGTTTCCCGTAGTTAATAATAATTATAATTTGATTTAAATTAATTTTAATTAAACTGTACAGGTTATGACAAATTAATGTGTATCAATTATATATCTGTAGGGGGGAAAACACAGAAATATTTAGAAATACTCAATTTAATTGCTTTGTGAATCTGTAGAATGAGGTAAAAACAAAACAAACAAAAAACAGTTAAATGAAAATAACAGGATAAAGTATATTTATTGATGCTTAAGGATGAAAAAGTATAGATAACTAAAATTTGGTAACAGGAATTTTGTATAAGTCCAATTTCAAGAAGTAGATGAGGCAGTGTTAGGATCTCTATACAGAATTTAAGTAAATGGTTTCCTATTTCACCTCAAATTTTTTTAAAACAACATATCATTAATGCATAATGAAGAATTTAGATGAGGAGTAAAATTAACACAAAATAATACATAGAAATATATCATTAATTTCAGATAGGGTGATGTGATCATTTGTTATTTATTTTATAATTTAATGTAGCTTCATAAATTAATGTATAAGAGGTTTGAATAATCAAAAGCTTTTGAGTGAAACACTCATTTTTACGTTAGTAAAATAAATCATAATTTACTAGATTAACAATTATGTTGCTAGTGATAATTATGTAAATTTATTAAAATCTAGGATTAAAGAAAGATGTCTCTCAGCTGGCTTTCTACCACTAAAGGCTTCTTGTCTCTCAGACACTGGAGATTAGCATTAGTGGTTGAAAGCAAGCTTTAAAAATTGTTAATTTTAATGGAAATATATCTTTCTTTTGTCACACACGTGAAAACTACAGAAAAACATCTGACCCTATTACACAATTCATTAAGTCAGATAGCGGGGGAGAACCGGGGGGGTTCTCCCCCGGAAAAATTTGAAAATATGACCTCTCAAAACAGCGCTTAAATGCATTTCTGAGGTAAAATTTGAATTTAATACTTAGTCACAAAAGGGTAATTTTTGGCTCGATTATATGGTGTAGTTTGTTGGAAAACAAGTATGAACATGGACACAAGTACATTTTTTAAAAAAAATTTAATATGAACTTAAAAGTATAGTTATTGTAACACAATAAAAGTTGTGCACCTAATCATTCCCTTTGTCTAAAATACCTAAAATATTTCGTTCTTGAGAACGAAAATTTATCACAGTTTGTTACCTTCGGTAAGCTCGGAAGCTAAAGGGGGATTTTTAATATTTTCGTTTTATACATCTACGAGCCGTTAAGCCCATGACAACAGACCTAATTTTATATTTAGAAAAAAATAGTTAAATTAAGTAAATTAATTTAGATATGTTATTATATCTATTTGAAGACCATCGAATCAAAGCAAATACTCGTACTTTTCGACCCGAAAAGTGTTTTCGGGAGACAAGTTCGGGATTTAAAGTCCAAGAACGGGACAACTCTGGGACACCTGGTGTCGTCAGAAGTTTATTATTGGGGGGAGGGGGGAGGATATATTGTGGGGAAAGGGGTTCTCCCTCGGAAAATTTTGAAAATATTACCTCTCAAAACAGCGCTTTTATGCATTTCTAATATGAAATTTGGTGGATTTTGAAAAAAGTATAATCAAGGGGGGGGGGGGGGGGGAGCAGTTGCCCCCCCCCCCTTAATCCGCCACTGATTATCAGAGTGGTAAGTATTTACTAAAACGAAGAAAAAGTTATTGTGAAAAAAAAATAGGTGAATTAATTGTTGGTATTTTTTGTCAGAAATTCGTTTTTTTCTAAACCTATCAGTTTGTGTGTGGTTTTTCATTGATCAAAAACAATAAACTTTTTCCACTGTTACCAATTATCTTTGATACATTATGAATACAAAATCAACTTAAAGAAGAAAAACATTCTTAAAAAAATAAATTTAAATTAGAACGTAATAAAATCTTTAAAGTAATAGAAAAAATACATCTTATAAAGATTTAACAGCCCTATTAATATTTTTTTTATTAAAAAAAGTATAACATAATTTATATAAGGCAAATTATATATTATCTGTATAATTTATCTACTGTACATTTTATAATACATTTAATTTTATGTACAACTTAACAAGAAATATTAATTTAATAATTATAATCTCTTCCATAATAATTTCCATGACTACTTAAATATATAATAAAAACGATTTGGTTTAATCAAATAATAATAATTATAAAATAATAATTTAAGATTGCAGGCACAAAGGATTTTTTTTGTTGAAATGAAAATATTTTACGAAATCCCAATATTTTTAAGACAGCACCTTTTTTTTATTTATCATTATTCTGTTAATTTGAGGATACAAAATTACATCCTAATCAATATAACATCAGATTATTTGTTAGAGGGATCGAACACTTTACATATTTAGATAAAATCATCAGTGTGAATGTTTTTCTTCACTGAGACTCAAATATGTTGGTGTTTTGAGAAGAATCTCTATTATAATGAAATTTGGAAATATGGATAAATTAAAGGGATCATTAGTAAAAACAATTGTCTAATTCCCGGATATTAATTGATAAAATTCAAAAATTTTATATTGATAAAAAGAAGTTCCTTTACATTTTAAAACTTCATCTACAATACACTTTAAAGAAGTTGAAGAAACCAAATTAAAAAGAAATATAGGATTTTATATATATATAATTGTTCTTTTACAAATATATTAAGAATAAATTATTTTAAAGTTAATAATTTGTACAGTTATAAGTACAGTAATTTTAATGAGATGATAATACAATTATAATAGATTATATCATGTCTATTTAAAACTTGTTTCACGGAAACAAATTTTAACATTTATACAATAAATTTCTTGGAGTTAAAAAAATGTTTCAAAATCTATTGTTCATATGAAATGGCACTACAATCATATTTACTTTGTCAGAATAAAAATATAAAATAAATACAAAATTATTTCGTATAGTATATCTAAAAAATATATAAGAAATGATAAATAAAATGACAACAATAGAACAAAATAAAATAACTAATTAAAAAAAAAAATTAATGTAACTCAGGGAGAAAGATAAAAAAAATTAATAATGAATAATAATTTAAATGATCACTGGAATGAGGTATACTTAAAGAAAAAAATATATAAAAAATTAATATAATCAGAGAAATATTATTATTAAAATAATTTTACCATTAACTCTTTAACCCAATACATATTAATATTTGAAATTTCACTGTACACTTTATTTGGTCATTGAAGTTCACAAATACATTATAACATCTACCTTATTGACACATATTAATGGTAACATTACCTGTTTCTATAACACAGTAATAATTCAATCGTTTATTGTTTATAATATAATATATTATATTCCTATTCAAGAATTAATTTTCGTTGTTTGTCCTATTTTTTAGAAGTTCATTTGAGTGTGTTTTATTTTTAAATCACACAACAAAAGTATTTAAAAACTCCTAAATTGTCCGATTACTTAAACAGTGTGAAAATAATAATGAATTAAAATTGACTAAAATTTCAATTATTATCCCCTGTTTAAATGTTGTTGTTTTTTTTTCTCGATGAATTTATTAAATATAATGTACCAGGTACGGCTATGGAAAACGTTTTTCACCGATGAAAGATGCCCTGTGATGGTTGTTAGTGTTGCTATGTGGTCTGTCTACAGGCCTATCGGCACCCATAGACCTCCTGTGTCTTTCAGGTGACTGAGATCTTCTCCATTGTCGGCATTCTTCGTCGCTTAAGTAACCACCATTGTGATATGAGTGCGATCTATAAATATCAAGATAAATTATTGCTATCTCGAAACAATTAGTATATATATTCATATTTACAATACTGTATCCACATAAGATAAAATAAGTAACGGCAGATAACATAATGCAAATAGAACAAATGAAATTTTCATACACAAATTTTGTAATGAAAATAATTAAATTCAAAAAATTTATTTTGAAAAAAAGAAGTTCCTTTAAATTTTAAAACTTCATCTACAATACATTTTAATGAAGTAAGTATTTTATTATTTTCATTTCAAAATTTGCGTATGACAATTTCATTTGTTCTATTTGCATTATGTTATCTGCCGTTACTTATTCACAAGGATCAGCAATGTACCAAATTTTAATTAAGTTCTAATTATTAATAGGGATATTTAATATCCCTTAAATATGCTTAAGGGTTAAATGTTATACTCAGACAGAAAAAACGAATCCACAAAATAATACTTTAACTACAATAAAGACAACTACAGCAATGCATCAGAGTTTAATAATTTTTACAGATATTTCCATTAATATGCTTATCAGTTTTTGTAACAATTTACGAGTATTTTCTCCTGACTCTCTCAAACCAAGAGTGAAGACAATATTGGGTTTCTCTCTCATTTCTTATTTTCCTAAAAAGGATTTTTAATAAACATAATTTGGAATTAGACTGCTCAATTATGCCATAATTATGTTATTGTATTAATATTATTAATAGAAAGTTTAGTTTATATTGTAGTGTATATATATTGTAGTATTTATAGTGTAGTATTAATATTGTAGTTTATATTGTAGGTGTACGTAAGTTTACATTTTAATTTATATTAGTTTATATTTTAATTTATAGATTAGTTTTTATATTATAGTTAATAAAATAGTTTTTAATATTTGTTTTTTAAGAAAGGTAAATGTCTATAAAAATATGTAATTATTTTGAAGTATATACCCATGAAGGCCAAACTGTGGCTTGCAAGCTGCTTGTGACTCTTAAGAGTGGTAAAGACAATATTGGGTTTCATTTTCATCTTTCCTAGATCTTTGTTCTTCTAATATAGTGTTCCAAATTATTAGAATATTTAATACATACCAGGATAATTTCTTCAAAATATTATTCACTTATAGTTCTTAATGTCAAAGGACTTACCCCTCTCAGATGTAAAATAATTTATAAATTTAGTTAATAAAACAAATAATAATAATAATAATAATAATAATAATAATAATAATAATGCATTCAGAAATAAAGGAAATGGTTTAATGAAACTGACCTGACATGATGTTGTGATTTTCTCCATCCCTCGACATACTTCCTCCTCTGTTCTTCATCTTCTGTTTCCCTCCTGCGAGACCTAGACCCTGAGGATTCAGATGAATCTTCTCCCGAAGTGCCCAGTCCTTGATCCTTCTCACCAGGTTCCATCACGAACTTCGACCTTGAGTTACCGTCATAAGACGACATAACTAGACGAGGATTGGAAGGGAGACCATGAAGTGGGAGACCAAGATGCTTGGGATATGCTTGTAGCTGAGGATGCGGTAAGCAGTATGTCTGTCCCATTCCTTTACATCCAGGAGTAGTAAGTTTCAAACTCTGTTTATTACTTCTTCTGCAAGCTCCTGGACCGAAGAGACTCAGTAAAACAGGCAGTAAGAACATTCCATGTAGAGCTCCGAAGAGTATAACCAAAAATATCATCTTGAAGAACACCATAAATATATAACTCTGAGCAAGAATCAAAGCTATAACACCCAAAATTGTACTTATAGCTCCTTGGAATATCGGTAATCCGAGAGCGTATAGACATTCTTGAATTTTATCTTTACTCGAATCACTCTTGCTCGACATATAAGCGTAACAAATATGAGCGGTAAAGTCCACACTGAATCCGATGCACATAATAAGATTAATCATGGAAATAGAATCAAGATTGACGTCCCACAAAGCCATGTATCCAGCAACTCCAGTTTCAATTGATACAATGCAGAATGCAACCCAAAGAGAACAGAGTATGTTGGGAATAAAGATGAAGCTTATAATACTCATTATGACAGCACCAACCACCATAGACTGGATAGATGTCGGTTTCACCAGTTCAAACTGTTAACATAAACACAACACAATTTTCAATTAACACAAAGATTTTAGGTGTCTATAAACAATTATTATACAATGAACTATTGATTATTAGAATGAAGAGTGACAGAGAGATATTTAGATTTTTTTTTTTTAGAAAATCATATTTAAATAAAATGCAACTTTGTAGTAATAAACTTCTAGCAAAATGATAGCCATATGGATTATCAAATGTGAATTAAATAAAAATTTAGGATAGCAAGGAGTTATCAAGTGTAAAAATCAAAGTTGTGAATTTATAAAAGTATCGAAAAAAATTGATTTTCACTTTTAAGATAAAATCAAAGAAGAAACATAATTTTGATATTATTTACTTTTGACTGATCCTTACTAACTTCAACTTTTATTTTAAGGCATAGTTAGATAATAAAGAAACTACACAGATATTTTATTGCACTCAAAAATTTTAAACAGAATTTATATTTTTTTTACATGAAAAAAAAAAAAAAAATCGCATTAAGGTAACAGTTTTTTATTCTTCTTCTTACTGTCAGTCTTTTGATCCTCAACTGTGTTTTTCTCCAATGTGTGATATCGACTCATCATGAAAGAGGTGTAGTTCAATAACCAAACAACGTCTTCACACAAAAATTGTAATTTGAACAATTGACCGGTTTCGGCTGTTCTAAAGCAGCCTTCTTCAGATAATCTTGAGGTTACTGGATTGACTTCAGGAGTACAAGTAAAAAAACTTGTACTCCTGAAGTCAATCCAGTAACCTCAAGATTATCTGAAGAAGGCTGCTTTAGAACAGCCGAAACCGGTCAATTGTTCAAATTACAATTTTTGTGTGAAGACATTGTTTGGTTATTGAACTACACCTCTTTCATGGTCAGTCTTTTGGTTGCTATTTTTTGTTTTGCAGTTATCTTTTTATGAAAATATTTTAAAAATAATTATCATATTAATCTTTCATCAATTTCAACTAGCTTTTTTGGGAGCTAAACTTTTAAGTCCCTGTGGTTGGAACTATAACTTTGAACTCTGTTGAAACAAAATTAAGTTTTCAACAATCAAAAACAAGTACATCTACAGTAGAGCGTCGATTATCCGAACTAATGTTTTTTGGGGTGGTTCGGATAATCAAAAATTCGGATAATCGAATTTCACTAGAAATTTAAAAGGGAAGATGCAAAAATAATCAACCACGTTATGCAAAAAGCATATTTGTTTAATTTATCTAGTACATAATCTTGACCAAGTGATCGAATCAGAATTATTTTTTATTCCCGTAATCCTTGATTTACCAACACCGAACTTGATTGCAAATGCCTTGGCTTTCACCTTTCTTCAGCCGCGTAATAATTTCTATTTTATCTTTTAATGAAAGCACTACCCGTTTCCTTTTTGTCGACATGTTGTAAGTTTTACTTAAAATATCTAACCACTAACTAATTAAATGTATTAATACCTCACAATGAATGATTTGAAACTGAGAACATTAACATAAAACATAACCGACCAACAGAACAGAAAGGTATTAAATGGAAAACTGCTGCAAATAATTCCACAAATTACATAGACAAACAAAAGTTAGTTCTTAGTAAACAAATGTTAATGTCTGCCCCGTCAAACTGAATTCATTGAAATCTGGTATCCCTTTATACAACGAACACCGCTCTTTCTAGGAATTAATTTTGCGGTGGCTTTTGATTTTTTTTTTTTTCCATGAACCTAGTTCGGATAATCGACGCTCTACTGTATAATAATGTAATATGTACTTATCATTTCTATATTATGACAACTAGTCATTCAGTTATAATAGATGTTTAAATATTTGCTGCTTTACTATTTTGTCTATTTAATAATACATCATGCTCTATTACAGTTGAAAGTGGATGAGAAAAAATTCAGTAAAATCGAGTCTTATTATCTGCTAATGGAGTTTTATTATATAAATTAAACTAAAGTTACAGTTATCCGGTTATCTTTTATTATATCCCTCAGGAGAAAACATAATCATGTTTATAACATGGTCTCAAACTAAATGCTTAGAAATATATTAACTTTTCTCAATCAAGTTAATTAATATTATAAGTAAAATACTAGCCTGATCAAAGAAAACGAAGTATGGATGGAAGACGGTGACATTGAGGTCAGATTCATCACATATCTTTCTCAGATCTCTGACCATATCTTTTTCCATGTTTCCATCTATAATATCAACAGCTTGAACCAGGAATCTAGAGGCTTCAATTCTTTTTCCATCCTTAGAGAACTTCACATCAAGTGAAAAAGGGTTGGGTTTGAAAAGCCACAACTGTAAACAAAAAAATAAAGATATAGAGAATTAATATTGTATATAAAAAAAAAAATCATTTTAATACTATAATAAATATTTGTTTAAGGTATTTTTTTTTTTTTAGCACCTTTTCTTCTTTTAAGTAAATCAGGTTTAGGATCCACAGTGTTTTTTTTGTTACTTTTCCTCACCCAAAACATTTTTTTTCAACTGAATTATCCGGATTATTGGGTGTTTTTAAGACCTCCTAAGTGGTTTTCAGCATGATGTCTGTATGTGTGTTATCATAACAGCGCTCAGGGTATTTAACCTAGAGAGTTGGAACTTTGTGGAAAAATCAGTGCTTACTTCTAGTTGTGCCACACGGAAAATCAACATTTCAAAAAAAATTAAAAAATCGCAAATTGGTCCGATCAAGTTAAAATTTGGCATGAATGTACCTCTCTGTATGACAAACAAATATTTTGACTTTTTTAGTGGGCCTCCAAAGAGAGGAAAAGTTCCAAGGTACCCCCTTTTTTCTTCTTTTTTTTATCAAGTTTTATTGGTATAAGTATCAAAAACTCACTCTTAAAAAGTTGGTACTGAATGGCTTTTTTTCAAAGTGTTTTAGGAAAAAATATTGCTTTCATTTCACAGACACTGTGCAGTTTTCTGTAAAACCATTAGCTAAAATTGGAAATATGCACTTAGAACTTATAACTTTTTTATCTCGAGACCAAACAAAAAGCAAATAATGTGCAAATTTGAGGAACATTAAAAAAGTAGCCACAAAACACATGTGGAATGGTATTGGGTTTGGGAAATCTTAGAAGTGTTTGAGTCCTATGCTTCCTTTTATTAAATTTACCACTAATGGATATATATATCTGATGTGCTAACACTTCTACTACTCTTTCCCTCCTTAACTTTAACATTATTAAAAAAAACTTTTTAAATAGGCATTATCTTATTAGTATTTATTACTAGTATTATTTTTAATTATTTTGAATAATAATAGAAAATGTGAACACCACTGGAGGATTTTAACACTTCATTACTAAAAGAAAACTAATATTTATTATATCATCTGTGAACAACCAAAAATTTTAGTGAGTGAGATCAATTTAACCATAATATAAATTTACTCCATTTGTTGTTTATATTATTACTTAAAAGCACAGTTTATTTTAATTTACTGCCTTATTAACTTTACAAATCTGTCTATAAAATGTTATTCAACAGCTCGGTTGGAAAGATTTACAGCATCCACCACATTTCTTGAAACAACATCTCCAGATTATCCCTTTTTCAGAAACTCTCTAACATTTAATGCAATTTTTTGTTCCAACAATAATGTGGTGTTAGAGGCTCCAAAGAATCTTTAAGCCATAAGCTTGAGTTTTCTAGAGTTAAGACATAAATGAGGTAATGCAAATTTTGGAACTTTAGCAAGAAGTCAGGAACAATTGAAGATTAAATAAAAGTGCAAAATTATTAGATGCATTTTTTTAGGACAATCAAATTTAATTGACCGCTTTAATATTATTTTTATTTTTAATGTTTGATACTAAATTAGCTTATTAAAACTGTGATTTTGTTGAGAAGAAAATCTTAAATTCTTTTTTTTGCAGATATATATGTCAATAAAGCTAATTGAACTATATTAAAATATCAATTCTTAAATACTTCATCCTATCCTTCCTAACAAAAAGAAGATATTTATTAATACACACTTTTCACTCGTACAAGAAGAATATCTATAGAAACACACAAAAAGTAGAAATAAAATAATCTCACCTCATTGAGTGTATTGATGAAATCATCTTCAGTATCAATAGAAACATTCAGATAATCCTGATTCCTTCTTACATAAGATACAAAAGATCTGATCCATGATTCTGTATAAAGACTAGTTGAGATGTAAGGTGATGCTTCAAATGTTCTCGTTAAGTTTTCAATTCTCTCTTGCGTTACAGGGTTACTGTATTCAAGCTGGTCACTGATTATTACCTGTAAATATAAAATTAAACATTATTATATAGATAAGAGATATTATAATCATTATGAGGTTCAATATGTTAGGGGCTTCTACCATAATATTAATTCAAATTAATCTAAACTACTGATGTATATATATAGTTTTGTAAATAGATGTTTGTTGTAAATTTCCTCTATATACTAGAGTAAACTGATGAGTACTTAGGTAGAGAAGTACTCTACCAAACTACTTGCCTGATGTAAACCTATGTAAAAAATGGTTAGAGTATAGAGGATAAAATTTGGTAGAGAAAAAGAGATAGTACTGTAGAAGAATGCCTCTACCACAGGCGGTCGAGTAGGACCCCTACCCCATGCACCACCTATTATTGACTACCACTTCTCAATAAATCTCATTACTTAAATGTGTCTAGGCTGCTTCATTTGTGTCGTTTTCATAGAAACATTTTTATCATGAAGCAATGGAAAACTGGAGTCAAAAACTAAAAGTGTAATTTTATGGTTTGGCATCTATCATAAGTGTGTCATACTTTGTGTATAAATGTGAAATCATGTTCAATAATGTATCAAACATTTCAGGAGCCATCCAAAATTCCATCAAAAATTCAGGAGCCTTTAGGGTATTCTGTGGCAAGTTCGGTAAGGAGTAGAACACTGCGAGAGAATTTCTTCTCCATATCCATGATCGGTCCAAACTCTTTTTACTAGCTTCTTCTCTTTTTCTAGAGCTTCTTCTATTACTTCTAACAGCACATCTGCCGTATTACAAAAGTCTGCAGTGATAGTAAAATTTTGATATTTTTATAACTAATAACTTGTTAACCTCACTGTGAAGCTTATGATCCTATTAAATGGCTTTGGAGGCATTTTACCAAAATACAGCACGCTAATTAACTCTACACTTGAGACAAAAAGTAAGCTAGTGTACTGTACCACAAGTGTAAACCAGGCTTAACTGATCGAAGAGGATTTTATTTAGATAAAATATAAGCAGATTATGATAATTTTGATTTGATATAACACATTTAAACATATTATGCTAGTTAGTGGTGATTTATAAATTCAACTACAAAACTAAAATGAAAGTTTATGTAATTGTCAAAAATGAGTTTCCTCACCTCCTAAAACAATTAACTTTTTCATTTTTTTTTTACACTTGGAGACAAACTATTTAGGTGGGTCCTTTGAAGATATCCCAGTTGGAAGACCAAACATCCAATTGGTTTGACAAAACATTAAGATGTGAGACATTGTTTACTGACTAACACTTCACATTTGTGTAAAGTGTTGGTCAACTACTGACCATGCCCGATGCTGCTTATCCTGACTGATTGAGAGCCCAACCACTCACCCATTCAAGCTACCCAGGTTCCCCTCAAAGTGACACTAGTATTTAAAAAAACAGCAGTGGAACTTGCCTGCATCCTGTATGGAAAGTCTCTGAAGTAATAATCTTCCCTGTCGTAGAAAATAACTGAATAAGAATCTTCCCTTGATAGTTTTCTCCTCTGAAGACCTTCTTGGAGATTTGTTAAACCATAGCAAGCTCCAGCCAAATAGAAGGCAAAACATGTTAGAACAAGTAGCTTTGTAGGCCACCAACTCAATTTCGGAGCCAAAGAATCCCTACACAGAAAATTACACTTTTATAAATATTTATCCTAATGATCACGCTACATAAAAACATAAAATGATTATACTAAAAATTAAATAAATATAATATCAGAGATATAATTTTAAGTAATTAAGAGAATATATGAATATTAAAAATCAAATTTTTGAGCTATCACAAATATTCTTTCGTAATACTAAGAAAATATTATGGTTCGATATCAGTGAATATTAAGGCAGTGGCGGATTCAGGGGAGGGGTCACAGAGGTCGTGACCCCCCCCCCCCCCCCTTGTGTGGTCCCTCAAATTGTTAGGTTTGCAAAGAAAAAGCGTAGGCAAGAGCTTGTTTTGATTGTTTTTTACACACGTTACAAATGCAATGGAATTTGATATTTTGCACTAACTAATCAATGAACATAACTGTATTTGTATTTTGGGAAGAAAGTACTTCATATTACTTCAAATGTAAGATTAATAAAACTAGGCATCGCGTGGCTCTATCATTGAAGCGAGCGTATAGTAATAAATATGTATTGAGTATTGGAAAAATAGATTATTGTGAATCATGATGAGTTGATAGATAATGGGTCTGGTAGTAGTACAGCGGCTAGTAGTAAGGGAACCACCCCGCATTCTTACTATTCCTCTAACCACACATCTCCATTTCAATATTTATAATTTGTATCTCTTTACTACAAACAAACTACTGCATGTATCAAATTGAAATTTTGCATGCCTGTTTCAATTGTGCATCAAATGGTGTCTATGAAGTTTTATTAAAATCGTTACGTTAGAACGTAAGATATCGGTAAAAATGTTGTTTTCTCTATTATAAACGTTTAGGTCCGCTTTAATAGTTTTAGCGATCTTTATTAAGTCATAGCGGTGTCGCTGTTGGTTTTAGTAAAAAATGTTATTTAAAAAAAATGTTCGTCTCATCGAATAGATGATGATAGAATCTTTTCCCGTCCTGAAATTCCAATTTAATTTTTGTACCTCTCGTTTACGCGAGCGTTGCGCGCGAACTCTTGGACGGATCACGCTGTCCAACGAACTTAGCCTGAGTATTAGTAAGAGGAACATGTATACCAAATTTCAACTAAATCGGTCAACTTTTACTCAAGTTATCGTCACACGCGTAAACGTTACTGACAGACAGACAGACAGACAGACAGACAGACAAGATGCATATTTCGTTGAATGTAACAAGCTCGCTTACGCTCGCTTCAATAACATTTCAACAGCTTACTTCTTAGTTTCAATATTTTATTATTTGGATTTGTAGTATATATCAGACTTCTCTTCTCTAACGTAACTATAGTAAATTGGGTTTATAACTAAACGTAACTAAGCGATTGAGTTTATGTATTACTATGTATATGACATTGACATAAATTTAATTTGTGCATATTTCAGCTTAAACCTGCAAAGCTAACCTTATTTTTCGGCGCTTAATGCTAATCTACTAAGAGGTTCCTCTTATTAGGGGGTAGGTAGTTAATGCTGCCCCAAAGTTTTTAAGTTAAATATTGGCGCCAGTTCTCCCCACCCCACTTGTGGTCGACCAATAAGGAGAGGACACATTCTGACGCCACGGAGGCAGCCAAGGGAAGCCGGATACGAGAGGCGGAGGCCGGCAGTCGGTACCAGGGACTCGAAGGCGTGGGGTGCGTATTTATTACGGCCCTTGTAGAAAAACGCCATTGCGGCTTAGCCGGTAGTTGGGTAATATTCCCTTTTTCATTTTAAGTATTATAAAGCTAAGTTCTTAAAGTCCATTGAGACAGTTTTAATTGCCCTGAAGTCAGGAAGTCAGTAACAATTTCATTCAATTTAAAATCTTTTCTTTAAACATAAATTCGAAACCGCCGTCGCCTACAAGAGCCAAGCGTCTCTACCCTGGAGAGAACCCAGAGAGAGGAAGCTCAAGTCTTTTAATCGTCGCAGATACCTGGAGCTGCTATTGAAACCGTCGATCTTCGACTGAATGCGATCGTCTCACTATTATACATATTGTGGTATATTAATAAATTTTAAGGGGTTTTATTCTATGAACGCACATGGTGGTTTATATATTTGGATAGTTTCCTAATTCTGGTCAACCCTAGTTTCAGTTCTTATCTCCTAATTGAAAGGAAGAGAATATTGTTCATTGATATTAAAATAAATTTTATTCAATTTTAAAGATTTTCTTTATTCAAGTTTTGAACTTGTCGTCGCTTCGACCTTGCTCACTCTTTTACTTATAAATTTTCTCACATCGATCATTACAGGTAATTTTAATCAGGCATTACAATCATTTTAATAATTCATATTCTTCAAAGAAGCAGGAAGATCTGGGAAAGATCGCAAGATCTGACCTGGAGGCCCACCCCTGGGAACTCAAGCTCTATATATCAAAATATAAGACCAGAGTGGTCTGAGAAAAGGTTTTCCTCACTTGGTAAGTTTTAACTCGTTAATTTCCCCATTACCCCAATCCAGGTGAACCCTTTTAACTGTATTTTTTACGTACACGCAGTACTAATCACGAATCTAAGTTACTATTTTGCAAAAATTTCTATTTTATTTATTATTTATATTTGTTAGGTGTTTATTTGTGTTCATTTATTAATTAATTACATTTTTATTGAAATGAAACAAGCCCAAACTCTTATGTATTAATAGAATTTTTATTATTATTATTTTGTTATTATTTATTTATTTTTATTGTTTTTGTGTTTAATTATTATTTTTTGTGTTTATTTATTATTTTTTGTGTTTGATTAATATGTTTATTAATAGAAATTTATTCTACGTAAAGACTAACCATACGTAATATTTACGTAGTGACTTCATGAAAAATAATTGTCAATCCTCACTAACGCATCGGGTAAGACTAAAGTGAGTATGTACTACTACGGGAAGGTCTAGACGAAGCACTACTAGAGAGTGGAGATTGTGTGGTTTACAGTTTATCTGTGAATCACATTTTACTAAAACTGTATGTAATTTTTAGCTTTCTAGGGTTAACACAATATCTTTGTATTTCTAAAATTAATACTGATTTGTTTTAATGTAAATATGTATGTTTTAATGTTTAATGTATGGCTTAGCCTATCCTTAAATTCCCTAAACCAAATTAAACTCCTAAATTAAATTAAACTAATGTTGTTTAAGCCAATAATTTTAAGAATAAATTTTAATAATTTAAATGATTTTAAATTATTATAACAAATATTTATTATCCATTTTTAAAAACAAACTCACAGAATACAAAACACTGATTACTGCAACAAACCGTATAACGTATAATCTATATAAATTGCAAGAAACGAAGATTTAAAAATAAGAATAGGGGGAATTACAGAAAATAGAACCTTCCTATTTGTGCTTTCAAAAACAATCAGCCAATCAGCAAAGACATCTCTTTCAAAAACTATCATAATTTCAATCGCACTACATTTCTGCTGCTCTGCTGATATCTGCTATCACCTATCAGTCGTCACAGCTCATTCTATACGTTATAATTTAGCTCTTTTGTTTGCTTTATTTAAAAAATATACGTATATTATAATTTAATAAGTAAATATTAAAGAAATCGGTCGATATCGGGACTTAAAATGTGAGCGGGACAAACTCGTCAATATCAGGACTGTCCCGCTCAAATCGGGACGTCTGGCAACCCTAGTCTCAGCAGTTTGTTTACACAAATAAACTAATGTATAGTATGTAATTATTTTCTTCATTTGCCCCCTTTTGTAAATTAACAAATTACCTGAAGAATGCCATAAGTAGATTCTCTGGGTTATCTGAAGGATTATCAGGATCCTTAGGATTAACTCCTCCTGTACAGAAAATCCTGTAGAACCACGATCTATCCGCTAAAACATAAATGAAAAAAAGTTACTACTGTGAGCCATCTCAGTATCTTATTAGACTAACTGCTTTCACTTGAAAAAAGGATCCTCTCATCATTTAACAGGTATTCTTACTGGATAATGTAAACTAATTCTACATTTAAACCAGCTTAGCCAAGCTGAAGCCCAGAGTTGAAACCTGTGTGAGGAAAAATATTTAACTCCACACGTATTCAGCAGGGGCAGATGGAGAGGTAGCGTCGGCACAGGAAAACATACCAACCAACTGACAAATAAACTTATAAGCACCCACCCCCTCTCAATCAGGGTGCCCCCTCTCTCAAAACTCATATTTTTTACAAATTTCTTTGTCACCTATAATATAAATGCAAATGTTCAAAATTTAGTAAAATAATACAAGTGATAAATTTGTGATAAAATAAAATTTGCGCCAAAAAATTGCATTTCGATCCAAAGAGATAAAGAAATACAACAGCACTTCGCTAGAATACTTGAAATTGCTTTATCAGTAAAAAAATCAAAGGAGGAAACTAATCAAAAGCATTTTTGGGGCTCTGCTGACAAATGCCAAACTTCTGCCGCCTGATTACCGCGTTGTTATTCTTTTAATCATTATTATTATTTCATATTCCTATGTATATCCTAGTCATCAAGAGTGCCAGAAGGAGCACCTACTACAGCATAAAGACGTTTGGTACATTTTGTCTAGCTGTCTGAAAAGTCATTTACACATTTTAAGAAGTGTCAATTATGCTATTGTATCACTGGCGTCGCAATAGGTGGCACTAATGCAATAGTATATTGATATGAAAAGGGTTTTTTGATTTGTTAGAACAATTTTTATTTTTTTATAATCAGCTTGATGGTGCTTCAGGAAACTCCCCGTCTCCCCGGTGCCCCATCCATCCCTGGTTATCAGCAGCTGTCCTACATTATTTTGGGTAAGGTAGGAAATCTTTTGCTTAGCTATTCTGCCTACAAAAGAACAAAGGTGCTTACTCAAAGTAAGGTACTCACTTTCTGTGAGTCAATCAGCCTACCTTCATCAAACAGGTCTTTATAGAACAGATAAATTTCAATCAAATTAGAACAATCTAATTCAGGACTGAAGACTATAGGATACGCCAAATATAAATTGCATTTGGAGTCATTATTCATTTGACCTTAAATTAGGGTACAAAGAACATATTGAAAATTATTTAATTAAGAAAAGAAACCAAAACATACCTGCCAATGATACAGGAAGAACTTTCATACAAACAATGGAATGCCTGTTATTGTGTTCAGCATATCCAGACAAGGCCATACAAGCAGCGAAAAATGTTATGTGCCACAAGAATATAAAAGCAACTGCAAAACCTAGAAAAAAAATAAATAAAAATAACAACATATACCTGACTTCCTTAATCATAACAAGGGAGATAATAAATAAATAAATAAAGATAACAATACAAAGTGGACACAACTATACACCCTTTTCTGGGACAAGAGGTTTTACAGTTAGCTAAGGTGTCTTTAGTGTTCTATAAGCTAATAATTATTACATCTTCTTATCAGCTACGATTATGTAAACAAAATTATCTTTCTTCCTGCACATTTTGAATTTTGATTGGATACTTTGCACATAACAGTAAAAATGGTCAATAATGGGATCAGATTAGGTAATTCTGAACCTCAGATATATATATATATATATATTATATATATATATATATATATATATATATATATATATATATATATATATATATATATATATATATATATATATATATATATATATATATATATATATATATATATATATATATATTAAATATGACATTTTAAGGCTTACATTATGCTGACAGATAATTGTGGTTAAGTATTGTTACTCCTTTAATAGTTAATAAAGAAATTAACATTTCTTTTACGTCTTGATCAACACATCATTAGGATAATAAGTGACTTCATACCCTGTCCCAGGGGTAACCGGCCACTTAACTTATCTACTCGATGATATCATCAGTGTGAAAAATAAGATGGGAATAACTGAAAAATACCAAATTTTTCCCCGTTTACATTTACTTATTATTTTTATTGTTACCTCTAATTTTATTTTTTCAACTTTTTGGAATTTGTATTGTACTAAACTGCTTGTTTTTATATAGTACTTATGTAGCTATATTTATTTCTTATTGAAGGCACTGATGATGGCCGAGAGGCCGAAAACTAGTTATGTGGAATAAACATTCATTTTGTGGAGAGGCTTTCCGTTTTTCATTATTCTATTGATATCAACTCCAATTACCCTATTAATCTTCAATAACTGATTGCATTTAATATAGCTACACAATCACTTAAAGCAATAAAAAAAATTTTTTTTTCAAACATAATAATTGATAGATAAATCAAAGATGAGATATTTACTTGAGTAAAGACAGAAGATCTGGATTGAAGGGAAAGGTGACAGCATTCCGATCCAGAAGGAAACAATATCAGTGACAGATGTAATAGTAATGGAAACTGCAGCTTCTGCCATCGTGTTGGCCATTCTAATAGGTACTGGATCAGTAACTGATGTTCTTCTCCAAGCAGCGAGCATTACAAATGTATCGTCAATCCCAATGCCTAGAAGCAAATAACAAAGCATTTAATTATTTATTAAATTTATTCAGTATGCAATTAAAATATTTTTCAACATAGTAAATAAATATGAGACATCTCATAAGACAGTTATTTTATTAGTAGAAAATATTCAAAGAGTAAATACAAATGCAAGGGGTCCTTGGTAGCTCATAACTCATAACTATCATTCATGCTTTGGTAGCAGGCTCTAGCAAGGGACCTGATGCTTGGTGCCCTTAAGCGCGGAGCTACTTAAGTGAAAGGCTTAATTGAATGCTAATTAAGTTTATACAATGAGCAACACACTAAACCATCACATATATAACCTGTATAAAGCCTTTGCTAAGCCTAAACCAATTGATTGCAAACACTTTCTACATTTACTGCTTCACAGTACACAATCAGATTGATAAGATTAAAAATGTACCACTAAGCATGTTCCACATATATCAGAGGAAAATCATAAGATGAATAACTAGAAGTAGGAAGTAGGTCAACAGCAGTATACAGCTAATCTTATGTCTTTGAAGACGGAATTTACAAGTAGGTTTTAAGATTTTAATACAATTGTGACAAGTAGTAGTATTCATTATTTATAAATTTTAAGACATGAATGTAGATGAAATTTCATATTAAGCTCTCTTGTTTGCGTCAGAAATAATCACACTTCAGAATGATTTGATTCTTAAAACTGAATTCAATTATGGAAATAAGATTATGTGTGCTTTTCAAGTATAAAGTGGCTTGTTTTGGTAATTGTTTTTTGGTTCCACTTATCTCTATGCAAATCGGTTTTTTTTACTAGGAAGGTTGCAAATTCTTAGCACAGGTATAGGCCTACTAATGAATAACTGCCTGATTGTATAAGGATGGCAGTTACAAAATATTTACCTAATTGTAAAAAGCTAGCTGAAGAGATGTAGAGCCAACCATCCCACAGACAAGTATCTGTTTTTAAGATATTGTAATATTATAAATTTAAAATTTAGTTATATCTTTGAAATATATTCAACATTGCTAACAAATCCCTGTTGACGTGTATATACTTTTTAATTATAAAAAATTACCTATATTATGTTTTTGTCTCAATTGACCATCACTGGATCTCTCAATTAATTTTTGGCATAAGAGTAACCCCAAGCTCACAAAGGTTGAGAGTACCACTGACTAAAAACCCCCAGGACTATTGCAAAAAATGTTAAAGGGGATTAACTAAATTAAATATTTTATTTTTACTTTATACTTAATAGTTGGGAAAATAAATAGAAATAAATACTCACTGCACATGAGGAGAGGTGACACGAGATTAATTCCAATGAAATCAACACCGCAATACATAGCTAAACCGAAGCCAGCAAGAGTTCCCATCACAGCCGATACATTTCCCATCAAACCTAACAGTGGTTTTGATCTCACCCAGTCAGACATGGTACATGTCAGGGTTGAGAAAATGACCATAATGAGGAAAGTGGAGCCAAAATACGGAACAACAGACTGAGTGTTCTTTTCTAACTCCATGTCTAATGTTCTAGATGCAAATCTTGCAGTTGATATGTACTTAAATCTTCCAGAATCTTCAGCTTCACCAACAGCATCCAAGAAGGCATCTTCCCATGCAGCTCCCCTAAAAATTAGTAAAGATAAAATATAAAAGGTACTACCAAAAACAAAAATCTATCATTTCAAAAAATTATTTTAACTCATATGAAAGAGGTGTGGTTCCATAACCAAACAATTTCCAATTGACCGGCATGCCAAACATGATTAATTGACTGGTTTTGGCTGTTCTAAATCAGCCCTCATCATATAATCTAGAGGTTACTGGATTGACTTTGAAAGTACAAGTCTACAGTAACAGAATTGATTAAGGACTAATTCCTAGAGGTCGACCAAGAAGTCATGGAAATGAGAGGAGTGCGCTAGTGTCGCCATTTACAGTCAGTTTTTGATATAATAGACCACGGTCAAAAAACACAGTGTTGTTCTTCTGTTATTAATAATTTTATTTTTGATAACTTCTATATTTTTTGCATCAGGCAACACTGTACCTGATAAGAAATCACTAATAATATACGATAATATCTTTATATTATTATTTATTTATTATTCATAATAATATTCTTTAAATCTAAATCGATATTCTTTTTCCTTAATCTATTTTTTTCCCTCCTCTTTATTTCTGAGTTTGATTTGGATTTAGAACAGTTGTGACTATAGTTCGTACTGTATAAAAACAAACAAAACAGGAAACCTAACAGATTGGAAACCTTCCTGTTGTTATTCGTGAGATTTGACATAACTGGGCATGTCATACAAACTAGGAATGGTTATTGTCTTAGCACCCGACTGTACTGACTTCGGCACTTCTCGGAAGTTCCGATTTTAAACGAAGTTAAGCTTTCCGTTTCTCCCGTGTTCATGACTTCTTGGTCGACCTCTAGCCTCTATTAATTAATCATATCAATCTAGTTTTCAGTCCTTGATTGCAACATTTAAAAAAAAAAAATGAAATAAAAAATATATATCACAAAAATCAAATAAATAATATTTACTAGAAAAAAATTAATATACCTTTCATCTTGGAATTTGGTGTCAGCGTTAACAAAGTAAGCAAGCTGTAGAGATGGAACTGATATTATTGTCCCGTCTTCGGATAGTACCGTTCCACCAAAATATACTGGAAATGTGTGCATGTCCCATGTAACTGGATTTATCATTATAGGAAACGTCAGATTTAACTCCCCTCTGACAACTTCCGGCATGATTGCATCCAAGTTCAGAATGTCATTCTCAAAACACAGATCTTCCCATTTTGCACAAATGTCAGAAAATCTGGGGGAAACAAATGTATTACAGTATTGTTCCTTTTAAAAACACAAGTCTTATTTTTTTTAAATTTAGAACTTAAGAACCACACAGACAATAATGTGTTTAGTATTTCTCATCATGCTTTTAAACAAAAGTTTTCATGATTTTTTTTGGCTATTATAACTAAGAACTATAAACCTTAAAATAACCAGTTGAAAAATAAAGTGAAAAAGTTTCATTCTTACTTATATTTGAGTTTATCTTCACCGAAGACTATAGAAGTATTTCGTATAATCTCATCTAGTATTCGAAGTTCCGCCCAGGCTTCTACAGATAGGAGATCGTCACCTTGTTTTGGTATTATTATGACTCGACCAAATCTTCCTGCAATCACATTGGATACATTTAATTATTTCCATTTATTAGTTTTCGTTGGTACTTTTAATTATTATTGACATCTGCGGGAAATCGAACCAGGCCTCTCTCCCTCCGCGTTTAAAGCAATTTTAGCAGGAAATAAATTTTTCCCGGGAAAACGGCTTATATTGTTAGATTTGAATTTAAATGGACTACATTTTAGTACTTTTTTAATCAAAATCGTCGGAACCGTTTTTGAGAAATAATTGTTTTTTCAGAGATTTTGGGTGTAGCGCTCCCCAAATTTGGAGCTAAAGCTAAAATTAATTTCTCGATTTCGGCTCGGGGTATGAAATTTTTGAACATTTATGACAAATTTTGTCTGCACAGACGACAAACACCACTTTTTTTGGACTCAGGGAATCTCAAAACGTGTAAATTTATTAAAATCTCAAAATCGAATTTTCGCGCCATCACAATACTTTCTCCTTATATAGGAAAATAAAAAGGACTTCAAATGAAAAGGGATAAAATTAATAAATATACATAATTTCATTTATTTAATTTTTCTACTACTAGGCTGACAGTCACTTGACCATAGCCGGTTATTTTATGTAGTGTTTTGTAAAATAAATACATTATTATAATAATATAGAAAGAGAAGTTTGAATGTAGGAACCTAGTTGAGTAGGTATGTTAAAATTTCAAGGATTCTATATACTAACATCAAAGGCAACTTAAAATCAAGAATTCCTGGCTGAGAGAGACACTCGACTCTCAAAGCTTCTTCTTTTAAAATGAAGGAAAAACTCATACTAAAATATATTTAAACTATCTGAAGAGGTATTTTCACTTTATCATATACGTAGTCTATATCGTGAATAGAAAAAAGTATAGTTGTGGCGTAAAAAATCGATTTTGAGATTCTTTTTTAATATTATAAGTAAAGGAAATATTTTATTTTGAACAGTTATTCAAAGGAACCCAATAAAGTTTTTTTTTTTTTTTTTTTAAAAAACTGTCTAATGTAACGAAAGATTTACACACAAAAGGAAAACAAATTTAAAACTTAATAGTCCAGGAGATAGCGTGCAAAAAAGTGTCTGACTAACATCAAGTTAGAATTTTGTATACAAGTCAATCTTTTAGCGCCTTTTAAGAATATGTGGTCGGCTAAGATCGTCTGCGGGACATAGCTTGGCAATAGGCGTTTGAAAAAAACAAACCGGTGGAGAGCGGCCATGTCTCACCAATTATGGTGGACAATGTGATTTTCATGATCCTGAGTACAGAATTAGTTAGTAGACCGAAAATCAAGTCGATGTTATTTTACACTTGATAGGTTAGTTATTCAAATATTACTAAAAATCAACGTGGTCACCTGTCAAGGGACAAACTAAAATCAACTTGATTTTCGGTCTACTAACTAGTTCTGTACTCAGGATCATGAAAATCACATTGTCCACCATAATTGGTGAGCCTTGGCCGCTCTCCACCGGTTTGTTTTTTTCAAACGCCTCTTGCCAAGCTATGTCCCGCAGACGAACTTAGCCGACCACATATTTTTAAAAGGCGCTAAAAAATTGACTTGTATACAAAATTCTAGCTTGATGTTAGTCAGACAATTTTTTGCACGCTATCTCCTGGACTATAAGTAATCTGTGTACTATTATTTTAAATTAACCTGTGTTATATCAACGAAACATTATGCCTTATACATTATGAATTCATTAGAAGTTATGTGACAAAATATAAGACTATGTACGACTAATTTGAGTGGATACTACATTCAATATTAATTAGATAACTGAATTAATGCTAAACTAGTGAGTACGTTAGCCTATAAGTAATATAAAAGAGAGAAAATTAATCAAAAGGTTAATCTTTCCTTCTACACTTAAGAGATAGTTTCGTAAACTAATTTATCATTCTAGGCAAAGACAGAAAGACTTTGAAAGAAAAAGTTAAATGAGAGCGATAAATAATAATTCAAAATCGGCATGCCTATAGTATAACAATTTCCTGTGACTGCCCAGATATTTAATTCAGAAAGTTAATACAAAAATCGCTTGAAAATAAACAACAAAAAATCGGACCAAGATAACTCAGACAAACTTTTTCATATAGTGTTTTCCATTTAATAATTTTCGAGTTTTCATAGGTAAATTTAATTATTATAGAACATTTCATCAAAATGTATTATACAAATAACTTCTCCTCGCAGGAAATCCAACCTCCGCGTTTAAAGCTATTTTCTCAGAAACTAGATTCTTCACGGGAAAACGGATTATATCGTTAGATTTATTTAAATGGGCTACATTTTAGAATTTTTTTTATCAAACTTGTCGGAACCGTTTTCGAGAAATAATTTGTTTCACTTTTTTTCAGAGTTTTTGGGGGTATCCTGTACATTTGGAGCTAAAATTAATTTCCCGATTTCGCCTCGGGGTATGATTTTTCTGAACATATATGCTAAATTTCGTTAAAATCGGTAGTTTAGGCTCCACGCGTCTGCACAGACGACAGATAGACTTTTTTTAAAAAACACTTTTTTGGACTCCCCTCAACCCTAAATAATAAATAATCCATCTCGAATTGCAAACGAGTAAATCCATCTCGAAATCGAATTTTCTCGCTATCACAAGACTTTCTCTTTATATTGAGAAAGTAAACAGTAATTGAAAACAACACGATTTTAACCCTTTGACTGCGGCAGATCTCAGCATATGAGATGTGTCGATTATAGATAAAGTCGGGTGGTCTCATATGCTGATGAGATCCCAGGCTACCTAAACCCCGCGGCAAAGAAAAAAGTGGGAGAAACCCCCGCTTTATTTGAAAGTCTAGGGGAATGCGTCGGTCCCTCCGTACCTACGAAATTGTATGCCCTTTAATATAGTGTTTGGATTACTGTTCTGGCTTAAATAGAAAAAAAATATACGTATATTTTTTTCTCGAAAAAGTTGTGATGTTTTTGAGCCTAAAGGCCCCCATACACGATCAAAATGCTTGCGCAAACATTTTGACCGTGTATGGGGATGTTTGACTGATTTTTGACTGTTTGCGCAAACATTTTGAAGACATTCAGTCGAGACTGAAAGTTTTGCGCAAACATTTTGATGGTGTATGGGGCTGTTTGAGTGTTTGCGCAAACATTTTGAAGCAGATCGGTCGTGTTCGAAATTTTTTGCGCAAACACCGCGGTTTGAACGTTCATAGCCATTTTTGTAGACAGTGTTCGAATATGTTTCAAGGTACTCCTGTTCGAATCCCGTCTAGAATGGAGATTATTTATTCTTTACTTTCTCATATACGCATCAGTATATATTATTGTAAAGACAAAGTATAGTAATATCCCGGAAATTCGATTGAACCGATTACGATTAAATTTGGAATACCTACAAGTTCAGAAAAATGATATCCCAAAGAAAAATCGAGAAATTAACTTTAGCTCAGGAGCACCACCCCAAAACACCATGAAAAAACCTAAAAAAAATATTTTATTGAAAACGGTTCAGATAATTTTTATTTTAAAAAATGTTTAAATGTAGTCCATATCGAATAGTATAAATATTTTTCCCGAGATTTTATTTTCAAGATTTTGATGAAAATAAATCCGATTTTGGTGAAATCAAAAACTAATCACATGTTGAAAAATTGTTAAGTATGTTTAAAAATAACTTAATTAAATGGGATATGATGGATTTAAATCCAGATACTTTTTTTTAACTAGCCCTATTAACTGGCTGCCTTGGGACCAAATCCATGGTCGATTAAAAAATGGCCAGTTAAAGTATTTCATTTTATTATTTTTGTAACAAGCAAACTAATTTTATAACATTTATATTTACAATTTAATGTCCCCACAGTAATGTGACAACTGTAGGTACAAGTAACTGCTATAGACAGGATCTTCATTTAGAAGTTAATTTTATATGTGTACTACTACTACATATTTATATGTGTATTTTATATGTGTAATTACTAATACAGTAAAAGTATATGATTTTAAAAAAATACCTCGGAAAAGTGAAAATTGTTTTGCACTGTTTATTTATAATATTGAGTAATATTGTTATTATTAGCATTTTCTCCCTGCCTGCTGCTCATGAAGAGAGAAATATTCAGAGGGGAAGTTTTAATTGGTTCCCGCTATTTATTTCCCGCCAGTTTCTCCTACTGGGAGAAATGCCCGCTCTTCAAAAGTGGGAAGGAAGGGCTTTAACTATTCGCGCTAGAAATCAGGACTTTTATTGGTTCCCGCTCTTTATTTCCCGCCGGTTTCTTCTAATTATTCATACATCGTATCACCGGTGATGCATTTATTATCTGTGCTTCATTCTCGACCTGTGTTCCGTTTATAATGTGTAGATTATTATCATGGCCATACCAAATGTTAAATATAGGAATTCTGGCGTGAATTCATCGCCGTTTATCGTGAATTGCCTGAACTGGGCACAAGCAGCATCCGAGTCAGAAATATTGTCCCAAGAATTTCACAAAATAAACTGAGGTTTTCATAATCCCGAAACGTGTATATTTATATCACAATGTTTGCGCAAACATCATGTTTGACGTGTATGGCCTCTGTTTGCGCAAAATGTTTGACCGTGTATGGGGGCCTTAAACTAATAGGCCGTAATTTCGATGGAATTTCGCATACTCGTTCAGAAATATGATAGTCCAAGACGAAATTAAGAAGGATTTTTTCCTCTTTTAAACCATTTTTGACGTGCTTAATAAATTTAATTAAGTACATATCAAAAATAAATGTTTCCTATCACAGTATTTTCTCTTTTTAAGATTGTTTTACACTAGTGAATTATTTGAGTCAAAAAAAAAAAAAAAAAAACCACTGTTGATGCGGCAATCAATTGGAACACATCGCTGGACACGTGTCATATTGTAAAATTATATGAAATTAAAAGCTTGTCATATCGTGAACTACTAATTACCCTTGAAAATGACTAAAACATTATGCTTAAAAGCAACAAATTAATTAGGTTTAAGTAACAATAACTCGTTAAAAAGAAGAAAAACCTTTGATCAGGTGGTCTTATATAGTTTTAGACCTAGACTGCATTTTTTTAAAGACAATAATCTGTAAATTTTCTGGTTTTTTAAAACCTTGCTGCAAAAACTCGGCTCACATAGTTTAATTTGTTATTATTATCGAATTAAAAAAAAACTAAATATCTACTAATACCTTTCTCTTTAATTAATTAATTACAGTTAATTGGTTGCAATACACTTTAATCATTGAGTCTGAAACGTAATTAATTCAGATAAAGAGCCATTGCTTATTATAATATACGCCTAACTATAATCCCAATGGGGATATTCAGAGTCACGTCTCCCGCTCTAGTTAAAGGCACGAGCCAGAATTTTCACCTCCATTGTTTATTGTTCAGCCCTGACTCGAAGAATTTAACAGGGAAAGCTAGTTTTAAAACCTTCAGAATATTATATAGGTATAACAAAAATCTTTTAAGAATATTAGGACACAAAATATAATAGATTGTGTTTTGAATCGCTTTAAAAAACTATCTAGAAAACACGTGCACAGAAACTTATTCAAGGGAAAGAGGATATGAGAACGAGGACCTATATATATTTTGTGGTCAGCTTTTGGATCATATATTTTCTTAAACAGTAAAGAACAATTGAAGTTAGAAAATAGTTTTAAATTATAAAAAAATATTAGAAATAAAACCAACTAATAAACTATTTTAATTCCAAGATTAAAGCAATAATATCAATATTTAAAACAAAAAAATAAATAAGAGACGAGACCCTCTCTCTAAGTGGCAAAACACTTATTGAAGGTCCTTCACCTTGTACTTGATATGTATTATCTTACCTGGCCTAGTAAGTCTTGTTGGATTGAATCTTGAAGAGTAGTTCATCTTAAAGTACGATTCGACGACGCCACGTTCGTACTTGCCTCGCCCATTCGTCGGACTAAAGAGATACTCGGGGTCCATTTCGTAGTGTATCCTCTGGTAGCCAGAAATACAGAGGAGGGTAAGAAGGATGGGGATGACTATAAAGTAGCCTGGACTTCTTGCTACAGCCAAGCCTAACCTGTGGAAGCCCCTCGTCATCACACCGTCCACCCATCGGCATGTCATCTGTAACAAAGCAAGAATAACAATTATGATTAATGATAAAGAGTAACGATAGACTTCATCTGAAAGTACAGCGTCAGCTAGTAGTAGTGGCAGTAGTAATTCTTAATACTAGTTCTAGACAAGTAAAACGAACCACGAGTTCGAACCAAAAGCCTTATTTAAGGTCCTTTTTACTAACACCATGGTAAAGAGTTTCAGCCACTTCTCAAATTATACCACTCTACAATGTACCGCCAAAGCTAGTATAGAGTGATCATTGTGAGTCATGTTCACCAGAGGACCACGGCATGGGATATCGCAGGTTCCATGGGATCCAGTGTATAGGTACTACTCAGGATCTAGTACTCAGGAATCCCTTTTACGTTTCCTTTGACCTTGTTCCTCTCGCCAATTCATAGAGAATCAGAGCATCATGGCGCGGGATCGAACCCACGACCTCGTGCTGCCCTCTATTTATTGATGGTAATGTTAGAATAGATATTTTTTTGCCCTAATTGACAAAGAATGAAATTATTAACTTATTAAGAAAGAATTTAGAAACTGTCTCTAAGCAATAGGTTTAGTAAGACGAAATCGGTTTTAAACCGCTGATTGCTACAAACGCTGGAGTGAAAGGAGACATGAACAAACAGGAGTCGGGTTAAAGTAGATCCTAGAGCAGTGAACTTGACTTATAACACCAATTTACCTTGCTCCTTCTCCTACTCTAGGCTGTTCACTTCTGTTTTTTAAGGGGAGTAACAGTCTAAAGAAGAGCATTCCGTACACCTTCTTTAGATTGATACTCCCTTCTGATTTCTATAAGGGGACCAACAGTCTAAAGAAGTGTCAACATAATCACCATTTTCAAAATAAAACAATGTAATTATAAGAGAATACACTTTTCAGTAGTCTTGAAGTAAAAAAAAAAATTATAAGCTCATATTATTACTTTTTTTCTTAAATAAAAGTAACACACATAATCTTATAAATCTGAAATCAACCAACAAGCTTATCCAGTTCATCTGAACCCATCCAACTTAACATTCTGATTTATAAAGTAACATTTCACGTTCCCACATCATCATTCTGGATCAATTTTTTACATCCTGAAAGTTTAAACTAAAAAAAAATGCATAATCCTTTCAATTCAACTTTAATCTTTTCATATATATTTATTTCCATGCAAAAATAAAGAAATTATAACTGGACCAGTTTTCAACAATTTACAGTCATATAATTCAACGTAGCATGAACATTATCTTGAATGATTTCACTTTAAAAAAATACAACTTTTGAATTTTTTTTCCTCCTTTTCATAATCGTTTGAAAGATTATGTTTATATGAATAGCAAGTGAAACTTGATTTTTTTCTCCTTTTTTTACATTAGCTATACCTTTATTTAGAGAAAACTTTCACTTACAAGATATTTTTTTTTTTTTACTTCATAACCTGATTTTATTTCTGTAAAAAAATTCCATTTTTAATTAATTTCAAGTATATGAGTAAAAATATTAATAATAACCGAATTCTTCCTTTGAAATTTGAATTTGATTGCATATTTGTTCTGCTTTATAAAATAAATTAAATATTAAACTTTGAAAAAGATGTTCACAAGGTATTCATAGTTATTTGTAAAAATGTATATTTGTTTTTATTGATAAGTTCCTTAAGATAAATTAGATGACATATTAAAAAAAAATCTTTATTTATTAAGTTATATTTTTGGATCAGATTAATAATTTTCGCTAAACTTATACCACATAAAAACAAAATTTTGGATTATATGTAAATCAATCTCTGTCGAATGTAAAACATAATCTTTAATTATTAATAAGTATGATGGACTAATTTAGGTGTGAATGATGCAAATTAATTCATTTGATTTGAGACGTTTCGACCCTTCCTCAAAAGGCCATCCTCAATAAAATAACGTATCACAATAATTGTTATCACAAAATAACAATATCAAAATGACTGTTATATTTTGTTGTTATAAGTATTATTATATCCCAACAAAAACACTATTGTAAAAAACTAAGCCTAGTCTCGCGTAAAAAGTTGTGAGATCATAGGTTCGGCCAAGTCTCCCAGTGTCCGAGTAAGTTCTACTAGGTCTTATTTATCCAGTGCAAGTACATGATGTTTATCTGTCCCTCTCTCTACTCTCTTTCCCAAATCACTCTACACGTTTAAGTTTAAAAACATTTTCTGACTTGGCTAATACACACCACAAACTTAAATGAAACAATAAATATTATTTTTTCATTAAAGCGTCGCTGCACAAGGATACAAATTTGTATACGACACTGCATTTAATTTTAGCCTCTTTATGGCTCTTTAATTTTAACCTCGTCTTAGCGGGGGCACTGTCGTGCCCCCACACATTAAAGTCCTATTAGAAATAATGCAGCTTGCGTGTTTTTTTGTTTTTTTTTAATTTATATTTATTTGACTGATTTTCGTCTCATGAAAAAATTAATTTCTAGTAGCTAAATGCTGCTCCAAATTAAATACTCCTTTTTAAATAAAGAAATTAACTGAGGATAACCTTATGAGAAAGGGTTAAAACGTTTTAAATCAAATTAATTAATTTATATCATGTATCATTCACACCTAAATTGGTCCATCATACTTGTTAATAATATAACTAAAAAAGGTGTCGATTTCAAAGTACTATATAGAACATAATCTATCAAAATTTAAGAATATAATCTTTTGTAAAAATTGTGCCCAGCTATAGCATCATTCAATAACTTGAAATAAAAAAAAGATAAAAATAATGCATTTAGATTATTTATAGAAACAAGTATTGAAACTATTTTTAAATTATTGTTTTCCAAAGAATAGTATAATAAACATTTTATTGGAGGGAATGTTTTAAGTTAATATTAAGAATTTCAAAATTCTAAATGCAATATCAAAAAAAATATGTGTGAGGCTCTCACGCATAAGAAGTGAAACTTAAGTTCTAGAATGCATTGCTCTCTTTCATTTTTTGACAAATTTATTATTTCAGGATTAAGAAATGGCTATGGGAAATTTATTTAAAAAAAAAAAAAAAAAAGCTACTCTAAGGCAACCGGCAACCACATTTATTCCAATAAAAATAAATGTTTGTTTTGATTTGCTGGTCTTTGAATAGATATAATACAATTAATATGTAAAAATGTTACACTTGGACGAGTCTCGAATCGCAAACTTCGTTACACGATTTCACTATATGAAAAAATTCACTCTACCGCCGCCAAAGAAGTTTCACTTCAAAAATATATACTTTATATATTTATAAATACTTTATATTTATTCATAAATGCTTTATATATATTTATTCAAAACATTTACTTGCCTCATCGAGTAGGTTCATTAGTTAATTTTCGGTTAATTGAAGTGTTAATGCAAAATCTTTCCTTATTTACAAAAAGATGGCTAACAATTGATTAATACTTTGTATTTAATACTTGATGTCAGAGCCGCAATTTGAAAGGATGTAGTAAATTGGAGCGTTGTTTGCGAACGCGTAGTTAGCTAAGACGTAGGGATTGACAAAAGAACACTGAGTGCCACATTTAAAATAATAGAAAATCCGAGGGGAGATTTGCAGACGCATCGTTAAACATAGTTAATTTAATAGTAGGAATATCGCTTTAAGTAAAATATGAATTCAGTTAAAGCATTATATTTTTTGTATATCTTTGTTTAGAATAATTGCTCAAAATTTGTATTTAAATATAATTTGTATTTTTAAGGTAATATGTTTATAAAACAATATATTAAAAAATTAATTAAATAAGAACCAAACAATAAATTTGTTATTTATTTTATTATTGCACACATATTAATACATTTCCACCGAATGGCTGCCAAAATGTAACTGGTGATTGGTATGAATATTTTAAATATTCAATGAAAGTAATTCACCAAAGGAGTGCAAACCAAATAAAATTTAACAAGGTCAAAGAAACCTAACATTAAAAAATAATACATAGAGGGAACACTCTAAAAGTAAAAATATTGTACGACAAGATAATGGGGCAGCAAATTACTTGTCAATATTAAATGAGTTCGTGGGCCAAAGTGATTTTGTTTAGGACAAATCGTCTGATCTTATATTCAAAGAGTGTTAACATTCAAAAGGAAAAACAAAAATCAGAAAACTTAACTTCAGGAGTTATTACCTTAAATAAAATAAGAAAAAATAATTCAAATTTTCTTAACATATGTTTATAGTACTTCTAATATTTTTTCTAAAGTAAAATTAACGAAATTATTTACAACCAACTTTAATTTATATTTCTATTTTGGCCGTTTAAAAACTTCTATTCTTTCATTGTTTGTTAAATATTCAAACAAGCGAACAATTTCGCTGACGGAAAAATATTGATGAAACATCTATTGTAATATTTCTTTTATCCATTACACTTGGTAATTACCAAATACGTGATTCCCCTAACAATGGACAAAATTGAATCGAGAAAGTATCTTTATCACGAGTTGGCGTGTTAAGTATTCGCGAAATTAAAGAATCCATTTTTTTAGAAAGTATAATTAACTTGAGTATAATTACTCCTGGGGGATACTTAAGCCTGTTATAAAAAAAAGGAAAGGCAGAATACCTTTTTTAGGGTTTCGTTTGTAAAAGCAAAAAAAGAAACCCCATTAGTAGTTCCAATAAATTTTGAATCTAAAGAGATAAAAATATGAAACTTTGCAGTATTAAAAGATTGT
This sequence comes from Gerris lacustris, assembly GCA_951217055.1. Classification (NCBI taxonomy): domain Eukaryota; kingdom Metazoa; phylum Arthropoda; class Insecta; order Hemiptera; family Gerridae; genus Gerris; species Gerris lacustris. The sequence continues at coordinate 25,014,410 of OX578284.1, forward strand.
TTTGACGCGCACACAGGAAAATATAGCGAACTCAAAATTATCAGCTATTCCAACTCAAAACTGGGGATAATTCATGAATAACGCGAAAAATAGTTATTTATGTCACTAGGCAACAAAATGGAAAGACGAGTAACTAAGTGTAAGGACAGGACTATATGAAAATTTCCTGATTTCACGGCAATGAATACACGAGGCAGAAATATTTCCTTTGTTGCCTTGTTGCATACAAAATTTTATCTACTAACGACTAACGCTATTTAGATTAAAAATGGAAACTTAGGTAAACATATTAATATATCAATAATATAAAATTACTTTGAAGTAAAACAAGTATAAAACAAAATTAAAATATTTCTAAATATAATTAAAACCCTATAAAGGCTATTCATAACATTTTGAAATAATTCACGCTAATACCTTATGGTAGGTCGATGAAAATTTCCGAAAAAAATTTAATTTGTAATTTCGTTATTACCGATAAAAATTATTCTAACCCCCCGGGGATCGAACCAGGAACATCTTCCTTTAGTAACACTTCTATATAATATTTTAATTTTCTGCAGTCACTAAAAATATGCAAAATGTGTCGTCTGCTGGGCCATAGAAAAAATAATAATAGCTGTTTGATCTGATTAACTGGAAATCCAATATGGTGGATAATTTATGCAATACGTATTTTTTTAAATTTTGAGTGCGTTATTAAATGAAAGGTATTAAAGAGTAGTTTAAAAATAATACATAGCACTCATTTAAATTGTTTAATTTTCCTTGCCATTTTGTCTAAAAGCATCAACATTTTGCATCCCCCCCCCCCCCCCCCCTATTCTAACTAATTTTATGTATACAATACCAACGAACCCCTTTTTAATGTAAGACTTCACACACAACCATTTATTTCCTTACTATGGTCAACAATATTATCATAAATAGGTTAAAAAATATGGAGACATCCCACTGTGAATTAAATAAAAATTGAAAATAGCGAGGATCAGTCAAAAGGAAAAAAATCAAATTCTTGGATTTACCGACGATTCGGAAAAAAATAAATAAAACAATTGCCCTGACGGATCAATAATATAAATAATTTGAGGTTATGATTAGGTACAGAAATAAACAAATATGTAATAATATTGAAGTTCTAAAGTTAAAAGTAACAAAATTTGAAATTTAAGGTTATAAAACTTGCGGACTGTGTTTATTAAGGATACATGAATTACAAATGACGGTGAATAACAAATTTGTTCATAAATAATAAATATAAAAAGGTAAGTATAATCAAGGTAATAAATAAATATAAAGTAAGTATAAAAACCTGACATAAATAATTATTATAAACGTGGAATACCAGAAGAAAGTAGAGGATGAGCAAGATGATAATTGATGATGGATAATTCACACATATTTATAATGTTTTAAAATATAAAAATATCTATGACATTAAAGATGACAATCTAAAAAGGAATGAAATGTGACGAGTACGTGTTATGATGGAATAAAAAGGAACAATGTCAGGTTTGTTAAACCAGACAAAATAATAAAATAATTTAAATCTAAATAAAGATTAAATAATCCAAGTTAAAAGAATAAAACCATTGACAACTACTAACTATTAACTTAATTAAGTGCAGGATTAAACACTAGATATATCAATACTTATAAGAGTATTTCCTAATAAATAAGATGCAAAAAGTTTTACCTCGGCTTTGTTTTGGTGGTCATGGTGATGAATTAAGGATATTAATTCTTTATCTAAAACGAGCTCGATATCTAATTAACCTTGTTGCTTAACTTCTTTTAAGGTATAAGTGTGTGTAAATAGTATAAGAGTAATATATAATAGTATGGCAATTAAGAGTAAATTGTAGGTAAGATCATTTTCTTGTATAGGCAAGATTTTAATCAATGGAATATTTTTTAAAACAGTATGTAATTAAATTTTATAAACAATTATTCTTCATTAAAGGTATTATCAGCAAGAGGTCATTATCAGTTATAGAAAAAAAAAAAATCAGTTTTTTCATCTAAACATAATATTATAAGTTAACAGATTAGTTTTGTACTACATATTTAAATTGATTTACTGTGAGTGTCCTCAAGTTAACTCATACAATAAAATTAAATACACAATAAATAAATCAAGTAACAGTAATTTACCGTAGAAAATACATCAGAACTCAGTAGGTCATCATGTAGGAATTCATGTCCCAAAAACTTAAATATACTGCAAGTAATCTAATAAATAAACAAACTAATCATGATAATGAACACATATTAGGTAATTATATAATTAAATGACGAATCCAATTCTCATTTAGAAAAAATTGACTCGAAAATATTAGGATATCACTCTAAACTTAAATACTCTTCTCAAATAAATATAATTTTACTCGAGGGAATAGCTTACTACGAATAAATAAACCTGGAACTTAACAAGAAAAAATCCAATAGAAAAGGCATCAAATATAAATTTAAGTACTTCTTCGAATAATACATGAAATGTTTTTAAATAAATAAATCAACAAGAAGGTTTCAAAAACAATGACAAGTTTCTATGGGTACTTACTTAAGAGTTTATTTCACAAGCACCTAAATAGAATGTGCGGTGATAAAGATAATGAAATAAACCTATAAAAAAATATAAACATATTCTTTACCCTGCTCGAGAATTGACGATTTCGGTTTAATACATTTTTGTTTTGACTTCCTCATATACGCAGTATATATTATAGAGATAAAGGGTTGTTATGGCACGATTTTGATGAATATACAATATATATATATATATATATATATATATATATACGTTTTAGGGTCCCCTGAGTCCACTATTTTTTACTTTCTCATATAAAGAGAAAGTATTGTGATGGCGCGAAAATTCGAATTAGAGATTTTGATGGATTTACACGTTTTGAGGTCCCCTGGGTCCAAAAAAGTGGTTTTTAAAAAATATCTGTCTGTCGTCTGTCTGTGCAGACGCCTGAAGCCTAAACTACTGGCCCAATTTTGACGAAATTTGGCATACATGTTCAGAAAAATCATACCCCGAGGCGAAATCGAGAAATGAATTTTAGCTCCAAATTTGGGGGCGCTACCCCCCAAAAACTCTGAAAAAACGTGAAAAAAATTATTTCTCGAAAACGGTTCAGGCCATTTTGATTAAAAAATTATAAAATGTAGTCCATTTAAATACGAATCTAACGATGAAAGCCGTTTTCCCGGGAAAAATCTAGTTCCTGAGAAAATAGCTTTAAACGCGAAGGGAGAGAGGCAGGGTTCGATTACCCGCCGAGGAGAAGTTATTTTTATGATATATGTATTTTCATTAAATGTTCAATAATAATTAAATGTACCTACGAAAACTAACATACGTCATAACATAACATTACTAACATAACATTTGAAAACACTGGGCCAAGTAATTATAAACTCGTATATGAAAAAGTTTGTCTGAGTTGTCTCTGACCGATTTTTTTAAGTAGCTGTCTGTCAGTCTGAAGGCTGTGGAAACGTGTGGAGCCAAAATTCCTGGATGGATGTCGATGAAATTTGGCATACATGTTCAGAAAAATCATACCCCGAGGAAAACGAGAGAATTAATAATTGACCAAGTAAGTGCATTCGGCACAAACAAAAGATCCTAGGTCCTATAGGCCCAGCTATATATTAAGATGAAGGCCATTTAATAGTTATTTATGTCACTAGGCAGCAAAATGGAATTTTGCTGACAAGTTTATTAAGTTTTAGTTCCGAGCCGAAGGCGAGGATAGGATAAACAAATTTACTGCTGAGGTGAAGCCGAGGCAGGAAATTTACTATTTTACTGACGAGGCGAAGCCGAGGCAGAAAAACGTTAATTACCTGCTGAGGTGTAACCGAAGCAAGTAGGCAATTTTTTTGAGAATGACCCAAAAGAATCAAGAAAAATGACATTTTGCAGATTGACAACAGTACAACAATGCCTAATTTTGCTGCCGTGAGTAGATAAAAGTTTTTTTTAGCTATAACTTTTCAACCCCTTATTAGAATGACGTGAAACAAACGCCAGTATAGGCATTTTTTATGGTCCAAACGGAATGAAATTACTCTTAAGAGCAATTTTCAAGTACACATGATACAGAGATGAATTGGTACAAAAACTAAACCAAATACACATTTGTACTCAGGGCGTCTTTCTCTTTCATTTAACACCCCAGATTAGGTAATTTCCATTAAAAAAAAAACTCCGAACCCTTTTGTTTTTGAGGGATGATGTTTTGGGGCTTCCCCATAAACTTCATGTAACAGTGTTATTATATAACATAACTGTAAAGTTTCAAATTTGTGTGTTGGGTATACTTTCGAAGATCAGGTGCGTTACAGACTGACAGACAGACAAGCGATGGATGGATGATTCATACGAGGTAATGCGTGTAAATTGCTTTTCACTTTCATTTCTTCCAAAGCCTACATCCAAGATGAACGATGAAAGAATCATACCTCTTTCATAATTTGGATGAAATCCTCATTCCTCGAACCGATGAATCATCCAGAGGTAGGGTATGAAATGTAAACATGATAAGAATCCGCTTTCACTATTCTATAGTGTTCCTCTAGGAGGCAGTTTAGTGATTTAACCTTTCTTTTATATTATTATTATTATTTTTACTATAACATATTTAATAGAGGTAAGCAATTTCATTTAAGTGGCAAGACTCAGATGACATATTTCCTCGAAGCGTATCAGCGGCAAAAAAATTGTGGAATAATAATGGTCAGTGCGATTATAACAAACCAGGAGTACCAAAAAAAGGGTAAAGAGTCCTCCTTTTTACTCACGGACCCTAAAAAAATGATTTCTCGACGATTTTGATTGAACAATTTTAAAAGAAGCCTATTTACGAATCTAACCATATAAGTAGTTTTCCCCGGGAACAACTCTAGTTCCTTAGAAAATAGCTTTAATTCTAAAGGGTGAGATATAATTTTCAATAATAATGAAATGTAACTACGAAAACCCAAAAAAGCTAACAAATTAATAGATTGGGTCGTGTTTTAAAAAAGTTGTCTACTTATTTACAATTATTTATTTATCAACGAAAGAAAACAACAAATATTTTCATTATCATACATTTTTTTTATCTTTTGTCATTAAGAAAGGATTGATTTCACTTTAAAAAAAAAAAAAAAGATAATAAAGATGGAACTGATTAATAATCTTTGGTTTTATACAACTTATATAAATAATCCCTCTTTCTCTTGATTGTTTATTCTCTATGTAAACCGCATTATAGATGGATATAGTTTTTCATGAACGATATAAATCAAAGCAAATAAACTTAATAGATTACGGTTTATGACCACAATTAAAAATACAGAACTGATACAGAACTGTATCATGAAAGCCTGTATTAGTTTATGTATTGTCTATATAAAATATTAAATGAGACAATTATAACTAACACTGATTTAGTTAAGTTAGGAATTTAAAGATAAATGACCTTAAACATAAAGCGGTCAAATGCACAATAATAAACAAATAAAATTATTATTTAAAAGCAATAAAGATGAGTCAGTGAATAAGAGGGAATCGGTTATATGAAACATGAGGCAGTAAAATGTCTATTTGAAAACATATTTACTGACCTACCTTTAAGCTTCTAGTATTGGTATAATGAACCACCGTTTTTCTGTACTCTTATTAGACAGTGATTTACTGTTATAACTAATTACTCGCTTAGGACAGTACCAGGATCAACACTAAGAGCAGTTTAAAGCAATTTAAATTAAATTCCTGTATTAAATAGAATTAGGATAAGGGTACAATCCACGTAATTACTACTACACCAACCTCACAGTTATTTACATTGTGTACGGGGTCAAAGAACTAACTTCCCTTTCGTTTCTTTTCATTTGTTCTAAAAAAGAACGCCTTAAAATGTTTTTCTATCTTAAACAGAATAAATTATCGATTTTATAAAAAATACAATGTAATACAACCAATTATTATTATTATAAACAGGAAGGAAATTAGTACGTATAAATTAAAGCATTCTCTTTCTTGTAATGTTCAAAAATGTTTATTCCAACACAGGTGTAGTAATTTTTAAACTAACATCGAACATTGTAAGATTTGTAAGCATATATTCTCATCATATAAGTTCGGAACATTTGCTATTAAAAAAAGTGCTGTTAGCTTATTGTCATTTAGAGTTTTGCAAGAAACAAAAATTATAGATCTGAAGATCGGTTTGGATGGAATGACAGAAACAGAAATATAACAATTCCTCTCTTAATGTGCCATTTAGTTGTTTTGCTCACAACACCTGGATTTTGTAATCATAAACGAACCGCACAATTAAAGCTATTAAAAATTTCAAAACACGTCTGTACTAAAGTGATTACCGTTGGAGATTATTTTGATTTTATCTATTAACAAGCCATCTAGCAAACTGGACTTAATACAACAGGAGAGGTTCCATTAAATTGGACAGTTATGTAACTTGGACGCACTTGCCCCCACAATTCTAGAGGAGAGGATTATTTTTGGTGGTACAATTTGTCAGAGCAGAGCCTGATGGCAACACTATTATAGCAAACTCCTTGCCATTACCTGCTATCAGATCAGTTTAATCAGCAACAGTTCAATCTTTTCCAAGTGACCAGGGTAAGGCAACCTCCCCTTCTTATGTTAGTGGAGGTTGCCTTACCTTAGACACTAAGAAAAAACAAACTATCGCCGATAAAACTGAAATGATAGCTGGTAATGGTGAGGAGGGCGCTAAAATAGTGTTGCCAGGCTCTGCTCTGACAAATTGTATCACAGGTATTATGAATATTATAAATATTTATTTTAAAACAGATATAACATTACAAGCTTAGCAACAAATCTATAGTAAATTTAAAACAAATATATACTAGGTGTGAAATGCAGTTGTCTGCTTGCAATATTGAGCTGGAGCTGAACGTGCATTTTAATCTTAAACAATAAACATTTTTATTTATAACAGCTGAAATCGGATCAAAAATAGTAATATTTCTAATTTTTAATTAAAAAGCATTTTTTTTTCCTGTTTTTCCATTTTACCCCCCTCTTAAATGAAAATATGACAAAAGTGAACATAACATTAACTGTACTCTTAAAGAGCTTTCCAACGACATGCATCATGAAGGGGATATACTATTTTATCTTTTATACCACGTACCCCTGTGTACCAATTTGAACCATTTCAGATTTATACCTCCCTGTGGTTGGTCACTATGACCGTGCCAAATGTTGTGCGGATCAGTTCAGCCGTTCAGGAGAAGTATGTGTCTAACCAAATGCAAAGTGTAGTATAAGAGCTTTGCTATTCACTCGGCTCAATTACACTTGATAAATCTGTCGGTTTGAAGCCCTTTATGTTTTGTTCATTCCTGATTCACATTTTTTAAAAGCAATACTAGGATCTCTAAATGTTATTGGAGAAACCAACTACTATATTATTGGCTTTCACTTTATAACAAAATCCTGTAAGAACACGCTTGAATTCTAATCAAGCTTGGCCACCTTATATAAACACATCTATGAGCATAAAGTTTAGCACTTCTTCGACCTTCATTTTTCAGTTTAATACTTTAAACATGAAAATACTTTTAAAAATGTATGTTATAAAATAAAGGAAAGAATATAGTTTGACTATACATTAGCTTTTTTTTATAATTCAATTTTTAAGTTTTTGGTAGTTTTCATACTACGGAAAGTTTAAATTTTAATTTAAATCAAATTATAATTATTATTAACTACGGGAAACAGACAGTGAAAAATACACTCCAGCGCCGGGATTTGATATAGAGGCCCGTGGTTCAAATCCCGGCCCTGGAGTGTATTTTTCACTGTCTGTTTCCCGTAGTTAATAATAATTATAATTTGATTTAAATTAAAACTTTTTTTATAATAAAACAGTTAAAACTACTATAACCTGTATAATTTGAAATAGAGGAGAACATAACGGGCTATTCTTCTGTACTTATATGTAAAACTTTGATCTAAATCATCCTAGGAGTTTGTGCTCGACGATTCTGCACAGACTATATTAAGAAAGATTTTTTTGGATGCAGTGGACTTTAAAACGTTTAAATCCATCAAAATCTCAAAACAATTTTTTGCGCCTATTTTAATCATAATATATTAATTTTCTATTTTAATCATATAATCCTTTCTCACAACACTTACCTTCTACGTATTTAAGAAACTATAAAATTAATAATAATAAAGTGGTCGGCCGTGGTATCAACCTTAATGGTCCAGTTTGTTTCTTTTAATAGAGGGACTATCTAGTAAAATTTGCAAGAGCTTTATACTCATGGGGAAGTAAGAAAGCTATTCCTCTCACTATTTCTTCTTCCACAGATGTTCCCAAGGTTTCTTTATTTGTGAATGAATCCTTTTCGTGTGCTCAAGATGTTAAATCAATCTATTTGTTTAAACAAGACAGTTAAAAGAAGAAACAAAAGGCGTCAGGCGAATTGTAAAAGAACAGATTAAAAAAAAAAAAAACACCGAAGGATCATGTCGACACTAATTCGTTCATCGTTCCTTGTTACAGAGAGTAAAGATTAAGAGGAGAAAAAAAAGCACGTCGTATGTTGGATGTACTAGATTGCGTGTCTGAAGCTGTATAACTAACTGTTATCCGAGAAAAACACCAACTCCGCATGAGAGACGAGTTAAGTATTGGCTAACTAGAAGCAATTACGTACTGATACAAGTAAGAAAAAAAATGTAATCGACGTAAGCTGCCAAAAGCATGTCTGAAGAAAAAAGACCTCAAAACTGTGTAAGAGATATCTGTGGCTTTGACAATTACTCATTTAAAATGTTCTTATACCAAAAAGTAATTGAACAAAGAACAATATTGCATTACAGAGAGACAAACCTATTTCATCATCTACATTCGGTCGGGGCAAATGGAAATAAAATAGTTCCTTGACTGACTATAATGAACGGTGTACATTTAGGATTGATTACCTTCTTGTAATGAGGACATCATTGAAAACATAATAAATGGTTAAACACTCAAAATAAATTATTAAAATATTTATATATTGAAAAAAGTATAATTAACGACATTGAAATGTATGCAACCTCAGAAACTACTATTCTCAGAAAAAAAGTTTTAGTGTGAAAAAAAGTAACCTTCGATTTTAAGGTGAAGGTAACTAAAAACTTCTAGATAAACTCCAAACATAGGGGAGATGTGGAAAAACTATAAATTGAGCTTGCAGTTATAAAATCTTCTTTTTGACAGAAAAAAATGCATTAAAAAATCAATTAAAATTTTCTATCAGATAAAAATAATGTAACCTTTCCATAGTTAAGATTGCAAACTCATATTTTTGGCTATAATCAGACTTAAAATTCAACAGAATAAAATGCTAACTTAGCAAATATAAGAAAATAAATAGTAGTAGTAGTAGTTAATTAAGAAAATAAATTATTTGATACAGTGTGTCATTGTCAATCCAAATATTATACTCGTAATATATAAATGAAACTTCTTCCTCATTTAACAATGATGTCGAGCCGCTTCTTCCTAGGCATCCTCATATTTTCTCTTCATTTTTTTTTTCTTTTTTTTTACAAATATCTGCTATTATTTCATACATATCCCGTCCTCGTCACTAAATGTAATAACGTGGTGATTTAATAACCTCTCAAGAACAATAATGCATTTTATAAATAAATATGGTATGTCCATAAACGTCCACAGTCTATCTGTGTCGTGCCAAATGTAAATTTATGACATTTAATAATAAAACGCCTATTCAATATTATAATTTGGTCAGGGTTACATTAAGCAGTAAATTATAAACAAATGATTTTGTTTACACTAATCTAAATTATTGTAGATTTACTCTTAGGGAGGTTTTCTTTTGTTGTATCTCTTGAAGCAGATTTAATTACATTTACAGTAAAACCTGCTAAAATGACCACCCGTGTATATTGACCACCTGGTCAATGTGACCACTTTTTCATGGTCCCTTCAGAAATGCAATACTTTCAGTACGTTTTCTTCTGCTTATTGTGACCACCTGCCTATTTTGACCAGTGACCACCTTCTTCTGGTCCCTTGAAGGAAATTTATTTCGGCTAAAGTGACCAAAGTAAAAAAAAATATGAAAAAACAATAATATTTTAATGATAATTCCTACAATAATTTTGAAACATTTGGTTTTTAATTTAATTTCTTTGAACTCATTAACTGATTGTTGCAATATGAATAACACTCACTTTACTTTTTTTCTTTTTTATTAGAATTATTAAGAAAGATTTTGATTCAAAGAAATTAGTAAAATGAAACAATTCTTGCTCCTTCTAAGAGTTCTAACCATTCATAATGTCTCTGTATTTTTTTATTATTTTTTTTTTTACTTCATTCCCAATTCTTTGGAATATCTCCTTCTTTTCTGAAAGCAAATTTTATTTCTTGCTCAGTTGTTAGTTTGATTTAGAAAGTGAAAGGTGTATTTTTGTTTTTAATTTTCGTGTTTTTACGTACATTGTGTATTTTGTGCTGAAATGACATCAAAAAAATGTTAGATTATACTATTACAATAATAGATATTTTAGTAAGTACAATAGATGTTTTTTCAACTTTTTATAGAAAAATTCCCCTACCTCATTTTTGCGTTAATTGGAAATAAATAGCTAATCATATTTTAGATGGTTTTTTTTTTTTTCTCTCTATTTACAAATAGTGTGACTTTCTATAAACGTTCCTTTTCACCCTTTATGTGTGTAACACCATAGAAAAACCAAAAATGAGCACCTTTTTTTATACTCATTTTGGGTATGTTGACCACCTGCCTAAGGTGACCACTTTTGGTCGGTCCCTTCGGTGGTCACTTTATCCAGGTTTTACTGTATTTGTTTACCTCTACCTGAAGATTTACTCTTAAGGAGGTTTTATTTTGTTGTACCTATTGAAGCAGATTTAATTACATTGTTAATTTATTTGTTTACCTCTACCTGAGGATTTACTCTAAAGAGAACATACATTTTTTTGTATCTTTACCTGAGGATTTATTCTAAATGAAACATCATTTTGTTGCACTCTTTCTTGAGGATTACGAAAGGGAACATACTTTTTTATTGCCATCAATGGAAAACTATACTTCCTCACTATTCATAAATGCTCTTGAGGCTATGAGAATTCTAAACACTTAAACCAACCCCTTGCCCGCATCTTCTTCACCTTTACATATTTAGTAATAAATATATTAATAAAGATACTCATTAAATAATTTTTTTTTTCTCCTTTATTTAATAATTATTATTCTTATACTTAGATAGCCTAGAATTTCTAGAAAAAATTAGAGTTACCTAATTACATAAAGATTAAGGTCATACATATTGCATAAAGTCGCATAATTATAATGTATACTATTATTTCATTTTATTAATTAAACTCATCAAGAACATGAATGTAATTGATAATAATAATTAATGTTAATCTTTTTTCTCGCTTGAAGCTTTTACTGTGATAATACAAATAAAAATTGGAGAGGAAATACATCAAATTAGATAAGAACGCACGCGAAATCTGGCTGTTTATTTATTCTTTGACTAAGAGATGGCTGATTAATAGGTTTTAAAGAAAGGAGTGTGGTGGAATAATGTCTAATTCGTAAAACGATTTAATAAGAAGAAAATAAAAAAAAATGTTTCTTCCTATTAACATCCTAATTAGATTTAAGATAAGATTACGATTTATGAGTTTGTGTAAGATTAACTTGTGAAATTAGTTAATTAATCATATTTTTCCGTTTACAAATAATGTAGTGAAGAAGAGAAAAGTTTGAAATTTCTATTTGTGCGAACCACCTTATCTTAAAAACTACTAGTCCGATTTCAATGAAATTTGGATGGTATAGGACATAATTAGCCCGTAGTTATCCCTATAACAAATTTAACCATTGCTTCCAAATGCACACACATTTGTTTATTAACAGCTACATTTATAAGAGTAAATTAAGGCAGTAATGAGCTTCCGGGGACCACCCCTTTTGTTAGACGTATCCTTTACTTCTTTCCGGGAAACACCCCTTTTCTTAGACGTATACTTGATTTTCGGGGACCACCCCTTTTCTTAGACGTACACCTACCTATACTTCATTCCGGGGACCACCCCTTTTTTTTAGACGTATACCTACTTCTTTCACTTCTATCCTACTTATAATTTTTTCACTGTAATAAGAAAACATTCCAAATAAGTTTGTTTATTTATATTCATATTCTGTAACATTTTACCTGAAAATGGTTATTTTTTTATTTCAATTTTGCTTGAGAACCTAGAGAAGTTAGAAAATTTTTTCGAGTCTGCTCAAGAAGGTAGTTATTTTCTATAAATTGGAAATATTTTTTTATTTATTTAATTTGATCACAGAACCGGTTATTTACAGTTATCATCCATCGAGATTGCCTTTACCATGCCATGTAATGAGACTAAATTACTTCTAGGTTTTTTTATTTGTACCTTTAAATCAATTTGCTGTTGAATCTCTCCGAGCTCCGTGTTGATCTAGCGACCAGTAATGCTAAGAGGAGAGCGGAAGAAGGGAACGGTAAATGGCTTGTATTGGTTCATTCAACCCCAGCCAATAGCGATTACAACCTCAGGAAATAGGGTAGGGAGTTTTGTCTTTTTAAACTTTTTTTTTTTTCACTCTTCAAGGACGTGGCCTCTAATCCGACTCGCGGAAGGAATGAATGGAAACAGACGTAGCTTTCTAACGCCGCCTTATCGTTCGACCTTTATTGAAAAAAGAAGCCACAATGAAAGTACATTTTGAAAGTTGAATCAAACAGACTTCTTAATGTTTGCAATTGGAGATCAAACTATGTATTTATTTAATTTATTAACTGATAATTTAAACGCCAATTTTCGAAAACTAAGTTTTATACACAAGACATGCCTGGGGCCTGGAACAACATTTCTTTCTAACTAGTATCTTTTTTGTATTAAGTATATCTAAACGCCTATTACAAAGCCTGTTCATAATTTAACAAAAAAATCAAATAAAGACAACCGTTTGGTTCTCATTTAGGGAGCATCATCAGAGATTTTGTGCATTGTGATAACTTAAAGCACCTATACACACTCAACTCAATTCGGAAGTGAGAACAAATAAAAAATTGAATTTTTTAAAGCTATCTTGATATAACAGTTATTACAACTCGAAAGAAGCTAATGCTTTAACATTATTACTGTTAAAAGCTCAACACTAAATATGAAGATGCTACCATTACAAGAAGCAACGTCAATATAGGCTAATTCATGATTTGTAAAAATATAGGTACTTAAGAGTGCGAAATTCTATGAATGCTTAAGATTTTATACTTCAAAACTTTAGGGGTAATATCTTGCTTGCAGAAATAAATGTATATATACAAATTGAAATTGTAATATATTTTTTAAGTATTAATAATTTACCTAATTAAAATAATAATTAAAAGTGAAAATATTATACAGCGAATGAACCAGTTAACAAAAAATGTAATAACAATTGAAGTAATTGAAAGTGGTCAATTTTAATGATTAGATATTGAGATGCTTTGACAATAAGAAGTTTGATTTTTTCAATGAATTTTATTCAAGGTAATATTTTATATGTCATAAGCATAAGATATTAAATAAATAAAATATTTTATATTATTCCATTGCTCAGGGTACAACAATCTTATACCATTTTTAGATGAAATTTAGTCCTAAACTGAACAAAATGTCTCAAGGTATGACATCCTATCATTAACCATTCTGGGAGATATGAAATTGTGTATTATTTTTATTTAAAAAAAATCGGTCCGAGACAACTCAGACAAACTTTCTCATATATGAGTTTATAATTACTTAGCCCAGTGTTTCCATTTATTAGTTTTCAAATGTACATTTAAATATTATTGAACATTTCATCAAAATTTATCATAAAAATAACTTCTCCTGGTCGGGGAATCGAACCCGGGCTCTCTCCGTCCGCGTTTTAAGCTAATATCTCAGGAACTAGATTTTTCCTGGGAAAACGGCTTATATCGTTGGATTCGTATTCAAATGGACTACATTTTAGAATTTTTTAATCAAAATCGTCGGAACCGTTTTCGAGAAATAATTTTTTTTCATGTTTTTTCAGAGTTTTTGGGGGGTAGCGCCCCCAAATTTAGAGCTAAAATTCATTTCTCGATTTCGCCTCGGGGTATGATTTTTCTGAACATGTATGCCAAATTTCGTCAAAATCGGCCCAGTAGTTTGGGCTCCAGGCGTCTGCACAGACGACAGACAGACGACAGACAGACGACAGACAGACATTTTTTAAAAACCACTTTTTTGGACTCAGGGGACCTCAAAACGTGTAAATCCATCAAAATCTCAAAATCGAATTTTCGCGCCATCACAATACTTTCTCTTTATATGAGAAAGTAAAAAATCAGACCCTATGGCGTAAAATAGTAATTTCTTTGCTTGCAAAACTCTAATTTCAATTTCTGACCACATATTCAGAAATAAGATAAGGTTCTATAAGAAAGAACTATTTTCGTTATTTTATTACGTAATAAAATTTCTGTCTTCATAGCTTAAACTAATGGTATAAAATGAAAAAAAAAAAAACCTAGAGACTGTAAAAACATTATAGAACCATTTATATAATAAGCTTTTAGAACACTTTTTAGAACGCTTTTAGATTTGAATTATAAACGAATGAATTAATTTGGATTATTAATTGATTCTATTTACTTGTGAAGAATATTTATTATACTACATTTACTTGTACTGTCAAGTCCAAAAACAAAACAAAAATAGTCTGTCAATTAGTGGGGCACGTACCTTCCTCGCGTCCTGTTTCATATAAGATAAAGATTTTTAATCTTTTACAACTTATTATTATCAAATTTATTAAATTTCCCCCGTTTTTTAAATTTCAAAATTGTTGTGATTTTTTTACATGAATTTAAGTATCAATTGAGCAAAATTTAAAGAGAATAGACGGTTGAAATTAATCTGGGGCAAATTTCATAAAAATCAGATGATTACTATTGAAGATATAGCTGTAAATAAATGTCTGTTTGTGCGCATGTGAAAGAGAGACAAATGGGCTTAAAAGGTAAAACTAATATGGGACATACAATGGGATAATTATGACCTACCATGTAAATTTTATTAAAATCGGTCGAGTAGTCTCTAAGATATGGTCCACAAAAATTGAGTGACAGGACAGATGGACATCGTGATCGGTCCAAAAATATTCCCGGATGTCTGAAACAGATTTCTGTCCTGGAATTTTTGAAATTGGAGACATAAAAAATGTCGTTCTTCTGAACGATCACATAGCTTCCGTTACCTTCGCTTCGGTAAGCTCGGAAGCAAAATGTAACAAAACCTGATTAAAACTGATAGAGTAGGTTCAGAAAACAAGACCATTTCCAAATATCTAGGACTAAATGTTGAGTTATCCTCTAATTAAGGAATTCCATATCAAGAATTCGGGATTTAAAATAGAAATACATGTTAGAGATATCCCCGAACTAGTTTTGACTATTTATAGACTATTTTTTGTCCGTCCAACCTTCAAAGTAAATGGTTTGTCTCATACTAATTTAACTTCTCTCTTAAAAAGAACAGATACGAATAAAATGTTTCGTTAACATTTTGTTTTCGAGCTTACCAAAGGTAACGGAAGCTATGAGATTGTTCTGACGAACGAAAATATTTTGTCTCTGATTTCAAAAATTCTATGACAGAAATCCGTTTCAGACATCAGAGAGCATTTTTGGTCTCGGTCTGTCTGTCGGTCTGACGCTCAATTTTTGCTTAACAAAACAAGCTAAAAATAAAAGCTATTCATACAATTTTAATGAAATTTGGAGGGTAGGTCATAATTAACCCATTGTTGGTCCTACATAATATTTGGTCCGCATTTGTTTCTCTTTCATGTGCGCACAAAGTTTCTTTTCATAAACACCTAATCCTTAAAATTATTAAATTTTGCTAAATTGCTTTGAGACCTTCATTCGTGTAAAAATCAAAACAATTTAGACGAATTTTAATAAAAGAGGGAAAATTATATAAATTAGACGATATTGGGCTGTAAAAGCTTAGCATTATTTAAGTACCCGATAGGACGCGAGGATGCTATATGTTCCACACCGTATTGGTAGACTTTTTCTTTTAATCCTTTATTAATTCATAGAGAGATAAATCCGGTAAAATGGAAGAAAACGAAAAACGTTGGGAACAGCTGCTCTAAATTATTTTAAGTGTGCCAAGTTTCAACATTCCATGTTCAGGGAGGGGGGAGGTTCTAGAGACATCGGAAAGTCACAAAAACACTCACTTTGTAATATATATATATAACATTGGCGTAACTAGGGGGGTGCTAGGGTGGGCTAAGCCCACCCTAGACAAAAATTAGCCCCCCCTAGAAAAATAGAAAAGTAAAAAAAATGTTTTTTTACGGACATTTGTACTAAAAAAATAAACGAAAGGCATGAAAATAAATACCTACTTTCACTTTCAAAAAACTATTGACTAATCTCGCTAACAAGAAAACTAAAACCTGAGCCCAAATATTGATAGATTATTGTTTTTGATTGAATAACGTTCAACGAAAAACTGAAGGATCCCACGATCCTCCAAAAGCTTCCAAAAAGAGGAAACCAACCACTAGCACTTATATGAAAGATTGCATTGTTGAAGTCTCCTTGGGACAGGGAGATCTCCCTGATCATTTCAGCTTATCACACTCCTCTTACACTGTTGAAGAATATTGGAGGGTTCATATCTATTATCGTATGATGAACAGTGCTACTGCGTAACTAAGATATGGCAGAATCTATAAACAGTTTCTTACACTTGGATGTTGACAAAGCAAAGCTATTTATTGAAAATTACAAACAGTGTCTGAATTTTGATGTAAATTCCATGAAACCTGAGGCCTTAGTGATGAAAAATGTGCGAACTTTGCCTACATAAGGTATGTACTGCTTTAATAAAAAGCACTGAGGATCCCCTGAAGAATCTGAGAGCTTCTATTAAGAAAGAACTTACACCTAATTTGCACAAACTGCTTCAGGCTACCATCACAATTCCTGTTAGCTCTGCAGGGTGAGAAAGAAGTTTCTCTGTCATGCGAAGAGTCAAGACTTCTTCTTGGCAAAGAGCAACTATGGGCCAAGAAAGATTCACCAACCTTTCTCTGCTCCATATTGAAAGAGATATTTCCAAAGTAAAAATACAGTCAAAAGACGTGTTAAAAAATTCACAAAAACCCCTATGAAAATGATTAATAATTAAAATGTAAAAGCACCAAAACAAAATTTTAGGGTGGCTAAAGTCTTTTATAGGTTTTAATGCTATTTTATAATTGTATACTTCTTTGCTCTAATGACTGCGGAGAACATTTTCAAACAATTTATATTAGTACACAATTATATCTTATACTAGAAGATTTAAATTTCGTATTTTTACACACATTTTCCGTTACTTTTTAAAATGTATCTATATTTTTATTTGGTAAAAAGAACCTCTAGAATTTGATTTTAAGGTATCGAAATTTCAAAATTTTTCGGAGGAGGGCCCCCGGACCCCCCGGAGGGCTTAGCCCCCCCTAGACATTTATCCTAGTTACGCCAATGATATATAAACCAGTACCAGGTGGCTTTCAGTCTCTATTTTATTATAGGAAGGTGCTTATCATATCACTAATCACTAATATTGTTTCTCATTTCCACATCAAAACCATCTAAAATATATTTTGAAATATCTCTATCTGAAAGAGAATATTGTAAGATCCTATTTTCTGAAAAGTTGTCCTAAATAAACTTCTCCCTTTCAGCACTACTATAAAGATGATGTCACCCAATTCCCAATTCGACCCACACATACAGTAGATTTAAATAAATATACTCGTAATTTAACTGTAAAAGAGAAAGTTAACATTTGACAAAACATACCTTAAAAAAACAAGACATTTACGTTCATATATGTTTAACATAATTTATTGCATGAGAATGATGAATATTAAACTATATAAGTTCGGCGAACCTTTTGCTTTTGCATTTAGTATTTAGACTAGGTTCTATAAACTCTGCGAATCGAGAGTCAAGTCCTTATAGCCTTGGAAAGTAGGTTTGCGTGCCTTTTTCCACGCTCTAGATGATAGGGGAACCTTAAAGCTACCCACATACACCTTGTTCTTTATAATTATAATATATATTCGCGAATCTACCTGATCTTAGAGACAATTAAAAACTCATCTAAAGCGAGTTCAACTTGAATTATAAAAAAATATATATAAATGGTTTGTATTAAGTGAAGTTCAATTATTTAAAAATGCATTATTAAAGTGAATAAAAAAAAAATCAAGGTGTTGAATTAAACAAATAATGCATAGTTCAAGCGCGAAATAAAATGATAATTAAACCATAAAAATGTCCTTCAGACTATTGACTATCCATTATACTCTATATATATATTCAGAATGCAAGTTAACGATAACACCGGATTAGTAGAGGTTTATTTAAAAAAACCACCTATTTTAAAAGAAAAATCTACATTATTGCATAATATATTATTATGTACGTAAAAAATACATACATATATAATTATAAATATTAAAATGAAAGTTACTCTTTTGAGGGAACAGGTCCTAAAAAAGCGTCATTTTTTTGCTGGACTGATTTTTGAGTGCTCCCTCTAGGTAGTGAACACTATACCCCGTCCATTCCGTGATAGTGATCCCCCTCCTCTTCTCCTTTCACCCTTCTTAAATCGCCGGACTACAAATTAAAAAGTTATATCCTTCCGACCTTACCTTCGGCAAGCTCGAAATAGTTGCATTATCTGAAAATCTAATTGTGGAAATTTTAAGAAAGAAATATATTTTGTTTCTTAAAATTTAAAATTCCAGGAACAGAAATGCTTTTCAGGCATCAGTGAACATTTTTATTATCATATTTGTGTTTTGATCGACATTTTTGTTAAAGCCCATAATTCATAACAACTCAGATTTTAATGAGACTTCAGTAGGTAAAAATTTGCCCACTAATATTCCCTTATTGATTTTAACCTTCTGCTGCACCCATTATGCATAAACCATATTTTATTAATACTGATATTGTAAAATGTTTTTATTATTCTTCATTTTATATCCATGAGACCTTTCGCCATTCATTCTATAATAGGAACCGAGGTAGGCCACAGTAATTGAAAGACGTTTAATATTTCTTCTATCTTCTGTTTATTTTTACTAAATTTTGTTGCAAGTAGTAAAGATTTTTTTATTAAATAATTACAATATCATCCTAAACCGCTATATTTATCCACAATAGCTCAATCAATCGGTATTAAGAGCCGGTTTACTAAGAAATAAAAATTCGGACAGCTACATATTAAAAAAATTGCGTTTGCGTGTTCGCATATAGTAATTTTGGTTCAGCATATAAAGTAAAAACAAAATAAATCCGGCCTCTGGGCAAGGCCTTATTTTAAGCGGAAGATTTTGTGCATGAAAAAACGCCACATATTAGACGATTTACAAAATTATGTAAATTAATATTAATAATTTAAAAAATATATATTTATGGCTAAAATACTTCTGCAAAAATATATTTGAGAAATGTTTTACAACTTACTTACATAGTCGTATTATACGACATAACATAGTAATTATTCATAAACATTAAAATATTGGTATTGTTTATAGTGAAAAAAGGGAGCTTTTCAGGACCCTTTAAGTTCCTGTAACTTCGAATTCATTATACTATAATTCCACATTATTAGCTTAAATAATATACAAACAAATTACTTCGTAAATAGAATCACACGAGGTACAGAAGGCAATCTATAACAAGGTTTAATTACGAGAACATAAATTAGTTAATTAAGCACAGATAAAGTTAGCTGGTATGCATTAATAATTGATTATCGAATAAAAATTGAGGAAAGCGAGGATAAGTTAAAAGTAAAAATCGAAAATGTGGATTTAGTAACGTTCCAGATTTATTTATTTTATTTTATTTTATTTATTTTTTTTCAATGTATAAAACATAATGGTAAAAGACCATTTTTGTTCCCCCATTACAAAATACAAATGGACATGATCAAAATATAAAGGTCTCGAAAAATGTTTGGGTGAAATCTGGACCTAGGATAAATTGTATATTTTAGCTACGCTTCCACGCCAGATAAAATTATAGTGGTATTGTATTTTTGTCTCCAGCATAAACCAAATTTTATTCAGTTTTGTTTGAAATTTGTAATGCTATTCAAACCCCAGATAATTTTTGACTCAGAACAACACTGTGTAACCTTGAACTCTAAAAAATAGAAATATATAAATCCTAACGTAATTTTATTCGGAAAACAAAAAGAGTTTGTGATAAAATAGAGGTAAATAAATTTTCTATAATATTATTATGTTACCTTGGTATCCTAAAATGTTGTTCACCTGAAACAAAGAAAAAAATTCACATTAGTTATTTTACAGTGAAAGGATTAGATATTAGAAATAAAACAAAATAGTCCGCCAGCATATGCGGCACCACATGGCTTCCTCAAGTCCTATATTATTGCACAAACGGTCACATAGGAATTGGATCTGTTTCGATTCCCAGTGGCGTCACATTTATTAATGCGACATCAAATTATTATGGGACTATTTATGGACTACTTCCGACAAACCATCCAAATTTCTTCAAAATTGGATGAATATTTTTAAAGATATTGGTGGTAATAAAAAAAATTGACAAACAGACCGACAGACTGACATTCCTCGCGTCCTATATTATCACGTCTTGTATTATTATATTACTATTACACAAAAGATTTGGATCTATTTCGATTCCCAGAGGGGTCACATTTACTAATGTGATAAAAATTAATATGGGACCTATGGACAACCATCCAAATTTCTTCAAAATTGGATGAGTATTATTAAAGATATAGGTGTTAATAAAATATTTGAAAGACAGACAGACACGGATTTCTGTCCAGAAATTTTTAAATTCGAATACATAAAAAAAATGTTGTTCTTCAGGAAACTTTCGTTAAGCTCGCAAGTCAAATGGATTACAAAACAAACTTTGCTTTTAGGAAAAGAATCAACAAAAACTGTTTGTTAATGTTGCCAAATCCGTAACGATTAGAAGAGATGAATTATCATTAGATACATAGAATATAATAAAAATATCGTGACTTGAAAATCATACTGGAAATAATACTTAACAATAAAAGAAAAAAAAATTAAAAGGGGAAACAATCGTGAACTATATAATGTAATAAATAAATTTAATTATTCAAATTAATCTATATTTTCATCACCTTACAACACTTCGGTCACGAAATTCTTAACTGGTGATTCCGGCTCACGAGAAATTCGAGAATTTCCAAATTGAAAAGTTTCTGTTCATGATTGTTTTATTGATTTGTCAATCTATTTTCATTTGTTTAGAAATGTATATTATATTGTTATTGGGCAACACTGTCATTAGTGTATCCAAGAATTTCTGTGTTTTTATAAGGGGAGTAAAAGAAGAAGTTTGTTATTTGTCGGGTAATGCAAAAGGAGATTGTATTTTATAAAAATAAAATAAAGTTATACATATTTATATTACTTAAATTAAAACAACGAACATTCAATTAAATTAAAAAAATTTCTAATCATAACTATTATATTATTGATTATTATTATTATTTAGAGTAACTGATATATTTATTTTGAAATTTGTGATCTACATATTATATGTCTTACAGGAAGTTCGTCTGTGTAAACAAAGTAGAAATAACACTGTAGTAGGGTTTTTTGTTTGAGTCTAGCCTGTTGTTTTTGCAGCAAGAAGTCAATAGGATAATTATTTTGATTAAGTAAGTGTAAGTTTCATCAGACATTTTTAACCATTAAAGAATTAATAAACAGGTTAAGTGTGTGCTAGTCAGCACACTTCGAGGGTCCGTAGGCAACTCTGTATAGTTTAAGTAGTACCCTATTGGTGGTGTTTTTTAAAATCCTAAAAAGCTTACTTTGAACTATCCTATGGGTCTGATTTTCTCAAAACACATAAACAAACTTCTGATAAAGTATTTTATTGCCACTGAACCGGACTACAACCATATAAATACATCGAAAAGACCATAGTTATAAAAAAAAACGTATTTTGTCAATAAAAAATAAAATAATATTTTTTTCAAAATTTCCAAAAAGTGGTATCTTTACTTTTGGTCGAAGAATGTTCAGGATTTTTTTCAGATTTTTTGCACTTCACATAAGCGAGATAGAGGGGGGGGGGGGACACGTTTCACACCCACTTCAAACTTTCCTACGCTCGCCCTATCAAAGTTATAACCAAAGAATTATATATTTTTGTAATCAGCTCGACGTACCCTTTCATATGATACCCCTCTCGGTGTCAAAAAAAAAATAAAAAAATGTTAACCCTTAAGTTTTTTTACCCTAATTTTTATGAAAAATATTTTTTTTAAGTCGCTATATTTTTAATATATGTGGGTAGGTACAAGACACATACATGCCAAATTTTAAAGTGATCGGACGAAAGGTGTAGACGTGAGAGCACGCGAGAGGACGGACGGACAGACACACGCAGGAAAATATAAGGGTCCTTGGTTTTGCCTACGGACCCTAAAAACTGCAAGGACTTGAAAAAGTGTTGTGGTATATCGTTAAAGTTCAATTTTAACATTTTTATGGATGTATTCGTTTTGAGATCCTCTGAGTCCAAATAGTTTATTTTAAAAAATGTCCGTCTTTAGTTTGAGCAGACGCGTGGAGCCTAAACAACTGTACCAATTTCGATCATATTTTGCGTACAGGTTCAGAAAAATCATACCCCGAGGCGAAATCAAGATACAAATTTTAGCTACAAATTTGGGGCGCTACCCCTAAAAAACTCTTACGTGGTGTATCAGACAGATTATTCTTTGGCACTTTTTGACATTAGCACCCCCCTTGATTCTAAACAATAGTCTGCCCAATAAAAGTCTCAAAGTGAGTTTGTCTGCCCAAGACATTGAGACTTCTGGGGCAGTTTTATTACGCTATTTTAAGATTGAGTCTTACCATGTGTAAGGACTAAATCCTTTACCAAAATCTGAAGGACAATGAGTTCTACCGTTTTCTTAGCGTATATTTAATATTCCTTTGTCTTAATAGTTAATTAGAATTTTAGAATAAGGGATATTATTACATTTATTATACACACAAGAGTGATACTCCTTTGCCTTGAAAGTATTTGAGGCTAAGGAGTATATACTACTCTGTTAATGTTCCTTTGACTAAATAACTATTAAGACAAAGGGATATAGGGGGTGCTAAAATAAAACAGTACCATTTTTTAATTAGCAAACAATAATATTTTGAAAAAAAAAAACAACCAATCGTACAATAAAATGAAAACAAGAAGGAAGAGACTAATAATAGGAACTTCTTTTGATCCATATTACATAAAAGTAAAATTACTCGGAAATAAGAAAAAAGAAGGAATTAGAAAAAAAGAAAATATTCTATATGATAGTTATAAGTGAAGTGAAAGTGCCATATGTTTTCTTATAGCATTAGTTCAGGTGTAGAACTAAACAACTGTGACGTCACACTGTCTTTCCCCTTGGGTACAATTACACGCATAGCTAAACAAATCATATATCCGCAACAATATTTACACATAAAACCAACACTTCATAATAAGGGAAAATAAAATAAATATAAATAAACGTTCTTTTCAAATATTCATGTTAAATCAGTCGTAAGAACGAAATTATATTGAATCCTTAACTCAGTAGTGCGATGAATAACTAGAAAAAGCTGGAAAGTATTGAATAGACAGTAAATTTAGCAATAACTATTTGAAGGGTATATACCACAATACCACGATAGGACAGACATTTTTTTTTTTTTTTTTTTTTTTAAAAAAACGCTTGTTTGGACTCAAAACGTGATAATTGATAATCCATCAAAATCTAATTTTTTCACCAACACAATACTTTCTCTACATATACATGAGATAGTAAAAAAAGGTCCTAACTTGATTCCTGTTTTTGCTTTTTGAGTTTTCATTATGTTCATATTGTTTTACTTAACAATGGTAAGTAAAGTTCCACAAAGATATATGGTGCTGAAACACTTAGAGCCCAACACGATTAAAATAATCAGCAGTATGGGGAGAGAATACACGAAGGAGCTCCCGGACTCAATGAAAAACCAAATTTTGTTATTTAAATCTGTAAGACTGCTAGAGAAGTTACGATTATAAGGACTTGAAGAGCACAATAACGAGGAAAATTCAGTTAAGAAAATAAAAAAGGGAGAACTAAAGATGAGGTAGATGAGCAAGAACCTGTTGTTTCTTTTCTCCATTTATAGTAAAATTAAATGCAATATAGTAAAGGCAAAAAAATATTGAAAATAATGAGGAAATTAAGAAAGATAATTTAAAATTAAATGACAAATAGCAATTGAACGAATCGGAATCAATAAACTATCTAAATAAAGAATCAAGGATTACATGTATGTGTAATACTTATTATTGTTATTTCTATTGTTGTGAACACTTTAATTTCATTAAGAAAAAAAAAAGAAAAGAAAATTAGAAAGGATGTTCACCAGAATTATAATTAGATGAAGCACCGCTGTGGAACAATCTGAAATGAGAGAAAATGTTTCTAGAAATCAGCTGAATAGTCCTGGGCGGGTGGGTCCTGCATACGTGGCGCGGTCACGGTCGGACAGCGCAACCCCCTGACCATATCAGAAAGGTGTTTGGCAAAACATAACGTAACTCACATATGATGTCATATCGTAAGAATCAAGAAACCAGTGCCGTTTTAACATTTGGCATGAGTGAGAGTTTAAAGTGTACCGGGAATTAGCATATAAAGAACTTACATTTTTAAATGGCTAACTGCTCAAATAAAAAAAATTAAAAAATTACATATAGATACCTTTAAATATATTGTTAAACCTCAATCTAACTCTCAGACATCTATTAACAAATAAACACACTGATTACAACTTAAACTAACTTATGATTCTATATCACCTATACTATATTGTAAAACCTTAGTTCATCTATCAATCCCTCTTACTTACTCCATGGCTCTATTGTCCTTAAGGGCCATAAGCCTCCTTAATGACTTTGCCCATTCTACTCTTTCTTGTGCCTTCCTCCGCCACATAGGACTCCTAGTAATCCCCTTTATCACCGACAAAGTATTAATTGTTATCAATTATTATTGTATTATTAATTATTAAATCTTAGATTAACTGTTAGACTTAAGGATTGCCGTATCCAAGAAATTATAAACGCATCTCGCCTAAAAACCTAAGTCAGAACACCGCCATGTAGTATGGTTCGAAATCCAAAGAGGTTGGTCGTATTTCTCACTGATTCTTACATCTACATCGAATAGTTTTGTTAAGCGGCCGAGACCCGACCAGTAATAATCTATAATATAATGTTGCGTTGATCGGGGAGTAAAAAAAAATATGTGTGGTGTCGCGGGGCACCCGGTAGGAACGAAGTTCCTTACATTTTTCATTAAATATAAATTATAAAATCACACTGCTAAGAACGTATACATTGCTAACTACTTATAACATGGCGGAGTTAGAAAAGAGATAAAATTAAAAGTAACGAACTGTTTGTACCTGGCAGAGTTAAGGCAAAATTAAAAGAAAATCATTATTTGTATAATAAAAGCAAGCGTCTTACTATAAATATATATTAAATATAAGAAAAAAGTTGATCATGATGAGTTTATAGTGAAAGAGTATGTTTAAAGGAGTTTGGATTGAAATAAGACTGTTTTCTACCTACCCGGCCAATTAATTTAAAATATTATAAAATATATCTCATCCCTACTCTACAGCTGGCATTTTTGACATCTATAACAAAAATAATCAAAACAAGTCAAGTAACAGGCTTCCTTAATAACACTTTTTCCCGTCTTTTAAAGCTTACGTTTACGCGAGCGTTGCGCGTGAACGCTTGGGCGGATAACGTTTTCCGACGAACTCAGCCTGGGCATTGGTAAAATGAACATGTGTACCAAATTTCATATATCTCGGTGAGCTTTTACTCAAGTTATCGTCATCTGTAGATTTCGTGACGGACTTTGCGTGACGGTGATTTTGTGACGGTTATTTTGTGATGGTGATTTTTGACGTTTTTTTCGGATTCATTCACTCCCGGGCTCCAGAACGTGCCATAAGGAACTTCGTTCCAAAAAAAACTAACTTCGTTAAGACTAAGGTCTGGCTAAACCTTTGATTTTATCTTTGGTTAAAGCTTGATATTATTTATTAAATAAAAAAATTAACAAAATATTTGTGGCTAATAAACATCCATAAATATTTTGTTAAATCTAGAAATAATACTCAACCTTTTATCAACTTATATTGTATAAAACCTCAAATGAACTCTCTTACTTCCCTTCTCGTACAAAGAACCCCTGTACCTATTAAAATATTCTGATAAACCTAAAATTAACTCTCCATTTTTTAAAAAAAAATACAAAGATTTGGTTAAACCTCTGATTAACTCTCAACCCACAGCCTCATTCAAATATTTTGATATTCCTCTTATTACCTTTTAATCAACTGAAGACAAAATTTGTCTCTACCATCATAATAAATAAAATATATGAATGAATGAGCCCAAAGTAAACATAAGATAAATTATATTCCGGTATTAAAGATTTACCATATCATACTCAGATGGCTGGAGATGCCAAAGTACAACCAAGGTATTTACTGCCTAAATGAGACTATACATACTTAGAAGATGAGATCTGAATTATAATACCAAAAAGTTTTTAAGTAAATACCTAATGGCTATTTCAATAAAATGTTACATACAAATTGAAATGCTGTTACCTTTATAGTTTCGCATTTACAAATATAATACTACATAATAATTTCATATTTACTTATTATCAAGTTATATATTTTTTAACTAAGAGAATATTCATGTCTATTTTATCTTTTTAGAGAAAAAATAAACAGTAATATAACAGTCACAAATACATTTAAATTTATAAATCAACTCAGCATTACGTCAAATAAATAATTAAAAAGAGGTTAACGATCGAAAACTCTAAATCGAATCAACTATCAATACTGACGTTTATCTCTAACAAGATAAAATATTTGTCCTTAGTTTCCTTTCAGAGATAAATAATAATGTACTCTAGATATGAGAAATCTTTCCGTTGTAATTTGCTGTACAATTGTTTTTTTATATAAAGCTAAACAAAAGAATTGAACTTGAGAGACTTATATTCGTCGTATTATGGTATTCTGGTATAATATAGTTTTATTATGGACATTTATGACGGTACACAAAACAATTTATAATATTGAAAAACACCAGTAAGATCTATTTGATCTGCGGTCGTCAATGGGGGGTATATAATTTCACTATAAAGGATCTTTCAGCAAAATATTTTAAAATACATCTCAAAAATGTTTAGCAAACTTAGTTTTATGATTAGTTTGTACAAATATTAGAATGAATTGAAAAGCCAATAGCTAAAAAAAAAAAAAAAATATATCTTTAGAGTTTTTTTTTATTCACTCTTGAATCTCCCAAGGACAAATAATAAACCAATCTTAGCGGTATTTTTTTAGTATAAATAATTAAACTTATCTCAGAAATGTCTAGTTAAGATCGCGTGTAATCTGCTAAACATTGTTTTATGACATAGACTTGAACAAAAGCCAAACAATAAGGATAAATTGAGGAACCAATACCTAAAAGCAAAGGCTGTTATTTAAGGGAGGCTATAATCATAATACAAACAAATTACGAAAAGTAAGAATCTGAAAATTAAGATTAAGATCTAGAATTTCTGCTATTCACTCATGAGTCTTAAAGCGGCCTGTAGACGATCAACTAGGTTGAAAAACATAGTTGTCAATCAAGATGACAACATTTGACCCAGACATTACTTTTTAGGAAGTTGTCTACCGAATATGCAGTTTGTTCAAGTTTTTTTGGGTGAGGTTTTTGGGTTTAAAATGCGTGAAGAATTTTTATAGCTCGTTAATATCATGAATTATGTGAATAAGTGGCACTCGTCCACCCATGATTTTTTTAATTTTTTATTTTACGCCAATCTGTGGAGAAACATAACATTTTAACCGTCAATCTATCCACAGACAATTAACATTGACTTCAACATGCCGCATATTGACAACATGGTTGGCAACCAAGTTGATCGTCTAAAGCAGCCTTTAAACACATTATACCACTCTATTATAATGAAATTGTTCAGCATAGATATTAAAAAATATCTTAGAAATTGCTGAATTGAATTGAATCAATGATTTTTAAGGTTTGCATCAAAGATTTTGTAAACACGCCAAAAGAGAAGAATTGTAGTTCTAATATCCGGGTAAAAGGCTTTCATGAGGTTCGCATAGACGATATAAGGAGGATGTAAAATTAAACAACCTAGGAGGTAATAAATCTAGATCTTCCGGAGGAGACAGCGTCAGAGATTTTGTTAATCCCGACGTTTTGAACCCATAAGAGGTTATTCTTAAGAGTTGCAAATGACTCTCATTATGAGCAACTCCCTTAAGAATGATCCCTGTAATGGTTTGAAACGTCGGGATTTACAAAATCTCTGACGGAAGATGTAGATTTATTATACTTTGACCATGATAATCATCTATACGCTATGAAACCTAGGGCTGAAAATGGGGTATTCAGATAATTGAAATCCCAGATATCAGCACCCTTCCGGCAAAGAGTAATAAGAACCAATATCACAAAAGATCCAGCATTACCAACTAAAAGTTAAAATATTACTTAATTCCTTTATATGTTACGTTAGTGTATTTTCAAATTCAGAATGAACGTAATAAGAGATTTTTATTTTGAAGTATTAAAGATTAAACATATTACTGACTTGCTCCTAATGAGAAAGGTGAGTTCTTTAGAATCAGATTTCTAAAGCTTCGGTGTTACCTCACACTCCTTTACTAATGACCAATTAAAAAGGTTTAATTAATCCATAATCTAATCAGAATCGCATCAATCTCTTTTGATTGATTGAGAAAATATGAGGATATAAATTTCCTTTTATTTCAATTAAGAGTAATTAGAACTCCCTGCATTTTCATGACTGAGGTTTCTCATAGATCACACGAACTATTAGTATTCACTCTTTTAAAACACGAACCATCTTCAAATGATTTAACCAAATCATCATAACTGAATGCTTCAGAAATCATTAGTAACCATTATGAAAAAAGTAAATTAAAACTATTACAGAATTTGAAAGTGATATCTACAGGTTGTCCACGTCCACGGACTGAGTGCATGCGGAATGTAAATGACAAACATGTTTCGAGTTGAAATTTGATCTTTTGGGCATCACCCTTGCTTGGTCCCAACAATTTTGTGTGACTCTAAACATTTTTTGAAAATTCATCCTAAAAATATTAATTAATTGGCAGGGCTAATGCCCAGAAGCTCAAATTTCAACACAAAATAAATTGTTTTGTCATTTTCACCCCACGTGAACTCAATCCATAGCCACACTGTATATCTTGTAGATATTATTTCAAAAACAACCAGAGAATCTGTCTTTTGTGTCTCTATTCTTAGTCTTTTAAAGGTCAAATGCTACTTTAAAAAATTACTATTTAACAGAAGAGACAAGATCTTGAAATACCCGAAATATGTTATTTATCAGAAGAATTAATACTACAAAATAATCTAATCCCTAAAAATAATGGTACATTACTTATAACAATACTAATTTGATAATAAATAATCATTTCAGCCATCAAAAATAATACATACAAAATATATAAGTAGTATGTTTTAGGACGGCTGATAGAAGATAAGTAACTATCAATAATAAATAGTAATTCCAAAATATTCGGGTGATTTATTACATTTTAGAAAAATACTAAACATCCTTTCTTAACTAGGTTTAATAAAAAAAAGGAAATAACGTTTTTAAAATATGAAATTACCCGTTTTATTAACAATTCAAAAAACAAAATATGGTTATTAAATTACAGGATATCTTATTATTTTTTTTGTTAGTGAGCCGACTATGACATTGGAGCGTCTTAGTTACACGTTTAAGGGGGAAGTTTTACTGAAAGTGTGTCAATGCGTTTTTAAAAAGACAAAAAAAAAAATCTATGACTATACTCTGTCACACTGAGGACACCGGAATACTCACTTAGTCTGTACAATTACTTCTGTCCTGACTGCTTGGAAATTATAATAAGTGGTCGTGCGGATAATACGGTCTGAACATAGGTGACTAAATATGAAGACAAGATCATTGTAATAAACGAAGGACAATGTCAAATACCAGACCTTTTAGTAACAAAAAACCATGTTTCTTTTATGTTTAAATTAAAAAAAAAACAATTGTTCTTAAAAAAGGAACAATATTTTTGTTTAATAATTCACTACATTAAAAAATGGCTGATGACAATAGATCATGTAAATAATCTAAAAACAAAGGCTGTCATTGTCAAACTGAAGAACAAATAATGCAAATGATATGGTAGGATAAACATCAAAAGCGGTCGAGTTAGTACAGAGTCAATACAAGATAATATTGAATTGGTAGTATCTAGAACTGATTTTAGCTAGATATTATTGGACCAAACTAATATCAGTCTATCAATAAGACAAATATTATATTAATGTTCATATTCCGGGTTTGAATGCAATTTATTGCCTGTAAAAGTAATTTACTTTAAGAAATTATTATAGATAGATGCCACTTTTAGTGGATAGTTGTCTTCTTTGTTCCTAATGTTGTGACTCCACGCCTCACTCTAAAAATCTAAACAACATTAAGAAATAACGAAAGACGTCTCACTCCCTAAATTACTTAATTTAAAAAATGCCGGCTTTCAATCACAACTGAAAATCACAGTGATGATACAAGATGACCAGAGTGTATGAGATCTAAAGTTTTACATTTGTTATTTTCATTGGAGGTAGATGCGTCTTTCTTTATTCCTAATTAAGTGACTCTGCACTCTAGAAATCTAAAGAACGTTAAGAAATAAAGAAAGACGTCTCTTGTCTCTCCCCCTAAAAGAAACTTTATTTAACAAAAGCCGGCTTTCAACCACAACTGAAAATCAAAGTGATGACACAAGACGACAGATGACCATAGTGTTTGAGATCTAGCCTTGTACAATAAAGTTATTTTAAGTAGAGATGCGTCTTTTGTCATTCCTAATAATTGACTCCACTTCTCACTATAGAAATCTAAACAACGTTAAGAAATAAAGAAAGTCGTCTCTCCCCCTAAAAGTAATTTTATTTAACAAAAACCGACTTTCAACCACTGATGGTCGTCTAGATATGTATAGAGTATATTTTTATTGGAGATGCGTCTTTCTTTATTCCTAATTCAGTAACTCCACTCCTCACTCTAGAAATCTAAAAAACGTTAAAATATAAAGAAAGACGTATCTCCCCCTAAAAGGAACTTAGTAAGAAAAGCCGGCTTTCAACCACGATTGGTCATCTAAACATACTTTTACCAATTGAGTAAATAAATCTCGTTTCATTCCCCTTTTAAAATTCCAAAATATTAAAAGTCAAGCAATATATTCTATATATATATATACTTGATATAGACTAAGCAATAGCAGAATTGTAACTGATTATTTTATTTATTTTTTTTTTTATTAGATTTTTCCCCCTCCACTCATTTGTGTTTCTGACGAAATTTTCAAGTGACATATAAATTTCTAAACCACATTAATTATAACCAACTAAATATTTACTGGTTTACCCCAAACAAAACTACCTTTGGGGTCTTATAACAAATTTGATGCTGAACAAAAAAGTTACTCTGAAATGTCCCGAAACAGCTTTCCGTGATATAAGCAAAACAAAACCGCACTTAAAACATCTTTAGCGTTCATTCAAAAATTCTCAATAATCGCTTCTTACATTCTTACCATGAAACGAGAAACGGTAAGAAAACAGTGTAGAGCATCGAATTCTGCGTCGAAATAGAGCAATCCCAGCTCTGTACAAAAAAAAACCCTCAATGTTTCGTAGTACGGAGCTAGGATTGGTCTAATTTGACACAAAATGCAATGTTCTACAAGAAGTGCAGTTTTTTTGAGAATTTTAAACATTGACGTACCAGAAGGATGGTTTTAATGTTGTTTTTTTGCGGACATCTTTCACCGTCAAATTTCATTCAGTTTCTTTCGAGGACACCCAATTTAATGTCATGAAAAATTTAAAAAAAAATTGTCTGTCAAACTTGGACAAAACCTTTTTATATAAATAGTTATACTTAATTAAAATGTCTTAAAAATGTTCACCATACTAATATTTTCTTTTTATGTATACAATTTCTTGAAAAAATAAAAGCTTAAATAAAATCAACGTGCATGATACAATTATGAATAATTTCTTTTCTTTTACTAATTTCTTTATATCCAAAAAACTCAACAGAGGATATTATTGTTGAAAAGCAATCGTTGTTACCTATGGTTTTGAAGGACAATGATTCAACTAGTAAAGAATTGAAAATGCTAAAGGAAGAAAGTGAAATTGTTTTAACAAAACAAAACAAAAACCAGCAACATTGTTTTGGTTAAGGTGATGGTGCCTCTTAATACAAGAAGGAACACAAGGCCTAAGGCTGGACAGACCCTGCTTTCGATAGAGAAGTTGTTGTTCATTGCGAAATGTTGTTAGGTACGGTAGCGAAACAGGTCATGGTCTTCAGGAGACATCTATAAGAACCAATTCACTTGAGTATGCTTGTAGTGTTACCAACTGAACAATTATTAATCATTAAGTAACAAACCGTGAGCATTGATAATTACAAAACCAGATAATAATACCAATAATAACCAAGTGTAAAATTTCATATTCAAATTCAACTGAACTAAGAAAAAAAAAATTCTCGATAAAAATTCATTATCAAAAACAAAATTAGGTTTATCACAGATTAGCATGTGGCTTAATTGACTTGGATTTTGATAATTACGAAATGGTTTATTATTTCAAAGCCTATTTCGTAATGAAATAATACAAAAAAATTAAAATTAAAATAAAGATAATGTAGA
This sequence comes from Gerris lacustris, assembly GCA_951217055.1. Classification (NCBI taxonomy): domain Eukaryota; kingdom Metazoa; phylum Arthropoda; class Insecta; order Hemiptera; family Gerridae; genus Gerris; species Gerris lacustris. The sequence continues at coordinate 25,047,512 of OX578284.1, forward strand.
AATTTTTTATATTAAAAAAAAGAGTGAAAGCAGATGGAAAGTATAATACAAGGTCGTTGAGTTTTTTTTTCTTTTTTTTAAAAAAAAGATACAACACTGCAATAAATTACAACATTTGTACTCATTAAGTTACAAATTCTACTCGGTTGTCATAAATAAAATATCATGAGTAAAATATACCTATAAAACATACTGCATTAAAAATCCATCTATATTTAGATGCCATTAAAGAAGGAATATTATGTAAGTGTCGATAATTACAATGCTAAAGCTTTAATTGAAAGTATAATGAGAAGGTCACGCGTAATGTATTATTATACTTAAGTGTTAAATTCACCGAGAATATTTAAGTTATGGGTCAAAGAACTTGGTGTTTATACTTGATTCATTTGCACTTAAATCAGTATACCGCCATTGCGACATCGGGCGTAGTGCGAATTTTTGTGTTATGAGTTAAAGGATGTTAAAAACATGTATTTATGTTAAGGCAAACTCATAAAAATAACGATTATTTTTTTTATAAATATCGTTTATCGTTAAGTCTATGCCATTTGGGTCCAAATCGCTGTTTACATCCTAAATATAAATCGACGATAATAGATTTAGTTGCTTGCGATCTAAATATATCAAATTTAACATACAATACGACACTTAAAGTTTTAATCAAAGGTATTTTCTTTTAAGTTATTCACATATATAAATCAAATTAAAACTAAATAAATTAACATCATCAAACCGTTTTCTAGCAGCAGTTAAATGATCCTTTATATTTAATAATAATAATAATAAAATTATTTATATATCAAAATACTTCACATTATTCTGAAGGCCCGGCCACGCAGAAAGCTACACGACGCGAGCTAGCTATGCTACGTCTGCGAGCTAAGAGAGCTACGCTAGCTATATTTAGGTGGGTGGGCACAAAGCGATTATTTTTAGTTTCGTTCATCATGTTAAGTAGGAAGGACCACAGTAACTCTGATAGCTATTGCTTTTATTAACTTTATTTCAACAGAAAAAGAAAAGAAAGTGGGTACATGCATTGAACGGTAAAAGAAACCAATTTGGGGAGAGGATCTTAAACAAGATGAAGAGAAGTTCAAAGAATACTTTAGACTGACATCAAGTGACTTTAAATTTCTACTCCATTTTCCTTAAAGTGATATAGAAAAAAATATATTGAACTATAGAGCGACTATATCACCTGAAGAACGCCTTGCTGTATGTTTGAGGTAAGTAAACTTTGGTAGAGTTGCAGGGGGTAGTAACAGTCTACGCAAGTCCGTCGCTGTTGGACGTCGCCGAGGAATCCGTACAAATGCAATTTCCAAAACATAGCTAGATGCGCTAGACGTAGCGTATCTAGCAAGCGTAGCGTCACCTCTATTTATTATAACTTATAACAGAACGGCAATTTTCAGACATAGCCGGGCCTTAAAACGTTATCAACGTGAACCTAAATTAAACGTAACGATCTCAGCAGGAACCGTGAAAATTCTTTTCGCGCCTCAGGAAACATTAACAGTAACGTTGCCGATAAGTGAAAACATTGTAGTATTGCTTCAAGTGAACACCAAAATATTTAACATCCCTGATGATTTTAAACTTGAATGTTGGGCCTAAAGAGGTCGCTTCAAGAAGAAACGAAACGTTAGAATTGCCATTCTTAAAACGTGATCGTCGATTTTATAATTGACTTTAGCCATGCAACGTAAAAGAAGTTGCATAATAAATCCGAGGCTGGAATCCAAACAAACCTTCCTTAAAATCCACTGACTAGATGCGTGACAACAATTCTACGAAGAAAGCTCAATAGAATCAAGATAAATGAAGATAATAGAGGAAATATAAAAAAATATATTTCAACATGATAGAGGGAAATGATTAAGTTGGTGACTGATTGCAAATTTCATTCTATTAGCATAACATATTATAGAGACTTCTTATTTGATGTGATAAGGATAAGCTTATATATATATATATATATATATATATATATATATATATATATATATATATATATATATATATATATATATATATATATATATATATATAAACTAGTGTATAAATAGATATTTTTATAATAAGTTATTACAACACATAACACTTGGAAAGAGTTGGACTAGCGGATGTATAATGTGTTAGGTGTCCACAACTTCTAACCATATTATGAAATAGTTTTTTTTTAGGATTTCCTTTCACATCTTATAATTAATTTTATTGTAAAACTTTTAATTTCATATCTATATTATGTATGATGGTAAGAAGGCTTTAAAGGACAATGCCAAGGATGTTTACATTATTTTCGTCAACAAATGTCAAAGAACCTTTTAGAATAATGTGATGTCAGAAATATTCTTGATGAAATGTTCTTTTTTTTAGAAACTGACTCGCAGGTATTTTCTACTCTAATGCTAATTTCTTTGAAAAACATCACCGGTAACAATAGAAATAAGATATGAAAGGATGGTAAAAAAAGAAGAAGAAGAAAAAAATGTAAACTTAAACAATAAAGAGTAGGACAAAAGTAAGTTAATAAGCTATTTCAATAATAAAAAATGCTTGGAGGCGGAAAAGGTGCAACTAAATAAAAAATAGAATAAAGTAGAGGCAAAAAGCAAATAAAAGTTAGCTATTTCTAGGTAAAACAAATTGATAAAAATACAATAAATTTTGAAAACAGGTTATTACATCCATTAAAAGTATTGAAAAAATAAATTCTCTCCGCGTAAAATATATTTAATAAAATTCAATATCCCCCCCCCGCAACCGATACAAAACCAGATTATTAGGCTTACTACATATTCATATTGGTAGTGTACATATTAGTCTTACAAAATAGTATTATCAACTATATATAAGTGTCTTGTACCGGCTGCTGGTTTTTATGACTCACTCCACTCCCATCTTCCAACATTTAAATTAACATTTCTTCCCTTTTCAGCACTAATGATAGCCGTATAGTGGCTGGAAGCTGCAGTGAATTTTATTAAATATATTTTACGTGGAGAGTCTTCTTTCTTTCAACATTTCATGATGACCTCCCCTAAAGCTTCATATTTTAACTTGGTTATTTCTAGTAATCTTCACAAAATAATGTTTTGTCAGTGAATTAATCCCATTGCTATACAATTTTGAATCTATAAATATAAAGTCTATTCTGAATAGAAATCTATTGTTTAAATATTAATATTTAATATTAAATATTAATATTTATAAGTTGTGGTTAGGGTTGGGACATCGATGTCGATGTATCGAAAACATCGATGTATCGGACTTTAAAAAATCGATGTTCAACATCGATGTTGATCTTTCGATGTATCGGTGAACATCGATGTTTTCCTGAAACATCGAAAAGATCGATGTCATCGAGCCATTGCAGCCAAAAATGGACGACATTTTTTGAAAGCGGTGACCTTTTTTTTTTTTTTTTTTTTTTTGCTCTTCAGCTTGGAGGACCGATGTCGATGTATTGAAAACATCGATGTTTTCTTTCGATGTTTTGGCTAACATCGATGTTTGTTCTTTCGATGTCGATGTATCGAAAACATCGATGTTTGCCTATTGTCCCAACCCTAGTTGTGGTTCTAGTGCGTTAAATTCAAACAGTTTATTGTTAAAAGAACTCAGTATCAAAGTATATTTGACCTTTTTTTGCCTGAGGATGTAAAATAGAAATATTAACTTATTAGTTGATAATAAAAATATAGCTACTCTTAATTTATAGGAGAGCAGAGGAGTCATTTGCTTCTACATTGTCATCTAGATTGGCGGGCTTTTCAAAATTTCAGCCAACAAAGCAGCCATCACAGATGGTTTCCAGAAAAGAGTTAAACAGGAATACAAAAATCTGCTTGTGAATAAAGAAATTTGTAGTTCAAAGCCGGTTTTGAGCAAATATGTCTCTTCAGAGTTGCGGAGGGACGAGAAGAAATGAAAAATTAGTTGTTCATAAAAGATATTTTTTAAAACTAAGTTGAAATATTATAAGAGTGAGTAAAAGTGTTAAGACAGAGGTTTAAATCTCATTCAGATTTTTAAACCTCTCAGTTCCTTGCAAGTTCCAGTTTTATTTCATTTGGTTTATTGAATAGATTTATATCCTTAAACCAGCCTCCATTTCCATTCTTCTTTAAGTCGAAAGGCTTTTTATTATGCTCAACCTTATTCCACAAGTCTTTATTTTATATCATGTCAAGCCAATAGATCCTTAAAAACACTTCACAAACTGCGATTAATAAAACTTGTCACTTCCCTATAAAGAAAGGGATACCCTCTAGCTATCTTCCATGTTTCGCAACAATAAAAGAGAACGGATTTAACGTTGGTATTAAAGATTCTAACCTTAACCTTCTGCAAGAAGATTTTGCTTCATCATAGTAGTTACAGGTAAACAAAAGCTCTATTCTATTTGCTTTCCGGATTTTTAAACACCTGTTACGATAGCTTGAATTACGAAGAGCGTTTTGCAAAAATACAAGTTTATACATTAACATTTCTGTTTCAACAACGATCAAAATTAATCGAAAAGATTATTCCACATCATCAAAATGTCTAATCATAAACAAACTTTAGATAAGTAAAAATAAGATAAGGTAAGAATAGAATATATAGTGTACAGTAACCACCATTCGAATTCATTTTTAAAGTCACCAATACCTAATCATAGATATTAATTAGGTTTTTATAGTAGATGACACATTTTGGCAAACATTATATCCTATGAATATTCTTATCTTCCTAAATAAGGTTTTCGACGAAAAACTTTTTTTTTTTATAACGAATCAAAACAAAAATGCATTGATTATTAAAAACCAATGCACATTGCTGTATAATTTCAAGACACTATCTCCTCCGGAAAGCCTATATTGTAAATCAAGCTACGAACACTTTTGACTCAGATTAACTTAACTTTTACATGATATGAATTTTTATGCTATAAACTGCCTGAAATTAGTTAGTATCTTTTAGCGAAGAATTATATTTAATAATTTTTATTATCATACTGTCAATCATTTATAAAAAGTATAGTTTATCATAATTTGAAAAGTATTCTTAAAATTTAGTTTTAATAAAAAGTGATTAAGAGATTTATTTATTATAACTCCCATAACACTACTCTTATGAATAATTTACTTAAAAATAAACAAAATTTACTATAGATCGAGTAATTTGGATCCTTGAAGAGCAGGAAGAGAAAAACTAACACTTTTTCATACTGTGTAGCAACGTTTCGGCTACTCGAGTAGTAATTTTTGAGCCTAAAAGTATAATAATTTATTTTAAGAATGACATAAAAATTACTACATCAATAGTTGATAGTTGATACCGTTAAGGAATTGCAATTACTCTCGTAATTACCTATATCCTAAACATTTAACTTCAGCTCTCTAGCTGGGTTATGCTTCAAAAATATGTTTGTGAACAAACAGGGGTGTTAGTCTTCTTTTTCTTCCTACCCTTCAAGGATCCAAATTACTCTATCTACATGTGTCTAACCAATCCTACAGGGTACACTTAGCATCACTACAAATTAAAATTACTTTTGTTCATGTAATAAAGAACAGTAACTATAGAAAACAATATTAAACTGTTGCGAATCGATTATAAGTCTAAATCAATTTAATATGAGAGGGTAATTAAGGGATTCCAATGCGAGTATTTTTTTTTTTCTTCCAATATGATATTGCTGGATGGAGCACATTTCACACATAATTTGGTCATTAGTGTTAAATTTGTTTCGCCTCTTGAGGTATCGAAACGTTATCAGAATAGTAATACCAAACATTTCAAAAGAATGTTATTCAATAGGTTAAGCCGATTACCTATAATTGATTAGTTACTATTTAGGTTTAAATGTCATATAAATGTTATGCTAAGTGTCATAATAAGATCATATGTTTTTATTTTCTCTCCACTTCATTGTAGAAAGTAAAATTGCACTTGAAACTGTGATTGAAAACCTGATCTTATCTACCTTTCAATAAATTATCTTTTATCTTTTGCAAAAAAGTTTATATTGCAGTCTTACTTTATTACCCATTTACTCAATCATTTATATAATATCACATAATGATGTTATTCACTTTCAATTCCTCGTAAGATTGCCACAGGACTGTGGACATGACACATTGCTTCATCTTAAGAAGAAACACAAACAGTTATTGAAGATAATAGTGTGGCAATTCGCAGTTAAGACGTTTAAACTCGTATTACAGGCTCACATAATACTCGGTCTGGAGCTAACGGCGTCTTCAGAACTGCGACAGATAACGCATAAGGGGCAATTTAATCCAATCGAAAGGAAACTATTTAACCGTGCCTTACAGCACTAGAGACTGCGACATTGATAAGACAAGGAGGACGCCTTCCTTTACTCCTGATAAGAATTTCTCACTCGGATCTATGGACTAACAAGATCAAAAACAACACATCAAAAATCAAATAATATCGAGAGTCGAGACAAAACTATAAGTATCTAACATCTAACATATAATGCTAAACCAAAATATAACGCTTATTCTATACCTTATCAAAATCACCCATTAATAAACTAATAAACTCCATATTGAATCAAGATGGCGGATTTTAAAAAAATTTCTTAGTTAGCACCTAGGTTCTAAAAAGAACCTACCTACTAAATTTCATGGTCATAGGACCCGCAGATAGTCAGTTCAAGAGACGTCAAAGATGACAACAATCAATGGATCTATTTCTGCTCGATCAATTCCTTTCTATTCAGTGATATTTGGATTTGATATAATTACATATTATACACGTATAGATATTAGATATGTGAATTATGTTATTTTCCATTAATATAAGTATATGTTCCTTTCTTAAACAATAATACATTTATTTTTTTCGGCAATACACATTTTAAAAACTTCTAAAATTAATCATTTTCGTTTCTTAAGGCCTCCCTACACGGTCCCTATAGTTTTTAGAGATTGTCCTATAGATTATAGATGATTCTATTACACCCCTTAAGTGGAAGATGGGTGTTCCCCAAAATCAAGTAAATATTAGTTTTTTTCAAGCTAACCGAACAAGAGAAAAGAATCACAGTTTTTATATTTGGCAAATGTTTGCTTGCTACTCGTATAACGTGAGTTAGACGTTTACAGAACCCTTAATAGGATAAAATTCAGTGGTAATAGTAAAAAAGTTTCCACAAGCCGGACAAATAAAAAAAAAATAATAATAATAAAAAAACTTAATGCACAATGCGATGCGAATCACGTTGTTTATAATAACAATCAAATTAACAATTCGATTTTATTCTAGGTTACTTTAAATATTATCAATACTTTAAATATATTACACATATTCATCTTTCTACCATTTCTACAATAACTAGAGCAAACTTAGCAGAACTAACTTTATTGATTTCTATTTTGATTGATACAAAATAGAAAATACATAACTTTATTGATTTAACTAAAGGCTTAATGGTATTCAATGATGACATAAAACCATTCTAGTTAATATCAAAGATTAAACCTAATGTTTATTGCCAAAATAATGTTTGCAGTAAATAGTAAACCTATTAATTAACAATTATAGAAAGATGAACAAATTGATAATTAATATATACAGCTGGACTGAATTAAACCTATTTAAGCACCTGCAAATTATTCTTACACAAGACCAAACATGATCACTAAAATTAATCATACATTTATAATAAATTAATTTTATAATTTAGTAATCATACGATTTACATCTTCGATTTCTCACAGCATATGGACTATTCGTTCACGATCGTTCAAAGAATCAAGAAGCAGCGAAGTGAAACATAATAGCCTAAGGGTCAGAAAGTTTTTGCTTGCGATTGGTACCTATACCCAAACACGATTCCATACAGTCATAAGAATATTACCGAAATATAGGGAAAGTTTTCAAAATATGAAACAACAAAATATTTTACAATCAGAAAATAAAAAAGAGAAAGTGAAAATATTTAGATAGCTTTAATGGTAGATCTAGACAACTTTAACTAAAAATATAAATCATTTTAACCAAAAGTTTTGTACATAGGTTAATGTACATACTTTTTTTATAAGATTATTATATATAAATAAATAAATATAAGTTCTTTTATATATTCTATTCTGTATTATAAGTTTTGATTGAATACATTGAACTTAAAATGCCTAATACAAGGGAATTTAATGAAATTTGCACGCTAAAGTATAATTTTATAACTAAAACTAATTCTAAAAATGATATAAATACAAAACCATATAATAATATAATTTAACTCACTTTTAAGATAAATCCGTTGGAAAGCAACCGGCCACCTTAACCAATCGACCGATTTTGACAAAATGGTCAAACCGGATCGACTGGAGAGGGTCGGCGCGCAGGTCAACACTTTTATGCCCTCGGCACCACAACCTGTATAAACAAAAAACATACATAATTTAGAATAACTCAGTTTTTTTATATACTAAATAATATGGACTGGTTGCAAATGGCGTCTATCAAAATATGACGACAACAATGTGAGTAAATAATTGTATTATTATTTATTCAAAATAAAACAATATTCAAACTGTATTTGAATAAGAGATGTAAATAAAATTATAATAAATGAAGCGTACATATTTTTTATCATGTGTAATACACGATGACATACATTTGCATCGTGATTCTCAAACATTCCATCATAATAAAAACATCATAGTTCAAGTTTATTGAAGTTAACCGAAAATTGACAGCAAGGATTATATTGAGAAACATTTGGTATCGCGAGAGTGGTAAGGGGAAGGGGGAGGATTGTTCTAATAAGCCAAGTTTCCTAAAACTAAATTAATTCAAAGCTAGACCACCGCACTGCGTCGGAAAGGCGGGCGAAACTCAAATTTAAAAAATTTCAGGAATATCCATGGGAATTTCAGGTTGACATCATGTATGGAAGCCGTCTTACAGATTATAGTAATAAATATAAAAATATCTATCAAGTAATTTAGTTCTAATAGAAAGTGTATAGATATAAAAGGCGGTTTGGGCAATTATCAATAAAAAGTTAATATAATTAATAAAATCGTTGAGTAAAAGCTACAACACACTTACACAATAACAGTTCACGGTATAATGATCAAACGTTAATGTGTCATGGATTGGTTAAGCATAAGCCAAACCGTGGTATTAATGATAAAATACAAGGAATCTAGTAAAGGCTGGATTTCTCAGCAATACTTTAGTGTAATATTCCTTAGTAATAGTTAGGTAATTAGTATTTACCATTTCAGTTTGATAAAATACACTATTTCTTAGTAGTAATTTTTTACTTTCTCATATAAAGAGAAAATATTGAGAGCGTGGATTTAAACGTTAATTTCGGAGAGTATGCACTGTTTGCAATAGGCATGAACCCGAAAGCTTAAAAACCATTTATTTTTTAAATGCCCTATAAGCCTCAAAGAGATGCATTCTTACCTCTTAACATTATAAAGTGATGAGTGGTCGGATGAAACCAAAATGGCGTCAATTCTAAACATCACTACCAAGAAACAAGCGCAAAAGTTTTTTAATTTTATTCTTATAATGTGTTAAAAATTAGATCTTTTATTTTGAATGAATTTTAAAGGAAGCATTATTGATAATTTTCTTATTATTTAATTCTCGCTCTTAAAACTACTGTGTGTAATTTTATTTTCTTATTACTGATTATTTTGATCATTATTTGAATACTTTAACTTGCTAATCTGAAGTCAACACTACTATTGTAATTATTTTTCTTACTGGCAACCTCTTTGTATAAAGTTATTTCAAACTTTATAGACAAATATATAAAAGTTTATAATTAATTACATCAAAACATTACAGTCTTTACGATAAATCACTTTAACTTTAGCCGTTAAAGACTTATAACCAAAAGTTAAATTTTCAAGGCATATTATAAAGGAAGAAATAAATAACACTTTTGTTGTGTTATAAATGTAAGCTCATGGTTTAAGTTGGGGCTTAAAAAAAAGGAAACTTAATCAATGAGGACAGTCCCTTTTAGAATCTTTTGTATGCCTCCAAGTTTTTTAAAACTTACGAAGCAGAAAACTTCGCGGTCTTTCTTTTGTATTTGAACTATAACCCATCTTCCCAGTAAAAGGAAAAAAGGAAGCAATCAATCACTTGGAAAAGAAATACTTCAACTAAGCAAGCAGGAAATACAAAAACACAAACCGTTTCAAAAGAACTAGAAGACAAAAAAAAGTAAAAACATAGCAACACACAAAAATAGAACAACTACAAAACACTTTCGGTCAAGGACGAAAATCTTTCTGTTCTCGTTGTATTCTACATGTGTAACAAACTTTAAAAGGGTACTAGATTTATTTGTTTTTTTAAACAACAAAGACTTATATTAGCATGAAGAATAATGTAAATAATAAAAGAAAATAGTAGGAAGTAATAACGAAGTAAATATAATTATAAACAACTCATGTTTAGCTTCCTGGTCATATATTTTAGATGAGTATGACCCTTGGTTACTGTCTTTAAGTTGGAATATAAACAAAATTAATTTTTATATGCGTTTATTTCTAGATATAATCTCTCTAGTATACAAACAAAACATATTATACGGTTAATTTCCCAGAGAGGTGAAACGTACATATATTTGTTTTACATACGTTTATTACGAGATAATCCCCTAAGTACAAAAATTGGACAATTTCTGGTTAATTTCTCAGAGAGGTAAAACATACATAAATTGGTTTTATATACGTTTTCTTTGAGAGAATCTCTCTATTACGATAGTATGAAAGTAAGCATAGTATTTGGTTTATTTCCCAGCGAAATATTGCAATATTTTTATATTGCAGTATTTTTGTTTATATTGTCTAGATCAGGAATCTACAATACTACATGAATTGGAAGGGCCGGATCTGGCTAAGATGGTCCATAGCGGGCCGGATGGAGTAAGAAACATTCAGCTATCGGACTTCACAATGGTAGAGAATATGGATAATAAGCTCAGAAACCATATCCATTTCGGCCAAAAAAAACTTATATAAGATTGGAGCTGATCTTTTATATAATGTTTGAAATGTCATTTCATTATGGAGAACTTAAAACATTATAGAAACTTTGAATTGTTTAGGTTTATTTGTTGTTTATTGGTTTGTTTGTCTTTTGCGGAAGGTCTTTGAAAACGTTTCATGGGCCGAAGTTTGAAGACCCCTGGTCTAAATTTCTAGATTATCAACTAATTCATGCTCTGTATAAACCTTAAGTATTTTTTCACATCTGTAAAAATACCTCCAGTTTGTAGTGCGTGAATAATGGATGTTTCTATATTATTACATTTTTATTATCAGTTTGATTGGAATGGGAATATTAAAAAAAAATAAAAAAATAAAAATAAAGTGTAACAATAATTTATTCTCAACCTGATAATGAAAGTCAAAATAGTTCTTTTATTGATATTGAATTGTTATATTATGTTTTGGTATTCTCACTTTAAGATTAAAATCTTTTGTTATAATCCTTTTTTCCCCTTACTTCCTCTCTTTTATAAGGTAGTTTAAGGGTTAATGACTGCAAGAAAGGGTCAAGACCTTTATATCAGTACCTGAAAAATATTTTTTAGGTTGCTCAGGTGTTATATCTCTTAAAATTCCTTTCCGTTGTTTTTTTGTTTTTTATCACGTACAAGTTAAAACCCATCTGAAAAGGGTTTTCAGTCAGCCCTTACCTTGGTTAATGTATTCCTAAAACGTTACCTTCATTCTAAAATTAGATATGAAAAAAAAGAAGGTAGAATTGTTAAGATTTATCTCTTAAACTTATGGTTGAAGAATCAAAGACACGACGAAGCACACGATATCTAAAAAATATAAAATATTTTATCTCACATCATAAAAGATTCATCTCAAAAATAAATGAGTTTATTGACTCCAGACACATAAATGATGACGGTACTTACTCAATTGGTCATAAAAGCGTTAAGAATGCGTCGGATAAACTCACCCAACTTAGGGCCTTATTTGAAATAAGTTATTCGTAGTGCACATTAGCAAAGGAAAGTTTGCCTCTATTTATTTCTTGATTATCTATGAAAGACCCATAGGTAGCCAATTATTTGTGTGACAATCATGTCGAACTACTTGATATTAGTATTTTAATATTCAATTATGTTAATGAATCTGTTATATAACTTATACCTACCTATTGTTCAGATATAAACTATTATTTACATCACCCATGCTTTCTCAACCCATACTCGATTAAGAGAAAGATCAAATAATGCTGCCTGTGCTACACGCAACCGTTTCGTTAATCACTTCAACTATATATTTAAGTTCACGCGTGTCAATAAAAAAAACGCACTCACGCAAAAGATCGATTAATGCATCTGTTGATTCGTTAGTCATCTTGTTTCTAGTACGCCACGATTTCTATGGAAAATACAACTCCTCATCTGCCCGCCGCGGACTAGATATTAGTCCGTCTTCTGTTAGAACAAAATACTATATTATGAACAATATTAGAGAACCAAAAATACAAAATACTATATGAACAATATTATAGACCACAGATTCCGCTTCCTGTTTAAGTGTATTATTTCGGATATTATGAAAAATTAAATTCAATAATTTAATCCTGATTTATGTACAGTGACATATAAATGATGTATAAATTCTCAATTGTATTTAATTTCATATACTCATATACACATATATAGTATATAAAAAGAGAAAGTATTGTGTTGGCACGAAAATTCGATTTTGATGCATTTACCTACACGTTTTGAGGTCCCTAGGTCCAAAAAAGTCTGTCTGTAGTTTGGAAAAAAAAATCTACTAAATATACGAGTTGCCAATTTAAATATGAATCTAACCTAACCATAAACCCGGTGCACATTAATATGTAGGCGACGCAGGGTAGGGCAGCACAGTTTTTTCAAACTCAGAAGTATAGGAAAGCGCACGAATTGAGACGCAGAGCAGGACAGGGCAGTACTACGCCACACGTGGCTTATACCAGACGCTAGTGGATCTGGCGCCTGATTCACGCGGTTCTGTTGTATTTCTGCGGTTGAAAAACGGTCCCGACCTTCCCTGCGTCGCCTACATCTCTATGTGAGACTGCCTACAAAGTCGTTTTCCTTTAATAAATCTAGTTACTTAAAAAGTTGCTATAAAAGCGGACGGTGAGTGACCGGGTTCGATTCCTCGTCGGGGATGAGTAATTCTTATGGTAAATGTTAATCAAATTTTCAATAATAATTCAATTTTACAACGAAAAATCGAAGCATCTAATAAATTTATAATACTAGACCAAATAATTATGTTCTCGTATAAGAGACAGTTTATTACGAGTTATATCGGACATTTTTTTGGTGTATTTTGGCCATTTTACTCATGTACTCTGAGATGCGGAACATCTCTCACCTCTCCGGAATTCGAACTCCCCAGACACGTCGGTGTTAATACCTTGGTTTTACGCAGAGTTGCGAGTACGATAACCACTTAACTACGCCGTTGTCCTATTTACTTATGAAATTGAATTCTTACGTGACATGAAACTGCATTGAAGAATATTTTTATTTTTACAATTACATAAGTACACATATATATATTTGTTTATAATGAATTATAAGTAATAATTATGCAAAGCAGATAATATATATAGCCAAGATAAAGTATTCATAAAAAAAGTTGAAGTTACAGGACAGACTTACTTATTTATTCCGATCCTCTTTTGCGTCTCGGTGTAAAGAGTTACAGGTTAGATAAGTGTAATTACATAAATTATTAATTAAAGATATGCTGTGTACATCACACATGGTTCTTTGAACATAAATAAACATTTTCAAAATATCTTAAAGATATTAGAAACCATCATTTATTATTTCTTATAAAAAAAAAAAATAAATAAAAAAATAAAAATGTGCTCATGACCTCTTTATTTTATTTCTTTTAACCAGAAACTTTTTAAAGTTTAAAATTAAAAATTAGGGTAGTGAAAGTTTTAAGAAATATAAATTGCTATTATTAAACGATTATTAGTCATTCGGGTATTAAAAATGACCGCTCGTTGCATCACTGGTAATTTCTTTAAAAAAAAAAATTGTTCTACTTGCAGTTTTAAAAAAGTACATAACACCATAAACGTTTCAATTCTAAACTGCTTTTTTTATAATAGCGTAATTAGAAGTACATTAGGGTCAGGATAATAAAATGTAATTTCTCGAGTTATAGCGTCTAGACAGAGTTGTTTGGTTTAGGTCTTGGTTCTTAAGAACTGGGATTTAAGAATAATGAAAACGGAAAGGGTGTATTATTACGATTAAGGATTAAGATAACGGTGTTTAGACAAGAAAACTAGAACTACTTAGCGTCTATTATTATTGAGTTAAGTGATTGTTAGATGGATTTTGATGTCACAGAATTAGCGTTAATCTTGTCAGAAAAGGATTATCTAACGTTGAGCTTGTCTCTTTAATCTTAACTTGTTAAAACAGATGTGTATCAAAGGTCATGAACTAGAACAAAATATATAAAAGCCGTCTTTATGAAATGTAGGGCAAGGAGTGTAAGAAATAAAAAATTCAAGTGTAAGTAATTATTAAATAGAGTTGCCAGCTTTTAAAATTCAAAAAGAAAATTAAAGAGATGATTACAAAGGTCACGAACTGGAACAATTGTAAAAAGGTCGTCATGAAAATCTAGAGTAAAAAGTCCTAGATGTAAATTCAGCAAGGACAATACTAGTTACTTCCTCAATTTTGGAAAAAGAATTAAAGAGATCAGCACTGGAATAAATGATAATAAGTTGTCAAAAAAAAAATCTAGAACAAGTAGTTTTATGTGAATATTTCAGTATAATTTTTTTAGCAAGGTCATAAATGGTCTTGATGGGTTTTTTTAAAGAATTAAATAGATACATAAATGTGAAGCACATGGATTCAAACGAATGAGAATGTATCGTTGTGAATCCGAACTGTATGTGTTGGGAGAGGTCAAGAGTTATTTTGCAAATAAAAATGTTAGCAAGCTTTCTAATATTAACTAAATTTAAAAGTAAGGAATTGGAGCGTCGTTGGAGGTCAATCATATAGGATTTGTAAAAAAATTTTCAAAGTAAATTACCAATTGAGGCAGGTGCTAGTGTAATTTTGTACCATTCACACTACATTATGTGATTTTTTTTATTGGCTACCACTCACAAACTCTAAACGATACAAAAAATTAAAGTGTGTAAACTGGAGTACTCGCATTAGGTTCACTAACACCAAAACAGCAAACCTGTTTTTGATAACTATTTCGGTCGACCGCTTCCTTTAACCGGACCCGTTTAGAAACAAGAGTAATTGAAGCCACCATTTCAATAACCATAACAAACCACCGGTCGATTGGCCGGTCGACCTGGTTAATGTGTCTGAACGCTGAGTAAGTCAATGCCTAGAAACAAAAAAAAATGTCTAAAATGGTCCTGAATGTCATAAAAAAATGGTCATAAAAATGTCATAGTGTCCTGATGGCGCATTTTGATTTTATATGCCAATTTTGTAGTCAAATCTTGACAGTACAAAACTGGCATATACAATCAAAATGCGCCATCAGGACACTATGATCAAATTAACAAGAAAAAACCCTCAGAAGGCATCGAAGTCCGCTATCATTTTGAAAAGAACAAAAAGTGACGGGGGAAAAAAATTCAACTCGAAAATAATTGTAACCGTATTAAAACAAAATAGGACAATCGTTTTAAAACACCGACTACATTAGACAGAAAAAGCCCTCAGAAAAAAATTGAAGTCTACTATAATTTTGAAAATAACCAAAGTGACGGGGAGGGGAGTGCATTTCGAAAATAATTGTAACCATATTAAAGAGTTCATGAGACAGAAATAGCACACAATATTAAACAAAAATATTTATTAACTATTAAAAAAATTATTTTAATTGTAACACGTTTATTTAGTCCTTAAAAAATCCTTTTAAAAAAATGCTATAAAATTATCAAGATTTAATCTGACACAGGAAGTTTTAAATCAAGGACTTTAAGTTTTATTTGAATAGTTTTGAGAAATTGGTATACCTATCAAATTCTGAATAGAATAGTCAATAGTAAAAAAAGAAACCCAATTTTGAAATAGGATTATGTAAATTTAATAATGACTATGGTAAAAACCAAATATAACAAGGTAACAACCTTCGTAGATAAATGACACAGAAAAGAGATTTGAGTGAATAATAATGAATCGGTCCAATTAAGCCGGAAGGAAATATAAATTCCATTGATTTTTTTTCTATCTGTGTTTAAGTCTCAATGATTAGGAGAAACGTACTTCATTGTTTCACTTATTAAGGTCACTTAAGAAGAAAACATTAATATTAGAAGTCGAGGAACTTACGAAGGTTTAATAATCATATTGTTTATCAGACAGATTAGAAGTAGCTAAATTGCATAGAGATTTCGTCAGCAGAAATAATCGTTGCTTATATCCGGTCTGGGAATAACAAAACTATCATTAGTTATTAGTTAATTATTTAATTAATATATTTATTGACTCTCTTTTTTAAACGAGTTTATCGAAAATCTTACAGCGTATATATTATTTGAAAAGCGAGTTTACGAAAAAACACTCTCACTACTAGAGGACTCGAACCCGGATCTTTCCTTGATCAAGAAACTTCACTAAACCAGTTTTGGAATGAATATAAAAAAAGATTTTTATCAATCAAAATATTTCTTAAATATTAAAAGGTTTATTTTTTGTTTGTTTTTTTTAGGAGAGAAAAGTAAATTTAACAATTCGAAAGATTGTATAAATAAAAATTTTCTATTTCAATCATTTAGGTGTTTTACCAACAAAAAATCTATGAAATTATACACCCAAGGTTCCAAAGAAAAAAAATAAATATTTTTTGAATAAAAAAAAGAAAAAAACAAAATAATCTCGATACAAAAAGTCTGAATACATAACTGGTACTGAGCACCAAGATATGTTTTTATCATATACACATCATATGATATGTTTAATGACTATACACAAAAGAGTGCGATAGTTCAATTGCGAATCTATTATCACAATGACTGTTTAGGAAAAAATCGGCCCGAGACAACGCAAACTTCCTCATATTCGAGTTCATAATTACTAATTACTTAGCCCAGTGAAAACTATTAATTAGTTTTCGTGTTTTCGTAGATACTTTGAATTATTATTGAACATTTAATTAAAAATTTTCATAAAAAATAACGTCTCCTCGGTGGGGATTGAACCTGGCCTCTCTCCGTCCGCGTTTAAAGCTATTATCTCAGAAACTAGATTTTTCCCGGTAAAACGGCTTATGTCGTTAGATTCGTTCGTATTTAAAGGGACTAAATTTTAGAATGTTTTAATCAAAATTGTCGAAGCCGTTTTCGAGAAATAATTTTTTCACGTTTTTTCAAAGTTTTTTTTTTGGGGGGGGGGGGGGGGGGGGGGGGGGTAGCGCCCCCAAACTAGGAGCTAAAATTCATTTCTCGATTTCACCTCGGGGTATGATTTTTCTGAATATGTATGCCTAATTTCGAAAAAATCGTTCCACTATTTTAGGCTCCGCGTTTGCACAGACGACAGACAGACATTTTTTAAAACCCACTTTTATGGACTGACTAAGGGAACCTCAAAACGTCACAATATTTTCTCTTTATATGAGAAAGTAAAAAAAGTAAGACTGATCTTACCCAATAAATACCCAAATACTAATAATTATAATTGAATAATGTAACCAACTAACGAACTCCGTGACTCAACAGCCCTTGAAGGGCTTAGGCCTGCCAAAAGGCCTACAACTATTTTATAATGGATGACACGGGGCTAGTGTGTTGCTTCATCAGCGGCATAAACCTTTTAATTGGCATTTGCAACCAGTGAGTCGCCACTTCACATAAGCAGCTACCCATTTATATAGTGATACTGGGTGAATACCCGGGCGGGGAGCCCGGTCCGGGAATCGAACCCAGATTGCTTAACTTTATTGATAGGCCAGCCTACGCTCTTCTATATCCGATCAAACGAGCGAGGCCCCCTAATAATTTATTTGATTAATAATAATTTATAATCTTTACATTTTTATAAATATAAATTATTTATATCTTTAATTATTTATAAATACAACTTTCAGGAGCTATAATTAAATTCCCAACCATTTTAAAAGTTAAATAAATTATTTTTAAGAAAATAATACATGTATATGAAAAAAATACGTTGCATTACCATTTAATTATTTTTATACAGGAAAAAGAAAATAAATGATAAACATAGATATTCTATACATTTAACTTGACGTGTTTATGTTTTTGGAATTTTATTTATATGATATTGAGGGAATTGTAAGTGAATATTAAAATAAATAAAATATAGGTACATGTCAACGTCAACACATAATAATTTAGAATGTGCGGTGATAAAAATAATAAATTGCTTAACGAAGGTAACGGAAGCTATGAGATCGTTTTGAAGAACAAAAATACATTATGTCTCCGATTTCAAAAATCCCAAGACAGAAATACGTTTCAGACATCAGGGAACATTTTTGGTTCCGTGTCTGTCTGTCGCTCAATTTTTGCGAACCGCATCATATCTTAAAAACTTGTCCAATCGTTAAGTACTCGTCCGATTTTTATGAAATTTGGATGGTGGTAGGTCATAATTAGCCCTTGGTCCAGCCAAACGTTTTGTTTTAGCTGTAACTTTTGAATCATTTATTATAATACCGTAAAAAAAAACCGCTTGTCCGAACCGCTACTCCGATGTGTCTTCCCCAATCCATTTCATGGACTTTCCAAGTAAACTAAATTTTAAAGATTTTTTTTCGGGGGGGGGGAGCATTTTTCTCACAAATATTTGGTTTTTGACAAAGAACAGCAATGATTGTTTAGAGTTTTATATTTTTTTTATTTAAGAAAGGTGGGTGGATAAGAAAGAGGCAACTTTTAAGGACACATTGCACAAAGATGAATTAATATAAAACCAAATAAATATTTATATCCTGGGTGTCCTCCTCTTTCATTTATTACTCCACCCAATGCAGTTCCTGTTCCATAAGTTTGCAGTTAAAAAATCTTCTTCATCCCTTAGTTTTTGAGGGATGTTTTTTTTTTTTGGCTTCCCAATAATTTTCCTGAATTTGGGTTATAATTACACATAACATAACTGCAAAGTTTAAAATTGTTGTGTTTGTTACTTTCGAAGATCAGTTGTGTTATCAACAAACAGATAAACAGACAATGTATAAGGGTCTGCTACGGACACTAAAAATGGCATTGGGAGGAAGAAATCAAGCATAAATAAAACGACTTTTGACTTTTCGCATATTCAATGACACTTCAAATTTAAACTAATTAAAATTGCAGACAAGGAAGGTTTTTTTCTCCTCCATTAACCTTGTTTATTTCAAAGTGGATTGATTTTAAATCGATAAGTGATTGAGACTGTAGCGTAAGAAAGATGATTGATGGTTTAGTTATGGAGGCTGGAGATGGCGTGGGCCGGAAGATGAAGGCAGATTCCTTGGCGAGGGCGAACCGTTAGCAGGTGGGTACCCTAACCTGCCCCACCTTACTCAGGGGCCTCTGACCTACATATTACAGAACCACAACCAAGGAGGGTCAAGGTCTCCAAGAAATACGTGTTCTCAACATCCAAGAGAAATCCTTTCTTTTTGAATATTTTAATGCTTTCTCAAGATGTTTTCGAGGCTACCATACTGGAAAGGTATAAGTAGACCTCAGAATTCCGCATAATCAGAAACAAATAGAAGTAGATATAATCCGGTACTTTTAGTCCAAGATAGAAGCGCAGAAGATGGAGAAAACTAAGATATTTTATTCTGGACCAGAAGGTCAAGAAGAAAGTCTTAGACGAGAATAACAAGATGCTTAAGAGAAATTTCATTAAAGTGATAAAATCTTTAAAATGCAGAGAAGAACATTCGACGATAGGGACTAAAGTATGCCACAGTATTTCAGTATTCACAAAAAAACATAGAAATTTGCAAGGTAAAAATGGCAACTTCAGATTATAACAAACTTAGTAGGTTTTTATTAAATTGACGCATAACATATATGTTACTGATCTCATATAACAAAGTTCTTTTTAGACCAGCGTTATGTGGGGCAGAACTTAGCTAATTACTCTTTAAAAATCCATTTTACCTAGTCTAATTACATTTATAAATATGGGGCAAAAATACAAGTTAAAAATTAAAAGGCACAATTGATATTTGGCAGCAGTAGACAAATAAGCAGGGGAAAGTAGACATTTAAAAAAGATATAATATACATAAATATAGAATGATATCCGCTATTTTTTGAAGAGATAGAAAGAGTGTAGTAGAAGTAGTTAGAAAACAGCAATATCTGAAAGTAGCGTCAGGAGAAAGGGACCTTAAACACATTTATTTATTATATATCTTCTTATTGAATAGAATATTAAGTTAATTTTGTCTATTATATTTTAAAAGCCTTATATTTTTACTATAATAGGACATATTTATATATATCTTATCTATATTCATATCTTGTAAAAGAAAATAATTTAATAGAAGTAATTAAGGACCAAAACCTAACTATTTAATGTATTAATGATTTTGTCAGAATAATGCGTACTTCCTATGATTAGATAAATTAATTTTATAAGAGGAGAAACTTAACTGTACGGATGAAATTAAATTAAGAATTACCAAAATGACCTAGCAATAGATAAATTGGCTATTTTAAGAAAATAATAATCTTTTTAAAAAAATGTGCACTTTCAGAATGTAACGGGGAAGCCAAGTCAAGAATATTCTAGGAAAGCAGTGTAGACCTTAGGCTAGCAAAGGCTCGAATTTCTGTCTAGTGGTGCTTTCCCCCACCAGGAATCTATCAGACTAAGCCCTAGCACAGAGACACACAGAGTCCGATCTTAGCTCTGGAGGTGTACACATCTTACAACAATCATATACCCAATAAATATATATATCAACCATTTATTATTCTTCTTTATTCCACTCACCAAATCCCCGTTACAAGAATAAAGTATAAAAGATTAACTGAGAATATTGCTTAGAACGTCGGTATTAGAAAGTAACAGTAAGAAAGTGTAAGTAAGCAGCGTAAGTTAAGGCTAAGAAGACTAGGAAAAGGGCATACCAACGGCTACCTGTCGCTGGAGGAAAACGTTTCGTTAACAGAGAAAGTAACGATTTTAAAGAGATAAGGCACCTAGATACCTGTAGGAGACACATCAAGGACTTGTAGCTATAGCAGAGCTTTATTGCAAGAATTTATAATATATAGTGTATTCTATTAGCTAAGTATTCGAAAGTGGAGACAAACTAGGAGTAAAAACTCTTTTATTATTATTGTTACTAGTATTATTTAAGGCAGATAGGCTTCGATCAATTTATTACGTTGATTAGCAATTCAAATAAGATATGAAATAATAAGACAAATACATTTCACAATCAATCTTATGTTTTGTGAATACACTTTGTAGTAAAAAAGCAATAGAGCCGTTAACACAATTAATTAATTCGAGAAAAAATATATTTTCCAGCAAATAGAGTTAAATGGTAACTTAATAAACTTGTTTCCTCTTTCATTTCAAAGGTCAATGGATATAGCTAATTAAAATTGATGAAAAGTCAATGTCGATTCATAAAATAATACGTATATAAATTTTCTATTATTCATTAAGTCCTAGTCTAATTATAAAAGTAATAGAGCGGAAATAACACTATATGAAATCATAGATCCGGTAATGAATATACATGGAAATAGATATGGGACATGGAATATGTTACATATGACCGTATCCCGGTCGAAATCTTATAACAATGAGATAAAACGAGAGCTACCCGTTGTGTAAAATAGACATGGTTGGAAAAGCTGTAACAGGAAGAAGACTGTTCACTAGGCAGAAATAATTAGATGAATTGAGTGGCCACATCTGTAATTACTCATGTAGAGTGATAAGGCAATTGATGAATTCATAAAGATAAGATTTTTTATATTATGATGAAATATTAATCCAGTTGAATTTGTAAGCCCAGTATCGAATCGCAGTAACATAATAATTGTAATACAGAAAAGGAAGGGAAAGAATAAGGAAACAAACTTTGTAACCATTGAAACCAATTTTTGATTGAAGAACAATACCCGCAAGAGGATGTTTCCTTGGTTGGTGAAAGCTCTTGACTCTTGACTGTCTATAATGACCAAAATAGAGATTGGAGAGACGCATATACTCTTACTGTTACACAATAGATTAAATATCTTCTCCCTATAGATATAGATAGATACCCCCCCCCACTTTTCTTCTCGAAGTCCTCGTATAAAAGTATTCCCGTACGAGTAATTAGTTACATGGCAAATGGATCAAAGGACTAAAAGTAAATCGTTCTTCGTTCAGAGTCAAAAAATTTCGTAAAATTAAAAAGTGAGATCATTGAAACTGGTCGCCAAATCATTCACCTGAACCCATTCATCTCAAAATCTAACTCACAATTCGCACGTCAATGATCGGATTCATTTGAAAAATATCTACCCCTATATGATAAAATCCTATATGATCTCCTTGATCAATCCATTAATCGGTAATCGTCCTTAAATAATATCGATTGTTAATCTCACCAGGTGAATTCATTAAATATTTCCTCAGGGTTTCCTTTACCTCGAAAAAAAATTGCAAAATCTATTCATTTCAAACATTATATATACATAATATATATATATTATATGCAGTATGCACGTTCAAACTTAGTCCTCCAATATTTTTTTAATGTAATAATTTTTGCTTCCGAGCTTACCGAAGGTAACGTAAGCTACGTGATCGTTCCAAAAAACGAAAAATTTTTAGGTCTTCGATTTCATAAATTCCAAGACAGAAATCCGTTTCAGACATCAGTGAACATTTCTGGTAACGTGTCTGTCTGTCGGTCCCCAGTCCCCAGATTAATTTGAACCGTCTGCGCACTTTAACTTTTGCTAAGTTGATACTTTAATTTATGTAATACATCAAAATAATTTTGACGGATTAAAAAAAACGGGGGAAACAAACAAATTTGACAATAATAGCTTGTAAAAGCATAAAATCAATTAAGTACGTGCGATAGGATGCGAGGAAACTATGTGCCACACCAATAGACAGTCTATTTTAAATTAGTTTAATAAAAGAAACATTGTTATCAATATATTGATAATTATGAATATTAAGAATAAATCATTAATGACAAACGTACCTTTATCAAACGGCCTTGCTCCGTTATTAATGAATTGCCATAAATTATAACAAAAAAAATACACAAACAAAACAGAGATCTTTCCTAAAATTATCATTAAATTTAATAGTTACAAGAACATATGAACAGATCGATGTAAAAGGAATGATATGAACATCATGCATTATCTTAAAAATATATAGACACTGATAACAAATCACACTTATTGCTTGTGGCATATTTCATCTTTTATTTCTTATTTTATCTTTTGCCTATGATTTGAGTTTTCGAAAGTCAAAAGGTCCTAATGATAAAAGATAAAGACTATGATTACATCTATTCTTATTTCTTTTTACGTCATACAAATTGATACATTTATACATTATTGTAATACATTCAATATACAGTGTGATAACCTATTTATTTATAGGTGATACTGTCTGTCATCTGTCGAGTTTATCTTGTATTTATATAATTTTTAGCTATGATTCTAGACATTCAGCAGTCATAACGAATTAGAAATTTTCTATTTGGTGTTTATCTAGTGAGGAAATAACTAAAGTACATTTTGAAGTGATCAATGGTTAGGGTCAGGGTCTAAAAATATTAGTTTCTATGAAATAAAGGGGGTCACAAACATTCTTTAATAATGAAAGATATGTTGAAGTTCATTGTTTAACCTAAAGTATGTCATACCTGTAGTGTGTCACACATTCGACATATTATGACTTATGACATATGATATTGACTTTATAAGAAAACTTGTTTAATAAAATCAGTGTGTTAGTTTTGCTTGCTAATCTTAACGTTTTCTTAAATTTATAAAATAATCAACTGGTTATGGGTTCAGGCCGCTTCTAAATTTTTTTTTTAAGTGTTGATTTGAATTGAATAATTTTAATACTCAAGATTTTTTTTTTAATATCTTTTGTTTAAATTACATTATTTTAAATTCAGTTTTGTTAGAAGAATATTTTTGGTGTTTTAAAAGAAAAGTTTGAAAAAGAATATTGAAGATGGAGTCATTGAAGGTTATACAGGTTAGTCTTCTTCAAGGTAAAAATAACTGGCACACCTGGAAATATAAAATGCTGATTTGTTTGAAGGGAATTCCAGGTACCCTAGATGTCGTTGAAGGAAGATTAGTAAAGCCTCAACCTATTGAAGAGAATGCTGTTCAGGCCGTGAAAGATAAATATGATCAAGATTTAAAATTATTTTTAAAGGCTGATAGCAATGCTCTACTAATAATTACTACCAATATGACTGAAGAGACATTGGAAAAGGTTATGAGATACACAACAGCTCAGGAAGTTTGGAGGGAACTCCATAGGCTATATGATGGAGTTTCAGAAGATTAAGCTTACGACTTATGTTTAGAATTTTTTAGTTATAAGAAAATTCCATCAGATGATATTTCTAGTCATCTCTCAAAATTAAAGAATATTTGGAAAAATTTGCAAGAAGAAATTAGTCGTGATTCAAATAAAAAGTGTGATCTCCCTGAACTATTGTTAATTTGTAAGATTTTAGGAACTCTTCCTGAAGAGTATTTCTCCTTTAGGTCCAGTTGGATGTTAATGTCCAAAACAGAAAGAAATATAGAAAATCTTACTCATCAGTTATGTGCTCATGAAAGAGTTCTTTCGGCTAAAAATGAAGTTGTTCCATCTCAAGAAATATTATATGCCAAAAATCAAAATAAATTTAAGAATCAATCAAATTGTAAATTAAATACTAATAACAAAGTGACATTGAAACCTGTTTGCCACTATTGTAAGAAACGAGGACACTTCATCAAACACTGTTACAAATGGAAAGCTGATGGTCGACCTTCGAAGTCAATTAAAGAAACTTCTGCAGTTGAAGCTGAGGAAGAAGTGACATTGTCAGTTGAAGAAATAAATTCTTTAAGATATGAAAATGATAATGAATCATGGTTTGTAGATAATGGTACAACAAACCATGTCACTTATAGGAAAGATCTTTTTCATGTGTATGAAGAATTTAAAGATAAACATGCAGTTGTAACGGCGGTTGAAGTATTATATTAAACCCACCCACAAAATCAAAACAAAAAAATTTCCCTACAAAATCAAAACAAAAAAAAATTCCCTTCATCAAAACAAGAAAATTCCCACACATCAAAAAAATGCCCACACATCAAGACATGTCAATGTCAATATTGTAAAAAGATTTAAAAATCGGGTGGGTTTGATATAATACCATATACATTATGATATTAAGGTAAATATGTCGTATTTGGCCCACTTTGACCAAATACATAACTATTAGAAAAAAGATATAGATGGTCTAATGTACAATTGAGACAAAGGAATATCACACTTTCGTATATAAAAGTGTGATATTCCTTTGTCTCAATGTACATTAGACTAAATATTCCTTTATCGTAGTTGTTATTAAGACCAAGTGGGTTAGATACGACATATTTACCATAATGCCTGGTAACAATCCCTATTTCTTGCTTAAAGATATGCATCTGTCTTCATCTCGCAAGACGTCCAGGAAGCCAAACATGGGTTGAGTTTGTAATTCTTCAGGCATTTCATCTATGTTGGAGACAAGTTTAAAGAAACACTACGTTACTTACTAATTTGCACAAATAATCAAATATACTATAATAATGTCAAATATGAAACAAATAAATTTGATTTATTTTGACAAGGTGTCACAAAAGGTTGGATGGGTTCAATATAATACTCTTACACCATCGTATATAGTATTATATCATACCCACCCTCATTTTTCCCTTAATTTTGCCCTAAACTAAGCCCCATGCCTTTTAACATTCCCAAATAAGAGCGTATGTAATGAAGTTTTGGGTAGGTTCAATATAATACTCTTACGCCATGGTATATAGTATTATATCAGACCTACCCAAAAAAGTGCGAATATGAATCATGGGTGGGTTCAATATGATACTCTTACGCCATGGTATATAGTATTATATCAGACCTACCCAAAAAAGTGCAAATATGAATCATGGGTGGGTCCAATATGATACTCTTACGCCATGGTATATAGTATTATATCAGACCTACCCAAAAAAGTGCGAATATGAATCATGGGTGGGTTCAATATGATACTCTTACGCCATGGTATATAGTATTATATCAGACCTACCCAAAAAAGTGCGAATATGAATCATGGGTGGGTCCAATATGATACTCTTACGCCATGGTATATGGTATTATATCATACCCACCCTCATTTTTCCCTTTATTTTGCCCTACACAAAGCCCCATGCCTTTCAACATTCCCGAATAAGAGCGTATGTAATGAAGTTTTGGGTGGGTTCAATATAATACTCTTACGCCCTGGTATATAGTATTATATCAGACCTACCCAAAAAAGTGCGAATATGAATCTTGGGTGGGTTCAATATGATACTCTTACGCAATGATATATAGTATTATATCATACCCACCCTCATTTTTCCCTTTATTTTGCCCTACACAAAGCCCCATGCTTTTCAACATTCCCGAATAAGAGCGTATGCAAATAATTGTATTCATTGTTGTACTTCCTTTTTTACACACTCAAGGAGGGAAATTTTTTGATTTCTTATTTTTTTTTATTTTGGGTGGGTTTAATATAATACTTCAACCCTATTGTATAAAGTATGATATCAAACCACCTATTTATTTTTTAAATAATGACAATGACATTTGTTTATTTTTGTAGGGAAATTTTATTATTTATTCCCCGGGTGGGTATGATATAATACTTTAACCGTAACGGCTAATGGTGATTCAGTGTCAGCTTTAGGGAAAGGCCTCATTAAAATAAATAGTAAAATAAATGGCAAGTTGCGTACAATTAATTTGACAGAGGTTTGGTATGTACCAAAAATAAAGAGGAACTTGTTTTCAGTATTATCAGTCCAAGATAGACATCCTAATAGTGAATTTGTTTCAACACCAGAAATGTGCTCTCTGAAGATTAATGGTAAAGTGGTATTGGTTGGCAAGCGAAATAAATTTGGAGGTTTATACAAGTTACCAGTTACAAATGTAATTCCTCGTACCTCTTCTATCAACAATGTGTCGAAAGAAAATTTATTGCAAATTTATCATGAAAGACTTGGTCATCAGGACAAGAGGCATGTGAAAGAAGTTGTTCAGCGGGAGCTAGGAATTAATCTGGATCTTGACGGAGAACTATGTGAGGGATGTATCTACGGAAAATCTCATAGAAGACCTTTTGGTACAAGACAACGATCTACTGCTCCAGGCGAGTTAATTCACTCAGATGTTTGTGGTCCTTTCAGTAAAATGTCAAATTCAGGTTATCGATATTTTGTACTATTTAAAGATGACTATACTCGGTTCAGATATGTTTATTTTATGAAACAAAAGTCTGAAGTAGCAGATAAGTTATCGATAATGTTGAAAGAAACCCAGACATTAGGTCATGTTATTAAAGAATTTTTGAGCGACAACGGAGGTGAATTTAACAATGCTAAAATCAAACAACTTTTGCAGGAGTCTGGTATTAGGCAAAGGCTTACCATGCCTTATACTCCACAGCAAAATGGTTGTAGTGAGAGAGACAATCGCACAATAGTTGAAATGGCTAGAGCAATGATGTATGCTCATGGAAATATACCACAAGAACTTTGGGCTGAAATGATTAATACTGCTACTTATATATTAAATAAATCTGGAAAATCTAGTGTGAAAGAAAAATCTCCCTATGAACTGTGGGTTGGAAAGAAACCTTACCTTAAAAATTTAAGAATTATTGGGTCAACCTGTTATCCCCTTATCCCCTCGCAAAATAGAAAGAAAATTGATGCTAAGGCAATCAAAGGGATACTACTTGGGTATGATAGTGATGGTTATCGCATCTGGTGTAAAGATACGAATAAATTAATTAGATCACGGGATGTTGTTTTCAGAGAGGAAGCGATTCAACAAACAAGAATAGAAGGATTTCCTGAAAAGATTAAGTCAAACGAAGCAGCTGATGAAAATAAAGAAAGGTTGTCCCAAGAAGAGGAGAAGAAAGACTGTATTGATGGAAGTAAAGAAGAAATAGAAATAAATTCTAAAGAAAATGATGAAAATTTTGAAGATTTGTTTTCCCCTGATAGTGAGTATGAAAGTGAGAATGAAGATCATGAAAAGAAAAGAGAAAAATTGACAAAAATGGTTTTAAGAGATAGGTCAAGTTTGAAACGTCCTGTTAAATTTGCGGATTATATTATGTCAGCTGAAATAGAAATGAATGATTTGTTTGAACCTAAGACGTATTTAGAAGCTGTTCAGTGTGAGAAGGCAGAAGAGTCGCGAAGCAATGCTGAGTGAAATGAGCTCTCTTAAAGAAAATGACACTTGGACTTTAGAGGAGTTGCCAAAAGGAAGGAAAGCTATTCCCTGCAAGTGGGTCTTTAAAATTAAGTCCCTTCCTGATGGTTCTATAGAAAAATATAAGGCAAGATTAGTTATAAAAGGATTTTCACAGCGCAAAGGAGTTGACTACAATCAAACGTTCAGTCCAGTTGCACGATCGAGTACCATCAGAACGTTGTTAAGTGTTGCTGCCAATGAAAATATGTTTCTGTCTCAAATAGATGTATCGACTGCCTTTCTATATGGAAATCTGAATGAAGTTATATTTATGCAGCAGCCAGAAGGCTTTAATGATGAATCTGGGAGAGCTTGTCTTTTAAAGAAAAGTTTATATGGCTTAAAACAAGCGCCCAGATGTTGGAATATAAGATTCACAGAATATCTTCTTAAAATTGGATTTAAGAGAAGTGAAGCAGATCCATGCTTATTCATTTGCAAGAAAAATGATAAAAAATTAATGTTGGGTCTGTATGTAGATGATGGTTTAATAGCAGGAACCGTCAAAGAAGATGTAGAAAATTTTATAGATGAACTTAAAAAGGAATTTAAAATTACTACAAAAGGGGCCTCATACTTTCTTGGTATAGAGATAGACAAGACTGAAGACGGATCAATCTCTATATGTCAAACAAATTATGCTAAGAACGTACTGGAAAAATTTGGCATGGCAGACTGTAGACCAGTATCTTCGCCAATGTTAAAAGATGAAGGCAACCAAGAAGAGTCAGAGCTTGAAGAAGACTTCCCTTACCGACAAGCAGTGGGAGCTCTAATGTACCTCATGTGTTGTACAAGACCTGACATTGCATATGCAGTAGGAGTAGTTTCCCGCAATCTAGAAACTCCTACAAAGAAAGATGTAATCAAAGTTAAGCGAATTTTACGCTACCTTCGTGGTACACTAGATTACAAAATAGTATACAAGAGAAACTACAATAGCGGCATCTTAGAAAATTTTAGTGATGCTGACCATGGAGGAGATCATTCCACTGGAAGATCAACAACAGGAGTGCTGTGTTTATACTCAGGAGGTGCGATATCCTGGTTGAGTCAAAGACAACAAAGTGTCTCGATTTCAACAACGGAAGCCGAAGTCGTCGCAGCTAGTGAAGCAGCGAGAGAAGTGGTGTGGTTGAAAAGATTACTCTCTGAAATGACAACTTTAAAAACCATTCCTACTCTAAAAATTGATAATGAGGCTGCGGTAAGACTGTCAGAAAACCCTGAATACCACAGAAGGACCAAACACATTAGTATCCGACATTTTTTTGTTAGAGAGCTAGTCAGCTTGGGAGAGCTAAAAGTATCAAATATTAGAACAGACAACCAGCTGGCAGACTGTTTGACAAAACCATTAGCTTGCACACGACTAAAAATGTTATGCCAGAAAATGGGTATTCTAACTTGACGGTTAAGCAATGAAGGGAGAGTGTTGAAGTTCATTGTTTAACCTAAAGTATGTCATACCTGTAGTGTGTCACACATTCGACATATTATGACTTATGACATATGATATTGACTTTATAAGAAAACTTGTTTAATAAAATCAGTGTGTTAGTTTTGCTTGCTCAATCTTAACGTTTTCTTAAATTTATAAAATAATCAACTAGATAGACCAAAGTAAAAAGGTAATACCGCATTTGCATATTTGCACTGATGACCTATTAATAGACTGAACGCACTTTACAGCAATATCATTAGGGAGGGGATACTTGATTTATACATTATACCCTATATGATTAAATATAATATATAATATATAATATACACATACGAAGAGCAATTTATTTAGTAGAGGAAGTTCGCCAAAAGTGGATCCCGGGCTTTAAGCAGATCCCCTTTTGAATAAAATAATGTAATTGCTGAAACCTATAGGGCTAGGGATGATACAGGCATAAACTTCATATAGTACTATCAAGAGGATGTAGGGGGAGAAGTAAGTCAGGTTATGATAAGTGAGGGGCAGGGGCAACAGGAAGTTTATAGCCGAAAAAGTGTAAATCACAGATCAAAGTCTGTTCTGTGTTGTTTATATCACCATCATCCCTCTACTGTTTTGTGACTGCCTTATTTCAATGATTAATTTGATCTATCTCCGTAAGGAAATTATTGGCCAAAACAAATTGGGGGTCCACTTTTGGCGCACTTCGTCTACGAATTCTATTTTTGACAAATGAATAAGTTCAACAATTAACTGATCTGTTTTCAGCGATTTTATTGTTGTTTTTTTTCGACAGTAATCATCTCAGAATTTATTTAAACATATTGAGCTAAAATACTAAATATTAGGGCCAAAATACTAAACATTTGGTATAAAATACATGCACCAGAAAGCAGAACAAAAAATGATAATAGTTTATTGACCTAGACAAAGAAAACAAAAAACGTATTCATATTTATTTCGTTCAATATATGCTTATGACGTATGTATAAATTATTAAATGCTAAAAGGTTATAAGGGAATGGCGTGTACAAGGCTGCATTTTAAACGACATTGAATTAAAGAAGGACTCCAGATATTAGAAGGTGACAACATAATCGGCTGTTTCCTTTAGATTTGACACGGAGACAAATCATTTCTTCTTAAATATCATTTTGACTATAAAATCTAAAAACTGAGTGTATTAAGTTATGAAATATAAAATACAGGGGAAATAGTCATACCCCTATATAATATAGGGTAGAATACCAAGAGTAAACGATATCAGGTATTGTTATACTACAATAACAAGTGTTCAATAATGGATGAGAATGATAATGATTATTACCACTCTAGTAAGCTATAAGAGAATATCAATAATAAAATTAGAGTTTTAAATGAGTTCACCAATGACTAAAAGATGATTAAAGGTCACTATTGAACTGATAAAAAAAAGGGATTTGATCTAGTAATTGATTTATTAAAAGTGGTTATAGTTCACCAAAATTGATGATTGAAGGTGGTAAGAGTTCACTATTGATGATTCAAGGTGGTAAGAGTCCACTATTGGTGATTCAATTTGGTTTAAGATAACTATTGGTTAACCACAACTTAATTTAATTGTAATGAATGTATGTATACATATATTAAAAAAAAAGTAATAAATAATGTAGTCTAATCAGTAAACAAAAGCTATTTAGAAAGAAATACCGTCCAAAAGTATGTACAATGTACATATTTTAAAATATAAATTAAATTAATTTGACACAAAGAACAAACCAAAGTTAAGGATATTTTAAGAATAGGAAGAATATTAAAGGAGATTACACAATCTAAATAACGACGAAATATGCAGAAAAGAAAATCAAATTAAACACGAAGATACATAAAAGAATGTTAAATATATTTACATAATAATATAATGCAATTATAATATTTACTTTCTTATTTAATATTTCTTATAATATTTTTTTTCTCTCTATCTCGTAAATTAACTCTGGGTTATGAAAAAATGAAACAATTCAACACGGAAAAAATTCAAATTATTTCCATCATGACGAGGAGTATAAAGTGAAAGTAAATAACGGTAAGAGGGTGGAAAAGAGGAAGAAAAATTGATGGAAACAATCTTTGTTCACGACCTTCCAAACTTTACCTCTTGGGAAAAAGCTATTATCTCCAATTATAATTTTCTTCTACGTTGATGTTGGAACGTGATGGTTACTCTTTAGATATATATATATAAAAATTACTTACTGGACTAAAGTTCATAGCGGGTAATGAACAATATCATAGAAGTTGCTGAGGAAGGAAAAAGTTTGCAAACTAGCGGTGAAAGCTTTATGACCAGAAGGGTAATAACGGTTTTAGAATATAATAGTTTTCTAATTATTGTGCACATGACAGGAAGGGTTAGTGAAACAATAGAGTATTAATGGGTGTAAAAACCCTTTTTTTAAACTTATGTATATTATTAAAGTGATTAGATTATAATGAAGCATCAATGCATAATGTGATAAAATTTCTAAACTAATGTCGTATAAATTAGATGTTAATTGTGATAAACTATGATTAAGACCAGATGGTTAGATTGACTTTATAGATTTATTTTTTTATAAACTATGCAAAAATTGCATGATTCAGTATAGTAATAATTAGACAATTAAACTCATTCTTATCTCGGTTTGAAAAATTCGAAAAAATCATCTCATGGACCATTAAATAATAAATAATACTAAAGTAGAGGCTGGGCTCCATACACACAACATGTGTACATTATATTTTTATATACATATATATATATATATATATATATATATATATATATATATATATATATATATATATATATATAATATAAAGAGAGAGAGAGAGAGAGAGAGAGTATACATTTTTCCCGATTTTACATATTAGTGCGTTTGGAGTCCACCCTCAACGTTAGTATTTTTTTTTATTATTTAATTTTGTCCATGAAATTTATACATAACCTGTTTTTACAATGTCAGTACACACACGAATGAATGTCAAGAACAAAATAAAACTTAAACTTAAAAATAGATTAAAAATTCAATACCAAAAAATCCTTATATAAGACAGTTTGGTGCTCATTTTTAGGGTTTCGAGGTCATCCTAGAAACTCTTATGCTTTTGGTAGTTCGTCCGTCCGTCCGTCGCATCTTGGAGTACATCTCCCGACCTACTGTAGCTATAGATTTGAAATTTGGTATACAAGTTAAGGCTATAGATTTGAATTTTGGTATACAAGTTAAGCTATAGATGAAATTTGAAATATATATATATATATATATATATATATATATATATATATATATATATATATATATATATATATATATCATATATATATATGCGTGTGTGTACACAATCAAAGTTCATTATATAACAATGTCCTTAACTTCTAAAAGACTTTAGCGTTTTTATATAAACAAATCTATATATGCTGCATGACGAGAAAGGCACTAAACGATTGGGAAATGCAATATTTTATTCATTTAATAAAAGTATAAATTGTAGAAAAGATATTGAGTAACTTAATCTTGAAATTATATAATGAGCATGTGCTAGTAAGAGTAAGAATAATGCAACTTGTTAAATGTGAAAGCAATTAAATTCTCTTCTGAACTCTTTTTTTTATGACACCTAATACAAATCGTATAAAAAAAAGAAACAGTAGTTTGTAATAGGATCTTGCTGTCACTTAAAGTAGAAAGCATTTAGCAAATAGAAGGTTTCTCATTAGTGCGTTTTAATCTGAACATAGATAATTTGATACTGGAATAAAGAAAATGAAATAAAAAAGACTAGTGCTTTTAAAACAATGGCACTGAAAGATTTCCATTGAATAATAAAACGAAAACAATTGTGCTACCTTCTTTGCTAATGTCTGATAATTAAGAAAATTAAAAGGTGTGCAATCAATTAGTATAGGAGGTGACAGGTAAGATGAAGGGGATATTGGTACAGTGTGATTATATCAGTTTACCGGAGAGATGTAGACCAGTCATCCTGTTCATAACCACAGGCAAGGGATGTTTAGCAATAACGGGCTTCCTTTTAAAAAACTGACTCGAAACCTGTCCCGGGGACGGGGTCGAGCATGCATGCACACCGTAGTAATACCTCAACCTACAACGGGTCAAATCCAGGCATGACCTAAAACTCTAAAACGCAACTAAGAAACTGGACGTGGAACCTCAAAAGGAAAAAATGATCAAATAACATGAAATGAGCAATCGGAAAGAGTAGAAGAAATGTGGATTGAGGACAACAAACAAAAGACAAGGAGGACAAACAAAAGAATGATTTAATACAAGTAATGAATTCGTAACATTCAAAATTTCATTATTCAACAATGATTTTAATTTCTATTTTGGTTGTCCCCTTTAAATTTAAACTTTTTCATTTATAATTTCTTATTTTTGTGTCAATAGAGGTTTTTTAAATGAAAAGAATGAACTACTTCATTTAGATTTGTTTTAATTATAAAAAAATGGTTATATTCTTTTATTGGGACATTTTCAAACCTGTAAATAAATATACAAAATTAAAATTAAATAGACCTTTAACTGCAATAAACATGTTTCTATATTTAAAGATGTAATTAACGTATATATAAATTATAAAAGATAACCCAAAAGGTAATTATAATTATTATATGTAATTTTATTTTTGTATATATATTTATTTACAGGTTTGAAAATTTCCCAAAAAAAAGAGGGACGAAATATAACCATTTTTAGGGTTCGTAGGCAAAACCAAGGACCCTTATATTTTCCTGCGTGTCTGTCCGTCCGTCCTCTGTCGCCTGCTCTCACGGCTACACCTTTCGTCTGAGCACTTTGATATTTGGCATGTATGTGTATAGTACCTTCCCACACATTTTAAAATATAGCTACTTAAAAAAATTATTTTTCAAAATTGTCTTTTCTAGAAACTGTGTGGGGTATATCATATGAAAGAGTACGTCGAGCTGATTACAAATATATATAATTTTTTGGTCATAACTTTGATAGGGCGAGCGTAGGCGAGTTTGAAGTTGGTGTGAAAAGTGCCCCCCCCCCCTTTTATCTCACTCATGTAAAGTGCAAAAATTCTGAAAAAAAATCCTGAACATTCTTCGACCAAAAGTAAAGATACCACTTTCTGGAAGTTTCGAAAAAAAAAAAAAAATGTTTTTATTGACAAAATACTTTTTTTTATAATTATGCTCTTTTGGATGTTTTTATATGTTTATAATCTGGTTCATTGGCAAAAAATACTTTATCAGAAGTTTGTTGATGAGTTTTGAAAATATCAGACCCATAGGAGAGTTCAAAGTAGGCTATTAAGCATTTTAAAAAGCTACATCAATAGGTACTACTTAATCAATACTGTGTTGCCTACGGACCCTCGCTGTGTGCTGACTAGCACACACTTGACCTGTTTATTTATAATAAAAACCTAAATGAAGTAGTAAATTCTTTTCATTTAAAAAAATCTCTATTGACACAAAAAGAAGAAATTATACATAAAAAATTATTTTAATTCTTGACCATCACATAGAAATCCTGGCTGGCAATGAACGACAATAATTGGTTAATACAAGATTGGACCAATAAAGATTGGTTAATACAACTAATTTTAATTTATAAGTAGAGGTTTTAGCTCAATTTCATCGTTTTTTCAAGGAGAGGGTAAAGTTGTATCATTATTACTTCTTCGTAATTTAAATTAATATTCAAGTTTAATTTTACAGTTAATTCGATATGTATAATAGAAATTTATTCTATTTAGTAATTCATGTATTTAGTAATTTATGTATTTAGAAATTAATAAAAAAATATTAAATAAAAACTATCAATAATTAAGAAATAATTGATCAATTAATGGAGGTAATTAACCAATAAGATGATGCTAATTTAATAGATTATGGACGTTTTATTTACCTAATAGTACTTACTACTACTACTAATAGTACTAATAGTTACTACTACTAATAGTACACCAATTTCATGAGCGCTACAAGATAATAACCTGAATTATTTATGCGTGAACGAAGGAGTATAGTACAGTGTTAGAAATGGTACGGGTGATTTAAAACAATGGCTGGACTCTTATGAGTCTCTGTTTATAATATTAACAAATAAAAAACAAATGCCACTATAACAATAATTCTTAAGGATTGGGTAACCAAAAAACCTATAATATAGGATTAGAAGTTTGGATCAAGGAACACCAAACACAATATGGTATGGTTAAGACAAAAGCTCTTAAATCTTACGGGAAAACCATTCAAACATCTAATAATAAAAAAACATTATATACTACATAATATAATGAAACAAAATTAAAAATAGTTCTGTGTAGTTTGTTTGGGTCTAAATCTAAATGAAATAAAATGGCTTAGACATAGTCTTTGAGAAATTCTCAAGCTATAATTTATTAAAGGTTACATAAAACTAGAAGGAAAAAGAACATCTTAAATATTATTATCAGGGATCAAGGAAGTGATGGAAACGTTATAGAATTTCATGTTCATGGGCATTAAATTAAAAGAATTGGTTAAAAAAAATGGCCGAAAGATTTGTTAAGTGATATAACTTCTCTTATTGTTGGTCTCTTAAAACTAAATATGTATTTAAGTTTTTATCGTAATTATTTAGTAAATTTTAGTTTTAGTTGTTCTAATTATCTTAACTAAATTTAATTAAAAATAAATAGAATCTATTGATTGAGATTAACTTTTGAGTTATTTTAAATCATTGACGAACACCGAAAAGCCTGCTATCGAAGAAGAATCATCTAAAGACTCAATTATAAAAAACGAATACGACATATTTATTTTTATTTGAATTATAAATGAACCTGAGAAAACAAATAGCTTTGTGTAGTATTTTCTTTGTTACAACAAGACCATTTTTTCCCAAAAGAAAATGTACTTACAGATATATGAGGTTATTTATTTGAATGTAATGAAATGTATGGTGGAGGTGGATCACACGGTTGGGTAGAGAACAGTCTAGAGAACAGGAGATTAGTATCTAGAAGGAGCTCGAATACAAATTCAATTCAATCCACTTCTACATTGTAATTTAAAATAATCCATAATATATTAAGTAATTATTATTAAACATCAATTAAGCGAAACCGTAAATAAACAATGAAAACCTTAGGAAAAACACACGGTTTTGAAGTAGTAATTCATCAAACATGATACATAGAAATACAATATTAAAAAAGAAAATAGTAAAAAAAAGAGTTAAAAGATCTTCTTTACTTAGATTGTAAAATTTGAAATCCAAAATTAAATCCAGGTTTCAAATCTCTGTAAGCAGGTCTCCCAAGGGCCCCATTTGGGACAACAGGGTTCAGTTGGTATGGGGAGAATAGTAAGACATAGGAGGTAGACTCTTCGTACCCTCTCTCTCCTTCAACACTTCATACCGATTTCCGGATATACGTGTATATGTATACGTATTCCCCACCTTCATTTACCATCCTCTCTCTACATCCTTCATTTATACTGTATCAATTCAATAATATTACACATACGTATCTAATTTTAAATAAGAATAAATTAATATACCCAAATATAAATTATAATAAATGTAAATAAACTAGGCATCGCGTGGCTCTATCATTGAAGCGAGCGTATTGCAATGAAATACTGAATATTGAAATTTATTAATCATGATGAATGTCATAGTTGAAGATAAGCGGAAGAGGGTAGTGTAGGGAAGAGTGGGGGTACTCGGTACAAAGCTTTACTTCCTAAACAAACCTATACACTATACGACTATAACAATCTTCACCACCCGCGGTAGCTTTTAAACAATTATTATAAATGTATCTCGTCACTACGCAAAGAATTTTGCTTGTATCAAGTTGAAATTTTGCATACCTGTTTCAATTGTACATTAGATGGTGTATATGAAGTTTTATTAAAATCGTTTCGTTAGAACGTAAGATATCGGTAAAAAGGTTGTTTTCTCTATTATAAACGTTTAGGTCCGCTTTAATAGTTTTAGCGATCTTTATTAAGTCATAGCGGTGTCGCTGTTGGTTTTAGTAAAAAATGTTATTTGAAAAAAATGTTCCTCTCATCGAATAGATGATGATAGAATCTTTTCCCGTCCTGAAATTCCAATTTAATTTTTGTACCTCTCGTTTACGCGAGCGTTGCGCGCGAACTCTTGGACGGATCACGCTGTCCAACGAACTTAGCCTGAGTATTAGTAAGAGGATCATGTATACCAAATTTCAACTAAATCGGTCAACTTTTACTCAAGTTATCGTCACACGCGTGAACGTTACTGACAGACAGACAGACAGACAGACAGACAGACAGACAGACAGACAGACACGGAGCATATTTCGTTGAATGTAGGAAGCTCGCTACGCTCGCTTCAATAATAATTTTAAGAAGACGAAGAATATATAATAATACATATAAGTATATGAAGATAAGAAAGTTATATATTAAGAAATAAAAATACATATATATAATACATATTTAAACTGACCAAATTTCGAACCAATAGTACCTACTTCTTTATACATTTACTGATAAAATTTACTTTGTTAGGTTTATTTTATAATTTAGTTATGACTATGGGGAAAAAAAGAATATACATCATTCTGTATTTATGTATTTTATGATTGAAAAAATATTATATAATAGAAATAATTGTATTTTTATTTTAGCCAGTAAAAATAAATCTAAATGCACACAAACTGTAATACGTATAAACAAGAGTAAGTTAACTATACGAGTATTTTTAAGTGTTATATTTATAACAATAAATGTTTTGTTATATTTGTTATAACAATTTAATTTCCACGAATAATCAGGAATGTTCTAGAAACTACAAATAGATAATTGAGTAAAATATTGAATACTTAAATAGATATTCGAGTAAAATATAAAAATTGTTAGATTTTTTATAGTTCCATTAATCGAAACATATTTTGTGCCAAAGTGAGTATAAATAGAAATATTCTTACATTAAAGAATAATTGCATAATAAGGTTCAAGCGTGTGCGGAACAGGTGCATTAGAATAAAACCAAGAAATTCTATTTTTTACTAGCTTTTACTATTTGTCAGACAAAATTAAAAAAAGAGAATGATGCAGACTAGATATTGAAATAAAATAAAAGAAAATATGTAAAAAAAAACCTTACGTATTTCGGTATCACTTGTTGCAACGCTACGATAAGTTTTTGATTTACACAGTAATTAGACAGTTCTGCTTTCAAACACTTTCACAAACTGTCAATCAATTTTAATTGTTTAATTAGACCAGATAATATATTATATAAAATGAAAACTAATTCAATTTGATGTTACAGCTGTAACTAAGAGTTAGCTATCTGGAAGGCGTCCAATAAGACGACGGAGAAAGGTAAGCTAAATTAATCAACCGGATGATGATCCACTAAGAGGGAGAGAGGGGGGAAATTTAAACTTTATTTGAGGCGACAAATGGACGTAGCTACATCACTATGTAAGTGTTATGACGTATAAACAATGATCACGAGAGGTCTGTGACGATATGGGGTTGCAAAACCCAAACAAGAAAGTGTTATTGAACAAATATCGTATAAAATTGACTAGCAATTAGTGTGGCACATAGCTTCCTAGCATCCTATCACGTACTTTATTGATTTTATGCTTTAACAAGCCATTATTGTCTAATATATTTAATAGTTGCCAACGTTTTTTTTTACGACAAAACTTTTTTGATTTTTTACATGAATTAAAGTATCAATTAAGCAAAAGTTATAGAGCGAAAACGGTTGAAATTAATTTGAGGCTATCTGCAGACTACTTTTGACTAACCATACAAATTTCATAAAAATCAGATGAGTACTTTTGAAGATATAGGTGTAAATAAATGTATGTTTGTGCGCATGTAGAAGAGAAACAAATTGGCGCAGAAGGTTGAAACTTATATGGGACCAACAATGGGCTAATTATGATCTACCATACAAATTTCTTTAATATCGGACGTGAATTTTTTAAGATATGTTATGGTTCGCAAAAATGAGCGACAGACAGACACGGAACTAAAAATGTTCCTTGATTATATGAAACTGATTTTTGTCTTGGAATTTTTGAGCTTCCGTTACCTTCGGTAAGCTCGGAAGCAAAATAATTATTATTAAATTGTTCTTTCTCACTGATTTTATATTGTTGGACTTTTAAGTAGCATGAGCAATTCTAAACTAATAAGCCAATGAACGCTAAATTAAGTTTATCAAAATGCCAAAAAGATGCTAATCCTTTTATAGAGTTGTATTATAAAGCCCTTTAGCAAGCCATGCAATGGCTGTTGACTGTTAAGAGTTATAAACTAATTAATGTTAGTGAGTTCCTCAAAATCTCTGTGAAAAAAAATCTCTGTGTACTAATATATATATATATATATATATATATATATATATATATATATATATATATATATATATATATATATATATATATATATATATATATATATATATATATATATTTATTTATTTATCATGTCGAGTGAGTCAAATGAAATTAGTATACATCTCGAATAACAAGAAACCGAAAAAGTAAGTATTGAGTTAATTTCTTAATCGAAGGAATGTGTGTTTTGTGTCACCCACAAAACTGTAAGAAAGTGGCACCAAATTCCTTGCATTCTACAGAGTGTCGAGACAATATTTATAGAAATTAGTACCCCTTGCTCTCTATCATCAAAAATCAAAACACTAATATAACACGAGGGAGTACCGTCAGTGCAGAAGAAAGAATTTTAGAATTTTTTATTTTTTTGTACTCATTATTTTTAGTTCCTCAAAACATTTTTTTTTATTTCACGGGATCATTAAAAAACAAGAAAAAAATTACTTAAATAATTAAAAAATTGTAAACAAAAACACACGAACGCCCATTATACGCATCCTATCAGCAGACAATATCGCCCGGACAGCGCTTTTCTAGCCCGTTCTGCTCGTATCGTACACGTCGAAGGTCAAATAGATCGGCGATAGATTGCTTTCATATTGTCTTATTGGTGGCACCCACTCATTTACCTAGGCAGTGACACGGAAGAGATAACAGATAACGTAGCTGGTAACTCGCTTTCATATCGCCCCGTGTAAGGACGGCCTAAACGTTACCGTTATTGTACATTTAGTTTTACAACATAAGGTTTACAATACATAAGGTGTACTATATAAACGAGGAGTACTATTAATGAGATCTATGTATAGTAAATAGAAAGGAAATCCTGCATACTAAACCAATACTATTTTGATCTATACGTTTATATTTTTTAATTTCGATACCTTGTTCGAGTCGCACCTTCCGGGTTTTTATACCTATTCAATCCTACCTAAAGAAATTGATTACAAAATAAAAAGAATAATCGAATGAAGTATAAGAGTTCATTAACACAATTTGATAACTTCAATAACAACTAACAATAAATATGCTGGATATAAAACAAGAACGTGGCCTATATGTATAACGTAGACAATAGACGTAGACAATTAGCATCCTTTAATTGATTTTGTTCAGGAAACAACAAACGTATAAAGTAATAATCATCTGAATAAAAAATAGCCAATCTAATCATTCTAGAAATGATACTTTTTGTGACTGACGCGTAAAAAATGAATTCATTATTCAATATTGTATTATTTTATTTTTTCTATAATAAAATATTTATTTTTTGTGCTATCTCTATTTCGACATCATAAGAATAGTTTACTTTAAGTTTATAATACAGTCTAATTTTATAATAAAAAAAGTTGATTGTATTCAGCTGAATGAATACAATAACTTGTAAAATAAAATGAAAACAGATATTGCATTATTTCTTTAGTTCAAAATGAAAAGAAGAGTGACTTGAATTGGTTTTAATAGATAGGCTAGGGTATGAGGTGATATTGCTATGAATATAAATAAACTAGGCAACTAGCGGGGTTTTTTGTGAAGCTAACGAAATATTAATAGATATTATTACCTGAGAGAAATTTAATGCTACTCTTGTGGTAAGATACAATAAATGTTTAAGTTTAAATAAAGTTGCCATTGCCATAGGGGGGGGGGGGGGGGGGGGGGGGGGGGGGAGGTATTTTATTTATAACGTATGCGATGTAGGGGTAGTTTATAAAAGTTTCCAATTTTTGCGTTGGAAACTTTCGGAGATTCAGGTGCGTTAAGGACCTCCAGACGGACAGTTACACATGCGCAGAAAGGGTCCTCCTCAAGGGGGGGGGGGCATGCGCAGGGGGATAAGGGTCGTCGGTTTTGCCCAGAGACCCTAAAAAAGAAATAATAAATAATTCTTATTTTGTAAATATACTTAGATTATTTCACCATTTCTAAAAAACTACGTAGGTATACGCACCTTCTGGCGGCAAGAAAATATTGATTCTAGAAACAAATAAGTACTCGTAAATGACAAATGCCAGTCTAACACTAAAATAACTTCTGTTTCTTCTTTAGGAAACATTCTGCATATAGGATTTTCAACGTAGAAAATTGTTGTTTTTTAACAAGAATAAAATTCCTGGAATTTTTGAATTCGGATACATAAACAATTCTTTCTTCACGAACGATCACATTTCTTCCTTCTTCTTCGATAAGCTCGGAAGTAATAAAACAAATACGTTGTAACTCCGCTTGACTATTAAATAAGCATAACCTTTGTCAAAACTATATTGGCACAGTGTCAATGTCAAAATAATAAAGAGATTTAGGTGCATTCTCTTGGACTTCGTACGCATTATAGTTGTTTATGCTCTCTAGGGATACCTTCCGTTCTAAACGACCCCGAAGTAAAATGAATGTACTGTATAGAAGTTCGTATTTTTTTTAGTTTTTCACACTCTTAAGGTGTACCATGCGTTCTCGAAAAATATGATTTATGTTCTATAGGTGTTCATTTTTTACATTCTTAAGATGCATCTTGAGTTCTCAAAGTAATGTTTGAGTTTTTGGTCTTACAACTCTCATTCTTTGTGTTTCTAAAGTTTTTGGAATATTTATGTTCTATGAGTTGTCTTTTTTGGAAAAAAATTATGAGTTATGACTTATTATTACATTTGGGTATTCTTCATGGTCTATAGGTGTTCTCTAGATCTGTTATATTTTTGGATTTATCTAGATGTGAAATTATTTTTCTGTAAACAGGCGTTGATTATTCCCTGTGCCCTTTGTATTGTCTAAAGGGCCCCATTAATAGGGCGATGTTTGTACAACCAAGTTAAACAACTTGACATTAAATAAAAACAGATTTGACTAACATTAGTTTCAAACTTGGAAATAAGTTGATTAAACAGGCAGTATTACCTAACAAAAATATATATAAATTATAAATATAAATATAGATCTACAAATCTTACGAATTATATAAACTATAATGTTTGTATCAACAGGTTTGTAAAACATAAGCCGCGCCTACAAATATCATATAAGTTTGTAAAACCAAAAAATTGGTTGGAAGGCCAGCCCACACATGTTAAACATGTTGTAAAACTGAATTAAGTTGTACAGCAAATTTATGGGGTTATAATCTCTAGGTATGTAATGTCTTTCAGGTGTTCAATATTATATAGTCTTCATTATGGTCATTATAGTGGTATTATATGGTCTGCGTGTTCAGTAGGTTTATCCTCATAATTAAGAAACACACCCAAGAAAACAATTATTAATTAAACATCAGATACATATGTAATAGATCCTTTTAGCTTGCAATGACT
This sequence comes from Gerris lacustris, assembly GCA_951217055.1. NCBI lineage: Eukaryota > Metazoa > Arthropoda > Insecta > Hemiptera > Gerridae > Gerris > Gerris lacustris. Next base: position 25,091,256 of record OX578284.1, read on the forward strand.
ATAGATGTAAGAAATAAAATGTTTCTCTGACATTGAAGCAATTATTCCGGGATATAGGTCAGATTGCATGACCGCATATCCTTCAAGTTGACAGTTTAAAAATAATATTTGCTACCGCTAAACCTGAATGGTAATTGCACATCACAGGTAGGAAATCATTGTGTGAGAAAATTTCAAGGAAAGTAACCAAGTTATATAGCATTACAATAACTTACTCTTGTTACCTCCTCTAAGAAATTATTGAGAAACCGAGGGTTGATTTATATATATATATGTGTATATTAAAGTTAAGTTACAGTAAAATTTCATTTTACTACCTTTGTGGATTTTATACACAACATTTCATCATTCATTCACTTTAAAATCTTTGACAAGGTAATTTGGTAGACAAATAAGCGCTACTTATTAATTATTAAATATCTGAAGGAGAAAGGAAAAACTTGTCTACAGCAACGCAATAGACAGTATTGCAACATTATTACACGTTCATATAATAAAGTATTTAAATCATAAGTTTTATAGTTGACAAAACCGAGGACCCTTACAATTTTCTGCGTTTGTCTGTCTTTATGTGTATGTTTAGAGGTCGTTGACACACAAAGTTTGAAATTTTGCAGCTATGTAATAACCGAAAATCAGGAAAAATATAGAGAAGCCTAAAAAAAATTATCCTTTAAAAACAATAGATTGGTATAGGGGATGGAATTTTTTGTGTTAAATGAAAGAGAAAGAGCCTTGAGTACAAATTATATTATTTAGTTTATTTATTAGGTTTCGTATTTATACCAAATTCATCTTTGCACCATGTGTCGTTAAAAATAAAGATTTTCATGTCCCCTCCATATTTTTTATCAAACCAAAGGAAAAATTGTTAGTCACATATTTTGCGAGTAAAAAATCTCTCCCCCCCCCCTGAAAATCTTAAAAATGATTACCTTGAAAGCAGTTGCTAAAACAATAACTTTTAAACGGGTGCCATCTGGATAGGCTTGGCCGATTATGTTTGTTAGCAAACCCATGCGATTTGTTATAACTTGTCTACGGACCCCCCTTTGCTTTTATTGAACACACACCATTGACAACTCTTTTTTTTTACTTTAAAGTTATCTGCACAATGATTACAGAACCGAACATTGATGTAAAATATGTATTTTATAATCAGTAGGAACTGGTAGAAATATCACGTCAGAGAAATACTACAGAATATACATAATATGCTTTATACGCAAAACATGTATTTGCGGGTAGGAATAATGATCGATATGTGCCGGGGTAATAAGTAAAAAAGGTAATAGGGGAGGCTCTCCCCCTCAAAGGCTTGGGAACAACTTGAAACTCAAAGCTAGCAGGGGTTTAGCAAGAGGTAAGAGCTCATTCCTACCTCTCAAGACGATAAAGTAACCATTTATATTAATATACTTCTTATTATTACATACTTCATTAATTATAACGACTACCAATCAATACAAATTGAAAAATAGTCTGCCAATTAGTGTCGTACAGAGCTTCCTCGCGTCCTATAACGTATCCTTAAATGATTGTATGCTTTCACAACCTATTATTGTCCAATTTATTTAATTTCCCCCGTTTATTAAATCTGTCAACTTTTTTTTACTTTCTCACATGAATAAAACATTATAAAACTATCAATTTAGCAAAATGTAAAAAGTGCAGACGGTTGAAATTAATCAGGGACTATCTGCGGGCAACTTTCGACAAACCATCCAAATTCCATAAAAACCAGTAGGGTAATTTTGAAGATGTAGATGTAGGTGTAAATAAATATAGAAGAGAAACAAATGGGTGCAGACGGTTATAGTTATAACTATGAGACCAAGAATGGGAAAATTGTGACCTACTATTTCATTAAAATCGGACGAGTAGATTTTAGGAAATGTTAATGCTTTATGCGACATAAAGACTGACGGACGGACACGGAACCAAAAATGTTCCGTGATGTCTGAAACAGTTTTCAGTATTGCAATTTTAGAAATCGGAGTCATAAAAAATGTCTTTAGAATGATCACATAGCCTTCGTCAAAGCTTCCTTGCTTTGACAAGGAAGCTTCTATGTGTTGAGGGGCTATGTGTGTTTCGAGCTTACCGAAGATAAGCAAAATTAATTTAATTAACATTTTATTTTGATTTTGATTGCTGTTTTTATACTATTGTAATTAATTATATGGTAAGAATGTAAAATTAAAAATAAAAACACTTACGAATTATCTTGTTTCCCAAAAGATTATTTCAAAAGTAGGTGTACATAAACTTCACGTACCTGAAACAGAAAAAAATAGCATAAATTATTGTGTGTGGCTGGCTGTTGTCAATATCTTTGGCAGGGCTAATTAACCCTATTCTAGTCATCCAATCGAGCTGATATAACTTGGCAAATAGGCTTTGTCCCAATATAAAATCATTCTATCAAATTTTCTTGATAGAAGCAAGTTGCTTAACTTGCTGATGACTCGCAAAAGCAAAATGCATAAATATAAAGGATTAATTATAAAAGCTTTGTTTCTATGGGTTAGCTTTTTCTTCCTGAATACTACAGCATTAAGGTTACAAATTTGACGAAACATCAGAGGATGATAGAGAAAAAAAGAAATCAAGAGATAATCTAAGGTTTAACCAAAGTTTTTTCTTGATTCTGTTAGTTTATGTTTACGTTACGATTACTTCCCGATGAAAGCAAAATTGGAATATTACATGAATAGGCAATGGCCAGTTAAGACATCTTCATGATGTGTTCATCATTCAGAAATATATCTCACATAACTGGGATTCGAACTCACAAATAATGTTGGTGATCTACTAAGTTCTAAAGATTGAGGCGACTTGTGAGTATATTATTTATTATGCTACTCCGATTCTCCTTGAGTATTATAAGATCATAAACAATCATAAAATCAAATAAATTATCAAAATATACCTAAAATATAAGTAAGTAGGTTTCGACTACACTATTATCTTCAAGTAAATTTAAGTTTTGATTATAATTTGAACAGGAGTCGTATGACAAGTAGCATGCATATTTTAGATTAAATGTATATAAATTTATCCATTATAAGTAGAATCTATCCATTAGAAGTAGATATACATCCATTATAAGTATCTATCCATTATAAGCATCTATCCATTATAAGTATCTATCCATTAAAAGTAGAATCTATGTCTGTATGTATGACAATCTAGCAACACTCAATAAAGAAGAAGAGGTATTAGGTGAAGGGTTTCAGAGGCAAACCAGTGAAATATCGAATTTTAGGGCTGGAGGCGAATTCTAGCGGCTAATTCTATGAACTTTTCGACTGGGGGTTAGTAGTTGACAGCTGCTTAGGTTTCATGTAAAAAATCAAAACAATTTTGACAGATTTTAAACATCAGGGGCAAAATTAAATATATTTGACAAAAAAAAATGTAAAAGCATAAAATCATTAAAGTATACGGAATATGACGCGAGGAAGCTATATGTACCACGGTAATTAGCAGGCTATTTTAGAAACGGGAGCAGAAAAGCCTGCTATTAAATTAAAAATAGATTACACAATTTTCAATTACTCATAATCTTAAAACTTAATAAAATGTTTACAAGTAGATCTTTAATTTTGATTAAAGCATTATAACAACTATAAAATAAGTTTATAAAAAAAAAGACTGCCAATCATTGTGGTACAGCTTCCTCACATTCTATCACCTAATTATTGATTTTATGTTTTTACAAGCCATTATTGTCTAATATATATATTTTTTTTTACCCCGTTTTGCTTCCGAGCTTACGGAAGGCAACGCAGCTATGGGATCGTTCAGAAGAACGAAAATATTTTATATCTCCGATATTAAAAATTCAAAGACAGAAATCCGTTTCAGACGCCAGGGAACATTTTCGGTTCTGTGTCTATCTGTATAGATCTGTCGCTCAATTTTTCCGAACCAACATATCTTAAAAACTAGTAGTAGTATTAATTCATGTAAAAAATCAAAACAATTTTGACATATTAAGAAACAAATAAAATTAGACAATCTTGGCTTGTAAAAGCATAAAACTTTTGAAGACATAGATAGGTAAATAAATGAATGTTTGTGCGTATGTTGAAGAAAAATAAATGGGCGCAGAAGGACCGACTGTAGACTTATTATGACCTACCATACAATTTTATTAAAATCGGTCGTGTATAGTTTTAAGATATGGTGGTTCGCAAAAATTAAGACAGACACGGAACCAAGCATGTTCCCTGATGCCTGAAGGCAGAAATCCGTTTCAGGCTGCCTGAAACGGATTTCTGCCTTGGAACTTTGGAAATCGGAGTTCTTCAGAACGATCACATAGCTTCCGTTGCCTTTGGTAAGCAATAGAATATATACTAATTTATAGAGGTCGTCTATAAATAACTATGGCAGATAAAATTAAAAATAATCACATTAGGACAAATTCTATTATAATTTAATGACTGTAAGTTGTCCTGTATTTAAATATTATTTTAATATAACTATCAAAAACTAGTTTAGTATATGCACCTAAATTTATATAATTAATATTAAGTATCATGTTTTTATTAATTAAATTAATTTTTATTAATTAATGAAATTACACATGTTTTATTTTTTCTCTAGTCGACTATTACAACAAACAACATGGATTATATAGTTTTGTTTGATTTTATTACTAAATGATTGGATTAAGTTGGTTTTTCTAAGCCGAAAGTTCTCGGTGTTGTGTCTAGGAAGGGGTCACGGGGTATATAAGCTGAAAAGCAGACGGGAAATTTCGGAGGTCCGAAGTGTCCCGCGCTTCTACCAAATTTACCCCAAATGTAATAATGAATAAACAAGAATCGCAAAGTGTGTAAACTCTGCGTGTAAGGCACGACTTTGACCTCCACTTTTTAATTTTTATTTCTCATTAATTAATAAATAGAGTTATAGGAAATACGTATAGAAGCAACTTGAGCCTAATATTCATTTCTCTCCCACAGAAACTTACTGTCTCTCTTATGAATGACTTTTCGTCATTCATTTTAGGAATGTTTATCAATTATAATAAAAATAATGAATGTATAAACAAATTATAACTGTCACTTTTAAACAAAACAAAAAAAGGTCTGTCGATAAAACGTATCTGGAGCCCTTTGTATATAGGTGAAAAAAAATGCAAATATTGATATGCATTAAAATAAGTTTACAGGTAAACATTTTCTCTAAGAGGAAATGACGATTTTTGACTTAATGTGAGTCCACGATGGATTAGATCGTGCATACGTGTACATATAAAAAAAAAATCGACTAAACCAAAACAATAAAAACAACCAAATATCTTTAAACTTCGTTACTTTCTTTCAATGTGTCGTAAGTGTTCTTCATAATTCCTCATACTTCTTAATATTCTTCAAAATGTTTGATATAGTATGTTTAAAAAACTAAACGAAGAAAGATATTATCGATAATATTATATTTAATAACATTTTATTTATAACTAGAGAAAAGAAATCACAATGTTTAAAACAACTTAAATGTTTGTCGAAAGAAAAACGTATTAACATTTAAAAATTGAATTAACAAATACTGATTTAACGAAAATAAAAACTTTTTATTAAATTAAGAAGTGAATTTATCAAAATATTCGAGGGAAATTAATTTTATAAAGCCGCGTAATAAAATCCAATATGGCCGTCGTGCAATCCTAAGAAAAAGCAATTTTTACGATTACCAACAAAACATAAATAATATATTCTAAAGTTAATAATAATTATTATAAATATTAAATTATAAAGTATTACCAATAATGTAATAATGATTAGTAAATACGGTATTTAACTATTTTTAGTTTAACAGATAAAAAAACAAACTAATAATTAGTTACATCTTTATTTAATCTTTTCCTTATGTTATTGGGGGATAACCTCTTTATATACTGTTGTAAGAAGAATAAGGTCTTTGTTCAAATAAATATTAACTTATTAAACTTAATAAGTTTTAAGAAAAAAAATTAATTGTAATAATAAAAAAGTAAAATGAAATAATAATTCAATCTGCTTAAATACTAACATATTTGAACGATGACAAGGATAAATTTTCATTTTTTAAAAACATTGGGTTAAAGAGCGTGTTTTTAACGTTTTTCACGTTATTTACAGTAATCTAATAATATAGCCACGTAATAAATTTTGACGTAAACTAAGTATGTAATTAGTGATTACAATATTTCAGAATGTGCATTGCGCATGCGTAGGAACTAAAGGACTATGTTTTGCCTTCAGCTGGGTTCACAATTGTTGTTGGCCGCGCGTTTCGGGCAATATAATATAAGATACCAATATATTCATGGAAGCCACCGGAGGCGTCGCCGTATTACCCCATCCTTCCTTCCTTATAAGCTTGCGCTGCGTTCCGTTCAGGTTATATTGTATAAACAAAGCAGAATATACAAAATATGTACAATACTAACTTTTTAAAAGGATGGTTTAGAAATTAAAAACAAGTACACAGTAGCAATACAAGTAACAGTATATTTAATATTTACTACATGCAAATGGATATGGATGACTCGGAAATGAAAACCACAAAATATAAAAAAAGTGGCAACCTGGGTTTAAAGCTCGCGGATTGCCGAGCTGTCTGATTAACCTATAGCTGCCACGCGAAATCTTGGTTCCAAACCAACTTTCTCGCAGGGTCGCTTCAAACCTGAATGAAACCTTCTAGCCTTTGTTAATAACCTGAATAACTCAGTGCACTAGAAGAAAGGGTGTGGGAAAACATGTGCCTTCACAAATATAGATAAAAGTAAAGAAAAGAGGTAATTGCTTTTCGCACCTACGTGTTGCTTTTCTTAGTGCCTAGAGAAAAGATGAACAGCACAATTCTTTTACCAACAAATAATAAAAAGACATTATTTATCCAGAAGCACAAACTAATTATAATTTTAAAAAATTACTTTAATAGATATTACTAACACCTTTGTGAAATTAACTCGGGCAACGCCGGGTACTCCGCTAGTTTATAAATTTAAGAATACATAATTTATAACTCTTATTTTGTCTATATTTCCTATAATTTTTTGACAGTATAACTAGTACATCAGCACACTGAAGATGATCAACTTAGTGTTAGTGGTGACCACTTGTATTAGATATCAGTCAGATATTGTGGTTTATTGACAATAAACAGACATTATCTTTGCACTTTAATCCCTATAAGTCCCTAAGTAAAAATGTGGTTCCCGAATAAATAATGTGTTTTCCCGGAAAAGGAGTGTACCATATTTTTAAAACAAGAAACCCATCAAAAATTATTTGAAGCAAGATGAAAAGTTTCAGGAATATTTCAGATTGACCCCTTCCTTAACAGTTCAATTTTATTTTGAGTTTAATTTAAGGAAAAGCCAAAAAGATAGCTTACAATAGAAATCTATACCAAACCAGCCCTGAAGAGAAACGTAGGTAAAAGAAGAACTTTAAGGTGTAAGAAGAAATAATTAAGTAGTTTATTTAAATAATTTTATTCTGTAGTTATTTAAAGTATAAGAAAAATTTTAGTAGGTAAATATAGCATTAAATAAATATTAAAAAATAACCATTTTGGTAGACAATGTGATTTTCTTGATCCTGAGTAAAATTAGTTAGTAGACCGAAAATCAAGTTGATGTTAGTTATTCAAATATTAACTCCAAATCAAAGTGGTGTCATGTGAAGGAGACATGTTCCTTAAACAGAAGGAATTTTAGCGATTGCGATTATTACTGCTCCAAGAGCAGGCGCGGCTGCAATCGCTCAGCAACAGTCGCTAGCGACTCTAGTGATTATCGTAACGTAACGTAGCGATTATCGTAATATAAATTCATATTCCATTGATAGTCGCTCAGCGACTATATCAATGGTCGTCTAGAAAAAGTGTACCTTAAAAGGGAATAAGAGGAAAATAATAAAAAATAAAAAACTGTAAAAATAGGATGACCAAACCTATTAGTTTTTTTACACCTAGGGTTGTAAAATAGAAGTTACCAGAAATACATTTTGGTTCAACGTATTTTAGTGGGATTACTCCTAGTTTTTGAGACTAGTAGAGTCTAGAATGTACCAGGAACATAGTAAAACGAAGGAGCTAACGAGATAGCCATTGGATTGAAGGGAATGAAAAAAAAAACAAGGCTGGCAAGCAGACCCATAGAAGGAGGGGGAGATACCGAGGGGATTAGATGAGCCGGAGCCACCTGTTCAAGGCAGGAACGGCTAGTAGAATAACAGGGACTCAGCAAGTATCAAGAGGTAGGTCGAGTATGATTTGACTGTTCGATACACTACACTCAACCATCATCCCCTTAAGATTTAAGACCACTTTAATAAAATGTCACATAAAATTTGAATAATACAATACTATGATAGTTGTCAAAAGTAAACAAGAATCGCTGGAGCTTTTAACGCTATGTTAAAGTTTACATGTTACAGCAGTGGGCAGTGAGCTAATAAAGAAAATAAACTACTTTAAATTTCAAATTGTAAAACTGATAATGAACACGACATGATCAGCATGAGATTACAAAGATTGTATTTTTTATTATTATTATTATTATTATTTATTATTATTATTTTTTTTTTTTTATCAAAGATTATATTTGCAGAGTTTAATATCTATTTGAATAGAAGCTTATCTGTCAAAACATCAAAACAATATCACTGTTTCAATGTGATATTATTTTTCTAACAAAAGAAATAGGAAAAACCAAATGCTTTTTATTTTACATTTGAAAAAAAAGAAGAAGATAGTTCCAGACAATAAATAATATTGCGAGTCATTTACTTACTACATATTATGTGCACATGCCAATGTAAATATAGACTGCTAATAAGTGTGGCACATGACACATAACTTCCTCGCATCCTATCACGTACTTAATCGATTTCATGCTTTTACAATCCATTATTGTCTAATTTATTTGTTTCCCCCGTTTTTAGGATCCGTATGCAAAACCAAGGACCCTTATATTTTCCTGCGTGTGTCTGTCCGTCAGTCCTGTCGCCTGCTCTCACGGCTACACCTTTCGATCGATCACTTTGAAATTTGGAATGTATGTGTCTTGTACCTACCCACATATATTAAAAATATAGCGACTTAAAAAAATATTTTTAAAAATGAATTAGGGTAAAAAAAACTTAAGGGTTAAAATGTTTTTATTTTTTTCGACACAGTGAGGGGTATCATATGAAAGGGTACGTCGAGCTGATTACAAAAATATAAAATTCTTTGGTTATAACTTTGATAGAGCGAGCGTAGGCAAGTTTGAAGTGGGTGTGAAACGTCCCCCCCCCCCCTCTATCTCGCTTATGTGAAGTGCAAAAAATCTGAAAAAATTCCTGAACATTTTTTGACCAAAAGTAAAGATACCACTTTTTGGAAATTTCGAAAAAAAAATTATTTCATTTTTTATTGACAAAATAGGTTTTTTTATAACTATGGATTTTTCGATGTATTTATATGGCTGTAGCCCGGTTCAGTGGCAAAAAAATACTTTATCAGAAGTTTTTTTATGTGTTTGGAGAATATCAGACCCATAGGATAGTTCAAAGTAAGCTTTTTAGCATATTAAAAAACACCATCAATAGGGTACTAATTAAACTATACAGGGTTGCCTACGGACTCTCGCTGTGTGCTGACTAGCACACACTTGACCTGTTTATTTTAATATGACAAAATGATTTTTTGCATAAATTAAAGTATGAATTAAGCAAAATTTAAAGAGCACAGACGGTTGAAATTAATCTGATGCTATTTGCATCAGTTGAGTACTTTTGAAGATATAAGTGTAAAAATGTATGTTTGTGCGCTTGTTGAAGATCAACAAATGGGCGCAGAAGATCGGAAATGTTGTTAGCGAATTTTCAAAGAAAATTACGCTATTGCAATGGCTTCAAAATTTTTGTAATGCGAATTTTTGAAAAAATTTTCCATGGAAATCCGTTTCAGACCATTCTGAATCGATTCCTAAAATTTAACACTTTTTTTTATGTATGTATGTATATATGTATGTATATATGTATGTATATATGTATGTATATATGTATGTATATATGTATATATGTGTCACTCCAGACGATATCTCCCCTTAGGATGCACTTAAAAATTTCAAACAAATTTTAAAATGTCAATAATATCAAAAGAAAGGATGAGTTCGTTGGCCAGAATTTTTGGAGTTCATTTAGGGGTCAAATTTTTACAATTTAGGGCCAAAAATAGCATAAAAAAGTGTTTTTTCCATTTTTCCCCCCTTTTATGTGAAAATATGATAAAAGTGAACATAACAACAATTACTGAACTCTTAAAGAGCTTTCCAACGACATGCATCTTGAAGGGTAAATACTATTTTGACTTTTGTACCCCGTACCCCTGTGTCCCAAATTTTTTTTTTTCATCCGAGCTAATTCTAAACCAAAATTTTCCTATATTATCATAAGCCGATAAAACGCAGATTTCTTTGAAAATTCGCTCATTAAGTCATGGTGCATGACTGGACTTTTTTAAGATATGTTCGTTCACAAAAATTGAGTGAAACAGATACGGACCCAAAAATGTTTCCTGATGTCTGAAACGGATTTCTGTCTTGAAATTTTTGAATTTGGAGACATAACATATTTCGTTTTTAAGAACGATCACGATCTCATAGCTCCATTTACATTTATACCTTCGGCAAGCTCGGAAGCAAAATTTGTTTTCAATATCCCTTATAAACTATAACATAACAATTATATATGTAGCTATACCGTATTCAAATAAGAAGGAAAAAACCGGTCCGATACAATACTACTCATATATTACATATGGCTATTAAATTTAAATCTCATAATAACCAATTTAATTTATTTAAATAGAGTTTAGCAGGTGAATGTTTTTAGATTTTTAGCAAAATTAGATTTATTTAATCAATCCCGGAAACTTGATTTTTCTCGGAAAAACTATTTACATGGTTCAATCCTTATTTTAATGGACTACATTTAACAATTTTAATCAAAATCGTCGCGCGGTTCATATCAACTGCTTAATATAAGTTTATTCATATGAATTTTTTTTTTTTTTTTTTTTTTTTAAACAAATTCTTTATTGGCATAAGTAACAAAAAAAATATTTGTGTTTACCGGAGCCATAATGTTATTTTGAGAGGGGTTATTTTGTGCCTTTTTATAATTTTGATATTTTGTAAGGGATTGGAGCTTTTTAATCAAATTTGGGGAAGGGTATAATGGATAATTTCGGAGTATATATTTATATTTTTTTATTTTTCTAAACGGAAGTTTTTGAATGGATTTTTGTTAGGGTTGTTTGCAGGTATTTAAACGGGTATCATAGGCAGTCTGTGGACTGACTTAAGAGTGGACCAACCTGGCATTTGCCTAGTAAATTGAGGGAAACCACAGAAAACCTCAATTAGGTTGGGTGGACCCGAGTCCTTCCAAAATTCTTCCTATGTTTTCCCTAAGTAATTTTTATTTATTTTTTAAATTTTATTTCGTTTGTGGATATATGAATTTTAACGCATGAATAAAATTTAAGATTAAAATGCACGCTCAGCTCAATATTGCAAGCAGACAACTGCATTTCACACCTAGTAATTTTGGCTCCACTTCAGCCCGACAGACAACAGATAGACATTTTTTAGGGCTCAGGTGGCCCTACAATGTAGGAAACCATTATCAACCTTGCATTTTTGTGCTATCATAATACTTTCTTACTATCCATACTACATATTATAGAAAGTAAAGAGAAACAATACAGTTTAGTATTTTAAACTTCAATAAGGAACTTTTTCACCGGATATGAAATAAAACCACAAATAGGTACATTATTCCCATCTAGACATGTTTGGTAAAGAAAAAACCACAAGCTGCGCTTCAACGATCATTTATAAGACAGGAAACAATAAAAGAAATAAGAATAGTCATTCTTTTTTCTACCAAACTTTAGGTTATCAAAGCATTGTTATAGTCTTAGTTATTCTTTAATTTAAGAGAAAGCCAGGTGTGTCAATAGAGTTTTAAATGTGGTCAACCAATTCAAGCAATTCTCATTGCAAAAGATTTGTAAGAAAGTTCAACATTCACTTGGTAAAAAATTACAAATATGATTGTACGTTTGGGGGAAAAAAGGCGAAACTAATAAAGCCACTTCAAACAAACTATAATATCCTTCATAAAATTATCTTTATCTACGATTGATACGAAATATAAACATATATCTTTGTTTAGATGCGTAGAAAGTGATTATTTACGTACTTGTATTCATTGCGCATGCGCGTCTCATAGTTCTGAATAATTCCTCTTCTTTACCACGCTAGTGCGGTAAAGAAGAGGAATTCTTCAGCTTTACGCACGATTAGTGAGTTTGTTTACATTTAACAAAACTAATTTGGTGTTCTTTTATTAAAGTAACTGTTTATATCGAGTTTTTAGTGAAAAACAATGAGTGAATCAAGTGACTTTGACGAAAATGTGGAGAATAATAATCCTCCAGAAATAATTAATTCGGCAAAAAATACAACTAATGAATTAATGCCATCTTTATCAAGAGAGAGATACGAACTTACATACAGCAAGTTTATTTGTTTCTGTATTTATTATTTAAATCTAACAATCGTAGATAAAGTACGGTACGCAACTCGTGCGAAAACGGCATTTTGCATTGCTCGTGTGGTTTTACCACCCTCGCGGTCGCTCGGGTGCAAACTCCACACTCGCATGCAAAATGCTACTTTCCGCACTCGACGCGTAATGTACTATTAAATATATATACGAGAATAGTTTTTTTATTTGAACATTATTAGTAATAAAAGGAAGCTGCAAGATTGATATATAAATTAGCCTTTAATAGATTCTTATATGAATATACAATTACTCGTATACTGTATTTTTTTCCCCCGAGGGATTTTAAAATTAAGTACAAAGCAAGATTTACATGCACATTTAACATGCGGGTCCAAGGTGCAAACTAAACGCGGAAGTCTAATGCACTATATAAGGTTTTAGAACAGCGAAAAAATAGTTTTTATTTGTCATGAATAAAGAGAAAATAAATAAATTTCTGATTAGAACAATACGTGTAACATCAATGGAAGGAGGAAGTTAAAATCATAAAGGATAAAGAAGATAATATTAATACAAAAAGAAGGAGAGATAATTATATACTAGGAACAATAAGGATTTGTCTCAAGCATGGTTGACTCGTTAAAAATATTTAAAATATGTATTCACCAAAGAATAAGGAAGGTAAAAAAAAGTCTTAGGCATTAAAAGGCATGAAAAAGAGTGAGGATAGAAGTATGTTAGAAGCAGAATAAGGAATAGTAGGTAAAATCTACCTTGAACCAGTTTTTAAGGAAGATGAGGAAGAGTAAAAGAGAGTAATAAGGAAGGAAGAAAAACTAATTAAAACAGGGCACAGTAAAGATCCATATTGAATTAATAAATAAACTCATAAAGATGTACTTATTATATCCTTTTATGCCTATGTTATTTATATTATTAATCTGGATCAAGAGATAACTTTATTACCTTTGAAAAAAAATGTAGTCTTTAATATGCTTGAGTGTATTTATAGGCTAGTGGATATAGCCTCATAAAAAGAAATCTTAAGGACGAAGCGGAAGAGGAGAAAGTGAAGGTAGAAAAGAATGAGGTAGGAGGGGTACCGACGAACTCAAGTAGGACATCGAAAGTAGAAGAGGCGACGCAACCATAAAGGAATCTACATGAAGCCAAACAACACACCTTTAATCCTGCTTTTTCGTTAAACATTTTTGTATTGAAGCGAGAAATTATCAATAAATCGGTCATCAAAATGTTGAGGGACGTGTCAACCAGATATATTGTTTGTACATGACTAATGGAGATGTTTTGAATTTTGAAGACTAAAGACTCCCAACTTGCCGAAATTACTGATCAAGAGGCTTGCAGGAAATAATGAGGTCTCTACAAGTAATCGATTTGATTCAATTAAAACTTTTTATTTTTCATTCTAATTCATTTTTATATTAAATTCAAGAATGGGTATAGCTATAGGTAAACTTTGTCGACCCATAGAGTACTCTATATATTATGTAAATTAGATTCTTAATTATAAATGAAAGGAATATTTTGTTTGAACGCTAGACTAGAAATATTTAAGTTGTACAAATTAATAAATTAATATATCAGTCAATTGATTACTTCAAGTTGCATAAATATTAATGTAGGATAATTGATTTAGCAACACGCTTGCTATAGCAAACATATAATACGAGTATGTAATACAGAGACATAAAGCTGGTCTTGAATAATAAAAACTATGAGTGGATTGAATTATACATATTTTGACAATTCGACGTTAGATGCTTGAGACAAATTAGTTCCTCCTAAACCCCAATGTTAATAAGACTTTAACAGACAAATTGACTTAATAGAGCTCTAGGTCTTCTGGTGGTGACAGCATCAGAAGATGTTAGTTCCATCATTTCACCTCCTTTGCTAGAAGCATCTTCATGGGTCTGCATGTGTCTGATGATAGAAACCAAGTGAATATATTATCATCTGAGCAACATAAGCACCTTTGATGATGCCTTCGGTAAAGGAGGCGAAATGTCGAATTCTATATAAACTATAATGCGGCCTCGATCATAACTGTGAAAGTCCTAGAACACCATGAAAGCATGTGTGCGCAGCAGCACAAAGATACAATTTATATGATATCTCAAAACAGCTAAAACAACGCTAGCTTACTCAAAATCAAGATAAGGATAAGTTGTTTACTAGGAATAATTATTATTCTTGTTACAATTTTTAAATATGATATTTTTTTCTTTCTCAGCCAACTTTCAAGTTTGGGTATCAATGATATAGGGGCAATTATGACAGGATCGCGATTCTAAGTTGACTAAAGTTGATGTTGTTTAATTTTACTTACTTGTTCTTGGAACTTGCCTTTCATTTCCGAAATTATAATCATACAAGGATATACGTAATACTTAAAAAATATATGTTTATAGTATATACATATTATTAAAGCTGGATTCCAAATATTCGCGACTGGATCATTATAATGGTTTATGCGTGCTAACAAGCCGTTTCTAAGAACCAACCCGAAAGGTTCAATTAAACCAAAGAGAAATAATCCAGAGCTGAGTTGTTTTTAATACGCTTGAGAGGCGAGTATGGTGAAAGCAGACGGGGCTGCAGGAAAATGAACTTGCGCCTTGTTTCTTTGCAAGCTGTTACACAACCTTTTCAGATCCTTCTTGGAAACCGGCCATTTACAGAGAATCTTAAAAGATCTTAAAAGAAACAAGTAAACCCGGTCTTAAATGGAGAGTTGCAAGATTAAATATGGACATATGGGGATATCCAAGCAACTTCGTTTTCAGAATAATCCCTACAGACGATAACAAATGGTCGTGAAAGTTATACAAGAAACAACCTAGAGTGTAATATGTCACAAGTGCTTAATTACAAAACTTTTACAAGACACTCTGTAAACTGCTTTAAGTAGAAGGGATGTTTAACCATAGGAGGTTTATTCTAAATTATCAACCATATAAAACCAAGCCTTATTAAAAAAATATGAACACCTGCTCTATCACTCATCGCATTACCTACAATACCTACTCATTCAATATTAACTACACTATTTAATCCGGGTGCACAGCACATAGAAGCCCAGGGCAGGGCAGTTTTTTTTGAAAAGCAGAACTATATGTGACCGGACGAATGGAGAGGTCTAGTAATTCCTGAGGTCAAGTATATTTCTGCTGTTGAATAAAACTGCCCTGCGCTGCTCATCCTGCGTCTCAATGTGCATCCAGCCTTATTGCTGTTCATACAAAATGAGTTAACTAAAATGGCACTGCTAAAAAGTGGTAAATCTCATTTACTGCTATAAGTTCAACAAATAGTTAGTGAGTAAGGGGATATGTAAATCGTAATATATTTATCATAATATTAATCAGACATCAGACAACCAAATATGAACATCAATAACGTGTAATTAGTACCACTACAGGTAAACTACGATGGATAAAAATAGATATTTAGATTGCGAGAGATTTCAAAGAAACTATATTACTTCACTTAGAATAATGCTTGAATATTTATGTTTCAGCCTTTATAACAATCTGAGTGTTTGACTAAGATGGTATTTATTATGGTCACACTTAAGTAGACCTAAGTCAGGTATTTTCAAGTTAAACTCACGAGCAAAATTATGTTCTTCCTAAAGAACCTGCTTTATCTACAGCCTACAGTGCCAGTTAATCTTAGATGATTAGCTTAATTCTCACTACGTCTCAAATATACTGGAGATTTTTATAAGCCGGTTCTGAAATACATACATTGTCCAGGATGAAATGCTATATTAGTTGCCCAAGCTGAAAATCCCCCCAGTTAATTCCCTAAATATTCTTTAAAAAAAAAAAACAACGTCATCATGTCGAAAGATCGATTATTTATCGGAGAAAGTTGGATTAGCAGTAATTATGAAATCTACTGACGTCCTTGAAGTTAAATACACAGGTTCCTACGATATAACTAACGTTTAGCATTGTGATTAAAACCAGAACAGGTGTCTGTCGAAGATGACGTAATCTTGATGGCTCTGGGGGTTCAACGGGACCTGTTATGAGGGATTAGATTTTAGTTTTTCTTCTAAACGTGGTAAGATATGTATATTTTCTAATGTCACACAACCTAATTGGGTACGTAAAGGGGAAAAGATCTTATCCTACTTCCTTTAATGATCATAGACAGACAGGGTATTTTAACCTCAGGGCTAAGAAAATAAAACAAAGTTCGAGTGGTCGCCGTACCCGCAACCTACCTAATATGTACCTAGGCCTAAACAAAGACATAACTGAAGAGTTCAAATCCTAAAGAGGACCATATATCGAGAAGATTTTTAAAGGGTGATTTCCCGGTTCTGTAGCAAGCTAAAGTTGTGTTGATCGGGTCGTAAAATATGCCCACTTGCCTACCAGTCTTCTTCCACGATTAATGCAATAATAAAGTAATAGATCTTCCAATGTGGGTGACCACGTTTGACTGGATGCAGGTCTTAAGTTCATGAGACCCATTAACCACCGGACTACCAATGATTGAATTGCACTATTGATGCCTGCATAACTTCTGTATTGATTCTTACATAATACCAAGGTATAAGTGTTGGTAGACTGTTACTTAACTGATTACATACAGTCAGCCTCTCCAAATATACAATCTATTGCTGCAAAGTGCTATAAACCTAGAGGCTTATAGCACTTTGAACAAAGCATAACATTGTAACTAAGCTCATCATAATTTGAGTCAAAAGCGAGCTTTAAAAAAAGCATGAGTAACTCTGAAGCATGTTTAGGAGTCATTTATCTGCATCTTTATTTAGGAAACATACTCCAATAACCTACATTTTACTCTAAATACTAAGCTACTCTCTTAAATCAAATTCAAATGCTCTTATAGGTTCCTTCAAGATATATTTCTTTTTTAAAAACATTACTGTAACTAAACATTGTAAATATGTAATTATAACCTTTACTTAAATTAAAATAAACGACTCACTTGGATTATAGTTTAATAATGGCTTTAGCTACCATTGAAATTGTTTATATCATTGCTATAAATAAATAATATTTTTTTTTTAAAATAATAAATTAACTTACGAATTATCATCCTTTATATTATTTTAATTATTGGCCTTACACGTACCTGTAACACAAGAAGTAAGTATAAAAAATATGAAACATACATACATATTATGCTTAGTAAGATATTTAAAAATATAAAATTCATAATACATTTTAAAAATAGTCTGGCAATTAGTGTAGCACATAGCTCTCTCGCGTCCTATCACGTACTTTAAAAATTACTTCTATGGACCACCATTATTGCCTAATTTATTTCACTTTTTAATTTTTCAATTTTATTGTGGTTTATTATATTAATTAAATATAAATTTAGCAATATTTAATGACGCGGTTGAATTGATATAAGACCATCTGTGGGCTACTTTAACCATCCAAATTTATTAAAAATCGTATGAGTACTTTTGCATGTCGAAAAAAAACAAAAACAAATGGCCCACCAAGATTTAATTTTTATGGGCGTTCTTCAGAACGATCACATAGCTTCCGCTACCTTCAATAAGCTCGGAAGGAATTCCGTTACCTTCAGTAAGCTCGGAAGCAATATATATATATATATATATATATATATATATATATATATATATATATATATATATATATATATATATATATATATAAAGATCAGTAAAATATAAATAAACATATATTATGTGTCACGAGAGATTAATAAAATATACCAAATTAATGTTTACATACATAAACTTAATTATAAAGATCAGTAAATAGTAAATAATATACATTAATTATGTGTCACGATCATAAGAAATGAATAAAATATTATAACAAATTAATGTTTACATAAACTCAATTATTTCTATCCTGATGTCCTTGAATTTGGCTTTCTTAAAATAAAAAATAAATAAATTAATGATAATAATAAAAATAAATATTAATTAAATTGGAAAAAAATACTTATTATATATATATATATATATATATATATATATATATATATATATATATATATATATATATATATATATATATACATAAATGCGAGGTGAATCCACTAAATTATCAATACGGGAGGTTGATCACCTTCAACTACTTATCATTTACACACCTATACTAAAGTACGATATAATGCATTACATAAAAGAAAAAAAAACAAGATTAGACTACAGCTGATTAATTAAACAACTTGTTAGGAAGCGTACAACACGTCATTCACCTCAGTAAAATATAAAATCTTACACACAACTTTTTGGAATACTCAAAGGTTCTTTCCCCTTCATAAAAGGCCATTAATGAATTTTTTATAATATGTAAAAAAAAAAATAATAATTTGATAGTGTCGCATTTACATTATTATTATTTTTAAATGATAACTACATTAAATTACGACCTTTAATGTAGTTATCATTTTCATCATTGTTATAATGAGGTCAAATAATATAAATCTACGACGAATACATTGATTAAGATGCATTTTATAGAATTAAATATGCTACACTGTAAATATTATGCATTTCAAAAAGATAATAGTATAAAGAAGAAAAAAACTTATGTTATAGGAAATCAATCAGTGCGCCTACTTATGTGTAGGTAAATAGTGAAGATGTTAAATAAAATATAATCATTAAACAAAAAATTTGTCTATTGACAATTAAGCGGCTGAAGGGATAAAAAAAATGTTTCTCCAGATAAAACAAAAACGGTTGTTGTTCTTTTTCTTTAAGACGGCCTTCACCAAAGCTACTATTTTTTTTTGACAAAAAATCAAGTTGATGTTAGTTTGTCACTCCAGTAGTAACCACTTTGATTTGGAGTATCGTTTGAATAACAAACCTCTCAAGTGACAAACTAAAATTAACTTGATTTTTGGTCTTCTAACTAATTTATTACTCAGGATCATTAAAATCACATTATCCACCGAAATGGACGGGACATGGCCATGGCCACCCTCCACCAGTTTTTTTGTTTCAAATGCCTATTGCCGCAAGCTATGTCCCGCAGACGAACTTAGCCAACCAAATATTCTTAAAGGGCACCAAACGATTAACTTACGAGTATATTCAAAATTATAGATTCATGTTAGTCACACACTTTTTTGAAAGCTATCTCCTGGACTACAGAGTATCTTCTTCAACATAATAATTTGTTTTAAACAAATTTTAGTTTTCGATTGGGGAAGAGGAAACAATTGTAATTCTTAACTGTATACATATAAGGTACGTAATAAATACAACAAAAGATTCTGTGGTTAACTAGCGAATGTACCATTATTATACATTTCTTATCTAGTTCTACTTAAAAGCATAATTGGGTATGGTAAAATGATGAGAAACGGACTAGAATAAAAGAGCATCGCATTGTTTTTATAACTACATACTAATCTCCTTTTATTGTGTGATGCCTTAATAAGTATATGATTTTAAAAGGTAACATCCTCTCCTTTCTACACTCACCACATTTACCACTTTTCTCCAGACTCTTATTCCTGCTATTCCTACACCTACATGAACCTCGGAACCAATAGGTCCCTAATTATCCTATTGTGGAATGCTAATGGTGCTGCTCAACACCGGCAGGAACTAGACATCTTATTACAGGACAGAAGAATCGACATTGCCCTCATCACAGAAACACATTTCACTACACGTTCACACTTTCACATACACAATTACACAACATACAGAACAGATCACCCTGATAACACTGCACACGGGGGTAGTGCGATTCTAATACGAAATTCCCTTTCCCACTTCCTTCTACTACCAACTTGCACAGCATCTGTTCAGTGCACCTCCATATCTCTAACCTCATCACCTTTTAATTATACCATATCTGCTATCTACTGCCCTCCAAGTCAATCTGTTACACAACAAGACTTCCTATCCTTATTCCAATCCTTTGGTCCTAAATTCATTGCTGGTGGGGACTACAATGCAAAGCACCCCCAATGGGGGTGTCGTGCTCGTAATCCTCGCGGCCTCTCCCTCCAAAAAGCTCTATCCTCTACCAATTACCACATCCTTTCACCTGGTGAATACACCTACTTTCCATCAGATCCTAACAAATTACCTGATATATTAGATTATTTCATAACCTCTTCCCTAGCTAACCTTCATCCAACTGCTTCTGTACTTCATGACCTTTCCTCTGACCATAGCCCTGTTATTCTCACACTGGATCTTTCCCCTTCTGAAATTCCTCCCAAATCTAGACTAACTAACGGACATGTTGACTGGAACCTATTTCAAACTCTAATTGAACAGAGACTCGACCTTAATGTTTCATTAAAAATACATGAAGAAATCGACGAAGCCGTACAGTTACTGACCGACACGATACAGACTTCAATCTGGGACTCGACAGTACCATATGTTTACAAGAAAGACTATAGAAAAAGTTTACCGACTGACATACGAGTTTTAATAACTGAAAAAAGACGTGCTAGAGCCCGTTGGCAAGAAACTCGTTATCCATCAGACAAACGTACTTACAATACTATTCGTAGACAACTAACTAACTTACTCAAACGATACAATGAGGATAGATTTGCAGAATTCACGTCAAACATTACGGACAGAGACAAATCTTTATGGAACGCGACCAGACGACTCCTCTCCTATAAATCTACTCCTTCCCCACTCCTAAATCCTGACAATTCTTGGGCAAAGTCGGAAACTGAGAAGGTGGAGGTCTTTGCTCAGCACCTTACCGAAATGTTTTCCCCACATCCTGATATAATAGACCCCAACCATGCAAATAAAATAATCAGTGACCTACATTCCCCTCTCCAGTTATCTCTTCCTCCAAAAGCCTTTAATCCCTCAGATGTAATTTTTACAATTAAACAACTTCAATCAAAAAAATCTCCTGGCTACGACCTCATCACATCTCAAATCCTCAAACACCTTCCTAAAAAAGGCATCCTTTTTCTCACCCATGTCTTTAATTCCGTCCTAAGAACCACACACTTTCCTGCACAGTGGAAATTCGCCACCATAGTAATGATACCCAAACCTTCTAAACCTAGTCACCTTCCTTCCTCCTATAGACCTATTAGCCTTCTCCCAGTAATGGGTAAAATCCTAGAAAAACTCCTACTTCGCAGACTTATTCCTATCCTCACAAATTTCCTTCCAGATCATCAATTTGGTTTCCGTACACATCATTCCACTATCCAACAATGTCATCGCATTGTCGATGTCATTGCTTCCTCCCTTGAGAATAAAAAGTACTGTTCAGCTGTCTTCCTAGACGAGTCACAAGCTTTTGACAGAGTATGGCACACTGGCTTGCTTTGGAAGCTCAAGGGCATCCTACCATTCACCTATTACCTTATCCTCAAGTCCTATCTCACTGACAGATTTTTTCGTGTAAGTCTTGGATCTTCCTTTTCTGTTATTTGCCCTGTGAGTGCTGGAGTACCACAGGGTAGTATCCTAGGACCTCTTCTCTACTCCCTATATACTCATGATATTCCCCAGCATCCCTTAACATTCCTTGCCACATTCGCAGATGATAAGGCAATCCTTTCTGTCCAAGAGAACCACCTCCTTGCATCTGATAATACCCAAAGTCATTTGTTACTCCTCGAACCTTGGTTAAGGAAATGGAGGATAAAGATAAACGAACAGAAAAGTGTTCATGTCACTTTTGCTCTTCGTCACAACACCTGTCCTCCAGTCACCCTTAATCAAGTTCTCATTCCTCAGTCCGACTCCGTCCGATACCTTGGCCTTTTCCTTGACCGACGATTAACGTGGCAACTACACACAAAAACAAAACGTACTGACATCACACGACGATACAAGTTACTGCTCGGTCTTCTTGATCGTAGGTCTAAGATTTCTCTTAACAACAAGCTTCGTATTTATAATGTAGTTCTAAAACCAGCTTGGACCTACGGTCTGGAAGTGTGGGGCAGCACCAAGCCTTCCAATTCCCATCGTCTCCAAATCCTGCAGTCAAAAATCCTTCGAAAAATAACCAATGCTCCTTTCTATGTTTCTAACCTTACTCTCCACGAAGATTTGAATGTGCCCTTTGTCCGAAATCTAACCATATCCCGATATAAAAAATTCCATGAATCCATATCCCACCATCCAAATCCTCTTGTACAACTCTTGTCCTCTCTGTTCATCCCAAGCAACCCACCAAGACGTTTGAAGAGGAGGTGGCCTAGAGATCTCTTACCTTAAAATATCTTTTTCCCTTAAATTATGTTTTACTATTATTATTATTACTGTACTTTCTTTTTTTTAAAAAAAAAAACAAACAAAAAAAAAACCAGTTATTATTGTCTATTCCTAAACGTGTAAAATAAGTAATATTAATCTACTTTATCATTATTTTATTATCAAAAGTTATCTTGTATTATAATTATTTTACTATTCTTACTGCTAAGGAAGTGTAGTCACTGGACTACTTCTTCTTCATGTCTTTCCCGCCACATAACCTATGTTATCATTATCACTTGTTACAATTCAAATTTGTAGTTGTGTTATCGAATAAAATTATTAAAAAAAAAAAAAAATAAAAAGGTAACACGTCTATAAAAAAAAAGGGAATGAAAGCAGATTAATGAGGCATTAAAAAAGGATTGTTTTGGATTTTTTAAATCATTCGCCACCTGTTCCTAGTTCCTAGTTCGTAGATCTATTGTTTTTTTTTAACGGGTGTGAGATTTTCTCACAAACTAAATAGGATCCAGTGAACATTGTTAGCTCAGAGGTTGCGTAATTCACGGCGATATTGAATGAATGAATGAATATTAGTTTTAAAATGAAAAAAGTTATATCGACTTCATTCTTGAATCTAGGAAACAGTTCATAAATGTTTAAAACTATTTTGCTTCTGGGCTTACCGAAGGCAACGGAAGCTATGTGATCGTTATGAAGAACGAAAATGTTTTATGTTTCCGATTTCAAACATTACAAGACAGAAATCCGTTTCAGACAACAGGGAACATTTTTGGTTCCGTGTCTGTCTGTCGGTCAATTTTTGCTAACCATATATCTTAGAAACTACACGTCCGATTTTAATGCAATTTGAATGATAGGTCACAATTAACTCATTGTAGGTCCCATATAAGTTTCAACCTTCTTCACTCATTTGTTTCTCTTCCACATGCGCACAAACATACATTTATTTACATCTATATCTTTAAAATTACTCATCTGATTTTTATGAAATTTGGATGGTTTGTAGAAAGTAGACCGCAGATAGTACCAGATTAATTTCAACCGTCTGCGCTCTTTAATGTTTGCTTAATTGATACTTTAATTCATGTAAAAAATTAAAACAATATGGACATTAAAAAAATGGGGAAAATAATTAAATAAATTAGACAATAATGTCTTGAAAACGCATAAAATCAATTAGGTACGTGATAAGATGGGAGGAAGTTATGTGCCACACTAATTGGCAGTATTTTTATATTGGAAAGAGAACTGAAATTTTTTTAATTCTTAATTGATGAAATCATTAGCAGGGCAAGGATAATTGATTTGAGATTTTTCTTGGTATTAAGAATTTTGGATACAGCTAGAGCCTTTTATTGAATAGTAAAGAGAAGTCTTTCTTAATTTCTAATCAAGAGACTCCTCATTCAGAAAAAACTAATAATTCCTAATTTCACAATGATTTATCTTATGTGTACAATACAGCATACTGAATGAGAACTCTTAAGTTGACAAGTAAACGTACAAAGAAAAACATTTAATAACTCAATCACAGTTCAAACGATGGACCACTTCACTTGTAATAGCTGAGAAAAAAAAAAGAAAAGAACGGTAAAGAAGTGTTAGAATTAACCAAGCGGAAAAAGAAAGAAGATGGCAAGAACAATCACTAGATAAAAAGACAAAGAAAACTCAATAATTAACACGAACAGTTAGAAACAGTAATAACTTTATTGAACGAATCAAATTGATCAAAAAAGCAAACAGTTTTCGACACGGATGAATGAATAATCGAATCTAGTTTAAGGTAAAGGCTCCACCGAGCTGAACAATATGCAGGAGTGCATTTATCATTGAAGATTTCATTTAACTTTTAAAAACTCAAGCGTGTCAACTGAATACTTCTTCCTTTTTTTAAATTTGCATAATGAACAGAAACGTGACATAGTATTTTATATTCATACAATTGCATCGAATTCGCTTATGAAAAAAACCTGTATAATTTAGTGCTCTGGGTTTTTATTTCTTAACTTTTAAATTTACTCAATACTACATAGTCCAGTCATTAGGTGCTAAAAAGGGGTGTTTTAAAACAAATTCTGGAGTAGTTATGATTTTTTGCTCCTCTATGTTTTTTAGGGTGCTGATTACAAATCTGAGGTTTGCCACCAAAAATTTTTGTTGGAATTTGAGTTATAGCCAAAAACATGAAAAAAAAACTTTTTTTTTCTCAGTTTTTTCCATAGAACTCAAAAACTATCAACTTTGGATAAAAAAATTATTCTTTACTAAAACAATCTGCATAAAATTTCCTATAATAAAGATAATTACTACTTTTTTCGCCACACGTATCGTTTAGGCGCAAACGCGGGTTGAAGTAAGCGTATTATTTGGACACTCAAGCTCAATACAACACCAAGCGTGTTAAACGGCAGCGGGGTTCCATGCGAAGGGATATCTTATCCCGAAACTACCTCCCTTCCCTAAATATTATATATTCATATACATATATATGTATATGAACACACACACATACATATATATGTATAGACACGCTGTATATATATACAGCGTGTCTCCGGTTCGGGTGCCTATACGTGTAATGATAAAAGAAAAATCATTTTTCCAAGAAAAATCATTCTTCATAAAATCTCCTGCTTGTTCTTAAATGAACATTTATAGTTATATTTTTTTCAAAATATTCCTGTGGCCAAAAAATACAATTTTTTAAAATCGTACAAAAATACAATTTGGTCCAGTTTCTCCTTCTTCTACTTTTTGGGTATAGGGTCAATTTGAAAAAAGTAATGTCATAAGGTGCCATTAAGAACAAAGCAATTATAATTACTTTGTCTACTTCCTCACAGAAACGATTCCACGATCCACACCCTCCAATTCTTTCATCTCTGCTTCTTCATCTCTTCCGTTCTAAAGTCTCTCTTACGTATACAACACGTTGCTATGGCACACTCACAATCGCGTTGCATTAAATGCACATTATATGGTCGCTTAAAAATTAAGAATGGAGATAGAAACAACTCTGGCCTTCCAAATTCTCTGGCTAAACAATAAGAAATTTGAAAAGATCACAATAAGAATGTTGTGAATGAAGTGAAAAGATGAACAATAAGAAATTTGAAAATTTGAAAAGATCGCAAAAAGTTGAAATGATGAAATTTGTTAGAATGATATATAAATAAGAAAATGTCACAATGAGAAGGAAATTTTAACAATGACTAGTGAGAAGGCTAAAGCTAGAGCCAGGAATATACTACTGTCACCAGCCCCAACCACCATCCTATTCACTTCTTTACTATTACTACGTTTCCATGATGTTTAAATACGGATTGAATCCAAATTTGGGATTTAACAAGTTAGGTGTTTCCATAAGTAATAGTGAATCCGTATTCAATACGAAATAAAAAAACAAACTTTTTCTTGGTTACTTTTGTTAAAGGATATAAATCGTTTTGTAACCTTCACCTTTTATAACCATGCTTTTTATTACGTATTTTGACAGATTTGACTACAGTTTCTACAGAAATAAGCTAGGTTCGCTCACAACACCGCTCTGCGCATGTCAGGATCGAGTTAAGTGTTTCCATGCAACTAAGATCCAGATACGATCCCAGAATTTAGTGGATTGTATCGGGATCGGGATAGTACTTATCCGTTTTGAATCTAGGTTTCCATAGACACTTAGGATCCAAAAACTGTATTCTACCCGTTTTCAATCTGTATTTAAACATCATGGAAACGTAGTATATCTTATCTTGCTTCAATAACTACTCACCACTTAAAAAAAAATCCTTATATCATGGTTTAAATAACAAATATATATTATTTGTATATAAGGGAAGGGAGGTAGTTGCGGGATTAGATATCCCTTCGAATGGAACCCCGCTGCCGTTTAACACGCTTGGTGTTGTATTGAGCTTGAGTGTCAAAATAATACGCTTACTTCAACCAGCGTTTGCGCCTAAACGATACATGTGGCGAAAAAAGTAGTAAATATCTTTATTATAGGAAAGTTTATGCAGATTGTTTTAGTAAAGAATGATTTTGTACCCAAAGTTGATAGTTTTTGAGTTCTATGGAAAAAAACTAAGAAAAAAAAGTTTTTTTTCATGTTTTTTGGCTATAACTCAAATTCCAACAAATATTTTTGGTGGCAAACCTCAGATTCGTAATCAGCACCCCAAAAAACTTGAAGGAGCAAAAAATCATAACTACTCCAGAATTTGTTTTAAGAAACTACCTAATGATTGGACTATACAAGCAAAATTATAAAAGGGGTGTTGAAATGTTATTGGCATTATAATGTTCTTCAAATTTCATGAGTTATGCTTGTCAATGTTATTCCTTTTTTTGATGCGAAAACAGGTTCACAGGTAAGCTGGCACCAAGAAGGCTTAGTAAGGTATGGAGTTTCAGCCAGCTGCTACGGACGATTAGCTTATTAAAAATGATTAGCAAGCCGAGGAAAGTCGGATAGATAAGAAGGAGGATCTGCAAGCTGTTACTGATTATCAGCTCATTAAGAAAGAGGATCAGCAAGCAGCTTAGGAAAGTAGCAAGGTACTAAAGAGAATCAGCAAGCTTGCTGCTACGGAGGATTATCTTGTTAAGAATGTGGATGAGCAGGCTGCTCATAAAAGTAGCAAGGTACAAAGGAGAATCAGCAAGCTGCTAAGGAGAATTAGAAGGTAAGACAGAGGATTAGAAAGGTACAATGGAGGAGTTGGAAGGTACGATAAAAGATTCACGAGGTACAAAAACTCTATTTACCGTCTACGCCTAATCTCAGTTCTTCCTACCTTATTTCTTTTAGGTGCTGAAGATGACACCGAAGGAATATCTAAATAAAACTCTAGCAGAGGGTACCTATGACTCCTAAAACAATTATTTCCACTCCTTATTTCTAGCGTCCAAGACAAATTAAGAAGGTTTAGACATATTCGATTGACACACTTGTTAGTAACAACACTTAAGTTCCATTGAAACAGACTCTGCTACTCTGCTCATTATTATTAAACCCTTTTACATACTTTTTATCCTTTATCAGATCTAATTCAAACAGTAATTTGTCCAGCGACAAAATTTCTAGAATTTTAAACCGACTTGCAACCTTAATTACAATACTATGAAATAAATTTGTCATTTTAAATCGTTTACTCATTCGACACATAAATATAAAGAGCAAAAATATAATGCATTGCTGGTTCCATTTAAAATATAAATGTTAAATTAAAACGTATAAATCTCACTAGTATCATAACCATCTCTTAAAACAAAATTGATATTTATTAAAATAATATTATATTTATTTCATTATACTAAAGTGAAACTTGAAGGGAGAGTAAAAAGGGGGAAAAAATGTAAGTGGATTTTTAAAATGGCATAACTCGCTGAAAGACATCACTATTTCAAAGAAAGGAAAAAACCGACAAGGTATCTTGGTACGAAGATATTGCATGTGGCAAGTGAAAGCGAGGTATGCGCGACGGCTACACGAGGCAAACAACAGTCCAAACGTGAAGCTATCCAGCGAGGAGAGATTCTTAAACCAACGAAAATATCACTAACAATCCATCAAGGATTGACAAACTAGTTAATCATTGTTAAACAATAAAACAACCATGTCAAATCGGATAGAAACAAATATCTAAAAAAAAAAAAAAATAGATCAACAGAATTGTACAAAACACGTAAAAAGATTAGGATTAGATTCGGATTTTTTTCTGTCAACAATAAATGCTCAAGATTTATGACGTTTAAGGGGCCTTATTGAAGAAAAAAACATAAATCATAATTTTCGATTTAGTGACAAATAAAATCGAGGTAATTTTAAATTATTTTTATCACTACAGAAACAATTTCTTTAAGTTAAAGCGAAACTATTCGGTCGCAAAATAACTGAGTAAAAAACGATTTGTCAGACTTAAAATACTTGTTTTGTGAACCAATAAAAGAAAAGTAGGCTATAGAATGGAGTAGGCTAAGAAGGTGTAGAAATAAAGAAATATAAGTTAAATATTGAAGAATTTAACTTGCGCAATGAAATGGTAAACAATATATATTTTATATTGACTATAACACGGCCAATAAATTTGAAGCAGGAAAATTGTTAAAATTCATGAGAGTTAAAAAATTAGTCAACATAACGCATCAGAAATAGAATAGTATAATATATAATTTAATTTAGTGGTTTTATAATATAATAACAAGTTTGAAGTTTGTACTAAATGAATATCAGCATTTAAGCGGGGATATATATACACATGGGAACTTGGTTTGCCGATCTCGGTTCGTAAGTACCAATTTTACCTGTTTGTGGAGGTTAACGAGCCAAATTCATGACGCACTTGGTATTCCATCAGGTTGGGTTACAGGCCGCTCTCATTTTTAATTTTCTTAACACCCGTGTAAATAGCGACCGCGGCTTTAAGAAACTATACGACTCTCAGCAGTGTTTATTTGATCCGAAAATAACAAGGTCTGGTTCTTTCAAGTTTATGTTTCGTAAATATAAACGAAAAAATCCGTAATTATGTTTAAACAACAATAATAAAAATGATAAACTTTACAGGTAAATTAAAACTGGTTTTTGTTTCTATTTAAATATGAAGGCCGTATCATGACTATAATTTTTAAAAATGTTAGACAAGGCTTTTTCACAGTTCAAACGTAACGAATCATAAAACTTAAATCAAAGGCAAGTGAGCAATAGTTTAAGAGAGGAAACAAGAACTTAAGATTGATCGTCTGTATTAGTAAGAACATTATCAAATGAACCAAAAGAGCTGGCGGTGGCCAAGTAAGAAAGTAAGTTATCTATTAATATATGTATTAGTGTAAGAAAATTGATTAATGATGTCAAATTGTGGTCCTCTATTTTAAAAAGTTATAATAATTTGTATTGTCATATTATTTCTATATTACTTCCATCATGCCATCTCTAAATGAGAGTCGAAATCTTATTATGCTTGAGTATCAAAAGTAAGATCATTCAAAGGCTTTTACATCATCATCTTAAATGCCATGTTCACTCAACGCTGGTTGAATGTTATGTTAGAGTGCTGTGAATCCCGTCATATAATTTCATCACGTATAATTATGTTAAAACGTCACAATTAAAACACATTCTCTTCACATAATTTCTGGTCGTTAAACTTCGCCTTTTAGAATCAACTCCAGATCATGCGCAGTACCGGTCTAGAGAGTTAAGAAACGTCTCGAATCATCCATCCTAAGATCTTACTGGTCAATCTAAGAAGGATTGTTTTATTAGTGGCTACCGTAAAGGCCGTATCGTCCTTGTCCGTTAAAGGGTGGGGAGGTTACGGAGTTATGCAAAGCTTGTATAACCTGCTCGATCCAAAGCTAATCTGGGTTAGTATAACCGGCCTGTCAGTTTAATAACTCTCTTGGTCAACACTATGACTTCTTATTTCAGCAGATTTTGTCGCACGAGGGAATTTTTACCTTTTATGTTACCGTTTCCAATTTGATTACTATTTTTTCATATGTTCGTTTCCTTTTCTACTCTAGGACTAACCGTAAAGTGCTCTACAATTCAATTTAGTAACGAATATTACATTAGGCAACGTTCTGATGAATGCACGAACAAATCAAGCTTTGTTAGTTAGCTATAAAAGTTATACCAAAATGTATCCGAAGAAATGAAAAAAAAATAACCAACTAACTTGTTACCGTGGAGAGAAAAATATATCTGCCAATTAGTATGGCACATAGCTTCCTTGCACCATCACAATACTTTCTCTTTATAAATACTAAACGCACTACGTACATAAGAAAGTAATAAGTAGGTATAAATGTTTAATGAGGAAGATTTCTAAAAAACTTCGCGATGAGTAGAAGAAAGCAAGGTGAAAAAGGTTGACATAAATATACTTGGGACCATCTGGGGGCTTATCTTCACATATGCATGAATATTATTAAATTGGACAACTATTAATAGGAAAGTGTTTAAAATTTTAAACCATAAAACTTAACTATAACAACATAAAAATTGTATAGAATGTAAAAAAAAAAAAGAGACAAGTAAAAATAGATTGTACCTCTGTGAATTGAACCAAGGATCTTAATTTTATCAATATAAAAAAAAATTAAGCAATAAAGAAATTGAAAAGAGATGACCTTATTTAAGGAGGATAGTTTATAAAGGCGGTCAGGGAACAATAAGCATAATAAGGCCAGGTCGATACTAATTTTACATAGATATTAATATTTGATGAGATAAGTTAATTTGTTATTCAAAAATAAATATACTCAGAAATATTTTCTGATACATAGCTTAGCTTTTGAATGGTATCAAAGCTTAACTACACCTAGGATATTTTACCTATTATTTGTTTAAGTACAAACGATTGAAAAATTAATTTGCTAACGACCAAAGAACTAGGAAATTGTTATTTCATTGGCACCTTTAATATAACGACACCCCAGTTCACAGATGTGTTAATTGGCAATATTCTGATATCCCAAAAAAAAAAAATTGAAAATTAAGTGCTATACTCGAAAAAAACGAAACTGTTCTTCATTTGGCATTAATATAAACCATCCAAAGAACAATCCTACACTTAACATACTCGTATCTGTGCATTTGATTTTTATTTATTAAACAATCAATTATACAATCAGTTATTTATTGATATTGTGATAGTTGTTTCTTAAACAAGATAATATGAGGAATAAATAAGAATTACATACTTAATAAATAATTTAAATAGACAAATAGAAAATAATAATTATAAGATACTAGTGAATTGACACAATCTTGGTATATAAAAAACAGAATAAACTATTTCTTCTAGTTTATTTATTTATACTTCAGAATATTTTCACTTTATAAGGATGAGTTTGAAAGTATATTTTTGTAGAGTTAAACTCAGTAAGAATGTGAGAGGCTTAGGATAAGGCGTCGAGTCAAACAGGTGAGTTTCGAAACCTGAGACCAGTATCTGACCACCTCCAGTACAACCTATTCCCCTTACCTGACTTCCCTTGAATTAATAAACGATCAAAACGAATTTTCAAATCTAAGAAACGAGACTTGTTTCTTTCCCGATATATTTCTAAATAAGGTTTGTCTCAATTCTACTTCAAGCTAAATACTGTGATAGTATGTGGTTATATAGAACGATGTGGTAATTCTTAAACACGCTTGAAACAAAGTGTAAGATTAAGTGATCAGTACCTACTTAAAGTTAACTTTTATAAAATATAATCATATACCATGAAGTGATTTAAAATGTTCTACTTCAGATCACAATACAATCTCTTACAAAACAACATAATAATAATGTGTTATCCTTATTAATTCTGGCACTATTGAAAGGTAATTAATTTATCATTAATTAAAGTACCTATACCATAAAATCTCATCTTTCTGGGTCTTAAAACCAATTATAAATAGCTTTTTGACACTATTGAAAGGTATTCACTATATCATTAATTAGATTACCTACTATAAAATCTCATCTTTCGGGGTCTTAATATCAATTATAAATTGGTAAATTAAAATAATAATAAAATTGGTATTAAATTTTATAAATTGGTTGTGGTAAAAATACGGTTTTAAGCCAAAGCTGCTGAGATTCACATCTGGGCTCTAACCTCTAACCTATCAAATATTCATTCATTTATAAAAATATACGGCATACGGATAAAGAAATAACTCCAAAAATTATATTAGAAATCATTAAAACCATTTTCTTATATATGTAATTCCATATTCACTTCTAATATTTTTATTTTTTTACGTATACCTTAAGCTTAATCAATAAAAGAGGAATAATCAGAGCCAAGCTACATGGAACTAGTATAAGTGTAGAACCCAAAATATGCGCATAGGGAATTTTAAAAATTATTCCTGTACGTTTCACATTTTGTAATTATTTTGATAACCATTTGAAAACGAGTCCTATTAAACATTTTACGTTTTCGATTAATCATTTAAAAACCTTACTTATATTAAAATTATTAAAATCGCATCGATAGGTCTAAAAACACACTAGTATGTAATTAGTGTATTAATTTATTACTAAAGAAAAGGGGTAACATGTTCGAAAAAATATTCATTCACAGATCTAGATAGAGGGTTTACTCCGGTAAAAACAACCCTTTTTAAGGTCTCGTCATATTTTGATTGATCAAGCGAAGCAATATCCTTAAATGTCAGAGTTGATTTTTACCCTTAAATTGCTTTATTAATGCCAAGAAAATTATGGCAGGTACTAATTAAAGATTAGTAGATTAAAGATGTCTTCCGTTGAGGAATTTTACATAAATAATAACCAGCATAAAAATAAGAAATGTTTAATTCGCGGTAGTGCGAAGGCAGGGCAGACAACCTAACCTGGGCTATTAAGACACATTGTACAATTTTTGTAAACTCCAGAAAGTTTGCCTTTCTCTTTCATGGTGGGCGGGTTATTCTAACACAAAGACTTCTTCCTGAATCTACATAAGCTTCTCGCTTTTACTTTAGCGAGTACCATATCCAGAATAACCAGACTGACTGAACTACCAAAAACTCTTAGCTATAAAGAATACAGTTTCCAAGGCAATCATAAACAGCATTTGTCTTCTTAAAGCTGATTAGACAAGAACCAAGGATATAGATTCTACAATCAAAAATAATTTAAAATGCGAAGAGTATCCAACGAGCATTAGAAAATAAACCATTTTAAATGGTCTATTAATTATATTAATTGGATTTGAAAAGATTTGAAGATGCTAGCTGCTCCAAGAACATTTAAATTCTAAACTGCCTGTAGAGAGACTCTTTACCTGTTTCCTATACTTCCGAGTCCTCATAGTTCGTGCCAAATGTTTGTTTAGGATTTTAAAATCCTAAGCTCTCATTGGCTCCCCTCCCTACCCAATTTTTTTCACTTTCCCGCGCTGTCAATTTACTAGCAAACATTTGGAACAAACTGCAGGCCGCAGGCTTCTGACAGTTTTATTTTGTAAATTTGTTTTGAGACTTATAGTCCAGGAGATAGCGTGCAAAAAAGTGTCTGACTAATATTAAGCTAGAATTTTGCATACAAGTTAATCTTTTAGTGCCTTTTAAGAATGTGTTAAGTTCGTCTGCGGGACATATCTTGGCAATAGGCATTTGAAGAAAAAACAAACCGGTGGATATCGGCCATGTCCCGCCCTTTTTGGTGGACAATGTGATTTTCATGATCCTGAGCACAAAATTAGTTAGTAAACCGAAAATCAAGTTGATGTTAGTTTGTCCCTTGATACATTAGTTATTCAAATATTACTCCAAATCAAAGTGGTCCCCTATCAAAGGACCAACTAACATCAACTTGATTTTGGGTCTACTGAGCGATTGCAGCCGCATGCTCTTGGAGCAGTAATAAACGCAATCGCTAAAATTCCTTCTGCTTAAGGAACATGTCACTTTCATAGCGTGACCACTTAGATTTGGAGTTTAATATTTGAATAACTATCAAGTGACAAACTAACATCAACATGATTTTCGGTCTACTAACTAATTTTGTACTCAGGATCATGAAAATCACAATGTCCACCATAATTTGTGGGACATGGCCGCTCTCCACCGGTTTTTTTTTTTTTCAAATGCCTATTGCCAAGTTATGTCCCGCAGACGAACTTAGCCGACCACATATTCTTAAAAGGCTCTAAAAGATTAACTTGTATACAAAATTCTAGCTTGATGTTGCAAAAACACTTTTTTGCACGCTATCTCCTGGACTATAAGGGCTTTATTCTCCTCGTCCTAATAATCTAAGCACTATCCCAGGATAATCCAAGATTTAAATAATTTATACACATTTTAGAGTTTGTTTATAAAATATAATAAATAATATAATTTAATAATAATATTAGTGAAAACCTGGAAGCTGTCACTTTAAAAACAATGTAAACCAGAGTTTTATATTATAATGTTATAATTCCTCTGTTTTAGGTAAATAACCTAAAATATAAGGCTGGATTTATATACATAATATATATTATTTCCACTTGACCTATGAAACTCAAAAAGAAAAGAGGAACCACAGACTAATCTCGAACATCCCTTCAGATTTATTTCATGAGTAAGGATCAACTGAACTGTAATTTAGAAGATTGACCTTAAACCCTTATATTAAGAGCTTGATTGATTTCGTACAAAAGCCTTTGTTCAAAAGTATAAAAGGCAAAGAAACAACAATATATACATTTAATACAAATCAAGCAACAAAAACAACGATAGAATATCTTTTGTATTATCTCAAACTATGTTCTCCAGATGTTTAAATGCGACGTATAACATTATTTAAGACATAACATTATAGAAAATTTGCAAGTAAAATTCTACTTGAAAATCATATACGTAGATCAAAAGGGTAAATATACATCTCATAGCTCCTCACGTTATGTATTATTTTGATATAAACTAATTCCTAAATTATAATATAACGTATTTATCAAAGGAAGATTGATCATATTGTCAACGTTCATATTCATATTATAATATATTTAAATAATATTCCAACATAGTCAAATTAGAATTCTATAATAATTTTGACGATAGAAAATAGTAAAAAAAATTAAATACTTATTCAACGTGTGTGCTAGTACCATTATTAAAAATAAAGTAAATAAACAAAGTATAAATTATAGGGTACATTATTTTTATTTAGCGTCAGATAAAGGCACTATCGTAATTTAATATTATTAGCAGTATGAAGATCATAATAATAATTGACTCTCTTACTGAAGAGACACACTGTTAAAAAAACTGTAGGTAAGATCTAAGCGATGCCATTAAAAATAATAGAAAACAACTTTGTATCCCTCAATATAATTATGCCTGTCACTAAAAGAATACGATAAGAATAGACTTTAATTCTTTCTCAAGGTCATTATAATAAAAGATAAAATATTAAAAGTTTGGTGAAGTACAGATATGGGCCTGATTTGGTAACCAACAAACAACTTCTTTAGGTTCATGCATCTGACAGTCAATATTTTAAGCCTTTAAAAATGTTTAATCAATACAATTTAGGTCGTTTGACTTATTTAAAGATAAACAACCCGCCTTAACCTTACCCGGTTAATTGGAGGGTTAAGTTGACAAATTCAGGTTGTTACAGACAAACTCAGGGTAAATCAGGTTCTAGTCGAAAAAAGAGGAACGAAAGCGAAGATCAAGTTTCCACATCCTCTGGACATTCCTTGTAAAGAAGCGACAGAATCTAAATATTGAGAAGGATTAATCAATAATCAGCTCAAATGGAAACTGAATTCTAAATTCTAAATGTATTCTTATTGGAATTAAGAGGATCGGTGGAGACTCACATCATAAATAAATTGTAGCCCCTTTACGAAAATTGTATTATCATTATTATTTTTTTTTTTCAAAATAAATGTTTGGTTTTATAAAGCCATTATTAGTGATGGACATGGAAGAAGATGCAAATTTAAATTGTAAATTTATACACCCCAGCAGACACCCATATTTAAAATTATATAAAATATAAATACGGACAGCATAGAGAAAAAATGAATTAGTTTTGTTAATTTCAAACAACTTGATCGCCAATAACATTAAAATGTCGATATGACAGGTGTTCACAACAGGAAATTCTAGAGGAATAAATATTGTATTTTTTAAGAGTAAACATAGTGTTTACCAAAATGACAAGATCCGGTTATTTCTTCAAACATGATGTTGTTAAACGGATATTAATTTTATACAGGAGTAGATTGCCCAACCCAAATTTGGTGGCAAAAACATTAACTGTTACTTTGAAAGAAAGAAGGGAAAGTTTATAAAATCTAAATTGAAGACAGGAATTTTACCTTCCAAAAAAACAACTCAATCGTGTGGTTACAAACATGAAAGAGTATTAGTACTTGGAATAATAAAGACGAAAGCCTCTCCACAAAATTAGTATTTAATCCTCAACACTAGCTTTCGGCCTCTTGGCCATCAGTCCAGGTAAAAGGTAAAGAAAAAACCTGACGTGGAGTCAGATGAGAGACAAAAAACGAACCCTATTAGTACTTGCTTAATTCAAAAAATTATATCCCATTGAAAACCAATGAGATTATAATGGAGGAGGTGATACAACGGTACTAAAGTATTAAAAACAATCTATAAAATAAAATAACAGACGACGAAACCAAAATGAAGAAGGTGATCTAAAGCTCTAACAACTTCAAAAGCATGTAAATTTCATACACAATGTTACAATGTATAATGAATATAAAAAGTGATTTTTTTCTACGCGATAGATAAAAAAAATGATCTATGTCAACGCGTCTGAACAATGAACTCATTTTCTCATGTAATGATTACAAATTGAACCACCTGTAAGTATCCACGTTAAAATGATCTCTCAACCGAATATTATATTCATGTAACACACCGTATCTGTTTATTTTTTTACTCTCGTTGTCTTTATGAAGAACAAAGTGACTTGAAGTGACAAGAAAAAAATTATCAGGGCGTGAATGCAGAGAAAGGAATATTAACTGCATAGATACAAAACTATTGACAATTACATGATGTTTGATTTGTAAGACAAGGGAATGTGCCATAATGTACTCAATATGCATTACAGATGTAGTATAATAGAATGTATAATGATATCGAGTTACTGATAATACTGAGAAAAAAAATTAATTTGTATCTTGAATAGAGATCAACTCATAAATGCATATTAAGTAGGTACTATCTAACAAATAGTAATCTGGGTGAGGTGCCTAGAGATGTTACATTCTAATGATCACATCCATAAAGGTCTTCAGAGACTAGTTTTCACTCTCTTAATAAACTAATAGTGTTTCTAAAAGAGTATTATGTAAAAAAAAGTACCGTCCACACTGTGGAATGAACTAAACTTTTATACATTTTCTTTTCACTTCTGTCATTTAGAGAAGAGCTCTAGTAATATAGAATTTGAAAGGGAACCGTAAGCTTATCTGAAATATACTATTAAAGCCCATTAAAACAGCATCGATCATGAAAACCTTTAAAGATCATCAGCTTAAGATGCAAAAATAGACAAAACTATGGTCTGTAGGCAAATGAACAATAGTCTAACTGAAACTCTAAAATTATTAAGTAGACTTAATTAGATGGTTTGCTACGAAACAGATATAGACTATGCCTGTAGAGAGGCCTTGGGACAATAATGCACCGACCATGCAACGGTAACTTCAGCAAAAGTTAACTAATTTTGTTGAAATTATAGATTTACGCTTTTTACATCAATTGGCGCACCGTTTCTATAACTTAAAAAGTGATCATGTACAGTACATTCGCAGAAATATATTAGAAAAACCAATAAATTATCGTCAAACGTATTGATCAGAGCGTTACCTAAAGCCATATTTGTTACTAAATTGACTTGTGGCGGACTTAATTTACAGTAAATACCCGAGTAGGAAAGGAAATGCAAGTGTGTAGTTCACGTGCTCAATCTAATAGTCCTTAGAGAAATTATGAGTAATTTAAAAATGACCTGATACACCAATCTTTGCTTGATCTTATTTGGTGGATGTCGGTACTTCTATAAGGGTATTTAGGCATATTAACAGTCTCTCTTGGATAGTTTTTGCGGAACCCTAAACATGGTGCAGTGGAATCCTAAACAAGGAGTAGTAATCACTGACAGGTTTAAGAATGCGTCACATGACTAGTATATATGTAGCATAGTTAAGATAACGTGAAGTGTAATCTTTACAGTAGAATAGGAGCACAAATAGAGCAAAAATCAGAGGTGGGATAAAAACAAATTTATTTCTATAATATAACACTAATTGCAGTGTGATTTCGTCGTATCGGACATTGACAGGACAGAACAGTAGAAAGATAAAACTTCGACGTAGACGAGTGGGTACACGACGTATGAGATACAAATCCAAATCATATGACAGACTCATAGTTCCGATTTGTGTACTACGAGACTCCTTGCGCTGATGTTTGACAAGAAACATAAGTAAAAGGCAAAAAGGCATTTGCCATTAATCTACAAAAAAAAAAAAAAAAAGTCTTTCCCATAAACAGTTATTACTGTCCCCATTTTTTATATTATGCGCAATTATATCGGAAACTATATTGTTACTGGGAAGTTGAGTTATGCAGTTTTTTTAAGACTACTTATACAGGTGACAATTATAAAAATTGTCAAAACAGTTTTGACAAAAAATTAAAAAATGGCAATGTACATAATAGGTGGACAAATATCCAAAATTATAGCTAAACTAGTTATAGCTTCGAGTTATGACCCTACTGAATAAGTCTGCCAAATCTTGCCAAGTTCAGTAGTTTAGGGTAAACAGGGAAAAAATACAGTCCTGTTCGGCCCTAACATGTATGAGAACATTCTATACGTGCTGGATGTTATAATTTCATTTAATTCGGTTAATCCCATTTGTATAGTTATTTTTCGGGAAAAACACTAGTTAGGCACTTCAGTTACTACTTCGACCTTTGGCAAAAATTTTGAAGTGGAAGCGAAGCAGTCAGAAGATTTGATTTTTTTTCTAAATATACATTGTTTAATTTTGGAGTTGTAAATAGGGTAGCGCGCTCAGGTACTTCAAGTTCTTTAAAGAACAACATCTGGGCATTTCCCCCACCCACTTGAGAATAAACCAGCTTGAACCAAGATCCAATGATCAACCGGAGCCGAGGGAGAAGTTTACCACGGCAAAGCCCAAAGACGAGCTTTATGAAGATAGGAGCCACAGGATTCGACGGCCCCTACGGTGTAGGTGCCAGGTGTAATAATTTTATTTATTTTCTTTTCCTGCGCAGATTCCGGCACAACAATAATCGAATTTGTTCTACCTCTCACAACAAAAACATAGGAACAAAAACAAAAGGGTCCCACGTGAATCCAGAAGAATCAGAAAATTCATCATTAATTGCAACTCGCTGTGTTACAGTGGCGTAACTATGGGCCCAAGCGGGCCCGCATTGCGTGGGGGCCCCCAAATCAACGACGAGGGGGCCCCAGTTTTAAACGCAAGTGTTTGTTTTTGCTCATCAATTTGCAAAAAAGTTAAAAGGGCCCCAAAACAGTATTTGCGGTGGGGCCCCAATGCCCTAGCTACGCCACTGCGTGTTAATAATATTTATTTATTTGTTTTTTGAAGGGTAAATAAATATTATTAACACGCAGTGGCGTAGCTAGGGCATTGGGGCCCCACCGCATTTCATTTAATTGAAATCTATTGAGTATCATTCTCAAAAACATAAAGTGTACTATTTTTTAAAGACTAAACCCGTAAAAAAAAACCTGCAGAAAGACCGTGAAAATCCTATAATTTCATTCAATCTATTCTTCAATCTACAATGCCAATTATTCAATTAACATGATAATTGTATTTTGGCTCACATTGCAAACAATATTTCAATAATATCGCAAAAAAATGTATTAATAAAAAATCAGCACGAGCTAATAATTAGCTTCAACAAATTAGCTCTTTTTATAATTTTATGATGATACATTGAAATAATATCTTTCCCACATTATCACAAAACACGAGGTACATATGTAAACGAAATTAAATCATTATGTACAAAAAAATAATTTCGAGCTGCCTTTTTATAGCAAAATGCGCACTATGGTTGCCTGCCTCTCATTCAAATAATGAAGATAAATTGGAATTTTTTCTAGACCTGACAAGATAGTTTAGTTTAAGAGACATTTTTAGCAGAGAGTTTTAATTTTTACTGCCTCATGCAGTTGAAAGAAAGGTTTAGAGTAAAAAGATAATTATAGTATTGTATTTAGTGATTTGCCATTAAAATCCTCATTCTTATTCTTAAAATCATTATCTCATATTAGAAATCCTTAGCTTTTACTGATAAAAGATACGTAGAAAAAATAAACAGTTACTATACTCAGAAGCTTAGCTAAGATTAGAATAATCAAATAAGATTAACTAAAGACAAAAAAAAAATATATATATATATATAGTCTGCTAATTAGTGTATAGCACATTGCTTCCTCGCATCCTATGACGCATTTTATTGATGTTATCCTTTTCCAACCAAATATTGTCTAATTTATTTAACTGCTTCCCACGTTTTTTTTTTTTTTTTTTTTTTTTTTTTTAAATTTGTCAAATTATTTTGATTTTTACACGAATTTAAGTATGAAATCAGCAAAAATTAAAGAGCGCAGACGGTTGAAATAAATCTGGGGCTATCTGCGAGGTAATTTCGACAAACTATCCAAATTTTATATAAATCTAATGAGTTCTTTTGACGATATTGGTATAAATAAATGTATGTTTGTGCGCACGTTAAAGAGAAAAAAATGGGCACAGACGGTTGAAACTTATATGAAACCAACATTTGGCTAATTATGACCTACCACCCAAATTGCATTAAAATCAGATGAGCAGTTTTTATGATATGTTGGTTCGCAAAAATTGTGCGAGAGACAGACCGACACAGAACTAAAAAATATCTCTGATGCCTGAAACAGGTTTCTGTTTTGGAATATTTAAAATCAGACACATCAAAAATTTTCCATCCTCGGAACGACCACATAGCTTTCGTTACCTTAGGTATCGGAAGCAATAGAACAAAAAATACATGGGATACTATGACAAATAAAGCTAAGATAAAAAAACAGCAAATACAAATCATTAAGCAAAGGAAATCTGTATTTATTACAAAAATTACCACAAACATTTTTGTTATTGAAATTACTAAAAGCCATGCATGTCAAGTAGATGTTTTACTAAATGAAACTGTAAGACGTATTTGAAAAATATCTATATTATTATAATGTGTCGTGTAAAAGATGATTTGTTATATGGGGATATATTTCGGGCAACAGTTTTGACACCTCAAGATAGGGCGCCACAAGTAGCCCAGGTCAGCTTGACCCTCTTCCTAGGGACGGCCCTGGGTATTATCTAAATTTACTATAGTATTTTATTAAGTTTACTAAGATTAAATGCAGCGTTAAGGTTCACAAATCAGGGGTAATGAATAGGCAAATCCAACAAGACACGCATATAATTTGCTTACGAGCCACCAGCAAAAATAATCATAATATAGTAACCTTCTCCTTCAACATAATCTACTCTAAAAAAAAAAAAAAATATTAATCGCTCACACTGAATTTATTAACTGAAAAATGTCTGAAATTATTATTAATTCACAAAGAATAATAATAATCAATTAAAAACTTAATTGGACAGACAAATGGGTTATCAAAATCGACAAAAAAATAACTAATAAAAAAAAAAATTGAATGATTGATTGATTTCTTAAAAAATAAAATATTGGATAATAGACAACATTTTTAATAAATACATTTTAAGTAAATACATATTTACTTCCTGATCATTATTAAAAAGTCCTAGCACGGTTAAAAAAGGCATGGATAACTATAACTATATAAATAAAGGCCTCTAATATTGTTTTGATCGATTTGATAAAGTACCGACTGATATTTAATGAGGAATTGGGTGTAG
Organism: Gerris lacustris; assembly: GCA_951217055.1. NCBI lineage: Eukaryota > Metazoa > Arthropoda > Insecta > Hemiptera > Gerridae > Gerris > Gerris lacustris. Next base: position 25,133,529 of record OX578284.1, read on the forward strand.
AGAGCTTTTAATATTTTTCCCCCTTACTTAAGCTAGGCGCAGGAATTTATGGCCATTCTACTAAAATAATACTACTTTAATAACCTAAAGCTGTTGATGGGGACGTAAAAAAAAAAAACTTGGAGATCAAGCAGGGAACGGGGGAAGGACTGGGTTATTTTTAAAAAAATAAAAAATCCAGTGTTTAAAATCTTCATTTATAAAATTTAAAGGGGGTTAGAAGTGCATTGACAATGCTTGAAGAACGTAACCAAGGATATCAAAAAGCCTACATTAATACCACTGCGGCTCGGTCAGTGTAATGATAATATTTATCGTTATACTGACTGAGTATATATATATATATGTATGTCTGAATATATATACATGTATTATAATACATATATGTATTATAATTTAGGAAATATAGCCCAAGTTTTCCAAGACTACGTTTGTTGTTATAATTTCCAACTAAGCCTAATTATATTATAATAAAATTAATGTCTTAATTATATACTTAAGTATAAAAAATCATTTATTTGTGGTTAGGGGCTATATAAAATTATGAGGATATTAGAAGAAACTATAGTTTTATATAAAGGAGAGAAAAAATGTAAAGGATGAATTATTTTAAACAAAAAACAAAAAGTGAAATCAATATTACCTGGATTCAGTTAATAATGACAACAAAAATCAGTAACAATCAATTTTTAAGTACCTTGTAACACAAAACTCAATTTAACCTTCTAATAAGTAAGTCAGCTTTAATAATGACTCAAGGAGGGTTCGGATTACGCAAAAGTAAGCCTTTTAATTCCCTTTAGACCCAAAAACTCAACAATTAATTTTATCGTTGTTCTTGTTCTTTTACACAAACTGCTCTTTCCAAAGTATAACTACCCAAATTTTAACTTTTAATAAACACAGACTTGATCTTGGCAACTGAATCTTGCTAATTTGGCCTTAATTAAGTGTTAAATTTTGGCTTGGTATGCTTGTCCTATTGTCAGTATAGACTCCAGGATAAGTTTTTTTTTTTTTAACTCTATACTGGAAGAATTAATGCTTTTAATTAATCCACTTTAATGTAAGAGAATTTGAAGGAGTCTTATGGTATTATAGTTTTCTAGTAGGAATAACGGAGGTTTTACTTTATTAAGTTCCTCGCTATCACTAGGTTTGCAGAACATTCAACGCATGGCCATATATAAGTACTAAAAAATCCACAATTTTTCAACACGATCCACGAAAGATTACTGCAAACGAAAGACAATGGTCAATTAACCAATTTTATAAATTTTAAAATAATTTGAGGTCTTATAGTAGGTATTATGGATTTCAGCCAAGCTCTAGTAATGTGTATACAATAGTACGTAGTCACAATGTTTAAAGAACATTTACCCATCTCAATTAAGTATCAATAAAAAACCACAATTACAATATAATCTTCTATAGATTCCACGTTAAATTTTACTTCAAACTGAGTCAATGGTTAAAAAAAAAAAATTAAATGGATTAAATATAGTTAATGATAGTGTGGTCTGTTTAGTCCTGGGCCTACAACAAAGTAAAGTTTTTGAAAATTGGATTTTTTATAATACTCAAAATAATTTAAAACAGCTTTACAACTTTACAGAACTTGAAGAAGTCTGCTGGTACTATGGTCTTTATCCAGGACTAAAGTTACGGCTTTAAGATTGCCCTTTGGTAATATGATATTAGCTTTTGCCCTTAAAGTGCTGGTTATTTTATGTAGGGGTTTTAAGAATAGTCTTTAGGTAATTTGGCTTATTCAGACAACTGAGAAAAGTGGTGAAATAAACCAGGTGCTAACTAAACTAAAATTATATTTACTATACTATAATGGTCTTTCGGATCACGAAAACTGAAAATTTTAAGCTGATAGTTACTGTAAACAGAGTATAGTCAATAAATATTGTTTTTTCCCCAGACTAAGAAAAAATATTTAATCAAAGACGGTGTTCTTCATTCAATAAGTTCGTTTAATACAAGGATTTTTGTCGGAATAATAAATAAAAAAAAGTGGTCAACTTCCACTTGTGTTCAAGTAATATATTTCTTATACCAAACAATGAAATTTGTCGGTTTTTTAATCAGACGAAAAAAATACAAATTGTTTACCTGAAATTATATCAATATTGAGATGCCTCCAAAATTGTATATTGCATATGAGTGTAGAATTATCAAATACAAAAAAATTCTCGAGAGCGAAATGGAATAAGAGAATGTAAGAAATTACAAAATTTAACACTTGTCACTCGATAAACAAAATATTAGATTTTAGAAAGTAATTGATACAAAAAACAAATAGAACACTAGTTGTCGTTATTACACTGAAGTATAAGATTTTTGTTTGGAAAATGCTGCCGATTTGATCTTGTTAGCAAACAAGTATGTGCGGAATATTTTACGAAGATTGACGAAAGGAGTTTGTCGAATATAACCGAAGCGTTGGATGCACGGCCTAGAAGGTAACTGAGGGCTCTATTCGTAGGGGGGTTAGTGGGCCATGTCCCTCCCTCCACAGTCATCCTACCCTGTATCAACATCCCTACTCTCAACTACCTTCACTTCTTTTTTTTAAGAAAACCCTACACGATTCCACGGCATTCCAGATAATCTTATATTATTGCTAATCAGGAAGTGGGTAAAAAAACCCGAAGAACGTCATGACCTCTTTTAAAATAAATAATAACTTAAAAAGTAGACTAGAACAATATAGAAACAATTTTTTTAACTACTAATAGCATGATATATTTTGGTAATGGACAAAATGCATATGACAAGGACAGGATTTCGACGATTTTAACGGCGCCTAAGAAGATGTACAGCCTCGTAGCTGTACATGATATGAACTTGTAGCTCTAACCCTGAACTCTTTACCTACTACCTTCAGCGATTGTGTTTGAGTTGTATATACATAACATAATCCACGGTCAGCTAGGCAATTTAAAAAGTTAAGTAGGTGTCATAAAGACAGAAATAGATTTTGACCCTAAAACCTTTTTCTGCTACCTACTATCTTTGTAACCGTAATTGAGTATTGAATGATAAAAAAAGTTGTGATGGAAATTAAAAATATAAGTACTAAGTACTACAATTGTTCCCCTCTTAATTCAGAAACCATACAGCTACGTAAAATGTTACCACTGGTTCACAATAGATGAAGAACCAATTCACTAGGAGGAATAAATTGATTGATATAACACTATATATATAATATGAAGTCGGTCCAAAAATAAATAAAGTAAGACACGAAAAAGTGAACGATGATTTCGAAACCGTGATATCTCAGTCAAACAATCTCGCCCTAGTTTCTTGGTTTCTTATCTCTGCACTTATAAAATAGGAAAAATTATTTCAGTTCGTCTTTTTAACTTTTGACACCTTTTAAAATGATAGATAACTTTAGACATAGAAATTACGGTGTCCCTTTACTCACAATCAGAGATAGAATGTTGATTGAAACTTTGGAAAAAAGTAATTTTATAAGATATTATAATCAAATTCACTCATGAATATTTCTATTCTCAGCGTCACTAGGGACCGGTATTATTTTGGAAAGTAACGATTTCCTGAGAAAGTTGCATAAATGTTATTATTTGAATCTAAATAAATTAACAGTTGTGTGAATCCATCAACAGAATGGACTTATCCACAATACTTTATCTATTTATATCCTCTATTGCCTCTATTGGTCTGTGCCAGAGTAGAAATACTTCTAAAACAATTCAATTATGCAGGTACTTGTAATTTCAATATTACAAATTAATAAAACTCAAATCAATTATTATAAAAAGATATCTATTGTCTAATGAAGAGAGAGTAATTAATAAGAATTGTTGCAGATAAAATATGTGTTAGCTGATACTGATGAGAATCAATTAGATTTGGAATTAAAGGATCTTGTTACAGAAGAATAATTACAATGCAAGAGCACGATAAAAATGGGTTAACCAATCTTAACTAATGCAAAATAAACAAGAAAAAGTCGATTGAGCACTTCAATTAAGTTACACACAAATTAAAAAATGAAAGAACAGTTAACTAGGAATTTGTTAGCAGTAGTGGTTTTATATGTTTAATGACTTTAAGCGGAACAATTCAATAGGAAACAGCGACCTATTCGCAAGTTAGCTAAATCCTCAGGTTATGAAACTCTGAACCGGGATAATATACGTATACAGAATTCTTTAAGGATTTTAATTACATTTCCCTGTTTTTAACTTGTTAATTTGCTTTCATGTTTAAGTTTAATTCATTTAAAGATCACAAATCTTAAAATTTGATATCTTATTGCGAATTGTATTAAGAAAACATATCCACTAAATTTTTGAGCCAACTGAAGCACTAGTACTTACTTTTTACCCTCCTATTTTCTTTTCTGTGTCTTAATTTATGGTTTCTTCTTGTATTTACTGTTTTAGTTTTCGCCCTGAATGATGGCTATAAATAGCAGCCGAAACTGTAGGCAAAAGTGAATATATATATACACAAATTATGCTAGTCGTACTATAGCTACCCGGCCAAGAATTATAATATAATAAGAAATGTCTTAAAATAAAATACCGTTGGCAATAATTAAGTTTTTTTTATTTTCTCAAAGAGGTAGTGAATACTTGTTATAAAGATAAAGAATTGTGCCGGTACGGATATTCGATTTTTGAGATTTTGATGGATTTATACGGCTTTTAAAAAAATGTCTGTCGTCTGTGCAGACGCGTAGAGCCAACTGAACATACGCGTGGGCCGATTTCGGTAAAAATTTGGCATGCTCGATCAAATAATCCACCCTCCTAAAAGATTAATAAAATATTTATCGAAAACGGTTCCTACGATCTTTAAGTTATTTTCTCCGGGAAAAATCTAGTTCCAAAGAATAGCTATTTTCTATGAAGAATATAAACGTGTATGGTAAGAGGCCGGGTTATATTCCCCGCCACAGAGGAGTAATTTTTATGGTAAATTTTGATAAAATGTTAAATAATAATCAAATGCAACCTCGAAAAACCAAAGCAACTAAATAAATGGAAAGCACTGGACCAAGTACTTATACAGGGTGGTCCAAAAGTCTCTCTCCCCCCCCCCCCCCCCCCCTCTTAACTTTTGAACGGTTTGAGATAAATTAATGAAACTTGGGGGATCTCTACCATGCAAAGGGAAGTTTGTTTTCATGCAATCACCCACTAGGGGCAACCACCCACTTTGCCCCCAGGCCACCCAACTTCAAAATTTCAAATTGGAGAGTATATTTTTGATAGCATATTTGGATTCTTCAGTGAAAAATAATAAACTTTTACTTTAAACTATTTTTTCTAGCAAAATAACCCTTCCGATAATACGTTGTAAAATCTAAACGGTTAGAGATTTTTTAATGAAACTTAAGGGATCTTTACCATGTAAAGGGAAGTTTGTTTTCATGCAATCGCGCAGTAGGGGCAACCTCCCATTTTGCCCCCAGACCACCTAACTTCAAAATTTTAACCTGGAATGTATATTTTTGATAGCAGATTTAGGTTCTACGGTAAAAAATAAAAATATTTTACTTACTACTTTTTCTTCTATCTCCAATATTTTGCCCCCTATAGGGGGGCAAAGGTATAAAAATGGCAGATTACAGCGCCTGGGGGCAAAATAGTGGTTGCCCCTAGTATGCGTGTGGATGATTACACACTTCCCTTTACATGGTACAGATCCCCCAAGTTCCATTACTTTATTTCAAACCGTTTAGATTTTATAACGATTTAAGTGTTTTTTTTTACTATTTCGGAAGGGTTATTTCGCTATCTTTGCCCCCCTGTAGGGGGCAAAATATTGGAGATAGAAAAAATAGTTCCAAGTAAAAGTTTATTATTTTTCACTGTAGAATCCAAATATGCTATCAAAAATGTACATTCCAATTTGAAATTCTGAAGTTGGGTGGCCTGGGGGCAAAGTGGGTGGTTGCCCCTAGTGGGAGATTGCATGAAAACAAACTTCCCTTTGCACTGTAGAGATCCCCTAAGTTTCATTAATTTATCTCAAACCGTTCAAAAGTTAAGAGGGGGGGGGGAGACTTTTGGACCACCCTGTATATACTCATATATAAGACAGATTTTTTTGAATATGAGATAAAAATAAAATTTGTTATCCCCAATAAAATAAAACCATTCAATTGCAATTGCATTGCGCGGTCCTTTGACAAGGTATGGTACATACTCGAAAAGGTCCCAACGTTTTGATTAAAAAATTCTATAATGAAGTCCAATTTATAAAAGTTGTTTTGCCAGGGAAAATCTAATTTCCGAGATATAGGTGAAAATAAATCTGATTTTATAAAGGATATAGAAGACAAACAATTATCAACAACCTGTTGAACACGTTTAAAATTTGTTTGAAAATAAACCAATTAATGAGATATTATGGGATTTAAATACAGTATTAATCAGTGGCGTAGGAACGGGGGGGGGGCTATCGGGCTTGAGCCCCCCCCGTCAGATTTGAAGGGGGTATAAAATTACAAATAAAATAAAAATTAATGCATGGGTTTGAGTCTAAAACTGCTTAAAATGCTGTTTCTGAATGTTTATTTCTCAAAATTTTCCCGGGGGAGGGCCCCCGGACCCCCCTTCTATAGGGGGGGGGGGAGAGAGAGAGGGTAGATTTTAGTTTGTAACCTTAATTTCTAGAAATCGAGCACTGATAAAAGAGTATGCAACCCCCCCCCCCCCCCCCTTAGTGGAGGTGCCGAGCCACCCCCGTCAAAAATGAATTCCTACGCCACTGGTATTAATATCTATATGAGAAAGTTTCGTTCGATTTATCAGACCGATTTTATATATTTTGGTTCCTTTAGATTGGATAGCCCTCGTGTTGAAAGCGCGGTTGAGTTGAAAGTCGAAAGTGACTCCCTGTTGCCGGCAGCGGACGAGAGTGGAAAGCAATTGGCGCCACTACATTCCACTAGTGTGAAAGATCAAAGATCCCATTTAACTCTGTAGTCAGACTCTTGATAGTTGTGTGGCATGGTAAGGTGTTGACAGTGTGAAAGGGGCTATATAAATAAAACTATATGTATTTAATTCAACATTTTTTGAAGGAAACATCCTGCCAAAACTAAATCCAGTATTTTAAACTAAATTAATTAGTATAATTTAATACAAATAAATAAAAATAGAATGAGAGGAAATCTTTGAAAAAGTGGTTGCAAAAAGAGAAAACAGCTTTATACAACTTCTCTCCTTTTAAGGAGGACTCCAAACCTCTACGCCATGGCGCTGCATGGAAGAGCAAGAGAATTTTTAATTAGGACAGGTACCACGAGAGTTTTGATGCCTCTCGAAGACGCCTGATCAAATGCGAAATACATTTTTGGAACAGAATCCCTTAGGCCTTAGAGCATAATTTGCGATAAGAAATAATTGCATTATTACAAAATATAATGTTTATTACTACAATACTTATTATTATATAACAAGACTGTCATATTTATAACTCAGATAGTGAAAAAGCGAAACTTCACGGGATCTCGAAGTAAGGGATCGAATCGAATTGAAATCAATGGGACAGAAAGAAGCGACAGAATGAAAGAAAAATCTGAAGCTCTGCAAAAGTAAGAGGATGGAAGATACATAGTTAGATTGCCTTGGAAGCAGGGATATCCTCCTTCTACAAGAAATAAAGAAACATCGGAGAAGAGGCTTCTGTTAGCAACTAGACAACTTTTAGCAGCAGAAAATTTCAAAAATATATGAAAGAAGCCCCGGAAGAATCTCAAGGTAAAATGGTTCAAGCATTGAGAGGAAGACTTCGCAAAAAAAAACTTGGCCAGCTGATTTCCCAGGTCAGAAACAAAGCAGAACACCACACTAAGAGTCAGCCAAGTAGTGCGTTAATTGAAAACGACTATAATAGGAGAGGGTGGCTTTTGGGTGGGACTATAGAATAAATCCCCGGGAGAGGTGGAGTTAGTCAGGGTTGCAGCACTAAAAACAAAAAAAAAACTGCGCCTGTACTACACCAGTCCAAAGGCTCTACAAAATAGAAGTGAAAGGATGACCATGAAGATGGTCAGCACCAAAAAGGCTGGGAGGATGGTCGGGGTATATTATGACATTGCAGTGGCATGTCATATCATAATATAGCAAAATAAAGTTTTTATATAATTTCGGGGTTTTGTTTATAAAATACGAGTATGTTAATATTTTAAATAAAATTCTTTTAGTGATAGTTAAACAAGCAGTCAAGCTATTACATCTAAAATAGACTATTAGAGAAGAGACCCAATAAAAAGGTGATTTGTGGTGGGTTTCTAAAAATAAAATTACCGTATGTGTGTAGATGTTAAGATCTTCATGCATCGAATTCAAGATCCGTAATAATAATATATCCGTCACCAAAAAAAGGTCACAATTTTTCACCACTTTTGATTTAGCTTCTAGATTTCATTCGGTATACTCCTCACACCAGAGGCTTCTGAGAAGACAAGTTTTATTACACCTTTCGGTACCTGGAAGTTAAAATCTTTGCCATTCGGAGCGAAAAACACACCGGCCAACATTGAATGAACACAATTTTATATCAGGACTGATAGGCGAAGAATGTTACATATTTATTGACGACAAAATCAATTTTAATGGCGAGACCTTCAAAGATAACTTAAATTCAATTTTTTTAGTACTAAAAAGATTTAAGAATTACAATGATAGTATTCAATTATATAAATATATATATTTTTTTTAATTCTAATCATAATAATTGTGTAGTTATGCTAAACATTTAGAGTTAACTTTGTTTCTAACGAGTTTTGGTGGACCACATTATTAGCGAATTAATCAAACAGTCAAATTTATCAGTTTAAAGTCAAAATATTTCATTAAGTATTATTTTATTTAATTATTTATTTAAATTTTCATTATTTTGTAAAAGTACAGATAGATATTATGTAAACTTTGCAGACGCAACAGTTAAGGAAATGCAAGACCTCTTTTTTGAGGTACCTTAAAAAAAACATCTGCCAAGTACTATCAAATGTTTAACAGAGTATTCTCGAAGTAAAGGTAGCAAGTATTACCTAATAGAGATGAATTATTGGGAAATCCTTATCCTCTTTAATATTTAACACTGAAGTGAGGATTTGCATGCATTTACCCTGAAAATGCATATGATTAATGACAGGTCTCGGTTTAGTTATTTCAGGGTTGTTTTGAAGTTCGTTCATTAGAACTTCGTTAATTTAAATTGAAAGGACAAACTAGCAACATCGTAACAAAACCAGGCATTCCCACCTTTGTAAGTTTTATTAATTGACCTTACTTATAAACTTATTTCAAACAAAATATTAATCGAATGAAAATTTAATTTTAGTGCGATCATTATTTAAAACTTATCTCAATGTAAAACACACACAACTTGTATGGTAAAAACAAATCTAGCATTTAATAATTGTATAGCTTGGATTATAGTTCAGGAGATAGCATGCAAAAAAGTGTTTGACTAACATCAAGCTATAAATTTGAGTACAAGTAAATCTTTTAGCATCTTTTAAGAATAAGTGGTCGGCTAAGTTCGTCCGCGGGACATAGCTTAACAATAGGCATTTGAAAAAATTAAACCGTTGGAGAGCGGCCAAGTCCCGCCAATTATGGTGGACAATGTGATTTTCATGATCCTGAGTACAAAATTAGTTAGTATAGACCGAAAATGAAAATGATGTTAGTTTATCACTTGATAGGTTTGTTATTCAAGTATTACTCCAAATCATTTTTACATGAAGAAGTTCAAACTCACATGGCATATTCCATATCATGTTGAAGCTCTCTTCAGGTAAATTAAGAATACGTACATTATCCCCGAAAAATGTTTCTTGGTGGCCAAAATGAAAAAAAAATACGGCGATATAAGAGCACAATACTACGCGAGTTCCTTATGAGCCCCATTACAAGTTTTGTAACATACGAAGTAATATTATCAGTAAATATTGTATTTTTATTCAAACTACAGTTTTTGTTTGAACCAATAAAGGATCTTATTTATTAGTCTAGGAAAACTAAGAAAAAATACCCTTCAACCTGGGCATAATTGCTTCACGAGCGATTGAAGTGGTTTTCAACTAAACTAACCTTGCTTTATAACAAATCCAAAATCAGACAAAATCCAATCATGGGAAAGCACCTAAAAATCAAATTCAAAATGGCGTCTGTTTTTATTAAGGGTAATGAAAGCCCAGCCATCCAATAAATGTTAGTTTATAAGTTTATATAATTCAAACAATGTAGAAAAATAAATGTTGAGTTTGGTTATAATTTTAAATTCATTTATTTTTCTTATAGTTATAGACTAGTCAAAACATACATGAGATTACATTACATACAATATTAGTTAAAATTGTTTCTTTTAATTTCCAAACTGATCTGATAGTATCCGCGAAAGCTATTTTTGCCTAATGCCCAATAAATTGTTAAAAAAAGTGGTTTATATTCATTTCTTAAAAATTACAATTTACCTTTTTTTTGTTCTTTTTACGATTGCAACAGAACTGTTTTGTCTGCAGGCTTCATTTTGTGCTTGCATAAAAGCCAATTAAATTTACTACAACTTCTTATCTTTTGACTTTTCTCATAGGGGAGAGTTTTTTGGCCGATATTCAACCCGAAACGAGAGCAATACTTAAAATTTCATTTTTTTGAAAATTATAGTAATTTTTGAAGTGTCATATCTCGGTAGCTTTTAGACGTACAGAGTTGCCAATGGTCTTTAAAGGAAGCCAATTATATTTACTTCAACTTCATTCCTTATGACTTTTCTCGTAGGTTAACAGTTATACCCCGATATTCGCCCCGAAACGAGAGCAATAGTTTTTTGGGGGAAAAATTTTCAATTTTCGAAGTGCCATATCTCGGAACCTATTGGTCGAAAAGTGCTCCGGTTGAGCTTATGCTGCTGAAAATTTACTGTACTTTTAAAATTGTCATAACAACTAATACCGAACAACCCATAGTGTACGAGCTATATGGAAAAAACTGAAATAAGTACGATTTTTTTTCAGTTTTTCGCGTATTACGCAGCTAGCACAGGTTTTTCAAAATCAAAACTAAATTACGCTTTGCGAATTTCGATATTTTTTATGCATATTTTGACTAGCCTATAACTATAAGAAAAGTAAATTAATTTAAACTTATAGCCACACTCAAAATTTATTTTTTTACATTGTTTAAATCATATAAAATAACATTTATTGGATGGCTGGGCTTTCATTACCCTTAATATAAAAAAACGCCATTTTGAATTTGATTTTTAGGTGCTTTCCCATGATTGGATTTTGTCTGATTTTGGATATGTTACAAAGCTAGGTTAGTTTAGTTGAATACTACTGCAATCGCTAATTTTGCGCAGGTCAAATCGTATTTTCCCTAGACTATATATATTTCTAAAAAAAAATAAGGTGATTTAATTTCCAGATGCTTGAGAATAACAATAATTACAATACATAAATACGTGTATAGTTTATCGTTAATATATAAATGTGTATCGTTGGATAATACTAAGAAATCCATAAGCTGGCCCATATACAAGTTTCCTTTCCATAAACTCCAGAAATACCCAGATATTCACTAGGGTAGAGTTTATTTTTAGTAAATAAATAATAAATAAAAATAAAATTTATCATAGAGAAATTAAAAAGTTGATGTGAGATCTATACACACACGTGCCGGTATATTAACTTTTTTTTAATGTAACATCTGATGTAATTTAAAATCTGTTAACAACAAAAATAGTTCCAAAACATAAGATCCAAAAAAAAAAAAAAAAAAAAAAAAATGCATACCCAAATATAGCGACTCGTAAAAAGAGTAAAAAACATGAAGATATATAAGTGTGGTGTCCAGCTGTTTCATGGCAATTAACGTCAAATAACTCGTTGGGGGGAATTTTTATTTATTGTGTTAGCAGTGATGTCACCCACTTGTAAGTAATTTAAATAAAAATAGAAGAAGAAAAAACTTCAGTTCGTTCATAAAAAAGAAAATTTCAGCTCGTGTAAGTGGCTAAATGTCTAAACCGATAATAAAGTTCCTACATATTAGTTAAGGTTCCACGCTTCTGCACAGACGTGGAACTACAAAAAACAGACACAAAATAAATTATACACTTTTATAAATCATGTAAAAAAAAGGAGATTTTTTTAATAGCCACATTACTAAGACCGATCATAATGATTATGTCACTAAAGATATAAGTGTTAAGCACTCTCTTTAAAAAACCATAACGAACTCAAGCATTAAATCTACTTTTTGCTCAATCATATGACTTACTTCTCATTAGAAATAACAAAAACTGTTGATATCATACCACGCTTTTATCTTTTATCTACGATTGATAAGAAATATAAACATTATATCTTTGTTTAGATGCGTAGAAAGTTATTATTTACGTACTTGTATTCGTTGCGCATGCGCGCGTCTCATAGTTCTGAAGTATTCCTCTTCTTTACCACACTAGTGCGGTAAAGAAGAGGAATTCTTCAGCTTTACGCACGATTACCGAGTTTGTTTACATTTAACAAAACTAATTTGCAATTCTTTTATTAAAGTAACTGTTTATATAGAGTTTTTAGTGAAAAACAATGAATGAATCAAGTGGCTTTGACGAAAATGTAGAGAATAATACTCCTCCAGAAATAATTAATTCGGCAAAAAATACAACTCAAGATTAATGCGATCTTTATCAAGAGAGAGATACGAACTTACAAACAGCTAGTTTATTTCTTTCTGTATTTATTATTTAAATCTAACAATCGTAGATAAAGTACGGTACGCAACTCGTGCGAAAACGGCATTTTGCATTGCTCGTGTGGTTTTACCACCCTCGCTATCGCTCGGGTGCAAACTCCACACTCGCATGCAAAATGCTACTTTCCGCACTCGACGCGTAATGTACTATAGTGACATACTCATATAGTGTGATCGCTCATAGTAGTGAGGAAGTTAAAAAAAATCGGTCCGAGACAACTCAGACAAACTTACTCATATACGAGTTCATAAATAATTACTTAGCCCAGTGTTTTCCATTTATAAATTTTCGTAGGTACATTCAATGATTATTGAACATTTTATCAAAATGTATCATAAAAATAACTTCTCCTCGGTGGGGAATCGAACCCGGCCTCTCTACGTCCGCGTTTAAAGCTATTTTCTCAGGAAATAGATATGTCCCGGGAAAAAAGTTAAATCGTACAAATAGATTACATTTTAGATTTTTTAATCAAAATCGTCGGAACCGTTTTCGAGAAATAATTTTTTAGAGTTTTCAGGTTTAGCGCCCCAAAGTTTGAAGCTAAAATTAATTTCTTGATTTCGCCTCGGGGTATGATTTATCTAAACATGTATGTCAAAATCGGTCCAGTAGTTAAGGCTCCAGACATCTACAGACAGACGACAGACAAACATTTTTCGACTTAAAACGTGCAAATCCATCAAAATCTCAAAATCGAATTTTCGTGCCATCCCAATACTTTCTCTTGATATAGAAAGTAAACATTTTGTGCATGATTCATTAAAGTGTGTTACTTTTATTTTTATTTTTTTTAAATATACTATTATTTTCTAAATTTTAGTTTTTTCCACATTAATTTTAGTAATATATTCTATCAGGTTTCTAGGTAGTCGGGAAGTGGGTTAGGTTACAAGATATGTCCCTGACAATGAAAGGTCCCGGACTAACATGTAAAGCTAATTAAAAGCAAGTAAAAAAATAATAATATTTTAGCTAAATCACGACTGTAATATGAAAACAAAAAACAACGCAAGAACAGCGAATTAGTCTCCAAATTAATTGTTAGTGGCTCTTAAACCAAGAATGAGTAATAACTACTAAACTTAATACATTTTCAATTTATTATTATTATTTTTTTTTTAACAGCATATATTAAAGTATATTAGCGTCAATATGAATAATAAATACTAATAAATGACCGTTTAATTTTGCTTTCCTTAACGGCAAATTAAATTTTAACAACAAAATTAAATAACTATAATAATAAAAATAAATTAAAAGAACATTTAACTTAAAATGAGAAATAAAATATCATAAATTATAATGTATCAATGTTCTTATTTTTAAAAGTGGCAAATTAATTTTATAAACAAAAAATTAAAACAACAAATAAATAAAGAGAATATTAATGTTTATTTCAACAGTGAAATAATCAAATCATCCACAAATATATATATATATATATATATATATATATATATATATATATATAGATATATATATATATATATATATATATATATATATATATATATATATATATATATATATATATATATATATATATATATAAATAAGATATATTTTTAATTATCTCATAAATATTTACAGCAAATTACATTCTGATGTTAGCTCGTAAAAAAAGGAACTGAAATCATGTCTGTAAATACTGTCTCAGTAAAGAGAAACTCGGAAAACGATAAAACTATTACGTTAGGCGATAAAAAAAGAAGGGTAAATGACTAATAAATTCTATATAATGACAATAGTTTAGAAGAAACCGACAATTTCACAACTTGGGCGACCAACAAGATTAAAGACACCAGGCCTATAGTTTGGTGGGATAGAACCTATAAGACATGAACATTTCATAACATCCTATCTCAATACTAGTCTTTAAACATACCATTATACCATCAAGCAATATTTTATTATTATTATTATTATTATCAAAAATCTATGTTCATTGAAGAGTTACGTATTACTAGAAGTTGTTATTCTACTAAGAATATTACAGTAAATTAATATTAAAATTGTTTTTTTAAAGATCTTATTATAATTCTTATTGCCAATTATTATCACTATATTCATCACTTACAAATATGAGAGGAAGTGTTAGATAATCATTGCTAAATTGTTTAGTAATCCGTGTCAATTGATTAATTAGTGTAATTTTCATTTATTGAAGATTAGGGAAAGTCGATTAGATAAGTCTTCATAATCGATCATAACAAAAAGTAGGCTATTCATTGATTACATTCTTCTTGAACAGTTAAAGTAGTAATACAGGTATATGTAAATAATTTACTAGCTGATGTGTCCGTTCCTCATATAGGATATTATGTTAGAACAACTAGACTTGTTAAAAAATGTCAAGAGAATTTTCAAAACTAAGCATGGAGCAGGAGCACATAAGAACGGAATGGAAGTCTAAATGGTCTAGATCCCTTCGCTGCAAAATTTTAAAAAAGCTCAGGGGTGAGCAGGGACAGAGAACTTGCACCGAGCTATGTAAAAGCAATACTAGAAAGAAGAGAATCTAGAACTTTTAGACAAAAGAAAAAAGTGTAAAATATATCTCAAACGGACGTTAGCGGCGAAGAAAAAGCGCATCCATAAAAACATTTGTAAAATCATGCTAAATATAGCCAAAATGCACGTTTAAATGTATATTTAAATGCGTCATATTCTTGGCTGTAAATGTTTTTTCCATGGCGTAATTTTTTATAGATACGTCCCTGAGCAAAATAGTAATATTGTGATGTGAGTAATATCGGCAGAGGACTCGAAATTAGATAAGTGAAGATGCAATGGGGCAGCAAAGAAATACTGGGTAATAAAATTAAAATGCACCGAGATATTGCCATAAGTATGAAGAGTATATGAGGTACACCATCTCCAATGATATCCTAAGAGGCTAAAATACCAAATGGTAAATATTTTTGAGTAGATATAAATGTACGAGCCGATAAGTGGCAACAGGGTTATAATTAGAAAAGAAAGTAAAATTAAGTAAATTAATTTATATAAGTTATTATACCGATTTGAAGACCAACAAACCAAAAAAAAAAAACAAAAAAAAACATTAATTTTATTGGAATAAATGTGCTTACCTCAGCTTAGCAATAAATAATTTCTAGTTGATTCGTCGCCGTCATTGGGACACTACTCGATTATATAAATGATTATAACAAATAACTAATCTAGGAACCATTTTTGTTTTAAACTATCATTGGTTTTCCCTGAAATAAAATATCATGTGACAGCTTAACCAATCATGGCCCAAAAATGGTCTGTGGTGGAAATAAAGATTTAAATTAGTTTGGATTAATTTGAATTTCGTATTATTAAACCCTATTTATTGTACGCACTTTAGTCCGACTATCTAGTGTAAGATTCTAAATTGCAAAATGAAATAAGAATTTCACTCTGCACTCTTCTTTAATAAGACTGCACTTGATATTGTACACTTTGAGAAACCATTGTACGTAGTGAGTAGAACAAGAAGTGAAATAATAAGTATTCAAAGATGTCTGGAGAAGAACCCTAGTTGCCGGCAAGCTACTGAGTTTAAAATAGGAGTGAAATTGAGCAGTTGATGTGAGCTAAAGGTCCCCATCTCTCGGACAAGATATCTTATCTGATCTGGCTGTACTGACAGATATACCTCTATTAGGGTCCGTAGGCAAAACCAAGGACCCTTATATTTTCCTGCGTGTGTCTGTCCGTTCGTCCTCTCGCGTGCTCTCACGGCTACACCTTTCGTCCGATCACTTTGAAATTTGGCATGTATGTGTCTTGTACCTACCCACATATTTTAAAAATATAGCGACTTAAAAAAAACATTTTTCAAAAAAATTAGGGTAAAAAAAACTTAAGGGTTAAATTTTTTTTATTTTTTTTTCGACACCGTGAGGGGTATCATATGAAAGGGTACTTCGAGCTGATTACAAAAATATATAATTATTTGGTTATAACTTTGATAGGGCGAGCGTAGGCAAGTTTTAATATATTTATTAATTTTAATATATTTATAGTTTTAATATATTTAATATAACGTATTCAAAATACGTTTTTTTTATAATTATGGTCTTTTCGATGTATTTATATGGTTGTAGTCCGGTTCAGAGGCAAAAAAATACTTTATCAGTGTGTTTTGAGAATATCAGACCCTTAGAATGGTTTAAAGTAAGTTTTTAGCATTTTAAAAAAACACTGTTTATACACTTTACAGTTAAACACTATATATAGTGTGGCCTACGGACCCTAGATGTGAGCCAACTAGCACACACTTGACCTGTTTATTATATTGTTTACCTTTATCAATGGAATCCATGGAGTGAGTTCCTGTTGATGAAGTTTCATGAAGTATGCAGCATAAACACTGACGAATTCATCCACATCGATGACTGTCTCCACGTGAAGATGTTGTTCAACTCTAAAGCTACCTGTTGCAAAAATCCGACTCCATACTCACTACCTCGTTCAGTAACTGAAAAAAAAGCAAAGAAAATCCAATATAATTTTTATTCATACAAGTCAATAAACAAATATGTAGTACATTTATTTACAAATCCTTCTCATTTAAGGATGCTGTTGTCTAAAGGAGAATAAAGCCTTACAATTAAGTATTTATACCTCTATTCAATTATACTTAATATTTAGACCAAACATGGAACATAAGTATATGGGAAGTGCAACCACAAACTCCACTCGACGTTCTAAAAACGGAAAATACAAACCATGCAACTTTACACATCAATGGGCGTGAAACATGTCGTATCTTTCTGGGATTCGAACCAATGACCTTGGTTTCAGGCTAGTTAGCGAGTATACGCTAATCGCGGTTAAGCGTATCACCTTCAATTCGAATCAACTTGCGGCGTCCCAAATATAATAATAATAAGTCCTAATTATCCGTCCATATAGAAATAACTTTCACATCAAATAAACGAAGATCACAAGAATTGTAGGTTTTGGAGAAACCGGCTATTTTAACTTCACATAATTTTTTATTCTGATAAACACCGGACACCGGAATAGATCTCCCTTTTTGTAAACGAGTTTTATTGTTTCGTATCCTACTTGGGATTAAATTTCAAACTTCCTCTCCCTCCCCCATACAGGTTCGCCGGCTACTCTGCACAGCCCAATAAAATGTAGCTACCCAATACCCAAGAAGGCGTTCCTTCCTCGATATTTGCTCCCATGTCCTAAAGTTAAGAAGACATAAGTCAAGTGGGAGCCTGTCACACCTTCACCTGTGTCGCACAGCACGTACGCTATTATTTATGAAGTTCCAAGTGTGCAACTCCTCGAAAGATACTTTTAGAGGTCAGCGTTGCTTAGAAAGTGACGAAAAATAAAAATAGACTAAACTACAATATTTTATAAGTAAAATAGAAAATGTTAAAACTAAATTGACCATCATCAAATCACTACGTTGCAGAACGACTTCTTCCCTGACTCAAAAAAAAAAAATTATTATTTCCAAAAACCTTTAAGTCAATAAAAAAAAAATCTTTCTTATCTTTCTTCTTAAGTAAGACTGAATTTAAATCCAATAATCTCTAATTTAATTAATTTATTATTAACCATATAGTCAGGGTGCCCATAGGCAAAAAAGTAACTTATACATACTCTTTCCAAACCTTTTTGTATGGCTTGTTTAGGCCAAATCTGACACCGTTTTCCTCTGTGACTTTTTTTAGTTTTGGGGCGTTTTTTTTTTATTTGAACCCTAAAATTTTGACGCCTCAGACTAGAAAATCGGAAAAAGTTCTGCGTCAGACAATATTAAAATGTTGATTTATAGGGTTCAAATAATGTATCTTGAGAAAATCAGTCAGTTATTAATTAATGATATTATTTAATTTTAATTAATAATAATGGATATTTATTAATATGAACTAATATTAATTAACGATTAATAACCAGCTGATTTTCTCAAGATACATTATTTGAACCCTATAAATCAACATTTTAATATTGTCTGACGCAGAACTTTTTCCGATTTTCAAGTCTGACGCGTCAAAATTGTAGGGTTCAAATAAAAAAAAAACGCCCCAAAACTAAAAAAAGTCACAGAGGAAAACAGTGTCAGACTTTGCCTAAACAAGCCATAAAAAAAGGTTTGGAAAGAGTATGTATAAGTTACTTTTTTGCCTATGGGCACCCTGACTAATAGTTAAATGTATTAAACGGGTGATAGATTCTATTTTGTTTTCGATTTTTAATTAAATCAAATTTATTTTTTCAACATCTCATTTCCGGGAAAACTATTTACATGGTATTCGTATTTAAATGGATTACATTTTAGAATTTTTATAATAATAATAGTCGGATTCGATTTGATTAATAATTTATATCATGAATTTTGGGGTATAATTTTACTGAACATGAATACCAAATTTCATAGAAATCGGCTCAGCAGTTTATGCACCACGCGTGCACAGACAACGGACAAGATACATACATTTTTTAAAAACTTTTTTTGGACTCAGGGGACCTTAAAATGTATAAATCCATCAATATCTCACAATACTTTCTCTCTATATATTTCGTATATGAGAAAGTACAAAATAATAGGATTTTAATTTTTAAACTTAAACTAATGTATAATTTATTAGTTAAGTATAATTTTCAAACGAAAAATAAATTTAAGGATACGAACGTAGCCAGTGGTATCTTATTCACCTGATAGTACTCGGTATTATATATACCTATATTATATGTATTGGATAACTATGTAAAGATATACATATATTATAGTAAATAAAATTCGGAGAATTAAAATTACAAGTTTTAGGTAATTATCTTATATAAAAATCAAATGTTACTTTCAAAACTGGTTTCGATTTCTTTCAATAGGTCAGTGTCATTAATCTGAGCAGGATATTTTGCAAACATAAAATTGTTAAATTTTAGTTCACACACATTATCACAGCCAAACGGAGTGCGGTAAATATAAAAATATGATTCCAAAAACAAGGACAGGTAGTCGAACTAATTTATCGAGTATCTGTAAATCGGTTAAGCATTTATAATTGTAGCGTTACAGTTACACCACATTGAACACTACAAAGACAATGAACATCTTAAGACTAAAATATAGCGAAACATCCAACGTTAAACTAAGCAGGCGAGGTCAAAGCAATCGTAAATAAGCTTTAAGGTCTTCCCTGTGGGGACTGCGCTAAGGTGATGGTACATAACTAAATAGACCATTAAGTTACTTAAAGACAATAAAGGTATTATGGACCATGAATTACTCACAGTTTGTTTTGAAATCCCTTGCTATATGCCCTTGGTAATAAATAAACAGAATAATAAGTTAAGTAATAGTAGAAACTGCTGCAATAGGGTTTAAAATATCATTTATATAATCGAGTAGTGTCCCGACAACGACGGCGACTCACCTCGAAATGATTTGTTATTCCTAAGCTAAGGCAACCAAATTTATTCCAATAAAAATAATTTTTGTTTTGATTTGTTGATTTTCATGTAGATATAATAACTTATCTAAATAGAAATTTAAATTAATCTATTTAATTTTACTTTTTTTTCTAATTATGAAATTAAGCCAGTTCAAGTACACAATTAAAATAGTTACATATAATCAATTATTCTGTGGTAAGCCTATTTTAGACCTATCGAGTAAACGCTAATAAACTTCCTGTCTTTATTACAAAGAATATTAAGTAAGTAAATAGTAAATACATTTATTTTTTGGTTGTGTGGCGGATGCATTCGTTTGTCAATACATAATGACAAATTGAATGAAACAAAATACAAAAATGTGTATATAATTCACCTTTCATTCTTCCAACATAATGACAAATGAATGCAACCACCACGGGTGCAACTGTTGAAGCAATGACTTCTTAACTTACTTCGTTGAACTTACTTTCTTTATTACAAAGAATATAAAATAAGTAAATACATTTTTTTTGGTTGTGCGGCGAATGCATTCATTTGTCAATGCATTACAATCAACATGAAGAAGTTGCTAACCCTAGTCCAACAGCAATGTAAATAGAACACAATGAATGCAAAAACCAAAACTTCATAAAATGTAGCATAGATAAATTAGATAACAGTATAGAGAAGTACGTATATAGGTGGACCCTCTTAAGGGTACAAAAAAAAGTAAGCCAGGCTTCACGTATATACGTGAGGCGATAATCGCCGGTTTCTGTACGATTAAGATAAAATTATTAAGTGCGTAAAAATTTAATAGTTGCATATTCTTGGTCTACACTTCAAGACCAATTAATTGATGTATAATATGTCATGGTGGCTAAAAAACTTTTTTTTAGTGGCCCGCCATATTGACAGCTGTCTTGAAAATAATTAAGTGTACAATTTTAATAGTTGCATATTCTTTTTCTACACTTCAAGACCTTTAAATTGATGTGTAACATGTCATACTGACTAAAAACTTTTTTTTAGTCGCCCGCCATATTGGAAATATTTAGTGTAAAAACTCCAATAAGTCCATACAGTTGTCACAAATGCCGAGATGCACCTGTGTGCCAAATTTCATGTTCCTGGCTATAATAGTTTATGAATTGAAACATGCCAACGGACAGACAGACAGAGCCGTTATACAAAGTTTCATTTAGTACTTCGCACACAAACCTAAAAAAATCAAAAACGTTCCTTGAATAGCGGCGTTTCGACCTATCCGGTCATTATCATGCCTAAAATTTATATTGCTTTAACCCCTTCGTGACGCGGATTTAACCGGAAAACCAAGCTGTTTATTCTGATATCCATGTTTATGTAAGCATTACATAGAATAATACATATAGCATTGCACTTATATTAATAGCAGTAAAAAAACAAAAACTTTACAATCTAAAGTCATGAAACCATATACCTTTGAAGCTATGGAGCTATATAACTATATACTCAATTGGTTGGTGGTTGGTCAAAATCATTTTAAATAAAATATAGATTTTAGGCTTGTTAATAGATAGGTCGACACGACGTTATTTAAGTAACTTTTTGAAAAAATTTTATTCTTAAGAGGATCCACCTATATCTATATAAGTACATTAAAATGAAAGCGTACTACTACTGACCATTATAGAGAAGTATATTTAATCGGCACTTCTTTAGATTGTCACTCACCTCATAAAAATATAGTGGAGTAACAATCTAAAGAAAGGGGTTCGGAATGTTTTTCATTAGACTGTTACTCCTCTTATAAAAACAGAAGTGTGATAATATCCTTTGTCCCAAAGTACATTATTGGACTAAACATACCTTTGTCTTAATAGTTATTTAGTCAAAGTTATTTATATTCTAAAAAACTCAAGAGAGTATCAATTTAAAGAAGTACCATTTAATCGTACCAAAAGCTTTTGGAGCTAGTGATTCACACTCTTATCTCCAGTTATACATACGCGAAAAGAAACCAACTTTGAAATCTATTAAATAGACGATTAATTGAATTACATTTTAGTCAAGTATAAGTTCTCGAGTTGAGATATCAGCCAGATAGAAGGTAAAGACATGTGATTTGTCTATTGTATGTGGAAATAGGTATATTTGAGTAGGTGAAAAATAACTGGTTCAGGTACGATAACATATCTTGGTAGTAATTACTTGTAGAGATGTCTGGACTTAGTCAGCTCACACCTGCATTAACAGGTGACATTTTTCTTTTTCACCTTGGATAAAGAATCAACGATATTAAAAATAAAAGCTATTCTATCGATATTTTCCGTATGCTTCTCAATCTTCATGACTTCTATTCTGTTAAGGTACCTATTGACTGTTAAGAGATAAAATATATTGATAAGCATGATAAACTTAATTTCCTTTAGTTTACGCTTTTCCCTGATAAAATATAATGGAGAAGATAAAGCTTCTATCAGCAGGACCTCTTTACTCTTTAGTCATATCTAGTATGTACGTGCAATTCCGTTTTAAAGTACCTAGATGTCAGATTTTTTTGTATGACCGTAAAGGCTTTCTTATTAGCTTTTGTAAAAGAAGAAAACAACATTTCACCATTTTATTAAGACCGTAGTTAATCCGAGAAATTCAAGTAACAAAAGCAGTGAAATTAGACGACACAACACAATCAATACTTAATTTACATTGGACCAAGTCCAATGTAAGTACATAAATAATGCTGCTCAATAAATAAAATTCAAAAATTAAACAATTAAACTTAAAGATAAATCAAATCAAAACAGCTATTCAAATTTCCGAACAATGTTTAAGAACAAAATCGTCTGCTTTAAGGTAAAAATCACTAACCAACAAATATCATATTTTACACATAGTTTTAAATATATATAGGTAGTTTTATTTGTTACAAATATCTTCCCAAAAAATTAATATTATGGGTCTTATTTTTACGAAACTAGGCTGTAGTCAGTAGTCGACTATCGAAGCGACAACAGTGGCACAGAAAATGTTGAAAGAATACTTCATCATAAAAAATTGGTAGTAGGGTTAAATAGTATTATGGCTTGTATGCGGGAAAGTTAAAACAAAAGATTTATACCCCAATTTATAAAACATGTAAAATCGATTCAGCTAAATCAAATTAATTTTCTTCAATATCTAAGAAACTCGTTTTTTTTTCTGGAAAACAACTTATATGTTTACATTTGTATTTAAATGAACTACATTTTAATCAAAATCGTTGGTACCGATTTCGAGAAATAATTTATTAAACTTTTTTTATGGACTCAAAGGATCTCAAAACTTGATCAAAGTCAAATATCATCGCAATCACAATACTTTCTCTCTTTATACAACGTGAAAGAAAGTAAAAGGTAGATTGGTTTTAAATCCAAAATGTAAACAAAGAGTCCAATTGGAAATGCCTAATAATCGTGAAACCTCTCTAAAAATAATTCTATACTTTGAAGAAGAATAGGGGAGAAAAAAATCGATTGTGTAACATTATGTCTAAGATAACGTAATTAAAATACGTCATCAAAGGTATTACATCAGAAACAGCAATGACGAAAACTCGTTTCTTAAATCTCAATAAGTAATTGTCCGTACTACTAATAAATTTAACACATCAAGGAACACATCCGATACAGGTTAAGAGTTTGAAACCGTTTTTAGAAAGTAAAAGTGAACCTTGTTTTTAATAAGGTGTACATAAATAAAACTCTCGGTCATTTTATTCATAAAACGGTACGAGTCACACAGTGAAAGTGAATTCGTTTTTAAAATTATACAATTTTACATTCCTTTGAAAAAATCATTATTTTTAGTCCGAAAATGTTTTGTCGTAATAGATCACAAGTACCAGTATTCTTAGTAATATCTTCAGTGATGTTTATAAAGTTTTAAAAAGGAAAGTTATGAATTTAAAAAATATATTAGAAAAGCTATAAGTAGTTAAAGGTACTCATATTACTGGATAAAGATTATTGGTTTATCGACAAATACCTTCAAATGAATGAGTTTAATTAGTTCACTTTCATTTCAAAATCATTTTTCTTTGTTATTTAATAAATAAATAAACGGTAGGTGATCCATTGGTGCGCACGAAGAAATATTCTAAGGGGGGGGGGGGGGGGGGAATAATCCCTCATCCCTAAGTGCTATTGCTACCACAAACGAATTTTGTCTAAGAGGGTTAACTCTAAGATTTTGTTAAGACTTGTGCTACAACCAAGTTTCTTTTGGTGGTAAGTTGTCTGGGCAGACTGGACATGAGAACAGTCCGTCAAAGAGTCCAGCTATTGCCTGTTGGGCCCGGATCTTTGCCGATGGCAATAAATACATCAAAATGAATTGGGGTGCCCGATTGCTGGCTTGGTCTGGGTGATTGCTGATGGAATTAAATACATTGAATTGAATCAGGATGCGTAAACTAGACCAGCCCGATTACCGGCTGGGCCTGGAGCTTTGTCGATGGCAATAAATGCATTAAAGTAATTGGGATGCGTACACTATTAGGCCCGATTGCCGGCTTGGCCTAGGTGATTGCTGATGGAATTAAATACATTGAATTGAATGAGGGTGCGTACACTAGACGGCTTAGACCTGAGACAACTCGGATTTCTGCCGATGGAATTCAATTAATTGAATTAAAATGTGCACACTTGACTGGAATTAGAATCCCCTTAACTAGTGGATTCTTTTAGCAAATTTTCGGTTTGAACCAGTGTATCCACGTGGGTCGTGTGTCCTCTTGTCTATTGCACATGCATTTCCCGGGCTAGTCTATGCCCGGGCCGGACTGGTGTTAATCGTTCGTTGACAAAATAAATAAATCGTTCTGCCACAATCGGACACAACTTTTTACACTCCATAAGTAATACTAAATTTAAATCCAGAAACTCCAAAAGCTTTTGGAAAACATTTGATTTTAAATTCCCCATTCAATTAGCTGATAAATGGTTTATTCTTTATAAAATTATATATTTTTTTATTTATTATATAATTAAACAGCATTACGCCATAAGAATCCTATCACAAAATTATAAAGATAAAATATAAAGAAAATACTGCAAAAATCATAAGTATACATTAAAACTCGATTTTGGTTTAATTTTACATAAACCAAAATTTAATATTTTAATTTTAATATTTTTTAAACCAAACATTAATAAAGACTATAAAACTAATAAAACTTTTAAACAATGACTAGCATTTAATTTCTTAAAGAATTCAGTGTGAGAATTCCTCTTTTTTTATGGAAATTTGATGCCCATAAGTTTTCTGAATCCACGTATTTTTGCAGTTTAGACCACTTTTTAACTTAAGTGACATTGTGTTGCATTGTTCATAACAAGTAATTTAAAATCCAATACATGGGGGTCTATATAGCTTTATTTTTTTTTAAAAAGTTTTACAGCTCAAGTTTTTAAAAGGTTTAACAATCTCTAGATCATTTTTATAAGTGTGGCAATTTCTTGGGTTTTATCTCATAGGATTAAAATTATATTTCCGGTTAAAAAATTAAAGTTAGGGTGTTGAAAGGGGAAAGAAATCACAATTATTCGCCATAAGATCTGCGTTATGATTTATGACATACCTTTGCTCAGTTTAAGATGGAGCTTCTTCCCAAAATATTTGTCATATTAAATCGTTACAACCTGTTTAACTATACAGGGTGGAGCGTGGCAGACGTATGAATTTGAAGAGGGGATTGCTCCCATCCTATTAGTCCTAGACGTTTGAGAGTAGGGTCGTTTGAAAGAGGGGGACGGGAAGTTTATGTTCCACGTTTCAGCAGGACGGGGCCACAGCCCCGTCAGCAAGGGTTTGCGTAAACTTTTTGCAAGACAGATTTCCCGGGGGTCTCATCTCCTTAAGAGGCGATTAAACTGGCCAGCAAGATCGCCTGATTTGGCTCCTAGTGATTTTTTTCTGTGGGGGTACCTTAAATCCTTGGTGTATAGCGATCGTCCCAGAACCCTGGAAGCCCTCAAGAACAACATTGCGAGCCAAAATTGCCAAAATTCCTGTGGAAATGTTCGAAAGGTGCACAAAAACTTCAAAAAAGGCTTAATCAGTGTTTGGAACGTGAGGGGAACCACTTATCCGATACTTTGTTTAAATCTAGGTAAATTTAAATTTCCCATGTTATTTAATCAGGAAAAAATTAAAAAAAAATATATATTTTGTAACATTCTGTGTTTTATTACATTTTCAAATTCATACGTCTGCCGTGCTCCACCCTGTATAATTATTATCTCGGTCCCAGAAACATATTGTTTTTGATTTTCAACAAAATTAGATTTATTTTCATCTATATCTCGGAAATTAGATTATTCCCGGGAAACGCCTTATATCGTTTGAGTCGTATTTAAATGGAATATATTTTAGAATTTTTAATAAAAAATCGTCGAACCGTTTTCGGGATTTTTTTTTCTTACGTTTTTGGAGGTAGGACCCCCAATTTAGAGCTAAATTTCTTTTCCTCGATTATACCTCGGAGTATGATATTTCTGAACAAGTGTGCCAATTTTTTTTCAAAATCAGCCCAGTAGTTTAGGCTCCACGCGTCTGCATAGAGGGACAGACATTTTTTAAAAACTACTTTCTTGGACTCAGACTCAGGGGACCTCAAAATTTGTAAATCCATCATATTCTCAAAATCGATTTTTTGCGCCATTACAAAACTTTCTCTTTAAATGAGAAAGTAAAAAATCGTAAAATGTACAATAATCCTGCTTAGCTTAAGAATTATACTGGTTTTTATAAAAAGAAATACACCACACATTCTAAAGTAAAGTACGGGTATTCATCCAGCTGGTGCATTAATAAATTATGGGTATGCTAAACCTACATATTGTCAGATCAAGTTGGGCACCCGCCCGAAATGGCAATATTACTTAGAAACGTAGAAACCATCAAATGAAATAATGAAACACCACAGTATATTTTATTAAACAGAAAGTCTACCCTAACCCCAACTCATTCTCTCTAGCAAAGATATGGTTGTTTTAAGGCGAACAAACCTTTAGGAGAAAAGAAAAAAGTTCTTCCCCCGAATTTTTAAAAGAGGTATGGCTAATTCGTCGAAGTCTTAAGAGACTTCTCTACCTGCATCACACTATTTTCAAGAGGAATATGACGTGGCTGATCAGAGAGGCATGCCTATAACATAATATTAAAATAAAACTAATGTAAAAGTAATATTAACACTGAATGATAATAATGTTGAGTTGTACATTTGAATTATGTAATTTTGACAACAAAAATTCAAAGGTTATACTTATAATGCCAGAAAGAATAATAAGTCAATAAAATGATGTACATTATATTAATTTCGCTCAGGATCATAGAATGAAACCGTACAATTACACTGATGTATATAAGCATTTTGAAGCTTACCTCCCCCCCCCCCCCCCCCCCATCTTACCAACAGATCTAACTTCAGACATAAATAGATAAAGACCACTCAAGAACACCAAATGTTTAATTATTTTTACTTTTCTTATAAGAAATTATGTATGAGTTAATACATTAAGCTAGTAAAAAGATTGTAGATGTATAAAGATAAGCTTTGCCTAGTCTCCTTTATGAAACCCTAACCAAGGAAGGCGCCAAAGATCAAGAACCTTTTATAGTATAAGGCGTAAGACACAATGGTTTGTTTTTTTTTTAACTTATGTAAACCATGAAACATTTTTTCTCGGTAGTAGTTTCAATCCCAGACCTAATACGGGTGGTCCAGACGTCTATGAAAAAGTACTCTATGCATACCGATCTTAAGGTACTCACAAAAAAGGGATCCAAACAGGTAAGGATGAAGATGAAAGGGTAGAGATAGTTATTTAATTGGATATCTTCGGACATAGATCCTTTACACTTGTATATATGTTGGTACCTAATAATCCTTAGATTTATTTTCTCATAGGACTTGAGATGAAAGGTTAAAAGATAGAAAAAAAAATGAAATTTAAAGGTTGATAAAAAATCCTGAATGGTTTAAATGTTCCATTAAAATACCAACAGTGATTCATTCAATTGGTTAATAGTACTCTTTATCAAATTTTCACGAAGTTATTCGTTTTGAAGACACAATGTAAAAAGCAAAAAAAAAAAGAAAAAGTTGAACATCCTTCACCAAGTTAGGCAACTTGTAAAATATTGATCGATAGTTAATTATAAACCAACTCTGACATCAGAAATCAAATAAATGCAGAATAGACAAATGAAAACAGTTTGGAGGAATAATTCAGAGCCTAATAGTAAAATAAACCGAACAAATAAATAAATATGTAACTTAAGAAAAGAAATTAAACCCGTTTTTAAGATTATTGATGGAAGGAGGGAGAAGAAGCAGCCATAAGAGTCGTGGTGTTCAGTTCATACAATATCCTCCGATTCTATAACGAAACATGCCCGAATATTATTGACGAAAGATACTGTCTAGATGTCGGTCAGTATTCGTGTATTCGTAGAGTTTCACACTAAATTGATTATACACCGAGAAAGGTACGTTCTCAAAAGATTTTCGTCTCGTCCTATAGTATTAAAAAAAGAGTTATTTTTAAAACAAGACTGGTTTTCATTATTTAAAGGTAAACAATAAAAATAAAAAAATCAGGGGACGCCCAGGATTGCGGTCATGTAAATAAATAATAAATAAAGGTAAAAATAACGTAAACCATTACAGGATTTCCTCTTCCCAGAGCTATATCTTAGTGGATTTCTTTTTGACACTCGTCACCAGCCTCGGTAAGTCCGTAAGCTGGTTTCCTCTTGAAAATGTCAGATTAAGTCAGTTTGTAATGTAGTCAATATTAAATAAAGTAAAAATCAGACCGGCAAACTAGCACGAAACTTTCTCATATACATAGTGTTATTGAATTTAAATTCCAAAATATCTATGTTACTTAATTTATAATTAAAAATATTAAAAAAGAGTCCCTCATTAAAGAAAATTATTAAAAGGCTTTTTTAAAGCTATATTTTAAAGAATGGTAGACATATGAGACTAAACAACACCGAGTACTTAGGTACCTGACTAAAGTAGTATATACTATATAGATATATTGAAAATATGAAACTCGAGTCAGCGAAAGGCAATGAGTTTCTCGGTAGCCCTCATTGTTACTTTTGATAGAGAAAAGAGTAAAATTTTCTCCGATATTTAGAAGGAAAAATATAATCGGCAAGAGAATCGAAAAAAAACCTTCGTTATAATTATTATATAACTAAGTCGAAAAAAAAATCTAAGAGGGATATGTGAGTTCGGACTTTGTAATAAACATAATAATTAAAAATGAGATTCATCCAATTGTATTTTTCTAATAGATCGTGATTTTAGTGAGCTATAAACAAGTGTTTGTTACTATGTTAAAGTGATGGTCCTGTAGTAGGTTCTTTAATTATTCTGAATCCACCTTCATCAAAGGTCATCTGCTTCCTCATTGCCTTCAATGGGCGTGAACCTTTTTTTTATCCCTACCTATCAGGGTAGGTAGAAAAGCTTGTCGTAAATCCCATCCATCAAGACTACTTCGGAACTTAATTTAAAGTGGTATAGGGGATGGAGCTAGTGGCAGCAAGAGTGCTTGCCCTTACTTCTCAGTTGGAATGTTTTACAATCTACAAAGAAGAGCACTCTCAGTTTCATGTTTTTTGTTTTGTTTTTTTTGTCTTATACGTAATTGCAGTCACAATATTGTGTGGTCATGACCAGAACAAAATGAGGTAATAGCCTTAGCTAACGTATTAAATTAACGTCATTGTTTAGTGTAAAAAGGAATAAAAGTTAAAAGAAAATGTCTCTACTTATTAAGATTCGACACTATATTTATATACGAGTATATAAATATATAGTAATATATATAAATATATATATAAGTATATGTATATGTATATAGTGACCCATATTATTATGGGTGGAGAAAACATATATAACAGCAGTAATACTACACAGTAGCTATTGATAAAAATATTATGATTAAAAAAAGTTATCCCTTTGAACTGTGTTAAAACTAAAATTATATTTTGGTTTGCTTTAAAGAGTGAACTTCCAGAAATTGCATGGAGTTAAGCTGTGTAGCAACAAACATCTCTATAACTAATATAATATGTAAAATTGTACCTCGAATACCGCGCATTTGGACAGCGCCTTGTTTTGGTTAACGCTTAAGAGGAACCTTGCTCGATTGCCCTTTTGCTTCGTTCAATACTTTTTTATCATCTCTTTTTATATATTTATTTTTGTGT
Organism: Gerris lacustris; assembly: GCA_951217055.1. Taxonomy (NCBI): domain Eukaryota; kingdom Metazoa; phylum Arthropoda; class Insecta; order Hemiptera; family Gerridae; genus Gerris; species Gerris lacustris. The sequence goes on from OX578284.1 coordinate 25,163,958, forward strand.
GTGTGTTTAATAGCATGGGCTTTATGAAATGAAAGAATTATTTACTTTTTAAGTGTTTTGCATGTACCTATATTTTTTTTTTTAAAAAAGTATCCTTGTGTTTCTTCAATTTTTAGAATTACTAATAGGCACAAAATTACTCAGAATAGAATCTATGGGAAATACTGCTTCGGTTAACGCTCTTTTTCCTGACGCGAATTAAGAGAGTGCTACCACTGCATTGCTGAAGACGCTTATATATATATATATATATATATATATATATATATATATATATATATATATCCTCTACTTGCACACAAGAGGAACTACTCCTGACGAATGAACGCACTAGACTAGGATGATCAGATCATCCTTTAAAAGAAATTAATAAAACTAGAACAAAAAAATAATCCAATCAACGAGGACATTGTCAAATAAATAGTGAGGGGGAAAAGCATTTTATATTGTAATTTATTGGAAAGGAATTATTAAAAGTAAAGTAGAACAAAGTTGAGGTGTGACTCGGCCGGATAAAGTACTTATTTAAAGGGCTAAGATGAGACTTTTCAAGTGGTCTTAAGTGTTCTCAAGCTTCTCTATGACGTCAAATCTTCAACTCAAATCCTTTCTTCTTATTAAGGGACGCCACTTCCTTACACAATCAACTTTAGCTCAGTTTATTATCTAGAATCTAGATGGATTGTTTATTTGACAGTCGTGACTATAGTAAAATGGAATAGTAAAAGATTAATTCATAGAACAGAAAAACTTAATAACAGAAGAGCTTTTATTATCCGGATTTCGGAGGTCAAACAACCGGAACGTCAATTACAGTGATACGTTGCATTCCGAACTCACATATTTTGGATAATCGCAATAATAATTACTGATATACACAAATATACAAGTGACTTGAAAATCCCTATTTTTTGTGTTTTCGTTCATTTGTTTCGGTAATTTTTTTAAAAACATCATATAATATATGCATATTTTCTTTCTTATAAAGAAAGAACTTATAAATAATACGCCACATGATGTGCATGTGGCACCCTCATTTCGGTCATATTTGTTATCAAAATGCCGGCAAAGACAAATATTTTGTAATAATAGGTACATATTCTTATTCTACTCTTCAAATCCTTCCAGATAATGTTAAATAAAAATAATACTAGCCCGTAAAAACCAAGTTTTTATTATAAATCCTCCATATTTTTGTATTTTGGTTGTGTGAGGGTAAATATTGGTGTTAATTCATTTTAAATTTAAATAATTAAAATTAAAATTAATTAATTAGTAAAATTTAATTAATTAATTTTTAGAATGTTTTTGTATTGGTGGAGAGTCGATATGCCAAATTTCAGTTCGATTGGATGACTAGAAGAGGTTTAACTCGCCCTCCAAAGATTTTATATACCTACCAATTATTTAATTAATTAATTAAATTCTTATTTTATTTTTATTAATTCTTTTTTAAATTTAATTAATCCATTCATTTTTAAAAAGATAAATAAATTTATTTAATTAAATAATTTGTTAGAATGTTTTTGTATTGGTGAGAGTCAATGGTATGAGAGTATGTGAGAGTAATGTTTTAAGTCGTCTGCAATATTGGCCGCTGTCTTAAGTAAGGTGTCAATGATTATCTACTAACAATAAATAATAAAAAAAAGTCTATGAAAGTGGATTCATGCTTTTCAGTCGTGAGTTTCTGAACATTGATCATTGCTAAAAGTAATTTCATTCTATAAGAATAGTACAGTAGAAATAGCGTTAGAGGTGGAACTAATTGCAACAAAAATGATTCTTGTTGTAAATGGTAGGTAACACGCCCCTAATCAACATACTAAAAGTATACATCCGTACCGTCGCGCAAAATGCGTTTTTTTGGCCGCCATCTTGAAAAAACATGATATTTTAAAAAAAAATCATGTGTGGTATCAAATCAAAGGAAATTTAATGCTGAAAAAGAATATGAGGTTGGTTTTAAATGTAAAATGTTTACGAAGTTGAAGTAGAGGGAGAAATATGAAAAATTATACCTCAATAATCAAGTATTTACACCTTAAAAGCTTCAATTATGCTAGATTAATCGAGACTTTAGCAAAACTTATCAGAACCGAGATAAATTTACTCTACAAAAATAATGACTTTTATCAGTTATTGATTTAAGTTCATTAGATATTGCATCAGTTGAAGAAAGCAAGTAAAAAAATTGAAGAAAACATCATTTTAGGGGAAATTGACAAGTCAAAAAAATTCATATATTTTTTTTAAATATTTCACATAATTGCAATGAAGTGTGATCTTCTAGTCAGTCAAGTTAGTAAGTCATTTATGTTTAAATTGAAATAAGTTGTTATAAATTGTTAATGTATTAATCAATGTTAATGTCAGTAAAATTTGAAATACCTGCATACTAGTTATTATTAGATTTAATAAGGAACCAACTACATATTTCCTCCTTGTTTACTCACTTTTTTGGATACCTATCCTAATTAGTTTCCAACACAATGATCTGAAGTAGGTTTCGATTGGTGTAGCTGAAATGCAAGATGCAGGGCCCTCGTTCTCTAATATGCCCAATTCCTCTTGCTGTAGACATACAGATTCACAGAAATCTGAACAGAATTTTTGATTCTCGTTTCCTATTTGATGAACTTTGCCGCCTTGGATTCATTGTGTCTTATGCTGAAGTGTAGAAATACATACATTCTGCTGTAACGGGTGAAAGTAACCAAAGTGTTAAAGTGTACCATCTGGACACTTTTCACAATGTTTCACCGAAAATGTCGACCATAATATAGCAAAAATAGAACAAAAAACACAATGGCCACAAAACCTGATAGTTTAGAAAAAAATAATTGAATAATTAATACTCGGTTTATAGACCAATAGTGTGAGAATTAAGCACCCCAATCAGAAATTAAATCGGTCAACAATTGCGGACGCCATATGAGCTCAAAATATATTTTGAGTCTCTAGGTGGTCTAGAAGTACCCAAACATTTTGATTAGCGAGTCTGTGGGGTTTGTTTACGGTGGGTCAACCTAATTTTTTTAGGTTATGTTTTCTATACTTTTTTTATAAAATTGTCAATAAATTTTGTTCTACTCAATATTTTTAGATGAAACCAAGCCTACAAATTGCGCAACATGTTTGCACACACACCTGAAAAAAAATTAATCGATTTCATTTAGCCAGTTTTGCGCCTATAAAGTCTGAATGGGGCGACAGACATACACACATACACGAAAAAAGTTAAGGCCGGATTCGGTTTTCGGAATGTGTAAAATGAAAAAGTATCCCAACAAAATTCAATTTTGACCAATTGGTTAAGAGTTTATGGGGGTTTAAAGGTATCGGAGAGATAATATCGTAAACAAACAAAGAAGCGTGGAAGGGCAACGCGAAGATGCAGTCGAGTCCGGGCTAGTCTCGAGTATAGTACGAGATTTGCCGACACCGCTCCCGCACCCGCTCTTATTAAACAACTCCGCACACCGCTTCAATAGTCCGCCATCAACAGGTATCATCCTATAGTATACCTTTATTTCTTTCTTATATTTTTAGCCTCTGTCATAGCTTACGCCGTTATCCGCCGCCACCTACAGTCCACTGAGAATATTATTTATTCTCTACCACCCGCCGCCAATGGTTGGTTACCATTCTCTTATTATTAGAGGATTTTCCACCATAGCGCGTGGTCCTTAATGGTCCGAATTATATCATTTATTTTTATGTTTATTTCCTTATTTTGTTTTTTTAGGAGATTTATTATTAATTTTTTTATCCCTAGCAAGTGTTTTAGTGGAGTATTAGTTTATAATTATAAATGTCAAATTATATTTTACCTATGCTAAATGTATTATACGCATATGTGTTTACGATAATAATAATAAACATTTCAATAATTATATTATTTGTGTTAAAAGACCACATTATTTACGTGGAAAGTGGTCATTACGGAATATCTTTTCTTTATTTTAATCTTCGTAGAGTAGACGAAAGTTACTTTATCAGAATTATAATTTCAGTTTTAATTATTGCAAGTTATTATTTTGTTTCGCTTCAAAAGTATATTTTAGAATAAACTACAGTAGTTATTTTTCGTTTGTTTTGTAACAGGAATACATTGTTTTGCTAGTTTCAAAATTAGATATTAGCCTTAGTAGGTTTATAGTTTTGAGCTCGGGTAGGTGCTGAGAGGAAACCGGGACCGTTCCGTCGTCTCGCCTACTCAAGGGCGCACCTCGCCGTTTACTCAGGGGCTCCCCCCTAGGCTACCGCTTCGTTCATCAGCCGAGCCGCTCGCCACTGCCACCCTCCTTCAGCACGCGCGGCATGCTGAAACCCCCTCACTTTCGCTAACTTCTGTTCTAGTTATCCGATTTTCACCGGACAAGCACTAATATTCTTCAAATTAATTCCCTATTAATTTAATCAAGCATTCATATCATTTTGTCTATTTTTTTTATATTTTTATTTTTCTACTCACAAATATTTTCCTAGAGATATATTTTTTTCTATTCTCACCATGTCCAACGACGCTAAGACATCAACTCTTAGGAAGTTAGAGAAAAAAAGGAATACGTTTTTTCAGCGTGCCCAGCACCTCTACGATTTAATCCCTGCATTACAAACTAGTGAAACAGCACGTTCTAACTTCATTATCCGCTACCAAACAATTGCTGAAACCCGCTCTCAATTTTATTGCCTAGTTGACGAGATAAATGATTTATCTATAGAAATCGACCGCGAGGAAGATGTTAATTTCGACGTCCTTGGAGCTTTTGACGATTTATATGGTGCAATTATTATTGCTCATGAAAAAATACGTGAAGAAATGAGACCACCTTCAACCCCCAGAACTGCACAACCAGTCGAGGTTCAAACCCAACTACCTCGAATACAAATAAAATCATTTTCTGGCAAAATTAAGGACTGGCCTGAATTTAGGGATTTATTTAAGGCAGTCATTATTTCTAACAAAAATTTATCAGATGCGCAAAAGTTTCACTATTTACGTACTTCTTTAGACTCCGAGGCTCTAAAAATTATTAACAGCTTTCCCTTTTCTTCAGAGCATTTTATATCCGCGTGGAATGCACTCGAAGAAAAATTCGACAATAAACGGCTTCTCGCCTCTCAATTCTTTGACGAAATGTTTGCCCAAGAAAAACCTCCTGCTTATCCTTCTGTAAAAAGTCTTCAGTCGTTTCTAACTCAGTTTAACGACGCTGTAGTTGGACTGAACAACTTGAATATTCCCGATCTCAGTGACTTGATTATTCTTAATCTGGCTCTTCGGCGACTGGATCCACAAACCATTAAATCATTCGAGAAGGAAAAAATTAACACAGATTTTCCTCGGTATGCGGATCTTGTTGTGTTTATTAAAAACCAACTCAAAATTCTTGAGCTAACCTCCGCAGAAACTTCTTCCCTGACAAGAAGTAATGAGCCAGTAAAATTTAAGAGTCCTAAACGAGTTATGTTTACTAACCCTACCGTTGATTCCTCGACATCAAAAATTAAATCTTTTCCACCGCAACCTTCAAGTATGAACCGCACCTCCTGCCCGATATGTCATTCTCCAGAAATCCATCCGCTCTATAGATGTAATCAAATGCAACAGTTAACCCCGGAACAGAGATTACAACGTGTTCAAAGTTTAAAGGCTTGCAAAAATTGTTTGTCTGTATCGCACCCCTTTGAACGCTGCCGCTCTAACTCGCGTTGTATGATATGTGGTTTACTTCATCATACGATGATACATACCGACTCAAAACTTCGTTCGGAATCACAAGGAACAACAAAACAAACAGCTTTTAATCGATCTAAACCGCCCTCCACAACTCCCGCGATGACAAATACTCAAGCTTCTGTGTCAACTCATCATACTGTCAGTGTAGTCCTACTTGGTACTGCCTTAGTACACATGCAGAGAGCAGATGGAAAGTACAATACCGTACGAGTATTGATAGATCCCGCGTCAACACGTAGTTGTATCACAGAAAAGTGTGCAACACGTCTTGGACTGTCAGTTTCAGCTACTCACCTCCCCTTTGCTGGTCTAGGAGGAGTTCCTGTAGTTTCTGGATGTGGAATTACTACATGCATACTGAAGCCAAGACATCAATCGAAACCACTACTAAAATCTGAAGCTGTTGTCATTCCGGAAATAGTGGAATTAACTCCTCAACAGTCTCTTCCACGACAGCTTGTGCAAGATTATTCCGCCTTTAACCTTGCAGATCCATCCTTTGGTGATGCGGGTGAAGTCGACTTTCTTCTTGGAGCCGATATTTTCCTTCCTATTCTCACGTCTAAACCAAATAATAACCTCGGAAAAGGAATTCTAAACACAGTATTTGGCGATGTTGTAATGGGTCCGCTAAATACTAAACAGGTTTATAACCATTATGTTTCATACTGCACCACCGCTTTGGATGATGTTTCCGTAACATTAAACCGCTTTTGGGAATCCGAGGAGGTTCCTAATGTGAAAATTTCCGACCCCGCTGAAGATAAATGTGAAAAGCACTTTCTTTCAACACATGGTAGAAACCCTGATGGGCGCTATAAAGTCAGTTTACCGTTCAAGGATACAAATCTAGTCTTTCCACAGTCCCGCGAAGTCGCTCTTAAACGCTTTCTATCCCTTGAGCGCCGGTTTTCTCGTAATCCTAGCTTAAAGGATAATTGCCTTTCCTTTCTTAAAGAATATGCCGAGTTAGGTCATATGCAACTGACTTCAAAACCCGCTAAATATTATCTGCCCTACTTCTGTGTGTTTAATCCCCACTCAGTTACTACTCCAGTTCGCGTGGTTTTCGATGGCAGTGCCAAACTGTCGGACCGCTCAATAAATGAAACGCTATACCCAGGTCCAAAGCTTCAAAAAGAAGTACCTGATGTAATATTGCGTTTTCGACTTCACGCATATGTGTTTTGCTGCGATATAGTCAAGATGTTTCGTCAGATCCTTATGAATGAAGAAGATCGAGACTTTTTACATATTCTGTTCCGCGAAAACCCTGACGAGCCCTTACAAGAATATCAACTTAATACCGTTACTTATGGTTTAGTGCCTTCACCCTATCAAGCTCAAAGGGTATTAATTCAGCTGGTACGAGACGAGGGAACTAAGTTTCCTTTGGCCTCGCGTGTTATCCTAGAAGACACCTTTATGGATGACATCATAACAGGTGCCGAATCCTTAGATACTCTTTTTCAAACATCACAGCAATTAATTGAACTTCTCACGGCCGGCGGCTTTAAATTAAGCAAGTGGATTAGCAACTCTAATGATTTTCTTTCTCTCGTTAGAAGTTCCATCTCAAGTCCACTAATGATCAAGGAATCTCCCGATCACTCCGTCAAGGTTTTAGGTATACGCTGGGTACCCACGAACGACAGTTTTGCTTATCAAATTTCACCACCCGCACCTTCTAAAAATTATACTAAACGTAACATTCTTTCGATTATAGCTGGGATTTATGATCCCTTGGGTTTCATCGCTCCGCTAACTTTTTCGTACAAGTGTTTCTTGCAGAAACTTTGGAAATCAGATCTCGGTTGGGATGATCCACTTCCAGAGACACTTTTTTCTGAGTGGTCTAGCCTTACTCAGAACCTATCCCTTCTTGCAAATATCAGCATCCCAAGATGTGTGCTACCGACAAATCACCACTACTCTCAAGTGTTAGGGTTTTCAGACGCATCCGAGCTAGGTTATGGATGTGTTTTGTATTTAAGAGCTTGCGATAAGTTTGGTCAACCTAAAATCTCTTTATTGATGGCGAAATCTAAGGTTGCTCCGCTTAAACCTTCAACAATACCACGTTTAGAACTTGCTGGAGCTCTTTTGCTTTCCCGCACTCTGACCGCTTTGCAACCTATACTTTCTAAAATCAATGTTGAATCTACGCATCTATTCACGGACTCAACAATTGTCCTTTCATGGTTAAATAAACCACCGCATACCTTAAAGATGTTCGTAGCAAACCGCGTTTCAGCTATTCTAGAGAATACAACTTTAAACCAATGGAGGCACATTAGTACTGATAAAAATCCTGCCGATGTTGTTTCTAGAGGTCTCGACCCTTTATCGTTATCTTCATCGCTAGATTGGTTTCAAGGTCTTCCTTGGTTAGCTCTAGAACCCTCTTACTGGCCTCAACCCGTTTGGTCACCTATTCCCGCGGATTGCCTTCCTGAAGTGAAAGGACCAGACACAGTTTTAATTTCCAAAGTAACTGAAGTGCCCGATATCGAATGGATGACACGAATTTCTTCTCTTTATAAAATTCAACGCGTTCAAGCCTATATGTCACGATTTATTTCACGATGCCTTCCTAAGAGAAATTGTTTACGAAATTCAGGCCCGTTGACGGTAAATGAATTACGAGAATCGCTCTTTAATTGTGTACGCCAAGTACAGAACGTTTATTTTTGTGAAGAGATTAAGCTAATTAATCAAAATAAATTAAAATCGTCTCGCTTACTTCCGCTTTCTCCCTTTATTGATTCTTCTGGTCTGATTCGAGTTGGAGGTCGTTTAACAAACGCCGATATATCCTACTCGTCTAAACATCCGCTTCTTCTACCTAAGCATTGCACCTTTACGCATGCTCTCATCGACGATTATCATAGAACATATATGCATGCGGGTCCGCGTTCTCTTCGATCCTTAATTCAGCGAACTTTCTGGATTTTGTCCGCCCATTCAGTCATACGTCAACGAATTCGCCTTTGTGTCGTTTGTGCTAAGTTTGTAGGAGCTACACCTTCTCCCATAATGGCTGACTTACCACCATCGCGAGTTATACCATCTAGACCGTTCCTTCACTGTGGAGTCGACCTTGCTGGTCCATATCAGATCAAAGAAAGTTTGAAACGGAAGCCTGGAGTTTTCAAAGCGTACTTTGCTCTTTTTATCTGTATGGCCACTAAGGCGGTCCATCTAGAAGCACTCACTAGCCTCTCTACTGAGGCCTTCCTGGCAACGTTAAATAGGTTTGTTGCTCGTCGAGGGCTACCCTCAGATATTTATTGCGACCAAGGTTCTAATTTCCGAGGTGCCGCTCGTGAACTTCGAGAGATAACTTTATTCTTACGGGCCAACGAAACAAAGGACTTACTTGTGTCAGAGTTGTCCCGTAAAGAAGTTCAAATCCATTTCACATGTCCGAAAGCCCCATTTATGGGAGGTGTATGGGAGAGTAACATAAAAAATGTGAAGTTTCATCTACGTCGTGTTGTTGGTAACTACTCTCTCACCTTAGAAGAATTTATTACTGTCTTAGCTCGTGTCGAAGCAATTTTAAATTCACGACCGCTTTGTGATATTTCGGCTACTCCAAATGAAGTAGAAGCTCTTACCCCTGGTCATTTTTTGACAGGTTCACCGCTCCTAGCTGCCCCTGAACCAAATCTTACTGAAACACCGCTGAACCGATTATCCCGCTGGCAAATGGTTTCCCATATTACGCAACATTTTTGGCAGAGATGGTCAAATGAGTACCTTTTAACGCTTCAGCAACGTGCCAAGTGGGCAACGTCTACTTCAGAAGTACTCAAGCCTGGCCAGCTTGTCTGGATCAAGGAAGACGGAGCATCTCCTCTCGTCTATCCATTAGGCATCATCGAAGAAGTCTTCCCTAACCCAATTGACGGGATAGTGCGCATCGTCTCTGTTCGAACAACGAATGGTCTTCTTAAACGACCTGTTCGAAAACTCGCTCCGCTATTTTTGAGCAATTAAGTTTTTTTTTCATTTGCATTTAAAACAGTGTATTTTCTTATAATTTAGTGAAGACGATTTATTTTATTCTTAAATCTTTATTTAAGATACTTTTTTAACGAGTTGTAGTAAGTTTTATTTTTAAAGTAGGTATATATATTTTTTTTTTTTTTGTAAACTCCACTAAAACACAGTTTTAATTTTTAATTTTTTGTTTCTAACGTAAATTTAATGTTTACACCCTTCCTACTTTTTTGAAGAATCTCCTCCCCAGTAGATTCTTGGCCGGCGGTTATGGTTAAGAGTTTATGGGGGTTTAAAGGTATCGGAGAGATAATATCGTAAACAAACAAAGAAGCGTGGAAGGGCAACGCGAAGATGCAGTCGAGTCCGGGCTAGTCTCGAGTATAGTACGAGATTTGCCGACACCGCTCCCGCACCCGCTCTTATTAAACAACTCCGCACACCGCTTCAATAGTCCGCCATCAACAGGTATCATCCTATAGTATACCTTTATTTCTTTCTTATATTTTTAGCCTCTGTCATAGCTTACGCCGTTATCCGCCGCCACCTACAGTCCACTGAGAATATTATTTATTCTCTACCACCCGCCGCCAATGGTTGGTTACCATTCTCTTATTATTAGAGGATTTTCCACCACCAATGTACAGACAAAACTTTAATTTTATATACATAGATAGAGTAGTTGGTCCCTTGTATGGTTTAATTTAAATGCTGCTGTGTCTTAAGAAAAAATAATAGCCTCCCTTTAGCGATATTTTAACCCCTCCTTTCTGTTATTCTCAAGCTAGAAACAAATTTTATTAAATCCAATAATTACTATTATTCAGGCATCAACAATTTTACTGACATTAACCATTTATAACAACTTATTTTCAATTTAAAAATAAATTTATTACTAACTTGACCGACTAGAAGATCACACTTCATTGCAATTATGTGAATTATTTAAAAAAAAAAAATGAAATTTTTTAACTCGTCAATTTTCCCTAAAATATGTTGTTTTCTTCCACTTTTTTAACTTCTTTTCTTCAACAGATGCAATATCTGATGAACTAGGATAAAAGTCCTTATTTATGTACAGTAAATTTATTTCGGTTCTGATCAGTTTTGCTAAAGACTCGATTAATCTAGCATCATTTAAGCTTTTAAGGTGTAAATACTAGGTTATTAAGGTATAATTTTTCATATTTCCCCCTCAACTTCATCTTCGTTAACATTTTACATTTAAAAACCAACCTCATATCCTTTTTCAGCATTAAATTTCCTGTGAATTGATACCACACATGATTTTTTTGAAAATGTTTATGTTTTTTCAAGATGGCGGCCAAAAAAACGCATTTTGCGCGACGGTATGGATGTATACTTTTAGTATGTTGATAAGGGGCGTGTTACCTACCATTTACAACAAGAATAATTTTTGTTGCAATTAGTTCCACCTTAAGGTGTTTTTTTACTTATTTCTACTGTACTAGAAGCCCAATGAGTCTTAAAGTAGGTTTTGGCTTGTGAGAAAACTATGTTTTATACACCAACAGACCTTTAACGTAAATATAGCAAAAGCAATTACAATAAATATCAATAATCAAAGAAATTAAGTTTTTTAAGTTTATTAAGTTAATTAAGTAGCATTGTTTACTTGCTTATAAGTTTAAGACCATCAATAGCTCTGGATGGTTTAGGTGGCATGAAATAATAACAATTAAATCATTTAGATTTACTTATATAAGTAAATAGTCAATCAGTAAATATACTAACTCGGTGCGTAGGCTTCCGCGGTTAGTCTCGTAAAAAAAAGCTTGGTTTTTCGGTGAAATTAGCGTCAAGAAGGGCTTGAAATCGGACGTTTCGCTTCCACTACTGGAAGCATCTTTAGGGTTATGGTGCATCGTGATGGTGACTCGAAGCAAACACAAGATATAATGTAAGACAAGGTTGTATATCTTGTGTTTGCTTCGAGCCAACATCGGGATGCACCACAACCCTGAAGATGCTTCCAGTAGTGGAAGCGAAACGTCAGACTTCAAACCCTTCGTGACGTGGATTTCACCGGAAAACCAAGCTGTTTATTAGTAGATATACCAGACCAAGGTTAAGATACCCAAAAGCATTTGTTAATAATACGTACGTATACATAAATTACCCTCATCTGGGTATGCGGGAAGCAGACTATATTACTGTATTCATTCAATAATGTATATCTGACCCTCTGACCTACTACGATCAACTTAAAGCTATATAAGAGACACTTGAAAATCCAATGTTTCGACCCCATTTCCGTACTGCATTCGTTTCTTTTATTTTTTTTTATTTTCATCCTTCCCGAGAAACAGGGAACATCGTCTTTGACTTAGCAGGTCAAGTATAATGCCCACACACAAAAACACTCGTATCAGATAAATGAACTCAACAAAATATTTAAAGTTTGTGAATAAGATTAAATATAAAATCCCAGAGGTGTTCAAGCATTTTATTTATTTTTTTAAGTGAAGGACTCATGGTTGAAAGACTAACGGAAGAGTGTTGAAAACAATTACCAACGCTAAATAAAAAATAACTATAAAATACAAAGTGTGAAGACTTGAAGACCCTTCCCCATAAGATCCACTTTTATATTTCTATCAATACATTTTAATATCTTCATGCCCAGCACTCAGATAATATATTTTAAAGATAGTAACCGTTACAACCCTAAGAAATATGTTTAAGCTGGTAAGATAGCTAGCCATTGTCTTTAAGGCGGCCGAAAGACAGCTACTATCTAAAATAAAGCTAATCAATTACATCTATAAATAAATAAAGCACAAAAAATAAATCAATTCACAATATAATAGTAATTAAAACTCTAACCTTAATTGAACATAATTTGTGAGTAATAACCCTTTATAACTTATGATAGCTTAAATTAAAGCTATCAAGAAGATATTTTGTGTAATAAAAATATAGGTACTTCGTTAGATTGTTACTTCCCTACGTGTTTTTTTTTTTAATATAAATGACTAACAAAATAACTATTAAGTCAAAGTGATGTCAAAGACAAAGTCCAATGTACTTTAGGACAAAGGAATATTTCTCTTTTTTTTATAAGGGGAGTAATAGCCTAAATAAGAACATTACGTACGTGCACCTTCTTTAGATTGTTACTGCCCTCTGTATTATTTATAAGGGGAGTAACAATCTAAAGAAGTGCCAAATTTATTTACAACAAATAAGATACGAATCCACCACAAACTAAATCTTATAGATTTCAAGGGTTTTGTAATATATAGATTATTTGGCCAACAAGATAAAGCATTTTAGAGGATAGATTAGTTAAGTTTGAAAGAATAAGTTATTTCAACATAAGAAATAAATATATATTTATAAAACGTTTTCTATTTTCTATATACAATCATAAGCGTGTAAATAAAAATAATGAAGCCGTTCATTGGCGTATTTATCCGGGAATGCCCTCAAGACTAAATGATCCATTAAACTCATTCATGCCTAAAACATATAATTTTTTCACCATCCCATAATTTTCACCATTTACAGAGAGTAAACAGAGCTCAAATATTACACAAGTTGCTTTGCAAATATTGAAAGAAGATAAACTATTTTATTGATATTTAAAAAAAATGGATAAAGTGAAATGTACCGTTAAACCAAGCTTTTACTTTCTAGAGCAATATTATAATATAGTAACTGAACCTTAAAATTCTATGCCTTCAGAATCTTGTTTAGTGGCTTTATACAATTTTTTTTTTCAATTGGATTAATTTTTACTTTCTCATACAAATACAATATAAAGGGCGAAAAGAGATTATGATATGTTTCGCAAGTTTCATAAATTTGGCATAAATGATAAAAACAAAAATCATACCCCGCGAGGCGAAATTGATAAATTAATTAATTAGCTCTAGATTTAATTTTTTTGGGGGGAAGGGTGGAGATGAAAAACATAAAAACAAATTCAGATTTTGATTATACCATTCTTTCAACATGTATACCATTTAAAAACGAATCTAACCACAAGTCGTTTTCCCGGGAAAGCTATAGTTTCCGAGGTATTGACAAAACTAAAATCTGATTATTCTGATCAATCGAAAACGAAATGTAACATGGAGTTACACCTTTTAAAATAATAATTTAATTTAATTAGATATTATTGGATTTAAATTCGGTATTAGCATGTTACAAAAGAAAGTTTTGTTAGATTTAGTCGGACCAATTTTTGCTATTTGACGTAGTGCGACTACTCATGGCATGATTGATTCTTATGGGGCAGAGAAAATAATATTTTAAAACCGTAGAACTTTTATTTTAGGCTATAAAATTTAATGAAGTTACAAAAGGCATACATTTGATGTAAATTTAAAGTTTAAATTATATTAATTTAATTTGATTTTTACGAGGGAAGCAGTAGGACTAGATTGAATTTCTGACTGGTACCGCCATAATAAAATATATATTATTGAGTAGCTACTTAAGCTAATCATACTGCTGCGTGCAGCTAAAGATTATTGTATATTTGTATTGTAAAAAGAAATAAATGAAGGAACCGGTATTGTTATCACCCAAAAATCCCAAACCAAGATTTTAATGGAATTGTCCGTTTTGGGTGTTTTCAAGACTATTTGAATGGTTTTTAACTGGATAATTGTCTGACTGTGTCACGCAAAACTCCCACAGTTTTCAAGCTAGAGAGTTGAAACTTAATACAAAAATCAGTCCTTATATGTAGTTCTGCTGCACGAAAAATCATAAATTTGTGACGAAATTAAAAAAATCGAAAAACTTTCCGATTAAGCTTAAATTTGGACACATTCGACAACATTTCTACATAATTTCATTTTTTTAACTTTTTACGAAGTATATTGAAGTAATGTGCTCTACACATAACTATAGAAAGGCCACTAACAAAAAAAAAGTAATGTATTGGAGTATTGTATTTTGATTTCAGCAATACTTGTTGATTGCTAAACTTTAAACAATAAACACGCTAAATGTAAACGCTTAACACCCTAAACTGACTATAAACACTAAACAACCCCACTGAGAATGTTTAGCGTTGAAATCCCCCCCCCCCCCGGCTATGAATCTAGGACCAAAAGATCTGAAAAGAGTGGTGAAGTCTTGAAGGGTAACTTAACGGCTTTACTGGGAGTTTTTTTTTTTTTATAAATTTATAATTATTATTTGTTTCTGAAAATATGTATCGTAGTATTACGACATTTAAAAATTTAGTAGGCAACTAAAATGGACTATTACTTCATCTATGGATTACGTAATAATCACTGAAGACAGCGAATTGACATTTAGTTTCTATGTTTGACTAGTTTCAAATTGTTTACAGGCTTTTAGGTCATGTAATATTCGAATATTAGAACTTAGAACTTGTTTTAACCTCTTTGAACTACGTAGAAAAATAAAGCGACAATGAGTAAATCTGACAAGGGATGAAGAATTAACTTTAAGTATTGTAAGTTAAAACATTGTTATAACACATTATTGTTCGATATTTCAGCAAGTACCTATAAATAAAACTAAACTAAGAACTTATAATAGTTCTTAGGTACAGACAGAACCAAATTTTAATATTATCTCAACTTCAACTAGAGCAATTTTGCTTCCGAGCTTAAGGTAATGGAAACTATGTGACATTCTAAAAAACGAAAATTTGTTGTCTCCGAAATAAAAAATAAAATAAAAACAGAAATCCATTACAGACATCAATAAAAAGTATGCCAAAAAACGATTAAAAGCATGCATGCTCATCTGATTTTTAAGACATTTGGATGGATTGTCGAATGTAGCTCACAGCTGGTTTGCGCACAATAAATATTGCTAAATCGATATTTTCATTCATGTATAAAATATATACTTTTTTTTCGTTTTATTTGTATATTAAACCTACAATAGTAAATTGTTATAAGTAATAAATTTATAATTGATATAAAAAGGCATGGTAGTCCACTCCAGTGACAGCACTCACAATTAATGACATACGTACAATATGCTATATCTAATTGTGCTAATTATTTTTTGATTTAATTTAATAAATCGCTTGCTGAAAAGGCCACTGCCTTTTCAGTCGTAGGGAGGATTTCCAGGACTAAAATTAGAAGAGAGGTTTTGGACAAAAGGATTAGGATGATGGGATACAGAATCGAGAAAGGATTGATACCTGGAGATGGCTAGGTCAGAAACAAAGGGTACTTTAAGGTCGTTAAGAAAGATGAGGTTGGAAAAAAGGGAGCATTATAAATTTTCCTGAGGATTTTAGACTGAAGGAATTGGATAAGTAGGAGTTAAAGCGCTTGGTACAACCCCATAATTCGATACCATATGTGCAAGATATTATGGTCTTATATATGAGAAGCTTGTTATGTGTATTGATGAGATGTGATTTGTAATGTATGAGCCGGTGTAACGTTTACGACAGTTGATTTCTTGTGTTTCGAGTTTTGTGTGGTGTCCCCAGGTTAAACAAGGTATAGCGGACAGTACTGGAATAGGAATACGGATTTGGTTTAAGGGTTACAGGTTCGCAGATACCATATCTCAGAGCAAAGGTCACGTGGTTACTTTATTTTGGTTTTTCTTTATTCTCCATTTCTTCAGCCAGGTTTAAGTTAGGGTCAGTTTACAGATCTACAAAAATAGGTGAAGTTTGTTATTTGTAGCGTGGTGTATAACATTTGTCACTGTCACGTATCTAGATTTAAATCCAGCTTTTAGGAGTTCTTCCATTATAATTTGAGGAGATGTTGTTGGGTGTAATTGTCTTATAACTTTATAACCATTCTAAAAGCCTTTTGTTCTTTATCTTGATACGTATTGGCTCTAAAACCATCGGATGTTTTTCGTTTGTATTAAAACATCTGTTGATCTGGCTTTACATATGAAATTTCCCGGTCCAAAAATATTACTTAAGACTGTTAAAAAGGCTGGACATTTTTTTAAAATATGGGGGGCGGTTTTACAGAAATTGAATCTCCTGCTCCCTGGTCTGTTAGCAAAACACCAAAGGGATTTTTGGTGACAAAGTAAGGTGTACAATGTTTCTGGGTATATCAGTGAGACAGAAATTAGTTTGATAAGCGGAGGGCGAGGGAGGTACGCGGGTATTGGTAGAGTTCGAGTTAGACGTAGAGGATTGGATAGATGAGTCATAGTGAGATTGACTTCATATTATAATAAAATAGATGTACACTAAAAAGCTACTATGAATACAGCTAATAATCTGGGTTTTATAATATATAATAATTAGTAGAAAAGTAAATTAATTTACTTTATATTTGAATAATTTTTTAAATTTATCATTATTAAAAATGATTAACCTAATATATTTATAATTATAATTAAATGCTTTTTAAAGGTGGACTATGCTGAAAAATGAAAAAAAAAAAATGTTATTACACTTTCATTTTTTAAAAATAAATTACCGAAAAAAGCCCGTTTATATTTGATTGACCCATGCATTTTTATAGTGGATGTTTTTATAAAAATGTTACCCTATATTAAAAAACATATCTATACTAGCAACCTCGTAGGTATTTGATGTGTTACAATGTTTATGTAATGTTATGCTATACATTTTTTTATAAATAAGAATAAAATAAACTTCTTTCAGGCCTAATGCCTTTAAGGGAGGAGAAATATGGCCATAAAAAACGAGAAGTTGTAATTTATTACAAATACTCTTAAGACCATTTATGAGAAATCTAAAGCTGATTAAAATACAGGAAGGGTATATCCTACTACTTAGATAAGATGCATACTGTGTTTTGTTACTTTCTTGACCAGCAATCAGCAATAAGTTATTTTTTTATCATGTTAGAGTTTTATATAATATATATTGAGTATATTACTTGAATGATGTTACATTATAAACATTTATAAAAAATAAGCTTTAAAGAAGACGAGTACAACAGGAAATAATTAGAAGTTATTATAAGACATTTTAAATTTATAAAAAAAACTTCTCTTTTTTTTTATTAAGAGTTTAAAATTACTATATCAAGAAAAGATCGTATTTGTGCAAGAGGGGGGTTGAAAGGCCAAGATCCAAGTAGGACTAGATTCACTTTCCCTAGGCCAAACAACTGGTTCTTCAGAAGGCCACGCAACAAACTCGGCCAGGTTTATTTTAGTCCCTTAGATCAGAGCAGTGATTTCGAACAGGGGTTACACGGCTTCATGTTGGGGGTACCCACGACAATCAGGAGAGAAAGAGAAAACATCCGTGCAATATAATACCTGCATATATTATGTAATTAAAGAAGTCCTATAATTTGGCTTACTGCACTGCAAAATAATTTTTTATCCTTCGGAATGAGTACTCTTTGCGTACCCCAAGATACGCGATCCCCGTACCCACGATAAGCGTACCCACGAAACCCATCTTGGAGTACCCCAAGATTTATATAAAACAATTTTAGGGCTCCCCAAAATGAAATGGGTTAGGAAAATTTGTTTTAGATCAACATGAACTCTGTCCCAGACTATATAGTCCTATATTTTTACACTTTGTTAATTGAGAAAAACCAAGTAAATAAACAGGTCAAGTGTGTACTAGTCAGCACACAGCGAGGGTCCGTAGGCAACCCTGTATAGTTTCAGTAGTACCCTATTGATGGTGTTTTTTAAAATACTAAAAAGCTTACTTTGAACTATCCTATGGGTCTGATATTCTCAAAACACATAAACAAACTTCTGATAAAGTATTTTTTTGCCACTGAATCGGACTACAACCATATAAATACAACGAAAAGACCATACTTCACATAAACGAGATAGAGGGGGGGGGGGGGGGACACGTTTCACACCCACTTAAAACTTGCCTACGCTCGCCCTATCAAAGTTATAACCAAAGAATTATATATTTTTGTAATTAGCTCGACGTACTCTTTCATATGATACCCCTCACGGTGTTGAAAAAAAATAAAAAAAATTTAACCCTTAAGCTTTTTACCCTAATTTTTTTGAAAAATATTTTTTTTAAGTTGCTATACATATTTTTAAAATATGTGGGTAGGTACAAGACACATACATGCCAAATTTCAAAGTGATCGGACGAAAGGTATAGCCGTGAGAGCAGGCGACAGGACGGACGGACAGACACACGCAGGAAAATATAAGGTATAAGGGGTCCTTGGTTTTGCCTACGGACCCTAATAAAAATGTAAACAGCTGTTCATAATCCTTAATGTACAATTTATTAAATTGGGGAATTTCAGTCATCATTGAAAAATCAATATAATTAATTAAAGGTCAAATTTTAAGGTTAGGACTTTCCTTAAGGTTAATTTGCAACGAATAGGTGGGATTCCCCAGAATAAAAAAATATTTAAAAAGTAGTAATTAGTTAATACTGCAATTTGGCTTACTGAAAAATAAGTTTTATAAGATTTATTTAAAATATTTTTAGGGTTCCCCAAAATGAAATGGGTTGGGAAAATCTATTTTAGATCAACACGAACTCTGTCCCAGACTATAGATCCATATTTTTAATCCTAGTTAGTTGGGGAAAATTTAGACAGATGTTTAAAATCCTTGATGTACAATTTATTTAATTGTCGAATTTCAGAAATCATTGAAAATCAATATACCCGTAATAAATTAAAAGACTCGTTTTAAGGTTAGGGTTTTACAAAGTTTATTTGTAACGAATAGGTGGGATTCCCCTGAATTTAAATTTATTTAAAAAGTAATTATTAGATAATACATGTAGAGCAGACCTTGACTTACGTTATTAATCGTGTTAAGGAGGTCAGCTTCAACTTATTAAAATTTATTCAGAACTTATCAAATTATTAATAAGTTAAGTTAATAGGTATATACTTAATTTTAAGTACATAAAATAGTACATTACGCGTCGAGTGCGGAAAGTAGCATTTTGCATGCGAGTGTGGAGTTTGCACCCGAGCGATAGCGAGGGTGG
Organism: Gerris lacustris; assembly: GCA_951217055.1. Lineage (NCBI taxonomy): Eukaryota > Metazoa > Arthropoda > Insecta > Hemiptera > Gerridae > Gerris > Gerris lacustris. Next base: position 25,183,631 of record OX578284.1, read on the forward strand.
TAAAACCACACGAGCAATGCAAAATGCCGTTTTCGCACGAATTGCGTACCGTACTTTATCTACGATTGTTAGATTTAAATAATAAATACAGAAACAAATAAACTTGCTGTATGTAAGTTCGTATCTCTCTCTTGATAAAGATGGCATTAATTCATTAGTTGTATTTTTTGCCGAATTAATTATTTCTGGAGGATTATTATTCTCCACATTTTCGTCAAAGTCACTTGATTCACTCATTGTTTTTCACTAAAAACTCGATATAAACAGTTACTTTAATAAAAGAACACCAAATTAGTTTTGTTATATGTAAACAAACTCACTAATCGTGCGTAAAGCTGAAGAATTCCTCTTCTTTACCGCACTAGTGCAGTAAAGAAGAGGAATTATTCAGAACTATAAGACGCGCATGCGCAATGAATACAAGTACGTAAATAATCACTTTCTACGCATCTAAACAAAGATATAATGTTTATATTTCGTATCAATCGTAGATAAATAAAATTGTCACTATTTAAAAATCTAGCAACAGAATTTACACAACTCAAAAATTATTATGCTACAAATAACAACTATAATAATATGAATTGACAAACTCTAATAAGAAAATTAAAAATATACTTAATATGATTTTTTTTTTTTTTTTTTTCAACCTGATTCATTTTAAATTAATCATTATAATTAAAATGTTTTACATTAAAAAATGGTCCAAATATATAAAAAATAAAAATAGATTCAACAATTAGAAATATGTGCATGAAAATGTCCATTAAGTTCGAAACTATCTATGTAACATCAGCTTTTCTTAAACGATTTTTTTTAGAGGTAAATCAAAGTTATTTTTGGCGGCCAATGAATTTTGTTCAGTTCATTCCATTATTATTTATTTAAAATCAGTAATTATTATTCATTTTACGTTATGTAAATTAAACTAGGGAACCAGGAAAGATCCCTTCTTTTTCAAAGGGAAAATTCTATGTAAGAAAAACAAAAGAATAAGTTTTGTAAAAGTTAAACTAATTTACCCCCCACTTATGCCTAGTCTTGATCTATCTTTCTGAGTCGACTCTTATAATACTAATAAACTAGAAACAAGTTAATTTAAATTCAGAGGCGAAGCTGTTGAGGCCCACCAACAAATCTTATTGGAGGCCCTTCTAAAAAGAAATGCACTATATTGATAAATCGCTGGGCCCCCATGCTTTAGTTCGGGGCTCACCTATACAGTGTAGGCCCTTAAAGGAAAATTAATTATTAATAAAAGAAAATTATTCAAAAACATATGTCATAATGTATTTTCAATGTAGGAATAAAATTAATTAAAGTAAAATTTAAATCGATGATTGGACGAAAAAATGGGGGGAGTCAAAAGAAGCGATAAAACGGTAATGATCTAATAATGATAATTATTAAACCATTTTGTAAACTTTTGAACAAGTTGGTCACAGCTGGATATAAGATCGTGTCATGAGATGAAAAAGGTGGTCTGTCACTACCCCCAACTAATTTAATATTCAAATTTCTAATCATAAACTTCAGAAAAAAATTGGATGTATTGTTGCAAACCAAACAAAACTATTATTAATTCACGCACTTGAATAAAGCACACGTGTTGTTTAATGCAAAATTATATATATGAATTATGATTATATGATAGTCTCCAAGCATAATACTCGTACATAATCTGTGTTGTGTATAATTGTAATTAAAAATAGTCGAAAGACTAAAAAATATAGTATAATTGTTATTTGTATTTATATTGGGGTCAATCCATATGAAATGGTCCAATAATAAAATAGTTGGTTGCTTGACCATTTTAGAAAAAATATATTTCCTCTGCTATTTCCCTCAAACTTATGGTGTTAAGGTCATGAGTGCCCATATGAATTTTTCCAGGGGGGGGGGGGCACCGGGGAGGGGGAGGGGGGTAGGTTTCTTGAAAGCAAAACACCTGACTTGTCTACGGAAATATATTTTTTTCCTCTTTTCCTGAGAGCTAGGGGGGCACGCCCCCCCCCCCCCCCCCCCTGCCTATGGGTATGGGCGCCCTTGGTTAAGGTACTTAAGGTGGGTGAGTACTAAATTGGTTTAACATATCCTAGATTGGTTAAATTCAACTACGAGTATATAGTGGAAAGCATATGTTTCACTACCAATTTAATAATGCAAATAAAACAAATTTACATAAAAAAAAAACTGTTGATCAGCTATAAAGTATGCAGAAACGACTTTTTCTCGAGGCATTTTTCTTGATTTTTGAGCTTGCATAACTTTTTTGCTACCTCAAAATATAAAATGATTTTTTATTTTAATTGACCATGCAAGAGAACTGTAGCTAATTGTTGTGCAATTTCAGAATTTTATCACCAGCCCCGTCAGAGATAAGATGGCCAAAAATTGGCAACTTTAAAAAAAAAAAGAATCGCTTTTCAAAACTTTATAAAAATAAAAGAATAGAAGTATATATATATATATTATGATATATATATATATTAAGTATATATATATATTATAATTAAGCCGCATAAAAAATATCAAGCTGTAAATATCACTCCTTCCTTCAGAATTTTTTTCGAAAAGTGAAATTTTGTTGATTTTGATATCCAACTTCAGGTGAAGCTTTCTCATGCAAGAAAAAGTAATAAGACACAATATGAGCATGGCCTAATTTAAACACTGGGAAATTACCTTTAATGTGGTTCTGGTTTCAGCCTTCTAGGACAAATAATTTAGGAGATACAGATAAGAGCGTTGACGTAAATGCCCGAAAAAAAATTAGCGTGTGAAGGAAATCAAAAATGGCCGCCACACTTTTAAGATATGTTTTTTTTAATAATTTTTTTTAAACACCTTAAGTATGAGGGAAACAACAGAATTTTTTTTTTTCTGAAATGGTCAAACAACCACATCTGGACCGTTTCATATGGTTTGACCCATTGTGGTTATACAATTATATATTATTTTACATTAAACAGCCCGTGGGTTTTATTAAGTGTGAATTAATTATCATTATATAAACTTCAGTATTAACTGTACCGGATCACGTGAATGCAATTTTTTATTATTATCATGAAATATGTATTAACTACAATTATTTATTATTATAATCTAATCTCTGTTTACCATACTACTTTTATTGATATCTGATCCACCAATTAAAATCCTTGTGGCGGCCAACGCCACCTCATAAGTAGTTTTTTTCTACCATTTAGTTTTGTGTTGCATGAGTGCATGCATACTATGCACTAACTGAATATTAATTATATTAATACGAGTTCTTATAATTGAAAGGTCATAGCTTATGAAAGAAGGCAATCAGGGTTGACCATCATACTAATATGTATATATATATATTATTAAAAGAAATATTCGAAGCATCAATAACGCTTTATATTTAAGACAAAATTTAAACAAAATTCAATCCAAGCAATAAATATTCCAAATGTAAAGGTCCATAAATGTTCAATAAATGTGAAAATCAACTCAATTAAGCCGGAGATAATATTGTATCTAAAATTACGGTTTTGGAGCATTTCATTGACACTTCAAAAAAGACATCATCCATCATAGATGTGTAATGTGTAGTTCTTTACAGGCCCCGATCTAAGGTACATTGCACCCCGGGCAAAGATTTTATAGGCGTCCCTAATATTAGGGCTCTGTCAAACTTTAAATAAACTTATACATTTAATAAGATTTTAGACCATCTAGTTGATTTAAAATTTACTTCTAGTGCCCAGTAGAAAAGGGTTAAAATTGGTGTGGCCATACTTCTATACTTACTTGTAAAAAGTATTCGCAATACTTATTACAATTTTTTTTTAAAAAAAAGGAAACCAAGAACTTAAAAAAAAATAATAGAGCTATTATTGTTCATGTTTGATAAAAAATGTAATTGAAATATAAATAGAAGATAAGTGCAGGAGTGGGTGCCAAAAGTATAAGAAATGATTTTAAAGGAAAACACAAATAAAATTAGTGCTGGCCTCTAGGAGAGGGTTGAGTAACTAGAAATTAATCATCATGACATTAAAACAGACTTAATTTATTGTTTGTCAATTAAAAGACATTGCATAATTGAAAAGTACATAGTAGCACATGCTTAAAAAATAAATATTAAAATCTAAAAGCATATCTCTATATCTTTTATTATACTCGTAATAAAGAACTACTTATATGTATATGGCACATTCTAGGGTTGTCCAATACCTTTAGCCGATGAATATAGTATTGATTAAGACCTATTGATTGGACATGGTGTCAATGAATTTATAACAAGTTTACTCTTGTTATTAATACATACTTATTCTAGCCAGATGAAGTTATTTGATTTTTTAAATATATTTTTAAAAAATACAATGTAGTTTGGTTAACACAACACGAAGTCAATCTGTTAAAGACTTATGAAAATAAATAAAATAGCAAAAATCATGAACCCAATCCCAATTCTCTTCTTGATTCTTTTATTAACAATTTTTAACTTACTTAATCACTCTTTCTTAAAAGATAGTTAAATACAATAGGTAAGTATAACCAAGAGTAGGTACAAGCAAGTGGTGGTAACTTTTTTCCTATTACCTATTTTCACATGCAGCTAGATGTAGTGCATGGTGATGGTAATAGGGTTAGGTAGAATTGTTATTATTACATAATAAACTAATTCTTCTACCACCTCTAAACAACATTATTATAATTTAACAACTTAATCCATAATTATGAGCAGTGCCTTCTTATGGAGATTAAAATTATAAAAAAAAAGTAACAAAATAATAAACTAATATAAGGAGTAAAATGACAATACTCACATTTTTAAAATTATTAGTAATTAAATTGAGACCTTTATGACACTTAATTAACACACCACAGTGAGTATATACAAAAATAAATCCTATTGTCTTCTACTGTGTTTTCACTTGTGTGTACTTTCAAATTTCAAATCCAGTAACCTAAAGATTATCTGAAGAAGGCTGCTTTAAAAGAGCTGAAACCTGTCAATTGTTTATTAAAATTTTAATAATTGGCAATGCTAATTTTGATTTTATGTACACTCCTAAATAAAAAATTAAATTAAAAAAAAATTAAAAACAAGTACAGAAGGACCTTGTTAATCTAGACTCTAGACGAATTCAGGCACAGGGTCGTCCAGAATAGCGGGATTTCCTGATTAGTGAAGTGTTTAAAAATAACGTAAAACACTTTTTTAAAAATTGTATGCATAGGTACTGTATTTATATTAACATATGAATGGATTAATTAAATGTACAGCATGAACATGATATGAAATGACATTATATGTGTGATTTCTTTCAGTTTCCAACAGTTAGCTGTACTCAACACATATTTTATAATTAAAATTTTCAGTGAATTATTCAAGTTGTTGTTATGTACAGGGTCAGCGAGAATGTTCTTAAGAAGCAATTTGCGATATAAGTTTCATTGTTGCGGGCTTGCATTCTTCATGGAGGACCATACGGAGTTCCAGATTAACGGGGTCCTACTGTAGTAGGTAGTTTTAATAATTATTTATTTATATAGTGAGTAATTGCATATAATCCCACGGCAGGATTAAGCCACAGGCTGTTGCGGCAAGGGCAAGGATTATTATTATCTTATTTATAGTGAGTAATTAAATGTTTCAACTTTACTTATATTAAAAAAAAGGTGCTCAGAGAAGTCTTACCAATGCAAGTCTTAAAAATACTCCTCAGCTCAATTAAAGAATAAATTTTATATTCAGCAAAGCTATTTCATAGTAATTCTCATTAGTCCATGTGTCTGATGAATGAAATAGTAGGAGCCTAATTAGCTTTTATTACTTTCCTCTCCCTACCTTATCTTACAGAATAAAAACGTTTCAAAAACACTTGTCCAAACACACAGAAAATAGTATCATCTGTTGTAACATAGGCCTCAGAAAAGGGGACTTTGGTGGTAAGAGATGAAGAAAGATTAACGAGATAGTAAAGGAGGGTGTTAACACTGGTGAATAATAGATAATAAGAAAGATTGAAGAACTGTGACAATAATGAACCAGGACTAGTGTCCAAATTAAAGCAGGACGACTGAAATGGCTTGGCCAGATTCAAAGGATGCCACTAGAGTGATGGAACCACCCTAGGAAGTCTGCTGGATATTCAGCCAGATGATTGGAGAAGTCAAAAGCAATGTGAGGAAGATGTGGAGGAGGATTAAAGAAGATTGGGGTGCGTGGAAGAAGAGTCAAGGATTGACAAGGGCTGTAGCACCTTTAAGAAAGAGTTGAGAGTATGCTAACTTCTAGGCAACACTACTCAATCAAAGTAAACACATTAAAATGACCAATTTATTTTAAATCAAATTATAATTATCATTAACTACGAGAGACATACAGAGAAAAATAGACCCCCACACCGGGAATTGAACCACGGGCCTCCTATTAATCCGTTAAAGGCGCTCTTACCAACTGAGCTATATGGGAGAATGATTTTTCTCTGTCGTTACCGATACAAATTCCCGAATCCAAGCATTCAATCTTTTCTACAAGTCTAGTAAGCCAAATATTAACGGCAATAGGAATTAAAAAATAAAATTTGAATTTATAATTGATTGTACTAGGTACAGGTACTAATTGAGTACTTTATAAGCGTTAATTTTTCGGTCTAGTTCTATTGCCGTGAATATTTGGCTTGCTAGACTTGTAGAAAAGATTGAAAGCTTGGATTCGGGGAATTTGTATCGGTAACGACAGAGAAAAATCATTCTCCCATATAGCTCAGTTGGTAAGAGCGCCTGTAACGGATTAATAGGAGGCCCGTGGTACAAGTCCTGGTGCAGGGGTCTATTTTTCTCTGTATGTCTCCCGTAGTTAATGATAATTATAATTTGATTTAAAGTAAATTTTAATCTTTAGTATCAAAATTTAGGTAATAATTTATTAGGTATTATGATTAATAATACTAATAATACTATTATGATTAGTAATAATGTATATTAGGTAGTAATAATTTTAGGTAGTATGAATACTACATAAAACTTAAAAATTTGAATTACCAATTTATTGTTCAAATCCTTAAAGCGAGTGTTTAATTTAACACATACCATACTAATATTTAGAATTAATTAAGACTAATTAACACATCACAAAAGAATACACAAATATCATATAAAATATGTTATGATAATAAACTAATAAGTTCTTTCTCTTTATTATCTGTTTACTAGTGCTCTTGGTGCACTTAAGAGTTAGGAGGCAACCTGTAAGTACATTGAGTGAGGAAAGGAAACTGTAATTGAAAAGAAAATGTTAGAATGTTAATCCACAAAGTCTTTCTAAAAAAAGTCATCATGTTCAAAATATGCATAATGTGTCTTACTGAATTTTTAATCCTTAGCAGCACTTACATACAACATATCAGTTCCTGGATTACAAATGGCAAATGTATTTATACAGCAAGAGCTAATCTCATTTACCTTAATTTTTCATCAAGTATGCATCCAGATAGCAATTTTGTTCAAAGTGAAATTATAAAAAAAGGTTAAAGATCATTATAACTTACAAGGATCTTGTAAAATATTGGGTGCAATGAGATAATTGTGATTCAGATCATTCCACAAACCGTCTGACAGCAGTTCTGAGGAAATAATCGATTTTTTTTAAAGGTAAAATGTAGTTTGAATTGATTGATTTTTTATAGAAACAGTTATTAATTGAATCTAACACATTAAAACAAACAAACAAACAAAAAAACTAATTCAAATTATTAGTTGTTTTATTATAACATGGGGATTTTATATAAAAAATAGTGGATATTAAAAAAAAGTTTTTGAAAATGTTATAACAATAGCTTTGGATCGTTGAGTTTTTACATAAAAACTCATTTTAACCTCGTAAGCCAGTTGCTAGAGCTCTAGGACTCAACATAACACATTTTTTTATTTTAAGGGAATAGATAGTTTACTTTTTAGTAAATGATTTAAAATTAAAAAAAAAAAAAAAATGATCTAAATTTTACTTTATCCTAAATTTTATTTTTATTACTAATTATATTAAATTTTAATTATTAACAGATGGGTTATTTTCAAATAAAATGTACCTTTAGGGAAATCAATTTGGCTACTTTATAGAAAATTAAAATAAGCCTTAGACATGATAATATTGATTATTCTGACACATCAGGGACTTAGGATGACATTTTCGTTCAAGAACAGTCAGCTTTCAAATTCATTTACATATATATGAACATTTATACAGTGGAACCTCGATAATTCGGACTAATTGGGACCTGACACTGTCTGTATTACCGATTTATCCGAATTTTCGAATATGCTGTGAAACAATGCAGCAATACTATTACTCGTTGTGTGATTTCACAGGAACATTGTTATTGGATAAGGGAATCTTAGATATTATTTATTAAAATTCAGCTTTTTTAAACATATCTTAATTTACATCATATAAAAACCAATTAAATACTATCCGCATCAGTTTTTAAATTTTTCAGTAGGCAGTCCGGATTTTAGAGGTCCGAATTATAGAGGTTCTACTGTACATAAAAAATCACATTTTTGTCGTAATGAGTGTTACTATCATAAAAACGGTATTTTTTTAGATTTTATTTCTCTGTTTTTATGAAACGTTACTAAATTGTTTATATGACGTAAATATTTCCTTTCATCCAACCACAAATATTTTTTAGACCTAAAATATTTGCAATTTTTGAAAAAAAAGTAATGAGTGTTACATTTATTATCTTTTATTTAATGTTTCCTCAAAGCTTCAAAAATGTAAAGGGTACGTTTTCACTGCATTGTAATAAAAGTTTTTATTATAAAGAAGAAGAAAAAATAATTTTTCTTTATTAAAAAAATAGTTGGGCACGGCTACCCATAAGAATTTGTCTTTATTCAAGTAACACTCATTACATTATGGTAACACTCATTACACATTTATATATTGGACCGAGAAAAAAATAAATTTTAATTTAACACAAACTTTAAACATTAAACTTATATTTACAATTTTTTTTTACATGCAGCAAATTATTTAAAGTGCAAATTATTTTTTGTAAAAACATTAAACTTATTCAATCATTTTTTTTTTTAAGTTTTAAAATATACAGTATTGTAGAACAAACAGTATAGTACTCATTACATTTTTAACTTTAAAAAATCTTTCCTCAGAAACTATGTTTCTTAATTAAACCAATTTAATGTGTACTGATTATATTAATTAATAACTACTAAATCATATTAATAACATAAATAAATGTTGATTACAACTACAAAAAAATGATGGTAACACTCATTACAATAAATAAAAATACTCACCATTTTATTTTAGTGAAATATTAATTGTAGATAAGAATAAAGTGCTATCAATCCAAAAAGTCGTTGATTACTGACTTAAATGGCTTCTTAACATAAACAAACCCTTATCCCTCCTTCTTTCTATCATACTCACCCTCTAATTCTGCCAACTCTTATGGGCAACACTCATTACTAAACCCATGGGACATACATATAAATATATTTGTTTCGTTTTGCACTAAAGTTTTATTTTTTCCTATCCCATTTATATAAACTTGGATATTTCATTGGTTAAAAAAAAATTATAATAAAAAAAAAAACTTATGAAAAAAATGAATAAAAATCACATTACATGTTATCAAAACTACTGTGGGACGTAACACTCATTACAATTTTTAATATCAAAATATTTTGAAGCAAGACATTTTCACCTTATAAGCCATAAAATGACCCTGATTAACACAATAATAGACAGACATCTGATCAATAAACCTAAAGGTTTTTTTTTTATTTTTCATTAATATGAATTTTTTTAATTACAATAAAATGGTAAAATCTTGGGACAGAAAAGGTACATTTAATTAGAAAATGACCCAGATAATGTTTACAAAAAAAGAGAAGTTAGTATGTAAATAGAATCAATATTCCCAAAACTTTATCTGCCAATTAGTATGGCACATAGCTTCCTCACGTCCTATTAGGTAAAATTTCAAGATTTTATTTTTTTTAAAACCTATTATTATCCAATTTATTACATTTTCCCCCGTATTTTAAATCTGACAAAATTGTTTTGATTTTTTACATTAATTAAAGAATCAATTTAGTAAAATTTAAAGAGCGCAGAAAGTTGAAATTAAATTGGAGACCTAAAAATGTTTCACATAGCTTCCGTTCACATGCTGTTTCACAATCACATAGCTTCCGTTACCTTCGGTAAGCTCGGAAGTAAAACTTGTTATTATTAATATATTTAGTTAGTTTCTTTTATTTACACCTACTGGGATATGATTATACTTATTAAAATATAAATAATAAAGAGTTACCTACTCACTGATTTCATACTGTTGAATACAATGAGCATTAAACTTTAATGAGCTTTATTAGAAGTTTTAAATTTGCATCTCAACCAATAGAATTAAAAACAAAACTAACAATAATCTAGGTTCAAATCAAAGAAAGATAAGACTTGTAACACAATCATGATCATATTGAGAGATGAGTAATAAAGATTATCCTGCAGTCCTATGACACGTTAACAATTTAAGAACACAACTTAGAGGATCTCAAGATTGTTTATGTTTAACTTCCACAACATACTAAAAGTCAGTTCAGGTTTATGTTGCTTTGAAACAACATCCTCAACACCTGTAAAGATGCTTCCAGTAAAGAAAGTGAATTGCCTTCTTCAGATGTCTTTACCAGCAGATAATAATATAAAAGATATTTCTTTTATAAGAAAATCTAGATTGTTATGATAGCTCCAACCATAAAAGCCTACACATCAGAATTGTCCTATAACTATTAAAGAGCCCTAAATAAACCTATATAAGCTTCCTCAGACCTAAAACTCTTGATTGGTAGCAACTAATAAACTGGAGTTACTTAAAAATCAAAAAATATTTATTTTTTCAAAAAAGTAAGAGGGATAAAGAAGAGGGGAGAATATGAATGTAATTAAGCAGTTTTAATGCAATAATTATGTTATTGAAAAGGACTTAGTCTGTTTGTTATGAGTCTTAATGCGTTAAATGCATGGGAAAGTTAAAAAATTGGATAAGGAGCCAATGCGAGCTCAGGATCCTTCTTGAGCTCATTGCTAGTAGTTGTGGTAGTATTAGAGTCAACACACTAAAACTTATTTTGCACAGGCTGTAGTATATTTTTTTTTGTCTAATTTTCAGCTTACCAGAAAGCTATTTGTTACAAGTTTAGCTCTAATGTTTTGCAGAGCGATTACCACAAGCTGTTACTTACAATAAATTGATTTATAATTTAATTAGTAAAATATGTATAATGGCACAAGTTATTGAATAATAAAACAAGATAGTGACACTAGCCGAATGACTTAAGCGAGTAAACTTAAAGGACACCCAAATAGGATTAAGTTTAACCTGCTTAAAACCCTCTGAACAGAGGGTAATTACCTGTATACTATTATATCCCAGTAATGACCTGGAGAGGAATAATTGTTATTTTTTCATTTGCCTTTACCTAATAGGTACATAATTAATTCAACAATTTCCAATAAAAGACTCAAACGACTGTGCCTAAATTAAATTATTTATTGGATTTTCTTTAAATTTTGTAATTATGTTTAAAATATTATACTTAGACTAACCATTTTATTTTTAATAAATAACTACAACAGATTTAAAGAAGAAAAAAATGTAGATAGCAAATATTTGAGCTTGAGCAGCTAGCTAAACATTTTTATAATAAAATAAATTGTATACTACACTTGAAGATTCATTAATATGCTCCTTCATAGAATAATATTAATAAGAAGATTAAAATGTTATATAATTAAAATTTTTAATTACCTGGGTTATGAAGGTTTAAGTAGCTATAAATCATGATTTACTTTTGGTGACAAAGGAGACATCAAGTTGTATTTCACTCTCCACTTGTAGTGTCGCTTCGAAGCTGCCTTCTCCGTAATCGTAATTAACCTGAAACAGATTATTGACCATTAATTTAGGTGAACTTCTACAATACCTATTTCTCAATATAACCAGGGATCATAGAACTAAGATAAATTTTAGTGATAAAATTAAATGTGAAATTAAGGGCAGTTTTAAGGAAGAAGTAGAGACAAAAGTTAAGTAACTTAAATTTTAGGAGGGTATATCATCTGTTCTTAAGAAATATATGGTTATCTCTTTCTAAAAATACTGCCACTTATTGTTTGGTGTCACTAACACCAAGCAACATGTATCATTTCCAGCCAAAAAAAAAAAAAAAAAAAAAATCATTCCAATATACATTATCAATTTATCCAAAGTTGAATTATTATTTAACATTTTGTACAACCATAAATTTAAACTTATAGTAGTTAATACAATAGTTCAATAGGAGTCAGCATGGCAGAGGAAGTTAGGGTGGGTGTATAGTTACAAGGTAATGTAAGGAGTAGGGAGGATAACTATCTCAAGGTATTTTAACTCCATTATCCTTTATTCCACATTCGTACCACTTTTGTACATTGGTCTTGTTCAACAAAGACACTCGATTGATAAATTATTTATTAATATTAAATATATTAAGCTTACTTTATTTAATGTTAGAGTCCTACAATGCCAAGTTTAGATATGATATGGCAAAGATCACTTAACTGAACTGATGATTGATGATTGACTTATTACTTGACAGGTTGCCGTGCAATTCACACTTCCAAATCTGCACCTGCATCAGGTCTGCTTGATAGATAAACATATTTTTATTCTTATTTGTTCTGGCTGAACAGTCGTAATTGACAGGGCCAACCATATCAAACACATGCTTAGGTGGCAGGCTTTTAGACAGTCTGTACAGTCAAAAAAGTCAGGGCTGCCCGATAGTGAGTACCCAGCTTAACAACTTCAGCTATTTTCTTAAAAACTAGATTTTTTCTGGGATAGTAACACATGGTTAAATTGATATTTTTCTTTAACCGGATGGTTCCTAAATTGAGCCCGAAGGCAGGTAACCTAGAAACATATACCATGAGTTTGGATCCATTGAGCAAACCTGGGAGAGGGTATCGGCCACTTTACACATATCCACTTGATATGATCATGAGTGAGAAACATGTCTTACCTTCCTGGGGTTTGAACTATCGCCAGGGATATTGATAATGAACTTGGTTTCAGGTGGGAGTTAGCGAGTTAGCTATTTACTTGGCTACACTGTCACTTAAATTTATATTTAAATTAAAATGCATATTAATTAATTAATTAAAATGTAAATTTTTCTTAATTCATATTTTATGATTTTGGTAGTATTCATACTACGGAACGATTAAATTTTAATTTAAATCAAATTATAATTATTATTAACTACGGGAAACAGACAGAGAAAAATAGACTCCAGCGCAGGGATCTATTTTCCATCTCCCTCTGGAGTCTATTTTTCTCTGTCTGTTTCCCATAGTTAATAATAATTATAATTTGATTTAAATTAAATTTTTCTTTTATGACCAGGCCCTTTGAGTGAGAGATATAATTGATAAATCTGGCATTATTTTCTCTATCTTTAATAAAAAGAAGAGCAGGCCTGATCTTATTGCTTATCTTATTTTTTTGGTTTACCCCTTACACTTAGAGCCAGATGATCCGTACAAAAGTAAAAAAGAAGATATTCCCACTTAAGGGTCAACCAAACAAAGAGACCTCAAACTACCTGCTCTCTCCTACTCCAAACAGGTGATTAGAGTGGGTGAGGGAGTAAATCAACCAAATTATTTTATAATTAGTTCATTAGAGTATGTAGTATGTAAAATAATATAATCAATGTAATCATATCCAACATTTCCTGATAATGTTGTGACAATAAAGGTGTATTGAAAGTAAATAAATGATCCATTGCAGACTTGTAATCTTACATTTAAATTTAACATAAATAAAAAACACAATGAATTACAAGGTTAAGTAAATAAAATTCTTAATTTAGATTAAACTTGCCTGTCCTTTAAATTTGTCCTTTACATTAAATCCGCTTGTCTGATAGGCTGTATCCTTGAGGCTCATCTAAAACAGAAAAAGGACAAAGATTAATTAAGGGTTAAGTACAGAATATCCTCTTTACAATATCCAATATCCTCTTTGGATTACAACAAAAAATATAACGTAAGATCCTTTCATACTCCATTAAAAACCAATTGTTTATTTGTCACATTATTGGATCGTAGCAACTCAATATAATTCATAAAAAAGTTCAAAAAAATATAATATTTTTAACACACTATGCCACTCATAAAAAAGTGAAAGGAGGAAGCTTGTTAAGAAGCCAAAAACAATTGAACAGCTGTATAAATGAGTGATTTCAAGTAGACGGTGCAGTCGAGAATCGCTTGGCAGCACAATTTTGCTTGATTTAGATTTATATCCCACATAAGAGATTATATCCCTTTGTCAAACAGTACATTAGTAAGATTTATACATTCGAGAGATTATATCTGTACGATTTGTACTTAGGAGAGTTGATATCCCTTTGTCAAACAGTACATTAGTAAGATTTATACATTCGAGAGATTATATCTGTACGATTTGTACTTAGGAGAGTTGATATCCCTTTGTACCCAAAAAATACATTGGAGGAAGGCACGCTCATTTTTCTACTAACAGCACCGGCTTCTTCAGTTTTACCCTATAAATATTTGGTAAAAGTGAATTGTACGGTGCTGTTTAAAGAATCAAAGTACACAATTAATTTTTTTTGCCCTAGAATTTTCAATGACCACTCCGCACCTCTTCGCGGTGCTTTGCTCATTTTCTGAAGAAAAACAACCCTGCTGCATATAGACCAGATAAAGGTACAAATCGAAGTACAAAATTCGTTGGCACCGTACAATTCACTTTAGCCAAATATTTAATTGAAACTATCAATAGAAAATATTATTATTATTATTATTTTTTTTTTTTTTTTTTTGCATATTGTACTTTAAAATATAAGAAGTTTAAAGCAAATCTTTTTGGAACTTTGTTAAAAGATAAAAAGTATAAAGTTAAAAGTCAATGTGAATACTACCAGTTCAAATGTTTGTCTACTAAATTGATTGATTTAATTCTATACAAAAGTTGATGAGAAAAACTAAAGCTACATATAACCAGAGAAAATTATAAATATATTACGCCACAAATTTTGTAATTGAGTAGGTACTATTAAATTCAAAAACAATGGTTCCCATTCCATCACCTTCCAAATCCAAAGGTATACTCTCAAGGTATTTATGTAATATATAAACATAACGTAAAAAAGTGCAAGATTTACTGAATCGTTTAAAAATAATTGTCTCATTTAAAATAAACTTGATAAATCACTTATAAAATAAAATCGATTTTTATCCGTAAACACTACTTACAGAACCCATTTGTCTGACACTTATCACTGTATTCAATATTTATTTCACTTTCTACATTATTTTAAATTATTATAGCTTAAAATAACATTTATCTATCAAATTTAAACTTTCATACTTATTTCTGTAGGTCTCAATTGATAATCACAGTCAAAATAAGGTTATTAAGTCCAAAATGAAAATATTATAATATTATAATATATACTTTTTGATTTATAAAAATAAATAAATACACTGGTGTTTCAATTAAAAATTGTTCTTAGACATTCACTTTGACCAACTTATATGAAGAATAAAATAAAACCGCTAGGTAGTTATCCTGAGGTTATTCAGTGACATTTTTGTTTGTTTGGTTGGCTCTAACTTCAATACGTCAAAACCTCGAGCTCTCATTGGCTCCCCACACAATTTTTCGTTTTTAATTCTACTATACGTAGAATAAACGCAATCTACAAATTAGCGGGTTTTTGTGAGTTCCCAATTTTCACCACACTTTTAGCTTTTAAAACTAAATATCGATCATATCGTTCATAAATTCAGCATTATACACAACGCCGTGATATATTTAGGATCTAAATTATTAAACAACAAAGGGGCACCCCAATTTCACAACATATGACACAGAGTTTTTTTTTTTATCGTAGAAGCGAGTATTAAATTGCTCATTGCATAAAATTAAGAAGATTGTATATTTTTGTAATACATTCTCCTGGTCAAAGTACGGTTACAGTTAAGTTATACATAAAGAAAAACTTGAACCACTCTAAATTATATTTTAAATCGTTGATACTAACACCTTTCTTATTTTATTCCTTCTTTATCAGCATCTTCAAAAAAGGTCAAAATGTCTCATGAAACTTTTTTAATTCTTACAATTTTTTCACACCTAATAATCCATAATTTAAAATTTATAAAAAAATAAAAATATGTGTAAGGCTCTCACGCATTAGAAGTGAAACTTAAGTTCTAGAATGCACTGCTCTCTTTCATTTTTTGACGAATTTATTATTTCAGGATTAAGAAATGGTTATGGGAAATTTAATTGAAAAAAAAATATATATATATATTGCTACGCAAAGGCAACCACATTTATTCCAATAAAAATAAATGTTTTTTTTTATTTGCTGGTCTTTAAATAGATATAATACAATTAATCGGTAAAAAATGTTACACTTGGACGAGTCTCGAATCGCAAACTTCGTTACACGATGTCACTATATGGAAAAATTCACTCTACCGCCGCCAAAGAAGTTTCACTTCAATAAATAAATAAGATAAAATAAATAAATTATACTATAAGTATGTATTTAAATAGAAAATAATAAATTCCTAGATTTTAAAAAGAACAAGATTTAAATTAAAATTAAACTAAATAAATAAAATAATAGATAATACGTCCATTATGTTATGAAAAGTTATGTTAGGGGGTTAAAAGCTCAGCCACAAATGCCCTAAATATAATATTAATATTATTTGTTCTTAATTCAAGGTCAAGGTTAATAAAACAATTAATGTTTTTTAAACAAATATACACTTTAAATTTGTAAATAGCATTAAACAATTCATTAAGAAAAAGAAAAAAGGTTGATAAGTGGCATTATTAAATTAGTTTTCCGTTGTCTCAAGTTATTACTACTGCCGCTAGATTTCAGCACTACTAATTAAGGAAGCGCTTTGTCTTGTCTATCATAGAGATCTCAGTTGAGGTACCGGAACTCGGAAGGGCAGTATGGAGCATCGAAGGAAGAAGCGGTTTTGCAGCTTCCTACTCAAGAATAGTCCTTCTTAACTTAACGGTACATTTTCTTCATTTTAACGTTCAATTTATAACTTAATTGTAGTTTTATAATTAATATAATAGGAGTTTCTATCGTTCTATTATCATATTCATTTGTAGTAATAATATTATAGAATCTGTTGTTTTAATTTAGCTAAATAATTATAGATTATAACCTCATCAAAAGGTCATTAAAACTATTGGCAAAATATTTCAATTTGTATTTAAGGTTATAATATTAGTTACATTTTTACTTTTTTTTTTTAGAATAGTGTATTATTATTTATTTATTTATTTTTTTTTTTTACAAGCTCTTATTAGTCAAGAAAGATTTTAAGTTTATGATTTATGATATGAGCTCAAGTTCTGAGGTATATTAATTTTAATAACTAAAGAGTGAGGTACCTTTATTAAATACTCTAGAGTCTAGAGCCTACGGGCATCTTGGATCTACCAAAGTTGTGATATACCTATTATGAAAAATAAGTAGCCATTAATGTAGTTAAAGGATTTATATTTTTAAAGCACTTGTAAATTATGAGTTAAATAACAAATTATTTAACCTATTAAGAAACTTTTACATAAGTGTTTAATCATAAAAATGGCTCGTCATCCTCAGGAAATCTACAGTTTATGGTTGAATTTAGAAACTACTTGCTAGGGCTCCTCTTTTGAGTTTGCATTTTACCCATTTCCTAGCTGAAAGACTCTAGTGATAGTAGTCACAGTCGCTAAGCAATTGCAGCTGCCTGTTCCTGGAGCAGTCATAATCGCAGTCAAGAGCGATCCTTCGTTAAAGGTGTTTTCCTAGACGTGTCCCCAGCGATAGACGTAGAGCAACTATCATTTTTCTGAAATAACGGAGACTTACAACACGCCACTGAATAAAAAGGCAAAAATAACTCGTTCAAGCTTTTGCAATATAGACAGGTAAAACTTTCCAATGTTTTATAGATCTGTCGAATAATGGAATCTGTTTCAACGAGTGAAATTTTAGTAACATTTTGGCATAAAATAAATATTCTTGCCTACTAGTTTTTACTAGTAAACTTTGATATAAAAAAGGCAATACCTACTTAAACTTTTGAATGAAGGGGAGAGGCAAAAAAACCTACCTATGTCGTTCAAACCTTTGCGATTTGTACAATCGAATCGATTTAATGTTTTGGAGATAATATGTGGATTAAAGGAATCTTTAGGAATTAGGAGTAGGTAACCTTGCACGCTGGTTAATGTTTTTTGAGTAAATTTAAGGGGGTTAAGGTTTGGACTGTAGATATACTATACATTTAGTTTAAATAGCTTTAATATAGGAAAGATAAAATAAGATAAGATATTAGAAAAAATATTATCCACAAGTTAATACTGGTTTTAACTAAGTGTAAAGGAAATGTTGTTTTAACTGACTTCGGGTTTTGCTGGTAACATACATAATATGTATGTATTATGTATTTTTTAATCAAAAATGGTTTCAACTACATTGTTATTTCTGGCAAAGTTAGTTTATTTAAGTGCTTGTGAATATATTGTCGCTTTCACAAAAAATAAAAGTATACTTACAATACGTGTATAGCAAGAACTATATGCAGGATGGTTAGATTAAAGGGAAGCGTAAATCAGAAGCTTATAGATTGAGTTTTATTGGAAAAATCTTTTAAAATTATAAAAAAATATTAGATTATCCATATTTTATAAAATTATTTATATAGCGTTAGAAAACGAGGTAATTAACCAACTTGTTAAGATTAAAAACTGTAAGAAATTACTTTACTTATCTAGAAAATTATTTTAGTCACCTTTGCAAATTTTTAAGTTAAATCGTAGACATTTTAAAATTCAAATGAAAAAAAGGACTTAAATCTTACCTTTTCAGTAGGACGCCGAGTGAAAAGTCAAAGGTTAATTGCGTCTGAAGAAAAGAAACGAAGACTGATTTAACAATTTTTAAATCAGCTGATTTTTTTACCCTTCCTTTTTTTCTTTAAATCAGCTGTTTTATTTTATTTATTTTTTTACCTAAATTGGATCGTATGATGAAACACCTCCTACCTGGGTAGGAGGTGAGTACCCTATGTATTTCTAGCTTTACACGTTATATTGACTACTGAAACAAGTAAAAGCATTGTAAATTCAATATTCTGACTAAATTTAGCTTCCGAGCTTATGGCGGGTATCATTGTAGTTTTTCTAAAGAACGATTTAGTTTTCATTTAAATTCACGAGGTGGCACTGAAGATTTGGTAATTATTATGAACTAATATTATTACTGCTAGTAATTTTGTTTTAGGTGTTGTTGTTTTTCTTAATAATATTGTGTTATGACTCTTCCTTAATTTTTATATAAGTATGATTCCATTGATTTCTAATGTTTTTCGGACGCCAGAAGTTTATTATTGATTCCAGGATCTATATGAATCATCTTATATCTTAAAATCTTTCAATTGAAAGAATTCTAGGCTAAACTCGGCAATAGTGTACCCCTTCTGTGTAATCGATGTCTTTTGAAGTCGTACAGTTGGCTTCGATATATCAATTCATCCCTTCCATTCGTATATAATAATATATGTATACAATAATTATATATGTATGGTTTGTTCATAGAAGAGTTGATATCCCTTTGTCAAAAAATACGTTGTAGTGAGAAGGGGTGCGCTATTGCCGATATAAGAGAAGTAGTGCGTATATTCCAGCCGGATGAACAGTTGCAACTATCAGACCGACTGGAATATACACGCATCCTAGGGTAGCCGGAATATACACTCACACATATAGAGACCGACCTTCAGACGGACTGTTCAGTCTAGTCTGCCAGGCCTACAGTTTAGACTGAACAGTCCTACTATACTTGTCTCTGAAGGTAGATCTCTTGAGCTTGTATGTACATTCCGGCTACCTGAACAGTCGCAATTATCAGGCCGTTATCAATATTCAGGGGA
This sequence comes from Gerris lacustris, assembly GCA_951217055.1. NCBI lineage: Eukaryota > Metazoa > Arthropoda > Insecta > Hemiptera > Gerridae > Gerris > Gerris lacustris. Next base: position 25,203,681 of record OX578284.1, read on the forward strand.
TCGGCCTTCAAACAGACTGTTTAGTCTAATCTGACAGACTAGTCGGATCGTGTACTCAGTATCAAGCTCTGCTATAACTAACGTTCACCTTTATAATCTCATCATTCAATATTTTTATATTACTCGGGTTTCTGGGGTTTCTAAAGTTAAAGTTCTAGATTTTTGTGATTTACTTTAAATATGTATGGAACCGAGCTTGATGTTCTAGTGCCGGGGTTCTCAACCGGTGCGTCGCGACCCCCTGTGGGGTCGCAGGACGTGTCTGGGGGGGTCGCGAAATCCGGTATATTGAATTATATATTATAATATACAAGAGAAAGTCAACAAAATAAACCGGTTTGATTATGATTAAATTGGTCCCTTTTTATTGTATTTTTCAAAATGCATTTAAAATGTTCAAAGCTATAGTATTTCACTCAATCCTAGGTATCTTTAAGGTTGCATTTAAAAATAATTAATTTCTTAGAGTAAACCAAAGTCATAGGGAATACATCTGTACCTCAGAGGTGTTGATTTAAGTTAATTTTTAGCAATTACAGGATAACTATTTTCTACTCGATAAAATTAGAAAATTGAGCAGTCTTTCTTCAAAATATACCATACTCTCCCATTGAATATCTCTTAATGTATTAACAAAGGAGTAACAATACTGTATGTACAATTATATATACCAGTGCAACTAGTGCAAGGCATTACATAGCAAAAAGAGTAATTTAAAATTGGTCTTAATTTAATTCAAAATTACAGAATTGTTAATCGTATAAAACGCCGTAGAGCATATTTTCTGTTTTTTTCAATCTCTGTTTCAGATTTGTTGTATATATTTTTAAATCAATCGATTCCTTTTTATCTGAATATGTCCACTAGTGATTGAAAGTGGCTTTATGCTACTAAGTTGTACTTACATTGCAAATATACGTCTTTTTTATTCTCCTGATATCAGTACCCAGTTTAGACCGATTTCAACAATTATAATTGGTCATATTTATTGACAAATACGATTTTACACAGTTACATTTTATTTAATATTATTAAGTTCAACAGAATTCATTATTTAAAATTTCCATCTTATAATTGCATACTGTTATAGATTAACCAGCTTTTTATAAGAACTAAAATTCTTCTGAAAAAAAAATAAAATCAACATTTATAAAGATTAGCGTTTAGGTAAATTAATAAAATGTCTTATATATAATTAGGTAGAAGAGTTGAGTAAATGCTTGTTCTAATTCGTGGAAGGGCACAGTATTTTTAAGAGATGTCGCATTTCCTGTTACTTTTCACATCCGGTGTATGTATAAGGTAAATTTGTTTTCTATACATTTTAAACAAGGAGCTAGCTTTTTCTTTGCATGCAGCTTTCTAGTTCTTAGTAACAATAATTAAAAACAAATCTCTTTCCCTCTCCTAATCCTTGTTTTTCTCACGTGATTTCTTGGAATAAGTCTATCAGATTAAAATCTTGAATTTACCTTTATTATCGTATATCTCATTTTATTTAAAGCTTTAATCTATGTACATAGTATATAATATAATCCACCTGTGTAACTTTTTAACTTTTTTCATATACACATACTGTGTTAGTTCATAGAAAGATAAACTCTACCTTACTTGTCCTAACTTTTGTTTTTTTACTCAGTTTTTTTTTCTCTATAATAATATTTTTGGAACGTGACCAAATTTTGTTTGTGAACAAGTTGCAGTTTTTTTTTTTTACTTTTTTCTTTCTTATGTACAGGTATATGAAAATAAAAAAAACACCAAAAAAAAAAAAAATCGAATATTTGTGTTATCGTTGTATCACAATGCTTGCTTTAAAAATATACTAGGGCTAGTATATTTATAAAGCAAGTATTGTGATAACGCGAGTATTCAATTTTGAGATTTTCTAGGATTTACATGTTTTAAGTTTATTTGATTCCAAAAAGTGAAACAACAACAAAGATATTTAACAAAGATATATGTATTATGTTTTCTGTCTCCTATAGTCATTATTCAGTGAGAAGCTTGTTGTTTAAACTACTGGAACATAAGTTAAACTCACCCATTGATGGTACCCTTAAGAGGAAATTTAACCTTAAAATGATTGTAATTATGGGATCGCATTTTAGTTTCGTAAAATTTCTCAAACTTTAGAACTCATATATACCAAATTTTTTTTCATGCAAAATTTAATTAGGAGAAAAATTAAGAACTATCAAAAAAAAAATCCAAGTAAGTTCGGAGGAGGTGATTAGCTAGGAGATTTAATTGTAGCTATAATTGCCAATTGCTGGCCCATGTTAATAACTAGGACTGATTGTCGCCTTATTAAAGTCTTTCAGTGCATTCTATCCCTAACCATAGAGTACTAGAACCCACTTTTAAAGGAATGATCAAGCAACAATGGCAAGTAAAAAAACTGCTTTCTTACCATTATAAGAAAAGTGGGCTAAGGAGCCAACTGGCTATTTCCAACAATTGGCTATTTTACCCGATAAGTTCAGAAACATCATACCCTGAAGCAAAATCAAGAAATTAATTTTAACTTTTAATTTAAAGGCGCTGTCACCCAGAACTCTGAAAAGTCATGGAAATAAATAACTTCTTTAAAATGTTCCGACTATTTTGATAAAATTTTAAGTGAATGAAGATTATTTAACTTTATAGGTAGTTTTTTTTAGAAAAATCTAGTTTTCGAGATGAAGATAAAAATACATTTGTCCCGGTGGAAATCAAAACCACCGGTTGAACACTATATATGTACATATATAAATAAGTTAAACGATAAATTAATTAAATTGGATGTTATGAAATTTAAATTCTGCATCACTAATCACTATGTACGTATATGAGAAATTGTTCGAAATTTTTAAATAGTCTATAGTTTATTGTTATTGGAAATATATTAAAGTTTTATATAGGTAAAGAAAATGAGTGTTATACTCGTATGTAGTTTTTAAATTTTAAAGCATACAAACAGTTGTTTGCTTTACGTTAATGAATTTTTATTGTACAGTATATATGCATTAGATAATGAATTTTTATTATATGTACAATGTACCAGCATTTTGCGCTGGCTAAGACTGATTAAATGCTATTTGAATCGATCTTGGATATTTTCTTTTGAATCGATGCCAGACAGAGATTGTTGGCCCTATTTTTTATTTTTACCAAAATTATAAAATTACAGTAAAACTCCACTTATCCGAATTATTTGGGGGTCGGACCGATTTGGATACGCGGAAATTCGGATGTACAGGAATTTAGAAAAAAATGTAATTTATAGAAAACCACCTTTTATTTATTAAAATTAAATATTTATGTCATGTTTATGTCGAATATTTAAACAACAAATTCATTGTAACAATTCTGAACAACACAATACACATTCTCCTAATAATTCGATTCAGATCATTAGGGATTCGGTTGATTGGGGTTCGGATAATTGGAGTTCTACTTTACAATATAAAAATTGCAGCAAATGCAAGAAGTATTAATGATACAATGTTGATTGTTTTATCGACGCGCGAAGTGAGAGTATGCAAGGCGTTGGCCCTATGTTTGGACCGGGTCAACATAACCTAATAGGCAAGCAAGGCACATTATTGGATAACAAGGTGCGTCCTGGTATCACCCTTCTCATTCCCTTATCACTTCCTATATCACTACTCGATTTGTAGCCAAAACCGTGACATAGGAAACAATATCTCACTCTAGTTTACACAGTCTATGTTACCATTTACAGCCTTCCTTTGTCTGTACTGAGAATTGAGAATCATTGTGACAGAATTCATTTATACCGCACGCACAAACTATGCTGCACTATCATCTTTATTAATCACTACTGTCACTAGGTTACTCGAACCCGGTGTTTTATCTCACTAATCATGTCACATCACGTTTTAGCCGTATATCGTCTTATCATGTTTTGCGTTCTTTTCTCCTCCTCTTAAATTTGTTGACTTTCTTCCTTCTCCGTGATGATACGTTTCTTATGATGCTCGGCTACTCTCTTATTTTTAGACACTTAAGCAGACAAACAATATAATTTCACACTTTTTCCCTTTATGAGACGTACAATTGAACCTGATAGCATTAAAAACACATTTGGACCTGTAATCTAACAACAAAAATCAAAGATAATTTAAACGTCAAGCAAGATTGACATCAAGAGCGGAGAAAATCGAACGAAATCTATTTTGGTCATTGCATTTTACATTCACTCTTTTTGGTTTAGTTCATAAAACCAAACATGCATAGCATGTGTGTAACCGTTTATAAGGTTGTGGTACACATTGATTTGTGTACATTTTGCACAGTTTACATTGTAAATAATAATTATATATTATGTGTGTATGTTCATATTTATTATATATTGCTTCCGAGCTTACCGAAAGAACTTTTTATGTCTCCGACACCAATAATTCCAAAACAGATATCCGTTACTGACATCAGGGAATATTATTGGTTTAGTGTCTATTTGTCGGTCTGTCAAAACATAATGCGAACCAACATAGTTTATGAGGGATGTCGGTTCATAAAAATGTTGGACAGAGTGAGAAAATGGCCGAAACAAAGACGCGGGACCAAAAATGTTGCTAGATGTCTAAAACAGATTTTTGCCTTGAACTTTAGAACGAGCTTAATGCTTTGGTTACCTTCGGTAAACTCGTAAGTAAAAAAATACTGTTACCTTAAATAATTACATTAAGGTATAATCACATAGCATTTTCCTACTCTTGTCTAACATCTTTATCTCTTTGATGTAGGAGAATAGCTTGTGACTGAATTTCTACTATCGTTCTGCGTACAGTCTCTCGTCCTTAGCCTTACCAGTGCTTGTCAATATAAGTAAGTCAATTACTAATTATTCACACATTAATACGTTTTCAAAATTTAAATATGTATAGATTAATTATAAGATTTTACAGGGTAATATAATATCAATTAACAAGGATTGTTTTTTTAACAGTATTGATCTAAAAAAAAAAGTCACGCTAATTTTCTGGTTTGCAGTTGGTCTACTTGGTCACCGGCTCAAAATGCTTGTGAATTATGATTCTTCATGGAGTGGAAATTATTTTTATGTAGTTTTGTATATGTAAGGTACAGGTAGACTCATCATTTGTCAATCGTAATCTTTGTAACTGGAAACTAGGTACGTTCACAAGTGAATCATTATTCTGCCTACAGTGAATATAATTGCACAAATAGAAATCATAAAACGTACAAAAACTACAATCAATTTAATTCTTGCTGATATAGAAGCAATTATAGATATCCTATAAGACATAAGAGCACCATTCATCATTCTATCAAGGTAATAGCACATTTCTTGTATTATTTGATGAATTTTATTTCTTAAATGTTTATGTAGTTTTCTAGTTCTAGTATAGACTCGTCCTTTGGTATAAATAAATTGATGCTCTAGGACACCAGTCCGAAGTATTTGCGAACTATGATTCTTCATTCGACGAATAGAAATCCAAGAACGTACACCGACAACTACTTTTCCGACATGTACTTTTCAGTTCATCAAGGTAACATCAAATTTTAAAAATTACCCAATAATTATTATTTAATTAATTTTTAAGCATGTAGTTTTGTATTTAGGGTAAAGGTAGACTTATCATTTACCAGCCATGGACACGGACACCTTACGTAGAATAGATATCCTAGGACATAAAACATCGACTATGATTTCTATTCTATCAAGGTAATATCACATTTCTTGTATTGTTTAAAATAATTTATTTTTTAACTGTGCATGTTGTTTTCTAATTCAGGTATACTCGTCCTTTGTTATACCTAAATCGCTGCTCTAGGATACCAGCCTGAAGTACCTGTAAACTATGATTCTTCATTTGACGAATAGAAATCTACGAACGCACAACGACATCAAAACAAACTTACAACTGAAAATTACCAGTCTATCGAGGTAATAATATCAAATTTCAAAAATTATTTTATTATTTATTTCTTTAGTGTGTATGTGTATTTTTTCATTATTAAGAAACAGGAAGACTCATTTTTTGGAATTAGAGAATCATTCTACCAGGTTAAAGAAATATAAATTCTTGGAGATAAGAATAATCACCATTGATAACTTATCAAGGTAATTTGAAATTCTAAATTTTCATTTTCATTAATTTAAAATTAATATTATAATAAAAATGAAACATTATTTAATTTCAGTACAAAAATGTTTCTAACAATGATATAATCTGGATAATAATATCTTTGGATTATTATGGTAGTTCTTATCATCAAAATGATACTGTTTCAAGGTTTTCCTTATTGGAGGCTCTTTGATTTTCCAAAAATAAAAAAAATAAATGGTGATACATATACAAAAACATTTGTTATGTCTTTCTTTATTTATATTAACTTGCATTTATAAATTTATAAATTACCCTTTATTAGTTTAATATTGTGTAAAAAATATAGCCTGATTTTTGTATATTTATATTTAAGTATCTCTGTAATACAATTGAAATATGTATAAAAAAAGATACGTACCAAGTAAATCGCTTCTTGAATTTATACTGGCCAAAGGTAATACTCAAAAAATTAATTTTAAAAGTCCAGGAATACATGCTGGTTCTTATAATAATCAAAACGACATACTAGGTATAAATAAACGCTCTTAATTATATGTATTTAAAGTCAGTAAGTTTTTTCTTTTTTCTAATTCGGTTTTTCTTTTATTGCTTTCGAGCTTACCGAAGGTATAACGGAAGGTATGTGATCATTCTCAAGAATAAAGAAACACTGTTTTTTTCTTCGCTTTAAAAAAATCAAATTCAAAGATATTAATCCGTTTAGGACATCGGGGAATATTTTATTCTCGTGAGCGTCTGCTGTTCAACATTTTTGCGAATTTACATAAAATAATTTAAGTTTTAATCTGTGTACAACCCCTGTCAAAAGAAAAAGGACTAAATTTAAACAAAATCTCTCTCGGAACGAATTGTGGATTAAACCAAATTTCAATTAGAATCTCTGCCCACTCACACGTAATTGTGTAAAAAAAAAAAATAAATAAATAAAAAAATAACATAAAAGAGAAATATCTTTATACTTTTTTAACTTCTGAGAAATATGAATAATTCGCATGAGAGATAATACGATGTACATTACTAACATTTAAAAAGCATAGACATTTTTAACTTCATATAGATCTCTAATTATTACGGCTAACCTTATGCACGTATATATACCGCATTTGCTTTACACGTTGTCTCTTTTTTACAGGTTGGTTCTAAAGCGGCAGGACTGTAAGCCTGTTAAACAACAAATACTTTCGGATTTTTTTCCCACTATGAGAAATACAAGATGATAGAAGTTTTTGTTACACTTCTCTTAAAGAGGTCAGTAAACAAGAAACCTAACTATCTGTAAAATTCCCAAAGTTTATAAGGAAGTGGAGAGGCATCTTGTAGAGGTAGAGCGATGGGTCAGAGAAGCAAACGTGAGAGTTACGTTACATCAGAAAAAGATGTGTGAGTATTCTGTAACTCAAGATAGTACGTTGAACTTTTAAGAGCACTTACTAACACAATTACCTACTGTTACACTAACTTGCTTCTGATCCAGGAAATATCAACTTGTTTTATTGTATCATTCGGTTTATATACAGTAGAGCGTCGATTATCCGAACGTCAGTTATCCGAACGTTCAATTAACCGAACTGGCTTCATGGAAAAAAAAAAAAAAAATCAAAGGCCACCGCTTAATATAAATATATTAATAAATATATAGAAAAGCGGTGGTAGCTGAATAAAGGGATATCAGATTTTGATGAATTCACTTTGACGGGGCACACATTAACATTTGTTTACTAAAAACTAACTACTAACAACTATCTTTATGCCAAATTATTCTTAGGTGGTACATCTTCCCTTTTATTTTTCAGTGAATTTCAATTATCCGAATTTTTGATTAACCGAACCATCCGAAAAAACATTGTAGTTCGGATAATTGACGCTCTACTGTATTTATATATACGAGTGTACTATAGTCTTTTGCCCTCATGGCTAGCTTTAAGTCACATTATCTAATTATATGTATAACTAGCAGGATTCTCGGGCCTTGCTACGGCGTGTGTTACTTTTAATGCATTTTCTTTTAATTTGATAGGTTTATAAACTACCGTTGAGAAACATTGAACTAATTTCACTAAGCTAGAATATCTTAATGTCACAGAGTTCTCCCCTCCCATAAATATATTACCATTTAAATTTACGAAAATTCCTAATTACTATTAGATTCCGACTGCTAGAGAAGCATTTTTAATTGTAAATTATCCTGGAATAACAGAGATCTTATGCACACCCTTCTTGGCCCCTCCCAGTTTAAATTGGAATTATCTTTAATAAATATATGCTTACATCCTAATGCTAATGAGAACCCTTTTCCCAAGTAATAACTTTTATACCTTCCAAATTTCATAAGGTTCGTCTAGGCTCAATTCCCCATCTATTTACTTCACCTATTCCCCTTTAGGGATAAATTTAAAAATCCCTATTAGCAGACATCAATAATTTCATTATTATCAATCTATGTAGATGCTCCCCACCCACGTTGACTTTGTTATATTATATATATAAATTTAGCACTGAGTACAGTTTTCAGTTCTATAATAAAAATCCACTTAGATAAAACTCATTATAAAAGAAACTCGTAAATTATACAACATTTTAGAGAAAGATATCTAACTTTATTTTTATTAAGCGAAAATCACTAGTAATTAGTCACACATTTTTAGAAGTAAAAATAATATAGTTGAACTTTATGGGTAATAATTGGCTCAGTAGTTTAGACTCCATTCATCTGCACAAACGAAAGGCTAAAGCAATTTTTTGCACTCTAATGACTGGAAATCGTGTAAATCTATTAAATCTCAAAATATAATTTTTACCGTTACTATTTTTTCTCTTAATATGCACTAGGTGTATGAAAAAGTAATAATGTAGTAATGTGAGTGATTAGCCTGGGGAGAAGCAACATTTTTCTTAATTACATATTTACCAACTTGTGCATTATGTCGGAGCAACTATTATTGGTATAGCATTGTGGTATGCTTTATTACTGGTCTTATATTACTTTGCTTTGTAAGTTTCATCGCACATTTCCGTTTCCCCAATTTTGAACCACTTCCCGTGATTCAATCTTCCCCAAATTTTGCACATAGATACAACTAAGGTGAAGAATACAGAAACCAAAACCAAAAAAAAAAAAATAATAAAATGGCGTCAAATTTATTTGCTTTATAAGTTTCATCGCACACCTATTACCCCAATTTTGAACCACTTCCCGTGATTCAATCTTCCCCAATTTTTGCAAATAGATACAACTAAGGTGAAGAATACAGAAACCAAAACCAAAAAAAAAAAAAAAAAAAATTGCGTCAAAATTATTTGCTTTATAAGTTTCATCGCACACCTATTACCCCAATTTTGAACCACTTCCCGTGATTCAATCTTCCCCAAATTTTGCACATAGATACAACTAAGGTGAAGAATACAGAAACCAAAATTTTGAAAATAAGACCAGTTTTGAAAAATGGCATTTTTATATTAATTATTATTATTTAATTATCGTTGGAGCTAAAACTAAAAATGGACCTTACTGATCAAACGTTAAGTGTAATGCTCATTTCGAATTATAGAGTGTTTTAATCACGATTTTGGCGAATTTGCTCTTAGTGAAACAGCTAACATTGATCGAATTCCAATACTGTTTAAAAAGACACAAATTCAAATATTGTAACGCAAGGACATTTATTGGTTACTGCAAAAGTTATTGCAAACTGTGAAAAGAATGCAAATTATTGGGCTAAGTATCCAATTTCCACCGTATCTCCATCATCTTCGTTTTACTCGTCTTCTCGATGAAATCATCATTTTGAAACATGTCTCATTTCTCTGGGGTTAGAGATATATATCGGTATCTTGCCCTAGGTTTTAGGCGAATTGCGAGTACGCCAGCACAGCTACGAACATAATATATACTAGGTTATGTTAGGTCTCCTAACATACCAATTGTATACTAAGATATTTAATAAGCATAATTCATCATAGTTTGCAGTACGGACTTAATAAGGACGTATGTAATAATTAAGTATGGAGACAGATTCCAAGTCCATGCCGTAAATAGTAAACTCATATTTTAGGAAGCATGGAAATACGTAAAAGATGGTAATTTTTAGCGAGAGAGTTAACAATATGACTTTTTAGTTTATTACCCTTATTTTGCCTATTATATTTCCGAACAAGTGACCAATTGACTTTAATACAATACTTGACTATTGATTCTTCTCTGCTACATAAAAGCTTTACATATAATAATCCATTTTTTTTTCACATTCCTATAGCATAATGGATAAATCGTATATTACGAAGAACGGGCTGGGTGTCATTATCAGCCAGCGCCCCTGAGCCATAAGTATTACTCAAGATTCCATTTACTACCAACCCCTATTTCTTGAGACGATACATGTCGCCACCGGCTCTATTGTCAAAAGCCGGAGGGGATCCTGGCACGAGCAGTAAATACGTCAAGAGAATTAAAAGAAGAATCGATTGATCAGCAATAAGAATGACTTACAGGATGTCTAGTTTGAATTCTAAGTAGCCGATGTGACTGACTGACCTATATCCAGTACTATTACAATAACCTACCGTACACTGAGAAAAAAAAGAGGCGATTTTTGGGTAGCCGCTGACCAAAAATATTGTTGCGGCCGGGACCACCAGAAGTTCGTTGCGATAACAAGTCGAGTTTAGTAGACCGTTAACAATAGACTTTTAGTAGCTGTAATTGTAATTTGTATTGTAGCGGTAACCAAGAAAGTTTGTAACTGTTATTAAATGAAAAATATCTGTATTTGCTGCAACAATGTTTTTAGTTGCCGTCAACAGTCTGTATAGTCACGGCAATTATTTTTATAGTTACTGCGACTACACTTTTTTTGCCAGAACATAAATAATAGTTGCTGTAACTACAAAATTTGTTAGCGCTGCTGTGTAATTAATGACCCCAACAATATATATTTTACGCTAGCTACATTAATTAGTTTGCTCAACTATAACAATAGTTGCTGTGCCTATTTAACAGTTGCTGTAACTCCAAAATTTGTTCCCGCTGCTGTATAACATAATGACTCCAACAATGAATGTAATTCCCCCAATTATGTATATAGTCACACCAAACATAACGTTTGTCATCCTCAACAATAATTATATTCCCCTCTACTACTCTTTTGGCTCCTGCATAATTGCAGGAACCAAAAGAGTAGTTAAGGGAACTATCCATGGTGGGACCTGTAGTAGTACGCCCTCTCCGATTACAAAATATATTATTGTTTATACAGTTAAGTATTTTAGGCCAAGCAATTTATTGAGAGCAAAATAATTTAGAATTTATTGGAAGCATTTTAGATTGCTTCCAATAATAATCTTTTTTTAAATTTATAACTTTGTTTGCTTTTAATAAATTCCATTACCTGAGACACTCAACAGTATAAACAATCATCTATTTTGCAATCGGAGGGTGCATACTACTATAGGTCCCACCATGGATAGCTACCATGACATTTACAACTATACTACTACTAGTACCCTGAATTCATACTTACTCATTGAATGTGACTTTTTATTTCATTGCTTTACTGACTAAGTATTCAAAGCATAAAGCATGACATCGAACTTACTTAAAAGTTGCAACTTTTGTATTGAAACAAGTCAGTAAAGTAAAGAAAATTTATAAAACGTTGCAATAAAAGACAAATGATGCAAAATAATTAAGGATAGAATAATTTAGCCTGGACACCGTTTTAGTATATAACATGTTTATTATAAAATATATACAAGAAAAATATACATTATACTTTATTACAATATAAAAGTAATTACTATATTTATTATTTTAAAAGTATTACTTTAAAATTATTAATTAAAATTATTAAAAAAATAGTAATTAGTACTTTAAAAGTAATTACTGTATAAAATAACTAAATAAAATTATTACTAAATAATATATAATGACTACATTAAAATTACTGTATATTTTTTATATATGTATGCATAAAAGAAAAAAAAAAACAATATAATTACTTATTAATATTTGTTATTTCAGCAAGGTATTTTTTTTTTTTTTAAATTTATTTATCTTTAATAGTTTTAGAATATGCTACAAATTAATGATGCTAAATGTTTTAGGATAAAACAATTTAGCCTGGACACAGTTTTATAATACAAATTGTTTAAGCTTATTTATTAAAAATATATAAAAGAAAAATAAACATTTAACTACTACAAAAAGTAATTACAATATAATTTTAAAAGTATTACTTAAAATTATTATAAAAATAAACGTATTGAAAAATTAAAATCATTAAGAAATTATTCATTATTACTTTAAATTAATTACTGTATAAAATTACTGAATAAAATTATAATTAAATAATACATGGTGACTGCATTAAAATTACTACATAATTTTTATACTCGTTTATAAAAGAAAAAAATAACATTATAATTAGATAACATAATAAATAATAATTAAATTAACACAATAATTAATTATATATAATTCAAACTAACATTATTTCAGTACCTAGGTACTTGTAACAAGTAATATGGAGTACCTGTACTCCATATTACTACTGGTACGGTAGTACTGTGTACTAGATAAACTAGAAACAACCCACCCCTAGTTCACGGTACGGAGGTAGGCAAGGAACTGACAACTGACTGACAATAATTCTAGTTGTCTCTGGCCAGCATGGTGTCGTAAAATGAAACTGCGCATGCTCGGAAGTGGTTCATGTAGTTACGGGTATCGTTTTTACATTTACGGAAACTAAACTTAGGTATGGTGACTAGAACATTAGCTCCTCCGACTATCTTTATAGTTACAACACATAAATGACTGCAAATTTAGTTCCCGTTACTAAAATCACTTACGGTTACTATAAACTTTGTTAAAACACTATCCATAACTAAGTTTTTTTTAAATCGTTCGTCCTAACCAATAATATAAAAAGGGTACCTAGTTGCTTAGTTGCAGTTAATACATTTATAGTAAAGCGGATATGACTCACAAAAATACTGGAAAATAGACTGCCAACTGTAGTTTTACATCAAATTTGAGCTATTCAATTTCACTTTCCAAGCTTTTCAGTGACGAATTCGTATGTTAGAAGCCATGAATAAATGAAATACTGCAAAACCGAGGCCTCTGACAACCGAGTTCTTTAGTAGGGGCCCTGGAAACCTTAAACTGTGTATCTGAATAGCGAATAAATGTTATCCTCATGAAAATCAATGTTAAACACGTAATAGCAAAATTAAATCATTAAAAAAAAAAAAAAAAAAAAAAAAAAAAAAAAAAAAAAAAAAAAAAACAAGGGCGAATGAAGCGAACTAGAATTTCAGAACTTTATCAGACAGGGTGGTCCTGGTTCTAGGGAAAAATTCCAACAAACGCCCCTAAAAACCTTAAAAAGATCTTAGGCCCAATCGCTCTACGGTTCTTTGATCCAAACCAAACCCCCAATGTAAGTTCAGCTGAGGGAACAGGCATACTTTTTTTGGAGGAGTTGGTTGGAAACTTGAAGGCGGGTAAAAAATTATGTCAATTTAAATTTCTACCTTTTAAAATTTAAGCTTTCAACAAGAATTTAAGATTTTTTTTAAAAAACTATATCTGAATAGCTAGTAAATGTTATCATCATGAAAGTCAATATTAAACAAATAGCTACATTAAATCATTTAAGCTACAAAAAAAACTTCAAGGCCGAGTGGAGCGAACTAGAATTTTAGAACTTTATTATACAGGGTGGTCCTAAAGTTTCCCCCCTTTAAATGTTGAACCATTTGACATAAATGAATGAAACCTGGCGTACTTTTCTTGTGAAAAGGGGTAAAACAGAGTAAGTCTTTTTTTTGTGTGATTAACTTCATTTTGGTGGTATTGTTCACTTCGGGTCTCGGGTGTTCCATCTAATATGAGCTATCGCAAAAATGAAAAAAAAAAAAGTTAATAGTAAGACATATTTGTAATGAACGTTTTGCATTCTAGGAATAAATGTAAGACATTTTACTTCTTTGAAGGTTTTTCTACAACCATAATTTTGTCGCCGATAAGCGCCCAAAGCTTCAAAGTAGGAATGTTTGAAGTTGAATTTCCGCTAAAATATTGACCCTACAAATAAATTGCCAAGAGTAAAAATGTCTCATTTTTATCTAGAGAATACAAACCTTAAATTTGTTACAAACATTAAATTCTCTAAATTTGGCAATTTTTCTTATTTTTTTATGGTATCTAGCAGCAATAGTGATCCCAAAAAAAATCTTAAATCCATAGAAGAATTCACAAAACACATTCTACATTGGAATACTAAGTCCAATCACATGGAATACTTAATCCCTTATACTCTTTAGTTTAAATTAAAATATCTACATTTAATACGAGACATGGAAATACCCTAATCCTAGAACCAGATTAACAAAGTAAAAAAAAGAAGCTCTATTCCTTCGAGTAGCTCTTAACTGACGACTGAAATCTACACTAATATGTTATCTTAAACGCATCTTATTACACATAATACATTTATTTTTTATGGGTCTTTTAGTCTTTTGTTCAACATCTATCGATTAATGATTAGGTCAAAATTACATTATAAAACATACATATTAATTTGAAAATGTTAATTTTTGTTAAACGTTAAATTGATTCGATTTTAATCATTAATCGAATCAAAGTTTGATTCCAACCGATGATGATAATCTAATGATTAGATTTAATTCTATTAGGAATAATCGATTACAAATTCTTCTCTGCACCCCCTATCGGCGCGGCCCGGTATGCTTGCACAAAAAGATAAAGATTAAACATAAAAAATTGGGGTAATACTAATAATAATAAAATATTTTAATTTTATTATTAAAAATTTAAAATACATATAAATATTTTCTGTAGATCTAAAGTAAAAAATGAATTTTATTCTAATAATATGTAATCATCTTTTATTTTAAAAGTCATGCGTTGTCAACTTAGTTTATGTAAAATCCAAATATATAGTTGGGGCAACTGTAATCACCAAAGTTAGTCTCAGATACTTCAGCCCTCAACTAATTCATTAGATGCGGTTACAACGTTAAGATTTTCAAGATTCACTTATTTACCGCAACTACAAATAAAACAAAAAATAGTAACAACAATTATAAATAAGTATCCACAACTAATTTATAATTGGGGATACTAAACCGGCGTAACTAAACCCTACTTATTGCAGTAACCACAAAAACAAATGAAAAATAATTGGCGCAAACCAAATGCAGTTGCTTCAATTGCATTTGACTTTGCGGTGACCAAATCTGCATTGACTATATTTAGTTTTTGCATTTTCATCCCACTTTTTTCTCAGTGTAGTAATTGGTAAATAATATTGAATTGAAGCTTATTTCATATCTAATTTATACTGTGTACTGTGCATGTTTGAATAATGTATGATGACATTATTCCTTTGATTGTTATTAATTTAAATTCGACAATACATTTTGGAACAATTTCATAACAACTACTAGTTTTTAGGATATGTTTAAATTGTTGTATTAAGTGAACAGCAAATAATAAATAAAAATGTAAAATAAGTAGTAAAAAAAAAAATAAAATAAATAATTATAATAAAATAGTTAAACTTTATGCCAATTGCACATTTTTTTTTATTATTTTTAATTTGATTGATAGGTTTATATTCTAACGTCAGGAAACATTAAAATGATTATTTTAAGCAAATAACGTTTCAAAGCGTGATTATTATATATATTTTTTTTAAAAAACTTGGGTCTTGAGGAGTTTTAAATGAAAACACTTTTTTTAAAAAAGGTGATATTTCATCCCCAAATTGGGACTTCTTTAAACCTGCAAAAAAAATATTTTGTTGTTAGGTACAGACATTTTTTATAATATAAAAATATTAGTTACTTTTAATATATGTATATGAGTAAAAATTAACAAATAAATTAAATTAAAAATATTTTATGTGTGGTCTAATAGAATCTATTTTTTATAAACTGTTTTTATAAAAATAAAAAATATTTTATAAATAAGACTATAATAAAAAGAAATTAGTACCTCGTTATGAAGTCATGATGTTTCAATTGATTATTATGTTATTGAGGGTACTTGGTTTAAAATACATGTGATATGTATAAGGCCGCCATCTTGAATCAAAATGACCAATTGAAAAACCCATAAGAAAAAGTTGTGCAACTCATAAAAGGAAGCTGACTTCCTTAATTTCAATGTTCTAGTGCAATTGGTTCCTGAGATAGTTACTACGAATTTCGCCATTATCTTGATTCAAGATGATGGTAGATAGGTCCAGAAGTGTACAAAATATCGTGATGATTCAGTCAGTCAATCAGTTTTAGTCAGTGTGGTATTTAGATATTATGCATATTTTGATTTTAGGAACATTACTTTTCTAATGTATTTCTTTATTTTTGTTTAATAAAGGAATTGGAATGGTGGATAGAAGATGTAAACCGAAGGACCACCACAAAAGTAAGAATTTAAAATACAAATTGTTAAATATATTTGGCATCGTGTATTTAGTAGACCCGGTTTCCACAAGTACCAACAAGCCAATGCATTACCACATTTATATTTTATATTTACCACCTCTTTTTCTTGACTTGAATATCGTCAGCTAATGGTAAAGTTAGCCCACTTTCATTTCTCGATTTCGGGATATGATTTTTCTGAATATGTATGCCAAATTTCGTCCAAATCGGCCCAGTAGTTTAGGCTCCAGGTGTCTGCACAGACAGACTGACAGACATTTTTTAAAAATCTCTTTTTTAGACTCAGGGGACCTCAAAAAGTGTGAATCCATCAAAATCGAATTTTCGCGCCATCACAATTCTTTCTCTTTATAAAAAATCTTAGTAAAAAAATATGTAAATAACTGACCACTACAACTAAAAAAGAAGACATCGTCGTATAACAGTTTCGTTCGTGAGAACTGGAACTTCTTTTCAATGAAAGAATAAAAATATCCACGCTTTAATGCAGGTGGCGAATGTTTTACGAGGGTGCAGGAATTAGCACCAGGTTACAAGCTTACTAAGACATTATTAGACGTGTTCTCAAGATATACTTTAGTCGTTAGTAAAAAATAATTGAATTCCTTGTTGCGAAACTTGTTTGCATAGAGGGAAAGTTAAACAAGTATGTTCTTATTACAGCATCAAAAGTATTACTGTTTAAATGTAAGCTAATTTAATTTATCACTTTTTTTTTTTTTATTTTTCACTTCCTTCTATCTCTTTCTTTAATTAGGCTTTGATAATTATTTCATTCTCTTTTTTTGTATTCATGTTGAATTAAGATCATATATAATAAGTATATATATGTCGTTGACCTAATAATTAAGGATATAATACTGTTTTTACTTTCTCATATAAAGAGAAAGTATTGTGAAGGCGCGAAAATTCGATTTCGAGATTTTGATGGATTAAAACGTTTTGAGGTCCCTTGAGTCCAAAAAAGTGGTTTTTAAAAAATGTCTCCCTGTCGACTGTGCAGATGACTAGGGCCTAAACTACTGGGCCAATTTTGACGAAATTTAGCATTCATGTTAAAAAAAATCATACCCAAGGCGAAATCGAGAAATTAATTTTAGCTCCAAATTTAAGGGCTCTACCCCCCTAAAACTCACATTATTTCACGAAAACAGTTTGACGATTTTGATTAAAAAATTCTTAAATGTTGTCCATCTAAATACAAATCTAACGATATAAGCCTTTTTCCCTGGAAAAATCTAGTTCCCGAGAAAATAGCTTTAAACGCGGACGGAGAGAGGCCGGTTTCTACTCCCTGCCGAGAAGTTATTTTTATGATATATTTTGATAAAATATTCAATAATGATTATATGTATCTACGAAAACTAATAAATGGAAAACACTGGGTTAAGTAATTATGAACTTTATATGAGAAAGATTGTCTGAGTTGTCTCTGACCGATTTTTTATTCAAGTATTTGTTCGAAATAAATAAGTATAATTGGTTTATTTGCATTGTAATAAATATATTACCGTAGATAATAGGAATATACACCATAATTATTATTATTAAGCTAAGAATTTAATATTCTTAATACCTTGCTCAGTGCTCAGTAAAGTTTTAAAATGAGTCATAATATACGGATAAATTTTATTTCTTTTAGTTATTGCATTGAGGATGTACCACATTTTAGGATGTTTCAAAGTTCCGGTACCGATCGATTCATTTGATTAAAACCAAGTTTTGCCACTTTCTTAGTAGCAGCCGAGTCATAGTCGTTAAACTGAGAAAATTTAGGGATTTAGAGAGTAACTAACCTAGTTTATCTTTGCCCAAGTGCCTCCGCTACCGTATATATATAAGGCTTGCGTTATTTCCGCTGACAGTAGTACAGGAGTGGGTAACCTTTTAAGTGAAACGCCAAAATATTAAAGTATATTATATAACTTGTTCTACAATTCTACAAAATGCAAGCTAAATATTTCCAACCACCAAAACCCGTACTCTATCAAACAGTTATAATTTGGTTTATCAATAAACCAAAATTCGTGTGAGGAAATAAAAAGCTTTGAAATACTTACGAAAAGTCTTCAAAAGAGGTCACTAACTTCATTCTTATTTGATTTCATTATATGGGTTTTGAACTTACGTAGGTATGTGTTAAGTGCATCTCTTTCCTACATAGAATTGTCATTTAGGATTTCTTTGAACTATGTAATAAAGAAGTCTTTGACTCTTCTAAAAAATGGAAAAAAAGTTTTTGTTATCTAAAGGAAAAATCAAAGTTAATGGTATTTCTAGTTTAATAGAGAGAACATAGATTTTAACATGTAATAGTCAACTAGCTGTAGATACTGAACACCAATAACAGAGGATCAGATCATTTCTTCTATCTTACGTAGTTTTAACTTCCTCACTCATTTTTAAATTATCATTTCCAGGACATCTCAAAATAAGAAATATTAATAACATCAATCATCTTTGATTATTTGAACTATTTAGTTATATTATACAGTAACTAACTTGCACTCAGAAAAAAATCTCGTCTGTAGAGCAACCTTCTACCTAGTTTCGATAAATTTTAGTTGCATATAGCTTGTTTTGTTCAATAAAACGTTAAAACAAAGGGATATTTAGCACCTATATTATGCAGTAGGGATTATGTCCCTTTGCCTAATTTCTTTAGATAATAGAATATCATTTCTCACGTGAGAAGAATTCATATTATTCATTAGTCTTAAAAGACAGTCCGACATTTTTATATGTAGTAGTAATCAGAGGTGCATCGGCCCGCATAGGCCTACCAAAGAGCTTATACAACTAACAACTATACATGATATATGTATGTAAAAACAAAGGGATATTTAGCACCTATATTATGCAGTATGGATGATGTCCCTTTGATTAACAGTTCTTTAGATAAAGGAATATTACTCTCCCATGAGAAGACTTTATATTATTCATTAGTCTTAAAAGACTGTTCGACATTTTTTTAGTAGTAATCAGTGGCTCAACGGCCCGTGCAGGCCTGGCAAAGAGCTTTACAACTATGTACTATAACTATATAGATACATGTAATGGATAGCACGGGGTTAGTGTGTGCGCTCAATCAGCTTTATAAACCTTGCAATTGACCTACGCATTCGCATAGTCGCCTCGTCACAATCATCTTCCTATTAATGTTACGATACTTTGTGAAGTCCGACCGTGAGGCCTATACCTATACCTCCTGTGTGAGAAGTGCAGTAGATACTGTGAGGTACCACAGGCCCCTTAATATTTCGATTCGACGTCAAGTACTTCTGCCAAAATCTCCAAGTAAAATTATTTTGATAACAAAAAACTTCTTTCTGTGCTGGGTGGGTTGCTTCTATTTTTATTTTAGAACTAAGATATTAGGTATTAGAAGTAATGACATTGTTGCGTTCCAAGAAGCCAGAGAATTGGAGGAGCTACTATTTTTAGATCTAAGATATTAGGTATAAGGTACGAATTATGAGCTTCTTGCGTTCCAAGAAGATTGAGACTTTCCACGAATATGTATAGTGTTGTCAAAAACTAGAAAATTCTTTGTTAAAAAAGCTTATATCATTCTTATCGTTGTTTACTTTCAATTAAACGAAATCCTCGAACATCTTCCCCTAATTCCGGTGTAGTATGTTTTGCTGTTATTAAAAGTGAAGAAAAATAATATATGCGTATAAGTACTGTTTAACTTTTCTTTTCTTTTTTTTTTTAAAGATTAAAAAGAGAATTTATTTATAATAATTGTTTTATTACCGACATAATTTAGATGTAGATAATTTGCATAAAAAAATGCATCCGTGAAATTTGTTTTTAAAATTATTATTGAATTAACTGGATACCCGGGAGATTACTTTAATGATAAATATGTAATTATTATGTGTATTAATATTTCATAATTTACTTCTAATACTCCGATTAACTTAAAAAACTTCATCGAAAAACCCGTAATTATTAATGACACATTTGACCAAAAAATCACTTATTCCTCTTTTTATTATACATATTTGGAGTAAAAGGATATTACGGAGCTCGATATGACTCTTACCGAAGCTATCGGACTACCCTAGATTTGTTAGCACATAAAAGGCGGTATTAAAAACATTTCCCCCTAGAAACGAAATATGTAGTTTTCTCAGTCTAGAATACAGCGTTGTGTTAATAATAATAATAATAATAAACCATTTATTGCAAAAGAACAATTACATTAACATATTATATAATTTACATTCAATTATTAATATTTGCAAATCGGCGTTTAGCCGTGGTACCCTAAAGGGTTGAGTTCCGTATTTTTATTTTATTTTATTATATTTTTTTATATTTATTTTTTATTTTTTTATATTTATTCTTTATATAAATATAAATATATATATATTTTTGTTTTAACTATTTTTTCTTATTTTAACCAAACGTCACAATACACTTTACCCATTCTTTTCCATTCTGCTCGATCTAATGCCACTCTCTTCCAACATACTCCGCCGCACACCTTCCTCACTTCCTCGTCCCATCTTCTTTTGGGCCTTCCCCTTTTTCTTTTTTCTGTTATCGGCCACCAATTTAATATATCTTTGGACCATCGCTCGTCATTAGACCTCACCAAATGTCCAGTCCAACTCCATTTTCTTTCGAGTACAATCTCGGCGATGTCTCTTAACTTGGTCATCTTGGTTATCCATGTGTTGCTCTTCCTGTCTCTTCTTGTGATGCCTATCATGCTTCTCTCCATCGCTTTAACTGTAACTCTCAGCTTATTTAATACCTCGTTACTTAACACCCATGTTTCGCAGCCATAGGTAAGTACCGGTAATATTACACTCTTCCACAATTTAATTTTCTTTTCTACATTGATATTGGAACGAAATATACGTCTGAATCTATTATAAGCATTCCAACTCATTCCAACCCTTCTTGATATTTCTTTCTTCATGTTCCCGTCCACAGTTAATAGTCTTCCAAGATACGTGAATTCCTGAACCTCTTCTATTCTGTCCTTGCCTAGTAATATATTTTCTCCGTTTGCGTTAATTCTTAAAAATTTAGTTTTATTATTATTTATTTTGAGTCCTATCTTACCCGCCTCCTCTTGCAGTTTATTAAGCATTACCTGTACTTCTTCTGAGTTTCTTCCTATAAGTACAATGTCGTCTGCGAATTTAAGTGTATTTAGTTTCTTCCCGTTAATGTTGATGCCCAAGTCGTCCATATCCATTCTTCTAAAAGCATATTCAAGGGTAGCGATAAATAGCTTTGCCGACGGTACGTCACCTTGTCTCACCCCTCTCTCTATCTTTATACTATTACTTAGGTTCGAAAGTTGAACTCTTATCTCCGCTTCTTTGTAAATATTTTTTAGTACATCGATATAAATTTCGTCTATCTGGATCTCCGCCAGCGCTTCCCATATGCACGAAGTCTTCACACTGTCGAACGCTTTTTCGAAATCAACGAATAGGAGAAATAAGGGCATTTCATACTCTATAGCCTTTTCAATTAACTGTTGCACTACAAGGATTGCATCACACGTTGAGAAATTCTTGCGAAATCCAACTTGGTCTACATCTGTCCAGCAGTCGATAGGGCCAGTGATTCGCCTTGTTATTATCGACATGTATAGTTTATATAAAACAGATAACAGATTGATTGGTCGGTAGTTCCTTATATCCTGTTTATCTCCTTTCTTAAAAAGTAGTATCAAGTCAGATTTGAGCCATTCTGTCGGTATTCTTCTATTTGCGAGACAGTTGTTAAAGAGCCAACACAGTGTTTTCTTAAGTTTGATTCCCCCGCTTTTAATTTGTTCGTTTATGACTCCGTCCGGTCCCGCCGCTTTTCCGTTCTTTAATTTTTTAATCGCTATTTCAACCTCATCCAAACATATTTCTAAAGTTTGACTTGTTACAACGCTGTCGGCTTCATTTACTTGGTTCGTTTTAGAGTCGCCTTTCGTGGAATAGAGTTCCTTGTAAAATTCAGTAATAATGTTGAGCATTTCTACAATATCTGTTTCAACGCCTCCCTTTTTGTTTTTTAAGCTTACAATTGTTTTCTGTCCTATCTGTTGATTTTTTATACATTTATTTAGGCTCAGTCCATTATCTATGGCCTCCTCAAGTTCTTTTAGGTATTTTCTGTTCTTCCAGTCATTGATATTTTTCCTGATTAGCTTTGAGATTTCAGTAAATTCTATCCTGTCTCTACCTTTCCGTTTCAGTTTCCTTCTTTTCTCCATAAGTTTTTTCACTTCTTTGGGATAAACCTTTTTATTTTCTATGTTTACTAGAGAGTTCATAGATTCGTGCATGGCTTGTACTATGAATTCGTTGGCTTTATTTAGGTCCCTTCTATTTTGGATACACTCATGGAGTCGATTCCAATCCAATTTCGTCTCTAAACTTTCCATGTACTTGAGTTCCGATGATTTATTACTTAATAGAGCTCGTGCTTTTTCCTTTGTCTTGTTAACTCTACTCTTTCTTTTCTTATTTTGAATAACAATATTTGCATAAACCGGTCTATGGTCACTTCCCAGGTTTATATCCGGTAACACCCCAACATCAGTAAAAATATTCTTTTTATTAGCTAAGATGAAATCGATCTCGTTATATGTTTCCCCGTCCGGACTTACCCATGTCCATCTCTTCTGGTCAGGTTTGTTGTAGAAGGAATTCATTATAAATAAATTGTTCTCTTCGGCAAAAGTTATCATCCTATCCCCTCTTTCGTTCCTTTCTCCTATTCCAAATTTTCCGACCACTCTTTCAATTCCTTTGTTCCCTATTTTGGCATTCCAATCTCCCATTAAAATTGTTGTACGACATTTATTATTTTCAAGTGCGAACTGTACATCCTGGTAAAAATTGTCAACCTCTTCTTCCTCGTACTGACTAGTGGGAGCATAAATTTGTACTATTTTTAATCTTTCTGCTTTTTTATTTTTTGTTGTTAAGATTACCCTGGAAACTCGATTAGAGTAGCTTTTAAAGCCCTGGATTTGGTTTGCCCAATTACTATTATTATGAACCCTGTGCTACCACCTTTTTTCTCCCCCTTATAATAAAATACATTTCCATCTTTGAGTTTTATACATTCCTCACCGTCTCTCTTCACTTCCGACAAGCCTATAACATCCCATTTTGTGCCTTCCATTTCCAGTAATAATTCTATTAGTTTTTCATCACTTTTCAGAGACCTACAGTTAAATGTTATGATCCGTATGGGTGATTGCTATTCTCCTTTACTCGTAGATTCCCCGATTTTCTGGGTCGTTTCTTCTCTTCCTCTGTCCTCTTGATTCGCTTGCTTCTTATTTTGAGCTGCGGCGGTGTACTGAGTCGATTCTCCGGATATTAACCTTTTCACAGCATGGTTCATATCAAGTCCTACTATCTCCGACATATATTCAACTGCACTTTCATTCTTATAGTTAATTGGCCCTTTTTGGGCATGCCAATAGAACTTAAACGAGTTTATTATGATGGTGTCGTTCCTTACTGTGATAGGGATAGTTTCATTCATCCTTTTTATTTCTTTTTTTAGGGCCAATAATTTACCTCTCTTCTGCCGTGAATTGTAACACAAATCCCTGTCAATTGAATATGATGTACCTCGTAGTTTCTTTGTTTGCTTAAGAACTTCATATACATCTTCAGTTTTTTCTATAGTGATCGTGACCCCATATCCTCCTCTATTTGAGATTTTAAAGAACTTTGTAGATGATATTTTTATAGCTTGGTTTATACGTAGGACGTTTATAAAAAACTGTTTCACCCACTCTAAAGGTTCCAATCCAATTTCCTCTTCCTGTATTCCTTTTATTATCAAGTTTCTTGCTTTTAGTTGGTTTTCTAAGTAATCCATTCTTTCAATCCGTTTGCTATCATTTTCCTTGACTTCCGCTAATTCTTTTTTTAGAGATTCGTTTTCCATCTTCAACTCAGTTATTTGTTGTTCCAAAAATTTAATATCTTCCTTCGTGGAATAATTTTTTGAGTCTAGCAATGTGCTCATAGCCGACAACATATCTCTCTTAAACTCTTTAAGCTGATCAGCATTCATTTTTGGCGACGTTCTTCCTGCCTGTTCTTGTGTCTGATCGTGAGGTTGTTGTCGCTTGGCGTGATTTTCAGGTTGGGGTGAGCTTCTATTTCTTTTCCCCGATGCTGTAGATTTGTTTTGGGAATTTGGCGAGAAGTAAGAGTCGAGGTTTTTCTTCATTAATAGATAATAATAAATGTTATTGTTATGATTTTATTCTATTTTGCCGGTATTTCTTCGAAGTATTCTTATTTATTGTTTATGTTTATATTCCCGAATCGCCTAATAGGCCGAGTAATCTTACGTTTTCCTCTCCTGTTACCACCAAGAAATATTATATATTAATTCTTTAAAAAATGTTTTCTGTAACGGGCTGGGTTCGAACCTTCAATCTTCCTAAGTTTCACAGGCTCATCAATGCTCTACGCATTGATGAGCCACGTTGAGCTACCCAGCGTTGTGTTAGGTTTTTTTTATTTTTTCCCTAAAAGTTTAACCAAACCAAACCCCTGTGAAGATTCGTCGAAAAAGTTTATAACAATCAAAGTTATAAGAAACATGCAAATGAGTTATCGCTAATCGCTCTAAAGGTCTCATTAAGAGTAGTAAAAAATAATTAAGTTTTCTATTGCTTCCGAGCTTTCCGAAGGTAACGGAAGCATTGTGTTCACTTTTGAGAATGAAAAACTTTTATGTCTCCGATTTTAAAAATTCCAAGACAGAAATCCGTTTCAGACATCAGGGAACATTTTTGGTATCGTGTCTGTCTGTCTGTCTGTCGGTCTGTGTGTCCGCGAAATATGAAACGTGTCACGATAACTTGAGTAAATGTCGACAGATTCTGATGAAATTTGGTAGACATGTTCATTTTACCAATGCCCAGGACGAGTTCGTTGAACAACGTAATCCGTCCATGCGTTCACGAGCAACGCTCGCGTAAACATGAACTTCAAATTTAAAATTTGAATATTAGGTCGGGACAAAAATCTAACTTCATCTATTCAATGAGACAAATATTTTTTTCAAGTACAATTTTTTTAGTAAAACCAACAGCGACACCGCTATGAATTGTTAAAGATCGACATCCATCTGATCTTCCTTTTTACTTAAAAATAAAAATAAAGTAATATAAAAAAGTAAGTACATGAAAAAAAGTAAGTCATTTGTAAATAAGTACATGTATTTTGGAATGGAAATATATTATTATTATTATTTATTATTATAACAATAATTTTAATGTTAATATAACAATAAAGTACATGATAGGATGCGAGGAAGCTATGTGCCACACCAATTGGCAGAATATATATATTTTTTTTACCACTTAAACCTCAGCTAAACCCCAAACTACTAAAGTGTACAAGAATGATTTTATTATCGTGTTCCTGGTTCCTGGCATCAATAAAAGTATCCCGATATCCAGCCAAATAGGATCAAAAATAAGTAATATAGCAAATTTGTAATAAAAAATATTTGTTTGCTTACTTTCCATTTTACTACCCCTCTCTTAAATGAAAATATGACACAAGTGTACATAACAATAATTACTCTACTCTTAAAGAGCATTCCTACGACTTGCATCATGCTATTACTTTTGTGTCCCTGTGTACCTGTGTAAATATAAAAAATAGCCTATGTCAATCAGGGTTATTGTAGCTTTCTATCAGTAAAAGAATTTTCCTAATCGGATAAGTAGTTACAGAGATTACGAACATAAAATATTACTATATTACATCTGTATGATTGCAGTAAACAAGTAATCACAAATGAAATAACCTATGCACTCGAGAATAGTGTAGTTTTCGATCAGTGAAAAAAAAATGTCAGAATCGGATCAGTAGTTCCAGAGATTACCCCATACGAATATACAATTTTACCTCTATATAATAGTGGTTATAGAGTAATAAAAAATAAAACATAGTCTTTGTCATTCGGGAATCGCGTAGCTTTCTATGAGTGAAAAAATTTCAGAATTGGATCAGTAGTTCCAGAGTTCCAGAGATTAGTTCCTACAAACATAAATTTTACCACTTTATAAGAGACTACTCTAGCACTTGATTACTACACTAGTAGTAATAAATACATCACAAATAAAGCATAGCCTACAAAACTCGGGAATAGTATAGATTTTTTTGAGTGAAAGAATTTTCAAAATCGGATCAATAGTTCCAGAGATTTCCTCCTAAAAACAAACAATTTAACCTCTTTATAATATTATCATTATTATCTTAGATCTTCTTTTAAAACTTGTTTGAAATCAATATTGAATATTTATTGTACAACTGAATAATCAAAATATAGCACTTTTATTATCTTAAATTTAATTAAAATGTAATTAGCAGAATTAATGTATAACCTTTAGGCAATTTAAAGTATATTAATGTTTCTTCAAAAGAAAAATAAATTATACTGTGTAATTTTTTTTCTTAGGGTCTAAACGGTAACACTGGATTCGTGGCGATGCGGCCATATTGGATTCATTTCTTTCTTTCCGTTTCGGCTGCGTCATTTTTTCGACTGGAAAATGC
This sequence comes from Gerris lacustris, assembly GCA_951217055.1. Classification (NCBI taxonomy): domain Eukaryota; kingdom Metazoa; phylum Arthropoda; class Insecta; order Hemiptera; family Gerridae; genus Gerris; species Gerris lacustris. The sequence continues at coordinate 25,230,829 of OX578284.1, forward strand.
AGGTAAATCTTTTTATTTCCACTAAATTTGTTTAATAATAGAATATTCTTATGTTCGTATATTTTAATAGTTAATATTTCGAAAGAAGTTTATAGTTTTATTAAATTTAACTTATCAGAGTCGTTTCGTATAAGTTTTATGATGGATCATTTTAACTTCACGGTTTTCCTGAAACTGGTTATTTTAACTTTCTTAAGACTATCTTGACGTTTCTACACCCTAGTTTACAATCGTTTTCAGGCATAATTTGTGTAAATTTCGAACTTTTTTACGAGTAATATTTTTTAGTATTAACCTTTGATATCGTATTTACGATCTTTCAACATCTACTTATATTTCAATTGTGCTGAATGTAACTTCCTTCTTAATAAGAGTGAGGTTAGTATTTTAGATTTGTCATAATCAATAATTATTATTTATCGGTAAAACATATCTCCATTTTTTGCATAGACTTTCCTTTCTGAGGTCTAACTAATTTATTTAATTATTATCTACAAAATAGTACAATATAGATTCTAATTTAGTCTATAGATAGAGATTTATAGTATATATAATAAAGATGTATTTAATATTTAGGCATTTACATTATCAACATTTATATTATAATGTTTAAATTGTAAAATTAATATATGTACATAATTATTATTTGGTTATTTTGATACATTTTTGGTGTATGTTTTTAAACTATTTTTAAATAAATATTTCTAATTCTGATTAATTAAGAAAACGATTTTAATTATTTAATATGCGTTTGTAATATTTCAATTTTATAAAAGAAGTGGGGTATTCTTTGCCGTTTTAAGGTATAAAAAATATTTCTAAGTGATAATAAAACATTTCCAGAGGTGTATATTTCAAAATATTTTTAAGTATTCTGATTCATTTTCTAAATACTAAATTATTAATACACTAAACACCTTTTCACTAATTTAAGTATGTACTAATTGTCAAATATGTACTGTGATTTGCCGAAAATTTGAGATGTAGTCCTAAATTTCAGCTAGTCCTAAATCGGGATTGTTACCTTTAGTGCAACCTGTCAGAAATCCGTTGAACTAAAAGCTCTTTAGTACCTCCTATTGCCAACAGAATGAGCTCTAATTCATTTCCACAGTCTAAGAGAATAGAAAGTTATTTTTTAAAAACTAATAGGATACTTTTTTACGTTTAAAAAAGTACATTGGATTCGTTCTGACATGTGAGTATAAATATTTTTAATTTTATAAATCAGATCTTCCGGGGAAGTCCTTGTCAGAGATTTTTATGAAAACTGATAATTCTAACCCATTACAGGGATCATTCTTCTTGCTGATAGAATCATTTGCACATGAATTTCATGAGCAACTCCTTCGAAAATGAACCCTACAACAGTTTTGACACGTTGGGATTTACAAAATCTCTGTCACGGTTTCTTCGGGAAGATATAGATTTACTAGACTGAAACATATGCAGTAGAATTAGGTATAAAGTCCCCTGTACTCATTTCTACCTTCAGCGCTTCTCATGCAGGAGGCCAGCTACTTCATACATCATACATTTGTACATTGTAACACCGAAGCGAATATGGTGTGGTCATTACTAAGCTATATAAGCGTGTGTCAAAGCGTGGGGTAAGAGTCCCCATATAGGGTGTCCCTCGCCCTGCTCCGTCCTCGAACCATATATACAAATTACATCAACATGAGACGGATCGGACCCACATCAAAGAGTGGGGGAAGAGTCCCCATAAAGGGTGTCCCTCGCCCTGCACCGTCCGTGATTCATTGATGCAATTCAGAGTATCATGGCACGGGATCAAACCCATGACCTCGAGTTGCCTCGACTTGTTGATAGCTGAGCGAGCGCCTCAAGGCGCTCGGTTACCCTGGCTCCCGAATAAGATATTATATACCAGGCATATCCCAAAAGTAAGGTCTCCAAGCGCCTAGCGGCCAAGGGATTTTTTTTTTCTCTGTGTATGGCTGCACTGCCACATTGTTTGGCTTTTTCCCCTTCCCTGGCTGCCCTAGTTGACCAGAACGGACCCTTAGTTAGCGCGTGACGTGAAAAAAATGCGCCGAGCAATCCAAAATCGAAGATGAGGCATGCTGACAAAAGGGATTTGCTTTCTGCATGACGATGCTCGGCCACATGTTGCCTGTGACACAAGAGCCACTTTCGATCAGTGTGGATGGGAAATTTAATGTACATTTTTTTTTTTTAAATAAACCTTTTTTTGATTTTTTTAAAAATATGGAGACCTTATTTTTGGGACATGCCTAATAGTACTAGGCATCACGTGGCTCTATTATTTTAGACAGTATAATGCAATAAATATTAATTGCAAACCAAATATGATGAGTTCATGAGTTGATATTGAAAGAGGATTATTGTAATAAAGAACCGTGTAGTGGGGGAGAAGGGGGCCTTGATACTATTACTAGTATCACTTCATTAACCCATTCAATGCGGGTGGATCCAAGCCCTCCCTTTCAGCCCTCTGTAGCTCTATTCTCCGTGCCTCGAGTAGAACCATCTTGCAAGGCTCCGTCAGGCCCGCTGACGTTTGTATCCACAGGGGATCCAACAATTTTTTTTTTTTTTTTTTTTTTTTTTTTTTTTTTTTTAATTAACTGTTAAAGTTTCTATTCAGTCACTAAGGTAGGTTCATGAATTAGATTACGCATTCAATGGGTTAAACAATAACTTCTGCTTGTATCAAGTTGAAATGTTATATGCCTGTTTCAATCGAACTTTAGATTATGTATAAGAAATTAAAATCGTTATAGTAGAATGTAAGATTTTAATAAAAAGATTGTTTTCTCTATTTTATTGATAAAACCATTTCTCTAGGTCCTCTTTAACAGTTTTAATGATCTTTATCACTTCATAGCGGTGTAGCTGTTAGTTTTATTCAAAAATTGTATTTTAATAAAATGTTCGTCCCATTGAATAGATGATGGTGGAATCTTTTCCCGTCCTGACATTCCAATTATACATTTGAAGCTCACGTTTACATGAGCATAGCGCTCAAGCTCTTATACGGATAACACTGCCCAACAAACTTAGCCTGAGTATTAGTGAAAGGAACATGTATTCCGAATTTAACTAAATCAGTCAACTTTTACTTAAGTTATTGTCGGACACGTAAACATTACTGACAGACAGACTGGATGCATATTTTGTTAAATGTAAGAAGCTCGCTTCAATAAGATCTAAAAATTATTGTCCCTCCCCCCTACTTACCTCTAAATCCAATGCTATCGAGACCATTTACTTTCATTAGGTTAAGTGTAGTGCAATTGCTTGAGAAAATATAATGAAAAAAAAGTTAGTTGAAGCTGTAATGATACATAATAAAAAAACAATTTTGTCTTCTGTGATGGCAATGAGTTGGAAAGTAAAATAGAATATGGTCATAGACAGGAGTTAACTTATGTGCATTCTATTGGCTAGAGAATGCATTATCTTACATATAGTTACTCAGTAATCTGACAGATTGCAGCACTTTCCTCTTTTTGATTAATTATATTTTCTTACATTTTATAAAACAAATTATTAATATTAGTTATTTTATCTATATAAGTTTCATATAAAATTAAAGATTTGTCTGTATACAGAATTTAAAAAAAAATTCATTTCAAAATTAACCAAATCCAGCCTTAACATTTTCCATGTATGGATGCTGTACGTAAGTATGCACGCATAACTGAATCACAAATCCGACTTTATAGGCAGAATATTCGCTTAACAAAATTAATTATTTTTTTATGCTGAGGTATTGCTTGTTTTAGGCTTGGTTTCATTGAAAAATATTGAGTAGAACCAAATGTATTAACAATTTTATATAAAAATACATGCTTTTATAATTTTCATAACATTCACGGTTATTGATTTATCATTAAAACATTAATGTTTGTATAAGTGTATACTATTTTCTATCACTTGCTTTGTTTAGTTTTGCACTGTTAATATTGTCATAAGTATACTGTTTACTTTTTTCATGGGGTTTTCTTTAAAAATATTTAATTCTGAACTAATTTGATTGAATTTAATTTTGTTTTGTCTTTTTACTCATCGGAATTATAGGTTTTTAATATTTTTATAAGCACAATTAAGATCATTTTGAAATTAAAATCCAATCTTGGTTATTTATCATGCCTAATAATAAAATAAAGGAATTTTTGGATGTAATAAATTTAATAGCCTCCAAACTACGATGGGCAGGGTATTTTATTCGTAAAAAACGGAATGATGAATTATATTATAGTCCTGATTCTTTTCTAGTTTAGAAATATTCTTAATTTAAATAAGTCTTAAGGTTAAATCTGCAACACTTTATTGAATCGCTGGTTTAGTATTTGTTTAAAATGAAGTGTTATCCTTAGGTTTTATTATAGGTATCTATTTAGGGTAGATATTATCATAGTACCTACGATTGCTTAGGGAGAATAAATCTGACAAATGTTTTATACAAAAGGTTTAACTGACTTATAGTCAGTTAAACCGTCTTTTAATGCCTCTTATCACTCTCTAATTTTTGTTTTAATTTATTAGAGTTCAGGAAAAAAAATCTTACATAAAAGTAGATTTTAGTTTATTTAATTAATCCTTCATTTATTTATCTAATTTTTTTTTTTTTTTTTTTTTTTTTTTTTTTTTAAATTACTAGCAATGATTGAGGAGTTGTTTGAAAACTGAATGTGTAAGATCCTTAAAAGCTTTTACAAGATAAGGGCTATCAAATTAGACACACAGTGAACCTATAGCTGGATAACATAATAGTTGGTTAAACCAATTTTTTCTTAAACAAGCGAATTAAAACAGAGAATTACTTTTAAAACATTTGTAATTAAGAAAATATACTTAAAAATGGAAATACATTCATGTGTATGTACATGTACAGTATTCTAAAAAAAATCAATAATACTACTGGTAAACAAACCATATACCTTTCATATAATAAGTCAGAAAGGTTGGTAACATGGTGTTGTCATATTAGGAGTCACTCCCTGCTAGGAGGTGGTTTAACTGATGACTGATGACCGATGAACCGAGATCAGCTTAGAGGGCTTCTACTTTATTTAAATTTTATGAAAACCCTCTATGAAGAAATAACCACTACTTTCAATGGATTAAACCTGAAGTTAGGGGAAATAATGTGGGCAGAAGGTTGAAATTAATATTAACAAAATATTAATTAATTTAATTAGTGCATTTAAGATGGTAATAAATTGAGCATTTAAGCACACTACTTATGGCTTTCACTGTTATAGTCCAAAAGATAGTACAGTAGAGTCTCGCTTATCCGGACCCCGCTACTCCGGACATCCGTTTAAACCGGACGGGCCAAAAACTATGTACAAATTGGAACCAGGGCCTGTTCAGATTTATGAATAATTAAGATAATTGGAGTTTCTACTTTTATTGTCTTTTAAAAATGTATAAAATTGTTCCTTGTATAGTTTACAGGTGTATATTCCAACGTTCTAACACGAGGAATACCCGGTATTTTTGTTAAAAATAAACAGATTTAGAATAATTAGGAATAAGTAAGAACATCGATAAATCTGTTTCGGTTCCATAGAAATGTAAGGGGCGGAAGATATAGAGGTAGTGTATTCCAATAAATACAATTTTATGTGACTGAGATGGGGAGAGGTTTTGAAACATATAGCGGTGGCTCAACGCAGTTCCAAGAAATTTCGCCAAGCCGCCAATGTCTAATGTCTCAACTTTTTGTGAAATGAATATCATTCCTCGAATTTCATATCGGAACACAGGAAGTTCTTCTCAGGAAGTCCCTTCTATACCTGCCAACTGCGTAATAGATTGTCATTTTATTTTAATTAATTTGATATTCGGACTGGTGACAGAACAGCTCTTAACTTAAATAGTGGACCTACGTTGTACAAGCATGTTTTGGAGACTAATAAAAGTAATTTTTACGATAAAACATCGATTTTAATAGTTTTACCCTACTAAAACTTGTTTTACAGACATTATAAAAATAGTTCCGTTTAATCCGGACTTTCGGTAATCCGGACTGGGTCCGGTCCCGTCAAACCCGGATTAGCGAGACTCTACTGTATGTATAAATATGACTGACTAACATCAAGCTAGAATTTTTTGTGAGTTAATTTTTTGGTGCCCATTAAGAATATGTGGTCGGCAGAGGGTGATCAGAATATGTGGTTCGTCTGCGGGACATAGCGTGGCCATAACTATTAAAAAAAACCAGCCGGTGGAGAGCGGCTATGCCCTGCCCATTTTTGCGTACAATGTGATTTTCATGATCCTCAGTACAAAATTAGTTAACTAATTCTAATCAACTCCTTGGCTCAACAGCCAAAATTATTTAGTGAATCGAAAATGAAGTTGATTTAGTTTGTCACTTAATAGGTGGCCACTTTAATTTGAAGAATTATTTTAAAAACCAACCTATCAAGTGACAAACTAACATAATTTGATTTTTCCAACCAGATATTCATAGAGAGTACCAAAAAAATTAAGTCACACAAAATTCTGGCTTGTTGTTAGTCTGTCACATTTATACTCGCTATCTCCTGGACTGTTAGGGGCTTAAAAAAACTATCAAATAAATGAAAATAAACATCATCTCTGTGGGCAAACCCTCATATAGTGTACACAGTATACATTATACATGTTATTCAATCAGAGGGCTGGTTTTAAAATATGTTATGTTATAAAAAAGTATACCCATACTTGTACTACTTACTACGTGTATTACTATGTACTGTGTACATAGTGTACATATTAGTGAGAGGAATAAAAATAAGAAGTTTTTTCCATATTATTTTATAACTGTAGTAATCTTATTTCCTCTTTGTTTTCCAGGTTCTCTATTGTCAAGGAAGGTTCTAATTAATTGTGTTTCTCCGAAATGACCTCATGACCTTTAAGAAGATTTTTTTTTATTAAAAAGGAAGCCAACAAAATTATCAGGTATTTTTTAAGTATTATTCATCGCATTTGATTAAAAATAATCCTCTGAGTTTAAAAAAAAAAAGAAATAAAAATAATTAAAAAAAATAAAAATAAAATAAAATGATCTAATTATTTAAACCCCATTGAAGCATTTTTTTACACAAAGGAGTTAAAAGAGGATTTAATAAATTTAATTTGGTAGTGCAAGGCTTCAATCATTAAGCTTTTAATTTCATGTGTCGGCTCATACAGATTTAAATTTTACTATTTTAAGGACAGACAATATAAAATCCTCTTGCGACTCCTTGACCAAAGATCCCACCTATCCCTTTATAATAAAATCCTTATTTATAATTCAATCCTTAAACCCATTTGGACCTATGGAATTGAGCTCTGGGGTTGCACCAAGTGCTCAAATTCCTATAGACTCCAATCCCTTCAATCAAAGATCCTTCGAAAAATCACCAATTCCCCACCATATGTTTCTAACCTCACAATCCACCATGTCCTTAAAATTCCTTTTGTACATGACCTCGCTTCTCTCCGTTATAAACAATTCCATGAAACCTTAAATCACCATCCTAATCCTTTAGTCAAATCCATGGCATCCCTTCATATACCTGACCAACCACCCCGTCGGCTGAAGAGGCATTGGCACAACCTCAACTGATGTACTAGATTTAATGTTATGCACGACAGGAGTACTACTACCACTGTGTAGCCTCTCCTCTCATGACAATCCATGCCACTAAATCAAACTGTTTGTTATCTTTATTACTTATAGCAAAGTGAATTTGCATGTAATATATATGTAAAATAAAATAAAAAACTATTTTAAGAAGAAATAAAAATAAACCTTCGTTCAATATCCTTTTGAGTTGTTACATTTAGAAAGAATAATAGGAGTCAATGCTTGTTAATCTAGGTTTCTTATTTGTGATACATTATTTTCACTTTTTTGATAAACACATTAGGTTCAATTACTGCAAGTATGTATCTGACATATTTATTCATAATATTAGTTTTGATCAACAATGTGAAAAATGTATTCGATAAGATCTCTTATGTTAAAATAATGTATTTTTGTATTCTTTTAAATCCACTAGGGAATACAATACCACTTGGCTATATGATTACTTTATTTCATCAGCAATGTAATACTGTGTTTTTGCACACTGCAATAAGACAAATTGATTACTTTATTCTTTTTTAATAAAGCAGAGGGTTTTTTTTGTTCATTAATTAAATTAACTAGTGTTAGTTTAATTTCATAATTGAATTTCTAATCCAAATAACAATGATTAAATCAGATTATCCCAGTTCTTTGATATTAAAGTAGTTGAAACAATCTTTCAGTGGTATTGAAATGATATTGAAGTAGTTTATATATTATAAATTGAGGATAGCAAGCATTAGTGAAAAATCAAACTTTCAAATTTACCGACGATTCTTGTATTATACCATAAGGGCCTCTAGGTCCACTTTTAACATTGATTTAATAGTTTTACATAGTTAAAGCTAGTTTTACAATATTTTACATACATTTTAAAACTGATTCCGTTTAATCTGGACTTTCGGTGATCCAACAGTGCCCGGTCCCATAAAATCCAGATTAGTGGGACTCTATAATATTTTTCTATTGTTTAACAGTAAACCTAATTATTACTTTCTTACCAAAAACCGCTGTCAAATAACCATTACATTTAATGCATTAGATCATTAGTGTTAAAGAATATCTCATATTTGCTTATAATTTTTTTGAAATTTTTATAAAGTGAAATTGTGAACACCTTGATTATCTGGACACTTAAATTAATAATTTAAAAAAATAAATATCCTAAACTTAAGTAAGAAAAATACTTAGTTGCTAATTTTCCTACTAATTGTAAAAGGTTCTTAAACAAGAAGCACTATGAAAATTGCTTATATCCTTTAGTTTATAGTGGTGTTAGTGTGACAAGACTTGAAAGTGTTTTTAGCAATTTACCACCATGAGCTATATCCATATATATTTTCTTAGACCATTATCTCTGAAATGCGTTATAGAATGGATATTATACTAAAAATTATTTTGAATATCGCCTTTAATAACTCTAACTCACCTACAAAATATCTATTCATGAGTATATAAGGTTAAAATGGACCATCTTTATTGTCAAAGAATGTCATATTTATAAATTTAATAAAGCTCACTGTTAGATACTTGATGGATCTAAAGATTATTGAAACAATTTTGTCAAACACCGTAATCAGGAGCGACTAGACTTTTCATTTTTATATTTTTAATAATCTTATTTCATATTTGTTTTCCAGGATATCAACCATCAAGACTCTAATAAAGTTTCTTCAAAATTACTTCTTGACCTTCTTGATTGTATTGTCATCACGAGAGACAACAAACTTGTCAGGTAATTTTTTTAAGTTCTGTTTATAGCTTAAATAGATTAAAAATTCCTCCAAGTGTTACAAGGATAAGTAAAAAAAAAAAAAAAAAAAAGAAAAAAGTCAAGATATTAAAAAAAAATTAAATTAGTGAAGCTTCTTTTATTCAAAACAGTTAAATCAGAAAGAGTGAGATTTGATACTTTTTATTTAATAGTGCCAATAAGGCTTCAAGCTTTAAATTTTTAATTTTCTTTGTCAGCTGATAGGGATTTAAATTTTACTATTCTAAGGAGAAATAAAACGACACTTTCAGAATTTTCAAATCAAAAAACCACCTAACATGTAATAGGTTGGATAGTGAAAAATTAAAATTTTATAATGATTGAAGGGAGAAAAAAAATTACATGAGCTAATTAGGTGGTTCAGGAAGTGAAAGAATTAACAAATACAATTCTTCCAAGAAGTCTGAGTCTTTCAATTCAGGATATAGGATTGACTAAGTAATAAAAAGAACTCATGTCTAAATTATTGAATGGGTATTTGATTGTTGTAGTTGTGTTCATTACTAGCCACAGACAGCTAATAGCTGTTTTAGTTGAAGTAGAAGAAAGAAAAATGAATAATTTTTGAAAATAACACACTAATAAACCGATAAATGGCATTAATTCATTCAGTTTTGTCGATTGTCCTGTGCTTTTAAATGTATTATCTTTAGTGTAGTAGTACTAGTAGTAGTAAGGTCCTAGTACTAGTATGTACTAGACGGGTAGGACAAACCACTTGTTCGAACCTAGCAATTAGGCCATCATTTATGCCTAGTTTACATAGGTAGAGTAACGGTTGAGTAGCTAGGTTGAGTAGCACTCTACTAAGCTACTAGCCTAATGTGAACGATACGGATTGTAATCGGTAGAGGATAGTGGATAAAGTTGGTCGAGTAAATAAGCTAGTGCTGTGGTATAGACGGTCTAGTAGACCTCCCAACCCACATCCCCTCCTATCATTGACTACCTCTTCTCCGTATTCATTGCAAGATTATTTAGAACAAAAAATGCAATATTTTCACTTTACCTAGTACATTTGACCCTTTACTCTACCAAGTGTAAACTAGGCTTAAGGCCCATTTACTATACCCGTTTACTATCCCCGTGGTAGAGAGTTCCAGCCACTTCACACATCATACCTCTGTACATTGTACCACCAAAGTGAGTATGGTGTGATCATTAGTGAGCCATATAAATCAGAGCATCACGGCGAGGGATCGAAAACGACGACCTCGTACCGCCCTTGATTCAGTGATGGCCGGGCTGACGTGGTAAGTAATTTAATACACATGGCCATGCCCGACTCTCTATCTTTTGAGTAAGTCAAGTATTGGTTCTATCTGTAGATATGTCATTGATTTATCAGGTTGTTGGTGTGTGTTCATATTTTTCGGACGAGATTGGCCTAGGTTGAGCCTCTATTGTGCCTTACCCACAAAATTGAAAAATAAAAAATAAGATAAATAGATAATTAAATATGTTTTTAACTGTATTTTCACGGAACGATTATTAATATCATTACATCATCATTAAATTTTGAGTATAAAAATATCCATATTGTGTTAATGGTATTAAAATCAACTTAAAACCTCATTTTTTTTGGTATTGAAAATTTTGGGGGATATTTTTCTGCTAGGTGCTACACTATATCCACCCAATGTAAACTTAGTCACAGATGACACATTTCAAAAATGATAACTTTCACTGTTGTGAATTTTATTTTATTTTTTTGGATCTGTCTATTGTTACCTATGTTATTGTTTTTGTCGTGTAAGCTATCTTGATGTATAAGTTTTCTAGATGTCCCTATTTTGTCAATGTTAATACTTAGTTGGGTCGTATAGGGTGTAATAATATAAAGATCACTGCATAAACTAAACAGGCTATATTTCGCCCCCCTCCGGGGCATAATCATGCCTAATCATAATCAGTAATAGTTTCACATAATGTTAAAAATCAAATCAAAGTATCTGAATTTCTTAAAACATGTATATAAATAAAGTATACAAAGGTAGTTTTCACCAACTATCACAGTCATTTAGCTAAATTTAACTAAAACATAAAAATAATAAAAAATAGCATAACAATTACAGTCAAAAAACACTTAAAATCTGGTAACTTGGAGGGGGGCGAAATATAGCCTGTTTATGCAGTGATCTTCATATTGTTACACCCTATATGACCCAACTAAGTATTATCTTGATGTAGTTTTTGTTAAACAAAAATGTAAGCATCTGTGAGATTTTTGTAAGACAGTGCAGTCCTATAAATGCAGGTTCTTTTATTTAGACCGTCAGTTGTATCTGACATTATCAAGACCAGAATAGGTATACAAGTTTTGATTTTTGAGCTGATTCTAAAAACTATTTTATTTATTTATTTTTTTCTTTATAAATTAAGGCTTACCTTATTTTATACCACCTGATTTTTATACCAATTGATTTCTCTTTAATTTTAGAAATTAATAGTTTCTCGTTTAAATGATTTATTTATTGTTGGAGGAATTTTAAAACTCAGGCGTATGAAACTTTTTCAAATTACTTAGTTTATTCAATTTTAATTATATAATCCTGTCTTTTGTTTTTGAAATTTTTATAATACTGAACATGCACTTCTTGCAATAATTCTTCCGGCAGATTTAAGAGGAAGATATATTATATTAAAATATTTAAATCCAAATCTATAAGTATTGAATTATTTTATTTGAATAATCGATAAGAAAATATTTCAGATGTTAGAAACTCTTATTTTATAAACTAAGTATGAAATAAGAACTAAGGTCTTCTAAATAATTACATTATACACGCCATACTAATTATAAACTATCTATCCAACTAATTATATTCAGACTGACAACCTTTTTAAAGTTTAATTCTCATACGTCTCATTTGCTTTGATTTTTGTTGAAAGCTTTTAGTGTCTAATAACTAAAGAACTCAAAGTTTAAGAGTAAATAAAACTGTTAGTTAAGAGTAGTTGTTCCTAAGAACAACTACCCTAAGGTAAATGCATTAAGAATCGTTTCCGCTAGAAAATTTGGGTCACAATTATTAGTTATGGGTTGTCCAACTTTACTGATATCTATAGGTTTTTAATTTTTATGTAACATCACTAAAGCTAGTACTTTATCAGGATTAAAATAGATAATATATATTTCAGTAAAGCGTATCCCCCCCCTTCACACCCACTACTGAAGGACTAAGATGTTTCAGTGGGAGATTTCAAAGTGTTACAATATAATATTGAAGCTGGATAATTTTTCTAATTAATAGTTTGAGCTAAAAAAAAAATTATCCCTGGCCACTTTTAAAATGTTTAATTGATTTTTTTTTTGTTTAAATATAAAATTAAACTTGAGGGAAAAATGCCAGGAGTTTCTATATTAATTTATGAAAACAAGTTTAAAATCCTGAAAAGATTGCATATAAGTAGCTGTCCCTGGGTTTTGTCCAAAACATTATTTCCAGTCTGTTACCAGGGTTGTAAAGAAGGTTGAAAGGTTAAGAGGATTTTGGAAAGTTGCCCCTTCGCTACCTGTCCAGGACATTACTTTCTTTTGTGGTAATGTATTAAAAAAGAAAAAAAATGGAAATTGCATAACACTATTTGGAACATAAAAAAGATAGCTTGAAAGGTTTATAAACACTTCATTCAAAATAATTAACAAAAAAGTGTATTAAGTAGTTGTTTGTTTACAGCTGATGTGTTCTTTGTAAAAATAGATAAAACTGAATATCACACAGTTATAAAAGATTATGTTAAAGGAAGGTTTATCGCCGAAATTAAATTCATTATCATCTATGATTTTTACATTAAAGAAACAGGTTGCTAGTGATAAATTCAAGTTAAGGTTGTCCACAAAGTCCAACAAAATCAGAAATTGAAAGAAATAAAGTTGCCAAGTTTATGCTTTCAATAAACACAAAGGATCCGTAGACAACAAATCGGACGAATTCTAAACCAGCATAATAGGCCCAACTGTTTCAAGATGGGTGCCATTGAAAAGTTTGTTTAGCTATGACTTTTGAACTGTGTATTATACTGGCTTGAATCACGCCTTTAAATTAATTTATTCTCCAAACATCCAAACTACTCCAAAGCCTCTAGCTTAAACTGTTTTTATGAAACAAATTTTAAGATTTTTTTTGGACTTTTTTTTACTCACAAAATATGTGACATAAAAAAATCACTAACATTTTTTTAAAATTAATTTAAAAAATAACTGATTTTTTTTTTTTAAATATAGAATGGGACAAAAATAATAAACAATTTTTAAGGACACAGCGCAAAAATTAATTGGCACAAAAATTAAACCAAAAATATATTTGGACTTAAAGCGTCTTTTTTTTTTTCATTTAGCACCCTACATGATGTATTCACGTTAAAAAAGGTTATTACATTATCCAAAATGTAAACATCCAGGTTAGAACAGGCAATACAGGTCTCTTGTAGAGCCGCACTATGAAGGTCTCCGATTAGTGGCTCGCATGTAATTCCGCTGCAATTAAATGTAATTTAAAATAAATGATATTAAGCTTAAGGGAGTAAAATAAGAGGAGGTTAAATAAGGTTTGCTACATTTGTAGTACGCAATTTATTTCACTTTTATCCTTAAGGCCTCAACATAAGTTATTATACCAAATAGAATAAAATTTATAAATTCATTTTTTCATTGTTTGGCTAAAATATTGTCAGACCATTGCATTGTATCAATTATCAGTGTATAATTAATTGTCCATACACACTTAATATTGTTTTAGGAATGGATGATCTATCTTTGTTTTTCTTTAAATCCAGTTTGTAGGTTAGATTGTGGTAATTCAAATTTAAAAATAGTTTATTATAGGCTTATTTTAATATATGCTGACCAATCCAAATTATTTGTAAAATAGTTCAGAAGGTAGAAATGTATATTCTTAGGCATGAACATGAAAGCATGAAAAAGACCCCTTGTGAAGATTAGCAAGCACTTTTCTATTATAACTGCTAACATAAATATCTATTGATCATGTTTCTATTACATATTTAAACTTATTTGTAAGTGATTGGAAGGTCTGAGGGTCTTCAAATACACCCGAAACTTCAAAGATAAGATCTGATGTAAAAAAAAAAATCCTTTGGGGTAAAGTCCATTGAGAATATTCCTGACTTGGAAAATAATATCTGTTGAGAGTTAAAACATTTTTTCAAGAGTTCTTCGAGTTAAAAAATTTTTAATTCTATTTTATAAAATTGGCTTTAAATAAACTTCAATAATTTTAAAGAGTCGCTCTATTATACATCTGTCCATTAAATAACTGTAAAAACAATTTTTGAACGCTCAAATAAAAAGATAAAATCTATTAGCGAGAAAGTCATTAAATTTATAAATAATATGTAATTTTGAGCTCCCCTGAATTAAGTATGTTCATTGTACAATTGTATAATGCTAATTATTATTACTTGTACAAATATATTACGTTTAGTTAAAATTTTGATCTGGACATTCACTTGTAACACTAGACGTTAGGGAGCACAAAAAAAAGTCGCCGAAGAAAGCCGAAGCAAAGGCAGTCGAGTACGATCGGGTCTAGCCCCGCCCACCACTAGTGTCTATACTGTGCAGTGCATTCAACCCTATCTTCTCTTTACGAGACGCAACTAAAATATTTGAGATAAAAATGCTATAAGAACCCCCTCCAAGAAGTCAATCTATTTTTTTTTACAAGAAAGTATAATGTAGAACTGATTAGGAGAGAGGTTCTTCTTTGGTGTGACACCACGTATTCTAAGAATTCCCAGCAGTTTATAATATAAACATAACATATAACATTATTATTAGATATTAATAAAAACCCTTTTCTTTTAATATTCTTAATAAATATTATAATATCATAACATGATCCACCGGTGGTCATATTAACCATTTCTTACTATCTGTTTCCCATAGTAAATAATAATTATAATTTGATTTAAATTAAAAAATTTAAACTTTCCGTAGTATGAAAACTACCAAAAACTTAAAATTAAATTTCTAATCGATTTAAATTAAAAAAAATATTATGTTAATATATTTACGTAGAATATTATAAAATCTAGAACATAATCTGAGTATTATTTTAATTTAAGAAGGTTGGTTTGATTTTTGCAACATAACTATTTTTTTTAATTAAATATTTAAATAATAAATAATATGCTAAATATGTAAGATATTCAGTTTATTATTTATCATATTAATAAACATTATATTAATAATTGGCAGTATGAAATATGTATTAATAATAATGTAATGCATAAAATGGAATATGCATTAAAATATCTAATAAAAGCGACCTCATTATTATCAATTTTGTAAAAGATTAATTATTTTATTTAAGATGTCTTTATTTTGGTTTATAATAATTAAAGAGGATTAGTAGTTCCACGTAATTAGCATTCTTTTAATCTATGATCTCGTTAAACATTATATGTATAAGTAAAGGGAAGAGTTAAGAAAGAGTGCGTGTTTAAAGTTCTAGAGGAGTAAGCGTAAGGGGGTTGAGGTAGGCTGTGGAGCGTACCCGATGATTCCCGAGTACTTCCGAGTGACTGTCTTCGGCGACTTTTTTTTGTGCTCCCTAACGTCTAGTACTTGTAACCACCATTAGTTCAAATCATTGGGGTTTTTAGGGTAATTTTTTTTTTCCAACAAAATTTTAGCAATAAAACTAGTTTTTGGACAATTTTTTGGCAACAACAACTATTGGTACTGGTCACAACACAAAAAAGGGTTTATTATCTATTTACCTAAACATTTAGAAATGCTGATATTTCGACCTACAATACTTTAAAAAATTGCCGGGTTAGTATTATTTGTATTGCAGTTATATTAGATAATATTTTTTTCATTAATATTATTAGTCCAGTCGACAAGTACATTTTACCTTGCAAAAGGTCATAAAAACTTTTTTCTTTTTTTATATTGTATGTACCTAGACATTAGTTAAAAACCCAAGTTTTCGACTTCGTAGACCCTGTGCTAACCCAGAGGGGGGCCAAAATACGCGAAATTTTAGTGTTTCTTCTAGTTTTTTCTTTATAACTCTTTACCTATATGTCCTGAAAAAAAAGTGTTCGTATCTTTCTTGTAGAGCACTAAATTTGCAACAATTTTTATATACCATATTTTTTTCCTAAACCCTATACTTTCCTAAATATAGAGCTTCAATGATGCAATTTTTTTTTTTTTAAATATCAAAAATAACATCTTTTCTGATGATGAAAGGGGTCTATTTGTGTTATCCCACCCCTCCCAGTTAGATATTTTTGGTATATTCTACCTATGGAAGTACAAATAACCACCACTAACTACAACTACTAACCACTAGCAACCAATACTAACCGCCACCCAGTGGCGCACCCAGGATTTATTTTTGGGAGGGGCACAGATTAAAAAAAAATAAAGGGGGGGGGGGGATGTAATGTGGGCTTAGCATAATAGCAGACAATTAACCAGTCTGGTTTTCTTTGTTTTTAAATTACTTCATATGAAGGGCGGATCCAGCCAATTTTGAAGAGGGCTGGGGTCTCTTTTAGGGGGGTCCGGGGGGCCTCCCCCGGGAAAATTTTTATAGTTTACGTTACTTGAAAACGTCTTTTTAGCCTATTCTAAGAGCATCTAAAATGTTATTATATACAAATAAATTTAATTTTTTTATGAACGGGACAAGAAGACCGGGGTATTTTATTTAAACAAAATTATATACATACAAATAATATTTTATTATTAAAAGTTAATAGATTAATGTTTTATTTTAGTAGCCAGAAAAATAAATTAGTACATTTTAAAAATATTTTAGATATGTGAATTAACAAACCAAAAAAATAGGTATGCCAAATGTTTTGAGTTTAACAGAAATTAGCTGATAGTATTAGGTTAAAAATAAACATAGTAGGGTATATAATAGTCCAGTCAATAAGTACAAATAAGTCTTCCTTGCGAAAGGTCGGGTATCTGCTATTTTTAAAATCTTATTCTACAATTGAACCCGTTTCCAAATTCATTAATATTAATTATTCGATAATTAAAAACTATTCTAATGACTGCTACTAACTATTTTAATTAAATTTAATTAATATATTAAAGTAAAACTTTAGACTAAAATAAAACCCTTAAAACAAGAAAAATTTTATTAAAAACTTGATTTAAAAATGTTATATTGTAACCTTTCATTCAAAATAAACAATGGATACTAGTCGGAAAGAAATTCGTCCCACTAAAAAGTTCTGACCATGCACAGTCGTAATTTTATGCAGATTTTTCCAAGTTCAATAGACGACACTTTTTTACCCAGGAGCTCTATCCCTATTTTATAGATCCTTAACCTAAACTGGTTGATAACTTAACTTACTTCTATTATTTTTCTTCATCTTCTTTTCAAACACACAAAAAAATATATGTCGGGCAAAACTAGGTAGATTATTACTTATTTATTAAGTGGTACTGACTTATTTAAAATACTTACTTATTTGCATACTTAAATTTTAAGTCTATGGCTTTGGAGCAGGGGGGGGGGGGGGGCACGTCTTTTTAAACGCCAAAAAAATATGCCGGGCTAAACTAGGTGTATAATTACTTATTTATTTTTTGACTATCACAACACTATTACTTTAACACGTGCTGCAGAATTGCATACTTAAATTTTAGGTCTGGCTTTGGGGGGGGGGGGGGGGGGGCACGTGCCCCCCCCTGGGTGCGCCACTGCCGCCACCTACCTACAATAAACTAAATTTTCGGGATTTTTTGTTTATCCATTCTTGTAGAGCACTAAATTAGGGACAATTTTTGTATTTCACATTTTTTTCTAAACACTATACTTTCCGAAATATTGAGCTTCAAAGATGCTATATTTTTTTTAATAACTGCAAAACCCAAGTTGCGGAGGTTAGTGGTGGTTATTTGTACTTCCATAGGTAGGATATACCCAAAAAATCACTGTGTGGGGGAGGGATAACAAACATAGACCTCTTTCGTCCTCAGAAAAGATGTTATTTTTGATATTTTCAAAAAAATATTGTATGTGAGTACTGTGAGATTTTGATGGATTAACACGTTTTAAGGTCCAAAAAAGTGTTTTTTTTTAAAAAATGTCTGTCTGTCATCTGTCGTCTGTCTGTGCAGACGGTGGAGCCTAAACTACTGGGCCTATAATATATGTTCAGAAACATCACACCCCGAGGCAAAATCAAGAAATGAATTTTAGCTCTAAAATGGGGCTGCCACCCCCCAAAAACTGAAAAACGGGGAAAAAATTATTCCTCGAATATGGTTCGACGAGTAGAATTAAAAATTCTAAAATGTAGTACAATTAAATACAGCATGTATCTAAAGATATAAGCCGTTTTCCCGGGAAAAATTTAGTTCCTGAGAAAATAGCTTTAAATGCGGACAGAGAGAGGCTGGGTTCGATTCCTCGCCGAGAAGAAGTTATTTTTATGATACATTTTGATAAAATGTTCAATAATAAAATGTAAATTTGAAAACTAAATAAACAGGTCAAGTGTGTGCTAGTCAGCACACAGCGAGGGTCGTAGGCAACACTGTATTGTTTAAGTAATACCCTATGGATGTTGTTTTTTAAAATGCTAAAAAGCTTACTTTGAACTATCCTATGGGTCTGATATTCTCAAAACACATAAACAAATCTCTGATAAAGTAATTTTTGCCACTGAACCGGACTACAAACATATAAATACATTGAAAAGACCATAATTATAAAAAAAACGTATTTTGTCAATAAAAAAATTTTTTTTTTAGAAGAACTCGCCTACGCTAGCCCTTCCAAGCTTATAACAAAAAATTAGATATTTTTGCAATCAGCTTGACGTACCCTTTCATATTATGATACCCCACTCGGTGTCCAAAAGAAATAAATTTAACCCTGAAGTTTTTTTACCCTAATTTTTTTGAAAAAAACAAAATATTTAAGTCGCTATATTTTTAAATAAGACATATATGCCAAATTTCAAAGTGATCGGAGGAAAGGTGTAGCCATGAGAGCAGGCGACAGACGGACGGACGGACAGACAGACTCACGCAGGAAAATATAAGGGTCCTTGGTTTTGCCTACGGACCCTAAAAATGGAAAACACTGGGCTAAGTAATTATGATCTCGTATTTGAGATATTTTGTCTGAGTGGTCTCGGACCAATTTTTTTATAAACACGTTCTGCTTCTTTTTAGTAGTCAATAATCTATATATATAAAATTAAAGTTTTGTCTGTACATTGGTCAGAATTGAAAATTTTTGGATACTTTAGACATTCCAAAAACCGAATCCGGCCTTAACTTTTTTCGTGTATGTATGTGGGTATGTATGTGTGTCTGTCGCCCCAGTCAGACTTTATAAGCGCAAAACTGGCTAAATGAAATCGATTAATTTTTTTTCAGGGGTGAGCGCAAACATGTTGCGCAATTTGTAGGCTTGGTTTCATCTAAAAATATTGAGTAGAACCAAAGTTATTAACAATTTTATAAAAAAAAAAGTATATAAAACATAACCTAAAAAAATAGGTTGACCCGCCGTAAACAAACCGCACAGACTCGCTAATATATTATTACTTTACTACTATTATTATATACTTCTAGACCACCTAGAGACTTGCGGTTTTTTGCGTTTGATCGGAAATTGGCCTAAGCCCATTGAAAAAACCCGAAAAGTTAAAAAAATATATCCCCCCTCCTAAGAAATTAAAGATGGCGGACGCATTTTAAAGTTTTTTTAGAGGCTTATTGTGGCTAAACGGTAAGTTGTATCGACAAGCTGATTGCGCCAGCGGTAACTAATTTTAAAAGATCTACAACTTTGGATCTATTACTTTTTGTTGTAATTTCATCGGTTCTACCTTAAAATAGAGCTAAATTTTATTTTTTAAAAAGAAATTTCACTTTGAGCGCTTATGGCGTTCGCAATTGTTGACCGATTTAATTTCTGATTGGAGTGCTTAAACCTCACACTAATGCTCTTTAAATCGAGTATTTATTATTTTATTAATTGTTTGTAGAACTAGAGTTATTAAATATTTGCTGGTGCAACTGCCGTATTGAATGAAGAGGCTGGTAATTAAATAATTCACCATCATTGTTGATGTGAACAATGACTTCCCAGTCTAATTGGTTTTGTCTACGTTTCTTTTCTTATTCATTATACTTTTTTTTAACATTGTTAGTTATTACTATATTACTTAGTTTCTATTGGCTATTTTTAAAATATATAGATAGAATCCAAACTATGATTTGGAGAGTATTATATTCTTAGCAATGGAATTAATGATGTGTAGTATAGTCCTGATTTTATTCCTAGAAGGCTTTGGAAACAAAACTATTTAGGAATTTAATTTAATTGCTAGGCCTACATGATTATAGGAAACATAGCCACTAATACCTAGCATGAGCCCCGCGCGGAGCGCGGGGTGAAAGCTAGTATCTAATATAATTAAAGAAATGATTAAATAGAGATAGGCTTAGCCGGGGGTCAGTGTACTAGCTAGGCTTGAAACCCAGGTCTTACACTAATTTATTTGGGGATTTTGATTCTCCCAGTGAGGGGAAACATGTACTGTACATTGATGATAACATCAAGTAGATTTGTAATATATATGAATTTGTAATATATATGAATATTGTACTAATCAGGACGTAAATGAACCCGCCAAAAAAATTAAAAACTTTGTATTATAGTAGTGTACTATCTCATTAAAACAAGAAAACTGCCTTTTAAAACTCCAGCATTTTCCCCTTGTTAATTGTTTCACGTTTTTGTGATTACATTTAATTATTATTGAACATTTTGTCAACATGTACTGTAAAAATATGTCTTCCCAGCGGGGAATCGAACCTCGCGTCGTTTGCAATTATTGCTAATAAGTAGATTATTTTGTGCGTTCATATTTCCACCCTCATTCATATTGGATTTAATTGTTAAAATTTTAAATAGATAATTTAACTATTTATAAGAATAATTAATATTTGCAGTCAAGTTTATTTTAATAAAACACTATTAAAATTTCTACCTATTAAACGATTTTGGTAATTAGTGGGTGTAATTACAGATAAACTTTTTCACAAAATAGATCTAACATTGAGGTTCACCATCACGTAATATTCAAACGAGTTCAAGTTATACAGGTTTCAATTAAGTCAAGAATTGCGTGTCAGCAAACGACCCTAATTTCTAATAGAGAGGGCGAAAATTAATAAAACTTCAAAATATATGACTAAATTACTAACTGTATATAGTATTGATGATATATGATCTTATATTTGTGTGACATACGAAGGGATTAATCTTGCATGTCTAGTGTGATATAATGACCCCTAGGATTATTAAATTTGAAGGTTAAAATAAGGGTTGCAAAGAATTAATAAAATGTGGTGCATGGAAAAATTACCTTAGTTTTATAACAATTCTGTCTTAATTACCCGTAATTACTAGTTTTTGAATTAAGCGTTAACTAATAATAATTAGAAGGTAGTTAGTAAGTAATCTACAGGTAGTATAATGGTTGGAGTTATAGAGAAAACATATATTATTGATTTTAAGCTTTAAAATTTGTTGATAGTTTGCAAGCATAACTACTGACCAATAAAGTACAATTAAAACAGAAATAATATTTAAAAAAAACTGTTGGTGTAAGGGGTATTTTTAATCCAATTTGGACATTATATTATGAAATCTATTATTGTTACATAGGGATACATAAGACACACCCTGGTATTCCCAGAAGTGTGGAGTTTCTGGGAAATTACACAAGTAAAAATTGTATGGTTTTAAAAATTCTATATTTGGTATAGTAGTAAAAACTACGTACTCTTAAAATGACCCTGAAAAGCCCTGTGGACAACTTTAAACTCTTAAATGGGAACCCCCAGTGACTAAAATGTGTGACCGAAGCTAAAATGTAATTTTGCTACTTTATCCATTAGAGATCTCTACTTATTATTCAACAATTTTTAAGCATTTAAAAATGAGGCTAAGTTATTAACTTTTATTTTCACCTTCGTCCACAAAACCTTTGATTTTAGTAGGACCTGAAACGAAGGCATTGGAACTTGGACAAAAAAAATGTGAATTTTAGAGGTTTCTAAACGCTTACTAAGCTGACCCTCTGTTAGAAGAGAAAGACAAAGGCTTCGAATTTATTATATTATGCGGGTTGTGAGGAAAAACATTCTTTACGAGTCAGGAGTACTAAGGTCTTAGTTATTGATAGCGGTAACCCTCCATTTCTTTACCCTTCATCTAGATATATCCCTCGTAGTCGCGAATAAATTCTACCTACACTTTACCTTGCTGTATTTAACGGCTTAAAACCAAAGTAATCTATTTGATAAATGATAATGATATGTTTGATTTGAAGAGAAAGCAAATTATTAGTGTTCCTTGATTTACTTTTCTCTGTAGAAATTTAGACTTTATGCTGTACACTGTACACCAATAAAATACGAACGTGATAATAACTGTTTTATAAAGAAAATATGAAAGGAGTGTTTTCTAGATTCAACTAAACGGTTTAAATTAATTTCAATTTAAATATGATAAATCGGTGAAACCGAGAAGTATAAGGTATATTTACTACATTTGATTTATAACAGTATAATGCATATTCATGAGAATGGGCCCAGATCGTAATTTCCTATCTCGTGAATTGTTCTGGTAAAAATACAGATCACGAGGTAGCAGCTCCTTTATCCAAAGGAGTCGGAAGTTATCTAATGAAAATGCTTGCTATGACTGAAAAGTGTGAAAAAAATTCCATCTTTAATAACAGAGATGAGTTGGACTTTTCCGCTATTAGTCAGACTCTAATATTAATTCCTAGAGAGATTCTCAACTATCTCTTACAAACTGCTATTTTTCACCCTTCTGATTGTTATTTAATCTACTTTTTTCTTTGGCATACTTTACCTTTCTTCCAATTTTTCAACCCATTTATTAAATGACTCGGATAAAACTCGGTAATAATTATAAATTGTAAAGTGTCTTATTGATGTGAAGCCGGATTTTTTTAAAGGTTTGTATTATCTACCATCTGTTGACTGATTTTTCTGCAGAAATTTTACATGCATATTGAAGCAATCATTATTCAATATCCAGCGGGGTCACATTATTTTTTATAGAAAATATTTGATAATAAATTAATTAAATGAGACTAAGCTTTGTTCTCTACTCGATTTGCACTTCAACCCCTAAAAAGCAGCCGTTAAACGGACTCTACCTCACAGTTTCACTGCATAATGTTGAGGTGCTATACGCTCACCCGATCACCACCCGGGGCCACCCATTGTTGAGGCGTAGGGCATTATGAGCTTAGGAATAAAAAGGTGAGCATTTATCGTGGAATGAATACGTTACCGTTTTAATTTTATAAATAAGAAAATGTAACAACCCTACTATACACACTATTATATACTATATACACCTAACACTCAAAAACTGTATTCGGTATAACGACGTGGCCGCCATGTTATCTATTCCCTTATAAAATTGTGATAATCAAGTTCTTCGTAAGTAGCAATTTGTAAATTTTGAGAAAAAGTAATTTCATACAATAATATAAATTTTTATCACAATAGTAATTAAAAATGTAAATTCTGCCTCCAATCATTTTGCAATCTACACGCTTTTAGCGAATCTTTGAAGAAAATTAAGCGATTGCAATGGCTTCAAAAATTTTTTAATGTGAATTTTTGAAAATTTTCTCCATGGAAATCCGTTTTAGACCATTCTTAATCGATTCCTGAAATTTATTCTTTTTCTTATTTATTTTTACAAAACTTTTTTTTGAAATATAGAGAGATATTTTAGATTATTAATTCAATATCACTATAATAATATGTACATGTACATATAAGTATTTATGTATACTATAAAGTTTAGTCCGAGTTTTTCAAACCGATTTTTTTCTATTACCAATCCTTCTATAAAGTATAAAATTAGTATGAAGTGCAAAAATTCTAAGTTGAGATTTCTCTACACGTTCTAAGGCCCCGGAATTCAAAAAGGTGATTTTTTTTTTTAAGTATTTCTGTCATTTGTGTAGACACGTGAAACCTAAATTACTGGGCCCATTTTAAAACAATTACCCCTATAAATTAGTTTTAGCACTAGATTTGGGGGCATTGCTCCCCCCAAAAGAGATTAAGGTATCGGTATTACAAATTTGATAGAGACATTATAACGATTGCTAATCTTTCATATCTATATATAAAAGAACAAATCTCAGTACAAAGGAATTCGCCAAAACCGAATCAAATCGTGTCTTGGACATGCCCCGGTCTAGGGGACGATGAGAGAAGAAAAATGAGCCCAAGTTTGAGGGGGTTGTTAAGGTTTTTTGAAAAATCTCTGATGTATATTTTTATCTGTGAATTTTTAGTATGACCTTAAACATTTCACTCTTCTAACCATAAATCAGCAATTAATTGACATTACAGAAGTCTGTTGATATATCAATTGAAAAAACATTTATAGGAATATTTAATTGCAACTTGTACAAGTATGTTTTGAAGGGCTACCTTGTAAAATGAAAGATCATGTTGACTTAATAAATATGAATTGTTTTAAATAGGTTTTGATTTAGTCAATTTTGATGTTAAATCAGAGTCAAATTATACTAAGATTTACTTCGTTAACATTCGATATCAAGCAACCAACTCATTTTGGGTAATTATAACAAAAATATTTGTTTTAATTATTCCATGTATGAAAGAATTCATTGTTTTGAAATTATATACATAAGTGTCTCACAGAATCTGTATAATTCCATTCCAATTTGAACAACTGATGTTTATGTGGAATACTGAATAATAATTATTATTTCATGACAGGATATAATAACATATATCTTAATGTATGGATTATTCATTATTTAGGTCATAGTTTTACTTTCAAATGTCACAAATGACCTTTTTATTGCATTTCACCTTGTAAATGATAGTAGAAAAGGCTAATCTTAGTCATCGCGAAATTTATTGATTTTGTACTTGATTTTGTACTTGATTTTTTTTTTATTTTTTGATAATTTAAGTATTTTTTGACTTTTACTAAATTGAAATTGAAAAGGTTTAAAAGTTTAAACAAAAAAATAACTTGAAGATAAATAAATTGAAGATAGGTCGTGTTAATTGGATCCTTGAAGGGTAGGAAGAGGTGTGTGGCAATGTTTTGGCTATACTTGAGCCATTTTCGAGCCTAAAAATATAATTGTTTTTTGTAAGAATGAACCAAATGTTTAACAAATTGAACTTTTTAAGGATGATCTCCATTTAATTTTGGCAAAAATTTTCATTAAATTGGGTACAAATTATTCGGCTAGCCTCTCAGTTTAGACTGAACGGTCCGTCTGAAATCCAGTCGCCTGAACGTTTGTATATTCCACATTGCTTGTCAGTTTCAGTCGGTTATCAGTACTGTAAAGTCGGCTGGAATATACACACTCACGCAAACGACAGAGCGTGTAACGCTCGGTCTTAAACAAACAATTTTAACAGCTTTAAAAATTAATCAAAGAAACCCATGTCACCTTAAAGTATTTTATAAAGAAGTCAGCTAAGTCCTTCAATACAAATCTGTCCTGATAAAACACGGAAATATTTCTAATGCATCGGAAATATTTTTATTGTTAGTCCAGGAGATAGCGTGCAAAAAAGTGTCTGAATAACATCAAGTTAGAATTTTGTATACAATTCAATCTTTTGCGCCTTTTAAGAATATGTGGTCAGCTAAGTTCGTCTGCGGGACATAGCTTGGCAATAGGCGTTTGAAAAAAACAAACAGGTGGAGAGCGACCATGTCTCACCAATTATGGTGGACAATGTGATTTTCATGATCCTGAGTACAGAATTAGTTAGTAGGCCGAAAATCAAGTTGATGTTGTCCGTTGACAGGTGACCACGTTGATTTTTAGTAATTTTGAATAACTAACCTATCAAGTGTGAAAATAACATCGACTTCATTTTTGGTCTACTAACTAATTCTGTACTCAGGATCATGAAAATCACATTGTCCACCATAATTGGTGAGACATTGCCGCTCTCCACCGGTTTGTTTTTTTCAAACGCCTATTGCCAAGTTATGTCCCGCAGACGAACTTAGCTGACCACATATTCTTAAGAGGCGCTAAAAGATTGCGACTTGTATACAAAATTCTAGCATGATGTTAGTCAGACACTTTTTGCACGCTATCTCCTGGACTATGAGGAACTACTAATTTAAATATTTAAAATAAATAAACATAATAATTAAAATCTTATTAGGTTTAAGAGAATTTTGCGTCACTGTATTGTGAAATCTTCTGTCACTTATAAATTATGTTTTATTATTAAATTTGTAAGAAATAATTTAATATTTAAATTAGTCTTCAATCTCCGGTGAATTTCTGTTTGAGAGTTTAGATACTTCCAGGTAATTTTAAACTTTTACTAGCTTTTGTCGCGAAAAAATGTGTTTTTAAGTAATTTTTATCTTTTGTTCTTTTTAAATACAAAAACTAATTGTTTTAACTGAATATCCCTTTTCTTAATAGGTCATTAGACTAAGGTATATAAACACTCCTACATATTTCCTTTGTCTAAATAACTATTACGAAAAAGGGATATTTAGTCTAATGTACCTTGGGTCAAAGGAATATCACACTTTTGTAATAAAAGTTTTGATATCTCATTGTCCTAATATAATATAACATCGTGTGTGAGTAGATAATAGTCGATTATAATATCAATATAACCTTAATATTATAATCATTATTAGTTTGTCCCTTGATAGGTTAGTTATTCAAATATTACCCCAAATCAAAGTAATCGCATAGCAAGGGACAAATTAACATCTAGTCCTACTAACTAATTTTGTATTCGGGATCATGAAAATCACATTGTCCGCCATAATTGGAGGGGATTTGGCCGCTCTTCACAATTTTTTTTTTTTTTTTTTTTTTTTTTTAACGATTTAAATTATTACTAATTTAAGAATACACCCTATTAATTCTATAATTAAGAAAGATAAATGGATTTTTTATAGGTGTAATAATTTAATGCAGACATCTCTACTTCATTTCGAAACGTTTCAACTCATTTAGAGTCATCTGTCATCTTCAGTCTGTTTTATTATAATCTTAGTCAATGGTTAGTATGAATCACCATTTACCTCCGTAAGAGGGCGTCATTAAATAAAAAAAATTTTTGTTGATTAATTAAACTATGGACACATTTTTATAATACTCCTCAACAGGCATCACAATGTAATAACTTATAAAGTACAAAAAAAATTAAATTTCAGCAACAATACAAAATTATTAATAATTTTGTATTGTTGTATGTCAAGAATATAGTTGTAGCATGTCAAGAATATAGGCTGAATATGGTTGTTGCCTTTGACTATGTCTAGAGTCTTCGATTGAAGTGCATTTGCTACGGGTTCCAGTATAGCAGAATATTTAGCAATTAATGCTACCGAGACAATAAATGAAGATCTGCACGCTGCTGCATGCAATTGAAAAGCATTTTTTCTGGTTGCTGCATTTCCCTCTTCAGCTAATGATTCCATTGCATTAATAATATCAACGAAATATAAACAGGGTTGCTTTTGTATTTCTCTGACCACCTAGTCTCACATAATATTGGAATATTGGCAATAAGCTTCCGTCGTAAAACACTCACGAAAAAATGTAATTATCTCCTTGATACTTCCAACGCAGTTACGAATTTCTGGATTACGTTTAAGTCGTTCACGGCAAGGTTAAGCCTGTGAAAGGAGCAATGGAAGTAGAAGGCTTTTTTGCACTTTTGCCGCAAGATCGCATGCACACCTCCTTCTATCCCAGACATGGTGGGACATCCGTCGAAGCCTAACCCCACACACTTATCAAGGTCTAGGTCTAAGGATGACACAAAATCTTCAATAGCTTGCAAATAATCATTGCATTAAAACCTTCAAGCTCTATAAAGCTGAAAATGGAAGTGGAAAAAAAAAAAAAAATTGAGAACGGTATAGAAGAAACAAGGAAAGGTATAAATGGCAATAAACAAATTTTCTCTACTCGGGCCACTTCAAAACTAATAATTGCACTGACGCCAACCAAACATAATACATGGTAAATAGTAAATAGCGCTTCTGGATTCTGGAATATTCCCGCAGTGTCATGAAATAAGGCGAGAGGGATGAGACTATTCCAGAAAACTCATATTGTCACAAGCAAGACGATTAGGCGCAAATATATCGAGTGCCGCTTGTAAAAACGTTTGTCTCATTGAATAGATTAGAATCCTATCCTTAAGTTCCAAATAAAGGTTGTAGGTCTTAAACTAATAAGACATTTTAGATGAAATTTGGTTTAAATATTCAGAAAATCATATCCTGAGGCAAACTCAAGATTTAAATTTGGGATTACCCATAAAAACTCTCATGAAAACTAAATTTTTCCCGGGAAAAATCTAGTGTATATTATGGAATTTAAATACAGCCTAAATAATTGAGAAAGTTTTGTTTGATTTATCAGACCAATTTTTTGGACCATCTTGGAAGGGCTGCCCCCCCCTTGCCCCCCTCTGGATACGCCCATGAATTAACATTAGTGAAAACGGTAACCATCATTGTTGTTTACATGAGGAAAGTATAGGCAACCAGTTAAAAATAGTTTTTGTGAAAGTTTTGAACAGACTATTGATTTTGAGGTTTTTTTTTACTTATCTCTAATTTAGATATACTTATGAAGCAAGGCTCTTTTGTTGTATTTTTAATAGAAATATTTAAAAACTTCCTTGATTTTTGTTTTAAACAGCCGATGAGAACTATTGACTTACAATATGATGTAGGTACCATACTCTTAAAGATGTTTAATTAGAACATTAATAGTAGAGAAATCGTTTCTCTTGCTTCGAAGCCCTATACAAATATATTATGCTAAAAGCAACAACGAATTACACGAGCCGGCTATGTTCCTGGAGTACGTGGGAAGGGTTGTTTGCAGTATCCATTTCATACTCATAAAGAGAAGCTAAGAATATAATATAGGTATTTTAGAGGCTTCCTTGAAATGAGCAACTGGAGTAGTCTTCAACACATTGTACCTGACAAGAAATAGGGAAAACAAAGTACATATTATCTACTCTGAAATTTGTCGATTTATGTGTATAAACAGTTTCACCACAAAACGGTTTTGGGTAAACTAAAAATTTGCTGGTGAAGAATTTATTAGATAGAATTTAATATGTTATGCTCACACACACATGTATATATATATAATATTAAAGTTTTGTCTATATATTGGTCATAACTGAACATTTTTTGGATAATATTTCCTTTCAAACATTCCGAAAACCGAATCCGGCCTTAACTTTTTCGTGTATATATGTGTGTCTGTCGACACCAGTCCGACTTTATAGGCGCAAAACAAGTCAAACCAAAGTTATTAACAGTTTTATAAAAAAAAAAAACCTAAAATAAATAAATAATAAGTTGACTAAGTATACATGAAGTGACAAAACCTACTGACTCGCTAATCAAAATGTTTGGGTACTTCTAGACCACCTAGAACCTCGCAGTTTTTTGCGTTTGGTCTTAGAACTTTGTCCAAAAACTAGAGTTATTAAATATTTACTGATGCAACTGCCGTATTGAGAGAAGAGACTGGTAATTAAATTAATGCATCAATGGTTGATGATTGTTAAATGACTTCCCAGTCCAATTGGTTTTGGCTACTTTTATTTTCTCATTTGTTATATATTTTTTTTACCATAGTTATTTATTACTTTTTTTTATATTTAGTATATAAGTAGACTCCAAATTACGATTTGGAGAGTATTGTATTCTCAGTAACGGAATGAATGATGTATAATATAGTCCTGATTTTATTCCTCCGAGAAGGCTTTATTTTTATTTATTTAGGCATTTCATTTAATTGCCAGGCCTACATGAAAATAGGAAACACAGTCAATAATACCTAGCATGAGCCTCACACGGAGCGCGGGGTGAAGGCTGGTATACAATAATAATAATCTCGTGGAAGGCTTAGGCCTGCCAAAGGATTTTATGCCACTCTATGTAGTGGTTAACACTGGGTTTGAAGTGTGGCTCCATTAGCTGTTTGCCAACAATAGTTGGCATTCACAATCAGATAGAGGCCTGAACTTAACTAGCTGCCTATTTTTTATCACTATGACAGATGAACACCGTGCATGGGGGCCCCACTCTAGGTTTTTTTTTTTTTTTTTTTTTTTTTTTTTAATTTTTATTATTAATACCTTTATTAATTTAAAAAATAATAATACATATATGCAACACATTACATATAATATAATATATAATTTTATAATTGGTACTAATTTAATGTATTAGCGCATCAAAGGTTATCTCTCCACTTAAGAACATATTAGTTCTGAACTGTGAAGTGAGAGTTCTCATGATTAATTTATGTTTCTGCAGCTTTACAATAACTAATTATGATAAAATTACTTATTACTTAGTTATTTATTTAAAAATAAATAACTAATTTATAATTATGTTCATCCAGTATCGCGATTGTTACTCGCGATATATACTCTTATATCAAATGGGCAGCTGGTGTGTCTATCCGGTTATACGAATGTCAATTATACGTTTATACAGCTGATGGAGTAACCCCTTATCATCCATTAAGTTCGGGCTGTTGTTCCACGGATTATTATTAGTATTATATTGGAAATAAAATTTCATATTTATAAAATTTATATATAAAATCTTTAGTCTTTGGAACTTAACTATTATCTCTGACCATTAAAGTAAAATTGACATAGAAAACAAATCCTGTTGTAGTTTTTTTTTTTTTTTTTTTTTTAAATAAAAAGAAATGCTAATAGTGTTTAGAGGCTAGATTAGAAATAAAATTATGAATTTGTAAATAAAATGATCTAATTTAATTGAATACTTGCATGATGCAATAGTATTTTACTCCTACATAAATTTCATTGCAACATTAATTAAATATTTGTTATTATTTTTTTGAATATTGAAGTGAAAATGTTAAATCTTTAGGTTTTATTCAGTTCAAGAGTTTATAATCCTTTATAACACACCTGCTTTGCAGGTTCGCATGAA
Organism: Gerris lacustris; assembly: GCA_951217055.1. Classification (NCBI taxonomy): domain Eukaryota; kingdom Metazoa; phylum Arthropoda; class Insecta; order Hemiptera; family Gerridae; genus Gerris; species Gerris lacustris. Next base: position 25,262,273 of record OX578284.1, read on the forward strand.
ATAATTTAATGTAGAGGTGACTTACTTATCTCACTACTTACAATACCAAATATCAACAACTTTTGTTTATCTGATTTAAAATTTATGCCATTAGGGGGCGTAGCTCAGATGGTAGAGCGCTCGCTTAGCATGCGAGAGGTACCGGGATCGATGCCCGGCGCCTCCAGATGTTCATTTTTATACATAAATTCATTTTAAAATAGAGGTATACCAAATTTAATTGAAATTGGTTCTGTAGTTGTGTCTGAAAAGTTTCTGTTGACAAAGACTTTTAAACTCTACCTTGCACTTAGGGGACCGAAAAACGTGTAAATCGATCCAAAACTCAAAAATGATATTTTCGCCATCACATGCTCTGAATATACTACTACAAATATGAGACAGTATAAACAGAAATATATAGGTGTGTGTCATTTCATAAACGTATTCAGGATAAACGTATGCAGTTTATTAAAATAACAATCTAAATATTATTGGTTAATATTTATAATTTCTCATAAGCATACAAAAATAATTGATATAATTTATCTGTTTCTAATGTTTCAGCTGCTGTCTTTCTTCGTGGTTGAAATCTACTTAAATTTCAAAAAGAAAATGGGTGATGCAGCTTTGGATGAAGGAAAAGAATCTTCCACTCCAAGTAATTAATTAATCTAGTGTCAGTGGCGCACCCAGGATTTATTTTTGGGAGGGGCACATATTTAAAAATAATAAGGGGGGGGGGGGGGATGTAATGTGGGCTTAGCATAATCACCGACAATTAACCAGTCTGGTTTTTTCTTTGTTCTTAAATTACTTCATATCAAGGGCGGATCCAGCCAATTTTGAAGGGGGGGGGGGGGTCGGGCACGTGCCCCCCTGGGTGCGCCACTGCATAGTGTACCAGTAATTCGTATTATATCATTATTATTGTATAATTAATTGAAAAGTGGTGTTATGCTACCACTGCTGGAAGCATGTTCTAATAGTGGGAGTTATTAAGAACAATAAAATATGCATATAATGTGAAAATAGTAAAAGAAATAATTTGGCAAAGAACGAGCTTTCATCACACACATAAAAGGTCAGTAGGCAATTTTAATATGCTATTAAAAATTCCCTGCTATAAATATTGTTGTTAGACTAAATAAATTAATTGGCAAAGGATGAGCTACCAGGACACACGAGCAATTTAACACATAGAGTTCGTTACCAGCCTCATCAAGATGTCGGCAATTTTTTTTTTCTCGAAGTACAGAGTTAAAATAACAATGACAAATTTTGAGAAAAGCTCCTTTAAACAATATTAATATGTGTCTTATCTAAATAATAACAAAAAAAACAATAGATTAGAATTGATATACATCGGTTAATCAGTGTGTAAAAACAAGTAAATAACGCAATGGAAAATAAAGACTTCTTAACATATGGTTGAAATATAATTATTATTATTTTTATTTTTATTTATTTTTTATTTTTAGATGTATATATATATATATATTTGCTCATAAACCAGACACATATACACATACATACATGCATACTATTACACTATTAAATATTAAATTTGCTTAAAAAAATATATATAAAAATTATTCATTTTAGAAAAAAGATCGTCCTTTTTGTGTGTTTTCCATAAAATTAAATATATTGGTAGCTTGTGTTTAAACACTATTGTCAATATAGTTGCTAACTTGCTTGCCGTTGCTTACTAAATGCAACGGTAGAAAATCTGTTCGTTCTGTCTTGTAATGAGGGCAGTGAAAGAAAATATGTGCTAATGTTTCGGGTTTTCCACTGTTACACAGTGGACACGTTTCGTTACACCTAATTATGTACAGGTTATCTCTTTTATTGATATTAATACTGTCTCGGTGGGATGTACGGATTTGAAAAGTTGGTCGAAAGTGAGTGTTTTTATTGTTCGAACGCAGTGAAACAATTCCAAAATGCATAGAGAGCCCTTTTTGAGGGGAGGGGTGGGGGGGGGGACTTTTTTTCGATTGCACACGATAAACGCAATTTAAAACGACATATAAGTCCTGTGCCGCTCATCAGCTCTGTGGGACACCCCCTGGTGACACTGTCTCGTACCAGGATTAAAGATGATTTGAAACATCCACACTAGGCACGAATGTGCTTACTCAAGTTCCATCATCATACTGAGAAAAATATGTTGTATATTTTGTTTCTTTATTTAAATCAGGTTACAAACTCCCTAGTGTGAAAACAGCCTTAGCTTAGTGATGTTTATCAATGTAGGCTTAATAAAAAGTTAAAATTTTTAAATGCATATTTATTGCTTTATTTTTGTACATCGATGAAAGTATCACTCATAGCCCCATCAAACTTAAAATCTCCGTATACACAGCTAACGTACAAAATTAACTTAAATTATAAAATTTAAATTTAAAGGAAATAGAACTAGAATTTCTCTCTTTCCTAAGTTAAATAGTCGCTATAATAAGTCTAATATAATATAATATAGTCTAATCTAATATAATATAGTCGATTAATTATTTGTTCTTGTATAAAGTATATATCTTAAATATTATTTATTAGTCACAAATATATATTGTATTTTTTCTTGTTGTAGAAGAGGACACTGATACATTGATCGATTTGGGAGATAATTTAAAGGTAATAACTTTTTTCCTAAAATATAACATTTAATTCTGAAAAGGTATCAATTAATTAATTTAGTAAACTTTTAAATTTAATGCTCACTAATCCGTTCCTTTGACCCCTTCTCCAAACGGTCCGATCCTATGTGGTCATGCGGTGTTCAATCATCTTATCTTTACTGCAGTACTCTCTGTACTGTTTTCAACCTCGTTATTCTGCATCGTTGCCAAGTTCTCCTTCCTCCATCGCCATTCAGGGCAATTCTTCCTGGTAGCATTGAGACCAAACCACTTAAGTCGGGCTTCTATTAGTTCATACGAAATTTTGGCTCTATATATTTTGTATGAAATAAAATCGATTTAACCTCGTGATAATCAAAGCAGGCTACACTACTGAAGCTAGGGAATTCGAAATTTTGAAACGTTTCTTCATAGTACGTAACCTCCTTGGGGAGTTTAAAAAAGATTGTGGATAGGAGATTATATAAGATGCCACTAAGACCAAAATCCTGTTTCTGTGGGGAGTGAAACATTTGGAAATGGGATGCAAGCACAGGGACCGCGGAACAGGGGGGCAGGGGGGCGGCCGCCCCCCCCCACCCCACTGTGAACAGAGGGGGGGCAGCGCCCCCCTCGGTTAACTGGTATTATACTACCTTATTATGTTAGATATATAAAAAAAATACTGTTGCTGTAAAATATTTGTTGAGGTTTAAGTTGAAGATTGTGAGATAGTGGAGTTTGAGTGTAAGGTGTAAGAGTATCTCGATAGTATCATATTGTTAATTTATATTTTGTAATAATTATTATAATTGAACTTACAATATGTTTCACATTAGAATAAACTTTAAAATTTGTATTTAATCAAATAATTATAGTGTACAAAAAGTCAGTGATGAACATAATACTTAAAACAATCGGCCTAGTAGTTTTGGCTCCAGGTGTCTGCAGTGACAGACGACAGACAGACAGACATTTTTTAAAAACCTCTTTTTTGGACTCAGGGGACCTCAAAACGTGTAAATCCATTAAAATCTCAACATCGAATTTTCGCGTCATCACAATACTTTATATGAGAAAGTAAAAAAGTCACTAAGAGATACTTCTAAATATGTTATTTCTTTAAAAGTTTAGATGTTAATGTATAATTTGAAGTACAAAGTGGCCACTACTATTGTCATTAAAGTATAGTTTATAATTATACAAATGGATCTCTATAGTAGTCATTAAAGTATAATTTAATGTATAAATTGATCTCAATGATATTAAAGTATTTTTGGAACGAAGTTCCTTATGGCACGTTCTGGAGCCCGGGAGTGAATCCGAAAAAACGACCAAAATCACCGTCACAAAATCACCGTCACGCATAATCCGTCACGAAATCTACGATGGCGATAACTGGAGTAAAAGTTGACCGACAGTTGAAATTTGGTACACATGTTCATTTTACCAATGTCCGGGACAAGTTCGTTGGACAACGTTATCCGCCCAAGCGTTCACGCGCAACGCTCGCGTAAACGTAAGCTTCGAATTTAAAATTGGAATTTTTGGAGGGAAAAAAATTCTAACTTCATCTATTTAATGAGACACCGCCACTACTATGAAGTGATAAAGATCGCTAAATTTATTAAAGCGGACCAAACCGATTAAAATAAAGAAAACAACGTTTTTACCGATATCTTACCTTCTAACGTAAAGATTTAAATGAAACTTTGTATACATCACCTACAGTACAATTGAAACAAGCATATTTTTTATTTTAATATTTAATTGGAGTAATATGCCGACGGGGCCTGGGAGGACAGTTCTTTTTCGTTCTACAACCATCTGCTTTAACTATAAATTTATCATTAACTTTTTTCTCAATATACAATACATTATTTATTGAAATACGCTCGCTTCAAAGATAATAAAAAGATTTTCATTTAATTTTGCCTTAACTCCGCTAGTACAAATAGTTAGTTACTTTTAGTTTTACTTTAGTTACTTTCCACCGTAATACGTAGTTATTACAGCGATTTTATAATTTATATTGCGTAAGGAACTTCGTTCCTACCGGGTAATACCACACGTATTTTTTTAAATAAAAATGATAATTTTAGTTAAGTTTAGATATTGATGAACAATTTATAATATCAATCAATCGACGTATAAATAATTAAAGAATAATTTTTAAAATATACTGATCTCTAAAAAAAATGTAAATTAAAATATAATTTGCATGTATAATAAATTATCTCTTTAAACGCATTAAGTATGTTTTTAATTGCAAATACTCTATAGAAATGTTTATAAAAGCATAACTTATGATGTAAAGTGATGTTTATCATTATGCTTTTTTAAAAACCTAATTGCTTAATTTGAGTGTTTTATTGTTTTATAATTACTAAATTAATTTTCTTTTTTTTTAGAAAATGTAGCCTCTATTCACAAACTGATCATTAGTCCTCTTTATTTCGTCTTCCCCCTTTCTTTAAAAATAGTTTTGCGGTGCTTGACATTTTTAAAAAAGTTTAATATTAACAAACTGCTAAACCCGTAATACACGTATCATGATTTTGCCCCCCCTCGCTGAAATAAGTTCCGCGGTCCCTGTGCAAGCATCTTAATTTATGGATTAATTCATTAAATTTCTGACTATTTTTAAAATAAAACTGCTCATCTGACCATTTTCTTTTAATTCTACCTCTGTGTTAAAATTATTTTGAGAAGAAGGATAATTTCAGGTTTTTTTTATTCCACAAGATTAAATAAAATGAAATTTTGCTCGAATTCACAGCTCAAGCTATTATAATATCCTGTGAAACAAAATTTATTTTAAAAAAAAGTTGATAGATCCTCCTCTGTTTTAACATTTATAATAGAATACAGATAATATTCACACTATAAATTCATCATATTTATTATAAATATGTTTATTATAATATCTAAATAATTTTTTGATAACATGTTTTAATTTTTTTAGGTGTCGAAAAAAACATTATTAAAGTCTACATCTTATGTTCAAAGAAAATCATACCAATTTGATGGCGAGGTAATAACTATATTAATAATTAATATAAAAATAGAATGTATTTAATATATTTTGCTGTTATAATAAATTGTATAGGAGTTGATATTTTATCGTAGATGTTTGAGTCTGCTCCTTGATTGCATGTAGATATAAATATTGGAGCACTGCTCTTATAAAACATTCATTTTTCTTTCCTCAAAAAATCAATCAGAAGATCAGGATCTTCTTTCTTGCTCAACTAAGCTTTAAATTGTAACACTAATTTCATTTCATTGAAATAATCTATTGGCTGACTTGATTTTTTTTTCACTCTTGCACTTAGTATATAATGTTGAGAGATAAAGAATTGTGATGTCTTTATAAATCGATGTCAGTGCACTTATTTCTGATAATGAAAAACATAGACTTAAGGTATCAGAAATACGACATACCAAATCGTAAGAAGAGTGCAACATTCAACATTTGATACGTCTATAATAACAACTTTGTTGGGGGTCAACGATTTAGCGTGAACCATGACCCTTAGAACTTTCTAGTTCAGCTTGGAATTTTTAGATACAATATTTTTTCTCATAACTTGTGTGCTTTCTTTTCTCCTTTTTTTTTTTTTAAACTTACGTTGAAGTTAGGGTTCAAGAGTAGTTAAAGTAACAACTTCACAATACTTTTGTGTAACGAGAAGCAGTGCGTCGTCTATAAGTTTTATCTAACTTTTACCATTGAAAGAAAAAAATAAAAAAAGGAAAACAAAATATCGAGTTAAAACTTGAGGTCAGAAGAAAAAGTGGAAGTAATGCAGTTGTGTATTGTCAAAGTTTAAAATAATGCCAAAGTAGTTAAACAAAAAAAGAAAAAAAACTTTATATCTAAGGCAACTTAATAATAAACTAAAAAGTTCGTGCCTTGAATCTAAGAGTAGGACATTGTTAAACAAAGTTATTCTGGCTAACTCATCTTATGCTTGTATGGAGCTCGTTGGTGAATAACTAACGACATCGACATATTGTGGCCAACTCATCTATATAACACGACTATATAGACTTAAGGTGGGTTCACAGCGAGCGGATACGGGCGCGTATCCGGCTATATAGTTAATAATATATATTCTTGAAGCAGTGAAAACATATTAGCTGGTTTCCCCCTTGCCGTTTAGTCAGGGGCAAGGTTTTAAACAAAACAAAGCCGATTCATTTGTTAATCAGCTTTTCAGAAGGGATAATTTCTGCTGTTGAACGGTTTCTTGCATTTAACAGTAAACTTTTTTAAACAGTTCAATTTACGATGTTGTCCACTGTTATTCCTTTATTAAATTCTATACATCAAACATCATTTCAATGCTATGACAATATTAAGTTTAACTTATGACCTTTCACTCATTTCTTTGATTCTAATTGATTGATTTATTTAGAATACATCTTTAAAGCACTTTAATGCGAGGGGTAGAATAATGTAACATTCAAATCAACTTAAAAAAATACAAAACTAAAAAAAAATAATTTTGCACAAAAATATCGCAACGATTCTCCCCTTCGGTTATTATTTATTAAAACAGTTATTATTTACAGTTATCTTCAAAACAGAAATATATATTTAAAAAATAATATTTAATAATACATGCTGCTTTAACATATTTATATTTAATCGAAAATCTTCCTCCGCATATTTTATCAAATTGTTTTAACAAGATCCTTTTAAATTATTTTTGACTATCATTTTGCTAATTTTAGTAATTTAACTTTTAAAAAAAATTATATTGTAAATAATCTTATTTAATTAACAAATAAAAGCCAAACCACCCTAATATCTTTTATTTTTCTAGATGTCCTAAAAGTTATGATTATATAGTGCAAGCATATAAACCTAATACATTAAACATCAAAATTCAATTTTCGTATTTATCTGGTATCACAACAAATGTGGTGGTGAAAATATGCATTAAGGTATAAATATTATTTACAAAATACATATTTAGTTTCTGGTCTTATATATCTCATTAAATTTAATAATTACAAAAAAAAATTAAATACAGCATTATTTGAAACTTCCGTAACATCTTTTTTAAATCTATGCTTCTAATTATTTATTAGAATTTTCATTCTAACGATCGTCCTTTTTATACTTTTATATACATATTTTTTTAACAAGAGGATAAAATCTTTCATTTCCTTTTTTCATCCTCTTTCTCTCCTACCCCTTGATTACCCTTTTTCTAACTTTTAGATAGTAATATCCCTTTTTTTATGCCTTGCAAAACTTTTCTTCCAACCAATTTCCTTTTTTTATACTTTCGTCAATCACAATGATTGAGAAAATAGTCTCATTCTATTATTATACCTATTCTATTATTATAATCTATCGTTATATTCTTCATTTAATTCTTATTGTGTCTTAATAAAACAATAATAGATGATTATTAAGGCAATTAATTTCTTATTTCAGTTTAATAATTTATCTACAATATATTTTTACTTTTAAGGAATGTTTATTTATAAAATAAAAGTAATTTCAAATAACTAAAACATCTTAAGAACATTCGAGTCAATTTTTTTTAAAATTATTTTAACAGACTTAAATCGTTCTCCCAAGACTTAACATCATCATTAATCTGATTATAGTTTCAATAAGTTCATATTTTTAACAATAAGTTTTTAATATTATAGAATACCCAGTAAACAAATAGAATAAAGATAATACGAGTATTTTACACTAAATGAATCAAACCGATAAACGTATAAATTGTTTCTAAAATTTACATTTTTACTTTTCCTCACCTTCACCGAAGGTATATGGGAAAAGGATTGTTTTCACCCAAAAGATCCGAAACCGATATTTCAACGGAATTATCCGTTTCGGGAGATTTTAAGACATGAGTGATTTTTAGCTGGATGTCAGTCTGTCTGTCTGTGAGTCTGTGTGTCTGCCTGTCTGTGTTACGCATAACTCCCTCAGTTTTTAAGCTAGAGAGTACCTTACACGTACTTGTGCTGCCTGGAAAATCAACATTTTCCGCCATCTTGAACCCAGTTTGTTGAGCCAGCAAAACTTGAAAAAAATCTGAAATTTGGCATGAATGTACCTCTCTTTATGAAAAAACAAATCCACCAAATTTCATTTTGATATTGGCCGCCATTTTGAAGTTATCAATTTTTTAATTTTGAAACTTTGACGGATAATAATACCAAAAGTATAAATACGTTTTTAATATATAGCATATCGTTGGAACCGCTAAAATATAAGGAACAAACATAAAAAAAACCCGATGAAATTCCATTAATAGTTTAAACGTTATAAGCGAACAGAATTATTAATTAGTGGGATGGATACTTAAGTTTGTTTACATCTGTAAAAATACCGCCAAAATTCAAATATGAATTCTTTTTTGAAAAATGATAATGAGCAGGAGAGGCCAAGTGAGGCAAAGTTCCGAGGTACCCCATACCCGATTTTTTTAACATACTAAGATAATGCCAAACAAGTAAAACGACGGGTTTCTTGTAATTAAATTTAAGTGCAATTACCATTTTTCCTACTTTTACGTCACCTGAATGGTGCACTTATAAGGGGCATAATGACATACATGTAAGGGAAGAATATGGAAGAATTTGCCAGTATCTAGTTTATCCAGTTTATTAGTTTGATTGTCCTACGCCCCAAGTTATGTAACGATTAGTTTAAATTGTAAACACCTCTCTTGGAATCACACTCAGATAATTGTAGTCTTCAAACTTAAATTTTAGATTGACATTAAAAGGGACTAATGTTAAGCCATGCCATTTTGGACCTAATTTTTACTGTTTTTACTTTCTCATATAAAGAGAAAGTATTGTTTTTTTTTTTTACAATGAGATCAGTGACTCATTTAGACTTTTTTATTCTTTTGTCATATGTAGGAGTAATTATGCCAAAAATAATCTATTTTAGTCTTAATTACGTCTAAAATACTGATCTGAATTTCTTTATGCTATATTCTTACTTTCCCCTAGAACTGTTTGGAACGTTGCAGTGCTCCTTTATTTACGTTGTTTAGTAAATTATTTAAATAAAAAACTTTGCTGCTTTAGGTGAGTTTCCTTTTGCACTTGGATAAGAGAGAAGAGAAAGCGACTTCGGATCACTACGAACCACTAACTTTTCTCAGGAGCGTTGGATACCAGAGAAATCAAGCTAAAGAAATTCTTGAAGATCCTATAATGTTCACTAACATATACATCATTTTGAAGGAGGTGTGTAAAAAATATTTTCTTACAAGTTACATTATGATTTTTCAGACAGGGCAACCGTATCGATCACGGAGAAAATCCATTCCTGCTAAAAGTTCCAGCTAAGTTTTTTTAGGTAAAGTTTTTTAGGGAAAGAATCAATATGTTTAAAAAAGTTCTTAGGTTAAGCACATCTCTGTGCTTTGACCCAGGCTTTGACCCCCCATCCTAGGCTTTGACCCTCCGGGCACTTATTATAAATATTTCTTTAGAAATAAAGTAATATGTACGAGATAAACTACGTTTATTCTATGGTGTTAATCCAATGATTGTTTTTCGTGTTTAAACCAGCATTAAGTTTATAGGCCTGTTTATTTATACATTCGATCTTGCAATAGGTCATATGTAGTTCTAATTTTTTTTAAATGTGGTAAAATTTTTTTTTTTTAAAGATTTAATCAATGATTTTTTTTTCGTTTATTAATCCATTCATAGAATGTCGGCTTTTAATTAAAAAAATTCAAACAGTAATTTTTTCCGCAACCTCAAATGAAACTCCTATTTCAAATACATGCAACATACATGGGTTATTATTTCAATACTCTATATTTAACTTCAAATAATGAAAAAAAATGATTTCGTATCATTCAATTCAATAGATCATTGCAACAGTGCCATTCTAAAAAAAAAAAAAAATAACTCTAAAGCAAACATATTGAATCCATAAAACAACAGTAAAATGGAATAAAAACAACGACATTGAGACTTGAAAACATTGTTGATATAATTAAAAAAGAAGATATATGACGACAAGGTTGAGGCCAAAATATTGTTAGTGACAAAAGCAAGAGAATTCTTGATTTTTCATTGACATTTATAGATTTCTTTTCATATTTTGTCAAGTAAAAAATAGATTAATATTTTTATGGTTAATGAAAGCTTATGATTTATTTATTATCTAGATCCATGTATCATGGTTTATCAAATAAGACGTTTCAATTAGTAGTTTGTTGGTTTTTATTTCAATTTAAAACACAGTTAGCATTTTAACTTTTTAAAAGATTGTATAAAAAATTTAATAGAATATATATTAGGTTTTTATAAAAACATATTTATTACAGTAAGAATGTCTATTTTAACGTTTAATTAATATTTTAAAACTCTGAAAACTTTAATATATTATTATGTTAAATCGATTTTGAAAAAAAAATCTTATCTTGACACAGCCTGTATTTATTCTTGATTTAGTAAAACATATTCATCGCGACATCGATTTGTTGTTAGAGTATATCAAGTAAATTCAAAAAAACATTTTTGAATACTCTTTTATAGATTTTCTTAATTCAATAATTTCCTTCGAAATTTTAACTACATTAATTAATTAACTAAAATGACTGATTATCAGGCCCGTCGAGAGCCGTAGCGGGCCCCACGGCTAGACCTATACGGCCCCCTCGTTTTTATTCGACATTTTGGAACTTTACACTAATAACATGTGTATTGAATTTTTCAACTCTTATCCTTATAAAATAAGTTCTATTTTATATTTATTGTAAGTACATTCTAATAAACTCCTACTACTGATGACTGCAAACCTACCACTGATAAACCAAAGTAAAACAAACTCATTTTGAAGATTACAACTATTTTACCGCAGTAATGGTAAAAAACCAATTATGACTTAAATTAATATGGGTATATGAGTCATAATTATGACCTAAAATTACACAAAATTGTTTGAAAACATTTATAATTTCTTAGTCCTCAACTAAAACACAATCTGGACTTAAAAAAGTCCTATAACTGTAAAATGTTGTTTACGTTCATTTACGTTTTATACAATTTTATTTAATACATTATTGTTAAATATTTTAATGCATTCTTTTATATTTATACAAGTAGGAGTAGGCTAATAAAGAGTAGCGTTTAACAGAAAAACTTAGTAAACACAAACACAAACAGGACAAAACCAAAAGAAGCTCTTCTTTGTCAATATCTGTGTGGTATAATTGAGGTCATTATTAGGGTTTCAAGGTCACTCTAGAAACCCCTTGCTTTTGGCAGTTCGTCTGTCCGTCCGTTGCATCTTGGAGAATATCTCCCGACCTTTTGTAGCTACATATTGTACATTTAGTACACACGTAAAACTTTTTTGCCCAAAAACAGGAAAAATATTTCAAACTTAATATCTCAAAATTTCTTTGGTCAGCGAGCGAATTGTGAACTAATCGCAATATTTTATATTTTTTTGTAATTTTGAATGGGTATCGTTTCAAAGACATTGAAATGTAGATCACAAACATATATTGAGTTTCTAAAATGGCGGCAATTTTACTCCCGAAATTATTAAAACAAAACTCTTACCCCGGCCATTACCCCTAAAAGAACCAAATAAGTGTATACCTAAGATACTAAAGGGATGCACACCTTGCTTCTTCAAACTCCAAAGTGCAACTTTTTATACATATTATAGTTGAAAAAAATAACGTAGGAAGTAGGAAACAGTGGCGGCAATAATGGCCCGCAAACCCCCCGGTGCAGAGGGTCCCAGGTATCTGGGGGCCCAGGTATCTGGGGGCCCAGGTATTTTTCCTCTGGAAGGGAAAAATCGGGCCCTCCTAAAAGTTCCCATGGCCCTCCAAAACCTACTGGTAGGAAATATGAATTTTTATGACTGAAGAAACCATTGTAGTGGCTTGCTGGCTAATGGTGTATTTAATATTTTTTCAACTTTGAATATGTCCAAATAAAACTGAACAAATCATTAATCATTAATTTTGTTGATTGCTTGGTATGGATCTCTCAAGTTTCCAATCACACTGTCAATTAAAACATAAAAAACTTCAACTTTGAAGCGATTTTCTGGGTTCTCTGTGGATTTTTCTTGAAACCTATCGGGATACAGCTCAGAAAATTTTCGCTTCTAAGTCTCGGTACCGGAAAATATCACTTACTTGTACTGGATAAATTAGACCTAGTAGAACTTACTTGAACGTGGGAGATTTGGCTAAACCAATGATCTCTCAACGTTTTACGCGAGACTTGACTTATTTTCTTACACTAGTGTTTTTGTTGGGACTTCACTTCTATTTTTAAGTAATTTTCGTTTCTTAGCCTCTTGTTCTTTTTGGACCCATAATATCTACATATAATGTTAGAAAAGGTAGATCTAAGTATCTTTAATAAGATAATAGAGGAGGTCCAGAATGCCTTGAAATGGTTCCAGTTTAGGATGGAACGGCTGTGCTCGACTTTATTTTATAAATAAAAAAGATAAAAACGAAAAGTTTAAAATTAATTTGATTAGTTATGCATTATGGGTCTTTCTTTTATTTAATAAAAGTTAAAACATTAATGTTATAATAACATCCTATAAGTAATCAGTAAACGTTTAAAAGCGACCGGTATCAAACAATTTAAGTGCTTATCATTGGACTGATCAATTAATCCTACTTGCGGAAAATTTCGAACGAATCGGGGTACACAATAATAACAGCACATGATTCTATGAATTTTGCTGATTCAGACAGATAAAATAAATTACCATTCTCTTAAATAATTTTGTTAACTAATTAAATTTACCATAATAATTATAATATGTATAGGTAGATGCACTGACCTTTGTAATTGAGGAAATTACAATCCCTTATCTCTTGCATTGTTACCTCAAACGTTGTATTATTGTCTGCTCTGTATAATTTCCCTATATTATCCTTGAAACTCCTTAAATTATTTTGGATTGCATTTATATAACCCATTTATCGATGCTGTTTTCCAAAGCCAAAGTGCAATTAAGTTATAATTGAACATCATAAATTATTAAACATCATGTTGTAAAATGTTTAACGTAATATTTAACATTTATTTATTATTCATGCTAAACATGTTGATAGATTAACTTAAGATTTTTTGAAAATTATTTAACATCATAACATTAAATGTTTCAAAGTTTTAGCATGTTATCTAAACAGGTAAAATTTAAACTTTAATCATAATTTATATATTTTTTAAATCAATTTTATTTTATTTTTTTAAATGGACCTTAAAACTTGTTAATCCATTTTTTATATATTTTTTTTATTGGTATTTATATTGTATGTACTATGTGTATGATAAAGTAAAAAAAAAAAAAAAAACTTAATTTCAGGGCGATACTAATTATCAAAGTTAGTAGGTGAGTAATTAAAATTTGGAGCAGGACTCACGCAAAATGTAGATGCTTTTTGACAAAATTGCTTGGAAAATTAAACAATTTACAAAAGTATAATATATTTTTGTAATCTTCTCTTTAATACTTTCATTTGATACCCCACTCAAAAAAAAGAAACAGCTGATAAAGATAATTTTGAGTTCGCTGTATTTTTCCTTTGTGCGCGTCAAAACGGTCTTTAATACTGCAAAGTTTCAAATTTTTAAGTCTTTTGATTCAAAAGTTATTGGAACCGTACAGAGCGAGATACAGACACGATGAGCGAAACTAAATGGTTTTTTTTTGGTTTTGCCAATGGAAACCTAAAACGGCCTATTTTTTGGAACTATTTTATATTAAAAAAGTCCGGCGGGTGTGATTAGTGTCAGTTATTTCGTCTTGGTTTCGTAAAGTAGTCTAAATACTAAGCATAGTTATTACTTAATTACAAGTAATTAGATGTATTTTTCACCTTCTCATATACATAGATTATTATGGATTTTTGATACGTTTTTAAATCCACAGTGTCCAAAAAATAACTGTCAATAGTCTGTAGTCTACATTTTTGAAAACAAATTGAGATAAACTATACCCAATGCAAGATCGGAAAATTAAATTAACTTTAAATTTGGGGGCACTTTCCTCCAAAAACTCTAAGACATCACGAACAAGTACTTTACAAAAAAAAATCTATTTCATAGACAATGAAATTCGAATTTAACTATCTAAGTAGTTTTCCAAGGAGAAATCTAGTTTATGAGATTTTGATTAAAGTAAATCTGATTAAAAAAAATGTTGGATAATAATAGATATTACAGGTTTCAAATTCCGTATCACTGTGTATTTGAATTTTTCATAACTCGATAGTTTATCCAAAGTATGAGCATATAGGATAAATTTGATTATGTTATCTGTGTTTCTATGAGCACATATTTTAGAAGTTTTAAAGGATTGATTTTAAGTTTTAAGACGTGAATAATAACACCTATATTTCATTTTATCAAGACAGCTAGAGCTAAATGGTTTTTAGTGTAGCAGTTTAATTAAAGATTTGTAGAAAAGATAAATAATTAAAAGATTTACTGTGTTAGATTAGGTTTAAATGGGATTGGCTGTAAGTCTTAGAGGTGGGTGTTTAGTGTTTATCCTCCTTGATTTTTTCTTCAGCATTAGTTTTAAAGAAAGCGCTAATTTCATCTTCGCTCTGCAACTGCAACATATACAAGGGTTGTTTTCCACCCCGGGGAAAAGCGCTCAGCTAATAGATGGAGAGTGGAGAGCCGCTGTTTCTTCCGCTTAATTAACTTGGAGAAAACAAGGAAAAATTCGCGGCTTTTCCAAGACTAAACTTAGCACCTATGCTTTTAAAACCACTAACATTTCTTACGTCTTGTAAATTTACGCATTTTTACGCAACGACTTTTCCTTTTGAATTTTAACAAAGGAAATTTGTTTATCTACAATTGATACGAAATATAAACATTATATCTCTGTTTAGATGCGTAGAAAGTGATTCTTTTCGTAGCTATATTCATTGCGCATGCGCGTTCATAATTCTTCTTTTTTTCCGCCCTAGTGCGGAAAAAAGAGGAATTCGCCACCTTAACGCACGATTAGCGAGTTTTTTATATATTTAACAAAACTAATTTGCTGTTTGAGTGATTGAACAATGAGTGATTTAAGTGATTATGACGAAAATGAGGAGAATAATACGCCTTCGAAATAATTAATTCGGCACAAAATACAACTAATGAATTAATGTCATCTTTTTCAAAAGAGAAATACGAACTTACATACAGGAAGTTTATTAAATGTTTTTTTTTTTTCTGTATTTATTATTAAAATCGGTACGCAACTCGTGCGAAAACTGCATTTTGCTTTGCTCGTGTGGTTTTTGGGTGATGTCGAATTAGGCCCACGGTCTGTTAGGGTCGTAAAAACGACGGTTGAATTGGGCCCATGGTCCGTTCGGAGGCAGTGTCGAATTGGGCCCATAACTCTACAATCATGACCTGCAAAATGGAATGCTCGCATCCACCTTATAGTTTTAAATACAGTCAACCTTAGTTTTAAATACATTCAAACATCTAAAATATATGTTTGGTTACTGTCAGGTGGTGGTCAAACTTCTATTTTAGACGATTGAAACATCTCCTTTTTACATCAATGTAAATAGTCGTGTAATAATATTTTGTGTTATATTTAATAATATTTTATGTTATATTTAATAATGTTTTATGTATTAATATTTTATGTTATGAGGGTTGAAGTTTTCGAAAATAGGAGAACGCTGTGTGGTCAAAAGTGGCGTTGTACTAATAGAAAGTGTTCCGTGTATTTGTTTACGGACGATAACGGCGACGAGTTATTTAAAGCTGTAGTGTAGGTGCATAACCATGAACCGTGCCCGCACCTTCATCGGCATTGTATTTCAAACAGTGTAATGCGCAAGGCTACAGAAACTTTAACTGAACCGCCCGCAAAAATGATAAAAAAAAGAAATAGTTTCTGCATCAGAAAATATCAGTGGCAAAGTAACAACAGACGACATGGATCGGATACGGAGGAACCTAAACCACGCAAAAAGAAGTAAAGTGCCACCTCTCCCTAGATGGACAGCATCCCTATAAAAACGACTTAGGGTGAGCAAATGTTGTTATTGAATTTACGAGCGGAGAATATTGTGGTGTTTTGTTCCAAGAGGAACTTAGAATATCTAGCAAATATTGACAATATTTTCATGGATGGTACTTTTACCTATGCACCGATAAAATGTTGCGTTGAAACAGACATTGATTACATTACGTTATTGATTAGGATTATTCGTAAGTTTAAATAATAATTATAACTGTTGCCCGACTGACCAGGGGCCCAATTCAACTCCGTCCCTTCAGGGACTCACGGTAATCCGCCTAGGAATGTTTTGACCGTGGGCCCAGTTCGACCGTGTCCTGGTTTTTATACCCTCGCATGCAAAATGCTACTTTCCGCACTAGACGCGTAATGTACTATTTTCCATCTATAAAAGAAGAGGCTATAAAGGATAGGTTTATGTAAGACAATACCACGAAAAATCTTTACTAATAATAAGAAATACATTTCTGTCCTCTTTCACGATAAATTTTAGGTGTGGATTTATTATCCGGTTTAGAATTAATATCAATACACTTAGCCAATTGCTAGGTATAATTTATTATCGTCTACTTAAAAGATTTTCCAAAATTATTTTACTTAAATATATATTTTTTTGGGCTCTATATCTATCTATCTAGCGTCATTGTATTATTCACTTATAAGAAATATCCTCCCATCTGTTCCCTTAAAGTATAAATATCACATTAATTTTATTTATTTATTTTATTTTTGACAAAATAGATAAAATATTGAGGAAAATAGTATATTTAAGGTACTATTTAGAAAGGTCTAAAGTAGGATATGGAGCTGACTCCATTGGACCGAAGGAATAAAATAGGATCCTTGGACATGTCTCTAGGGAGTGAAACATAATTCCTACTTAGACCCTTTCCTTACTTTAGGACTTTACTTCTCCGAACTTAGCTATTCTACTCAATCCAATTTTAACCTTGTTTATGTCACTTTCCTTATGCTCTTATGGTTTTGATTAAATTTACATATTATGATATAATATCTTATACTATTCATTCCAAATCTTTAAACAATTGTATTTTGTAAAAACTTTTTTTTATAAATATTTGTAGGTATTATATAAATTTATATATATTTCTAAAACAAATTACATACTTATCTAGATATAGAATATATGCATTCCTCAAAAATAAAAGAAATACAAAATCAATTACTTAACATTTAAAAAACAAATCTACCAACAAAGATATCACAAAAAAACCAACTATATCAATGCTTACAGTAAGCATTACAATTAAGACAAATTCCATTCCTATATTACATGAAGACAAAACTTTTAAAACTGACAAGCTAGGAATAATAATTGAACTTCGGTCACAACATTTATGTTAACTGATTTGGGTGTCGATTACCTATACAAAATATTTTATTCTTTAATAAATGCTACAAGGACTTATTAGTTACATTTAAACTTTAAAAATAAATGATAAGAAAGTTACTGCATGATAATAAAATAACAATTTTTTTATAGCTCTTTGTGCCTGATTATCTCGGAAAAACGGTTATTCCTAAAAAAAGCTATTTATGTAAGGTTTTTTTGGTATTGTAATAGGTTTTTACAGAGGATTCCGCCTCATAATTTTGAACAAAAGTTGATTTTTCATGTTCTCCTTGAAGTATGACTCCATTCGTATTTCCATGTGTTTTGTGAACGCAACTTTAAACATGAATGTACGATTCTTAGGCGTTAAACTTTTAAGAGTTGTGCCCCAATTGTAATTGTTTATTTGTTAAGTTCGATAAAATTATTGTACGCTGACCCGCAACACTGACCTGCAATACATTACTTGTATTATTGATGTAATCTGGTTTACTATATATTACTCTCTTACTACATTATATTACGTTAGTTAGTGTTAGTTTTATTTTATTCCTAATTAATAATTATTGATTATTACTTTAACAGGTTATGGGCCTGGTTTTTTTTATAAAAAAAAAAAAAAAATTAAGATAAGCAAGTTCCTTTATATTTTGGTAGTTTTGTTTTGTTCATGTTAATTTCTAACAAAATTTACCATGCTGTTTTGGGTTCAAAGTTAAAAGTAACTCACATTTTTTTGAGTTTTTTTTTATTCCGTTTTTTTTTAGTCCATATTATTGCTAACTTACTTAAATTCAGTGAAAATGGAAGGAGTTCATTTAAGTTCTATTATTAAACTGAAAGGAGAGAAGAATTGGGATGTATGGAGATTCCAGACTGTAATCATCCTGAAAGCTGCCGGTCTGTATGACATTGTAGCGACTTTCGTCAGCAGAAAAAGAGTCAATTTCCGATTTTCAGAAGAAAGATTCAAAAGCCCAGGAGCTTATTTCTGTTCGTATGGAAGAAAGTCCCATGACCTATATCCTAAGCTGCTCCACCGCGTATAAAATGTGGGACAAGTTATATATAAAAATCAGAGGTGAGTTTACATCTGGTTCAACAAATTTTTTTAATCTGAGATATGAAGGAGAAGGTATTGCTACATTCCTCTCCAAAATTGAAGATATACGCTCTAAAATGCTGCAGTTAGGAGAGACCATATCTGACAAAATGGTAATGACCAATGGTTGGTAAATTATAGTAAAAAATACATAAACTGAGACTGTTTACGCGGAGTAAAAAACATAGTTAAAAGTGTGTAGTTAAATGTGTTTATATCGGCCGCGTTCAACGTTCAATCGTTATCTCCAACCCAGAGCTATACCGCCGTTAGTTGAGTCTGGACTACTGCCGTGGCTGGAGGCCAGATCATCTCACCGCCGCGCCGCCACCCGCTATTCTTACCATAGTAACCTAAGGTACCGCCAAGTAATTATTACATTCTCAGTTACCAAACCATATTATGTGTCTTAATTACCACCGCCTTACTTACCGCCAAAATACAGTCCATAGAAAAATATACTGGTTGAACCAGCTGCTCCCCTTTTGGTGAGCTTTTACTTCGCTCTAAATTAAGGGTGAAATTGCCACCATAACTTTTGGTCCTAGAGGGCCGCATTAACTTTTTCTTTTTTCTTAATTAAAGCATTAACTTTTCTTTTTTTAATTATTAATTTGGAATTTAAAATCTTTAATGATTTATTTAATAAAGACAATTAATTTTTTTTAAATTTTGTTCTTAAGTAAATTTATTTTCTAGAGACTTTTAATTTCACTTAAAGACTATTTTAAATTCTTATAATTTTCATAAGTAACATTTTTCATTTATCATTCAAATTTATTATTTGTCAACAGGTGTATTTGATTTTAACTATTTTTTAAAAATTGAATTTCTAATTATGTTTTTTAATTACAATTCTAATAAACATTCTTTATATTTAATTGGAATAAATTTTGTTTAATTTTTTTTTAGAAATATTTTCCATTTTATTTTATTATTTTGTGTAATAATTTTAGCAGAATTTTAAACTTATTACATATTATATTGTATAGCTATCGCTTCATTCTTTTATAATTTAATAAGTAGTTTTTGTAGGAAGGTAGATTTTGTCTATAGTGGTCTTAGGGCTTTTCAGTATAGTGAGGTCGTACGGTAGTTACTGCGTCGCCTCCCAGAGCCCTGGGGTCCCGCCGCTACTGAGTGCTCCACTGCCGCTTCGCTTCACACCGCACCACTTCTTTGCTACGCTCGCCCCCCCCCCCCCCCCCCCCCCCCGTTACTCGCTCAGTGTCTCACGCTTATAACTTTTGTTCTAATAGCTCGATTTTTATGGGACAAACGTCTTTCTTTCGCAAATAATTTCTTCTTTAATTTCCTGCTACTTTCTTTAAGAATAATTTCAGCAATTATTTTCTTTTCTCTTATCGTTTATTATAATCTTAGAAATTATAGTTATAATTTTTCCTCGATATTTCTTATTGATTTTCAAGGTTGTAGATATTATTTTATTTTATTTATTTATTTTTTGTCCTTTTATTTTCTAAAATGGCTTCCAATGAATCCAAACGCGCTCGGTTAAAAATCATTGAAAAGAAAAAAGATGATTATTTTCGTCGTGCACAGTTAACATTCGATCTGATAAAAGATATTCCGAATGATGAAGTGGCAAAAAACCAGTTTATTATTCGGTATCAAACAATAGCAGAGACTCGTGCTCAATTTTATAACTGCATTGACGAAATAAATACGCTAGAAATTGAAATAGACGATCAAAAAGAACCTGATTTTCAGCCACTCATGGCATTCGACGATATTTATGGAGCTGTTTTAATAGCCTATGAAAAATTAAACGTACCTAACCCTGAGCCTATGATGATTAGGTACCCTTCTACTGAAGCTCAGACTCAGTTACCGCGTATTAATATAAAATCGTTTTCTGGAAAACTTAAAGATTGGCCTGAGTTTCGGGATATTTTTAAAGCGGTAATTTTTTCGAATAAAAATATCAGCGATGCTCAGAAGTATCATTACTTAAGAACGTTCCTAGAACCTGACGCGCTTCAAATTATCAGTAGCTTTCCGTTATCAGCTGAACATTTCCCCTCAGCTTGGAAAGCCCTTGAAGAACGGTTTGAAAATAAAAGATTACTTGCAAATCACTTTTTCGACGAACTCTTTTCCATTGAAAAACAGCCTTCACATCCAACTGTTAAATCCTTGCAACATTTTTTGACCAAATTCAATGACGCTGTAATAGGTTTAAATAATTTAAGAATAGAAGACAAAGCTGATTTGATACTTTTTAAATTAGCCATGCGTCGTCTAGATCCTGTTACGATAAAGGCATTTGAAAAAGAGAAAATCAATACGGAATTTCCAAAATATGACGATTTAGTCACATTTGTTAAAAGTCAGCTCAGAGTTCTAGAGATAACAGCAGCTGAAACTTCGACTCAACCTGCTCCTAAAACCTTTAATTATGATTCAGCCAAAACAAGAAATTCTAAGCGAGTTTTACTTACAAATTCTCCGCAACAATCAACCGCTCCTCCATCTACTGCTTCTACTTCGCCGCATTTAACAGCTTATTCTTCGCAATGTACTTACAATACTGCGACCGCTCCGCAACACTCAACCGCCCCGCATTACTCTACCGCTCCACATTACCTTACCGCTCCGCATTACTCAACCGCTCTACAGTATCCTACCGCTCCGCAATACGCTACAGTTAATCCGCCTGCTCCGCAATACGCTACAGTTAATCCGCCTGCTCCGCAATACGCAACCGCTTATCCTCCAGCTCCGCATTATTCTACCGCTTATTCTTCGGCACCGCAAAATTCAAATTCTCCGCTTACTCCTTCGTATTATTCCCCATGCCCCCTTTGTCAGGCTGCTCATCCTTTATACAAATGTTTTACATTTCAACAAATGACCCCTGAGCAAAGGGTAAAGAAAATTCAAGCATTAAGAGCTTGTGAAAATTGTCTTTCTTTGACGCACTCTGCGAATAAATGTCGATCCACTTCATTATGTTTTCGGTGTAAATCTAGACACCATACATTAATTCACGTTGATTCGAGTCATCGACGAAGTCAATATGCAGGATCTTCTAATAAGATTCAATCACCACCGCAAAATACCACTTTGTGTTCCACTCCTATGTTACCCCTTGACTCAGACACCAGTTTATCAACTCAAAATAAGACCACAAACTCAACCGTGTTACTTGGGACTGCGTTGATAAGTTTGAAAACGAAGGATGGAACATTTTCTACAATAAGAGCTCTCCTTGATCCAGCTTCGGTTCGCAGCTGTATAACTGAGAGTTGCGCTACCCAACTAGGCTTAGATGTATCTTCAGTCCACCAGCCTTTCACTGGACTTGGAGGAGTACCAGTTGTGGTGGGAAAAGGACTGGCAAGGTGTGAGCTAAAACCGCTACATAAGTCGGAGCCTCGTCTGACAACCACCGCAGTCGTAATTCCTGAGATTATCGGACCGACACCGCCTATGCATCTTCCTTGGAACTTTACACATAACTACGCCAAATTTAACTTAGCCGATCCATCTTTTGGAAATCCTGGACCTGTAGATTTTCTACTTGGGGCAGATTTATTTTTACTTGTCTTGTCATCGCAGCCGCATAAATATCGTAAGGAGAGTGTTCTTCACACAATTTTCGGAGATGTCATAATGGGACCTATTTCTTTAAATGAGACTTCAAATTGCTTAGTTTCTCTTTGCACCGCAGTTGATCCGCTATCTGATTCTATTACCCGCTTTTGGGAAACCGAGGAAGTCTCAACCGCACCTATAGTTAACCCTGAAGATGACCTGTGTGAAAAACATTTCATTTCTACTCATCAAAGAAATAAAGATGGCCGGTACATTGTACGGTTACCATTCAAACACGAGGAGTTAAAATTTCCCGAGTCAAGAGCTGTTGCCATTAAACGGTTTCTTTCTCTGGAACATCGTTTTCTTCGAAATCCAGTACTCAAAGAGAATTGTTCCTCATTTCTTCGAGAGTATGAGAAACTAGGGCATATGGAAACTTCCACCGAATCAGCTGCATATATTTTACCCTATTTCTGCGTTCACAACCCGCATTCTAAAACAACTCCTGTACGCGTGGTGTTCGATGGGAGTGCGACGATGTCTCACCTCTCTCTAAATGATACATTGTATCCTGGACCCAAGCTTCAAAAGCAAGTTCCAGATATTATAATGAATTTCCGACTCTATCCCTTTGTCTTTTGCTGTGACATTATTAAAATGTTTCGACAAATTCTCCTCCACAACGCTGATCGGAAATTTACACATATCCTGTATAGAGAAAATCCTGACGAACCTCTACAGGAATACCGCTTAAACACAGTCACTTATGGACTTACATCATCACCTTGGCATGCTCAGAGAGTTTTAGTGCAGTTAGCTCGTGACGAAGGCGATGCCTTCCCTGCTGCTGCTCGTGTACTACTGCAAGATACCTTCATGGATGATGTAATTACTGGATCAGATTCTTTAGAAGAATTGTTGATTCTTGCTGAGGAGTTAATCCAATTGCTTAGGGCCGGCGGCTTTGAATTAAGCAAGTGGAAAAGCAACTCGCAAGCGTTTCTGTCTCACGTTAATGCTTCTTCTTTTAGTCCTCTAGTTATCTCTGAAGATCAAACTTGCAAAATTTTAGGCATCCGCTGGGAACCAACGACTGATGTGCTCTCGTACAACGTTGTTCTACCCACAACCGCTCGACAGCCTACAAAACGCTCTGTCCTTTCAGTCATAGCAAGCATCTATGATCCGTTAGGATTCCTCTCTCCGCTTACGTTCGCTTATAAAGTTTTTATGCAACAACTCTGGACAGCTGGCCTCGGATGGGATGACCCGCTTTCAGATAACCTTCTTGCTAAATGGCAAACGCTGACAAAGGATCTTTCCTGTCTTTCAAAAATTTGTCTTCCACGATGTATACTTCCGCAAAGCTACACCTCTATTGTAGTTATGGGTTTCTCTGATGCTTCAGAGCGTGGATATGGTTGTGTCATATATTTAAGAGTCTCCTATCACGATTCACCCCCGCAAATATCTTTATTGATGGCCAAATCTAAGGTTGCGCCACTGAAAGGTGCTACTATCCCTCGTTTAGAACTGGCTGGGGCTCTCTTACTAGCTCGTTCGATAAGCTCTTTACAGCTTTTTTTATCTAAACTTAACATCGATGAGATTATTCTTCTTACAGACTCCAGTATAGTACTCTCCTGGTTAAATAAACCAACCCACACATTAAAAATGTATGTGGGCAACAGAGTTTCTTCCATCTTAGAGCTCACTCAATTAAATCACTGGAGACATATTTCTACCGATAAAAATACCGCAGATATTGTATCCAGAGGTTTAGATCCTGTTTCCTTATCTCAATGTTCAGAATGGTTTCGAGGACCAGGATGGATGCATCAAGCTCGCTCAGAATGGCCTGATCCTGTCTGGTCGCCTGTTCCTAATGATCAATTACCAGAAATAAAAGTCGCTGATAAAGTTCTGCTAACTAAAATTGTAAAACAAGAAGACATTGAGTGGATGACTCATTATTCCTCGTTACATCGAATTCAGCGAGTTCAAGCTCAAGTGTCACGTTTTCTCTCTAATTGTCGGTTGAATGATCCTAAGCTACGAAGATCATTTGATGATCCTATTACCGTTTCTGAATTACGCTCCGCTTTATTAAACTGTGTTAGACAAGTGCAGATAGCCTATTTCGCTAAAGATATTCTTTTGATTCAATCTAATAAACTTAAATCATCTCCGCTATTACCGCTTTCACCATTTATTGATGCTGACGGATTTCTAAGAGTTGGTGGCCGCCTTAAAAACGCTTATTTACCTTATTCCGCACAACACCAGCTACTTCTTCCTAAGCATTGTCATTTGACCCACATGCTGATCGATTATTCCCATAAGACCTATCTGCATGCTGGACCGCGAAGTTTAAGAGCCCTCATCCAAAGGAAATTTTGGATTCTTGCGGCCCACTCTGTTATACGCCAACGTATTAGAATATGCCTTTACTGTTCTAAGCACACTTGTGCAACACCTTCACCAATTATGGCTGATCTTCCTCCTAGCCGAGTAACACCGTCACGTACTTTTTCTCGTTGTGGGGTCGATTTAGCTGGACCTTTTCTAATCAAGGAAAGCTTACGCCGAAATTCTCGCTCATATAAAGCCTATTTTGCCCTCTTCGTTTGCATGGTCACCAAGGCCGTTCATCTGGAGGTATTGACCAGTTTAACTTCTGAATCCTTTATCGCTACTTTGCACCGCTTCGTTTCCCGCCGCGGTCTACCTTCAGACATATATTGCGACCAAGCTACAAACTTTCGTGGTGCCGCCAGAGAGTTGAAGGAAATTATTGCATTTTTGAAACAGGGTATTAATCAGCGCTCTATTACAACGGAGTTGAGCAAATTAGAAGTCAATTTCCATTTCACCTGTCCTAAGGCTCCATTTATGGGTGGAGTTTGGGAGAGCAATATTAAGAATACTAAGACCCACCTTCATAAGGTTGTGGGCAATCGAATGCTTACTCTTGAAGAGTTTGTCACAATTCTTGTCCGTGTCGAGGCTGTCCTGAATTCTCGCCCTCTGTGCGATATTTCTTCCAGCCCAAATGAGTTAGAGGCACTTACTCCAGGACATTTCCTTATTGGAGCCCCTCTCGTTGCGACTCCAGAATTATCCGTTACAGACTTACCTTTAAACAGATTATCACGATGGCAAGATGTGTCTCGAATGACCCAACATTTTTGGCAACGTTGGTCCTCTGAGTACCTCTTGACACTACAACAGAAGGCCAAGTGGTTCTCTAACCCGTCAAGAAATCTTCAGGTCGGTCAGTTGGTTTGGGTAAAAGAGGATGGTTCTACACCTTTAACTTTTCCCTTAGGTAGAATCGAACAAATTTTTCCTAACCAGGATGACGGCATTGTTCGAATTGTTTCTGTTCGAACGCCTCGTGGCCTCTTCAAAAGGCCAGTGAGAAAACTCGCGCCCTTATTCTTGGAGGAATAACGGCGTCTCTCAGTTTTTGCTCAAGTTTTTTTTTTTTTTTTGAAGTGCTTTGTTTTCCTTTTCTGTTTCTGAAGCTATACAATTATAAATTTTTTAACTTAACTTACTTATTGTTAATACACCTGAAGTTTTTTTTTTTCAACTTAACTAGCTTTATCTAATTTTCAAGTAATATTAATTTTATTTACTTTCCTTTTTTTCTCAATTTCTCCGCTTAACGCATTAAATATAATTATTAAGGATCAATAATCATTCATGATTCTTGGCCGGCGGTTTTGGTTGGTAAATTATAGTAAAAAATACATAAACTGAGACTGTTTACGCGGAGTAAAAAACATAGTTAAAAGTGTGTAGTTAAATGTGTTTATATCGGCCGCGTTCAACGTTCAATCGTTATCTCCAACCCAGAGCTATACCGCCGTTAGTTGAGTCTGGACTACTGCCGTGGCTGGAGGCCAGATCATCTCACCGCCGCGCCGCCACCCGCTATTCTTACCATAGTAACCTAAGGTACCGCCAAGTAATTATTACATTCTCAGTTACCAAACCATATTATGTGTCTTAATTACCACCGCCTTACTTACCGCCAAAATACAGTCCATAGAAAAATATACTGGTTGAACCAGCTGCTCCCCTTTTGGTGAGCTTTTACTTCGCTCTAAATTAAGGGTGAAATTGCCACCAACCAAATTTGTAATGGGACTACCTCAAGAATATAAGCATTTTGCTTCTGCTTGGGAGTCTACAACAACTTCAGAGAGAACTTTATCGAATCTTTTCTCCCGATTAATGATAGAAGAAGAAAGGCTAGGAGTTTCGAGTAGTAGTCATACAAATAATGAGGGTAAAGCATTTTTATCGTATGGCAAAAATAAAAAACATTTTAAAAATTATCAACAAAATAAAAAATTTTATTACAAGCCCAAAAATGTAGTTGTAGGAAGTAGCTCTGGTCAGAGTCATTCTCACAATGGACAAAGAGTTTGCTGCTATTATTGTGGGAAACAAAATCATTTTATAAAATTCTGTAAATTGAAAAAACAACATATGCAAGCAGAAAAAGAGAAGTCAACGAGTTTAGTAACTAATGCCTTTGTTACTCAAGCGTTTGAAGAAAATGATTTAGAGGGGGAATAGTGCATGGATTCGGGAGCCTCCGAGCATATGTGTGCTGAACGTCGTATTTTTTCTAATTATATCAACATAGATAATGGCAGTAAAAAGGTCCAAGTAGGAGACGGGTCTTTTATGAAAGTTGTTGGTGTTGGTGCTGTTGAGGTAGTAGCATTTAATGGTGTAATTTGGATACCTACTACTTTAAGCAACGTTCTTCATGTTCCAGATTTAAAGGTAAATCATTTTCTATACCAGTTATAACAGATAAGGGTTATAAGATGACGATTCATGGTGATGTGGCTGAGATTCATAATAAACAAAATGAAGTATGTGCTGTTGCGAGAAGAAAAGGCAAACTTTATTCTATGTTTTTCAAAGAAATGTCTAGTTGTTATTATACAAATACAAACAATCTTCATGAGTGGCACGAAGTTTATGCTCTTCAAAACACTAAGCATGTTGCATCTTTACTAAAGAAAAACAATATAAAATATAATGATTCTGATGTTACATGTACCGCATGTATTGAAGGGAAACACAAGCGTTTACCTTTTAAATCAGGTGTATATCTAGGAATTTTACAAATACCTTTAAAACGGTTTAGTAAAAACAATATTTTTAAGTGTTTCCTTTTTATCCAGCTATTTATTACAGCAAAAGGTTGTTTAAGTGTCATTTTTTAGCCATTGTTTGACTTAATGTTGGTTTTTAATGTCTTACCAGCTTTTAATGTGTTAAGTCATAAAACCTCGTTTAATGTCATGCAGTTTTTTTCCATATTAAACATTTACAAAAGGGAACTGCTGAATGCGAGGAAGTTTAGTAGTATAAAGTACCTGCCTTGTTTTATTTTAAGTTTTAAAAGGACTAAGTATAAAAGTACTTTATTTTGTATAATTATTCACCGAAACGTATCCAAGAAAAATTAAAAAGAACGTTTGTAAAAAAAATGAAAAAATGTTTCTCACAAAAAAGATATTCTATGTGGTGTTAAAATATTTCTCTCTTAGAATTATTTAAATACTGCCGACGAAGAATTTTTACTAGTCGCATAGAAATAAGTCCGAACAATCCAAATTTTCCTATTTTTGTGCAAAAACTTACGAACTCCTATTCTCTCTCATTTATTTTGCAAATAGACAAAAGTTTTATTATTTTCATTAGTAAATTAAGCTCTTTCTTAAATGTTACAAACTTATCTGCAAACTTTGAAACTTCTATTAATGTAATATATATACTGCGACTGCAAGCTAAGTTTTATTTAAAAATATATTTAACTATTGTTATTATTATAAGGACCTAGAGTCAAACGCATAACTATTCTCCATTTACTAATGGCCAATGGGTTTAAATATCTTACATCACATCTAGCACAAGTGTGAAGTTGCTATCAGGTAATTCAATCTTTGTCCGCCTATATTTGTCTAATGCTCTCAAAGTGACTACAGAATATATTGGAACATAAAATCAGGGCACATTTCTACATTGTGATCAGGTGTTTCCTCTTCTTTTATTATTTAGGGCAAAATAGAGTTCGAGAAACTTTCTGCGTTTTTCCAAAATTAAACCAGGGAGAATATAAATTACCCAGAAAATAAATTTCATATTGAGATGCGTTAGCTGGTCACTAATATTCCCGTATTTATCTGAGGGCTTGTTCCAGTTCTTTATGTGCTGCAAGACCCACTTCCAGACAGTTTTAGATTAGATGTATAATATAACAGGGTTCGACGTTTTAGGACCCGTTTGTGTGATGTGCGCTAATGCAATTATGTTATTAGCTCCATCTCTTTCTGTTTTATCCACTATTTTCTTTCCTTTGAAGGATGTCCAGGGATCCAAGAATCGTCAACTTTGCTCCTGTCCTCCACTTGTTTATTTACCAGCGTTATCTTCTCATTCCTCATTGATAGGGCTTCAATAGCTGTAAATTTCCGGTTACAAGATCAAATATACATTATTCCGCAGCACTCTGGCACACATTCTTTGATAGCGCAGAATTCTAGCTTAAACAGTTGCGTGTCTTCCCAAATAAATTACTGGATTGTTAAAATTTGGTAGTGTACAGTATAAAGTCGATGATTACGATCCTAGCCTTCACTCGCGGAGATCAACGAGTTCCAACCAGGCCCCGATTTAGGGTAAGCTGCGCCCTGGGGAATCCCTTTTGTAGCCCCCCCCCCCAAAAAGTACTGAGATATTTGTGATTTACTGAATAGTATTTTCGGGTTACCCCAATGTGGGCTGATACCATATACTGTTTTAATAGGTATTAACCTGAAATGGTGTGTACTATTGATAAAAAAATAAGTAGGCCAATATTTCTTTTTTAAATAATATTATTTTTTTATAACTACGTTTTTAGTGCTAACTGCAAACATACATAAACATAATTTTAAAGGTACCAGTTTGCATGAATAATTTTAGAAGTGTAAAATCAATTTGTTTTTAATAAATAAACACGTGGATTAAAATTGTGTTATAATAGTCCAGGAGATAGCGTGCAAAAAAGTGTCTGACTAACATCAAGCTAGAATTTTGTGTTTAAGTAAATCTCTTGGTGCCTTTTAAGAATATGTGGTCGGCTAAGTTCGTCGTGGGCCATAGCTCTGCAATAGGCATTTGAAAAAAAAAGTGTGGAAAGCGATCATGTCCCGCCATTTTTGGTGGGCAATGTGATTTTCATGATTCTGATTAAGAAATTCGTTAGTTGACCAGAAATCAAGTTGATGGTGGTTTGTCACTTAATAGATGACCTCTTTGATTTAGAGTAATATTTGACTAACCTATTAAGTGACAAACTACCAACTTGATTATAGGTCTACTAACTAAGTTTGTACTCAGGATCATGAAAATCACATCGTCTGTCTGTCCATCGTACTTTGGTACATATCCCCAGAACCGTTCACGATAGAGATTTGAAATTCGAAATACTGGCGTAACTTCTTGACCCACTCTTAGAAAAAATATAGAGAAGGTTAACATTTAATATGCGCATGCGTAATGCGCAAAAATGTGCAAACCTCAAATTTTTATATTTGATATAATTTTCTAGATTGGTATCAAATGAAAGCTACTGACGAGTAGATTAAACATATATATTACTACTGTGCTTCTTACCGCCAATATTGCGTATTTAGCGCCAAAATGCCACCCCGAAAAATTGTCCCCTGCTCCACCCTATAACGGCTTGTCCTAAAATTATGTAATAATTCAAGCTTATACCTTATGGTGAGGCGATGATATTATCGGGCCAGATATTTGAATTTTTAAAATTGAAAATTTTATGTGCACACATGCGCTGTGAGGCTTTTTTTAAATGTTTGAGATAGGTATGAAATGAAAGCTACTGAAGAGTCGATTACAAATATATATGACTTCTAACTACTACTGTGCTTTTTACCGCCAATATTGCGTTTTTAGTGCCAAAATTTCACCCAAGCATTGTCCCCCCGTTCCATGCTATAACGGCTGGCCCTAAAATTATGAAATAATTCATGCTAATACCTTTTGATAGGGTGATGAAAACTGTCAGAATATAATTAATTTAACGTTTTGTTATTACCGATCAAATAAATTATGACCCCCGAGGAATCGAACCAGGGACATCTACTCTACTATCCGTTTTTTTACCGTTGTTCTGGAAATAATAATAATAAAAAAATTATCACAAAAATGTTTCGCCCTCCAGATATTGCCGTCCTGGGCAATTGCCCAGCCTGGTTCCAACTCAGCAATGTGTATACGACATTTATTTTAATATTTATTATGTTGCTTCAGTGTTATACAGTAATCATTTTTGTTTAAATAAATAAAAGCTAGAGAGCTCTCGTACCCAAGTTTGTTGGACCAGATAACATATTTCATTCACCAATTAGACACCATTTTAACTCACCAATTAAATAAATGCACTTTCCATATTTAAATGCAAATAATTTTCTCTAAAAAAATTGTTCTATATAATTCACTCGAAGTTTATTATTCATAAATATTTTAAAAATCAGAAAACGAAAATAATTACGAATACAACTGTACACTGTTGTTCATCTGAGTATAAAACCTACATAAATAACCTTATCCTATAAGAATTTTAATAAATTTAAATTTATTCGTTTAGGAGGTCAAAGTGAACAAACAACTCATTTTGCGAAAAATATGCTAGATCCTTGAACTTATGGGTTAACAAACGGCTACAACTCTAAGGGGTTGTAGTCATATATAGTCAATGAAATACAGATTGAAATACCATAACAACCAAAAATATGATTTAGTAATTGATTAAGTTAAGCAAACCCCTCATTCTCTTATAATCGATTTTAAGTTCTTGTTAAAGCAGAATCTTCTCCGCTGGATTTTAATAAAAGCTTTTTCTTCTTCTTTTAAAACTCCCTATTGTATATATATTTACAATCCAGCAATATGATACCGGGTTTGCACACTGCGACCTGCAACAAGCTACACAATTTGTGTGAGTGAGATACACCAAGCAATGTATCACGCAAGCGTGGCACGTAGGAACTGCTCCAACATCAGACATAAACTCGTTTAGATGTTCGCTCGGCATTGCGCCATGTCCTGCATCGTTGTGCATATTGTTCCTCGCTTGCGTGATACATACCTTGGTGTCCCTGACTCACACAAATTTTGTAGCTTTTTCCAGTGAGCAAACACAGTATTATATTGCTGATCTGTTTTGCCAGCCAAGCATGTATGGTGGTATCAGAGCATGCTAGTCTCTGATAAGCCCTCATATCTGATCTTCTGGATCTGGAATAGATCCAGAGTTGGGTGTGCAACGTCAGGCCCCTGATGAGTCGGACGCGACAAAACGATGCAGAACATGGCGGTCTCTCTCTAACACTTGATTGAGTCCTTGGTGTCTCTCCCTCACACGAATTTTATATATTTAATTTTTTTTTACCTGCTTTCGTATCTTACTTTAAAAAATCGTTTTAATGAAAAATTCACACCTGCATTTCGTCTGTGTTGATCGTTGTAGCATAAATACTATACTATTGACATTTTGAGCATGAAATGAACGGGGTCTTTTAAATGTGTGTATTTATAATTAGACTACACAACTTTAATTTTTTTATGTAGCTGATAATTAACGAAATGTAAAAGAGAAAGAAAGTCAATTAATTTTACAAGAAAGTAAGCGACCCGCGATAAATTAATTGAATCATTAGGTAGCTTCGTTCTTCCGCTCCTAAGAATATCAAAGTCCAATTGAGTCAAAGGGACAAAAATAAAAAAAGGATTTCATAAAAAAAGGGTTCAAACACATAAAAAAAATTAATAGTAGAATTTTGCAAAATATCTAATTTTAAGGGTTTTTCTTGCTTTCAAATAACTTTTTTTTTTTTTAATAAGGAAAGGAGTTTACCCTTTTTTCTTCGAATGTAGAAAAAAGTACATGTTATAAAGAACCTATATATAATATCTATTTTAAGTCGTGTTATTGAGAAAATTGATTTTACCTTTATAGAACATTTAAACCAGGCCCTACACTATCAATCCGCTTGATCAAAACAGCGCGTCAAGCATACCATCAATCTTTTCATCAACACTCACTTGTAGCGGAGTTTTCGACTAGTGAACTGCTCCTCCTGGACTGTAGTGATTCAATTCAGTATTGTATAGATACCATGGTTTCGACTCAGGATTTGCGGTTTTTCATCTTGACAGTTCTTGCTCTCAAGCGGAAAAAAAGGTTCAGAGGAAATGACGTTGGTCTAAGGACTGGAACTTTCCACAACTCCGGACAATCACGATTTGAATCAATGAGGAGGTTAATAAATTCTCGATCGGCATTATTATCTACGATGTCCGAATAATAAAAATTGCTCTTGACTATCAAGCGCTCCGACCAGCCGCTTGAGTCATTCAAACTTTCCATCAATCACCGTCAAGGCTTGACTTAAGCGTCAAACGGGTTCCTAGACTATCAATCACGAATGTCACTATCGCTTGACGCGCTGTTTTGACCAAGCAGATTGATAGTGTAGGCCTGCTTTAAATAATGCAATTTTTCAGCTCCATTCATTGTATTTAAACTGTAAAAAATATTATTTTAATATAGATGAAACTCACAAAAGAAGAAAATATTAGAAAATATAAAGAAATTTTAAATGGCCAATCTGTATTAGTATTGATCTTTTTGGTACTCTTATCGAAAAGGGGCCCCCTTTTCGTATAGGAAATATTATGGAAGAGTTTAGACCCCTTAGACTAACTATCTATTAAGACAAAGAGATATTCAGTCCAATATGCTTTGGAACAAAGGAATATCATACTTTCATACAGGGTGGTCCAAAAGTGTCCCCCCCCCCTATTTACTTATGAATTGTTTGAGATAAATTAATGAAACTTAGGGGGTCTCTACCATGCAAAGAGAAGTTTGTTTTCATGCAATCACCCACTAGGGGCACCCACCCACTTTGCCCCCAGGCCACCCAACTTCAAAATTTCAAATTGGAGTATATTTTTTATAGCATATTTCGATTCTACAGTGAAAAATAATACACTTTTACTTGTAACTTTTTTTTCTATTTCCAATATTTTGCCCCCTATAATAGGTGGGCAAAGTTAGCAAAATAACCCTTCCGATAATATGTTGTAAAATCTAAACGGTTAGAGATAAAGTAATGAAACTTAGGGGATCCTTACCATGTAAAAGGAAGTTTTTTTGCGTGCAATCGCGCAGTAGGGGCAACCTCCCATTTTGCCCCCAGACCACCTAACTTCAAAATTTTAACCTGGAATGAATATTTTTGATAGCAGATTTAGATTCTACGGCAAAAAATAAAAATATTTTACTTCTAACTTTTTTTCTATCTCTAATATTTTGCCCCTTATAATAGGGGGGCAAAGGCAAAAAAAGGGTAGATTTCAGCGCCTGGGGGCAAAATGGTGGTTGCCCCTAGTACGCGAGAGGATGATTACACACTTCCCTTTACATGGTACAGATCCCCCATTTTCCATTACTTTATTTCAAACCGTTTAGATTTTATAACGATCTAAGTGTTATTTTTTACTAGTTCGGAAGGGTTATTTTGCTATCTTTGCCCCTTGTAGGGGGCAAAATATTGGAGATAGAAAAAATAGTTTCAAGTAAAAGTTAATTTTTTTCACCGTAGAATCCAAATATGCTATCAAAAATATACACTCCAATTTGAAATTTTGAAGTTGGGTGGCCTGGGGGAAAAGTGGGTGGTTGCCCCTAGTGGTTGATTGCATGAAAACAAACTTCCCTTTGCATGGTAGAGATCCCCTAAGTTTTATTAATTTATCTCAAACCGTTCAAAAGTTAAGAGGGGGGGGGGGGGGGGGGAGACTTTTGGACCACCCTGTATAAAAAAAGTGTGTATTCGGTTATCCGAAAGTATATTAGATTAAAAAA
The DNA here is from genome assembly GCA_951217055.1 of Gerris lacustris. Lineage (NCBI taxonomy): Eukaryota > Metazoa > Arthropoda > Insecta > Hemiptera > Gerridae > Gerris > Gerris lacustris. The sequence continues at coordinate 25,296,899 of OX578284.1, forward strand.
AATGTGGGGGCCCTTTTCTATAAAAGTGCCGAGCTTTTTTTACTCATCAAAATGACTTAATAATGACATCACATGTTTAGGTTAGATACATATATATTTTTGGTTAAAATATCATGGAATACGCGGACATCGACGCTGTGGTAGTGTTCGCAAGAACTGGCCTAGATGAAGCTGAGCCGGGTGATGAAATCGATCATCAGCTGGATGGCAGATCACGGCCTATCCTCGGCCCTAAGTAAAACAGAGGTGCTGCTTTTAACGAAGAAGAGGATCCCAACCATTTTTATTGTCCGAGTTGGGGAGGTGCTCGTTGAAACCAAGCCTGCAATTAATTAATTACCTTGGAACCAACACAACCAACTCGGAAGATTAGTTTCCTTGAGCAGATATGGCGGGCAGTAGACAAAGCAGTGGAAGGGACACGAGCACTTAGCAGACTCTTGGCAAACATTAAGGCCCGAGGTCCAGAGCAAGCGGCGACTATACTAATAAATGTCCTCCGTGTGATTGGCGGATTGGTGTACGGAGCGGAGGTATGGGCGGACGTCTTGAGAAAGAAGAGTCCCAGATCGATGGAAAACTATACAGGGTAGGGAAATATGCATTACCGTCTGGACTTCATGAGTACAAATTCTTCCGTCGCATTATAGCTCAATAATAGTGCAATGGTTTAAAATACTAGGCTAGAGTGCGACATGACATGTGACCAGGTTGCATTTATATAAAATATATATATATATATATATATATATATATATATATATATATATATATATATATATATATATATATATATATATATATATATATATATATATATAATTATTTATTTATATTTATAAATCCAAACTATAACTGTTAGAGATTTAGAAAATTATTCATAAATTTTTATTGATACTCTGCAGAGATCTCTTAGTGTATTAAATATACCGATTCAGCTTATACAAGTTCTCCATTAACCTACTTCGTATCTAATATTGACGTAATATCAATATCCTCTTATTTGCTTTAACCAACCTGACATTGGGAAAGGGGAACGGTGCAGTGGTGTAAACAATTTTTATTTTTATTTTTTTTTTATTTTAGGCTAGACTTTGGACGCATAGCTTGAAGCACGCTCAAGCCATACTTCTGTACGAAGCAGCCGATAAACTTCAAAGGTATCCCAGTTATTTTTATAGGTCATAACTTATTAAATTTTTATATATAATGTAAAATGAGCAGCTAATTTTACTGTGAATTTTGCCGGAAGTATGGGGGCTTAATTCATTCTTCCAACTATTAAACATAACACTATTCATATTATATCTCTGTTTAACCGTTTTCATATTGGTTTAATTTAGTATAGGAATTTGTTAAATGACAGTAGAAGGAATATAGATGTTAAAATCATTATGAAGTCCTTGCCCGAGTTCTTGCAGTCCAGGATATCTTTGTTACTATCTCTCTTTTATTCCTTAATGATCTCGGAATATCAGGAAATATTTAGAAAAACTCAGACCATTGTTATAAGATTCAAGGAGCGTTGTTATAATATCTATTTCTATTTTGAATTTGCATACTTTCATTCATATTTACTAATGCATGCGATTTGTTTGTTTCTTTTGAGAAAGGTTACGTCATCAGAGGGTAAAGGCTTTTACTACATTAACAATTCAGTATTGTAATAATTAGTATGTCATTTGTCCTACCTTATTATGGGGTAAAAACGGCACAGAATAGACCTAATTACTGTTGTAGTGCTGTGTTGATTGAACATACTTTTGTGTGACAATTTCTAGAGGAAGACGTGCAGCTGAATACATGGCTCTTGTGACAGATGCTGTCATTAGTGGAAATATACCAAACTATGATGAGCTCACAGGTAAATTCAATTCACTTTTAAATATACTTGAATGGTTGGCATTTAAAACACCTATTTTATATTTTAAGAAAAATTGAGAAAGTCTGCTATTCGATTTTGGGATTTTTATAGATTGATTTAAGGTCCCAGGAGTAAAAAAAAAGTTTTGTTTTTAATGTCTGGCCGTTTTCTATCATTTGTGTAGACGTGTACTGTGCGTGTGGGGCTTAGACTACTGTAGTAATTCATCTATAGCTGTTTAAAGTGGCTCATCCATCGTAGATTAACATCAAAAATAATATTTATTACAAATTTATTAGGTTTCTACCATTCGAACTATTGTGTTTTTAAAGTCAAATTGAGGATTTTTACCGCAAGTTAGTAAGTTATGATATGAAGAGATACTGATACCTGCTCTATCTGAGGATTACTGGGCAGGTTTTGGTTGTAAGCCATCATTATTAAAAGAATATAGAACTCAGGGAGTCGAAATGAACCCGTTAAGTCTACATGAGAGTATGAGAGAGTGAAATTTGATATGAAGAGGTAGAAGAATATTAAGACTAAGATGTGTGATTGCGGGAAAAACCGTGTGACGGAGTGCGTCAGGTGTCAGGTAAGGTGATGTAAGAAAGAAATAACGGATGATGTATAATGTATAATGTGTTTATTATTTTTCAAATAATGTTTGTTTTCATAGAACTAAATTTTTCAAGGAAAGGTGATTGTTAATTATGCAAAATGAGCTTTTCATTAACCATAACAAAATTATATCACCATTATTATTCTGAGTTATAGCTACTTGATTGTATAAAGTAGGCGTCTACTAACACACTAATTAGTAAAAATAAGTAAAAAAACATCAAACTTTTTAAAGTTTGTAAGTAGTTTTTGGAACAAGTTTAAACGTAAGGAAGTAGTTCATTCCTGTTCCCTTCTAACTATATGTGTAATAGGTATAGAATGGTAAAAATCATAATAATAATTAAATTTTCTAATTACCATATAGAAACAGAGGGAGTGGTTGAAATATAAGCTTCTTCAGTCCGGAAGAAAGTGCCATTAAGTGGTCAAATACCCATTAGTTGTTTTATGTCTTTAGGACTTGCGTTCCCTCGGTATACGAAAAATTGCCCTCTACTGTAGCCTTTAATGCAATTAGGTACAGTACCTTTAATTTCAATGAATTCGTTTTGAATATCGTGAATTAATAACAGTTTAATTTGTGTGGAATCCAGTCTTTTATTCATACTTTAAATAATTCGTGAGAACAAAGCACAAAAAAAGTTAGAGAGGACAATTATTCGGAACAAAAAAGCCAACCTATTCTGGACCGGATTACAAAAAAACCTGGTTGAAAGTTGTCCCATTCTCTCCTCTTGTATTATTCAGGGCTGTTAGCAAAGCGTCTAAAGCACACATGGATTCACAGCATTCAAAATTTATTGGATGACTTTACGTTTAATATATAGACTTTTGTTGAATGCAGGGAAACCCAATTCCGATAGTATTTAATAGTCCTAGAAGACCTTTTCTACCTCCACTTCGAATAAAGTTTAGATTTTAATGGATCCTGGGTTATCAGAATTGGGTCGAAGAGGTCTTGCACGGTTTTAAAGTTATGGGTTCATAGATGCCAAATGTGTATGGTATGGGGTGCGACGACGTCTATTTTTTAATTTTATGCAAACTTATTTAAATATGGGGGGCACAATTACCGACATTAAAGTATTCTCTGGGGTTTAATTTTATTTATAGCTGTCTTATATTAAAGTGCGAAGAAAATAAAGGAATTGTGGAGATTAAGTTATGCTAGAATTTAGTCTTAAGAAGTGTATTAAACTAAAAATTTACTTTGTCTAAAATGTAGCTAAGAGAAACTTTAAAATAAATTCAAGAAAAAGGAATTTTAGTGGTTAATATCTTATCAGTATAATGCATAAAAAATCAGTCGGTCTGAGAAAACCCTAAAAAATAATGTCTTATCTTCAGAACTTCATTATGACAATTCCTTTTCTCAATTAGGCCAGTTTCGTTTCCTATTGACCCTAGCACAATTTGTTGTCTTATGTTAATTACAATAATTTTATGTGTAACTCATTTACTTTCTTGCGTGAATAGGTTCGAGATAACATTATTGCTAATTATTAATTTTTATATTGTTATAAAACTAAAATAGTCTGCCATTTTTACTCTCTCATATAAAGAGAAAGTGATGGCGCGAAAATTCGATTTTGAGATTTTGATGGATTTACACGTTTTAAGGTCCCCTGAGTCCAAAAAAGTGGTTTTTAAAAAATGTCTGTCCGTCGTCTGTCGTCTGTCGTCTGTCGTCTGTCTGTGCAGACGCCTGGAGCCTAAACTACTGGACCGATTTTGACGAAATTTGGCATACATGTTCAGAAAAATCATACCCCGAGGCGAAATCGAGAAATGAATTTTAGCTCCAAATTTGGGGGTGCTACCCCCCAAAAACTCTGAAAAACGAGAAAAAAAAATATTTCTCGAAAATATTTATTAATATTTAGGAAAAAACAAAAACAAAAAAAAAACGTAGAATGTTGAAAGAAACGTAGGAGTATAATATATGGGACCATCAGTGGACTAATTATGACATACCCTCTAAATTTCATCAAAATCGGATATGTAGTTTTTAAGAAATAGTAAAATTCCTAATAATCTAAACTTCAAAGATGCTGTAAATGAGATACATATATATATGTTTATTAAATTTTATTCTGAAAATAAAATAATTAATAATTTGTCTTTTTCTTTTTTGCAGCATTTATCAAGTTTGTCGAGAAAACTGAAAACGGAGAATATTCTTGGGATGAAATCATTCCGGTGACTTCGAGAAAGGTAATATTTACATAAATATATAATTAATTTTGAAACTTTTGTTGCATTTCAAAGTGAAAAGCCATATTGTTGTAATTTCAACTTATTTCACAAGTAATATTTGTTCAGTATGAGATATTAGCATATAAATAGATGAGCAGGGTTAACCATATTTTTTGTTTACTCTTTAACAATATTAAACAGGAAATCAATTAATTTCTCCATTTTTCTTTTAAGCTCAACTATAAAATTTAACTATACTAAAGTGCAGATCAAACAGAACAGTCTTTTGAAAAAACTAATTTTCTTGATTACTTTATAAAATACATTTTTATGTATGCAGTTCTAAGGCAACAACGAAGACCCCCTATAATTTTCTATTTTTCTTATGTGAAATAACTCATACACAGAAACATTATTGGGACGTCTATAAAATCATCCCTCAAAAACTATAGGGGGTTGAAGTTTTTTACTATAACTGAAATGCGTCATGTGGGGATATTTAATGAAAGAGGACGCCCTGAGTACAAATCTATATATATAAAATCCAAATACCACTCACTCACTGACTCACTGACAAATCACGATATCTCTGAAACCACTGGACCTACGACCATGAAATTTTGTAGGTGTGTTCCTCTTACCTCCTAGGTGCTCGCTAAGAAATATTTTAAAAAAATCCGCCATCTTGATTCAAGATGGCGGCCATTTATATACAAAATTCGACAAGACGATATCTCGGGAACCAATTGTACTAGAACCTTGAAATTCAGAAGTTGGCTTCCTTTTATGAAATTAGTAACTTTTGATAAATAGTTTACCAATCGGGCATATTGATTCAAGATGGCGGCCATACATATATGAAAGTCAACATGTGTGCATGTTCTTTATACAAATCTACAGTTTTAGTCCGATCTCGATGAAAATTTGCACACTTGACCTTCAAAGCAAGGGGAAAATCACTGTCTACATGAATATTCAAAATTTTAATTTTGGTACACAGGGGTACGGGGTACAAATGTTAAAGTAATGAACATCCTTCATGATGCATATCGTTGAAACGCTCTTTAAGAGGACAGTAATTGTGGTTATGTACAGTTTTATCCTATTTTCACTTAGGAGGGGGGTATAATTAAAAAATATAGCTATAATATAAAATCCAAATACCACTCACTCACTGACTCACTGACACATCACGATATCTCTGAAACCACTGGACCTACAAGCATGAAATTTTGTAGGTGTGTTCCTCTCACCTCCTAGGTGCTCGCTTAGAAATATTTTAAAAATCCGCCATCTTGATTCAAGACGGCGGCCTTTTATATACAAAATTCGCCAAGACGGTATCTCAGGAACCAATTGCAGTAGATCCTTGAAATTTCGATTTTAGCTTGAAATTAGATGTATAGTTTTGTCATATTTAAATTTAGGAAGGGGGTAAATTTGGGATATTTGCAAATTATCGTATCAAAAAGGAGGAAGTATAAGTGGGAGGGATAGAATCTAGATATTCTTGCATAGTAAAATAATTTAAATGTTTCTTGATGGTAGTTTATAAACTTATCATATTAAAATAAAACTCCGTAGCGAAGCACGGGTATCCAGCTAGTATATATATATATTTAATAATTCATCTTTGCACCCTGTGACTTTAAACTTTTTATTCCCCTCCCCTTCAATTTTATATCTGCACTACTGGGCTATAGGAGTGAGCTAGAGAAGAAAGTTCTTCTGACGGATCTTTGAAATAATAACTGAATACAATTTAAAATACATATTCCTAAAAATAAATAAATAACTGTAATAGTAGGAGATAGCGTGCAAAAAAGTATCTGACTAACATCAAGCTAGAATTTTGTATACAAGTCAATCTTTTAGCGCCTTTTAAGAATATGTGGTCGGCTAAGTTCGTCAGCGGGACATAGCTTGGCAGTAGGCGTTTGAAAAAAACAAACCGGTGGAGAGTGGCCATGTTTCACCAATTATGGTGGACAATGTGATTTTGATGATCCTGAGTACAGAAATAGTTAGTAGACCGAAAATCAAGTTGATGTTAGTTTGTCTTTTGACAGGTGGCCACGTTGATTTTTAGTAATATTTGAATAACTAACCTATCAAGTGTAAAAATAACATCGACTTGATTTTTGGTCTACTAACTAATTCTGTTCTCAGGATCATGAAAATTACATTGTCCACCATAATTGGTTAGACATGGCCGCTCTCCACCGGTTTGTTTTTTTCAAACGCCTTTTGCCAAGCTATGTCCCGCTGACGAACTTAGCCGACCACATATTCTTAAAAGGCGCTAAAAGATTGACTTGTATACAAAATTCTAGCTTGATGTTAGTCAGACACTTTTTTGCACGCTATCTCCTGGACTATGACGCAAGTAATGTTTCGCTGTTATTTTGTCATTGTTACTCATTTTTTCTTCTTGTTATTAGCTTGCTTTATTACGTTTTTATTCACTACATGTTCCTCATACTACTTTATCTTTCACTTATCTTTTATCTTTGTATATTAATTAGATGTAATTTACCTTCCGAGTTACCACTTGTGGCTTTGCTGTTTGGAAACTCGATGTTATACAACAAACAATAAACAATAAACAATATTTCAGTCAACTAAGCTCTGACATGTTGTGTAATTGAATAACAAAGTTTTGATATTTTAAATAGTTGGTTATTGATGCTTGAAAATGTGCATCAAAAGGTGCACTAAGTGCATCATTTTAGAAAGTAGGTCCAAATTTGCGCAATAATTATAAATTAAATAGGCAATAAAGATTTGGTTTACTAAAGAATTTATTATATACGTAATAAAAATTCATATAATTATCTACAACGAAGGTCCCTATTATTTTGTTGATAACAACTCTAATAGTTCTCGGGGTATTTGGTTTTAAAATTGTAGCTTTTTAAATGAAATTTGAGAAAGTATCCTATCAGATTATTTATGTCTGCAAGATTAGTTATGTTCAGATTAGTTTAGTTATGTTGCAAGTACAACTTATTAAAGCTATTATTGATACAAAGTTTATAAAACGTTTTTATATATTAATAACATTTAGGTTTAAAGGTATTATGTGGACTTGTAGAATAAGAGGGAGGAGATATAATATAAGAGTGAAGGAGATTAGTATATATAAGAGTGAAGGATATTAGTTAGAATAAAAGTCCGTGGTGGGTGTGGTTTACGTTTTTATTATCAAAGCTTTCGCCCAGGGAGCCTGAGCTTCATCAGTGATAGAATTGTAAATCGTTATTTAGATGTTTCTCGTCCCACTCAGATCAAATGGAAGGTTTCATTCAGGCTACCTACTTAATTTTGTGATATTTTGATATTTCTTTCACTGAGAATTTATTATTTCAAAACTTTTAGAGTACTTTATATGTTCACTCTTAAAAAAAATGAAATTAATTTAAACCCCCAAGGTCGATAGGATTTTAATTGCAATTATCTCGAGAATCAGTAGAATAAATTACCAAACTTTTTGGTAAACTTGATATTTTTCTAGTTATTATTAATATCTTATGTGGCTAATTTTATCTTTCGACCCTGGTTGTCATTATAATGAAAGAAAAGAAAAAAAGAGAACTATATCTGCCATAATTTTATTCCCTTTTTAAATTCTTTGTGATTGATATAAAGCAGTTTAATTTTTTAATCTCCAACCAAATAATTTTTTAATTTTACAAATCTTGTTGAATTTATAATGTTAGCTTTAAGTATTTAAAACCATAGGCGTTTCTAATTTTAAAATACCGACTTATAGTATCACCTTTTTCTCCAACTAAGTTCTTCCTTTTAATGGGAGACATGGTGGAAAAAAACCATACTTTTAATCTAGCTAAGAGGGATATTAAAAGACCCAGTTTATAAATATATAAACATAATATTTTTAATGCCTTAAAGAATAAAAAAAATATGGTTAATATCTTGTCTGAAATGCATTCTTGTAACTTTTCACGGTCAATGTAAAAGATAAAAATATAACATTTACCCGGTAATTGTTATAAAACTGGTGGAGACTTATACCTTTTATTCGATTCGTCGCTATTTAAAATTAACATATATGAAGGTAAAGCCCTACCCTTTTAGATATAAACTGAACTTAATGGATTATTACAAAATGATGAATCTCATTTAAATGGACAAAAATATTTACATATTTCATACTCTCTCCACAGCACAGGACTCCATGTTCTCTAGTTGAGAGATAACCTTATGTAGTACTAAAATGCAAAATCGATAAAATAGATCAATAGATGTACTAAAATATTAGTCCACAGGCCACCATAAGAAGTGAGTCGCTGATTGATAAAGTTTTCTTACCTTATAGAATCGCTTATTTATGCCTTGTCCACCGATGAATTGGGTATATGGCAACTGGGCGCTGGGCCATTTCTTTTTTATTGACATGCCAAACTTGCCCTTCTGCGGGAACATTGAAAAGAGATAGATAAAGTTTTGATTTTCACAGGATCGTTTAATTAAAGTATTTAAAAAACAGTGGTAAAGGTGGCCACCGATAAGAATGGGCCGTTTGGGGTGTCCACCGCCCCAAACATATCGCTCTGCGGGGACGTTGAAAAGAAAACGGCCCACTCATATCGGTGGCCACCTTTACCACTGTTTTTTAAATACTTTAATTAAACGATCCTGTGAAAATCAAAACTTAATCTATCTCTTTTCAATGTTCCCGCAGAAGGGCAAGTTTGGTATGTCAACAAAAAAGAAATGGCCCAGCGCCCAGTTGCCATATACCCAATTCATCGGTGGACAAGGCATAAATAAGCGATTCCATAAGGTAAGAAAACTTTATCAATCAGCGACTCACTTCTTATGGTGGCCTGTGGACTATATTATTTATGTATTAATATGTTGTTGTTTTTTTTATTCAATAAAGGTATTTAAAAAAAAAAAAAAAATACAAACCGTCCAATATGATTGTGGATTCCTATTTCTCGGCATTTTCAGGCTACTACATTGTTTTTATGTTCTTGTAAATAATCAGATTGATAATTTATTGAGTGCTAAATTTTTGCTTGTTACAAGCCAAATAAACTAATAGCGAAAAATGTAGAGCTTTAAAAAAACTTAGGAGGGCTCATTCACACTGGGATTCCGGAATGCGATTCGTGTATGAGATTCAAAAAAGTATCAAGATTCAGTATCTCGGCGGCTTCTTCCGCCCACTTTTCCTAGTTTGCTCCCACTTTTATTACACTTACATATACGTATTTAATTTTTAAATAATTAATTATATTACATTTATTATTATATTCATAATTAATCTATTTTATTTATCGTAAATAAAAATATTGAAAAAAAAAAAAATATTTAATAATTATTATATTGATTTATTAATATATTTCTATAATTAAAATATTTTATAAAACGTAAATAAAATATTTATAATATTAATATTATAATTAATGATATTACAGTAATTATTATGTATTTATAATTAAAATATTTTATTTAAAGAAAATAAATAGCAAGAGGATTGAAGCGTAATGCGATTCGGAATCGCCTAGTCTGAATGGGCCCATATAGCGCAATGTATCATGAGCCGCTTTCTAAGAAGAATTCTAAAAAGAATCGAGGCGGCTCACGGGGACGGGATACTCGATTTGAGAATCTCATACGAATCGCATACCGGAATCGTAGTCTGAGCACAATACATAAGCCGCTTGGTATCATTAGAATCTTGCATTCGTGGATCGCCTTAGGAATCGAACATGCAATGCTATCCTATTCTATTCTCTGCTAGCGATGCTGATACTATTTGTTCAGCCTTTCATGATTTTTTTTTATCTGGACTGATTAAAAATTTATTTGGATCTCAGAAAATAATGTTTAGTACGATTAGAGAATAGTAAATAACCAAGGCAGTTACCCAAACCATTACTTTATATAGTAGAAACGAATCCTTTGAATGTATCAATTTACAACCTATAAAGCTAATGGTTATAGCTATGGTATAAATTGTTGATTTTTCAAAAGTAGTTGGCATTGGTAAAGGGTTCAAAGGTATCTGGACTGTTTCGATTAGAAGTGCGGTCAATTAGGCTTGGCGAAAGACTTCAAAACCATCCTCAGTGTTCATTCAAAAGGGATATTTGCATACAATGTTTATCTTGCCGCTAAATTGCCTGGTTGGAATATCTCACATATTATGTAATCTTCAGTACCAGGTAACAGATATTCTAATTGACTCGTGAATAGCAGGCTCTGCACGGTATACCTACTGTGGTTTTAGAGATGTATTATCTTTCCTACCATTGCTTTATTGCAAATATGCACTGTTATGCCTGGTGTAGGTGAACCAATTGGAACAGCACTCTTAAATGGCTTATTTAAGGAGGATCATAGATTTTAAAAATATATTCAAAATTGTATTGCTTTTTACTTGATAACTTTATATTAGATGCAAACTATTCCTTCCGAGCTTGCAGAAGATAACGAAAGCTACCTATGTGATCATTCTGAAGCACGAATATTTTATATGTCTCCAAATTTAAAAATTCCAAGACAGAAATCCGTTTCAGTCATCAGGGAACATTTTTAGCCTCTTTTTAGCCTTATTAACAACTAAATCTTAAATTTACTCTTCCTGTATGAAAGACATTTTGGATAGTTTGTTGAAAGTAGCCCTAGATAGTCTCGAAATTATTTCAACCGTCTGTGTCTGACCAACTTACATTTTTAACACCTGACACAGATTTATTTTACTTTTTTGATTTAATATAATTTTTATTTAATCGTATTAAATCATAATAAATTCATACAAAAAGTGTGTATTTCGATTTCACAGATATGTAACTATAAAAGTGTTTTCGTTCAATAACTTTTCTTGGTGTTAGACAAAGAAATAATTTAAAATTGTTTAAATTTTTTTATCCAAATATTTTGCTTCCGAGCTTACCGTAGGCAACGGAAACTATGTGATAGTTCTGACGAACTAACATTTTTTTTTCTCCCATTTCAAAAATTCCTAGCCAAAAATCCGTTTTAGACATCAGGTAGGGAACATTTTCGGTTCTGTGTCGGTCTGTCACTCAATTTTTGCGAACCAACATATCTTAAAAACTACTCGTTCAATTTTAATGAAATTCGGATAGAAATAGAAAGTCATAATTAGTCCATTGTTGTCCCAATATAAGATTCAACCTTTTGTGCCTATTTGTTTCTTTTCCACATGCGCACAAACATACATTTATTTATACCTATATCTTATATTTATAAGTACTCATTTGTTAATTTTCATGGAATTTGGATGGTTTGCCGAAAGTAGTAGGCCGATAGCCCCAGATTAATTTCAAACACTTGCGCTCTTTAAATGTTGCAAAATTGATTGGTACTTTAATTCATGTGAAAAATCAAAACAATTTTGACAGATTAAAAAAATAAACGAGGGGAAAATTAAATAAGTATGATGTAAAGTTATATAGAATAAACAAGTTGTTGCACTGGATTATTTTTTTTCGTTTGGTGAGGTTAGTTTACTTTTTGCCCACCACGCAGCAGTGCAATCTGTATGGGGGCTAATTTTCTACACAACTACATTACAAACTATAACTTTTTTAACTTAATTGAGGTGACCAGACGTCCGTACTTTTTACGGACAGTCCCGAATTTCAACTAGTTGTCATGTAATATTTTTTTCCGTATACAGATGCTGATTTGTCCCGAATTTTTCAACATATTTGAGGTTTTATAAATTAATGTATGAAGACTTTTTGAAATATAATACGAAATAAGTGTAGAATTATTATAAGTTTTTCTACAGTTTTTCATGACAATATGTTTCATTTATCTACATACATGAAAGTCAACGTATAGGTGCATATATTTGTATATATATGTGTGTGTGTTTGTGTTTTGTTTATACAAATCTACCGTTTTTTTTCTGATGTAAAAATTTACACATTTGGTCTTCAAAGCAAGGGATAATCATTGTCTACATGAATTAGAAAAGAGATTAATCGGATGGCTAAGTTTTTCTTCATTTTTTTTTTTGAAGTGAAACTTCTTTGGCGGCGGTAGAGTGAATTTTTTCATATAGTGAAATCGTGTAACGAAGTTTGCGATTCGAGACTCGTCCAAGTGTAATATTTTTACAGATTAATTGAATTATATCTATTTAAAGACCAGCAAATCAAAACAAACATTTATTTTTATTGGAATAAATGTGGTTGCCTTAGCGTAGCAATTTTTTTTTTTTTTTTTCAATTAAATTTCCCATAACCATTTCTTAATCCTGAAATAATAAATTCGTCAGAAAATGAAAGAGAGGAATGCATTCTAGAACTTAAGTTTCACTTCTAATGCGTGAGCCTCACACATATATTTTTTTTTTTTTGGCCTACAACAACTTTTACAAGAAGGAACATAGCAAGTCTTCATATTAATCCTTTTCTTAAACAATTCTCAATAAATTGACGTAATTTTAGAAATGAAAGAAAACATACAAAAGCAAGAGAAAAGAACGAGACCCTGTCATAACATCTAGGATTCGCGGGTAAAAATATCCGCTAGAGTGCAGGCCAAACAGTATGGGGGTTTACTGTTTGGCCTGCACTCTAGGGGATAAAAATGCGTGACTTTTTTTCGACCCGAGATTTGAAACGTCAAACCTAGACAGTGCAACAACTTGTTTATTCTATATAACTTTAGTATGAAGTATGACAATAATAGGTTGTAAAAGCCTAAAATCATTAAAGTACATAAACGAAAAAGGACGAGGAAGCTATGTGGTATACTAATTGGCAGACTATATAACAATGCGAGACTTTTCTCAATTCTTGAAATTTTATTAAAAAGGTATTTTGTTTCAGGAAATAAAGAAAGTACCGTACATGCTCCAACAGTATGAAGTGGAAAAGGTTTTCAGGGACACAATGAACTTAGTCAAGGAACTGGTAACTATTATATACGGTTACATAAACACAACATGTGCCTAGAACATTAGTCAAGTCCTTATCTAGACAGCTAGGTGGAACAAAGAGAGGTCAGGGTGGGATTGGCAACAGCTGCGGCTGGCTCTATCACATACTGTCTACCTCTTGAAAACAAGAGATAACTTGCTGTATTCTTGTCATTTAATGTGTCTGATTAGTTTCAAAGCTTATCTCTTAGTGCAAGACAAAGCGACGAAATCCAAACCGGCATTATTGTTTGGATGGATGTACCTAGGATGACAAGAATACAGGAATAAATATTAATCAATCTGCAGAACATACCTTATACATATCCTGATTGAATTTTGATGAGTTATCACTAACATAGCCGTAATTAGTTCTCTTTTAAAGTAAACAATGATAGAAATTCTAATTTAACTCTAATCCACACATATTATCTTTGAAATTGATTTGTTTATTATTTATCTCTAAAGGTGTGAGTGTGCATGCTCTTAAACATAAGTATTAATTCTGAATCGATTACAGTGCTATGAGAGGTGGATCAGTTTTAGCATACTTTGTTGAAACGACGTTTTAAAATGAAGTAATATTATTCAGTAGTGAAAAATATGAAGAAGTTGAGTCAAAATTTACAACTTTTTAGGAGAGTAATAATATGAATACTTTTTTAGACACTTTTTACTTCACTTTACCATACTTCCATGAAAATAGAAGTATGGTGATACCCTCCAAAACGTGATTCCGAGATCTCTGTGAAGGAGGGGTCTTAAGAACCCGGGGATATCATTAAAATCCGTTTCATATATATATATATGTTTGTGCGTACGTATGTATGTACGTACGTACGTACGTTCGTTCGGAACTTTAAACCTTTATAACATCGTATTGAGATGCGGTTTGCGGCATTTTTTAGAAATTTTGTCGAAAAAACTGATGGCAAACCCGAACATCGTAGCCTACGACGTGTCGGAGCTACAGTCACTTAAGCACGAAATCGGTCTGTCGACGATAACTTCAGTAGGCTTTATTTGATTTCAATTTCCTGTGGGGTATATATGGTAGATTGTAACTATACTTATTGAGCACAATCGGACAAGCGGTTTGGGAGATATTGGCATTTTAGTGTTTTTTATAAAAAAATTCTTTGGGTAATTGCGTCCGCCCAGTTTTTCGTATCCAAACCATTCTTGCGTTAAAATACTCAGCTTGCAGACTACTTTTGAATGAATATTAGCATGATTACCAAATATCGAGTATAAGCACCAAAAAATGAAACATAAAAATATCATATTGAAATTTTGGCTTTTTTTAGATTTGGTTATTTTAAGCTATTAAATTAATCTTATGGACTTATGAAGAATAACCTGTGATTAAGTGGAAAATATTGAGTCATATCATGTGCAAGACTGAATCTTATGTAGAGAAAACTGTAGGACATTGAGCTCTATAGTTTTCTTAGCGTATATTTAATATTCCTTTGTCTTAATAGTTAAGTTAGCTTAAGTAAAGAAGTACAATTTTTTATAATAAGTAGCTGAATCATGAAGCAATAATGATCCAAGCAGGAGGATTTTGTATAATGTGCTTTAAAGAAGTTGTGGATTACAATAATAGATAAGCTGTAAGTATTACATTGTTTTTTAGGAAATGTTACAAAGTTTGATTTTGCTATCCTGAAAAGCTGGAAGTATTGACTCACCTATTTAAGATTATTAATCGTTACAAGATGGGGTTCCGATTTCTCTACTCGCCTAGTCTTAATAAATAAAAATCGGTCCGAGACAACTCTGACAAACTTTCTCATATGCGAGGTCATAATTATTTGGCCCAGTGTTTTCCATTTATTAGTTTTCGTATGTACATTTAATTATTATTGAACATTTCATCAACATTTATCATATCCTGGGCGGGGAATCGAACCCGGGCTCTCTCCATCCGCGTTTTAAGCATTTTTCTCAGGAACTAGATTTTTCCCGGGAAAACGGCTTATATCGTTAGATTCGTATTTAAATGGGCTACATTATAGAATTTTTTTAAAATCAAAATCGTCAGAACCGTTTTCGAGAAATACTTTTTTTTTCACGTTTTTTCAGAGTGGTTGAAGGGTAGCGCCCCCAAATTTGGAGCTAAAATTCGTTTCTCGATTTCGCCTCGGGGTATGATTTTTCTGAACATGTATGCCACATTTCGTCAAAATCTGCTAGTTTAGGCTTCAGGCGTCGCACAGACAGACTACAGACAGACAGACGTCAGACTGACTTTTTTAAAAACCACTTTTTTGGACTCAGGGGACCTCAAAACAGGTAAATCCATCAAAATCTCAAAATCGAATTTTCGCGCCATTACAATACATTCTCTTTATATGAGAAAGTAAAAATGAATGTTTGTCTGTCTGTCTGTATGTCTCTTATGCCTGCCTAAACCATTCATCCGATTGTGATGAAACGTCGGGGAACGGTTGGACGCATGAGCGGGAAGGTTTCTGAGTTGGTAAAACTATGTTCTGATTGTGGTACACAGGGGTACGGGGTACAAATGTCGAAGTAATGAAAACCCTTCATGATGCATATTGTTGAAAAGCTTTTTAAGAGTACAGTAATTGTTGTTATGTACATTTTTGTTTTATTTTCATTTAGGAGGGGGGGGGGGGGGGTAAAATGGAAAATACAGGGAAAATATTTCTATATCTATATAAATAAAAATGAATGTTAGTTTATCTGTATGTCTCTTATGCCAATATTGTATATTGTACAAGTATATAATTGCACATTTTAATATAACCTTTTCTTCTAAGGCAACAGGCAACATTATTTAACTACATAAACTATTTATAAGGTTTTTCAAAGATAGAAGCTATACATTTCTTATGTTATTACGTTTATTAGGCCGTACGAACTTCGCCGGGTCAGCTAGTGCAATATAATTTCTCTGTTTGTAGAATCAGATCTACAATCTTTTTCTTTAAGGAATTTCCCTTGCTTGTATAATAGCCCCCTTAAATTTTTTTTTCACTTTGATCCTTGGTCTTCACCTCAATTTCCACTTTTTAGATCATGGTCTGTCTCCAACTCCTCTGAATCAAAATACAGACAAAATGTCGTATTATTGTTATTTTTTTAACCTAATTAATCACTTTCTCTAGCCCATTCTAGTATAAGGGTGGGCAAACTTTTTTATAGCAGGGGCCAATATAAATTTTACTTTTTTAAAGAGTTGTGGTCCCCTATAATTTGTATATCTTCTATGGTGGATCGTGAAGGGGAGATGGGTGATTAAAAATTACTTCATATTAGTAGTATTTTAGTAATTGGCTATATTTCATCCCTTAAGGGACATCTTCAGGCCTGTAAACAAGGTATTTCTACATTATTATCTTTATAATTTTCAGCTATATTAATAATTATTTATCTAAACAATAATTTTTCTCAATCTTACTTTCTATAATTATTTTTAACATTAATTTCCTTATTACACATAACTATGAATTTAATTAACAAGAACAATAAATAAATTAAATAAAAGATAATAAGAACCAACCTGTTACAATGTTAAGTGAGTAGTTACAATGAGTCAGTAATAAAACAATTTAGATAAACTTTTTAAATATATAAAAATTTGTCATAAAATAATCATAAATAAACTATCCACTACTATAATAATAATATAATATAATAATAAGCTTCACGGACATCCTTTCCAGGACAGAAGCCTCTCCTTAAGGAGGAAAGAGTCAGTTTTGAGGTTAGAAAAGTCTTTTCACTACCTTGTCCCAACACCCACGGTCCCTAGCCACTCTACCCCAATTTTCCCCCACTCTAGCAACTATTTCTTCTCTCCATCTTAAGATAGGTCTTCCTTTCCTTCTTTTGTTTCCTCTAGGGATCCATTCCGTTGATAATTTGGCCCATCTATTATTTTCCAATCTAGCCAGGTGACCTGCCCATCTCCACTTCGTGTGGTGAGCCTCTTTCTGTAGATTCTTTAACCTTGTTGTTTTTATTATTTCTTTGTTGCTTGTTCTATCTACTCTTCTTATGTTGCACATGCTCCTTGCCATACTCATTTGCGTTGATAGAAGTTTATTTCCCATCTTCTCTGAGAGAGACCATGTTTGGGCACCGTACAAAATGGTTGGGTATACACATGCAGACATTATTTTCGCTTTCAGCCTTTTGTCTATTTGACTTTTAAAAATCTTTTTTAGTGACCAATATTTTCTCCAACCTAAATCGATTTATCCACTACTAACATTTAACATATAACTATTAAAATTTGATAAAACTAAATTAAAAACGTGCTAAAAAGTATTACATTCTTTATTTTGTGGTAACTATTGGAAAGTAAAATGTCCAGGTTAATTGATAAACATTTTTGCCTAAGGTATTGCTGGCTTACTATTTGCACTTTATTCACTTAACATCTATGAGAATTGATTTTGATTTTAAAAAAGTTTTGTGATAATTAACCATATTAAAAAAAAAATAAAAAATAAAAATAAATAAATAAAAATAAATAAATTTACTATTTTTTAAATGTAGGATGAAGGATGACAGTAACGCTTTCAAATTTAAATTAAGTGGCACGAAGGTAACGTTATGGTTAACTAAACCCACTTACCGTGGTCTTGGCTCGGCGGAACGCTAAAATTCGACGACCATCGTAGTCGTTTCTGTTGTTAATGGTCTTTCCGAACACACCGGTTACTGCTCGGTCTACATGGTAAGTTATTCTGAGTGCACTCTAAGAGAGATATCACCGCTTAGAGTCAATTTTTTATTGTAGGACGTGTAATTCTACCTACTCTTAGCCCTAACAATCAGGCAGTTACAGGTCAATAATAGTTTCTTTGGATATTTGTCTAAATTCTGTAGGAAGAGAATATAAATACTATAACACTTTACTTTAACAGATATTTATTCCTATCTAAATGTTGTTTTCTTTTGTGGATCAACTTCTTACTTACTAGTCCAGCCATGTCAATGGTTAAAGGTTAGATATATATTGTTTTTCAAGTGACCTCCGACTTAAAGTAACCTTTTGGCTAATTACATTTCTCTAATTGATGTTAAGAAGCCCTACAAGTCTTTATCCTGATAAGCCTGCCCTGGCTTCAAACTCTGCAAATCCATAATCCAGTTCTAGAGGATCTTGGACTTATGTTTTGTTTGGTAATAACTAAATTTTCATGTATTTGATCTTCTACGTGACTTATTATAATTGAAGTAAATCATAATAATCTAGGTATTGTATATTGTTAAGATATTATAGATTAGATAGTTGGATATAAAATGTAGCTTATTAATGTATTGGAATTATTAATGTTGTTTTCTTTTTGAATAAATATATAAAATAAATAAAAGACAATAAAATGCCTTTAAAGTCGTTAAAATATGATTTAAATTTAAATTATAAAATATAATTTAATAATAACACTGTTTATTATTGTAGGAAAAGTCTGCTAAACAGTGTGGCACATAGTTTTCTTACATGCTATCACAGAACGAATATCTACATGAGTATTAAATTATGTAATAAAGATATATTTCAAAATTAAGAGTTAAGGTACGTTTTTCTAAACGTGACTCTAGCGATAGACCCTGGCACAAAATTATAAGAGCTTACATGTTAAGAATCGCTCAGCTAGTAAAACGGTAACATGCAAACTTAGAAGAGGAGTCCTTAGAAATAGTCGTTGGGCGACTACTTCTTAAGCGTCTATCGCTGGAGTTGCGTCTAGGAAAATAAAGCTTTACTCAAAAATTAATGCATGAGCAGAAAGTTGAAATTAATAAAGGACTATCTGTGGGCTAACTTTAACGCATCATTCAAATTTGAATCAAAACCGGACAAGTAGTTTTTTGTGGCCTACATATCAGTAAGTTCTTAATACTGGAACTTTTTAAATAAAGGCCGTACAAAATTTCTGCCTTCGGGTGTACTTAAAATTAATAACGAAATTAAACAAGTTTCAAAGTTGTTTGTTCAGTTATGTTTTAGTGACAACACTTTTAAATGTTAGTTTAATATATTTTCTACATTATACAATACATTCTTGTATTATATGTTTTCCGCTTGTATATTTTTTATGTTTTATTTATGTATTTTTTATGTTTTATGTATTATTATTATTATTATTATTTTTTTTTTTTTGCTCAGGCTATATTTGATTGCTAATTTCAGATATATTTTACTTAATCATCTGTAGGTTTATTATCATAATTTATATAATACTTATAGAGTTGGGGGCTTCGGATTTAAACTGACCGCGAAAATCCTTCCAATTTGAATAAAAAGGAAAAAAGATAGTGCCCAGTAGAGGTATAAAAAATAATAAAAGAACACAATGAAAGCCCAAGTACCTTGTATAGTAAAAGGGGGTTTATTAATATGTAATTAGAATAATAAAGATAGAATCAACAATGTAATTCCTTGTTTTTCCACACTACAATAAGGTACAGGTAGACAATTGTGTTAGTGATAGACACCAAGGGATGTACCACGCAAGCGTGACACATAGGAACTGTTCCAACATCAGACATTACGTCAAAAAGATGTTGGCTCGCCCTATATCTGATCACTACAAAATAAACATATAAAATAAACTAAACAAAGATTTGTTAGAAATAAGAAGGTTCTAAACAAAGATTAGCTTACAACAAAGGGGGACACACTCAGCTGTGCCCCGAAACAAATAAACATACTATCAAAAATAGTAGTACTAATATAAAATAAAAAAAATATACTACGGCCTTAACATTATACAATAAAAATAAATAAAATACATAGATATATTATAAATAAATAAAATAAACTTTGGCTTTAACAATATTTATAATATTAAAATTTTAAAAATACTTATATTATAATAGTATATATACCATAATCGTTTTTTAGAAAAAAGTAATTGGCTACCCTTATAACAATTATTTTGAGGCTGAAACTTTTTGAAAACTTTCAGACAATCTATTTGGTTTTTACTTGTTGTGTTAAGTACTAAACGCAGCAAATAATGTTGTTACTTCACTTCTGTAAATGTCCAAAGTTTTATAATACTTTTCACGTGGAGTATATTATTATTAGTTATATTATTATTACTCTAAATGTTAATTGTTATTATGTTTGTAGAAAGAGCAAGACGATGTAGCCTATCAAGGTCTGCAAGACGTCGAAGCACAGGATGTAAAATCTTTATTGGAATCAGCTAACCAGTCCACACTGACTGCAGATTCATCCAGTATATTTGGTGAGTTAGACATACTTTTTTTTTTTTTTTTATTAAATTAAATAGGGAGAGGTGTTGGTTTGTTTACCCCTATGGACACTTAAGACTTATATATATATATATATATATATATATATATATATATATATATATATATATATATATATATATATATATATATATATATATATATATATATATATATACATACATATATACATATATATATATATAAACATATTATACATACTAGCCTTCACCCCGCGCTTAGCGCGGGGCTTATGCTAGGTTTAGTGGCTATGTTTCCTATTTTCTACTATGTTTTTTATTCTTCGGGTATGTTTTTTATTTTGTAGGCCTAGCAGTTAAATGAAATGCCAAAATAGTTTTGTTTCCAAGCCTTCTAGGAATAAAATCAGAACTTAATAAATCATTCATTCCGTTACTGAGAATATAATACTCTCCAAAATGTAGTTTGGAATCTATCTATATATTTAAAAATTAGTGTACTCTTAAAGAGCCTTCCAACGACATGCATCATGAAGGGTGTATACTTTTTTGACTTTTGTACCCCGTACCCCGTACTTCCGCTGTCCGGAAGTACCCGAAAAGTTGGAGTTAAGCTGTTCTCATGTGTCCCAAGCGATTCACGAAAAAAAAAAAAAAAAAAAAAAATCAGCCTCGAATTTTTCGCACAAATTTACAGATTTACTGTAACTATATATTATATATGTATTAGTGATTATGATGTGATTCTTTGTTTGTTTAATTATACTTTTACCATGACAACTAGTATTTTTCTGAAAAAAAAACGTTATCACATTAAATTATTTTCTTTTTACATTTTAACAAACTTGTCAAAATATTTGTTTTTAATCAGAAATAGAAAAATAATGAATGAAATCATTTACAGTCAGCGATGCATTTCTAGTATATAATCAGGTTAATTGATTTTTTTGTGGATTAATATACCTGGAATGTTTGTACTAGACTTTCTACATTTAAATTAATTAATATCTCGGTCTCACTTCGGTTCATTTCAATCTTCAATTACTGGTCGTTCAATGATTGCTTTAAGACTTAAGATAAAAGAGGGAGAATTATAAAGCCCAGTTGGGTCTCGGTTGAACCGAGTTTCTCAAGGTTTTAGAGTAATTATTCCCTGCAAGGATCGACCCTGCTTTTGTATAACCACTCATTTCCCCTCCCTTAATTGCGGTTTGATGTGAAATTGAGAAATTTGCAACGGCGGTTTTTTTTTTGTTAGAGTTGATTTAACTTTTAAGCTTAAGTCTTAAATTCGTTTTTTTTTGGCAGTGAATTAATTAATAAAAGATGTGACGTTTATGCAGATTGGAGTATGAGAAGAAAAAGAGGGTAGATGAGACCCTCTAAAAATAGTCTGATGAAAAACTAACACTGACCTATGATATGAAAAAGTTTAATAACAATAACTTGCAATGCAAATTTTAATCCCATTTTAAAAGCAACTTGTATAAACTATTTTATGGATATTATAGTCTAATTAACTATTCTATTAGCATATATTTTCTTCTTAAACTTTAAGCACATGAGGGAAAATTAATTAATAAAAAATGATGGTCGAATCGTTAAATACTTATGAAGTTTTGGTCCAGTCCTAGGAGTTCTCTAAATTGTTATTGATTCTCAATTAAGCCTGTGGTTTTACTTTTATTTTTTAGTTATATATTAATTTCCTTTGATGATTATCTAGTTCGTTTTCTTTAAAAGAGGTAAATGTTGTTAAACTTCAAATAAATTAAATTTTATATCCTTTTAAAAACAAATATATTTATCTTTTTTCTCATTATAAATAGCTAAAAACTTAAAATTTCATAATTATCACAAATTTTTCTTGTAAATAAAAGTCAAGTATTGATTTTACCCTATTATAAAAAATTCTTAACTTTGTTCTTAAGTACTGGGGATCATAATATTGTCCTGAATTCTACAAACACTACCACTGCTTTGTTTATCCTTAGCTGAATATTTCCATCCATTTTTCCTCTTTCGGAAACTAAACTGCAAAGATATTGGAACTGGTGGACTTACTCGATGGTTTTATTATTAATGATAAATTCTTTTTGCCTTCTGCTGGTTATTCCATTTCCTCTGTTTTATTTTCGTTTTCCTTGAGGGTTTGCCTTTATTAAGTTCTTTCAGTTTCTCCCTTGTATCACTTTTGGGATATAAGGCATAGGTCGGAAAAGTAATCAATGTCATAAAGTCTTTCCACCAGCCTCCATTGTATTGGTCTGGGGTTTGAAGTAGAATAGTCAATAAATAATAGAACAAACCAGAGCAGCGAGTACTAAAGGGTAGGCTATGCCCTATAAGTTGTTATTATTTACTTACTCTCTTTGTAGATTCGGAGAAAAGTGAATCAGATGAGGAAGCTGCAATCGATATCCCTTTGGATCAAAAATTGCTTAAAGTTAGAAGAGCTATATCAGAGAAAGAGATTACTAAACAGTGCTGTATTTTTGCCAACTATTATGATCCTTCTATGTATAAATATGTGCCAATCATGGCTCACATGATTGCTAGAGGTTACTTCACTAATCACATTCAAATTGAAGGTAATACATTAATTCTTGAACTCCATAACAATTAAATTGGATTAGTTTATATAGTTAAGTTACATTTTTCTAAGAATATTCTCATAACGCATTATGTAGGATTATTAATTAATACCTCAAAATTTTAATGGATTAACCCAATTAAGGTTATAGCTTTTAATACTTGAGAGGTTTCTACAGGGATTTGTGAAATTTACTTAATGTTAATATAACTTCAGAATATAAAAAAGGTATTAGAATATGTTATGAATTTGTTACTTATTAGTATTTTAATGTTCGTTATTAAATTCCTCTCTTACTGGTTTATTTTGAGTGAGCTTGTCTATTTGTCCTTGACATTTTAGCCCAATAATTAGCTACCCCTAGCAATCTCTTAATTGATAATTTTATTACATTTATACGTCTGAATGAAATAAAATATAATTCTAGAATTTTATAGCTCTAAAACCTAAATTACATCTCTGAATTATTTCTATATATTTATATTTTTTAAATTACATTAGACTTTAGGTAGATTGATAATTAGCTTAAGTACGTAGATTGGAAGTATATGTAATTAATAAAAAAGTAGCTTGTCAAAAAACCATCGATACATTTTATACGAATTTTATGAAAAAGTGTTACATTCCTAGTATAATATAATCAGGTAAATTGTTTATTTTTTATAATTATTAAATCTGCGTGTTATGTAAACCTGATTCCGGGCAAATTTAGGCCATACACATCAAACATGATGTTTGCGCAAACATCAAACTACAGCCCCATACACGGTCAAAATGTTTGTGCAAACATATTGAATATGTATGGGGGCCTTTCTCATGGGAAATCTCAAAATTAATAACCGAACCAACCAAATGAAATAAGTTTTTTTTTTTTATTTTATTTACTTTTAACCTTAAGGTATTTTCGATTGCCAATTATACAATTTATACACCTGATGGAGCAACAACGAACCCCAGGAAATGCATTACACTTTTGTTGTTTTAGTTTTTTTTGGCATGCCTAAGGTTTTACACGGGCTATTGTGCCATGTATTCGCAGAGCATTAAAATCAGTTTGAGGTGAAAAAACTTTTTCTCGAGTTGTAGGTTTTTTTTTAAATTAATGGTCATATTTCTAAACAGAATTAGGGTCGCACAGGGACCAAAATTTACATCTTTATATTCTTTTATTTATTCATAGAGTTTTTGCAGTAAAATATCTTATTTCTAGAATAAATTGTCAAAGTTCATAATTCATATTTAACTACTAGAGAGGCGATGAAAACTGGTCTCACTGGATTTGAAACGAAATAGAAGACAAATTGCTTCTGTCATTTTAAGAAAGAAATTCAATTTACTAATGTAAATTTGGGTGTATTACATTACATTATGCATGGATGTATTTAAAATGGTATTTAAATTTTTAACTTAAGATACACAGAAATATAGATATATAAAGTTACCTCAAGGAACATCGCCATTTTTGATGGGATAGTACTCGTAGAAGGTCGAGCGAGGCGTCCCCGACGCCAATACAATAGTGAGGTTGCAATATTCATACCACCAGCAGGTATTTTATTGCTTCTCGAAAATGTATGATATAAAATCGGTATGAAACAGAGACCATCATATTGGGCTCTCGATATTAACGATCTTGAACGATGAAATTTTGAAAAAAAAAAACAAAAAAACAATTATAATATTTTACTCACAATGTTCTTATCGGCTCAAAAACAATTCTCACAAGTTATTCATGGTTTTCTTGGATTTTATATTTCTGCTACATCAGTGCTCATAACGAATAAAAGCTTAAATAAGAGATCTTTTCAAATGCAACAAGAAATGTTCTGAGTTTTTAGTCTTATCTAATTTAGTTTTAAAGTTTTTAAGTAATTTAACTTTAAATTTATTCAGCCGCCCCCTCTGTTATTAGAGGATCGGCCACCAAAAACGCTTTTCAAACAAGCATGTTTGATTCAACTCGCCCCGCTCGGCGCTCTTTGTGAATAGCCTCATGCTGATTCATGTGCTGGTTTCTAAAACGGAATCGGTCTCCTTCGGACTCGCGCGCAGTGTGAAAGCCGCCTAATGCTTTGAGAATGATCCATGTAATTAAATTTTAAATATAATGGGATATAATCTCAGATGCAGTCTCCTCAAGAAAATCTAGGACAACATAAACTTTAAATCATACGACTGCTCTAAACTATAAAAAACTGCTCTATACAATAATTGTTCGACCAAATATAAAAGTCCATGTTACCAATCATTAATTTGCAAAAAAGCGTTAAGCCATAAGTATTATGAAGTTTGTTCCAACTGTGCCGAATAATACGTTTAATTTTTACATCTGCCTAGTTTCTCTAAACTAACTGCTGAATCCAATGTTCGCGCAACTATACTCTACTCATGCCATTATGCTTTGTAAATCAGTACTTTGTACTCAGATACCAATTTAAAAGATACCAACAGATACCAACTCAGATACAACTCAGATACCAACTCAAATACCATTTTTGAAAACTGGTCTAATTTTCAATTTTTTTTTTTTTTGGTTTCTGTATTCTTCACCTTATTTGTTTCTATGTGCAAAATTTGGGGAAGATTGAAAGACGGGAAGTGGTTCAAAATTGGGGTAATATGTGTGCGATGAAACTTAAAAAGCAAATAAATTTGACGCCATTTTTTTTTTTTTTTTTTTTTTTTTTTGGTTTCTGTATTCTTCACCATAGTTGTTTCTATGAGAAAAATTTGGGGAAGATTGAATCACGGGAAGTGGTTCAAAATTGGGGAAACGGAAATTGAAACTTACAAAGCAAAGTAATATAAGACCAGTAATAAAACCACCATGCAGTTATCCTAAGGTTATCCAGTGATATTTTGATTGCCTAGTTGGCCCGACCTACTACCCTCCAAAATCTCGAGCTCTCATTGGCTCCCCTCCCGTTTTTTTTTCGAAATAACAAAGAACGAATAACAAAGTATTATGGCATGAGTATACAAAGATCATTATTCCAATTGAACATCATCAACTTACAATTGGGGTTGGGGGTTGGCCATATATTATCCCCCTATATGCAGTAATAAAAAACCTGGCCTTTATAAAACAGTTGTTGGGTGGCTGATTCAAGGGATCCGGGTAACCGAGTGATAAGTGAGATAATGTATTAGCAACCATTAAAATATCTAATTATAATTAAATTCGTTAGGTACGGTTTAATAAAAACAACATAGTTTAACCAACTAATTCCGTAAAATTTATTTACATCATCAGGGTATAAAGTTTATAAACTACTATACTAAAATTAGTATCTTAACATAGTGAAGTTTGAAATGGTTATGATGTAGGTAAGGGATTTAGGAAATAAAATTAAAGAGGAAATGGAAAATGATTTGAGTGGGGTACATGACGAAGTTGAGAGGATTAACAGTAAGTGACCCAGGTAAAAGGAATGAAGAAATTCAGTTGCTTCAATAATGCATTGATTTTTTCCAATATACAGTTAATTATTTAATACATCTTTAATTTTCTTGAAGATTGATTCTCTAAACTCTAAAATAAAGCTTATTAATTAATAGTTTGATCTTTAATTTGCTTGATGATTGATTCTCTAGTATAAAGTTTATTATTTAATAGTTTGATCATTAATTTTCATTTCCACTTTTATTTCGTAAATAATTGTATCATTACAATTATTTGTAATGATACAATGAATTGTATCATTACAAGATTGATTCTCTAAACTCTAAAATAAAGCTTATTAATTAATAGTTTGATCTTTAATTTGCTTGATGATTGATTCTCTAGTATAAAGTTTATTATTTAATAGTTTGATCATTAATTTTCATTTCCACTTTTATTTCGTAAATAATTGTATCATTACTATGCTAAGATATATATATATATATTTTTTTTTTTCAAAAATTATTTTTCAATTTTTCTAGCGGTCGCAGATTATTTAAGACCTATTTGTGGAATGAGAACTGTAAGACTTTTTGAACTGTTAACCGTTGCTCTCAAGGTTTCACAATGAACATGTTTGTAATTTAACGAAGATTGTCAGCAAGTTGGTGATAATTCTTTGTTCATTATGAAGCAAATCTAAAAACACCTCGTTAAGTTATCTTTCAGAATTCAAAGAAATGCTTTAGTTTTTGTTTAGAAATAACTTTATTTAACACAGGACTAGATGATACTAATGGATAATGAGTCTAATGGAAAACTTTATTTCCATTTGTCACAATAAAAAACTTAATTTTTGATAATATTGTGTCGAATCTGCAACTACTTTATTATGTTATTTACGATTTTAAGGCTGTGGAGCCTTTTAATTTTCTCTCCCACTGTTAAAAGTACTTAATGGGTATCGCGAATTTATTTAAAAAAAATTGTTCGAGCATAACACAATGCAAATGATGTTATATCACACTTCTAACCCCATTCTTTAGAATCCTTAAACATCTAATTCTGCTTCCACTAGCTTCCCAATTCCCCCCTTCAATGCTTTTAACTATGTGCACCTAAGTTTCTCTTCCATTACAAAAATTATTTCATAATATAAATCCTACATCGCGATAATTTACAATGTCTAATAACTTTCATTGGTTAAAGCGACTAGTCAGGCTCCACATCTATTAAAGTGCGACTATACTCAATCCTTAAGATATATTTAGCTCACATACGAAATTATTTGACGTGAGATTTTAAATTTCTCCAGTAATTAATTTGTTTAATTTAAATAATAGTACTATTGTATTTTCGTTTCATTTGTTTTTCGTTGAATTGTGCATAATGTAATTTCAATAATAATATATAATTTATCTTTCTCTGACTCTCGCATTATTTTTAATATTATTATAACTTTTAACTAAGTTAAATGATTATATTATGTATTTTACTTAGAATTCTATTGGATAATTCGTTATAACTCTAAGCCCCCTATTACCTGTGGCGACTCCACTTTTAACGCAACGACATTTTTTGCTAGTCCTTTCACACGATACTGCTTGCTTTCATCTCTCGTATACATTTCATCTCCATCATCCACACCTTTTTTAATTACACATATGTATCCTTTTTTATAATATTTTACTCAATAAATATGTTACATATGGAAAAAAATATAAAAAATTATTAATTAAAGCTGAAAAAAATATCTAACTAGCTTATATATATGTTCTCTACATCTTTTAGTAAACATTATGAGGCCTTTTTCAACACTATGTTTATTGAAGGTTTTTGTAAATTAATATCAGAAACTTTTTTCTTTTGAATAGAACCAGTTTATGGAAAAACTAGAACAATATGAAAATATTGGTTTGAAAGTACATTTTTCTAAGCTTTTCGATGGTGTGACTTTAATTTATTTACAAAAAAAGACAAAAAAAAAAACAGTTTATAGTTTGAAAATTATTTTTCAAGAGAACACCAAAATCCGAAAAATTATATATTGACCTATTATTTCTCTGTAGCCTTACTGTTAAGGTCACAGGTGTGGCGTGGAAAGGCGGTGGCAATGTGAAAGTATTCTAAAGGGTTTATGGGATCAGTGTTGGACAAAAGAAAGAAAAAATAAGCATAACATATAATATTGGCATAAAAAATAGTCAGTTAGTTTGTGAAAAGCCAAAGGTCATATGATTCTCCTGGAATTATTTATACTTTTAGGATTTTTTTTTGTTCCAATATATAAAATCTTTATACGTTTCTCTTAAGGCTGCGTATACCCTAAAGCTTGTTGCATACTTTTTCCGCTAGATGTCTCTGACAATCACATTTCACGGAAGGTTAGATTACCATGTAGGTCTGAGTATTTTAAAAAAAAATTATTTCTGTTTTCTAAAACGTCACAATATTTACTTTTTTAACTGACATACTTATATGGATTTTATTTGCGTTATTAATGTCGTACTTTTATTTGTTTTTTTAAGAAAAATAATATTGACTTTTTTATTTTTAGAAAATTATAATTTTACTTTGAAGTATTTAATTCTTTATTTAAACTTTTGAAGATTGAAAATGTTAGAAATAATTTAATTTGTCTGGTCTGGAATATTATATTATATATATATAATAATCTTCAAATATTATGGTTCTTAGCTAGTTCTTAGTTTTTTAGTTAGCCCTCGAATATAAAAAAATTGGTCAAAAATTGACAAACTTTCTCATATACGATCCATTTATTAGTTTTCATAGCTACATTTAATTATTATTGAATATGTTATCAAAATGTATTATATAAATAACTTCTCTTCGGCGGGGAACTGAACCCGGGCTCTCTCCGTCCGCGTTTTCAGAAACTAGATTTTTTCCAGAAAAACGGCTTACATCGTTAGATTCGTATTTAAATGGACTACATTTTAATTTTTTTTCAAAATCGTCAGAACCGTTTTCGAGTAATATATATATATTTTTTCATGATTTTTCAGAGTTTTAGGGGGGTAGCGCCCCCACATTTAAAGCTAAAATTCATTTTTCGATTTTACCTTGGGGTATGATTTTTCTGAACATGTATGCCAAATTTCGTCAAATCGGTCCAGTAGTTTAGGCTCCAGGCGTCTGCACAGGCAGACGGACATTTTTTAAAAACCACTTTTTTGGACACAGGGGACCTCAAAACGTGTAAATCCGTTTATATCTCAAAATCGAATTTTCGCGCCACTACAATACTTTCTCTTTATATAAGAAAGTAAAAATGGTTAAATTTGCCTCAAACGCAAACGCCACGAAATTATGCTTTACTGTGCTGTACCAATCTTTGTATAAACAGCTTACTCATTTTAGACCATTCTCGGTACTAGCGGTCATCACACCACAACTCCTTCAAAATAAATATATATAATTTTACTAATATATATAGGTATATATACATCATATAATATGTACCTACTACAATATAATGCTATAATAGTATCGTATGCAGAGAAATATTTAATGAGTTTCAGCTTGATATACAGGGATACGCACTTTTCTCGTGAACGGATGGAGAAAAAAAGACCGGACCTACACGGTTGGCTGAGGATTTTTAAATTCCTAAAAAAAATGTTGATGAGCACTTCTAACATTTTAGTGTTTAGCACAAGAAAGAAACTAAAAATATAAAAATAAAACAATTAAAAGCAATATTTTTAAGAGTGGATTTCGATTTTATGGCTTGAAATATGAATTTTTCACTCTTAGAACTTTTTGCTCTTAGCATTATTTCTACCGCCGGCGAGCAGAAAAGTTGCTATCGCGTTAAAGTTGGCAACGCGCTTTTCGCTTTCTAAAATGCCTTAGCAAAAAATAATTTTTATTTTGAGCCACAGTCAGAAGTCCAATTAGGCCTATTTTAACAAATAGTAAGTCTGTAGCAACCTAACCAATAGTCAATCTTAATTCTTGTCCTTTTTTGATTTATGGTAAATTCTACCCTGTCGACTTAGTTTCATAAACGTTTCCCTTTGTCGGGATGTTGCCAACATTAATCCGAACAGTTGGATGTAGCAGAATTAAAACATGTCGAGATTATTATCAGACTGACATGCTAATATAGCTTCTAAAACGCCACATAATAATCATTTGTAATAACAATAACAATTATTATTAGAAATATTACTATTATAGAATGATTATTATATGATATTTACTATTTGAAGACGATATGAAAGAATACAAACAAATGTGTTTTTCCTCTACATACTAAATTTCATAAAACTATTTTTGATCGGAATAAAATAATCGGATTATTGGACTCGAGTGCCACAATCTTTGTTTTATATTTTTAAGAGTAATGAATTGTTTTCTAGGGAATTCGCTAAAAAGGTAAATTTTTTACATAAAATATATGAACGTTAAAAAGGTAATAACTTAGCAGACCGTTTAAATTATAGGTTTCACTTTTAATTATGATGGCATTTTTACTTATTCTTGAGATCTGAAACTGATTCCAAGTAAAAACAAAATATTTAATTTTTGTTATTTGGCTATGGGACAAAGTAGCTGTAAACTATTCACAACTTATAATAAACAGGTCAAGTGTGTGCTAGTCAGCACACAGCGAGGGTCCGTAGGCCACACTGTAATGTTTAAGTAGTACCCTATTGATGGTGTTTCTTAAAATGCTAAAAAGCTTACTTTGAACTATCTATGGGTCTGATATTCTCAAAACACATAAACAAACTTCTAATAAAGTATTTTTTACCAGTGAACCGGACTATAAATATATAAATACATACAAAACAAATTTTTATATTTTTTCAAAATTTCCGAGAAGTTGTATAATTAATTTTGGTCGAAGAATGTTCAGGAATTTTTTCAGATTTTTTGCACTTTACATAAGCAAGATAGAAGGGGGGGGGGGGACACTTTTCACACCAACTTCAAACTCGCCTGCGCTCGCCTTATCAAAGCTTATAACCAAAAAAATATATATTTTTGTAATCAGCTCGACGTACCCTTGTATATGATATCCCACACGGTCTCCAAAGAAAACAATTATTTTTTAACCCTTAAGTTTTTTTACCCTTATTTTTTTAAAAAAATAATTTGTTAAAGTTGCTAAATTTTTTTAAAATGTGTTGGTAGGTACTATACACATTTATGCCAAATTTCAAAGTGGTCGGACGAAAGGTGCAGCCGTGAGAGTAGTAATTTTTACTTTCTCATATAAAGAGAAAGTATTGTGATGGCGCGAAAATTCGATTTTGAGAGAGGTCCCCTTAGTCCAAAAAAGTGGTTTTTAAAAAATATCTGTCGTCGGTCGTCTGTCTGTGCAGACGCCTGGAGCCTAAACTACTGGGCTGATTTTGACGAAATTTGGCATACATGTTCAGAAAAATCATGCTCCGAGGTGAAATCGAGAAATGAATTTTAACTCAAAATTTGGGAGCGCTACCCCCCCAAAAACTAGTTAAAAAAAAAATTAGTTCTGGAAAACGGTTTCGACGATTTTGATTAAAAAAAATCTAAAATGTAGTCCATTTAAATACGAATCTAAGATATAAGCCGTTTTCCCGGGAAAAATCTAGTTCCTGAGAAAATAGCTAACGCGGACGGAGAGAGCCGGGTTCGATTCCCCGCCCAGGAGAACTTATTTTTATGATAAATTTTGTTGAAATGTTCAATAATAATTTAATTTGCATACGAAAACTAATAAATGGAAAACACTGGGCTAAGTAATTTTGAACTCGTATAGAAGAAAGTTTGTCTCAGTTGTCTTGGACCGATTTTTTACTATACCTACTTACTATTAGCTTATGTGTAAACGCTCCAAAATCAAAATTGGTAGAGTAGGAAGTAGAGTACTCTCTTCTCGCTACTCTACTCTCCTGTTTACTCTACCCGAGAAAACCCGGCTTTAGTTTAGGTAAAACCGATAATTCAGTTGAAATCTCAAAAAACATCATATTTAAATATGTATAAAAAAATTTAATAAAAAAATATATTTTTAAAAAGTAAAAAAAAATCAATGTTTTTTATATTTCTTTTTTTTATTTACGAATTTCAATTTATATAAAGTCAAAATACAGTTGTAAACAAACAAAATTTTTCAGAAAAAAATAGAATGAAACATTGGAATAAAAATTATTTATAATTTGGCCGAATCTTAGTGTGTGTAAACACAGCGTGTTTATGCTTGAATGTTTCCCTTAGAGACTGACCATCTCTAACCATCTCTTAGTTACCTCCGACAAGAAGGTAATGAGAGGGTTAGTAAAGCCTAGTTCACTAAAAATCCGACAGACTGCACTAGCTCTCGATCCCACTTTTTCCCATTTACCAAATTACTCCTCCTGGCTCTAAAAATTAATATTTTTGCACGAAATTTGGGATTTAGAGTATTTAGATAATTGCCTTTTGCAGCCGCGAGCTACATTTTTTAAAAAATAAATAGAATCGGATTTAAGAATCACTTAAGTGGGAAAAAAGGGGAAAATCAAAAATCGGGCTCGCGGCTGCATTGAAGAATACATTGATGAACCCAGATACGAAATATTGTATTTTTATCTCTAATATTACGGACAAAAACAGAAATTTTGTAAAATCAAACCCGTCCGCGCACCCTTAACCAATAAGCTTAAATGATTAAAAACATACAATATACGAGATGTAAAATAAAATAACCAGCTAACTCGATTTATATTTCTTTGAAGTGTATTTTAGCTAAAATATTGCTCAGGCATTAAAACAGTGATATGATGAATATTATATAATGAAAATATACACTAATATTATTTAATGGTATCTAAAATCCTACCAACTAGTATTCGAAATGTAAAGATTTAGTTTAGTCAAGGGTTTTTTAAAACTAGATAAAGCTAAAATGAAAGAACTATTTCCTTAACGAAAATATTTTGATCCTAAACATGTATGTAACTTTAGGGAAATAACGCTTTTTTAAAGGCTTATTATTT
Organism: Gerris lacustris; assembly: GCA_951217055.1. Lineage (NCBI taxonomy): Eukaryota > Metazoa > Arthropoda > Insecta > Hemiptera > Gerridae > Gerris > Gerris lacustris. The sequence continues at coordinate 25,330,705 of OX578284.1, forward strand.
ATTCATTTAGGGTTTAGAATCGATCGGTTTTCTTTTCTATACGTGGGGTGAATTCAAATTGTACCGGAAGACTCTGGGCTCTTAAACTCTACCGCGTAGGCGCGTCCACTATATGCTATTATTAGGTTAATAAAGGCCTGTTTTACACTTGGTAGAGTAGCTTACTTTCCACCACAAGGGATTGTATAAAGGTGATTATCGTGCTGATTTTTGGTATAGTGACTTAAAAGTCATTCATACATGTTTGTGATAGTAGCCTCGGTAATGTGAGATCATCACAGTAAGGTTAATACGCTATTAGTTATAAAAAAATAGTATATATACTATCACAATCTTACTGTAAATGTAGATTTTTGCAATAGTGCTGCAAAATTTGTTTATCGAAATGCGCTGATGTACTATAAGAACCAATAGAAGAAGCTCTGGAAAAAGAAAAGGAGCTACTAAAAAGGTTGGGATCAGAGTCATGCGGATAGGAAGAAGAAATTTTCTCAATGCGTCTGCACTGCAGCTTAATAAATTGTCCACAGTATACTCTAGAAAATTTTAAATGTGCTTAAAGATGACGCCTGAAAATGTAATATATTATAGAACACGATTACAACTTAAATCAAGATTTGTGACACAATAACCAGAAAGTCTCACTAGTGTAAAGTTTCCGACTCGGGACACTTTATCACGAAATTTATAAGTGAAAACTCAACAAAACAGGTGCAACGTAACACATTAAAAATATAAGATTTACCGAGAGGAGGCAGTCAATAATAGAAGGGGAAGTGGAGTATGGGGCGTCTACTCACCCGTCCGAGGTAGAGCCACTCTACCGCACTATCCAATTTAACTCGACCAACTTTTATCCACTATACTCTACCGTTTACTACCCACATTGCTTACATTAGGTGAGTAGCTTGGTAGAGTACTACTCTAACCAATGTAAACCAGACTTTACAGGAATTACGAGCTCTTCCTGCAATACGGGATCAGCCATTTTACTCATCTACGTGATATGATCATCTGCGTTAACATGTAAAATCCCTAAGATTCGAACTATCATCAGATGCGTCGTAAATCTGGTTTCAGGTGAAAGTTTGCATATTCGTACCTAACCACTATGTTACTCTGATGCCCCAAAAATCAATAGATTAATACGAGATACACTTTATATTGATAAAGACTCATTTAAATTTATAACTTTGTCACAATCCAAGGACACATTATCTATTATTATGTTTGAAACTTATCCCGGGTAGTTATTGAGACCCAGGACAGGGCACCACAATTTTTTCTATTCCCTTGGAATATGCGAAACCACACGAATTGGAACGCAGTATAGGGCAGGGGAGTGCTACCATGTAGCCGTGGGGACCTCGTTATACTCTTGTGGATACTATGTGGATACGCCGCACGTGTGGTTTACCCGAAGCTAGTGGATCTAGCGTCTTAATTCACGTGGGTTCGTGTATTTCTGCGGTTAAGAAAGAAACTGTTTGCGCCTGGGTCTCAGTGTGGACCCGATCTAAACGTTTCATTAAAGGTAAATAACTTAAATATCTATATTTATTAGGCTTCTGCCGGTTGTCTGTAATTACTAACTTGGTTTACGGTGTTCACTAAGTGTTTGAAGTCCTATCAGTTTGGACCTTCTCTCTAGTTGAAGTCCCAGTCCAGTTTGGATTTCAAACCCTTAGTGACGTGAATTTATTTACTACGTTTCCATGAGTTTTAAAAAACGTTTTGAAAACTGTTTTGGTTTCAAACCGAAAGTGTTTCCATGAGGAGTTTTCAAAACAGTTTTCACAACAATTTTTAAAGCTGTAAACCCCCAGACTAGGTCAGTTGTCCCCCATTCAAAAGCTCCAAAATTCATGTTTGAGAATTTGCCTCGGTGTTCTTCCATCCACTCCGTTACATATGCTTTATTCAGAATCGAGAGAACCACCTCTCTTTATTAGAAGAGAAATTTTATCCGGTAGATTTTTACTAAAAAATTGCGCTCAAAACAATTTGGTTTCAAAAAAATATCCGAGCTGGCAATTTCAGTTCTTACGTCCCCATATTGGAGAAAAAAGAGGTCACCCCTTTTCGCTAAAATTTCATCGAAACGTTTGATTTTCGCCAGGATATTTATATTCATAGGAAAACCCCATATTCACTTATAGATTACGATGCAATAATGTTCTCGATTTCCACAAGGCAGCTTGATGACTACTCCAAGTATCCGTTAAGTGTAAGGAATACCGTCTTTTTGGATGACATTAAAAAATATTGGCCTGACAGCGAATTTATTTTCACCGACGGCTCAAAAACAAACGACAAAACAGGAAGTACTTTCATTTGTTACATCCCAAAAGTCTCATGGTCTCAAACTCAACAGATATTTGTCTAATTATACAACCGAGTTGATTGCTATTTTAGAAGCTCTTAGATGCATAGAGGGGATGACCCACTCTAATTACGTGATATTTACTGACAACTTGAGTGCAGTAGAAGCAATAAAAAATAAAAATTATCATATTCTCAATAATTATGTATTGTGCCGTATTGTTTTTTTTATGTTATCACTTGAATAAAAGTGGAAAGAAAGTTGTTATCGCATGGATTAAAGGTCACATAGGCATAGAATTCAACGAGAGAGTCGATATAGATGAGGAGCTTGCCATGTTGTATGGAAACCAGTATCCAGTACCTGCAAATGATCTTTATAGGGAAATAAACTGCTTGGCACTGCAGCAGTGGAATAGGTGGTACAAATCCACCACTGCAGGCTCTTTTTACAAATTAATACAAGGTGAAGTAGGATCTTATCCCTGGTTTAAAGGAATTGATGAACATAGGAGGATGATAACAACAATTAACCGTCTCAGAGCTAATCACGGCATTTGTAAGGCATATTTACATAAGATTGGAAAAGAAAACTCTGCTATTTGTACCTCTTGTGATGTGGAAGAAGATTTAGAGCATATCATAATGTGTTGTGTAAAGTTTTCAACGCAAAGAGAAATATTTTTTAGAATATTACATGCTAGCAATATAACACAGCCCTTCTGTTATTTATCTTTATTATCATCTCGGTCGATTTCCATTTACAAGCATTTATTTCAATTCCTTGTATCGTCAAAAAAAGAAATCTAATTTTTTTTTCTGATAGCATAATTAATTTAAGTAAATAAATTAAGAACCTATTAAATGGTTGTAATAGAATTATGACTGTATGGTTCCACGAGCCAATGCAAAAACAAAAAAAACAAAAAACTCACCGACTAGTTATAGTTAAGTCAGGGTATAATTACTCCTCTCATCATACGTACTGCGCATGTCTAAATTCTTTTGCCGATTCAATAACAGTTTCAATGCAAAACCAAAAATTTGTAGTTGTGACCTTGAAGTCAAAACGATTTAAAATCACAGTTGCTGTGGGGTTTTGAATATCAAAACTGTTTTCAAAACGGTTTTAAGAACTCATGGAAACGTAGTAATTATCTCAATTTGTTTTTTTGTTTATTTTCATTATTGATAATGATTTAATTGCATACGTAAACCAAATTTTATATTGGGTCTAAAATGAGAAAGGTATATTATTATTCTATAATCTATTGTCCGTTGTCAATATCGTGTTGGAAATTAGTACTTTTAAATAAATCCAGACTATTTATATTTTTAACTAAGCCCAGTTCCATCCAATTTGTATAAACCAGTTTTTTGTGTATAATATAGGGTAAACGTAGTATGAAATTTTCAGAGTCAAATGCTCTTTGTAGTCGTTTCGTTTTAGTTTTTATTATAGATTAATATTGTATCTTTCCTTTTTGTCATGATAAAATGTAATATTGTGGATTAAGATAGAGTTGGTTGTGAAATCAAAACTGTAAGAGATATCATGTTCAATTTTTTATCTGAGGGCTTTGAGCCAGGGTCTGGATATGATAGAAGCGCCTAGTAGCCTCAGTTATGACCTCAATATAAGGGACATAAACCGTCTCATTTCTTCTCCTCCCTTAAAATGATATAGCCTAGGTCAGAGGCAGAACCATGGTGTGGGTCCTTTTTCAAAACTTTATATAAGCCTTTTAAACCTTAAAGGCTTTTACTCTTAGATATACTTCAGACCTCAGAGCTTAATCTAGTTTACTTTCTTTAATAAATTATCTCAGTGCTTTAATTAACTTAAGTTAAATTATATTAACCCAACTAAGTTAATATTAACTTAGGTAAGATATGGTGTATTGGTGTAATCTAAAGTAAATTTTACCCTTTTAAGTCGTGCACATCTTACCTTCAGTTGATTATCTATATAGACAAAGCAGCATCATATGTTTTGTTATTGACTTCCATTATGATAAAACTATATCACCACGGAGTAACAATGCACTAGATTTATATTTATATATAATAATATAAATATATGTCGTCCCCTTTTTATGTATATAATATTTAAAGTGTCCATAGGGGTAAATAAAAAAAACATTTATAATGTAATATTTCGTCCCTTATTTTGGAACATGTTCTAACCTTGTTAGTAGTCTAAGTTGATAACAATCATTAAAAAGTTAAATCGTCAGGTTTTAAAACAAATTAAAATCAGTGAGAGTCAGTGACTAGGTGTCAAACAGGCAACTTCTCATGACTCACCTTTTCATTTGTTTAAAAACCTGACGATTTAACTTTTTAATTATGGTTATCAACTTAGACTACTAACAAGGCTAGAAGATGATCCAAAATAAGGGACGAAATATTACCTTATTTTATTTATCCCTATAGACACTTAATAGTTTATAATGAAATCTTTTTGTATACCAATGATTGTTGAAGAACGAACGCATAACCCATAGGAGAGGTATTTCTTTATTATGTGGGTAGCTTCATTAGTGTATTATGTTATGTGGTATACCGACGTTTTCATGACTCTTAGGAAAATATATATATATATATATATATATATATATATATATATATATATATATATATATATATATATATATATATATATATATATATATAGGACCAATTTATTAAATTACATTATCTATAAATTAGATTAATTAAATATTACTAATAATTTAAATAAAAACATTTCCTACTGAATTATTTATTTTTTATTTGATATATCTATATATATATATATATATATATATATATATATATATATATATATATATATATATATATATATATATATATATATATATATATATATATATATATATATATATATAGCGATTTTTCATCTAAAATCAAACTGAAAATATTCGTTAATTAAAACTTAATTGTTCAAAGTTTTTAAACATCGTAATATTTAACAGTAGTTTTCATTAAATTCCAAAACTTTTTTTCGGTATAAGGTATTTAGATAAAGCTTAAAAATACATCTGTGTTTTTAAATTATTATAACTTTTAATTAAGAGATATATATATAATTTTGCAGTGCAATGTAGTTTTAATTGCTCGCGGTTTTTTAGGTTACTTATTAAAGAATAATTTGTAAAGAAAATTGGAAATTGAGTAGTTGGGTTTCTTTTCTTTATTCGAATAGGAAATATTTATGGTATTTCTTACTGCCTCTAGTTATCTATCAAAATGTATTAACTTCTCTAGTCATAATTATGAAGTGGTAACACTAAATCTCAGTCAAAACAACTAATCACTTGCCTCTTCTTACTTTTTTATTTTATCATATAAAGATATTGTGATGGCGCGAAAATTCGATTTTGAGATTTTGATGAATTTACACGTTTTGAGGTCCCCTGAGTCCAAAAAAGTGGTTTTTAAAAAATGTCTGTCTGTCGTCTGTCTGTGCAGACGCCTGGAGCCTAAACTACTGGGCCGATTGTGACGAAATTTGGCATAAATGTTCAGAAGACTCATACCCCGAGGTGAAATCGAGAAATGAATTTTAGCTCCAAATTTGGGGGCGCTACCCTCCAAAAACTCTGAAAAAAACGTGAAAAAAAAATATTTCTCAAAAACGGTTCCGACGATTTTGATTAAAGAATTCTAAAATGTAGTCCATTTAAATACGGATCCAACTATATAAGCAGTTTTCCCGGGAAAATCTAGTTCCTGAGAAAAAAATAGCTTAAAACGTGGACGGAGAGATCCCGGGTTCGATTCCCCGCCCTGGAGAAGTTATTTTTGTGGTAAATTTTGATATTTTTCAATAATAATTAAACGTACTTTCAAAAACTAATAAATGGAAAACATTAGCTAAGTAATTATGAATTATTTTGTGATAGAATTTAGTAATATTTTGATGTTGGATAATTATTAACAACTTACAGTGATAACTTATGGGGGAGGCCTTAAGTTATTTATATCTAATATTTAATAAAATAACAGAGAATCAAAATGCAACAAACTTATTAACATTAATAACTTGATAGTTTTGATATTATTATTAACAGTAATAACTCTGATCCTATAATTCTAAAATGTACTCGTATAACAGATGGTTTTGTTCCTCTCCAAAATTCCTCTGGGGTTTTATCTATATCTCTAGAATACGCCGAGGTAGTTATTATTTCAGCCCATATGTTATTTGGTAGTTTGGCATTTAACAATATACAAGGGGTCATCTCAACCATTGCTGAGGCGCATATTCTGCTGATAGTCGATGTATTATACCATTTTCTGTTAGGTGTTAGTTAAATTCTTTGTTACAGTACTCTATAGTCCATTGCCCGTTCTTTGTATTTTTATTTTGTTTGATTTTCAACTGGTTGTTTAAATTATTTAATGCCTCACTTAAGTTTAATGAGGAATACGAATATTTTATTGGGCATAGTCATCGATAATTATATTAAATATTTATTACCTCCTAGTGAATGATTATGGACTGTTAACACATTAGAGTGAACTAATTTCATACATTCTGTCTTTGGGAATGGTAATCGAGACATTTTACCCTATAAACAGTTTTCACACGTTTCAGGATTGACAGTTTTGTTTATGTTGAGACCATGGACTAAGGATTTTGAATTTAAAATTTGTATATCTTGTAGTTTAAATGACCGTAAGATGCCAAACCGACATTGGTAACCCTTTATTGACGTTATTTGGATTCATGTTTTTATCGCTAACTTTGCTACATGCCTCTTCCACGGTTTTACCAGGTATAAAATGTCATGCTTTTTAGCTTGTAACACTACTTTGTGGCCTTTTGAAACTTGACATGTCATGTTCAAAATTAATTTTAATAAATGGATTACTTATTAGTAATTTTAGACATAAATATGGTGTCTGTACCAAAAAAGTTGGAGCTTTCATTAAACGCAGTTTCTTCAACCTTAGGCATAGGTACATATCAATCAACATATACCCACAGTTCCTTATCAATAAAGATAATTTTCATTTCCATCTTCCAACTTTCATAGTTTTCTTGATCTAATTTTTCATTTTGTAATTTTCAAAGATTTGAAAATGACAAGATTCGATTTTTGGCCCTTTTTGACTTTAGCACCCCCTTGGCTCTAAGCAATAGTCTGCCTGACAAAAGTCTCAAAGGTTTGTCTGTTTGTCCCAATACATTGAGACACCTGGGGAAGTTATATTACGCTATTTTAAGATTGAGTCTTATCATGTGTGTAGGCCTAAATCTTGTACAGAAAACTGAAGGACAATGAGTTCTACAGTTTCCTTAGCGTATATTTAATATTCCTTTGTCTTAATAGTTAATTAGACTAAGTTATATTATCACATTTATATAAACGAGTGTGACATTCCTTTGTCCCAAGGTACATTGGACTAAATATCCCTTTGTCATAATAGTAATTTAGACAAAGGAATATATTCTACTCTCAATATGTTCTTTTGTCTAAATAAATATTAAGACAAAGCAATATAGTTGGGTAGTCCACAGGCCACCTTAAGGAGTGAGTCGCTGATTGATAAAGAGTGGGCCGTTTGGGGTGTCCACCGTCCCAAACATATCGCTCTGCGGGGACGTTGAAAAGTGAACGGCCCACTCGTATCGGTGGCAACCTGTACCACTGTTTTTTAAATAATTTAATTAAATGATCCTGTGAAAATCAAAACTTTTCTATCTCTTTTCAATGTTCCCACAGAAGGGCATGTTTGGCATGTCAACAAAAAAGAAATGGCCTAGCGCCCAGTTGCCATATACCCAATTCATCGGTGGACACGGCATAAATAAGCGATTCCATAAGGTAAGAAAACTTTAACAATCAGCGACTCACTTCTTATGGTGGCCTGTGGACTAGGGTGCTTACGTAAAAAAGTACCCGATTTTTTAAAAATTATTTAAGTAAAACTTCGAACCTTTGGGATCTTCTTTTACCTGTCGTTGATCTAGACCAGGGGTTCCCAAACTTTTTTGGTGGCGTACCACTTAATATGTCGACTTTTTCATGTATCTCTGATTTTTATACAGGAACAACCAGGGCGATTTTATAGAAGAAAGGGGGTCCGGGGGCCTTCCTCCGGAAAAATTTTGAGTTTTAAAGGTTCAAAAACATGGGGCTATTCTTTAATACAAAAAGGGTAGGCATATCACAGATTTGTTAATGCAATAACTTTGTTAAATTTAAGTTGTACTAGACCAGAGATAGAGAATAGGCGTTTGAGGATGATTGTTAAATTAAAAAGGACGAAATAAAAATTGTAATAAAAAAAAACAACATTCATAAAGAACATACAATGAAAGAATACGTACGAATAAACAATATGGTTAGGTAGGTTAATGTGATGGGTGTGCTTGCAATAATTGGCTCAAACTAACATTGTCTGGCGTGATGGGGCTGAGTTTTAAACTCAAATCATCCTCAACACAGGACAGTCTGTTTCTATACTTGGTTTTGAGGTATTTAAGGGATGAATACACTCCTGACAACCGCAAATATTTTTATGCGGCGCATACCACTGGACACGATCCCGCGTGCTATAGTTTGGGAACCGCTGATCTAGACTACTTCTTCGGCCCATAACCGCTGTATTGGGGATTATGGCTATATGCATATTATTTCTAATTACACTAAACACAAAAACGTTCACATAGGGATCACACACAAAAAGGAAGTGATTATATTTTCACAAATATATAACAAGATGACAGTAACAATATCCATAGCAACATATAAATTGATAACAGTGTTGCACATATTCTATATAAAAGAAATATATAAAAGAAACAAAGTTTAGTCTATAGCCTATACAACACTTTATTGTAATAAACACAATACATTAATATTCTGTGAAAGAATGAAACATTTGTTGAACAACATTACTTGTCAATTTTTTAGAAGTCAATGACAAGAAGAAGATAAAAATGTCTGGTTAGTCAAAACAATTTAACAGTGTTTATGTATGTATTTATACATTTATAAATCATTCCTTTATTATTTTTCCTTTGATAAAGTTTTCTCTTTCTTAATATTGAAAAATAAGGAATAAACTCGTCCATTCTATTCTTATTAACCTCCAACGCATTTAATATTTTCAAAATTATAATTATTTCTTCAATGAGAAAATTTTATCTCAGAAAAGAAGAATGTTGAATTCCTTAAATATCTTTCCCCTTTAGTTCAATCTAAAAAGACGTTTTTACAACAATAAAAAAAAATATTAAAAGCAACTCCTACTTAAAGTTTTTCTTGTAAAAAGGAATAATTAACTTAACTCAAACATTTCAACTTCATTATAATATTTTAATTTATTGTTTGATAAATTTTACGAAAGATAATTTTTTTGTGACAAATCAAAGAGAAATATCAGAGTCAGAACATTTTAGGGTTCGAAATGATTAACTTTCAGAATTATCATGTTTCGTTTGTCAATAAATAACTGTTTATGATTTGAAATAAGACGAAGCATTCAAGTATAAATTCGAATTGAAATAATATTGATGAAAGATTATAAAGATTATTTAAGGTTGAAGTGGCCGAGAATTAAAGAGAATAAAAAGAGCTTTCTAATACTTAAGAATTAGGGCGTGGTTATATTTATTGTTACAATTTTTTAAATAATTCGTTAAATGTGTTAATAAGTATTATTTACTCGTCTGTATTTTTTAATAAACAATAATGCTGTAAAAATATAACAATTATTAAGAGTGCAACAAATAAATTTATTCAATACATTAAACTACATTTTTTCATTCAGATATGGATACCTACTGTATTTAAGTCCCATAATATCTCCTTTAATTGATTTATTTTTTAAACATATTTAAAAACTGTTCAAGAGTTGTTTGTTTACTATTCGATTTAGATTTTTAAAACTATACCTCTATCAGTATTCAGGGGCTTATGAGGGCATTCAGGTTATGATGGCATCACATAACCTTTACTTAAAACTTTTCTTAAGACTTTAGTATACTTGACCCAACTATACAATGCCATATTACGGTTAGCCTATGTGCCATCAAAGTGGAAACATGCTATGATAAATTTGCTAACCAAACCAGGAAAAAGTACAAAATACCCAACAATTATCGACCCATATATTATATATCTTTATTTTCAAAAGATTGCTATTGCCTAAGTTTCTACAAAAGTGAAATCTTCTGCTCCCCTAATATCCAATTTTGCTGTCGCATCGGCCACTCGAGTCCTTAGCAGATTGCACGGAGTTGTAGAAACAATCCTAGAGGCTTACGAACAAAAAAAGTCTGCCAGGATATTCTTCAATCTTCATGAACACAGAAAAACGTTTGGCACTTTACACTTCTCTACCATGCTAAACCATACCTTAAGGTCACCTATTGTAGCCTTCTTCAATCTTACCTCTTCGGACGGACTTTTAGCATATCATATGAAGGTAATGTGTGAGTTAGTGCGCAAATATGATTTGGCATGCCTTAAGGAAGTGTATAAAATCCAAGATCCCTTTTGATACTTGGTGTACTGCTTTCATTATGCTACTTCTAATGATGTCACGATAGCCCCCATTTTGTGACGATGTAGCTTGTTTAAGCAATTATAAAACGAATACTGAAGCCACTGAGAAATTACAAGCTTTTGTCTCTGAAGTTGAAGTTTGGTGTAGAAAGTGGTGGGAGCACCTGAACGCTCCTAAAGTCCTACCAAGTAACTTTTACTCATCTAAAGAAATTCTTGTACCAACCTATAATCCTCAACCAGACCATAGTAACTCAAAGAGACACAGTTCGACATTTGGCCTTGAGCTTGATATTCACTTAACTTGGAACAAACATATTATCTCTTCTTTAGTCACTAAAATCAGTGAACTCATACGCCAACTTTGCCATATAATATACCCTAAGTCATCACTTCATCTATAACGCTTGATTTACTTGATATTAGTAAGATCTATTTGGCAGTATGATATAGCTGAATTCCTTCTGGGGTTCAGCAAGTGATTCTCAAATTAAAAGAATCCAAACTGTCCAAAACAGGTGTCTCAGAGTATGTTCGAAATTTAACGCTGCACAAGGAATTTAACATACCACTTGTAATTGAAGTTCTTAAATGCACTGCTGGTTTATAAACTTGAACCATGCAGCACCATCCAAACGAGTTAATGGAACATCTCGTTGAAAACCCTCCTCCAAGTCGATCAAGGCGTAGACTTAAAACAAAAGGACCCTTCGATCTATTGGAAGCTCCTAGAGAAAAGTAATCATAAGAATAATAGTTCTTACCTCTAAGTCTCGATTTCTCCTCGGGGTATAATGTTTCTGAGGATTTATGAAAAATTTCATCGAAACCAGTCCATTATTTAGGTTTCAAGCCGCTGCAAATACGACAAAACCGATATTTTTGTAAAAAAACCTTTTTAAAGACAGGGATTCTCAAAACGTATAAATCCATCAAAATCTTAAAATTCGAATTTTCACGCCATCACTATTATAATCTACCCCTTATATATTTCCACTACGTATATACGAAAAAATATAATTACAAGATAAAAATAACTTTTTATATACTACGTTTATAAATTTTCTGTCATAAATCATAAATTTGAAACCCGTCAAAATAAAAATTGTAAATATGGAATATGTCAAAACAAATAAAATATCTTGCGGATTTTTTCCGAACTAACTTTCTATACAGCAAAATTTGCTGAAAACAAATTAAATTCTGCTGAAATAGCAAAAATTATTAAAATTGTCATCGTGTTCTGAGCTATTCTAAAAGTTTCAAATGTCTAGCTACTCGGGAAGTTAGTTAAAAATCGATTGCAAGATTTGTACTGGACAAACAAACAAGAAAGCAAGCTATCAAAAACGTAGTAATAAGAGTTAGTAAATAAATAAAGTAAGTTGCTGTACAAGTAGGTCAGCTAATTAGTTTTTCTTGATGCCCGTTTGAAATTGTTTAGCAATACAGAAAGTAGCTTCGTTTTTTAAGAAAGAAATACATATGGAGAGAAAAATCAGAAAGGCAAAACACACTTTTTTTCTGAATGTGAACGTTAATATTAATCGAAATCGGCCCAGTAGTTTAGTGTCCACACGTTTGCAAGATAACTGACGACGACTACGGACAGATATTTTTTAATAACAAATATTTTGGACTAATCTTTATACGAAAAAATAATAGTTCATTTTATTTTTCCTCAAGTTATTTTTGAAATATCAATACATTGATATTACACGATTATACTATACAAGTGTAAAATAAGAATCCCAAGTTTTTTCTTGAAAAGGTTTTTTCAACTTTAAGTTCAACCCATTTCAACCTTATGTTCTCTAGTCTAGTGGCATTCAATTTAATAAAATATTTCTGTTCCACTTTACTTATGCTTTAAATAGAATTCAAACCACTTAAAGCCAAACCAATTGTCCATTTTACCCATAATATTTAAGAAATTTAAACAAAAAGCATGACATTTTAATTTTTTTATCCCATATTTTTCATAACGATAGCCTCTTGATAAAAATACTTATGTCAATGAAAATAACTTCTTCTCTTGAAAATCTTCTCTGGTAAAAACTTTAAATAATTAATTAATATTAATATAGATTTGTGGTGCAACTGCCGCTGGACGGCTTGAACCTGCCACTCGTTTAATTCAATTCAATTCAATTTCAATTTATTTCCACATGTACATAGAAAATAAAAAATACCTACTGTAATTACTACAAATGTGTGGACCCTCGGTAGTAGTTAGCTACTAGAGTGAGGGCCCAGCCTTTGGCAATGATCAAACCTTTAGTATTGTAGATCCTGTATTGTTAATGAAAAAACAATACATTATTACTTTATTTCTTTAATATATTAAAGAAATAAAGAATCGACTCAACAAACTCGATTGTTTGCTGATTGCTCACATTTAAATCAATACCTCGAAATCGAGATATTTCTCGGGAAAACAATAAACAAATCGTATTTAAATGGACTACAAAATTGAATTTTTTTTTTCACAATGTCGGAACGTCATTATGAGATTTTTGTTTGGTTCGGGGGTTATAGCCCCTTACTAAGAGTTAAAACAAAATCTCCTTAGTAGGGTCCTCAATAGAGTTAAAATTAATTTCTAGATTTCACCTCAGGGAATTCTTTCAAAATTGATCCTGTAGTAGACTCTGCGTGACTCAATAGACTGCAGACAGCAAACAGACATTTTTTAAAAACTACATTTTTGGATTTAGTGGACCTTAACATGTGCAAATCCATCAAAAGTTTGACATTATTTTGTTCATATTCAAAAGTTATTTGGCAGTAGTTTTTGCTTCCGAGCTTACCGAAGGTAACGGAAGTTATGTGATCGTTCTGAAGAACAAAAACTTTTTAGGTCTCCGATTTCAAAAATTCCAAGACAGAAATTCGTTTGAGACATCAGGGAACATTTTAGGTTCTGTGTCTGTCTGTCGGTCTGTCGTTCAATTTTTGCGAACCAACATATCTTAAAAACTACACGTTCAATTTTAATGAAATTTGGGTGGTAGGTCATAATTTGCCCATTGTTGGTCCCATATAAGTTTTAACCTTCTGTGCCTTTTTTTTTCTCTTCCACATGCGCACAAACATACATTTATTTACACCTAGCTTCAAAACTACTTATCTGATTTGAATGAAACTTTTATAGTTTATCGAAAGTAACCCGCAGATAGCCCCAGATTATTTTGAACCGTCTACGCTCTCTAACTTTTGCTAAATTGATACTTTAATTCGTGTAAAAAAATCAAAACAATTTTGACAGATTAAAAAAAACGGGGGAAAAAATAAACCAATTAGACAATAATGGCTTGTAAAACAATAATTAATTAAAATAAAATCAATAATGTACGTGTTTAGGATTCGAGAAAGCTATGTGCCACATTTTCTAAGGTTGCATTTCTAAGTCTATTTTTATAAGGTTGCATAATGTTCTTTAAAATGAAGACGGGAAACAATATTAACACATAGAAATATGTAATTGCTAAAGAAGTTAAAAAAAAAAAAAAATAAAATGTAAAATGACCATTCCATTTTTTTTTCTTTAAATGGTGATAAAATTAATTTTTTTTTGTAAAACTCGAACTCATTTTTTTCAAAAACGCTATTTTTGATGTTTTAGCAAACATTATACATCTTTTAAAAAAAATATATAAACTGATGTTTGCTATTATAGAATAATCTGATGTTAAGGGCGCTTAGGGTGGCTGATATTGGAATTAAAGGGAAACTCGGGGGTATATAAGGGCCTGAATGCCGGGTGAGATAGGCCACTCGCGATCTATACCTTCAACCGGAACGTTCCGTTCACCCCGTTATCTAAAACCCCGTGTTTACGTAAACATGTTTACGTGAACAGGTTAAATTCTTTTCAATGTTCACTTTTTAACAAATGTGATGTCATCTATATTATATCCATATTAAACAATTGGAATCGTTGTAAACATAATAAAATAAAAAAATAAAAATTGACAACACAGAGAAAAAATAAAGATAAAGGTAAACAATTTTAATAATAAAATCAATAATTTATTGATAATATTAAATTATTTATTTAAGTATGAATAAGTATAAATAAAAATATAAATAGGTATAATTATTAGTATATAACGCTAGTAAAAATAGAAATCAACCAATAGACGATAATTAGAAGAGTAAATTATATTATTTTAATCAAGTTACATTTAAAATTATTGATAATTAAAATTTTACTGTCAGAAACCCATTGTCGCTGAATTAGTAATTAAAATATTTAAACTAATATCAATAAGACTTAATTTGTTGTATTAAAATTTAGTTAATATTTATTAACTTCAATAAATTATTTATTTGTTTTTTTTATTATAAGAATATTAATAATTATTTTAATCATGGACATTTTTTCAAAAGTTCAATAAATGAAATTGAAATAATAATGCAGCTAAGCGTACAATTTGTATCTTACTTAAAATTCTACATTATATTTCTTCTATTATGACTTCTTTTTATATTATTATAATTATAACAAAATAATAATAATAAATATTACCATATAGATAGTGTAACATATTTGCAGAGACGAACGGTAAGAAAATTATAGAATTATACGTAGTGTTTTACTATGAATTTAATCAACTTTTTCTGAGCTGAAGTTCTCTAATGTCACTAATCTAGAATTGGATAGTTGAGTCAATATCCAGCCAGCAACTTTTTCAATGTATTTTAAATGATGATGTACACACTAGTCTTTACCTCACGAATTCTCTGAAAGAATAGTTGTTGTGAATTGACCATAACTATAGAGCTTATATTGTTAAAATATCCGACGTTGAAAAAACTTTGGTACTTCTTTAGATTGTTACTCCCCTATGTTATTTTGGAATATGAATGACTTTGACAAAATGACTATTAAGACAAAGGGATGTTTAGTCGATGTACTTTGGGACTGAGGAATATCACACTTCTGTTTTTATAACGGGAGTAACAGCCTAAAAAAGAACATTCCATATACTACCTTTTTTAGATTGTTACTCCCCTCTAATTTTTTGTAAGGGGAGTAACAATCTAAAGAAGTGCCAAAATGTTCCTTTGACAAATTTGATATAGGCTCTTTGGAAACCCCTTTTTTTACCTAGTATACATGGGGAAAAAGTATTGAGATAGCGCCGAAAATTCGATTTTTTAATTTATAATTAAAATTTCAGAAATTTAGTCCATTTAAAGACGAATTTAACATATAAATAGTTTTCTTTGCAAAAAAGACAATAAGGAAAATATATCTGATTTTGTTGAAAATCACAAACAAAGTTTATGCCACCTGGGTTTGCTACAACATTTTATTTTACAAAACGTGGGTTGAAGCATAATGAAATCTTGGTTTTCCAGTGAAATCCGCGTCACGAGGGGTTGGTACGAAGTACGACGTTTTCCGATGCTTCCACTACTGAAAGCATCTTTAGGGGTGTGGTGCATCGTGAGTTTAACTCACGATCGTTAGTTTAAGTATTTCTTTTTGTTGCTTTCTCTTAACATTATGATGCTCAACACCACTGAAGATGCTATCCAATGCTTCATAGTGGAAGCGAAACCTCGGACTTCAAAATCTTAGATGTTCAAATAATAATATCACATTACGAGATATCATACATTACTCGTATGTATATGAGAAAGTTATGTTTGAGTTTGCAATACCGATTTTACTTTCTTAAATACGTCTTATAATAATAAAGATAAAGTATTGTGATGTCACAAAAGTTCAATTGCAAGATTTTGATGGATTTACACGTTTTAAGATCCCCTGAGTACAAATCAAGATTTTTTTGAAAATACCTTTCTGGAGTCTGTAGTCTGTGCAGATGCGTGGAGCCTACTGGGTCTATTTTGATGAACTTTGGCATACAGATTCAGAAAAATCATACCCGGAGGGGAAATGTATAAATAAGTTTTAGCTATAAATTTAGAAAACATACAACTCTGAAAAAACGTGAAAAACAAATTGAATAAAAAATTCTAAAATAGGAATTGAACGGTATAAGTTTCCGAGATATTGATTAAAATAAAATTGCTTTATTTTAAAATTAAAAACAAAAAGTAAACAACCTCATGTTGATCGCTTTTTTAATATTAAAACAAAAATAAATCAATTAAATGGGATATTATGGAATTTTAATACAGTATTTATATGATAAAGTTTGTCTGAGTTGTCTCAAACTGATTTTTAAATTTATTTGTTTGCGCTAATATTTTTAGACACTAAGATATTTAAAAAACACACCTTCGTGAATAATGCTTTTAATCATAAATTCGGACAGATTTCATTCCTCTGTCTTAGCTCTGAGTATAAAGTTTTGCAGCGTAAACTTAGTTTCGTTCCCATCCCAGTGAATGGATGGAATTTTATCTGTTTTTTCCCCCGCCTTTTTATTAATTTTATTATCGAAAGATAAAAATTCTTCATTTATTACGCCACGCTTTTCTTTTCTTCTGATTATTATTAAGTACTACATATTTATATTATCGTATAAAATGCATACCTTTATTATAGTGAAAAATATTTTGTATTATGTACCACATATTTTATTTATTGATTTGTTTACTGAAGATTATAGTATTATAATATTCCGTGTGCTATAGGTACACATTCATAGGTAATATAATTATTTATTTTGATTTAAAGTAGATCTTAGATAACTTACCTTTAATTAAATTAAATTATCACTTCATAATTTTGTTTTTTGGAAACCTTAAGAATTCAACGTTTAACTTTTAAAAAGGTTCAAAATTAAATGTTGTATATATATATATATATATATATATATATATATATATATATATATATATATATATATATATATATATATATATATATATATATATATATATATATATATATATGCGTAGACATAAAAAAAAAAAATTATTGAATATGTATTTATAATAATTTATTAAAACTAAAATATAAGAGCGTATAAAATTTTTTTTTTTTAATTTTCATGGAAACGGATTAAGAAAAAAGGATTAAATTTTTAGTTTCGTTTTATTGAAGCGAGCGTAAGCGAGCTTCTTACATTGAACGAAATATGCATCTTGTCTGTCTGTCTGTCTGTCTGTCAGTAACGTTTACGCGTGTGACGATAACTTGAGTAAAAGTCGACCGATTTAGTTGAAATTTGGTATACATGATCTTCTTACTAATACTCAGGCTAAGTTCGTTGGACAGCGTGATCCGTCCAAGAGTTCGCGCGCAATGCTCGCGTAAACGTGAGCTTCAAATTTAAAATTAGAATTTCAGGACGAGAAAAAATTCTATCATCACCTACTCGATGAGACGAACATTTTTTTCAAATAACATTTTTCAGTAAAACCAACAACGACACTGCTATGATTTAATAAAGATCGCTAAAACTATTAAAGCGGACCTAAACGTTTAAAATAGAGAAAACAACCTTTTTACCGATATCTTAGTTCTAACGTAACGATCTTAATAAAACTTCCTGTACATCGTCTAAAGTACAATTGAAACAAGTATGTAAAATTTCAAATTGATACATGGAGTAGTATTTGAGAAATGAAGTGATACATTTATAATATTAGTTTAAAAGCTATTCCGGGTGGTTAAGATTCTTATAGTCGTGTTGTGTGTAGGTTTGTTTAGGAAGTAAAGCTTTGTACCGAGTACCCCCACTCTACCCCACACTACCCTCTTCCACTTATCTTCAACTATGACATTCATCATGATTAACAAATTTCAATATTCAGTATTTTATTGCAATACGCTCGCTTCAATGATAGAGCCACGCGATGCCTAGTTATTAATAAATATTAATTTATGATTGGAAACTTATAAAGAAAAAAATAAAATAATAGGAAAATTTTAGAATATAATATGTCTGAAACTAGCTCAAGGAAAAAGGAGAGATTCTTAGAACCGTATAATACAATAATATAGGTATTGCAACGTCTCAAAAAGAAAATACCGTAACCCTGGGACTTGGGAAAAGCTGGCAGGATGTTTTTTTACGAAAACATTATATTACATACAAAAGTCTTCAGATTTATGGAGATGGTCGATACCGTGATCTTGAACTTTTCTTTGCCTATAAGGTCAATCTTTAGGTCAACTTCATTTTTTAAAATAGGAATATCTTTTTTTATCTCGATTAACATTTCTTGTTAAAAATTAAATATTTTATTTAAATACATTTATTTTTAGTCACACGTGTCTCTCTTAAACGCTTTCTTTTTAAAATATATTTAATTTAGAGTTCTTCGACCCAAATTTTTTAAAGTAATTATACAATATATTATTATTATATCTCGGTAATTAAAAATGTTATAAAGAATATTTTCCTTTTCAGAAGAAATCAAAGTCCTTGATAAAACAAAATTAATTTAAAAGTTTTTTTTTTGAAAGTTTATCTACTCAAGTCAGACAACTTTGTACTTTTGCGAGAACATGATCCAGTACTTGAATACCCTTTTTAATATATTTATTGTATATTATAAATTATTTTTTATAATAATCGAGTAGTGTACCTACCGACGACGACGCACCTCAAAATTATTTGTTATTGCTAAGCTAAGGCAATCACATTTATTCCAATAAAAATAATTCGTTTGTTGTCTTCAAAAATTTGTTTGTCTTCAAATGGATATAATAACATATCTAAATAAATATAATAACTTATCTAAATAGATATCTAAATTAATTTACTCAATTTTACTTTTTTCCTAATTATAAAACGGTTGCCACGGGCTCGTTTTTTGTAATTGAAGAAATAATTTTTAAGATTTTTAACATGTATCACATTTCTGGAAAATCCAACCAGATGTATCATCTCGAAAATAGTTTTTATTTGCCCATATACTTTTTGTATACGTACATAACATGTAGATGAAATATGTATTGTAATAGCACGAAAATTCAATTTTGGGATTTTAATGAAGTTACACGTTTCCTGAGTCCAATATTTTTTCTCTTTGTGTTGTTTTCGGTCTGCTGTTGTGACTGAAGTTTGTTTGCAGTCTGCAGAATGTGCAGAGCGCGGAACCTAAACTACGTGGCCCTTGACCTATTACAATGAAATTTGACACACATGTTAAAAATAATACCCCGAGGCGAAATCAAGAAAACATTTGTAGCACTCAATTTTAGGGGCGGCGCCCATAAAAAACACTAAAAAAACGTGATAACATTCTTTGATGTAGTCAGTGGCGTAACTATGGGGGAGGGCCCCCATCGTCAGGGGGCCCTAAATCAACGAAGGGGGCCCCCAACGTTTTTTTTTTTTTGCTCATCAATTTTATTTGACGAGGGGCCCCCAATAAGTTCTTGTGGGGGCCCCCAATGCCCTAGCTACGCCACTGGATGTAGTCCATTGGAGGTCGTTTTTCTGGGGAAAATCTAGTTTGTGTTTTGCTGAAAATCAAAATCGAGATGTAAACAATCACCTGTTGAACACTTTTAAATTATGTTTAATTTAATAATAAATTTATTAAACTAGATATTTTGGGATTTAAATTCAGTATCATTATGTATACGATTTCTTTTTCGAGTTCATCACACAGATTTCTTTAATGAAATTAATGATAATACATGCCTATAAAGACAAACAAATAATATTGTTATTTATGAGGAAAGTAAGAATAAGACTGATAAAAAATCACTTCCCCACCTGGAACAGACTATAGATCCCTTTATTTACAGTGTGATACTTGAACAACTAAGCAACCATGAGGAAATACCAATGAATTTTAAAAAATATTATAGTATTTCTCTTGATTCGTTTGTCGTAGCTTAGCAGTTGGAGCATTTCTAGTAAAACGCTTTAACACCTATAACCTACCATGAAAAATTAAGAATTTTAGCATTAACTTAATTGTCTAGTACAATGTTGTTGTCACTAACACTAAGCTACGACAAAAAAAGTAATATACGAATAATTTGAGAATTTCTCTTAATTCCTCCATCTTAGCCTAGTGGTAGCGCAAACATTAGCTTAATTGTTAGGGCACTGCACTTAAAAATCAGGGATCCTTATAGATTCTCAGCGGCAGGTTGATTTTCATATTTTTATATTATTTCTCTCACAATTATAAATAATATTAAAATAAAAAATTAATAATATTATTATTAATTTTTTCATAATATTATTTTTAATTTATATAATTATGTTTAATATCAAAAATTATGATATGATTTTCCTTTCCTAATTAAATAAATGAACTCATTAATAAAATGCCATACTCTAATCCCATGTCTCATCCCTAACTGAAATATATTTAATCAGGTATTTATTAATAATTTCCCTTTTTAACTAAGAGACGGCTTTATAAAGTTGCGTTGAAATGCCAGGTATTGGCATCAAATCTCATCCACTAGTTAGACAGCTCTAAAACCACACTTCACATGTTCCAAACATGACAGCAGTCAAGTTATGACAGCCTAAATCCATACTGGAATGTAACCCTTTTCAATCTAAATGAATATGAATGGTCCAAATTAAACTGAGTAATATTAAATTCCTCTAAAATATTATTTTTTCTCTACTTAGAAATATTGTAATAATTTGAAAAAGGAATAAATAAATATAACGTGATAAAAAGTATTTATAAATAACACTGCCTTACTTTAATGTTAAAGTTGTATAATTCATACATCGAGTGATACGTGCTTGCAATGTGGGAGCCCTGCTTTGAGTCGTATTTAATCTATTGATCGCAATTTATCTGAATAATAAATCTTATTTGTTTATTCACTATTTAGTTCATTTAAAATTACTGCGAATCTACGCAAATTATTTGTTGTATAAATCTAATTTGTCATTGCTATTTTAGTATCCCGAAGAATACCTTCGATTCACAGATATGAAATTATTGTGAAAACTATTGAAATTATTGTTAAAACGTGAAATTATTGTTAAAACTTATGATATTCTAAAAATTCAGTTTGTGCAGAATCTATAAAATCAATAGCTAAAAGTTAAGCCATATTTTGCTTCCAAGACATTTTCTTGTCTCTGAAATTAAAATTTCCAAGATGGTATAGTGTCATTTGTCGGTCAGTCCAAAAATTTTGCGAACTATTTAACGTCCGATTTTAATAAAATTTCGGTGGGACATATCTTTAAATCTTCTCGTCTGATTTTAATGGAATTTATATGGTAGTCACAATCAGCCCATTTTTGGCTCATAAATATTCCATACAAATTTCAACCCTCTGAACCCATATGCTTCTTTTCCACTAGTGCACAAACATACATTTATTTACACATATCTTTAAAAGTACTAATCTGTTTTTTTTTTTTTTTAATTTGGACGGTTTGTCGAAAGTAGCCTCCAGATAGCTCCAGATTAATTTCAACCGTCTGCGCTCTTTAAATTTTGCTAAATTGATACATTAATTTACCTGAGTCCATTTTTTTTAACGGTCTGTCGAGTGCAGTCTTTCGTTTGTTGTCTGTAGTCTGTGTAGACTAAACTAATGGACCGATTTTAATGAAATTTAGCATAGAGGTTCAGAAAATCATACCCCCATGAAATCAAGATATCAATTTTGCTCTAAATTTGTGGAAACTACCCTCCAAAAACTCTGAAAAAATTTAACTTTTTTTTATGTTTTCACCCAACAAATTTTTCAAGATTTCAACTGAATTATCCGTTTTTGGTGTTTTTGACCTCCCGAGTGGTTTTCAGCATGACGTCTGTGTGTATGTGTGTTATCATCTTAGCGGCCAGGGTATTTAACCTAGAGAGTTGAAACTTGGCAGAAAAATCAGTCCTTACTTCTAGTTGTGCCGTCCGAAAAATCAACATTTTCATCTTGAACTAAGTTTGCTGAGTCAGCAAAAATTTAAAAAATCGTAGAGTTGTCCGATCGAATTGAAATTTGGCACGAATGTACCTCTCTGTATGAAAAACAAATCCCCTAAATTTAATTTTGGTGTAGGCCGCCATTTTGAAGTTGTGAAAGTATCACGTTTTTGACATATAACATATCGTTGGAACCGGTAAAATATAAGGAACCAATATAAAAACCCTGATAAAATTCCATTAATTAGTTTAAAAGTTATAAGCGATCATAATGATTAATTAGTGCGATACTTTTGTTTAACGTCAAAGTTTGTCTGTCAAAATACCGCCAAAATTCAAATAATTAAATAAAAAAAAATATATATATATATAATAATGTATAATTTTTGTTTTTGAAAAATGATAATAAAAAATCAGATGGTTCAAAACGGTCATCCATCCAAGTACTGACCACGAACAATTAGTTGCTTCCTCCGGCTGTGAAGCAGCAGGAGAGGCTACTTTAGTGGCCTCTGAAGTGAGGAAAAGTTCTGACGTACCCCGTATCCGAGTTTATTTATTTTATTGAAAATGGTTACGAAGATTTTTTTATTTTAACATTTTCAAAATATAATCTATTGTAATATGAATCTAACAATAGAAGTAGTTTTTTTTCGGGGAAAATCGTCCCCTCTTGGATACCACAAAGTGATTTGTTCGTCCAGCGTTCGTTAGTTGTCCTCGCAATGTGGCCCGTCCAATTCTACTTTTCATGCATATTCTCCTGACAATATCTTCTAAGCCGGTTTCTTTACTAATCCAATCATTCGTTCTCCCATGTTTCCTCGTTATTTCCAGCATACTTCTCATCATACCCCTCTGTGCTGTCCTCATTCTTTTTACAACTTCTCTTTTTATCATCCATGTTTCACGTTTGTAGATCATTACTGGCACAGGTTCCGCACGCCTCATTTTTCATTCCATGTTCACATCGGAACAGGAAGATGTTTATATTTACTGAAGCTCGCTCCTCCATCTCATTGCAATTCGTCTGCTTATTCCTTTTTCTTCGAGGTTCCTACTTTTAGAAATCAGGCTACCAAGGTATACTTCCTTCATTATTTAATGTTCCACATTTTTGGCCATTATTTTGATTTTGTTTCTGTTTATTTCAAAACCAATCTTTCCAGCCTTTTCATCTTTTTTTTTTTTATATTTGTCATTGCTTCTTCAAAGCTTTATGCTACTATTACAAGGTCTTCTTCAAACTTTATTAGAATCAGTTACTCTATTGATATTAATTCCAATTACTTCCCAATTTAACTCCTCGCAGACCTCTTCAAGTACTGCTTCACAGAAGGCTCCTTATTTTTCTTTGAATATTCATCGGCTATTTTAATTTCCAGCTCTGCCATATTATTTATATTTATTTTTTCCAATATTTTAACATACTCTATACTAATACGACTATTTAGTTATTTCAATGACTATGAATACAATACCCAAAGGGAAATACAATACTTATATCATTTTCTTATTAACTGCTGCATTATAATATACGAGCCTTTAAGCCTGTGGCAACCTGTGGCCTGTAGGCTTAAATTTATATTTAGAAAAATAGTAAAATTAAGTTAATTAATTTAGATATATCTGTTTATTTGAATTTATTTGAAGATCGACAAATCAAAACAAACATTTATTTTGATTGAAATAAATGTGATTGCCTTAGCTTAGCAGTAACAGATCATTTCAAAGTGCGTCGTCGTCGCTGCCCTCAGGATATATACTCGATTATATAAAATATTGTCTAAGGTTGAAACATTTTATTTGAATCCTTTTTGCGAAGTATGCAGTTGTTCTATTGGCCTTTCAGTTCTCAACGTTTCCTCCAATAATGGAGATAAAGGTTTTATTTATAATACTAACAGCAGGAAAATAGAACACTAGTTTTCTATGTATTTCTTGTCTCCTTTATTGTGTGCATTACCTGTAGGAAACTTTCCATTCTGCTAGGCACCAATCAAAGAGCATTTTTATTACTTTATCTAGTTTATCTCCTTATGCTTTTAAATCCTCATTAATTTTCTGTCTTTTGATTTATAATAGCACAATTTATTTTTTCTTTTAATGGGTCCATAATTTTGTTCTTATTATTGCTTCCGAGCTTACCGAAGGTAACAGAAGAAGCATTGTGTTCACTTTTGACAACGAAAAACTTTTATGTCTCCGATTTCAAAAATTCCAAGACAGAAATCCGTTTCAGACATCAGGGAACATTTTTGGTCTCGTGTCTGTCTGTCTGTCGGTCTGTGTGTCCGCGAATTATGAAACGTGCGACGATAACTTGAGTAAATGTCGACCGCTTTTGATGAAATTTAGTAGACATGTTCATTTTACCAATACCCAGGACGATTTCGTTGGACAACGTTATCCGTCCAAGCGTTCACGAGCAACGCTCGCTTAAACGTGAACTTTAAATTTAAAATTGGAATTTTAGGTCGGGGAAAAAATCTAACTTCATCTATTCAATGAGACAAACATTTTTTTCAAATACAATTTTTTAGTAAAACCAACAGCGACACCGCTATGAAGTGTTAAAGATCGCTAAAAATATTAATAGTTTTTACAAAATAAACAATATAACAATAATTGTTATAGTACATGATAGGATGCGAGGAAGCTATGTGCCACACTAATTGCGGCAGTCTATTTTTACCTTCTGTAGTACTTTTTTTTGCAGTTTTGCTTTGTGTATTTCTTCTGACTCTCATTTTCGCCATTATATAACTTTTCATTTTACAAGTTAATTATTTCGATAATTCCTGTTTTATCATGTTTCATTACTCCTTCTGACTTTATAAATAATATTTTTCTTATTCCACAGGACTGCGATCGCCAGTCCTTCCTTCGATTTCTTTACGTACCTCAATTTTTGATGACGATATAGTTCATTAATTTTCATTTCCATGCTGCTTATATTTCTTTTTCTTTTGATTAGTTTTGAGATCTCTGTGAACTCGATATTTCTCAGACCTTCGTTTCTTCAGCTATCTTCTTTTGAAGATAAGTTCTTTCGAGAGCTTTTTTTGTTGTTGGATTAATTGGTATATTTTTCTTCTTCTCTGGGTTTTTCTTTTCTATTATATTATCCCTAGCATTTTCGATAGCTTTCTCTAGGTTTTGTTTGAAGCTTCTATTATCTTCTCTTCATGATATATTTTCATATTTGTATATAGATTCGTTAGGTTTATTATCTAAATGCATTCATTGCTTATTTATTTTTTAATACTCCTCCTTCTCTTTGTTAGTTTATTATCCTACTAATTGTTTATTTATTTTTTTACGTAATTTTACCTCTGTTGTCCAATAACAACGAGCAAATCTATTGAATACATAATAATTTATGATATTGCTTTATGGATACCAACACATTAGCTTTTAACTCCTATTTTAATTTACGAATAAACTCAACAAATTCAATTTGATTATATATTTGCCTAAATTTAATTTAATCCTAATAAATATCAAGTTTCCAATTTATCTATTACTTTTATTAAAATGTGATTGGCTTACCCTGAAGATGGTGTTTGCTTTCGTTACTTAGGTATTTTTCTCCAGTAGATATTTTGATGGCGTAAAAAAAAGTAAATATAAAACTTTTCCATTTTAAAAATAAAAATGGATTATTCCTGAGATAAAGTTTTTTTTTATTTAAATTAATGCGAGAAGAAGATCGTCCCTGGGGGCTTGAATCCAATAAAAAATCATTTGCGATATTTATTTTATAAAATTTCGTTTTGTACAATTTTGTAATGATCTCAAATGTGTTCTCAAAATGAAAGTATTAATTAAGTTATAACCAAATGTAAGTGTATTCCATTGGCATACACCTACCTCGTAACAATTTCGTTCCTATAGTCAATACCTAATCCTTGTTTTTTTATAAAATAGTTAAAATATTTTTTTTTTGTCCTGTGACTACCCCTTTTTGGCGTGAGGATTATATAGAAGATTGATTACAAATAAATAACTAAATAATAAATAAATTTAGATAGAGGTGAAATGAAGTGCTAATTATTTAAATAAATAAACTAAATAATTAAATATACTTAACATAATTATATATGTTAATTTCATTAAATTTAATTTGTTTCATATATATTTTAATTAATTATAATCGCCTTTTTAAGTGTGCTTATATTCTGATGAGTTTAAGTTATGTTATTACCTAAGCTTATGAAGTCGTGATAGCTGTAATTCTAACGTTTGCATCCATTTATCGGGTTAGGAGCATCTTCAGGAGAGTGCATGTTGTTTCTAAAGAAGTAATAAATTTAACTGCAGATTACGTTGTTCTAATGTTCTAAGAAAGTAACTGTTACTGCAGTTTAAGTTATTACTTCCTTAGAAACATAATGAACCTCCTAAAGATGCTCCCAACACTAGGTGCAAAAAGTTGGGACTGCACCGAGGTACTATGACCACCGGTTAATTTAACAATTTAGCAATTTATTAAGTTACAATATACCACTTTATTTATTAATTATCATGATTTTTTATTTTTTAATGAAATACATAGTATAATACAAAACATATAACGCAAGAATTGTGAAGCAAAAGATATATACTATTATATATGTATATGTATATATAAATATATCGCTCTATTCCGGCCAAAAACAAAAGTTAGAAATAAAGAGAAATGGAATAACGGAAATATGAAATTCAGCATACCTATTTTATTATTATTCAATAAAAAGAAGTCCTCATATATTACTTGCTATGCTATCCAAGTCCATTTTTAGGCATATGAAGAAATACTAAAAAAAAACCTCAAGTAAATAATATATAAATGTAAATCCAGGGATAAGGATGTTTTTCATGTTATTTGCTTTATTCTTTACTACTGTTTTATTGGAAAAAGGAAATAAAATTTACATATTATTGGACTATACGTGATAATTTTGTGAGTGAGGTATTCAAGAGATATACTCTTTCTTGTTCTGTTTTTCTCGACATTATTCGATTTTATGGATCGGTAACTTTACTCTCTATCTCAACCAGTCAAGGTTAGTTATTGTTAGAATAATACGTCTCACATTTTATAGGAATGAATTTGCGCTGGTTTCTTAAAATGGGCGCTGGATCTTGTGGACTACCATAATATACGACTGTCCGGATAATGCATTGAAGAGTATATATGATTATTTAAAAATTGTTGTTTTAATATATGAAAGGTGTGGTCGTTTTAAGAGACCTTTAAACTTCAGTCATTGGTATTATTATTGATATAAAATGTTGTTTAAATATAATGATATAGGGGTCGATTAAATAATTAGCAATTAGAAGAATTATGAATAATAAATTTATACATAAGCTAATTATTATCAGTGGTGTAGCTAAGGAGTTTTAGCCCCTTGGAAAGAAACTCACCCCTCCCTTTTTTCATTTATTAGAGTATTGCAACTTCATTAGTAAATGCTATAAACAATACAGACGTTAGCAGAATGGCAGAATGTTGAGATAAGAAATTATCCTTTGACAGTACCCCTAATAATTTAATGACTTGAAATTTTTAAATGTTAATTTATTAATAAATCACGAGGTTATTACCTCTTTAGGCGTCGAGAAGGATTTTGTAGAATGGAGAGGATAGGTTTTAGACTTAAGGGTTGAGATGGTGGGATATGGAGTCATGCGGAAGGATTTTTATCTTGACAAAGCTACAGATCACGGATAAATGGAACTTCTTTGTGGAGGATAAGGTTGGGATTGGAAAAATAGAAAGGTGTGGTGGTTCCTGGTGAAAGAGTAGAAGTCTGTGTACAAGTTGTGTCTGTGTAAAAGTTGTTGCTGTTGAATGACTGATGCAGTTTTGTCGTTTAAGTTTTCTGTGGTATATTTATGTTAGACGCCGATCCTGGTGTTGCCCAAGTAATACAGTGCTGGAGTTAGGAATAGGAGTTTGGTTTAGGAATACAGGTCCGCCACCCATAGGAACAATTTGGATATGGCAATAGTCATATAGGCGTAAGGTTGGTGTTAGGGGCTATAACCCCCTCTATCATTTTTACACCAATATTAATAGCTTATGATGCTATTGATTATTAACAGGGAACTAGGGATCCCTCCAACACCACCTGCCTGTTTAATGTTTTCATAGTGGTATAGTGGTTATTACAAGCTCAAGGTCTCCGGTTCAATACTGGGTGAAGCCAGTTATTTATTTATTTTATTTTTTTTATTTTTATCAGAGGAATGATTTGGTTTGTTTACCATTAGTGACGAAGTTTAAATGTCATAATTGTCGTTTAAAATATCCAAGTTAGCTGATTAATTAGTTAAATGCTAAAAGGAAATGTTGGATTTCTAACTTTATTATTCTTACTTGTATTTTTACTTCTTTTTTAAATGTTTCTCATTCGTAAATTAGTAAACATTTCGTGACTATAGTTCAGAAATAAATCTCAGGAAACATCGGGTAAATTCGGCCAATAATTGTTGACCTCTTCTTTTAGTCACGAACTTCATTTTTCGTTGTAATAAATTAGTGATTAAATATGAAAGGTGTTTTAAACATTTACTGAAAACTAATACAAAGTAAAACATTCAGAGGTCTATTTTAAAACTGGACTTTAATAATAACTAGATATTTTGCCTTTTTTAAGTATATATAGCCATCAAAATTTCTGCAAAAGCGGATGAGTGATAAAGGTACTGTTGTTAATACAAACAAGTTTATACGCGGAAGGAAGCAATATATGGAGAAGGTTGAAATTAACATAGGACTGAAAAGGCTTTATTATGACCTATTTTATCAAAAGCGGACGAGTTGCATTTTGTTCGCAAGAATTTTGAACGACGGATAGACCGACATACAAGAGACCAAAAAGTATTAAAAAATATATTTTCCCAAAAGGGATTTTTAAAACGGTTTTCTGTCGAGGAAGTTTTAAATTCGGAGACATAGAGAAATAGCGTTCTTAAGAATGATTTAAATGCTTTGTGATCATCACGTTACTTTTGGAAAAATAATAAATAGATATTATTTTGTTAATACATCTTTAAAAAATTATATTTATGTATATATGATATAGGTTATTCTTATGAGGAATAGATTTCGATTTTTTTTTTTTAAATATCGCTTCTATACCGGAACCATAGACTATGATAATCCATAAATATATACATTATGTTTAGTAATTTTAGCTAATGGCAAAATACAAACAGAAATGGCGGCAGAGCTTCAAAGCGGTAAGTGGCACAGGCTATGATAAGAGCAAAAATTATAGGCTGGGCGGTATTTTCCATGAGTTCCCTGCCATGTTTACTTGACGAGAGTTTCTAATTAACTAATAAACACTGAGCGGTGAGCGAAAATTAATGTCCAGGCCACGGTTAGCGGTAAATGGCAAGCGGCAACATTTTGCGCTCAGATTGCTCAGAATTAGAATGGAACTATGGTATACTTTTTTGTGAAAGAATGACACAATTGTAACTTTTAATGATGACCACCAGAGAACAAATGTGTCAGTCTTCCATTGTACAAAAATGTTTAGAATTTTTTCTCAATACTGTCACATTGTAGAAGTGACAGTTTGATCGTGCCTAGTGATTGAGGTGGCTTCGTGCTGTTTTTCGGTAACACTGTCACATTTTAAATTATGCCACTCTTGTCTCAAAAACATGGTGATTGCATGCTGTTTGTTTTTGGTGAAACTGACACAATTCATCGGAACTTGAATAAACTGTATTTTAGAACTTCAATAAAAATAAATGTTAAAATTAGCCTCTTTGTGTGATTTAGAGCATATATCATTTTCTCCAATACTGTCACAACTCTAAACATGGATCAAAAGTTTTTAAGAAAAACCGTCAAAAGTCAAAGCCCTTAAGGGATTTAATAGGTGTTATGATGGTGGGAGCAAAGAAAATTTGACTTAAGGGAAAATTTTAATAACCGTGTAAAAGCTTGTTACGCTATCTGTTTTCTATATAATCAAAAGTGAAAAACCATTGAGTATCAGTGACTTTAAAACATGATTTCCCAAAACTCACATTTTTTTAGTTGTGACAGTCTTGCTCCGAGATATCATCATTGAGTGCTCGTCCAATTTTAATAAAATTTTGATGGTGGGTCATAATTAGCCCATTGTTGGTTGTTGGTCCCATATTAGTTTCAACCATCTGCGCCCATTCCGCATGCGCACAAACATACACTTATTTATACCTACATCTTTAAAATTACGAATCCGTTGTTCAAGAAATTTGGATGTTGGTCGAACGCAGTCTACAGGTAGTCCTATACTAATTTCAACCTCGGGGCTCTATAAATTTTGCTAAATTGATACTTTTATTCATGTAATTAATTAAAACAATTTTGACAGAATTATATTAAAAGGTGGAAAATACTTAAATAATGTAGACAATAATGGTTTGTATACAAGCATATTTGAGTGCGTTGACATCATTTGAGTACGTTATAAAGCCGCGTGGACCTATGTGCAACACTAATTGGCAGAACTTATTCATATTAAAAAAACATAAACAATCTTTTGTTTATTGTCTTAAACAATAAACTAATTTCAATTTGATGTACTATTAAATATATGTTACAGAAAATAGTTTTTGTATTATCTACTTTAAGTTTTAATTTTTTGAAGTTTTCGATTTCTTTTCAGTGATATGTTGAAACTTGAGAAAGGTATAGGGTCAAAGGCACCTTATTCCCTCCCCTAGACCCTTTTATAGTTCTTATCTTATGAGCTAGCTGTCACTTGCACCTCTTTACTAATACATACAGTTTACCCTTTATCCTTCTCATCGTTTGCTCTTTCGCTCTTATCTCATATTGACTTATTGTATGGAAAGATCTAATTTTATAAAATATATATATATATATCTTCCTATATATATTTATAATTATACAGTAAATATTTCGCTATATGGAAGTCCATAATATATCAAAATTAATGATTCAAGAAAAAAAAAATTCGCATAATAGAAATTTGAATTCCAGAATAGAAATTTCGTTGTATAGAATTTATTTTTTCTTTTGAGAAAAAATGAGTTTTTCTGAAAGAGGAAAACTTATCCCGTAACATTTTTACACACTGCAGAACTTCTTCATCTACGTCTTAATATTTACAACCTCCACTCTAGGTATTTTTTTTTTTTTTTTTAAATATCTGAACTCTGAGCTATTTTGTATTTACGGGGTTCTTGTTCTTCATTCCTTATTCCACGTCGTTGAATAGATTAGGCAAATTTTCTTGAAAGTGGTAATTTTCTTTGACATTAAAATTTGTACTGTGATTAAATAACGCTGTAAATAGAATATATATTTACAATACTATAATATGTTTATGAAAAGCATTTGCCATAAAATCTATTCTTATAAAAGTAACTGCGTTATCATTACACATGAGTCACTAATAAACAGTAGCGCACCCAGGATTTTTTTTGGGAGGGGCACAGATTAAAAAAATGGAGGGGGGGGGGGGGGGGGGGAGAGGATGTAATGTGGGCACTTAATCACAGATAATTAAGAAGTCTGGTTTTCTTTATTCTTAAATTACTTCATATCAAGGGCGGATCTAGCCAATTTTTAAGGGGGGCTGGGCTCTCTTTTAGGGGGGGCCCTCCCCCTGGAAAATTTGTATAGTTTACGTTTAAAGAAAACGTCTTTTTAGCCTATTCTAAGAGCATCTAAAATGTTATTTTATACAAATAAATTTAAGAAATTTATGAACGGGACATGAAGGCCGGGGTATTTTATTTAAAAAAAAATTATATGCGGATAATATTTTATTATTATAAGTTGTACATTATATAATAGATTAATGTTTTATTTTAGTAGCTAGAAAAATAAATTAGTACATTTTAAAAATATTTTAGTTACGTCAATTAAAAAAAAAAAAATAAATAAGTACGCCAAATATTTTGAGTTCAACAGAAATTAGCTGATAGTATTAGGTTAAAAATAAAAATAGTAGGGTATCTAACAGTCCAGTCAATAAATACAAAAAATAGTCTTCCTTGCCTTAGATTGGGTATCTGCATCTGCAATTTTTAAAATCTTATTCTATAATTGAACCTGTTTGTAAATTAATTAATGACCGGCAAAACCAGGTATATAATTACTTATTTATTGATTTTTTTTACTATCACTGCTACTAAATACAGTCATATAAATAAATACAGTATTTTTTTTGTCCCGTGTATTGGTCCGTGTGCATATCATCATTGAGTGCTCGTCTTCATTCATTATTCACAAATACAATACATAATATTCCGATAATTCGTAGTGTCAAAAGACCTGTAACCTATTACGAATTAATAGTAGGTACAATACACGTCTAGTGCAGAAAGCAGCAATTTGCATGCGAGTGTGGAGTATGCACCCGAGCGATAGCGAGGGTAGTAAAACCACACGAGCAAAGCAAAATGTAGTTTTCGCATGAGTTTCGTACCGTGTACCGTACTTTATCTACGATTGTGGATTTTAATAATAAATACAGAAAAAAATGTAATAAACTTCCTGTACGTAAGTTCGTATTTCTCTTTTGATTAAGATGACATTAATTCATTGAATTAATTATTTCGGGAGGCGTATTATTCTCCTCATTTTCGTCATATTAACTTAAATCACTTATTGTTTTTCACTAAAAACTCGATATAAACAGTTACTTTAATTAAACAAACAGCAAATGTAAATTTTGTTAAAAAATGTAAATTTTGTTAAATGTACACTAACTCGCTAATCGTGCGTAAAGGTGAAGAATTCCTCTTGATTCCGCTCTAGGGCGGAAAAGAAGAGGATTTCCTCACCTTATCGCACGATTATGAAGCGCGCATGCGCAATGAATACAGCTACGAAAAGAATCACTTTCCACGCATTAAAACAGAGATATAATGTTTATATTTCGTATCAATCGTAGATAATAGATAATTTTCGTAACATATACTAGGGATTACGAATAAGAGAGAGTAAAGAAGGATACACTTTATGACTTGGATCTGATATGAAAAATACACATTATGTAAACAAAACTCAAATAAAAGTATATATTTTATAATAATTATGTATAACATGTATTATTTAACTGGGAGCAATTTCACTATACACGTACAAATGTAAGAAGAATAATAAACAATTATACTGAACTTAAGAGAAAAGTAATTATAACTGAGTAACTTAAAGTGAGAGCAATTGTCTAATGTTTGAATAAAATTAATAATATATTATTCTTATTAATTAAAACAAGTCATAAACTTATAATGATTTTATATTTTAAAAAAATTAAGGAAATAATACGACAATGGAGAACAATTTTCTTTCTAAGACAAAATGTATAATACATTTTTTAATACAATATTATATTCAAAAATATATTATGTTTATAAGAGATTTGTCCTGAGCGATAACACCATAAAATATTGAGTTCCTAGATGCGATGCACTCTTCACATTTCTATTTTAAGCTTCTACTTCCTATGTACAAGAGGCTCTCAAAAGCATTTCTTTTTTAAAAAAAGGGTTTTACCTGAAAAATATAAGTAAAAAGGAAAATGTAAACAGTTGCATAGCGCTATGCGTGATTTATACCTCTTCATTCAAACCGTTCTTATACAAACAGTCGTCTCTACTTACCTAAACAGTTACCTTCATTCATTATTCACAATTTTACCTTGGAGATGGAAAAGTCACTGGGATGAGAGCTATTTTCAGACTCTTGAACGCACTCTTGATACGAGTAGCTATTTCCCTGGTGACATACCTCTCCTCTGTGAATTTTTCATGCTCTGAACACAATGCAACACTTGCCAAGATGCCCATTATACCAGCAGTTTGCCTTTTACATACCTGCTAACTTTAAATATTTCTTGACAGAGACAG
Organism: Gerris lacustris; assembly: GCA_951217055.1. Classification (NCBI taxonomy): domain Eukaryota; kingdom Metazoa; phylum Arthropoda; class Insecta; order Hemiptera; family Gerridae; genus Gerris; species Gerris lacustris. The sequence goes on from OX578284.1 coordinate 25,365,222, forward strand.
CTTCTACGTACTTGTTATAATGCTTTTTATCATTTCAAAGGTGGAAAAAATGAGCTAACAAATTATACATTAGACCATAAGACATGACAGAAAAAAGTATATTGTTCCTTTTTGTTAAATGTGAAGTTAATTTTCTAAGAAAATAAGGTACTTCTTTAGATTGTTACTCCCCTAAGTTGTTTTAGAATAAAAATGACTTTGACTTAATAACTATTAGGAAAAAGTGATGTTTAGTCCAATTTTGGGACAAAGGAATATCCCACTTCTGTTTTGATAAGGGGAGTAACAGTCTAAAGAAGATCATTCAGTACACCTTCTTCAGATTGTTACTCCCCTCTGTTTTTCTTATAAGGGGAGTAACAATCTAAAGAAGTGCCGAAGATAAATCTAGATTAAGAATTTATTAATAAAGATTGCATCAAAATCAATAAAAGTAACATTCACCAACCTATACAAATAATGTTTCAGCGAATTTTCGAAAATAAATTAAGCTATTGCAATGGCTTCAAATTTTTGAATTTTTTTTTCCAAGGAAATCCGTTTAGACCATTCTGAATCGATTCCTAAAATTTAACACTTTTTTATGTATGTATGTACATATGTATGTATACAGGGTGGTCCAAAAGCCCCCCCCCCCCCTCTTAACTTTTGAACGGTTTGAGATAAATTAATGAAACTTGGGGGATCTCTACCATGCAAAGGGAAGTTTGTTTTCATGCAATCGCCCACTAGGGACAACTACCCACTTTGAGTGTATGTTTTTGATAGCATATTAGGATTCTACGGTGAAAAATAATAAACTTTTTGGGTACTCAACCATAATACAAGAATTCACGTTCCGCACAATTTTCATCACATGCTATATTTCAACCCCTTTAGGTCATTTTCAAGCTTTTTCATCAGATTCCAGACATTTACATCTCTTTAATACTAGTCAATACATAATTAAGATATTGCATTTTTTTTTTTTTTTTTTTTTGCTATAAACCTTGAGAGAATTTGGGTATGTGTTACTATATTATGTCTATGTTTTTATTATAAATCCTTAATATTTATGCATTTTGGTTTTGTGAATTATCGAAAAAAATTTGTTTATAAAATCACGCTTTAAAAACTTCATAACAATAACGGATATTGAGTTTTTACAAGCAACTTCGTTAATCTACCTTGTTGTTTCTGTGTGGGTGGGTTGATTCTACTATTTGACAAATAGTTTTTGTGCCAAGTTAAAGCTTGATTGGATGGCTGGAAGAGGGTTAATTAGCCCTTCAAAGATTTTAATGGCAGCCAGTCTCATATACAATCAATTCAAAACACACGCTAAAGCGAAACTAAGAGTAGTATAAAAGATTTAGAAATAAATGGTTTAGTGGTGGTGAAACTTCATCTTGTTCAATAAATAACATTGGTTTGAACTATGTTCGAAGCATATACATTTGTTCAAAATTGTGTAAATTTTCTATTCTTTTAAATTGTTTGACTTTCCACGGCTGGAAGCTGGAATAAGCTTAGCCCTCTTGATCTTTAGGTGTAGACAACATTTTGTGGGGTATTTAGTTCCAATACTGGATGCATCTAAAATACATTTAGTTTTACTTCTGAGCTTACCGAAGGTAACGGAATCATTGTAATCGTTCTGAAGAACGAAATATTTTGTCAACGACTCAATATTATTAGGATAATCAGGACCTTAAACTGGGCCCAAATTTGTATTAATGTATGATCTTCATATCATGATCCCTATCATGAGGGGTTAGAGACAAAATTTCGACCTGTATTATGATCGTGATCTTTTTTAGTTTTCCACTCTAAATCCTGTATATTTAGAGTGTCATGTACATTCAACACTAACACCATGACAGTCTAACAGCAGTTGGCTGCTGCGAGCTACATTTATAAGCATCAGTGGCGTAGCTAGGGCATTGGGTTAACCTTTTGTGTTTAGAACTGGAGGCCCCCTCGTCGTTGATTTCGGGGCCCCTTACGGTGGGGGCCCTCCCGCAATGCGGGCCCTTGCGGGCCCATAGTTACGCCACTGATATGCATTACGCCATTGAAAGTTAGTCGGGAAGATCGTGATAGTGGTGGATTAAAAGTGTTTTCATCAATTGACAGACTTATGGAGGTGCAAATTTATTACTCGTTTTGAATTAATTTCATTCAGTAAGAGGACAATACAAAAAAATGTTACCCGTATATCTCCCATTGAATTCGAATACCTACTATCGGTGATTGTGGTAAGCATTAAAGAACGCGATGCAACATTTAGAAAAGCAATCTAAGTGCAAAAAAGTTGGCTAACACTGAGCTTCTTGGCTACTTAACATTCATATATTAGTTCAGGTGTCACTAGTTGGGCACTCAATCGCACCTCCTACCAATCCAGCGCCCAGGGAAAATGAATAAGGAAATAGTTTTTGCGCTTCCAGCGCCTTAAAAAAATAAAATAAAAAATAAAATCATAAGAAATCGCGCCAAATAAAAAATAATAATAAATTATTTTGGCAAGATAAAAAGAAACATGAATTAAGAATTTAAAAACACATTTCAGACATTGTAAAGGTGTATAATATTCTCTTATAAATTTACTCTTGGTATTTTTATAATATTACAAATATTATAGACCAATAGACTTGTAAAACATATCAGGACGTCCCAATAAAAATTAATAAAAAGATTATAAATTGATTTAGAATGATAAAACTTTTTTTTTAAAAATCGTTTTATTTCATTTGATGCTTTAAACAAGACTTTGCTTTTTTTATAAAAAAAAAAATAGCTTAGGTAAAGAAAGAAACAATTCTATTTTTTTATTTAAAAAAAGGAGGATTCGCTTTTTCTATCTGGTTAATTAATCATCAAATTAAAAGCTAAAACATCAAACGAATAAAATTTTTTATAAAGTAAATATGTAGATCTTTATAAAATATTAATTAATTATTATTAAGGTCAGCACAAAAAAGAAGAAAAAAATAATAATAATAAAAGCAATTATGAAAATTGACAAAGCTCAAATTAAAACATGAAGCACTCATTCAAATTAGTCATTTTTTGTATAAAAATCTAATTGTAAATTCGATTATTTTGAGAGATTTCATGAAGTCATTTTAACCTATAGAATTCCATTATACTATAAAATATTTATAGATAAGACGGAAATTGTAATAAAGTATTTCACTTCTTTACCTTTTAGCTAATATGATTATTCGTGAATTTATTGACAGATAAATTAAATATTACACATTATATAAAAGCCAGTATATCAAAATTTCAATTTTTTTATCTGCCAGAAATGATTAAAATAATATTTTAACAAAATTAGATTTGCCAGAAAGCATAAAATTGATCTTATTAACAATATTATGACTAGAGAGGTTAACAAAAAGTAACACAGCAATATTGTCACCACATTAATAAACACACGGTTTGGACATTTATATCATCTTCAGAAATGTGGAGTATAAAAACTGATATGCGTGACCTGTAAAAGTGTATAGGAAAATAAGTACACGCAATGCTGAGCACTATAAATCATGGCAGAAAATATCGAAAGAGAGACACAAAAAAACGTGTAAATGTATCCAGCTTTGCCAATCATGTACTAGAAATTGATCATACATTTGATGTCAATAATTATGAACTGCTACACACATGTCAAAAAAATAGGAAGTTAGACTTTTTAGAAAACTTGGAAATTTAATTCTAAGACACAAATATCAATTTTTTTAATGAAAGATCTAATCTTATCCACTCTGCCCTTGAAAAACCTATAAAGAATGATTTTGTAAAATAACTTATATTTGTTTTACGGTACAATATTTATAATTTATAGGTATAGTAAAATAAGGACATTATTGTTAACTTTATAAGTAATACCTATAATGTTATACCTGACTTAGCCTCCATATCTCTTTCCTTTGGTTCCTCAATCCTTCTAGAGCTCAATTCTTCCCCCCACTTTGTACTGTTACTTTAAGTCACAAAAGCTTGTAAAGTAAATATTTAGCTTAGTAGTCTTTCACTCACTATGATAACATTTACACTGAAGATGATATAAATTTAGAAACGCGTATTTTTATTAATATAAAATTGTGGTGACAATATTGTAGCTACTTATTAGGGTGTCTTTGTTAAAACCAAATAAACTGGTCAAGTGTGTGCTAGTCAGCACACAGCGAGGGTCCGTAGTCCGTAGGCCACACTGTATAGTGTTTAACTGTAAAGTGTATAAACAGTGTTTTTTTTTTGATATGCTAAAAAGCTTGCTTTGAACTATCCTAAGGGTCTGATATCCTCAAATACACTCTGATAAAATATTTTTTTGCCACTGAACCGGACCACAACCATAATATAAATACATCGAAAAGACCATAATTATAAAAGAAAACGTATTTTGTCAATAAAAAATAACACAATATTTTTTTCAAAATTTCCAAAAAGTGGTATCTTTACTTTTGGTCGAAGAATGTTCAGGAATTTTTTCAGATTTTTTGCACTTCCAATAAGCGAGATAGAGGGGGGGGGGGGACACGTTTCAAACCCGCTTCAAACTCGCCTACGCTCGCCCAATCAAAGTTATAACCAAAGAATTATATATTTTTGTAATCAGCTCGACGTACCCTTTCATATGATACCCCCTCACGGTGTCGAAAAGAAATAAAAAAATGTTAACCCTTCAGTTTTTTTACCCTACTTTTTTTGAAAAATATTTTTTTTAAGTCGCTATATTTTTAAAATATGTGGGTAGGTACAAGACACATACATGCCAAATTTCAAAGTGATCGGACGAAAGGTGTAGCCGTGAGAGCAGGCGACTGGACGGATGGACAGACACACGCAGGAAAATATAAGGGTCCTTGGTTTTGCCTACGGACCCTAAAAAAGAATCTAAGAAACCCTTACAGTTTCTTTCCTGTGTCTGTCAGTCTGTCACTCTGTACGGTTCCAATAACTTTTTAATCAAAAGAGATACAAACATATAATTTTCCATTTTAAAGATCGTTTTGACACGCACACAGGAAAAGTATAGCGAACTCAAAATGATCAGCTGTTCAAATCCAAAATGGCGGATAATTCCTGTCACGGGAAAATAAATTAAATTTGAGTGGGGTATCAAATGAAAGGTATTAAAGAATAGGTTACAAAAATATATTACAATTGTGGAAAATGGTTAATTTGTCATGTCATTTTGTCAAAAAACATAAACATATTGCGATCTCTTCCCCCCCCCCCCCCTCTTTTACCAATTAATTTCATGTTCACAAAACCAACGAAACCCTTTTTACGTGAGACTTAACGTACAACCATTTTTAGTAACCTCTCTAGTAAAAATTATGAAGTGGTACCACAAAATCTTAGTAAAAACAAAAACGACCAATCATTTTATAACAATATATTGATATATAAAAATGGTGACACCTCATAACTCCAAATTTGGCGTTATTGAGGTAATATAATCATAATATTCAGAACCAAATCTCTAAACCTTAGTGCACTATTCATAGCTGAAATACGAGGTTAAGTCTAGGTTAATAGTTAGTTTTTCTAAAAATTTGAGTAAAGCCAAATACCAGTATCCATCATTTTATGAGATGTGTTAGTGTCACACTCAAATCAATATACTTTTGCTCCCTTTCTAATTTCTTCCTATAAACAATTTTACAATTTTATTATTTTTTAGCTTCTTATCAGTCTCTCGAATTAAAGCTCTTAATAAGTCCGGGTATTAAATTTATACGTTTTATATATAATTCTAATAAATTTAGTAGACACGAGTTTGCAAAAAGTTAATAAATAACCTAGGCTAAACGTCTTTATATAGGAAAGAAAATGTTTGTTCCTTTTATTTTCAAGATATTTCACTTTTTATTATTATTACCCACTTAAATATTTAAATGTATCCTCTTCGAGGCATTTGATAAAAAGTAATGTTGCTAAAATATTATGCCGAAAGCTAATTCAACCCTATTTCCCTCCTGAATTATTGCTTTATTAAAGGCAATTCTAGCGGGAGATCACCTCTCCATCTTTGAAGTATATAAAAGAGCTATAATTTTTGAAATTTATTGTCACTGATTGTTGAAGCCCGGCACTAATAACGTTCTTATTACTACTTTTATCCTTATGCAGATCCAGCAATAAATTAAAATCTAAGATTTAATTTATTCCCTTTTTAATTGACTTAAAAGAATGCAATGCTTTTTGTTTAACGTAAGTAAAGATAAATGCTGATTTTTTTTTTAGAATCTTTAAATTTCCATTTTTATTAAATTTATTCATTTCATTTAACACGAATTAATATTAAACAGAGTCGTTGACCATCTGGAATAAAACTATCTCTAATAAATTGTAAGACAGAATTTAAATAAAATAATATACATATTTAATCAATTTATTTTTAAACTTATTTAAAAGTTTTGTGGTTTTTTGGACTCAAGGGACCTCAAAATATGAAGATTCATCAAAATCCAATTTTCGCGCATTCCCAATACCTATGAGAGATACGTATACGTATATGAAAAAAATAAAAAATCGAATTAGATCATTTTTATTAATAGGTTTTAGATAAATGAATGTTTACAAATATAATTGGTAGACATTTTTACTTTCTCATATAAAGAAAAAGTATTGTAATGGCGACAAAATTCTATTTTGGTGGATTTACAGATTTGAGGTCCCCTGAGTCCAAATAAGTGGTTTTAATAAAATGTCTGTCGTCTGTGCAGACGAGTGGATCCTAAACTATTAGGCCGATTTTGACGAAATTTTGCATACATATTCAGAAAAAACATACCCCGGGGCAAATTTATTATAAGATAATAATTTTCTCCTCGATTTTTTTTTTTTTTTTTTTTTTTTTTTAAGATTTGTAACTTTTATAATAAAGAAAAGTTTTAGTAACAAAGGGAGTATCTTGAAGTTCGAATTTTTTAGATTATTCCAAAATTTAGTAGGCGTTTTTTGGAAGGTCTAAATAGATTATTAAGCTTGATAATGGCCCAAGTGGGTCTAAAATATCGCACAGAGATATAATTTTTTTTGTTGGCTGTAGCTTTTCAACTATACAGATACAAGTATTAATGTTTTTTATTTGCTCGTTTTCCTATTAATTTAAATTTTTATTTGTTCACTATTTAGAAAATTGTATATTTCATGAAACACTAGGATATTATTGCTTTGAAGAATGTTTTTATAAAGAACTGGTTGTTTTATTTTATCTGAGATGCTATGGAGCAATCTCTCCTTACTATCTCTGTACTTTGTACACATATCTGAGGAGCTTCTTCCGATCATCTTTAGGTACTTGGAGCAGATTCCGTGGTTGCATCTTAGTCTATTTATCACGTTAACCAAGTTCTTTCCTTTTACCTCTGCGAACCATGGTTTGGACCTCAGAGTGGGCTCTATTCTTCTATAATTCCGTGTTCTGTTATCACCTTTGAATTCATCTATCTATTTTTTTTAACTCGATGTTTAGCTTGATTTATTGAGTCCATTAATGTTAATTTGTACTTTAGGTTTTCACTTTCATAATCTCCCTCCCTCGCTAAAGTATCAGCCATGTCATTCGGTGTTATTCCTACATGACCTTTCAGCCAAACCACGGTAACATCTACTTAGTTTTTATTTTATACCCTTAAGACCTGGAGCAGACGGCAGACTTATTGAAAAGATAATTATTTCTCTAAAACGGTTTTGACGATTTTGATTAAACATTTCTAAAACGATGTAGTCCATTTAAATACAAATTTAACGATATAAGCCGTTTTCCCAGGAAAAATCTAGTTCCTGAGAAAATAACTTTAAAAGCGGACGGAGGGAGGCTGGGTTCGAGTACCCGCCGAGAAGAAGTTATTTCTATGATAAAATTTTCGATAATTAAATGTACCTACGAAAACTCGAAAATGGATTAATGGAAAACACTAGGCTAAGTAATTATGAACTCTTATTTGTGTTGTTTGTCTGCTCGGACCTATTTTTTTAAAAATATATTCAGTGATAAGGTTTAAGTAAATTAATGATTTCAAAATTATCAATACTCTTGAATGATCAATGAAAGTTAGCTAACTGTCTAGGCATATTTCATTTTCATATTGGGTAAACAATCATCTACCGTAATGAGAGAAGTTAGTTTAATGGAAAAGTTGTGTAAAATATTTATTTGATAGTTTATCTAGACGTAATTACATTAAAGTGATTTGGCTTCTATTGATTAATAGATATTCAGAGAATATTTATTAGATTAATTGATATACAAATCAATATTTATCATGGTACGAAGAAAGAATCTAAATAACATAACCGTAATTTTAATTATTTCCTTAAGTTAACGATTACTGATGATTTCGTGGCTCGTATATAGTTCTATTTATACTACGTATCGTATAAACATTAGTCTTTATCGATGGATATAATTTTTTTTTCGAGCTTATCAAATATATATGATATATATTATAATATATTATTGCATTGGGATTATTCTAAAAATACGTCTGATATGCATTGCACGTTAAGTCTCACCGTCATTTTTTGTGAATGCTTATTTTTCCAAAAACGACTTCTCAGATTTTGATGAAAATTGAATGGCATGCAAGAGTTACCCCATATATATGGGCCTCACATTAATTTCTTCCCATCATGCATGTACAAAATTAACTGTTTTAGTAACACTAATAGTTTAAAAGTTATCTTGTTATACATTATACTTACTTTATTTTATAAGTACGTGTCCATTCGTCCATTGATAAGATGTGGGGAAGCTATATGCCACACTAATTTAATGACTATACTTATTCATATACGTAGTTTTAAATAAAAGAATGTTTTGAAGGATGACAATTCAATTTTGATGGATTATCCGTTTTATGGACCCCTGGGTCCAAAAAGGAGGTTTATAAAAATCTCTAGTCCCTGAAGACGCGTGGAAACCCCCCCCCCCCAAACTATTACGCCGATTTCAATTAAATTTGGCATACATGTTTAGAAAAAATCATACCCTGAGAGGAAATGGAGAAATGTGTTTTAGAAATGTAGCTCTAAATTTGTCGGCACCACGTTTCAACACCCTCCAATATTGTGAAAAAAATATTTCTCAGAATAGGGTTCCGACGATTTACATTAATAAATTCTCAAATGTAGTCTATTTAAATGAGAATTGAATCATATATGACATTTTCCAGGGAAAAATCTTAATTCCAGGATATTTTATAAATATTTTAAACAATAAACAAACTAGGATCCCGTGCTTTGCTATGGAGTGTGTTATTTTTGGGTTTATATACTATCGTCGAGATACATTAACATTATTTTACTATTAAAGAGAGAATGTAAGGGTAGCTAACGATTTGTTTAAATGTAAGAATGTTATATATTAAATGTTATTATTATATTATATTAAATGTAACAAGGTTATAGTAAACTGTTTAAATTGGATAAACAATAAAAAAATCCGTTTCTCGAGCATCATAAGTCAGACAGATAAACTGGTTGAGGGAAAAAACTAAGGTAATATTACCTTTAGTAAAGCTCAAAATTTAGCAGCGGAATTTCATCTAGTTGCCGTACTGAGCAATTTTCTCTTGATGATTAAAAAGTTAATTTGTTCCCACATTTAGAGGTGAATTTCCGTTTTAAGAGACACTTTCAAGAATTCTAGCAATATACTTGCAGCATAAGATACTAGCCTTGATTATGGTTAGTAAATTAAAATAAATTATATTCATTAAAAATATATAAAAGAGGAATTTAATTAAATTGTATTGTTGTTAGCTGAAGCTAATTAGAGGGTATATTTTTAAATTAATTTTAACTCATTGTGTAAATGTTCTGTTAAAGTCACTAACTATTCATAAATAACTGACAAGGTTGGTGGTATTTGAGTCTAACGTTTCTGATTTCGCTCGCAGGGTGGTTTCGAAATAAGAGTGTGCTATATCATTTTTTGGAGGTATGTTTTATGTTCCCGTTGTGTTGTTCCAAAAGATATAATTGAATGTATTTATTCTCAGCTAAGCGGACGCTTTTAAAATGAAGAATTACATCGCTTTGTGGCATATAATATTAATTTATAAAAGGTAGATAATTTACTTATCAATTAATGGGTACTGGTTCTAAAATTAAGCAAGTTTAGCTTGATTTATAAACCATTAACTTAAACTGTATATTCGACTATATTTTAGGGTCTAGGACGTAATTGTAGATCCGTAATTTAAATATTCCTAACAATCTAGTTATACCTTTGAGAACGGTGTGTGAGGTACCTTAAATAAACGAGTAAATCCTTGAAAATTTCCCTTTTCACGTAATTTACCAAGCACAGAAGCCATATATTTCAGATCAATGAAAACTAAATAATGTAGTATTTTTATAATCTATGCTATGTTTGGAACAATTCAAGACGTAAGTGGGGTTCTTTTCCTATGAACGTATGGACCAAGCATTCCATTTTTAGAAGGTGTGTATTTTTTTACCTGAAAAAATTAGAATTCATGAAAATATGAAAATTCATGCGAGTAGTTTAATTAAGATGCAGCAATGTTTTCTCCTACATTTTTTCGCATATGTGGCGGTCTACAGTCTATAGTCTATACTACATATGCTTTGAGTAGCGTTGCACTTAGAGATTGCCATAGTACTTTAGAGGTCTCAAACAGGCTACTAATTTATTTCGTGGTTGGGTGGACAGGAAACTTGTAATTGGTTTTCTCAAAACTCATTTTACAAAGCGTGTACCACCTATGTTTATGAATTTTATATGCTCCCAAAAATAGAGAACACTATTTTTAATTCATCTGGGCTCTCACTATTCCTTCGCAATCCCCTTAATATATATATATATATATATATATATATATATATATATATATATATATATATATATATATAGAGAGAGAGAGAGAGAGAGATATTGAGAGAGAAAGTGAGCATTGCAGTCTAAAATCCACTTAACAACTATTCAAGACTACATCTTGAAATAAATGGATTACATTTTTGCTCTGAATACTGATATCACCAATTAAAAGAGACTGCACATAAACTAAACATTTATAATTATTGAAAAAAAACTGATGGGAATCTTATAAGCAAGAACCTGGGCAAAGATAATGAAAAATGTAACACTCATCGGATTTTCTTTCTAGTGATAATTTCTAAAATATTTGTATGCGTTTTTCTGTATCAAAAATGAATACTTTCCTTAGAGAAAGCGATCAAGTAAATGGTTTTATTATAATCTAAATATTTGCTATATCTATAAAGTAAAAAGATTACTTTTGAAGCAGAGTTTAGTTTTAATAAAATTTAATCTTAATTAGAGAGGGTTGTGCTTGAATGAACGGTATTGTTTAACGAATTTAGAGCAGTTATTAATTTAGGTAGATGTAAGATCGTTTAAAAGGTTTAAGGTAAAAGGGGTATGTAGTGAAAGGGCTCTGGGAAATTGCCCGGTATTTGTCGAGGAAACCCATCAGGAATTTAATATGGACCCCTTGTAATGAACTTGACGTACCTTTGTACAAGAATGGACCCTTTAGATTAGAGGGACCAAATACCCTTGCATCTATCCAAAAACCTCGAGGGATTAAGAGCTTGCTTTAATTGGCTGAAAGAGAGATCGAGTGGAATTTCATGAAGAGTTATTCTACAAAGCATCGTTCAAAGAAGTTGGAAATCCAAATTTGCTTTTCGTCAAAACTATTATTAATTTCCAATGAGAAAATTAGGTAATTAAGGTCGAATTTGAAATAAAAGAGATTGACATAGTTTTTTTTAACATTAATAACAAATTAAAAATGATACTTTATGTCTGAAGTGATATACGATGGATAAAATGCAAGTAATTAAAATGATGATACCAGAATTTATAAGCACTGTAAGTAGCCTAATAAAATAATTTTAATTACAACACAAAGCGTATAAAAAATTCTCTGATTATAAATATAAATTGAAAATATAAAAATATACGTAGAGCCATTATTACCTACTAAGAAATGTATATAGAAATGTATACAGTTCCTATGGGTCACGCTTGCGTGGCACATCCCTTGGTGTCTCTCACAAATTGTGTAGCCTATTGCAGTGTGCAAAAACACGGTATTACATTGCTGATGTGTTTTGCCAGCCAAGCAAGAATGGCGGTATGAGAGCACGCTCGTCTCTGATAAGTCCTATATCTGATCTTCTTGATCTAGTATAGGTCCAGAGTTGGGTGGGCATCGTCGGGCCCCTGATGAGTCGGACGTGACTAAACGATGCAGGACATGACGTAATGCCGAGCCAACATCTTAATGACGCAATGTCTGATGTTGGAACAGTTCCTATGGGTCACGCTTGCGTGGCACATCCATTGGTGTCTCTCACAAATTGTAGATATATATATATATATATATATATATATATATATATATATATATATATATATATATATATATATATATATATATATATATATATATATATATATATTGCGCAGACTATATTTCCGATAACTTGGGATTTTAAAAGATTTATTGACAGTTTTAAAATATGAATAAATAATATTGATTATACAAATTAGCTTACCTACCTCTAATAAATACGTTCCTAGAATAGTATAAGGCATAATGCATTTATATTATAACTCATGAGGATTAAGGGAGCAAAAGGTGTTCGTTGCATATTATTTACTGTCCCAATGCATAAGGAAAGTGTATAAATTATCGTATCTATATTTCCTGCGGCATGCCTGAGAGTAATGTCCTTTCCTAGCGTTAAACCATCCCTGCCTCCTCCCGCTTTCTATATATTCCATCCTGTGTCTCTGGCAGAAGAAGTCGTTTAATTGCATGTCCCTCCGCTTTAACGAGACTCCATGTTTATAGGTAGACCCTATTTCGAGAAAAAGGTTTTCCAAAGGGATAGAAGACAGCGGCAGTTCTAACCCCATGTGTGAATCCCACAGCCCTTATACGGTTCCACCCTGAAAAGCCTTTAACTATTTGCTCAGTTAGGGAAGACCCCAGGTGTTTGAGTTACCTTCCCCGGGGTAAAACCTTGGCAACCTTTAAATCCAATTTGAACTAGCTAACTCCCTAATCATCCAAGTTGAGAAAGGTACAACCGATTTTCATTCATCCATCGTTTGATATCGTGTCCAATATATGAAGAATTTAATCTGGCCACGCTCGTGTTTCACATCTTAATAGAATACATACGTTTCGAATTTTAGTAATAGTAATAAAAAGCATTTAAGATTTTATTTCTAGTAGAATTTCAAACTAAAATAATTTTTATAAATGTATAACATTTAAAAAATAAATAAGTATTAAACTAGCGCTAATTATTTGCTAAGACCAAAGAAGGACCAATCCAAAAAGTTGTTAGGTTGTCGATTTATCTTTAATATAACCTCTGTTAAACATTAAACCAATAAACACTTTTAAAGTTTGTAAGAATTAGCCTAAAAAATTAACTCAACAACATAGTAATTGTATCAAATATGTAACTTTATATTCTATTTCTTCCCTTTATAAACATAAGGTTTGTTTCAAAAATGTAGAAAAATAATATAAAATATATCCTTATAATTTTAATTTATTTAAACCCTGTTTAAAGGCAAAATAGATGCAAGTTCAGTTTTTAATACATGCAAGTGAGTTCAAGTTTTGATATTAAAAAATATAAATGAACTCTGGCAACAAAATGGTTAGTATGCAGGAGTGGGTTTTAGGGATGTACGTTTTCCAGTTCAGTTTTACATCAGTTAACTTACATAAATTTGAGAGGAATTACGATCTACTGAAGTTGAAAATATTAACGAATAAAATATAAAATAAATAAATATATGTTTATTTCCACCATATATCAACATACATATTAGTAATACAATTTAAATTATTGCCTGGTAAAGGGCCTTCACTAGATAATGTGATCTAGAGCGAAGGCCCCGTTTCTAGTATGTACATTCTTTCCATTTACTCATGAATATATAAAATAACAAAAATAAATAGTGTTAATACATATATACATACAAATATTTTTCTTTTCTACAAATATCGCTATGTGTTTTGACTTTCATTTAGTCTTTTTTCCTATTATGACATCTTCGCTTTATATGTAAGCATTTTCCTTATCAAATTTATTAATTTAATTATACAACTATAATGTGAGTAATGTACATTAATACAATCCTAATACTATTAAATAGTATTAGGATTTTATTCATCCTTAAACTTTAATTAGTGTATTACATAATTTAAAAAAAAAAATAAATAAAATTTAAAATACAATATCTCAGTAGAAATGATTATTTTATGTTTATTTGATTTGATTTAAATATGTTGTAAAAATGAACGAAGCTAGAATATAATATGAAACATTATAATACATAGAATCAAAGAACTAGGATACCTCGCGGATAGGGAAATATATATAGTAGATAGCGAGAAAGGACAGTTGTATCTTAAAAATAATCCTTCTATTTAATTTGTTCATAGATACACAACCTTACAAGTAATTATGCCAGTAAAACTTAAGAATATAACAAAAATATAAATGTCTTTTTTCGTTAGTCTGTAACAACAATGTCCTGGAGAAAAGACATTACTTAGAAATTTAATGACCCGTTTTATATCAGAAAAATTAAAAGTTAAATATAAAAGAATCGAGGAAATGAAATATTGTTAGGATGCCAAGTGCTCTATATTTTTTTTGTTTTGAAAAATAACCAGTTTCTCTGAGTTACTACATCGTAAATATTCGTTAGTGCAAGATCATATGACATGATGTATCAGTGGAAGAATAATACTATCTTCTTGACAGGGCTGATAATAAGCCATACATTCAGTTAGGTATTAAGGTATATACCTTAATACCAAACCAATAATACGATTACAATAAAAATACCAAGAAATTAGGGTGAAAATGCCATCAAAGGGCACAGTATAAATCATCAAAGGAATGTCAGAGAATTGAGAAAATCAAAGAGGCATCAAGTGGTTCGGCCCTCGGCTTTTACGTTTTGAAAAGCACTCGAGAAACCTTTAGCACTTAATATAAGGGTGAGCAGGCTTCTACAGAACTTTGAAGGACTCATACTTAAACCCGGATGCTTTTAACTCGTTTTTTAAAAATGAATCATATCGGGGAGAGACATCTGAAAAATTGTCTTGGGGTTTATTGTAGAACAGGAAAAATGACATCTTGCATTTTCAATAAATCCACTCTGTCAAAAAGGTTTCGATATTGATGATGGAAGCGTGACTTTTGACATTTCTTCGTCCTTTCTATATCGATTTTGGTTTTGCTTAATGTATTCTGTTTTTTTTTTTTTTTTATTTGTTTTTGTTTTTTATTCATAAAGGGGTTAACATATAATCCACTACTTCTAAATATCGGGTTACCATATTTAAAAAAAATTATTTTATAATTTTTCCTTTAAAATATAACATTTTATGGTAAAATATATATTTTTTTAAATATTTTTCTTCAAACTAATCAAAGAGAGTGGAAAAGTTTAGTTACGTTGCAATGTATATTTATGTTTTTATCATGTAGAGTAAGTTAATAAACAACAATATTAGATCATTTAATTTGATATGCAAAGATGTGCTGGCAGCTCGTAGGCTATTTAATAGAGGTTTGTGAATATTATATTGAATATATTATATTATATTCACAAACCTATATTAAATTGCCTACGAACTGCCAGCACATCTCTGCATATCAAATTAAATGATCTAATATCGTTGTTTATTAACTTACTCTACATAATAAATCTCTCTCTCTCTCTCTCTCTCTCTCTCTATATATATATATATATATATATATATATATATATATATATATATATGAGATCTGCAACCAATTTACACTTCGATGCAAGTGAAGTTGTTTCTTTGGAAAAAATGTAGCCTGTTTTGTTTGGATTTATTGGGGAAGCTAGATATGTTAGCGTTAAATCATTAAATTCAAACACATTTTTTTGTGTACAAGAGTTATTGTTTCCATTAAAGCAAATTTAATTTTGAAGGAACAAATAATTATTAATGTTTTTTTAGGAAAGCAAAAGAGAAAACGCGGGTAGGAATCGATCATTGATTTTTTATTAGCGGTTTTTGATCGATAATTTATTTTTTATGTATATTATGGTCAGTATCTCCCTCACCACTTTTATCTTTAATATCAATATTAATAATCATAATTTCAGACATTGATTACAAATATGGTTTTTATTCGTCAATAATGCTTACTATAAATTTTTTTGTTACTAAACGTTTTTTAATTAGTATTTATTTGTATTTTTATGTTTTAGGTAAGTTCTTCTAATTCCATAATTCAGTTTGATTTCTTTGGTTAGTCATTTTTATCTTACTTATTATTTGAAACAATTGATTATTATAGTCTAAAGAGATTAAATAGTTCCATTGAATTATAAGTGTTAATTGTAGCAGTGATTTGGGTAGTAGGCCTAACAACAAATAATATTATTGTAGGTAATTAATTAATTTAATATTAGGGGGGAAGTGATTGAACATAAAAATTTATTCACTTAATAAAATGTAATATCTATAATTAAAAATTATACGTATTTTGCTTCCGAGCTTACCGAAGGTAACGGAAGCATTGTGTTCACTTTTGAGAACGAAAAACTTTTATGCCTCCGATTTTAAAAATTCCAAGACAGAAATCCGTTTCAGACATCAGGGAACATTTTTGGGTCTCGTGTCTGTCTGTCTGTCGGTCTGTGTGTCCGCGAATTATGAAACGTGCGACGATAACTTGAGTAAATGTCGACCGATTTTGATGAAATTTGGTAGAAATGTTCATTTTACCAATGCTCAGGACGAGTTCGTTGGACAACGTTATCCGTCCAAGCGTTCACGAGTAACACTCACGTAAACGTGAACTTCAAATTTTAAATTGGAATTTTAGGTCGGGAAAAAAATCTAACTTCATCTAGTCAATGAGACAAACATTTTTTTAATTACAATTTTTTAGTAAAACCAACACCAACAGCGACACCGCTATGAAGTATTAAAGATCGCTAAAACTGTTAATAGTTTTTACACTATAAACAATATAAGAATAATGTAATATAACTATAATTTTAATGTTAATATAACAATAAAGTACATGATAGGATGCGAGGAAGCTATGTGCCACTCTGATTGGCAGTCTATTTTAGATTATATTTATTTATGTATTTGTTTTGCTGGATGTATAGTTTAGGTCCAAATTTTTATAAGAAAAATCTGATTACAAATTATCAAGAATATTCCTTAATCTATATTTATTCTATTTTATACGTCAGTTAGTGACAAAATAATCGATTTTTCTATACGTAAATTACTCTAAATGACAGGGAACGTTGTGCGAGTCTCATGCATGGTGCTGATTATATTAAAAAATCCATTACCCACCCCTTTTTAGAATTAAGTGGATTGCAATTTAAATAAAGTCCGTAATAATGGCATGGAAGAAGAATCATTTATATTATCAATGGAATTGATTTGAAATTAAGGAAGGGAAAGGGTGCAAACTGTACAATAGGCATTCACTGTACAATGTCGGCAAATAACTAAAATGATTGGCATTATTGGATTTAATATTCTTATTGTTCATTATTACGGTCCCATAAATCAATCATTAAATATTATTTACATAATATGAGAACATTATGAGATTGACTGACTGCTAGTGATTTATCTGCACTCAATTGGCCGCGAATGGGTAGATATTAAGCCTAATTTTAGTGTTTTTTATGTATAATAAATAATATATTATGCTTCTTTCGCGCTCTAAATTATTATTTGTGAGATAATATTTATTTAGATATTGCTATAGTTGTAGCGAATTTTGCTCTCGAGCTAACCGAAGGTAACAAAATTCGTTTACAGAACGATGTCTCGAATGAATGCCTCCGACTTCAAATATGTCTAAGACAGATATCCAATATGCGGGAACATTTATGGTCTCGTGTTTGTTTATCGGTCTTTCGATCTGACTGCCGTACAACATTTTTGGGATCCAAGATTTGTTAAAAACTACTCTCGTCCGATTTCAATGAAATTTGTTGGTCTCTTAAGTAACCTTCTCAATCATTGGTTATTCTTCCACGTGCTCTAATATATTTTTTTTATCAACACCAATATCTTGAAAAGTACTCGTCCGATTTACGAAAAAATTGGATGGTTTGTCGAAATTGCTGACACTTGATCGCATGTTAATTTTAACCATCTGCGCTTATAAATTGACACTTATTTTATGTTACAAAACCCAACAATTTATACAGATTTTAAAAAAGGGGGAAAATGAAAGAAATTAGACAAACATGGGTCGTAGAAGCAAATAATCATTAAAATATTTATTATCATAAAGGAAAAATAAAATTTTATCTCCACGTAAAATAACCTTTTTATTAGCCAAAGCAGCTTTCAGCCTTCATAAGGCCATCATCAGTGCCGAAATATAGAAGAAATAGAGTTACACAATAGAAATTAATTATGTAGGCTCTCCTTTCACTTCATTTATTTCTATTATGTAACTCGATTTGTTCTATGTACATTTCGGCACTGATGATGGCCTTATGAAGGCTGAAAGCTGCTTTCGTTTATAAAAAGGTTATTTACGTGGAGAGACAATTTTATTTTTCCTTAACGCCTCCAGACGCTCCCATCTAACATATTATCATAAAGTATAATAGACATAAAGTAGAGTTAGATTATATAATCACATAGACTCAAATTCTTTCGAGGATTATATATTAGTTCTTTGTGTAATTTTATATGTTAATTGTGTATTGGAATAGTTACTAAGAGATGTAAATACCTGGAATCTGGCGTAAAAAGCTTGAAAATGACCCAAAGAGGTGGAAATAGAAGGTTTGATGAAACTTGTGTGGAATTTGATTTTATTAAACTATTATAAACCCAATCGACCTAAGGAGAATCCTTAGTTATTTTACAAATAAAGTATAAAGATAGCTGGCGAGGAAGCTATGTGCCACACTAATTGGCATACTATTTTATTATCTTATAATTCTATAAAAATAGTCATAATCGTCGGTATTAGTGCGTAAGAATGTTTTTACATCTTCTCTTTAATTTATTCTTTGCATAAACATAATCTATATATGATTTTGAGATAAATTAAACATTTTTATAATATAATTCCGAATCAAATTAATACTGAAAATTAAAATAAAATAATTATAAACATTGGTAATTGCAACAATATTTTTTATGTACGCGCATATAAAGGTGTGGTAGGCAAAATATTGGACAATATAATATATAAACAGCCTTATTCGTTAATATATAAACGCCGACGCCAACTTCCTATATTATTTCTTTGAAATTGAAATTGCTTCAGATTCAAACATCTGATCCAATTTCCAACCTCGTCTCACAAGATTTATTGATACCATTTGTTTGATCAGATAAGAAGTACGAAAACTAGTTAGGTAGTAATTCCAGTCCAGTGATCAAATCGACAAATCGATATGTGCATCATTGAACACCAATAATTGTTCGTCGATAAGCAATTACAGTTGTATAGGTATTACCTATAGGTATTATAAATTTCAACTTTATCCTTCGTACTACTTTTTAGATGAGCATAGGGATTCTGTAAGAATATACCTTCTTTATCTCACTCTAAGATTTCCCAATTTTATTTTATTTTCTCTTCTATAACTAGTTTTCTGTCTGTTTGGTGATATTTATAGTTTTCTTCTCCTACCTGGAATGAGACTTAAACTTTAGAACCACGTTTCAAGGGTGCCATGATGTGACCAGTCCAGTTCCATTTTCCTTCGCATGATTTGGATTAAACATTGATTGCCTCTTTTCTCTCAGTATTGTATTTGGAATCATATCAGACCAAATTATATCTGGAAGCAGTTATGTGTTATCTGGATTTGTATAACTTTCCACACTTCACTAATTCATAAAGGAGCACCTTCTTTACAGAATTTACTACATCAATGCAAAGGCAGCATTCCCCCAAATATGACTGGTACCGAAAGCAAATGAGCTTTAATTAAAAACCAAGCTTAAATGCTTGGTTTAAATTTAAAGATTATATATTAGAGGACTATATTTGAGCTTTATAACCAATATCTAGTTACAAAATGACACTTTTTAATAGCTGTCTGGTTTTAGACTTTTTGTTTGTATTGAAAGTAAACATGTAAAGATAGTAAATAACAAACCTTATTACAAGTTCAATTAATCAGTATATTGTCAAAATCCCTAAATAAAATATAATATAAAATACAGACCGACTTTGTGATTTTAAAACGTTTATTTTCTGCACTTAATGTATTATTTTGTTCCGCGCAAGTTCCTTGAGTTACTTGATAAATTAGATAATTTGGACTTAAGAACAGAATTTAAGTGGAAGAAGGTCTATTGCCTCTGATAATATTTTAGTTTATTAATGTACACCGTTTACATGCTGGGTTGTTTAGCTTGTTTGACCATCTTTTTGCTTTGTATCCTTTATTTTTCTATTTACTTTCTCTGACATAAGTTATTATTATTTTCCTATTTACTATCATCATCTTAATTGGACGCTTAAATTATTGGTCTCTACTTATTCTGACTATCCAAACGCCAACCCCCCTTTAGGGACTTTTGCTATCTGTCGAGGCAAATAAAAGGTTCCTGAAAATTAGCCTAAAAAACGTAATTTAAAAAATAATGGAGCTTTCTTTAAGGGCTCTTTATTTATTCTTCAATTATAGAGATTAGGCCTATTAGGAATAATTAGAATCTGCAGACTTTCCGAGCCAGCTTTAAGCTCCCTTTGGGCCAATTAATTATTATTTTATTTTTACGCACATTATTATTGTCATTGCTTAGAGTGCGAATATTATGTTTTATAGATCCCACGAGACCAAAATACGTTTAGTCTTTTTTGTTAGTGCAAAAAAGGAAATATGACACTAAGAAAAAACAAACAATTTGCATGTACATATCTATGAATCATATACAGAAATTAATTATTAAAATAAAATGTGAACGCTTTATAAAAACTTTAATCTATATATATAAAATTAAAGTTTTGTTTGTACATTGGTCAGAATTGAAAAATGTTTGGACACATTTTCATTTTATACATTCCAAAAACCGAATTCGGCCTTAAATATTTTTGTGTGTGTATGTGTAAGCGCCAAACTGGCTAAACGAAATCGATTTTTTTTTTTCATAGGTGAGCGCATTTATAAAAAAATAAATAAAATTAATAACCTAAAAAATTAAGTTGACCCACTATTACCAAATCCCACAGACTCGCTAATTAACATGTTTGGGTACTTCTAGACCACCTAAAGACTTACGGTTTTTACGTTTGGCCGGAAATTGGCCCACACCGACTTGAAAAATCCGGAAAGTTAAAACATTTTATTTTCACCACCTTAAAAAATAAAAGATGGTGGACGCAACTTTAAAGTTTTCTTGGAGGCTTATTACGGCTAAATGGTATGTCGTATCGAAAAGCAGATCGCACCAGCAATAACTGATTTTAGAAGATCAACAACTTTAAACCTATTTTTTGTCGTACCTTTATCGATTCTAACTTAAATAGAGCTAATTTTTTTAAAAAAATATATATTTTGACTTTGAGCTCTTATGGCGTCCGCACTTGTTGATAAATTTAATTTTTTGTTGGGGTGCTTAAACCAAACACTAATGCTCTTTAAATCGAGTATTTATTATTTTATTAATTTGTTCTAGAACTAGAGTTATTAAATATTTACTGGTGCAACTGCCATATTGAGAGAAGAAACTGGTAATTAAATTAGTGCACCACCATGGTTGATGATTGTTTAATCACTTCCCAGTCTTAATTGGTTTTGACTACGTTTATTTTCTTATATATTAGATCTTTTTTTTAGCATTTGTTATTTATTACTATATTAATTATATTTTTTTGCATATGTACAGGGTGACCGGAAGTTAACCAGCCAAACTTCATGGTTAGTTACTATGGTCAAATTGGAACAAAAAATGTCGAGTAAGCATATGCCCATTTCTCAATAGTTCTCGAGATATCGATTTATTTCTTTTTTTTAAGTGTTTCACGAAAAGTTTAAAAAAATGCCTAATATCTCAAAAACTAAATGAGATAGAGAAATTAGGCTAAGTAACAAGTTTAAAGAGCATAAAAAAAACTTTCAGAGTCACTCATTTATTTTCAAATTATAAGCTGCTTAGCATCTTTTAAGTGCGGGTTCATTTGAAAATTTGATTTTTTAAAAAATCGACCACGAAATTCCTAAGCTTTCTACTCTTAACTGAGGGATGCTAGAAGTGTGGCAATTTCAGGAAAAACTTCTGCATTTCATAAGCTTTCAAATGGTATAATTAAAGTTTAAGACCAATGGACTAGTTTTTGAATTATGTTAGCCTAATTTCTCTATCTCAATTAGTTTTTGAGATATTAGGCATTTTTTTAAACTTTTCGTGAAACACTTAAAAAAAAAGAAATAAATTGATATCTCGAGAACTATTAAGAAATGGGCATATGCTTACTCGACATTTTTTGTTCCAATTTGACCATAGTAACTAACCATGAAGTTTGGCTGGTTAACTTCCGGTCACCCTGTATAAATAGACTCCAAATTACGATTTGGAAAGTATTATATTCTTAGTAATGGAATGAATGATGTATAATATAGTCCTTATTCTATTCCTAAGGCCTTTGAGAAGAAGGCTTTGGAAACAAAACTATTTAGGCATTTAATTTAATTGCTAGGCTTACATGATAAAACATAATAGGAAACATAGCCACTAATACCTAGCATAAGCCCCGCACGGTGCGCAGGGTAAAGGCTAGTTACCTATAAATAAATAAACTAAGTAATTTTAAATATCATTTTATTTTGGTATTTTTGGTTATATTATCATTAATGGCCTTTTTTTTTTTTAGCATAAATAGCTTTAAAGAAAGGGTTTTCCAATGGCCATTTTGATTCAAGATGACGACCAAGTTCTTTCGCTAACAACATTAGCTCTCCTCCTTTGAAACTTCGTATTTGGTATGCTAATTTCTTTAATAATACTATTGTCTGCCAAAACAGGGTTTTCTAAAATTTAATCACTATGGGGGAAATTAGGTGCAAAGAAAATAAGAAAGGGAATTGAGCTCTTTTGTTCTTCTGAAGCTAGGAAGTTAATACTTACGAAAGAGTTTCACTTAAGGTGTAAGCTCCTATTAATGAAGTTATTTCCATTTGAACCCAGGACACGGAAGAATGATTAAATGTTGTCCTCGGCTTTTCCCACCACAGTGAAGATTTGATTTTTTATTTATTTTTTTAAATTTGGAATTTTTTTTTGGAATTGGTTCGAGCCACACCAAACACCTCAAACCAATCTCCAACCTTATCGAATCACCTCAAAAACTTTTTTTTTTTTGGAATTTGTCAAACCACGTCAAGGTCAGAGGTGTTTTGAGATGATTGGAAGTAGTTTGAGGTAGTTGGAGATGGTTAGAGGTGGTTCGAGGTAGTTGGTGTGGTTCTAACCTCATCATACAACCTCTACCACCTTAAAATACCTCAAACTATTTTTTTTTTTTTTTTAAATTAGAACCTCCAATCATTTTATTGGATTTTTTTTTGAGAAATATGTATTTGGATTTCTTGAGGTGGTTCGAGGTGGTTAGAGCCACACCATCCACCTCGAACCATCTCCAACCACCTCTTACCACCTCCAAGCACAACCAAAATAACTGATCCGCAATTGGTTGAAGATCAGTTATTATCTATCACATTATGGAGCACATAATATTATGCTAAGTATCGGACCCAGATTATTTTTAGTCTGTGACCTTTGGATCTAAACACAACTTCTATTGCATCTCGGAAATTCAATTTCGTTTATCAAGTCTTGACTATTTTTTATTATTTGATTTTATTGCTTATGATCCATGATCTCGTAATTAAATTTAGTTTTAAAAATACACATATCTGCTTAATTTCATTAACCAGGACAGAAACCATTTGTATGGTGGGAAATAGGTAAAGTTTTAAAGGGGAATGTTTCATAATAACAGTCAAAGTGGGTAAAGGGTGAAGGTAAAGTTGAGCCGCTAAGTTACTGGCTTGGACAGTTGGCAGCTTCTTAGAGCAAACTCTCAAACTAACTCAAGCTTTAGCCTGCTCGCTAATCAGCCTGTTTAATAATCTTTCACGCAGTGATTAATCGATCCGAAAGTTTAAGGGCGGCTTTGTACTTTACTAACAGATTTTAAATAAGTTCTCCTTCAGCCTCAACGTAGATTTTATTATTAATTCAAAAAGGCCACTTTGTCTCAAATTGTCACGAAGGCACTCAAATTAAAAAAGTTTATTTTTTTACACTTCTTAACTCACTTTAAATTTTCCATTAGAAAGGTTGCCAATTAAAAACTTTTGAAAATTTGAAATGTAAATTATTTTAAGTTTCCTTCTCGCAGAGGTCTTTTTAATTTGTAAGTATAGTCACTACTTAAATTTTTTTCCGCTTCTTTACTTCTAGAACTTTGACAATTTTTCCTCGCTTGGCCAGTTATTATAAGATAAAATATATGAACAAATAATAAAGCTAGTTATTTTTTAATTTGAAATTTTTGTTTAGGAATATTGGACCTTAAGGTGGTTAGAATCAATGATCTGATAAACTAGATTTAATAGTACCAACCGAAGAAAATATAAGTATTGTTACTAGTATGATCTAAGAGATTATTTGTATTGCAACAGAAAAATAACTTACAATAAACAGGTCAAGTTTGTGCTAGTCAGCTCACAGCGAGGGTCCGAAGGCAACAGAGTATTGTTTAAGAACATAGTACCTATTGATTGTTTCTTTGTAGTATAGTAGCAACACTTGAAAACTTATTCAGGTGGGCTTGAGTTGATAAAAATTTCGCTTTCACTGGTTGACATAGGTTGTAGCCAACTAAACATTATACAGCTTCTTGAGCAGATATTTCAGAGACATCAATAAGAAACACATTTGAAATTGTCCTAAAACTTTCCTTGACTTTTTTTTTAAATATCTTTTAGAATAAATTCCTTTGGAAATAAACATTTTTTTCCCTTTACAATTTTAATAATAGAATTTAATATCAAAATAATTAACAATAAAAAACTAAGTCTCCCCTGTGAGTCATAAAGGGAGGATTCGTTTTATTTATATAACTGTCTTTGATTGTAATTTTAAATCCAAAAAAATTAGAAAACGTTGTTTGAAGTAAAATGTGGCGAAGTTTTTGTTTTATATTGTGTTGTATATTTGATTTCGTTTCTGTACCAATTCATCGTTTTCGCCTTTTTTCCTTAAAAATTGAGTTTTTCATATCCTCCCCTCAATTTTTTTTATGTACCTGGTATCATTTTATTTAATTAAAACTCATCGCTTCAGATAAATGTCCCTTTTTACACACTATATTTGTTTTGTGATAAAAGATAATCAAACTTATTATAAGTTTTTCTTGTAGTATTAATTTATAAAAAGTAACATAGTTGTTATAGACCTTATACTGTAATGTGACGTGCTACCGTTAATTAAATTTAATATATTATTTCATAGACATATAAAAAATATGTAGGTATTTTAAAAGAGAGGATATATTTTTTAACATAATAATTTCTATTTTTAATCTGCAAATTTTCGTTTCTTAGCCTCTTTAAGAACAGATAGAAAAGATAAGGAAAGGACATAATAGGAAATAAACAGTAACAGAAATCAATTATCATTGTTTAGAAGAAGGGGTTTGAAACAAAATAATCCTACCGCGGGGTTCCGCAAGCCGAGCGAATTTCTATTGGAAATTTGTGGTTCAATGTTGTGCAGTTTAAACTTCCTTCATAACTACTACCATTGTGTGTATTATTTTAAGTTACGATAATTTAAAAGATTTTTTTAGTTGGATTAGGGTTTTTAGAATATTGTTTAGTTAAACATAATCGTAGTAGTTTAAAAGAAGTTTAAACTGCACAACATTGAACTACAAATTTCCAATGGAAATTCGCTCGGCTTGCGGAAACCCGTGGTAGGATTATTTTAAATCATTGGTGACTCATCAGGAGGGGTTAACGACGTCATAAAGATCCCATTTTCAATAGGGATCCTCATCACAACGAGCTTGATTTTTCGGTGCAAGTTTTATTTTGAAACGTTAATTCGTTCGAGAGCTCGAGAGCTATCGTGCTTACAAGTAATCAGCAAGAAATTGTTGTTATTACTATTATTATTATAAAATTATTATTTGAATCGCTATGGTAACTCATTTTATGGATTCAGGATCTTAAAAAACATATGAAGCGATACCTCACTTGATTTTTTGTATTTTTTTAATCTTTGCTGACTCATCAGGAGGGGTTAATGACGTCATAAAGATCCCATTTTTTTAGGGGACCCTTATCTCAACGAACTTGATTTTTCGGTTCAAGTTTTATTTTGATACGTCAATTCGTTTGAGAGCTATCGTGCTCACAAGAAATCCGCAAGAAATTGTTGTCATTACTATTATTATTATTATAAAATTATTATTCAAATCGCTATGGTAACTCATTTTTTGGATTCAGGATCTTAAAAAACATATGAACCGATACCTCACTTGATTTTTTGTATTTTTTTTAAACTTTGCCGACTTATCAGCAGGGGTTAATGCCGTCATAAAGATCCCAATTTTTTTAGGGGATCCTCATCTAAACGAGCTTGATTTTTCGGTGCAAGTTTTATTGTGATACGTCAATTCGTTCGAGAGCTATCGTGCTTACAAGAAATCCGCTAGAAATACATATACCTATATATATATATATATATATATATATATATATATATATATATATATATATATATATATATATATATATATATATATATATAAAGTTTTGTAAAACCTATTTTTTCGTGATCAGGGACCCATGAAACGTATTTTGGCCACAATCCCGGCTCAAACTCCCGCCATGCCAGTGGCTCTATTAGCGAATTTTTTCCAATGGAAATTCGCTAAAAACAAAGTGGCAAAGTTACATGGGGTGTTCAAATTGAGTTTAACAATTATCTGGTGTTGTGCGCGGACGATTGGTAAGTGTATGTATATACACTCTTCTAGCTCATTACTCAATAAATATAAATCACACTTATTCCAACATAAAATTCTATTAATGACAGTTTCTATTAGAAAGCGCGTTATAATATAATATAAACTTTTGTCAAGCCGGTTTTTCTATTAGCCTGGACAGGGGTAAAGAACCCTTCTTTATTTCTGCATTAAACTCTGCCGATATAAACATTTCAAGTTTCTAGAATTGCTAGAAGTGCCTTAGAATTATGATATGTCAGCCAATTTTTATATCAATGACAAAATTATCCTTATATTTAGACTCAAATATCTTATGAAATAATATGGATAAAGGTGTGAAATTTATATTTCTGGTTCAGTATGTAGTGAACTCTAACTTAAAATTAATTTTACAGGTCTAAGTATCTTTAATGAGATAGAGATAGGGTCAAAATGCCTTGAGTTGATTCCAGTAGAGTATAATACGGTTACAGTTGTGTTCGACTTAGCCAGGGCAAGAATCGATTGACCCCAGATTGTTAGAAAAGATTTTAACAGGTCTAAAAAAGTACAACGACATAATGTACAGTTAAAAATTGTAAAATACTCGTGTTATAAGGAAATTATGACAAAAACCTTGCTTGTAATTAATGAAGATTTATAAAATTACTTTTGTTTAAAATGTACCCTTTTTTCTTTTTATTGACTAACACAACATTTAAGAAGAAGCAGGATAATTTATAAAAGTAACTATTTTTCTAAAAGTGTATTATTTTAGATTTTTTTTATTACATGTATTGGCAACCCGATCTCGGGGACACACAGTATATATTTCTAAAGAATAATGTTATTTTAAAAACCCGAATTTTATTTTTCTCGATTATTAAGTTGGGTATTTTTAAAAGGAATTTGTTTTTCCTTCTTTTGCCCTTGTTGAAAATGGTAATTGGCTTTTATGTTTACTTTAAGAATATATGATCTCAAATTTAAACACTTTTTTATTATTATTTCTATATTCGAAATACTTTTTAGTTATTTTTTTTATTTTTTAAATCTTTTATACCGTCCTTAAAACATAGGCATGAGGAAATTGGTGCTTCAAACGATTCTTTCCTTTTTCCTTAATGACGGTTTCATCTCTTTGGTTATTTGCTTGAAAATACCTTGTAATACTAGAGCGTTTTACTCTGTCCTCTAGAGAATTTCCGAGAGTTCCTAGGTGACCTAAAGGTCCAAAAGGGTGACCCAAGGGTCTCTGGAGAGTGTAAACCTTTTTGCCTTGTGATCTCCCTTCCCGACAATTTACACAAGCCCCCAGGTCAAAGTGACACAGACCACAAACGTTTTCAATTAAACCAATTCCCCTCTTACTTTTTGAAAAATGGAACCAGTGAGCGAAAATTCAGTGTTCTCAAAGCTTGTTTTCTAAGGATCTGTATCCTGCTTTTGAAGCATTAAATTCATAGCAAAAATAGCAAATACATCTGAAGCAAATACTACTTTATTATTTAAGTCCAATTTCTCTACTTGAATAATCAAGAATGATTATAGTGATATTATTTTTATATTGGAAGTTATAGGATTTGATTTTTTAATATTAAATATACATTATATATATATATATATATATATATATATATATATATATATATATATATATATATATATATATATATAGAGAGAGAGAGAGAGAGAGAGAGAGAGGCAAGAGAGAAATAATTGCGATACTAATAAAATTCGATTTTAATATCTTGATGAATTTACACATTTTAAGGTCCCCTGACTCCTTGTTTTTTTGTATTTTATGTAGCTCAACAACATAACTGATTTTGATGAAATGTAGTATTAATTTTCAAGAAAAAAAAAAAAAAAAAATCTATTGAGTAGAACCACATTATTTCGAACAATAAGGGTTAAAGGATGTTCGTTTTAACGAAAGGCCTGTTAAAACTAAATTACATTGGTGTCAATGAACGTAAAAATGAAAGTACAGTAATTAGACTATTTTATACATCAAATCTAAAACAGCCTTAAACATTATATGTCATTAAAAAATATATGTACGCAACTATATTAATCTTCTGGACAAGTAGTTTCTGGTTTTTATGTTAATAGTTTACGTTTATTGGTTTAAAAAAATAATTAATTTTTTTCTCGATTTGCCAGCTTCTTATATCTTTAGTTAATTACTGATGGAGGTGCTATATTACTTGTTTCCCCTCAAGGTCAATTTTTATGATATTTCTAGGGTGCCTTACCTTTATAACACATATTTCTCCGAGAGTATACAAGCTAGAGTGATATTTTTGGTATTGTTGGAAACCTAAGAAGAAGATAAAAAGTTTCTTCCCTTTAAGAATAATGCTTTTTAAATCCGCGTTTTCCAACCCTATGGTCGTGACCAAAAATAGGGTCGTAACATAATATTTTAGGATCGGGAACAATATTTTAATTCATATATAAATTATTTCAAAAATACTCTGGCAATTAGTGTGGCACATAGCTTCCTCGCTCTAGTATGCAAAGAAAAGATCAGTTTAAGAAATAAAAATACCTTGATAAATTAGTCTTTAATTAGAACATTTTTCGTAGAAACAAAGCCTCCAACATGCGCCAAATGTTAGCGCACATATAATTAATTCAATAAAGAAATAACACAAATACCAAATCGTAGAAACCGCTATATTTACAGTTTTTTTTTTCAATTTTACCTCCCTCAAAACTATAAATAACACAAAATAAAACGTAACAAAAATTAATCTACTATTCAAGAGCTTTTCAACGATATACATCATATTATAAAAGATTAACTTTGACATTTGTACCCCTGTACTTTGAATTAACAAAATTATATTTTAAAAAAAACAAACAATGCTAAAGGACATTCATTTAACTAAGAAATAAATATAAATAAAAAACCTAATAACAAAAAAATATTATTTAATCCCTTTAAACTACAACAATATTATAAATTGGTACAAAAGTACGTGTACAAAATTTGTTAAAAATAAACAAATAAAATAGCTTTAATGCACATATCAAGGCCTTTCAAATGATATACGACTCAATATTAAAAACCAAAAAAGTGGTCACGTGACCGGCGAACGGGAAAAAGTTTACTCTCATGTTCTCTGCAAGTAGGATGAACTAATGAAATAAAATATACTCAATTTAAAGAGCATTAGTTTGAGATTCAATCGCCGCAATCAGAAATGAAATCGGCCAACTATTATAGAAACTATGGCCATTCAAAGACAAAAATGGAAAAAAATAAAACCAAAAAATAACAAAATTATCACCGACAAAAACTCATAGGACTAAAGTTGTAGATCTTTTAAAATGAGTTACCGCTAGTGCTATCCGTTTTCTAATACGACTTACAGTTTAGCCGCAATAAGCCCCCAAATCAGCTTAAAAATCAAGTCGGCCATTTTAATTTTTTTAAGGGGGAAGGAGGGGGAAAAGTGAACTTTTTATAATTATTTTGGTTCACAATATGGACGTTGTATATCCCTGCACTTTAGGGTATGCAATATGCAATACACCATATTGAAAGTAGGGTCGCGAAAATGTAAGAAGACATTTATAGGGTCGCAGCATTAAAAAGGTTGGGAAACGCTGATTTAAATTATTATAACTTTAAATGATGTGGGGAACAAATGTATACAATTTTTTTTTTTTTTTTTTTTAAATTAATTTAATTTTGAAAGAGCCAACCTTTAACTCGTCGGACTTCAGGGAATACTTCCATATCCACTAATGTGTCGATCCATATTCATAGCAATACCTTATAACTTCGCCTGAAGTAAACAAAACACCAAGTTTTTGTTGTTATTCTTGCCATGTTAAAATAAAAATTTAAATTACTTATAAATAGATTTAAGCTAAATTCACCTAGATTTTTGTTTGTTTACTTTTCCATCCACTCTAATGTTCATTTTTTTGTAAATACCATAAATAAAATAATTATCAGCATTATTAAATACATGCATTAGTACATACATTATAGTTTATTTACAGCATACATTTTTCTTAAAGGAAATTTCCTCAGCTTTCCAACAATACCAAAAATATTACTCTAGCTTGTATACATATAAATATTTGAAGCTTTTCTTTTTTTTAAATATTCGATTATGTAGTCCACTTTTTACTCAAATAAAAATTGTATCCATTTATTTTATTTTAAACAATCCCATAACACTCGTGAATCTAATAAAATTAGTATTCGAAAAAAGAAAAAAAAATCTTATAGAAAATTTAAATTGAAAAATATTATTGTGACGATCAATTTATTTCAATATTTATTTTCATTGTTAACCGTATACCTTTAGAAATTCGAAGAAAAATTTCACTATTTATGTCCTATTACAACTCCCCCTGTTAAAAATATTCCATACAAAAATACTGAAAATTAAAATAGAAAAATGTGTAAAAATTTAAAAGAAAAAAAAAAAATTAAATTAAAGCTATAAGACAGCAGAAAATAATCAATTTTTATTTTCAAGAAACTTCACTAAAACTGAATTAGAAGTAATTTGTTATATATATATATATATATATATATATATATATATATATATATATATATATATATATATATATATATATATATATATATATATATATATATATATATATATATATATATATATATATATATATATAATAAAAGGATAGAATTAAATTTTAAGATATATTAATCTGACTTTTCTATTATAAGACTAGAAGAAATCTATGTTAAACCTCATTTTTTTATTCGTGTCTTTTTATAAATGCATTCTTCTGAAAAAATATAGAGCTTTTAACAGGGGTTAAATTAAGAAGTAAACCAGATTCACTAAAGTAAAAATCCTCATGTTTCACAAAATATAACCTTGAAGTAAGGTAAAGAGTAAAGTTTTCTTTATATTTTAAAGGATTTTTCCCCCTATAAAACTTGAGTTGTTAATTAGAAGCCCAAGATCTACTGAAACTTTGTTTTTTCCCCCTTTCTTTTGAAGCAAAAAAGAGAAAAAAGGATAGTCTGCTGATTTTTTTAATCCTTTTCTTACTTAAAGCTCTCAAAGGAGCAAAACATAAATAGTAAAAAAAAAAAAAAATGTTTAAAGATTCTGTCGGTAACAATAGCATCAAATGGATTTGATATAATATAGGAAAATAACAACTGTATAGAAAAAAAAAACAGGCATAAGATAAAATAGTGAAAATGTCAGTCAATATCCTTCTTTAAAAAAAAAAAAAAAAAAAAAAAAAAATACAAAAGCATCTCATTAAATAGCGACTTTTTAGTGTTGAAAAAAATTGTTAACAAACAAAATCAAAAAAACATCATAAAATGAAAACCAGAAAGATCTAAGCTATATTTCAAAGATTGAAACTGATTTCTCTTCGTATTTTTAATGAATTGTAAATATAAAGTTTTGAATAATGTTTAAGTATTTTTTCATTTAGATGTGCTGTTTAGATAAGAACAAAAAATGTCGTTGGTTTTTGGGACTACATTTTTTTACTTTTATTTTGAGTAATCTTTGGTTCATCCTTTTTATCGTTGAAATAAGGAGTGTTGTCTTAAAAAAAAAAAATCAAATATATTTTAATTAAATTTTTACGGATAATAAGAACAGGAACAACTAAATACAAGGTAAAGAGGTGATTCAAATAATATAATATTAATTATTTCATTCGAAAAATTCGAACTAGGTATGTACTCACAAATATAGTTAAAAGCTTGATATTCCTTATTGTAAATTATATGTTGAATATAATAGAAGCTTAATCTTCTGTATCTCTTCAGGTGTTAATAGTTCACATATTTATAACGTTCTACGTAGTTGGTTAGTAAAAGTTTTACAACATTTCTTTACTTAGAAATATTTCACATATGCTAAGGAAGAATTGAAACAGATTTTTAACTTTATAAAAATGATATTATGATATTTTGATTTTGACTCTCGCTTCTTACAAACTTTTATTTAACTTCCAATGTTTGTATGAATGTATGTACTGTACAGTACAGGGTAGGATCAAAAAGTAGTAGGACTGAATTTCTGTAGCGCGAGCGGTGAAGGGCGGTCGGACCACCTGGGCGTGGTAGTGGGGAGCCTTCCGAAGATACTGATATATTTTCCAGTCGCTTGCAGGCAAGCGCAGAGTAAGCACGTTGATTTCCGTGAACCTCTGTTAAGATAAGAACTGTCGTCACGATCCAAGAAGAGATAAACTCCGGAGTTTCTCTCTTCTTGGATCGTTCTTCTTAACAGAGGTTCACGGAAATCGACTTGCTTACTCTCCGCTTGCCTGCAAGCGACTGGAAAATATATCAGTCTCTTCGGAAGGCTCCCCACTACCACGCCCAGGTGGTCCGACCGCCCTCCACCGCTCCGTTCGCGCTACAGAAATTCAGTCCTACTACTTTTTGATCCTACCCTGTATGTTCGGGTCCAATCTTGCAACTGAATTTTAAAGCAGTTATCCTCAAAGAATTAAATTGATATTTTGCATACACGTTTAGTTTGGATGACAATGCATGGTTAGCTAAGTGACGTCATTCTAAATCCAATATGGCGGTCAGCCCAAGATTGCGAATTAGTTATTTTTTGAGCTCGCCCATGATATGGGTATCAAATGAAAGGGTTTGCTGACAAGAATACGAAAAATAAAATGCCTTTACTCTTAATCCAACTTGGCGAATGGCCCAATATAAAAGTATGTTTACAAAATGTATTTTACTATTAATTTATCTTAATAATACATTTCTCGCTATTTCTTTTCTACAAAATATAGAGAACAAGAATAGAATCTTAGAAATAATAACAATTTCTTATAGTTGTTTTATTTTTTTTATAAAACATTTTTGTTTTCCTACTCTTATTTATTATTTTAGCTCGACTTGACTTTTTTTGTAACAAGTTGACAAATTGTTTTTAACTTTTTCCTGCGATGAAAACAAAAAGAACTTTTATCATTTTTAGATGAAAGTTAAAAAAAAAAAAAAAAAAAATATGAGGATGAATTACAAAAATATGAAAATAGGACTCGTTCCTTTTAAGTCTTCAACAAGGAATTTCTTGCTTTCAGGGTGTAAACTAATTATCACTCTTTCCACAGTCACATAATTTATTATTAACTTTACAAAGTATTCTCTCTTTTTTTGTTCCTTTTGTTAATTCTGCCGTATCTCTTCCTTTTGTAAAGAATTAATTCAAAGTGTTGACATACATTCTTGTTTTTTATTTCTTTGAGTTAGATTAAAATGTAGCTTACAACAAAAATTATAAAGAGTTAATTGTGTATTAAATTAAAAAATTGAGGATTAAATTGAATGGATTACTTTTAAATGTACATTACTGATAATAATTATAATTCAATAGATAATTATTGAAGCTGTTCTGAAATAAAAAATTGGAAATTGTAGCTGAACTAAGATAAAACAAGGGATTATTTTAATATTTACTCTCTCTTTTACGCTGTAAGAAAAAACACACGTTTTAATTCTTTTGAATTCAAAATAGTTAGTTTTATTTAAAATGGTACTTTTTGGTTGTTGTTACTCGTATTTTGTGAAAAAGCGTAGGTCTTGACTTATTAAAACATTCACAATAAATATGAAATGCAATATATACAGTAGGGTTATACTTTGAAATGATATTAAAAAACTATATTTTTATTCCAAATTTAGAGTTGTTAAATAAAAAAAAACCATAAATCTCAGTTCAGAAAATATTAAACACATAATTTTAAAGGCTGTATATAATAATATATATGAATCCATGTAAGTCGCTTCCCAGGAAAAATTATAGTTTACTTGATACTAGTGCCCGACAATGGAAAAGAATTGGTACAATATAACTAATTTTTTTTTTTTTTTTTTTTTTTTGAGATTATGTTGAAACGTTTAATATACATAGTGAATATAAATGTCAAGGAAACCACGTAAGTCACTTCTCTGAGAGAAATATATTTTCCGAAACTTCAATATAGCACAAATATACAGGAGAAAGGGTGGTGCAATAACAAATAGCGAGGCCCTCCCTCCATCCGGGTATGAGTATCGGATTCGATTCTAAGAAAAAAAATCACAAATATTTAAACTGGGTCAATCGCAATTAAAACCTTGTAGGGCCGAGGCGCAACTAACTCAAACCATCCTTCTCAGAATGGAACACAAATAGTGGTTAACCTGGTGGTGGGAAGAAGTTGTAAGCCACTTCTGAAACGTCTTTATTAACGATTTAAAAAGTAAAAAAAATCAAAATTAAAATAGCAAAAAGTATGTATTTAAATACTTCAACGTATCTTTTAGCAAAATACTACTAAATAGTGAAAACCAAACAATCTCCTGACCTATCCTAACTTCAGCAGAGTCACCTTTTCATGTCGTTCATTGCGTGATGGACATTTGTTCTGTCCCACACCCAAAAAACATATCAATTCTAAAAAATAATAATTGCAAAAAGAAATCGCAATTTAAAGTGTAGAATTTTTAACCCCTGATTATGAACCAACCTCCTTTTTTTGACATTGGTCACTTAGCATACATCCACACTATTTATTTATTTCAGGTTGCGCATAAGCGAAAAGAGTGTCTACCATCAAAATTAGGAATATTAATATACAGTAAACGAATTTATTTAAATTTATCTTGTGCTATTCAAAATAGGTATAATTACTTTTAGTGTTAACATTAGTAGATATCCTATGCAATTAATAATTTATTAACAGACTAAATATAGAAAATTGATTTAATATTTTGATGTTAATATATTTATTTCTTGACTGAGTGGAGCAAGGTCTCTGTTTCAACTCGGCACTCGATCGATTGGCACATAATGTCTGTCTGCCTGTTAATGTGTTTGTTATGCGACCAAACGCGTTGTAAACGCTATTTTCTTAAAATTTGGCATGGAGATTTGTCATATAAATCTATATATATATATATATATATATATATATATATATATATATATATATATATATATATATATATATAGATATATGGTTTATTTTTTAAGACTTTTTTTATTTGTTTTCTCTTGAATTTGGGAATAGATGTCACTTGAAGTCATTTCGATGTATATGGTAGTTTTTGGTTTTATTTTTCATTTTGGAAGCGAGGTTTATTGTTCACAGAACTACTAGTGTATATAATGTATTATTATATTAAATTTAAAACTATTCAGAACTTGTTGGGAAAGTTATCACAATCTTTATGCATGGGATTGATTGACTAGAACTGATATTAATTTTCAGTAAATAAAGTAATAATTTCCTGAAGTTTCTACTATGAATATTATTTTAATCTAAAAGTACAGTCACTCAAATGAAACCCCTCCCACCCGAACCCTTCATTCTGAAATGAAAAGCACACAGAGGTATATTACATTTCAAACTAGTCGAGCCTTTTCTCATAAATGTACTTTGAAATATTCTTCCTCTCAAAACAAAATTCAAATTTCCCCTTTACAACACAAATAGCTCGAGAGACAGACATAAGTTTTCTAGATCTGGTTTTAAAGTTGTTTTAGTTTAAAATCATTTTCAAACTATGCTTAGTTGCAGATCAGGGCGTAAAGATGAAACATTTTGCGGTTCACTCTCCCTCTTCTACCAACTTTAACATACATTCCTAACATTATTCTCAAAAACTTTTTTAACAGGCGATATAATACCGAAAATCCTCCTATTTAATATATTAAAATGTTATGAATTCCAAAACTAATTTATGTTACTGTTTCTTACATTTGTACAACATTTGTTGAAATGTTTAATATTAACTTTCAACTGAATAAAACATCTCAAAGAGATAAATTGACTAGCACATATTGAGAGAATTTTACGACTAAAATTATTTACTGGCTAAATGATAATTTATAGAAGTAAGTCAAATCTTAAATATTATTAAAGAATAATTGTGTTTTTTTATTTTTGTTTTTATTAAATGAAAATTATTTACTTATTATTAGATTAAAATAGATTTTATTCTAAAACTTTATCGAAGTTTGAAGTTGATTAAGATTACCTTTCTTTCTTAAAATACCTTGATTTATCATAATTTAAAAAATGACTGACAAAAATGTTAGTAGCAAATAACCCTTCGCACTGCTCACTAGAGACACCTCTGGATAAGTTATTTAAATTATTTTAATTTTATCTGATAAAAATGAGAAGCATATAATTATCTTTACCGAATTTTATCATTTTATCATTTATGGTTTCCGAGATATTATTAAGCTGACAGTTAAGAGCCTGTATCATAAACTTTTTCATAAAAAAAATATTGATTTAAATCAAGTTATAATTATTGTTAACTAAGGGAAACAGACAGAGAGAAATACACTCCAGCGCCGGGATTTGAACCACAGGCCTCTATATTTCCAGTATAGCGCTCTACCAACTAAGCTACGCAGGAGAACGAGTTTCTCTGACGTTAATGATACCTTGTCCCGAATTTAAGCTTTCAATTTTCCACATAAGTCTTAGAAGTCAACATTAATGACAATGACATAGAACTAGACCGAGAAATAACGCTTATAATTATAAAGTACCCAATTAGTACCTGTACCTAGTACAATCAATTAGAAATTCACATTTTAAGATTATATAGGGGCCCGTGGTTCAAATCCCGGCGCTGGAGTGTATTTTTCTCTGTCTGTTTCCCGTAGTTAATAATAATTATAACTTGATTTAAATTAAAATTTAATCTTTCTGTAGTATGAATACTACCAAAATCTTAAAATATGAAAAAAAATATTGGTGATTTTCGTCTTTATTTTTCTTTTTTTATATGCTCTCAAACGTTGATGATCTATTATAGAAAA
Organism: Gerris lacustris; assembly: GCA_951217055.1. Taxonomy (NCBI): domain Eukaryota; kingdom Metazoa; phylum Arthropoda; class Insecta; order Hemiptera; family Gerridae; genus Gerris; species Gerris lacustris. The sequence continues at coordinate 25,403,072 of OX578284.1, forward strand.
ACCTTGTATATCTACTTAATTGAAATATGTTTTACTCTTAGTATATTCCACTTAAGTATATGTTTTTGGATCCATAGTGTTCGGTACTTATTTTTAAATTGACTTCTTCTAGCCAAGCCCTTCATGACTTATCAGTGCCAAATAGTTACTGAAACATGAAACTTATATTTTTATTATTATTTAAGTATTTTTGAAAATTATTCTTCACATTTAAATTTTATTTATAGAATGTTCTCAAAATCAAGCGGTCACAGCAAGTGCTCTTCTAAAAATGAAGAGCTTTTATTGAATTTTTTTAGTATGTATATTTAAAGTAGCTTACTAAATTACTTTATTTAAAGTAAAATACTTTTTTCCGTCATAATAAAATAAAATTAAAGAAGAGAATGTTTTACTTGCTTCTAGGGTCAGCAGACCCCGAAATAAGCTGAGAGACCCTTAACTCCCACGCATATATCCTGCCGGTTATTTATGGTCTTGTAACTTTAAATTAAAAGTCAGAATTCCCTTTAATTTCGCAGGTATTTGTAATTGTAATTGGCGATCTCAGTAAAAAAAAGCACACACACTTGCATCTACACACACTACACACTAAACTTTACATCCTGTTCGTTCTTTAAAAAGAAAAAATTACAGTGACTGTAATTCCTTTGTATATATCCATTCATTAATATATCCTACATATTTTTTTATTTTTTAAAAATTGATCGTTTATACAAAGTGAACCCAATATAGCCAGAAGAGCTTTTATATGCTTAAATGAGCATATTATCTGTTCTTTTTTTATGATGACAGAACTATTACAAGTTCGCTCAAATAGTATTTGCAAAAACTAGCTAACATTTTTGCTTATCTGGTTTATTACAATTATTGCAGCAATCTCATAATATGCGAAGGATATGTGTTATTAAATGCATATTGGCGGTTTAGGTTTTTATGTTGCTTTATTTTCCCCATATCATGCGAAGATAAAATAAATTTATAATTTTCCCAGGCTTAACTTGCAGTTAATTAAAATTCCCAAATTTATTTGGCCTATAGTAACCATTCTGATGAACCAAGGATGTGTCTGTGAAAGTGTAACTCAAATGGGTCTGGAGTTTTGTAGATTAGTGATAATATATGTACAAACAAACAACTTCTTATACAATTTTAAACATGTCGATTAATTATTGTGGTTTCGACAATAAAATATTGTAAAACCTGCTGATGTTACCGCCTGTAAAAAATGACCCCCGATCAAGTTGATCACTTTTCTATAATCCTGTAGAAAAATGTATTATATCTTTATTCGGGTAAGCTAACGATTTTTGGTTGGTCCCTTTAATGGTGTAATTTATTTTACATTTCGACTTTAATTAACTACAAGTAACATCCACAAAATAGTGTGCTTTAACCTCCGATCCCGAGGAACTCTAATATTAAATCTAGTTAAGGGATAACCTTACTTTAGTTCCTTTAAACTTTTGACTACGCTAGTCGTAAATTCGTTTTATGATTGTGTGAAAAATAATTAAGTTATACTATAAATATCGATCGAGTGTTAGTACTTGACTTAACTAACCGCGATTTTAATCTCCGCATAGGCAGTGTAGAATAATTAAAGCAATTTTACGATGTTTTAAACCTTTCTCGTAAAGGTGTAGAAGCGAAATACCATAAAAGAACAAAGGATGAGAAATTTATCTACAGTCACAAAATTAACAACTAGACTGAAAACTGCTCAAAATCCTTAATGACATTAACTCTTTGATGTCAAAAATGCCGGAAGCAAGCTGAGATTCCATATTTTGATACGTCGTTTCATTATTAAAAAGTTTACAGCAGTACATAAAATAAAATATAATTATGATTTATTTTTTTGTTAATCCCTTATTTTTCTACTTCTCTTAAATTTTTCAGGTCTTCAGGGATGAAAGTTAAAAAAAATAATTTTTTTATAACTTTTTTATTTGTGGAAAATTTTCGCCCACACCGGGCATTTTCAGGCCTAAAATTATAATGATACATATAATTTACTTTTTTTATAATAAACAACAATAAAAAATGAAAAATAAAATTTCATTAAAAATGGGTTGCCTTAATCAGTGTAATTGTCAAATAGAATTAGAAGCGCACAATTATTGTTAAAAAAAAAATTATTTCGAAGATATAAGAAATTCATTAAAACAAAAATCTTCAAATTGAGCTAATTTTCTCCACATCTCTACTTCTTGAAATTATTGGTATTAGGTGTTTGCTTTTCTCGTCCAAGTAGTGGTCTTCATCTCTTGAGCTCTTGCTTCGAGGATTTTTATTGGGTTTAGTTACCCTTTCTTTGCACGTAACCATAACACCGTATTCCGTATTCTACCGTCTTAAGTGCGACTATGGACCCTAAAAATCCCTAATCTAATTGATGCTACCTTGTTGATTCTATATCCACTATTAGCTAGATTCCTATGCTTCGCTACGGATAATATAATATTTAATTTGATAAGTTCATAAAATATAGTGAAGAATCAATCAAATTCTTTTGTAAAAAGAGAATATCTATGCCCTATGCCTGTATGAATCAAATATTTAACACACTATTTATCTCTGGACACAATACTCCCTGGAAAAGGAGTGTCAAATGTTGACTTTAAATACAAAGAAAAAGTCTCTCCACGGAAGATAATATACTTGTTTATTTATCAAAGCAGCTGTCGGCTTTTATAAAGCCATCATCAGTGCCGATTTTGGAAGAACTAGAGTTACATTATAAAAAATATTTTGGGCGAGTCATATTATGATGTTGGAGACTAACTCCTGTGTCTTACTTTAGTCTCCGAAATCATATGACTCACCCACAACAATTTTTTTTATAATATAACTCTAGTTCTTCCAAAATCGGCACTGATGATGGCTTCATAAAAGCCGAAAGCTGCTTTGATAAATAAACAAGTATCATCTTCCGTGGAGAGACTGTTTCTATGTATTTATGAAGATGGCTTCTATCAACGCTCTTATTTCTTAACTTTCCATGTTAAAAGGTACTGTTTGAAAATAAACGTATTTTATTAATAGGAACTTACATCTTAATCAGCGCTTTCCAAAGAATTAATAATAAAGGTATATTTGCGTCTTCAGGATATATTCTTAATCACCGCTTTATTGCCAATTATTTCCTCGCTAAGAATAGAATTTTAGAAATTCCATCTTGGCACACATTAATCTTATAGAAATAATCATACTAAATATAACGATTTTATTCTGTGTTTTAAAATTATATTAGCGAAGAGAAAATGTGGCATATTGAAGGATCTAAATACTAAATTTCTAAGTTATAGCGCAATTGGTTCCTGAGATATGGTCTTATCAAATTTTTCATACAGTAGTAGTAGGTAATAGTATTAGTACTAGATGGGTAGGACGAACCACTTGTTCGAACCTATTAATTAGTCTATATTTTAGGAACATTTTACTACTCCCGGGGTAGAGAATACTAAGTACAACATTTCATTACCATAGGTTTAGACGTTCTAGTGATGTATTTACTATTAAAGAGTTAAATAGCAAAACATAATTTGTTATTAAGCCGACTATTATACATATTATAAATACAACAACGGAATCAGAGAAATGAACTTGACACCTTTTTGATCGTTTTTCCGATTTAAAAAATTATCTTTTCACTATTTAAGAATGAAAATAAAATAACTTAATTAGATTCCTCTTAATTTAGTAACGAGGAAGTCTTATACTTTTTACCTAATCTTCCTGTAAAAAGAATTATTAATTTTACTTAGGGGAATGTAAATAATAATTTTATTTTTGGATCCATTCTATATTTATTAAAACGAAATAATTTTGAATTATAGCTAATTATTAATTATATTAGATTAAATAAGAAAATTACAGCTCAATTGATTAAAATTCCAAGATTAGTTGTTAATCAATCAATAAAAAATAATAACCTTAAATTGTTAAAAATAATATCTTTTTTTTTTTAATTATCACTTTTATGTTAAGGATAATTTAATTATTCTAATACCTATATTTTTTAAACTAAATCGTTAATTTTTCAAATTGCATATTTTGTCAGAATAAAAATAATAAATATTTTAAGTAATATAATTCTGTTATAGAATGCATAACAAATAATATAATTTTAAACATGGAAAAGAAAACTAGCAAAGTTATTAAAAAATGAATGAAAAACATAAGAGTTCTTTATCACAGAGATAAATGTGTCAGAGCTGTCAGTGTTAAACTTGTCAACAAAAAAAGTTTTCTTATCACATTGTCTTTTGGAAGATTAACTCGTGACAAAGTTAAACAAATTGTTTTAATATTTAATTTTAAAACTTATAATTTTTAAAAAATTACAAGTTTATAAAAATATTTAAAGGATAACTTCTACTGTCAAGTCTTGTCTCTTATATTATTAATTATATCTTTCTTCTGGATGAAATATATTCCCTACTAAATTTTAACTTATTAAAAAGTATTTTCAGTTTATTTTTAGTTAGTGATAATAAATATTTGTCGGTAATATGCACATAAAACCATAATATAGATTTTTATACGTCCAAAAACTAGTTGATCAACATTAAAATTGAATCCTATTTATTACCAAATAATAAATTAGTGAGTTATTCAGAAATTGTACTCATATTTTTTTTTAGCCTTAGACCAAATAAAAAATAGTCTGCCAATTAGTGCGGTACTTTATAAACGTTATGTTTTTTCAACCCATTATTGTCTGATTTATTTAATCGTTTTCCCCTTTTGCTTCCGAGCTTACGGAAGGTAGTGAAAGTATTGTGATCGTTTATTTTTCCAAAAATTTCTCAAAATTGTTTTGTTTTTTAGACGAATAAAAGTATCAAAATTGCAATATTTAATGTGCTGTGCACAGGCGGTTGAAATTTATCTGGGCTAACTGCGGGCTACTTTCAACAAACTATCTATATTTCTTAAAAATCAGATGAGTATACTTTTTAAGAAAATATAAGTCTAAATAAATTATTTTTTGTAAGCACGAGAAAGAGAAACTAATTGGCGCAGAAGGTTGAAACTTATATGGAACTAACAACGGGCTAATTATGGCCTATTTTCCAAATTTTCTTTATAATCGGACAAATAGTGTTAAAGATATGTTAGTTCGCAAATATTTAACGACAGACAGATAGGGAACAAAAAATGTTCCCTGGCGTCTGAAAAAGATTTCTATTTTAGTATTTTTGAAATCGGAAACTTAATAAACCAAAAATTCCCTTTTTAGCAAAATTATAAAAATCTACGTCCCTGTTACTTTATTTAGATTATTCATAAAGATGACCTCTAACAATAATTTAATTCCTGAATTTTTACCAGACTACTTTTAAAATCTATTTTTAGGAAAAAGATTTTTTATCAAAGTGTTATACAAGAGTGTATTGTACCCTTGAACATACTAGAATTCATATTATATTCATATTAAGCATTAATATTACCTACGCCTTGAACGTACAATAATTTTTGTATTATACAGTTACCGCAGCTACTTTAGCGAATACTTATATACTTAATTATAAATAAAGAACTTTTTTCACGGTATATATTTAGATTATCCTAAAGGAAACAGTTACATACATATCTAAGCAAACACCTTTATAACATATATGTCAAATACGCACCTGACGAAAAAATAGATACATATATATAATATAAATATAAAAATAAAATAAAATATAAATATATATAAAAATATATATATATATATATATATATATATATATATATATATATATATAAAAGAAGTGTCAAAAGAAACAATAACCATGTGGCTCAGCTGATAATGATAAACTGCAGACAAAAATGAACTATACAAACAAAATAAATCATTTTCTTAAGGTGCTGTCACATACACCTTGAAAATTCAACGATAATACTAATAATAATGATCATAATTATAATAATAATATTTTTTAATCACCACATATTTGATTTTTTGTTTCAGGTGAGATCTCTTAATTCTATAATTCATTTTTATTTCTTTGGTGAGTCATTTTAATCTTACTTATCATAGACTAATTGATTATAATTGCGTAGAGTTCTCAGGTGCAGTGAATTATAAGTTAATAAATACAGTAGTGCTTTAAGTGACAGACCTAATAGTAAATACTTATTATTTTAATTATTAGAGAAACCCACATATTTTTACTTTTCCTCACTACTAATAGTAGGAAAAGTTAAGGAACAAATATAAAAAAACCGATGAAATTCCATTAATTAGTTTAAAAGTTATAAGCGAATACAATTATTTATTAGTGCGATAATTTTGATGACGTCAAAGTTTGTTTACATCTGTCAAAATACCGCCAAACTTCAAATAATTAAATAAAATATAGGTATTAAAAATAAGGTTGTTTTTTTTAAGAATGATAATAAATCAGCTAGTTCAGAACTATCACCCATCCAAGTACTGACCACGTCCAATGCTGCTTCCTCCAGCTGCGAAGCAGCAGGAGAGGCCACTTTAGTGGCCTCTGAAGTGAGGAAAAGTTCCGAGGTACCCCGTACCCGATTTTTTTAATATTCAGAGATAACAGATTACCTGTGGTTAAACTTCGTATATAAATTTTTATTCATTTAATAAATCTTATTTCTCTATTATTGCAAATAGCATTTTAATGTAGTAATATGACTCGAGAGGTAATTTTAGAATCAATTTAAAAGTTTTCATTGTAAAAATCTAATTGAAAAACATATTTGTTTTACGAAAATACTATTTTTTAATATTTTCATATACTTAGTATTTGTTCAGCCCCGCTCTGGATTTATAGCGTTAAATTGATTTTTCTACTTTATCTTTGAAAACATTTTATTACTCAAAACTATTATATCTGGAGCTTTGTGCTTGAACCATTTTAAAGGTCAGCTTTATTTCTGTAGGGAAAAATATAATCTCATATTTCACATTGTCTATTCATGTGGCTTTAAAGTTGTTCGAAAATAAAAATCATATTATATTTTAAATATTTAAAAAAAACTGAGAAGTAATAACTCAAAAACCAAAAATGCGGATAGTGTAAAAAGTTTACAAAAGCTTGTGCATTTATTAATTTAGCTGAAAATGTTTCCAAATTTTTAAAAGATAATAATTTTTCATGTTCAAACGGCTTTACCAGCGGGCTAAATCTTCTCTGATGTATTAATTATAATATATCCTATAAAAAAAGCTGACCTTTAAAATCGTGCACATCATACTCCAGCTATAGTAGTTTTTGAGTAATTGGTATAATGGTTTTAAAGATGAGGTAGTACATTTTTGATAACTTAATTGAACACTATGATTCCAGAACGGATCGGAAAAATGACCTATACCAACATTTTTGCTGTCTTTGAGGTGTAGTATCACCTCAAACCGTATTGGCATGGGTGCAGAACACTTGGTTTATAAAATTAATTATGTATTGCGACGACGCTTCGAAAGTTCAATTTTGAAATTTTAGATTTACACGTTTTAAGGTGTCCTATGTCCAAAATAGTGGTCTGTAATGTTTATGTTATCTGTAGTTAGTCGACTGAGTCTGTCCAGACTCGTGTCCAAACAAAAAAAAGAAAAAAATAATTTCCTACTTGGGTTCGATGATATTTATTAAAAACTGTACATCTATATGTCGTTTTTCTGGGGAAAATTCTAGGTTTCAAGATATTTATGAACATTTTTTAATGTGTTTAAAAATAAATTGATTAAATTAGATATCATTGGCTTGAAATTTAGCCTTAATATTTATATGAGAAACATTTTGTTTGCGTTTGTCATACCATTTTTTTTTTATCACAGTTATTACACCAATGTTATAAATTGAATTGACAATTATTTATATTTGCTATAATAGTAATTTCTCTAAAGTAAATTCTAAGTAAATTCTCTAAAACATCTATAATTACAATAATAGTAATTAGAATTAAATTTTAAATTTTTTAATTAGGACTAAAACTACAACCAAAAAAAAAAAAAAAAAAAAAAAAAAAAAAATAGTAATTAGAACAAAAACTGTAGAGTACAATAATAGTTAAACTTTTAATAATTAAATTAAACATTTTTGGAAGTCAATAAGTCTTCCAATATAATTGTATTATACTTAAACTACTTATAATATAATTGTATTATACTTTAACTAAATGACAAAAATTGAAGGCTTTTGAAGTTTTCCTTTTTGTATTTATTAGTAAAGTATCTAAAACTCTCTGCAAAATCAGTGCCCTTGGCCTTTATTCCTAGTGTACGCTTTATTAATTTTAAACTGTAGATAAATCCTAGTTATTGATTTAATTTTTTTACGATATTTTTTTTTATGATTTATTGGTAAATATTAGGGGGGGGGGGGGGCTATTATTTGCCCTTATTGATAAACGCCCATGAGCTAAGCTCCAGTACTTTTGTTATGTTGTCCTGAGGTTTCGAATTTAGTTTAAACTAAACTAGATAGTAATTATGGTTTTCCTGTTTAAACCCACAATACGTGGATATGGGGTTTCCTCTTTTATTACACTCGGTCATACTAGTAGAGAATATTTTCTTCACTCTTTAATAGTTAATCTTTTAAAGATTTTATTTATAGCTAACACGACACGGCAGTGGTTTCAATTTCTAGAGACAATATTTCTATTTAATGTGGTTTACATAGAAACATATTAGGTACAATTTAATGGTGAAATCTTTATTTATGTGAACGGGACGTTTGTTTTTAGTACAGGTTTTTGATACATTATATTGTGTTGCTATCTTTTCCCCATTCAGGGATGCTTCTGGCGAGAGATTGCAGTTGATAAGCGTGAATTAGTAGGGTTATCTTGGTTAATAACCCTTTCTTACAAATTTAAATTTTTTTCTAATACTAGCGAAACTAGATAAATCATTGTAACCGTGAAGTCTGTTATAATGTTTAGAGACTTAAATTTATTTAACTTTAGTTTTAGGGATCGTCTAGAAGTCTAGAGTCTAGAGCAAGAGGTAATGTGGCCGAAAGGTAAATGTAGTAGCCTTTTCTGTCCTTTTTTTATGAAGATTGTCGGTTTTTTGAGTAAATAGATTTTAACAAAATTCTTCTTAATTAGACAATAGAATTAAGATGTATGTTGTTTCCTTTATTTTTATTCGCAGATGTAGTGTGGTCGTTAAAGGGTTGTCATAAGAACAGGTTTATACTTTTATCTATGTATAATTAAGGCTGTATTTCGCCTCTCTCCGAGGCATAGACGTACCTGAAAGCATCATTGAACTTAATATAAGTTTGTAGTTCTGCTGGGTAACATAATCTTACTACAATTAACAAACAAAATCTTAAATATACAGGCAAAAAATGAATTTATAATGAAAAATCAAACATACTGGGATTTTTCATTTTATAATAAAAAGTCAAACCTTCTAATTAAATTAGATTTGTCTAAGACGTAAATCCACCTATGCTTTCCATTTTAGATACTGAATTAACAATAATTAAATCAAAATAACAAAATAACTTGAAGTAACCTGAAAAGTTACCATGTGATAAATTAGTTACCATGTTTAATTAGTGATTATTTGACATTTTATTATAAAATGTAAATATCATCGTAATCCCGGTATGTTTGATTTTTCATTATAAATTCATTTTTTGCTTGTAGATTTAAGGTTCTGATTTTTAATTATAGTAAGATTATTTTACCGTACAGAACTACAAAATACATAAAGTTCAATGAGGTTTATGCCTCAGAGAGAGGCGAAATATAGCAATTATTATACATAGATGAAAGTATAAACCTTTTCTTATTACAACCTTTAATAACCCATTCTAATACTGTGAATTAGGATATAATTTGCAAAAATTACTGAAAGAAATAATATGTATATATCACGTATAATCAATAATATAATTGGTTAGGTGAGTTTTGAGGTAACTTTTTGTATTTTAGTTAAAATAAAATTACTTATTATTAGTTAGAATGGTGTATTTCCATTTGATAAAACTTAATTTTCTAGCGACCATAAAGGAGTGGCGTTATGATTCTTGGTCCTATACCTCTCCGATATCTGAAATTGGAAACTGATACTTTTGATTTGAAAGTCTATAGTTGAGGGTATTTGAAACATTCAATTTATTTAATCTTATCCAGTAAAAGGGACATTTCCCAGTAGGCCACCCTTACAAATAATAATATAACAGGCTGTTGGCGGTTGAGTTGGTTGTCCTTCGATGAAATTGATTTTGCAAACCCTTCAAAAGATCATGGTAGAAGTACGATAAATATATTTTCTCTATAAACCTGAAAAGACGTTTAAAAAAGTTAGATCGCGTAATGCAGACTTCAGTCGCTCTGGCTGTCTAGTTTTAAAATTTGCAAGACTTATTTATCATAATTCAATTTCTTGATTGATTTTTTTTGCTATAGGAATAATCCCTGTCTCATTCAGAATAGAAAATAAATTAATCGTGACAGTACACTGAGATAAACATTTCACAAGTCAAGTATCTTATTCAATTCATCTTCAGATTTTTCTATTGAATTTTTACTAAACCATAGTAAATAGAAGAAATAAAGAATGAAAAGGCGGGTCATTTACTGATTGGACAGGTTCATTTGGGCGTAAATAAGCTATAAAAGTGGAAGGTAGATAATAGCAATTTTTTTTACCTCTTCCGATGAAAACTTTTTTTTTTTTTTAAATCTACTTTTCACTTCATCTTTAATTTTTAATTTTTTTTTATTTTTCAAATGCTCTTACACCCGTTTACTAAAAATATATTTTTTTCCTTTAGAGACAAGCTGACAGCTAAACTCTCTTATTTTTAAAAAAATCCTAACGTCATATATATTTGACAGTGGCTGTAAGTAGCGTTGACATTTCTCCCAAAGGAACTAATTCGATGAATTTTCCCTGTTCACTTTTATAAAATATTTATTATTATTTTTTTTTTTTTACAAATAAAGTCCGAAAATCATTTTGCAAAGGTTAAACTTAAAAAATGAGTTAATTTTCTGCCGCTGTCATTTATAATTAAATTTCTAAATAAATAGAAAAACAAACACAATTCATGCATGAACGTTTTGCAAAATACTGACCTATTTACTGTGGTTATTTGTTTCATATAGAGATACCTAACTTATAATAAGATAAACTAACTTTTTTGGCTTATAGTAATGAAATTATAATTATCTCAATAGTACTTGTATAATCATAATCACTATTATCATTATCCGTGGGGCAACAACCAATATAAGGTTTAGGCTTGTCAAAATTCTTATAACACTATTTTCTATGCTTTACCCCTACATTTAAAAAGATAAAAATGTAGTTTTTTAAGTGTTAATTATACTATTATCTCATCTTAATAGAAATTGTATCCATTTGATTTAGGTGCATGGTATATTGTTTTAGGAGGTTGATGTAGCGTATCTGGGGCATCATGTGTATAGAAATGGAAAAACTGGCACATTAAAATTAATGTTTTATCTGTAGATTGATTAAAAATGCACCAATTATTGATACTTTTTCGTTGCATACATTTTCTCTTAAAATATTTTCCATTTTCAGTCCTCTATTGTGGGGCATCTGTCGTAGATTAACTGGGTTTCGATGTTGCGTTTCTGGTTTTTCGAGAAAAAGTATCCTTAAATAATGCAATTTTTATCAATATAAAGGAAACACTTTAATTATATATATACATTATATTTAATTATATATATAATTATATACATTATATTACTTTTGATGTAACCCATAGATTCTATCAACTCAAAGATGAAGTAATTATTGTTGAAACTTTATCAATAACTATAACTTTAAATTTTATCAATAACTAATTACACTTTCAAAATAAATTATATCAGCACAGTCAACTAAAAAATGAGTTTAGAACCGGTATGGAAGTGTTATCAAAAATAGATTGAAGTACTCGAGAATTTGTTTGTTACTTGGCGGGTTTCTTTTCATCAGCTTTTAAATAGGTTATTATATTATTTTATTTTACTGCTTCCAGTAAAAAGCCTTGCGCTTTCTGTAAGATTGGGGTCAACAGAATATCTTAAATTTCGTATAATGTCCCCGTTCTAGTTTTAACCTTTGGAATTAAGAAATGGAAAATAAGAGCATTCCTAGGTTGTGTTTTTTTCATTCTTGAAATTTATGCTGCTTCTATCTTTCCCTTTATAATCTTATTGGTGATAATTTGGTTTTCTCAATTTATAGGCATCTCTTCAATAGACCCGGGACCCAACCATTGGTTCTTTATTCAGCTCTGAGCTCAATGAGTTCATACAAATTTCCAATAATTGCTTATTAAGCAAGGACTGGAAATAATTGGTACTTTTTAATTTAAATAAAATAATAATTATTATTAACAACGGGAGACAGACAGAGAAAAATAGACTCCAGCGCTGGGATTTGAACCACGGGCCTCCTATATTTCCAGTATAGAAGAGTGGTGCTATATTTTTTTCTCTGTCTTTCTCCCGTTGTTAATAATAATTATAATTTGATTTAAATTAAAACTTAAACTTTCCGTAGTATGAATACTACTAAAAACTTAAAAATTGAATTGGTACTTTTATTAAATGGTTCAGTCTAAAAGAAGAATAATGCCACGTAGTCATTGTGTAAATGTTAGCATTTGACAAAGGATTAAATAAAATTCTTCCGAACAATCATATTGCATCCGTTACTGCGGTAAGCCGGTACGGGTGCTGCCCTCGGAAGCAAAAATATAAATATTCATGCGTATATAGAGCCCTTTTGTATTTATTTGCACAACTAAAACTCGTTTTATGATTTTATCTTCAGAATAATATGGAGACATAACACTTTCAATTTTATTTTATATATAAAAATAACAATTTAATCAAAATTATATGGTGATTTTAAGATATTGACGTCGTTAATATCGTAATGAATTGCGTAGACTTCCGTGGTTTAATTTGTCATATTATTCTTAGTTTTTTCAGTTAAATTCATGTCACGATATCCAATATTGGAACTATATTTCGGAGGTTTGACCCTCGTATAGTTAAGTCAAATTAACAACAAGACCATTTAATGGCCAATTAATGGGCGGAAAGTACTGTGTACTTTACATAGTTGTACGAAATTACCTAGAAGTTATCTTTACATAGTAGCACGATGTTGCATGGAACCTAAAAGTAATCTTTACATAGTCGTAAGTAGGTGCCTAAAACCTATAAATTACCTTTCCATAGTAGTACGAAAGTACCTAAAAGTTACCTCTATATAGTAGTACGAAGTTGTATTGAACCTAGAAGGTATATTTACATAGTAGTGAGAAGTTACCTTTACATAGTAGTACGAAGTTTCCTAGAATTTTGAAGGTACTCCAGTGAGGTCCGAGCCTGAGTAGCCAGTGTCCACTGAGGTCACCCAGGAAACAGGATGATCACGGGTAATCCTTGATCCTGGATTACCTCCAACAGAATAGGGTAATCCTTGGTTAGGGTGATGTAATGTAGTGTGTCTTAGTGAAAGGGTCTCCTGTTTCACTATAATTTCAGAAAATATCTAATTAGAGGATAGATTTTTTCAGATTTTAAAATGGATGAATTTTTATAAATTTAATAGGTCAGCTTAAGGAGAATAAAGTTCAACATTAAATAAACATGACACGTCGGTATTAATTTATTAAGGGTTTATATTTTGTAAATATGATTTAATAGGAAATAGTATATGGTAATCTCACAAAAATTAGTATAAATTATTATTACTTAGTTATTTAATAATGTATTCAACTTTATAGGTTCTATTAATTTGTTTTTAAAATATTTTAAAGACATTTAATAATAATTAAATTAAGATAATGGGTCAATTAAAACGGGAATAATAATTATAAGTCAATATTACTCTTTTTACTATACACTATAACTCACTGGATCTTATGATTATGTAATTAATAAAATAATTCTAAAAGCAATTAATGAGTCTAATCGTTTGAACTATGGTGCTTAGAATTCAATTTTAGGAGAACATTAAGCACTTTGCCATTAAATTATTGGGTTTATAAAAGCCAAGATAACGAGAATAGATGTAATATTGAGGGAGACTAGAGATGAAATATTCTATTATTATATAAGACCTTATCTATTATTTAGGAATCCTACCCTGTATGCCATTTAAAGATAAACTTAAATTATTTTACCACAATTGCTGGACCCGTTTATCTGTCATATATTGTGAATTATCAATATTTAATAATTACTTAACTCTTTTTTGTGTGATTAGAAAACACAGCAATAAATAGCAATTTTCAAAGATGAATTATTAAAAGTACTATAACAACAGATTAGGCGCCTAATATAAGATAACACTTAATGAAGTGGCGTTACTGGAATAATATAGTTTAGTATGACATTACTCTGTAAGACGATCGCGGGGACATTTTCTCTCAGGCGTCGCTTTGGATTCCCAGGAATATGGAATATGAGGATAGGGTAGTTCCTGAAAAGAAGGTTAGATGGTAGACTTATCTCGATATAATATAATCATAATCAGGATGATTATATCATAATCATCCTCTCGAGGATGATTATGATATAGAAGTAGAGACGGTTTAAGTAGTTTTAATGTAATGCAATTATAAGGTTGGATGGGTAGGAAGTTGCATTGGGTATTTTTCATAGGATTAAAGGTTGCAAGAATATTATCTTTTAGGAATCCGAAGTTTATGTCGATCCTAATAGTTCATGTTCGAATGTCATAACCACTTAATTTAAAAGAAATAAGTTGATGACAAAAATAGGCAGAAGGAAAAGTAGCTCTTTGACCGTTTACTTTGGAAAGAAAGAAGAAAAAAAGGAGGCGTGTAGAGTTTTGTCTCTTTTGAATTTGACACACATTTTTTTACGAGAGTTTGACAAGTTAGTATTGATTGAGAGAATACTAAACAATATATTTAAGGAATTAAAAAAACATAAGCTGAATAAAAAAGCAATTATATAAAAAAAAAAAGTGGAATAGATTACACAGAGATGATAAAAAAATTATAGATTCCTTGTTGCGGCTTCTAAAAAGGCAGCCACTATTAGCTATCGCTAGTTGCTGTGTAAAACCTCCTGTGGCTCACTAGGCTATTTTTTGCCAGTTAATTGTTAATTTTGAACTATGACATGAAATCATCACTAGTCACGTACTTTTTTGTAAATAACAAAACAAAAAAAACTATATATTCGATGCAATTTAAAATTCTAGTGTTATTGAGTATACCCAGTAGTAAGTAATCAAGAGAAAAGAAGCCACTTTCACTCCTATTCAGAAGATCTGAAGTTTATCGGAATTGCAAAAATTTAGATAATTTTTAATTTTAAATATTAAAACAAAACGGGTCTGCCAGTCTGTGTTTACGGCCTTGGCGCCAGACCATCTTTTTAGGCGCAAAACTTTCTCAACACAAAATACATTGATGTGTAGTGGTGTGTGCTAACATGTGGTGCATGATAGAGGCTTTGTTTCATTGAAGATTTTTATAGAACCGAATATATTGTATTGTATAGAAACCGAATTATTATTATTATTTTTAATATTTCTTCAAAAACACGTTTGAATATTTCGTAACAATGGTTAGGGTATATAATTCTTTTGTTATATTACAATTAGTTTCTTTTTTATTACTTGCATTGTAATTGGAAATTTATAATTCATGGAAGTTTCAGCTTTCTAAGTATTTGGAGATTGGGCTAAAAATGTATTATTCAATTTTTACTTCATAAACGAAGTTAAGCCAAAAGTCAAAGTGAAGTCATAAGTGAAGTTAAAATAAAAATATTTACTTGTATATTGCCCCATATTGCGGGAAGCGGGTAATTTCCATACATGGTTGAATGTTTACCTATCCCCTCCCCTCGTCGCTTCTCCTCTCCTTCCTTCCCTCTAGTGTCTGACAGTATACTGTCTAGGTCTCTCTATTTTATATCACTTTTTTTTTCATTTACATTGTTAGTATCGTTATTTGTACACTGTTTACATTGTCATTGGTTTTTACTTTCTCATATACATAGTATATATAGAGAATGTATTGTGATGGCGCAATTCTTGGGGTTTCGTTGGTAAAACCCTTGTAGTTTCGTTCCTGTGTCTGTCACTATATGTACGGTTCCAATAACATTTGAATCAAAAGAGATACAAACTTTGCAGTATTAAAAATCGTTTTGACTCGCAGACAGGAAAAATATAACGAACTCAAAATTATCAGCTGTTCAAATCCAAAATGGCGGATAATTACTGTCACGGGAAAAAATATATTTTTAAAATTTTGAGTGGGGTATCAAATGAAAGGTGTTGAAGAGTAGATTACAAAAATATATAACACTTGCGGATAGTGTTTAATTTTTCATGCCTTTTTGTCAAAAAAAATTTGAATGAAAATAACGGGGGGAAATTCCTAATTTCTATAAATTTTGTGGGCTAGTCGAAAATGTTTGAAATAATTCATACTAATACTGATGCTACTACTATTACTTCATACTAATACTACTACTAATTCATACTAATGCCCTTATTATAGGGCGATGAAAATGTCCCGAATAAAAATTAAGTAACTGGAAATACTCATAATCTCTATATAAAAACTCATTCTCCTGCGTAGAGTTGGTAGAGCGCTATACTGGAAATATAGAGGCCCGTGGTTCAAATCCCGGCGCTGGAGTGTATTTTTCTCTGTCTGTTTCCTGTAGTTAATAATAATTATAATTTTATTTGTATTTTTTTATTAAATTTTAGGACTAGGCGTTATAGAGGGTGGTTGGGGGAGGGGGGTCGAGAAGGATCTACGAAACCTTAAATAGAGGTAAAAATAGTGTGAAAAAAATACGGACAAAAGAAAGACGGTAAAAATATATGAAATTTTACGGTAATTAAGAAAGTGAAGTTTTGTTGTGACTAGATTGATTTTTTTTATTTGTTTACTAATAATTATTTAATTGATTTATAATTCTCTTTGATTTATTTAGTTCAGGGTCCAAAGTTTCTCTAAACTATTTTACTTAGGCTGTTTTATGTACCTAATTCTTTCTTTTTATTAATCATATTTCTGAAACAAATTGAAGAGCAATAATTGTTGATTTTACACATGTAATATCTCGTTTCTTTTAGATCACCAAATTATCAACCTTTTGCATGAAAGTTTGCTTTTGAAAATATGTAGTGTTCTAGTATGCATTAGTACTATGTATACAATGATTTTTGATTATCTTAAAGTTGAATAGTAATTTTGTTTATTTGTTTATTATTAAATTTAATTTAGAGTAAATACATCGTCATTTATAGATATTTACGTTTCTTATAAGTAAACAAATTACTTGTTATATATATAATTATTACTAAAAACTATATTATTACCCAATGAATTAACCAAAGCTTTCACACTTTATTAATTATTTATTTATTACTACTAATTACTATTAATTTTATTTAATACACTAATACAAATAATATATTTATTTTACTTGCGCAGAGTTCAGTATTTTTTAATAAGAAAAATAGTAGTGTATAATGATGTTTTTAAGTTGGTAATACTGAGTTAAAGTAAATCAGCTGCGAAGTTTTTTTCATAACCTCGCCACGCTGGTTTGTCGTGTTATCCGCTACCATCGGCTATTTGTTTTAGTGCTTTTATATTTTTATTATTATTTTAAAAGATAATTTTGAACTTCTTCGTAACTTTTGGTATTATTTAATCATTTGATTAGTATTGTTACTTTAAAAGTATCTGTGAAAGTGTTCAGTTTCATAACAAATTTTTAAAGAAAGATCTATCTTCTTGATGTGATAATGTTGACTGTAATTTGTTTGAAGCTAATTTAAATTGCGACCATATGAGTTATCATTTTTATTTTATTATTTTGTGGAACTGTTTATATAAAATGATACTTCATATTTAAATGAAGATCTATCACTTTGATAATTTATTTTGGAATCTATTGATTTTGAAAGGTAAGCGTTTATAAACTTGAAAATCTTTTCATTAAATAACAATAGCGATATTTAAATGAACAAAAAGTTTAGTCTCTGTTAATTTTATAAGTATTATGTAGATAAGTTAATTTAACAGGTTGTATTTTCTTTAGAATTCAAATTACAAGCTTAGTTTTTACGTTTTCTTCGTCTAGATCTTCTTTAAGTTTAGCGAAAGGTTACAAGTTACACGTTTTACGTTAAAAAAAGATTGCTTGTCTTACTACAGTTTACCAGAAAAGCAGTAAGATGAATTTATGTGCTAACGTTAAGTTGAATATACAGTTGTTACCACTTAGTGGAAACATTTTTGAACAATTGATGTAAGTACTTGTAACTTAATAAAAAAATACTGTTTGTTTAGTCTTTATCTATATGGGTCAATCCATATGGACCGGTCCAGACGTGGTTGCTCGACCATTTTAGAAAAAAATTATATTTTCCCTGTTGTTTCCCTCATATTTAAGGTGTTCAAAACAATGCTTAAAAAATTTTTATCTTAAACCGTTTAGGTGTGGCGGCCATTTTTAATTCCCTTCGCACGCTAATTTTTGTGTTTGTGGGCATTTACGTCAACGCTCATATCTCCTAAACTATTTGTCCTAGAAGGCTGAAACAAAAACCAAATTAAAGGTAATTTCCCAGTGTTTAAATTAGGTTATGTCCATATTGTACTTAGTAATTTTTGTTCCATGAGAAAACTTCACCTGAAGTTGGATATTAAAATCAAGAAAATTTCACTTTTCGGAAATTTTTTTCTGAAGGAAGGAGTGATATATACAGCTTGATATTTTTTATGTGAGTAGGCATATATCAGTAGCATTACCCCAAAAAATATCAATGGTAAAACTTGAATACTTTTATTTTTATAAATTTTTGAAAATTGAAATTTTTGAAAATTGAAATTTTTGAAAATTTGCCATTTTTGGGCCTCTATATCTCCGATGGGGCTGGTGATAAAATTCTGAAATTTGCACAACTTACAGGGCTCTTGTATTAGGTCAACTGAAATAAAAAATCATTTTGTATATTTGGGTAGCAAAAAAGTTATGCACTCTCAAAAATGAAGGAAAAAGCTACGTGATAAAGTCGTTTCTGCACGCTTTATGGCTGATCGACATTTGATTTTTTGATGTAAATTTGTTTTATTTCCATTATTCAATTGGTTTGACATAGCCTGGATTGGTTAAATTCAAATATATGTTTTTTAAAAATTTTTATAGCCCTGCTATTAAAAATCACTTTGATAAAATCATTGCAGATGTGTATATTAAACACATTCTTATCGTAATTATATTGTAACATTGAATAAAAATATATAAATTCTTATCTTGTGCAACTGTAGGCTTATTTTACAATTTTTTTCAAATTGATTATTAATAGCAATGCTAACTGAAGTCCAAAGTTTGGATAAAAAATTAACTGCAACTGACTGAGACTTGAAAATGTTTTCCAATGTTTTGCTATCTTCACCATCTGTCGATCCAAACTTTGGATTGCTATTAATAATCACTTTGAAAAAAATTGTAAAATAAGCCTACAGTTGCACAAGATAAGAATTTATATATTTTTATTCAATGTTACAATATAATTACGATAAGAATGTGTTTAATATACACATCTGCAATGTTTTTATCAAAGTGATTTTTAATAGCAGGGCTATAAAAATTTTTAAAAAACATATATTTGAATTTAACCAATCCAGGCTATGTCAAACCAATTGAATAATGGAAATAAAACAAATTTACATCAAAAAATCAAATGTCGATCAGCCATAAAGCGTGCAGATACGACTTTATCACGTAGCTTTTTCCTTCATTTTTGAGAGTGCATAACTTTTTTGCTACCCAAATATACAAAATGATTTTTTATTTCAGTTGACCTAATACAAGAGCCCTGTAAGTTGTGCAAATTTCAGAATTTTATCACCAGCCCCATCGGAGATATAGAGGCCCAAAAATGGCAAATTTTCAAAAATATCAATTTTCAAAAATTTATAAAAATAAAAGTATTCAAGTTTTACCATTGATATTTTTTGGGGTAATGCTACTGATATATGCCTAATCACATAAAAAATATCAAGCTGTATATATTACTCCTTCCTTCAGAAAAAAATTTCCGAAAAGTGAAATTTTCTTGATTTTGATATCCAACTTCAGGTGAAGTTTTCTCATGGAACAAAAATTACTAGGTACAATATGGACATAACCTAATTTAAACACTGGGAAATTACCTTTAATTTGGTTTTTATTTCAGCCTTCTAGGACAAATAGTTTAGGAGATATGAGCGTTGACGTAAATGCCCACAAACACAAAAATTAGCGTGCGAAGGAAATTAAAAATGGCCGCCACACCTAAACGGTTTAAGATAAAAATTTTTTAAGCATTGTTTTGAACACCTTAAATATGAGGGAAACAACAGGGAAAATATAATTTTTTTCTAAAATGGTCGAGCAACCAACTATTTTATTTTTGGACCATTTCGTATGGATTGACCCATATATATAAAATCCAAATACCACTCACTGACTGACAGATCACGATATCTCTGACACCAATGGACCTATGATCATGAAATTTTGTAGGTGTGTTCCTCCTACCTCCTAGGTGCTCGCTAAGAAATGTTTTTAAAATCCGCCATCTTGATTCAATATGGCGGCTATTTATATAAAAAAAAGACGATATCTCCGGAACCAATTGCACTAGAACCTTGAAATTTAGAAGTTAGCTTCCTTTTATGAAAGTAGAAACTTTTTATACATGGTTTACCAATCAGGCGTTTTGATTCAAGATGGCGGCCATATATATAAATATGTGTATGTTCTTTATACAAATCTACAGTTTTAGTCTGATCTCGATGAAAATTTGCATACTTAACCTTAAAAGCAAGGGGAAAATCACTGTCTGGATGCATTTTTAAAATTTAAATATTGGTACACAGGGGTACGGGGTACAAGTAATGAATACGGGGTCAAAGTAATTAATACCCTTTATGATGCATATCGTTGAAAGCTCTAGAGTATAGTAATTGTTGTTATGTACAGTTTTATCATATGTTCACTTAGAAGGGGGGTAAAATGGAAAAATATAGCTATATCTTATAAAAAAAGAAGAGTATCCGTATGAGAGTATATCTTTTATACAAATTTACCGTTTTATCCCAATTTGATGATAGGGGGTCAAAGTAATGAATACTCTTCATGAATCAATTTTGTTGAAAAGCTCTTTAAGAGTACAGTAATTGTTGTTATGTACAGTTTTGTAATATTTTCATTTAGGGGGGGGGGGGGGGGGGGGGTAGAAATAAGTGGGACGGAGAGAATCTAGATATTCTCGCATAGTAAAATAATTTAAATGTTTTTCAACGGTAGTTTATAAACGTATCAAATTAAAATAACACGCCGCAGCGAAGCACGGGTATCCAGCTAGTATTTGTATAAAGACCCCTCTTTTTCTATGTACAATTTTCTTCTTCTACGTTTTTTCATTTTTCCTATATGCATAAGACAAATTATTATGGCTTAGAGATAAGAAATTTGTTATTAATCAATACTTTTGAACTTAATATCAAATCATTACCTAAATTCTATGGATGAAGAAGAATAACTTTCTTTTAAATTACTTTGGGGCACATTCTTATCAAAACACTGTACAAAAACATTGTATCTAAATTGACCTAAAGATAAATCATTGGTAGATTCGACTTTTTTTTATGTGATTATTTCGACAATGTTTTGGGATGCCAATTTTACATACATATTTTATTAGGGACAATTCTTACTTCCTTAGCTCATTTAAAATATAACTTTGAAATATATCTTAAGAAGGATGGTGTATTTTTCACTTAGTTAAGATTTTCAATTTGGTGAGATTTTTAATTCTCTATAATATAGGGCTTTAACAGGATTTTTATAATCTTTTCAATGGTTCGTTAGCACTACGCTATATATCTGCAAGATATAAACATGAAGTAAAACGATTTCTTATTTTCAAACGTTTTAGTTTAATTACATTTATTTTTTGAAATCATATGGTAAGCAAGGTTTTTGACAGTTAAATGTTACCAGTGTCTGTGGCAAGTAAGGTTCCATCTACATGCTTTATATCTGAATAATAAATGAAGGGGTGTGGAGCGGCCATTGAAAATTCTAGGTCATACAAAATTAAGGTTTACAAATTGAATTCCAACACAAAACAAACACATATTTGTTAAAACGGGTAGAATTTCGTAAATCATGCATTGTTTGGATATATCGATGTATGACGTCATTATAAAAATCGATAGTACCGACTTGCGATATCTAGTAGAGGCATCGTACACTGTAGTTCTACCCAGATGTGAACTGGTAACAAAACAAACCATTCTCTAGTATATTCTAGCTGTTAAAACAAAAATTACAACAAGAGTCACCTTTAATCATTCCTTCTATTTTTCTTTTCTTCTTTTAGTATCTATGTTATTTTGACCTTTATTACTGTCTATAATAAATAACGAATGCAGCTAATAATATTTAGGATAGGTTCTAATTTTATACAAAATAAATCTATACAATGTAATTAATGAAAACAAATATAAACACTCTGCCAATTTGTGTGACACATAGCTTCCTCGCGTCCTATTTCGTATACACTATTGACTCTAGGCTTTTACAACCTATTATTGTCAAATTTATTTAATTCCCCCCCCCCCCCCTTTTAAATCTGTCATAATTTTATAAATTTTATAATTTTATTTTATAATTTTATACTGTTTTCATTTTATACATGAATTGAAGTATCAATTTAGCAAAATTTAAAGAGCGCAGACGGTTGTAATTTATCTTGGGCTAACTGCGGGCTACTTTCGACAAATCATCCAAATTTCGCAACAGCCAGATGACACGGAACCAATAAATGTTCCCTAATGCATGAAACAGATTTTGTCTTGGAATTTTTGAGACCTAAAATATGTTCGTTCTTCAGAACGATCATATAGTTTCCGTTATCTTTGGTAAGCTGGGAAGAAAAAATGCATACATTTTTCATTTTATGTTTATCACAATCGTAGTGAAAAATTAAGAATATTTGGTTTTTTAATCGTATAAAAATAAGTACCCAGTTGTTGTAGATATATTCCAAACACTCTGATCATAACAAGAAACCTTAGGTTTGAAGATTTTTTATAAGAAAGGGCTTAGAAATATATATTTAATAGTTTAAGAGCCCTTTTCATAAGTTCTCGATTGAATTCTATTCTGTGGCTGTCCCTGGTGTTACATGAAATGATATTTTAGACTAGTCCTATCTCTCACGGGTGGAAAAACCTCTTGGCCTTAACTCAGACTAGCTATTTCCTTCCTCATAAGAGAGGATAACAAATTCAATGGAAAGGGACCAACCCTTAAATGACCAAAAAGACCTTCAAGTTAAGGGAGGAAAGATAGAATAGGAGGAAAAAAAGTGGCTAGGAAAACCCTTTGGGGTCGATAAGAGGCTTTGTTTCACAGGATTTTAAGAAGCATTTTCTCAGCCAAGAATATGGCCAATGCTTTATATTAACAAGACTTTTTTGTTACCCTCCCTATTTTTTTACACCACTCTGATAATTTAATGACATCCCAGCCTCTATCTTCTCTTACTTTATCTTTTAGTACCGAGAAAAAAGAAAATAGGGTGCACACGGACACCAGTGTTTATCCACAGGTTGTGAAAGCATAAAGTCAAAGAGTTGTTTTATTTTACTAGATATTTCGTTTATTCGAAGGTCAGACCTTAGCATTGTTATTACATGAAATAATAATGATTTCAGTTATTGGCAATTTTGTACAAATTGGCAATGGCAGTAAAGGTTATGTTTGAAGTGCTTATGGGAGGTGAATACCCTTATATATTCTTTTGTCCTTATTAAAATGTTATTTTTATTTGTTAATTCTTCTTTTAGAGGTAATAAATAAGAGAAGGATATTTTTACACAAATAATTTTCTTAGTGTTCTTTATACTAAAATATTTGTCAGGTACGCTCCAAATATACTTGGAGGAGATATCTTAAGCAATGAATTCTTCAAGTCATAATTATGTTCAACAACTTGATGAATAATTCTAGTTATTTATATTGCAGATTCAGATACCTTTTCACAAATAATTTTCTCAGCTTTCTGTATATACTAAGATATTTGTAGGCTACGCTTTAAATTTACTTGAGGCAGATCTCTTAAGCAATATATTTTAGAATTCAAAATTATGTTCAACAACTTATATATTGAATAATTTAAAAAATGTCTATTTCGATCAAAAACTTGAGTAATGAGTATTATGGTATTTCCCGTACATAACAGTTGGTCGTCTTTTTTAAATAGATAGTTTCATAAGTTTTTTAATGATCAATTAAGGACATTAGTATGGTTGTAGTGCACTAGTGTTGCCTGCGTTTCTGTATGCGTCAAGATGTTTAATTTAATAGGAAAGGAATATGTTTTTTCATTTGCATTTATGGTCTTTAAATAATTGCTTTTGAGCTTAACGAAAGGAACGGAAGCATTGTGACATTCTGATACACGTGATTTTTTATGTCTTCGAATTAAAAAGTTCCTAGAAGAAAACCCTTTCAGACATGCTCTGGCGATAAACGTTTTTTTGTGAACCATCATATCCTGAATCACTCATTTTTATGCAGTTTGGATAATAGGTCCCACCATCTGTGTCCATTTAAAATTGAATCAAAATAAAAGTGGGAATGAAAAAATGTCCAAACAACTACACTTTCAATTCCCAGACGAATCACATTTTTTTATACTCAATAACTATTCGTCTAAAAATACGGATGAAGCTATGTGTCATACTAATTGACAGAATTTTCTTCTTTCTTAATGACAGCTTGATCTTATGATTTATAAAATTGTTTCATTTATCTTATAGACTTAAATTTTATAATTATTGTAACATAATCTAATTAAGTTTAAAAAATAATGGGAACTTGTCAGGTTGTATTACATATAAAATAATTAATTGTAGTAGCAATATGATATTATAGCATTATTTATAATTATATGTAATATATATTTTGTTTAGAGAATAAATTCGACTGAGGATGACTCTGATTATGAGTCGAAACGTGTCATTATAACACAAATTAAGTGATGGTTTTTATTTAATTATTTAAGAATAAACTTCCTACACCTTCAACATCCATCTGATCTTCTTTTTTACTTAAAATTAATAAGGTGTAACTTTTAAATTATTATTAATTTAATTCATCAATCATTAATTTCTTTTAAAGCCAAGACCCTTAACATTATTTAAGGTTTGCGGTCCAATATAAACTCTTTCTATTGAATTATGGTATAGCAAAGAAAATATTATAAATCAAGTAAAAAATAAATATTGTATCCCATTTCGTTATTTTAAGCAGGTACTTTTTTTTTTACATACTTTTGCCTCATTATTTTAGCCGAGGATGTAGCACGTGCCTCACTTTTCTCTCTCAGTACCTTAAACCGTGATTCGTTGGATATTTGAAACTTTATATCATATATCGGAGAGAACAAATTTACTTTTGATACATAAAATAGAATGAAATCAGGTATAGATCGTGAACAACATTATCATGATTGTTTTCAAAGAGTAAAGATTTCCAAGAAATATCAATTATCTTTAGTATTAATTTGAAATAGACATATTGAGTTCACATCTGAAAACAACCAAGTCAATTTAATTATCCTTATAGTGGATTAATTATTGGAATACCACGTGTGATATGACATAATTTGTTAATTATAGTTTATTAATAAATGATTAGTTTTATTCATATTTATATATCATCAATAGAATAGGCGAATTATTGAGAGACTGGATATGTTGTTCGTTTTTTATAGACACAAAAACCTAAAACCACCATTTACCTAGATTAGACACCTAGTAATGGCTATATAGACCAATCTGACCTTTATATAATAAGCGTTGTTTTAGAATTAAAATATATGGATATATAGAATAGATAAATATATAGAATTATATATCCTTTGGCTGGCCTATGCTCTCCACGCTGGCGCTGTTGAGCCAAGAATTTTATTCTTACGCTCTTCAGAATAGCATATCAGCTATCCTTTGTGACATCCTACATTGGATCAAGTTGAGAGTTTTGGAATTTCCGCGGATCTTAAATATGAATAATTATTATCTATAAAAGAAGAAGATTCTTTTTGGAAGCATTGGTTATTCTTAACCTTCTTAATAATATCTATAAATCAGAAATATTTTAACTTTTAGATAGTGAACATACATAATATGATTATAGAACATTAGTGAACATTCATATGAACATATGATTATACAAATATGGAATAAACCGGTTAAAAAACTACTGAGATAATAAGGCTAGAATATCGTATAGAAGCTGCTTAGGTCCCATATAATTATATTACATTGGGCTAATATACACCCCCACCAGTAGTTTTATTTGTATTATTTTTATTTCTCTACTCCCACATCACTAATTATTCATTACACCCCTTCGACATCGTTTAAGAAATAACGCAGCTACAAATTTCTCAAGAAATTGTAGTAATATACCTTTTGAGAGTAATTTTCCATGAGAAACCTCTAAGGGGTAATTTCTCCGATGACTTTACCTCATAAAGTATTTACATAAGGCGCTGAACATTACATAACGGTCTATATGATTAGTAGCTGAGAAAAGTTCCAGGTATTAAAACTCGGTAAATATGGAGTTCATATTTAAGTTTTTTCCCCCCTATTTTGTCATAAAAGTAATTTAAAGGTCGTAAAAAAGTTGCTAAAATGCCTTTAACATTAACTTTTTCATACTAAAATTCGTATGCTATTATTCTGTTAGAAAAAAAAAAAAAAATATTATAAAAACATCACTTGGGTCCACTTAAGTGCTGGTTAAATGGAGGTCATTATCATGGCCCTTATTCTCTACAACATGTAATTTTATGGTAGTGGTCATAAAACATCAGTGTGAGGAAAACTCGAGGTTTGATACTTATATTACTTATAGTACACTTAGTAAATAGCTCCTAAAAATAACTTCTGACCGAAAAAAGAGAATGTCCGTGAATAAATAATCCTTGTCTTTTATAGTAAGTAGTTTGGGTTGTTCCCTTATTAAATGATTCTTATTGGTAAGTAGGGTCTAAAGGAAAACATTAGAAGCTCACTTTTGCGATATTTCGACCCCTCTTTGGTGTCTTTTATTTTTACTAGATTAAAAATAAATTTACTTCAATAATGTGTTTCAATTAGCATCCACATTTTGTATGAACAGAGAGTCATCAGGTACAACGTCTATGTGGATAATGACTAAGAGTAAACAAATTAAGGTGCTTTAAACCTGCTTAAAGTATAAAATATATTTTTTTAAGTAATAAACAAATTGGGAATAGCTAGGATCATTTAGAAGTAAAAATTGAATTTGAGGATTTACCAAGATGGCGGTAAATCCTCAAATTCAATTTTTACTTCAAAATGATTCTCGTTTTTCCCAATTTGTTTACTGCTTAAAAAAATATATATTTTGAACTTGAAGGTATAAAAAATGAATAGTGATAAAAAAAATCTCTAGTATTTAGTTACATAGAGTAATTTTTACATCACTATGAACCTACTTGTGTGTACTTACTCTATGTATCTACATTCTACATATGTAATACTTACTCTACACCATACTACCATACCATACTATATATACACCATAAACCTATGGTTTTTGTTACAACCACCGTTCTTGTGGTAGTAAAATACATTTTTCCGAATCGCCAGTAAATCCACAAATTTGATTTTTATTTTTGCCTGATCCTCGTGGTCCCTAAAATAATTATAGGAGCTCTTAGTTTCTCTGGAAATACAGTTTCCATTTTCTTCTTTCGGCCATTTTGGTTCAGGATGCCAGGCCAGTCTATCTGAATTTTCGGATCGACCATGGTGAAAATCTGTTCGCATTTCTTTAAGTAGAATGCCTGTTAATGCGGATGGATTATAATTTAAAATTTAATAGGTTTTCTGGATCTGACCGGTTGACACCTGTCAAATATTATTAATTATTAATGGCACATTACGCACTGCTGACCTCAGAGCAAGGAAGGTGTAGAGGGAGCAATGCGGTTTAAAAAGTGGTTCATTATGCTCCCCCCATATACTAGCACTTTCAAGCGGGCTCAATCCGAACTAAAGTGATCACGTGGTCACTGGTCCTCGTCTTATTGGTCTATTCCTTGCCTTTCTATCCCCACAGACGGTTGTCAACAAATCCTTATCAGTAGCATTTATTTGATACCCCACTCAAAGAAGATTGCTATTGGTTATCTAGGAACTGTTACATGTTTATCAACGACGTTACTTCCTTTAAATAATTAATAAGGTCGACAGCAAACATTAATGTACAAATTTATGAAGAAAACTGTATTAAAAATAAAAATATTAAATGTCGTAAGAAAATATCCCTTAATCTTATCAGCTGATATCAGATAAATTTCGAGATATCGATATTGTTTCACCAAACTGCCGCTTGAAAGTGTTAGTAGATGGGAAAATTTGTTAAAGCACTAGGTGCACAAGACCCGATAGGCCTGTCAGTTTAGACAGAACTGTCTTTTTGAAGGCCGGTCTGAGCGAATTTATATTCCGGTATGCCTGTAACTTCTGCGACCGGAATGAACTTACGCATAGGCGACCTGTCTTCAGACTGTTGACTGATTAGTTTTAACTAACAGGCATACTGGTTGTGAACCCGACTTAATGATGCTCAACTAAATCCCACCACAAAGTCTTTTATGAATTCTTTTATTACCTTCTCGGTTATTGGATATCAATGTACCCAGTTGCTAGCTACAGCTCCTCCACAAACCCACGCTCTTCTACAGAAAGACTCTGTTCACAAAATATAAAAAAACACAAAATATAAAAAAAAAAAATCTTGTTAAAATTTTAGCACTATATAAAATAATTATCCATTTATTAACTCCTCTTTTTTAATTTGTTAACGAAAAATTCTTATTATTATTAAACTTATTACTAGCATTATTTTTCATTGCGAAAATATTCACTAAAACATAAAGAATAAAACATAATATTTAATATTAAAATATTATAATATTTTTAAAAATAACAATGTCGTGTCATTAAGAAATGAAATGCTTATTTTAATTGAAGCAATTCGAACTTTAAATTAAAACATTTTAGGAAAGAAAAGCGTTTTCATTCGAGTTAATGAGGAGATTTTTTAAATGATATCTGCAGACAAAGAACGAACATATTTTAAGAATTTTTCATCCAAGCAAACTCTATATCTCTTCTATGGATCCCTTTCACGAACTTAAATTTATTTAAAAAAACGAAACTATTTTTCTAAAATATTACTTATTGTCTAAAACATAGTTTTTTGTTTTGTTTTTTTAAATTCACTCTTAGTATAAATGATAATCCCAAAATTATATATATAATACACATAATTAACAATAGTAAATAAATATAATTGAAATTAATTATTTATTAACTTTAACATTCTACATAACAAAGAGTCTTAATTTAAAAAAACAATATGCTGCTGAGGAGGAATTTTAATCTATGACCGATGAAATAAAAAGTTAAGGAATTTCTAAAATGCAAAAAGACTTCTAAATTAAATGTTTTATTATTTTTCTTGTCGATCAAATTATTTTTCTATACTAATTTTTTGTCTCTGGCTTATTCTCTCTGACTTATTCTTCTTTGATATTTTGCTAGTCAATTAATATGTATTAAAATTTATGTTATAAAACAATTCATTATTATACAATATACATATTAATTAATTTTTTTTTTTTTTTTTTTTAAATTAATATGTATATTGTATAATAATGAATTGTTATATAACATAAATTTTAACATTTTTATTTTTCGTAGTAAATTAGTAACATAATTTAAATCAATTCCTTTTAGCAAATTAGCTTATTCTTCGTGTCTGATCTTTTCGTACTAAGATTATCAGTCAGTGTATGTTAATACATGGATTTTAACGTTACTAAATTTTTTATTTTTTTTTTGTTAATACAAAAAAAAAAAATCCTTTGCTAAAAATTATTTTATAATTCTTATTTCGAAGTAACTTATGATATAGAATTTAGAAAAATTGGAATTACTTATTTTAGGCACATTGAAATATCACTATTATTTTGTTTTATAAAAAACTTGTATTTTCATTAAATCTCTAGGAACAAAATCAACATTAGACTGGTATTTTAATTTATCTTGAATACCCTTCTTGTCTTTTCTTTTCCTTAGAGTAAAAGAAAAAGGTATAAGAAAGAGGAAATTGGATTAGCTCAGATGGAATTTATTGAAGAAATGATAAAATACTACAGAATGTTTCTTCAAACGAGTGCTTTCCTTTCATAAATCTATGTTTTCTCTAATAGTTTTTACACTTATCTTCTTTCTAAACCTTTAGAAGAAATTCAAAAAGGCATATAAAAGTACCAGACTAATATAGGCATTTACTTATGCTACATATATGCGTCTTTGTTATAGGATCTTTTTTTTCAGGATATTGGTAAAATAGCCTCAGGCCTAGGAAAGAAGGGTCTTTATAAGATACCGTAGACATTTCAATTCTACCAAAAGATAATGGAAATGCTACCTTCTGGCTATTCCTTGAATATATTTTCTCGATCCTTTTTAGTTAGAAAGGAAAGGAAAATGTTATACAAGATTATAAATATGTGTATTAATATATATTTTTTTAACATAACATTTTTTAATCTTCTTTTTTTAATCGTTTTCGATTTATCTGAGCGAACAGTCAGTTCCAGTTAGCATTCTTGAACCAACTCACCCGGTTTTTTTAACCCTCACATCTCTGTTACCTCTTAAGATGGGCTTTAGAAATTTTAATCATTGTAAATTGAGCTGTTAACACTCAGCCTCTTCAACAGGGGTGATTTTCAAAGTAGACATTTTTGTTACTGAGTCACTCACTCATCATCATCGTCATTTTCAGTCCAAAGCAGTAAGACCTCATATGGTGATCCAAGGTGCAAACCCGGTTTAATAATCCATCTAATAGTACCTACTCAATCGCCTAAGCAAGCTGACAGACCCACAAAAACTGAGTATTTTGCTTAATGGAAGTAACTATTTATGTAATTTATTACTATTTTTTTTACATGGATATGTTTTTGGCCTGAGGGACTGAACAATTTCTGTCACCAAAAAAAGACATGAAAAATGTGACACTCTTAAATGTAGTACTATGATGTTAGGATGTACCTGGACTTGCTAATTTTTCACATGTTTTTCACTTTATAATACAATATTTCGATAATAGAAGCACTGAATTATTTAAATATAGTAGGTACAAGAAGTTAGCAGGAAGTTAAGAGGAGGTAGCTCGTTTCAATTTTTAGTACTAATTTTCGTCAATTGGAGCGCACCATGGCAACCGTATTCAGAGGGGGAGGTGTAAAGATTGGTTAATTGCCAGCTATGCTGGATTCAATGCCTAAAGGCCCCCATACGCGGTCAAAATGTTTTCGCAAACATCATGTTTACGTAAACATTTTGACCGTGTATGGGGCTGTTTGATGTTTGCGCAAATAACATGATGTTTGACGTGTATGGCCTAAATTTGCCCAACATAGTTATTGCGCAAACATTTTGCGCAAAATGTTTGATCGTGTATGGGGGCCTTAAAGCCATATATCCATGATTCAGTGTTTTTCCATGAGGTGGAGAAAATCTAAACTCAATCTAAATTCTGATTAGTTTAAATGAGAGGTTATATAAATGGCAGTTTATAAACATAGTATTTTTTTTTTTCATTTTCTTTGCTTAATTTTCTTTTAGCTATTTCATGCATTGTTAAATGGGTCCAAAATTAGTCGACATAAAGTCAAGGCTAATTGTATGATTAGCCATTTCCAGTTAATACTAGATTTTTTTTATCAATGGAAAAATGTTTAATAGTATCTTTAGGCCAAAATAATATTATTAAAAATTTAATATTAGGGAATCAGCATAGCCGGTTTACATCGGTACTTTTAGGGACGTATCAGATTTATCTATTAATTTCAACATCGATAATCACATCGAGATGTCACTCCCTAGGCCCTGTAATGACCTATTATAGTGTTTGCAGTAAAAGAAACCGCAAAAAAAGATTAAAGGAGAAATGCTTATTAATTCTCAGTATTGGGAAATTTTAATTATAGATTTTTCCCTCCTTCAAAGGGATGGATTCAATGCAAATATTTTTCTAGGCACGAAAAATATGCAAGAAATAATTATATTTGATAATTTTAAAAAAAAAATAATAAAAAAGACTATAGTATAGAATAACAAGTGTCACGGTTAGAGGCGTATAAAGGACATTCTATGTATTTTGCTTGTTAGAATGTTGTCACAATCAATATCCCTATGTAAATCTATACCTATACTACCGCCGTTATACGAGTATAATGTTTATTTTATAAAAAAATATAAATCCAGCTTCTGATAACTAAAGAAATAATGGTTCAATATGTTAAAAATATTCATATAAAAATATGTCTATTGAGAAAAATATAAATTTGAAATTTATTGAAAAATAGTAGAAGTTCATATTTAATTCCTGTCATTATTCTATGAATAAACTGCAGAAAGGAACTAAATGAAATTAAAAAAGTACGTGATTCGTTTAAATTCTGGTTATTCTGAATGAACTTTAAGAAATTATAAATAATTGTAAAGAAATGTCGTGATTCTAATAGATATTAAATATATTAAATTTATTCTAGATTTAGTTTTGGTATAATTTCCTATTTTCTAAGTTTCAAGTTTTTTTGGAGATTGTTTTATGTAATTGTGTTAAAGCATGCAATATAAACCTGTTTGATTATTCTGGGGGGAATCTATTAACAAAACCAGACTTTGAAGACATGTATTATCTTTTACAAATCTGGTTTCATTACTCTTCTAATTCCTAGACGTATCTGGTCTTGGTGCCACACGAAGGTGTTAAATATTCCAAAGAGAGCTGTTCAATTACATTACACGCAAAGTTTACAGATTCAGTTCAAAACTTAAGAAAATTATATTATAACTCAAGTTCTAATATTGTTAAACTAACATAATTTTCGTGAAAACTTTTTCAAGATACTTTTTTCTGTAAAATAATGCATCGGAATGCAGTAGCACCTTATTACTAGGTGTGCAATGCAGTTGTCTGTTTACAATATTGAGCTGAGCGTGCATTTTAATCTTAAACTATAATTTTTTTTATTTATAAACAGCTGAAAGCGGATCAAAAATTGTAATATTTTTAATTTTAACTTAAACAGCATTTTTTCCCTGTTTTTTTATTTTACCCCCCTCTTAAATACAAAAGTTAACATAACAACAATAACTGTTCTCCTAAAGAGCTATCCAACGACATGCATCATGAAGACCATATTATACTATTTTAACTTTTTTACCCCGTACCCTGTAACCCTGTGTACCAATTAAAACCATTTCAGATTTATACCTTCCTGTGGTTAGTCACTATGACCGTGCCGAATTTTGTGTGGATTGGTTCAGCCGTTCGGGAGTAAACTTTGGTACCCCGTACCCCGTACCCCTGTTTACCAATTTGGACCATTTCAGATTTATACCTTCCTGTGTTTGGTCACATTGACTGTGCTGCATTTTGTACGGATCGGTTCAGCCGTTCAGGAGGAAACTTTTGTACCCCGTATCGCGTACCCCTGTGTACCAATTTGGACCATTTTAGATTTATACCTTCCTGTGATTGGTCACATTGACCGTGCCGAATTTTTTGCGGATCAGTTCAGCCGTTCAGGAGGAGTAAGCGTCCAAACAAATGCAAAGTGTAGTATAAGAGCTTCGCTTCGCTCAGCTCAATAACGGAGAGTTAATAAAATTATTTAATTATTTTATACACATTAAACCTTATAATAATAAAGGTCGCATATTCTTATCTGGCTATATTACGATCACTTATGGGGCAACCCGTCAGTTATTAACTGAAGAAATAAGAAGCAAAATATAATAGTTATTTATGCACCTAGGGAGTAAAGTAAGCCATTATTCCCTGGGCGAAAAAGTTGGTTCTTGAGGCAAAGCCGAAGGAATCATGGTCCCTAAATCCCGAGGTGAAGCCGAGGGAATTTGACTTTTTCAATTAGACTAATAGTAGTAGACTATTAGTAGACTAATAGACGAGGGGAATAATGGCACTTTACTCACGAGGTACATACAATATTTTACCTCCAGTAGGGAGAAAATACACATTTTCGTCCATTGCATTATTTTAATAAATAACAATAATTATTAGCACTTATAATAGCAGATATAAGAGATTCAATATTAAAAACAAATAAGAATTGGAATAATTAAACTCAAATAGAAGGTTATTTAGATGCAGGTTATAAACAAAGATAACAAGATCGAAAAGCCAACCTGATTTCAACAACTTCATTACATTAACCAGCGATCATAGAATCCTTAAACGGAAAGATTTCCAACTCCCCTCTTTATCTACCTGTGTTAGACTACTAGCGCTCCACGGGAATTTCGGTTAATATTGTAACTAAATCTTTTACACCATTCAAAATATTTCGAGCTTCTTAATTCAAAGAAATAAATTAATAAATTAATTTTTGTTAAGTTTACTAGATTCGAACCCGGGAACTTTTGCATTTGGAGCAATCGCGCATCTCATACAGCCACCGAGGCTGTTTTTTTTTCGTATGTTTATTTACAAAATAGTACAAATGTCTGAAAACCAGTATTTGTTTATATTTTATAATTCGAGGAATGTCAAAAGATCATAAGTAGTTTACAATTTTAACCGCCATCTGCCCGACCAGCGCTAGTGGTCTTACACCTCTAGAATACTGGAGTGGGATACCCCTGACATTAACCATTCATTTTCTACTATTTATAAAATAATTTAGTTGGCAACCCTTACTTTTTACTTTTTGGCCCTACTTTACTTCTTCGCCCTACTTTTACTTTTTCTCCCTACTTTTTGAGTTCAGGGAAGAAAAGACTTACTTTAGTCCCTCTAAACTAATTCAAAATCATAACATTTTCTCCCTACTAGAGATAAAATAGTTTATCAAACTAATGATTATGTATCGGCAATCATGAACCAGGACCTTGTGTTTACGAACACATCTTTTTTAATTAAACCTGTGTTTAAGGCAGTTATTTGGTTTATATTATAATAAACATATTTTATAGCCAATTACGGCACCTTTATCAATTAAAGTACTGCACCCTTTTGCATTATTACTTGAAAGAATTATATATACTAATAATATTATAATGAGGTAAAATTGTTTGTAGAAGGTAAAATATGGAACTACCGATCCGATTGTGAAAATTCTTTCACTGATAGAAACCTCAACTATTCCCATTTGACCTAGGCTATGATTTAGTGAATTATAATAATAATAATTGTTATTATTAATATTTGTATGACTGTAGGAGGTAATTTCTGGAACTACTGACCCGATTTTGAAAATTATTTCACTTGTAGAATATTCCCGAGGGACATAGGCTGTTTTATTTTTATTCTTATTTTATTATAATTATAATAATAATAATAATTATTATAATTATTATTATTATTATTATTATTATTATTATTATTATTATTATTACTATACATATATAAAGAAGAAGAGTATCTATGGTTATGTATATGTCTGTCTTTCATACAAATCTACAGTTATTTCTTCAATAATATTAATTGTTAAATGTATTCTGTTCCTCATTATTATCTTATAGTAGGGTGATGGGCAGGAATAAGGAAGAACTAGGTAGCTAATTCACAGCTTCAATGACTATTTCGCCTCCTGCTACGAGGCATATTCATTCATGTCTGCAATAGAACATTACAAAAAGAATAATGTCACATGCCAACATAATGTTGCTCATTATGTTTGTTTGACATTATTATTTTTGCAATGTTCTATTATAGAGATGAATGTACCCCGTAGCAGGAGGTGACATGTAGTCATTGAAGCCTAAAGTAGTTACCTAGTTCTTCCTCTTTCTTACCCATATTTCCTTTACTTAATAATATTAATGTTTGCCAAGATGGGATTTTCTGAAATTTGATCCCTTAAGGATAAAATCGGGGCAAAGTAAATCAGAAGTGATTTTAGCCCAGACTGACTTCCTGAAGTTAGGAAGTTAATATATGGGAGAGGGTTTATCTTAAAGAAGTAAGCATATATTAATAAAAGATAATTTCCTCCCGGACGTGATAAGGCACCAGGGGCGATGCAGAAGGAAAATACCTCTGCTTTTCCCGGAAGATTAACTTTTAAAACTGTTTCTCCAGAAGTCAGAGTCAATTACTAATAGGGATTTTTGCAAATTATTTTCTCCAAAAGGAGGAGGGTATAGCAATAAGGGGGGAGGGTTTCGGGAAACTAGGGCATCTACGTTTAGTAAAATAACTTCAATGTTCCTTGACTGAAGTTTATAAACCATCACATTAAAAAAAAAAAAAAAAATATATATATATATTTTAAAAATAGCACACTTCGCAGTAGAGCATGGGCATCCAGCTAGTATGTTATAAACTAGATTTTCATCAAAATTGAAAACCTTTAGCTCTTATCTGTCCGTTATTTTCTCTGTCTGTCTCCCTTAGTTAATAATAATTATAATTTGATTTAAATATAATGATAGATTTGATAAGGGTCTATGATGGCCGTCTTAAAGAAATTACGCAAATAGTGTAATTACACTATTAGTGTCTTTAAATTGAAATTAAATTATTTCACAAAGCAGCTTTCAAATTCAATAATAGGCCATAATCAGTGCCTAAGAATAAACAAACATTTACGAGCTAAGTAAAAATTAAACTTAATTAAAACTCAAAATTAAAACTTAATAACAATAACTTAATACCGAAAAACCCAACTAACAGAAGAGGCTACTATATACTTAAAATATACCAATAATATGCCAAAAGAGAATGATCAATCGAGTATATAAATAAATATAATGGATGTAATTAATACAAATAGCAGAAATAAAACAGGAAAAAACAGAAAGTTCTGAAATTAACAATATAAATAAAATAAAATACAACTGCGTCACTAAGGAGATAATTATAGCCCTATAAGGTTTTTAGTGAAATCTATAAGGCCTGAGAAAGATAGTGAACAACTCCAAAATTTTACTGGAAATCAGAGCCAATGTCGATTCGAGAAGACAATTTCAACCGCAATTTTATAGCTTTTTCTTCAAAATCATATTAACGTCATAAAATAATGTAAACACTAGAACCAAACAAATGAATAAACTACAGTGCAAATACAAGAATTTCCCTAATGTAATCTCTTAATATTGATTTTAACATTAAGAACGCCAAAAGATTTTTGTTTTTAGTTCTATATTTGATTACTATGTGTTTAATATGAATCCTCTGGGTCAGCGTTTCCCAAACTTTTTGATGCTGCGACCTTATAGATTTCTTCTTAACATTCGCGACCCTACCTTCAATATGGTATATTGCATATTGCTTACCTTAAGGATTGCAGGGATATACATTATACATGGTCCCAAAAGCCTGAATTCTACTAAAATTATTACTGGATTAGGAAGGAGGGACTGTAGGCTGATTTATTAAAAAAAAGAAACCTAATACGGTTTATGCCATTACTTGCTTTTTTTTATTTATTTTTTTTTATTGTATTGTTTATAAGGTATTATATTAGTTATATTAGTTATATATTATATCAAGCGTATTATATTATATTAGTTTTGTATTATTATATTAGTTTTGTATTATATCAAGCGGCTAATAATTCCTGAACTCATGTTGGTGGGCTAATGCCCCTTCGATGGAGGTTTCATGAGGAGATTAAAGCTTCTAGGAAGTTTTATTACTCCTTATTTGGTCGTTTTTTTTACTGTTAAACTTCCAAGTATTATTTTATTATGGTTTTCCTAATAACATTCCTTTAATCTTTTGATTTTATCGAAACAATTTTACATATTATTTTTACTTTATTAAATTAAATTTATATTCACACCTATTTTAATTCCATTGAATTTGTTTGTATATTATTGTTTGTTTTTTTTCAATAGCATGTATTTTACTACGTTTTTATTAGCTTGCTTTCTTGTTTGTTTGTTTGTTTGTCCGGTACAAATCTGGCAATCGATTTCTAACTAACTTCCTGAATAGCTAGAAGCATAGCTTAGAACACGATGACAATGCATTATTTTAATACTTTTAGCCATCTTTCAGCAGAATTTAATTGGTTTTCAGCAAATAATTTTGAAAGTTGGTTCGGAAAAAATCCGCGTTATTTTATTTGCTTTGCCATGTCCCATATTTACGCAATCTTCATTTTGACGAGTCTCAAATTTGTGATTGATAAACATTGAATGGCAGAAAAAAGGAAATATCGATTATATCATTTATCGATTATATTATTTATATTATTTCAAATATATCGATGGCACACTTTAGATTTGGTGTTGGGGAGATCCGTTGTACAAAGATTTGTCCTTTTATCGGTTTAAGATCAGCTCTCTAGATGGTTGTCATTTATGTGAAGTAAATACATTCGAAACTATTTTTTTTTTTCACTAACATTATATATTATATAACAATAACAATTATATTATCAACATTACATACGATTCAACAGAAAATTTAAAAACGTAGTATATAAAAAGTTTTTTTTATCTTGAAATTTTTTAAATTTATTTCTGTATGATTTAAAATATTGTTACCAACCCTAAAATATTTTGTCACTACCCTATTTTGGGTCACGACCATAGGGTTGGAAAACGCTACTCCAGATGACCTATCAACTGAGAAACCCCCATGACAATGTTAGGAACCTAAACCATGGAAGGCTTAATTCAATTGAATCTTTACCCATTGGTTTTTTTTTATTGTTCAAGAATAGCCATGGGATCACATTGATTAATTAAACATAATATTCTTAGTTAAATCGTTTTTGTCTCACAACTAACAGTTGAAAGAATATAGTTATGATGTAATAAGTAAATAAAAAATACGAGTATATATGTATATTCTAAA
Source organism: Gerris lacustris (assembly GCA_951217055.1). Taxonomy (NCBI): domain Eukaryota; kingdom Metazoa; phylum Arthropoda; class Insecta; order Hemiptera; family Gerridae; genus Gerris; species Gerris lacustris. The sequence continues at coordinate 25,442,051 of OX578284.1, forward strand.
AATATTCTCATAGCATTTGCATTTGCTTCTTCAATCCACTCCTAATTGCTTGACACGTCTGGTTTTGGTGTCTCAAGAAAGTGATAAATTTTCTCAGTAGAATTTCTCAAATAAATTATGTAAAATTTTCAGATATCCTACAAAAGTTTATAAGGTCTATTACAACTCTATCTGAAGTTTAGGATTGTTTAACTAACTTAATTTTCAAGGGAACTGCTTTTTCCTTTGTTTGAAAATCAGGGATGTATAGGAATAATGAATGATTCATGAATTGACTATAAGGAAAAGGAACACTTTGCCGACTGTTTCTTTCAAATGCATAAATTTACTTTTTCTTATAAGACCCTAGATTGTCTTGGAATTGAAATTGTTTTTGTGTTCTTTTTAGTTAATTTTAGTTTTCTTAGCAGTAAAACTAAGGTTGAAATTGAAATTTAGATAAAACTGTAAAAGCATGTTTAGTTTACATTTTTAGCGTGGAAAAATAATTGAAACAAAATTGATCATAACTATAAAATAATACAAGCCCATAAAAACAAAGATTTTATTATTGATCCTTTATATTCATGTATTTTGGTTGTGTGGTGGTAAATATTGGATTTGACAATATCATACAAATCGCCTACGGGAATCGTAGTCTAATGGTGTCATTAGACACTTGGTCTTGGTTTCGTTTGAATCTTTCATTCGCGAATCGTATTCCGGAATCTCTAGTGCGAATGAGGCCTTAGCTAACAACCTTTTTTCTGCGAAATTCTCGTTCAAGTATCTCTAAGATCGTGTTTTTACTTTTTATTTCCAATTCTCTGAATTTTGCCGGGATATTCTTGTCGGGCTTTCCTTTCTTATTCGTTTTCAGGAATTTTAACGTGTTCAATTTCGGATGAGATGTTGGATGGAGGGTGTTACCTAGGTATTTCTTGTTAGCTCTGTTAACTTTCTGTTCCTCTTCTATAGTCTTCTCGGTTTACGTTCACTATCGTGATGTCGGGGAAAGAAAGAAGGGTTCGTTATGAGCCGGCAATAAAAGAAATGTGATTCTAACTGCGTAACGGTAATCGAGCCGTGGAAATACAAATGCACAGTGTAATGTGCAACGTTGGCGCAATTACACTTCTCTGATCTCTTTTCAAAATCTAAACCGTCTACTTCTTCGCCATCATAGCATCTGCCTTACATCTAAATAAAGATCCAAATGCACCATAAATTTAAATAAAGATTCAAATGCACTATAAATCTAAATATAGACTTAATATTCTAAAAATATCCATTGTAGACTTACTAAATTTGAAGTCTAAACAAGTTGGTAGAAAATTTTGAACTTTGAAAAAGGGTTTGTTTTATTTTCGACGCATTAATGTTTGCTTTGATTTGTTGTTTGATTGGTTGCATTGTTGTTAATTTTGAAATTGGGATACGTCTAATATTCGAAGCAATCTGGTAATTCATTTTAACTTTCAAAAAAATATTGTATTTATTTTAGTTTTATATTTCCTTTTCAAATTATATACCAATTTTGTAGATCAATTTGTATTATTGTTTATGAAATGTTGCTCTTATTGCTAAAAAGCATTGAGAAATGTGAAGCGTCGATATGTTGAATAAAATAATAACAATAAAAGAACCTTATTTCTGGTATGTACAGTAATAAAGTTTTTCGTTGATATAATTCCGTATTCCTAAAGATTCGTCGCTTAATTATGGGACGAATACTTTTATTCCTCGTTAGTGGTTGTTAAAGAAATTGCTAAAGGCTAATTATTGTATCATAAAGGCTATACTACTTGTAATATCATTTATTTTATGTACGATTGATATGAAATATAAACATTTTATTTCTGTTTAGACGAGTGATTCTTTCGTAGTTGTATTCATATTGCGCATGCGCGTTTCATTATTCTTCTTTATTTTCGCACTAGTGTGAAATAAAGAAAATTTAACAAAACTACTAAAAACTTTACATTTAACAAAACTAATTTGCTGTTTGTTTAATTAAAGTTTTTGAAACTGTTTTTCTGTATTTATTATTAAAATCCAACAATCGTGGATAAAGTACGGTACGCAACTCGTGCGAAAACTGCATTTTGCTTTGCTCCTGTGGTTTTACTACCCTCGCTCTGTCGCTCGGGTGCAAACTCCACACTCGCATGCAAAATGCTAGTTTCCGCACTAGACGCGTAATGCAATTCTTGATCCATTTTTGAAGGCAGTTGTAGGTAGCTAGAAGATGTTTATTGTGCGATAAGTTTTGTAATGATTTTTTTTAACTTTATGAAGGTAGTGTGAATAATCCTCTACTTTGCTACTGAGGTAGCAGAAGCATTGTTTTATGATTTTACTCAATTTTTACTACATTTTTATTAGCTTGCTTTCTTGTTTGTTTCTGTGTCAAGTACAAATCCTACAATCGATTTTTAACTAACTTCCTAACTAGTTAGACATTTGAAACTTTTAGAATAGCTCAGAACACGATAACAATGCATTATTTTTATACTTTTAGCCATCTTTAAGCAGAATTTGATTCATTTTCAGTAAATTTTGCTGTCAGGAAAGGTATAGTCGAAAAAAATCCGAAAGAATAAATATAAATTAAGATAAATGATAACCACCTGGCGGATTTTTCTCGAACTAATGTTCCACACACAACAAAATGTATCTTTCAATTATTATATATAATTTATGATAATTATGATTATGGTTATGATGGAATTCGGTTAAGATTATGTTATAATCCCGTGGCTTAGGGATACGTTTTGGTGTACCACGAATTATTACGTACAGCAGTCAGCGTGTAATTACGGTGTATATTAATTGATATATATTTATATATGATAGATGACTTCTTTTCATTTAAGCAGCCCATTTTTGTTTGAATCCTTAGTTTACTCATTTGTCCTTTGTCTAATGTTTGTTTACCAACAAAAAAAAAAAGTATTTATTAATACATAGAATAGTCAGGTTTATATGAATCAACAGAAAATTTAAAAACGTAGTATATAAAAAGTTATTTTTATCTTGTAATTATTATATCTGAGCGCTCGGCAGAGCGCAGGGCCAAATTCCATTAAGCATGCAGTCTTTACTTAAACCAATTCACCTGATTTTTCTTATCCTCATGTCATATCTTGCTTGCTCTTTGAATTTGAAACATAGATTTAGCATAACACTGTAAAAAATTGCCAATGGGGAAAGTCAAATGGGAAAGTTTCAAAGTTTGCATTTTTTTTACGGACTCACTCATCATAAAAATTATAAGTGACTTCCGGAATAGCTAGAAACTTAAAATTTTACACATTTGTTTTTTTTATTTTTAAATAAATTCTATCGGATGTAATGTAACCAAGGTTTAGCTAGATTTGATTATTATTTTTTAATTTTTGATTTAGAGCTCTCTTAGCGTCCGCAATAATTGACTGATTTTATTTCTGATTCGATGGCTCAAATCTTACACTAATGCCGTGTCATGACTTTTCAAGTTGACTTGAAGTTGTGTTTTGACTTTTTCAAGTTTGTTATTGTGTTGCATACCATGTAAAAGGCCTTTAATTTGTACTTTAAGAATGTGTCATTTGATTATTTATGTTTTCCTTATTTACGTTTTTGGTAGTATTCATACTACGGAACGTTTAAATTTTAATTTAAATCAAATCAAATTATAATTACTATTTACAAGGGGAGACAAACAGAGAAAAATAGACTTCAACGCCAGGATTCGAACCACGGACCTCTCTATATCTCCAGTAATGATAGATGCTCTAGCCAATTAAGCTACACTGAAGAATAATTTTCTCTGTCGATAACGATACCTTCGTTCCACTTTGTCGATTTTTCCACAAGTCTAGAAGTCAATATAAATAGATTTTTTTTTTTTTTTTTTTTTTTAAATTGGTACATGTACTTTTGCATCAATTTGTATTGTAATAATAATATCATACATGAAGATACATTATACTCGACTTCAGTGCCTCGTAAAAAAACCAAGTTGACGCCCACGTTGCTGGAGCCAGCGACAAAAACCTAATTGTGTAAAAAAACCAAGTTCCAGAACCCCTCCCAAAAATGTCAGCCTATCAAAGTAGTGAATATCTTCATTGCAGCCAAGTCTGCTCATTCTTTAGTCCGCAACCTCAATTCACTCCTACTTTCATAAGCAAGACTCATATTTTTTTCATTGCTTAACACTTTGCCAGATTCTGAATGAGACCTATAACATAAGTATCATGTGCAGTTATATAGGAGTTAAGTGATTTAACGAAACTGACATCGGCGCGGATGTCAGTTTCGCGGATGTATTTCGTTATAAATATTACTGTTAACTAAATTAGAAATTAATTAATCCAACTTCTTTCATTTTTTAATCAAACTATATTTTTTCATTTTTTTTTTATATACATATACGAGTATATTACACAAAAAGAATACTAAAAAACAAATAAAATTAAAAATTGTCTTAAGACGCTACACGTGGGTAGTAGGAAAGAGAGAACTCTGAAGAAATTAATAATGTATCAGACCCTCTCCCATAAAAGTCAGCCTATAAAAGTAGTGATATCTACATTGAGGCCAAGTCTGTTTTATGCCTCATTCAGAAACTTTGTTAAGCAATAAAAATAAAAGAGTAGTCTTGCTCATGAAAGAAGGAGTCAAGTGAGGTTATGAACTAAAGAATGAGTAGTAGATATGCTGACTTTTTTGGGAGGGGGAACTTGCACCTTTTTCACAATTAGGTTTTTGTTGGGGATTAATCTTTACATAAATTTAATAATTACATTTTATTGTACAATAAAAACTCAGATATACAGTTTATCTTAGGCCCCTTTCACACGGTGCTAGGTGCGGACGCGGGCCCGCATTAAATATGACCATAGTAAAAACACAGATCCTTTCACACGGCGCGGATGCGGACCCGGACCCGCGTCCGTGTGAAATGCTCGTCCGGGTTAGCTATAATGCGGGCCCACGTCCGCACTTGTCATTACAGGACATTGATCTCTATGTAGGGTTTCACACGTAGGGGGGGGCCGCGTCCGCACTTGTTACCTATTGGACATTGATCTCTACTGTTCTTTTCATACGTAGTTGGATGCGGATGCGGGCGCGGGCTCGTACCGTGAAACAAGGCACTGTGGGCCCGCGCCTGCACCGTGTAAAAGAGACCTTAGGCATACATTAATCTTCTTTACTTTTATTTGTTATTCAATTTTAAAGTTTTTGGTAGTATTCATACTACGGAAAGTTTAAATTTTAATTTAAATCAAATTATAATTATTATTAACACTGGCAGACAGACAGAGAAACATAGACTCCAGCGCCGGGACTTGAACCACGGGCCTCTTCATTTCCAGTGTAGCGCTCTTTCCAACTAAGCTACGCAACAGAATGATTTTTCTCTGCCGTAACCGACATGTCCCAACATAAAACTTTCCGTAGTATGAATACTACCAAAAACTTAAAAATTGAATTTGTAAGTGATTGTACAAGGTACAGGTACTAATTGAGTACTTTATGATTATAAGCGTTAATTCTCGGTCTAGTTCTAATGTCATAAATATTGACTTGCTAAACTTAAAGCTTGGATTTGGGACTAGTTATCGGTTACGGCAGAGAAAAATCATTCTCCTGCGTAGCTTAGTTGGAAAGAGATATAAAGGCCCCTGGTTCAATTCCCGGCGCTGGAGTCTATTTTCTTCTCTGTCTGTCTCCTAGTGTTAATAATAATTATAATTTGATTTACATTTTATTTGTTAGTATATCTGAATATAGGTTCTTCTCTAGTATAACGACTTATATAGTTTACTTTGACCCCATTGTTAATGTTATATTTTTTACTTTTTTTCCTTTATTGTCCCTTTTACATTAACTATAGGTGTAGAAGTGGGTCGTGAAGGGTAATAAAAAGATGTGGTTTAAATTTTACGAAATGGCTATATTTCGCCCTACTCCGGGGCATAGACGTGCCTGAAACATCATTTTAACTTCATATAAATACAGTTCTGACTAGGGGAAAATAAATAAACTATACACTATACACAAGAAAAACCTAGTTTAGAAATGAGATCAAATAAATTAATTAATGTTAACAGAACCTACCAGTAAACGAAGGCTTGGTTACATGTTTAAAAAATTATTGGTCGATTTCATCTATATAATTAGATTCGTCTTTTAGAGAGTGACGTCTAAAGACGAATCTAATTATATAGATGAATTCGACCAATAATATTTTAAACATGTAACCAAACCTTCGTTTACCGGTAGGTTCTATTAACATTAATTAATTTATTTGATCTCATTTCTAAACTAGGTTTTTCTTGTGTATAGTGTATAGTTTATTTATTTTCCCCTAGTCAGAGCTGTATTTATATGAAGTTAAAATGATGTTTCAGGCACGTCTATGCCCCGGAGTGGGGCGAAATATAGCCATTTCGTAAAATTTTACCCTTCACGACCCACTTCTACACCTATAGTTATATTTTTATTTAAACCGTTTGTGAGAAATAACAAACCGGTTTTTTAGTAGTTTTCAGGATTATCACACTAATTTTACGTTCCTTATAGATATTGCTTCCGAGCTTACCGAAGGTAACGGAAGCTACGTGATTGTTCTCAAGAACGAAAAATTTATAGGTCTCCGATTTCAAAAATTCCAAGACAGAAATCTGTTTTAGACATCAGGGAACATTTTTGGTTCCGTGTCTGTCTGTCGGTATGTCGTTCAATTTTTGCGAACCAACATATTAAAACTACACGTCCGATTTTAATGAAATTAGGATGGTAGGTCATAATTAGCTCATTGTTGGTCCCATATAAGTTTCAGCTTTCTGCGCTCATTTTTTTTCTTTTTTACGTGCGCACAATCATACATTTATTTACATCTATAGCTTCAAAAGTACTTATCTGATTTGTAAGAAACTTTTATAGTATATCGTAAGTTGCCTGCAGATAGCCCTAGATTAATAGAGCCATAGATTAGCTAAATTGATACTTTAATTTCTGTAAAATAATACAAACAATTTTGATTGATTTAAAAAACGGGAGAAACAAACAAATTAGACAATAAAGGCTTGTAAAAGTATAAAATCAATAAATTACATGATAGGATGCGAGGAAGCTTTGTACCACAACCAATTGGCAGTCTATTTTATAAATGATTAAGTAATTTTAATTTTTTAAATGAATAATTAAATTAATTTTTGTGCTATTAAATTAATTCCGCTATGTCTAAAGTTTAAGTTAATTTATTAAACTACATATTATTTGTTATAGACATCAATAATGAATTGGATTGTTACATCTCATTACCCTATCTGTATACATGAGTTATCTATCTATTTCTCCTTCTATTACCATAATGAAACATTGGTTAAATAACATAACTATGTACAATTTACGATATATTACTGCTTGTTAATGGGGCGAGACATATCAATATGATCTTCATCCTATTTCATCTAACTAACTCCTAACGACTTCAGGAGATGGTAATCGTAGTTTCATATATGTTAAGGAAAATTATCGCACGATTTATGGCGAAAAACTATAAATTGCAACTTGATAAATCAAGTTATGGAAATAAATATTTAATTTATGTGCTTTTATGTAATTATTATAAATAATGCAAAGCAAATTATTTTAATGTGAATTTTAATAATATTTAATTTTAATTTATGACAACTAACTGTTATTAAATATAATTAAAGCTTTTTAATCATATTAAAATATATTTTATGACATTTATATAATCTAGTAGTATCCCGACAGGGACGACTCACCTCGAGATGATTTGTTATTGCTAAGCTTAGAAAACCAGATGTATTCCAATAAAAATAATTGTTTGATTTGTTGGTCTTTAAATAGATATTATAACTTATCAAAATTAATTTACTTAATTTTACTTTATTTATAATAGAGGACAGAAGTGGGCTTGTAATGTTGGCAACTCTGTACGTCAACTGTGTTCGCTCTAGAATCCAAACAAACTTCTTATTTACGTTTCGCTTACAGGGTTCTTATTCAATTTAGTTCTATTTTTAATATTTGTCTTTAATTCTTTAAATATTTTTTAAAGAAATTGAATACTTCTTTGTTTCATCTCAGTCAAATTCTTTCTATTTTAATGTATTATATTATTAGAAATATTATTAGAAATATATTAGAAGTATTAGAAATATATTAGATAAATTAAAAATACACCATAAATAATTAAATAATCATAAGGACTTGACTAGAGCACATAGGTTTTCAACTTTGTTTGGATTCGGAAGAAGGTTGCTGTATTCGTTATGTTATCGGTTAAGGTTACTGTTCTTTTGTGGTCTATTATAAAATTCAGCCCGTTGCCACGGGCTTAACGGCTTGTTAAATATAACTGAAGCGTTTTATTCTTATTAAAGTATATTTTATGACAACATTAAATAAACTTGAAGCTTTTTAATCATCTTTAATTATATTTTATGTCAATAAAGTAACCTTTGACTGCTATCAGTGTATACTCCCCGTCTAAATTATTAATACACCTACCCATGTTGTAGAAATAATGTATATGCTTCAATACTTGCAATACTTTGTGAGGGAGACTGTAAGTAATCATTGACATGTTAAGTAATTCAACTTTTAGGCTCTTTGATTATGTTGTTTAATGGAAATAAATCCTATGTTCCAGTATTTAATAATTATTAATTTTTCTTAATTTAAAAATCGGTTCAACAATCACGATCTAAACTCTCATAAGAAAGGCTAAATTTAAATAAAGGAACATCGAGTTTTATTTATTTATTAATGAACATATTTAAAACGTATTCAACATGTTATTGTTTACCCTCCGATTTTGAGCCAAATCCGTATTATTTATTTTTATTTTTTATAATTAAAATCTCGGAAACTAGATTTCTCACAGGAAAACTAGTCGTATCGTTGGCTTCATATAGTATGGATTATATTTTAGAATTTTTTAATCAAAATTGTACGAACCTTTTTTTAGAAAAATGAGTTTTAGTGGTTAATTTAGAGCTAAAGTTAATTTCTCTATTTCGCCTTTGGGTGTGTTCGTCAAATTTGATTGAAATCCGAGTATACTCAGAAGTTTAGGCACCACAAACAACAATTAGACTGACGTGTTTTAAAAACCACTATTTTGGACTCAAGGGAACAAAATAAAACCACACAACTACTCAAGATCTCTGAACGAAAACCTAGGCGTAGGTTATATACTCAGGTTATATTTATGTTACTTAGTTTATTACAAATTAATAGTTAATAAGATAAGTTTACATAAAAGTTGTATATTTTTTCAAGGGCATTTGAAATAGACACCTTTATCTTTATATACTCCCCGTAAAAGTATGGCCTACATTTGTAGAAACACCTAAATTTGTAGGAACTTGGAAAAAAAGGTTAGTTGTTGACCAACCTTATAAAAATTACTTAAAGTCTGTCAAACTTAACAAACCATTCTAAATTTATTTAGTATTTGATTAATAGCAGTGTCAAAAATGGTGTTGCAATACCACTATACTTATCGGCTATAATATCGACACATATTGCAATATTTTTGACGGGGAGTGTATAAATTATTTTAAATGTGAGGAATGCCCATGGTTTTCTTTTGAGAGCTTTTTGCTGTATAAAAGTGTAATATTTTATCGGTAGAAGTAGGTTATAATTTTTTCTTTCCGCTCACTAAGTTTTCCCCAGTAATAACATGAGGGAAAGAAAGAAAAAAATCTTATTTGGCAACACCGTAAAGCCCTGCTCGCAAACGTTACACATGGTGGGGAAAAAGAAGGAGTTAAATGACCCAAAATGAAATTAGGTCTACAGGGAACTCGAATTGGTAGGAAAAGGATATGGTGTCGAGAACATACGGAAACACAAAGCCTATTTACTCTGGAGACCTTTAGCAACGTCTCAGACCTATGTTTCATCCTTTAAATTGGAATCAACTCTTGCGTAAGATCTCTCCTGATGTAAACCGCGCAAAGAGTAAATACCGTAGTTTACTTCAAACAACTCACGAGAGTTATTTAGAATGTTCTCCAACGTTATATACTATAAGTTAGAATTAACAATTTTCGTTTGACGTAGTTCTATATCGTGTCAGAAATAAAGATAAATCCTTCTCTAAAGGTTTTAAACATTTTCTCACCTAGAAGAACCCAGTGATTTGCTCAGTTGACACAAATAAAAAATAAAAAGATGTAAAACTAACGAGTCAAAGTTTATTTCATAATAATTTCTAAATTAAGTTTAAACACTGTAAATTAGAAATTTAATTTAATGTATTAGTAATAAAAAGAGGAAAAATATAAACATATATGTAATCTTCTTCTTTACTGTGGTATTCCAAATTGAGCCCGAATGGAGGAGACATAGACCACGTAGGTGGGTTCATTCAGAAAACCTGGGAGGATATAGGCCATTCATCACATCTATGGATATGACCATCAGCGTGAAACATGTCTTACCTTCCTGGGGTTCGAACCATCTCCAGGGATATTGATAATGACCTTAGATTCCGGCAGGAGTTAGCGAGTGCGCTAACCACTTGGCTTCGACGGTCCCTTCATATAAGTAATGCCCTAAAAATGATTAAATCTCTCTCAAACAAACCCAATTTGAAGAATTACGTATTCCTAAATGATTTAGGAAATTTAAAATTGCTAAGGATAACCTTGCTATGAACTTAATTGCATATTATTGTGTAATACTATTGAGTTAAAAATTGTCCAAATTTTACTTAATTAGTTCATCAGTAGCGTAGGAAGAGAGGTTTCATGAAAAGAATTGTCAGTTGCATTTTTTTTACAAAATGGTATTTTTTAGGTGTTCCAAAGTCGGCTTTCCCTTTAAATATATGTTTAACTGAAATTTATAATAATAATAATAAGTAATAAATATTTTGTTGCAGGGTATGAGAGTGACATTGACTTGGTACCTGGTAATTGCTTTGGTCTCTTTAGACGTTTTCTGTTATGGAGAAACAAGAGACAAGCATAGGAAGAGACGACACCATCGTAGAACCAGCACTGGCTCTAGAAGTAGCACTTCAGGTGCAGAACGACGGGACGGATGGTCACATTCCCACCAAACCACTGACGCTGGCTCACCCTTCGGCTTCGCCTCCTTCGACGCCGTTTCGTTTCATCAAACTCAATCGGACGAATCTCGATACAATTATTTTGCGTCGCCCGGTTCCGGTTCGCTGCGTAGAATGTCGCGTTTACATTCGGAGGAGGTTCACGGCAGGGATCCGTCCACCCGACCTCACAGGCCGCAGAAACTTGAGGCCATCGTAGAAGGAGATCTTGTACTCGGTGGACTCATGATGGTTCACGAAAGAGGCGTTTCTTCTACCTGCGGCCCTGTCATGCCTCAGGTAAACGATTTTTTCCTGTTAAAATATTGAGCACAACTAATAGTTATAAAAAATAAAATGTTATGCAGAGTCTTATACAACGTTGAATCATCGTGCTGCGTAATTGCAAAGTCAGAAAATATTTTTAAATTTAAACGTGTAGAGTTATTTGAAAAAGAATAGTTTGAGTTTGAGAGAGACAGAGAATAGAGAGGGAGGACAGACAGACAGTGTCACTTACTTGCCCTAGATAAATTAGACCTAGTAGAACCTACTTGGACAGGGGGAGACTTAGCACCAATGAAATGACAAAGTATGTAACGCGTGGGGTGTTCAAATTGAACTAAACAATTATCTGGGCTACGTGTGCGGACGAGTAGGAAATATATGTTTATAATTTTCGAGCTTAATACTCAGTAAAAACCAATCACTCTTATTCCAATAAAAAATTCTATTAATGAGAGTCAAATAATACTTTAGTTTCAATAATCTCTCCTAGAAAGCGCTAATAGCGCAAGTTGTATATCCAAAATACCTAGAGTTGATTTCAGTGATGGATCGTATAGTAAGGCGTGCTCAACTTGGCGGAGGTACTACCGTGTCCCCCAAATAATGATTATTTGTATACCTTTATATTATTTATATACCTAAATTATTTTAACATAATTTAGTAAAATGCTAAGAGCAAAATTAATTATTTCTATAAAGTAGCCGAAATCTGCCTATATAAGACATTATTTCACAAAAATGTATTTGATTTTTTTCTCAAATCAAATGTATTTTGATTGAGTCATTGTAAGACCTTGATTGATACACACAATTAACTTGAATGATTTTATATAAAGCTAGATAAGCAGAATTGAGGGAATAATAGTTCTTTCAATTTAACCAAAATAACTTTGTTTGTTTTTCTTTGTTAATATCAAATAACTTTGACTTTTTAATGTCATCAGCCCATGTGAAATTAATATTATTTTACAACTAAGAACTTAAGGTGAGTTCACAGTTGGTTATTTCAAGAGTAATGCTGAATAAATATGATTCTTAGGACCTTTGGGTAGAATCGTATTACTGGTAGGTATAGGTTTAACTAAGAAGAATATTTTTCCAGAGATAACGTCCTTTGCCTCCTTCCTCTCCCATTTTTTCACGTTACTCGTTTCTTCTCACGTTCTTTTATCACGTTCCTTCCTCCAATGATAAGCGTCTATCTTTTTTTTTAAAAAAAAACTCAAGTTTGTTCCAGTATCATGTTGTTTTTGAAGGTTTTTTTTTATCCCTTTTTCAATTTAACGATAACTAAAACGCTTTCATTCCTATATTTACTTTCTGACTTAATAAAAATTTTAGATCAGAAACTTCAATTTCGATTACAAATCCATCCGACAAATTACTAAAAGTTAGTAACAATATCTAAATTCAGTTCCAATTACTCATATTCTTGTTTAATCTTTCTACTGAAATATAAGAAGTATACCTATTATACTTCTTACATTTCTAAGAAGTATAACGAACTTCTAATATTTCTATTCCATATTACAAGCTATACTATATAATAGAAATACTAATTGAAATATAAGATGAAAATTAAATTTTATTTGTTACTTTACAGGGAGGTATCCAAGCCTTGGAAACGATGCTGTTTACACTGGATATGTACAACACAAATCCCAACAGACCTTTCTCCCTGGGAGCTCATATTCTTGATGACTGCGACACAGATACCTACGGCTTGGAAATGGCAGTTGACTTCATAAAAGGTTGGACTTGTTACTTATTAATTAATAATTTTATTAATAATTAGTTTAATATATAGACAACTCCATCCATAGGCATACTGTATATATTATGTAGCCATCGTGGATGTGGGACTAGAGCCGGTCCCATCCTTTCGGAAATGGATTTTTGGACGATTTAGTTCAAAGTTTAGACGAATTTTTGTACAACTATTAGTTAAAAATTGTATCTTCCATATAATATATATTCTAAAATTTTATATATTAACACAATTTCTCTGTGTCTTATTACTACATGTCTTTGAACCTCCATACAAGCTATGAATTTCTTCTAATATTATGGGATTTTCTTTATGTTTGGTTTTACCAAGTTTTAATTTAGTTTTAAGTAATTTAAAGCCACGTTTCTAGAGAGGTGTAAAAAGTTTAAAATAATATTTATAAAGTATACTTGAGTTTCTATATTCATACCATCTAAAATAAATTATATTCATAACCAAGTTTTTTCATGTAGTGTAGTTTAATTACTAGCTCAAAATGTTGTATGTAATATAAAAACAACCCGAAATTAAATTAAGATATTCTATTGAAAGATAATTATATTGTACTTTTATGAATAATAGACATAATTTATAATAATAATATTTAGCACAATAGCCCGTGGCTTGGGCCTACCAAATACATAATTTATGTCAAACTAATATATCCGATACTCATAAAATAGTTTTTATATTCATAATATGGAGTTTGGTACTCAAACTATAACTGTAGCAATAATTAGTCTAGAATTTAGGATATACTAAATTACTTGGTTAATTTATGGACTATAGACCAATATGTATAATTTTTTAATTATCTTTATAAAGAGGTTCATTTACATAATGTAATTACAGGTTTTGCTAAATAAAATTTAATTAAGTTTTTCTATTCGAAAACAATTAAATTGGATCCCAATTTGTTATAATGAGAAATTAATGAAGTAAACTTCTTTAAAAAAAAAAATAAAAAATAAAAAAAATATGTGTAGTGAACTATGAATTCCATTGAAGTATATCGAAAAAATTAATTTTAGAAAATTAGTGGAGTAATTAGAATAAACTTTTTGTTAAATGTCTGTCACTAACCAGTGTAATTATTTAGACAGTCCTTTAAATATTCATAAATGTAATTATCTAAGTTTGAAAAGTTTTTACTAATACATACATTTTTACTTTTCCTCGCCTATGCTAGGAAAAGTATTGTTTTCACCCAAAATTTGTTTTTCGAGATTTCAACTAAATTATCTGTTTTGGGTGTTTTTAAGGCCTCCTGAGTGGTTTTCAGCATTCATGACGTCTGTATGTGTGTATGTGTGTATTATCATTGTAGCGCCCAGGGTATTTAACCTAGAGAGTTTAAACTTGGCAGAAAAATCAGTCCTTACTTCTAGTTGTGCCGCCCAGAAAATCAACATTTTCCGCCATCTTGAACCCAGTTTATCCAGATAGGTCCAATCGAGTTGAAATTTGGCACGTATGTACCTATCTGTATGACAAACAAATCCACCATATTCAATTTCGATATCGGCCGCCATTTTGAAGTAATACATTTTTGAAACTTTGGTGGTTAATAATACCGAATGTATAAATACGTTTTTGGCATATATAGCATATCGTTTCAACCGGAAAAAATTAGGAACCAATATGAAAAAACCCGATGAAATTCCATTATTTGTTGAAAAGTTAAGAGCAACATAATTATTAATTAGTTTGATACTTTTGTTTGTTTACATTTGTCAAAATACCACCAAAATTCAAATAATTAAATAAATGAAATAATAATGTATATTTTTTTTTAAAGTTATAATAAAAATATCAGTTTTTTATACGGTCACCCATCCGAGTACTGACCACGCCCAATGCTGCTTCCACTTTAGTGGCCTACGATAGTGAGGAAAAGTTTCGAGGTACCACCCCGTACCCGATTTTTTTAAAAATAATTTCCGACATTTAAATAGACAACAGTGCTTTATTTATTGTTTGATGAAATATAAAACACGAAAAAGGCTGTATTAGAACAGCCAAAACCTTTTCAATTTTATTACAGTAGAGTCTTGCTAAACCGGGTATTTTGGTACCCTATACCTGGATCGTTCAAAGTCCGGATTTAACGGCAATCAGTTTTAAAATGTCTGTAAAACCAGTTTTAGTTGGGTAAAACTACTTAAATTAATGGTTTATTAATACGAAACAAACGTTGGAGTATTTTTTATTGTTACAATTACTTTCTTACGTTAAATTGTCATTTTATGTAAATCTCTAATCTCATGTAATAAGCGCACACGAAACGCAGTCACTGAAATTTAGAAATATCAATTGAATTAAAATAAAATGACAATCTACTACTAAGGTCTCACTTCCCGGGAAACAAGCCGTGCACAATCAACGATAAGTATTTCACGTTAATTTAGGCACAGTAGATCCTCGAAAATCCGAACCCCGAAATTCCAAAAACCCCAGTATTCCAAACAACTTTTGGGAAAAAATAAATTTAGTCAGCATACAGTATACACTACTGGCTTGACGAAATTTCCTGGGACTATATTGAGCCGCTACGTGTTTCCTAAAACCCTCTCTCATTCTCATTCTCAGTCGTATATAATTGTATTTCCAGAAATACACTCCTTTCTACCTGCTGCTCTAAATTTCTTTGGAACCGAAAAATATTTGTCGACGTTATAACTTATTGATAATTATTGTAAATAACAGAAATACCGGGAATTACTTGGGCCAGGTACGTAGGAAAATACCTGTAAACTATAAAAAGAATAATTTGATATTATAATGTTAATAGACAATAAAAACTGAAACCCCAATAATCTAAAATCTAAACGATCCAGTAAAGTAATCCGGACACACAATAATCTGGAACCCTCGGTAAACAATCGCTACAATCAAAATTGATTGCAAATCGCTTCTTACGAATATTGTCGCTGACCCCGTGCACAACAACAATTTGAGATGCTCTGAAATATGTAAATTTAAAAGATGTAGTGTTCAGTATAATTAACTATTTTGGAAATGTACATATACATGTTCATTCACATGCATTAGTACTTACTGTACATTTAATTTATCCATAAATACATATTTTAATACAAATAACACAATGCTTTACGAGTATATACAATTTAGTATATACAAGTGTTTTTACGTTTTTTTTAAACCCTCACAAATCCGGAAATCCCACTTATCCCGACGACCCTGCACCTGAATTCGTCCGGATTAACAAGGTCCTACTGTAGTTCAGGTCCGTCCGGATTATACATATGTCCGGACTAGCGGGGTCTGGATTAGCGAGACTAATTTCGCAATTTCAACCCGCAGCTCGTACTTCTTCCCTATTTCTATCACAATATTCCGGTATAATTAATTTTCAGGCTGTTCCGGACGGGCACGATAATCGGACAGAAAAAACGGACGACAAAATGTTAAGCCTACCTGTTACGACGGTAACAGGTAGGCATAGCGACCAAGCGATGAAGAGTCTTCTAGACTACTTATACTTTTAGAAGACTGTAACCTACCCAGGTTACGGTCTAAAAGTATGCTTTCATAACTACCTTCGGTCTTGGTAGAGCGCAGCACGAGTACGCTAACACGAAGCCCTTGAGAGTGCAGCACTAATTATGTGTAAAAGTATGTGCCTTCATCACACACGCAAATTATCCCTAGGCAATTAAACATGATTACTTGATGTTTTCTTTACCTGGCTTAACCATATAAGATGGCGGCCATTTAATTTTTTTTTTTAGCTATAACTTTTGAACCATTTCATGTATTATTGTGTAGCAAACGCCATTATATACATTAATTATTGTCCAAGAGCAATGAACTACTCCTAAGTGTCTAGTCCCATTCGTTCCTAAGTTATTAAATGTTTAAGATTTAGGGAGGCTGGTAAAGCTTTTCTCCCAAAATATGTAGCGTGTGTGAAAAATAAAAACAGTTTTTGTATTTTAACAAAGAATAACTATAATTTTTTTCGTTCAAATGTTAACAAATAGAGGGGGGGAAGACACGAAAAACTCAATTTTCAAGGACACAGTGCAAAGGTATACAGATACAAAAACGAAACCAAATATAAATTTGTACTCATGGCGTCCCCCTCTTTCAATAAACATACCACATGATGCATTTCCGTTCCAAAGAATATTCATCCTCCTTTAACTTCAACCCCTAGTTTTTGAGGGACTGTAATTGGGTTATTGCACATAACATAACTGCTAAGTTTCAATTTTTTGTGTTAGGTACTTTCGGAGATCAGGTGCGTTACAGACAGACAGTCAAGCGTAGGAATGTATAAGGGTATACAATAAATGTATTATTGTTTTAGCCTACGCAACGCACCCCTAAGAAAGATCTTTTCTCTTATTATCTCTAATTATGCATAAAGCTTTTCAAAATCCAATTCTCAAAATATACATAATTTAATAAAACTTATTTCCAATTTTAATTAAAGTTAGAAAGGACTGTTTTGCTTTTTCTCGTTACATTTATGTTTAGATAAGGCAAGGTGGTAAAAATAAAATGTGCAAAGAAAAAAGAATCAACAAATAAATTCGTTTATTTTATACGAAGGGCTGGAATGTTTGTAGTGTTAATAACAGAAATCGAAAAAGGGACTAAGTGTTGAACGTGACTACAAACTTAATCCAATTATTAACTTAATATCAACAATATAAATAATATCACAGAAATGAACCTCACAATTTTTCCTGAGTTACAACTCATGTTGCAAGAGAAACTGTTCCCATTTAAAGAGATAATCAAGTTTGTGTCGCATTTTCTGTATATTATCTATTTATAGAACCTAATAATTGGTTTTAAATTATATTAAAATAAAGTTTAGCTGAGTAAAGTTTTATCCATTTCTTGAAATAACGGCAAATGTTAAATAATTTCTGTGTCGAAAGAAAGCTTTAATATATTTAGTTTTATCGTGTCTATAGAAGCGCTTTTAGTCCTCCATAAAGGAGCAATTAACTTGATTTTGTCTAAATGTTGAAAATGGAGAGGAAACAAAAATTATAATAATAAATAAAAAAAAACATAATAAATTAGTACTACGAAAACCAATATTCACTATATAATGTTACTAAGTAATAATAAAGAGTAATTAACATCGATTATTCTTGTTATCAGTTTGAAGCTGTAAATTACAATCTAACGATTGCAAAACAGTAATAATATAGTAATGATGTATAAATGGGTCCTTAGGGATTTAAAAAAACATACTCTTCTACGTCATCTGGCTATATTTCGACTCCAACCCTGAGTCATTTTCAAGTATCTAGAAGCAATTCATTACAAAGAACAATCAAAATCTTTTTCCTTATAAATATTAAACATAAACATTAATGTTCTTTCATACATAGTAATAGTGAAAAAAGTTAATTGGAGAAAAACAATTCTTACCCTATTGAGTTATGAACTTTGGTGTTTTGCTATGCAAAATCGTCATTTTTTAATAAAAAATTGCAAATTTTTCGGTCATTTGACCTTTCCTAAGTAGGAAACCCCAATCTTCACCTAAAAATGCAATTGTCATACTTAATTAAAATATATTTGTTTCATAAAAATCATGTGAATCAAACTAACATGTGTCTTACTTACAATTATCTTAATTTAAAAAAAAAATTCTTTAAAACAATAACTTCATCACCAAAACAGACAGCTACACTAATAACAATAACAATCTAAACAATTCTTGACCTAAACACCTTCATCTATAGTAATAATATAGCATCTCGTTCCTTTTTTGATAATCTTAATATATATTATACTTAAAATGATTTTACCTTACGTTTTTGTCGAAAAATATAATAAATTATTATCCATTTTGAAGCATTGGACTAGAAATTATAAATAAGGTAACCAGTATAAAGCGAAAACATTAGTAGTTTGAGTGAATTACAGTTTAATTTTTATTTCCTTGCCCACACAATAGTTGCATCACTTTAGTATTGACAGTTAGATTTATGCCATAAATTATGTTGATTTATTAATATTAATATGTAAAATTGTATAAAATTGTTACACCGTGGAAAATTAGTCGAAAATAGGTGTGTGATTCCGCGTACCACATTTAATATCTTTAAAACTATAACGCATATTCAACAAGACAATAAAAGGATTAAAAGAGCAGGGATAAAAGAGCAGTGGATGTTACATGACATTATTTTTTGAGGGCCTGGCGTCACTTAACGCTACAAAATGACCACCAAGTTAGAGTGGAAAATTTACTGGTTATCTGTGCAGTACAAATAGAATATCTAGGGAACAAATACCGTACGCGTATTTTTATGTAAAATTGTATAAAATTCCTACACCGTGGGAAACTATTCGAAAGTCGGTGTTTGATTTTGTGAACCACATTTAATATCTTTAAATCTATAACGCATATTCAACTAAAAAATTCAAGAATTAAAAGAGCAAGGATGAAAGGATGTTACATGACATTATTCTTGAGCGAGTGACGTTACATAACGTCACAAAATGACCGCCAAGTTAGAGTGGAAAACTGTCAGTTCTTTGTGCAGTACAATCATATGAAGTCGGGAACAAGTACACGGATAAGTATACGGAATAAGTACGCGTAATACGTACTAAAAAGTTTCGTTTAGACGGGAGTACTATGAAATAAAAACTAACTTTAAATATTGGTGGAATTTATAAATATATGATTTATAAAAAACACACTTTTGCTCATAGTGGTACTTTGTGGAAAGAAGGTATTTTGTAGATAGACAATTCCTGATTGGATTGGTTCGTGTTTTATTTTTTGGTAAAATATTTTTATAAAACCTTATGTAAATGGTATATAATTACAAGTCTCATATAGATTTTTATTCTGTATAAGTTTTTGAAAGTTAATCACAAAACAAAGACTTTATTGTACTTTATTCTGGTATTTTATTACATAGTTAAGTTTTTAGACGGTTTATTTTACAAGATGTTTTAAAACAAATGAATTTAGTTCTAAAAGAGTAAAAAATAAACCAAGCAAATCTCTTTTATGTACATTCTGCTTTGAACTTAAACCTGTTTTATAGCGTAAAAGCAACACAAATGCCACATTAATCTCACTCAGGTTAGCTCTTTACATAGTAGATTTTATCTGATAAGAGAACCAATGTTCAAATCACGCCCAACCCCTTCAAAAACCCCAAAAGGTATCATGAATAATAATGATATATTATTCTGTGGTAAAAGAGGTGATTCTCAAACTGAGTGGAAATGGTCTCTATACAATCCTGGAAAATTAGAGAAACCAATAAAGTAACCTTTTCCGTCCACCTACCCTTCAGACCTGTCATTTCCCTAAATTTCAATCCCCAAACCCAGAACTTTTCTCGTATCTGTAAAAGAGCTTTGGATCTTTTCAGACCCGAGGGGCCCTTTTCAAATAAGGGTCTTAAAAGTCACTTTTCTCTCACCCTATTCTAAGAGAATTCAGAAGGGCGCACTTAATTCCAAGCCTACCCTAACTGGTTTTAGTTCTAACCCTGAGTTTTACATTTGAGGTCCTTAACCACTCACTTAGTGAGTGGATAAAAAATAATGAGTATTAGACCCTTAAATAACATTTAAGAACCTTCATACAATTGGTATTTTCTCTGAAAGTGTGACTATGCTCTTCAGATTATCTTTTACAAAGAGCACATTAAGATCAAGTAGGTGAAATTAACTTGTAGCCAAATTAATTTTATCTACTCACAATAGCAAAATTAAGCATTACTTAGTTGTTTTTAGGCTGGAAAGTAATATTTCGCTGATTTGTCATTAAAATATGAAAATCAGGCAGGAAAGGTTGTTTTATTACAAAGCAATGTTGTAATATTAATTTATTAATATGTTTACCTAAGCTTCCATTTGTTATCTAAATAGCGTGAGTAGATAAAATAAAGTATGCAACAAGGCAGCAAAGGAAACATTTCTGCCTCGTGAATTCATTGCTTCTCTAACCACCTCTAACCACCTCTAATATTTGGGTTTAACTCAATGTTCGCTTAATTAGTTGTTAACTTAATTCATCGCATGTCGTTATTTACCACTAAATGTTAATTTAGTTGTGTAGCCAGCCAGTTGTGTGAATTCGTTTAATTGTTATCCGTTGTAAATGGTAATTGGCCTCTATTACGAGTGTAACTGTAGCTTTTACTGTTGTAGCAATTGTAGGGGCAATATATCGGAGGCTATTGTACCAGTCTACAGTATCTGAATTTACAAAATTTTTTATAACATATTTTTAGAAAGTGAAGTAGGGTCTTGGCATGAAGAACCGTGTGAAAACGAAATAAAAACAAAAAAATCAAACAGATTAATATGAGCAAAAAGCATTGAAGAACTAAGTGGACCACTATCCATGATTTTCTGACATTTTTTTTATAGATAAAATTCATTTGCTTTAACTTCACGCTGTCTTAAATATTGTACTGGAAAAAATCAGTGACCCTTCTACAATTATATTTTATTAATTATTGACTTTTTTTTATCGTAACTTACAAGAAAGCAATATTATAAATGAATTATCCTCCAGAAATATTTCCTTACAGAACTACCCTATAGCCTATTAATTATAAACTCTCATTATCTTTTATTTCAAAAGAAATAAGTTAGTTTTTAATTAATACATTCTAAACTGTACCTACTTTTTCTTTTACCTGCAATGCGACATTATGACACTCCTTAAATGAGTCTTCTATTTTCTTTACTCAGCTTTTCGTTTATTGTTCTCCATTCCTCCGTTCGCAGTTCTTAGAACTGTTAAGATTTATTAATATTTATCACTCTTTGTTTTCTTGGAACATAAAAAAATAATAAATACGGCTTGTTAGTTGGAAAGAAATTTACGAGTCTTTGTAAGGCAAGTGGATTTCTTATTTTTTAGGCGGAGTCCTCATTTTCTTTTAAAAGCGTGAGTAAATACCTATTTGGAGCTACTTTGAGAATATTTATGTGTACATATTCTTATATCGTTCTTTTCTTTACTCGTTGCTTTATGATTGTCATTTGTAATTCTATTTTATATTTATTTAGGTAAACAATACTATGACTAAGGTCATGCATGTGTTTGAGGCTGAAGAAGGAGCCATTAGATTTGTTATCTTAAAAGATTCTATTCACAATATATTCCATTGATTCCATTTTTTTTAATTTAAAATATTAAAAATAAATAAATAATATAATTGGGTAACTTGTAAACAATATAATAAGATTGATACATGTGACAGTTACTCCATTATTAAGGTATTATTTTTAATGCAAATGTAAAACTAGGTGTGCAATGCAGTTGTCTGCTTGCAATATTGAGCTGAGCGTGTATTTTAATCTTAAATAATAAACATTTTTATTTATAAATAGCTGAAATCGTATCAAAAATAGTTATATTTCTAATTTTTAATTACCAAGCATTTGTTTCCTGTTTTTCTATTTTACACCCCTCTTAAATGAAAATATGACAAAAGTGAACATATCAACAATAACTGTACTCTTAAAGAGCTTTCCAATGACATGCAACATTAAGGGCATATACCCCGTACCTCTGTGTACCAATTTCAGGTTTATACCTTCCTCTGGTTGGTCACATTGAACGTGCCGAATTTTGTGCGGATCGGTTCAGCCGTTCAGGAGGAAACTTTTGTACCCCGTACCCCGTACTCCTGTGTACCAATTTGGACTATTTCAGATTTATATTATCTTCCTGTGGTTAGTCTCATTGACCGTGCCAAATTTTGTACGGATCGGTTCAGCCGTTCAGGAGGAGTATGCGTCCACACAAATGCAAAGTGTAGTAATTAAAGAGCTTCGTTTCGCTCAGCTCAATTATAAATAGCAATTTTGTAAACCTGAATGATCAGTTCAAGGCCTAAAGATGCTCTAAAGGTATGGGTGAAATATAGTCAGTTTATAATTTTACTAACCATAAGAAAAAGAAAATCCAATATAAATACGAGAAGCCAATATTTGCACAATGGTTTCAGTGCCTGGCGACCATTTGGACTACTTAACCGTATTCATTCGCTCCTAGGTGGAGGCATAGGGCATCCACAAGAGACCTCTATCAGTCCCTGTTCTTTGTGGTGTTTCACTTCTACCCAGGATTTCCCTATGATTCGTTGTCGTATCATACTTAAGTGTCCTTTTCTTTTGGCTCTTCTCCTTTTCTGATATGCCTTATTGTCCGATAGTCCAATCCAATTTCATTTCCTTTTCTTTACTTCTATTCACTTCTATCCTCGTGGGTTCGCTCCCATAACTTATGGCTGGAGATAATTTTTGACCAACGTATACCTAATTTGGTCCTCAGCCTCTTGTTTTATGTAGGTGTAGATCTTTCTTATATCAGCTGTCTCATTCGGCGTATATACATTTTTTCAAGGTAGAAAAAATCAAATAACATTTGCACTAGGACGCTCTCAAACTCCAAATGATCCATTTTTCCTGTCCTCCTCAGTCTTTGCAATATTTCTTTTCAGTCCGAGTTTTTCTACTTCCTCATTTAAGATGTCTACCTTTCCTCTCATGGCACTTATTTTATTGAGACAGGAGGATGATATCGTGGGCAAAGTCCAGGTCTTCACATCTTTGCTGGTCATAGGCTTGGGTAAATCTGTAAAACCTAAATTATCTCAATAGGGTTTTTTAAGAAATGAGGCTTGTATGACGGTCTGGCGGATGTCTGTAAAAAGTGTCGGAGATCCTGTTCTTCGTGTGCCATACACTTTTAAAGTAAACGCTAGCAGCTACAATTTAGTTCAGATTGGTTACATCGTCATGAGCAATACATATTCTATTCGTTGCCTAGTAGTTCTTTTTGTTTGGTATTTGTTTTCTCTGAAGGCATAAAAAACTTTATAGATTTTCCGTTGAAAAGAAGCGAGTGTAGATACTTCGTTTCTCTAGACTCTAGAGGATTAAGGGAATTAGATTATGGCTCATACACTGTTCTATCCTCTTTAAACAGGATAAGGAGAGGCTTGCATATAGAACGTTAAAGTCGTTTACAGGAAAAAGGTTGGAGTTTTGCAAGGGATATTGGCAATCTCTGATGGATTTAGAGTCGATGAAACATAGCAGGCTTGATACTTCAATCTAGATCGTTGGCAGGAGCTTGTTTTAGTCAATTACGAGGGTGAAGATGTGTCAGAAGAAGTATTAAGTCTGATATCTCTCTTTCATAGCGAAAAAAACGAAATCACATCATTTTAAAAACGAATTTATTAGATAAAATTTAATTTCACTTTAAATATAAGATTAGTTGTCATTGACTGAATCATGAGGTAATTATATTTATAAATATTAACTCTATTCATCAATTTATCATCTCAATGTTAGCTTAGTAAAATCTTTTCTCAGAAGTTATCCACAGGAAAAAATTCACACATTATGAAAGAATTCATCTATTTAATTGGTTGGTTATGTTAAACCATAATATTTGTAGTTAATAACTAAACATATTGAATGCTTTTATGTATGTTGAAGTTGAGAATATTCTGGATCGGTTGTTATTCATATTTAAATTAAGTATTTTATAAAAACACGATATAAACGAAACAGAGTTGAGGTGTTACTTCCTTTCCTTGCAAATTTAGTTAAATTTATTTAAATCTATTCCCGAGTGGAAAGTATCTAATTCCACTGCCCTCAGCTTTCTAAAATCACTTAAAAACGACTTTCCCTCAAATTTTAAATCTCTTTTTTTTTTGGTAATCTTTCTTTAATGACAAAATGATTTACCATTAGCTATTTGTTTAGCTCACTATAAAAAAAATGTTTTATATATTTATTTATTCCGAGATTACTGAAGGTAACGGAAGTATAGTGATCACTCTGATGATTTTGACGAAATTTGTGTTCAAATTATGTAAAATTAGACAAGTGACAACAAATTAGAACAAAGTAAGTGTTGTAAAAGCAGAACATCATTAAAGCACGTGATAGAACGAGTGCAATCTATGAGACACACTAACTGCCAGACTATATCTTTATAGTCTTATATCAGATAAGTACTTATCTGACTTTGGAAGAAATTCGGTAGGTTAGTAGAAATTTGCCCACTAATCGTCCCTTATCGAATGTCTGCGCACTTTTAATATTGAATAACATATCTTGACTCCAATGGGAATCGAAATAGGTCCAAACAACCAAACTTTAAATTTCCAGTGTGATCACATTACACAATAGGCCCTTCTTTAGACTGTTACTCCCCGTATAAAAAACAAAGGGGAGTCTCAATCTAAAGAAGGTGTAGGGAATGCTCTTCTTTAGACTGTTACTCCCCTTATAAAAACAGAAGTGTGATATTTCTTTGTCCCAAAGTATATTGGACTAAACATCCCTTTGTCTTAATAGTTATTTAGTCAGTTATTTATTCCAAAAATACATAGGGGAGTAACAATCTAAATACTTATTCGGTCAATATTTTTTCAAATATTCCCACCTCTTGCTTATGCGCTTGCACACCAACTTTTTTCTATTTATCCTTTTATCAATATAAAAAAATAAAATAAATAATTGTGACAGATTTTTTACAAAATGGGATGGGTTTCAGTTGTTGTCTTTCGATTTCTTAAGCTCTTCTCTTCTTCGTATGATAGGATGGAAGAAACATTTGCCACAATAATTAGCAGACTATTTTTTTAATAATCAAAATGGAAAAGCATAAACAATACAATAAAAAAAGCTACTAGTAGAATTACAGACACAATAATACATCGAGTTAGATGTAAGCAGAGTAGTAAGTTTTATATGATAAATGAGAAACTGTCGCATGTTCTTGTAGAGTTGTCACAATTTTTCTCCAGTAAATGAAAGACTCGAGGGTTTTAGATGACAAAGAAATATGACGAAGAGTAATGATACCGTGAGAGTTCTAGTTGATTAACTTCTACACAGGCCTTCAGGAACACAGATAAACTTAGATATGAGATTACTCGCGTATTTTTATATAAATCAGTTTCTACCTACTGTTGGCTATATGCTCTTTGTAATTGCTTTTCTTCTTCATTTTATTTAACCTGACATTTTGTTTTTGCTTTTTTAAGTATTATATGGTTTGGATGCATAGAAACCGTGAAATAAAGTCTGTCCATAACAAATTTACGTAAACTATCTAAATTGTCATTCACCGCACATGACTAACTAAGTAAGTCATGCGCTGTATCCTCTGAGAGTAACGTAGCTTCGAAATATGTATAATTTTTTTTTTTTTTTTTTTTTTTTACACGAATTGGCAATCCAATCCGGGTACACACTGTATATACAAATGTATGTAATATTGAAAATTATTTGTTGTATTGTTGAAAAAAAAATAGTTTATAAACATGATAAACTAAAGAAGAACCCTTTCAGAAGACTTTGGTCAACACTGGTGCTTGGGATATATTGCTGGTTAGTTGTCTATAGATATTTCCTCCTTGTTTGTAGAGTGGAAAGGTGGCAAGTATGTGTAACTAAAGACCCCCATACACGGTCAAAATGACCGTGACATTTTGACCGTGTATGGAGCTGTTTGATATTTGCTCAAACATGATGTTTGAGGTCTATGGCCTAAATTTGCCCGTCATCAGATTTGCGCAAAATGTTTGATCGTGTATGGGGGCCTTAAGAAGCGAGGAAGAGGTTTTATTTGTTCTTTTATTCTCTCTAAAAAAATGATAAATTAATAAAATGTAGGTATATTTTCGTTAATTTCGTCATGGTCAGCTGTCTTCTTAAGGCCCCTATACACGATTAAACATTTTGCGCAAACATGCCGATGTTTGCGCAAACCTGATGTCGGGCAAATTTAGGCCATACATGTCAAACATCATGTTTGCGCAAACATTTTGACCGTGTATGGGGGCTTTAAGACGAGAGGAAGTGTATGGGGGGGGGGGGGGCGTGCCCCCCCCCCCCTAGCTCTCAGGAAAAGAGGAAAAATATATATTTCCGTAGTCAAGCCAGGTGTTTTTCCCTGCCCCTCCCCTGGCCAACCTGGGTGGCGGCCCCCCTGGATAAATTCATATGGGTGCTCGTGCTCGTGTCCTATAGTCTTCATCAACCAATCTTTTTAATCTCATATCAAAAAATATTATCAATACAAAACAAATCTGTACGACAAAGAGTTAGATTAAGCACTGTAGTAAGCTTTATATGATATATGTGAAACTGTTACATGTTCTTGTTGAGTTGTCTTTATTTTATTTAACTAGACATGGTACTTTTGCTTTCTCCAATATTGTGTGGTTAGGATTCATAGAAACCGTGAAATAAAGTCTGTCCAAAACAACACGATAGCAAATGTAAACTATATAAATTGTTATCTACTCAACATTTAGTCGTGCTGTATACTTAAAAGTGACTTTTCTTCGATAATTTTTTTTATTTTTTTATTTTCGATAATATTATGTATATAAAGTTAGTTTTGACATGGACAGCTGTCATCTTAGACGAGGAGCAAGGTTTTGATTTTTGGTTTGCTGGGTTTTTAAAGAAACTCAAAATTATTCTTTCCTCAGGGCATTTCATTTTCATCAATATATTAAAAACTAGTTTTTTGAGGGAAAACGACGCAGAAATGGTTAGATTCTTAATTAACCTTCTGCCCGGAGCATCTTTATATTTCACCGCTATAGAATACTAAATATTCGCCGGTAGTACTTTAAGTGAACGTACATCGTTGTGGCCCGAAGGCACTTTCAGTAGCCCTCTTACCTTAAAGGAAAGACGGTTGCCGCTCCGCTACCTGCTCCGCCACCTCAATGTCGGTCAATTCTACCGGTATTCCACATTTGGTTAGATTTTTTTTTTTCCTTTTCATAAGATTTACCGATGTTCTATCATTAAACCCGTAATTTTTACCGATACTCTATCACGAAACCCGTAATTGTACCGTTGTTTCAGCACTCTAATGATAATTTTTACCTCCATTTCAATCATTTTTATATATGGATAGTTATAAAGGTCTTTAATTATGTTTTTTTACGAAGCATGTGTCTTATACTGAACGCCTAACCAAATAATAATCTAAAAATATAAAATAAAACCGATGTTCCAGGGAAATGGACTACATTTTAGAATTTTTATTAAGTATCGTCGGAATTGTTTTACGAATTATTTTATTTTAGTTTTTTTGAGGGTAGCTCCCCCAAATTTACGCTAAAATCACCTTAATAATTTGAATATTTTGTTAATCATAATGGGAAATCTATATGAAAAGTTTTATTTTTACTTTCTCATATAAAGAGAAAGTATTGTGATGGCGGGAAAATTCGATTTTGAGATTTTGATGGAGTTACACGTTTTGAGGTCCCATGAGTCCAAAAAAGTGGTGTTTAAAAAATGTCTGTCTGTCGTCAGTCGTCTGTGCAGACGCATGGAGCCTAAACTACTAGACCGATTTCGACGAAATTTGCCATACATGTTCAGAAGAATCATAACCCGAGGTGAAATTGAGCAATGAATTTTAGCTCCAAATTTGGGGCACTACCCCCCTTAAAACTCTGAATAAAAGTATTTTTCGAAAACGGTTCCGACGATTTTGATTAAAAAATTCTTAAGTGTAGTCCATTTAAATACAAATCTAACGGTACAAGCTGTTTTCCCGGGAAAAATCTAGTTCCTGAGAAAATAGCTTAAAACGCGGATGGAGAGAGCCTGGGTTCGATTCCCCACCCATGAGAAGTTATTTCTCTGATAAATTTTGATGAAATGTTCAATAATAATTAAATGTACCTACGAAAACTCGAAAACTAATAAATGGAAAACACTGGGCTAAGTAATTATGAACTCGTATATGAGAAAGTTTGTCTGAGTTATGTCCCGGACCGATTTTTTATGAATGTAATGGACATTTATAACTGCAAAAATTCAAGTAAAGTTTATAAATAATTTTTAAATAGATATTACATTATGTAGGGAAGTTAGTAGTTGTGGGTGTTTAATATCTTTTTGTTGTAATAATAAGGAGTTATTATTATTATTTGGATTGTTTTAAACTTTTCGAAAGAAGCTATATTTACTTACTAAACAATTTATATTTTTAGAGAGTTCATATTATAAAGTAATATTTCTCTTAGTAAATAATTATAATAAACCCTTTTTAATAAAACATTCACAAACAATTTAAGCAATATACTTAACAGAGTTATATTTTATCTTTATTTCATTAAGTAAAGATCCCCATCTTTTAGTAGCTGTATGATTTTAAGAATTTATTATGATAAGTAAAGGAATTTCGTAAGATATATCTAATTTTTATATTGTTTTATTCTAACTATATAAATTTCATTTTTTGAATTAGGAACAAATATTATTATAATTTTATCGATAATGTATAGCTTAAGTTAAATTGAATCATATTCCTAAATTATGTAAATAATAATTATTTATGTATTTTGGTACACCATATAATTAAATAAATAAACGGATATTGATTACAAATCTCCTCGCATTTGGCTTTTGAACTCAATGGAATTTTCACTTTTTGAGAGATGGTACTTTAAATTCCGAGGTACAAGATGGTACATAGGAGGTACTTGCGGAGAAAAAAAGTACTCTCCTGCTCTCTACCTTTGTATGTTCTAAAAATGCCCTTTTCAAGGGGTAAGGGCAAGCCCCTTTATTTAGTACCTTCGAGGGTACCTTTTTTTTATTAATAAAATGTATCTTAAATTTTATTAATCATAATTATTTCTCTATTTATATACGAATATGAGAAAGAATAAATATATAATTTACTATATCGCGTGTTTATTTGATTTCAAAATGTAGCAAAACAAAAATCATTAAAATGTATATCAGATTCTTTTTTTTTTTATTTCTAATTATATCCGACGGATTTCCTCTGACTTTCAACAAATATTTAATGTATATAGTTAAACATTACTGACCGATCTAGTTAATGTTGAAAAAACAGGTAACGTTTAAATGCGCATTCAGAAAAAAAGTAATAGTTAAAACTGATCAATAATAACTGTACCGCTCTGAATTCATTTTAAAAATATATTTACTTAAGCATTCCGTGACTACTTAAATCAGTTATCCTCTTATAATATAGGTAAAAGAGTTTAAAATTATAAGTTATATACATCCAAATATGTCAAAATACCTTTCATGCAAATATAAGTTTGAATTATGTGTAAAATTGCATACTTCAAGCTATCATTACATATTTGAAATGAAGTAAAACTCGGGTTTTTTCCTGAAATTTATTACTTTGATTGTCCATTGTTATAAAAAAAAGGATAATTGTTAATCACAAGTTAAATTCGTGTATTTAATACTTATTAATAATAATTTTATAGTTGTTTTGACTCTCTTTTGAGATTTACTGACCTTAAAATATTATTTCTTGTATTATAACAGTTTTCTTTAGTCTTCAAGTAGTCTCAAATAATATTAAAATTTTATATATTATCATTTTTTAAGAAGTTTACTTTAAAATACAAAGATGTGTGCGCATGCATACATTTTATTATAGTACTTTAAAAAGTAAAGCAAGTTTTAGAAGTATGTCTCACACAAAGGTTGATTCCAATGATTTGGTATTATATTACAAAATAAAATATACATGTCCATGTCCATAGCGTTAATTTTTTTTTTTTTTTTTTTTTTTTTTTTTTTTTTTTTTTCCTTTTGGGTTTTAGTCCCGATCAACTGCCAGGGTTATTACAGGACGGGGGTTATCCGGCCACTTTACTCATCTAATCGATGAGATCATTAGTGTGAAACATGTCTTACTCCGCTGGGATTCGAACTCACAGCCGGGGTTTAGACCTTGGTTTCAGAGTCGAGTGTGCTAACCCCTCGGTTAATAATAATATTTTATAAGTTAATATCGTAGGATATACATAACTTATAACTTTAATGAATGAGTAAAAAGGGTCTTACAGCTACTTATTAAACATACTTATATAAGGAATAATAGCTTATGCGAAAATTGAATTAAGTTAAAATTATCCATGGTTTAAATTTGACTTTTTAAAGTCATCTTTGCTAAATTTAAATTTTAGGGATAATAATAATTATTAATCTATTGATAGTTTATGGTAAGTTAATCATAGAGGACGGAGAATTACGTAAAATATATTCTAAAATCAAAACACCTATTAAAAATTAAAAAATGGTCATTACATTGGTCTTTTAAGATGCTTGACGCACATGTTCCATTACAATTCCGCAATCCTTATTTTTATTTCCATTTTGGTATAAATCGATTTTAGGTACCTTCTAATTTATCTGTTCATCCTGATATCCCATTTTGTAGGAGGGACTCGTAGTTATGGTCATTTCTAACCAATCGTGTACTCTCTCTAGTAGGATGTTACCTTTTTTCTAAATTTTCTCTTCGTTTTAAAATTGTATCTTGTTGGAGTGTCTTGTAGTTATGAATTCTCCTAAACTAAAAGTATTTAGAAAATGTATAACAATTATGATAATATTTGTTATTCAGTCTCTGTCAAAACACAATTTAGTTTAATAAAATGACAGAAAGTAATGCCTCTATTAAACTCTTCAATGTTTTAATAAAGCGTACACCAGCAGTTGTGGTTCATTAATATTAAAAGAATCAAACTAAACTAGATTCACTAAGGAATAATGAAAAGTGTCGCAACACGTAAATTAAATTTTATATTAGTCGCAGCTGCTTTCAGCTTTCATAAGCCCATCATTAGTGCCTAGAACATCCAGTAGGTAATTATTGGGTTTCAACGCTATTTCTTGTAATACGTCTTTATTGAGAATGACAATTAAATTAGTTTATAAAATAAATCAACAATAAATAATGTCAGGGTATGACATGGTTGCCATGTATACCAACAGTAATAATAGCAAAACTTAAACAAATTAAAATAAAAAACTGAATCGATTAAAACCCCATTAAGGTGGATGAACGTTAACAATCAATAAAACAAGTAAGTCAAAACAATTAGATGAAGCCGTAAAAACTAAACAAGAAATTAAATTAATTAAGCGTGAAATATCAGCAGTAACATAATTAATAAAATATTTTATTGATTTTATGCTTTTACAAGCCATTATTGTCTAATTGGTTTAAATGTTTCTCCCGATTTTTTAATCTGTCAAAATTGTTTTGATTTGTTACATAAATTAAAGTATCAATTTAGCAAAAGTTAAAGAGCGCAGCCGGTTCAAATTAATCTGGGGCTATCTGCGGGTTACTTTCGATTAACTATAAAAAGTTTCATACAAATCAGATAAGTAATTATGAAGCTATAGGTATAACTAAGTGTATGTTTGTGTTCATATGGAAGAGAAACAAATTAGCGCAGAAGGTTGAAACTTATATGGGACCAACAATGGGCCTAATTGTGACCTACCACCCAAATTTCAGTAAAATTGGACGTGTAGTTTTTATGATATGTTGGTTCGCAAAAAATTGAACGACAGACCGACAGACAGACACGGAACCAAAAATGTTTCCTGATGTCTGAAACGGATTTCTGTCTTGAAATTTTTAACATGGGAGACAAAATATTTTCGTTCTTCAGAACGATCACGTAGCTTCTGTTACCTGTGGTAAGCTGGGGAAAAAAAAAAAAATACCACCCAAAAAAAGAAATTAAATAAAAGCCCAATTAATTGAAATACGCGAATTAAATAAAATTACTAATAAAATAAAATTAAATAACTAAGTGAAAAAAAGAATTAATGATTAAATTAAATAAAAGGGGAATTAAAGTAAAATGCAAGGTAACCCATCTAAATGCGGAAGAAATAAAGTTAAATTAATAACAGGAAGTAAGCGAAGGGTGAGTAATTTAATTAACCACAATTGCTGGTGTACGCTTCATCAACAAATTTTAGTTAAATTAATTTCTGTCATTTTATTCAACGAAATTATGTATTGACAGACACTGAATGTACTATTCATCGATTTCAATTTGGGTCACAACTAAACTTTATGAATAATAAAATAATTGTCACAATTGTTATAAATTTACTTAGCAATAGTACCTACTTGAACATTGAAACAAAGTAAGATAGGTTTTCTTATAAATAAACGGATAGATGTTTACAGCTCTCAAAGTCTTCCAATGTAATATTAAGTTACTATCATTATCTAAGTGGTTCATGAATGAAGATACGTGAGGTAGTGTTAGGATACAAGATATTACCTTTTGTTTAATTTAGCATCCACGTGTACCTCCCTCCACGAGTTTCGCCTCAGTTTATGATCTATTGTTACAATTAATTGAAGTATTCAGGAAAATATTTTTTATTATTATTACTAAACGAACCTACTGTTGTTTTTTAAATATAAGTAACTTAATAAAATTGCTTGCTTGGTTTATCTTTAAAAATATTCTATTGCATTTTTTTTTTTTTTGTATCTAAAAGAGATTATTATTATTATTATTATTAATTTTAATCCAGGGTTTTATCGAATAAAATTTTCTGCCACTTTTAGTAATTAATATATCTTTGATTATAAAAAAGCTAATATAATGTGTTTACGGTAATTGGAGTGGACGGTATAGGTGAAAATAATATTAAGCTAAAGGGGAAAAGGTATATTTAGTACATTATAAAGAGAAGAATGTTATTGAATACAATAAACAAAAGGTTGGTGGAGCAAGAGGTCTTGAGAGGGTTGAGTTGTGAAACTTGACTGGTTAAAATAAGGGGATATAAATTTTAGAGCGATATCTAGTTCTATTATACGTAATGAAGAACATTTTAAAGAGGATGACTACTGCAATTGCTGCCACCTGAGGCTACTATATGCTGAGTGCTATATGTACTACATGGAATAAATGCGTTCAACAAACTGTTATCATCTTCAATTCAAAGTTTGATATTACTCTAGTTAGGAAAACTGGCTAAGTATTGACAGATCCTGTCAAAAATAGACATTTAAGCTTCGAAAGATCCGCAAGTCGGTGTCGAAATTAGGAATCAACTATGTTCAAGCTTATCCCCCTTAATATTTTCTTGGTAGGAAATATTTTAAACAAGTCGATAGAAAAGAACTCCATCTCAGCTGTCAAGCTGTCACTTGAAGCGTTCGGTCTCCGTTCGATGCTCGATCAACAATACTCTCCCTGGTTCCCAATAACTAAAAATAGTTGTCTTCGCTGTCTGTGACAGGTTTAAAGATAAAATGTTTGCTTTATCGACGAGCCCTGAAAACAAACATTTCTCTCTTTTCTTTTTTTTAATATTTTATTCTTAGTTCTACACTAAAACCTTTATACTAGAACGAAAAGCAAATACTAATATTTACCAAGCAAGCAAGTAAATATCGGATTGAATTAAATGTAAACATTATAATATTATTTAATAACTCATCACCTTAACCTTAAATATGTTTTTAAACAATCGTGAATGTAGCATTATGAGACCATCTATGTATTAATTTAGAATCTTTCATTTTCCTATGTATACATGGGTATGATCGATTATATAGGAATACTACTTACGAGTCTTTTAATCATATTTAAATTTATTTTAATATTAAAAATATTTAAATCGGAACCAATTTTAGACAATCGGTTGACACAAACAATATGTGTTTGTATTATATTTATATAATAGATGATATGGGGTTTGTGTGTCGCTCCATCAATTGCATAAACCCTATAATTGACCTTTTTACCCATTCGCATGAATAGCTATTCATTTATATAGCAATAGTGGGTAAACACAAAACTATTTTATAATTAGAAAACGATCACAAATTAGGAAATTATACAAAATCTAGATCATCATTAATAAAAAACGTAGGCAAGCAAAGAGAAGCACATTCAAAAATTGTCATCTCTCATACAACACATTCATTCAATAATAAAACACGCGTACATCACAAAATGTTAAATTCTCAGATCACTTCGCTTTATTGGTCCCGTTCAAGTGAAAAAATACTAAAATCTGTAACTTTTGAGTAATTACTCTTAATGACTTCACCTTTTTGGCTTCAATTCAGGCCATTTAGTCGAATGCATTAGAATCTTTTGTTGTTTTAACACAAAGGGATTCGGAGTAATCTGTTTCCTTGAAATGAATTAAAGGCCCTCAATGAACGATTAAAACCAATCTAGGGTTTTCGAAAGCGTCAAGATTAACTGAAAGGGAAACTGAGTCGAACTTCAAATACCTCGAAATAATTCGTTTTATACCGAACCATAAACCATTGGAATAAGACAGTTTTGGGTGAATGTCCTGGAGATTAGAGTACGAACTCTATTGAATTGAGTTTCTGGCTTGAATATCCAGCAACAGTCTCGTTACCTTATACGTTTCTACGGTTACGGATCAAAGCAAACTTTCTACTCCTTTACTTGTTATCAAAAGACTTCTCTCTATGTTGATAAGAGTCAGAAGAGGAAGGGTTGAAAATACATTCTGATGGAGTTTGAGGTGAAAGTGGGCCCCTTTATAGATTAATCTGGTCTTGGGCTCGAGTCAAAGAAATGTTATTCTACGTTACATAATGAAGGTCTTGATGTTGAATTATCGCCCCTAACAAACGCTCATTCTCTCCCTTAAGTTTAATCTTAAGAGCAATGAATTGAAATTCAGTTAAGGCCAGAGTGTAAGTTGTTGTACTACTACTTTACTAACTATGTTTCAAAACAATCTTGTTTTGTCCTCGAGTTGTGTCTCAACTCAAGATTGTTTAATTAGTCAAGAAGTTGTTTTTACAACTTCAAGAAGTATAATTACTAAGTACATAGTAAGATCTAGTTGTATTTTTTTGTGACATTCAACGTTTCCCTCTACCATTAAAAAGTCTTTGAGCATTAGCATAACTTCTTTCTTCTTTTAACTAAGCATGTATATTTTTATAATTTTAAATCTATGTTTATTAAACAACAGAATATTGTTGATATATCAACTCTTGCTCTTTGCATACTAGTTTAAAAGAACGATAATAATTACTAGGGACGGAAATATGAAAACATTATTTAAATTTTTAGTGGAAAATATTTGACTTCATTTTAAAATTGTTAAAAAGAAATAAATATATTCGATGAATAATTAACATTTATTATATGACTTAAAATATACGGCAATAGATTAAATTCGTCTTAAAGTAAAGTGCTACTAAATTCGAGTTATGTATTACGGAATTATGTTGAGTGAAGAATGAATCAAGCCAAGCTGTTTGTAATTAGCCAAAGTTTCCCTTGTTGGCGAATTTAATTAATCCAAATCAAACATTGAAGTTAAGGAAAACTGACGTCTAGTTAATCACGATATATATTAACAAATATTTTTCAATCAATCTTCTAAGCTGTTGTTAAAGTTTATCCTTAAATCTAATTAATTTATAATTCCCTCTTTTATCTAAACTCACAGCTAAACTGAACGTTTCTATAATTTAATAGATAATTATTGTTAACCCTCTTAAGTTGAAATGTTTTTAATAGAAAATTTTGATAAAATCACTTGTACCTTTTTTATTGCTCTTTAATTTAAAATATTAGTTTATATTTACATACTATAATTTAAAATTAATTACTATACATAATTAGAACTTGCTTTTCCTTCCTTGTTGAAGAACAATTAAAAAAAAAAAAAAAAAATTGTTTAGATAACTTCTAATTTTGATTTTAAAGTCAGTCCTTTTCAATCAATACCTGTAAAACAAATTAATTTGCTTTCTCGGGAAATAATTCTAGTTTTTGTGATAACAGTGGACAAATATAGAGGGATATAATATTGGACAATAACAAGCGTACATGAAAAAGTTTGTTTTGGGTTGTGTTTTTCTTTCTTTTGGATACGCCTACGTATAAAAATGACCTACTTTTCTCCCTTTTCATCTCAGATAAAAGAAATAGAAAATGATTACTACTCGTACAAGCTTCTTTATTGCATTATACCCGGATATGAAATATTGATGGAAAAAGGCGAGGCCGATGAGTGTGTGAATACTCTTATAAGCAGATCCTTTTATCAATTTCCTGATTTAATATAATACCTTGAGTAGCAGCACAAGATGTTGCGATATTAACTAAAATGAACCGAAAGAGCCCCGAGGAATTTTATTAATAATGTTTTAGGCTGTAACCAACTCGGTCTTTGCTAGAGTTGTGTAAATAAAATCCTCATGACAACTGCAATTTCCTCGAAATCTGA
This sequence comes from Gerris lacustris, assembly GCA_951217055.1. NCBI lineage: Eukaryota > Metazoa > Arthropoda > Insecta > Hemiptera > Gerridae > Gerris > Gerris lacustris. Next base: position 25,479,268 of record OX578284.1, read on the forward strand.
ATCTAAGATATCAGAACGATCACATAGCTTCCATTACCTTAATTAAATTTGGAAGTAATATATAGAACTAAGAAAGTTATTACAAATTTGTTAATATTTTTTTGGGGTTAAAACTTAAAGATTTGCGAAGCTTCTCTCTAAGTACTCAACAATTTTAGTTGGGCTAAAAGTTAATCGTGAAGTTTACACTTCATTAATTTAGAAACAATTACCATTTAAACAGTTAAAGCTGATCCTAATTAATTTAGGTAGGGTTTGTATTTTCTTGTGGTCAAAAACTTATGTTGATTGAACTAATTTATCATTGAAATTAACGTTCTTGGCTAGGCTTTGCTACAGATAATGTTATACTCCAATAACATTCCCAATTCCATATTATGGACAAACCAAGATATCTAGTCTTAGTGGATATTAGTTCTATTGATTTAATTTAACTGTAACTTTGAAGCCAAGGTAAATGTAATACACTAACATTGACCTCTCATTGATTTCGCAAACGTTGACATTACCATTTATTATACTCTCGAATCTAATTATCTTAGGATATATTCATTAGTTAACATGTTGTCTGAGCTGAATACTGTAGTTAATGTTAAATCAGAAAGGTAAATACAGTAAGCATGCTGGTAAGTCCTGCTACGCCATGAAAACTACATGACAATATCACAGCGTCTAGCTAAGCCTGTGATTTGAGATTTTATTAGGACCAGGTATAAATGTGACTTGCTTTAATTTGTTATAAGTGTACTTAATCACTCAAATTTTCAATGGTACTCTATATTCATACCTAATGTTTATGTTCTTCTATTCCAAGAATGAAATCGTGGTCTAAAGGGTTCAAGCATACCAGTAGTGACTTAATCTAACCTCTATTTGTATCATATCTCTAAGGGTCAGGTATCTAGTTTGATTAAAAAATCTGAAAGGGGTAGTCTTACATTAACAAGGGAAACTTCGAAGAGAGACTTCCTTTAACTTCTTCTGCTCTAATTTATTTAAAAGACTAGGACACTCCATAGGCATCTAAGTCACAGGCTTTCAATTTCTACATTTAATTCTGTATTCCAGCAATGATGACCTTTCTTCCAGCATTATGACACACCTACTTTTGGTGGTACTAGGTTTAATTTTCCGATTTTGCTTCTCAGCTTACAGAATGTAACGATTCTGCATTGTGATAATCCCGGTTCCAACTTTAAAATTTGCTCAACAGAAAGGCTATTCAGGCACCAGGAAATATTTGTGGTTTCAATCTGTCTATCTGTTAATCTTTTGTGAACACGCGTATATTTTGAAATCTATCGCATTTTATATTACTTTATTTATGAATATGAGTTAAAAATCGGTCCCAGACAACTCAGACAAACTTTCTCATATTGTTGCAACAGTATTTAAATTCTATAATATCTCATTTTTTTAAAAAAAAAAATCGGTTAGCGCACCCAAATTTGGAGCTAAAATTCATTTTTCCATTCCGCCTTGGAATATGATTTTCCTGAACATTTATGTCAAATTTCGTCAAAATTGACAGTAGTTTAGGCTCTACGCGTCTGCGCTGAAAACAGATGACAGACAGGCATGTTTTAAAACCACTTTATTGGAGCGGACCTTATAACGTGTAAATCCATTCAAATCTTAGAATAGAATTTTTGTGCTATCACAATACATTTTCTTTATATGAGAAAGTAAAAACAGCCCAGCGATCCAGGCAAAGAAGCTATATGCCACCCCAATTAAAAGACTTATTTTTACAAGTCATCTCAAACTATATTGTCAGACAAAGCTTGATACTGCAGTGCTTTACCAAACTCTGAATATTTATAAAAAATATAGCTTTTAATTTATTTATTACAGATATACTTCCATTTACAACAATTTTACTACGTTTTTATTAGCTTGCTTTCTTGTTTGTTTGTTTGTTTGTCCGGTACAAATCTGGCGATCGATTTTTAACTAACTTCCCGAATAGCTAGACATTTGAAACTTTGAGCATAGCTCAGAACACGATGACAATGCATTATTTTAATACTTTTAGTCATCTTTCAGAATTTTATAGGTTTTCAGCAAATTTTGCTGTATGGAAAGTTAGTTCGGAAAAAATCCGCAAGTTATTTTATTTGTTTTGCCATGTCCCATATTTACGCAATCTTCATTTTGATGGGTTTCAAATTTGTGATAGTTATAAATAAGAGATAAACATTGAATGACAGCAAAACAGGAAATATATCGATTATATTATTTCAATTATATCGATGGCACGGTTTAGATTTGGTGTTTGGAGATCCGTTGTACAAAGATTTGTCCTTTAATAGGTTTAAGATCAGCTCTCTAGATGGTTGTCATTTATGTGAAGTAAATAAATTCGGAACTACTTTGTTTTTCACTAACATTATATATTATATAACAATAACAATTATATTATCAACATTACATACGATTCAACAGAAAATTTAAAAACTTAGTATATAAAAAGTTCTTTTTATCTTGAAATTTTCATCTTATAGTCAATTTAAAATCATAGGTTTCTGCGGCCAGGGTCTAATAATTTTAGATCTTCCGGAAGAGACTAGTGATTTTATGAAACCCGACTTTCGAACCAATTACAGGGATCTTTCTCAAGGGAGCTGCTTATAATAAGAGTCCGATGTAAATTGCTCTTATTGAAGCAGCGTCAGCGATTTTATGAATCCCCGACGTTTCGAACCAATTACAGAGATCTTTCTCAAGGGAGCTGCTAATGATAAGAGTCATATGAAAATTAATCTTTTTGAAGCAGCGTCAGCGATTTTTTGAATCCCGATGTTTCGAACCCATTACAGGGATCTTTTTCAAGGGAACTGTCACGATAAGAGTCTAATGAAAATTACTCTTATCACAAACAATTATTCTTACGGCAATGGTTATTATAATAAGTTTGATCCGTCGGGATTCACAACATTTCTGAAGCGGCCTTCTTTTGATAGATTTTATTATAGTAATCTTGAAAAGGTAGTTCTGCTATTCAAAGTTATTATTTGTAGTAATTAAGTTCTTTATTATAATTATTTCAGTTGTATAACGATTTTTTTTTTCTGTTTCAGGTGAGTCCATTTAATTCATCTTTCATTTAGTGGTGAGTCTTTTATAGCAATTATTAATTTTGAAACCATAAAATTTGTTTCCACCATTAGTACAATAATCAACCTTGCATTAGTGCAATAATCAATTGGTATTTTTACTGGTCTTATATTACTTTGCTTTGTAAGTTTCATCGCACATTTCCGTTTCCCCAATTTTGAACCACTTACCGTGATTCAATCTTCCCCAAATTCTGCACATAGATACAACTAAGGTGAAGAATACAGAAACCACAAAAAAATAAAAACAAAAACAAAATGGCGTCAAATTAATTTGCTCTTTAAGTTTCATCGCACACCTATTACCCCAATTTTGAACCACTTACCGTGATTCAATCTTCCCCAAATTCTGCACATAGATACAACTAAGGTAAAGAATACAGAAACCAAAAAAAAAAAATGGCGTCAAATTTATTTGCTTTTTAAGTTTCATCACACACCTATTACCCAAATTTTGAACCACTTATCGTCATTCAATCTTCCCCAAATTTTGCACATAGATACAACTAAGGTGAAAAATACAGAAATCAAAAAAAAAAAAAAAAAAAAATTGAAAATATGACCAGTTTTGAAAAATGGTATTTTTATATTAATTATTAGACATTAATAATATTAACCAGTTGTTAATTATATTTACGTATGAAATTCCCAGTATATCTTGAAGTTCTACATAATTAGGCAGAACTACTATTGCAACAGATTCTCATATTACTTCTATCTTATCAAATATTAGATTAAGTACAATTAATCCGTTTGACATCTGTTCCTTACTTACCATATCGAGTGAAGTGGTAATGTATATGGCATTGTGGATTATAGTAGTTAATAATATTGTAAGTCTAGCTTAATGGTATAATAAGTATGTTTAATAATATGTCAATGATAATTATCAACTCAACGTAGGTAACAGTAATTGAATGTTATTATTTTTGTTTCATCTTCTGAGCTTACCGAAGGTAACGAAAGCTGTTTGATCTTTTTTTTTTTTAAATTTTTCCACCAAAATTTTAAATGATTAGAAATTTGTGTAACTTTTGCTTTCGAGCTTTTTAGTTTTTGAAGGTAACGGAAGCTATGATGTGAACATTCTGAAGAGGGAAACATTTTTAGGTGTCCGATTTCAAAAATTCCAAGACAGATATCCGTTTCAGACATGAGGGAACATTTTTGGTTCCTTGTGTGTCGTCGGCCTGTCGTTCAATTTTTGCGAATCAACATATCTTAAAAACTACACGTCCGATTTGAATGAAATTTGGATTGTAGGTCATAATTAGCCCACTGTTTGTCCCAAATAAGTTTAAACCTTCTGCGCTTATTTGTTTCTCTTCCACATACGCACAAACATACATTTATTTGCACCTATAGCTTCATAAGTACTTAACTGATTTGTATAAAACTTTTATAGTTTATCGAAAGTAGTCCGCAGATAGCCCCAGATTAATATGAACCGCTTGCGCTCTTTAATTTTTGCTAAATTGATACTTCATTCATGTGAAAAATGGAACCAATTTTGACAGATTAAAAAAACGAGGGAAACAATTAGACAATAATGGCTTGTATAAGTATAGAATCAATAAAGTACGTGATAGGATGCGAGGAAGCTATGTGCCACACTAATAATTGGCAGTCTATTTTTACTTGTGGCTATCTGTCCGTCTTTCCGCCCATCGATATTTCTACAAACACCCATGTTTTAGAAATTGCTTTATCTATTTTATATGGTAATTAAATTTGGATGGTTTGTCAAAGTTACCTCACAAATTGTCCTAAATCTTTAATTTTTACAATATTAAAGAATTAGAATGATGAAAGGTGTCTCTCCACTAAATTTTTTTTTTACAATGCTGGTTTTCAACCACTTGTGATCATCTTCAGAACCGGTGAAACAAGTCAAAATACGTAAGAGAAAAAAAATATAAAAAAAATCTGTCCGGTAAATCAAAGATAACTTTCTCATTTAGATAGTGATACTGTATTTACATCCTATACTAACTCATTTAATTGATTTATTTTTAAATATATAATGGAAAAAAGTGTTCATTAAGTGTTCAAAAGTTGTTAACGTTTTAATTTTCATAAATATCTCGGTACTTCTTTAGATGGTTACTCCCCTGTGTTTTTTTAGAATGTAAATGACTTTGAATAAATAACTATTAAGCCAAGGGGATGCTTAGTCCAATGTACTTTGGGACAAAGGAATATCACAGTTATGTTTTATAAGGGGAGTAACCATCTAAAGAAGAATACTCCATATACCTTCTTTAGATGGTTACTCCCCTTTGTTTTCTAAATAAGGGGAGTAACCATCTAAAGAAGTGCCAATATCTCAAAGTTTTTCTGTGGTAACGCCTCTAAATTTGGAGCTAAAATTATTTTCTTGACTTCGCCTCAAGGAAAGATTTTTCTGAACCTTTATGCTAAATTTCTTTAAAATCAGCCCAGTAGTTTAGGCTCTACGCGCCTGCGCACAAACTACCGACCACCATTTTTTGAAAACCACTTTTTTTAATTCAGGGGACTTCAAAACGTGAAAATCCATTGAAATCAAATTGTCGCGCCATCACAATACTTTCCTTTTTGCAAATACTCTAGAACTCTAGATGTAGGAGGTAAGACAGAGGTTGTGCAACGGGAAAGCCAAGCCTTGAATATTCTAGGAAAGCAGTGTAGACCTTAGCCTAGTAAAGGGTCAAATTTCTGCCTAGCGGTGCTTTCCCCCACCAAGAATATATCAGACTAATTCCTAGCATTGAGTCACACGGGGAATATATTAAATTATATAAAATGCATATAGGGATTCTATATACCACATATTTTGTTATTTTATTTACAAATAGCTTCATTTTTATGTCACGATTTTTATTTCTTTTGCTAAAAATAAAATATTATTCTTTTGCTAAAAATAAAATATTATTTTAAGTGAGTGGGAAGATTTCCTTGAAACTTGGAACTCTACTTTATATAAATCATTTTTCTTGCTTCTCATACAGTAAAAAAAAGGAAAAATCCTAAATTGAGGCTTTATTTTTATCTCTTCTTAAATAAAATCTGACATTTTCTTTATTTCTATTTTTTTCTGTCGCTCGTCCTGTTTTTTTCTGTTTGAGATGGTGAAAACCTCCTTAGGACTATCTGTCAACAGGTTTAATTGTAGCTTCACTTTAAGCTCCCATAGAGCTAGATTTATTTCTCGGTTCCTAACAGTCTGGAAACCCCTCCCGCATCTAGTCAGTGGGGCATCTGCAAGGAAGGATTTATACGCAAATAATGGCCGGAGTATGAGGGGTGAAGTGTGAGTACCTAAACCACCCTTTTGCAAATGCTTTCCTTCAAAGCTGTAAATCAGCAAGGTTTGGGTTCGTATGACATGAATTCCCACCCTTTTAAACTCACTAGTGTAGATTTCCAATGCACTTGGTTCTCATAAGGGAGGGGTGAATCCCCCTGGTCCTACAAAACCCACATCGTTCTAACTCTTAAACACTTCCTCGAAGAGAGGAACCCTCCTCGCCCATTTATCCAGTGTCAAATACAGCTTAACCTCCCCCATAGAAACCATCGCTCAACTTCTTGACGTTAAACATATACACTGTAGATGAGATAAACTTGTTGAAAATACTCTTTCAGTGCAAAAAAGAAGGTTTTTTGTAAAGAAATTTGTTATCCAACCTATATTATATTATAATAATGTAATTTAATACACGTACTTCTATTATATATTTTGTCATTAATTATAATACTTGCACAATATCATACAATTTAATATTTACCTATTAGTCCGATTTTAATGAAAATTAGATGATAGGTCATAATTAGCTCATTGTTGGTCCTATTTAAGTTTCAACTTCTGCGTCTATTTGTTTCTTCCACATGCACAAAATCATACTTTATTTACATCAATATCTTCATAAGTTTTTTTTTTTAGATATTTGGATGGTTTGTCGAAAGTAGCCCGCAGATGGCGTCTTTACCACAGTAAACATTCAGCCCGAGACAACTCCCACAAACTTTCTCATAATCTCGGTCCTAGATCCTAGAAAATATTAATATACATATTGTTATCTATACGGACACGTGTGTCGATCTTCTGTGGCTTTGACTGTGATCCCACATTTAGGAACTCTCCTTTTAGTCTAAGAGATAGCGTGCAAAAAAGTGGTTGACTAACATTAAGCTAGAATTTTGTGTATAAGTAAATCTTTTGGAGCCTTTTAAGAATATGTAGTTGGCTATGTTCGTCTGCGTTACATAGCTTAGCAATAGGCATTTGAGAAAAAAAAATAGGTTAGATAGGTAGATAGGTTAGTTATTCAAATTTTACTTCAAATCAAAGTGGTCCCTTACCAAGTGGCAAACTAGCATCAACTTGATTTTTGGTCAACTAACTAATTTTGTACTCAGGATCATAAAAATCACATTGTCCACCATAAAAGGAGAGATATGGCCGCTCTTCACCGGTTTTTTTTTTTTTTTTTTTTTTTTCAAATGCCTATTGCCAAGCTATGTTCCGCAGACAAACTTAGTCGATTACATATTCTTAAAAGGCACCAAAAGATTTACTTATATACAAAATTCTTGCTTTATGTTAGTCAGATACTTTTTTGACCTCTATCTCCTGGACTAAAAAGAACTTTTCAAGTAAAGTGAGAGTACCACCCGGCACTACTCCGATCATCCTTTAAAACTATAAACTCATCATGATTAACTATTAATTTGATTGAAATTAAATATTTATTGCATTTAGCTTGCTTTAATGACAAAACCACGCGATGGCTACTTAATATGTTATTTAAAATGTGTTCAACAGGTGGCTGTTTACTTTTTGTTTTCGATTTTCATCAAAATAATTTTTATTTTTATCAATATCTTGGAAACTAGCTTTTCCCGGGAAAACGGCTTATGTAGTTAGGATCTTAGTATTTAAATAGACAAGATTTTTCATCAAAATTGTCTGAACCGTTTTTGAGAAATAATTTTTTTATCGATTTTTTTTTTTAGAGTATTTGAGGAGGTAGCGCACCCAAATTTGAAGCTAAAATTAATTTTACGATTTCGCATCGGTGTAAAAAAGACAATGATTATTTTCGTTTTTCAAACAAAAAGCAAGAAATATACAGATTATGTAAGATGAAATATAAATTTGAAACATGATTCCTTTAGCATTCAGTGAAATATTTTAAATTTAAAATTACTTGTATTTCTCATAATTCCCATATCTTTAATTTTTTTATATATCTTGCTTTCTTTCATGTTGTTTAAAGAAAGTTATTTAAAGAAATCTAAAGCTAAATAGAATAATATTAATGTATGTCAAAAAAGGGGATTTCTAAAATTCATCCCATAATAATTACAGGACACAATCTCTGCTTCTCCTGAAAAAAGTAACAATAATTCTTCTCCAGAAGTCGTAATCAGTTTAAAATAATGAAGTATTGAAAAATTATATCAGATCCATTGGGGGCTTCTAAATATTCTCGCATATAGTTTATAAATCTATCATAAATATTTATAAAATGTATTACATAAAATTATTTCATGTTATTAAACCATAATATATATGCACTTTCATTTGATTAAATATAAATATTATAGGTTTTTATTGTATATTATTTATATTTGGTCTAATTAAACTGTATTATGCTTTATTAAAATGCAATATTCAGATTTATTTAATGTCTACCCTGAAAATATAGAAATATTACTGTAAAATCTTGACTGAAAAGAATACAATTAAATCTACTTTGTTGGTAGAGTTAGTGTAATATCGTGTGCTTCTTTCAAGAAGGATTAGATGAAACAGATCCTAAAGCTAATATACTTTGACTGCTTTGAGAAAATCACAATAGAGGGTTCTCTATTATGAAAATGAAGTCTTATTAAGCCTTGTGAGTCTTAGTTCTCTAATCAAGAAAATGATAATGTTCTCTTAACAACATTTTCTTCTCCAACATTCACCTTGCCCTCCAATATTATTTTGAATCTAACTCTTGTCTAAGTTATTAAGCTTTGTTCTATTTCTTTATCCGAGGAAAGTTTTATCTTTAGTTCTATATCCAGCTTTCCCTTGCTCTAATCTTTTTGTTTTATACTGTGACAAAAAGTCATCGGAATTATTTGAAATAAAGTTTTTAACGTTGTGATATAAACTTGGAAGTTAATTATTACTTGGAACTATTGAAGTATGGATTGTTTCTGCTTTATTTTATTAGTTTGTGGATCTCTTATAGTAAATATGTACAAAACTTGGAGCTGGAAGAGTTATACTTCTATAATATTATAATAGGAAATTGAATCCTCATTTATTAATTCTTTATAATAATTCGTCCTTTATTTAATAGGATTGAAATTTTATACCATATGTATTACTTAAATATTGGTATTTATACAAATAACTATAAATAATCCTTGATCAAAATAATGACAAATTTTAGATCTAGCTGTAGCTGATGATCGGTAACAAACTACGTCTAAACACCAATATATCTGCTTGTACGGTAACTTGAAAATAATCTATGAAGTATTTTAATTATTTATGACTTGACCTTCCAAATAATGCAACTAGTTAGCTCTGGGATATAAATAATACAGTCACTGATTCATATATATATATATATATATATATATATATATATATATATATATATATATATATATATATATATATATATATATATATATATATATATATATATATATATATATATATATATATATATATATATATATATATATATATATATATATATATATATATATATATATATATATATATATATATATATATATATATATATATATATATATATATACATATATATATGTGTGTGTGTAAAATGTTGCATTCTTATTCAAGGCTTCAGAAATCTCGCATTCGGCGTGTAGAATTCAGAATAATTTTTACATACTGGATATCAAGAATTCAGGTATTTCCACCTTATACCATCGTGTTTTTTTTAGGGAGATCGCTAAAAAAAAAGGAAAAATAAAATGTGGTAAGAGCGAGGTATGAACCACAAACACGAGCCAAACATAGACTGGGGATTGAGAGAATTTTTGAATTTTCATACCTTTCATAAAAAATATACTAAGGGTGTTTTCCGATACCCTCTCTCGGAGATTGAACCTAGCATCGAGTTTGAAAATAAAAAAAAAAAAAGAACCACCAATTTGATTTTTTTTTTAAACACCAAGAAAATCCTAATACCTCTCCTCCACAAATTTCCCTTTCTCTTTTTTCCTGTATTACATAGGATGGTATATTTTCTTGGATTGGTGAAACTCCCTCTTGCGCTATACTTGTTCGCGCTATCTTGCTTCAACCAGAAATTTACTCACACTTATAACCTTCTGAACATTTTCCCAACTCAGTCCAACCAATACCCTTTTTTTCATAATCTTTCCTCTTCTATAGCAATTTCTTTTTTTCTTACTCCCTTTTACCAAACCAACCTTTAAAAGTCGCCGCAAGTCAATTTTGCGCCACTCGACCGAGAAATGAGCTCCCGTCACCCTTTACCTCCACCCTTCTCTCTTTACTAACCACCTCCCTTCTCTCACCAAAACCTACCACTACACAGGATTTTTTTTTTATTATTATTATTTATTTTCATTTTTTATTTATATATTTTTTTCCTCCCACCTTCTTTTCTATTAAAAAATAAAAAAAAAATATTAATCCGTGTACTAGCTTCAACTAAAATAAAAAAGGCAAAAAGATATATATATTTTTGATTGATTTTTCTTCAACTTCTTTTAAAAGAAAGATTTCCAGCATCAAAATTAATAAATGTTAAAGAGAAAATAAATATTCTCTTGCAAGCTTTGAAAAAGCCCCTAAAAATTCGAATCCAAGAGTTTTCAAGTTGATTTCTTCAAGGGATAATTTTTAAACTGTACTTTATTTTTATCTTTTTTTAAAATTATTTTTGTGAGATATAAATATACTCAACTTTTTAGGGTTCTTAGGCAAAACCGAGAACTTTAATACTTTGTTGCGTTTATCTGTCTTTAACACATCTCGTTAACGCATCCAACCCAATGAATGGGAAACTTTGTAGTTATATGTAATAACCCAATCCTAATATATATATATATATATATATATATATATATATATATATATTTCCTTAAAAAATATTCCTTAATACAAGGGGTTGACTGTTTCTGAACGGGAAATACGTGATAAGGGATGTTATATGAAAGGGAAAGATGCCCTGAGTACAAAAAATATGTATTTAATTTCCTTTATTTTACTATGTCGTGTATTTATAAAAACAAATTTCGGGTACCAAAAAATTAATAAAAATAATAAAACGTTATGAATGATTTGTCGTATGTCGCATATTTTTCAAGCAACGTATATCCCTTTTCGCCATAAAGGAAAATCCTTAAAAATCTCTGCATGAAACAGTTTGAGCTAGACTTAGAAGTAGTTTCAACTAATAGTTATTTATGTAACTAGGCAGCAACATGAAATTTTTCTGACGAATGATTAAGTTAGCCGTGTAGTAGTGATTAAGTTAGAAGATTAAGTTAGCCTCCGAGCCGGAGGTGAGGTCAGGCTATGGAAATTAACTGCTGAGGCGAAGCCGAGGTAGGTAATATATCAATGAGGCAGAAATGATTCCTTTGCTGCCTTGTTGCATACAATATTTTTCCTACTAGTGGCAGAAAAATTTTTCCTATACATAATATTTATTTCATAATATGTACTTACAAATATACTAACTATCAACCTAACTATCTACTTTATATCAAATACTATTATTAAACTATTTAAATTTAAAAAACAAGCAACAATATCAAATGTTTTAATTATAAAAATTAAAGGCCGGATAACCCCCGTCCTGTAATAACCCTGGCAGTTGATCGGGACTAAAACCCAAAAGAAAAAAAAAAAAAAAAAAAAATATATATATATATATATATAATAAATTAGCAGAAATAGAGTAAAAACAAAACAAAATGATGATAATATACGAGCTGCAGTGTTTCCACTAATTCAATTTATTTATGATTATTTTAAGACCTACTATTTTCTGTAATATTTTTATTTCTATTTTATCTTTTTACTCCATTCTATTTTATAAATATAATCTATTATAAGTATTTATAAGCCTTTTTTTTTTATAAATTCGTAATATTATTAAGGTAAATTTTTCAAATAATTTATGTTAAAGATTATATAAAACAAAAGGTTTTTTGTTTATTTATTTGTAGCGGGGAAGGTGGGCGTGGCTTAACCTGGAAAACTCCTCTGCAAAAATCGCATTTTGCTGCGTATTGTAAAGTTTTCTTGAAACCTCAGAGAAATTAAATTTTCATGCCTAAAAAGAGTTCAATAATTATGCATGATTTTGCTGCCGCTAGTAGGAAAAATTTAATGGCGTTTCTTTCACGTCCATTATAAATGGTTCAAGGTCATAGGTAAAACAAAATTTTTATTGGCATATTGAAACGGCTGGGCCAATTCTGCCCTATTTGACTATTTGTGTGGACTATAGACCATATGTGTGTACTGAAGACTATTTGCGTGTACTAAAGACCATATGTGTTTTCTGAAAGCACATACTTGTCAACATTTATTTTTACAATCATTCTTTTATATGTTGTTGACAGTACTAACAATCTTAGTCTCGCAGTTTAATGCAAGAAAGTTATTATAGTCGCTAATAATTGTCAATTTCATTATCAATTCCAACTTTTAATGGGTTCTTCTATTTTTATAACAGGTTCAAAACCAGCAATTTCCTGTTAAATTATTTTGTTTGATAACTTTACCTAATAGTTTAAATGGAAGATAATTGAATCTCCCCTTAATTTAAAGTTAAAAAAAATCCTATCTATGTTTTTCCCCCATCTTGAGAAGTTTTAAAGTGATATTTTTACTCCCTTTACAATGAAGTAGATTTGTACAGGAGTTTTGTTTGGTTTTCTTTTTTAATTCCTTTTTCTTACTAACAATATTAGTTGGAAAACTCCGTAAGAGGAAAATGTAATTACGGTGACACTTAAAGGCAAGCGAGATCTTTTTACTGAGTTTTTAGAATTGTTCTAATATTTGTTCATTCTATTAATGGACTTTTGTATTTACTTAGTCCCTACCTTTTTTTTTTTCTTTTTTGTCTTATAATAGAATACAGAGACAATTTGTTCTTAAAAAAACAAAAAAAAACTCATGTATAGGAATTAATTAAATATTATAAATAAGGAAATAAAGTTCTTACAACAATATTTACAATATTAGATATTTTTTGAGAATAGACAATATAAAAAAACAAAAAAAAAACTAGATTAATAGTGAAGATTAGTGGTAAAAGATATAGTCAGGGTGCCCATAGGCAAAAAGGTAACTTATACATACTTTTTCCAAACCTTTTTGTATGGCTTGTTTTGGCAAAGTCTGACAACATTTTCCTCTGTGACTTTTTTTAGTTTTTGGGCGTTTTTTTTTATTTGAACCCTAAAATTTTGACGCGTCAGACTTGAAAATCGGAAAAAGTTCTGCGTCAGAATATATTAAAATGTTGATTTATAGGGTTCAAATATTGTATCTTGAGAAAATCAGCTAGTTATTTATTAATCATTAATCAACATTAGTTTATATAAATTAATATCCATTATTATTAATTAAAATTAATTAATATCATTAATTAATAACTGGCTGATTTTCTCAAGATACATTATTTGAAACCTATAAATCAACATTTCAATATTGTCTGACGCAGAACTTTTTCCGATTTTAAAGTCTGACACGTCAAAATTTTTGGGTTCAAATAAAAAAAAAACGCCCCAAAACAAAAAAAAGTCACAGAGGAAAAACGGTGTCAGATTTGGCCTAAAGAAGCCATACAAAAAGGTTTGGAAAGAGTATGTATAAGTTACTTTTTTGCCTATGAGCACCCTGACTAATATACGTATAAAGTAATAATTATAATTTAAAATGTCAATAAGTTTTAGACCTTTTGTTTGATTCAGAGAAAGGGTTGTGTTGTTTATCTGTCCATCTAATATCAAATTTAATTTAATTATCATTGTTTTTATAGAAAACATTAATTTTATGTTTTTGTGCAAGACAGCTTATGTAAATATTTTTAAAATGTTAGTTGATTCTTCTGGACTTTTTCGGTTGTAAATAATCTTTATGCGTTCTCAAAGATAGCTTTTTGAACGAGCGCAGTGAGTTCTTCATTTCAGAGACTTGGGATTTGAAAAGTTTGTGTGTTTGATTGTCTAACGATAACTGGAGTAAATATTTTTCAATTTCAACGAAATTTAGTATATATATGCATCTCAGCATTTGTGAGAAGTGTATAGTTTTTGGAAATTTCACACTAAATATTTTCAAGGTTGCGGCCAATATGGCGGACGACTAAAAAAAATGAGTTAGTCAGCATAATGTGTTATACATCGTTTTAAAGGCCTTTAAGAGAAGGAAAAGAATACGTAGCTTGTAAAATTTCAAAGTTCACATTTTAAAGATGGCGGCCAATATGGTGGACGACTAAAATAAAAGTGTAATGACCATTACCTTGCTTTAGTAGAAATGGCTACTATTCATTCAAATAAAAAATTTCAGGAATATAACTAGTATAACATAACTGATGATTTTTAAAAAAGGGTCTTCAGGGGAGTTTTAAATAAAAAACACTATGTTTTTTGCAATATTTCGTCTCTCTTTTGGGACATTTTCAAGCAATATACTTGATGTGGTTGATTTTATGAATATGATAGAGATATGAGATCTGATGATATGATAGAGATATGAGATATGAGATCAATTAAAGAAGTGTAATTTTTATAAAAATAAAAATAACATCCCACTTCTTAAACTCGTCAATGGTAAATCCATAATATAAATTAGAAAATTTATATAAAAAACAACAACTGTGAGTAATGGTCAGAGACTGAACTATGACTCTATAGTTATATATGTATAACTTCTAGCAAATCAGCTTGAGAATGACCCAAGGAAGGGTCGAAGTATTGCAAAAGTGATCTTTTTAATTTCTTAATTGACCCAACTGCTCCAGAATTATTTGTCTACTTTGTAAAACTATTTCACTTTTCATCCCGTTAATTAGTTTTTAATTTATAATTTTACTAATGTCTGATTAATACAAGATTAACATTGTACACAAGTGATTGAATTTGAGTAGTGTTGAGTATGGTAGTGAAGTAGGGCTTACATCTAGCGACCCATTAGTTCAATTAGACAAGCGATATCTAACACCCTTACCAGGACAGCTGTGATCCATCCTAATAACATTTTAATTAATTAATGTTTTGCCTCACTAACAGTACCCATTGTTAGAGTAATAAAGATGAGAGAATTCCAACAGTGTCAAATAAATCACGTTATTAAAATCAATGAAGCCCAGTGAAGTCGAATCTTGTATTCCTGGTTGACACTGATTTAAGTAAAATAAAAGTCACGTGTTCATTATTAATTGAACTACTTTGATGATTAAATAACGCTGAAATGAAAAGGGTCTGAGATCAACTGTCGAAAAGAAAAGGGAGAAATGATAAAGTTAGAATTAAAATAATGAATAAACTTCCTTTATACAGACCGGATATTTAATTGATAAAGAAAAGGCAGAGAGAGTTTTGGGGAAAAAGGAAATCAAAATTATTTCAAGATGAGAAATTGAGCTGGGTATCCGTTAAGATACTTTGTTACGGACATCGGAGCTTTATACTAGCTTACTTTGTTTCTCTTCGGGCAAAATGGGAGATATTCATTTAGGAGAGAACAACTAATAAAATTATCGGAGGAAATAATTTTTCCCCCCTTTTTTTAGAATTTTATCTAGGAACATTTTTGGCAACCGTCTCTAACCACCTCGAACTACATAATTTCAAATAAAATTTAAAAAATCCTCCCTTGCAAAAAATTTTATGGATTTTTGTCCTTAAGATACCCCTCCCTCCAAAATAAGAAATCTTAAAATTTGTAGAAAATATAATTTGGATTTTTTTATTTCTTGAATATTTAGAATTGGCAGAGAGAGAAAAAAAGTATATCCTAATTTATTTTCCAAAAAAATCCAAATTTTACCTTTATTTGGAGTGAAGGAGAAATATTTTATGGACAAAAAACCCACAAAATTGAGGGCAGGATTTTTTTTAACTTTTTTTGATATTAATTTGAGGTGGTTAGTGGTGGTTGGAGGAGGTTAACTACCTCGAACCACCTCTATCAACCCAATTGTTAAACTGGAGTTTATTTACTTTTGTTTTCGATTTTCAACTATCACAAATTTTTTTTTTTATTCGGGAACTAAATTTTTTCCGAGAAAATGAATTGTAATAATAAGATTCGTATTAAATGTAAGTTTTTGGGTGTAGCTCCTCCAAATTTGGAGCTAAACCTCGTCATTTTTTGATTTTGTCTTGGGGTATGATTTTTCTCAACATGTATCTGAATTTGATTCAAATTGGCCCAGAAGTTTAGGTTCCACGCACC
The DNA here is from genome assembly GCA_951217055.1 of Gerris lacustris. Classification (NCBI taxonomy): domain Eukaryota; kingdom Metazoa; phylum Arthropoda; class Insecta; order Hemiptera; family Gerridae; genus Gerris; species Gerris lacustris. Next base: position 25,495,852 of record OX578284.1, read on the forward strand.
TGCACAGACTACAGACGTATGTTTTATGTACTTAATTTTTGGACTCAAGGGACGCCAAAACGTGTAAATCTATCAAAATCTAAAAACGAATTTTTACGCCATAACAATACTTTCTTGCGCACATTTTTTTGTTAATTTGTGTATCAGACCGGACTTAAAACTTATCTAACACAAAACAATTAAGTTTCTTCATTATTCGCAAAATAACGTTCCTCTATGTAAAATATGTTTTTAAATAATAAGCAATTATATTATTTCAAATTAAATCTTATTATTTCAATTGTCTTTAAAAGGTGCGTAGGTTGATAATTTCATGGAATATATACATATTTTCAAAAATTAACCTAGTGTAATATATTAAAAATAGAAATAAAATTATGAGGATTTAGTGATTTTTGCGGTGTCCCCACGATGTACTCTCTTGTGCTCTGGGAACTGATGGGTTAATAAAATTTTGCACATTCTGATTCTAGTGAGAAAAAAAGTATTTATACATATACAAATAATAAATAACCTTTGGTCAAATTGTTGCCCCTTCCAACCCATCGTCCGGGGGAGGGGGTTGCCGGATCCCCCTTCCTGAAATAACTTGATGAATTTATTTATTTATTTTTTATTGGGACGAATAAGAAATAAATTATTACTATCAAAGGGCTTATAAAATTATTATATATCTAATAGATGAGAGGGTTAAATAGGAAATATTTGGCTAGAACTTAAGTTTAGAGATACTAATCCCAAATAAAATGAATGCGAATGATTTTTCATGTATATGCATTAATTTTATAAATTCAAAAATATTATTTTTATTGTAGTTAATTATTAGTAATAATTAATTATAGCCTACTTAGCTAATGTTGTAGCGTGATGAAGCCCAAATAAAAAGGGCAAACTATGGTTTAGGAGAGAATTTAAATATTTGTGTCTTATTTACAACAATAAAGCAGAGAGCCAGGGTGGCCGAGGTGCTAAAGACAACTCGAGGTCGTGGTTTCGATCCCGGGCCGTGATACTCTGAATTGCATCTACAAATCGCGGACGGAGCAGGGCGAGGGACACCCCTGAGGGGTTCTCTTCCCCCACGCTGTCTAATGGGTTCGATCCGTGTCATGAGATGTGATATGTATCTAAGGTTCGAGGTCAGAGTAGGGCGAGGGCACCCCCTGAGGGGTTCTCTTCCCCTACACTTTGACGCACGCTCATATAGCTTACTAATGACCACATCATACTCGCTTCGGGGTACAATGTACAAATGTATGATGTGTGAAGTAGCTAGAACTCTCCACCACTGGGCAAGTAATATGAGTCCACTGTAGGCCTGATTGCGAGGTTCGAACAAGTGGTTTGTCCTACCCGTCTAGTAGGAATTACTAGGTAACTACTACTACAACAATAAAAAAAACTCTAAATAGGCCACCAAAAAAAAAATATATATATATATATATTTTACTTCCCGTTAACATTATAGCCAATATATTAGCCAAATATCTCATTTTTGTAGGATTTTTGTTAGACTCATACAGCAACCCGCATAACAAAGCATTAAAGGTTTTATCTAACCTTTCCTCTTAACCAAGTCTGTCAAGATACGGTCACCAAGCCTTTGTAAGGCAAGCGAGAATATTTATAAAGGGAAAGTTATAAAGGGAATCCACGCCAAAATAAGGGGTGAGGGTAAGATTCGAAGGTTACCCCACAAAATTCCGCGTACTGTTATACCGAGAGAGAGACACTTTATATACATTATATACATAATAGTGATGCTGCCCAAATTGAATGGGTTGCTAAACTCGCAGCGTACTGAGCTATCTTGAAACATTACTTAAATAATAAAAATAATATTATGTACAATTACTTAAATAACACGGTCAAAACAATGTTAATAAATTAAAAATTAAGTTGCCATTAAACGAAGAAAGGGTCTCACTGTTAATTAGAATTAAATTAAATTGATCTTCTCTGCTCTAAACCGTTCCCTGCTAAACTAAACTCTCCTCTAATGTCTCTACATCCTGCATGTTTTAGATATTATAAATTAATAGTTAAAAATAAGTGGTTTGTCTTAAATAAAAATCATTTATAATATATTTTGTTTTGTTTAAAATCTAGTTAAATAAATGCATAAATCCCAAAAAAGTAAATAGGTTTTAGAACAAGAATTTTTTTTTTTTTTTTTTTTTTTAAATCCTTTAAAGGAAGTTCCTTTAAACAACCATTCATCTTATATTTCCTTACTTTTTACCTTAAAAATATTTCTTTGAAGGGAAATACATATTTTCTTTTCATTTTTTTTTCTAAATCTTTATATTTTTTTAAATCGTCGTGTTTATATACTGTTAAAAACTTTCCTGCCTAAGTATACAACATTCTGGCTTCAATAGTGTTCAGTTTTAAAAATATAAATATTTATATATATATATAATGACATTTAAATAACTTTTTATGGTTTATTCATTTGACAAAATAACCCGTCGTTTCTAATTATATATCCATTTAGTTAGAACCACTCACAAACTCATCATTTCCATTAATTTTTTTTTATCTCTTTCATTTTTCACAGTTTGGTTCGCTCTGAATGAAAGAAAATATATTTGAAAGAAATATATAAGTGGAAAGAGGAAGCATTAGTTCCTCCAAGTGGGGCTGAAATTTCATTCGGGTCACGTGGCTCAATATGGCGGATCTTTATACGTACAACCCTCCCCCCTTCCCCTTTTAGCATCTACTCGTACTTTCTTAAGGTGTAGAAAGAGAATGATAAGAACTTAGGTTTTCGGATCTTCTCCGGAAAACCAATTACATGAACTCCTTCTTACCTCCTTCCTCCTTTCCTTAACTATATCTACCATCAAATAATTTTATTAAGGCTTGATAAAAGTACAAATAAAAAGTTGTTTTTTTTCATCCCAAACTTATGAAGTAAAAACAAGAGTTCTTAAATGTTTTTTTCTTAAAGATGTTGCTCATCTATAACTCTAGTGGTAATATTTAGACCCTATAAACAGTAGAACTTATTTATAGCAGATACCTGAAAGGAATTAAAGTATATCTTCTAATCAGATGTATCCTCAATTAAAAAACACGTAATACATAAAGCGTATATATTTTAGGGAAAACGTAATCGCAACCCACGAAACTAATTACTAATTACACTCCTCTGAGCGAGAGTGATAACTACACACCAATCTACTTATTTTTGGCGCTAGAGCATTATATTTGATTTTTAAAAAAATTATTTAAGGATATGTGGGCGAGTACCACATAGCAATTTTATTTCTAAGTTTATAAATAAAAATTAGGTAAGATTTTCCACGACCACAAATAAATATATATTTTTGTACGCTTACAAAACACCTCTGAGTCAAGATTTAACTCACAATAGTACATTACGCGTCGAGTGCGGAAAGTAGCATTTTGCATGCGAGTGTAGGGTTTGCACCCGAGCGACAGCGAGGGTAGTAAAACCACACGAGCAATGCAAAATGCCGTTTTCGCACGAGTAGCGTACCGTACTTTATCTACGATTGTTAGATTTAAATAATAAATACAGAAAAAAATAAACTTGCTGTGTGTAAGTTCGTATCTCTCTCTTGATAAAAATGGCCATAATTCATGAGTTGTATTGTTTGCCGGATTAATTATTTCTGGAGGAGTATTATTCTCCACATTTTGGTAAAAGTCACTTGATTCACTCATTGTTTTTCACTAAAAACTCGATATAAACAGTTACTTTAATAAAAGAACAGCAAATTAGTTTTGTTAAATGTAAACAAACTCGCTAATCGTGTGTAAAGCTGAAGAATTCCTATTCTTTACCGCCCTAGGGTGGTAAAAAAGAGGAATTCTTCAGAACTATGAGACGCGCATGCGCAATGAATACAAGTACGTAAAGAATCACTTTCTACGCATCTAAACAGAGATACAATGTTTATATTTCGTATCAATCGTAGATAAAAATAATTTCAATAACTATAGTAGCCACAGGCCCCCCCCCCCCTCCACTAGTGAAGGCATGAGGAGCGGCTCTGAACGAGAAAAATGCAGATATTTACAATATATACACAAAGCAGTGGCATTTCTAATGATTATAATTTTTGGACCAACAGAATTAGAATACCACCTTAGTTAGGAACTCGCTGTGTTTTGGACTAGTGAATTTAAGATTAAACAAAATAGACTGCCAATTGGTGTGGCACATAGCTTCCTCACATGCTATCACGTAATTTTTGAGTTTATGCTTTTACAAGCCATTGTCAAATTTGTTTAATTGTTTCCCCTGTTTTTTTAATCTATCAAAATTGTTTTGATGTTTTACTTGAATTAAAGTATCAATTAAGCAAAACCTAAAGAGCGCAGACGGTTCAAAGTAATCTGGGGCTATCTGTGGGCTACTTTCGATAAACCATAAAAATTTCATCAAAATCAGATGATTACTTTTAAAGATATGGCTGTAAATAAATGTATGTTTGTGAGCATGTGGATGACAAACAAATAAGAGCAGAAGGTTGAAACCTTTATGGGACCAACAATGGGCTTATTATGACCTACCACCAAAATTTCATTAAAATTGGACGTGTAGTTTTTAAGATATGGTAGTTCGCAAAAATTGAACGACAGACCGACAGACAGACACGGAACCAAAAATGTTCCCTAATGTCTGAAACGGATTTCTATCTTGGAATTTTTGAAAACGGAGACCTAAAATTTTTTCGTTCTTCAGAACGATCACATAGCTTCCGTTACCTTCGGTAAGCTCGGAAGCAATAATTAATAATAATAAAAAAGAAAAATAATGCTTCACGTTTATTTAAGCATTGAAATGATACCACCTTAGCGATTAATAATACCAGCCCATAAAAACCAAGTTTTTATTATAAATCCTTTATATTTTTGCATTTTGGTTGTGAGGGGGAAGTATTGGTAGAGAGTCTATGTGCCAAGTTTTAGCTCGATTGGCCCTATAAAGATTTTATATATACCTACCAATTAATTAATTAATTAAATAAATTTTTATTACTTAATTTTTAAATATTAATTAATCCATTCATTTTTAAAAAGATAATTAATTAAATTGAGAAATTAATTTAATAATTAATTAATTTGTTAAAATGTTTTTGTATTGGTAGAGAGTCTATGTGCCAAGTTTCAGCTCGATCGGATAAGTAGAAGAGGGTTAACTAGCCTTCCAAAGATTTTATATACCAATTAATTAATTAATTAATTAATTTTTTATTTTACTTTTAATACTTAATTTTTTAAAATTTATTTAATCCATTCATTTTTAAAAAAAAATTAATTAAATTCAAAAATTAATTTATTAATTAATTAATTAAATTTAATTAATTAATTAAATTTAATTAATTAATTAAATTTAATTAATTAATTAATTTGTTAAAATGTTTTTGTATTGGTAGAGAGTCTATGTGCCAAGTTTCAGCTCGATCGGATAAGTAGAAGAGGGTTAACTAGCCTTCCAAAGATTTTATATACCAACCAATTAATTAATTAATTAATTTTTTATTTTACTTTAATACTTAATTTTTTTTAAATTTATTTAATCCATTCATTTTTTTAAAAAAAATAATTAAATTGAAAAATTAATTAATTAATTAATTAATTAATTAATTAATTAATTAATTAATTTGTTAAAATGTTTTTGTATTGGTAGAGAGTCTATGTGCCAAGTTTCAGCTCGATCGGATAAGTAGAAGAGGGTTAACTAGCCTTCCAAAGATTTTATATACCAACCAATTAATTAATTAATTAATTTTTTATTTTACTTTTAATACTTAATTTTTTTAAATTTATTTAATCCATTCATTTTAAAAAAAAAATAATTAAATTGAAAAATTAATTAATTAATTAATTAAATTTAATTAATTAATTAAATTTAATTAATTAATTAAATTTAATTAATTAATTAATTTGTTAAAATGTTGTTGTATTGGTAGAGAGTCTATGTGCCAAGTTTCAGCTCGATCGGATAATTAGAATAGGGTTAACTAGCCTTCCAAAAATGTTGACGCCAGGCACCCAGGCAGGCACTCCCCCAGGCACAAAAGTGAAGTTAATATAAAGGATTTAAAAAATAGAGTAAATGTAGTAGTAGAATACTAATTACCTTTTTTTATTTTATTAAAGTTTTAAGTAACATTTTGCTTTCTGTAAATTTTATTCAGAGGTTGAATAAAAAGACGTTAATTTTAAATATTAGTGCTTCCGAGTTTTCTGAAAGCAACATTTTTTGATGTCACCGATTTCAAAAATTCCAAGACCGATATCCGTTTCAGACATTAGAGAACATTTTTGGATCCGTGTCTGTTTATCGGAAACTTAAATAATCAACTGGTTTATTTTATATTGCTAACTTTTCTATTATAAGAGAATTATTATTTTGTAAATAGTGGAGAATGAATGGCTAGTATAGTGAAGTTGTTGATATCAGGTTGGCGACACTGCTTTTTCAACCATGTTTGTAATTTGCGCTTATCATTGTTTAAACCTGTATCTAAATATCCTTCTATTTGAGTTTAATTGCATTTGTTTTTAATAGTGAATCTCTTATATCTGCTATTAAAAGTGCTCACAATTATTATTATTTATTAAATCTGTGCAATGGATGAAGATACGTTGTCTTCCTACTGGAGATAAAATATTTTATGTACCTCGTGAGTAAAGTACTATAATTCCCCTCGCGACAATTATCTAGCGTTATCCCCTCGGCTTTGCCTTGGAATTTAGGGACCATGGTTCCTTTGGCGTCGCCTCTAAAACCAACTTATTCGCTCAGGGAATAATAGCTTACTGTACTCCTTATAGGTGCATAAATAACTATTATTGACATCCTTTGAATTGTTTCCGTGTATGGAATTTGAAGTGTGTTTTCTCTCTCTATACAATTTAAGATCAGCATCAGATTGATACTCCTCTGTTTTTTTTTTTTTTTTTTTAAATAAATGGATTATAATATTTATACATTACTTTCTCTAAATAACTATTAAGACAAAGGGATGTTTAGTCCAATGTAATTTGGGACAAAGGAATATCACACTTCTGTTTTTATAAGGGAAGTAGCAGTATAAATAGAAACATTCTGTACACTTTCTTTAGATGGTTAACTCCCTTCTGTTTTTTTTTATGAGGAGAGTAAAAGTCAAGATGATAAACTAGATTTTTTAGAGGAAGTTATTTAAATTAATTTGTCTGCGTCCGTTATTGATTGTTCAACTATGTAGGAAGAAATATTATATATATATATATATATATATATATATATATATATATATATATATATATATATATATATATATATATTATTAGGTATTTGTTCTAACACAATCTTAGGGTTTTATATGGATTTAATACATTAAATCTCTCTTTTGCAATGATTAATTTACTTTAACAATTCTTACTTTATATTTAATGTTTTGTTATTTAAATCTCAACAGCATAAATTGCATTATTTGTTTGAAATGCACAGTGCTTTAACCCTGGACTAGAGTATCATTTCTCTTCCTTATCTAAATTAGACCACTTGTGGGTCTGAGCGAGGAGGTCTGTTCGTGGGCATCTACTCTACACATTATTCACTGTCAACAATAAGCAACATCTTCTTCATTGTTATTACATTTTGGTTGCTACAATCTTTGTAACAATTTCCTGAAATTTAGATTTATATTATTAACTTGAATGATTTTTATGTTTTTCTTATACATAAGGAATTATAATAATAAATTAAATGGTAACAGTTTTAAAGATAAATTTCTTTTTACTTTAATATAATAAATATACATATGTGTGAGTGTGTACCTAATATATTTTTTATCTTTTAAGCTTCCCGAAAGTAACGTATGCATTTAGTTTTCCGAAAATTTTTAGGTTCCGAATTCCGAAATTTTTTAGGTTTCCGAATACAGAAAGTACGGGAGCAGAAATCAGTTTCAGACATGGGGGAATATTTTTTGTCTCGTGTCTGTCGGTCTTTTAACATTTTTACATCACTATATTTTAATAACCATTTATCCAATTTTCATTATTGCTTCCGAGCTTACCGAAGGTAACGGAAGCTATGTGATCATTCTAAAGAACGAAAATATTTTGTCTCCGATTTCAAAAATTCCATAACAGAAATCCGTCAATAAAATGTTTGGAAAATTTTTTGGTTCTGTGTCTATCTGTCGGTGTATCGCTCAATGTTTGCGAACCAACATATCTTAATAACTACTCGTCCGATTTTAATGAAATTTGGATAGTAGGTCATAATTAGCCCATTGTTGGTCCCATATATGTTTCAACCTTCTGCTCTTATTTGTTTGTCATCCACATGCTCACAAACATACATTTATTTACAGCCATATCTTTAAAAGTAATCATCTGATTTTGATGAAATTTACCTTCTGCGCCTATTGTTTCCACATGCGCACAAACATACATTCATTTTAAAAGCACTTATCTTATTTGACTTATTTGACAATAATAGGTTTTAATGGTATAAAATCATTATAGTACACAAAATAGAACGCGAGGAAGTTATGTGCACACTTCTTGGCGAAGTATTTTGGTTGGTCACAATTAACCCATATAGCCTTATATTAATTTTAACCATCATAAACATCGGACTAATAGTTGTAACAATATAGGCATTGCAAAACATATTGGCAGACAGTGAAAGACACAAGATTTAAAATGTTTCTTGATCTTTTGGTGAGAAAGTTTTGAGCTGATACGTTTGATATTGGTTTCTGAGTACACCATAATGTCTATCAATACGTTTAAAAGCAATTTGTTTTTGAAACTGTGTTAAAAATTCGCAAACACACATAACATAACATTTAAAAAACATAAACTGAACTTAGTATAACATTATATTGAAAACACTGATTCAAATAGGCAATATATTGAAATACTCAAATGATTTTTTCCAGTTCAATAATGCATTCAAAGTTACGATGAATTTTCCAGTCTATTTATAAAAAAATCCTTGAGGGTGATGAACAAACAAATAAATTCACCTTTAAATTCCACACGTGGAACTACTGTGTGGAACAATTCCACTTCAAATTGTAAAATATTGAAAAGATCCTAGTACAGTTTGAGTGGGTTTGTAAAAAACTTTGAACACTAAATATTTAAACCAAGCTTATAACAACGACCAACTCTCCCCTTTTTGCTCTGAATATTGCAGATATTTTATTTGTAAATAATGTGAGTTGAGACCCTTATCAACAAAATCCAAGCTACATAGTTTATGTCACTTTTCATAAGTAAATAGGTAATTATAACTCTCTCTGTAATTACTTGTAACCTATGCAGAAGCTATAACATTACATAATATATTAAATAAATCGTATAGATAAAGCTAATTTGGTTGCAGCCTGTGTAAGCCAATTTATGATGAACACAATTAACCATTTCTAATTTTTTGGTGGTGTTTAGTAGTCTCATATTTTTGGTCAAGTTACCAGATCGAAGTTAGTAGGGGGTTATGTCCTTGGTTTAGAAATCATTAGACTACGTAGGCGTGTCCATTGAGCAAATGCAGTTCTTTTTTCTATTAAATACAGGAAGGAAGGGGATCAGCCACTTCTCATATCCACTTGAAATAATAATTAGTTTGAAACATGTCTTACATCCCTGGGATTTGAATCATAACCAGATATGTCGTTAAATGACCGCCCTTCTTTTGATTGTTACTACCCTAATATAAAAAACAGAGGGGAGTAACAATTTAAAGAAGGTGTACGGAATGTTCTTCTTTAGACTGTTACTCCCCTTATAAAAACAGAAGTGTGATATTCCTTTTTCCCAAAGTACATTGGACTAAACATCCCTTTGTCATAAGTTATAGTTATTTTACTTAACATTTGTATTCTAAAAACACATATAGGGTAGTAACAACTAAAGAAGTACCAATTGTCCTTGGTTTTGAAATTCGAGTATGCTATCAACTCATTGTTAAGTTTTTATGGTATTTGTTCGAGGCATAAAGTTGGTCTAAAATAATTGAAGTTCAGGGTTTTCAACAGAGAATGAATCAGTTCGATGTTGCATGACACTGTTGTCTTACAGTATATTTTAGTACCTCAGTTATTTGTAGTAAGTTGAGATCATTCTGAAGCGTTGAGTTACGACCGTACCAAGAGACTTCTGTTTTTAACAAGATATTTAATTAATATCTTTCTTGCTGGCTTAATTAAAGTTTGATAAATTTCGATTAATTTTCTACTCTATGGAACTCTCTATTTAGAAATGATTAAGGGACTTCAGAGTTCTGATAAGTGAAATCGGAAAATGTTGTCATTTTCGACCCTATCAACACATTCTTGAGCCTTTTCTAACACTACCTGGCCTCACGCAATACTGTCATTCAATAAATATACCAGGTTATTTCTCTCTCCCCTCTAAGTTCTTGTTTACTTTGTTACAATAATTGCTCGTATGGGTAGAAGTTGTATATGCCTACATCAATAGCCTTTACAACAATCCAGACCTCGTATTTTTGCTCTACCAACTAAAAATGAAACCAGATAATGTCAATAATAAATCCTAATAATATTTTTCTCTCCTTAAATTACATTATTCATTTCTAATAATAAGATTAGGTTCTATTTTGACACAAATTTATGGTTTTTCATATCAGAAATGAACGAGGAAATATAATTGGAGAATTGAATTCGATTACGACCATGAAATCGAATAATCGTAATTTTACTTTTGTAGTCTGCACTATCCGAACAATTTATCATTACCCAAAATTTATTTTTACTTAGCCAGGTGACTTGTAATTACATTATTCAACTTTTGAATCCAAAAAACGAGATTATATAACCAATGTCAGAATATATTTTTAGTATTATAAATTACATCTATATTCTTTTTTTTCATTTTGATAAAGATCATTATATCATTTTGATAATTTTTCTCTTGTTTAATATATTAACTAAATTGAAAGAATTATGTAAAATGTATTATATAATTATTATTTACTTCTCCTACTGTACTCACATTTGTACAGATAATGATTATTGCGGAGTGTTGAAATATATCTAATAGAAATAAGAAATAATATCGTTTATCTTTACTGTTACATAAAGATATTGTTGGTTTCTTAGTTGTTCTATGTTTAGTTTTTCTTAGTTTTATATTATCTTCGAAATACCAGACCGATTTAAATGAAATTTTCACTGACGTATTCGGTAGTTAGTACAAGGAAGTATTTACTTCTTATAAAGAGCTTAAAAAACTGTTACAGAGAGGAACATTACTGTTCCTGTTTGAAAGTGTTAGTATCCTTTTGTCTATTAGCTATTTATTGAACATGCCTTGCAATTTAAATATATCGAGATTATTTCAACCCTTGGCAGTAAAATCTATTAAATAAAATTGAAAATATAATATTTCATTTAATTTACCTACTTCCATTTTATACTGTAAGTATAAAAGTTAAGGTTAGGAAATTTTAATTACTTTTTGTAAGGGTTGAATATGACGTAAATTGTTGTTGGTAACTAAAATCTCCCTTCGGCTTATTTCCAAATTGCACGGTTTCCATTTAAACGCGATCGTTTGCACGGGCGAAGGATTCTACTTCTATAAGAGCATCCACACGCACTGTACGGGTGCCGTTCCCCCCTCCTGCCTACCGTATTATCACCATTACACCCCATTAGGAAGCAAACATTTTTACTTCCGGGTTTACCGAAGGTAACCGAGGTTTTTTGATCATTCTAAAGAACGAAAAATGTTTAAGTCTCCTAATTCAAAAATCCCAAGACAGAAATCCGATGCAGACATCAGGGAACATTTTTGAATCTGCGTGTCTGTCTGTCATTCAAGTTTTGAAAACCAACATCCAACGTCTGAATTTTCGGTCTTGGAATTTTTAAAATCGGAGACAAAAATTTTTCGTTCTTAAGAACGAACACTCAGCTTCCGTTACCATCGGTAAGTTCGGAAGAAAAACATATATTATGTACACACTCACACATAAGTGTATTTTTTTATATGAAAGTAAAAATAAATGTATTTTTAAAACGGATACCATTTAATTTATTAACATGATTATTCATTATGCGTAAGAACAAACAAAATATAACAATTTACAATTTCACAAAGTCACTTCACGGTGAAGTAAACAATGCTTTTAAATTTTAGTTTAATGCTTTGAAGGTAACGTTATGGTTAACTGACCCGGTCGAAGCGGCCGCAACCTCTCCGGACGACCGCTAAATTAACAAAAGGTTTATAAGCGCGGTTGTTTGTTTAGGTTGGTCTTTCCGGAAATAGTGGCTACTTATCGTTCGACCTATTTAGTGATCCAGAACACATCCACACCATTTGTACGTAGGCTCCTGTGGATTTCCCTGGGTAACTGAGAGATTTATATCTGGTGATGATTCGAATTTGCGAATCTCACTTCGTCTCACTGCGCATGTGCGCACATACACAAAATCTGTAATTTATAAAAATTGGGATTATCGCCCCATCATAAGGCATTAGCATGCTTTATTTCATAATTTTAGGACTAGCCGTTATAGGGTGGTAAAGGGGGTGGGAGAGAGGGGTATTTGTTTTGAGTAAAATTTGGGCGCGAAAAACGGAATATTGGCGGTAAAAAGCACTATACTCATAAAATGTTAAATATGTTTGTACTCTACTCTTCACGAGCTTTCATTTGATCCCCTTCCGTAAATTAATAGAAAAATGAGCTTTGCACATTCATGTGCATTGTGCATGCGCATGTAAAATGTTTAACTTCGTTATATTCTCTATTTATATTTCCTGTGTGTGGGTCAAAAAGTTATAGCAGTATTTCAAATTTCAATTCTCTAGCGTGAACGGTTCGGAGGATATGATGACCCTTATGGCCTCGGCATAAGGATTTCGAGGATGATATACAAAACCCTAAAAAATTCGTTTCATTTCGAAAAAATAAAAAATAAAAAAAATAAAAATTTTGCCCTCACCTGGGCATTTTCTTGCATTATGTCTTATTTTTAGGTGTTACAAATTTTTCTTATTTAAAGAGTAACTCTAAATACATTTGTTCATATGCTCTGCTAGTATTGTATATTAATTATGTGGTGCACAACTTGGTCGATGTGATTTGACATTGACAAATTTACTTTACGTATCACATCAACCAGGTTGTGCACCACAATTAGATGGTTTGTACACATGAGTGAACAATAATATAATGAATAAAGTATTCTCTAAAGTAGTCTAAGGTTTTTTATTACACCTTTCCTCAATCTAACAAGCTGATTTAAGAAGCCCCCTTATTATTTTATTCTAGACCAAATAACATCCATAATTATTAATATTTGTCCAAATTATTTTTCTATAGTGAAACCACTTTTATTTTATAGTTATTGACTTTTAACTACACTAATGATCTATCTTTAACTACAATCTATCACTAAGTGTATTCGATGAAAAATATAAAAGGAAATAAAGATGAATTTTCTCACTTATCCTCTGGAAAAATCGTTTTGCTATATTTTAAGACACTAGGATAGAAAGATCGATTTTGCCTCCAAACCACCTTGCTAATCGGTGTTTTATAGGACCCTTCAGTCTTTACAGAAGGGCGCACTGATCCCTTCTCATAGCTAACGGTGCGTTCACGAGAAAAGTGTGCCTCTCGCTTCATTAACTTGATATCGGGACTTGTTGGTGTTTAAGCTTACGATACTCACTGATCCTACCCTACCTTTCTACCTCTCACAGAATTTGCAACACCATTCGATTTTACCACGGGATTAACGAGTCCAAGTTCTTCTAAACACTCCGATGTCACTTTACGATGGCAATCACATGGTGACTGGTTTATTCACCCGAGGATAATCAAGGTAGCCTTTTTTGAAAGGAGGAATAATTAAATTTACGGTACCGCTGGGAAACGAAGCAATGAATTCTGACTTTACTCATCATTCTAATCACCTTGTCGGAAGATTGATTTTTACTGGTCCGAATCAATCAATTTATATCCCATTCATTAAGCCGTCGTCGGATAGTCACGAAAATGTCACTAGAATTGTCACGAGGCGTACTCAGTACGCCACCTGCTTTTTTCATGTGCCGCTATTATTATTTAGTATTATATATTTAATATTACTATGCTTTAAATGTTTGAGGGAAAAAAATAAAACAAACTTATGTTTAAGATGGTAAAAAAGGATATATAATATCAAAATTATAATAGCTTAAATCAAAGAAGTTTAACAAAACATTTGTAAAACAGTATTGTTTTTTTTAATTCCTCGAAACTTTATCACTATACTTGTTTAAAAAGAAATGAATAATTATTTAAGAAAAAAGAAAAAAAAAAATGACAAAGTCATAATTTAATTTTCTTACATCTTTCTCTGAGTCAAAGTCATGTTCGCTTTGCACAATTACTTCTTCTCTTTCATCTATACTAGGTGATATTCTGTTTCATCGTCTCAAAGTTCTTTCAAAATGTTCATACAATCCTGAGGGTCTATTATGTCTGTATGGCATTGAACTGTAGTGCGTGTAGGCGGTTGATGTATTAAAATATATTCTTCACTCTCACTTGTTTTCATTCAAACGCTTTGATAAAACGAGGTAAAAGGTAAATTTAATTTTATTCTTGAATATAAAATTTACATAATTTACAAATCATTTTAAAGGTCACAGTTTGTAACTCAATTTCTACATTTGTTATACATTGAATTCTACATTGAAAAAATAATAAAAAAAAACCTATTTTTAAATTTGTGGGATGGAGTAGAGGTATTATACATTTTTTGTATATTTATGCGACTGTTCACTCTGTGTTAAGCGTGAATCTATTTGAGATCCTGTCATAAAAGAAGTTATTTTAATCGAAAAGTTGAAGTTTTGTGTTTTGTTGGTGCAACGTTTGTTTTGATTTGGACAACTAGGTTATTTATTAGACTATTTGTGTGACCTTCGCAATTAGAAAAAAACGAATCTACAGAATTTATTAAATATTGTTGAATATATTCAATCCCGGCTGGTTCATGTAGTTCAGTGATCTTGGTATATCTAGGCGAATTTGTAGCAAATCGTAAAAACTTGTTTTGAATTATTTGTAGCTTTTTTAAGTTTGTGTTCGAAGTAAAACGCCAAGCAGCGCTAGCATATATCAAAATCGGTCGAATAGCTACTTTATAGATTATTAATTAATTTTGCGAAGTAAGTTTTGAATCCCTCAATAAAATAGGGAAAAGAACTCTAATTAGTTATTTTACTTGTCAATTAAAAGCTGAATGTGTGTTGTGAAAGTAAGTTTTCTATCTAAAAATACTCCTAAGTACTTTACTGAATTGCACCACGGTAGAACTAGGTAGTATACAGTTATATTACCGGAGATTTTTGGGCGTCTCTTCGAGAAAAGGATAGCTTCGAATTTGTTATTAAGGCTATAATAGGAATTTATTAGGCTTTAATCGCCAGTGTAAAAAGTATCTTCGGATTTTTGCTAGGGATTTATTTAGTCTTGTTACTATAGTGTCAGTTCTCCAAGAGGAAGTATATAACGCTACGTCAACAGCAAATATTGCCAGGTTTACTTGAGTGAGACGTGGGATGTCACTAGTATATGTATATACTGTAAAGTACGGGTCCAAGGATAGAACTTTGGGGTAGTCCTGCAAGTACATTCATCTTGTTTGACTGACACTTATTTATATGTACTTGAAATTTTCTATTTGTAATATACGAAAATAATAATTTATAATATAATGGGGGAAATTTGAATTTTATGAGTTTGTATAGTAGGCCCTTGTGCCAGATGGTATCAAAAGCCTTTTCTAAATCTACTTGTACTAAGTCAGTATGTTTTCTATGATTGAAGTTTACAGTAATATGTTGGACGAGCCTAGACAGCTGGCCTTGGATTGAATGTCCACTTCTGAAGCCAAATTGTTCATTCGGAAGTATACTTTTTATGCTTGTGATTTTGGAGATTCTAGCTTGTATTACTTTTTGGAAAATTTTACTTAAACCATTTAGCAAACTTATTTATTAGGCGATAGTTTTTAGGGTTTTGAGGATCTTTTCCAAGTTTAGGAAAAACTATTATTTTTGCTGTTTTCCAGCATGTGGAAAATATCCAGTTACTAACATTTTATTGTATAAATAAGTCAGGTGAACTATCGCTTTCTTAGGGAGTTGTTTCAACATTTAATTTGTGATACCATCTGGTCCAGGGGACTTGCGTGATTTTCTTGTTTTAATTATTTGTTTGATTTCTGTTGGTGAAGTAAGACGAATATCGGAATTGGTAGCTGGTATAGTTTTAAAACAATTATCAACAAAGCGAGAGACTGACAGACTGTGATGATTGGAAGCTAAATTATTGTTTGGGAGTGTACACTTGCAAAGTTCTGGGCTAATATATTTGCTTTTTCAAGATTTGTGTAAATATATTGATTGTTTATCAGGAAAGGAGATTCAGCTTGTGGTTTTTGTTTAAAGTATTTAACAACTTTCCAGAATGATGTTTGCCGGTTTAAGTTTGGCTAAAAATGTTTGCCACCGGTTGTTTGAGTTATAACTTAGAAGTTTTTTAATATTGTTTTGTAAAACAAAATGTTGTACGTATTAAAAAGGGTGTTCTGAATTTATTGCATTGGCGTTTAAACCAATTTTTAATTATTATTATTATTATTATAATCAGAACTTCAGGGAGTTTGTCGCTTGTTTTTGGCTTTACGGGTGAACTAGAATATGTAGCTGCTTCATTAATTGACTCTAAAAAGTTTTGGACTGTTGTATCAACATCTTTATTTGTAGTAAGATTTGGCTTAACAGTGATATTTTCATTAAGTAAACTTTGAAAGTATTCCAATTTATGTTTTTATATAGTCCTTCAGGTTGTATATTTTTAGTAGGAATAACATTATAATTAAAGAGGATAGGGTTGTGGTCTGATGCTAAAATTGACAGGCTTTCAGGGTCGGAGATGTTCAGTTTAGAGTTAAATACAATTAAGTATAATGTACTAGGTTTTCTAGGTCTCGGTGGAAAATAAGTTGGTTTTTCAGGAGCGATTATAATATAATACTTTTGTCGGAGAGCAGTGTCATGTAATATATCACCTGCTTTATTTGATGTGATACATTGCCAGGTAGTGTGCCTCGAATTTAGGTCTCCTGTTATTATTGTCCGTTTATCTATTGATAGTAATTTGATAAGGTCGTTTCTATAAGCATTAGTGTTTCCGGTTCTGTAAGCTGATATGATATTTATATGACTATTGTAAGTGAGTATTTTAATACCGATAGATTCCATAGAGGTGACTAGTGGTAAGGGTATTTGTTGTTGTTTTAACTGTTTATTTACCAGTATTGCTACGCCACCGCCACGGTTGTTTCTGTCTACTCTATACACAATATAGTTATTAAATCTTAGAGGTTTCAAAACACTTAGTTTAGTTTCATTTAAACAACATACATCAACTGCATAGTCACTTAAAGCCATATTTAGTTCTAATTTTTTATCAGATACAGAATTACAATTCCAGTGCATAATTTTTAACAATTTAGGATAAGACATTAAGGAGTGAATAGCAATAATACATTTTCTATTGTAACAAATATTTTGCTTGATATGTCTGGAGCACTTTTAATTTGATGCCCTATGTTTTTAATTAATGGCAGTATGTAGTTTAGATAAGTTAACAAATGAAGTGAGTTCCTTAATCAAAGAAAATACATCTCTTATTTCGGAGTTTTCATGAGACGGCGCTGGACGAAGTTGAGGCAACACTGGTTGATTGGAACTACTTGTAGAAGGTGACGTCTGTTTTAAAGTATTTGGGAAGTCCTCTAATCGATTCGTGAAAGGTTT
This sequence comes from Gerris lacustris, assembly GCA_951217055.1. Classification (NCBI taxonomy): domain Eukaryota; kingdom Metazoa; phylum Arthropoda; class Insecta; order Hemiptera; family Gerridae; genus Gerris; species Gerris lacustris. Next base: position 25,513,693 of record OX578284.1, read on the forward strand.
GTCTGATTTAGTCACTCCTATCCGAACAAGTGATTTTCGGTTTATTTTTTTTCAGCAATGGAACGGTACGTTTCACAACTTAAATCGAAGGCCCCATGTTTTTTGCCACAATTCGAACATTTTAAATTGTCTGTGTTTTCATAATGTAGTTGGCAATCCCTAAAGTCGTGAGAATTGGCACTCTTGTCACAAGCCAAATTTTTATGACATGTAAGAGCGATGTGCCCAAAGCTTTGGCACCGAAAACATCTTGGAGCTAGACGTTTATTTATGTATTTTTCCCATGTCACTCGGCAATATACAATGGTTATAATATTCGTAATATTTTTAATTTAAGTCCCAGGTTTAAATGATATTAAAAATATTGGAGCATTGGAAGCTTTGCCTTTCTCATCCTTATAAGTAAATTGCTTAATACTTACTTACTGGCTCAAGTTGTATTAATTTGAGATCGCTTAATATTTCTGAAACATCTGAAGTCGAGGGTAGACGCACAACATACTTAGGGCCCTTTTCGCTTCGTGGAGTGAAAGTATAAAACTCAACGTTAGACTTTTTAAGATATTCTTGGATAAATAGAAAATCTTCTTTGTTTTGTGTGTAAATTAATATTTTGTCTTTTTTCGGTTTAAATTCCACATCGCCTTTTAGTTTGTCGTTTATTGCTTGCACAAAGTAAGAATGGTTTTTGAATTGGGCTAAAAGGATTATTGGAGGCATTAAAAATACCTTATTAGAGTTTATTGTGTTCGTATTTTTTTTTTATTACATTTTCATAGTCCATTTTGTTTAAATCATCTGAACTTGATAATGATTTATATTTGTTTCCAGTTTTTAATTGAAATTTTGGGGTATTGTCAGATTTGATTATTTTTCTTTGGGGCCTGGGAAGGGTTTGCAATTGATTTGAGTTTTTGTCAATCATTTCGGTTTTTTTTAACGTGTATTTAGTTTGGGATAAAACAGTATATCGAGTTTAGGATCAAGGTACACTGATTAGAGAGATAGATACACGCACGTCGACTGCCTATAAAACGATCGTATTAAAAGAAGGTTGGTCGCGCGGCATACTGGGTACGCCTGATAGGAGTCAACTCGTTTAAAAGCTTTGAACACACTAAAAGACTAAACGAATAGATATAAGGCGGTATATTTCTGTAAAACACACTCTAATAAATGGAACATCGACTCACTGTAACCCAGATTCAGTAGCTTCCAACGGTGAAAGGTTGGTTTAGCATACTCAGTACGCCACGCGACCATTGTAGGGTTTTGGAATCTCATCTACAAAATCATAGGAATCCTATGTAATGGACAAAGATTTAGAGCACAAATAGAGATTAGCTAGAATAGCCCTAAATGAGTTTTGATGTAACATTAAAAAGTGAATATTAATGGAGCGGTGGAGGTCGGTTTAATGTGCCGGGGCGAAGTGAAGTTGACGTTAGTGAGTTGATTCTAGCTTGTCTACTGGGGTACCCGACGAAGGGATTTGTTTTCGGGTAGTAGAGTTGTAGAATGGTCTGGTCCCGTGTAGTTGCCCGCGAGACTCAGCGTGCGTTTGTTATGGCTGGGCCTTGCTTCTGGCGTAGATTGAGTGTAGCTCGTAGGCGATGATTCTAGCACCAAAAAATGAAAGGCAGAGTGCACTGAAAAGTTTCGAGAGGCCATGGTCCCAGGATAGAGTGGGAGCCTGAAGAGAGAGTCAGAAAAGGGGATTAATAGTCGGTGCTGGCTGCTGTTTGACAGGTTCTGGCTTCTGGTTGGTTGGACAGCTTTATTGGCTTGCCTGAGAATCAGCTAGCTAGCTGGAGTAGCCAGAGCCTCCCTCTATCTCACACTCTCTCTCTCGCTTGCTTTGGCGCAATTTTGTACTCCTTACATAGTAACTGGGTGAAAAACTTGAACCTGATTGGTTCGGGTCTCTCTCTCTCTTAGGACAACAATCACATTCCTGAAATTGGCATAATCTGGACGACTTTGCGCCATTAAAGAGAGCAAGGCACGGTATCACGGCACTTGCTTTAGTACGCTGGGCTAATGAGAGAGCGTCCTGGGCTCTTATGGTTTTGCGTTACTGGGCTAGTCTTCCCTTGGCCGTCGGTGTTACTGGACTTAATAATGTAACATTGTCTTTGTATTTTAATATTACTTATTTACTCCATATGCTGTTGTCCTCAATGCTTTCCATATGCGTTTACCTCTGCGTTTTCTTGGCTCTGGACACAGACCTTCATCCGCACCCTAACGGTCCTTTTTTGGACCAGTATTATCTTCACTAATACTGCCTTCAACCTTCTAGGCCTCATTATTAGGACCACTGCCGCAACATCCGTGACACGGCCAACTTCCATATTACATGCTGCTAATTTTCCTGCCACCCAAGTCTGGTTCTGCCTCCTGGGTGTCTGGTACCTTCTTAGAGCTTTGTCCCAGAGACATCCTTTCTTATATATCTAACTTAGCAATATCCAGGTTGTCATAAAGCTGTTGCACCTCCTTATTCATGTTGCACCTTCCGATCCACCAGTTCTTTTATACTGGATTACTCCAAATATCCTGCGTTATACTTATCTTTTATTAATTTTAATTAACTTCTTAACTTTTCCGTCCTCGTAACCAGTGTCAAAGTTTCGCAACCGTTATAGTTTATTCTAACAAATACATTGCGTATTTAAAAAGAAAGAAAAAAAACAAAAAAAAAAAAAAAACTGATTAATGCAATAGAATAAATCGGCCTGTATTTTTATGTAAATAAAATGGAACTATCAATATGGAATTTATCAATATAATAATAAAACTAACTTTTAACAATTATTTTATCATTTCTTTTACACATTAACTTCACTACTTAAATGAGAAACACACACACACTTCTTAAATTAAATAATTCTTTATACCTTTGATAACATTTTATTCGTGTCAAATCACACGATGTTCTTTAAAACTTCCAAGAAAATTCTTATAATCTAAATAAGATTACAGAGATTTGTAAATAATAGATCCACTTTTTCAAGCAAACAGTCATTTGATATCACAGATGGATTCTTTAATGCTATTTATAAAGTTTAGTCTATTATTGAACTTTGTCATGACAAATGACTATAACCATTCACTAAAATTCGATCAGGGGATTAAGATGTAGAAGGAACTGAAACACCGGACATTCTTGAACTTTAATTCTTAAGTTACATGGATGCTAGTTTGTTAAAGTATCCTTGACTTTTATTGAACTTTGACATGAAATATCTTTAAATTGAGCGCTCTAATCTACCTAAACTGTCCATATACATTATGAATATTAAAAGAAACCAAAGGAATTTAAAAAAATACCTTTCTTATTTTAAATTATAATTTAAATAAAATATAATCATTATTATTTACCTTATTTTTATCATTTATAACAATAATAGCTATAAAATGTTTTATATAATTTGAACGAATTTTATTACATTGCAAATACTAACGATATCATTATATTAATATAAGTTTTTCATGTATAACAATAGTTTCGAAGAAAATTGTGATACTTATTTAGTCGTTGCCTTCCTCTTCCTTTTGTTCAGTGTTGGTAAATATTATTTTGGTAGAGTGGCTATTCCTTGTAGAAAGAACTCGGGCTTGGTCAATTGTACTATTATAAGTAGAGAGATGAGGTTTTCATTCCAAATATTAGGGAGTGTGATACTTCGGCTCAATAAAATTTGAGTTGAACATTTATTTCACTTATGAAATTATTAAGCAAAACGGGTACCTTAGGCATTCTGTGGACTGGCTTAAGAGGGGACCAATCTGGCATTTGCCTTGTAAATTGAGGGAAGCAACAGAAAAACTCAATTAGGTTGGGCGGGATTATAAAAACGTTTTTCTATTGGCAGTGTGGTTTTCAATAGTGGGTTGCAATTAGTGAGTGTTCTCCATATTTTGTAATTTGAGGCTAAGGGGAGTAATTTATCTCTTTTACGAATAGTGTTTTATTTTTGAGAAAAGGATGGTATTTATTTTGCCAGTTTCATCTTGATTATCTTGGATTTTAAGTTCTTGATATCATTTTTTATGTTTGAATTTAGACATTCCAATAGGATGTGAGTCATATTTTTTTCTTTTTCTGGATATGTATAACATTTTGAGGAATCACTTAGTCCTATAATAATTTCAGGAGTCTCCAAACTACGGGCCGTGAGACGTTTTCATTTGGCCAGCCGCGCCACGAAAGACGTTAACAAATGAACCTAAACAATGCAAAGTTATAAGTTATCCATAATGAAATGCAATTTTTTCAGTTAAAAAAAGATCAGCAACAGTCATAAACAAGTTTATTTGGCCGAAATGGATATGGTTTATAAGCTTATTATCCATACTATTCCCTACCATTGTGAAGTCTGATAGCTAAATGTGACTTCATCCGGCCTGCTGTGGACCATCATATCCATATCTGGCCCTTCAACCAAAAAGATTGGAGACCCCTGATTTAATTATATTGAATGCATCTTGCATGGTAATTTCTGAGTCTATTTAATTTTTATTATTTCTGTACGTGCGATAGTTTTGTTTTCGAAAACCATGGTATAAAAGGAACTTTCTTGACAATTAATTTATAATTTCTAGGTTTATTCTTAGTCCAGTCATTAGGTGAAAAAAGAGACCTATACATAGGAATATAAATGCAATACATAGTAATTTTTTATTTATTTTTGTATGTTTTTGGGGTGCTGAATCCGAATTTCCTCTTTGTTACCTCTTAAAAGTGATGCGTTCTGAGAAAAACTGCAAAATATCTACATATTTTTATCAGTTTTTCATTTACAGTTTGAAAAACTCGCCCTCTTAGAGAAAAGTGTACCTATTCAAAACTAAACTAAATTAAATTGCCTACGATTTATGTGTCTTAAGCTGTTTTTGTTAAAAGACTGGTTTAGGCGTTAGAGCGCGTTGAAATTTGACAAAAAAAATGTATTTTAGTTTTTCGCTTAGAACTGAATTAGTACTAACTTTTAGAAAAAAGTGGTCCTTGACAAAGAAATAAATTGTCTCTCTTTAAATATGTCTCTTAAATTTATTCCTCAGACGAACGGTTTATGCGCTAGAGCACTGAAAACTTTTGAACTGAGAAATTTTGTTTATATTTAAGACGTAGCGGTAAGCCATGAACAAATGATTCAATAATGCCGAAGTAGCTTGGCACTGACATTAGAAGTTCCGAGCTGCTTATCTTTCTCATTTATTTCAAAATACTGGACAGAAGAAGGGCGAGGCTGCTCATCTGAAACATCAAAGAAATATAAGCATGGTTCTTAAGAATGATATTTAAGGATGGAGTTGTATTTTCGAGTATATACGTATTACTGTAAATACCGCATGAGTCGTAGCTACCATAGCTTGTGTCGGTTGATTCAGGATTGGATCATCCACATCGTCGTCATTATCATTATATTTTAAAGAAAATCGTTTGAATACCTAGTATACGCTCGAGTAATTTCTATTTTATACATTTTTTTATTATAAAGTTTTGCTTTTTCCACTTCTCCGTTACTTATACAGAGAGTAATATTTGAGCCTGACAAATGTAGACTTTTTAGTAACTGACGGAATAAAATAGGATGAAAGTAGTAAAATTTATACATTTATTTTTTGTTGATTATCAGGATTATCCACGTCATCGTTATTATCATTATATTTGAAAGAAATCAATACCTAGTATACGCTCAAGTACTTTCTATTTTATACATTTTCTGGATTTTTTTTTACTCTTGCACCCCCCTAGAGCCCTTTGTCTTAATAGTTATTTAGACAAAGGAACATTATCAGAGTAGTATATTATACTCCTCAGTCTAAAATACTATTAAGACAAAGGGATATTTAGTCCAATGTACCCTGGGACAAAGGAATATCACACTTGTGTATATAAAAGTGTTAATTCCCCTTATATTATTCTCATTAACTATTAAGATAAAGGAATATTAAATATACGCAAAGAAAACTGTAAAACTCACTGTCCTTCAAATTTTGGTAAAAGATTTAGTCTTACACAAGACGCTATTTTAAGACTCAATCCTAATATAGCGTAATAAAACTTCCCCAGGAGTCTTAAGCCGCTCCCTGACTTGTCGGTATGATATCGGGGCGATATCGGTAAGCTAGTATGCCAATGCGGTAAGATTCTTTACCGGTCGCCTATATATCTTACCGATTCGGTACAGATTCTTTACCGCGCGGTAAGGAATCGGTACCGAATCGGTAAGATATAGGCGCTCGGTAAAGAATCTTACCGCATTGGCATACTAGCTTACCGATACCGAACCGACAAGTCAGGGAGCGGTCTTAATGTCTTGGGGAGACAAACACACTAACCCAGCGTTTCCCAAAGTGTGGGTCACGACCCGGCACCGGGTCGTAGAAAAATTTTGCCGGGTCACAAAAACAAATTGTAAAAACATGAAAAAGATGTGTTATATTAAAAAAAATACACTGCCAATTAGTGTGGCACATAGCTTCCTCGCATCCTATCATGTACTTTATTGTTATATTGTTTATTGTGTAAGAACAATTAACATTTTTTAGCGATATTTAACACTTTATAGGGGTGTCGCTGTAGGTTTTACTAAAATACTCTGCCAATTATTGTGGCACATAGCTTCCTCGCAAAGAAAAAACCAAATTAAGAAAAATACCTCGATAAAAATAATCAAAAAGTTGGAACGGCGCGGCACTGTTTCAGTAAATATTTAATAAAGTTGAAGAAATTTAAACATTTTTTGGAGAAACAAAGCCTCCAACAAGCACCAAATGTTAGCGCACATATAATCAATTTAATAAACAAATATAAAACTGCAACCTAATCGTAGAAACCGCTGTAATAACAGTTTTTTTTTTATTTTACCCCCCTCAAAACTAAAAATAACACAAAATAGAATATAACAAAAATTAATCTACTATGCAAGAGCTTTTCAACTATATACATCATATTATAAAAGATTAACTTAAACATTTGTACCCCTGTACTCAGAGGTACCAAAGTTATATTTTTAAAAAACAAACAATACAAAAGGGCATTCATTTAACTAATAAATACATATAAATAAAAATCTAATATGAAAAAAGAATTTAAACCCTTTAACCTACAACAAAATTATAAATCGGTACAAAAGTACATGTACAAAATTTTTAAAAAATCAACAAATAAAATAGCTTTAATGTACATATCAAGGCCTTTATAATGATATACGACACAATATTAAAAACCAAAAAAAGTGGTCACGTGACACGGCGCACGGGAAAAAGTTTACTCTCATGTTCTCAGCAAGTAGGATGAACTAATAAAATAAAATATACTCAATTTAACCCTCCGAGGGTAAGACTTATTTGTGAGACATGGATGGTAAGGGGGGTCGAATTCGACCCTGCCTTTATTTTATTATTTTTTCAAGTTAATTAAATAGTTTTTATGTATTTATTTATTTATTTTTAAGGAAGAAATAACAATTGTATAAATAATAATTGTTCATAATCATATATTTACACACAAAAAAAAAAAAAAAAAAGGTTAAAAGTGGAAAATCAAAATCAAAGTTGTTATTAATTGATATTTTACATTTAAAACATATATACAGTTTAAAATAGAAAAAATTGAATGAATTATGTATCACCCTTTTCAACCGGCATGTTTTCACCACATAATACGCAAATGGTCTTTTTGTGTTCACCACAAATATAGCGATTACAAAAAAAGCAGGATACATTCCCTTTTCTGTCTTTGGAATTATCGCACAAATCACACCTCTTTCTTTTGTTTGGAGTTTTTGATTTGGCAACTGGAACAATATTACATGACTCTTTTATTCCTAATATACTTTTAATAGTTACTTTTAATTCCGGTGGAATGAATGAGTTACTTACTCTCCGTAACATTAACTCCTTCGTTAGGGAAAAAGATAACGTTTTCAAGAATTTTCTTCTTTCGTCGTTAGAATATTGCTCTTTTTTATTATTTAGCTTGTATAGAATAAAAGAATTCACAGCAGCTATATCCAGTACTCCATAAAAGTATCTCATTGGCCATCGGCGGCTGTTTCTTTTAGTGGTTTTGTCATGACATAGTTTATCCAACACATCAACTCCTCCTTTTGTAAGATTGTAAAACTCTATTACTTCGGGTTTTTTAGTTTCCTCAATAATCTCATCATTTGAGTGCATTGATGATATAAGAATTACTTTTTTATTTTTTTTTGGTGAATGAGAAACTATCATTTTGTCATCTTGAAATCTAAACATTGACGTATCAGCAGGAGTATTCAATAGGACCGAAGGTGGTAATTGCGGTTTGTTTTTTCTTAGAGTTCCTACGTACGTTATTTTATTTTCCGTTAACAATTCCACAACTTGATAAGAGGAAAACCAATTATCAGCTGTAATGTTTCTATTTGTTCCGTGAAAAGGTTTTGATAAGTCAAAAACATATTGAGCTGGCAATGGCATATTATTTCTTCTTTTAGTATCTTCTTTACCTATGTACGGTTTTCCTCCTAAAAAGTAAAACGTCCTCGCATCACAAATGGATACAATTTTTAACCCATACTTATCAGGTTTACTAGGGATATATGTTTTAAATGGGCAGTTGCCTCTAAAGCTTAGAAGAGTTTCATCTACTGTCAAATATTCTGATGGTGTGTAGTATTTATTGCAATTATAGAGAAATAGTTCCCAAATTTCTCTAAAAGGAGCAAATTTATCGGTAGATTTTCTTTCATCACGGGTATTTTTATCATCGAAACGTAAATTACTGAGTAGAAAATGAAATCTTTTTCTACTCATGGTGCTTCTAAATATTGGTGGTCCATAGGTAGCGGAAAACATGTCTTCAGTGTTTAACCCTGAATTTTTGAGGACTGCACTCATAAACAATAATCCGATGATCGCTTTGATTTCAATTATGTCTGTTGGGTGTATAAAATACTGTTTATTGTTGTATTTTTTTTTTGATTTTTCAATTTCCTGATTTGTATAACAAACTATAATTTCAAATATTTTATCAGAGAAAAAGAGTAAAAAAAGATCCAACTCACTTGTCAAATGTTTTGCTTCATTTTTTGAACCTGGTAGATGTATTACGATATTTTTTGAAGGGGTTCTAGCAAATTTAGATGTAAGTGGTAAATTAGTCCAAATAGTGTCATTATCTTTCCCGAATTCAAAAAATCTACCATCATCATCATTGATATGATCATTGATTGTGTCGTCACTGTCACTGGGCGTCTCATCTACATCAAAATAATCAGGAATATTGTCATCATTGTCTAAAATATTGTCTTCGTCACCAGAGCACGATGACTCGTCACCAGAATCTGGTAAATCATCACTATCAGATTCTTCTTGTTGGCGTTTGAATTCTTTCAAAATATCATCAAAAGTTTTGAAAATGTTGTCACTAGACATTTTAAAGCAAAAAAAAACTATAAGAATACTATTATTAATACTAATATAATAATAATACAGTATAAAAAAGTATAATAAAAACGATTCCAACAAAAACAACAAAAAACTCTAAGCACTGGGTCCAAAAAAAATTAGTGCACAAACGGTAAGACAGGGTCGTATCCGACCCTAAAAGAGAGGTACTCTGCTTTATATGCAAATGATTAATAAACTGATAATACTAGAACAATAAAACTTCACTGTATTGTGGAGGAGGGATGGCTAGGAGGGTATTTGAAATTTAGTGACCTTGGGATGTTTGGCTTATCAGTTATTCCAAGAAATAAAAAGGCAGGGTCGTATCCGACCCATACCTTACCATCGGAGGGTTAAAGAGCATTAGTGTGAGATTCAATCGCCGCAATCAGAAATAAAATCGGCCAACTATTATAGAAACTATGGTCATTCAAAGACAAAAATGGAAAAAAATAAAACCAAATAATAACAAAATTATCACCATCTAAGGTACAACCGATGATGATACGACAAAAACTCATAGGACTTTGTAGATCTTTTAAAATCAGTTACCACTTGTGCTATCCATTTTCTAATACGACTTACCGTTTAGCCGAAATAAGCCCCCAAACCAGCTTAAAAATCAAGTCGCCCATTTTTATTTTTTTAAGGGGTGAAGAAGGGGGAAAAGTGAACTTTGTATAGTTATTTTTGTTCATAATATGGACCTTGCGCGTCGAATGGCGCAAACCGCAAGTCTCTAGCTCTTCTGGAAGTGGGTAAACATTACTGTCAGTCGGTGAGTCAGTTAGCCATGCGGCTTTAGAATATAAGACATATTAATTTAGCACGATTTAAAGTGCGCAGAAGGTTGAAATTAAGCAGGTGTTATCTGCAGGCAACTTTCGACAAACCATAAAAATTTCATAAAAATCAGATAATTACTTTTAAAGATATGGCTGTAAATAAATGTATGTTTGTGAGCATGTGGATGACAAACAAATAAGAGCAGAAGGTTTAAACTTATATGGGACCAACAATGGGCTAATTATGACCTACCACCAAAATTTCATTAAAATTGTACGTGTAGTTTTTAAGATATGGTGGTTCGCAAAAATTGAACGACAGACCGACAGACCGACAGACCGACAGACAGACACGGAACCAAAAATGTTCCCTGATGTCTGAAACGGATTTCTGTCTTGGAATTTTTGAAAACGGAGACCTAAAATTATTTCGTTCTTCAGAACGATCACATAGCTTCCGTTACCTTCGGTAAGCTCGGAAGCAAAATTGTATTGATAAAAATGTTTCTCATTGAATAGATAAGGTTTGATTTTTTTCCCGACCGAAAATTCCAATTTTAAATTTGAAGTTCACGTTTACGCGAGCGTTGCGCGTGAACGCTTGAACGGATAACGTTGTCCAACGAACTCGACCTGAGCATTGGTAAAATAAACATGTCTACCAAATTTCATCAAAATCGGGCAACATTTACTCAAGTTATCGTCGCACGTTTCACTTTTCGCGGACACACAGACCGACAGACAGACAGACGCGGAACCAAAAATGTTCCCTGATGTCTGAAACGGATTTCTGTCTTGGAATTGTTAAAATCGGAGGCATAAAACTTTTTTGTTCTCAAAAGTGAACACAATGCTTCCGTTACCTTCGGTAAGCTCAGAAGCAAAATTAAATTATTATTAATAAATATTTTTATTTAAATCTATCTTAGAAAAAAGTGGAGTTTCTTCATCAATTAAATGAAGAAATTTTAAATATTTTGAAACATTACATAATATACATTTATTGAAACCCATGATAACTATGATGAAGGAGATTTACATCGTGAAACACTATCAGTTTCAATTCAAGAACATCTTTTGGAGCTAATAAATAGTTTTAAAGACTGCTTTCCGGATATTCGATATTCCTTCAAATAATATCTGGATTAAAGATCCTTTTTCTGCCGAAATTAAAAAGGAAGAAATGTTAAATCTTAGTGAACAAGAAGATGATAATGTAGATGTCATGCGCAACCAGTTTGAAAATAAGTGTTTGAAACTGTACCACTGATTAATTTTTGGCTGCGATGTCAAAAGGCGTATCCAAGCGTTTGCGAAAAAGCGATATAATTTTTAATGCCTATTGTCACTACTTATACGTGTGAAGCTGTGTTCTCAACTTTGGTGTACTTAAAGAATAAGTATCGAAACATATTGGTTGTCGAACCTAATTTTAATTATAATTTGAGAATAAAATCAACATCATTATCTCCTAATTTGAAATTGTTATGTGATGACTAACAACATCATTCTTCGCACGGAGGACAAAATATGTGAAAACAAAGCCTACTTCATTTTAAAGTTTTAAATTAATATAATTGTTAATTTTTTAATTACAAAAAAAATCATATTTCATGTATAATTATCATATTTTTCTTATATAATTATTTTACAATTTTTGAGCATGAATAAAAAAACAAATAACTTGAACAAGGTACTTTATTTTTCAAGGTGGGTCGCGAAAAATTTTAAAATCTCGTACCCTGCGTGTGTCTGTCCGTCCGTCCTCTCGCGTGCTCGCACGGCTACACCTTTCGTCCGATCACTTTGAAATTTGGCATGTATGTGACTTGTATCTACCCACATATTTTAAAAATATAGCGATTTAAAAAAAAATATTTTTCAAAAAAATTAGGGTAAAAAAACTTAAGGGTTAATTTTTTTTTTTTTTTTTCGACACCGTGAGGGGTATCATATGAAAGGGTACATCGAGCTGATTACAAAAATATATAATTCTTTGGATATAACTTTGATAGGGCGAGCGTAGGCAAGTTTAAAGTGGCTGTGAAACGTGTCCCCCCCCCTCTATCTCGCTTATGTGAACTGCAAAAAATCTGAAAAAATTCCTGATCATTCTTCGACTAAAAGTAAAGATACCACTTTTTGGAAATTTCGAAAAAAATGTTATTTTATTTTTTATTGACAAAATACGTTTCTTTATAATTATGGTCTTTTCGATGTATTTATATGGTTGTAGTCCGGTTCAGTGGCAAAAAAAAATCTTTATGAGAGTGTGTTTTGAGAATATCAGACCCTTAGAATGGCTCAAAGTAAGCTTTTTAGCATTTTAAATAAACACTGTTTATACTCTTTACAGTTAAACACTACAGTTAGGCCACAGTGTGGCCTAGAAACCCTCGCAGTGTGTTGACTAGCGCACACTTGACCTGTTTATTTTAAAAAAAAATTATTTAAAAGGAAATTTATCTTAAGTATAAATCATCTTAGAAAAGAAAGCCACTTCTTTTTATTTTATTTTATATTTATTTTTTTACTTAACACAAAAACAGTTTAATTTGTAATAAAAAAAATGTATATTATGCCTAAAATTATTTTTGCGTTGAAAATAAAAACGTGTTTTATCTACACACTTTTTCTTCTTCTTCCCTTCTGTCACAAGCAACGAAATTCTTTATATTCTTTAACCTAGCAGCAGGTTCTTTCGGCGAAGAGTTTTATAGCTAGAACCGTGTTGCCAAAGTTAAAAAGCAGAGCCCATATATTTTAATTATTTCCAAGGAGAGGAGAGAAAACAAAAAAGAATTAAGCTCAGAGAAACCCGACCATAAAAACAGGGACGCAAGCTGCTAAAGAGACACAACCCTTCATAGATAGACTAAAAAAAATGTATTTAAAAAATTCAGCACGGATTTGCTTAAATCACCACCCCAAAAAACAACGTCAAATTGGTTTGTTTCTCTGGATTTGCTTAAATTGTTATTTAAAGAAACCAACATATTTTTCTAATGATCTAAATTATATGAAACGCCTTGAATAAAAAATAGTTGGATATGTATTTTTATTTTTTCGGTGTTATTCCTTTCGTGGAATAAATTACTGAATTAATTCTTGAATTTTTAAGTAAATATACAAACCATTTATTAAATCCCCTTTTTATTTTTTTTTAAATGTATGGCAGATGTAGAAAGAAACGGTTTTACCATGCTCTGAATTTGTAAAATGTATGCTAGTTGCAATATTAAGCAATTTTTTTTTCTCAATTTTACTCGCATTTATTATGCCAATGATAATGTTTGTTATTGTCAATATAACCATTTTTAAATTACAATTTTTCCACATCAATTGATCTTAATTTTTTTTTCAAAAAAAAAAAGAAAAAAAAAGTATAAATTATATTATAAAAAAAAATCAACACTTTTATAAATAATGTTAAAAATAATAAACCATTTATATGGCCCTATGCTTTTATCTTTTGTGATATACACGTATATAGTGATCGTTCGTAGTAATATGGCTGGTAACAAAAAAAAATCTCCTATTTAGTAGGCACATAGTTTATTTAATTTCTTTCTAACGTAACGATTTTAATAAATCTTCTTACACATCGTCTAAAGTACAATTGAAATAGGCATTCAAAAATTTCAACCTGATACAAGCAGACGTTTTTGAGTAGGGAAGAAATGTATTTTATAATATTTTAAATTTGTAGGCCCGGTAGCTTGAAAACAGTCATATTTCCTACTAACTGCAAACATACTCTTTAACTATAAACTCATCATGATTAACTTTTTCAATATTCAATACATATTTATTGTAAGATGCTTGCTTTAATGATTCAAATAATGCTTTTCTTTTAATTTTGCCTTAACTCCGCTAGGTACAAACAGTTAGTTACTTTTAATTTTGTCTCTTTTCTAACTCCGCCATGTATAAGTAGTTAGCAACGTATACGTACTTAGCAGTGTGATTTTATAATTTATATTTAATGAAAAATGACACGTATTTCTTTTTGAAGTTATATCCCAAAGTGTTTCAAAATCGGCTCAATAGTTTAGGCTCCATGCGTTTGCACAGACTAAAGATCACTTTTCGAACTTGAAAATCGAATTTTCGCGTTATCAAACTCCTCACTTTCTCTCTCTCTTTAACTCTATCATATATATATATATATATATATATATATATATATATATATATATATATATATATATATATATATATATATATATATATATATATATATATATGTGTGTATGTATGTATATATGAGTGTGTGTGAGAGGGAGAGAGAATGTGAAAAAAAAAATGTTTATAAGTAAATTAAAGAAGGCCTTCCAGAGAGGTTTTTTGTTTTGTCCTTATTTAATCCGATTAGTAAATTAATATTTTGAGAGCGATGTTGCCTCTTGCAACAGATTGATTGCTTGCTTCTCCAGAGATCCAAATAATATTTTCTTTTTAGACAATTTATTTAAAAATCAACGAATTTATTTATAAGGGTAGGAAAAAGCGAGGAGCAATTACTTAAAAGTATAGACTAATTTAAAATACTAATTAAAAACTACGAGATTTATTAACACTTGGGATTTGCCACTAGAAAACTCTTGACTCTAGTTTGGTAATGATTTTGTCGTTAACAATTTTAATATCATAATTATAACCAAGGCTGTTAACGACTTCAGTCATTTATTTTCAATCTTTTTACTGAAAATAAAGCAAAGAAAATTAAACGCCGCTAAATATTAACCAAAATGTATGTATAATTTAAAACTAGGTTGGTTTAATAAAGGCATTTTCGGTCACGAATATTAATTTAGACCTTATTTCTACGAATTACTATAAAATAAAACTCTTGTATATCTAAAGAGGAGTCTTATAATAAATACTAAGTATAATAATAAGTAAATGTAATAATACATATAAAGTAATAATAAAAATATAAAGTAAATAATGAGCGTGAAGTCTCATATTTATTTTGATTACCGTACGTTTACGGAAACATTATGAGCAGGTGTATTAAGATTGCAATACTTAAGAATAATCTAATTATTCTTCAAATGTAAAAATTTTTCCCATTAAAATGTGTTAAAGACATATTACATAATAAAGTATTTTTGAGTCTTCTGCCAACCTGTCTACAAGTCAATATGTTTGCGAATTTTGAAAAAAAAAAAAAAAAAAAATCTCCTCTTATTTTAATGAAATATAACCAGTCTATGAGAGGTATCACATACATGACCCTATGTAATATTAGGAATCGGGGTTTCAATCGACTTAAGGTAGACCATGAGTTAGGGGCATCTAACCACAAAAGTCTTGAGACCCCAAAACTAACGCTGTGAAACTTATAGGGATAATTAATAAATTAACCACAACCACTATATGACATCTCTAATGAATGAAAATATTTATTGAGTATTCATGGATACAAATATAAATAGGCTCAGAGAATGAGCTCGACTAAACATCAAATTACATATTAAAACAAGAGGTTATAAAATAAAGTAAGACAGCTTATAAGGTTTGAAGTGTAAGCTTCTTCTCAGGTATTGACATTACCCTCTCATACGTTTATACAAACTCGTTTTCATTAGAATACTTACTATACTTATATTTTAAAATCTCAATAAATTTTTGTATCATGTATGTGTCTAATCGTCTAGTGATGAGACGCGAGGAAGCTCATTGTTCTAATTGCCTGACTTTGCTTTTCGAAACCAAAGCTGTTCCGGATTTATGTTGAAAGGAACTTTATGTTCAGCGTCAAATTTCCTATGAGAACCCGAAGTGTTGTGGTTTCATTCGGGGAAACCTTTTTTGAATTTGTACAAAAATTTGTTGAGATCCTGTCCGAAAAATGTTACGCTAAGTAACATTGAATCACCATAATTAAAAAACTAGTTTTTTGGTCCTAAATTTAAATTATATCATTTTAAAGCTTATGAAAAGCAGACGTTTTTCCTGAATTCGCCACACCTCTAACATTTCTTCAATTAAGTGAATAAAGCTCTGGAATTTTGTTTTTTAAATCTAACAGTACTTCAACGACGCTTATCAGCTGATAATTTGAAATTTTTTTTATGCTCTATAAAATTTTTCCTTTGCCAAATTTCTCTATCTCATTTAGATTTTGAGATATTATGATATTTTTTGAAATTTTCTTGAAACACTCTGAAGAAAGAAATAAATCGATATCTCAAGAACTAATGAGAAATGGGCATATGCTTACTCGACTTTCTTTTATTGCATTTGACCCATATAATCCACAAGTATCGTCATGAACATTTATCGCTGGTCACCCTGTGTATATTTAGCTCTCGTATCAGTGGCGTTTAAATTATTATTTTTTCTGGTTCAGAAGAAACTTTTTTCTTTAAATGATTTAAACTGTGATCTTCCGAAGAAAAAGTACTAAAGTACCTGTTGAGTTTACTTATAACTTAATAAACTCCCTTTTAAAGTATCTCTGTCTTAACATGTCTTCAAACATCCAAGATTAACACAATCTTAAACTGGAAGATTTAATTTTTTAAACTTGCCTTAGAAGCATTCAGTATAAATTAAACGTTTTTTTTATTCCCCATTCTACTAGCGTCATAAATATTAATTTGCAATGACCCTAGATCCCAGTTTTCTTCACAATTTTGAGCATTAGCGAGAGGTGTGTTTATATTTGTCTTATTTTCTCGCATAAAATTGAGGGTGGCAAAAGATAATGCTTTAAACCTTTAGTCTTTCGCGTTGAAAGTACTTATCCGCAAACATTTGTTATCTTCTATTTGTCGACGGATGATCAGGGACTATAAATAGCATCACTATTGATAAACTGATAAAGTTAAGATAAGAACTACTCCTAAACTGGGTTTTTAGCGTCTAGAGGAAGGTGATAAAAGCTAAAGCTATAAAAATAAGACTCTCTTGTGATGTTGTCTTGAGTGATATCCCTTACTCTTCAACTTCTATCTTTGTGGGTGTATTTCCTGAATGATTCCTTGAAAGCTGTTCTTGCCTCGTCTCCTTGTGCCTTTAAAGATAAAAATAAACAAACAACCCTATGTTTATCTTTTTTGTCGCCTTAGCTTGTGTCAATTTAGTTCAAGGAGAATTTTCAAGTCGTTAAACACTAAAAAGGGTTTATAAGAAAGTCACTTTCAAGAAACTCGGTTTGTCCCACGATCTAAGATTAAAATATTAGTGATTAAGAAGCAGAGGAATTACACAAGAGAGTAAACACAGGGAATAATCATAATTCATAACCGCAGATGTTGTGTTTCGGTAATGAATTTTCATGATTAGCGTCTCCTCCTTAGCAAGACAGACTCAAATGAAACTTATCAGGATACCAAACCCTTGCTTTTCATAACAGTTACAAGAGTTATTAAATGAAATAGTAAGTTTCAGGGAAATTACAAAGTTTTACCTCACTTGATGTAACTTGAAGTATCATAGGATCTAGAATAGCAGTAATAATGGATTATCGTGCTACCAACATTGATATCAAGTTTTCCAAACTAGGCTAAATAATGGCAGTCATTTATTGAAGCAGTTGAGAGTTAATTGATGTCATTAATACATCTTGTTTGGAAGTTATCAAGAGTTTGATATGAAGCTCAATAAATAAAAAGTAGTTTTGAAAATCCTATTATTGAGAACCCTTTGTCTTTTCTTATAAAATGCCAGATCCCTTAGTTAAATTTACTGCTCGTTAGGTTTCTTTACGAAAATAAACCTTATATAACGGCTCTGTCTGTCTGTCCGTTGGCATGTTTCAATTCATAAACTACTATAGCTAGGAACATGAAATTTGGCACACAGGTGCATGTCGGCATTTGTGACAACTGTACACTTTTTGGAGTTTTCACAATTAATATTTCCAAGATGGCGGTCAATATGGCGGGCGACTAAAAAAAATGTTTTGTCACCATGACATGTTATACAGCAATTTGAAGGTCTTGAAGATTAGAAAAAGAATATGTACCTATTAAAATTTCACACTTAATATTTTCAAGATGGCGGCCAATATGGTGGGTGACTAAAAAAAAGTTTTTAGTCTCCATGACATGTTATACACCAATTTCAAGCTCTAGAAGTGTAGAAAAAGAATATATGCAACTATTAAAATTTTACACTTATACATTGTTGTCGTTGTTAATTTTACTACTTGTTAATATTATTTATAGTGTAGAGAATGTCCTCTCTGTTGAATTACACGATTTTATATCTTTATTTTAATTAATTTAATTGGTTATTTTTATTCAAGAGATATTGAAAACCTCCTAAATGGTGATTGATTCACAACACTTTCTATTGGTTGTAGAAGAAACTGGACTGAAATTGTGTTAAACGTTCTAAAAGGAACAGCAAATAAAAAGTTTAAACCTTAGGTCTTAAGTATTAACACTTGATATCCTATAAATCATCGATAGAAATCACCATGAACGCCGCCTAAACATCATTACTGATTATGTACACTCATATGAGAGCTTAAATAAACTAGGCATCGCGTGGCTCTATCATTGAAGCGAGCGTATTGCAATGAAATACTGAATATTGAAATTTATTAATCATGATGAATGTCATAGTTGAAGATAAGTGGAAGAGGGTAGTGTAGGGAAGAGTGGGGAAGAGTGGGGGTACTCGGTACAAAGCTTTACTTCCTAAACAAACCATACACTATACGACTATAACAATCTTCACCACCCGCGGTAGCTTTTAAACAATTATTATAAATGTATCTCGTCACTACGCAAATAATTTTGCTTGTATCAAGTTGAAATTTTGCATACCTGTTTCAACTGTGCATTAGATGGTGTATATGAAGTTTTATTAAAATCGTTTCGATAGAACGTAAGATATCGGTAAAAAGGTTGTTTTCTCTATTATAAACGTTTAGGTCCGCTTTAATAGTTTTAGCGATCTTTATTAAGTCATAGCGGTGTCGCTGTTGGTTTTAGTAAGAAATGTTATTTTTAAAAAATGTTCGTCTCATCGAGTAGATGATGATAGAATCTTTTCCCGTCCTGAAATTCCAATTTAATTTTTGTACCTCTCGTTTACGCGAGCGTTGCGCGCGAACTCATGGACGGATCACGCTGTCCAACGAACTTAGCCTGAGTATTAGTAAGAGGAACATGTATACCAAATTTCAACTAAATCGGTCAACTTTTACTCAAGTTATCGTCACACGCGTAAACGTTACTGACAGACAGACAGACAGACAGACAGACAGACAGATAGACAGACAGACAGACAGACAGACAGACACGGAGCATATTTCGTTGAATGTAGGAAGCTCGCTACGCTCGCTTCAATTATTCCCCCTGATTCAATTGTAGACGAATAGGCTCTAAAGTAATCTTAAACTTTTCTTTCATATTGCATATAAACTCAGAAACACAGTTGGTCTTTAATTAGTGAAAATATTGTCAAATATTAGTTAAAATATTGTTAATACAGATCTTTGCCGTCCCCTTACGATGGTTATCGTCAGTGAGTTAATGAACTATATTTGATTCACTTTATTTAATGTCTTCGGTATACTATTATGCATTATTTTGTTCCAAAGGTGAATTCACTTCAAAACATCCAAGCTAGTGCGGTACATAGCTTTCATACTTCCTAATGGTCACCTGAGTATAAAAATAATAGATTTGACCCACTCAAACAAAAAAGTCTCTCAAACATGAATTTAAATCACAAAATACCTTATTTAACTAAATGTTTGATAAATGTAATGTGACTTCGCTGGGATTGACAAGTGGTTGCTCGCACCTGTTATTATTTTCTGTTATTTGCGTTTATTGTTGATTAAGTATAAAAATGTTTCCTGATGTCTTGAACAATTCTGTCGAGGTAATTTTAAATTTGGAGACTTCAGAATGATCACAATGCTTCCGAAAATCTTGTGTTTTTATGTAATAAGTGAAAGATTTTTGAAGTGAAATTTACAAAATGGCATGTAATGAAGTTTGTGTTAGGAAAATCGTCTAAGTGATAGATTTTTTACAGAGAAATTAACTGTCAGCTTGATGTACCTGTAACAAATCGGTGGATCGAGAATCGATCCACCGACCTCTGATTCAGCAGGCATAAGCGCTAAGCATTGCACCATAGAGGTAGATGATTTTTCTATACACAGAAATGGTATAGAAGCGTAATATTATATACATTATAATAATATAATATTTATAAATGATGTGACTATGTTTTTCTTCATTATCCTTAATTGAAATTAAGTTTTTTTTTGAGAAGTTATCTGACTTATGGCGGCATTGTAAACTCTTGTTTATATATGTATGTTGCGTATTTAATAAATGATTTATATAATATGCATTACTTAAATAAGGTTTATCGTGCTATTTAATAATTACAATTTTAGTGTTTTCTTTCTCTTGGAACCAACAAATCCTCATTTTAATAAAATTAGTATACATATAAGTGGAGCAAATTGATTTGATATACGAGTAAAATTGAGTTAAGTGTTTCTTCTAGGAACGATTCAATCTCTTAATTATATGTATATAAGACATATTTATATAATTATATTATATTATTATGTAGGAGGGAACATAAAAACAACTCTTTTTAGACCTTAAGTTTCACTTCTAATGCGTGAGAATCTCAAACATATATAGATTTTTTTTTTTTATAAAGTTTTTAAATTTAAATTCATTGAACTATTAACTGGAGAAAACAGTATAAAGTTTTTACATTATTACAACCTGTATCGTGTATTTGCATTCAACAATGATAGGGTTGGTAGTTAAGTTTAGCAAACACGTTTCCTAAGTTGACAGACTACGGTGTCATGAGCAAAAGAGACAAGAGCACGTTCATGAAATACGTGTTGCGTTTAGTTTGAATCAACGGTTCTTGTTCATTATCAAATATACTGAAATCGTGTAGAAATCCTCTTTCATTGTGTCTGTTGTTACCTGGCTAAGATAGGAGGAAGGTTTAATGTTAATGCGCACTCCCGGCGTTTCTCTGCAAACTAATTTTCAAAGTGGGATAGGAAAATGACGTTAATTAAACCCAAACATTCATTACAATAATGAGGCGTTGGTGATGTCTGCTAGAGGATCTATGTAGATTTTAACAACTTTCCAAAGACACTAATATAATAATTCGAATCAACTATCAATTTTATTGACATATCAATCAATATTAAACTCAAACTAAATCGAAATAGTCCAGCAAAATGTAATATAGAGAAGATAAGGATTAATTTCAGAATATACCTGATTCAATTTGTCCAAGTGGTTCTTCTTTAGATTGTTACTTCCCTATGTGCTTTTAGAATATAAATGACTTAGACTAAATAACTTTAAAGACAAAGGGACTATTAGTCCAATGTACTTTGGGACAAAGGAGTATCACACTTCTGTTTTGACATTTTCATGTTTAGGCTGTGCTACATAACTCGAAAAGCGTTACTAAAAAACCTTACCCGGTGTATAAAGGAGTTAGAAAGGTATAGGAGGTGTGCACAGTCAGTCTTCAGCTGTCGGGCCTCCCTCCACCACACGTGATAGGGCCGAAGAAAGTCGACAAGATGTATATGTGTGACAGGGAGTTAGGAAAGTACAGGAGGTTGCCATCAGCTCTCAGCCCTCTCGGCCTAAAGAAATAAAAAGTATGAAGGCATAGAAGACAATTCGTAGAAGGCGGGCCGGCGCCTTTAAATTCAGTCGTTTGTAATCAAGTCGCGGCAGTGCCGGTGTGGAGATAAGAATAAAAATTATCTTCCATCTAATTTTATCAATTACTTGAATAAATTACTGATTTTATTTTATTTTATGTCGGTAGTTTACGCAGAGCGAAAACATAAAATGTCTCACTGTCTTGCGGACTCGTATGCAAGAAGTATTTCAACTTTTTTCCTTAATTTTTACACGGGGATTAACAATCTAAAGAAGAACGTTCCTTACACCTTATTTAGCTTGTTACTCCCCACTGTTTTTTTTTATAAGGGGAGTAACAAATCTAAAGAAGTAACGTCCAAATCATCAAAGTTTTAAAACAATCGACTTTAAATAATAATCAATTTATAGAGTCAACTTAAATAGAGTGTTTAAACTTAAAATGATCAACAAAATAATTATTAATCTTTTTAATTAGTCAACTTCTAGTTTATATTATTATATTATTAGAATTAAATTATTATTATAAATCAACTTCTTTAGTCTAATCAACCTTTATTATCTAAAATTTGCATTAGAATATATAATTTTAAGATTATCAATAAAGTAATCAAGTTTATTCAATTACTTAATAATGAAGTTTGATTAATTTATTGTTACATTTTAACATTCAATGAATATGACATTTCGGACTGATTGAAACCAATAACAATAAAATAATTAAGTTTCAAGTTTACACAATATCCAATCAATTTTGGTTTTGCTTGTCTTTATTATTGGCTTTTAGAAGCTAAGAATGTATCAGAAATTGATTTATAATGTAAATTAATTTCTTAAATGCTTGTTTTCTCTATTAAGAAGTTACTTTAATAATATTATGAATAATAAATGTATAAATAAATTATTAATTCCTCTCTAATACATATCAATGATTCAGTTTATTTATTCACTTTGTATAGTTAAGTTGTCTTATTCAATTAATTATTAATATAAAACCAGAAAAGTAGAGATTTTAAGGGAGAAAGGGAAGGATACAACCATCTTTCTCCTGTGCCTCTGTAAGTATAATCAAAAAGGGAAAAGTTCCAGTCCCCTGGAAATACTTTCAAAAGAAAAGATTGGTAGAAGAGGCCAACAGTAATATCGGTATTCCTTTTGATCACCAGCGAATAACTCTTACAAAATGTTACGTTTCCTCCTTCAACCATGCCCTACATTTGTACTTCAGTTGGAAAAAAATATCTGTCTATTAGTACAGGATATAGCTTCCTTGCATCCAATCACTAGGTTCAATGATCAACGTACTCGTATTATAAAACAAATTGAGTGTTGCGTACTGGGAATATATTTTATTGTCCAATGTAAATTAGGGATATACCTTGTGTCTGTTAATTGAAAGTAATGTGGCACATGGGTAAAAATGTTTCAGTTGTATGTAACGTATTTTGGAAAGTTTGAATGTAAACATATTTAATTTTGCTTTCGAGCCTTCGGTAAGGCTATGTGATCGTTCTAAAGAAATAAAATTGTTTAGGTCTCCGATTTCAAAAATTCCAAGACAGAAATCCGTTTCAGACATCAGGGAACATTTTTAATTCCGTGCCAATCTGTCGCGTCGGTCTGTCGCTTAATTATTGCGACCCAACATTTCTTAAAAACTACACGTCCGATTTTAATTAAATTCATATGGTGGGTTATGATTAGCTTATTGTTGGTTCCATATAAGTTTCAACCTTCTACGCTCATTTGTCTCTCTTCCACATACCCACTAACGTACATTTATTTTCGCACCTATAGCTTCAAAAGTACTTATCTGATTTGTATGAAACTTTTATAGATTATCGAAAGTAACGTAGATATCCTCAGATTAATTTGAACCATCTGCGCTCTTTAACTTTTGCTAAATTGATACTTTAATTTATACTTAATTTGTACGTGATAGGATGCGAGGAAGCTAAGTGCTACACCAATTGGTAGTCTATTTTAAATCACAATACTTCGTGTTTCCTTCAGTTTGCTCTGAAGCACTATAAATTGGATTTCTAATTTAACCTACTGTGGTTTGTGTAACTAAACCAACTATTTAATCATTGCTAGGAAAAATTAATTTTGGTTCTAGAAATTAAATTTAATAATTCATATTAAACTAGATATTAACCTCTAGATAATAACTTTAATAGAATTTTATTAATCTAGTGATATTCAGTAGCCTTACTATGGAGAGAATATTATCAGCCAGCTATGAATAGCTAATTGCCATAGGCATTAGGCTTCATATATAGGAAGAGGGGAGTCAAGTTTTGACATTGATAGATTAAACGCGATAGCCAAGGAAAACACGAACTAGGGTCTCAAGTCTTCCTCTTCGAGGCAACTAAATAAACACCACCATCCGGATAAAGTTGCTTTTTTGGGCTGCCTACTCGCATAGCGTGTTTATTACAATAAATCTAGTTTATATTCATCAAAATTAGTTATTATATACAAGGCAAATTAACATTTTTATACAAAATTGTAAAAAATAAATAGTTTTATACTAAATGAATATGCAAATCGTTATAGATTTTCTTAATATTGCTAGCCCTCCATATAGACTATTTTAAGTTTTGAATGAAGTTGAGATCATCGTAAAATGTTTTGTCCAATGTAATGCCAAACTACAATAGGTATTAGTGATGCCTATTTTATTTGACTCATTATTTAGAAGTATTGATCTCCGCAGAAGTATGACATCTGCGGAGATCAATACTTCTTTAAGCTACTATTTTTCGATAAGCACTATTTTTCATGGTGCATTTTGATATAACTTATTTGGATTTTATTCTTAAATTTCAATTAAAAGTAGTTTAGAGTTTAAACAATGTTAGTTTTATCTACGCTTCTTTAAATATCTTAGATAATTTTCCCATTCAGTTCAGGATGTACATTCAAGCAGGAACATTTTATTTGTATCTTGTCTTGCCCGACGATACAAATATGAGAGTAAAATGTTGACAAGACTACACATATTAGGATGTCTTTAGATTGTTACTCGCCTTTGATTTTTTTTTTAGAATATAAATGACAGACTAAATTACTATTAAAACAAAGGGATGTTTGTCCAATGTACATTGGGACAATGGAATACCAGACTTCTGTTTATATAAGGGAAGTAACAGGCTAAAGAAAAACATTCCGTACACCTTCTTTATATTGTTACTCCTCTCTGATTTCTTTATAAGGAGAGTAACATTCTAAAGAAGTGCCTAAATATTTTCTACATAAGGAATTAGGTTACTATCAATTATTATATAACGCACTATTTCTGATTTATTGTTGAGTAGTACATGTACAGTTTGATGAGCTACTAATTATTGTATTCAAGATTTATGATGAATTATTGAGGGGTATGTTGAGGAGTTAGATGTGATCAGTTATTTTACTCCTTATTTCTGATGGATTTTCATATGGAGTTTTAGTTACTATCATTATTTTTTTTTACACAATTTTTATTGGATTAATTAGAGTTACTCAAGAAGTTTGGTGACTATCTGTTATTTTATGCATTACTTGATTAATTTTTTATGAGATACTTGACCAATTATTTGGGATTCGTAAATTAGTCTATCCAAATATTAATTACATTGTGTTACAGAAAAAAATTCCCTATCTTTAAATATTAAATTTAATCTATTACTTCTTGTCGTATCTTATTATTGAAAAAATCATTAAGCCCAATGCACACAGAAGAGGCAACGGGCGGAGGCGCGGCGTGGGTGAGGTACAGGCGAGGCGGAGGGCGTAGGCGCGGCTCAGCGCCGCTTTCTCGCCTCCTCCACGCTTCTTCCTCACCTCTTCACTCATTTTGAAGAAGGGTGCCTCCTGCACCTCGCCCGCGCCTCGCCTCCACCTGTTCTGTGTGCACTCTGCATTGGACCGTTTACACTTGCCTTTGCCACGCCTCACCTGCACCTCGCCCGCGCCTCGCCTCCGCCCGTCGCTTGTTCTGTGTGCATTGGGCCTTACAGTTTCCAATTATTCTTTTGTCAATGAATATACATTGTATGTGATCTGTGGAGCCTGAAATATATGCATGAGTACTACATTCTTCTGTTTAAACTATATGTAAGATAATGAAGGCATGATGAAATATCAGTCATGCAGTCTGATTCATGGGTGAAATTGAATTAGCTATAATACATGGTCAAGTTAACGAAAATACTATAATGATAGTTAGACATGTGACATGATGTTACCCTCATTAGCGGAAGTCATGAAAGGTATAGTTAAGTTAAAGTTTACAGTTTATTTTCCTTGGAGGGATATCGAATTTTCGCGTGAAAAACTCTTTTTGTTTTAGCTAAAGGAATAGTTATAGTTAGTAAGATAAAATCTAAATGCTTGTGCAGATATATACTAAAACCATTTTTGCTTTTAATAATTTGACAGGCATGACTGCCTCCATTTTAATTCTGAATATATTAAGATTATTTTACCAAAGTTTTTAGTTTTTTAAATTTTATTTCATAGAAACATTTAAGTTAAACTAATTTACAGCTAGATATAGATATTTTAAAGTTTAAATGTCTCATGTGTGATGTGGCATTCCTCGATATGCAAATTCTCATTAAACATTTAAACTCCTCAAACTAAAAATATTCTCTATTTTTAAAAGTATAATTTGGTTTCACTAAACTTGTCACCAAACTTCCAAAGCTTGCTCATTCTTAAAGATTTCTCTACCATTAAACTGCTTCAAATCAAACACAATAAAAGTTAGCTGATGACCAACTTATAGTGGTCAAGACCAGACTTATTTGAGCAATCGATATTGTGGCTTTTAGACAATATTTATCTTTTGAATTTTACTTACTATGAGCAAATACCGCAAAATATCTCTTGATCTAACTCAACCTTTTTTTTTAAAGAATAAAACTATCTTTATAAATGAATAAATAATTAATATAGACGGATTTAAACCTAAGTCATTTGTAGAAGAAACTCACAACTTAGTCGGTGTATATTCCACAATCATTAAATGTTCATAAATATTAAAGATCTAAAAAAGAAAGTACAATGTATAGACTTGAAAATCCACTTATAATTTATTTTATATCTGAACCAACTGCACAAATCTACTGAATTGATTTATTCGGTTTATCTTCCTTTTTAAAGATTTATAACTTACTCTGATACTTTCCATCCATATACCCATACTATGTAAATCACTCTGACAAATTTTTATCGCACTTATATTCCTAACACTTTACCTCCATTTCAATTGAAGCCTTCCCGTAGCTTTTTTTTCTTTAACAACATGAATAAAAGGAAAAAAAAAACAAAACATATTTGTAAGTTTTTCTCACGAAAATTCGATATACCTCGAAGGCAAACAAAAAATATCTTTTTTTTACCACTTTCTTCTCACGTAACAAAGCTTTTAGATTAAAAAAAAAACTTTTTCCTTGCTCTTTCTAGAGGAAAAATGTTGAATTGTCTGCGAGATTTTTTTTTTTGGTATAAAAAAATTAAGAGGTGGAAAAAATATTGTTTTTCTATTCTTTCTCCTACTGTATTCTTCCTGCTGAGGTCGCACCAGCACCAACGCAGAGGTTTGTTTAGAAAGATATCGGTTTTTCTACTCCTTCCGAGGTAATCGGAACCAAGGACATCAACACTGTTTTTACAGAATTAGGTTTGAATTGAGGTTACCTCATCCTACCCTGAGATTTTTACCTTAACAGAATTGATTGCCTCTTTATTGTTTTTGTATTTTTGTATTCTCTTTTATTTCCTCTAAACACTCACGTGAAAAGCGAGCCTTCAGCAATTCCTCTTATCTTTTTTTTCCCTCTCAAAAACCTTCATCGGTTTCCCTTTGTCACGTATTCCCTTTTTTCTCTTCTTCTTCGCTTCTTGTTGAGCATTGTATGTTCCTTTTCCACTTTGTACAAACTATGTTTGTCGTCGTTTTCACGAGTCTATCAATTTTGTAACTTTGTTTTATACCTTTATTTTTTCTCGAGATTTGTTTTTTTCTTTGTCTTATTGCAGATGTTTTGATGTTCTCAAAACATCTGCTTTTGTTTCTTTTTTTTATTAGTTGCGATGTTCTATTTATTTTTTATTTATTTAAGTTGTTATTTAGATTAACTTTTGACTCTGATAATATGATCTTTTAGTTAAGTATATTTTCTCTCTATTTAAAGACTTAAAATGAAATCTATGATACGTTGCTCTTCAAATTAGCGACAATTGACTTTAACTTTCTATTTTTTGTTAACTTTATTATTTGTATTGTAACATTTTCTTGTAAAATACCTAGGAGTTTTTGGACGGCTGCACTCAGAGGTGTAAGTCCCAAGAACTGAGTGAACAGGCAAACTGAAATGGTTGTTACTCACTAATTTACATTGTTCTTTATCATGTTACTTACATTGATTTATTGTTTGCTCTTCATTGTAAGTATTTTTTTGAGTTATCGTACAAAAAGAAGACTGACACATGTAGATAGATGAATTGATAAAATCGAACGTATAAACCTTTGTTTAATAAATGATTAGTTGTTTTGACTGAGATTTTGTGGTACCACTTCATAATTATGACTAAAGAGGTTAATATAAAGTAACACAACTATATTGTCACCACTATTTTATTTTAAAAATTAACATACGCATTTCGACATTTTATATCATCTTCAGTGTCAACAAAGTAACAGTCAAATCTCTACTTTTCAGATATTTCAGCTAAGGATTTTACTTTAAGATATTTTACTCTTACTATGTTAACACTGAAGATAATATAAAATGTCGATAAGCGTATATAAATTATTAATATACAATTGTGGTGACAATATTCTTGTGAGGGGGCCGGTGTAGCCGAGGGGTTAGCGCACTCGACTCTGAAACCAAGGTCTAAACCCCGGCTGTGAGTTCGAATCCCAGAGGGGTAAGACATGTTTCACACTAATGATCTCATCGATGAGATGAGTAAAGTGGCCGGATAACCCCCGTCCTGTAATAACCCTGGCAGTTGATCGGGACTAAAACCCAAAAGAAAAAAAAAATATATATAGTACTATATATTCTTGTGTAACTTTCTATTAACTCTAGTTGTCAAATCCTTTTAATGACTTCAAAAAGACAACTAACTATATTTTAATAAATTTACAATAAAGTAAATTCAATATAATTAAGCAACTTTAACTTTAACTTGTCCTAGGTTTCTGTACTCCCGGCCCAAAAACATAGCAGCACCACTTGCGACTTCCTCTTTCTGTTCAGGAATCTCAACCGGGTAAAGACGTTGTATGGGGCGCAGACATTCCCCATTTTCAGTCTTCAACTTCACTACCCGTACTTCACCATCGGCCCCTGGTAGTAGAGCGATAACCTTGCCTGAGGCCAATCAATCCTCTTCTTTCCTTCATTTCCGATGAAATACATTTCACCAACTTTAACCGTTGGACTCGGACTCTGCTTAGCCCGATGCGTAAGTTGTCCCAAGTATTCTGCCCTAAATTTTTGGCGAAATTGATCCAACACATTGTTACGGTGTCTGAGACGCCGACTTAAGTTGTTACCCTCGAGAACTTCAAACTTTTTAGTCCCAGTATTTCGTACACCCAGTAAAAATGAATTTGGTGTTATCGGCTCTTCATCATCAAGATTAGATTATAGTTATATATGTGAGTGGTCGGTTGTTAAGTACTGCTTCACATTCACAGAACACCGTTGACATTTCCTCTGTCGTCAGGGACGCCCTTCCTTGTGTGCGCCGCAAGAGATTTTTCACTAACCCAACCATCCTTTCACACCAAGCAATAAAGCATAAAATAATGTTGAGGTTTTTAATAAGTTTCAAAAGATTAATATGACTCCAACGTCTTTATAAAGTCATGGTTTAATAGTTGTTAAACAATGTTGATATTGATCAGGGATGTAATTAACGATGATAAAGGGATGTAAATATACAAGTGTTTGGGGAATTCCTCTATAATGAGAAGTTTAAATTTAAAATTACGTATATTTAAAGCTTTAAACC
Organism: Gerris lacustris; assembly: GCA_951217055.1. Classification (NCBI taxonomy): domain Eukaryota; kingdom Metazoa; phylum Arthropoda; class Insecta; order Hemiptera; family Gerridae; genus Gerris; species Gerris lacustris. The sequence goes on from OX578284.1 coordinate 25,543,589, forward strand.
TTAGATAAGAATTATTAACCGTAGCGATGAAAAAGCTTTTAGGTCTGCACAGTTGTGGGGGCTACAATATATGAAACTACCATTTTCTAGAGATCTATTGGTACACGGTTATTGTTGGGAATGGAAGTCTCCAACAATAACCTTGTTTTATTCTAGCTGTTTCAATAATATATATGTATGTATACTTATATATATATATATATATATATATATATATATATATATATATATATATATATATATATATATATATATATGTGTGTGTGTGTGTGTGTGTATGTATATTGTAAAATGTATCATACAGCATGCAGCCAACAGCAGACAAAGGTAAAAGGGAGATAAAATCATATATTTTAGCTCCTACGCAACATTTTAATGGGTCTATGTCCATTACAACAACTTTTTCCTGTAACATCTTCTGAAAATGGGCCGTGAGGGAGGTAGGCAGTCCCTTAAATGTAATTCTTCCTCTCTTTACCCAAAGGACCTTGTTTCCAGTTTACATAGAGCTGCGTTACATTCCATGTAAAATCAAGCTCTTTTTAAGTTTTGATTTTTTTTTTTTTACAGAAGCATCCTCTTGTAAAGACTTTAAAACATTTTCACAGACTTTTGAAAAAGTTATAAGGAGAAAATTAGCGAAATTTGTTTGAACATGTTTATTTAACATTTCACCTAATTTTACTTCATTATTTTTTTTTTTTAACAAAAACTTAATTTTCCAGTCTTTTAGTTTAAAGTTTCTCATCATTAGTCAGCATACATAAAAGAGATTAAAAATTTTACTGGAATAAAACAAAATGGTTTTTACTAATTTAACTTTATTTCATAAGTTTTGTTTAGTGCTTACCCAGTTAAAAAATAGTAAGATATGCGGTTTATTTATTTCTTTCGAGCTAACCAAAAACAACGGAAGCTATGGGATCGATCTGAAGATAAAACATTTTTTATGTCTCAGCAATTCGTTTTAGACATCATGGAACATTTTTGGCCCAGTAACTGTCTGTAAATTATCTACGAACCAACATAACTACTACCTAAGAACTACTCGTCAGAATTTTGATGAAATTTGGATGGTAGGTCATAATTAGCCCCATTTTCGGTTCCATATGAGTTTAAACCTTGTGCATCCATTAACTTTTTTCCACTTGCGCACAAACATAAATTTACCAACACCCATACCTTGAGAAATATACATCCAATTTAAGGAATTTAGATGGTTTGTTGAAAGTAGCCCGCAGATAGCTCGATTAATTTTAACCGCCTGCACACATTTTAAGTTTGCTAAATTCATACTTTTATTCGTGGAAAAAAAATTGGCAGGTTTTAAAAAACTATTAAATTAGACAATAATGGATTGTATAAGTAAAACACTATTAAAGTACGCTTCAAGACGCGAAGGAGCTATGTGCTACACTAATTGGAAGACTATTTTTATGTCATACATTTTCCCCTTTAGGCCTTAGGCATTGGTCACTTCTGCTATTAATCAAGGTCATGGCTCATACTATATATTTATATTTATACATATAAATGCATCCACTTCAGGGTAATTATAATAAATATCAATAAGTTATTGTGGTGACGTTTCGACCTCTCCGGTCATTTTCGAGCCTGAAAAAATAGTTTATTTAGGTATTACATCAAATAACATTGCACTTGTGAGAGGAGGAAAATAGATAAAAGTATACAGTTTTTATAAAAAAGAGAATATACCTTACAAGCTATGGAGTAATACTCATAACAGTCATAATTTATAACATTTCATTGGAACTACCCTGAAGTGGATCCATTTATATGTATAAATTAGAAATAAAAGGGTACTACCACCAACCGTTATATATTTATATTTATTTATTTGGCTATTGATCGCACCATATTCGCTTCGACTGTTCATGTTTGAAGGATGGCCAATTTTTGGTTGGTGTTTGTAGTTCTGAACTTCAACGGGGTCAGTAAATAACAGAGTCCAAGTAGGTGGTGTCCTAATTTCTAGGTTTTTAACAAGTGGTTCGTACATCTTGCACCAGCTTAATTAATTTTTCTCTAACTTATCTATAAAATTATTTGTGACGTAGACATTTTGTGGAACCTAGATTTAGTGAACAAAACTCATTATAAACAGATAAATAAAGATAAGCATAAAAAGGAGAAAAATTGGTACGTGTACCTATTGACAAAGAAGTGCAATATTTATATTAAATTTTATAATTATCTATATGAAGTTATTTAATTGTCTAGCATGTAATTGTCAAAATTGCACTTTTGCATGTAATTGTCAAATTGCACTTTTTGCCAAAGACTGTTAAATTTGATTTTTAAAATTAAATTTTTGCATAATAGAGGGTGAAGGAATTATTGTAGGGGCTATGTATTAAGAATTGGAAAAAAAAACTTTTACTAAAGCCGTATTGCGGGTTCGCACACAAATACTATAATATAAACCTGTCACACCTATAAAACTTGATTATTTTACGGGACTTATATTTTTAAACTAGTTGCTGAAACTAGACCCGCAGTACACGGCTTTTGTGAAGTTCGGCATCTTCCTTTCTTAATATAATATGGACCAATAAGGATTGCACGTCTCTATGGTTTTCTAATTTACAATATCTTCTAGTTGTAATGATCACTTTCACCTGTGGGTAACAATTTTGTAGTATGTATTTTGTTTAAATGTAATAACACGGTACTAAAGCACAATTTTATAATTTTTTAGTTAAAAAAATATGTTCTGGATCCAAGAAAAATCAAAATGCCCCTAAGTTCCTGTAGATAGTGATTCATTATCTGTTTATTATTATTATTATTATTTCATCAGCAATGTGATACCATGATTTTGCACACTGCAATATGGTACACAATTTGTGTTAGTGAGAGACACCAAGGGATTTGCCACGCAAGCGCGACACATAGGAACTGTTCCAACATCAGACATTACGTAAAAAACGTGGGCATCGTCGGGCCCCTGATGAGTCGGACGTGACGAAACGATGCAGGGCATGGCGTAATGCCGAGCCAACATCTTTTTGACGTAATGTCTGATGTTGGAACAGTTCCTTTGTGTCGCGCTTGCGTGGCACATCCCTTGGTGTATCACACTAACACAAAATGAGTATATTATTATTATTATTATTTCCCCTTTTAAAAAGGATAAAATTGACAAACATTGGATAAAAATATTTAAACTTTTTTTTAGAATATAAATGAAGTATGCGTTTTAGAGCCGAATGGGACTATATGAAGGGTCATGCAGACCAGTAAATAGCTCTATGGCCTTATACGTAAAAGGGCTTCCCCATATTTGTTAAATGGCAGTTATATTCAGAATATATTTACATTTTCATGCCTAATTGCCTCTTATAGAAGTATAAAATGGGCAGACCAAGTCTTTTTATGTGACCTTTTATGAATATGTCTGTTTTTTACAAATGTGTTTCACTAAAAAATGTATAATGTTATATATATATTTATAATGTTATGAGATGGATTAAAAAAATGGTCTATTTTTGTACGGAATCTGAGTGAAAGGTTTAATACAATTAACTTAATATTATCAACCTTACATTATATTATTTCCAAAATAACACAACATATCCATTTAACTGCAGGTTTTGGAGGTTTTCATAAAATTGAGAAATTAATTTTAGCTCTAAATATGAGAATACTTCACTCAAACGCTTTAATAATACAGTAGAGCGTCGATTACCCCAACTAATGTTTTTTGGGGTGGTTCGGATAATCAAAATTCACTAGGTAATATTATAAGGTAATATTATGTAAAAATAATCAACCACGTTTATGCAAAAAGCATCTTTGTTTTATTTATCTAGTTGAAGCGAGCGTAAGCGAGCTTCTTACATTTAACAAAATATGCATCTTGTCTGTCTCTCTGTCTGTCTGTCAGTAACGTTTACGCGTGTGACGATAACTTTAGTAAAAGTTGACCGATTTAGTTGAAATTTGGTATACATGATCCTCTTACTAATACGCAGGCTAAGTTCGTTGGACAGCGTGATCCGCCCAAGAGATCGCGCGCAACGCTCGCGTAAACGTGAGCTTCAAATTTAAAATTGGATTTTCAGGACGGGAAAAGATTCTATCATCATCTATTCGATGAGACGAATATTTGTTACAAATTATATTTTTTAGTAAAACCAACAGCGACACCGCTATGAATTAATAAAGATCGCTAAAACTATTAAAGCGGACCTAAACGTTTATAATAGAGATAACAACCTTTTTACCGATATCTTACGTTCTAATGTAACGATTTTAATAAAACTTCATATACACCATCTAATGCACAATTGAAACAGACATGCAAAATTTCAATTCGATACATGCAGTAGTTCTTTTGTATCAAAGAGATACATTTTGTAATAATTAATTGAAAAGGAGATTTGTGGTTAGAGGAATAGTAAGAATGCGGGGTGGTTCCCTTACTACTTGCCGCTGTACTACAACTATACTCATTATCTATCAACTCATCATGATTCATGATTATCTATTTTTTCAATATTCAATACATATTTATTACTATACGCTCGCTTCAATGATAGAGCCACGCGATGCCTAGTAAATAGTAAATAGACTGCCAATTAGTGTGGCACATAGCTTCCTCGCATCCTATCATGTACTTTATTGTTATAATGTTTATTGTGTAAAAACTATTAATAGTTTTAGCGATCTTTAACACTTCATAGCGGTGTCGCTGTTGGTTTTACTGAAAAATTGTAATTGAAAAAAATGTTTGTCTCATTGAATAAATGAAGTTAGATTTTTTTCCCGACCTAAAATTCCAATTTTAAATTTGAATTTCACGTTTACGCGAGCGTTGCTCGTGAACGCTTGGACGGATAACGTTGTCCAACGAACTCGTCCTGGGCATTGGTAAAATGAACATGACTACAAAATTTCATCAAAATCATCGGTTGACATTTACTCAAGTTATCGTCGCACGTTTCATAATTCGCGGACACACAGACCGACAGACAGCCAGACAGACAGACAGACAGACACGAGACCAAAAATGTTCCCTGATGTCTGAAACGGATTTCTGTCTTGGAATTTTTAAAATCGGAGGCATAAAAGTTTTTCGTTCTCAAAAGTGAACACAATGCTTCCGTTACCTTCGGTAAGCTCGGAAGCAAAAACAATATTAGTTGTGTCACCTAAGATTGATTTAGCATAAAGATAGTTGCAATACTCGTCTGCTTATTTATTTATTTTTTTTTCGCCATGAATCTCGATTTGCCGAATTCCATGTCTTAATTTGAAATTTTTTAGCCATCCAGAACTGGGGATGAATAAAGAGTCCTCACCAAGCTACACACTAAGTAATTGATTAAGAATTATTTTTTATTCCTTTGTTTATGTTTATTATTTATTTATTTTGGTAATCGTTGATTTACCAACACCGACCTTGATAGCTGACCCGTTTTACCTTTCTTCAGCCACGTAATAATTTCCATTTTATCTTTTTTAATGAAAGCACTACACGTTTCCTTTATGTCGATATGTTGTAAGTTTTACTTAAAATATCTGACCACTAACTAATTCAATGTATACCTCACAATGAGTGATTTGAAAGGGAGAGAATTGACATAAATGACCATATAAACGGAACGGTATTAAGTGGGAAATGCTGCAAATGATTCCACAAATTACATAGACAAACAAAGGTTAGTTCTTAGTAGACAAATTTTAATATCCGCCCCGTCAAACAGAATTCATCGAAATCTTCCCTTTATACAGCTAACACCGCTCTTTCTAGAAATTAATTTAGCGATGGCTTTTGATTTTTTTTCCATGAAACCAGTTCGGATAATTGAACGTTCGGATAATCGACGCTCTACTGTAATTGTAAAATAAAATATTCTTAAAAGGAGAACCAAGATATTGATTCTATACATTTAGTCCCAAATAGTAAACTGTTTAAGGCGGATTTCTCACCAAAGTAGCAAGTCGCAGGTTGCATGCGTCCTAGTTACACCGGATTATCTAAGGAGTCGAGGTAATTGAACGAGAGCCTACACACCGAAGATGCACGTCGCACTTGCATTATTGTTATTACTAAGACATTGCTCTTACCAATTCCGTACAAGCTTTTCCGGGAAAAGTCTAATTTATGAGATAATGTCACACAAGGTAAATGGAGACTATCAAATTATGAAGATACGTATGTTTATGAAAAAAGGATATTTCACAATGAGATATAGGCTTATTTCTTTGCACATTTTATCAATGGACAAGGCCAATTTTAGTTGTAGGATTCAAGGTCTGTTCTATGAAGTTGGTTTTATTAAGTGTGAATGTGATTCACACATTTCATTAGGTTTTCAGTCGAATTAATTGTTTGTAGAAGAAACGATAAAATCACCCAATTACAATAAATGGTTAAATTAATCAAATACTAAGAGTCTTGGAATTTCTCTAAATCCTTCATTCAATTCTTGTATAAACTCTCTCAAGTATATTACTTTGGTAGTCAATTACAATTCACATATATAAGCACAATTCAACTTTAAGTATTGATACAATAACAATTTCTATTAATTATTAATACTTGATAAGATTGGCAAATTTTTATGTTAATCAAAATGGTTAGTAGCGTCGTTTTTGTTACTGTTATTCAATTTTATTATTATAATTAACCTAACGTTAGTTAATAATAAAATAATTTATACATTTTTTGTTTCAGGTGAGCCCAATTTATTCATCCTTAATTTATTTTGGTGAGTCCTTTTTATTTTTATTTATTTAAACTTCTATCAGATAGAATAATTAATATAAACTTTAATTAATTATAAAATAAATACACACACACACACACACACACACACATATATATATATATATATATATATATATATATATATATATATATATATATATATATATATATATATATATATATATATATATATATATATATATATATATATATATATATATATATATATATAGTTTATTGTTTATTTTGCTTTCAGCTTTAAAAGAGCCAAAAGACTTTAGACTTTTTTGTGCCTCCCTTGCAAATAAAGGTTGTACAATGTATAAAGAAAGTTTAGAACCCAGAAACAACTTAGAAGTAGTAAATGTATGTGACCCCGATAACTTACGATTCGTGATGTTTACGGTTTCTACTTGCCAAACTTAACAGTCGCGCTAAAGTTTCAATTTTCTTGCACTTTTAGTATCTATTGTATAGTATAGTGAAAGAACGCTGTACTGTTGTTATAAAAGGGACCGAATGTGATAAAGCTCTTTGCTTGTTGACTGAGCTAAAACTGTTAGAGAATAAAATTCTTATAGTAAATACTTTCAATAATACTAAGATATAAGGATGGACATGCGGAAACAATATAATAGTATATTATGTTACTAGCCTGTGAAGTTAGTTTTTTTCTTTACCGCGGCAATTACATTTACAAATTGCCATATAGTATTGCCAAGTAATAACATACTTAAGATTTAAAAAAAGGAAACCTTAAAAAGAGGTTACACTATAACAAAATATAAATAAAACGCATTGACATCTAGCGGATTTTAAGCGTACTAACAAGCAGATCTACAAAGATTGCAGCTCTAAAACGGAAGCTTTAATAACTACCAGCAAGTATTTTTTACGTCGTAGGACGTAAAACATTTTTTCTTTCGTGGCGGTAGTAATAAAAAGATTTTTTAAGTCCACCTAATGAAAAAATTGATTTTAGCTATGTTTTTTAGGCTCTAAAGTTACTATTTCACAGCCTACCCCGGAAAAAAAATATTTTCAATTTTCAGAGACACTAACTATAACTTAGCTAAATAAATCCTTATTGAGTATTAGTGCTACTTAATAAGGAGTTAAAGAAAAACTTCTCTTCACTAAACGTAAATGTACGAATGTGGAAGGAATAGAATCAGTGTAGGAGTTATATGACTTCACAAGAAGAGTCAGTGTGGGAGTTAAGACACAGGTCTAAATCAGACTCTAGTTTATGAGTTATAATACAATCATAAATTAATTAATCCTCTATTTGCGGTATTAATTCTCAAATGAATTAAACCTCTGTTTTAACTTCCTCTCTGATTCTTCTTCTGAAAGCCGGCTTCATACAATACCTTTTAGTAGAATAATCTTGCTTTTTCCTTGGTTGAAAAATTCTATTTCAGGGATAATTCCCTAAACTTAACAATTATTTTGAATACCTGAAGTTCATCAGTCATATATTTATTATGCTAAAACTCTTAAAACATTATCATGCACTCCAAATTTTAAACAATTTTTTTGTTATAAAAAAAAATTATAAAACATATAAAATTGCCGTTAAATTGGTAAAGTATTTAAGTCTTTATGCTTCTGCGAAGACCTCATTTCATTACATCTTATTTCCTTGTAAACTAATTTTTCCACGGGATAGAGGAAAATAAAGTTTAATTTATGAGTAGTTTAGTCTATAAAGGAACTAAACACTTTTAGAATATTTAGACCCTTCCTTGGGTAATTCTCAAGCTATCTGAGTTGAAATGATTTAGGTTCTAATGAAATGTGCTTATGTTGAAAGACTTTTAAAGTATTTCGAGTAAAACTTAAGATAAGTTATAAAAATTATTCTTTAAATCAGTCAACTTGAGGATAACCAAAAGAAGGGTCAAAATATCACACAAGTAGGCATTTTTAATTCCTTTTATGCCCAAATATTCGAGTTCATGCTAGTCTCCTATTCGTTGTCATAATAATTGCATTGGCAAATTCTATATATTTTATATACTTGCATCAAAAAGTCGATTCCAATTTTAGGGTAATAAGAATCAAGGAAACATCTACGATGAAATAACGAAACCCCATTGTTATATTCCGAAATTCTGACTAATTTACATATGCAACTCGGGCTGAATAGATTGGGCAGCCCTTTTTCCGAAAATTGAAGCATCGCACTTTGACCACAAGTAAATTTCAAACCCTATTAGCCGCTTGGCCAAGGGAAGTTAGTTGATTGTGTTCCTCTTAATTTTGTTTTCTTTGTTAATCCAATATTTAGTTCTCGTTTTGAAAACGTTCTGTTTATTTAGTCAAAATTCAAATGCGAAAAATATGGGAAAGCTTCAAAACGCCTTTCTAAAACTTTTTACATGTTACGTGAACTCACTTCCTTATTATCCTATTATATGCCGAATTGCCAATTGTACTTTAGACCAGTGGTTCTTAACCGGGGGGCCGCGGCCCCCCAGGGGGCCTCGAAAGGTAGTTAGGTACTAGGTATATTATATTTGAAGATTTTAAGGGGGCCGTGGTTACCAAAAGGTTAAGAACCACTGCTTTAGACGATGTGTATGAAGTTTTATTGAAATCGTTACGTTAGAACGTAAGATATCGGTAAAAACGTTGTTTTCTTTATTTAAAACGTTTAGGTACGCTTTAATAAATTTAGCGATCTTTATCACTTCATAGCAGTGTCGGTGTTCGTTTTACTAAAAAAAAAATATTTAAAAAAAGTTGTTTGTCTCATTAAATAGATTTTCTCCCGTCCAAAAAATCCGAATTTTAAATTTGAAGCTTACGTTTACGCGAGCGTTGCGCGTGAACGCTCGGGATTAATTGGTTTCGGAGATATCTCCATGACATTTTTCCAAATTAGCGGGTATTATCTTGAATTAATATGTCAGAATCTGAAATGAATTTAGCGAGTACCAAGGGCTGTGAGGTACTCACCAACTTACAAAATATTCTTAAAATTGAGTTTGACCCCAATTTTAATCATAATAGATTTATATCTCAAGTTCCATTCGGCCAATAAGTGAGACGTGAGGAAACAAATTGGCAAACTATTTTTATTATTATAATTAAAATTACCTTCCTAACTTAAATTGAATCGGTGGTTCGACTCTCCGCGTTAGGAAACAATTTTATCTATCTACTTATTTAATAATAATATAAATGCCTGCAAATATTAATTATGGAAAATCTGTCTTTAGATGGTATTCTTATTTATTTCTTCATTTCGCCATCTTGTAACACTCGGAAGTATTTTCTATTTAATTTTATCGTAGTCTAAATATGCATGGGAAAGTTTGGTTTTGCATATTAATTAGGCAGCTTATTGATCACAGCTATTTGCATAGTTATACTGTTAAACTTCATTATCTTAAATCGTAGCCACGTTTCTTGAACACAAATTCACTTAAATAAAGTAATTTCTTTTTTAATTGAGCAATTCTTCCAATACTTTATTTTTCCACTCAATTAAGCCATAAATATGAATGAAATGAATACATAATTGGAAGTATAATTAATTAACTCAATTTGAATATTTAAAATTTTTACACGTTTTAGAAGGTAAAATGTCACGATCAATTAAATTATTTACTATTACATAGTCGAATCCTCTTCTACCTATAAGTGTAATTCCAATATTATCTATTTTTGGTAGTCCTCGCTTCTTGGAGAGACGGCTGAGATATTGTCCATCCATTCTTCTTTCCCTGGTCATCTTCCTGCAAAACGAGCTTCGAGGACTTTTTTTTATCACTTCACAGATAACCAGAGTAACTGGGTATTTTGTACTTTTGTACGTAGAATGGGATGTATTTCTAATCCTAGCCATATGGTGGTATTTTGCATAACTCTCTGTTCAAGTTTTATCGGCAGCTTTTCTTACACATCTCATCTTACTTTCTTCTTTACGCCCACGAATCGCAATCGTACTTCAAGATATAGGAACATGAACTGTTGTTTTGAATTTAACTTCCAATCTTTGTTTTTTGCTGATTTCCTCTTTACTTATAACATTTTTATTTATTGCTTGGAACAATTTACCCATGACTTCCATTTTTAGGGTTTCAAGGTCATTCTGGTAGTATTCTCTGTCCATCTGTACTTCGCTTCCTGGTTCATATCTCCTGACCTATTGTACCAAGAGATTTGAAATTATTATATATATAAAGTGGCTAATCAGCTGATCGGGTTATCAAAATGTTTAGGCACTTCCAGACCACCTAGAGACTCGCGGTTTTTTGCGTTTGGTCCCGAATCGGCCCAAACCGACTAGAAAAATCTGAAAAGTCGAAAAAAATTATTTTTACCCCCCTTAAAAAAATAAAAACGGGGGACGCGAATTGAAGGGTTTCTTCGAAGGGCTATAGCGGCTTAACAGTAAGTCGTATCGAAAAGCGGATAGCACCAACGGTAACTGATTTTAAAAGATCTACAACTTTGGTCTCTTGACTTTTTGTCGTACGACCAACGGTTCTACCTTAAATCGAGAAAATATGTTAATTTTTAGTACATTTTTTGACTTTGAGCTCTTATGGGGTAAGTAATTAAGGGTCGATTTAATTTCAGATTGGGGGTTTTAAACCCCACATTAATGCTCTTTAAAATAAGTATTTATTTTTCAAATTGTCTGTCTTTATTGCCGAGAAAAATGAGTATTTATAAAGAAAAACTAATTTAAAATTCCGTAAATACCGTCATGTTTACGTTTTTAAGAAATAATCATGTTTTTATTATTATAGTTTATTTGTATAGTTAAACACAAGTATAAATATAAAGAAAATATAAACAAACAATAAATAATTAAGTTTGTTGTTTGAAAGGTAAAAGATAATAAATACAATGGTGTCAACACACTTTGGATCCTAGACTAGATGTAAACAAAAATGTCCCCTCTCTTTCTTCACCCACTCTCCTTGACGTCAGTTACGTATACAGGCGTCGTGGACTACACACCTCCCGACATGTTTTCTTATACCACCGACATTTATCAAGGTATAATTTTATTCTTATGTTAACTATTTATTTATTTGTTTTTATTACCATATTATTGTTACTACAATTGTTTTTAACAGGTTGGTAAATTCTATATTAAGAAAATGTTTAGTTCATTAAAATGAATATTTTACTTTATTTAAATGAATGTTTTAGTTTATTTAAATGAATATTTTACTTTATTTAAATGAATATTTTAGTTTATTTAAATGATTTTTTTAGTTTATTCAAATTAATTTTTTACTTTTTTTAAAATTGATTTTATTATCATATTATTATTACTAGAATGAACTGATTTATAGTTTGTTAAATTCTACATTAAGTTAATATTTCAGTTTATTTAAGTGAATGTTTTACTTTATTTAAATAAATGTTTTGGTATATTTAAATGAATGTTTTACTTTATTTAAATGTTGTTTTACTATATTTAAATGAATGTTTTAGTTTATTTAGGGTAATTTATAGTTATTTGTGTGTTCTAGATTATAATGAAGCCCCTTAATATGTTAAATTATTTCGACATTGTTTTCTTTTTACATGATGTAGCTTAATTATACATATATGTAATTATTATTTCACCTCGACCTTTTCTACTTATGTTTAATTAATTTAGAGTACTAATAAATAATAAAATAAATTAACTGAGGTTCCATCTTTATTATTGTTATTATTATTATTCTGTAATAAAACTAATCAAATATAATGTAATTTATTTCATGAGAGGGGCAACAATTTACTCTAATATGTTAACACTGTGACATAGCCATTCCTAGCATGAACCCTACGGTTACGACAATCGGTTCTACCTTAAGTAGAGTAAATTTGATCAATGTTTGTTAAATTTTTGACTTCGATTCGGGTGCTTAAACCTCAAACTAATGCTAATAAATCGGGTATTTATTATTCTATTAATTTGTCGTTTTTTCTGAGAAAAATTAGTATTTATAAAGAACAAACAAATTTAAAATTTCATAAATAACTTCATTTTAACTTTTTAAGATTTTTTTTTAAGCTTATATTCTATAGTTCAAAACAAGTATAAAGAAATATAAAAAAATATTGAATTATAAAATTCGTTCTAAAGGTATATAAATGAGAAATTTAAATTTCATTAATCAATTCATTATTAATGGAACTAAACTAATCACAGTTAAGATATCTAAATATTTTATTCAAGTAAGAAAACCATCTTCGGAGGAAGTAATATTAATTCCAAGAATAACTTTAAATTTGAAGTCGGAAGAAATAGAGGTGTGGAAATTAAGATGCATTGAAAGTTCCCCTTGAAATTAGCTTATTCGATGGCAATAAATAAACCAAAGAGTCAAAAATATTTTTTTGTTGGTGTGAATCTCGGAGTACAAAGTATTATATTTGATGAAATGGCCTAATCAATTAACCAATATGATAGTAATAGGTATAAAATAGTAGTAATACAGCCGCTGATTGAAAATTTAAGATGGTTCCTCAATCTTAAGAAAGAGTAACAAATTATATCTGAAATATACGAAGTGACGTACGTAATAATATCTCTTAACGAGTTGCATATGTAACAGATTTAAATGACCTTAATGATTTCGTATATCCTCCTAAAGTACTTTTTAATAGCCAGCAATATCTCTAATATTTTAAGGCATATCTGAAATAAGTATATAAATATTCTATTCACGTTAGAAAACCATCTTGGTTATATATTATAAATTATCAGAGTTCATTAAAAATAAATCCCAGGGCCAAACATCTTTTGTTGGTGTGGATATCAGAAACATGCTTTAGCCCCGGCCAATGTACGTCGTAGTAAGAAGTAGCTCCTTCATACAAGTTTTGGTACCATCTGAGAGGGCTACAGATGGAATTGCTTATACACGGAATATTTTTTACGGTCCATTACTACATAGTTAATAGTATTTTGTGTAGCATAGTTTGTTTTTAGGATTACGTTTTAGTTTTAGGTGTGGCCTAGCTATATGTTTCCTCTGGTTGGCGAGGAAATTCCTATTAAGGGAGGCGGAGTTAAATTTTATCCTCATTTTATAATCATTTCGGAAAAAGTCCTGCGATTTTTTGGGAGGACCCATTTTCAAGTAATTTATTTAAATTTAAGTTAAGCCATTTTCATTTTCTATATTAAGCTGAACAAATAATTAAGTATAAAGTATTATAATTAATGAATTGGCCTACTCAATTAACCAATATGATAGTAATAGATATAAAACAGTAATAATATACAGCCACTGATTGCAAGCATGAACCCCGCGCGAAGCGCGGGGCGAATGCTTGTTTGAATAAAGTACAACTTTTTAGTCCCAAAGCAGGAAAAATGTTACGAACTTCACAATTCGACTTTTGTGTGTTTAGCGAGCAATGGCGAACTCAAGGTATTCAAAAGTATATCACAAATATATAACTGGCGTTCATAATACCCCAAGATATCCAAAAAAGTGCCACCCAAAATTATATCCCCCCTTCTACTAACTCATCAGGACTGGTCCTAAAAATGTGGAAATGACACAAAATATACATCTCTGTGGGCCAATGGTATTTCCTGGAGTTTATTTAAAAAAGGCTAATTTTAGAAATTTTGGTGCACGTAACCAGTGTGACCCAACATTTGTATTTTTTGTCATTTTTGCGTGGGCTATTATTTTAAAATTATTGAAAAGTAGATAACAATATATCGAGTTTTCAAAATGGCGGTCATTTTACTCCCAAAATAACAAAAAAAAAAGTGCTTACCTAAAATCCTTAAGGATAATATGCGCACCTTGCTCCTCCAAAGTGCAACTTTTAATAAATTTTTTAGTAAGAAAAAAAAAGAAATAGGAATTTTTATGACCGAAGAAACCCTCTTAGTAATTTGCTAGCAAGTCTTTGACGGGATTTTTTTATTGTGATTGCTATCAGCTGTTACAGTTACTCCCAGATAGTTTAAATTAGTGACTTGCTCAAGCTGTTCTCCTTTAATTGTAATTGCATTCTTTCGCTTCTCTTGAAACTACCACAGCTTCTGTTTTCACTGCATTGATTTTCATCTCTTCTCTAATTCTCTTATCTAAGTATCAACAAGATGTTGCATTTTGTAGCGGATTCTACAATCAAAACCAGACCATCTGTGAATGACATGGCAAAAAGTGTTATTCACTGCATCAGCTAGTTTTCTGCATGATATTCTCTTGATAAAGCTAAGATACTTGATAAAGTATGGACGAAGTTACGACCGTGTGTGGAGAAGATCTTCCAACAGTTTGTTTTAAAACACCTATTTTTGTATGGTGTCCCAGATAAGATGCCATGGAACACTTTAGGAACGATTTTTGCAGGTCTATAAAATGTAGATACAATTCTTCACCACCTGCCTTTAAGTTAATATATGATCTTGTGTCCTTCTTTGGAATTGGAATCCGCATATACTTCATCTAAAATAGGCTCAACTTAAATTAACAATAATTAAAATAATAATAATCTATTTTACATTTATCTTATTATGAGAGTAAGAACTGAACAAAATTTAAATTTGATTTGGTCGATAGTTTTTAAGTTATCGTAATTTTAATCAGTCACAGACATCGTATTGCAGCCTTATCGAATAAAGGAGTCATTATAATAATTTATTAAAAATTACTGTAAGGTCTCGGGTACAATACGATTGGTGAGTGGTGGGCGGCTGAGCGGCAATGCGGTGCCGCTTAGTTTATGTTTACATTGAGTATGATGGATGCAGGGGACGGCCGGCTATGTAAGCACGATTGTCTGAGCGAAAAATGTTGCCGCTTGCCGCTCACCGCTGTGCCTAGACATTAATTCTTCGTTCACCGCTGTCTTTTCAGTTGATTAGAAACTCTATTCAAGAAAACATGGCAGGGAACTGTTGGAAGATACTGACCAGAATACTATTGTCGCTCTTATCATAGCCAGCGTCGCTCACCGCTCTACTGCTCTGACGCTCTGCTACCTACCGCTCACAGCTCGTATCTTACTCGAGACCTAATGGTCATTATTATTCCCTCTCAATTGCTAAATGTGGCTTCATAACCATAGTGGAGTTTTGTGAAGGCGTTCATTTCATTGAATGGGTCAATAAAAGAGCCGGTTCTTTTAACCGTTCGTCCTCCATTTTGTCAGACCCTAATGACTTATTATTCTAACTCGACCCTCTCCCATTTTTCCATTCACTATTTCCGACTATCTTCCACCCTTTGTGGTTCTAATTTGTTTAAAGGTTCATTATATTTTCACCCGTTCGTTTATGACCTTTATATTTGAAATCACTTGAAAGCACCGGGAAGACGGAAAATTTCCCGAAGCGCCGCTAAGCCAAAATAACAAAAAAGAAAAATTGGTCCGACAATTCCATTGGTCCGAAAAAAAAATGTTTGATATCAATATAGTACTTCATCAGTGCGATGCCAGGATTGATAGAATAAAAAAAAGACGACAGACACCGGCGGCAGAAGGTAGGTAGGGTATCCGTCAACAGACCCCAAAAATGCGATTTCCTGTAACACTTATGATTATTTTCCTCCTGATTTTTTTTGGGGGGGAAAACAAGTGAAAGTATTCCAGCTTAGCAATTTCATAGTTCCTTATATCGTTGGAATCTACGTGCAATTTTTAGCGCCTATTTTATTTTATCCCACATTTACCACTATTTAATTGTAGCTTCAGTTATCCCATAATAAAATAAAATATGAAACAAATTGTGATATTTTTACCATCACTTAACTAAAATTGAATATTTTTACTTAAAATATAGGTGACAAAGAATAAGTTTTCAGGGAGGGGCCCCCTGATTGCGGGGGGATTACTCATTAGATAATATGGCGCCAGGAGGTATGTTTTTACGAGCCGGGAGCTACATCCCCATCCGCCCCTCCGTAAGGGAAAGAACGAAGGACGACTAATGAAACCATTAAATATACTCCTAGAAAAGCCTAGTTTTCGAGATGTTTGAGCTGAAATGTAGAAAAATTAGGATATTATATTTGGGCAATTTCGTATTTTGTGTATAATAGCGTTGTTCAGCACCGAATTTTTTACATAGATAGGTTAACAAAATAACATTTTGATGTTTTATATATCAAAAATTTTTAAACTTATAACAAATATAAAACAATATAAAATAAATTTATTTGTAAGTATGTAGTTTATCTCTAGTACGCATGAGCAAATAAGGAAGGTTCAAAGAAGTGGAAAATACTGGATTGTTAACATTTATTTCAGACCCAAATCGAATATCATCACAATTTTTCTCTCAAATCTAACAGTCTTAAGGAAAGAACTACCCTAGTTAAAAAATGATATTTTGTCGACTAAATCGCAGTTTGAATACTATTTTATTTAAAGCACTAAGTATAGATAAGGTATTTTTTTATTGTATCTTAGATTTATATAAACAGTTAAATTGTTTTCCTCAATATTTCACTTTAAATGTAAAGAATAAAGTATACCTTATAGTAAAATTCAATGTTATTTTTTGAATATATAATATGTTTTATATATTTATATTTTATTTGATGCTTATCTATTTCTCGAAGATACCTTTTATCCTTATTCTATGTTCGAGTATATACGTTTTTTTTATGTTCGTTTTTATTTTTGTATTTTTATTTTTTCAATTCCCATCTTTCTTGAAAACTGTACTCGATATCTGAAACCATTTTGGTGTATTTGTAAAGGTTCTTTTTATAAAAATTCCACAAGTAAGTATACCACATTATCCCAGATTTCTCATCTATTGTGGGGTATCTATTTTCTTTTCTTCGTCTTTTCTTGTTTACTATCAGTTATTTACTGATAGCAAACAGTCCTGGTGTCCCTGTTTGTGTCACTTTATAGATTTTGAGAGTTGTCCCTTTTTTTAGTGTTCCTCTATTGTCATTTTTTTCACTAAGAATGTTTAGTTTTACTTTAACGTTGTAAATATAAGTATCTTTAATACAAAAAAGGACAAACCTCTGTACAAAGGATCTCGCCAAAACTGAATCATTACTTAAAAAATGTCTGCCACTATCTCAATTCATCAGTATATTGCCAAACCATATAAGTAATAACAATATAAGGGTACAGACTAGAAATGATTTGTTAGTGCCAAGCTATAAGGCAACCACATTTATTCCAATAAAACTAATTGTTAATGTTGACATTTGACATCAACCTTGTCCTCAAAGTTAACTTGTGTTTTGTTTTAATGTATTTTTATTATATTAAATAATCAGATTTGTCTCAAGACAGAATTAGTCCTCTTTTAAACTATCAATAGGTTATGGGAACCAGCTATGAATAAATTTAATCCAGAAACTACTATTCCACAGTTCGACGGTACCGATTTTGACAGTTGGAAGTTTCGGCTAGACGTTTTTCTGGATGAAAAAGAATTGGCTGTTTTTCTTGAAAAGGATCTCCAAGATATCTTTGAAGAGGCTTGTTGTCTAAACAAGCCCGATGACAAAGGTAAAATAAGTCTTTTGGAGAAACTTAAAAAGGATGAAAAAAAATGTAAGTCTATAATTATACAACGTATAGCTAACACCAATCTAGAATATATTAAGGAGAAGAAAACTCCGAAAGACATTATTTTGACACTTCAATCAATTTTTCAGAGAAAAAGCGTAGCGAGCAAAATTTATTTAAGAAAGCAACTGCTTCAAATGAAATACAATGAGCAGGATGACATTCAAAAACATTTTCTTGATTTTGATAAATTGATTCGCGAGCTTAAGTCAATAGGTGCAAATATTCAAGATGAGGATATTATCTGTCATTTACTGATTACATTGCCAAAAACATTCGATGCTGTTTGTACAGCAATCGAAACAATAGATCCTAATAAACTTACCCTTGATTTTGTTAAGTCTAGGCTGTTAGACGAATATAATAAAAGGAAAAATTTAGAGTCTGATGAGACGTTAGGTTCTACTTCAGAGAATGTTTTTGCGGGCAAGAGGAATGTTACCAAAAAGGTACCTAGGTGTAAATCATGTTCGAAATTAGGGCATTATCAACATCAGTGTTGGAGCAGGAATGCTAACAAATATCCTGAAAAACGGGGTAGCGCACATATGAACTCTCGTCACTCTGACGGAGATTCAGGTGGAGATTCGTTTATAGCATTCCCCCAAGGTCCCAAAGAAATGAACAATTCAGTATCACTTGTATCTGATAAAAATAGTGAAATAATGTTTTATGTTGACAGTGGATGTACTGATCACATGGTAAATCAGGAAAAATATTTAAGTAATGTTAGGGAACTTAAAGATCCTATAATTGTATCGGTAGCGAAAAATGACGTATTTTTGAAAGCTACAAAAATAGGTGACATTAAAGTTTACTATAAATTAAATAATGAAAATAAAAAAGGGACCATAAGAAATGTTTTGTTTATTCCAAATTTAAAATTTAACTTGTTTTCAGTTAAGCGACTTGAAGAAGGAAATAAGTCAATACTTTTCAAAAATGGTAAAGTAACCGTTAGTAATGCAAAAGGGGAAATAATTACTATAGGCAAAAGAGAAGGTAATCTGTATGTTTTACGTTTCTTACATCGTAATAACTTTAACAGTTCTATTTCTAATGCTAGTATCAAACCCAATGCTTTAGATGTATGGCATCTACGTTATGGCCATTTAAATCACAAATATCTCCTTGATTTATCCAAAAATAATTTAGTTAGAGGGATCCCCGCACTACCAAATAATTATAACAATAAATTCACAGTATGCGAAGGCTGTATGATGGGCAAACAGAATAAACTTCCATACAATAAAAATCACGAAGTCAGGTCTAACAAGCCACTTCAATTGATTCATAGCGATGTTTGGGGCAAAGTCAAGCCTCAAACTTACGATGGTAAACAATATTTTGTGTCATTTATTGATGACTACACTCATTTTTCAAAAGTCTACTTAATGGCTAATAGAAGTGAAGTCGTCAATAATTTTAAAGATTATTGTTCATCAGCGTCCACACATTTTGGTTTTAACATACAAAAATTACGTTGCGATAATGCTCTAGAATATAAGAGTCATGAAATGCAACAGTATTGTAGCAAAAACGGAATAACAGTAGAATTTACTTGTCCGTATTCTAGCACTCAAAACTGCATAGCAGAAAGATTTAATAGAACGATTCTTGACAAAGCCAGATCGATGCTTTATGGCAGTGGTACTCCAAAAATTTTGTGGGGTGAAGCTATATTAGCAGCAACATATTTACTCAATAGGAGTCCTACCCAAGCATTGAAAAACAAAGTGCCAGCAGAACTCTGGTATGGCAAAAAGCCTAATGTTAGTAGGCTGCGTATTTTTGGTTGTAAGGCTTATGTCCATATACCGTTACAATTAAGATCAAAACTTGATCCAAAAAGTGCTAGCGCTATTATGGTCGGTTACTCACATTTGGGTTACAAGTTATGGAATTTTGAAAAACAAAAAATAATTAGATCCAGAGATGTTGTGTTTGATGAAAACTCTTTTAGTGAAACTACTGATAAATCAAAAGGTGTGAATGAAAATATTAATAATGAAAGTGTGAATGATAAAATAAAATTTGAATTAGATAATATCGAAAATTCGGGAAATGAATCTGACGATAAGTCTGAATGTAAAGTTGAATTACGTAGAAGTCAAAGGCCGACTAAACCGCCAGACCGGTATCAAGCTGGATTCAACTGCTCTACCGCCCTTGCTTTAGCCCTATCAGCAGAAAGTTATGTTGAAGATTTGCCGAAGAATCTGTCTGACCTAGAAGGGCGAGACGATAAACATCTGTGGTTAGAGGCAGTAAACAAAGAATTAAAATCCTTAGAGGATAATAAAACGTGGGTTTTAACCTATCCACAACCTAGCAGTAATATTGTAAGTTCAAAGTGGGTATTTAAAATTAAACGTGACGTTGATGGAAACGTATCTAGATACAAGGCTAGGTTAGTCGCGAAAGGTTTCTCGCAAAAGGAAGGCTTTGACTATCATGAAACTTACTCTCCCGTAGTAAAACTAGAAACTGTCCGTATATTGCTTGCATGTGCGAATCAGTTTAATATGACAATCCACCAGATGGATTTTGAGACTGCTTTCCTTAATGGTATACTAGAGGAAACGGTCTATATGAAAGTCCCAGAGGGACTTATAGTTAGTGAAAAAGATAAAGGAAAGGTGTGTAAATTAGTTAAGTCACTGTACGGATTGAAACAGGCACCACGCACCTGGAATATAAGATTTAATAATTTTGTTGAACATAAACTTAAATTCAAAAGATCAGAGAGTGATTGCTGTCTTTATGTGAGAGAGTGGAATGATTCTTTGTTTATAATAGCTGTATTTGTAGACGACTTGTTATTAATTTGTAAAAATGTTGAAACTATTAATGAAGTTAAAGCGGAATTTACTAAAGAGTTCAGAATGACCGATATGGGTGAAGTAACTAGTTTTTTAGGTATTAAAATTGAAAGAGATTGGCAATTAGGAACTTTAAAAATCTCCCAGTCACATTATATTCAAAAACTTTTAGAACGATTTGAAATGAATAATTGTAAACCTAAGTCTACACCAGTTGAGGAAAAATTAAATAATTATTTGTCCACCCTTAACGATAGCTGTAACAAAATGACAGATAAACCTTATCGAGAATTAGTTGGATGTATTATGTACCTTATGCTTGCATCGAGACCAGACTTAAGCTTTGCGATTAATTTGTTTAGCAGATATCAATCCAAACCAAAAGAAGATCATTGGAATCATTTGAAGCATGTTCTTAGATATCTAAAAGGAACATCAGACGTTGGGCTTATATTTAAAAGAAACCATGAAGCGGCTCCACTAGTCGTCTATGCAGACTCGGACTGGGCCAGTGATGTGTCAGATAGAAAATCAACAACTGGATACCTGTGCAAAGTCTTCGGCTGCACCGTTAATTGGGCGACAAAGAAACAGACTACTGTCTCGTTATCAAGTACAGAAGCCGAATACATCGCCTTGGCGTCTGCTACTTGTGAGTGTTTATGGATTCAGAAGGTCCTGACGGAGCTTCAAGTAGATAACGTTACCCCGACTACTATATATGAAGACAATCAGTCCGCCATTGCCATAGCAAACAATCCTAAAGACCATCAGCGAATGAAGCATTTAGACGTGAAGTACAACTTCATCAGGGAAAAAGTTCAGCAAGGTATAATATCCTTATCACACATTGCTTCCTCGGACCAACCAGCGGATCTACTAACTAAGGCTCTGTCTCCTACAAAATTTCTACAGTTAAGAAGTTTACTAGGATGCAAGTTTGAGAGGGGGTGTTGACATTTGACATCAACCTTGTCCTCAAAGTTAACTTGTGTTTTGTTTTAATGTATTTTTATTATATTAAATAATCAGATTTGTCTCAAGACAGAATTAGTCCTCTTTTAAACTATCAATAGTTAAATATTAATATTAAGCCATATTCGTAGTAAATTACCTTTGATTTCTTGACTATGCTTATTCTTATTCAGGTCTGTAAGGTATCTATATCTATATAATATTTTTATAGCATATTAGATTAAGTGTTTTTTGCCAGTGAACCGGACTATAACAGTACATTACGCGTCGAGTGCGGAAAGTAGCATTTTGCATGCGAGTGTGTAGTTTGCACCCGAGCGGCAGCGAGGGTAGTAAAACCACACGAGCAATGCAAAATGCCGTTTTCGCACGAGTTGCGTACCGTATTTTATCTACGATTGTTAGATTTAAATAATAAATACAGATACAAATAAACTTGCTGTATGTAAGTTCGTATCTCTCTCTTGATAAAGATGGCATTAATTCATTAGTTGTATTTTTTGCCGAATTAATTATTTCTGGAGGATTATTATTCTCCACATTTTCATCAAAGTCACTTGATTCACTCATTGTTTTTCACTAAAAACTCGATATAATTTTCGAGTGCAATTTTTAGCGCCTATTTTATTTTATCCCACATTTACCACTATTTAATTGTAGCTTCAGTTATCCCATAATAAAATAAAATATGAAACAAATTGTGATATTTTTACCATCACTTAACTAAAATTGAATATTTTTACTTAAAATATAGGTGACAAAGAATAAGTTTTCAGGGAGGGGCCCCCTGATTGCGGGGGGATTACTCATTAGATAATATGGCGCCAGGAGGTATGTTTTTACGAGCCGGGAGCTACATCCCCATCCGCCCCTCCGTAAGGGAAAGAACGAAGGACGACTAATGAAACCATTAAATATACTCCTAGAAAAGCCTAGTTTTCGAGATGTTTGAGCTGAAATGTAGAAAAATTAGGATATTATATTTGGGCAATTTCGTATTTTGTGTATAATAGCGTTGTTCAGCACCGAATTTTTTACATAGATAGGTAAACAAAATAACATTTTGATGTTTTATATATCAAAAAATTTTAAACTTAAATATAAAACAATATAAAATAAATTTATTTGTAAGTATGTAGTTTATCTCTAGTACGCATGAGCAAATAAGGAAGGTTCAAAGAAGTGGAAAATACTGGATTGTTAACATTTATTTCAGACCCAAATCGAATATCATCACAATTTTTCTCTCAAATCTAATAGTCTTAAGGAAAGAACTACCCTAGTTAAAAAATGATATTTTGTCGACTAAATCGCAGTTTGAATACTATTTTATTTAAAGCACTAAGTATAGATAAGGTATTTTTTTATTGTATCTTAGATTTATATAAACAGTTAAATTGTTTTCCTCAATATTTCACTTTAAATGTAAAGAATAAAGTATACCTTATAGTAAAATTCAATGTTATTTTTTCAATATATAATATGTTTTATATATTTATATTTTATTTGATGCTTATCTATTTCTCGAAGATACCTTTTATCCTTATTCTATGTTCGAGTATATACGTTTTTTTTATGTTCGTTTTTATTTTTGTATTTTTATTTTTTCAATTCCCATCTTTCTTGAAAACTGTACTCGATATCTGAAACCATTTTGGTGTATTTGTAAGGGTTCTTTTTATAAAAATTCCACAAGTAAGTATACCACATTATCCCAGATTTCTCATCTATTGTGGGGTATCTATTTTCTTTTCTTCGTCTTTTCTTGTTTACTATCAGTTATTTACTGATAGCAAACAGTCCTGGTGTCCCTGTTTGTGTCACTTTATAGATTTTGAGAGTTGTCCCTTTTTTTAGTGTTCCTCTATTGTCATTTTTTTCACTAAGAATGTTTAGTTTTACTTTAACGTTGTAAATATAAGTATCTTTAATACAAAAAAGGACAAACCTCTGTACAAAGGATCTCGCCAAAACTGAATCATTACTTAAAAAATGTCTGTCGCTATCTCAATTCATCAGTATATTGCCAAACCATATAAGTAATAACAATATAAGGGTACAGACTAGAAATGATTTGTTAGTGCCAAGCTATAAGGCAACCACATTTATTCCAATAAAAATAAATGTTAAATATTAATATTAAGCCATATTCGTAGTAAATTGCCTTTGATTTCTAGACTATGCTTATTCTTATTCAGGTCTGTAAGGTATCTATATCTATATAATATTTATATAGCATATTAGATTAAGTGTTTTTTGCCAGTGAACCCGACTATAATAGTACATTACGCGTCGAGTGCGGAAAGTAGCATTTTGCATGCGAGTGTGGAGTTTGCACCCGAGCGATAGCGAGGGTGGTAAAACCACACGAGCAATGCGAAATGCCGTTTTCGCACGAGTTGCGTACCGTACTTTATCTACGATTGTTAGATTTAAATAATAAATACAGAAACAAATAAACTTGCTGTATGTAAGTTCGTATCTCTCTCTTGATAAAGATGGCATTAATTCATTAGTTGTATTTTTTGCCGAATTAATTATTTCTGGAGGATTATTATTCTCCACATTTTCATCAAAGTCACTTGATTCACTCATTGTTTTTCACTAAAAACTCGATATAAACAGTTACTTTAATAAAAGAACACCAAATTAGTTTTGTTAAATGTAAACAAACTCACTAATCGTGCGAAAAGCTGAAGAATTCCTCTTCTTTACCGCACTAGTGTGGTAAAGAAGAGGAATTATTCAGAACTATGAGACGCGCATGCGGAATGAATACTAGTACGTAAATAATCACTTTCTACGCATCTAAACAAAGATATAATGTTTATATTTCGTATCAATCGTAGATAAACATATAAAAAATGCATAAAAAGAACATAATTATAAAAAAACGTATTTTGTCAATAAAAATAATTTAAAAAATCAAAATTTCCAAAATGTAATATCTTTACTTTTGGTTGAAGGCTGTTCAGGAATTTTTTCAGATTTTTTGCACTTTAAATAAGAGGGGTAGAGGGGGGGGGGCACTTTTCACACCAACTTCAAAATCGCCCACGCTCGCCCTATCATAGCTTATAACCAAAATATTATGTATGCATTTTTGATGGCAGCTTGAGGTACCCTTTCATATGATACCCGGACACGGTCTCCAAAAAAAATAAAATTTTGAACCCTTAAGTTTTTTATCTTTTTTTCAACAAATAATTTTTTTGTCACTTTATTTTTAAAATGTTTGGGTAGGTACTATACACTTATACTCACATAATATGGCAAATTTCAAAGTGATCGGACAAAAGGTGTAGCCGTGAGAGCAGGCGAAGAGACGGATGGACGGACAGACAGACACACGCAGGAAAATATAAGGGTCCTAGGTTTTGCCTACGGACCCTAAAAATTAAGCCCGTTGCCATGGGCTTAACGGCTAGTCTAGGTATATACAGTTTTCTAGGTAATCAGAAACTGAGTGTCAATTTGATTTAAAAATTTGTACAAAACAAACTAGTGAAGTTAATTAGAAACGTATAATATTTACTGGATCTACATGCTACGTTGTCCCATTGAGAGAATCGGGTAATTGAATATACGTACATTGTACATATGATATTCTGTATGATATTTCTCCCAACGTTCAAGTCTTTACTAAGGCACGTTTAGTCTACCGATACAAACCGATCGCACCTAATAATATATAAGAGGAATTTTCGAATGAAATTAAGAGGTTTCAAACTGTTATTCGCTGCTTATTAAATTCGTAAAAATTTAATGCATGATGTACAATGTGGTGCAAAGTAATTTTATAAAAGGTTTGGAAACGAAAGTATTTAGATTTATATTTAATTACTTTATCAACTCACGGCAGCAAAATTAAACATTACTTATCTGTTTTTAGGCTGGAAAGTACTATTTCCCTATTCCCTCCACAGTAATTCAACAGTTACTGAATTTATTTAAAAATATACTTTTTTAATGTTTTTTTTTTTTCTAAAAGCCCTATATATTACACTATAATGAGGAAGAAATTTTTTCTTTTTTAAGGCCATAATTTATCTTTTTATATTATTTCTTTTATTATTTACTTATTTCATGCTGTTCACTACCTATTCATAGTAACAAATAACTTCTTAGACATCAATCTTTATTTACTTGCGGCAATTAAGATATATATATATATATATATATATATATATATATATATATATATATATATATATATATATATATATATATATATATATATATTTATATATATATTTGTGTGTGTGTGTGTTTAAGAAGTTTGTTCCCTCAGGGTAAAGAAAATAAACATTTTACGTGATTAATGATCTTCAACCAACACATTTTTAAATATACATAACAAAAAATAAAAATTGTTCAAACACCTAAATATTCAAATTTTAAATAAGTTGTTTACATGTTATTATCTGTCTATCTTATTGTAAATATTGACCTTAATATGTTATTAAAATGGTTTCTTAATGAAAGTAATTGAAGCTGTAAGCTTAGATCTACCAGTACAATAAATGAAATGTTGTTAAGATATTATTTATCGCATATTGTTTAAATACAGGTGAAATATTATTAAAATGCTTAATTGGTTTCAGAAAGTAATCAATATAGTAATCTTTAAATCTAAAAGTATATTTAAATGAATGGTTGTTCCGATATTACCTACTGTATTTCGTATAAATTCAGATTAAATATTAGTAAAATGGTTGATTTGGTAATAAATGTAATCAAAATGGTAAGCTTTAAATCTAAGAATATGAATATGAATGGTTGTTAAGATGTTGTTTATCGTATTTCGTATGTATAGAGATTAAAAATGTTCTTTATAGAAAATTTGTTAATGAAAGTAATCTATAATTTATGTTTTAAATCTTTAGTACTTAAACTTTAGTCAGTTATTTAAACCAAGGTTTTGTAAAACTAATTAGAAATAACTCGAACACAAGCACTAATATACCCCGGTTTCAGGGGCGTAGGAGACACCCCCTGTGGCTCAGGGGGGCTCAACTGATCATAAGATTAAAAATCCTTTGGGGTCTTTTGAATGAGGTTGGACTTTTGGATATATTATATATCATTGGAGGCCCCAGTCTCAAGTGGGTATGAGACTAATATGTCTTAATGTTTTGTTTCATACACATACACATACATACATATATATATATATATTTATATATATATATATATATATATATATATATATATATATAGAGAGAGAGAGAGAGAGAGAGAGAGAGAGAGAGAGAGAGAGAGAGAGAGAGAGAGAGAGAGAGAGAGAGAGAGAGAGAGAGAGAGAGAGAGAGAGAAAGGGAGTGAGAGAGAGGAAGATAAGATAAACCAAAAACGCTTTTATGATATTTGAGAAAATATAATAAAATAATCTTAACCTTTACCAAATTTTGAAATTTATTTATAGATGTACTTTCTATAGGATTGCAACTCGGATTCCCATTTGAAAAGCGGCGGCATATTCCTTAATGTATTATTCCAGAAATGATTTACAGTCATCTCATTATTACTATACCCATATCACTGCTGCTTTTGTCTAATTTTATCATAAACTCACTTATTCTTTCTTTCCACAAACCAACTCCCGTCTTTTCCCAAAAGCCACTGATAAGAAATGATGCACCTATTTATGATTCAGCTTTATTTCAATTTTATTTACCTTCAAACGCTATGTTTCGGACTAGCATATAAAAAGAAAGTTTAAAATCGTAAAATCGCTTAACCAGAAAGTCATCATTAATGAGTTTTCTAAAATAACCTCCAAATAAGCGTCGATTTAATGAAGACGATAAATAGGCAAAAAATAATAAGGTTAAAGTATATAGCTAAAATATTCTAAATTTATAGGGTCAATCAATTTAAATAATTGAGTTGGGGTGGGGTGACACGATAAACGTAAATTTCAAAGACATAAGGTGCAAAGATGTATTGGCACAAAAACGAAAGCAAATGTATTTTTGTATTGAGGGCGTCCTCCACTTTCATTTCAAACTCTACAAGACGCATGTACGTTAAAATGAAGTTCAAACTTATGTTTTTGAGTGACGATTCGTTGAGGCTTCTCTAAAACTTTCCTGTGTTTAGGTTATTACACATAACATAACAAAGGTTTCAAATTTTTTTCTTGTGTACATTCGGAGATAAAGTGCGATAAAGACAGACTGACATTCATGCCCAGGAATGTATAGGTAAGACTCCTCGCATGTGCCTAAGGACTCAAAACAAAAACAAAAATTCAGGGCACTTCAGGAGGACAACATTTATTATAAACACTTGACGACTGACTACCAGACAATAGTGACAGACATACTACTAACAGAAGTTCAAAACTACACATCATATTCAGACTACTGGACCACTGGTATTCTCCAAGGCACGCCGACTTGAACCCAAGAATTTTTATAATTTACTATCCAATTTATTTCTCAGTTTCTAGTTGAAATAATCTTTAAATCCGTTAGGATTGAAGTTTTTTGGCTAGTTCAAATAATCCTTTAATCCGTTGGGATTATAGTTTTTGAAGTGGATAATAATATAGTTGGGCAACATCGAGTTAAGGTCTTCTTGTAACAATTCTCTCTTGAGATATATCCTTAAATCCCTTGATTCAATTTTTCCCTCAGAGTTGTCGAGGGACCCATTTTAACGTGTTTCTAATTCTAAATAAACAAACAGTGTTGAGGAATGAAAAAAAAAATGGTCTTACGACGTTATACCTCTTATTATTTTATTTAGAATACCTCTTATATAAGTTTATTTATTTTCTTGTTATTTTAAATGTATTTATTATATTCTAAAATATAATAATAGCCATTTATTGAAAAACATTTACAATTACATTTTTCTATAAAATAAATAATTTTTTTTTCACTTGTTTTCAAATCGGTTTTTAGAACCGTGGCACCCATATTCTATCATCATATTCTAAAATATTCATGCCAAAAGGATTAGTCAATGGACTAAACCTTTTCTATGTTATTAACCACCCTAAATAAAACATCACTGTATCAATAACACTAATAACATTGTAATGTATGTACCTAGTGTTTGTTAATAAATAGAAAAAATTGGTAGTGCGTGAAGTCTCACGTAAAAAGGGTTTCGTTGGTGTTGTAAACATGAAATTTTTAGTTGGTGGGGGGGGGGGGGGGGATTTGGATGTTTTTGACAAAATGGCGTAGAAAATTAAACGCTTTCCACAAGTGTTATATATTTTTGTAATCTACTCTTCAATACCTTTCACTTGATACCCCACTCAAAATTTTAAAAAAATATTTTTTTCCCTGTGACTGCAATTCGCCGCCATCTTGGATTCCCAGTTAATCCGACCAAGTTGCTATTTTTATTTTTTCTTTGGCAAATCAGACCGCACATTTTGCATATTTTTCTATATTTTTAGTAAGAGCGGAAATACGATTTTAGGGGGGGGGGGGATACGCAAAATTTCGATGTTTTTTGACAAAATGGCGCCGAAAATTGAACACTTTCCCTAAGTGATATATATATTTGTAATCTACTCTTTAATACCTTTCATTTGATACCCCACTTAAAATTTAAAAAAAAATATTTTTTTCGCATGACGTGAGTTATCCGCCATTTTGGATTTGAACAGCTGATAATTTTGAGTTCGCTATATTTTTCCTGTGTGCTCGTCAAAACTATCTTTAATATTGGAAAGTTTCACGTTTCTATCTCTTTTTATTCAAAAGTTATTGGAACCGTACAGAGTGACAGACAGACAGACAGACACATGAACGAAACTATAAGGGTTTCTTTTTTTGGTTTTACCAACGAAACCCTAAAAAAACGACGTTATACCTCGTATTCTACGTGAACAAATAATATGATTATTATTTCGTTAAATAATAATAATAAATAATTAAATCGTTTAAAATTCCCAGGGATTTTTTTTTGGTATTAATTTTGAATTTATTAATTAATTAATTAATTTATTATTATTGTTTCCGAGCTTACTGAAAGTAACGGAATCATTTTGACCATTTTAAAAAATAAATTATGGGTAGAAATCCTTTTGCGACGTAAGGGCGTAACCATTTTGTCCGATTTTGATGATAATTTGAATGATACGTTGTCTATTATTGTCATTTTTTTTTTTTTTTTAAATAAATTTAACCTTCTGCACCTTTTTCTTTCTTCCGCGTGTGCAGAAAATTTATTTTTATTATCAACTATATCTTAAAAAGTACTCATCCAATTTTGAAGAAATTAGGATGGCTTTTTAAAGGTAGAACACTGATGACCACATAAATATTTCAACCATCTGCGCCCATTAAATATTCAATAATAATAATAATTGGGGAGCGAAACCAAAATTTAATTCACAATATTAGGATGCGAGGAAGCTATGTGCCACTCTAATTGACCTCAAATTCAAAAATTCCAAGACAGAATTATTTATCATACAAGAAAGAACATTTTTTCTCAGTGGATCTATCTACAATTCTACACTTTTGCGAACCACCCTTTCTTGAAAACTACTTATATGTTTTTGATGAAATTTGGACGGAGTTTCATAATTATTGCTCCACTGTAGTTCCCATATGAGTAAACCCACTGCGCATATTACTTTTCTTTCCGCATGCCTCCAAACCTTTTATTTATTTATATTATATCTTTAAAAGTTTCTTCACGGCTTAAGTGGATTTACTAGCAAGAAAATTAATTTATTGAATATAAGTGTATAACGTTTATATGGTTTAGTAATAAATTGATCTATCTATTTCAAAAGCTTTTATTTAACTTGCAATGTTTGTATCTATGTATGTATGTATATTGTATATATGTATGTATGTATATTGTATATATATATGTATGTTCGGGTCAAATCTTGCAACTGAATTTTAAAGCAGTTATCCTCAATCGATTGAATTGAAATTTTGCATACACGTTTAGTTTGGATGACAATGCATGGTTAGCTAAGTGATGTCATTCTAAATCCAATATGGCGGGCAGCCCATGATGGTGGACTAGTTATCTTTTAAGCATGCCCATGATATGGGTTTCAAATGATAGGGTTTGCTGAAAAGAATACGAATAAAAGCTTGTTTTTAAAAATATTATTGTTTATTTAAACTGAATTTTTTCTTTAAGTATTCGTCCGATTTTAAAGATATATGGATGGTTTATCCAAAGCAGCCCATAGATTATAGAATAACAAATTCCAACTATTTGTGCTTATTTAATATTGGATAAAAATAAATGTGACCCCACTGAATATTAAAACTAATCTAAATTCGTCCATATGTAGGACGCGATGAAGACGTATACGACCATATAATATTTTTCCAAATTGGCAGTCTATTTTGAAAGAGGAAGGGAGAAAAACAGAAAAGCAGGAAAACATAGAAGCAGGAGTCGACCACGGACCTCTCTATTTCCGATGCTCTGTTAATTTACATATGTATAAACAGGAGGAAGATCAGTATAATATACTCTTATTCAAGAGGCTAAATACAATTATTCTGGAATGAGCTGTAACTTTACTTGACCTCTTACTTTTATTAATATTTAACTTTAATTAATATTTAATTAAAATCTAACAAAATTATTATTATAAATATAAAAACCCGCCTCTCATTACGGCAGATAGCTCCTCGCTATGTCCCATCGCTGAACAAATAGTTATAAAAAAAGAAATATAAAACAGATTATAATAAGCTAAAAATATTTGTGTTTCTAGAAAATTATGTTATGCTTGTGTGTATGTGCCAGAGGAAGAAATATGCATTTGGATTATTCAGGAATTAATCATTCCCTTAAAGGACAATTTTAACAATGCCTGCCCATCGCAGGTGGCGCATTTTTTTTTTTTGACCGTAGGAATAAATGAACCGCGTTTATCAAGATACAGAGCAGGGCAATACACTTTTAGATCTAGCGTCTCAATTCGCTCGACCTCATATATTTTTTTAGGGGTTCGAAGAAAATGCTCTGCTCTTTCCTGCGTTGCCTGCTTTCTTAGGCTAGATGCTAAGTGGAGACGCAAGGGCGAGGCAGGGTGACGCAAAGTGACAGCGTTGAAAATTCCTAGCAGGCATGCTGCGCAAGCTGAATCGCAGTTTTCAGTGACTCCCCGTGCGTCAAAAGAGGTGACTTATTTGAACATTATGACTGCAGATGCTACAAGTATTGACTTATGTGAACTAGTTATAGAATTGAGCTCCGATTCAGATTCTGATCAAGAGTTCGAGACTAAAATGGTGCCTTATGATGTTTCGATGAAAAAATAAAAGAAGAGAAGTTCTTACAAGAAAAAACTAAAAACTCTTGGGACTTCTTTTCTTCTGAGTTCTAACTGAGGGGTTTAGTGGTAGTTTACCAACTATTTTCGCTTAGATCGTAACCAATTCAAAGAAAATCAAGACATAATAATAATGGAAGAAATGGCATTTTCGAAGTCACCTTGTAGCTCAACTTGCAAGCGAAGTTAAATTTGTTCAAGCTATTCACAGAAATCTATAGTGTCTCCCCGCGTCATCTACGACAACTGGGTCTCATTTTTCGCCAAGCCTTGATTTGCGCCCGCCTATATTTCGGCTAACTCTCATATACTGTATACATTTAATTAAAATCGGTTAAATACTTTTAAAATTATGTTTTTAATGAAGTTTTTCCCTATGGAAATAGGTATAGATTCGTTCTATAGAATTAACACAATACTTTCGTTACCTTTGGTAGTATAGGAAGTAAAATATTTAAATTTTAAATTATAATTATTTAAAAAAAAATAGCTTTATTCTTTGCATAGCATAGATAAAGTATGCATTCATATATCCATTGGAAATTCTACATTGTGTTAACACTAGAGTTACTTTTTTTTAGATTCAAGCCTAATGCTGGAATCCTAGAAGGAATGTATCTTCTCACACAAACTTGAATTCAATATTATACTCCTCTAAGACATAAGAGGAGGCAGCGATACGAAATACCACCATCCTGTTAATGCTTTCTATCTACATCTACATGAATACATTATATGTAATTCTGTGAAAGGTCTGAATACCATGAAATCGTCCTCTGCGACAATTTCCATGTCTATAGAACCGTAGCAAACAGGATGGTTTACAACAAGCAAAGCAACACGAGTTTATAGATAGATAGAAGCGTGTTATGAAACTAATAATCTAAAATTCCAAGTGTGCATATAAAATAGAAGATAATAGTATAAAATATATGGATATATTGACACCCTAAACTTACAGCTTGGCGTTAGAATATTATAATTTTTAGGACAAATATGGGGAGAAGTCATAAAGATGATATCTCAATACAATGCTAAATTTAGATAATTCAAATAAGTCACCTTTCTATTACATATTGCAGTGTATATTATAGACCATGTTAAAATTAAACGAATGTATATTTAAAATCAGGTCCAAAAATGAGGTCCTGTATAAGTAAAAAGAAAAATAGTGAGGGGTTTGGGCTTGTATAAATGCGGATGGGAAGGGAGAGAACAAGAGGAAAATTGAGTGAAAAGCAAGGATGGTGTGAGGGGATGATTGAAAGTGGGAAAGAGAATTTTAAAAGGAAGACTGTCAAATAACAGAATAGAAGAGGTGAAAGTGATGTACAACGGATTGAATCGGTAAAAAGATAAATGGAAAGGATAGGGTATAGAGTGAAATGAATAGAAAACGATGTAGAGGAATGATAATAAGATTTGGATAAGAAAGGTCTTAGTGAATAGAGATAACGGTAGGAAGAACGATTGCTCCCTCTCAAAAGAAGGAGAAAAACAAGTGAAAGGAAGGAAGTGGAGAATAGTGAAGAGGGGGGAAAAAACAAGGGAGGTAAATTGGTAGCGGAAAAGGGAGGAGCAAATAGAGGATAAGGAATGAAAGATGATAAAAGGAATGAAGAAGGGTAATTTACCAGACATCCTCAAATTCAATCCAAAATTCAATGACTAGTTTGTAATTAGATTTTAATCCTAAAATATGTTCTTTACTTAATATTTAATAATATTTCTTCACCTCAAGTTGCTCTGAATTATCCTTCCCACTCAATTCCACATAGCACATAGGATTTCTTCTTTCATAATTTGAAATTAAAATAAAGTTTAGTTTATGTTAAATAAGAACTTTCGGTAAGAGAAGAAGAGGAAAATCCTTGAGAGTTTTTCAGTTAAGCCTCTTATGTTAAATCCGTATAAAATATGTTGTTTAATATTTAGGCTTAGCATTATTTAAGTTACATAAAACATATTTTAAAGTACCTTGGCAACACTGTATATCTTATATGAGAGATTTATTTTTGTTATTAACATTGCTATTTCAACTTTTGCTTTAATATAATATTTTTGTGGTAGAAATTTGTATTATAATGGTTTTTTTTTTTACATTCTGGGATTTTATGTAGTACAAAAGATTTTTTTGCCATTCACAATCGTAAGAAATAAGTATTTTTAACTTTTATTAGAGACTTTGGGTGTCATACCAGGATTCTAGGTCAAAACACTACTATTACAATAATTTCTAGGTTTCTGTTCTGAGAGAGGTGAGAACTGACGCATTGGTTATCAGAACAACTTAATTAATGTACTGGAGTGTGTTTGATTAGTTTTTTCCTGTGATAACAATAACAATAATATTTTCATTCAGGGCGTAATTTATACCATTTACCCTTATGCAGAGAATTGCACCCCACCGTTTATGCTCTCTCACGCACTTTTCTTGCGTTTTTAGGGACTCGCTCTTATTAAAACCACCAGAAGGTGGCACATCTATTATCTATTTCCCTTTTCTAATTGTAGTAAATAACAAGAGAGATGTTATGGTGGAAGATAAGATAGCCAATAATATTGGTTGTGGCTAATACATATGTACCGGAGGATTTGGCAACTAATGAACTTTAGGGGCCTGATAGTCCATTTGAATAATTCCCATAACTAAAGAAAGGAAATAAAGCAGATATAAAGAAGCGTGGTAGATGTGGAGTAAGGTTGAAGAGGGTAGGAAGAGGAAACAGGGATAATTGGGGCATGCGGTACTAAGAAACAGCGGTGTACTGAACATCAGAGGGTAATTAAAAAGAGATCGTGTGACAGCTTGCGACAACGTCTAAATAACTTTATCTATTAGCCGACGTCTAAGATAAGAATTCCAACAATAGATAAGAACTGTACATACTACATAATTAATGACACTACAGCCGTGAGGTCGCGCCATCTGTGAACTCCTAATATCTGTAGATCCTTTAAATTTTCCTCACATCTCTTCCTTGCCAAATCACGACTGCTGCTGCTTGCGTCGATTTTCCATAGAACAGCTTTCTACGTCCTCTTTCCACAGGCATTCTCTGCAGGCTGCCCTGCCACCTTAATCATACTTTTTCTTTTCCAAGGTATCCAACTTTCATTTATGAGGTTTTCCAACTGTAAAAGCTCTTGATTTGGTTTTTTGTTGGTCTCAACCTCCAATTGCCATCAATAAATAGTTTTCTAAGGACCTTTTTATCCCACCATCGTTGTGTCTTATAATATGATATAAGTTAGATATAGAATCGTCTATGAAGGTCATCTTAAAGGAATAAATTGTCACTCCACGAAAATTAAAACTGGTTTATGAAACAAAGCAGCTTTCAACCTTCGTAAGGACATCATCGGTGCTAATTAAGGAAGAAATTGAGTTACATTAATAAAAACAAGTTTTCTTTCTGAAGTTGTTATACGAATCAGAAGTATTATTGGTATTTTGGGCTTTGTTTTTTGGAAACATGCCGTAAGCCCCTCGGAATTACTAAGATCCAATTATTTTAAAATTCCATTAGTTTTAATGCTTTTAACATGCTTTGTTGGAAAATACTTTTCTAAAATTACACTCTTATAGTTTTTAAATAGTATTAAAAGCTCGATGAACATTTACACAAAAGGTACATTAGTATGGACGGAGGTAGGTGGTAACATTTGTAATGTAAATTGCTAGCTTAGGAGATGTTTGAGCCAGGGGGATTCAACTTGTTATAACCAGAATTAACTAAATGATTAACACACTACTCTGCTTAATTGCACTCTGATTCCTCAACATACTTCACGCTCAAACTACTAAACCAAAATAACTTACAAACCTCACCCTCTTCGCATAAGTCATTTCAACAACAATTTATCTCTCTTAAATTATTATCCAATTCACCCTACAAATTTATATTAGAGGAAAGTCGAAATAAATTGTTTAAACACTAAAAACCTTCAGATTCTTTAGTTCGGTAGCTGTGTTAGATTCTAACCCATGCATCCCACTCTAAATATTAGTAGACAAACACAAACAAATTTTTCTCACATATAGTGATACTGAATATTAATTCCATAATAATTTTATTTATTCATTTTTAAGAGATATTTTATTAGCGTTCAACAGATAATTGTTTACATTTCGTTTTCATATTTCAGCTTTATCAGATTTATTTTCATAGTTTTTTTTTTGTTTTCTTAATACATTTTTATTGCTGAGTTTTTAGGGGATGGTACCCTCTAATTAAGAGTGTGCTTTTTCTGAACTTTTATGTCGAAATTATTTAAAATCGGCCCACCGAAGAAAGCTGTATGTCTCTGCACAAACGGCAGACTACAGACTGACAATTTTTGACTCATGGGACTTTAAAACTTTTACAATCCATCAAACTTAAATATAGTATTTACTTTCTATCTATGCAATGTGTATGTACGTAACAAATACATCATAAAATAAATAATATTATAATAAAAACTCTATCACTTAATAATATGTTTTTTGAGTTGTTTTGTTGTACTCATACTGTTTTGAACTCAGATCTTCATAAACAATCTACTTAAATTACTGCTAAACATGTCCCAGAATTAAGGTTCATTCCTAAGTTAAGGTGCCAACACATACGTACTATTACTTATCAGTCAATTATTCTAATTTTTTCGTAATTACCTACGTATCATATATCTACGTATATGAGACAAGTTAAAAGGGAAAATGTCTGAAGAACGCGAAAAATGTTCGACTATACTCGTACTTCGTACTATCAGATATACTTTAAATATTGTAAACATATAGTTCAGTCAATGAAAGCTAAAACAAAGGGTTGTCGGCAGATGTCTTGACACATTTTGTTTTATTTTTGGGATGTGTTTGGAGGAGATTATACCAAAAGTCCCCAGACCTACTACTGTCTATGCTAGCAAAATAATAAATAGCATAATGTGT
Source organism: Gerris lacustris (assembly GCA_951217055.1). NCBI lineage: Eukaryota > Metazoa > Arthropoda > Insecta > Hemiptera > Gerridae > Gerris > Gerris lacustris. Next base: position 25,580,863 of record OX578284.1, read on the forward strand.
CCTGTTATTTGTTTTTTGTTTTTTTTTTGCCTATATCTAGGAAACGGTGAGTCAAACTACAAAAGTTGTTGTATAGAAAATAAAAACTAAACAATTTTTGTCGTATCTCTAACTTTTTAGGAGATATCTTTAATTAGAAATAGGCATATATTTATAGACGAAACTTTTAAAAACGGGGAAATCCTCTCAATTGTTACTTTTACTTATAAGAAAATTTTGAAACTTTGATTATTATTATTTTTTTTTTTTTATAAAATAGGGTATTATACAGCCTGTATACATTAGGAAATGCTAATATCATAATCTAATTATTAGATAAGAAAATATTATAATATCAAATATGGGTAGACTAAAAAAGTATATAAATATGTACATTATATATTTATACGTCATGTGATTTTTTTATTTTTTTATTTAAAATATTCTTTAACACGATTTCCCTATCTATTGTTTTAAAAAATAGGGTAAAGAAACTATTTAATCCTGTTTAAAAATTTACTTAGTTGTTTTAAAAGTTCTAGCCGATTCTAAGCTGATAAAGAAATAAATATACTCATGTTTTACTAAATATCCAAGAAAAAATACTCTCCAACCAAAGTTTTTAGCTGTTTGTAAAATTTAAATTATATTAAAAAAACACAATGTTGTAAAACTAAGCATTTTTCTTCTACACAAGCTTCATTTTTATAACTTTCACCAAAAGCATAAATTTTAATGTTGTTCACTGTCAGGTGGTTTACCTTAAAAATACGTTTATTTGGGAATTCACAGGTTTTTTTATAACTCTGAGGTTTAGACAAACTTAGCAAAAACATAATGCAGTTTATTTTTGTCACATACTAGATATAATATATTCAATAAAACCTTACTTTTATATAATTTATAATAACTATGAAGATAAAAGTATAACGTTGCAAATTGGTGACTATTTTTAGAGACAAAAAGACATCTCAGAAACTAGATTAATATTAAGCCGTATTGAAATTATAAATTGATGCTAAAATAAAAATAAAATACTGACACACATATTCTCACCACACCATATCATTTTGCTCTATCTACAGAAATTAACAAATTTAGGTTCAGTTTTATTGTTTATCTTTAGGTATCCATGGATAGAAAATAATTTTTCCATTAATCGATATTAGCTATCCACGATATGAAAATTTAATTCCATCCTAAATCCTTCAACATTATAGGTATCCTCTGATATAAAAATATATTTATACAGTCCGGAACCAGGTATTCATCGATAGAAAAATAATGGTTAAGCTTAACAATGTTAGATCATTGTAAAAGTATAGTTCCTTAAAATATTGTTTCAAATACTAAACAGATCTTTAGTTTCATTACTGAACATTATTAGCTCATCGTTAAACATATTTAATTCTTAATGAACATTATTTGAAAAAAATATATATTCTTTATTTATTACTCATTAAGTTTACCAACGCGGAAAAATTAAGCTTATTTAGCCTCAACCTTTTTCATTCTATCACGCAAATATTCCATTAAAAATCCCACAGAGAAATAAATCCAAATTCAGCAAAAAAAGAAAAAGATGGTAATTCCTTTTATAGGAGAAGTAAAAAAAGCTTATTTGGCAAAAATGGTAATTTGAAAGAATAATATTAACTCTCTATACTATTATATCCCTTTTAAACAATTAAATTTTGTTAATGTAAACTATGGAAACATTTTTTTTAAAAAACAAAAATCTAGAAGAAAAAGGCAGAGAGGAAGAAAAAGAGGAATAATTTGCCCGTTTAGAAAGTTGCAGATGGCACTCCTACAGTGAAATCTTTAAAAAAAAAAAAAAGTTTCTGAGACTATTTTAGGCATAGAATTATCATTATCAATTTTAAGTCGGGATTTTCATAATTGCTCTGTGATTTTAGAAACGGTTTATGATTAAGTTATTCAATTTTTTCCAGTTTTTTATTTCATAAATGTGATTATTCTCTGAAATGTAATCTACTTGATGAGATTTAAAATACTCTGCCAATTAATGTGGCACATAGCTTCCTCGCAAAGAAAAGACCGAATTAAGAAAAATAGCTCGATAAAAATAATCAAAAAGTTGAAACGGTGTGGCACTGTTCCAGTAAATATTTAATAAAGTTGAAGAAATTTAAACATTTGTTGGAGAAATAAAGCCTCCAACAAGCACCAAAAGTTAGCTCACATATGATTTATTTAATAAACAAATATAAAACTGCAACCAAATCGTAGAAACCGCTGTATAAAAAGTTTTTTTTTATTTTACCCCCCTCAAAACTAAAAATAACACAAAATAGAATATAACCAAAATTAATCTACTATGCAAGAGCTTTTCAACGATATACATCAATTATAAAAGATTAACTTTAACATTTGTACCCCTGTACTTTGAGGTACCAAAATTATATTTTTAAAAAACAAACAATACAAAAGGGCATTCATTTAACTAATAAATACATATAAATAAAGAACCTAATATCATAAAAGGATTTAAACTCTTTAACCTACAACAAAATTATAAATCGGTACTAAAGTACATGTACAACATTTTTAAAAAATCAACAAATAAAATAGCTTTAATGTACATATCAAAGCCTTTAAAATGATATACTACACAATATTAAAAACCAAAAAAGTGGTCACGTGACACGGCACATGGGAAAAAGTTTACTCTCATGTTCTCATCAAGTAGGATGAACTAATGAAATAAAATATACTCAATTTAAAGAGCATTAGTGTGAGATTAAATCGCCGTAATCAGAAATAAAATCGGCCAACTATTATAGAAACTATGGCCATTCAAAGACAAAAATGGAAAAAAATAAAACCAAAAAATAATAAAATTATCACCATCTAAGGTACAACCGATGATGATACGACAAAAACTCATAGGACTAAAGTTGTAGATCTTTTAAAATCAGTTACCATTTGTGCTATCCATTTTGTAATACGACTTACCGTTTAGCCGCAATAAGCCCCCAAACCAGCTTAAAAATCAAGTCGCCCATTATTATTTTATAAGGGGGGAAGAAGGGGGAAAAGTGAACATTTTATAGCTATTTTTGTTCACAATATGGACGTTGCGCGTAGAATGGCGCAAACCGCAAGTCTCTAGCTCTTCTGGAAGTGGGTAAACATTAATGTCAGTCAGTGAGTCAGTTAGCCGTGCGGCTTTATAGTATAAGACATATTAATTTACCACGTTTTAAAGTGCGCAGAAGTTTGAAATTAAGCAGGTGTTATCTGCAGGCTACTTTCGACAAACCATAAAAAAAGATATGGCAGTAAATAAATGTATGTTTGTGAGCATGTGGAAGATAAACAAATAAGAGCAGAAGGTTGAAACTTATATGGGACCAACAATGGGCTAATTATGACCTACCACCCAAATTTCTTTAAAATTGGACGTGTAGTTTTTAAGATATGGTGGTTCGCAAAAATTGAACGACAGACCGACAGACCGACAGACAGACCGACAGACAGACACGGGACCAAAAATGTTCCCTGATGTCTGAAACGGATTTCTGTCTTGGAATTTTTGAAATCGGAGATATAAAATATTTTCGTTCTTCAGAACGATCACATAGCTTCCGTTACCTTCGGTAAGCTCGGAAGCAAAAATGGATTTTTGTGTTAATATACATGAGTTTGTATTAAAATCCATATTATTTCCTCTTGTTATAGAATAATTTTAATATAATATTTTTAATATGGTTAATATTTGGTTTACATTTTTTTTCCAGTTTATCTAAATTAAATTTAGTGATAACTAGGGAGCTCTACCTGCTACGCGTTTTACTCGGCAATCCCCAAAAGGCGGCCGCTACCCATATTACAATATTACATTGAGCTTATGAATTAAAAGACATTAAGTAATAATAAATTCTGTCCAACACTACTCGTTCTAAACTCCCACATGTACATATTAACTTAGCTATTTTTTGGAACTAAGTTTCTTACGGCGGAAGTTTTTTTGTAGTGAATTGATATATTTTATAATATTTTAAATCGAGTAAGCCGTGCGTGAGGGTTAGGAAACATACCTGTTCCCTCACTATACTACAACCATCCTCTTTAATTATCAACTCATCATGATTAACTATTTTCTCAATATTCAATACATATTTATTGCAAGACGCTCGCTTCAATGATAAAAAAAGCTTTTTTTTTAATTTTGCCTTAACTCCGCTAAGTAATAATAGTTAGCTACTTTTAATTTTGTCTCTTTTCTAACTCTGCCGTGTACGAGTAGTTAGTTTCGTATACTTAATAGTGTGATTTTATCATTTATATTTAATGAAAAGCATTAAGGAACTTCGTTCCTAATAGGTGGCCTGCGACTCCACACGTTTTTTTTTGTTTCGGATTTCTTGGATAAAATTAATTATCCCGAAGGTCCGGCCTTCTGAACAGTTAAACCGGTAACATATGATCAGGCAGGCGTGTCAATAATGTCTGCTATATGTGGTCAGAACGCCTGTCGTTGGAGGGACTGTGTGCCAGTAATGTTTACGGGTGTGACGATAACGTGGTTAAAAGTTGACCGATTTAATTACATGTTCCTTTTAACGACGCTCAGGCTAAATTCGTTTTACAACGTTAACGGTCCAAGCATTCACGTGACCTTCAAAGATGGGGGGGGGGGTGCGAGGGGGGGGGGGGTAAATAAATAAATGGAGGAGAGAACTCTGTGGCATCAAGATATTACAGCTTTTTATTAAAACTTTTAAATAAGTAGTCGATAGGTATATAAACGACGGTCGATAGGTATATCTACGAGAAGCATTAAAATAGTTTCACTAAGCAAGAATTGTAGTGAAATTATTTTAGTGCTTCTCGACGATATTTTATAAACCCATCGAATTAAAAAAGACATTAAAATTAACCTTCCGTATCGAAATACGGGAATCTAGCTAGTTAGCTATTATAATGAAATTAACATTTAATTCGACTACATATTTGAAGTTCTAATTAAATATATCGGCATTTTTTGAGTTTAGACACCAGCTTCTACTGTGATCATCTTTTAAAAATCACTTTTTTGAATGCAAGGGAACTTGTTTGTGGATCGTGTTTGAAATTTGTTGAATTCATTTCTGTTTGTTGTTGCTCCAAGCCAACAAACGATTGAAAGAACTGCAGTAACTAAAAGTTTTTCAAGTAGTGTGGAAAAATTGACGGCTCTTAACCTATCATTTGGTAGGCTATATTTACCGCAAAACACAGTTATGAAAATGAGCAGTGATTCTGGTAACAATGACCAATTAAAGAGATCAAAAACATTTTGACATCAATTAGTAACTGTGGTTAAGCGATTACGTTCAGTCTATTAGAGTTATTCAGATTGTATAATTAATGCAAAACTTCTAAACAACTAACTCCCAAAACATACATGAGTGTAAAACGCAGTCAACTCGAAACAAGAGTAGCTAACGATAAAGAGCCAAAACAGAATCAGTTAAATCCAAGATACCGAGATAAAACGAAAATCAAATTTTCTCTCGTTCGGTTGAATTCTAAGCCTCAAGAGTTGCCGTTACGGAACTAAACGAGCTTTTCCCTCTTTACCCTAATTTTCTGAAAACATCGATTTTAGTTTGCTAGATAGAATCCGTTATGACAAGGTAGGGATGGAGGACGGAAACCCTGAGATACTTCGCTTCATGCATAATTCATAACCTGATAATTATCTTGTAGAAGGTAGTTTTCATTCGTAAAGTTGACTTTTCTGTTTTCACTTATTTTTCTGTAAGTTTTTCCCCCCTTTGAACAGGTGAAAATATCAAAAACTTGACAAGTGCTCGTGACGAGATAACATCAATTTAGATTTTCCCTTCAACTTTGCACAGTGAAGAAAAAAATCACATCACACGCTATTACAAAACTTTTCATCGTCGAACAAATTAACGTTATAAAGAAAAACATTTCAAGAAGTTTTTAGTGTTGAAATCTCTCTTAATTTAGCTAGGTAATATTACTTCATGTTAAATTATAATTAGAAATATTACCTATTATAGAATGTTAACTAGACATTAAAAACACGTCATTACTAGATTTAATACTTCTTTGAACTTTAATGGAATAAAATTTATAAACATAATGAACTTCTATAATTAGTTTTATCAGAAACTAACAAATAAGTTTGCATTAGTTTTCTCACTCTTTACTTATAACATGTTGCCATAGCATGTTTTTACTTATCACATGTGACAATGACACATGTTTAACTTATAACATGTTATAAAGTTTGATAAATATGTACCATCAATAATCTAAAACGATTTAGATGAAATTAAAAAAAAAATGATTTAATTAACTACACACGACAAGAACATACGTTATGTGGTCGCAAAAATATAATTAAAAGTGTGAAATTAGTCAGAATAGATTTTAAGTTTTAGTGTAAAATAATATAGTTTTAGGAGGTACCCATAAAAAAAACAAATATGTATATCCCCGGGCTAAACTGATTTGATTTAATAATTATAACAATAACATATTTTATCACTTACCTGATATTTCAATGACCAATTTTTTTTTTTTTTTTTTTTTTTTTTTTTAAGAAACTAATTCAATAGTTAATAGTTTTACGTGCAAATAAACTTTTCCTTTTTAAAAATAACAAATATTGCGGTAAATAGGTTCCTCGGAATGATTTTATGCTTTTACAGCCCATAATTGTCTATAGTTTATTTAATATTTTCCCCAATTAATTCTCTTCCTAGCTTCACAAAGCAAATTGGGGTCTTTCCCCATTGATCACATAGCTTCCACTATGTGGTCGTACTGAAGAAGAAATTTATTTCATGTCTCTTATTTTACAAATTCCAAGACAGAAATCCATTTCAGACATCGGAGAATATTTTTGGTCCCGTGTCTGTCTGTGGTTCATTTTTTTTTTTTTTTACTAGCATATCTTTAAAAATAAATATGGTTTGTCGACATATCTTTAATCAACATAATTTTATATAGTCCACAAATGGTCTTATATTAATTTCCACCTTCTGCGCACATTAATTATTGCAAATTCCATACTTTTATTCGTGTATAATAACAAAAAGAAATTGAAGTATTAAAAATAGACTGCCAATTAGTGTGGCACATAGCTTCCTCGCTACCTCCTATCATACATCCTATCATGTACTATAACAATTATTGTTATATTACTTTATTGTAATATTGTTTATTTTGTAAAAACTATTAATAGTTTTTAGCGATCTTTAACACTTCATAGCGGTGTCGCCGTTGGTTTTACTAAAAAATTGTATTTGAAAAATATGTTTGTCTCATTGAATAGTTAAAGTTAGATTTTTTCCCCGACCTAAAATTCCAATTTTAAATGAAAAGTTCACGTTTACGCGAGCGTTGCTCGTGAACGCTTGGACGAATAACGTTGTCCAACGAACTCGTCCTGGGCATTGGTAAAATGAACATGTCTACCAAATTTCATCAAAATCAGTCGACATTTACTCAAGTTATCGTCGCACGTTTCATAATTCGCGGACACACAGACCGACAGACAGCTAGACAGACAGACAGACAGACAAGAGACCAAAAATTTTCCCTGATGTCTGAAACGGATTTCTGTCTTGGAATTTTTAAAATCGGAGGCATAAAAGTTTTTCGTTCTCAAAAGTGAACACAATGCTTCCGTTACCTTCGGTAAGCTCGGAAGCAAAAAGCATAAATCATTATGGTATGCGCAAAAGCATAAATCATTATGGTATGCGCAAAAGCGTAAATCATTATAGTATGCGCAAAAGCATAAATCATTATGGTTTGCGCAAAAGCATAAATCATTATGGACGCTAGAAGTAGTTATATATTTAATAAAAGTATATAGTTAGGTCACTATATACTTAACTGTTTGTTTTAATTAAATTAATATTGAATTAGTTTTGATTGTTTTAATATTAACATTAACTAATTTATTTCTATATATTTGCAGCATATAACAATTACTAATTACTTTAATTCAATGTTTCATAATGATACATTTTCTGTATTTTTAAAAAAGGTGTGTTACCTAGAAACGTAGCTTCTTATTTATAGAATTGGAGTGGGAGATACTGTAAAATGTATTTAAAAGGTTTGAACAAACTATTATTGTTACTTATTACAATGACTTACATTCTTTATTAGGCAATTTAAATAATGTGATTGCCTATTAAAGAATGTATTTTTATGGGTAAGATAAAATAAATTAGACAATTATGGGCTGTAAAACCATAAAATGGCACTCTTTTACTTTGTTACCCACCTTACTTATTTTGAAATTTTAAACCCGGAAGTGTGATATTCCTTCGGCCCAATTTATATTGGACTAAATATCCCTTTCTATTAATTAGTTATTATTTATATAACTTATTCTTATTTATATAACTGAGTCGTACCTTAGTCTCTGACAATATGTATCACCTTTCAATAATTCTATTAATTTAATTTAAGTAATCGGCACTGATGATGTTCTTGTTTGTTTATATAGGTTTTTTTTATAAATTATTATTTTTACGTGGATAGAAAGTCTTTGCTAACCTTTTGTATTACTATTAATTAATGTCCTAAACTGTAGAATTATACATCTAAAGCGATTATAACCATTTTTCTTTCCTTTTTTCAGGTTCAATTAGCAACATAGATGATGTGGAGTACGCATGTAACAAGACGCAGGTTAGAAAAGTCATATCAGGTGTTGTTGGAGCTGCTTCTTCAGTTACATCTATTCAAGTGGCTAATCTACTTCGACTCTTCAAAATACCTCAGGTATATACCTTCTTTTTTTTCTTTAAATATTTTTCATGGTTGATTATTTCTCATTTGAGACTTAGCTTGAACTACGAGAAAGAGAACGGTTCTGGGTTAAATAAGTGAGAGCAATCATAAATAATGGTAGTAATATTAAGTATTCACCTGGTTATTTAAGTATTTACCTGGGGATAAATGAAGGGCAACTCTAAAGAGGCCACTCCGGAGACAAGATCTATAGCAAAACTTATAAGAAAGGAGAAGGACATATTATTAAGGTTACCAAAGGGAAGGGAGAATAAGTATTCCCCCACTGCTGGAACTAATAATCACAGTTATTGCTAGTTTTTACCTACAAGTAGTTTCTTTTATACGTTTTTACCATTGATTATATTCAATAAATTTAAATATATATTTATTATGATGTTTTATAGTAAAAAAATTAGGAATTCAACATTTTTTAGTGGTGGTATGTAGAATTTTAGGAATTTAAAGGTTTTTTGTTTGTTTTTATAGGTATTTAGGAATCGAAAGATATTTGTTTTCCACCTTTGTTTGATGACAGTCTATTTATTATGGTTAACTGATAGTTGACATGTAAAATATTATTTACGCTTTGTTACAATTTCTAATTGATTTTCATAAACTTATTCTTCAAATCTTCATCTTATCTACTTGATACTATAATAAAATTGCTAATCTATTAGACTTGTAAGACTCTACAGTATGTTAGCTATTTGTTCCCAGAAATCCGAATTTTATTAGTCACCCTACCCTGTAGCTCTTCAGCTATTTTTATCCAAATTCACATTTAGATTAAATTGGTATATATCTAGTTCCTTGACGTTTTCTCTCCGTGAGTAGTTAGGTCTATTGATGAATAGACCCCCCCCCCCATCTTTTGCGTTATTCTCAAGCAGACTGACTTGAAGATGAAATTTGATGCAATTATAGGACGAAATTTATAAACAAAAATCTGACAGATTTCTTTCATAGCCCTTTAGCAGTCTTAGTTTAGTTGTTGCTTTTAATATGAAAATAATTATTATTGACAATTTACATATTCTAAACAAAAAATAATTCCAATTATAATTAATAAAACCTTTTCTACATTGTCTATTGATAATCATGGACATTGTCTTCATTTATGAGGAAAGATAATAATTATAGAGTATTATAATCTTTTTAGATAACTTCCATTGACAAAAAATCTAATATAAGAAAATTATATTTTCGTCTTAGTATTCTTTATTTGATAAAATAAAAACTTCTTCTCTATCTAGGTTCCCTCGTAAAACTTATATTTTATTTCACTTTTAAATTTTTTTTCTAATTATTAATACTTATAATTCTCATCCTCAAAGTTTCCTCGTCTTTCTTATTTAGTATGCCAGGGTTGAATTATCCCGGGTTTTATTTAAGAAGATGCTTTTACTGACCCAGTTTTAGAAGAATGTTTCTTCGCCTAAAACTTAATTAATATCTAGGATTAATGTTGGAGCATTTTACTTTATTTCATTTGTTTAATAAATTTTCACAGTAAAGTTTTTTATACTATTATTAATTTTTTAGTTTATAGTAAGAAGGGTCCTCTGTTCGTCTAGTAATTATTTTTAGGTCTCCTGGGTGGTGACCGCGTCTTGAAGAATTTAGGTCCCTACGTGTTGAACTCAGTCTTGGGAGTATTATTATAAGGAAGCTTCTGTTGTTCTAAGGAAGTAACAACGTAAACTGGAATAACATTTTAAAGCAAAGTAGGCACTTCTTTAGATCGTTACTCCCCTTATAAAAAATAACAGAGGGGAGTAACAATCTAAAGAAGGTGTACTAAATGTTCTTCTTTAGATTGTTACTCCCTTTATAAGTACAGAAGTGTGATATTTCTTTGTCCAAAGTATATTGTACTAAACATCCCTTTTTCTTTATAGTTATTTAGTCAGTCATTTATATTCTAAAAAAAACCACAGGGGAATAACAATCTAAAGAAGTACCGCAAAATACATGCTTAGACCAACATGTACGACCCTAATGAAGTGAAAAATCGGGAGCTACACCACTTAAGACGTGATTACCACTCGAAGACCAAAAACTTGTTTATAGCTCTAGTTCAAAGTGTAGGGAAACGATTAATTGTTTGAAAATGTTATAACGTTATTATAATTTTAATACAAGAAACTCACTAATTTTCTCTTAATTGTTAAATTATTTGGAAAAATTATTTATGAACTATAGTGGAACATAATATGTCTCACCTCTCTAACATCGAAAACTAGGTATTAGTCTGGTCTTAGAACAGTTGTTTGAGACAAGTATGTTACTGTTTCAACTCACCGGTCCTCATATATTGACAGCTCATTGAGGCAAGTATGTTTCTGTTTGAACACACGGGCCCTCATTGATAGCTCATTTAAATTTAGTATACTTTAATCTTTCAGTATGAAATTATGAAACAGAGTGTCGGAAAATGTTATATTATTTTTACGAATTTTTGCTGATTCAGCAAAATGGGTTATTGACACCACAAATTTATGATTTTTCTGCTAGCACAATTACATGGCAGAACTGGTTTTCGTACCATGTTTCAATCTTCTAGTTAAGAAACTGAGAGAGTTATGCGTCATTTTTGTGTTTTGATGTAAAATCAGTATCTGTCATTGTTTTAAAAATCTTTTTAAAAAATTTGTTAATAACTGTGGTTCTACTTAATATTTTTCGATGAAACCAACTCTACATCATGCGCAAAAATGTTGGCTCACACCTCTGTGAAATAATTAATCGATTTCGTTTTGCCAGTTTTGCGACAATTAAGTCGGACGGAACACACATACATACAAAGTATGTACGGCTGGATTCGGTTTTTTTAATGCATGAAATGAAAATGTATCCAAACATTTTGCAATTCTGATCAATGAATAGAATTTTATAGATATAGATAAATAAATGAAAAGAAAAATACTTTATTAGTGTTTTGAAAAGAGTAGGAAATAATTAAAAGAGGATAAGAAAGGTTGGGATGGTTGTCACATTTCATTTTCACCAATAGAACAGGTGCAGGATACCAATATAGTTTTAATAAAAAATATCTTCGAAGAATACAAGTAGAAAAGAAACAGATAAAGAGGAAACTCAAATGAAACAATCCTACGATATTAAATCTTTGTTTGGCTAGGAGAAAATTCTACACTTTCAGCTATGACGAAAAAATAACACCGATTGCATTTTGTAATGTCAAATATTATTTTAAGTATTATGTGTTTTTTGATCCTTGCTACGTATAATAGAACTTAGCTAAGCTTACTAATGTATCTACTATACTAAGCTCTACATTGAGTATAGTTTAATGCTTGTAAATGAATGTTACTCATCTTTATTTATGCAAATAAGGGTTTTGAAATGAATATTGAAATAATATGATCTGAGTGAGGTGAATAAGATGAGAGAGAGAGAGAGAGAGAGAGAGAGAGAGAGAGAGAGAGAGAGAGAGAGAGAGAGAGAGAGAGAGAGAGAGAGAGAGAGAGAGAGAGAGAGAGAGATCATACGGACCGGGATATATATATATATATATATATATATATTGTTCAATTTGTGTTTCTCATATATATATATATATATATATATATATATATATATATATATATATATATATATATATATATATATATATATATATATATATATATATATATATATATATATATCGCACGTCGGCAAGAATAGTGTTCTAACTCAAAAAACGTCGTTTTTGAGTTAAGGCCACCACGATGTAGAGAAAATTTTTCTCTACAAGTCAGCAACACCGTCGTAAGTCTAGTACATTCCAATACCACAGGGAGCGCGAAGTACGTTATTCCATTAAGTGAAAAGTGAGGGTATGCCATCGAGAATATAGTTCTAAGTTAGTTGGTACCAAGCATTGGAGAAAAAAGATCACGCTCCGGTGAGTCAACACTGTACTATTTTGACTTGGAACTGTATTTCTGATTGTTTTACTGTTTGTTTTTTTAGTTGCTACAACGTTTTTTGACATGTAACTTTATTCATGAATGGATGTTTTCTTTGATGTTAGTTAGTCATTCAATTTTTGGATGATACGTTATTCATGAATAAAAGTAGTACATTATTTTTAGTTATCCCTTATGTACATTATAAAGTACCAATACTGTAAACAGCTTGACAAAAATAAAAAGTTTGCCCAGCCATACAATACTTTCCCGCTTAAAGCCAAACAAAAGATTTTTTAAAGTAAGCCACATATAACATTTAACTCGACGTCATATAACGAGAAAAAATTAAAATAACTTTATTTTGTTTCTATTGTTTTAAGACACCAGAATGGATAGACATGGGAAATTAATTTTATCTACGATTGATACGAAATATAAACATTATATCTCTATTTAGATGTGTAGAAAGTGATTATTTACGTACTTGCATTCATTGTGCATGCGCGTCTCATAGTTCTGAATAATTCCTCTTCTTTACCACACTAGTGCGGTAAAGAAGAGGAATTCTTCAGCTTTACGCACGATTAGTGAGTTTGTTTACATTTAACAAAACTAATTTGCTGTTCTAGTAATTGTTTATATCGAGTTTTTAGTGAAAAACAATGAGTGAATCAAGTGACTTTGACGAAAATGTGGAGAATAATAATCCTCCAGAAATAATTAATTCGGCAACTAATGAATTAATGCCATCTTTATCAAGAGAGAGATACGAACTTACATACAGCAAGTTTATTTGTTTCTGTATTTATTATTTAAATCTAACAATCGTAGATAAAGTACGGTACGCAACTCGTGCGAAAACGGCATTTTGCATTGCTCGTGTGGTTTTACCACCCTCGCTGTCGCTCGGGTGTAAACTCCACACTCGCATGCAAAATGCTACTTTCCGCACTCGACGCGTAATGTACTATTGCAGGTGGCTCTTGATGAGCACTTGGCACCAACTCCAACAACCCAAAACACGATTCCTTTGTCGTTTGTTGCAAGAAACAGAATAGACTCAGGCGATATTTGGAAAGGATTGCCCTTTGAAATTGAATACAGAAGTGTTAAGGACTTGATTAACATGACATTTTTAAACACTCTTACAACAATATTACATCTAGACGAAACTGACCCCAACAACATAAATAACTAACATCTGATTAGCCAAAATAAAGTTATAGATGGCGCGGCGACTCAGAAGCTTCCTTAAATAACAATAATCACCGTAAAACCGGGATGCAAAAATAATTGTCGCACAAAATGTACTGCAACATTTTCAGAAGAAGAAAGACAGATTTTTTTTTTCAAAAATATTGGTCTTTGGGTAAATTATCTAAAGGGAATTTGTTGTAAATCATGTAACTAAAATAGTTCCAAAATACCTCGACTGCAATTTTTAATTTTTTTTAATTAAGTAAGCTATAATTTAAATATTATTATATGGATCTCAGATTCAATTAACGGGTGTTATGAAAATATTGTTTTTCCCTTTACGACTGTGAATTAGTATTTTATTTTTTATTTTATAATTATTTTTATTTTTTTTTTCAATTATTTAATTAAGTAATCTATTATTTAGATAATAATATTATATGGATCTCAGATTTATTTCATAATGTTGCCGACACAATAAAAATTACGTTTTCTACAGTTTTTTCCATTTTTACTCCTTTTTATCAGTAATTATTTGATTAATTAAATGTTACTAATATTACCATCGATTAATGGTTTAAATGCACAGAATTTATTAAGTCTCCCAAATTTCAACTTAAAAATAAATATTACTTTTTTGAGTTAATAAGTTGTATTGATAAAATTTATTTATACTTATTAAGTGATGAGCCCACCAAGAATAGTGTATTAACTCTTAGAAATCCTAGTCATATAGTCACATTAGAGTATAAACTATTATCAAGCAATCAAGTATAAGGTACCAAGTCTAAATCGCTTGGGGATATAGAGTTCCATCTTAGGTAATAGGAAATCACTGCAGCAAGAATACAGTCACAACTCAGAAGGCATTAGGGCATTATAGTTCTTTCTAAAAAAAAGTGTTCTAACTATTTATTCTATACCGTCATATCTAAAAACTTTTTTTTTTTAAATTTGTAAAAAATACTTATTTATATTTAAAAACCTACGGGTTACGCTGTAATGATTCACAACAACCTAGAAAACCTTTAGGGGTATCTATAATTATTAATAACTTATTTGCTACTTGTATATTATTTTTCAAATCTTATTTTTGCATTTCCCAAAAGTAGCAGATTTTGAGTTAGAACAGTATTCTTCCCGAGGTGCGATATATATATATATGTTTGAAGTAGGTGCTAAAATATGTTTTCAGGGGGAGAGGTTTTCAGAAGGTTCATGGATGAGAATATATATAATTATAAGGTGGATAATATTAAACTTTGAAGATTCTCATGAGGAAACTCAAAATTCTTTTAGAAAGTAATGCTGCATCTATTTCACAACAACGAACCAGACTTCAAATTCAACAAACCAGTGACCACCGCGAACTTCAACTACAACCACGAACAGCTACCATCACAGAACACGAACCCTCGCAGCAGACACAAACAACAACTTCAACCTTACATAACGAAGACATCAACACTCATAGAACAAATAGAAACCATGATTGTGAAAACACCAACCGCTCTCCCAATAATGATAATGAAAGCCAAAACTCAGGTATTACATTTGCTGACAGAATTGTTAATTTAAGTTACTTATTGTTAAGAGAAAACGAATTGAAAATATTAGGGTTAGGTTTAAAGAATAGCCCACACTTTAAATTAAATAATAGAGACCTAGAACAATTAGCCATTAGCGCAGAACTAGCCCTCAATAAACAGAGCTCTAACACCAATACTGATTACAATCGCCTTAAAGTCCTCAAAACACTAGAAAATTTTAAAAATAAAAATCAAACCTATAACATCAAAGAATTTACAAACCTTAAAAACACCCTTAAAGATAATAATATTATAGCTATTAAAGCGGATAAAGGCCACTCCACTGTCTTGATACATCAAGATGTTTACAATGAAAAAGTCACCAAATTCCTAGAAGATAATAACTTCAAACTTTTACCCAGAGACCCTACCGAAAAATACAAAGAAAAAGTAAAAACAACACTAAATCATAGCACCAACCTATTTAAAGACCAAAAAACAATAAACCAACTAAAAATAATGAACCCCAACGCACCAAGATTAACAGGATATCCTAAAATTCACAAACCGCAAGCACCTATTAGACCCGTCGTATCCAGTATTAATTCACCGTCCTATAAAGTAGCCAAAGAAATCAATAAAATACTCCAAACCATAATACCCAAATTTAAATACACAATAAAAAACACTAAAGAACTAATACATAACATTTCCGACATATACATACCAAGTACAGCCAAATTTATTTCGTTCGATGTGGTTAACTTGTTCACAAACGTTCCTACAGACGAGTGTCTCGAAATTATTAGAACCTTCATCATGAATTCCCATTTAGACTTTTATCAGAAGGATGAATTAGAAAAACTCATCCACATGACACTCGAACAAAATTATATGATATTCGATAACAAATACTATTCAACCCAAACCGGTCTCGCGATGGGCTCCCCTCTGAGCCCATTGCTAGCTGATCTTTTTATGAACTTCATAGAAGAAAAAATATTTAAATCCAATAACAAATTATTGACACACATTTCATATTGGTATCGATATGTAGATGACGTTCTGTGCCTCTGGCTTGGAACCAACCGGCAGTTAGACACTTTTCTTAATTTCCTTAATTCATTACACCCCAAGATTAAATTCACCGTCGAAATCGAACAAAATAATTCTATAAACTACCTAGATTTAACCATTTATAAAAATAACAATAAACACAATTTCAAAGTCTACCGTAAACCTACTTATTCCGATATCATAATCAATAATAATTCCAACTCTTATAAAAAACATAAACTAGCAGCGTTCCATAGTATGATACACCGTGCCCTTACAATCCCCATGAATGAAACCGACTACAATAACGAGATCAACATAATAAAAATAATAGCAAAAAATAACGGTTATCCAAGTCATATAATCAATAAACTCATGAACAAAAAACTAGCACACCATGCTATCAACTTAGGAACCAAATTAAACAGGATTTCAGAAAATAATTTTTGCTGGATTAGTCTACCCTACCTAGGCAAAATCTCGGAAACAATAGCTCAAATAATAGAAAACGACGACACCAAAGTTAGCTTCAAACCTTACAAAACATTAGGAAAAATATTAGGCTCAGTCAAACAAAAAATCCCCATAGGAGACAAAAGCGGCGTCTACAAAATCACTTGCAACACCTGTCAAGGAGTCTACATCGGACAATCCGGAAGGAAAATATCCAAAAGGATATCAGAACATGAAAAAGCGATAAAAAATCCGGATCACATTTCAAGTTTTGCCACACATCTAAAAGAAAATCACCACACATTCGATAAAACTCAATTTGAACTCCTCCATAACTGCTCCAAAGGAAAAAAGTTAGACTTGCTTGAAAACCTAGAAATACACCGTACTCTTCAAACCCATACTATACAATGTTTTAATGAAATAATCAATATTAATAATTCAGTTTTAGTTAAACCTATTAAAAATATTAATGTACAAAAGTTGTAGATAGTTATATTTTAGTTTCAAATTTTTATCTGTACTTGAATTTTATTATTTTATGTTAAACCATAGTTTAAGCTAACCCTCCTATACCTGAATCCAACCCGAAGACCCTTACACTCTTCCCTATACCGTTTAAACCCTATACCGTTATATCCCCACCCACACATTACCCTAAGTTCCTAGTTTAAATTAGAAAATCAACGCAGTCTTTATAAATCAGTCAACTGAAGATGACAGTGTTTTAGAATGTATAACTTTTTGTTTTAATTTTTATATTATCTAAACCAGTCGAAACCGGTCTATATATTTGTATATTTTTTAAATTCTTGTGGTAGACAATAAACTGATTTTTAAAAAATTATTGTGTTTCATTTACAATATGATTTTTTCTAAGTACCACAAAATCTCCGTCAAAACAACCAATGAATTACTCAATGCTAGTCGAGCAAATTTGACGAAAATGTTTTATAAACTACGTTGTAAATTTTCCGCCGCCAATAAGAACTTATGGTTTAACACTCAATGTTTAAAGAAAAACGTATTTCCGAAATATGTCAGTGTTGTTTCTAATATCAAAACTGAAACCGCCAACAAATCAATTCTAGTCGCCAAAAGAAACTGGTTGCAGTGTGAACTAAGGACGTGGTTCTCAATTCGAGATTCTTTATCCTACTATCTCTACGTTATCCACAAAACTCTAACATCTTTACTACATCCATTAGAATTTGACACCCTTTACCAAGATGTTAAAGAAAAAGCAGAAAAAATAGGACGAGAGAAAGAGAAGATTCAAAAGAGGAAACTCAAAATTCTTTTAGAAAGTAATGCTGCATCTATTTCACAACAACGAACCAGACTTCAAATTCAACAAACCAGTGACCACCGCGAACTTCAACTACAACCACGAACAGCTACCATCACAGAACACGAACCCTCGCAGCAGACACAAACAACAACTTCAACCTTACATAACGAAGACATCAACACTCATAGAACAAATAGAAACCATGATTGTGAAAACACCAACCGCTCTCCCAATAATGATAATGAAAGCCAAAACTCAGGTATTACATTTGCTGACAGAATTGTTAATTTAAGTTACTTATTGTTAAGAGAAAACGAATTGAAAATATTAGGGTTAGGTTTAAAGAATAGCCCACACTTTAAATTAAATAATAGAGACCTAGAACAATTAGCCATTAGCGCAGAACTAGCCCTCAATAAACAGAGCTCTAACACCAATACTGATTACAATCGCCTTAAAGTCCTCAAAACACTAGAAAATTTTAAAAATAAAAATCAAACCTATAACATCAAAGAATTTACAAACCTTAAAAACACCCTTAAAGATAATAATATTATAGCTATTAAAGCGGATAAAGGCCACTCCACTGTCTTGATACATCAAGATGTTTACAATGAAAAAGTCACCAAATTCCTAGAAGATAATAACTTCAAACTTTTACCCAGAGACCCTACCGAAAAATACAAAGAAAAAGTAAAAACAACACTAAATCATAGCACCAACCTATTTAAAGACCAAAAAACAATAAACCAACTAAAAATAATGAACCCCAACGCACCAAGATTAACAGGATATCCTAAAATTCACAAACCGCAAGCACCTATTAGACCCGTCGTATCCAGTATTAATTCACCGTCCTATAAAGTAGCCAAAGAAATCAATAAAATACTCCAAACCATAATACCCAAATTTAAATACACAATAAAAAACACTAAAGAACTAATACATAACATTTCCGACATATACATACCAAGTACAGCCAAATTTATTTCGTTCGATGTGGTTAACTTGTTCACAAACGTTCCTACAGACGAGTGTCTCGAAATTATTAGAACCTTCATCATGAATTCCCATTTAGACTTTTATCAGAAGGATGAATTAGAAAAACTCATCCACATGACACTCGAACAAAATTATATGATATTCGATAACAAATACTATTCAACCCAAACCGGTCTCGCGATGGGCTCCCCTCTGAGCCCATTGCTAGCTGATCTTTTTATGAACTTCATAGAAGAAAAAATATTTAAATCCAATAACAAATTATTGACACACATTTCATATTGGTATCGATATGTAGATGACGTTCTGTGCCTCTGGCTTGGAACCAACCGGCAGTTAGACACTTTTCTTAATTTCCTTAATTCATTACACCCCAAGATTAAATTCACCGTCGAAATCGAACAAAATAATTCTATAAACTACCTAGATTTAACCATTTATAAAAATAACAATAAACACAATTTCAAAGTCTACCGTAAACCTACTTATTCCGATATCATAATCAATAATAATTCCAACTCTTATAAAAAACATAAACTAGCAGCGTTCCATAGTATGATACACCGTGCCCTTACAATCCCCATGAATGAAACCGACTACAATAACGAGATCAACATAATAAAAATAATAGCAAAAAATAACGGTTATCCAAGTCATATAATCAATAAACTCATGAACAAAAAACTAGCACACCATGCTATCAACTTAGGAACCAAATTAAACAGGATTTCAGAAAATAATTTTTGCTGGATTAGTCTACCCTACCTAGGCAAAATCTCGGAAACAATAGCTCAAATAATAGAAAACGACGACACCAAAGTTAGCTTCAAACCTTACAAAACATTAGGAAAAATATTAGGCTCAGTCAAACAAAAAATCCCCATAGGAGACAAAAGCGGCGTCTACAAAATCACTTGCAACACCTGTCAAGGAGTCTACATCGGACAATCCGGAAGGAAAATATCCAAAAGGATATCAGAACATGAAAAAGCGATAAAAAATCCGGATCACATTTCAAGTTTTGCCACACATCTAAAAGAAAATCACCACACATTCGATAAAACTCAATTTGAACTCCTCCATAACTGCTCCAAAGGAAAAAAGTTAGACTTGCTTGAAAACCTAGAAATACACCGTACTCTTCAAACCCATACTATACAATGTTTTAATGAAATAATCAATATTAATAATTCAGTTTTAGTTAAACCTATTAAAAATATTAATGTACAAAAGTTGTAGATAGTTATATTTTAGTTTCAAATTTTTATCTGTACTTGAATTTTATTATTTTATGTTAAACCATAGTTTAAGCTAACCCTCCTATACCTGAATCCAACCCGAAGACCCTTACACTCTTCCCTATACCGTTTAAACCCTATACCGTTATATCCCCACCCACACATTACCCTAAGTTCCTAGTTTAAATTAGAAAATCAACGCAGTCTTTATAAATCAGTCAACTGAAGATGACAGTGTTTTAGAATGTATAACTTTTTGTTTTAATTTTTATATTATCTAAACCAGTCGAAACCGGTCTATATATTTGTATATTTTTTAAATTCTTGTGGTAGACAATAAACTGATTTTTAAAAAATTATTGTGTTTCATTTACAATATGATTTTTTCTAAGTACCACAAAATCTCCGTCAAAACAACCAATGAAGATTCTCATCCATTATTTGAGAGTTTGTAATGTAGAAATTATGTTCTTATTTTGTTCACTTGTTTTAATTTATCTTCGTTCTTAATGAAAATTGTTTGAAGTAATTCGTAAACAAATTAAACTCGTTATTATGTAAAATATAGAGTGAAGAAAATTCCACATTCATATAAATACACATAAAAATATATCTTTAAATATACTCAACATACATAATATATTATTATACACTGGAAAAAATGAAAGGACATTCTGTGAATTGGTCAGGTCCACTCTGAAGTAGGTTTTCAAAGGGCTCAATTTTAATATGTTCATTACGTATTACGTTGGGTCACATAATAAGGAAAAAAGTTCAAAGAACTTGAACCAGGAAAGTTGTTTATTCTATAAATGGAAACTTGTTTTATTATATATTAACTTTCAGATTTTGGATTTAAAACCTAAAAGCATATTCCTTTGGTATAAAAGAGTTATTTTTGATACAATACTTAAATAACTTTTTAAGTTAGACAATTTAAAAAAATGTTTAAAATTATACATTTAGAAAATTGTTTTTTTTTTTTAATGATTTATCTATATATTAGTTATTTACATTGATATTTTGTAAACAAAAATCATTCGTGGTGAATGAAACCCTAGTAAATAAAACTTATTGTGCGAATTAAGCTTATCTTCAATGTATGAAAAGTCAAACCTCTGTACAAAGTATCTCGCCTAACCGAATCTATACCGTGCCAGAAGAAAATGAGCCCAAGATGGTGGGGGGGTTAAGGCGTCGCTACCTTTCGAGCACCATGGGCACTGGGTCCCGATTCAAGTTAAATAAACGTATAGTGAACTAATCCCCATTGTAGATTCGGAATTCGTTCTTTACCAATTACCTGGAATTCGTTCTTTACCAATTACCAAATTACCTGGAATTCTAATGGTTTGTCATATCAGTTTTATCATTTGATTACTAAGACATCAGCGGTATTGCTTAAAAAAGTTTTCCCTTTTCTTTATTTTATGATATTGCATCTGAGCTTACCGAAGGTAACCCAAGCTTTGTGATCGTTAATTGAAAAACGATTTTTTTTTTTTTGTCAATAATTTCAAAAAGTTTATGACCGAAATCCGCTTCATACATCAGGGAACATATATTTGATTCCCTGTTTGTCTGTCTGTCTATTTGTAGTTACATTTTTGTCAATCTACATATCTTGAAATTACTCGACGGATTTAATGAAATTTTAATTGTAGTGCATGTACCAAATCTGACGAATCTAGTTCATAAATAATTAAGGGTATTCTACGACCACCCATAGGACCTAGATGTTTTATAAAGTAGATTGCAGCACTAACTTAGTAAATTCTTAAAAGTGCATAATTAGGCCATTGTTGGTTCCGTATAAGTTTCAACTATTTGCTTACTTGTTTCTCTTCCACATGCGCACAAACATATACTTACTTATACCCATATCTTTAAGAGCACACATCTAATTTTTAAGAAATTAAGATGCTTTGTCCAAAGTAACCCTTAGATAGTCAACCATTTCAACCGACTCCATTCTTAAAATTTTAATAAATTTTATTCATGTAATAAAAATGAGGGAAACAATTAAATTACACAATTATGAGTTGAAAAGGCAAAACATCATTAGAGTATGGCCATAAGATGCGAGGAAGCTATGTACCACACTAATTGGCAGACTTTTAAATTATTATTCTCTTGTTATTTTTGAAAAGTTTCCTTAAACAACGGACAGACCATAACATACACTGGTGGGATTGTACGAAACTTTGAAACTTGGTTCTTACTATATAACTTGATATTTAGTTGTAGTTTTTTTCCTACTTGTTGAAAAAAATCCTTTGTTTATAAGGTCCTTTAAAAGTGTATACTTTTGTATGTATACTTTTTGTGTGCCTAATATCATATTTCTACTTAATGAGGAAGTAATTTTGTTTTTAAAATGAGTAACTCTTTGTGCAAAGACCTTAGGTTGACGATTGTCATAATTTTTTTTATAAATTTATCAATATAAGTAACAATGCCAGTTTAAGTCACAGTCAATCAATTTTATTTATTAATTTATTTACTTACATTGGCTGCGTTGCCAAGCTGTATGATTGGATGAAGTAGGTTATACAACTATATTAAATTTGTTTTTACAATGAATTGGGCAATTTAATTTTGTTGTATGTTGTTTTGATATTTCTTTCACCCAGGATCTTTGTTCGTGTCTAAACTTACTGTTAAAATAATATAGAATTGTATATGGATTTAAAATGTAATTTTCAAATTAAATTTATTCCTGTTTATGACTGTTATATTAAATGGTCATAAATGTTATATGTAGTCGTTTCTGTTAAAATTCTCTCTATTTTTGACCTTTTAACACTTGGTCTGTGTGTTTTATTTAATATCAAAGAAAGTTTGGATGATACGTGGACTGTATTAATAAGTTGACTTCTTAGTCTAAAGGGTTATAGAACCAAAAAGAAAACTATTCATCAGAAATCGTGTAGATCTAATCTACTCCACAGTTAAATATTTTATTAAACCATTTCAAGTTTAAGTGTCTCTTCACTATAAGAATAAAATATAACATTTCTCTCGATACATAAAAATACAATATGTGAATGCACAACACATCATAACACCATCAGTTTATTCCCTGACCATTTGCACTCTTAGCTTTTTATGGTGTGACCCCTATAACGATACTAACTCGAAGACGGTAAGGCGTGTTCAACTATTCTAACCAGAAAGGCAGGGGTGAGTGGTTCTAAGTACGTGCTTTGGGTTTCTCAGGAGGCTCGAGATCAAAATTCTCAAAGATCCGAGACACCGTGCCTGTGCCGGTATTATAACACGCTTAGTTACATCCAAAGCACGATTTTTCCTCAGCTACCTTTACGGTTGGGATGTCAAATATGGATCTTTTTCCTTCGACTTTTCCTCAGTTCAGACGCATCTTCACCTAAAAAACAACTTCTTCTTTTATACTTTATTTCCTCACCTTAACTATTGAAGTATGTTATTTTGTGTTTTATGGTTTTTTTTTTTAAATAATAGAGATTATAATTATAGATTAGAGAATTGATTATTATTATGAATCATGTGAAGAAACTTAAACTGTTTAATTTTGGCATAATTCTAGTCCATTAATTTCGTCTTACTTAACAGTCATAAAAATACATACTATTTCTTTTAAATTGAAAAAAGATTTATGATGTAGTGTTGATTCTGGGTTTCTGAAATTGCTCTCCTCTCCTGACTTCAATTTGCTTATGGCATAAACAATAAAATTCCATCTTAAGCCCCGTTTCCATTACTACAAATTTGTCCCGCAACATGTTGCCGGCACAAGTTCCAGGATTTTGTTGAAATGGAAACAGTCTGCAACATGCAGTTGCGGAACTGTTCCAAATACACTTGTCCCGCAACATGTGCCTGCAACATGTTAGAATGGAAAAGGGGCTTTAGTTTTATTAAAATGACGCCAAAATACTTGCCGAGTTGAGGCTATATATTAAATTTAGAGAAACCCGTTTGAAGTTTAACGTTTCGCTTTCACTACTAGAACGTCGTGCTGTATACACGCGAAATATTTAATTTTGTTTTTGTTGCTCTAAAGATGCTTTTACTAGTGAATGGAAACTTCTAATAGAGAGACCTATCAAGATACCACTTAATAGTCTTTAGCTTCTTTTAATACATAGTAGAAGTAAGTCCTAGTACTAGCAGGGCGGGACCTTCTGAATACCCCTCCCCCCCTTGGAAACAAACAGGTTAAAACAAAAACCACTAACATTAGCCTCTAGACTTTGAGCTCAAAATACTGCTTTCTAGCAATTTTCAATTATATTTATATCAATATGCTTTTAGAAAATTGAAAGTAGGCTATAAAATCAGAGTGATAGAATATTGCTATTATTAATTTGGTTGTTATTGTTATAATATTTAATTATAATAATATTTTACCTTATTAAATACTCAAAAATTACTTTAAAAACAACAAATATCTTACTTAAATTTTCCAAGTAAGCTTATATGTCATATTACATGGAACATAAACAAATAATTAAATAAAATAAATTAGGTAAGCTATAAAGACAAAATAATGTATTCAATTACAAATGTATTTATGATCGTTTTTAGGGGAAAAAATTGGATTTTTCTTTTCTAAAACTTTTTTTTTTTTTTTTTTTTTTTTCAAATTGGAATGGTTTATGGAATTGGTTGAAGGTAGTTCGAAGTGGTTAGAGGTAGTTCGAGGTGGTTGGAGATAGTTAGAGGTGGTCCTAGGTGGTTGGTGTGGCTCTAACCACCTCCAACCATCTCCAACTACCTGGAACCACCTCGAACATATTTCGAAATAAATAATCCTCACCGAAAAAAATCTTTCACAGGTTCAAAATCAAAATAAATAAATTTAACTCTATTAGGCCCTTTCGAAATCTGATGATAAAGTTTATTGGAAAATATAGTTTCTGATATAATATTTCATAAAGATACTAGCGAATAAAGAAATTACAACAAAACCATAAAATTTATTTAATCAAAGTGGTATTAAAACTAAATTTAAGTTAACAAAACATATATAAGAATGTTAATCTTTGAAAAATTAACATTTACAATCGATTGCTTTCTGCATACATTTAAACCACATAAAAAAGTTTTTTATTTATTTTTTATACATTTGCATTTACTCTTATTTAGTTCAAGCTCTGCATTGTTCATGAATGATTTATTATATACTGACGTTAATAAATAGCTTTAAAAATGGGAGACTTGAACTAAAATAATTATCGTCTTATTGATATTACTCTCTGATTATTTCATTTTAAAATGATTAAGTTGCTGTTTTTATCTTGATATTTGCGTGTTTGCATATTTGATTTTAAATGGAGATGGTATAATATATAACTAAATATTTAATCTAAATTGCAATTTATGCGTTCTAATTCACATATTTTTAAATAGTATAGTCGGGTTTAATAGAGTTCTAGGTCTTCCGGTGGTGACTGCGTCATAGTGGATGTTGTTTCCAACATTTCGCCTCTTGTGGGCCCCACAGTTCACGTTGTTTCGTTTATAAAAAACAACACGCACCACCCTCAATATGCCTCTAACACAAGAGGCGAAACGTCAGAAACAACATCCACTATGATGCGATCACCATCGGAAGACCTAGAACTTTATTACAAAACCTACCGCGGAAGCTTACGCACTAAGTATTGCTTTATTTAATATCTAATATTTCATCCCCAGCCCTAATAGCGTTATAAACGCAAAAAACCTGCTTTTATGATAAAACGAAAATCTATTTTATTCAGAGAGACTATTCCCTTAAATCTATTATGACAACCTTCCTCTGACACTTCTATTTCTGACGTTTCGGTAATTTATACCTTTCCTTTTCTTTTACGATGTGTAAGGTTCACGATAAGAGTACTTAAAAGCATTTAAGTACAATTTATCATGTTTCAAATTTATAACTATTTTAATCTTTAGTACTAATTAATATTTATGGCTTATAATTTGTGTCCTCTCCTTGTTTCTCTCATAAAGATTTTTACCATATTATAGATTATCAAAACTTGCTAGAGGATTTTAGAATATTTTATATTGAAAGTATACGTGGATAATTTAGTATCTCTATTAAATGGTCCAATCAATTATAATGTAGGTTTAAGTCAAACATAGTTATAAGTTAAAGGTAAATGTTATTAAAAGAGGGAGGGAATGTGGAAACTAGAACAAAGAGAAATGTTTAAATATCCCACGCTTGTACAACCTTCAACTTTTTCCCCCATCTTCTTCCTGTCAGTAAGTTAACAAGATAACAAGATCTCATACAACAAATCTAAAATACTTATCTTAATAATAGTCCAGGAGATAGCGTGCAAAAAAGTATCTGAATAACATAAGCTAGAATTTTGTAGACCAAAAATCAAGCTGATGGTAGTGTCACTATATAGGTAACCTGTCACTTAATAGGTAACCTCTTTGATTTGGAGTAATTTTTGACAAACTAGCCTATTAGGCGAAGAAGTATCATCATCTTGATTTTTGGTCTACTAAATATTTTCGTACATAGGATCATGAAATTCACATTGTCCACCATAAAGGGTGGGACATGACCGCTCTCCCCGGATTGTTGTTTTCAAGTGCCTATTGCCATGTTATGCCCCGCAGACGAACTTAGCCGACCAAATATTCTTGAAAGGCACCAAAACATTTACTTATACACTAAATTCTAGCTTGATGTTAGTCAAACTCTTATTTGCACGCTATCTCCTGGACTATAACCTTTAAATAAAAATTTAATTAAAACCTTTTTTTTAAAACAAGCTTTTATTCGTATTCTTCTCCGCAAACCCTTTCATTTAATACCCATATCATAGGCGTGCTTAAAAAATAACTAGTCCGCCATCTCGGGCTGTCTGCCATATTGAATTTAGAATGATCACTTAGCTGACCATGCATTGTCATCCAAACTTAACGTGTATGCAAACATTTCAATTCAATCGGCGTAGGAAAACTGCTTTAAAATTCAGTTGCAAGATTTGACCCGAACGAACTGTTGTGGAGATGTCATAATATAATGACATTAAGGTTTTAGATATTCAAATGTGTCTCGAATTGACAAAAAGACTGCATTTTTCATAAAAGTACATAAAATCAACCTTAACTTAATAAAATTCATGAAATATTTTTTGAAGAATCATAAAATGGTCCAATACTTTTAGAAATTTTGTCTTAGCTTATACAATTGTATGTTTGAACAACACACACACACACACATATATATAAAATATATATGCCCGTCAAATATAATATAATATATATATATATATATATATATATATATATATATATATATATATATATATATATATATTATATATATTTGACGGGAGGCAAACTATTTATTTACATATTACATATTAAAAAGAGGAATAGGTTCGGGGTAATTAAAGTTCCGCTTTACTCCACTGTATTTGGTACAATATGGACTGTAAAAGGACAATTTTTTATGTGAATGAATGGAAGGGCCTTGCTATATTGTTTAAGTTGGGTCAGACTTCAATTTAAATCCATTAAAAGAAACCATTTTGCATTTTATCAAATGAACATGAACTAGATAACAGGTAACATCGCTACTAGATTACTTATCTTTCAGAAGTTGCTCAATTTTCTAGTTATTTGAGTGTGCTATTATTATACGAATAGGTACTGAACTGTTTGTATTTGTTCCTTTCCTTAATAAGTGAAAATGAATATTGGTAATTCCTTTAAATGGTTAATGGATGGCAGATCAAGGCCATACTTTTCAAAGATATATGCATGCTCATTATGGATTATCACCATGGGACTAAGGTTTCTTGAAGTATTCTAGGAAAATCTGTTTATTTACTTGAAGGTGGTTAAATAATCTTAGGTTCAAGGTTTAATCTCTCTCTCTCTCTTGTGCTGTTTTAAGAGTGAGAGAGTAAGAGGTGGCATGTTACAAAAGGAAGAGGTAGGAGGAGAGGTAGATGTAGGAGAAGAGGTTGAGGTAGGAGAAGAGGTTGAGGTAGGAGAAGAGGTAGAGGAAGAAGGAGAGGTTGTGGTAGAAGAAGAGGTTGAGGTAGACGAAGAGGTTATATCAGACAATTGTGCTTGGCGTGAGTATAAATATCGGCTAAATAATAAGATATATAATAAATATTGGGATAAATATTAAAAGTGAGAAAAATAAATTGTGCAGTTAGTACATTGTGTTGGAGCTAGGCAGTTGGTGATGCGCTGCCCAGGCCTGATGCAGGGATGGTTATCCTCGGTGAGGATGCTGAAAAACTACTTTACTCTCCCTTGCACGATTAAATAATAAATAATGAAATAAAATAAACTTATATTGATAAATTAAAATAAATAAATAATTAATAAAGATGGACTCGTCGAGATAGAGAGAGGGAGAGGTTTTTGAAGGGTTTCTTGGAAGGCTATGGGGGAGGGATGGCGGAGGATTGGGAGGTTAATTCGGGCTGGCCGCCATTGATGGAGCCACCTCACGGACAGAAAAATAATAAAGTGAGCTTTCACATTTAGAAATCCAACAGGTATGCATGTTCCTAAAGGTTCATTTCCATTGGAAAGTCTCGATTGTACGTAGTATTCTCGTATATTGGGAAATCCTTTGGCTATTTACACTTACTTACACTTAAGTCCTGTAAATTCCTTAGGTGGAACATAGGGCCGCAACAAGATCCTTCCACGACTCCCTGTCCCGGGCAACCTCCTTAACCTGATTCCACGTCCTGCCAACCGCTCGCGCCTCTCTTTCTATAGTCCTTTTCCATGTTTCCCTAGGCCTCCCAGGTCTACGAGATCCCTGTGGGTTCCAATCTAGGACCTGTTTTGATATACAGTTGTCTCCTCTCCTAATAGTGTGGCCTACCCAACGCCACTTCCTTTCCTTTATTTCGAGGTTGACAGGTTGCTGCCCGGTTATCCTCCATAGCTCTTGGTTGGATATCTTCTCTGGCCACCATATCCTGAGGATATTCCGAAGACAACGATTCATGAAGACCTGGAGTTTCCTTGTTATGACCCCTGTTACCTTCCAGGACTCACAACCGTATAACAGGACAGCTTTCACAGGACAGATTTTTTTTTTGGCTATTTACTTAAGAAAATTGAAAACAGTGAAATGAGTGTAGTAGGTTCATACTTGTACCAATTAAAAGTGAAAGCCCTGCTCTATCACTCCATTGCAATTTCACATGCGTTTATAATGTAGGGTATCATAATGTATGACATACAGAGATAGTATCACCCCTTTCGGAATAAATTACAGATTTCAAATGAGGTATATCTTTATAGATATACCTAGATATGACATGATTAGATATTATCTCAATAAAATACGTACTACATGACCTTTCAACATTTCTTTTATATCTTTTTTTATAATTATTTTGCCACAATTATTTATATTATAATGTCAAATATTAAATTAATGTACTGTTTTTTTGTAATGATAAGGTTCGATTATAGTAGCGTTTAATTAAAAAACGCAATCATTAAAATGGTGAATAACACTTTATTGGTCATTTGACAATTAATATTATTAACTACATTACAAAAATAAGCTATTACTTATTTAAAGAAAAAATCAAAATTCAAAAAAGCCCGTCTTCCTGAGCTTGGTTTGTAATACTTACCAAATTAACTAAAATGCCTTCAAATATTCCGTGAAGGACGAAATTAGTTATATCTACATTCATAAAATGTGATATATAATTATGAATTTGTTTAATTTCCACAAAATATTTCATAATAATTGATAGTATTTTATTAAAATTTAATTTACATTATAGAAATGAAACATTTAAATAAAATATGCACATGTATTTATCAATGAACACTTTTTAAATTTGTATACTGACTCTTTCCATACATATTAATTACCTCCATAATTTCAACCTACTCGTCGTGTTATAATTTAAAAAAAATAATTTACAGAAATATATAAATCAAAAGAAAAAAAAAATATTATGACATTATGTAGGTACTCGCAAAAAAGGAATATTATTTAATAGTAACAGAGATTTGTATCTAAGTTACAATGCTTCGTTAAATATTAATTTTACATTTATAAATTAGAAGCATTTTGAAATGTATATATGTATATATTTTAATAAACCTGTGAACGGTAAATTTTCAAAAACGTAAATGTTATTTATTAAGCTTGGATATTATTCATATGTTTGTATGAGATATCATTCACAAAAGCTGTAGATAGTCTTTTAAATTGAATGTTTTTGTACAGGAATAGATAGAAAGATTAATGTTAATGGAAGAAGGGAAGGAGAATTTATTTTAGATTTTGTATGATTTTATTTTCAAACCAAAGAAATATTTTGATTCGGAAATGAGAAGAGGGGTGAAATCGTATACAATAGTAATCTTTAATTCAGTAAGGGTCTATCTTTATAGGGAATTATTTAAACGTAAGTACGTCCACACAAAGTTGGATATTTAGACATAAAATATAAAAACAGGATATGTATTTAGGTTAATAAGTTTAGAATGTTTTAAGAGAAAGCGTCAAGTCAGGGAATACACAATAAGCTGTATTTAGAAAGCATTGTGTTTCCCACTCCAGCCTAACCTCAAAATCAACATAACCTTCTTTCAACAACCCTCTTAATATTGTTTCATCTAATTATGCAAACTAAGGGACTACTGTTACTTTATCAAGCTTTGCTTTCGAACTCTTATTACTTGCTTCGAAAACTGACTCACAGTGTTAATATTGTTTTATAATTTAATAAATATTGTTTTCACATTTATTTTAACGTTTATACAGTTCTTAACAATTTTAATATAGAATTATTTAGTGAAATAGGACTGTAAAGTATAATATTTATAGAAGTTTCAATTATTTTTAAATTAACCGGCCCTGCAGAGACCGAAAGGTTCTTTGACAATAGAGCGCATTGAATGTTGCTCTTACTTAATATTTTATTAAGACATATTTCTAAAAATGTAAGGCGAGCTTCATGTAAGTACGTGAGGCGATAATCGCTTTTTTCTGCTTACGATCAAGTTAAAATTATATATATACAATTTGAATAGGTGCATATTCTTTTTTTACACTTCAAGTCCTTTAAATTGACGTATAACATGTCATGGTGACTAAAAACTTTTTTTTTAGTCGCCCACCATATTGGCCGCCATCTTGAAAATATTAAGTGTGAAAACTCCAGAAAGTGTACAGTTGTCTCAAATGCCGAGGTGCCCCAGTGTGTCGAATTTTATGTTTCTAGCTATAGTAGTTAATGAATTGAAACAAGCCAACGGAGAGACAGACAGACAGAGCCGTTATATTAGGTTTCTTTTCGTACTTCGTACAGAAACCTAAAAGTATCTTATTCTTAGAATTAAACCTGGTCCGGAGGATAAAATTAGAACAATTACTCTTACTTTATTTTGACGGATTACTACTCAATGTAATAGAATTCTTTGGGAGAAGATAAATTTAAGTCTATGTAATTATCTATGTGCTTTTTAGTACTTCAACAAACCTCCTTTCGACATCACTTTCAATATTATTCTGCCTTTTCATATAATCCAAGTAATAACAGATCCTTTATTAAGCTCCGTTTTATGGTGGATTGGGTTTGCTTTATTTATATTTGGATCTTGAGATATTTTTAAAAGAAATCTTAAAAGCATCCGTCTCAAGTTCTCTCAATAACAAAACCCCCCAGTCTAAATTATTCTTCGAATAATTTGAGACAAAAAGAAATTGGCAGTAATAGTTCATTTACTTGTCCTTGAATAAGCTATTTTTCGAGAAAGAAAGAAAAACGAACAATGGAGAAGGGTGAAGCATTATCGATAAAAATCTCTTTTGGTTACCCCTTAACGAATCATTGGTTTAATTTAAAGGTGGAACGTGGCCTGAAGCCCTTTAAAGTTTGATAGGGTAGACCTAGTGACCTGGTTCAACATAACCATTAAACTAGCAACTTGACCTGAAATAATGTTGACACAATAGAAGTTCAATAGGGGCGTTTTCATTAACCTAAATTATTAAAAGTTTGTCCGCCCTTTTATAAGAACACTTAAGTTTTTCAAGATTTTAATAGGTAAAATAAAATATGGCTAAAATTATTTTCTTTGGATGTACTCGATAAATCTTAAAGATTTTTCATCTGTGAAGTAATACTTAATATTGGTTAGTTTAATTGATGATTGCTTTTTTATTTTATTACGTTTCACTGTATTTACTTGATAATTTAGTAATAATAAATATGCGTAAAGCTTTTTAATTAGTTGATTTTGAGTGATATTGTAGCATTAACTCTTCATTTTATTCTTCCGGGGTTGAAAGCGAATTGTACCTTAAAACTCAGGTTCTAACACGAAGTCATAGATCATTTAGGTACTGCCCATTGAGCAATATCTCCTGCCTGTTTAATTGAAGGAAGGGAATATTGTAAAAATAACTTTTTATTTTTCCCCCCGGGGTTCAAAGCGAATTGTACCTTAAGCTTCAGTTTTAACCCGAAGAAATAGATAGGTACTACGTAAAACGTTCCATGTAGCAAATCTGGCTTCATCCTTTTTTTAACACAAAAATTATTTAAAGGAGGAAATTTACCAATTCTGACATCTACTTAATGTGGCCATCAGGTGTGAAACTTACTTACCTTTGATTCGAACCTTCACTACTTTCACTACATGGATTCCAACCTTCAAACTTATCTTACCTCCCTTGGATTCGAACCTTCAAACTTATCTTACCTCCCTTGGATTCCAACCTTCACTACATGTATTCCAACCTTCAAACTTATCTTACCTCCCTTGGATTCGAACCTTCATTACCTTCGCTACATGGATTCCAACCTTCAAACTTATCTTACCTCCCTTGGATTCGAACCTTCACTACATGGATTCCAACCTTCAAACTTATCTTACCTTCCTTGGATTCGAACCTTCATTACCTTCGCTACATGGATTCAAACCTTCAAACTTATCTTACCTCCCTTGGATTCGAACCTTCACTACATGGATTCCAACCTTCAAACTTATCTTACCTCCCTTGGATTCGAACCTTCATTACCTTCGCTACATGGATTCCAACCTTCAAACTTATCTTACCTCCCTTAGATTCGAACCTTCACTTCATTTATCGATAATTACCTTGGTTTCAGGCGAGAGTTTGTAAGTACGCAAAGAATTCGGTGATACTGATCCTCGTATTAAAAATAAATAAACTTAAACCGGGAAGGATGCCTTAAAATGGCGGTCCCTTTTACTACTGGAAATAGCTTCAGGAGTATTTGGGCATTGTAATGTTAGATCGAAGCAAGTTCTGCTTGTTATTTTTAACGTTCTTGATTAAAATGCTCCGATATTTGAGTATTATGAAAACAATACAGCGTATAGCTTTAATGCAGTTATATACAGTAGCTCATGCCATGTTCACACTCTACTCATGCTCGGAAATTTTCTCACTTCGAGATATTACTCCATGCTCAAAATATATTTGAGATCACGGCAAACATTCTCCAAGTGCCGCACTCTAAAGTCTGGACACTGCCATTAATTTTCATTTGAATAATTTCTAGCTTTGTATGAGCAAAGTATGAGTGGGGAGCGTTGCTCGAGCTGTTGAGACAGTGTAAAACAGTCTTTAGTGAAAAGCTTGCTACAATTATTTTGTTTTTAAGTCGTCAATCATGTTAATTAGCTTGTCCTCTGGCTAATATTCAAAGTAATGTTCAATCCTAACTTTGCTTCAGAGTTACACCGAGATACATTATGGTTACACATTAAGTTATGTCTTAATTTAGAAACTTTGTAAATGGTAATAGTTTCGTTCGGCCCAAAATGGTAAATGAGAAAAGGCTTTCTTATAGTTATTTAGTTTCAATTAGTCCTGTGTTTGAAACTAGTTTGTGTGAAGTTATACTGGTTTCTCTAGATCACTTAAATTTTTCTTTCTTTTTCAGTTCTAAAACTTAGTAGTGAGAACTTAGTTGGGTTAGAGTCCAAACACTGGTTCAGACTCAGCTCTCTTGTCTAAATGGCAGTAGGAAAAAAGTGATTCATTGAAACAGTGATTAATTGCGGTTAACTTCAATTCAAAACTAGGAAGTAGGATGGAAGAAGAATTAGATTAATAGCTCTCTAGTTCATTCCATTCATTCTTGACCTCTCATTGTTTCTAGATAGTTTAAGAGCTAGAGTTCATCAATATGGTCAAAATAATTTGTAATAGGGGTTAAAATTATATTATACATTTGTTCGAACGAGAGTGAGAGAATTATTATTGATTTATGTTGAAACGTCTGCCAAATTAGTGAGGTACGTAACATCCTCATGTCCTATTAATGCGTCACATGAGTGTTATTAATTTATAATAGGATACATTTTAAACTTTGACAATTACTAAAAAAAATAGGTTCATACACGGAAGGAAAAAATGTTCTCAGGTTGATAGATGTCTTTGGCATACCATCAAAATTTCATCAAAATTAAACAAGTTATTTGTAAAAATATGTTTAGAACATTTTAGAAATGTTATTAAATTTCTATACCAAATGCTTTTGGTTTAACATTAAACAATTATGGTTATTAATGCATTCTTTAAAAATTAAATTTTCTCTTAGAGAAAATTAGCTAAAAATAAATGCATAATTAAACAAAACTTACTCTGGAAATTATTAGTAGGCAAATTCAAGTAGAAACTAATTATAAATTTAAATTACTTTCATTAGATACTTAGTAATAATAATTACTTTACACTTTAGCCTTTATTCAAACTACGTGTATTATAAGCATTATAGGTTATTTAAAAATTATTATAATATGTAGTATATAATTAGAGATGAAAGTGTCTGTAGTAATATTTTTAAAGGAATAAACTGTCACTACACCTAAATTGAAAATTATGTTTATTTAACAAATAAACTTTCAGCATTCGTAAGGCCATCATCAGTGCCTAAGGCCTATGAACATACATAAGTTACGAACTAACTAAAAAGAGTAAATAGCTACACAACAAGAAAAGTATGTTAAGAAATACTGATGAACGAAGGTTAACAAATAAAATTAAAAACAGAGTAACCTATGTCAAAAGCCTATGTCAAAAGGTTAACAAATAAAATTAAAAACAGAGTAACCTATGTCAAAAGCAAAATGAACAAATGAAATACTTATACGAATTAACATTAATTTAGCAAAATTTAAAGAGCGCAGATGGTTGAAATTAATGTGGAGCTATCTGCTGACTGGACCATCCAAATTACATCAAAATCATATGAGTAGTTTTTAAGATATGTTAGTTCCTAAAAATTAAGCGACAGACCGATAGACAAGCATGGAACCAATAATGTTCCATGATGCCTGAAACGGATTTCTGTCTTGGAATTTTGGAAATTGGAGACATATAAAATGTTCGTTCTTCAGAACGATCACATAGCTTCCGTTACCTTTGATAAGCACGAAAGCAAAAATGAGGGGAGAAATTGAATAAATTATACAATTATGTGTTGTAAAAGCATAAACTCATTAAAAAACGCCCATAAGATGCGAGGAAGCTATGTACCACACTAATTGGCAGACTATTTTTCCATAATGTTTAAAGGTGTTGGAAAAATCAAAGGTGTGTCTTTTTCCTGGCATATTGAAATACCTTGATATTTATAAAGAGGAATATGTAAAGGGGCACATCCAAGCCAACAAATCAAGCAATGCTTCACCGAGTCTTACCAAACCTTACGTTTGCTTAGTTTGAGCCTGCCTTTCTCAAACATGAATACCTCACGCTTTGCTTCACATTTACATTGTTCCTGCTTTCCTTTTCGCATGACCAAACTCACAAATATGTGTCATTTTCACAACAACCAAACCACAGTATTTATGAAGTAGAAGTGAAAATAATTTTAATATATATAAAATAATATATGTATATATATATATATATATATATATATATATATATATATATATATATATATATATATATATATATATATATATATATATATATATATATATATATATATATATATATAACAACATAAATTATACTTATATATATTATATAAGTATTTAGTACCTAATATAAGTATAATGTTTATGGAACAGCATGAAATTGTCAATTTTATACAGCTAAAGCTAAATATAATGCAGTTCTTAAACATATACTATCCGTATATAGAATAAGCAAACATATTGAGCAACATCAAGTAAATAAAGGTACAGAGTAAGGAATAGGAAAGAAAATAATAAGGGATATTGGATATGGAAATATAAACGATTTCCAATATAAAAGAGAATATTAGCTCGAGTTCTCTGCATCCACCTTCTGTCTTTATGTTCTTATTTCCTTTAATTTTATCTTATCCTGTATAACACAAACTGCTTATTTATTTAATTTTTTAAACAATAAAATAAACCGCATGTTTTTGACTTTAATGATATTATATATTTATAAAATCTGTTTCACAATATTGTACTGAAATGGGGATTTTTATGTTTTCTTTCGAGATTACCGTAAGTAAGGGAAAGATTGTGATAATTCTGAGGAACGATTTTGCTTCCAAGCTTACCGGAGGTTACAGCAGCCATGTGATCGTTCTGCAGAACGAAAATATTTTAAGTCTCCGACTTAAAAGAATCCAAGACTGAAATCCGTTTCGGACATCAGGGCATATTTTTGGTTCCATGCCTGTCGCTTAATTTTCCCGAACCAATATATTTTAAAAGATCACAGATCTGGTTTTTATGAAATTTGGATGGCATAGGTTATAATAAGCTCATTGTTGGTCCCATATAAGTTTCAACCTTCTGCGTCCATTTTTTTTTCTCTTCAACATGTGCACAAACATACATTTATTTACACCTATATCTTAAAAAAAAACTCATCTGATAATAATGATAATACCTAACCTTTATTAAATTCTTTTTTTTCTGTACAGTATTATTTACATTTGCATGATAATTACAGTCTTGTTGTTTTGTATTTTTGTTGCTCGTGTGTGTTTTTTGTTTGTATGACTTTTTATGTTTACATATGTACACACATACACATGTGTATATACATACACACATAATTACATACCTATACATATTTTATTTTTTTCAATTTTTTTAATTTATCTTAGAACCTGGGCCTTATTTTATTTTTATTTATTTTTTTCAATTTTTTTAATTTATCTTAGAACCTGGGCCCATTTATAAGCATAGGTCGCCCATTGTTTCCTTGCAGAAGCTGAGCGAAAACACAGTTTGCCGAAGAAATCCTCAAAATCCTGTCTCCATCTCCTATACTGACGTCCTCTTTTCCTTTTTTCATCTCTTGCTCTTGGATACCATTCGCTTACTTTTGCTTGCGAGCCCACCTTTCTTGCATTCTATAGACGTGCCCAGTGCTCACCCCATTTCTATTTGAGTATTTTAGCCTTCTACAAAGTCCTTGAATCCAGTCCTCTTTATCCTTGTTCCTAATCCTATCTTTTCTGCTGACTCCCACAATGCTCCTTTCCATAGCTTTTTGAGTTACCTGAAGTATTTAAACATCCCTCATTAGCAAGGCCCATGCCTGGGATCCATAGATAATACTTGGGAGTATACTCGTATCGAATGTTCTTTTTTTAGTAATATATATTTTTTTTTTAAGCAGAAACTTTATCGAATGGTACTTTCTCCATGAGATTGTTATTCTTCTATTCACTTCCCTACTGGTGCTATCCTTGAAAGAAATAGATTGTCCTAAATATATAGCTACCGTCACCCATTCGATTTAGTTTCCATCCACGTGAATATTTCTCATCTCACCATAGGTGATTATTTTAGTTATAGTGAGATTTATTTTTAATCCTGCTAGTGTACAAGTTTTAGTGTATTAATTTTTCAACCAGAGTAATTTCATAACTTTAATTCATGTAAAAATCAAAACAATTTTCACATATTGACAAAACGGGGGGAATCAATTCAATAAATTAGACAGTTATGGCTTGTAAAAGCATAAAACCAGTAAAGTACGTGATAGGATGCAAGGAGGCTATGCCACCTTATTGGGCAGTCTATTTTAGTCTCTTGTCTGTCGTTGGTCGTCAATATTTTTGCAAACCCTATATCTTCAAAACTACTTTTTTTTCGAAATTTCAACGGAATTATCCGTTTTGGGTGTTTTTAAGACCTCCTGAGTGGTTTTCAGAATGACGTCTGTATGTATGTATTTGTGTATGTATGTGTGTATGTATGTGTGTGTTATCATCGTAGCGTCCAAGGTATTTAACCTAGAGAGTTGAAACTTGGCAGAAAAATCAGTCCTTACCTGTAGTGGTGCCGCCCGGAAAATCAAATTTTTCCGCCATCTTGAACCCAGTTTGTTGAGTCAGCAAACATTTTAAAAAACCGTATTAAATCGACAATGGTCCAGATTGGCACGAATATACCTCTCTGTATGAAAAACAAGCCCACCAAATTTAATTTTGAAATTGACCACCATTTTGTAGTTATCAATTTTTGAATTTTTAAACTTTTACAGTTAATAATACCGAAAGTATAACTAGGTTTTTGACGTATAGCATATCGTTGGAACCGGAAAAAATTAAGGAACAAATATAAAAAAAAACTATGAAATTCCATTAATTAGTTTAAAAGCTATAAGCGAATATAATTACCTATCCTTCTCACTTAACGCTGCAGGACAACCGACCTCGGACCGAATAAAAATACACAATAGACTCTGTCAGCAATTCTACCCTCTCCAGTGTGGCTGCCCTGACGTATTAAAATCTGCATATGCTAAATACTTAGGGATAACAATAGACAACCATCTTACCTGGAAACAACATATTCACAACTTAGTAAATAAACTTAAGAAACAACGGTATATTTTTCTAAGACTAAGACGATACATGACTGAGACAGACTTGAGAATGCTGTACTTTGGACTTACTGACTCTATCATAAGATACGGACTCATAGCATGGGGATCTGCTACTGACACAGCCAAAACATCAGCGATTATCCAACAAAAAGCAATACTAAGAACCATATTAAACAAACCTAGGACAGAACACTCACAGCCACTTTTTAAGCAGATAAAAGTAATGAACATTAACCAATTATATGAATATCTTTGCCTGACAAGACTGCACAGAAGCAAACATAAACTAGAGAGGGTAGAACACAACCAACATACCAGACAGCAAACTAGACAACTGTTCAGATTACCTTTCTGCCGGACTTCTGCTGCACAGAGACACTGGTGTTATCAAGCAGCCAACTACTACAACAGACTAACCCCTACATTACAGAATGACTTTGACAAACCAAATTTTACTACAATCCTCAAAACAAAACTGTACTCTTCAATAGCAAAACCAATAGACAAGCAATCTTAATGAACCACCTACATTCTAGCATCACTTATCTCTCCACGTGGCCTCAAGCTTTCCATTTACTTCTCAAACAATTGTTTTCTTTAAAATACCTGTAAATAGTTTTTTTTATTTTTTTTCAATTACAATTCAATGTTATTTATGTATTTTATTTTTTTATTATTATTATATAATAGATTTATATATGTATGTATGTGTGTGTGTGTGTGTGTGTGTGTGTGTGTGAGTGTGTGTATGTTTTTTTTTTTTTTTTTATTTTTTATTTTTTATTTTATTTTATTTTTTTTTTTTTATTATTATTATTATTGTTCTTCAACAAGAAAAAATGTTTAATTTTGTTTAACTACTTGTATGACATGTGACTAATTATAATTATATGTAAACTAAGGATAGGAGGAGACCCTCACCACAGCACAGGGCTTTCCCTCTAGTGGTGGGATGAATTAGCAGTGTATTATTTATGTATTTCTTGTATGATAATTTAATAAAAATTCTAATGATCAAAAAAAAAAAAAAAAAAAAAAAATTATTTATTACTGCGATAATTTTGATGACGTCAAAGTTTGTTTACATCTGTCAAAATACCGCCAAACTTTAAATAATTAAATAAAATATAGGTATTAAAAATAAGGTTTTTTGAAGAATGATAATAAATCAGTTTGTAAAGAACGGTCACCCATACAAGTACTGACCACGTCCAATGCTGCTTCCTTCTGCGAGAGGCCACTTTAGTGGCCTCTGAAGTGAGGAAAAGTTCCGAGGTACCCTGTACCCGATTTTTTTTACTTGTATTCAAGGTAAGATAACCTCCCCTTTATAGGAAGGAGAATATCCTTTTCATAAATACCTATTGTACTTTAATGCAAATTATAAGTTTTTCCATAATTTTACTTAGGACTTAGATTTAAGCAATTTAAGCAAATTGATAAGGTTGGTTATATTGTAAAATTTTGCTATAGTTTTAAAAGCTTTAGGGAGGAAAGTTAATATGCACGATTGATGCGAGTACCATGAAACAACACTAAAGCATTAGAACAATATAGTAGAGACAATGGCCTGCCGGACCAACTAAAGGGAGCAGATGGCAAAACCGTGTATTATGACTTTATTTAACGAAGTATATTAATTGCTATATTAATAACGACTTATTACATAGTTTCGTATAGTGGGACAAGCAGAAGTTACAAGCTCACCTGCAATTTAGATTTAATCGTACCTTTATTCTTTTTAAATTCGTATTCTAACTAGGCAGTTGTCTGCTTGCAATATTGAGCTAAGTGTGCATTTTAATATTAAAAAGTAAACTTTTTTTTATTTATAAACAGCTGAAATCGGATCAAAAATAGTAATATCTCTAATTTTTAATTAAAAAGAATTTTTTCCTGTATTTCTATTTTATCCCCTTTTTAATGAAAATATGACAAAAGTGAACATAACAACAATAACTGTACTCTTAAAGAGCTTTCCAACGACATGCATCATGAATGGCATTTACTATTTTAACTTTTGTACCCCGTACCCTTGTGTACCAATTTGGACCATTTCAAATTTATGCCTTCCTGTGGTTGGTCACTATGACCGTGCCTGCGGATCGGTTCAGCCGTTCAGGAGGAGTATGTGTCCAACCAAATGCTAAGTGAGTATAAGAGCTACGCTTCGCTCAGCTCAATTAAGTCTTTGTCAATCCTAAGTGTACAACGATAACATAAATCATATAAAGATGCTTTAATTTTTTCCATTAAAATATTATAATTAAGTGTCAGTTTACCTGTTAGATATACCGTAACTTGTGGCCTGTTTGGTAATATTAAATTTGTATTTGGTCAAAAAAAAATTGTTAAATTAAGTTTTATTTATTTATACCATTATAAGAGGAATCTGGCGAAAGAAACACTAAAATTACAAATGTAAAATGTCCAGAATAAACATGCAATAGCTTTAAAAAGGCCAAGATACTTGGTCTGTAAAGCTTTGTTGAATACATTTTACTTTACTAAGTAGTAAAATAAATAGTGAAAAGAGGATGGAGGACCAATGGAACGAGCCCTAAGCCTGTTGGATTTAATTCAGCTAAGGGTATTTTAAGGCTAGGTTGCGTTGCTATCCTTTCAGTTGAGACTACGGGAGACTGTAAAGGATTATCTGAAGCCCTTCTGTTCCCTGAAGGGATCTTGTCCTCCACTCCTACTGTTTCACTATAAATGATTCCTGATTCCTTAATTTTTAAGAATCTGATTACACTAAGGCATTAGGATGATCTCTTAAAAAATAAATGAGAATAAAGCTTTCATATATTAGAACCTAATTTACTTACTTTGGTAAATAGTTTTTAATTTCTTAATAATTTATAAACTTAGTAATTCTATAGAAATTTTATATCATAAAACTATCTTTAATAATGGTCCTTCTTTTCTTAATAATACTACTATTTTTCGAGACATTAGCAGTTATAATCGCGAGAGGGTAGGATGTGCGCTGAGGTTTTAAATTAATATGGAACCATTCGTGTGCTAACTTTGACATACCGTCAACATTTAACGGACTAATTTTTTACAATATTTGGGGGATAACAAAAATGTTGAGAGTCGCTACATGGATAGACAAGAGTTCATATGCAATAAAGTAAAAATACAATAAAATGTAGTCAGATAAAATCTTTATAAAGGCTAAAGACTTAATTAAAGAGGAATTATAAGTATTAATATTCTTTTATACTGTTAATGTATTAAAAATGATAAACGTAGAGTTTAAGAACACCTTGTTACTCATCATATGAATCTATATAAATAAAATTAAATATTTGTCTGTAAATTGGTCAGAATTGAATTATTTTTGGATACTTTTTTATTTCATTTATTCCGAAAAACGAATCCAGCCTTAACATTTTTCTTTTATGTATATGCATTGTATGTGACTGTCACTACCAGTCCGACTTTATAGGCGCAAAACTGGCTAAAAATAATCGATTAATTATTTCTTTCAGAGGTGAGTTCATTAGGCTTGTTTTCATAGAAAAATAAACTATTGAGTAGAACTAAAGTTATTAAGAACATTAAAAAAATATAACCCCAATAAAAAATGCCCCAAATCGACTGGAAAAATCCGAGTTAAAAACGACTATTTTTACCCTATCTCCATCGGTTTCACCTTCGAGCTAAATTTTTGAATTTGAGCTCTTATCGAAGGTAACGGAAGCTATGTGATCGTTCTGACGAACAATAGTGCATTACGCGTCGAGTGCGGAAAGTAGCATTTTGCATGCGAGTGTGGAGTTTGCACCCGAGCGACAGCGAGGTTTGTAAAACCACACGAGCAATGCAAAATGCCGTTTTCCCACGAGTTGCGTACCGTACTTCATCTACGATTGTTAGATATAAATAATAAATACAGAAAAAAATAAACTTTCTGTATATAAGTTCGTATCTCTTCGCTTGATAAAGATGGCATTAATTTTGAGTTGTATTTTTTGCCGAATTAATTATTTCTGGAGGATTATTATTCTCTACATTTTCGTCAAAGCCACTTGATTCATTCATTGTTTTTCGCTAAAAACTCGATATAAACAGTTACTTTTAAAAGAATAGCAAATTGGTTTTGTTAAATGTAAACAAACTCGCTAATTGTGCGTAAAGCTGAAGAATTCCTCTTCTTTACCGCGCTAGCGGGGTAAAGAAGAGGAATTCTTCAGAACTATGAGACGCGCATGCGCAATGAATACAAGTACGTAAATAATCACTTCCTACGCATCTAAACAGAGATATAATGTTTATATTTCGTATCAATCGTAGATAAAAATATTTTATGTCTCGATTTCAAAAATTTAAAGAAAGAAATCCGTTTCAGACATCAGGGAACATTTTTGGTTCCATTGAACCAACATATCTTAAAACATACACGTCCGATTTTAATGAAATTTGTATGGTAGGTCACAATTAGCTCATTGTTGGTCCCATATAAGTTTCAACCTTCTGCGCTCATTTGATTCTCTTCCACATGCTCACAAAATACATTTATTTACACCAAAAACAAAAGTACTGTTTTGTATGAAACTTTTATAATTTATCGAAAATAACCGGCCGATAGCCCCAGATTAATTTGAACCGTCGATGCTCTTTAACTTTTGACAAATTAATACTTTGACTCATGTAAAAAATCAAAACAATTTTAACAGATTAAAATAAAAATGGGGGAAACAATTAAACAAATAAGACAATAATGGCTTGTAAAAGCATAAAATCAATAAGGTACGTGATAGGATGCGAGGAAGCTATAAACCACACCAATTGGCAGTATATATATTTATTTTTTTAATTGTTATTTATTACTTAGTTTCTATAGGCTATTTTTTTTTATAAATATATAAATAGACTCCAAACTACGATTTGGAGATAATCATCATTCGTGATTCTACTTCTAGATGGCTTTGGAAACAAAACTATTTTGGCAATTTATTTAATTGCTAGGCCTACATGATTATAGAAAACATAGCCACTAGCATGAGTCCCGCGCGGACAGGGTCGGACTGGCTATTATAATGGAGCTCGGGGAGTCGGGTTGGTTAAGGCCTAAGATGGGCCGGTCCCTTGGCCAACTCAAGGCTTGAGGGCCGGTCTGATGGAGAAACTTCCGGGCGAAATTTCTTCCTAGTCCGACACTGCGCGCGGAGCGCAGGGTGAGGGTCAGTAGATTACATATAAAATGTCTACAAAGGGAGTTATTTTTACATAAAATCCATAACTCCATGGATTAATATTTCTGTAAAAATATCGTTATAAATTAGATATACTAATTTTATTATTATTATTTTATTATTACTAATT
Source organism: Gerris lacustris (assembly GCA_951217055.1). Taxonomy (NCBI): domain Eukaryota; kingdom Metazoa; phylum Arthropoda; class Insecta; order Hemiptera; family Gerridae; genus Gerris; species Gerris lacustris. Next base: position 25,625,466 of record OX578284.1, read on the forward strand.
GTATAAAGGCGGAAATACACATGCTAGTTACTCGCACAAAAACATACGAGTAGCTCGCCGAGGAGTGCTACTGGCATGTGTATACATCAAATAGCATGCAAGTAAAAAGCATGCCAGTAAATCGCACGGGGTTTGATTTTTGTCTTGCCAGTGGCACGAGTCGAGGGGAGGGGGAACTGATAAGGCACGTGTAAACAGGCCTGCCAGCGCAAGGTAGCTAGTAGCTAGCACGAGTCTCCCTCAGCCCTTCAGTCTTCAGTTACGTTCCTTCCTTTCGCGGGTATCAGAAAACAACTCATCAACTTTCTCCGGAAGCATTCGCAATTGATTCCTAAAACCATTAACGTCCCCGAACCGCATTTCATTTAGTAGGCACTGACTCGCTCCATGTACCTAATTCCCTTCTAGCTACCAATCTTTTACCCACATTCTTCGTGTCTTTTTATTATTTTTCAAATGTTTTAAAACACAGTTCTTAGCAAGTAACAGAACAATCTGGATAATTTTATTCCACACTGATACATTCATAAGGTACATTGAAACAATTAATAAAACTATCAAAATTAATTAAATCAAGTACAATTATTTCATAATTTATTCCGGCTAAAAGAAGGCAAGAAACGATTGCCTGTTTCAAAACTAGAACTGTGACTGGAATGTGTAATGTCATGTGCTAGTAGCTCGCACAAGACCGATCATTCGGATGATACTAGCATGATGTTTCACTGGCAAATGTACACAGCGTCTGCAGCATGCCAGCTACTGATGTGCTAGTACCTCGCTACTGGCATGCTTTTTTACTAGCATGTGAATTTCCGCCTTAATGTATAAAGTGTAGTAGTAGTAGTAAGGTACGAGTAGGACGAACCACTTGTTCGAACCTAGCAATTTGGCCTTCATTCGGGCCCTTTTTACTAGCCCCGTGCGGTAGAGAGTTCCAGCCACTTCACACCATCATACCTCTGTACATTGCACCGCCGAAGCGTGTATGATTTGATCATTAGTGAGCCATATAAATCGTGTATCACGGCGAGGGATTGAACCCGACCTCCTGATCCATTGACGGCTGAGCAGATGTGGTTTAACCCACACGTCCACGCTAGCTCCCTTTTTTATAAAGTATAAGTTAGAAGTATGATAAAGAATTAATGTTTTAATAATAATAGATCTTTTCAAGTTAAGTAAAATTCTTTAGGTCAACCTGGAAACGAATTATTAAACAAAGAAAGTAAGATTCTTTCTATCAAATAAAAAGGAAAAAATCTTACAACCCTATTATATATTAATATTTTTCCCCCTTCAAATGAATAATTTTTATCAAATTTCTTTATAGCTTAAGACCTAAGGAAAAATACATTTATATAATCTTCTTTTATTATTATAGCTTTATATATAAGTCAACTTTAAGAATACTTTGAAACCTCTGTGACGTTTTTTTTTTAAATGGAATTGTATAAATGTATTTTATCCATATATATATATATATATATATATATATATATATATATATATATATATATATATACCCACACACACATGCGCGTGCGCATATGTTCATAAACATAGAGACTTCATCCAATTCAAAAGTTTGGGCCAAGTAGAAGTTTTTCTTCTTCGTCTTTCTTTCTTAAAGATCCACCTCTATCTCTGAAACCCTCTTTTTTCCCTGGAGACTTTATTTTTAAAAAAATCCGAAGTAGTAAGACCTCACTTCGCTCTGAAACTCTTTCACTTTCCCTCTCGTTTCTTGAATATAATGCATTTTTCTCTAGATTGTAAAATCTGATTAAGATTTAATTTCATATTATGTGGAAGTATGTAGTATGTAATCATTTAATATTTAGGCTCTATTCACACGGGGATAAGCAAATATCCTCGAAAGTAGGAGACACAGTGACTAAGAAACTCAGCATGTGTAATTAGGTGGCGCTAATCAGACGGGGATACCCTAGTATCGGCGACTCAGAGACGCTCCATCTAACTGGGAAACCAGGCCACTCTGCATTCTAGTCTCCTAGTCTTCCAGTCTCTCAGTTTCCTACCAAACTTGGCTTCTTTAACTTTGTTTCGCAATGACTGAATAAGTGGTATCTAACTGGGAAACCAGGCCACGCTGCATTCTAGTCTCCTAGTCTCCCAGTTTCTCAGTTTCCTACCAAACTTGGCTTCTTTAACTTTGTGTCGCAATGACTGAATAAGTGGTATCTAACTGGGAAACCAGGCCACGCTGCATGCTAGTCTCCTAGTCTCCCAGTCTCTCAGTTTCCTACCAAACTTGGCTTCTTTAACTTTGTGTCGCAATGACTGAATAAGTGGTATCTAACTGGGAAACCAGGCCACGCTGCATGCTAGTCTCCTAGTCTCCCAGTCTCTCAGTTTCCTACCAAACTTGGCTTCTTTAACTTTGTGTCGCAATGACGGAATAAGTGGTATCGAACTGGGAAACCAGGCCACGCTGCATGCTAGTCTCCTAGTCTCTCAGTTTCCTACCTAACGTGGCTTGTTTATCTTTGTATAGCAATGACTGAACAACACTGACTGAAGTGGTTCCGCAAATTCGTGGCAGAAGTAAAGAAGTTTCCCTTGCTGTATAGTTACAGGCTTAAAGCAATTTTTAATCAGATTTCTGTAATTGTTTTGCAGCAAAAAAAAATCTACAATTGATGTTCTTTTCGATGTAAGGATGCACCCAAAATGATCTCACTTTTCTTCTTCCTTACTGATGGTAATAATAATAATGGATAACGATATCCTTGTCACTACTGTATAATACCTTGATATTTTTTTGGGGGAGGTGGATACACAATGATGAAGAGAATTGGGAATTTTCTTGGCCTATAACCTGTGAAAAACTGCCTTTACTTTCTAATCAAACCTCAGATAACTCTCTTGTACAACTCGAGTCGTGGTTGTCTCCAAGTCTCCTGGTCTTGAGGCAGCGCGAGACGAGATTTGCATATCCCCGTGTGAATAGGGCCTTAGGGTAGCCGTGTGAGTTAAACCACGTCTGCTCGGCCATAACTGAATCTCGAGTGGAACGAGACGGGGTTCGATTCCTCGCCGTGACACTCTGATTTATATGGCTCACTATTGATCACATCATACTCGCTTTGGCGGTACTATGTACAGAGGTATGATGTGTGAAGTGGCTAGAACTCTCTACCGCGGGGCGTAAAAAGGGCCTAAGTGATGGCCTAATTGCAAGGTTCGAACAAGTGGTTCGTCCTACCCGTCCTAGTAGAAAGTACTAGACTACTACTAGGGTACAGCTAATATGATAGTACTTATTAATAAAAATAAACACTACTCGATTCGCTTGTTATCCTAACTATTTAGCTATTCACTGAAATTTAAAAGCATTTTAATTTTAAAACATTTTTTGTGAGGTTACTTGCGATTCTTGTTTATTCATTATTACATTTGGGTTAAATTTGCTAGAAGCGCGGGGCACTCCGGACCTCCAAGTAACCTCACTAAAGTTTTGAAAATAACTTAAGACTTTAGTGAGGTTACTTGAGATGTATTACTTACACAAGGAAAAATAGTCTGCCACTTAGTGTGGACATAGCTTTCTCGCATCCTATTTCGTACTTTGTTGATGCTACTCGTGTATTGTTACAACCCATTCCGAGCTTACCAAAGGTAACGAAACATTCTTTATGTCTCCAATCTAAAATACTCTCTAGAAATCCGTTTCAGACAACATGGAACATGTCTGATCACGTGCCCGACTGTTTATCTTTCAATATTTTACGAACCAATATACCTAGAAACTACTTGTCCGATTTTAATATATTTAAGTTGGAGAGGACTTTGTTGAAATTTCAACGCCGACCAAAGAGCGATGTCGGCAACTACTTACTGTATAAATACATACCGGAGTTATTGTTGTCGTCTAAGATCTGCTGAAGTTTCGTATCTTCGCAAGGATCCAACTTGATACTGAGGGAAGAATAAACGACTCTGATGAGACTGACTTCTTGTCCTGAAACGGCAGACGTACCTCCGCCGTTTTCCAGATCAAACGTATATTTAATGTCGGGCTACCGCTGACGTTATCGTTCACTTTTAATTTGACTTTTGATATGACCAAATAAAACGTGGATAGTAGGTCTTAATCAGCCCGATCTTATAGCCGATATATGTTTCAACTTTCTGCACCCATTTGTTTTTCTTCCTTATGCGCATAAACATACACTTATTTACTCTTATATTTTAAAAATTACTGTTCTATTTTTAAAGAAATTTTGGATGATTTCTCAAAAGTAGATTGCACATGGCCCCAGATTAATTTCAATCTCTTCGCTTGATACTGTTATTTAAAACAATTACTAAATTGATATAATAGTCCAGTCAAATGGTGCATGAAAAGAGCTCAAAGTGGAAAGTTCTGGTGTAATTGTTGTTAGTGGCTTACTTTATGTTTTTTGGGGTGCTGAACACGAATCTGAAGTTTTCCAACAAAATTTCCCGCGGCAAATATGAGAAATCATCGAAAAACTACAAAGAAAAATGTTTTTTATTGGTTTTCAGCTTATAACTTGCAAAGCAATCTACTCACGCAAAAAGTGGTCTAGTAGTAAAATAAAAAGGAGAAAATAATCTACAATTTATGTTTATAACATTTATTTGTACGTCGTATGGTTTTCACGCAAATGGGAGTTGAAATATTGGGAAGAGGTGGCGGGTGGAGGGTACAGGCTGAAGGGTAAACAGTTGGTGGCCAGACTGCGCTGGCAGTTAATTTTGTTTTTGTTTGTGCTGAACACGAATCTAAAGTTGTCCAACAAAAATTTTACACGCAAATATGAGAAATCATCATAAAACCACTTTTTACTTTTAATTTTTTAGTGGATTTCGCCTTATAACTTACAAAGCAAGCTATTTACGCAAAAAGTGGAAGAGTAGTAAAATAAAGAGAAGAAAATAACCTACAAATTATTTCTTTACCATTTTTTTGTAAGTCGAATGGTTTCTATGCAAAAGAGGGGTTGAAATAACCGGGAAATCAGTAATTTTTGAAAAACAACAAGTAACGACACCATTAATATTTATTTTTTATTTCATGTAGGTAAACATTGTAATTATCAACCCCTCGTTTGTATAGAAACCATTCAGATTAAATATTAATGGTGTCGTTACTTGTTGTTTTTCAAAAATTACTGATTTCCCGGTTATTTCAACCCCTCTTTTGCATAGAAACTATTCGACTTACAAAAAAATGGTAAAGAAATAATTTGTAGGTTATTTTCTTCTCTTTATTTTACTACTCTTCCACTTTTTGCGTAAATAGCTTGCTTTGTAAGTTATAAGGCGAAATCCACTAAAAAATTAAAAGTAAAAAGTGGTTTTATGATGATTTCTCATATTTGCGTGTAAAATTTTTGTTGGACAACTTTAGATTCGTGTTCAGCACAAACAAAAACATAAAATTAACTGCCAGCGCAGTCTGGCCACCAACCGTTTACCCTTCAGCCTGTACCCTCCACCCGCCACCTCTTCCCAATATTTCAACTCCCATTTGCGTGAAAACCATACGACGTACAAATAAATGTTATATTTTACTACTAGACCACTTTTTGCGTGAGTAGATAGCTTTGCAAGTTATAAGCTGAAAACCAATAAAAAACATTTTTCTTTGTAGTTTTTCGATGATTTCTCATATTTGCCGCGGGAAATTTTGTTGGAAAACTTCAGATTCGTGTTCAGCACCCCAAAAAACATAAAGTAAGCCACTAACAACAATTACACCAGAACTTTCCACTTCAAACTACCATTTGACTATAATTGTATTCGAGTAAAAGAAACAACAAAACAAAACAATTTTGACATATAATTGGTATTTATATTATCATTGCTATAGATCTAAATATGATCATGAATAGACGACATAGCTAATACTTTGAAATAAATGTTTATTTATTTGCAATCCCCTATAAATTCCTAGAAAGAAAGTAGAATAAGAAAGAGTTAACTTACTCGTGCATTGAAATAATAAGTTTAGATTTACCATAGCTTGAAGTCGCATAGGAAAATTGAAAAACAATATTTTGATAAACTTAACTATGTGCGCAAGAATTTTCATTGTTTATTTTTTAACTTGACTTTTATATAATATAGTAATTTCTTGGTTGTAATGTCCTCGTGAAGAATTTATATTTTTTTATACGAGTTTTGCAGGAATTGTCTATTTAGAAGAGAGGTCTGCTCTTTGTTCAGAAGAAAAAGTTTGTTTTTTTCTCTGTTTCAATGTTAGGACTCCCCAGGGAGTAATAAAATGGTCTTGGAAAATAGGGCCCTTACTGGTGTAAAAGGACTTTTCTTGACGTTCAAACATGGTTAACTCGTTATAACCCTGGATAAATATTACCTTTTTTTACTACTAAAAATGATACCTAACAAGAAAATTATATTGCAATATACTATTACAAAGTATGAAAGAGTATTCACCTTTTTTTTGGGGGAAAAAAAAAAAAAAAAAAAAATGGAGTAAAAGAAGTTACGAGTTCATATGTAATAACAACGTTTGAGAGCAATTATAATCAAAATGAATTTTTGATAATAAAGAAATAAAACGGTGTTATTTATTCCGTAAAATATGCTTTAAATCGTTTGTTTAATTTCGTCACTTGGGAGAAATTGCTTTTTTGTTCAGCAGAGGAGAATAGTATATCTACCACTAGGTGGTTGTTAATCTGATACGTTTTTATCCAAATTATTTTAAAAGTAGAATTTAAATGAAGCATCGTATTTTAAAGTAAGAGGATCTTATGTTCTTAATTTTAATTTATACTTCTCAGTTCTTTTTAGATAGAAGCTTTTGATTTTTGTATTTGCCTACACTTTTGTTTGATATACTTGAGTTCTTGTTATGAAGCACTTCTTCTCAGTTTAATTGAGCTCCGCTGCTGAGAAGTTAGTCGCTTTTACACCTCTGTTCAAAGCGTTCTTCTATACATCAAAGTTAAGTTAGGCAACCACATCTTACAAAACTTTTAACAATAGCGCCCGACGAGAATCCCGTATTATTTATGGTTACATTTAAGGAACCAACTTCAAAGCAATTCCTTTTCTCGTAGACTCTGTGAGGCTCTCTCTTTAAAATCTGAGGGAAATTGTAATATAGATGCGAAACTGCGAAAACTCTTAATGCAAAACTCGTATTAAAAAGTATTTGACTAATTAATGACTTAAAACGTGGGTTGTACATAAATTAATAAAATTAATTAATAAAAAGTTTTGTTTAATTACTAAAGTTTTGTAAATACAAAATATTACAGAACACAACAACATAAAAATTATTATTATTAATACAATATTTTTAATAACGATAATGTCGATATTTTGACGTAAATCGTTATCAAACATTACAAAATCCGTTTTTCGCTCAGTGTTGACAGATTTGCCACGTTCGTTTGTCTTAGTCACCGGAATATAGTAAAACATATTCTCTGAACATAGTTACCATTTAATTAAAAATTAATTGCATTAACTGAGAAAAATAGGTTCATTTTTCAAAAATTAGTTCACGTTTTATTTTCAAGTGTAATGCATCTAAATTTCTTTAAAAAAAATGTAGTTAACGTTTAAAAGTTTTTAATTATTATGAGTCTGATGAAGTTTTACCAATATTAATTTTTGATTTACTAAAGTGCAAGTGACTCGAAGAAAGGTTATAAGAAGTTAAGCAAAAATCTCTTACAGTAATGAATACTGTAACATACTAAAGCAGGCCATACACTGTCAATCCGCTTGATCAAAACAGCGCGTCAAGCGATGATTGAATCGTCGTGATTGATAGTCTAGGAACTCGTTTGAGTCAAGCCTTGACGGTGATTGATGGAAAGTTTGAATGACTCGTTTGATAGTCTAGAAGTCTAGAGCAATTTTAATCAAGCATTCCGTCAGTCCCCTGCTCGACACCAGCGATCGAGGACCGTCCGCTCGCTTCCGAAGGTTCGGACATCGTAGATAATAATGCCGATCGAAATTTTTTTAGCCTCCTCATTGATTCATATCGTGATTGTCTGGAGTTGTGGAAAGTTCCACTCCTTTGACCAACGTCGTTTCCTCTGGATCTTTTTTTAGGGTCCGTAGGAAAAACCAAGGACTCTTATATTTTCCTGCGTGTGTCTGTCCGTCCGTCCTCTCGCGTGCTCTCACAACTACACCTTTTGTCCGATCACTTTGAAATTTGGCATGTATGTGTCTTGTACCTGCCCACATATTTTTAAAAATATAGCGACTTAAAAAAAATAGTTTTCAAAAAAATTAGGGTAAAAATACTTTTTTTAAAAATGTTTTTTTTTTTTTAAAAAAATTAGGGTTAAAAAAGGATTACAATTTTTAATTTTTTTTCGACACCGTGAGGGGTATCATATGAAAGGGTACGTCGAGCTGATTACAAAAATATATAATTCTTTGGATATAACTTTGATAGGGCGAGCGTAGGCAAGTTTGAAGTGGGTGTGAAACGTGCCCCCCCCCCCCTCTACCTCGCTTATGTGAAGTGCAAAAAATCTGAAAAAATTCCTGAACATTCTTCGACCAAAAGTAAAGATACCACTTTTTGGAAATTTCGAAAAAAAATATTATTTTATTTTTTATTGACAAAATAGGTTTTTTATAATTATGATCTTTTCGATGTATTTATATGGTTGTAGTCCGGTTCAGTGGCAAACAAATACTTTATCAGAGTGTGTTTTGAGAATATCAGACCCTTAGAATGGTTCAAAGTAAGCTTTTTAGCATTTTATGAAAACACTGTTTATACATTTTACAGTTAAACACTATATAGTGTGGCCTACGTACCCTCGCTGTGTGCTGACTAGCAGACACTTGACCTGTTTATTTTTCCGCTTGAGAGCAACAACTGTCAAAATGAGAAACCCCAAATCCTGATTCTAAACCATGGTATATACACAATACTGATTCAATACAGTCCAGGAGGAGCAGTTCACTAGTCGAAACCTCCACTACTAATGAGCGTTGATGAGAAGATTGATGGCATGCTTGATGCCCCCCAAGGCTGCTTGAAGCACTGTTTTATCAAGCAGATTGATAGTGTAGGGCCTGCTTTAGTATATTACAGTATTCATTACTGTGAGAGATTTTTTTTTTCATCTTTTCCTAGTTTTCAAATATTTTCTTTCATTCCTTCCTTGCAAGAAATTCTTAGTTTTTAATAAGGTAAAGTCAAAAATATTAATCTGCTAAGAGTTCAACTTTTTGGTCTTTAACTCGAGTATTGCTGCCATTCGAGAATAATTATATACTATTTTTCCTTACCCTTTTTATTAAATATAAATTATAAAATCACACTGCTAAGTATTCGATGGTAACCACTTATACATGGCCGATGTAGAAAAGAGACAAAATTAAAAGTAACTAACTACTTGTACTTAAGCAAAATTAAAAGAAATTCATTTTTTTTATCATTGAAGCGAGCGTCTTGCAATAAATATGTATTGAATTTTAGGAAAATAGTTAATCATGATGAGTTGATAGATAGTTAAAGAGGATGGTTGTAGTAGAGCGAGGGAACAGGACTGTTCCCCAACTCTCACGCCTACTCCAATTAAAATATTATAATATATATCACTTCACTACAATAATACTTCTGCTTGTATCAGGTTGAAATTTTACATGCCTATTTCAATTGCACTGAACACGATGTGTATGAAGTTTATAAAATCGTTACCTCAGAACGTAAGATATCGGTAAAAACGTTGTTTTCTCTATTTTAAACGATTAGGTCCGCTTTAATGTTTTTAGTGATCTTTAACTCTTAATCATGGTGCCAGTATCGGTTTTACTAAAAAAATTATTTATAAAAATTGTTTGTCTCATTGAATAGATGAAGTCAGAATATTTTCCGTCCTAAAATTCATAGCTTACGTTTACGCGAGCGTTGCGCGCGAACGCTTGGGCAGATAACGTATTCCAACGAACTCGGCCTGGGCATTGCTAAAATCAACACGTATACCAAATTTCAACTCAATCGGTTATCTTTTACTCAATTTATCATCATCGGTCGATTTCGTGACGGTCGTTAATTCCAGATTTACTCCCGGGCTTCAGACGCTGTAACGTGCCATAAGGAACTTGGTTTCAAAAAAACAAACAGATTGGCACAAAATATCGTAAACAAGGTAGATGTTATTATAAGTATGGCAAAACTAAATACTCTTTTGATCGAAATTTAGTTATTTCAACCAAACCTTAACATCTGCTTTACGCTGGCAACAAAGCCATCGTCTCAACTCCTCTTAAACGTGCTCTTGGAAGGAATGTGAGGCTTAGAAGACTGATTCCTTCCAATTAAACTTTTAGTCCATCTAATACTGAACGATAGAATAGAGGATGAAGTTCAATCGAGACAACTTTTATAACAGATTTAGCTTTCTATTTTAAAGGGAAGGCAGTGAAAGTCTTTAAAATATATTTATAGATCTCCTAAGATACCATGTATTTTGTCTAAGATTAGATAAATATAGACTATAAAAATCTATCGCAGACTGGAGAATCGGGTAAATCAGAGATGGGGGCATATACCTACTCTATAAGTCCTTGTACTAAGGTAGATCAAGAGTGATTAAACTTAATACACTTCAACCTTTCAAACTTAGTATGAAAAACTTGGAAATTATTTATAAAAAGCTAAAAATATTGGAATTTATAAATTATAAACAACTTTAATATTTAGACACAACAGCCTTAAGGGATAATAAATCCTTCAAAATGTAAAATTGTACATATCGCTCATAGCCAAAACTCACTGATTAATCTTCAATGCCCGGTCATATGTCAATAACCATATTTGTTGAAGAATAAGTGCGCATGTGGAGTTGATGTCATTACTTTAATTAAATCTGGGATGTTGGCCGAGAGGCCAAAAGCTTGGAAATTAAAATTCATTTCTTCAGGCTTTCGTTTTAATTATACTATTATTAAGAAAATTCTAATATTGTAGATTGTGTTAGTTCGATTGTTGTAAAATTTTCTTATTAGGCTGTAAGAATTTTTAAACATGAAAACAAGGCCTAGAACCATTTTTCTTTCCTCTTTTTTTCTTTGTGAAATATTCAACACCATTACCTTTTCTAAGGAACAATAATCTTAAAAATAATTGCTACCGCTCTCACCAACAAAAAAAGAATATTAAATTACTAAAAAGGATTAAAAAAAGTCTTGCTCCCTCAAGACCAAAAGAAAGTAAAGAAATGAAAGACGAGCGCAAGCCTAATTACCCTTAGTCTGGGTTTCCTTTTAAAAATTAATATTTATGTAAAATATCTCTATTCGTATTAAGGGTAAAATGAAAGAGGCAAATGAGAAAATGGCAAATAGGGTATTGTTAAAAGGAACCATTATGTATTTTCTAAGTCTAAAGTGGTAAGGCCTTGGAAAATTTGATATTATATTTACGGCAAACGTTAAGCGCTAGGGCTACAATATTAATATGTTTAGTATAACAGGCCCCTACCCTTGCCTAATATTACAAACGAGAATTTTAATATTATTTAAATTTTATAATAATGTCCAAAGCATAATGCTTAATTCTATGCAACAAAGGTCTTATACATACATGGTATACTCTTTATGAAAGTTGTAAAATCCAACGCAAGACAGTATATAATTTAGGTTGTAATGCTTAATAATAGAACTTTGGTATGATTTGATAGGTGCCTTGCTAAAAACAAGAAACAGGTGAGAAGTACCGTATTGTTAAACTTAATCCGCTTTCTAAGGAAGAATATGAAGCATATAAAATAATATATAAAACTGTGGACATACTACAATATCCACAATTACATCTTGTAGGGAACACTAAAACAAATAAAGAAATAAAAATGATTTTAGAACAACACACTTTTGAAAAGAGCATAGGCTACAGAGATATGTAATTACTATCGGATTTGATGTAGCTTATATAAAGAGACTGTATTGTTTCGGGGTAAACAGTCGGCTATTGGGATTTTAATTGATTTATTCGTTTTATGGTCGTTTTGTGAACAAAAAAGTAAACTAAAAATCAATTTCAGTTCATCGTAATACCAATTTAACCTTACGACACTTACGAGTCGCTTTTCCAGAGCAAAGCTATAGTTTGTGGAAAAATAAATAAATAAATATTAATAGAGGTAAAATGTTGGTTGGATTATTCACCAGGCAGAATTATTTTTACTGTAAATTTTAATTAAATTTCCTAATAACAATAAAATTTAACTTCGAAAGCATTGAAATAATAATAATAATACTAAACCATTCATTAAATATTAATGGAATTTCATTGCAATAAGATTTTTCTTTAAATAATTTAATTATAATTTAATCAGCTTTCGCTGAGTATGTAAGAGTATTTAGAACATATTTTAATTGATGTGTGGACTGTATACATTTTTAAAACTTTTTTGGATTTTAATCCTTTAGCAAACACTTGCGCAAAAGAAAGAAGTGTTTTGTATTCTGATTTTGTTCCTTTATTTTGCTGTGAGTCTAATTTAAGTTTTGGATGTTCATCTACCTTCTCAAATATTCGGCAAAAGCATTGGAACACCTTCCCATACTGTAAAATTAAGTCGGTGTTGCAATACTTTTGAGGTGCCCCTCCACACTGATTTTTCACATTATTACTTTAAAATATAATTTATTTTTAGTGAAATTATATAATACAGAGTATGTAACGCATTCCTCCTTGCCGCTAGTCCTTATGCAATTTTTTTGTTTTTCTATTTATTATGTCAGATCGATAATCACTGGGTTGAATTGGTATTAAGAGATTGTAGGAAAAAAATAATTGGAACTCTACATTTTAAAGTCAATAAAGGGTTTTAATATAGATATGAAATTTGAAACTAAAAAAGGGGAAAATAAAATGGTAAGAAACTAAACCCCCTGCGGGTTTCCTCATGTTCATAATCCATCTAAATATTAAAATCAAATTTATAATTTCAGAATTATTTTTATTATAATGATCAGAATAATTTCTCTATGTATATGAAGAAGAGGTACCCTTACCTTGGAAAGTTAAATTTGCCGTAGCACAGTTTCAGGGAGAGGTTTTTTTCTGAGATACCACTTATCAGAAAATAGCCTGTAAATACTAATTTAGCAGCCTACCCGCTTATTACATTCATATTATCAGTGATAACATGGAAGTGTTATCGGGCAAGAGAATCTGCCCTAAACTGTTGAAAGTGTAACAACAAATTATAGTTATAGAATAATTAATTTTGCTGTATATAAGCCTTATAGGTAGGCAGGTTGTATATTAAACAAGATTCTTTCAAAAGTAAAAGAAAATATAGTAAGAAGACGCGTCTTATAACGTTTGAAGGCTGATATCATAAATCATTCTACACAGCAGTATACAACAACGGCTGTTTCTGTAATCTTGAAGAAAAACAGGGAAACAGCATTCCCTTCAATACAAGACTGAATTTCCATCGTAATAGTTTAGTCTTCAACATTGTTCCACTAAACCATTTTGAGAGACATGTGGTGTTGGCAAACTAGTTCACAGTTTTGGTGAAGATTTCAAAATCTTAACTTTTGTTCGCAATGATATTGTTTATAAACGAAAAGGGAAAACAGCTATCGACATGTCTATAAAAACATAGTGTGTATAATAATATACTATTTACTTAAAATGGCTTATTAAATAAAACATATCACACTTTTTTAACATTGCTCTTACTATACGTTTTCTTTTACACATCTTTTTCATATTACATAGCTTTAACATTATATTTTAAAAAAATATCTGACAATCTCGAACAAAACTTTCTCACATACATAGGGTACTGAATTTAAAAAAAATCATACTAGGTGTCTATTTTATATATTATTTTTGTTTATTGCAACATTATAAACAATACAATACAAGCAAGGCACTTCTTTAGATTGTTACTGCCTCTATAAAAATATAAGAGGGGAGTAACAATCTGAAGAAGTTGTTCGGGATGTTCTTCTTTAATCTGTTACTCCTCTTATAAAAACAGAAGTGAGATATTCCTTTGTCCCAAAGTACATTGAACTAAACATTAGGGTGGGCCGCAAAAAAATTAATTTCGAATTTGAAAAAGTCCAACCTCGTAAACTTGCGCCGCCGCAATACTATTTCATACGAAAATTAAAGTGAAAATAAACTGCAACATTTTAAACAGCTCTCATTTTCAATGGTAGCTTCAATTTAACAGAATATCGAGAAGCAAATGGTTTGTATCAAATGATTTATATGGTTAAAATGAATTCCTGGGTTTTATAGTGTCAGTTGCAGTGATATCTGAGTATCGTAAGGCGGGTTGAATTTTCCAGTTCAACTGTCCTGTCGGGAAATAAACTGGAATTTATTAAACGCCTTTGCAATGGTTATATTTTACCATGATACTTTGATTAAGAGTTTATATTGTTCTGATTAATGTATTCACGCATAAATATTTTTCTACAGAATAATATTTAAAAAATAGTCTACCAATTAGAGTGGCTTCCTCGTGTTCTTATATCATACTCCAATGCTGTATCAACCATTATTGTTTACTTTATTTACTTTTTTCCCACCTTATATTTTAAATGTCGAAAAATAATTTTTTTTTATACACAAATAAAAGTACCAATTCAACAATATTTGATATGCGCAGGCGGTTGAAATTTATCAGGAGCTAACTGCGGGCAAAATATTGGAAGTAGAAAAAAAAGTTCTAAGTAAAAGTTTATTATTTTTCATCTTAGAATCCAAATATGCTATCAAAAATATACTCTCCAATTTAAAATTTTGAAGTTGGGTGGCCTGGGGGCAAAGTATGTGGTTGCTCCTAGTGGGTGATTGCATGAAAACAAACTTCCCTTTGCATGGTAGAGATCCCCCAAGTTTCATTAATTTATCTCAAACCGTTCAAAAGTCAAGAGAGGAGGGGGAGACTTTTGGACCACCCTGTATGTGAGCATGTGGGAGAGAAACAAATGGACGAAGAAGGTTGAAACCTACAAATGTCCACTATCTCTGAAACGGATTTTTGTTTTGAAATTTTCAAAATCGGAGACAAACAAATTTCGTTCTTTAGATTGATCACATAGCTTTTGTTACCTTCGGTAAGCTCGGCAGCAAAAAGGGGGAAAAATTAAATTAATTTAATAATATACATTGGATTGTGAAAGCATATAATCATCAAATTATGCGTGGTAGGACAAGGAATCTATGTGCCAGTATTTTTCGCAAGGTGGTGTGGAAAAAATAGTGTTTAATCAATTTAAAAGCGCAGTACAAAAAATCGGGCGAACCTGCGACGGGTAACATACTAGTTAAATATAATGTAAAATATTATTTATATCTAATCATAGTAACCTTAAGGAATTGTGCTTGTTTATAGATTATCATAGATTTTTACAAAAATTCTTTGAATAAAACATTAGAAGGTCCAAGGTCAGTCAAGAAAGGTTGAAAGATAGAAGGTGAAAGAGGTCAAAGCGTTTGTCAAGATAAATGGATGTTTTTAAGTAAATTGAGCCCAATGAAAGATAATAGTCCTACTGCACTCTTTCTCCTTCTCACCACCGAGAGGTTGAAGTAAGATAAACTGGACCCTGTTTTTAAATCTAAGGAGGCTTTTAGACTTGAATCCTGTTTGTTCTTTCTGTTGACGTTATACCCTTGCCCTTTTGTGGCCAAAGAAAGGATGTCACATTAGATGTGTCTAAGAACACGCACCTTTCTCGTTCTTTATACTTTTATTTACCTTTGTCCTACATAGGTACAAAGCAAGTTTACACGATTTTCTTTAGATATTTTTAGCTCTTTTTTGTTTATGGTTTCGAGGTCGTCCTAGAAACCCTTATGCTTTTGGTAGTTCGTCCTTTCATCCGTCGCATCTTGGATCATATCTCCCGACCTATATAGCTAGAGATTTGAAATTTAGTATACAACTTGTATTGCCTTGTATAACCTTTTTTGCCCAAAAAATGGGAAAATTTTGGGAACTTCACAACTCAAAATTTCTTTCATCAGTGAGTAATTGCGAACTCATCGTATTTTTATTTTATTTTTTGCTTACCCCCCATTTCGCTAAAACGAAACCCTCCAAAAAATGGTTCACTACGTTTGGCATAAATGTGGCCTCGGCTATAGAGGGTTGAACTCGAAGACACTTACCACGTAGGTGAAAGTAATGTGTTGGGTGCTCGACAAATTGACTGTCGTGCAGTACCAAAGAGACTAAAATCGCTGTCGTAAAAGGTAAGGAAATTATAGGATGAGGATGAGTGCTAGGGTAGGTAATAGAGTTGGACAATTGATGCTAGAGGTAAATGTACTGTGTAAACTATATATTATATTCCTATCCAGATGTACATAGCAATAAGGCTGAATAATAAATAATAATATTCAGTGAATATATAGTATAAAATTTATCTAAAATAATGACAACAGAAATAAATAAATAATAAACCCAAGAAGGATCCCAGGGGCCTAGGCCTAGATAATAAAGCCAAAAGATACAGAAAATGATAACTATAAACTAAATATAAACATGTTAATAATAATGATGAATGTTGTTCTATGGAGTTAGTGTTGTGTGATGAAGTTTGAATATGACACTATTAAGACTGGAAGTAGGTGTTGTGTATACCTGTTTGTACAGCATTTATAAGATGTGCTGGAGATGTGTCACAGCACTATTATCTTTAAAATTAGGAATATGATTGCTGGAATTAATAAAAGTTGTCAAAAAACCAAGTGTGACTTTTGACAGCTTCGATGTGCACTCAGCTTTTCAGTGGTGTAAAGCTGTTGGGTGAGTTTTGATGCTCTTACTAAGTACAACCATCAGTAGATGCATCTAGCGGTGAATTTAAGAAGTTGAATTATAACAGGTTATAAGTTGGAGCGGTTATGCTGCTTAGATTAAAATGTAAACAAGTTCTTTCAGCAACAAGTGGTTTTCGTAGATAACTTGTGTTTACTTGTTACTCCTTGATCTTATAATGTTAAAGCTGATGATAGAAGAAATGAAAATAGATTGCAGTAAGGGTAGAAGAAGAAATTAAGAGGAATAATTGACAATATCAGTGCTTAAAACTAAGCATTGATGATTTTATACAAGTGAAATGGTTAAGTGCTTAAGGTAAGATAACATAATAATATAGATTAATTGAGATGATATATGATAGAACAGGGGTTCTCAACCTCTTAGACACTGCGACCCCCATTTTAGGTAGACAATTTCGCCGACCCCCTCTAAATTATTAAGTTAAACAAAATTGTATTTACTCATAACAATCACGTGTAGCTTGGTGAATCGATTTTGTAAAGTTGGGGGGGGGGGGGGGGGGGTCCGGGAAAATTTCGGACAATTTTGAAAATATGACCTCTCAAAACAGCGCTTTAACGCATTTATGAGGTGAAATTGAATATGACGTGAATGCAAAAAAATTGTATTAAAAAAAACGGCGGTATTTTTTTTTTTTTTTTTACTCTATTGGGTCTAGGGGGAGGGGGGGGGGGCAGCTGCTTTGTTGAATTATTAGTTCCTTTTCACCACTACGAAATACCCCCCTACGAATTCCCCCCTCCCAATCTAAGTATATCACATTGATTGACTTAAAAAACTAAAAGTAATGCACAATGTTTGAGTGTTTTTATTAAATAAATAACTATAACACAAATCGCATCCTTCAAACTTTTCAAAACCTCGCATATTTTTTAGTGTATAATATTATGTACATAAATAACATTGTTTTATATCTCACTTAATTTTTCATTTTTAAATTTTCGTTTTGTTGTCTAGTTAAACATTTATTGTTACTTTATATTTTTTTCTCTATAGTTTATTCTGTTGTATTTGTATATGCTTATATTTGTTCATATTATATTATATAGAATTGATTAATTACTATCAAGTTACACCTGAGATGATTTAAATAGGCTAAAAGCAGTGCAGCTTTGAACAAATGAGTCACTTATCTTTTCTATTTCTTTTATATAAATATTTTTTTGTTTTGATAATCTTTTTTGTAATCTTTTATACTATATAGTGTATTCTATTTTATAGTATTTATGTATGATTTCATTAGATATGCTAGTTAGATTATTTAAAAACTTTATTAATATTTGGATAAGCAATACATGGAAATGAAAAAAAAATAATATATTAATATCACTGAAGGCCTCACTCAAGCTATGCTTGAGTGAGGCATTGAGGAATTAAAAAATTAAATTTAAAAAAATTGTTAAGTTTTTTTTTTCCTCTCGGATTTTGCAACCCCCCCAGACACGTCCTGCGACCCCCCAGGGGGTCGCGACCCACCGGTTGAGAACCCCGGTGATAGAATATATGAGAATAATTAATGCAGAACAGAAATAGTTTAATATAATTTGGTAAACAAGAATAAGGATAAGTGATGTTTTGGAAAGGATAGTCTGTGCCCCGACACAATACTTATTATTAAAATCAGTCTTAAAATATTTTATATTTGTCTTTCCCTTCCTAACCAGGCCTATTAATAATGAACTTATTTTCTTTTAGTGCCTTTCTCTTGCCATATGAAACTTCAATAAACAGTGCTCTCCATCTACGGCTGCATCAATGCCAAATTGTTAAATTATAGCTCCATTAAACATTATTATTTCTTTTGTGATCCTTTCACTACAAACGGGGAAGAAGAAAAGAACAAAAATAAGTATGCTTTGAACTGCCTTACGCAACATTGACTCGAAAATAATGAAGCATGAAGCCAAGCCTTATTTTTTTCTCATTTTCTCAGGGTGAAGTAATGCTTGTCCTTGCGAGGAAGGTAAAATATTTATTTTACTTTACCTTGGCTCCCTTCTTGAGAATATATACTGCATAATGGTTTCAACAGAAACTACCCCACCAATTTTTTGATTGTTAACTTTTTATTTGAAGTTTGAAGAATTATGAATGGCACCAACGCTACCGATTTCTCTTTATAGATAAAGTAGCTCTTTGATTTCACTCATTAATTAAACCTTATTTTTAAAGAGTTACGCTAATCAAATATTTTCTTAGTAATTATTAGTTCTGTGTTACTTAATCAAATCAATCGATTGGTTTTTATTCAATATAGAAATATTTATTACTCTCATTAAATTTAGTGTACTGCTCTAATTACGTACCTATAACATTATATATTTGATATACTTCGTAAATTCATTACTATATTAATAAAGCTTAGTAATAGCTTTATTAATAATTATTAATAAAGATTAAAAAAATTGAAAAATAATTTTATGTTGGAAACAAATATTAATAATTTTAGTTATTTGTACTGAATATTTATCCTTAATAATTAATTATTGAGGAATATTAGAAGTTCAAATTCAATATTCAGAGGTTTTTTTTATGGATTAAATGTAATTTATATATATATATATATATATCTACAATCTTACACAAAATTATTACAAAATAATCTATATATACTAGTTGCGTCCTATTAAGAAATAAAATATATTAAATTATAAATCAGGCGTAAATTAAACAATAGACTGTCAATTGGTGTGGCACATAGCTTCCTCGCATCCTATCCATATACTGTATTGGTTTTATACTTTTTTTACAAGTCATTATTGTCTAATTTGTTTAATTGTTTCCCCGTTTATTAATCTGTCATAACTGTTTTTATTTTTTACATGAATTAAAGTATCAATTTTAATTTAAATCAAATTATAATTATTATTTACTACGGGAAACAGACAGTGAAAAATACACTCCCGCGCTGGGATTTGAACCACGGGTCTCCTGTATCAATTTAGCAAAAGTTAATGAGCGCCGACGACGGTTCAAATTAATCTTGGGATATCTGCGGGTTACTTTCGATAAACTATAAAAGTTTCATACTAATCAGATAAGTACTTTTGAAGCTATAGGTGTAAATAGATGTATGTTTGTGCGCATGTGGAAGAGAAACAAATAAGCGCAGAAGGTTGAAACTTATATGGGGCAACAATGGGCTAATTATGACACCATCTAAATTTAATTAAAATCGGACGTGTAGTTTTTAAAATATGTTGGTTCGCAAAAATCGAACAACAGACCGACCGACCGACAGACAGACACGGAACCAAAAATGTTCCCTGATGTCTGAAACAGATAAACAAAAAAATCACTATAATATCCTTTAAAATATAAAATATTATTCAGTTTTGAGTTCTGCTGTGCAGGAACATTTATTTATCTAATGCTATAATATTTGTAAGGATTGTTCTCTCATTGACTCTATTTGCGTAATGGCGTCCTCTTCTACTTTGCGGTATAGAGAAATTTCTCAAAGATTTTTATTCTTTTCTCACCTTTGATTTTACTGCCACTTGCTGTCACCTGATCTCTTTCACCCTAAAGTTAGCAGAGAGGTTCACCTTCCAGATGTTTCTCATTCTCCCTGAAGGTCATTAGTTCGAATGTGTAGACTTCTGTCAGACGAGATTTCCTGGGTGGCGTGACCTCTAACACACCATCTGAGACCCAGGAGGTTGCAGGTTAAGTCACTGATAGTCGACCGGGCCACACCACTAGTTTGGGTGCCATCACTCCGTGTGAACGACTAATTTTAACTGTATTGATCATTGGGTCGCGCGTCATATATAGGTCTATAGGATACCCATGAAGCCTCGTCAGTCAAAGACCATTGAGCTTGTCTTTTTTTTTTTATTATTATTATTATTATTCCGGGGGTCTTTTACACGCGAAGACGCAGGCCACTTAGGTGGGCCCATTGAACAAACCCAGGTTAGGGACCGAAATCTTCATACTTGTGTGAAGATATATATGGTCGTTAACCATGACTCCCCTCCTGGTTTGTTTTACAACCAGGAGTGTCATCATCATGGTTTCCAGGCCGAAATCTGGTGGCGCCACTCTTTCGAGGAGCTTCCTATTTGTTTAAACAATGCTGGGTGGGCATTGAGTGGGGGGCCTGGTCCGGGAATTGAACCCAGAGTTGCGGTCACCTTCTGACCCGGCTCGATGCTGCTTAACTTGCGTTATCGCACGGCAAGCGCTCTAGCCTCCGAGCCACCCAGGCCCCTTAGCTTGTCTTGAGAATCAATCCTCTTTTTCTTCATTAGAGATTTTAATTAATTTACACGTTTACGCTCGTTTCCCCTGTGTACAAAATTAGGTTTATAAAAAATATATATTTGTTCTCTGTTGAGGCGCATGGAGTATAAACTACTGGAAAACTAATGAAAGCAAAATAGAAATAGCTGAAACTCGAAATTTTCGACTTTGTGTGAATCAGTCTTATAGACTTTTTAAACAAGTTTAATAATAAATTAATTAAATGAGATATTGAGGAGATTATATTCAGTATCACTGTGTAAATGAAAATGATTGGTTCGAATTTTTCGGACTGATTATAGTATGACATTATATTAGTTGATATTTGTATCAATCTTAGTATCTTAGGGTAATTTTTATGATTATTTCACTGCTCCATTTTCATAGTTTTTATTCCTTAACTTTCATTGAGTTCTTCGAAATGTTTTGATGGCCCTCTTGAATTAGAAAAATGTTATTTAACAAAAGTAATGTTCGTTAATGCGATAATACTTAGGTAATAAAGAAGAGGAGGTGGTTAAAATACTTATTGTTCGGAAACCAAATAACTTTAACGTTCATGATATTTGTAAAAACAACACCACTACTACTTCTAATAAATCGTATTTCATATTCAAAGATAGGTAGATTGAATACATTCCAGAGGCCAATAACAAATTAATTTTTTTGCCCCCTCTCCATTCTCTTTTCGATCTTACGCTATATTTTTTTTTCTCGTTAATTTGACAAAAACCAAAATACAGCTCGATATTCAATCTCAATATGAAACAGAATACTAACTGAAAATTCCATTACAATTCTATAAATATTGAAGTGTCAATCAATCCAAGTCCTGAACTCTTTGTTTGATCTACTCGTGGTTTTGATTAGATTGAATATTTTCTTTTTGCGTCAACCAGATTGGAAAAATAATTATTATCAGTATCTGTTAAGTCAACAACCTAATTTAATCGCATAGGAGAACACATTTCAATATTATTTAATTATTAATTAGCACAATAAAAAATACTAATTTGCTTCCGAACTTAACAAAGTTAACTGAAGTTATGTGATCGTTCTAAAGAACGAAACAATTTTATGTCTCCGACTTCAAAAAATTCCAAAACAGAAATCCGTCTCAGACACCAGTGAACGTTTTTGGTTTCATGTCTGTCTGTCTGTCGCTCAATTTTTGCGAACCAACATATCCTTAAAAACTAATCGTCCGACTTTAATCAAATTCGGATGGTAGGTCACAATTAGCCCATTGTTGTTCCCATATAAGTTTCAACCTTCTGCGCCCATTTGTTTCTCTTGCGCACAAGCATACATTTATTTACACCTATATCTTCAAAAGTACTAAACAAATAATCAGAATTTTATGAAATTTTGATGGTTTGTCGAAAGTAGACTGTAGATAGCATCAGGTAATGGAAGCTATGTGATGGTTCTGAAGAACGAAAAAGTTAAATATCTCTGATTTCAGAAATTCCAAGTTAAAAATTCATATCGGAACATTTTTGGTTCCGTGTCTGTCTGTCGGGCTGTCGCTCAATTTTTGCGAACCTACAGACCAGATTCAGATTAATTTCTACCTTCTACGCTCTTTAACTTGTGCTTAATTGATACTTTAATTCATGTAATAAATCAAAACAATTTTGATATATTATAAAAACGGGAAACAATTAAATAAATTAGACAATAATGGTTTGTAAAAGTATAAAATCAATAAAGTACGTGATATGATGCAAGGAAGCTACATGGCACACTAATTGGGAGTATATTTCACATTACTTTACAACATTTTAAATATATATTTGCTGTAAAATATTACTTAAACTTAACCCTCACGTTAATTAAAGTTAACTTTAAATCTACAATATTCGTAATCTCAAAATAAATTTTCATTTTTGAAAGTCATAACATTTTTCATCTAAATTAGGGTACCGACAAGTAATGAAAAGGTTATTACTCAGCAAAACGTTTCAAAGGAAGTTGTAGAAATATATATATTTTTAAAAATATTTTTTAATTAAGAATACCAGAATTTTATACTCGAGCTATATTTTGTTCCCGACTTGGTTGTTATCATAAAGCCTAATTTACGAATATATTAAAAAAATAAAAAAAACTATTTTGGCCTTGAATTGCCATTGTTTCGTTGTTATCCTAATTAAAAGATAGAAAAAAGTTTATTTTTGTTTCCTAGCTTAACAAAAGTAACCGAAGCATTGTGATCGTTCTAATGAAAGCTTTTTTTCTCAAAAATCAGGGATCATTTTTGGTCTCGCATTTCCCTTCCGGTCAGTCTGTTGATAAAAATGTTTGCAAACCAACTTATCAAAAACTATTTTATCAACGATTGATACGAAATATAAAAATTACATCTCTGTTTAGATGCGTAGAAAGTAATTCTTTTCGTAGCTGTATTCGTTGCGCATGCGCGTTCATAATTCTTCTTTTTTCCGCCCTAGTGCGGAAAAAAGAGGAATTTATCACCTTAACGCACGATTAGCGAGTTGTAAATTTAACAAAACTAATTTGCTGTTTGTTTAATTAAAGTAACTGTTTATATCGAGTTTTTAGTGAAAAACAATGAGTGATTTAAGTGGTTATGATGAAAATGAGGAAAATAATACTCCTCCCGAAATAATAAATTCGGCCCAAAATACAAATAATAAATTAATCCCATTTTTATCAAAAGAGAGAAACGAACTTACATACAGGAAGTTTATTAAAAAAAAAAAAAAAAATCTGTATTTATTATTAAAGAAGAAGTAGTCCAGTGACTACACTTCCTGGCGATTTATATGGTAAAATAATTATTATTTTACTACAATACAAATATTATTAATGATAAAGTAAATTAATAAAGTATATAAGATTTAAGAAATAGATATAACATTATATATTACAATAACACTACATATGATTCAACAGAAAATTTAAAAACTTAGTATATAAAAAGTTCGTTTTATCTTGTAATTATTTGGACTTAAAACATGTAAATCGCGCTACATCGAATTTCACGGTATCATTACTTGATTTTCATCTGTACTACCCATATGAGAGCGATCAAGTTTACCTCAATATATTTTATTTACATTTAAAGCAAGCTTGTCGGGTCTCCGGTCTCCGGGTGACAACCGTGTGCCCTTTAGGTCTCACGTACTGATTATAACTGAGAGGACGACAGCTGGCTTTGAAAAATAAAAACTTTAATTTATGGAGTTCTGCCTTTTCATAATGCTATTTATTGTACTTAAACTTATTCGAATTGAAATGTTCATTTTTAGTTCCCATGATACTAACTTCAAGACACAAGCACTTGAACATAAGCTTACTTAAATAAACCCGCTTACTTCATTGATTTAATATATATATATATCTATATATATATATATATATATATATATATATATATATATATATATATATATATATATGTGTGTGTGTGTGTGTGTGTGTGTGTGTGTGAAATTGCGTTTTTTATAATAAAAGAGCTTATATCACTTAGTTGATGCTAAAGAAGAAAGTCAATTTTATGATTTTAAAGGGTTAGGAGGAAAAAATGAACTTCTAATTTCCCATCTCCTAAAGGCTTTCATAGTTAAATTAAAGAAGATAACCAAGTGAAGTTTTCAGCTCAGTGAAAGGAAATTAAAGTTTAATTGAGTTTTAACTAAAGGTTTTTGTGTACAGAAATGATTTTAACTTGGCCGGAAATTTTCCGCCTAAACCTTTAGTCAAACTGTTTCTCAACAAAAAGTTTTGATGATGGAATGAAGCAACAACAGAAATCGACATACCAACTAGCCAACCAATTAGAAGCTTCAACCTGACATTATCGATAACTAAAATTAATAGTTAAATTTGCAATTGAGAAATAATCTAATTATAAAGTTTTGCTTCAATTTCTAGTATATGAAACACAGTATTCAGAAAATTGGCTTCGATGAAATTGCTTCTATAATGTTTGCATATAAATTTGTTAGATGATGACGTACCCTTTTCTACACATCTCTTGTTTAATCAAAAATATTTATAACAATATTACTGGATTTATTGGGATTAAATAAGTTAATAAACTCGGTTATAGTTTATAAAAAATATAATAAAGAATGTTAGATAGTGGACTGTTCGGATGACAGTAGTGATCATGTAGCGAACTCTAGGTCAAGACTAAATAGAAAGAAGAATGAAGGCATATTATCATGTTAGATAGTGGACTGTTTGAATGACAGAGTAGTGATCATGTAGCGAACTCTAGGTCAAGACTAAATAGAAAGAAGAATGAAGGCATATTATCATGTTAGATAGTGGAGTGTTGGAATGACAGTAGTGATCATGTAGCTGTAGCGAACTCTAGGTCAAGACTAAATAGAAAGAAGAATGAAGGCATATTATCATGTTAGATAGTGGACTGTTTGAATGACAGTAGTGATCATGTAGCTGTAGCGAACTCTAGGTCAAGACTAAATAGAAAGAAGAATGAAGGCAAATTATCATGTTAGATAGTGGACTGTTTGAATGACAGAGTAGTGATCATGTAGCGAACTCTAGGTCAAGACTAAATAGAAAGAAGAATGAAGGCATTTTATCAAAGTAACACCAAAGAGGAGGGGAAGAAGTATTCCACTACTACTGTAGAGCCACAGTTATTACATGAGCATTTACTTCCCAACAATTGATTTAGAAATTATCATAACTAGGCATCGCGTGGCTTTATCAATGAAGCGATCGATAAATATATATATTGAATACTGAGAAGATAGATAACCATGATTTGATAGCTAAAGAGTATGATTGTAGTAAAGAGTCTAGTAGTGAGGAAGCCACCCCGCATTCTTACTATTCCACTATCTCATTTTCAACTAATATAAAATGTATCACTTCACTGCACAAAAATGTCTGCTTGTATCAAGATGAAATTTTACATGCCAATTTTAATTGTACTTTAGACGATGTATATAAAGTTTTATTAAAATAGTTGCGTTAGAACGTAAAATATTGGTAAAAAAAAGTTGTTTTCTCTATTTAAACGTGTAGGTCCGCTTTAATAGTTATTGTATAAACTTTATCACTTCAGAGTGATGTCGCTGTGTGTGTCTCATTGAATAGGTGATGATAGAATCTTTTCCCGTTCTCAAATTCCAATTTTACATTTAAAGCTCACGTTTATGCGAGCGTTCTCTTAGAGGAATAACGATTTCCAACGAACTTAGCCTGAACAATAGTAAAGGAACATTTGTACAATATTTCAACTAAATCGGTCAACTTTTACGCAAGTTATCGTCGGACACGTAAACGTTACTGACAGACAGACAAGATGGATATTTTGTTAAATTTAAGAAGGTCGATTACTCTCGCTTCAATAGTCAAACTGGAATTGTTAAATTTGGCACTTTTATAATTATTTAAGCTGATTGTTGTTATCTTTTTATCTCTAACACAAAGGCAGGTGATCGGTGTAACCGGACTTATCTGGTGATGCCATGAATCCCACTGATACGGGACATGTCTATCCCTGATGGTCACATTAGGTAAAAGTAAGTGTAAGGTATCTGATCCTCGACCATAACGTAAAATAACGCTATAAAAATAGTCTGTTAATAGTGTGGCACATATTTACCTCACATCCTATCGCGTATTCACTTTGACGCTATGCTTATTAAATACCCATATAATGGCTAGTTTTAATCCAACCCACCCCCCTTATTTTAAATCTTTAAAAATTGTTGTGATTTTTGACATGAACCATTTAAGACAACATTTTTTGAACATCTAAGACATGAGTCTTTGTGCGCATATGTGAGAGAATCTAATAGGCGTAGAAAGTTGAAACTTATATGGAACTAACAATAAACTAATTATGACCTACCACCGAAATTTTATTACGATCAAACGAGCATTTTTTTAAGATACCTGGATTTTCAACAATGTTCTCTAATGTGTGAACGAATTTCTGTCTTGGAATTTTTTAATTCTGAGGCATAAAACATTTTATCTACGATTGATACCAAATATAAACATTATATCTCTGTTTAGATGCGTAGAAAGTGATTATTTACGTACTTGTATTCATTGCGCATGCGCGTCTCATAGTTCTGAAGAATTCCTCTTCTTTACCACGCTAGCGCGGTAAAGAAGAGGAATTCTTCAGCTTTACGTACGATTAGCGAGTTTTTTTTACATTTGACAAGACTAATTTGCTGTTTGTTTAATATAAGTAACTTTTATATCGAGTTTTTTTGTGAAAATCAATGTGTGATTTAAATGATTATGACGAATATGAGGAGAATAATACGCCTCCCGAAGTAATTCGGCACAAAATACAACTAATGAATTAATGTTATCTTTATCAAAAGAGAAATACGAACTTGTATACTGGAAGTTTATTTTTTTCTGTATTTATTATTAAAATCTAACAATCGTAGATAAAGTACGGTACGCAACTCGTGCGAAAACGGCATTTTGCATTGCTCGCTAGGGTGCAAACTCCACACTCGCATGCAAAATGCTACTTTCCGCACTCGACGCGTAATGTACTATTGTCCTTCAGCATTATCACAATGCTTCCTTTATACTTTTAAAGCAAAGAAAATGCTTTTTTTTGTTAAACATTTATTACTACTATTTTCTTTCCTTAAAGATTGTTAAATGTTAGTAGTAATACAAAAGAATATTGCACTTGTTTTCATGTAAAATCGATTCTAAGAGAACACACACAAAAAAAATGAATATAAATAAAAATAGAATTCTAAAGTAAACGTGAAAGTTTTAAGAACACATTCTCTCCCTTTTCTCAAAAATCTCTTCGCCCTTATACACAAAGTTTAGATCCCATACCAACCAAGGGAATGGAATTTTAGCCCGATAAAAATATTTGCAAAACAGAGTTTATAATACAAAAAGCATAGCAAAATCCTTTTTTCGGAAACATTTTCCTTCCGAAAATTGAATTTATGAATGATAACAAGGTTTCTTTAAGCGAATTTTCACTTTTAAAAACTTGAAGTAACAAACTACATTTTGGTTACTTAATCATTTGTTCTTAACTTTGTTAAATCCTTTTATTTTAGTTTTAAATTTATTTCTTAAGATATAAAATGGGGTATGTATGTGAATATAATAATAATATGTGTTTTCAATATTTGTTTTTTACTTTTCCTCACTACTAATAGTAGGAAAAGTATTGTTTTCACCAAAAATTTTTTTTTCGAGATTTCAACGGAATTATCCGTTTTAGGTGTTTTTAAGACCTCCTGAGTGATTTTCAGCATGACGTGTGTATGTGTGTGTGTGTGTGTTATCATCGTAGCGCCCAAGGTATTTAACCTAGTGAGTTGAAACAACAGAAAAATCAGTCCTAACCTGTAGTTGTGCCCCCCGGAAAATCAACTTTTTCCGCCATCTTGAACCCAGTTTGCTGAGTCAGCAAAAATTTAAAAAAAATCGTAATAAATCGAAAATGGTCCTGATCGAGTTGAAATTTGGCTCGAATGTACCTCTCTGTATGACAAACAAGCCCACTAAATTGCATTTTGATTTTGGCCGCCATTTTGAAGTTATAAATTTTTAAACTTTGACGGTTAATAATACTGAAAGTATAAATAGGTTTTTGACATATAGTATATCGTTGGAACCGGAAAAAATTAAGGAACAAATATAAAAAAAGCCGATGAAATTCCATTAATTAGTTTAAAAGTTATAAGCGAATATAATTATTTATTAGTGCAATAATTTTGATGACGTCAAAGTTTGTTTACATCTGTCAAAATACCGCCAAACTTCAAATAATTAAATATAGGTTTAAAAATAAGATTTTTTTTAAGAATGATAATATATCAGTTAGTTCAGAACGGTCACCCATCCAAGTACTGACCACGTCCAATGCTACTTCCTCCTGCTGCTTCGAAGCAGGAGAGGTAAGGAAAAGTTCCGAGGTACCCCGTACCCAATTTTTTAATTATTTATTTATGGAACGAAGTTCCTTATTGCAAGTTAATAACATAATTAATCCATATAACAAAATTACTGTCACAATACCAAGCGTCACGAAATCTACCGATGGCGATAACTTAGGTAGCAGCAGGAGAGGCCACTTTAGTGGCCTCTAAAGTGAGGAAAAGTTCCGAGGTACCCCGTACCCGATTTTTTTTATAAATCAAAGTTAAGGAAATATGTCAATATTTGACTTTGCAAAATGGTTAAAATTATAAAATGACGTCACCATCAAAAAAGAATTAAGAGAGAAAAATAACTTTTGCACCTCAAGCTTGAATTTATTTGCATGTATATCTCTGCAAATGTAAAGACAAACAGAATGCTCTCTGTGATTTTAAATCGCTTGAGATGTCGTAATAGCTAAAACAGAGTCAATAGCTGGCCACACACGAGCGGATTTTTTGACGGACCTGGTCCGCGGATCTAAGGTCTGTCGTTCCCCCACTAACGTGCAAACCCCGTCCGTCGGATCTAGTCCGTCAACTCGGTCCGCGGACACGGTTCGCTCGTGTGTGGGGCAAATCCGCGGATTTTTCCTTGTTGGTCCGCGGACCCAGGTCTGTCCAGCATGCTCGACAGACCTGTTCAACGGACGACGGTCCGGGATCTTATACTAGCGGCTGTGTCTCACTGTGTACGACTGTGCGGTCAATTCTAATAATTTAATATCATATATATACACATTATACATCATATATATATAGTAAAACTTGTCTAAGCTGGAAACCTGCTAAGGTAGAAACTTTTTCTCGGAACGTTTTTTTTCTAAGTATATATACATATAGGATATATTATTTAATATATCCTATATATATATATATATAGTAAAACTTGTCTAAGCTGGAACACGTGTAAGCTGGAAACCTGCTAAGGTAGAAACTTTTTCTCGGAACGGTTTTTTTCTAAGTATATATACATATAGGATATATTATTTAATATATCCTATATATATATATACAGAAAAACTTGTCTAAGCTGGAACACGTGTAAACTGGAAACCTGCAAAGTTAAAAACTTTCTCGGAACGTTTTTTTTCTAAGTAAAACACCCTGTATAAGCTGGAAACCTGCTATGGTGGAATTTTTTTTCTGGAACCGAGGCCTTCCAGCTTAGGCAAGTTTTACTGTATATAATATATTTATATATATTATTTAATATATCCTATATATATATATATATACAGTAAAACTTGTCTAAGTTGGAAACTTGCAAAGTTAGAAACTTTCTCGGAACGTTTTTTTTTCTAAGTAAAACACCCTGTATAAGCTGGAAACCTGCTAAGGTGGATTTTTTTTTCTGGAACCGAGGCCTTCAAGCTTAGGCAAGTTTTAGTGTATATATAAATATATATATATAAATACATATATATATATATATATATATATATATACATATCTATATAAATATATATATATATATCTATATAAATATATATATATATATATATATATATATATATATATATATATATATATATATATATAAATATATATATATATATATATATATATATATATATATATATAAATATATATATATATATATATATATGTTATGTTATATAATATTTATAATATATAAATATAAATAGGGAATAAATAAATGCCAGAGGGAGAAAATTAAAACTGAATAAAAACCGAATTAAAAACTGAAAGAGACTGAAGAATTTAATTTAAATTTAAATTTAATTTAAACTGAAGAATATAATTTAAATTTAATTTAAACTGAATAATTTAATTTAAATTTAATTTAAACTGAAGAATTTAATTTAAACTGTAGAATTTAATTGAAAAGATGAAATGAATTTAATTAGAAATGAAACGAATATGGAAATGAACGGATATGGAATGAACCATTATTTGGGTGAGAAATTGTAAAATGATAAAGAGCTAAATCCGCGTACAAATAATAAACTTTGGTCCGTGCGTGTGTGTTGACAACGGCGGACGGGGTCCGCGGATCTCATGTCCGCCGACAAGGTCCGGTCGGTTGTTTCTCCACTAACGCACATACCGGGTCCGCGGATTTCCCCAAATCCGTTAGAAAAGTCCGTGGTCCATTGGAAAAATCCGCTCGTGTGTGGCCAGCTATTCATCTTGTTTCAGCTGCTACACCACGTTAAGAAATTTAGCGATTTTTGAAGAAAATTCTACGTGGTAGAAAAATACTACAAATTGTTTTTATTTCTTCTATACTCTTCTGACTCTCTGATAGAGCTACATTCCAGTCCAATGAACTAATTTTATTGGTTTATAAGCCAGTTTTGTTGATTTTATCTCTTCGGTTTATATCAAAGCGATTGTTGGATTCTAAGAATAAACTTTAGATTTAACTCTGTCTTTAGAAATAAGTTTTTATTTTATTAGGTCATAATTTAGAAAATTTGTTTAACTGCTAAAACTGCAGGGTCACAGGAGGTAACAAGTTTGTTGATTTTGCTTTGAAAAGAAAGATTAATATTTATGTACTCTAAAATTTAATTATTAAGACTTAATAAAATTGTTTGAGAGGGTTTATTTGTTTTTTATTTTTATTACTTATCATCTTTCTAATTCAAAATTTATTTGGTGACCTGATATTTCACGGTCGCCTATCATGACAGGACAAAGATTAAGTAAATAACCAGGAATTCAAAGGTGGACATAAAGTTGTTTTTACCCGATTGACCAAGTTTTTTATTGACGATTTAAGTAAACAAGAACCTAATGTATGTATAATTAAACCTAATTGTGAAACTTTGAGAACTAAACTAAACTCTCTTAGCGTCGTAGTGAGGAAATTTTAAATTTAATAATATTATATGATTAGCCTGAAAATGAACTTATAATTGAGCAAGAAATATAAACAATTGGCTCTTATACATTGATGTTTAACAAAGTGTGAAGTTTATGAACAACTACAGAGTAAAAGTGAATTTATTTCTTCTATGATAATAGTAATACCAGTAGCACTCAAACGTTTACTAAAATTTGGCTTAACTAAAACTTAGGAAATGCAAAAAAGATTTAATAGGCTGGTTACCATTCTAAAGTCAATTTGAACTTGGAAGATAAATTCAAATACCTTCGTTAAGCTACCGAGAACTAACCCAGGGCATGCTCAGTTATAGAGAGCTATTTACCTACGGCTGGAAACTGCAACAAGGCTGTAGATTTGTTAAAAGCTGGATTCGTAAGAAAGGATTTACAGATGTGCATAGCTCTGTGCGTGAGCTTCTTAAAATGATTTAGGACAACGTATATAATGAGAAAAAGTTAATCCCTCTTAAGAACTTAACTTCACACATCCAACTGATATGATCATCGCAGTGTAAAACATGTCCTACCTCATAATAATTATGACTTGAGAGGTTGGTAGAAAGTAACATAACAATATTGTCACAAAAAAACTAGATTCTACACTCGTGCCAAAAAATAGGAAATTGTACCTCTTAGAAAACTTACCTTTACTGGTGACCACCTTGGATCTAAACTCCATATCCTTTAACTTGTTCCTTCTGTAATCCTTCTACCCATACAGCCCTAGTTTACCCCCACTTTGTACTATTAGTTTGATATCTTGATAGTTTGATAGATTAAATATCTTTATAGGATAATCCTCAATAGTTTATTTGTCTCCTTTAACTGCGTTTTTTCCTCAGCTATATGATTGAAACTGGAACGTCATGTCACTAAAATAGATTTTAAAGTTTTATTTTAAGATTTTATTGTAAAGTTTTCAACAAATTGCCTTTTGAAGTGGAAATGACACTTTCATATGAACTACTACAGAGTTGAGGGTAAAAAGTAATCTGATTGAAAGATTGGAAGTACAAAATCGATTTCCATTTTCAAAAGAGAAAAGAACAAATAAGCTGTTTTGTTTCCATCCAGGAAATAGACGTTCCATCTTCAACAGATGTTTATCATACTTGAAGTCGCTCTATTAAATAAGTTTCTACGTGGTAAGATCGACTTCAGTTTTCTCTTTTAAGTTTCTAAAGGTCACATGAAACATTATGTCGATTGTACTATAACCTTCCATTCTTGGTTACCTCTGATTTTTTAATGTAATGGCAAAATGTTGCTGTTAAATTTTTACCAGTAACTTTTATTCTTTCTTTCCTTAACATAAATAAATATTGTATAAAGCGATACTAATTAAATATCCAAAGATAAACATTAAGTAGTTAATTTGATAACAAAATTGATGTATCGATGCCTTAGAGGAAACTTTTCAATATATCATCACCCGTGTTTTGGCGCTAAAGTACGAAAGCATTTAATGCTTCTTGTTCTGAAGGAATCAGATACATAATAATTCTTATAAAGTGGTGATACTATAAAAATGAATGATTGTCTGTCTGCCTCTTATGCCTGCCTAAATGTTCATCCGATTGCGATGAAACTTTGCCCGGGAAGGTTTCTGAATTAGTAAAACTATGTTCTGATTTTGGTACACAGGGGTACAGGGTACAAATGTCAAAGTAATAAAAACCTATTATGATGCATATCGTTGAAATGCTCTTTAAGAGTACAGTAATGGTTGGACGCATGCCCGAGAAGGTTTCTAAGTTAGTGAAACTATGTTTAAATTTACATACAAAGAGTTCGGGGTACAAATGTCAAAGTAATGAAAACCATTAATGATTAACATCGTTGAAAAGCTCTTTATGAGTACAGTAATTGTTGTTATGTGCATTTTTGTCATATTTTCATTTAGGAGGGGGTAATTTGCAAAATAAAGGAAAAATATTTCTATAATCTATATATCTATCACCTGATTGCGATGAAACTTAGGGGAATGGTTGGACACATGCGCGGGAAGGTTTCTAAGTTAGTGAAACTATGTTTAAATTTTGGTACAAAGGGTATGGGGTACAAAATGTCAAAGTAATGAAAACTTTTAAAAACGCATATTGTTGAAAAGCTCTTTAAGAGTGCAGTAATTGTTGTTATGTACATTCTTGTAATATTGTTATTTAGGAGGGGGTAAAATGGAAAATACAGAAAAAATATATCTATATCTATATAAATAAAAATGAACGTTTGTTTATGTGTATGTCTCTTATGCCAATATTGTACATTGTACAACATTATTTAACTAAATGAACTATTTATAAGGGTTTTCAAAGGTAGCAGCTATACATTTCTTATGTTATTAATGTTTATTAGGCGGTACGAAGTTCGCCGGGTCAGCTAGTAGCAAATATTAAATACAAGCTTTTTTCATTTTAAAACCATCCATTTAGAAAGTTAGTATTGTATATTATTAATATATTCGGCTTTGTGTTTATTCTGAATGGAACACTGCTCAAGTGCCGAAGGAAGGAAGGGTGGGGAAAACACTCAGTGACGCGTAAAAATCGCATGCTATGAACCCACCTTTAAGTTAATTACTATATTCTACTACAGATTAGTATATACTACAGTATACTATATTATACTGTTAATTGCTACACGAACAATCAACAAACCATATCCAAGCACAGACTATACTTAACTTAATAATTCTAGTTAATAAGTCAAGTCTACTCCTTCTTATTAAGTCAACATGATTTAAGCAAGTCCCAAGTCCCACTTCTCCTTTAAAAACCCGTGGTAATTGTAATCATAAAAACCATAGAGTATTTAAAGAGGTAATAAAATTGAAATATTTTTAAAATTTATTTTTACAACATTTTTAGTTAGTCATTAAAGTTGACAGCCACTAGTAAGCTCTCAAGTACAAGAAAAAGTAAATTAAAAAAATAATTAAATATATTCATTTCTTCTTGGAGTTTTTGGCAGGGTGCAGCATCATCCAGAACTGTTTTTTGACTCTCACATTTTATCACTTATTATGTTGATAAAATAAAATATATCTGAATAAAATAAAAACATAATAAGTCTGAGGTAATAAATTATTATTACCTCAAACTTATTATGTTTTTTTGTAATGTTTTTATTTAAATTTTTAAATGTAAAAAAAAAATGTATTTTGGATATTCGGATATATTTATTTTTAGAAGCAGAATTAATTGACAAAAATACTAAATTTGTTTAAATTATTAGTTTATTAAATCAATTATTAACAAACCGTATACTGAAAGATTGAGATTTTAGACGTTATTAAAAATAATATTAAGAATAAATATTTTGAAAAGACTCTACTTCTTTGTTCTGCTTTAGTACATCTGTAAGTTTAGAAGTCATTTGTTTACATTCCTTGCTGAAAGTGGAATGATTTTGACTTCTGTAATTTTGCTTCGCTTAATTAGTCTCCAAGCGAATTTTCCGTTTTTACAACGGTACTAATGATGACATTTTGAAAAGGATAACGGCGTATTTGTAGAATCCTTTTGCTTCTTTTACTTACCTTCGTTATTTCGGATATTTTAATTTTTTGGGAGGTAAAAGTAATTTTTAGCTTTTCTAAGCTCTTCCATTTACTGTTATTTTTAATCTTGCTTCTCTTCTTTGTTTAAGATTTGTTCAAATAAAATTCAAATAAATAAAGTTTAATTTTGTTTTATATGCAGGTCTCCTACTGGTCTACGAGTCCTGAACTTAGTAACAAGCAAAGATTTGAATACTTCACTCGGACTATTCCATCTGATCATCATCAAGTCAAAGCAATGGTAGAGATTGTTAAGAAACTTAATTGGACTTACGTTTCAGTTGTCTACGAAGAATCCAACTACGGAATCAAGGTAATTTGAGCATCTTTATGTAGTAGTACTCCTAGTACTAATCTAGATGGATAGGACCACTAATTCTAACCTAGCAATTAGGCCTTATTTTAGTTTAGAAGCTATTAAAAGCCCCATGAGTATTTATCCTGCCACTTCACAAATCATACTTCTGTACAATGTTGGACATCAACAACAAAAGTAGGGGCCTAAAACAGACCGCTTTTAGGTTTTTTTCCCAACCCATCAAATACGCCCTTATGGAATACACACGCCACCAACAACACGAGTACTGCAGCATCTAGTCTTAAGAGTGCTCTAACAATTCTACTCAATTTTGATTGTAAATGTCATTTTCTTGTTACACAAATCAGTATAGAGGTATGCAGACAGTAACATCTTAGTCTGTCCACATCCATCAGTGTTTTTCCTCAGGATAATATTTGCATTCTGCCGAATCCAATCCTTCCTTAGAGGCCTGCTCTCTGTACCAGTCAATATCTTAGAACTTAAGATATTCAACTCTGGGGTTTTCTCATAAAAATTCTTATAATATGCAAATTTGAGTATGATAATATACTCTCAAGAATGTGGACATTCCCAAGTAAAACAAAGAGGGTTGAAGTAGGGAGTATTTTGACGAGCCCGAAATTTCTAACAGACCTTTATGTAAATATATATTAAACTAAAGAGTAAACAATAAATGTTCACATAAACCTTTCTTAAATTCTTAAGGTCAAATTAATAAAAGTGAATCTTTCGTAGTTTTTATTTGTTATCAAAATATTATTTTAGTTATTAAAACAGAAATAGATTATTATTGACGAGCACTTCTTGTTACTCCCCTTATAAAAAAAA
Organism: Gerris lacustris; assembly: GCA_951217055.1. Classification (NCBI taxonomy): domain Eukaryota; kingdom Metazoa; phylum Arthropoda; class Insecta; order Hemiptera; family Gerridae; genus Gerris; species Gerris lacustris. The sequence goes on from OX578284.1 coordinate 25,662,033, forward strand.
CAGAAGGGAGTAACATCTCAAGAAAGTGTAAGGAATGTTCTTCTTTAGATTGTTACTCCCCTTATAAAGGGAGAAGTGTGATATTCCTTTGTCCCAAAGTACATTGGACTAAACTTCCCTTTGTATTAATAGTTATTTAGCCAGTCATTTATATTCTAAAGAAAACATAGAAGAGTAACAATCTAAAGAAGTGCTATTAAAGATTAATTAGTTCTTCCTTATAGTTTCTATTCTTGAGGTTTTGGTTCTAAAAGGAATTAATAAGCCTCCCTTTTACGAATAAAATTAATATTTCGTTGAAAATCCTAAAAATGAATCTTATAATTTTGCCTCAAACTAGGTCATGACATAATAAGAAGTAAAAATAAGTGTTTTATGTTGCTATTAACTTACTATTCTAAGCCAGATAAATTAGTGTTGAATAGTGCCACATAGTTTTCGTGTTAATGGTTCTCGTATCACCTAAAATTATACAACAATTTAATTTTACTAGAGATATGTCTTTCCTAAATGACTCGAGTAATTGACTAATTTATCCTTAACTACCTAGTGTCATTTAGTAAGGTCTGCTAAAATAAATGGTATGATAAAATTACCTCAATAAAATGTTTTAACGGACTTCAGCGGCATCTCTTTTATGTACTTCTGATGCTAAACGAAGAATTAACTACTTCCAAAAAGGATTTATTTTCAACACAAATAATGTGTATTTAAAAAAAAAATAAAAAATACCAGACACATTAGGTGGCGTTCTCTCATAAAATTACAATTGCTAATGAAATATAATAGACCCTTTAATCACAGTTTCCATTTTGTAATTTCTCTTTTTTTTTTTTGTTAAATTTTAATTTAAATACAAATTGTATGGGTGCTGTTATCTATCCTTTGCCACTTTTAAGCTGGCCATACTCGTTACAGTATACCTGAATGGTAAACCGGAAGACGTGAAAGAGCGTGTGTGCTCTCAAGTTATGACATAACTAAGGTTTATTTGTCAGGTTAACCGCAACGTTAGTATTATATATAAGAATTTAGATTTTTTTACAAGTGTTTCTTGTTTTTTATACGATATATTAAAGTTAATTTTTATGTGAGTCTTGAGGCTATCTATCTTAAACTGAGAGGCTATCTATCTTAACACGCTGTCATATATATTCAATAGTTATCTGAATGTGACATTATTAGTTGTGCAATGTGGCTGATCCATTCGTCACCTAGTGAACTAATAATGTTGTTGTTGGGGACGTTAAGAAAAATATATATGCATTATTTCAGAATGACGTTTTAGTCTAGGAGATAGCGTGCAAAAAAATATGTGACAAACATCAAGCTAGAATTTTGTGTATAAGAAAATATTTTGGTGCCTTTTAATAATATCTGGTCGGCTAAGTTCGTTTGCGGGACATAGCTTGGCCATAGGCATTTGAAAAAAACAAACCGGTGGAGAGTAGCCATGTCCCGCCCTTTCTGGTGGACAATGTGATTTTCATGATCCTGAGTACTAACTTAGTTAGTAGACCAATAATCAAGTTGATGTGGTTTGTCACTTGATTGGTTACTTAGTCAAATATTACTCCAAACCAAAGAGATAACCTATTAAGTGACATACTACCATCAACTAGATTTTTGGTCTACTAACTAATTTTGAACTGAGGATCATGAAAATCACATTGTCCACCAAAATGGGTGGGACATGGCCGCTCTCCACCTGTTTGTTTTTTTTCAAATGCCTATTGCCAAGCTATGTCCTGCAGACGAACTTAGCCGACCACATATTCTTAATAGGCACCAAAAGATTAACCTGTACTCAAAATTCTAGCTTGATGTTAGTTTGAAACTTCTTTGCACGCAATCTTCTGGACTATTTAGTATTTATGCTATTTAATATATATAATGTTTGTAAATATATCTGTTGACACGCCGACGGCCAGGCATTTAGGTGCATGTAGTTGTTTAAGCTGTCCTAAAATTAGAAACACAGTGGAGCCTAGCTGGTCGCTTTTTCACATACTCGCTTATAGGCTGAAAATATTGACCCGAGCTTTATTACCAATTAACCACCAAACTAGTAGTAAGTGTAAGTATAGCAATATAGTAATAAAGTGTATAGCAATATTGGGAGGAAAAAATAAAAAACCTGGATTATCACAGGGCCTGGTAATAAGACACATGCTTTAGAAAACACGAAGAATTTTAATAAGTATTAGTATAATCTCAGTTCCGTTAAATTATTCTTTCTACGGTGTAATCTTTTGTTTTAGTAATTCAAAAGCATTCATTGAAACTAAGTGCAGTGTAGTTGGTGTTTATGTTTCAAACGGTTGTTTTTATTCTCTTAAGCGGCCCACACACTAACAGTTTAACTGAAGATAATGATCTGTCCGTCCACGGAGCTTGGCCACACACTTATCAGTTTTTCTTAAGATGACGGACTGCAGTCGGAGATGGACTGTAGGTGTGTGGAGGGTAGAGGCGAGGATCGGATGGAAGGAGAGACGACAGTCCGTGGACTGTCAGGCCTGTGCCTCAAGATCAATGCCGCCCTACACTATCAGTTGGCCTACAGGCGTGTAGAGTGAATCATCTTTATTTTGTTAATTTCCCTTCGTCGGACTGCAGGCCAAAATCTTATCACGTTGTTAGAAAATTTTGGACTGACGACACCATGGTTGACTATAAACCTAATTTTATTTCAGCTTTCATAGACATGTCTCGTCTATAAACATGTCTAACAATCGTCTATAAATTATTCAAACAAAAGGCTGAAAGGTGTGTTATTGGACTTTATAAGAAAAAAAAAAAAAATAGTACCGACTGCGGCAATAGGTAATTGCACTTTAAATATGGTACATATAATAATAATTCTTTAGTTAAATAATTTATAATGGTTTAATTTATTTATTAATAATTTCTGATAAATTATAAATTATACATTTTACATTTCTAATTACATTTTTTTAGATACTGTTAAAAAGAAAATAAACAATCTCCTGCAATTATTGACTGGCACATTTTGGTGTTAATTTTACTAATGAAGGGTGAAACCAATCGAAACATTTTGTTGAAATTGCCTTCGTTCATTCGCAAATAGTTTAATTTTTAATAAATCTTCTTTATATAGGAATGCCTCAATTCACGCAACAGAGAAATGTGTGAACTAGTGTTTCTTTCTTGGAGCCGCTTCTTTCACCAAAATCTTTTTTATTTCTTCGTTTGTTCACAATAATTAACGTACAACGCACAACGTTTACTTCTACGCATTCAGAAAGTCTAGCGGGAACTGAGAGGGGAACAGTTCATGGCCTGCAGTTAAAAATCGACAGATATCGGCCTGCAGGAATTTATCGCACAGTGTATGGCGCATACAGGCACAGATCTGCAGTTCTTTACGATTGCCTTCAGGCGCTGGACTGGTAATGTGTGGTGGTCGGAGATTTTGGCCTTACGATAATCGTATACGATAACGGCCTGCAGTTAAACTGTAAGTGTGTGGGCCCCTTTAGACCCCTTATGAGATTTGGATAAATCTGCATCGAACCCCTGAATTTCCATTATTTTTTTCTATTAAACGGAACAATTTAAATGTAACTTTTCTTTACGGAAAAGAACCAGCTACGCAGCTAGGTAACCAGCTAGGTAACATGCGACCTGCCCTGCTACCAACCAGGCTGCACTGGGTGCCCTGCTACCCACCAGGCTGCACTGGGTAGGGTGCACTGTTAAGAGTGGTTGCACACTGGGCGACGCTTGTCGCTGGAAAGTGCGACGGTGACATTTCTGTGTGTGAAAGTTCTCAAATTGCGCTATACATTTTGATTTTCGGGTTACATAAAAAAAAAGTTATTGTCGCGCGCGACGATGTCGAACGTTGTGTGGAACTGGCCTGAGCCGTGCACAGGCTATTGCCCGATGAGTTATTATTATCTGTCTCGCTTAGTGATCTAGATGATGAACTGGTTAAGAGGATTACTGCGTTTGAAATAACTAAAATACCATATATAGAATAATTCATGTGATTCTCGAGGAGGTTTGAGAGAGACATATTTCCGATCGATAGAATCGCTATTAAAATAAAGTCGGCACTAATGATGGCATTTTGAAAAGGATGAAAGCGTATAAGTAGAATCTTTTTTTTCTCTGTACTTATATTTCTATCATTTTTTTACATTTTACTTTTCTTTATCGTTATATATCTTTTAGGTAAAACGTTAAAAAGAGCGTTAAAGCGTCAGAAATAAGCAAGCGGCCATTTAAAATTTATTAGCATAGGTTTTCATGGCCAGAGTCTAATTTAACTAAATTTTCCAGAGGATACCCTGCGTTAAAGATTTTGTGAACCACGTCGATTCGAACCCCCTTACAGGATCTCTGAAAATCCCTCATAATATCTGAGTAACTCTTTTGACTTTTGAGAATGTTACCTGTTAATGGGTTCGAAACTTCGGGATTTACTAAGTCTCTGATGAGGTCTTTTCAATATTGATTTATTTGATCATTTAACATATTGATTGAAAATCTGATTCCAAGAAAATCTGAATCTTTTTTTGAAAGAAGAGGCATGTCCCACATATTGATTGAAAATCAAATTCCATTCTTGAAGAGGCACTCATGAAGAGGCATGTCCCACTAAATTGATCTCATTGTGAGTTGCATAAAGTGGTAATTAGTACTTTTATGTTAGGGTTGTTCATTAGAATGTAAATACAACTAAAATTTGTCACTAAATAATTTAGTTTGATTTTCTTTGAAAACTTAAATAACTATAGTACTTGCATCATAATTATGGTACTAATGAGTTTGTTTACCTTTGTTATATAAAACATTACAAACAGATAACGGGCCAATCCTTAATATACATAAATAATATTAAGAATGCTTTCTTCCTACTCAGTTTCTCCGGTGGTGATGATGACCGGTTGTTTGAAGCTCAATTTTCACTTAGTAATTTATGATGGAAAAACATTATCTTTCTTCGTAAACTCAATAAGAATACTTTAAATTTATTCTTATCATATCTGAGCTGTAGAAGGTTTTAAATTACCTGCATGTTTTTTACATTAAACTTTGCTTTTTTTTACTTTTAATTTGAATAAAAGAATAACAATCAGTTCTAACCAAATTACATGAATAAAACATTCGTTTAAAACAATAAAATTGGAAAATTTAATAAAAAATTTAGAGGTCAGACGTTAAAAACAAGGGAAAAATGTCAAAAGAGCAAATACAAAGAATGGTAGAACTTTTAACAATAGTAGATTTCACAAGGGTTCTATTCGAATTCTACTCAGTTCCTGGAGCAGCTCAGCGGAATAACAAATAGACCAGAAAACAAAACTATTGTTTAACTCAAGCTTTCCCCACCCAAAAAACAAACTAACAACATCAATTTGAGACTCAAAAGAATCGAGCTCTATTAGCTCTCAACTGAGTTAAAAGATTTTTAAAAGTTTTGGAGTTAGCAAGTCTAGAAAAAGTTTTAATTGTCCCTTTAATTTACTTCTACTTCTTGACTTTTCTAAATCATGAGCAAATAATCATCTGAGTTCTGTTTAAACCGCGGGACAAATTTATATTTGGTTTTATTGCTCTTAAAATGGGGTTATTAGGAAAGTATTAATGGGATCTTTAAACAATAAATAATGATTAATTAGAGTACCAGCGAGAAAGGTGTATTACTTCTTCATCCTTTGCTTCTACAGCCTTGCCAGGCTTCCTTCTAGTACCTCTTTAAACATTGCTAGGAGTAGACAGTGGTCGTCCCTTTTTAAGTCCATTATATTAGTTTCGATTTTGTTTGTTTGTCGGTTCCTGTGGTTAAAATCTTTGGAGTGCTAATTGACTCTTTTCCAGTCATCTAATCCAGCTAAAACTTAGTGCACAGACTTTACTAATTCAATTACATTCTGTCAGTCTTTAGGGTCACCGACCATTATACACACACACTGATAACACCGTTGCTTGTAGAAACTCAATAACCGTGATTTTTAAGAAACTTTTCTAAGCTTGTTATTATAAAAAGCAACATCCTGATGATTCACACAACCAAAGTACATAAATATATGGAATTTATTATAAAAATATTGTTTTTATGGGCTTGTATAGTTTTCTACATTAAATTATAAAATCAAGTTTTATGGTTATAATCTAGTTTTATTTTTTAATTGTATCGTACACATTCAATTTTTCAAGCTAATGATTTCACTGATTTTAACACAGTCTTATAAATGAAGAAGTTTATTGTTTGTCCGGGTTTTGCTGGTACTCTTTCATCATAGTCATATACATTTGTGTGGCTTTTCACCTCCCTATTTTGAGTTTGTCTTTGAACCAAGTAATTTGCCTGGCTGTCACTAAATTGTACAACTGGACACCGACTAAATTCCGGTAATTATACCTTAAAGGACTCGTAGTAAAGTGGAACTATAGGTGCATTTTATTGATAGAATTTCTTCACTCCATATTCCAGCCTTTACAAGCAGATACATTTGATACATGACACCTGATATAATTAAAACGACTTAGTTGACTTATATCCTTTCGCTTTCATAGCGTAGGCAGAGGAAAATTCTGTTTAAGTTGGGCTATTAATATTAATTCCTAACTCATTCGAGCCCTGTTAAAAATTAAAATCTCTCTGAATTATCGTTCTCTTCCTTGTTGAAAGAAAGCACATAAGCTGTTACTACTCTTTTCTTTTACCTGCAAGCAAAGCGTCCAACCAGAATTCTCTCTACAGCTCCTGGTGGCTTCATAAAAGTGACAAATCCAGCGATTGGCACAACCAATACGAATGCATATAATTTTGTACTTAGTCTATAATATTAAATAATAATTAAATCGATTTCCATCCTGGTAAAACCATGGTCAAAATTATTGTTTGTTTTAATGCAATAACACTGAAAGGCCATTCTTCTGATACTATTGGGATCTGAGCTAATGTAATTTCTGTATTGATATTGATAATTGATGAGATATGTATTAGCAACCATTAACATTTATTTTTGTGTTTGATATAGGATTTGTGATTTGGATGTAAAAATGTTTTAATTTCTTACGGATGTTGGTCGAGTCTATTCTACGAATGACATTTCTTGTTGATATAACGAAAAAAAACTTTTTTTGTGATTTATAAACAACATTTTACCTGCAAAAATAAATGTTATTTTGTCAGGATATTTTTTTTTTATTATACTATTTTGTTATAAATAAAATTTTATCTTGTGGTATTACAAGTACCTACTTATTTTTTTTTCTTTATTATTGATATATGTATTAACAATAAAAAAATAAATAATTTTCCTTTTTTATCCTTCTACTTTGAATACTATGTAGTAAACAACATGAATTTAACTGAGAAAGAAAGCATTTTCAAGAACTATGTAATTAAAATAGAAATATAATGAAATTACTTTAAAATAAATATGGTAATACCTTTTTTTGTGTGTTTTTGATTTTAGGCTTTTGAGGAACTAGAAGTGCTGATGGCGAAGTTAAACGTCTGCATAGCTATCAAAGAAAAATTAGTTAAAGATTCGGGTGTAGCAGCTCAATCTGCCTACGACGATATCGTCGAGAGACTTAAGTTAAAAAGCAGAGCAAGAGGTAAGAACCAACTTAAATTTACTTGACATTCAGAGTGATTTATTTTACTTTTTTCCTCTAGAAGAAATTTAAATAGTTTTTTTTTTCTTTAAAGCAGAGTTTTAAAAATATCATAAAGTTTTCAACGATTTGAAATAAATTTTTGTTAGAGTTTTTAATAAAGTTATGTGTAAACATGTATGCTCAATTTTCACCTGAAGCAACATCAAATATTTAAATAATAAAACTTTTTAGTTGAAAGAAGAAAATATTTCTTTAGTTCATTTGAATACACAAAACTTTAAACATTAAAATAGAATAAAGTACCTACTGTTTAACACTGTTACCTACTGTTTGGAATGGCATTTTTAAATAACGAATACGCCAATTTCATTTGCTTCCTACCATAAACTATTATAAAGAACTCCATCAAAAATTTCATATTTGTAAGTTTGCGTTGTAAACCTTACATCAATTAAAAAAAAAATCAAATGGTGCAGTAAATATCATAGTCCTAGCGTAGTAGGTTATTGCTATAATTCACACTTTGGAAGCAGGAAATCTGGTTTCAATTCCCAGCTCCGACTCGGTGTTTCGAGGACCTCATGTACGGTGATCACCTACCATCGCTATATAAATAGGTATACGGTTATAAAATAAATGGGTATAAGTAAATGCCAATTATACGGTTTATACATCTAATGGAGTTACAGTCCAACCCCATGTCATACATTTTATGGTTGTAAAAGTCAATTGGCAGGTCTAAGCCCTCCATGGTCTATCATGGGTAATTTTAATTATTAAATCCAAAGCATTGAAAGTGACATTGTATTAATTAATATTAATTATTTTGGAGAACAGAATATCCACCTTTAAAAATTATAAAAGTACACAATAAAATAATATTTAAAAATATTTCTAACAAACTTTCTCGTATACGTTTGCATAATTGGTTGGTCCAGTGCTGCCCATTTATTAGTTACTTCAAGTTTTCGAAGTTACATTAAATTATTATTAAACGGAATTGACTCCAGCCTCTCGCTTTCTGCCTTTAAAGCTGTTTTCACAGGAACTAGATTTTTCCCGGGAAAACGCCTTGTACCTTTAGGTTCCAACTTAAATACCCTAAATTTTATACTAATATTTTAATTACGTTTTTGTTCAAAATCGTTTGAACCGTTTTCGGTTTCGGTTTTCGGTTTCTCTAATTTTAATTATAAAGAATTTTTTCCTGTTTTTCTATTTTTCTATTTTATCGCCCCTTAAATGAAAATATGACAAAAGTGAACATAACAACAATAACTGTACTCGTAAAGAGCTTTCCAACGACAAGCATCATGAAGGGCGTATACTATTTTCACTTTTGTACCCCGTTCCCCGTACCCCTGTGTCCTGAGTACGAAATTGGAACATTTCAGATTTATACCTTCCTGTAAATGGTCACTATGACCGTGCCGAATTTCGTGCTAATGGTTTAGCCGTCCAGGAGGAGTATGCGTCAGAAAAAATGCAAAGTGTAGTATAAAAGCTTCGCTTCGCTCAGCTCAATAAAAATGAAACTGTCTATGATAAAATTCAGCCAAAACAATTGCATCATATCTTACGTTTTATTATCCAGGAGAATTAAGTCTTAAACGACAGATCAACCTACTTAATTTTTAGCCTCAAACCTTCTCTTTCCTTTCATAATGTTCTCACATTAGAACCTAAGTTTACAAGCTCTCCAAGAAATAAGAAAAATGCTAAATTTAGTACGTTTTAGCTTGACATAGAGGTAATCAATAAAGGAATTTGAGGTTAATAAATTTTATAAAGTTTAAAGCCGCACTAAGGCTTACTATATTAACATTATATTTTGTTTGTCTGCTTTAGAGCTTTTTTACCCTGAAAACCCCCTTGATTATAGTTTGAAGAATATATGAGAACCCTCTTTTTTGTCCGTCCTTTCCTCTCCTTTTTACGTGAATTTTATCATTCGTTTTAATGCGCTCAAAGAAGTGACAGAAATCAAAAGAAGAAGCGTTTTAATTTGGACTCAAATGGAACTTTAATTTTGATTCACAATGGAATTTTAATTTTGACTCACAATGGAGCTGTGGTTAATTAATGTTTAGAAGTGTGAAATCTTACTAAAGCTTACAATTAAAATGCTTCATTATTTTTTATCGGCTCTTAGGAATTTTTTCTACCCCGAAAAATCTCTTGCATCCTCCTACAATCCTGTGCAATTACACTTTTAATCAGTTTTAATTCTTTACAAAACTTTTTTGTATTCACTCATTTAAATTTCCCAATATGCTTATTTTAAAAAAAATAAAAATAAAAATAAAAATGTCCTTTTAGGGTTAAATTTAGATAATATATGTTCTGAATTAATTTTATGTAAATCTTGATTTAGAATACTAAAGAAAGATCAAATATTAGGAGACTAGTCAAATAATAATGATTTATGGTGAAGATTGTAAGATTTTCTGGATTATGCAAATGGGTACTCTACAGGTTGCCCGTTTTAATATTTTGTTACACATTTACAAATAAGTAAATTATTTGAATCTCTAGACTATCAACCTTTTTAAGCCCTTTTCCTTTTAAGAAAGATTTTTATTTTAATTTGCATAAGACCTTGAATGATCCCTAAAATAATCCTCGTGTCGCAGAACATGCATTTATATTTAGCTAAATGATACAACCATTAATATATAATTTTTTTATAGGATAAATGTTTTTGGTTCAGCAAATATTTCTGATTCTAGAATGTATTTTTAGGATACAAATGAATATATTATTATATTTATATAATAATACTCGTATATAACTGGATTGGATTTACTCTTTCCTTAAATGTTATTGCGTCCGGAATCATATTATTTTAATCTCGTCTCTCAACCACAAGGGGATATCTTTAATAAATTTCTTCTCATTGTGTGTGTCAGTGAAGCGAGTAGAAATTATATCAAGAAAGAGTCAGTGTCGGGGTACCACAGGCCACAGGGGTTAATCTGGTTCAGAACTCTCTTTTACATTCTACTTGTCTCACGGATATGGGAGCCTTCCGTCTTTGCCGAACCAACGAAAATCACTCTTAATTTAGTTTTAGTTGTAGAACTTATAGAATTAATCTCTGCGTGTTGAGGTATAACATAAATATAGGACCAGGTATAATTCGTTCGACTTAAGTCTTCACGGCGATGTCAATTTTTACTGGTCTTATATTACTTTGCTTTGTAAGTTTCATCGCACATTTCCGTTTCCCCAATTTTGAACCACTTCCCGTGATTCAATCTTCCCCAGATTTTGTACATAGATACAACTAAGGTGAAGAATACAGAAACCAAAAACAAAAAACAAAATGGCGTCAAATTTATTTGCTTTTTAAGTTTCATCGCACACCTATTACCCCAATTTTGAACGACTTACCGTCATTCAATCTTACCCAAATTTTGCACATAGATACAACTAAGGTGAAGAATACAGAAACCAAAAACAAAATGGCGTCAAATTTATTTGCTTTTTAAGTTTCATCGCACACCTATTACCCCAATTTTGAACCACTTACCGTCATTCAATCTAACCCAAATTTTGCACACATATACAACTAAGGTGAAGAATACAGAAACAAAACAAAAAAAAAAAAAAACAAAAAAAAAAAAAAAAAATTCAAAATAAGACCAGTTTTGAAAAATGGCATTTTTATATTAATTATTATTCCTAATATTTGAAATTGATAAGATGCTTTCATTAAAGGTTAATTATAATTCTCTAGAAATTCTATTTGCATTATGATGTGTTAACACTCTTCACTAAAAGCAATATAACAGTTTCTAAACATACTACAAATGAGATTATTTAAAGGTTCTTAAAACTTCCAGTATAAGCTTGTTTGAACTTGCTTGAAACATCTAACACATAATCAAAGATAACTTAGATGAGAAGTGGGAAAAACTGAACTAAGCTAATATTCGTTAAAACTAAATTGTAAACTATTTTAGAGCAAAGTTAATTGCAGGATTGGATTTACACTTCCTCTGAAAAACCCTTCTAAGAATCGAATTACAGGAAACTTTCAAATTCATCTAGTATTGCTCGTCAGGATTAAATTATTTTCTCAATTACATCTTAACGACTTAACGTACGAGATTCTAGTTTAGAGATTGATTCCAAGCAAATTCAAAAGGAATTTGTATAAGTTCGCCTTCATTCCTTGGGGGTAAATTTGATTACTGTTTAAAAGTGTTAAAAGTGTTAGTTACATTTTAAGCTTTTGTATTTACCGTCGTTTTCCCCTGCTATATGCTCTAGCTAGCGTCGGAGGTATTATTGCAGTAGACTCCGTCTAACATACGCAGTAGGTTTAACGAGCAGGTTTTAACTTCTGTCTCTTTGCTATAGACAGAGTTTATTGCAGTACGAGATTTAAAACCACAATTGTTTTAATGCCTTTTAATTCTAGAACTAAATTGTCTTCTTTTAGTGCTTACAGTTCTTTTTCTTAACTAACATTGTTTTTGAAATACCCATAACAGTCGTAATTATACAATAAAAATCGTTGTAAGAATTTGAGTATCGAAGAGAAAACATGTCCGATCATACTTGCACTTTACTTTGTCATATACAAGAACATAATTACTTCGTCTAGTGTTTTCCAACTGTTAATTGTATTGTACATCGCGTTTAGATTTATTAATTATAAAACATTTTATCATCATCAGGAATTCAACCCGACCCGAAAAGCAATAATTGCAAAGGGTCACACAATTTGCTCAGAAACAAATATGTTTTCCTGGAAATACGACTGATATAGTTAGATTCGTATTTAAATGGGCTATATTTAAGATTTTTGAAATCAAAGTCATCAGAACCGTTTACGAGATATTATTTTATTCTCTTCTTTTCATGGTTTTTAGAATGTAGCTCCACTAAATTTAGATCGAAAATTGATTCTTGATTTCACTTCGGAGTATGGTTTTTATGAACAAATTATAATTTTTTTTTATAATGCTAAATTTTATTGAAAACGGCTCAGTAGTTTTGGCTTCATGCGTCATCACAGGTGACAGACAGGCATATTGCTCTCCAATATAATTTAAAATAATATAATATAAATAAAGTAATTTTCTATTTATATTCATAAAAAATTAATCAAATTTGGGTAGTAATGGAATAAAAACCACGAAATTGTTTAATTAAGACTTGATTTTCTTCATTTGTTACTAAAGCAGACTACGAACTATCGTGACATGATAAAGATAATAATCAAGTTTATATATATATATATATATATATATATATATATATATATATATATATATATATATATATATATATATATATATATTCTTTTTTTATAACTACAAATTACGGAATATGCACGCAGACATGGGACATTCATGTTAAAACACAATATTTACGTGTAAGTCAACATTTTACACTATGAAAAATAATGTCGCAAAAGAACATGCAACGTAAATATATTACATATTTGCAACGTACATATTTAAGGAAGTATGAAGAGTGTTAAACTTATGATTTAATCTTTAAAGTAGATGCCAGGGGATATTATATTATTATATGCATAAAGTTGACTTGAGTTTATAATTTTTAAAGCCTAGGCGTAAACTGTCATTAGATTACAAGGAATTTTTACAACTAGTAAACATTTAAAGGCTAGAGTAGCATTAGTTTTCGTGTATTTTAAAATTGAACTTGGAAGTCAAATATGAAGTTGTATAACATGTGTTTTCATGTCGAGGTCGTTGTGGACACGTACAGCCTTAATCTACTGGAATGATTTCAGTCAAATTTGGCACACATGAAGAGAAGAAATTAATTTTAGCTCTAAATTTCGTGATTCTCCCCAAAAACTATTAGAAAAAAGGTACCGACGATTTTAAATGAAGAATTATTCAATGTTCTCCATTTAATCTAGTTTCAATAGTTCTAATTCAAATCTAGTTTTATGAATGTCATATTGTGAATTATCTAGTTTTCGAGATATTGATAAAAAGAAATTTAATTACAAAGGACTACTATATTTATTTTTTATTGTAAACAGTGATAAAATGCTGAATATTAAATAAATGTAGCCGTAAAAACCCAAGGCAACCAATAAATGGAAAACGATAAAATTATGTATATCTGAAAGTTTAATGCGAGTTGTATCAGACAAAATTTTATTTTTTAATTATGTTCGATCAAAAATCTGGACCATATTTTAGTGAATTTTCTAAGAAAATTAAGGTATTTAAATGGCTTCAAAATTTTTGTAATGCGAATTTTTGAGAATTTTACCCATGGAAATCCGTTTTAGACCATTCTTAATCGATTCCTGAAATTTAACACTTTATTATGGTTGTATGTTTGTATATATGTATGTGTCACTCCAGACGATATCTCACCCTAGGATGCACTTAAAAAATCCGATAAAATGTTAAAATGTCAACAATATCCAAAGAAAGGATGAGTTCGTTGGCCAGAATTTTTGGAGTCCATTTAGGGGTCAAATTTTGACAATTTAGGGTCAAAAATAGCATAAAAACGTGTTTTTCCAATTTTAGTTGTTTTATTATAATCTAAAGAAGAGCAAGTAAAAATGAATATTATAATAAATAATTAGTGTCAATTGCAAGGAGATCTATGACAGTTGTAAAAAAAATATAAATTAGCTTTCTATTTAGTTCTTTTTCTTAAAGTAAAAATTAATGTAATAATTTAAAATTATAATCCTATTATTATTTTTAAAATAACTAAAGAAACTTTCTTAGAAAGCTTCTTACTTAGTTTTCCTTAAAGTTAAAATGTAAAAGTGTGACGAAGCCCCGAAATTTCATGGAATTAAGTTTGAGGAAGAAATTATAATTTATTATCCTTTTTTTCCAATTGTACTGCTAGAAAATTGAATTTTAATATAAAGTAATCTTATAACTTTTTCTTCTCCTCTTCCAAATATTGAACTTTAAGTTGTATGCATTATGAATAAATCAAATTATAATTAAAGAAGGAAGACAGAAAAAAATAGACTCCGACGACGGGGTTGTATATATATATATATACAATATTTAGCATTCCAAACTGAGTCAAAACCCACGTTTATTTCGCATACCATTCTTAGTCTCATTATGGGTATAAATTTATTTAAGTTAATTAAATTAAATTAAATACGGATTTAATTTATAATTTACTCTTTACTTGTAATCATAGAGTCTTAAAGCGTTTGTTTTTACCACATTATAGATAATGCTGAACTAAAGTAATATAGTTAAATGTATTTTTGTTCCTAATATTTATCTATAAGTAAGGTGATGCGGGCAGGAAAGAGGAAAAATGAAGCACTAATTCACAGCTCCGTTGACTATATTTCCCCTCCTGCTGCGAGGCATATTCATGTCAACAAAAATAATTACAAAGAAAAAGGAATAAAGTAATTAGTGTGCTGAATACTACAATCCTAATAAATAATATAATTCAATTGAAACGTTAAATCAATTACCTGTTACTAAAATAATCACGCAGAATCATCACGCCACAGAATTGGTGGCAAAAATATTTAATTTAAATTACTGACTACCTATGCATATCTTTAAAAAAAAAAAAAAAAAAAAAAAAAAAGTGTCTTTCAACCAATCAGAATATAAAACCTCCCTGTAGATTTCCAATTTCCAGACTAAGTTTACCTTACATATATTTTTCATTTTGTTTTTTCTCTTTCATTTTCAATCTCTTTATTATTATTATTACTCTGAGAAATATATTGTGTCTAACAGCATGTTTTCTTTGTCAGTGGTTTTATAATAGTAGTTACCTATAGTTTGTAGTTTTAGCTTGTTGTATGATTGTTATTAGAGTAGTAAACTTATTTGTAGACGAAAGCATGATTTGGCTTGATTATTTTAGTAACAGGTAGTTGATTTAACGTTTTAATTGAATTATATTATTTACTAGCTGGATACCCGTGCTTCGCTACGGAGTGTTATTTTAATTTGATAAGATTATAAACTACCATCAAGAAATATTTAAATTATTTTACCATACCTAGATTCTATCCCTCCCACTTACACCCCCTCCTCTTTGATAAGATGATTTACAAATATCCCAAATTTATCCCCCTCCTAAATGTAAATGTGACAAAACTGTACAGAAAAATAATAACTGTGCGCTTAAAGAGCTTTTTAACGATATGCATCATGAAGGGTATTCATTACTTTGCCCCGTATTCATTACTTGTACTTAGTACCCCTTTGTACCAAAATTTAAATTTCGAAAATTAATATATACAGTGAACTCCCCCTTGCTTTGAAGGAATAATGTGTAAATATTCATCAAATTGGGATAAAACTGTAGATTTGTATAAAAGACATACCCAAAAACACTCATCTTTTATTTATATTTTTTTATTTTAAATGAAAATATGACAAACCCATACACAACAACAATTAATGTACTCTTAAAGAGCTTTTCAACGATATGCATCATAAAGGGTATTAATTCCTTTGATCTCGTATTCATTACTTGTACCCCGTACCCCTGTGTACCAAAATTTAAATTTCGAAAATTCTTTTAGTCAGAGATTTTCTCCTTGCTTTGAAGGTCAAGTGTGTAAATTTTCATCGAAATCGGACTAAAACTGTAAATTTTTATAAAGAGCATACACACATACGTTGACTTTTATATATATATATATATGGCCGCCATCCTTAATCAAAATGCCTGATTGGTAAACTATTTATCATAAATTACTAATTTCATAAAAGGAAGCTAACTTCTAAATTTCAAGGTTCTAGTGCAATCAGTTCCGGAGATATCGTCTTATTATGTATATAAATGGCCGCCATCTTGAATAAAGATGGCGGATATTAAAAATATTTCTTAGCGAGAGAGATTCAGAGAGAGATTCTTAGAGAGATTCAGAGATATCGTGATGTGTCAGGGAGTGAGTGGTATTTGGATTTTAAAATAGATTATGATTGTAGTATTCAGCACGCTAATTACTATATTCCTTTTTCTTTGTAATTATTTTTGTACACATGAATAGGCCTCGTAGCAGGAGGCGAAATATAGTCAACGGAGCTGTGAATTAGTGCTTTATTTTTCCTCTTTCCTGCCAACATCACCTTACTTAAAGTAATATAATAAAGTTTTATTAAAATATACTTATTGAAAAGTTATAGTGTTCGTTTATGTTAAGCCATTGTTGGTTATGAGTAAAATCAACAGTTTTTGAGCGCCAGACAAGTAATCCCGTTTGATTACTCAGTTTTGAATAATCCAGATAATATTTTAGTACAATTATGATCTACGTTGAAAAAAGGGCTTAAAAAACATTATTTAAAGAGGTATAGTTGGCCTACGAGATGCAAACTAGAATGATGGGATTAATATTTATTTATGCTCACTGTATTAATGGTAACAAAATGATCAATTTCCTTGGACTTTTTAATAGCAGGCTTAAACATAATATGCTTGCGTTTTATATCGCGATCGGAATAATTTTTAATTTTCCATAGACAATAAAACGACTTAAAAGGAAATATATTCATTCAGTCAAAAATTAGTGAGAACTACTCACGACTGCCACTATTTGCGATCACACAACAAACTATTAAAGAAAATAACTGGTCTAGGGAAGAAAGAAAGTTAAAAAAGAACATCTAAGTTAACTTGAACAGATCTGGTAAAACTCCAACTAAGTGTTATTTCATCGTTTAATTTAAAACTGCACAGTTTTAAAGTCCACAAGCTCCTTCTTACTTAAACCATCTTCACACTGGCCAACTGTCGGGCCCGACGGTCAGGGCTACAACCGTCGGGCCCAACAGTTGGCCAGTGTGTAGCGCTGTCGGGGCATGAATTCTGTCGAGGCCGATGGTCGGCCAGTCGGGTTGGCTGGACCATCCGAAACCGACCCCCCCACCACTTTTTTTGTCGGGTCGGTGTGTGTGTAGCGTTTTTGGGTCCAACAGGCCGACTTGCACCTTCACCTCAGCTTCATTTCCGTTTGATGTGACTTTTAGAACTACGCACCACGAGTATTGCTGCTAAACTGGACTAGTTGTCGTGTCGGCTCATTTGGTCGGCTCGTTTGGTCGGGGTGTGTGTAGGAAAGGCCCCAACAAGGAGGTCGGTGCTAACGGTCGTGTCGGGCTATCGTGTCGGCCAGTGTGTAGGGGGTATTACGCAAATTTAATCGTGTTAGTAAATCGTCAAGTATGTCGTTGTGTCTGGACCAGACTTAAGTAATAAAACATTTTTTTTATATAACAATGTGTTCGTGTGAGCTTCTATGTAAATTTTGTCTATTCTACAAGTTGTTCTAGGTTGTTATTCTACTGACCACTGTCGTCTTTATATCTAACTTACTGTAAACAAACTCCATTCAAATTCTACTGAGTCGGTTGTTTTGTTAGAGTTTCTTAATACTTTCAAGGTTCAGTAATCAATTCAAATAAATTACAATTCTATTATCATGCTTCAACCAAATTTCCGTAATCACCATTCATATTGTTCAATTTATACGAATATGTTAGTCGTTTATTTAATGTAATCGTATTTTTTTTTTTTTCATTTAAATAAATTTAATTTTAATTCAATAAATTTGGTTTTATTTAATTTAACATGATCGTTAAGTTTAATTTTAAAGTTCAATTTATTCAGTCCACTCTCATTAATTTATTCACAGATACTACCTTAGCGTTGTTTAGTTATTTTAAATCATGTTAACAAATTAATTTTAAATTATAATGTAATTCAATCATACTTTTTTAAATTAAATAATTCATTATTTTTATTTATTTTTACTTCTTTTTTATTTTTTTTTTATGTATGATTTAGTTTAAATTACATTTAAATACTATTGCAACATATTGAGATCTCTTGATGTACAATAAAGTTCCTTTAATCTTTATAAAGTTAATCTTTTTCATCATAAAGAGATTAAAAGTGGTGAGTTGTGCTTTTTCTTATATGGTACATGATGCATCTAATACTGATGATGTTGCCGATTACTGTCCGAGTTTCTTCTTCATCTCTCTTGCCTTTCTATAAAGGTATATTTTGTTTTTCTTTTCTTGGCCAAGATTCAACTAAAATATAAGGAATGTAACTTTCTGCTATCCCTACCTTTCCAATCTATCCTAAAAGGAAGGAATCTCGTCCCAATATCTTTTAGTTTGATGCCTTCAAGGATCTGATACTCTGATGGTATTACCCGCTTAGACCCTACCCCTGTCCTTCCATGATAAATCCCAACCTTTGAACAAATTCTTCAGATGTCCTTCTAGTTAACGATCTTTTAAAGATATGACGTTATTTTATTGTTAAATACAAAGTTTTAACTATTACTAATAACTATATAAAAAAAAAAAAAAAAAAAAAAATTATTAAAACCCGCACTAAAAAGATAAAAATACAGCATTTAAACAGGCACAGTACCATGAGAAATGACAATTTATGAGTATGTTTTTAAGGATAAAGACATGGGTTGCTATTAACATTTTAGGCCCCAAATTTCTCGGAAATGTATTGATTTATTTGCTAATATAAACAATTCGGTAAAACTGATGTCTATCATTGTATTGTTTTAAAAAATACACAATCTGTACAGGTTTCTGACCTCTAGGTAGTCGGGAAGTGGGGCAAATTAAGATTGCAAAATTTGTCCATGACAGATAAGGTGAGCAAATTAAAATTGTGTAATACAACACAACTCGGTCCCTTAAGGTATATTTTCATTAATTTGTTCTGTGAAAAGTATAGACATCATTTCCAAAAGAAATAAATACAAAAAACAACCACCGTATGATCGAATGACCTCAAGGAACATCCATGCTTAATTTCAAGAAAAACAATAAATATAATTCTATTTTTACTAATGTAAAAAAGTCCAGTCTTGCACCATGACTTAATGATCGAATTTTCAAAGAAATCTGCGTATAATTGGCTTATGATAATATAGGAAAATGTTGGTTTAGAATTTGGATGAGAGAAAAGACAAATTTGGTTTAAACTAAATTATCAAAATTTGACCCCTAAATGAACTCCTGGCCAACGAACTCATCCTTTCTTTTGATATTATTGACATTGTAATGCATCCTAGCGTGAGATATCGTCTGGAGTGACATATATATATATATATATATATATATATATATATATATATATATATATATATATATATATATATATATATGTATATATATATATATATATATATATATATATATATATATATATATATATATATATATATATATATATATATTTACCATGAAGAAAAATCCTGTCAATTATGTGAAAAACGCTCCAGTTATTCATCTAGGACATGAAAATTGCACTTTAAATTGGAATAACCCATTTGACGTTTTAGACCTTCATGAACAAACTTAATTTCGTGTCTTTCTGTCGGTCTTTATGTCCACAATTCCTTGCCACACGCATATCTTCAACTATTTTCATGTCATGAAATTTTCAGGGATTACGCGGGTTAGGCTCTAGATGGTCTTATGATGGGCCTATGAACTTCATTATGATCGGATTAGTCGTAGCCACTGCGCATACCACCAGAAAATGTTTACTTAAAGTTATCATTATTTTATAAAATGTTTTGCTATATTCTAACTCCTCTCATAGGCCATTATCTAGCTCTAATCATAAATTATTGAAAATTAGTTTGTTTTACAATAATTGGGAGTAGTACACATGTGTACAGTTACTAACAACGTATTGGTGTCAATATAAGAGAAAATTATCAAAATATAAATCATAACACTCCGAATATTCCTGGTGCATAAAGCTCTCCTTTACTAAATGAATTCTTATAACTGAAGTTTTTGTATTTCATTGTAAGCAATATTAGTGGAAAATTAATCGTTATCATGGTTCCCTGCTTTAATTATAGTGTAAAATATGAATATCCATTATTGGAAACATTTTTAAAACGGTAATTTATTTATTTATTTTTTTTTTTTAAATAATAACCAATTTAACAAAAACAAATTTGCGGAAATATTAATAATTCAAACGCAATATTATCCCTGTTTAATTTACCAAAAAATTGGGCGAAGGAAAACAATAAGGTAGAAAGGGTTAAAGATCAAAAGGGCAGAGATATCGTAAATAATCGTACGTGATAAATTCAATATATTCATATACTCGTTTTATAATTAAATGGATTCATTTGGAAAATAAAATAAAATTGTAATTAACCAGAGAATTCGTTTAATAAATAAATTCGTTCAACTGGAATATTCTAATTAAGGAAACAAAAATTATCAATTACAGTTTTAATGGTGGAATATAATTAATGAATTGGGTCGCTGAGTGGTATTGTCGGGGAAGGTGTGGTAAATGTATTTATATCTCTGGCTCGAGGGCTTTAACCAAACTTTTCATGCCAAGTTTTAACATAACAAGTGAATTAACGTTGTTAAATTATCATTAAACATGATTTCGAATATATGGAGGGAAACCACTAAATAGAATCAGGTTTGTCAATTTTATTATTAAATGTGGTTGGGTGCTTACTGAACTCTACTTATTAATATATCTATATGATAATAATATAATTTACTGTATAATTCATTTTCCAATTCACTGGCACGTTTGGCACTCTCACGTTTGGCAAAATCGATACAAAGTTTAATTTTGCATTTTTACTCGAGTACTAAATAATAGAAGAGTATGGATATCCGGCACTTCTTTAGATTGTTACTTCCTTTATAAAAAAAACAGAGGGGAGTAACAATCTAAAGAAGGTGTATGGAAGGTTCTTCTTTAGACTGTCACTCCCCTTATAAGAACAGAAGTGTGATATTCCTTTGTCCTAAAGTACATTGGACTAAACATCCCTTTTTCTTAATAATTATTTAGTCAAAGCCATTTACATTCCAAAACAACGTAGGGGAGTAACAATCTAAAGAAGTACCGGATATCCTAAATAATATTGTATACCCCTATAATAGTATAATAATAGTATACCCCTATATAAAAGTATTGTAAAGAAACAAACAATTCAATTTTTGGGCCCATTACGATAAGATTTGGCGTTATTGTGAAACAATTTTTTTTCTGTTTCAACGATTAAAAAATGTTTAATTGTAGTCCATTTAAATTAGACTTTAACCATATAATGTCGTTTTTCCGGGAATAATCTAGTTTCCGATATATTTACTGATAACATTTAATTTGCGTTTATCGAATCTGTTATGATCTTTGGTGACGAATCAGATTGCTAAAACTTGTTGGAATCATTGTAGAAACTCTGAACAAAATTCTCAAAATCCAGATTTTAATTCTCGTGGTGAATTGTTTATATTATTAGTTATAGGTATTTTGTAAAAATATAATGTAATTATAAAAAGTAGTATAATAAAATTTATAAAATGTACATTGTAATTATTGATATTGTGCTTATATCGTGATAACCTAGTTATAAAAAACTAAATATTTTTAATATTCTTAAATATTTTTTTCAAATTAAACGGTTTTATAATGTAAATGCAATAGCTAACGTATAAGTTTCCGTAGCAATGCTCCGGATCAGACTGCTTTAAAGATTACGTTAATTCCTCTGTTTGGAATCAATTACAGGGGTCAATCTCAAGGGAGTTACTCATGTGAGAGTCATTTGCAACTGATGAGGATATAAATATATCTTATAAGGTTGTATCCGAAGACAAGTGTCTTCGGACCTAACCATAGATCCTGTCAATCGGCCAGAAAGGCCGATTTGGTCCTGGCTTATCGGGCATCCACAAGAGATGGTTGTTACTGTATACGATGCAATAACGTCACCTGATATGTGTTGTGTTGTTGACAGATCTTATGGTATATATATTCAATATTCATGTATATCTTTTTTGGTTTTTATGAGTGGTTTCCAGGTACTGGGAAAATTGTAACCATTATCTTGAATATAATAAGTGACTTTTATTTCTCGATTAATTGCTTCTTCTGAGAAATATCTACTCATATGAAATGGGTTAGAAATGTAGGAATCCGCAAAATAAAAGGAAAAAAAAAATACCGTCAAGTACTTGCCAGCAAGCTACCTACAAGGGTTTCTTCGGCCATAAAAATTCATATCCCCTGCTATTTTTGCTAATATATGTTTTAAAAGTAGCACTTTTGAGGAATAGGGTGTGTAGCATCTTAAGTATGCACTTATTTGGTTCTTTCAGGGGTTCATCTTTTAGGGGTATAATGGGCGCCACTTTGGAAACGTGATATATATTTCAATACCTTTAAAATGATACCCACTCAAGAAATAAAAAATGTGAAAAGTTAAATTTGCATATTAAATTTTAAATCTCTAGCGACAGTAGGTTCACCCAACATACGACAGACGGACGGACGAACTACCAAAAGCATAAACCGGGTTTCTAGGGTGACCTCGAAACCTTAATATAGGAAATTTTGTTAAAATATGAATATTTAATAAAATAAGAACTACCCATACTTAAGTTTTAACTAAATTGACTTATAACTATGTATTTCAAGGAATATAAATTCAAGTATTGCACGCAAATTTGCAAGTTTCTCTGGAGAAGATAAATTCCGTTATTAATTAATCTATAGAAGCGAGGTAGGAATTGGACGCGGTTTCGTTTAATCACTGTTCTCCGTTCTGGGTATCACGATGAATATGAAAACTCTAAATTTATTACAGAATAATCAATTCTCCTGAAAAATAACCCGAACTCCGTGACAAGATAGTGAAAAATTACAGGATTGAGGAAGTTTTGGCTTTGAACGAACAAATTTGCCGAACTAAGTTGGCGTTTTTAGATTAAGATTCCATAAAATTTAACTTGTCACTGATTTTTTTCATCTAGAAATATTTTTAATTATGAGATTAATACTAAAATATATTCGCACAAAATACTAAGTAAATTTCATTGTAGATTTACCAATACAATTTAATATTTAAAAGTTCTACTAATATAAACTAAAATGTTCAAATTTCCTTGGGAGGAATAATTAGGAAGGAGTAAATTAATAATTACTTACTTAAATCACTTACTTAGAGAACGAGATTAAATTTAGCGAAACATTAGCATAAACTTTCTTACTGTGTTTATTTGACAGCATCTCTTGACATACCCTCTCATTATACTTGTCCCAAACCATCTCCATTATTACTTAGAGATCAACCAGTAAATCCTTAGTTTGCTCGTAATACAAGAGAATAATTACTTAATCTGAAGCAGAGACAATATTTTGAATGACAGTAAAACTACATGAGTTGCTTTGACTATAAAACTTCAAGGGTATTCAGTGAAATAAGTCGGTCTCGTTTTATTATCCTATCCACATTTTATTAATGTGACATCCATATATATGTGTTTTCCAACCAGGAATTACCGATTGTGAGCCATACAATAATACGAGTATTTTGTAGAAATTGGAATAATAATAAAATAATAAATAAGTTTTTACTTAAGATTAGCAGAATAGCTAGATTATATCTTAAATTACTAGTCCTATAATTGTTTTGTATTGTTATTTACTTTGATGTGTTAGGAGCCTCTTCCATCATTGTGAAACCACCAATTTAAAAGGTATCTGCTGAGGTAGCATCCTACCCCTGTGAATATTGATGTATCCGGAGCAGGTACCTCTCCCACTATTGTGAGAGGTATCTGGCTGCATCCCTCCACTGTGAATTTGGATGTGTCCGGAGTAGGTACCTTTCCCATTATTGTAAGAGGTATCTGCTGAGGTAGCATCCCATACCCCCATGAATTTGATGTATCAGGAGCAGGTACCTCTCCCACCATTGTGAGAGATACCTGCTGAGTTTGCATCCCACCACTGTGAATTTGGATGTATCAGGAATTAGGAGCAGGAATTTGTTATATCGAATGAGCTACAAACATTTAATTGTTTACAATAAAATATTTCCATTTACTTAAATATTGTTTTTGTAAGAAACAGGATTTTAACTACGACTCTAATTACTGTTATTGGAAATGAGAGTTTCATTTATATGTATTCTTAAAATAATTCATTGTGTTCAAGTAAGAAAAAGAAACAATTACTTAAAAGTAGAATTCAAAAGTCTCTTCACGTAAAATAATGATTAAAAATCATTATTTATTATAATGACGTAAATAATGATTTCACGTGGAGAGCCTTTTGACTTCTACTTCTACTCATGACCTCCACTCACGCTCTATGTCCTATCTTAATTACTTAAAGTTGACGTTGAAAGCTATCTCCAAAAAGTTTAAGCATAGAGTCTTGTTTACTTTTAAAAGATTCTTGAAGAATGTTGAGCAACTGCTTGTTAATAACAGCAAAAACTTGTAGTGCTTGTAAAACATCATTCAGGTTGTTGTCCGAGCATCTTGGATGCTGCCAATTACCATTAAGATGCCCAACCCTTTTACATTTCAAGCAGTCAAAAATACAAACAAATACTCTCTTTATCTGCATAGTACATTGTTCTGCTGTCTTTAGAATGCATTTTAATACTGAACATTTTCGAGTCACGCGAAATAAAACTCGATTCTATTAAAACTAACACACGTAAGACTTGGATATACTATAGCCATAAAACTTAATTATTAATATTATTTAAACTTCATAAACGATTAACCTTTTGTCTATTTCCTCAGTTAATCCCTTTTTATTTTATAAAACCTTTTTCTTCCTCTATTCGGTCTGTAGGGCGTTAATTAAAATTATAATATTTTTTTATTCATTTGCATTGTTCTTTCTTTTTTTTTTATTTAGCTCCCATCGACCAGCCATTTTCATCTTGTTTATTTCTTTAGTTAATCCCCCCTTTTTTTTTTTAAACTGGCTTCCTCCATTCGGTCTTTATGGATAGGTAATTTATTTATTTTTTATTCCGAGCTTACCGAAGGTTACGAAAGCTATGTTATTGTTCTGTAGCACAAAAAGATATTAAGATTTTAAATAGAAAAGTCTCTCCACGTAAAAAATATTTAATAAAACTCAAAGCAGCTGTCAGCCACTATAGGGACATCATCAGTGCCGAAAATTAAAAAGTTGTTTATTAAAACTTTGTAAGATGGGAATGCAGTAAGTCAGAACAACCTAGCAACCGGTACAAAACATATCCATGAGAGACACATCCGTGACTGATAGCCTCACAATAATTAAAACTGTGTGCGCTCATTATTTTTTCTGTTAATTTGATACTTTTATTTATATAAATATATTTAAAATTATAAGGGGTAAAAATAAAATAATTTTTTTTACACTAGTGTTTTTGTTGGGATTTTACTTCTTTTTGAAAGTAATTTTTCATTGGCACAAACAATTTTCGTTTTTCATTCTTTGTTCTTGTTTGATTGTTCTTGGGTCTTTTTTACTACGTTTTTATTAGCTTGCTATCTTGTTTGTTTGTTTGTTTGTCCAGTACAAATCTTGCAATCGCGTTTTAACTAACTTCCGTAGCTAGACATTTGAAACTTTTAGAATAGCTCAGAACGCGATGACAATGCATTATTTTAATAACTTTTAGCCATCTTTCAGTAGAATTTAATTCGTTTTCATTAAATTTTGCTGTATAGAAAGTTAGTTCGGAAAAAATCCGCAAGTAATTTTATTTGTTTT
Source organism: Gerris lacustris (assembly GCA_951217055.1). Classification (NCBI taxonomy): domain Eukaryota; kingdom Metazoa; phylum Arthropoda; class Insecta; order Hemiptera; family Gerridae; genus Gerris; species Gerris lacustris. The sequence goes on from OX578284.1 coordinate 25,688,190, forward strand.
GACATATCCCATATTTACGATCTTCATTTTGACCTGTTTCAAATTTATGATTTATGATAGAAAATTTAAAAACGTAGTATATAAAAAGTTCTTTTTATCTTGTAATTATTCTTTCTTAGTTCTTGTTAATCTTTCGTGTAACTTCTTCGTCGATGGGTTATCTAATTGAACTAAATAATATTATCTGGAGTAAATACGTTTGCACTTTATGATAACTGTCAAATCAACCTCAACGAATGTTCTCAAAAAATCACTTTTTAGTTTTAAAGTTCTACTACTAGGTAGCTCTTGTGGCGCTGTTTACAATAATTGTATAAATTTTTACAATATTTTAATATGCGGTTTTTCTATTAGCCTTGAAAGGGACAAAGATCCAGATTTTTTGGATTTTTTAATTTTTCCTTTATTTGTACAATAAATTCTACCTATATACAAAATTTCTAGTTTCTAGGATTGTTAGAAGTGCCTTAGAACTATGATGAGGGAGTCAGTTAGTGACAAAATAACATAACTTTAGGCTCATATATCTTATGAACTACTAAGGGTAGAGGTGTGAAATTTTTATTTCTGGTTCAGTTTGTCATGATCTATAAATTAAAATTAATTTTATATATCTAAGTATCTTCAATAGGATAATAGAGGGGGTCCAAATTGCCATGTGTTGGTTCCAGTAAAGGATGATACGTCTGTGCTCGACTTTGCGGGGGCACTGCCGTGCCCCCAGAAAGGACAAATCTCTTTACATAGGATCTCGCCAAAACAGAATCTAAACCGTGCCATCGATATTCCACCGAGTAGGGGACGGTGAGAGAAGAACAATAAGCTCAAGATTAGGGGGTTGTTAAGGTTTTTTTTCTTTTCAGCCCCATGGGCTCGGTCTCCGGTTCTGGGTTATAAAAGCGTAACATTATTTAAGTACGCGATAGGACGCGAAGAAGCTATGTGGCACACTAATTGGGGAAAAAATAATTGATTTTCATTGGTCCTTCTCTTTCTTTTATTAAGTTCAAACAGGCAATAAACTACAAATAAAGCAAGCAAAACATTTTAATTTTGATGTATAAAATCAATAACTACCATTGTTATGAAAATTGTCAATGTTTGTTTTTAAAAAAACAATTTTTTCATCGTTTATTTAATAACTTTAATTCTACTTTATATTCGATTAAACTAAGCCAACAAAATGCACCAACATGTTAGCGCACACCTATGCATAAAAATGAATGGATTTTTGTTCAGGACTTAAGGTGACATATATATGTATATATACACTGAGACAGGAAAAAAGTTAAGGCCAATTTTGGTTTTCGTAAAAGTATTAAAAAATGTTGCTATTCTGAACAATGTATTGAAATTTTAATTTAATTTATTTTGTTAAATGTTATAAAACAAAGTTATGGTGGTTTATTATTCTCTAGGGTGATATTTGAAAGGATAGCTTTATTAAGACAATATTTTGGATCTACTAGTATCACGCACCTATATATTTAATGATAGCCATTTTAATTTTTTTTTTTGCTTTGTCATTAAATATGCTATATTTTTAAAATTCTATTAGCAGTAAAAGATAATGTGGTCAAAGATTTAGAGTAGGAGTCAGCGACACGATTAAATTTATCGTTGTTTTTCTCCTTTATCCTTATTTGTGGGTTGCAAAAAAAGTCAGGACTTCCAATTTTATGATGCGGTGAGGTTAGTAAACGCGATAGGCTGTAATAGCTTGAGAAAAGCACTCTCTGTTTGAAGTCGTAAAACCCAAAGATCCCTTCAATCACCCTTCCTCTTTTAACCCTTAAAACCGAAAAACTATTCTGAGGTCCCACCAAAGTTACCTCTTTTGCCTACGAATCGAATGATATCCTTCGTAAAACGCGTAAAGCAAGCAAGATCAAATGGAAATGCCTTGATTAAACCTTTAATCCGACGCTTTGGGTTTGGGGTTTTTCCCATCGGCAAAGGCTAAAAACGAAAACCCTTAGTAATTAACACAGGGTATAATATATTTAAATATCTCTGTTTTTGCTGTAGAATTTGGACTCTGCTAAAGTTTATTTGATTTAAAAGACTAAAACCATTAAACCAAGCCAATATTTAAATAAGAATTGTCAAGTCAAAGGTAAAATTTATTCGAAATAACCACATTTCAAATAAATGATACCATTTGGAATCTCTTAACTACACATTTTTATGAATACAAAGAAACTGTCTCTCCAAGTAAAATAATTCTTGTTTATTTATCAAAGTAGCTGTCGGCTTTTATAAAATCATCATCAGTGCCTTTAACCTTTTAACCGCCATTGTTCCATTTATGGAACATGCACTTCAACATTTTTTTAAAATTATTTACTGGTTATATTTTGGGAAACTTGACTATTGTAACTGTTTTTATGATCCTTGTTTAACTAGTGGTATTTTTGTTTTTCATATTTGAGGGTTTTACATATTTTTTACAATTTTTTAAAAATTAGCAATTTTAAGGATTTTGACCTTCCCACACATATTATTTTTTATCTAAATATCACGAATATATATTGGGTCCCTAATTTTTTTGTATACTTAGAGATTATAATAGAACATTAAAAAAATAATTTTGATAAACAAATATAAACAAGGAGCTTCTGAGGTCGAAGTGAAAAAGCATGTTCCATAAATGGAACAATGGCGGGTAAGGTAGACACACAGTGAAGCATGGAACATGTATAGTATACTGTTCCTTGCCTTCTCTACCTTTATCTGTTTTATAATAAAATTATATACTACTATATTGATTTGCTGATTTTTATACGTATTAAATAGAATACTTTATACTATTTGTATTTTAAGTATCTTTCTTAATAATCCGGCAGGTAAAATTAGGGAATTAGTTGAAATCTATACTCTTGTAGATTTTTTTTTTTTTTTTTTTCACTATAAACTTATTTCACTTTGAATGTATTACGGCAGTACTGTGATCTTTATCTGTGTACTAAATATTGATAGGACATGCTTCTTAACGGGTTAGTAACATAGGATTATGAAAAGCGGAAGGATGAAGGAATGGGATTACTTACCTGTGGATGGGGATTGACCTAAGCTTGGAATGGGATAAACCCTTTATTTTTAAAGAACTATAAATCTTTCATGGAAAATTGCAAAAACTTATAAATATTTACAGGAAAATAATCTCCTAATAGAAGGCGCTTTCCTTTCAACAAACAGTCCCGCTCATTTTACAAATTCCCCATGAGCTTCTAACCGCCTCCCTCCACCTTTTAATCTGGGTGCATAACGGTTCTCTTATTATAGCTTTAAGTGTATGCAAAAAGGAATACTATTCATTTAAGATCTTGAAAACCTATAGTGTTATAGTATTGACGTCTTTATTATTCTAGCTCTCAAAATTCGTTATATTATATTCTTATGACTTATATAATTAGTGAAGTTTAGATTTGTGTTGTGAGATTACTATGGAAAAACCATTTCGAACCTTCGAAGAAGCTCTAGAATATTTGATGAGCTTGAGAGATTCAGATTTATCAGATTCGTCAGACGACGAAGTGAATATCTGTCAACTACCCCCAGAAGAGAATGACCAAGTAACGGACACTACACAATGTTTCAACGGAGGATAGTTACTAGAGTAATGCGGAAGATGTTTGTGTCCCAATAGTTCCTTCAGTAATGAATATAAAAAAATTCAGAGATATAAAAAAGAATTTCCACCTTATGGATAATTCCAAACTAAAACAAGGAGACAAATTAGGAAAAATTCAACCATTTATGAAATTCGGCATTTTTCATGATCAAGTGTCAATCGACGAATCAATGGTCCCTTACTATGGTCACCATTCATGTAAAATGTTTATTCGCGGTAAACCCATAAGATTTGGGTTCAAGATCTGGATGCTTTGTTCATCAAATGGCTACCCGTATAATATGGAAATATACGCAGGTAAGAAAACAGACGCTGCTCCTCAGACTCAACTTGGTACAAGAGTAGTAAACGATGTTCTTGCCGTTATAGAAGAACCTCGCCAAGTAGAAGTTTTCTTTGACAATTTTTTTATATCGTATGATTTATTGCAAGATCTCCGTACGAAAAATTTCTAGGCAACAGGAACAGTAAGAGAAGGGAGAATATCAAAATGCCCTCTCATATCTCAAAAAGAAATAAAAAGGAGAGACCGAGGGAAAAATTCGATTATTTGAGTGACGGTTCAGTTTATGTTTGTCGATGGAACGACAATGCTGTGGTGACTAGCGTCAAATTACGCTTCCCATTTACCAATGAGAACTGCTAAAAGATATTCAAGAGGAAAAAATATAAGAATTGATGTAGACTAACCTAGCCTTGTTGGAGATTACAATAAAGGAATGGGAGGAGTTGATGTATTAGATCGGATGCTAGGTTCTTATCGCCCGCAACTAAGATCTAAGAAATGGTGGTGGAACTTGTTTGCAAACGGTTTGAATATGGCTGTTGTTGCAGCTCGGCTTCTGCACAAAGAGGGATATAAAAATACTTCAATGGTAGTTGATCATTTCTCATTTAGAAGATAAATAGCTATGGCGTTGCTACGAGTGGCCCCGCGAAAGGATGGTCCCAAATCAGGACCCAAAAACGCTATCCCTGAGGCAAGAAGAAAAACCGATGGTCATTACCTCATTCAAGCTAGTCAGGGTAGATGTGCAGTTTGTAAAAATAACACTAAATTTCAGTGCCACCAATGTCAGAAGAGACTACAATGTAATGTGCTTTCCTCCATATCATGAAATTTAAATTGAATTATTTAGTACTTTTTTTTTCAACAAAAGTAATGCTTATATGAAATTGTATGAGTTTATCGAAAAAAATTCAGTTGGGGGGGGGGGGGGAATGGTTGAGGGAGATATTTGTTTTTATAGTATGTAGTTTTATTAGCATGTTGATATTACAATTTTTTGTTTATATGTATTTTTTTTTTTTTTTTTTTTTTTTTGGGGGGGGGGGGGGGGCTTTATTATGGAAAGAGAGAGGGAGGGAATCTAACTAATAATATATTAAATAATAATATTAAATTAAATAAAATATTTAATTAATTATTGTATTTATGGTGGTCAATTTAAAAATAGTTTTTTTTTTAAATAATGCGTAATTCTTGTAACCCAAGTCCCGCCATTGTTCCATAAATGGAACATAAAAGAAAATGGTGAAAAATTAAATTTTTTGAATTTTTTTTTTTTGAAATTTCATAAGTAAAAAATAAGAAAGCCGAATTGCAAAAAAAATCAACAAAAAAATAATTATTTTTTAGGGCGGCGTTTAAAGGGTTAAACAAAGACTAAGCGTTAATAGTACATTACGGGTCTAATGCGGAAAGTAGCATTATGCATGCGAGTGTGGAGTTTGCACCCGAGCGATAGCGAGGGTAGTAAAACCACACGAGCAAAGCAAAATGTGATAAGGTAAAGAATTCTTCTTTATTTCCGCTCTAGTGCGGAAATAAAGAAAAATATTGAAACGCGCATGTGCAAGGAATATAACTACGAAAAGAATCAATTTCTACGCATATAAACAGAGATAAAATGTTTATATTTCGTATCAATCGTAGATAAAATTTATTAACACACACACAATATATATATATATATATATATATATATATATATATATATATATATATATATATATATATATATATATATATATATATATATATATATATATATATATATATATACATATACATAATCAATAAAAAGTAAACAAATAAAAGCTTGTAACTAAATCTACAAAAATAAAAGATAAACAAATACTAAGCTAAGATATAAGGAGTAGTCGCGGTCCATAGAGAGAGTTGTATTGTCTCGGTTAAGGTCTTTACTGCAAGGTCTATCTCGTCAGGGTTCTTTAATGAAGTTTTGAAGTCAAGTCCGTCAGTTATTAGTCGTTTAAAAAAGTCCCAGTCTACGTGTCAGTTTATTACGGTTTCTCTTGGAGGTTTAGGGGTGGGTTTGAGATCTAGAAGTAACTGGAAAGGACTGGGGTCGGAAAAAAGATCATGAAGGGTTGAAGTAGAGGGGTGGAAATGAATGATAGGACTAGTTACGAAGTAATCTAGGAGATCGGGAAGTTGTGGATCTGTAGGCCACTAGGTATAGCCAGAAGGAGTGTGTACTTGGTATTTATTAGATAGAAAAAAACTTTCAAAAACTCTCTATATACTTAGGAAGCTTTCTATCTCCATGGATCTCAACACGTTGCGCCTTGCATACTTTGCATATTTTCACTCAATTCTGGCATACTGCACAAGAATTTGGGCCTACAGTAGATTTGCAGAATCAATCTTTATACTTCAGAAGAGAGCGCTGAGAATTTTATTTAAAGTACCAAATATGACTCACTGTAAAAATCTATTTATTGAAGCATCTATTCTAACTTTACCATGCCTGTTCATCTTTAATCTGCTTATTTCTTATCATGAGAAGCCCTATGGATCTCACCACAACCATCACTACTCAACACGTAACTACAATAGAATAGTTCTACCCAAACACCGCCTTCAAAAATCTGCTGACTCACCAAGAATACTCGCCATCAAACTGTATAACTGCTTATCGGAAGAAACTAAACAACTACCATTGGATCAATTTAAAAAAAAATTGAAAAAATACCTAAAAAATGAAGCCTTTTACTCAGTAGATGAGTTTAAGACAAACTGCAAATTTTAAAATAATTATCTATTTACCTTTTCTTTTTTCTTTTTGACAATAGCCAAAGCTTTATAGTTAATGGCTGGATTTTGTTATGTTATGTTATGTTATGTTATAGAATTACAGGTAGGAGTGAGGCAGATCCCCGGGGGTTACTTGCTGCACATCCAAATTATGGGTGTTTAGCATTATAGACACCCCCAGCGATAAACCTAGGACCTAGGGATTGGAAGAGGGAAATAAAATCTTGTCGGGTAACTGTTTTACTTGGTGGACAATATACAGAGGAAAATGAAAAATTAAAAGGAGAAGAAAGGAGAGTGATGGTTGAAGCTTGAATGGACTCTGTTGGAGAGGAAGGATGAACAATGTGGGTGAGGGAATTATTTATTAGGATCGCACTGCCCCCCTTGTGCTGTGTTATTTGGATGATCTGTTCTGTATGTTGTGTAATCTCTGGTGTAAAAGTGTGATCGTGAAGTGAATTTTGTCTCTATTATGAGGGCAATGTCGATCCTTTTAGTGTGTAGAAGTGTGTTGAGTTCATATTTATGTTGGGTTGCACCGTTGGCTTTCCAAAGGAGAATGGAGAGGGACTTTTGTGTTAGGGAGGTCATTTTTTGGACAAGGCGGAAAGGATTGAAACAATGGATGAAAAGGTGCGAAGGACGGTAAGGAGAGGTTCGATGGCTGCTTTCAGCACGAATTGAGGGTTTCTTGGAGCGAGGTAGTAAAATCTACGTGGGAAGAGGGAGGTGGAATAAAGGTAGGTTGTTGTTTTTGGGAGGGGGGCTGGACGGTGCTTGAAGCTGCAGCGGCTGCATAACTGATGTTGCATGTTTGTTCACTGGTGGTTTGGTAGGATGAAGTTGAGGGTAGAGATGGAAACGTTGACGTTGAGCTGCCTTTTGTTTGAGGATGTAGTTGATGAACTAGTCTTGGAGCTAGTGGGTTGTTTGTAGAAGTAGTTTTAAGGTTTGGTTTGAGAGCATTCATAACTTTTTTATGGACTTCACAGCCTCTATGATTTGCAGGGTGCGCGCCCCCACACAGTGCACAAGTTACTGGCTGGTTACGGTTACGGTCTTGTTTTGTGCATTCAGATGTGGGGTGGCTTGCAGAGCATTTTACACATCGAAATGCTTAGTTGCAATATCTTTGCGTGGCCCCAAGCTTTGGCATCGTTTGCATTGTACTACCTCTTGCCTTTTGTTTGGTTCTTCTACTCTGATTTTACTATAGTATTATTCTATTAATTTGAATATGTTTCTGTTATTTGGGTTTGGTTCGAATTCGACAAAAATAGAAGTAATTTAGTTTTAGTGAAGTGGTGTAAGGCGTTGGTTACATTTAGCTAGCTCTTCTTTTATTATATCAGGAGATGTCGTAGGGTGTAGGTGCCGGATAACAACTCTGAAGGCCTTGTCTTCTTTAAGTTGGTAGGAATGGTGCTCAATATTGTGAGCTTTTAAATGGCGCATTACTGTCTTGAAACACTCAGAGGTCTTTGTTTGTATTAAGACGTCTGAGATTCTGGCTTTACATTAGAAGTTTTTGTATCCTAAGATATTTCTAAGGCTTGTAATTTAATTGGAAAATTCAGTCACGTTTCTTACATATATTGGTGGGAATTTAACTGAACTTGAATCATGTGCTTCCTGGTCTGATTGTAAAACCCAGAAAGGATTTGTTGTGGTAAAGTTATTTACCGTATTAGAAATATTAGTATTAGTGCCGGCTATGTTCCTAGGCATATAAGAGAGACGGAGAATGTTTTGATGAGCTGAGGGTGAGGGGGGTACGGGGGTGTCGGGGGTATTATCGGTAGACGTAGCGGACTGGGTGGAGAGATCCAAGGCAGGTCGTTTGGTCGTCCCCTCTACAGAAGACTGGGAGCATAAAGAGTGAGTGAGAGATCGAGATCTGTCAATCTGACTCTTTTTTTTCCTTGTCTAGATCCTTCCTTGTATTTAGATTTAAATAAACAAGTTGATGTTTACCTTTACAAGTCCGTCTCTTGATAAGATTAGGGCGACCTTGCCCGGCCAGCCTTATCTTCTTAAACAACTCTTTTAAACAAATATATTAAGTACAAATATAATAGTTATGAGATCATGGGTTTAGCCATGTATCCCTCTGTCCGAGTAAGTTCTACTAGGTCTAATTTATCCAGTACAGTACATGAAATGTTGATTACATAAAGCATGTTCCCGATTCCGTTTAACTGCTTTTGATTTGAGTATTTACACCTTTTGAAATACCTAAACAATGTAAGGCAAAACTCATCACTCTACAAGCAGTCTTCTAAGAAAACCCTAAAAAAAATGTTAAAATGCCATTAGCCTAATTAACACGTTATTGGTATTATTAACTGCTTTTGAAGTATGTCAAAGGCTAATTGTTGTAACAACTCCAAATAAAATAGTTTTGTGGAGCATATCTTTCAACGGAGAAAGTGTTAGCGGAAAGTTTTTAGGTTTAACTTTCTACTCTAATTAAATTAGTTACTGAGCATATTCAACCTCTTGTACTCTTGGAGCCCTTAGATAATATGGAAGGACAAATGAAGCCCCTCATCCCTTTTTATACTTCTATTGTTTCATTTTTTTGGTTTTAGATCTAGGATATTCATAGATATTCAAGAATTTTACATCGTTTCTCTTTCTAGCGATTTCAAGCTTATGTCCCAACGAACCATTTTGTTTAGAGTGATTTTAGTCAGTTTAGAATTTTTAAGTAACCCTATTTGTGGTTTAACTAACTTCCAACATAATTCGAAGATTTTATGTCAGAAGAGAAACTCTATAAATTGACATATCCTGGGAAATTTTAAAGGATTATCGCAAGAAAATTGGGTTTATATGTTTTCTAGTGAATAAATCAGGCTTTAGTTACGACTTAAGTGCAAGAAGACCATAAATTTATTTTACACGGATTAGCTAAGAATTTATAAGAATTGGTTTTAGTTTTAAGCTCTACAAACGTTGTGATAAAGTAATACACCATAAATTATAAAGAGAATTAAAAGAAGCTAAAGACTTAAAAGTAAAAGACATAAGAAGTAAAATCACGGAGGAACAAATAAACTATCAGGACGTGACTTGCAGACTTCACACTTTTCCACCTTCTTTCTAAAGGTATGAGCTTTTTTGTTGTGGCCTCTAAGTGGTCTCTTATATAATTTAAAAATAACCTGGTGTATTTCGAACACAAAGCATTTTTTGGCCTATTATATATATATATATATATATATATATATATATATATATATATATATATATATATATATATATATATATATATATATTCCTTCGTTTATATATATATATATATATATATATATATATATATATATATATATATATATATATATAAACGAAGGAATATATATATATATAAACGAAATATATATATATAAACGAAGGAACGCCCACAAAAATTCCATCGACAGAAAAGAGCGCACTGTCACCGCCCTCGCAGCACATTGCACTGACTTGAGCCATAAAGCCGACCTCACCCCTGAGAATGTTAAAACTCTCAGGATTGAGCATGACATCAAGAAACGGCGCATCCTTGAGATGCTTTACATCAAGAATAATAAAAGTGCAATGAACTTCAGATCGGACGTTAGTGGACTTAGTGAGTTATATACATATCTCCTTGAATCTTGATTTCGTCTCTGGTAGCTGTGCGGCTTGGAGGACCGGCTTCTTCATTTGAATCACCGCTCTTTCTGTTTGCTGTCTCTCACTAGTTCCTACTTCTCCCACCGTTGGTACTGCTCCTAGCTGTCAAACCAGGTCATGTTTACTTTTCTACACATCCCTCTAGTCAAACTTAGTAACTAGTCATGTTAGTTTTCAGTTGTTTTGTTTTGTTTTCACTGTGTTTTATCTCTTCTACTCATGTTTTAACCTTATTCTCTTTTTCACGTAAGTTTTCTTTATTACTGTTCATAATTTTTCACTTCACTCTGTATGACTTTTTATCAAACCTTAGCTTCTTTTTATGTCTTACTTCTCTCTTATGTTTCTGTTTGGTCTTCAATCAAACCTAATTTCTATTTATGTCTCATTTTGTGTTTTCCTTGTTTCTATTGTTTAGTTTATCGCCCTGAATGATGGCTCAATATACGTTGCCGAAACTGTAGGCTAAAGTGAATGCTCGAAGTTTTATTTGACCGAAACCCTGAGTTGAGAGGCGCTGACATAGATATATATATATATATATATATATATATATATATATATATATATATATATATATATATATTCGAAAAATCACACGACCGCGAATATTTACACAAAATCTAAGGAAACCCAGGTTTTAGCCATAAAAAACTGTATTACACCACTCACAACATACTCAAACACCCGACGCGACGTTTCGGTCTTTATTAAATCCTTCTTCATAGGATCTAAAACAAATGAAAAATCCAAATGTTTACCAATAAGGATGCAATTTAGCTGAAGAAATATAATATAAGTAAATAAGTATAAATTAAGTAAAAAATGCACAAAAATAATTAAAAATGTTTGACCAGTGAATAATATAAATATATATAAAAGAAACAGTGTGACAAGATAACAAGTACATCAGAACGATCACACAGCTTCCTTTACCTTCGGTAAATTCGGAAGCCAAATTAAAATTAAATTCAACACTAGCCAGACTTAGAATGAGCTGTCATTAACGTTGATTACGTTATTTCCTCTGCTATTAATAACTGTATTAATAAGGGGTATTCTGAAAAATAATATTCTTATTGGTCTATCCACTCTAAACAAATTAGGATCATATAACTTTGTGTTTGCTTTAATATCAACACCTTTACTGTACAAGAGAAGATATATTTCCAATAGGTTTTAAGTTTATTTTTTGTTTTTTTAACTTTATTTAAAACATTATCAAAGGACAATCCACCTTGTTTTATGCCCTCTTACAAATTCAAAAAATGATTTATTTGCCATAAATTTGCCAAGACCACAATTATGGCACAAGTTTTATTGAAATATAACCCAAATTTATTCAAATTGGACAAGTACCTGTTTTTCCAATATCTAGGTAATAGAATACATAATATACACTTACAATACAATCTTCGATGCTCACATAAAAATGTCTGTCAACAAGTCAACAAAACAACGAAATTTTGAATATGGAGACAAATCTCAAAATTTTGAATATGGAGATCATAATTCCTTTTTCTTGTAAGTTCCGAGGACAAAATATATCTATTTTCAAGAAAATAAAATAATTAAAGTTTAAAAATAACAACGATTATAATAAATGCATATTAATCCAATATATTTTTTAGGATGTTTCCATTCCTTCCTTTACTTAAACCCCTTAGAGGAAGGTCTCCGGATAACTCCTCTTTTGGAAATCCTTTAAAGTGAAAAGTTTTCTCTAGTCCCACTCTCAACCAAATCCTGTTAAAATAGTCTTCCCAGATTATACTTCAATCCACATGCGAACACTATCCTGTGTTTCCCCCGAGAACTCTCACTGGAGATTCCAATAACCCTTAACTCCACCCTCTAAAACTCTGTTAGTTACCACTAAAAAGGAGAAGAAATCTCCTCAACGATTTGTTTTAAATTTAAACTTATATTCTCTCTAACCTTTTTCAACTATCAAAAGTTTAATACTTTATACATAATTAAAATAAAAGTTTATTTTTTATTATCAAACTTTAATACATTTAAATATATTAGAAGTTTAACCATATCATCTAGTTTGTAACTTGTGTAATAAGTTGTTAAGATCGTGGTTAAAGTTTTGACAAGTTGAATTCCACACTAAAGGAAGTTTGCGGGTGAAAGTTTTCCAGCTCTACTGCAAGTCCAAGAAAATTGGCCGATGTAATAAAGTATTTTACGTTGAAGAAACTTAAACCTCTGAAATGGAGAAATTGGTTACACTTCATTCTACCTAGTTTCTTAAACTTGACTTCACGTATCGTATAAATGTTACAGTCCCCATCTTCAACTTTTAATATTAACTTCCATTTCTCACAAATAATGTTTTCCTACTCTCTATTTTTATGATAGATATTAAAATAGTCTGCCAATGAGAATGGCAAATAGCTTCCTCGCATAATATTATTGAACAAATGGTCACGCGGGAATTGAAAGTGTGATCTTTTCGACCTGTTTCGATTTCCAGTGGGATCACACTTAATTTTTTTTTTAAGAATTGTATGAAATATGGGTTAAAATTAATATGGGATCAACTGTGGACTGCTTTGGATGCTAATCCCATTTTATTTGAAGGGTGGATCTCAATTAGGTCATTGTTGATCCCATAATTAATCTCAACCTTACGCTCAAGCTGCGTCCATTTCTTCCCCTCTTCCCATGCTCACAAACTTGGTTTATTAAAAACTATTTACCTTTAAAAGTACACATCCGATTTTGAAGAAATTTAGATGGTTTGTCTAAAGTAGTCCACAGGATCCCGTATTAATTTTAACCGTCTTCGAAATAATGAGTGACCCCACGACGAAGCAAGGAAGCTATGTGCAATACAAATTGACAGACTATTCATTTTTACTTTCTCATATAAAGAGAAAGCATTGTGATGGAGCGAAAATTCGATTTTGAGATTTTGATGAAATTACACGTTTTCAGAAAGTCCATAAGAAGAGTCCAAAAAGTGGTTTTTAAAAAATGGTCTTTCTTCTTTCGTCTGTGCAGACGCCTGGAGCCTAAACTACTGGGCCGATTTTGTTGAAATTTGGTATACATGTTCAGAAAAATCATACCCTGAGGGAAAATCGAGAAATGAATTAAAGCTCCAAATTTGGGATCCCTCAAAAACTTGAAAAAGAATTACTTTTCGAAAACGGTACCAACGATTTAGATAAAAAAAAAAAAAAAAATCTATAATGTAGTCCATTTAAATACGAATCTAACGATGTAAGCCATTTCCCCGGGAAAAATCTAGTTCCTGAGAAAATAGCTTTAAACAAGGACGGAGAGAGCCCGGGTTCGATTCCCTACTCAGGAGAAGTTTTATTTTTTATGATACATTTTGATGAAATGTTTAATAATAATTAAATATACTTGCGGAAGCTATTAAGTGGCTAAGTAATTATGTACTCGTATATATGAGAAAGTTGGTCTGAGTAGTCTCGGGCCGATTTTTTAAATTGCATTTAATTTTTTTTTTTTTTTAAATCTTCAAAATAGTATGCTTTATATTTTCAAGGTATAGAAATAATGAATAATGGGATTCCTTTAATAGTTTTGCTAGTAGGGCATTGTTTTGCTTTGTCGTAGTATAGATTTGTTCTTGCATTTTTGTCATGATGGTTGTTCTCTCGTTTTTGATTAATTCTTCCACTTCCCTATCTTCCCCGGGAGACCGATTGTTCTTCATTTTCATTATCATTTCTTCGACTTCGTCTAATTCTACTACTATAAATATTTTTTAATTTATTCGCTGCATTATTACATTCTCTAATTTTATTCTGGTCATGTATTCCTCAATTTTCATAAATCCTAACATAAAAATATGTATTACCTACTAATTTCCCTACTACTTAAACATAAACCTCCTTTGTATGTCTTGAACGCAAAATTACTTTTTAAAAAGCTTTCTCTTTATATATATATATTTTTTTTTTTTTATTATTATTATTTTTTTTAAAATCTTAAAAATGGAATTTTATTTTTCTACATTTATTTACAGAACTTAATGCAGATTTCTTTTACATATAGTTTTCTCTTAATTTATTATTTTATCGTTTTTTTTTTTGTTTTTTTTTAAATCCAATTCATATTTCTAATTTTTTTTTTACAGATCTTAAAAATAAATGTTACAGGATATATTATCAATGAGTAGACAATATAAAAATGTTATTGACAATATACTCACACATTTATCGAATATTCCATTTGTTTTAAAAGAAATATGATATGGACAAACCAACAGTTATTTACTGTCAAAAAGAGGGTTGTCATATTAATCCTACAGTAAGATTTTGAACGAATCAATTTTGGTACTTCTTTAGATTGTTACTCCCTAATGTTTTTTTAGAGTATAAATGACTGACTAAATAACCATTAAGACAAAGGGATGATAAATCCTATGTACTTTGAGACAAAAGAATATCACTCTTCAGTCTTTATAAGGGGAGTAACAGTCTAAAGAAGAACATTCCGTACACCTTCTTTAGATTGTTACTCCCCTCTGTTTTCTTTATAAAGGGAGTAACAATCTAAAGAAAGGCCTCAATTTTTTTTATCTTCATTAAAGGCTTATTCGTTCATTTTAAATCAAGGAAATGGCCCATTTATAGCAATCGTTATCTAAAAACCTAATCAAGAATAAAATAATATTCCGGTAATTTATCTTTAAAGGTTACCATTTCCAAGTATAAAAAATTATTGTTCTTGGAAATCATTACATTTTTACCTCATTAAAAAAAAACGAATACCACTCTTTTCATTGAATTTCATTTAAAGCATCGAATAGTAATTCTCATAAAATTGTTCAACTGTTATCAAGAGGCATTAAAAGAAAAAAAATGGTAATTAACGAAACCGCTCGACTTCGATGGAAAAAACGTTACAAAGGTTTTTTATACTTTTAAAATTTAATTAGTCGTTGAACCGTTTCTCCTCTATTTTAGTGATATTTTTCTTCTTTTTGTTAAAATGTTCTCGTTGGTTAACTCGCTGAACTCGATTTGCCGGAAAGAAACATTTAAAAAGAACTGTTTAACTTTAAAAGCTATTTCAATAATTCTTTAAAAGAAGATTGAAAATGTTCTAATGGTCTAATGAGTTTTACAAAAGGGAAATGTAACTTATTTTTTACCTCCATATTATATGTGTTGGTGGGTTATTTGTTTAGTCCTTAGATGGTATAATGGTAGCTAGTAGATAGTATGGTAGCATTAACTAAGCTAAAAGAGAAAAATTTAAAACCAAGGTCCATATACCATCAGATCTGGTGATAAAATCCTATAGAAATGAGACATGTTTCCACATCTCTTAAAGTAGAGGTAATGTAGATGTAGAACTTTCACGGGAATTCATGATCAGGGAGGAATTAATTTATCAAGCAGATGTAATCACTACAACTCATTTTAATCTAGCCCTGGAGAAAGCGATGCGACACTTAGAGCAAACCCCAGGGGGAAATATCTTCAACAGGATGAAGCAATGCGTGGCCTTTCCAGACAACTTCGATGTAGTTACCCGGATAATGCAATCTTGAACTAACCGCTGTAGCATTCCGAAATGCAGCCATGGAAATGGGTGATTAACTACAGGGAAAACATATAATATATATGCTTTTATCCAAGAGGAAGTGCACATAGGAGAGGATGATTTGGAGCAAGTTCGCTTATTAATTTCCAAAGGGCCGTAGTCTCAGGTAACAGAAATGTTACAGAGGATATTAAAGCAAAGATATCTGTAGTCAACCCGAGCTATGTTGCCCCAGTTAGTGTTTATGTCCCGAAATGTTAGCTATAATATCATCCTTTTGGTATACAAACGTGCGGTGAGAGGGTAAGGGTCTGAGACATGGACTGTAACGGATTACGGATGGGTTAACTCATAAAACACTCTAAATAAAAACACTTAAATAATAAAACACTCTTTGGATTATATGGTTATAATGGAATTAATAAAACACAACGGGGGTGAAGGTGGATTGTTGTAGCGTATACTAGGTTCGGAATTGGAAGGTTAGAGCTGGACTGTAAAGCACAAGTTTTTGGATCACAAGTGAATGGGTATTGGAACATGGGTTTCAAGGATATTGGAGGTTATTGGAGAGGATAGAAGCAGGGTCGGACTGGGAAGAAATTTCGGCCCGGGAGTTTCTCCATCTGACCGGCGCTCAAGCCTTGAGTTGGCCAAGGGACCGGCACATTTTAGGCCTTAAACAGACCGGCCTACCGGGAAAACTCCCGAACTCCCTTATAGCCAGTCCGACCCTGAATAGAAATGACAGAGGGAATAGAAGTGACGGAGGAGAGAGATGTGATAAACATGATTTCAGCTGATAACATTAAAACTAAGGATCCATTGATGATAACAGAAAACATAGCTACTTCTCAACATGGACATTAATAGCCAGCGACGAGGAGAGGACTGAGACGTTGGTAACGCAAGATCCTCAGCAAAATATAAGCTGTACCTGAAGAAAGAACCTGGAGGATCCGCACCAACCAAGATATTAGGGCCCTTCACGGGCTACAGTGGCGTGTATGTATGTATATATATATATATATATATATATATATATATATATATATATATATATATATATATATATATATATATATATATATATATATATATATGGGTGAGTAATTATGTGGTGAAAATCTTTATTACTTTACTTGCGTTTTAAAAAGGCTATTGAACATTAGCATGAATTAAGCTGTACGTTAGTTCTTCTATTAGATTATAGATATAAATATTTAACATTATATATATGTACTTGAAAATCATTACAAAATTTCGTAACTCTTCCGAGTCACACATCCGCGTTCCCCAAAAACGTGACACTTTTTGGCATTTAGGTCCAAGGCTAAAGCATGTTCCATGTTAAAATATCAACTATTATTGATATGAAGAGAACTTGCTGTCACAGTTTACATCTTATACAGCTGATGGAGCAATATGCCAACCCCGTGTGTTATCCATTACATATATAGATGTACAAGCTCTTCCAAAAACTCATGAGTTATTATAAACAACGCAAGGTTCATGATTCCATCAGAATAAACAACAGTCAATTAGCATCCTCTAACGGAAGGACTTGATCTATATATATTTGACAAAATAATTAAGTGTTGCAATACATTTGATGGAACATAGTTTCTTACGATAGTTATAAATACATAAAAAAGGGTAAACCAAAGAGCAGCGTAACTCAATAGAGTATCACCTCTTGATCTCTTTCATTGTGAAAGCTCCATAACCTACAACAAGTATCTAATAGAGGTAGTACACATATTGTCGTTCTTTTTTAAAACAAATAAAATTAATTTAAGACAAAGGAAAAAATAATCCACCTTTTCTGAGATTTACGAAATTACTTGTAACACTTAAATTGATAGCTCCACGTATATATTAGGAGGGGAAAAAGGGATAATTGTTTAAGACTTGGCATTGTTCATTAGAACAAAGGGAAGAGTTTGGTATGAAATGTTCTTTACAAGCCAACTTTTTTTTAAGTGTGTTCTTACTCATTGTTGTAAAACTATTCATTGATTGGTTTGAACATTTTTAATTTTCTTCCTTTTTTTCTTATTTTATAACTTATGTTTGAACTATTACTTGCTTTTTTAAGAGTGAAAAACAATTTCTATTGAATTTTTGTGTCCGTAGATGGTTGGTTTATTTCTTTAAAACAATTTGATTTTACTTTTACTGTTATTAAAAACCTCATTTTGTGAGTAATTTTTGTTTTTCGGTAAACTAGATGTTTGCTTTCCTCTTCAATATTCAGTCTAGATTTGGACTAACCTATTATTTATTCATGGACATGTCAGTAGAAATGTTTACTTGCTTTCACCTCTAACTATGAGTCTTTTGACAAACTTCTGTGTTTGAATAATTTAAATGGGTAAAGTGGGAGTTGAACAGAACAATCTAAGCGTTTGTATGATAACTTTTTAATGATAAACTTATATCAGGAGACAAATAGAATGTTTTAGTATCATGTTTTTGATAACACCTATATCACTTATTAGACTCACTTTAATATGATACAGAGTTAATATTGTCCATATCGAGGTGCTAGGTATGGTGTTACTTCATACACACCCAGAAACCTCAATATGACACTGGGTAAGTGTCATATTGAAATGCTAATGTGTGAATTACCTTCCTTTGACTCTGAGATGTTGAATTCAATTAAAAAACATGTTTGTCCCTCTATTTTTTAATACATAGTCTTCTTTGATGTGGGTCATGTAGGGTAAATAAATTCTGTAAATCAACTAGATTGTCTTCATGCAGCTATATTTCGACCACCTCCTGGTCATATTCATGCCTAAAACATCCTTAATTTAAAAGTACATTATTACATATTTGCTTTACAATAAAATTGTGATATACATATTGATTTTTACATTAAATATAGTCTACTTATTGCAACCTGCCCCGAGGATTTGCAACGCCTAGCCTTGCTCAGTTGAGACGGGGTGGGCCTTGTAATTAATTTTTATATATTAGACGATTAATTAGAATGTATAAATACCTTGTAAAGGGCGCCACGTTATTTCTTTCTGTCTAATGGTTTGAAAGGGTGAAATAACGAAAACCCATTTCATTTAGCGTAGGAAAATAGAATGTTCAAAAAAAAAAAATATCCAACAACATTGGTTAATGTCCATTTATATCAAAATAAAAAAAAGAACAAATACACCTCTGCCAAAATATAAATAAAATAATATTAGAAGTCCTTGAATTAAACAAATACTAAAATACTTATGAGCAACAGCAAGAATAAAAAATATATATATAGTTTTACAGAAGAAAAAGCCGAACAGTGACTGGCCACCAAGCACATGGTCACATATCCAACAAAAAAATCACTTCTTGCCTTTATTCTCAAACTCTCACAACTCACTCATCACTCCCTTCCTACTGCTCTAGCGCTTCCTCTTTTTCCCTTCCACCTGCAGATTCCTTCCATCACAACCTCAACAAAACATCTCCCACTCCACATCTCCTGGTTTTAGGCGTCCCCTCAACCAATCGATCTCGATCCCTGGGAAATTCTATCGATCGATGCGTCCATCTATCGATAGCCTTGCCCACAATGTAGCGGGCAATTCAAAATTGCACCGTTATATTATTTACATTTAAAAGAATTGGCATACCTTGTAAATTGGTCAATTATGAAAGGTTTTTTTCCACCATTTTACGTTATCGTCGTTTTTATATTTGTCTGAAATTTCCCATTTTCTACTCGCAGGACATCTCATAAAATTAACAAATTACACATTTATACGTTAGCACAATTTTAACATTAACAATTAATAAAACTTATAACAAACCTTATCGCCATTCACACAGCTACTCATAATCACCAAATAAATAAAGAAAGTATTAAAATAATAGATACAGAGAGGAATAAAACTAAACGAAAATATCTCGAGGCCGCTTATATGTCAAGGTATGAAAATTCAATAAATCAAAAAACAGATTCTAAAGAGTATTTAATATTATTCAGCCATCTTATTATAAAATAAGTAATTCAAACCATAATTCCCGCCAAAAGTAAACTGGACAAAAACTAAAAAATGAAAAAAAACAAACATTTTTTTAAAATTAATAACAAATTTAACTTTATATTAAAAGTACAAATACATTAACTAACTTTAAAGTTTTTAAATCACATATGTTAATAAGGTAGAATACGTATAGGAAGGTTACAATATGGTTACCCACAGTTACCACGAATTTAATTACGCTAGTCCCCTCTTTTGTAACTACATTTATTAATTTTAATGTTAAAATTGTGTTACCATATAAATGTGTAATTTGTTAATTTTATGAGATGATCTGCCAGTATAAAGTGGAAAATTTCAGACAAATATAAAAACGACCATACCGTAAAATGGTGGGAAAAAACTTTTCATAATTGACCAATTTACAAGGTATGCCAATTCTTTTTAATGTAAATAAGTAGACTATAGACTATATGTAATGTAAATTGCAATATGTATATCATAATTTTATTGTCAAGCAAATATTATTATGTAATATGTACGTTTAAATTTACGATGTTTTAGGCATAAATATGACCAGGAGGTGGTCAAAATATAGCTGCATGAAGACAATATAGTTGTTTTATAGAAATTATTTACCCTACACGACCCTCACCAAAGAAGACTATAAATTAAATTATAATTTTTGCAATTTTCAAACAACACCTAACTTTATTTGTGAATATAACACTATAATTTCTATATTTTTCCTTGGGTCTATAGGGATTGTTTCTTCGCCTTGGGCTTCTTCAAGCTTATTTTTTTAATTCTCAGTCATATGAGTCAATCCATAAAAAGTTGTTATAAAAATATTTCCTTTACATATAAATCGTCACATCACATACAATTGAGAAACAATATAAAATGATATAAAAATATAAAATGATGATTACTTGAATCTCCCTTGTACTTTTAGGTAAAGGAAAAATTTGATTAACAACTTTTTATGGATTGACTCATATGACTGAGAAATAAAAAAATAAGCCTGAAGAAGCTCAAGGTGAGGGCGAAATATAGCGCTGAAGGAAAAAATGGGTTCAAAAACTGCAAGAAGATTAAATACCTAATTTTTTTATTGTTATAATTAAATAATATTATTATAAAATCTAAATGTTTAACTAGGTAAAAACTATGTTTATTTTAAAGGATAGATCTTTAAGATCTGAAATGTTTTCCTGAAATCTCTAATCTTAAAATCAATTAACTAGATTTAAGATCCACTTGCTCTGAGCAAAGTCCTAATACACCGGTACTCAATCTTAATTTTAAGAGATAACTTAGATTATCTTAATCATTTAACTGAACTTTAGTCTGCGTAGGAGGCATCAGGGCACTCTTTAGTTTAAATTGACCGAATTCAACTCTAATTGCTTTGTGCTATTAAGTTTAAATTATAAAGTTAATTAGCTATAAGATTAAATTATGATGGTAACTCTGTGCAACTCCAATATTTAAACTATTTAAAGCTAAAGATAATAACCAGGTAACTCTAATTATATTCGTTATACACCTATAAATTAGCAATTACTAGAACTCAATAATTGCTTGTAAGAAAAAGTGAAAAAAAAAAATAAAGTACTTAGAGTAAACATCTAAATTTAATTATATAAATTATACCAATTATTACAGGTGTCTAAAAATTGTGTTTTATTTTACAATGTAGTTTTTTGTTCTTCAATCTTCTAAAATATATATTCTTTACTTGTACTTTTCTACGGTGTATCCTTTTAAAATTAACAATTATTCGTTTTCTATCTTAATTAAATGTTAGTTTAGTAATTACAGATAAATTAATAAAAACAAATATTTATTCTTATAAGTGATTTTTTGAGCTTTCTTTCGTTAGATAAACACTCTACCTTTAACTATTTTATTAATGAAACCATTTTAAATATTTCTTACTGTCACGGATTGATGACTTGCATGAATCCACACGTTTCCATTGTATCTGTTAATAGTGAATTATTAAGTAATGAATGCTTTTTGAAGCTGCTAAGTTTTTAAAGAAAAAATATCTAGTTTTTCAGAATGATTACAGTTCTTCTACCTTTGGGAAGCTTTGAAGCAAAAAACAGTCACTCAGATACCAGGATTGTTTTTTGTTGTATTCTTCCTTGTCTTTTAGTGGTTTTATAACAGACAAACCTGATTTTATCAGGGAAAATTCTAATATTTATACATATGCATATTTATTTTGTAAATTCTTTGTAGTTTACAGTCTATGCACGTACTAAATTAAATATAAAGACAACTCCCTCTATGACAATTTTTTTATATGTACAAAATTGTTTGGTACAACTTGTCTCACTACAGTTCTAATATTTCGTTGAGTGTTCAAAAGTAAATTTATTAAAAGAGCATAAACGTGATCTGAATGTCCCTTGGGTCAAAAAATCACCGCATTTAAAAATCGAATTTGCAAAAAAAAAGCCTCAAACATAATTCTTTCGATTCCCGCAAGCTTCCAAAATCGAATCTAATCACGTGCTGGCGTTACACCATCGAAACATTTTTCAAGCTAAAAATAACGTGGAGGCAGTAAACGTAAAATCAGATTAATAACGGATGGTTTGAAATAACCAGTGTTTGGAATGTCCCAGATCTGAGACCCAGTTTCCCAGTTCGAGTTCGGACCCTAGTTAGGATTTAATTGAACGGAATTGGTAGCAAGAGCATTAGGGTTGGATGTCCAACGAGCAGGATCAAATTACGATAGTTAGACTCTTCCAACTAACGACTACAACCCTTTCCTCCATGACCAACTCTTTTTGTCCTTATGAGTCATCTTATAACTTCTTAGACTAGTTTATAACAAAACCAAACGACTTTGACCAAGAAAAGTAACAGTAATGTCCATATCGACACTACCTTAATGTATATAAAGTTACGGTTTTATTTCTTCAAACTTATTACCTTTACTGTTGTGTATATAATATCTATACCCATATATAAAGTTCTTTTTATCTTCACTTGGTCTATAGGGTAATAATTTACACAACTACCATGTTATAGTAGTATCAGAATTATTCTAATCAACTTGTTTTCTCTTCGAGAACATTATTTTTATTAATAGTTTTAAATTCTTTTATCTCCAGTAGGGAGAAAAAGTTATGATTTTGAGTTAGTTTAGAGGGACTAAAGTAAGTCTTCTCATCCCTGAACTCAAAAAGTAGGGAGAAAAAGTAAAAGTAGGGCGAAAAAGTAAAGATTGCAACTTAATTATTTTATAAATAGTAGAAAATGAATGACTAATGTAATGAAGTTGTTGAAATCAGGTTGGCGACACTGCTTTTTCGACCATGTTTATCTTTGTTTATAACCTGCATCTAAATAACCTATTTGAGTTTAATTCCAATTCTTATTTGTTTTTAATATTGAATCTCTTAAATCTGTTAGTTCCCGTAGTTAATAATAATAATAATTTGATTTAAATTAAAATTTAACTTTCCGTAGTATGAAAACTACCAAAAACTTAAAAATTGAATTTAAATCTGTTATTAAAAGTGCTAATAATTGTGTTATTTATTAAAATAATAAATAAAAACTGTGCAATGGACGAAAATGTGTATTTTCTTCCTACTGGAGATAAAATATTGTATGTACCTCGGGAGTGAAGTGCCATTATTCCCCTCGCGATAATTATCTCCCTCGGCTGCGCCTTGGGAGCCAACTAGCATTATTCCCGAGGCGCAACCGAGGGAATTAAAGAGTATAATTCCCTCGGCTTCGCCTCGGGATTTAGGGACCATGGATCCTTCGGCTTTGCCTCTAGAACCAACTTTTTCGCACAGGAATAATGGCTTACTTTTCTTCCTAGGTGCATAAATAACTATTAACATGTATAATAGACTGCCAATTGGTGTGGCACATAGCTTCCTCGCGTCCTATCCACCTACTTTATTGCTTTTATGCTTTTACAAGCCATAATTGTCTAATTGGTTTAATTGTTCCCCCGTTTTTTTTTAATCTGTCAAAATTGTTTTGAGTTTTTACACGAATTAAAGTATCAAATTTAGCAAAAATTAAAGAGCGCAAACGGTTCAATTTAATCTGGGGCTATCTGCGGGTTACTTTCAATATACTGTAAAAGTTTCATACAAATCAGATAAGTATTTTTGATGTTATAGGTAAAAAAAAATGTATGTATGTGCGCATTTGGAAGAGAAACAAATAGGCGCAGAAGGTTGAAACCTATATGGGACCAACAATGGGCTAATTATGAATTTATGACCTACCACCCAAATTTCATAAAAATTGGACGTGAAGTTTTAAAGATGTTGGTTCACAAAAATTGAACGACTGACCGACAGACCGACAGACAGACACGGAACCAAAAATGTTCCCTGATGTCTGAAACGGATTTCTGTCTTTGAATTTTTGAAATCGGAGACCTAAAAATGTTTCGTTCTTCTGAACGATCACATAGCTTCCGTTACCTTCAGTAAGCTCGGACGCAAAATTATTACAAAGTGAAGACGCACGGATAGATGGAGTGCATTGGATGACATTTTAGTTTTAAATTAAGATTTAAAATTGAACAGAAAAGATATAAATGTGAACAGTAAGGAAACAATTGTAAAGGCCTGAAGATGCCTCGAGAGGAGATGGAATATCTCAAAACCTGGTAGTTGTGTTTTAATGAATACCCTATAGACCAAGTGAAGATAAAATAATAAGGAGAAAATGGAAATTTCAGATGAATTTATCAAAACGTTTTTGTTTGTATATTTATCAGAATTACAAATTTTTTAATACCTTTTCATTTCATACATGTATTATGAAAACCAAGACCGGTCTTAAGTTGTTTTCTGTCATGTTTATTGCGCAGGTCGTCGGATAAGCGACAAATTTGTTATAATATAAATGCAATTTAGTTTATGCAGTAGTGTTTGCTAACATGTTGTACACGGTAATAGATTTCTTTCATCTCAAAATAATGGGTAAAACAAGAGTTATTAATTTAAAAAAAAAAAATTAAAAAAATGTTGCTTTTTAAATAATAAATTGAACATTTTTATAACATTTGCAGTTATTGATTTGACAGTCTTTTAATTAATTTCATATATTTGTCTAGGACAAATCTGGTAACTTACATTTGACCGACTTCCCAAACACCTAGAAAGCATTCAACATTTTTGTCATTTGTTGATAGCACCCAACGCTTTTATGTTTAGTGGCATACGCATATACTGTGATCGCTTTTTGTACCTATTGTGGCTGTTTTAATAATATTTCCTCTTTTTTGGTGCATGTTTTTTAGAAGCGTGTTCTTTTTTTTAAATATAATATTATTTAACATATATTACATAAGAATTTTGTTTTTAAACGACAATTTTAAGAAATGTTTCGTGAATTACATAATTTGTACCTCTCAAGAAAACTGTGCCGGTCTTCGGCTTCTTTGATTTGATTTAACTTAAAGTTACATAAAAAGGGAAAAGGCCGGAATCTCTGAGTTTTCTCACAAGACTGACATTATTTATTTTCTTGGTTTAACTTTATGACAAGATAACTTGCTCTTTTGCAAATAACACAACATAACAAAAAATAATGTTGAAATAAATAAATAAAACAAAATTCCCTGTGCTCACTCCTCGATAAATACTAAGTTAAATAGAAGTAAGTATGTAAAATGAAAATATATAATAGATTCTGTACCATGTTGCTCCGTAGAGGGAAGTGGGTAAATTAATATATTATACTACCCCCACTCGCAATATCCTCCTTCCCTCTATTTTCTAGGCCTCACTATTATTTATAACTTGCTTGGTTTACTTTTGCACTGTTTATATATTATATAATTTTTATTAATAATTTAAATTCAATCTTGATATAAAAAAATCCTTTTTTATCGTACCTAATAATAAAATGGAGTATTTATTTTCAGGAATAGCCTCCAAACTTAGACTTGCAGGGAATTTGAACCTATAATAATGAAATGAATAATATATAATGTAATTCTGATTCGTTTCTAAAAAGAATTTAGAAACGAAACCATTTAAGCATTTTATTTAATCGCTTAGCCTTTATGATATGGTTTCGGAGATATTTCGCTATTCCATATTAGCTGGGACACCCGATATTCACTATGGATATAGAAAAAATAATCACGCAAATTTATTACAAGACCCCAGTATGTATGAGGAATAATTTGTTGGTTATTCCCGCGTGATATTCTGCGGCAACTGTGGGAAAAAGTTGATAAGGAAGTTAACGCTAGGCGTTCTACAGGTGTTATTGTCTCCCTAAAATTCGAAATTTTGGTGATCGAGCAATATACACTTCTCGGTATGGCGCACAAAGACGTGAAGTGATAGTCGCGTGAAGTCGCTTACAGTGGACGACCCCTGTCGCACATGGTCGCCTGGTTGCTTAGTCGCACGTAGTCGCTTCCAGTGGACGACCGGCCTAATGAGAAACAAGCTAGTCTTAAAACCAAGAATATGTCTTTTTATTTTAGGCAACAAAATAATCTCTCCCTCTAGCATTAGTTATGATAGCCTGTTTTGCAAATGAAATTTGGTGTATAATTTTTTCTGTGATTTACAAAAATATATTTGAATTAATGTTTTCAAAGAATATTATTGACTAAATCTAGTTTAAACCTCATTATTCTTTTTAATTTACTTTATTTATTTACTTTTTAATTTTCTCTATTTTTTAATTGGACTCATAAACTATAAAGAAATAACTACACTTTTTTCCTATGATAATACAGTTAAAACTTTTAGTATTCATTCAGTTCGTCAAGTCAAGTATTTAATCGTACAATAAAGCATCTAAAGTACCCAACTAAAAATGAAGTTATTTTCTTGAAAATTTTCAAAGTAACATAATGTTGAGCTTATTAATCAACTTTTATTGAGTAAGGGTCATTAATCATTATAATGGTTTTAGTTTTTTAAGCATATAGAAGTTCAGCCAAATAATATTATTTATTCATTTAATACGAATATATTTAGTTTTACTAACTTAATTAGCTTTGTCTTTCAAGAAAATGATATACCATCATTAAAATTATAATAAATGTACATTTAAATTTGTACAATTAATATTATTTTTCCTGATAAAGAACTTTTAAAGTGTATGACATTAAACGTAAGCTAACATTTAATGCATAATCATAATCATATTTTCATTAAGTTCTAGGTCTTCCGGTGGTGAACGTGTCAAGATCGATATGTTTTCTGACGTTCCGCCTCCTACAGGTATACTAGAAGCATCTTCAGGGTGTACATTTTGTTATGCACGAGGGACAACTCGGAAAACATATCGATCATGACGCGGTCACCACCGGAAGACCTAGAACTTAATGATAGCATCAACCGTGGAAACTTACGCATTAACATAAACATATTTACCTATTATTTACTAATATTAAAGTAGTTATTCAATTTTAAGCTCAAATGTAGAAATAATTTGACGTATTTACTATATTTTGTCAATATGATCTAAAATTATAATATAGTCCATGACGATAAGGGCCTATGGCTGCTTAAGGGCATATACTTATACAACTATACGAGTACTGGATAACACGGGGTTGGTGTGTCGCTCTATCAAATGCATAAACCGTCTAATTGGCATTCAAAACATGACGATAAGGGCCTATGGCTGCTTAAGGGCATATACTTATACAACTATATGGGTACTGGATAACACGGGGTTGGTGTGTCGCTCTATCAAATGCATAAACCGTCTAATTGGCATTCAAAACCGGTAGATGTCATTAAGTAGCTGCCCATTTATAAAAGTAATTCTGAGTTAGTACCAAATGTGGTGTAGCCTAGTAATTATAGTAAGGAGAATGTATTATAAAATAAAAATCTCAATTTTTAATTACCTAATCTCTTCGTAGACTTATCAATTGTTCAAAGTTTTAGTTTATTCAAATAGAAGATTTGATTAATATAAAAATTATATTAAGGAATCCTTGAATTGTTTAAACCTTCAAAATGTAAGGGACAAAACCACTAGAGAGCAGTTAGGAATGTTTCCTCTGCTAAAGCCTAATAAATTATATCTACAGACGGATTTATTATCTTGGTTTTCTGTTGAAATCTGCATTATGAAATATTGTATGTCCGGTATTTCCTTTCAACTACTGTCAAGTCGAAGCAACTTCAAACATAGCTTCATTTCGGCCTATTATTGGGCACTTCTTTAGACTGTTACTCCCCTTATAAAAAAAACAAAGGGGAGTAACAACTTAAAGAAGGTGTACGGAATGTTCTTCTTTAGACTGTTACTCCCCTTGTAAAAACAGATGTGTAATATTCCTTTGTCCCAATGTACATTGGACTAAACATCCCTTTGTCTAAATCGTTATTTAGTCAAAGTGATTTATATTCTGAGAAAACATAGGGGGAGTAATAATCTAAAGAAGTAGCATTATACAAATGGTTACATGAGTAAGAACTAATTTGATCGCAGTAGGTATAAAACAAAGTCTGCCAAATAATGTGGCACATAGCGTCCTCGCGTTTTCATAACGTTCTCAAATGATGTTAGGCTTTTAAAAATTAATAATCTTGTTTATTATTAATAAATTTGTTTTTCACCTTTTATTTTAAATATGGAAAAATGGTAGTTTGGTTTTTTACATCAATCAAAGTATGAATTTAGCCAAATTTATAGAGCCCAGACGGTTTAAATTTATATGGATCCATATGCAGACATACCATCCACATTTCTAAAAAATGGCATGAGTAGTTTAAAAAATATAGGTGTTAATAAATGAATGTTTGTTCGCAAAAATTGAGTGACAGACGGAAAGGAGACAAATGTTCCGGGTCCAAAATGTTCTCTAATATCAGAAACGGATTTCTGTCTTGGAATTTTTGAAATCGGAGACACAAAATTTTGGTTTTTCAGAACTTTACACCTGACATTTATGTCAGACAGAAATCTCAGAAGTCTGAGATTTATGTTTCTACTCTCAGCTATAAGTGTCGACACTTCTATACCAACAGATGTAAACACCGATTATTAGAAAATTCAAACTCCTCTTCGTATATTTATTGCAAATTTAAGCATTGCTAGAGGTCGACCAAGAAGTCATGGAAATGAGAGGAGTGCGCTAGTGTCGCCATGTACAGTCAGCTTTTGATATATTAGACCATAGTCAAAAAACAGTGTTGTTCTTCTGTTATTAATAATTTTATTTTTGATAACTTCTATATTTTTTGCAACAGGCAACACTGTACCTGAGAAGAAATCACTAATAATATACGATAATATCTTTATATTATTATTTATTGATTATTCATAATAATATTCTTTAAATCTAAATCGATATTCTTTTTCCTTAATCTATTTTTTTTCCTCCTCTTTATTTCTGAGTTTGATTTGGATTTAGAACAGTTGTGACTATAGTTCGTGCTGTATAAAAACAAACAAAACAGGAAACCTAACAGATTGGAAACCTTCCTGTTGTTATTCGTGAGATTTGACATAACTGGGCATGTCATACAAACTAGGAATGGTTATTGTCTTAGCACCTGACTGTACTGACTTCGGCACTACTCGGAAGTTCCGATTTTAAACGAAGTTAAGCTTTCCGTTTCTCCCGTGTTCATGACTTCTTGGTCGACCTCTAGAAGTGTCAGACATATATCTCCGACATAAATCTCAAGCAATTTCTCTCAAATGTAAACACTCAAAGTGATTTCTGTCTGACACTTGACATTTATTGCCGGAGAGAAGTGTCAGGGTAAACGCACCTTCATATTTACTCGACACTTATCGCAGAATGATAAAGTAGACGGGAGTACGGGAGGTCAACTTCCGCGATATCTCTCAGAAGAGTTTGAATTGAAGGTGCGTTTTCACCTGACACTTCTCTCCGGCAATAAATGTCAAGTGTCAGACAGAAATCACTTTGAGTGTTTACATTTGAGAGAAATTGCTTGAGATTTATGTCGGAGATATATGTCTGACACTTCTAGCAATGCTTAAATTTGCAATAAATATACGAAGAGGAGTTTGAATTTTCAAATAATCGGTGTTTACATCTGTTGGTATAGAAGTGTCGACACTTATAGCTGAGAGTAGAAACATAAATCTCAGACTTCTGAGATTTCTGTCTGACATAAATGTCAGGTGTAAACGCACCTTATATTTCATTAAAATCAGACTTGTAATTTTTAATAATATGGTGGTTCGCAAAAACATTGGCGGACCTCTCGACAGACACGAGACACTGGTCTCAACAATTTTCTCTAAAGTCTGAAACGAATTTTATGAATTGGAAAATTAATTCTACACCAACGTGAGTACTAAAAGTACTCTATTTGCTTTTTGGTTGAAAAAAATACATAAAAGATGTCTGAATGGCTTGGTGTTGGTGTGTCAATGGACGTAAATAGTGGTATTAACTTGAAATTGGTTCTTTAGAGAATTTTGAGGAAAGGAAACTTTTTCACGACGAATTATGTCGAATAAAAAATATTGTTACAATCTTTTTTACAATTTAAATTAATTCTATCAGAACAAAAAAGGCTAAATAATAATATATATATTTTTTTTTCAAAAAAAGTTTTTAATTCTTTAAAATCATAGAGCTGTTTTTAACACTAAGTTTAATAACTTCATGTAAATTCACAACTGTTTTCTCTTATTTTTTAAAAAATAAATCAACCAAAAATATTCATGATTTACTCAAAAACACCACACCCTTTTATACGCCGACATTTTAAACAATAGCTTTGGGCTTTAATTTGACTGTCTGAAAAAGTCTACGCTTCAATGCCTTTACATTTATTCACTAAGGCGGAAATCTCTAGAGATTTTAATATAACTTACTCGTATGAGAATCTTTTAAATACTTCTCTGACATAATTCCATCTCAGTTAAAATTACACTGTTTCATTTGTACCAACTTGTTTATTATACCGACAAAACCTCAAGAGAGGGAAAATTAATAAATATAAGAACTTTGTATCCTATTTTCGTATTCTTAATTTTAACTTGCTTTCCATTTCTTCTCGCATTTTCATAAGCGGTATTCTGAACGATGAAACTCCGCAGAACATTCTACATAAAATAAAAATAGAATTTAGACATAATAGTCTAGAAAAGTTTCTTCTTGATACTTAACTCATAATACGAAGTATAATATACCATATTTACTTAATAAATGTATAAAATTATGATTAATGAAAGCAAGAATTCAAACTTTTCAAAGAGTCAAAAAGGAATTATTTTAAACTTTACCACCATAGATTGTGTAATTTAGTAAAATTAATATTTAAATTTAATTCCATTTTAAATAAAGTGTACATCATACTTTTGATTCAACAGTACACATCATACTTTTGAGATTTGGTTAGAAAGTTTATTGATTCTTTATTTTCAATTGATAGTTGTTACATTTGACCATTCTTCCAATCTTAGGAGGCAAGAAATCTATGGTTTATTACTAATTAGCAGCGTTTTTTTTTTATCAAAACTGCGTGAGACCCTATTTTTTATCGTTTTTAGGAGAACTGTCCCCAATGTTGTGCTAAATAACTTTGTCGATTATTTCTTGGGGTTAAAATTTTCATTAAATCTGTATATTATTTCAGGTTCCATGTGTCTACAAAAACGGCAGATGATAGACAGTCATTTTTTGGACTCAGGGGACCTTTTAACGTGTAAATCACATAGTTTGTTTGTTTAAGTTAAACTCTTGACATTACGTCACTTAAAGATTATTATACACAAGGGCTTAAAGGGTTAATTTAATTTTACAAATTAATTAATTATCTAAAATTAAAATGAATTGGTACCAATATTTACCCTCACACAACCAAAATGCAAAAAAATAAAAACTTGGTTTTTATGGGCTAGTATTTTTTAATATAAAATTGTTACTACATAAGTTTCTGTTATAAACAATATCGATATGTGTTTTTAAAATTACTTGATTGAACTGAGGTGAGGAACTGTTCATTAACTGTACTCACAGATACTAGCTTGAATTATTACATATATTTAGAAGTTAAGCATTGCTCAATAAATCACGTGGCTACTGCTTCTTTAGACGTCGAGAGGGAATGAATGGTAATGATAGGTTGTAGATTGAAGGTTTGGGGTGTTGGGATATGGAGTCATGAAAGGATTTGTATCGGGATATGGCTAGACATGGACGAAGGGAACTTTAGGTCGTTGTGAAGGTTGAAGTTAGAAACATAGAAAGGAGCGTGGACTATTCTTCTTAAGGGGCCCACACACTTACAGTTTAACTGCAGGCCGTTATCGTATACGACTATCGTAAGGCCAAAATCTCAGACCACCACACATTACCCGTCCACCACCTGCAGGCAATCATAAAGAACTTCAGATCTGTGCCTGTATGGGCCATACACTATGATAGAATGCCTGCAGGCCGATATCTGTCGATTTTTAACTGCAGACCGATATCTGTCGTTTTTAACAGCAGGCAATGAACTGCTCCACTGTCGGTCCCCGCTAGACTTTCTGAATGCGTAGAAGTAAACGATGTGCGTTGTACGTATTATGGGTTAATTATTGTGAACCAGAAAGAAAAAAAAGGTTTTGGTCAAAGAAGTGGCTCCAAGAAAGAGACACTTGTTCACACATTTCTTTGTTGCGTGAGTTGAGGCATTCCCATAAAGAAGATTTATGAAACTATTTGCGAATGAACGAAGACAATTTTAACAAAATGTTGCCATTGGTTTCACCTTCACTCTTTATTAGTAAAACGAGCACCAAAATGCGCCAGTCAACAAGTGTAGGAGATTGCTTATTTTCTTTTTAGCAGTATCTATAAAAATGTTATTACAAATGTAAAATTTATAATTTATCAGAAATTATTAATAAATTAATTAAACAATTATAAATTATTTAACTAAAGAATTATTATTATATGTACTATATTTAAAGTGTAATTACCTTTTGTCGCAGTCGGTACTATTTTTTTTATAGACGTCTATACTAATAACACACCGTACTCTTCGTCTTTCAGCCTTTTGTTTAAATAATTTTTGTCCTTATTTTCCATAGACATGGATATAGACGATACATGTCTATGAAAGCTGAAATAAAATTAGGTTTATGGTCAACCATGGTGTCGTCAGTCCAAAATTTTCTAACAACACGATAAGATTTTGGCCTGCAGTCCGACGAAGGGAAATAAACAAAATAAAGATGATTCACTCTACACGCCTGTAGGCCGACTGATAGTGTAGGGCGGCATTGCTCTTGAGGCACAGGCCGGACAGTCCAAGGACTGTCGTCTCTCTTTCCATCCGATCCTCGCCTCTACCCTCCACACACCTACAGTCCACCTCCGACTGCAGTCCGTCATCTTAAGGAAAACTGACGAGTGTGTGGCCAAGCTCCGTGGACGGACAGATCGTTATCTTCAGTTAAACTGTTAGTGTGTGGGCCGCTTTAGGACTTTGGACTGTAAGGACTGGATACGATAGGATACTGTTTGACCGTATGGGCTTAATTATGTTGTTATAAAAGAGTACTTTTTTATGTGTAGTGAGTTTAGATGTATGGTGCAGAAGTCTGTGTAAAAGTTTGTAGCGTCGGTTGCAGTCTTGTCATTAAATTTTTATATTGTTACAAATGATAATCCAACACCTGAAAAACGTTTTCCGTTTTTATTTTAGAAAATAATGCCAAAGAATACCAAGCTATAACCCTTAGTTTATTATAGAAAACTGTGAATTATTTGTGTATAAATTATAAAGCACAATTGAAATTCCTCAATGATGTATGTCTTAACTTTTAAGTTTAATTGTCTTCCATTACAAGTGGCTTCCTCTGAGTAATAGTTTTTCTTTTTGTGAGCTTTGGTTTAGAAACACAAGGAAAGTAAGCACCAGATGTCGTAACCCCATTCTTTAACTAAAGGATTACGTTTCAAATGGAAAAGCTTGATATATTTCTTGAAATGACCTTAGAAATGGCTCTGTACGCTTTAGAAAGCCTCTAGAAACGTTCTCATAAATAAGACAAAAACTTAGTGAGAATCTCTATCCTCTGACAGGTTAAAGGTGTTTTATCTGTCTCTATATATAAATATATATATATATATATATATATGTACTACAAAGCCATTTATCCGTTTCTTTAAAGAGTATACCAATATCCAATAAAGGTAGAAATATATCAAATGAGTAATAGCTTATAATCATACTATATCTTATTTAAAGAGTTTGCCTTAACCTCTATTATGTACCAAGGGATCACAGGATTAAGGTAGATAATGTAACAGTAACACCCTTACTTTAGTAAGGATGTTTGTGCTTTTTATTAAATAACCCCTTTATGCTTTATCTATTCAATTTTTAATCGAAAACAATTTACAACCTACCGATAATTTCGTACAATGCTCTTCTGCTAATTATTTTAAATAAAAAAAATGTCGTTCTTCAGAACGATCATTTGACTTGCATTACCTTCGATAAGCTGGGAAGCAACAATCATTACGAGATACTATAGTAATAATAATTAATTAATATTTTGACTTAACCTTAAATGAGTTTAATATACGTGGTTAGCCATCTTATATGACAATAAAACACATGATAATTCTTTTCACTTGGATATTTCTTTATTTATTTGCTTTTGAATTTCTCTTATATGTAGAATACATTATATAGAAATAAATATATTGTTTTGACACGAAAATTTCTTTAATATTAGAAATTGGTGACAGTGATTTTTATAAAAAAAAAATATATATATAATAATTGTAATTTAAATCAAATTATAATTATTATTTACTACGGGAAACAGACAGTGAAAAATACACTCCCCGAATCAATATATATATATATATATATATATATATATATATATAAAGTGGCTAATCAGCTGATCGGGTTATCAAAATGTTTGGGCACTTCCAGACCACCTAGAGACTCGCGGTTTTTTGCGTTTGGTCCCGAATCGGCCCAAACCGACTAGAAAAATCTGAAAAGTCGAAAAAAATTATTTTCACCCCCCTTAAAAAAATAAAAACGGGGGACGCGAATTGAAGGGTTTCTTCGAAGGGCTATAGCGGCTAAACAATAAGTCGTATCGAAAAGCGGATAGCACCATCGGTAACTGATTTTAATAGATCTACAATTTTGGTTCTATGACTTTTTGTCGTACGACCATCGGTTCTACCTTAAATCGAGTAAATTTGGTCATTTTTGGTCAAATTTTGACTTTCAGCTCTCATGGCGGCCGCGATTATTGGGCGATTTAATTTTCGATTGGGGTATTTAAACCCCACACTAATGGTCTTTAAAACGAGTATTTATTTTTCAAATTATCTGTCTTTTTTGCCGAGAAAAATGAATATATATAGAGAAAAAACGAATTTAAAATACCGTAAATAACGTCA
The DNA here is from genome assembly GCA_951217055.1 of Gerris lacustris. Lineage (NCBI taxonomy): Eukaryota > Metazoa > Arthropoda > Insecta > Hemiptera > Gerridae > Gerris > Gerris lacustris. The sequence continues at coordinate 25,723,460 of OX578284.1, forward strand.
TGTTTACGTTTATTTTAATAAATAATACTTTTTATAAGGTTATGTTATAGTTAAAAACAAGAATAAATAAATATAAACAAATATTTAATAATAAAGTATGTTGTTCGCTAGGTAAAAGATAATAAATACATCAGTTTCCGCGAAAACACACTTTGTAAACAAATGCCCCCTCTCTTTCTCCGTCAGTCTCCCTGACCAGTCTTACGTGTCCAGCCGTGGTGTGCACTTCTACTCCCCAGATCTTTTGTTATACTACCGACATTTATTAAGGTATAATTTTATTCTTATTTATTTAATTGTTTTTATTACCATATTATTGTAACTAGAATTGTTTTTAATAGGTTGTTAAATTCTATATTAAGAAAATGTTTTAATTTATTTAAATGAATATTTTAGTTTATTTAAATGAATTATTTACATTATTTTAATGAATATTTTACTTTATTTAAATGTATGTTTTATTTTATTTAAATGAATGTTTGTTTATTTAAATGATATTTTTTTACTTTATTTAAATGAATTTTTATGTTTATTTAAATGATTTTTTTTTACTTTATTTAAATTAATGTTTATGTTTATTTAAATGATTTTTTTACTTTTTTTAAATAAATGTTTTACTTTTTTATTGAGTCGAAACGTCTCTTCACTAATAAAATAACTTCTGAGTTTAGTATCTTCTTACAACTCACCGTCCATCATAACTACGTATAATAAATGTTTTACTTTTTTTTTAATTGTTTTATTATCATATTATTATTACTAGAATGAACTGATTTATAGTTAAATTCTATATTAAGTTGGTATATTTCAGTTTATTTATATGAATGTTTTACTTTATTTAAATGAATGTTTAAGTTTATTTAGGGCAATTTATAGTTTAGTTGTGTGTATGGCAAATTATTTCGACGACATTGTTTTCATTTTTATATATGATGTAGCTAAATTTATATATACAATTATGATTTCTCCTTGACTTTAACTACTTATGTTTCAATTAATCTCGAGTACTAATAAATAATAAAATAAATTGATAAAGGTTCTATCTTTATTTTTATTATTCTGTAATAAAATATAATGAAATGTATTTCATGGCAGGGCCTACAATTTACTCTAATATATTAACACAGAGACACAGCCTGAACTGGCATGAACCTCACGGTTACGACCATCGATTCTACCTGAAATAAAGTAAATGTAATCAATGTTTGTTAAATTTTTGACTTGGGGCTCTCATGGCATGATCAATTATTGTCTGATTTAATTTTCGATTCGGGTGCTTGAACCTCACACTAATGCTATTAAATCGGGTATTTATAATCCCAATTATTCTATATAAATAAATTTGTCGTTTTTGCTGAGAAAAATTAGTATTTATAAAGAACAAACAAATTAAAAATTGCATAAATAACTTCATATTCACTTTTTAACAAATAATTATTTTTATAAGCTTATAATAAAAGATATATTTATTATTATTATATAGTTATATTGTATAGTTCAAAACAAGTATAAAGAAATATAAACAAATATTGATTAGAAAGTTCGTTCTAAAGGTATATAAATGAGAAATTTAAATTTAATTTATCAATTCATTAGTTAATGGACCTTAATTAATCTTAGTTAAGATATATAAATATTTTATTCAAGTTAGAAAAAACCATCTTCGGAGGGAAACAATATTAATTCCAATAATAACTTTAAATTTGAAGTCGGAAGAAATAGAGGTGTGGAAATTACGCATAGAAAGTTCCCCCTAAAATTAGCTTACTCGATGACAATAAATAAATCCCAGAGTAAAAAATATTTTTTTGTTTGTGTGAATCTCAAATTATAAAGTATTATATTCGATGAAATGGCCTACTCAATTAACCAATATGATAGTAATAGATATAAAATAGTAATAATACAGCCACTGATTGCAAGCATGAACCCCGCGCGAAGCGCGGGGCGAATGCTTGTACATCCCAAATACATCCCGGCGCGGGAGTGTATTTTTCACTGTCTGTTTCCCGTAGTAAATAATAATTATAATTTGATTTAAATTAAAATTTAAACTTTCCGTAGTATGAAAACTACCAAAAACTTAAAATTGAATAATAATTGTAGTCCATTTTAACCAATCTAACCATTTGTAATTTTCTCATGAAAAATCTAATTTTCTGAGATTTATGAAAATAAATCTGATGTAGCATAAAATGGAAAAATCAAAAGTAAACAACCACCACGTTAACACTATTATGTGGGTTTTGATATAATTTCGAATAAATTAGTTATTACTGAATTTAAAATCCGTCTTACTATTTATATATGAGAAAGTATTGTTCCAGTGTATTGTTGGTCTTCTAATATTATCACTATATTTTACTTTTGTATGTTTGCATAATTAATGAATTTATGCTTATTGTGGTAAAGTATTAAACCCTGTCTCCTCAGAATACCTATATTATGGTGAAACCAACTTTAAACCGCAAGCGGTCATCAGCACTTGAGAAATCGATTCAGGTGAAACTTGGAGTCAGCGTATTTAGCTGAACTAAGTTACGAACTTGACTAGCAACAAGTTGCGATTTCCTAGTTCCTCCTGACTCAACTTCTTCAGAGTTGACATTGACCACTTGCGGTTTAAAGTTGGTTTCACCTCAATAAATGTATTGTGGAGAGACAGGTTTTACTATTTTAATTTAGACTAGAATAACTCTACTGCTCAATTCTGAAGAATTTCTATGTATTTATTGCACTATCCTGGTGACTGATGGTGCTTGAATTCCTTGTAGATTTGATTCTTAAATTAATTAAAATATTCTGTTCCTACTACTTGGGCTTGTATTTCCAACATAACTTTAAGAATAATCATTATTAACTACTAATTATTATTACTTTAAGAAACATTTCCAACCTAACTTTAAAAATATTATATTAAGAATAAGAATATTATTCATTATAAAATCCTTTGAACTGTTTTTGAGCACATTTATATAAGTTTTTATTTTGTTGCAGGAGTTATTGTATATGGGTCTGATCAAGAGGTCGCGGCTTTGATGAAGGCTGTAAAACGTCGTGGAGCGACTGGTCTTTTTACATGGATCGGATCTGACGGATGGTCTGCGAGGGATCTCGTCTCTTTCGAAAGCGAGTCAGAGGTTGAAGGCACCTTATCAGTTCAACCAAGAGCTGATCCAGTCTTAGGCTTTACCGACTACTTCTTTAATTTGACTGTCGAGAACAACAAGAGAAATCCATGGTTTGTGGGTAAGTTCTTGTAATACTTATAACTTTTTAATTTACAAATGATTTTACACAAATGAGTGTTATTAGTTTTTAGGCCACCATTAAATAGGGGTCACCTGATTGCTAAGGGTCCTCCATGTAGGCCACACTATAATGGCTAGGGCTATGCCAAACTGTTATTACCTTCTATTGACATGATGGTAACACAAAGTAAGCATAAGGACTCTTGTCTTCCTGTACTCGTTGAAATACCTATTATAACTATTTATAATTTTCATTAACTCTTAAGGCTCTACCGCCCTTTAAGGTTAGGAAAAACAGTAAAATTAAAATTATACTAGTTCTAAGCAAGATATCAAAAATCTAATCACAGGCTTCATTCCTAATTTTAATTCTGCACAATTTGAACCCTATATCAACTTCCTATGATAAATAGTACAGGCGCCATTTAATACAACGAGTTTTATCGTTGTATTGAAATGGTGCCTGTACTATTTATCATGGGAAGTTGAAATAGGGCTCAAATTGTGCAGAATTAAAATTAGGAATGAAGCCTGTGATTAGATTTTTGATATCTTGCTTAGAACCAATAAAAAATTCAATTTAATGATTTTTCTAACCTCAAAGAGCGGTAGAGCCTTAAGGTATCTAGTGCAGGTAGTTTGAAATTAATTAGCTCTTATTATTTTTTTTTTTTTTACTTTTTACTTTATCTAATATATTATTTTCTACATATAATGTTCTGAGTTCTAAATGTTTCAAAGTAATACAAAATAAATACTTATTTCTTTCACTAGTTATAATTAAATAAAATAATTTCTTTTTCTTTTTCTTATAAAAGATCAGCATTTTTCAAACGTTTAGATTACGTATTTTTAGTTGTGTTTTTTTTTTTTTTTTTTTTTAAATCTTTTTCGTTTTTGGTCTTTAATTTAATTTTGTTTTTCTTCTTATTTAATTTTTTTTTTGTTTTGATCTAAATTTGTTTTGTTTTTTCGTGAGACGGAATAAAGCTCAAAGATTATAAATAATTATAATTCGTTTATATTCAAAAAACAATAATAGGATTGTTCTTGTGGGTCTCTAAACTGATTATTTTTAATCTTTTTTCTTTTATTCATTGTGACCTCAAAATTATTGTTGAAACAAAGAAACTTATTTTATATTATTATTCTAAGGTTAAACTAATACAAAGAGAAACCTTTGAAACTTATATAAATATCTCTGATACAAATCTTATTAAAGTTTTTTATTATCAATATAATTTCTTCGTGTTTTTTTTTTTTTTTTTTTTTTTTTTTTTTTTGTGGGGGGGGAGGTGTTTGTGGTTACATTTATTAATTATTAAAAATTGTATCATATTTTCAATATAAAAAACCTCCCTCGCGGGGAATTGGACCCAACGACTTATATGTCGTGCTTTATCAACGTCCTCAGGGTGAAACTGTTCAGTGTCAACTAAAAAAATTTCATAAAATTTTATAGCCCAGGAATTATTTTCTTTATTGTCATTACCATCTTTCACTTCTTTATTGCTAAGAATATTATTCAATTTTTGTCTATTGGCTTTAACTGGGTGTTTTTAGGCTAAATGAGATTTTAAACCTCTCTCATTTTTAAAAGATAGACTACAGATTCCACATAATATGGTTCTATTTTCTAAATTATTATTATTGGGACTCTTAATAGGTACAGTTTGTTTCGGGTTTTCGTGGTTACATTTATTAATTAATAAAAATTTAATCATATTTTCAATATAAACAAAACCTCCCTCGCGGGGAGTTGAACCCAACCTCTCTCCCTTCGCAATAATAGATTTTTCTCGGGAAAACGACTTATATGGTTAGAATTGTTTCATCAAAATCGTTGAAAACCATTATTGAGTTTTGGAGGGAAATTTAGAGGTAAAATTCATATTACGATTCCAACGATTTTTTTTTTAACATGTACTGAACATACTCTAGGTTCATCATATGCTAGAGACACATTTTTTGGACTCAAGGGACCTTAAAACGTGTACATCTATAAATAACTCGAATTTTCGTGTCATTATGACACTTTCCCTGTTATGTATATATAGTGTATATAGACACTCCGTTTAATAGGAATTAATAACTATATTTGAAATATTAAATTCTATTTATTATTTTTTCTGGTTTTGAGAACTTTAACAGTCAGTTGTTCAGCTCCTCTTAGAAAAAAATAAAGAAAGATTATAATTAATTTAATTGAAATAAAAATTATTATAAAATACAACTGAATTATGATTTGTAGTATACGATTTGGCTCATTGAATAAGTAAATGTTTAATATTTAAATAATTAAATAGTAAAATAGGCTGCTAATTGGTGTGAGTTTCCTCACATCCTCTGATATACTTTATTGATTTTATGCTTTTACAAGCCTTTTGTTACAAGCTTTTGTCAAAATTGTTTTGATTTTTTACATGAATTTTAAAATATCAATTTAGCAAAAGTTAAAGAGGGCAGACGGTTCAAATATATCTGGGGCTATCTGCGAGTTACCTTAGATCAACTATAAAAATCAGATAAGATATTTGAAGCTGTAGGTGTAAATAAATGTATGTTTGAGCACATGTGGCGAATTCCCGTTTGAGAGAGACTCAAGTGACAGGAAGACTAAAACACGCTAGTTGAATAATTATTAATGAGAACAATATACTAATGATAATGATATTTAAAGCCGACACGTTTACCTTCGGAGAGAAGTTGCGGATAGCTGACAGTCTTCAAGCAGCTCAGGACCTGGAGCTTGGTCTTGGATAGTGGAGTCTTGAGATTCTTTTCTTGGCTTGGATGTTAAAGCAAGACTGAATTCTTTTCTGTGTTTTTACTGGCGAAAAACACAGTTTTAACACACGGTTGCTATGGTCACGCACAGTAAAGTGTATAGTTACAAAACATATGATTATACGGAAAATTGTATATTATTGAACACATGATAAATATCTCAACACATATTAAAAATGACTTATAAATACTCTACGGCGGGAAATGCGCGGAAATTCAAAATATCCTTAAATATACCATTCTCATTATAAGGATTATCCAACATGTGCAAAAAAAACCAATGAGAGCAGAAGGTTAAAGCGTATATGGTACAAACAATGAGGTAATTATGACCTACCATAAAAATTTCACTAAAATCGGACGTGTATTTTTTGATATGTATAGCGTAGACCGACAGACAGACGCGGAACCAAAATTGTTCCCTGATATCTGATACGGATTTCTGTCTTGGAATTTTTTAAATGGGAGATATAAAATATTTTCGTTCTTCAGAACGATCACATAGCTTCCGTTACCTTCGGTAACCTCGGAAGTAAAATAAACTAAAAATATAGAATAGTACATTACGCGTCGAGTGCGGAAAGTAGCATTTTGCATGCGAGTGTGGAGTTTGCACCCGAGCAACAGCGAGCAACAGGGTGGTTAAACCACACGAGCAATGCAAAATGCCGTTTTCACACGAGTTGCGTACCGTACTTTATCTACGATTGTTAGATTTAAATAATAAATACAGAAAAAATAAACTTGCTGTATGTAAGTTCGTATCTCTCTCTTGATAATGATGGCATTAATTCATTAGTTGTATTTTTTGCCGAATATTTCTGGAGGAGTATTATTCTCCACATTTTCGTCAAAGTCACTTGATTCACTCATTGTTTTTCACTAAAAACTCGATATAAACAGTTACTTTAATAAAAGAACAGCAAATTAGTTTTGTTAAATGTAAACAAACTCGCTAATCGTGCGTAAAGCTGAAGAATTCCTCTTCTTTACCGCGCTAGCGTGGTAAAGAAGAGGAATTATTCAGAACTATGAGACGCACATGCGCAATGAATACAAGTACATAAATAATCACTTTCTACGCATCTAAACAAAGATATAATGTTTATATTTCGTATCAATCGTAGATAAATTTATTTTAATTGCTCATGGCTCTGAATAAAAGTTGGAAATTAATTAATCACAAGTGAGTAGACTTATAATGAATCACAAGTAGTGTAAGACTTATAATGAATCTGAATTAAAATAACGAGATTTATTTTGATTTTCCTAAAAAGCACTGGTCTGTTATTACTTCTTTCCCTAAATGTAGGAGAACTGAAGAATGATTTTGATTATTCAATAATAGGGAATGCAATTTTCCTTATTCGGTACTTTTTTGTTTCTCTAAAGAAAACTAGAAAGTAATAAGGAAAAAACAAACAATGTTTAGCAAACATAATACAAGTATGTAAATATTAGGATTGAATATAAAAATGTATACATATCGAGTTCATAGTTGTTATTAAAGCTTGAGAAATATTTACTTATTATTTCTCTCTTATCATTTCTTGCTTTGTTAATGTATTTTTGTTAGTAACTATTTCGATTTTTGTTTTATAACTAGCAAGTTGAAACTTATTATTATAAACTTATTTATTAGTTAATAAGTTTCAACTTGCTAGCTTTATCATCAGTGTAATAGAAATAATCTAAAGAAATTGATGAGGGGTAAAGAGTAAGCTTAGTTTGAAAGTTCATCCTCAGTGCACTGTAAGCAGGTAAGAGAATAGGTTAATAATAAGCTAAGTTCAAACCTGCTGGGTTCATTATTACGCAACAAATCTGAACTACGCCTAGATTTGTTAAACTTCTAGTATTATAGTCATTTTTAAAGAATTTAGTACAATATAATAAACCTAATAGGTTCGAACGTAGTTCATTATTTATCCTTTATCTTCCCCTAGCAACTTCAATAAGGATTAACTTGATAGTTTAAACTAAATTATTCTTTACCCCAAATCTTTTAATTTAGTATTTTTATTGCACTGATGAACCTATTATTTTCGAATTTTACTCTAAAGCAAACATCAACCAGGGCGATTTATTTTTATTGACCTCACTCATGTCCTAATATATTTAAGCCAGAGGTTGCCCTAATAAATTAAAAGAAATTCCACACAGAAAACGTGGGTTTACTGCTTATAGAAAAACAAAAATTACAAATATTCTTGTAAACCAAAGCATATAACTTAAGGATAATATATAACGTTCAGGGAAAATGACTTGTACGATTATATTAGTGTAAATAAATGTATATACTTAATAACTTAATAATAAATTGAAATGCGGTAAATGTATTCTATAATATGTTCAATGTAATATAAGTACAACAGTTATTTCCTCAATTGACTATTATTGATGTAGTTCAAGAAAATTTTTCCTTTATATAATAATTCTTATAAAAGATTTTGAAACAATCAAATTATCCTATTTCGCATTATTTCTTCGAAACACCTAGATTTATTATAGGGTTTTACTATCTAATTTATTGTTAGACAATAGTCAAGGAAAAAACAATGTTTATAAAACTCAATAAAATAAGTATAAAACTCAATTTTTTATCTTGATTGAGACGATAACAAATCTCGGTATAATCGACAATAAAATAGGTAATATCTCAGTTCGCAAATTGTACTGCTTTTTAGGCTTCTTGTAAATCTTTATTGCTCTATCTATTTATATCTATTCCTATTTTTCTACCTCTCTTTCTATTTTTCTTTTTCTTTATATATTGAGTCATATAATATATAAATATATAGGGTTAGCAACAATTTTAAGGGATTAAAAAAAACCTATTAGCTGGAAACAACAACAAGCCATTGGAATTGTCTTTAAAACCCCTATGAAGAGTAACTTTAAAATCTTAAAAGCAAACCCAAATTTTTACGGCAAAATTTTATAGCAGAGGTCAAAATTAATAAAAAGAAATAAAAATAAAAATAAAAAAACGTCATAAACTCCCAGAGTTATAGGCTTTTAAGGTTTGATTATGATTGACATTAGCGTTACAATACCAATCAAGGAGGAGAAGAAATTACCCTAAAACTCTACGAGTTCATTAGCCTAAACATAGATTTTTTGAAACCCATTAACTCTTATTTTTTACTTTCTCATATAAAGAGAAAGTATTGTGATGTCGCGAAAATTCGATTTTGAGATTTTGATGGATTTACACGTTTTGAGGTCCCCTGAGTCCAAAAAAGTGGTTTTTAAAAAATGTCTGTCCGTCGTCAGTCGTCTGTCTGTCGTCTGTCTGTGCAGAGGCCTGGAGCCTTAACTACTGGGCCGATTTTGACGAAATTTGGCATACATGTTCAAAAAAATCATACCCCGAGGCGAAATCGATAAATGAATTTTAGCTCTAAATTTGGGGCAGCTACCCCCCAAAAACTCTGATAAAAACGTGAAAAAAATTATTTCTCGAAGACTGTTCCGACAATTTTGATAAAGATATTCTAAAATGTAGTCTATTTAAATACGAATCTAACGATATAAGCAGTTTTCCCGGGAAAAATCTAGTTCCTGAGAAAATAGCTTAAAACGCGGTCGTAGAGAGCCCGGGTTCGATGAAGTTATTTTTATGATAAATTTTGATGAAATGTTCAATAATAATTAAATGTACATACGAAAACTAATAAATGAAAAACACTGGGATATGTAATTATGATCTCGTATATGAGAAAGTTCGTCTGATTTATCTCAGACCGATTTTTAATCTTGTTCCTACTAATTTAATTGACGGTTCCGCAACTTTTTAGTCACTCAGTATGTATTGATATATTATATGTGTTCACCTAAATATATGTCTTAAAATATATTCTTATTTTTCTTAGACTACATTATTTTACACGTATATATTTTAAAAATGAAGAAAAGGGTAATCAATTCAAGTCAAAGGTTAAAGTTGCAGGGTTCTGTATTCATAAATCAAACTGCAAAACCGAAGTTTTGAGAAGTAAATTGTTTTTGATTTCAATCATTAATGATTGATTGTTTGTTTCTGAAGGCAAAACAAATAATAAGTTGATAAACTAAATTTTCCTCTTGAAATGAAAATAACTTTTTTTAAAAATATATTAATTCGGTCTACGAACTCAACAAAACTTTTTCATATAGATATATAGTCGTGCTGAATTTAAATAAAATAATATCTAATTTATATTTTATATTTAAAAGTGTTTAACAGATGATAGTTTACATTTAAGTTCAGGGGGTTTCCCAAGTAAAACAACTACTTTTGACATGCGACATGGATCCCAACTTGATTCTAAGATCGTCTTTCGAAAATGCTTTCATAGAGAAGATACTGTGCAACTACGCTGGGAAACTCAAGCAGGAAGACAAGATGAGAGTGCCTCTAATCATCCGGACAATAATTATTTGAACCCTGCTCTGTTTCTTCCGTTCACGATTCAACGAGTCCTGGCCCAGGTCCGTACTGCTGGACGAGATAATTTAAAAGTAACGATCAGAGGAATTATGTACATGATCGCTACAAATGAAATATGTCCGGTATGTAATCTTGCTGAGAGTGAAACGCTGGCCCATATATTTTTGAGGTGTCCAAGGTATCGACTTCAAAGAAGGCAGTTCTTGCCATTGCATTTGGTAAGTGATGAATGGTCAGATGAAACCAACGTAGCCTCTCTAATAGATGTTAAGTCAAAAAAACAAGGTCAAGATATTTTTTATTTTGTAGTAAATTCTTTTAAAATAAGGTCCTATATTTTAAATGAGTAATTGTGGTAGATGTAAATATTAACAAATTATTTTTTGATTAAGTCTCAGTTATTGGTTTTGTAAAAGATGAATTATTGTTTCGATTTTTTATTTTTTTAATTTGTGATTTATGCATTTATTTATTTATTTATTTTTTTTTATTATTTTTTTTTTTATCGTTATTGTAGCTGTTAAGAGTGGGTGTAAGAATTTATTTTACTTTATTTTGAAACATATTATTCAATTTTATTTTTTCTGTAGTACTGAGGTTATTATTGTTATTTTTATTATTATTTATTTTATTATTAAAAAAAAGAGCACGTTGTTTAGTTTGATGTTATATAGCATTATAATGTTAACCCCCTTTGTATAAAGAATTATCTTTAAATACAAATATTTTTTCATTCATTCATTCATTCATTCACATTTATGTTCAGGCGCTAGATCAGTGTTAGAATTTAGTGTGAGTCATTGTATTTATGTTACTGTAATATGACATGTGGTTGGAACAAACCTAATGCATTACATTTAATGCTATAATTCATTGGAAAAACTACAAACTTAATGACACAAATCCAGATCTTTCAGAGAAGACCACATGAGAGATTTTGTAAATCCCAATGTTTTGATCCTATTACATGGATAATTCTCAATGGGTAAATGCTCATGATTAGAATCATTTGCAACTGAATGATAATTTTTGCTTCCGAGCTTACCAAAGGTAACGGAAGCTATGTTTCGAAGAACGAAAATATTTTAGGTGTCCGATTTCAAAAATTCCAAGACAGAAATCCGTTTCAGACATCAGGGAACATTTTTGGTTCCGTGTCTGTCTGTCGGTCTGTCGGTCTGTCGTTCGATTTTTGCGAACCAACATAACTTAAAAACTACATGTCCGATTTTAATGAAATTTAGATGGTAGGTCATAATTAGCCCATTGTTGGTCCCATATAAGTTTCAACCTTCTGCGCTTATTTGTTTCTCTTCCACATGCGCACAAACATACATCTATTTACACCTTTAGCTTCAAAAGTACTTACCTGATTTGTATAAAACTTTTACAGTTTATCGAAAGTAAACCGCAGATATCTCAAGATTAATTTGAACCGTCTGCGCTCTTTAACTTTTGCTAAATTGATACTTTAATTCATGTAAAAAATTGAAACAATTTTGACAGATTAAAAAACGGGGAAAAAATTAAACAAATTATACAACAATGGCTCGTAAAAAGAAAGCATAAAACCAATACAGTACGTGGATAGGATGCGAGGAAGCTATGTGCCACACCAATTGGCAGTCTATTTTAATACTAGATACGGGAGCGTCAATGAAGGTCATCTTAAAGAAATAGCATAAACTGCCTCTCCATGCAAAATAAAAAGCTTGTTTATTTTACATGCAGCTTTCAGCCTTCATAAGGCCATCATCAATGCCGAAATGTGGAAGACCTTTCACTAATTCATTTGATTAATAACTCATATTTTTTTCCACAATTCGGCACTGGTGATGACCTTATAAGAGCTGAAAGCTACTCTGTTAAAAAATGATATTAGGATATAAATGCAAATCAATAAAATCAAAAAGTTTTTAGTCACTTAAGGTCTAAGTAATATTGAAACCAATCCTTGACACAAATTACCATTTTGAAAATTAACTTGTATATTTTTTTTTTTTATTAATGATTTATAAAAGGTCCTTTCTGCAAAAAAAATAAAATAGAAAAATGTGACAGTGGTTATTTTGGGAGAAAAGAATGTTAAGGAAAGCTTAAAAAGTTGGTAAAACTAAAACAGCTTAAAGTGAATTTTTTCAAGCAAGTATTTTGTGGATAAAAGAAGAAAAAAAAATATTGAAATTAACCACTTTCGGATGATAGTAAAGAGGGTTTGAGGATACGCTGCTTACCCTGGTATAATTTATTGCAACCCCCACTTCCTATCCTCTTCTACTTCCTAAAAGGCAAGTCGAGATAAGCCCACATAAATTTGCTGCCCTTGCCGAAGTACAAAAAAAAATACTTTATATAAACTACATAGTACTTTTTTCAAGGTTTATATGGGGAAAACCTATCGAAAAAATGGATAATTTAATATATATAATGTATGTATGTATGTATGTATACATCCCAACAAAAACACGTGTAAAAAGATAAGCCAAGTCTCGCGTAAAACGTTGCAAGATCATTGGTTTAGCCAAGTCTCTCCAAGTAAGTTCTACTAGGTCTAATACAGTAAGGGGGGTGTGTATGTATGTATATATCCCAACAAAAACACGTGTAAAAAGATAAGCCAAGTCTCGCGTAAAACGTTGCAAGATCATTGGTTTAGCCAAGTCTCTCCAAATAAGTTCTACTAGGTCTAATACAGTAAGGGGGGTGTGTATGTATGTATATATCCCAACAAAAACACGTGTAAAAAGATAAGCCAAGTCTCGCGTAAAACGTTGCAAGATCATTGGTTTAGCCAAGTCTCTCCAAGTAAGTTCTACTAGGTCTAATACAGTAAGGGGGGTGTGTATGTATGTATATATCCCAACAAAAACACGTGTAAAAAGATAAGCCAAGTCTCGCGTAAAACGTTGCAAGATCATTGGTTTAGCCAAGTCTCTCCAAATAAGTTCTACTAGGTCTAATACAGTAAGGGGGGTGTGTATGTATGTATATATCCCAACAAAAACACGTGTAAAAAGATAAGCCAAGTCTCGCGTAAAACGTTGCAAGATCATTGGTTTAGCCAAGTCTCTCCAAGTAAGTTCTACTAGGTCTAATACAGTAAGGGGGGTGTGTATGTATGTATATATCCCAACAAAAACACGTGTAAAAAGATAAGCCAAGTCTCGCGTAAAACGTTGCAAGATCATTGGTTTAGCCAAGTCTCTCCAAGTAAGTTCTACTAGGTCTAATACAGTAAGGGTTCCCCCCTCTTCTGTGTCCCTCACAAACTCAAACTTTTCTTTCACAAATCACTCTAAACGTTTAAATTTTAAAACTTTTCTGACTTGGCAATTACTCTCCACAATTAAGTTAAAAAGTTAATTGTTATTTAATTTATATTTTTCCTATGGTTTATATTAATTAATTGAATTGAGGTTGTTTTTTGTTATAAAATAAAATGTTATGCAGTGTCGTATAAAACTTTGTATCATCGAGGTGCGTAATTGCCAAATCAGAAAATGTTTTTCAATTATACGTCTACAGTGATTTGGGAAGAAAAGTTTGAGTTTGTGAGGGACGGAATAGAGTGCGGGACAGACAAAAAACATCCCTTACTTGTACTGGATGTATTAGATCTAGTAGAACTTACTTGGACAGGGGGAGTCTTGGCTAAACCAATGATCTCACAACGTTTTACGCGAGGCTTGATTTATTTTTTACACAAGTGTTCCTGTTTGGATTTCACTTCTTTTTGTAAGTAATTTTTGTTTCTTAGCCCCTTGTTCTTTTTGAGTACATGGTATTTACCTACATATTATATAAGAAGGGATAGAAAAGATAAGGAAAGGACATAATAGGAAATATTTAGTAACAGGAAATAATTATCATTGTTTAGAAGAAGGCGTGTTGTGTTCTATAATTGAACTAAACAATTATCGGAGTGTGGACGAGCGGGAAGTGTATGTTTACAATCTTCGAGCTCAATACTCAATTAAGATCAATCACTCTTATTCCAATATAAAATTATTCTATTAATGAGAGTAAAATAATAATTTAGTTTCGAAAATCTCTACTAGAAAGCGCTAGTAGCGTAAAATTAACTTTTTGTTATTTAGGATCCAAAATGAAATAGTTAAGCTTTCTTTCCTCCTCAACGACTAAATGATAGATCAGTTACCTTATTGAAATACATCGTTATAACCAAAATGGAATGCTATACAATCATAATGTTCGAAAAATTGTCCTGGTTGCCTGGTTCATCTTTATAAATGATATATGCTAGGTATAATATTTTAATCTTGATTTTTGATATTTCTTTTAATTAAAAAAATTAATTTAATTAGTTAGTTATCTTTATATTTACAAAATATACAGGGAATTATCTAGGATAAATAAATTAAAAATAAGATTATGAACTTAAATTTAGGAGCGTATATAAAACGGGGTTGTATTTCTCTAGGGTGGCGCTAATTGTCGAGTAGATGAGTGGCCCGGGGAACGGCCTGATGGAATTGATAAAGGGGTGTCGGCCCTCCAGCAGACGAAAAGCAGATTTAAATTAAATTGTCCATTTGGAGTGCTCGCTAAGGGCTTAGCCAAGGTTCTCACCGGCAATAGGTTGATTAAATCTGAGCGGCGTGACGTCACCGGATTCCTATCTTCTCGTTGGGCCCTCTCTCCCTCTAGGTTTCCATCGTAATGAAACCTTAATTAAGGCTTTCTAACACAGAAACGTTACATTGAAACCTTTTCCTCTCTTCAGAGGATAACCTCAAAACAACCTCACTCTTATAAAACAGGACTCACTCTTTTTTCCCCCTTTACATTTCAGGTTTAATAATTTCTAGATATGATCGTGTATTAAGGTTTTAAGTACCACTTTGTTCTGGGCAACCCAGCTAAGTGTGTTTCCATGTTACATCTCAACATTAATGTTACTGAAACTGTCGTTGATTGTCGTGAAATTTCATAACGGATGTATTATTTTTTGAAACTTAGTTCTTTATTTCGTAAAAGTTTTATAGTTTTTAACCATTTTTATTCAATATTCGAGTGCATTATGTATTCAAAATAATTGTATTTGATACATTATGCATTGAATTACAATTCGGATAAAGTCCCCTTGATGTTTACAGAAAATTTGAATATTTATATAAATATTTAAAGTTCCTGCTCCAGTATAATAATGGCAGTGGTGGTAGCAGGTGTTACCCAGGGTAGTGTTGCAGGCCCCTTAGTTTACGCGCTTTATATCCGAGACATACCCTCGGCATCAATTTACTCCTTACAGGCTTTCTCATATGAAAAATGAATCCGTTCGTGTCATATAGAATAACCCCTTTTGTATAAAATAAACCCTAACAAGATTTGAAATATTTTAAGGATCATCTCCCTCTCGTAAATTGTTAGTTTTAAGTCAAATAATAATTTATGAGACAGGGACTTGCAATATGCCACAGAATAATTTATAAGCATAAAGCTTATTTTTATATTTTCTCCACTTTAAATCACTTAAATGTATCCATACGTCATTATTGTTTAGCTTTTATTTTATGAAGTGAATAAATATAACCACCAGCATAGACATAAGTTAACCCAAGGTTTTTTGAAATACTTAGTATACTCAGGAGACTTGAGAGACTTAGCACACAGGTGCACCTCAGTATCTGTGACAAATGTATAGTTTTTAAAAATTTAACACGTAATATTTTCAAAATGTTTGTCAATATGGCAATTAGCATGACATGACATGTTTACACTGTTTTAAAGGTCTTTTAGAGTAGGTGAAGAATATGTAGATATTATTACAAAAATTTACATTTTTGTTCCCAACATTTTGAAAACCTATATGGCCGAAATAAGGGTTTTGGAAAAAAGATAAATGCTTGCAAGGCATATAATTTTAAAGCTCATTTCAGAAATTATAATAAATATGTAAGTTTTTACCTGAAAAATGTATCCTGGTTCACGCGTCCTTTATATCACTAAATATTTTTGTTTTATAATTAATAAATTTAACAAATATTTTCACGATAATTAACACACCAACTTACATTTTAACTAACTAATGAAATTATATAACGCTGATCTCTCATAAGAAACGAATTGAGCATAAATTTAAGATAAATAAGAATGTTTCTATTTTCTTTAAAAATATGATTTACATAAATTAGAGTGTGAAAGTATTTTACAGTGTATAATTATAAATGAAAAATCTTTAACTAGAAAAAGTTGTTTTTGTGAAGGTTTTAAATTTTATACATCATATTGTATATGCTTTATATAAACGATTTAGAGTTGATATCTCTTTTATTTACTCGTTCGTAAAGTTCGTTCATTTTTTAAAATCACGTCAAGAAACCCTAAGTTCATTTTTCTATACTTCCTTCTTACAAACATTGAGTGAAGTAATACACAGTTTATTACTAATACAGTCATAAACCTAGATGGGAGATAAAAACTCTGACGAACTCATACACTCTATAATTCATCCCCTTCCTCTATACCTAAAAATATATAATTTTTTTAAGAAAAAGCAGGTAGTTTTTTTTAGATTTTGATTACAAATTTTTATCGGATATAAATTGGTTCTCAATTTATTGTTATTCATAATTTCCCAAATTTCTTACTAATCTTTTAATGACCTAACTTTTATGATTAATGATTATCAAGTTAACTATTTTAACTCAGTAGTATCTTATGAAATATTAATCCTATAAAACTCTTTTTTCAAAAAAGGCTATCGTTGCAGTATATGTGTAAAAAAAAAGCTCGTAATTTATTTTATTAGTGTTATAACTTATTTTTGACGTGACTTATTTACTATGGGACCTTCAATTTAATCTCTTGATACAGCAATAAATCATGATTAATTTTGGCGTAATCTTCAAATCCAATTTTACTGTAATAGAAGAAATGGTATGATACATTAGTCTTGTGTAAAATAAATCGTTGAAGGGTTATAATCTTCTCGTATTGCAACAATCAAACCAATAAATGTAGAAGAGCAACTCCATTTATTTGCTTTTATAGTCCAATTTGTTTCTTGTAGAAGTTTTAACGAGCCAGTTAGAATGGATTAGTGGTTTTTATAATGGACCAATAGAGGAAGAGAGAAATTTAAATCAATATGGTTTATTCCAAATATTCAGGTGGAGTCTGACCTTTCGCATTTTAAAACGTGTATAAGCATCGTCGAGCATTGTGATATTGACATATAGCAACAAAGTAAACTAGTAACTAACTACTGGAGAAATAAGGGATGTATAAACTCTTCATATTGGTCCCCCAGGGCGTTGAAATAGAAGTGAACTAAACGGATCAGGCTCTAAAACCGAAAACGTAGACCGCATGGAGTGGTCCATTGAGCATATCCGGTACTCGTCCTGTTTAATACAAGTGGGATGGGATCGGATACTTCACACATCCTCTTAATAGAATCATCAGTCGGAAACAAATGTTACTTCCCTGTGATTTGAACCATTACCAGATATGCCAGTAAATGACATTGGCTTTAGGAGAAAATTTTGCGAGTATGTACGTAACTACTCTGATAGACTGGTTAGTGGTTAGCCTACTAAGCTTGGGGTTTCCAAGCCCAAGAAAGGGTAAACATTTTATTTCGTTACAGTTTCCTTCATTTTTAATTAACAAGTTTTCTCAAAATAATCAACAAGTACCACTTAATCAGAGGCGTTCTAAATTTTCTCAAAAAAAAGCTTTTACTTTTCCAAAATGTTCTACCAGACATGACCTTTATTTTAAAATTGTCTTTTAAGGGCAAATAAATTCACTTTTGAGGCGTTTAATTTATACTTAATCTAAGCCTTGATAAGTGTCTAACTAACTTACAGCTTATTAAATCTTTCTTAATCTGAATAATTCTTACATAAATTCGTTTCTAAAGCTCGGTTTACACGCTCAAGCCATTTGCACAAACTGGTTTGCGCAAGCCAGTTTGTGCAAATGGCTTGAATGAAATAGTGTTTACACGCAACAGAAAATTTACTATTGTGCAAACAAAAAATATAAACGCTCATTTTTACTCGAAGAATACAATATTCCTTTATACGTTTATTTTTCTAAATAAAACTTATTATATTCATATAATATATTTTTAACAAGTATAATATAGAAGAGAAAAGTTGAGTCTTATTATACATATAAAAATAAATAAAACCATATTTTAAATTATGTTGTCTTAAATAAAAAAACAAAAACATAAATTATTAATACTACATAAATTTTACATAATTTATGAGAATATTTTGGATTTCTTATTACACGAATTTTTCCTATTAAAGTAATAAATCAAAAGTGAACTTAATCCTATTCCATGTCAGACGTATGAGTTACAAATAACTGATAAACATTTTAGTTTTTTTAAAAAAAATATATTTTAATATTTAGTGATTTATGCCATTTCGATATTCTATCTGTACCCTACTCTCTGATTCGGCCCTTTGAATTTATTACTGAATGTCGTTTACAATTTTATCTCTTTATTTTCAAATGTTATAGGGGTCTTTTCAAAAAAAGTTACACTTTCACTGTCCGCGAGTTAAAAAAATTAATTACTTGAACTCCTTATAATTAAAAAATCTACAACCCCTCAAACATTTTTCTATAGATTAAATTCGTCTTTTGGTGGAGTCAGATTCTTGAATACCCTTTTAGGGAGGAGAAATTTATATTTATATATACAAAAAGGTCACGATAGTTATGTCCCAGCCCCTTTTAACCTAAGTTACCATGCTCAAAAATGTTCAAAAAATGTTTCTTAAACTTTCTAACTATGGATCCTAGATAGGAAATATAATGTATTTTGTGATACTAAATATAATTTATTTCTTATTTCGGTGTAACTTGTCGAGAATTTAATAAAAATGCTTGTCCCAGCAATCGGTCAAGATAGTTACGTCACAATAGTTACCAAATAATTGGCTGCACTGTTTGACTGAGGGCGGGATTTCAGTGTTTTACAGATAAGGAATCATTCCTTTATAACCTAAAGTTCGTCTCCGCGTCTTCTGAAGTAAACCTCGGTCACACAACAGTGCTCTTCAAAAACCCCGGGCGTATGTTTATTCAAAGTCACAATAGTTACCATAAATTTTAGTACTTAAAAGTGCATTTAAAGCTTATTAATATTTTTTGGGAAGACCCCAGTAGTATAAAGAAAACTTATGCTTTCCTTTGAAAGCATTAATACATTAGGGGGGCTTTTGTTTATCAGTCACGATAGTTACTTGTCCCGATAGTTACTTTTCACATACATATTCTTGTTGTATAGATGTTCAGCGTCAAAAAAAGCACTAGTTGGCTCAGAATTGTCTTAAGTGTCACTTTTTTCGAAAATGTCCCTTTAACTATTTTATCATTCCCAACTTTAGAGGAACACGACACTTGTCACGATAGTTACCCAGCATACTACATGTCACGATAGTTACTAAAAAAATTAATTTAAATAGGTTATTTTTTAAAATAAAAAAAAACTTCGTCCTCATCATAAAGTTGAGTATACAATGACTTATTTGGGAAAAAATAAAGCACTAGCTGACTCAAAATCTGAAAAATAAATTATGGGCATAAAGGTTAGCTCAGATTTGTCAAAGTGTCACTTTTTTTTTAAAATGACCATAATTTAGACTTTGTATACATAAATTAAATTATGTGTCGAGAATTTAGATAATATTTTAACAAAGTGGTATTGAAATTGCTCTTAATATAACACTTAAATATATATATGCTAGGTATTATTGGCTATGTTTCTTAATATCATATAGGCCTTGCAATAATGGAATGAAATGAAATGCCTCTAAATAGTTTTGTTTCCCAAAGCTTTCTAAAAATTGAATCAGGACTATATTATACATAAATTATTCCATTATTGAAAATAATATTCTCCAAATCGTAGTTAAGAGTCTATTTATATTAATAAAAAATAGCAAATTGAAAATAATATGTTAATAAATTACAATGCTAAAATAATATATATTATATGAGAAAATAAACGTAGTCAAAACCAATTAAACTGGGAAGTCATTGAACTATCATCAACCATGGGTGCATTAATATAATTACTACTCTCTTCTCTCAAAACGGTAGTCGCACCAGTAAATATTAAATAACTCTAACTAGAATAAATTAATAATGTAATAAATACTCTATTTAAAGAGCATTAGTGTGATGTTTAAGCATCCCAATCAGACATTAAATTTGTCAACAATTGCGGACGTCATAAGAGCTCAAAGTTAAAACAAATTTTAAAAAATCAATTTTAGCTCTATTTAAGGTAGAAACGGTGAGTTACGACAAAAAGTCATAGATGGCCGAAATTATAGATATTTTAAAATTATTTACCGCTAGTGCACTATATGCAATATACTTTTCAATACGACTTACCGTTTAGCCGCAATAAGCCTCCAAATATACTTTATAGTTGCATCCACCATCTTGAATTTTGTAAGGAGGTAAAAATATTGTTTTTTTAACTTTTCGGATTTTTCAGTCGGTTTGAGCCAAAGGCCAAAGGCAAAAAACCGCGAGTCTCTAGATGGTCTAGAAGTACCCAAACATTTTGATTAGCGAGTCTGTGGGTTTTGCTTATTGGTGGGTCAACCTAATATGTTAAGGTTTTTTTTTTTTTAAAAAAAAGAAAATTAATATCTTTGGTTCTTCTCAATATTTTTCGATGAAACCAAACCTACAAAATGCGCAACATGTTTGCGCTCACCTCTGAAAAAAAAAAAAAAAATAATAATCGATTTCGTTTAGCCAGAGTTTTGCGTCTATAAAGTCGGACATCCACGAAAAAAGTTAAGGCCAGATTAGGTTTTCGGAATGTATGAAATGAAAAAAATATGTCAATTCTGACCAATTGTACAGACAAAACTTAATTCTAAGACAAAGATAATTCTCACTATAGTGATCCCTTTTTATTAATTTGAACAAATGTGGTTTTTAAAATATGTCCAACAGGGATAATACATTTTTAACTGCTTCAATACATCCTGGCCATATTTGGACCTTCTCTTAGGTCAACGTCAAGCCTCATACGGTTCCTGATTAAATACAATAAAAGATTCCATGTCAAAAATATAACCTCCAGCAGTTGGGAAAACGTGGCCTACACCTAATTAAGAGAGAAAATATTTTACCCACAAAAGGATCCATCTACAGATATATGAATTATAATGACAATTACAACGACACACAAAGTTTGATATTATGTTGCCCAGAAAGATCTGTTTTTTAAGTTCGTGCAGTAAAAGTAGGAATTCATGTCTCAGAGCTAGGGGAGGTTCGCTCGCCTCGACCAAAATACTGTTCGCTGAACCAGTCTCTTTAAGGCACCGAGGGCAAGACGTTATTCTTTTTATTTTTGCTAAAATCCTAACATTTTAATTATATTTTTGACTAAATATTTAAAAGTTAATGAGTTTAAGAGTTGATGATTGACAGATTTTGATTTTGATTTTTTCGATGGAAATTCACAAATCTTTTTGTAAATTCTGTTTTTCCTAACTTACTTTCTTCCTACATTGTTTAAAACAATAACCAAGACTCAGGTGTCTTTCACTACTCAACTTTTCGTTTATTTCTTTTTTTCCCCATTAATTTACGCTGAATACATATATATCTTTTAGTCTGTTGAAATTGTTAATAATTTTAATACAGAAATGTTTTAAATTAAAAGAAAAGAAAAAAAATAATATAAAATGGCTAACAAAAAAATACCTATGTAATACAGAGAAAAAATTATTAATTGGAATTTTTGTGGTTAGCAGGTGTGCTTTTCTATATTAATTTCTTTCCGCTATTGCACTGAAGTTTCATATATATACATATATATTGGGGGAAGGGTAGGGTAAAAGTAAAAGAATAGAAGAAAAAGAGTTTAATAAAGAGAGAGAAATGGAATTATACTGCCTATAGCAGAAGATTAATGATAAGACTTTCATTATTGAAAAGAATATAAATATTTGGATTGGTAATAATAAAGTTTTGATGTATCCAAATATGATTATTTCTTATTATAATTTTACTTTGTACGGTGGTCATCGAAAGCCTTGGTCATCTGACCGTTTGGCGAGATTCGGCCTCTCTATATAAGATGCAAATTATAATTATTAACAATTAACCTGGCTCAATTTATACAATTATTTAAATACAATTATACAATTATTTAAAAAAATATAAAATAATAACGATTAAAAAGTAACTCAATATTAACAGCACTATTAATAATTGTAGTGAGGAACGATATATCACACTGTATGCACACATATATACGAAAATCTTCATAAATATAAACTTATACATAAAAAATCATCGAAATAACATAATAAAATAAATAAAAACAAGAAAATTATCCTTACTTTTTCTCTTTTCTATCCTTTCCTCTCCCTTCCTTCTCTCTCCCATTTTTCCCTCTTTTCC
Source organism: Gerris lacustris (assembly GCA_951217055.1). Classification (NCBI taxonomy): domain Eukaryota; kingdom Metazoa; phylum Arthropoda; class Insecta; order Hemiptera; family Gerridae; genus Gerris; species Gerris lacustris. The sequence goes on from OX578284.1 coordinate 25,746,353, forward strand.
TTCTCCCACTAAACGTATCTTTCTCTCATTTCTTCTTTACCCTGTTTTTCTTGGTACAAAAAATAATATGTGAAAAATAAATAAATAAAAAAAAAAATAAATAAAATAACAAAAAATAAAATTTTGTAGTAGATTCTTATAACAAAGCAGGTGAATAGCAATGACTACTAATACAATAATTAAAGTAAAATAGCAATACATAATATAGAGATAAAAAAATATATACCACAAAACATTATAAAAAAAAACTTTTCTTCTTTCCTTTTATTGAAGTAACAATATCTATCGTTTAAAAGGCTTTATTATATGTACCCAAATTCATACACATACACACCTATGTACATTTGTACAAATATTATTCCAGATAAGCATCTAATTGTTGGTTTCTTATAGCGGTAACTGCACTTACAAATCTGTAAAGCTTGTTCCAGTCAGTGCCATTAAGTAATTGAATAATATCCTCAGATGTTGATACGGGTTTTCCTAGGAATGCTTGTCTACATTCAGCTAGATGAGTGCATTCAGTTAGAAAATGGTGCATATCTTCCCTGATATGTTGATGGCACAAAGGACATTCTGGATGATCTTGGTGGACCCACGGATTGTAAGATAGCCTCAGCATGTCAGAGCGTAATCTAATAAGCAGTTTACACTCTGCAAACCGCTTAGAGGTTGTCAAGTAGTGGTCACGGAGCTCGAAATCTAAGTGCCTGTAAACAATGTGATTTTCACTAGCTCGAGCTTTTGCTAAACACGGGTCCTTATCATATTTGACCATAGAATCTAGCAACCGAGTCGAGTACGTAGACCACTGATTTCCAATGCTTATCCCAGGTTCTAATTCAATTCTATGAAACTCCATTAAATTCAACCAGTGACCATACCATGATGTTTTCTCTTTGATTACTAAATTGGCTATAATATTCGGTAACCTAATGCTGCTCATACGGCCAAGGACTTTTTCCAAATAATTTAAATGGAGCTTATATGTATAAATATACATGGAATTAAGCCCACATTCTAACTCCGAAAAATAACTAAGTGTATTTGGGGGTAAGCCGAAAACCTTTTTTAAAAAAACCTTTGAATTTTTTCCACCTCTTCAAATCTACTCCACCCCCAAACCTGAGCTCAATAACATATGACTGATCTCGACACTGAGTGAAAAAGGCGTAACCTGGATTCGAAGTTGAAATTTATATATATATATATATATATATATATATATATATATATATATATATATATATATATATATATATATATATATATGTGTGTGTGTGTGTGTGTGTGTGTGTACTTGAAAATCATTACTAAATTTCGTAACTCTTCCGAGTCACACATCCTCGTTCCCCAAAAACGTGACACTTTTTGGTAGTTAGGTCCAAGGCTAAAGCATGATCCATGCTAAAAATTTAATTTGGAAACGAATATTTCATTCTTCAGCATGATAATACAACGCTTCGGAATGCGTGGAAACAAAATATAAGAAATTAAGAAAATTATAAGAAAATTAAATAAATTTGATAATAATAGGTTGTGAAAGCATAAAATCATATGCAAAAAGATATGTGCCACACTAATTGCTGACTATTTTTTTAGTTTTAACTCTAACACGAATGATCATATTTATATTTGAAAATTTGTAATAAAATAAATAGGTAAGCATTTATTTTGTTTGTGCTAATAACAACTTAAAGATTAAACTAGTCCGATTTATTTTAAAATAAAGAAACATAGGTATAAAAAAAACCGATTTTTACCTCATTAGTCATGAAGTCTGAATAACTGAGCTGATAATATAATAAATATTTGTAATTATATTATATAATAAAGTCATAAAGTTAGAGATTCCAGTGCTCTTAATAATGATTGAATGTTTTTGCTCAATTAACAAGAACTTAGGTCTGGAATACTAGGACACCGATTCCTTTGTTTGTCTCCCGTCCTGATTATTACTAAGCTATAAGTAAAACTTTCAAATTTCGGCGTAAAGCACTGTATTATTAATAAGCTTAAAGAAAATGCCAGGTTTCTCCCTTTTCCTTTAATTTGTATTAAAATTAAATTCCTCGTTTTATTATGTTATTCAAACTCCAGTCCTTTCTACGTTTTGTCCTTATTTTATTAGCTGGCCTTTTGAATTTAAACTTAGTTGAGAGTTCTGTTAAGTTATAGAACATTTTGTCCTAGATTTCTCTGAGAAATTGTATTTGTGCGATAGCAAAGGTGTTCCTTTGATTCCTTTTGTTTATTACGAAAAAGGGAGTAAGGAAGGAAGGATGTAGTAGTGGTAAGCAGGAAGTGTGTTTGTCAGTATTCCTGTGAAAATGGAACCTAGCGATTGAACAGAGATCACAAAGCAAAGGTGAACAATTCCAGAAAACTTAATAATCCCGTTCTAAATAGAAATTCAGGGTAATAGAATCAAAAAGAAAACTTAAATAAATGGATTAACAAAGATTGTAGAAAATACATTCATTTTATTCACCCGACTTTAAATAACTAAACTATTACCATATAATAATGTTTGTCGATAGAAAAATCCATTAATCTGAGTTTAAAATGTATGGTCAAAAAGGCACTGAAATAAAGTGAATAAAAATAATTAGACTATCGTTCTTTACAAACATTTTATCTTGAAAAGTGAAGTTTGAATACATTAACCTTACCTTTTTCCATTCAAATTAAATCAAAAGGCTCTTTTCTTTCGATTTTTCTTTGATGAATAAAACATACTTGTAATTTTCACGATTATCAGTTTGAAGCGGTTTAAATAAGACTTTTTTTAGACTCAGGGTTGCTCCTATTACCGTGTTATAGTAGTCTTGTAAACATCACTTAGGGGTTGATTACATACTTTCTTTTAGTTTAAAATAGATGCAACAATTTTAGTAGTTTCAAGTTGGATTTCGTGAAGCAAACATAAAGTTCCAAGACTTTCTTTATTTAGGAACTAAGATAGAAGTCACTCTACAAACAACGGCGACTTTATCGGTGGGCCCGAATTGGACAACTTCTACCTGCTCTGATTAATCATTTAATCCTTGAGCTCGAAATAGACAATATTTCAGAAGCAGCCCTCTTGAGCAGACTCAGAGTTTGAACCAGACAATTTTTCGCATTTTAGACTCCCTACTTAAACAATTTTTCTTTTGACTTAATAGTGAAAAATATAGTCAGCGAAATTGTCATTTTATCACTGAAACGACTCCTACTCCGATTTGGCTATAACTGCAAATACAAAAGTTTTACATTTTTAATCCAAAACATGGAAAAATATAGTACGAGTAATAAAGCAATAATAGTTCAGGAGATAGCGTGCAAAAAAGTGTCTGACTAACATCAAGCTAGAATTTTGTATACAAGTCAATCTTTTAGCGCCTTTTAAGAATATGTGGTCGGCTAAGTTCGTCTGCGGGACATAGCTTGGCAATAGACATTTGAAAAAAACAAACCGGTGGAGAGCGGCCATGTCTCACCAAATATGGTGGACAATGTGATTTTTATGATCCTGAGTACAGAATTAGTTAATAGACCGAAAATAAAGTTGATGATAGTTTGTCCGTTGACAGGTGACCACGTTGATTTTTAGTAATATTTGAATGACTAACCTATCAAGTGTGAAAATAAAATCGACTTGATTTTTGGTCTACTAACTGATTCTGTACTGAGGATCATAAAAATCACATTGTCCACCATAATTGGTGAGACATGGCCGCTCTCCAACGGTTTGTTTTTTTCAAACGCCTATTGCTAAGCTATGTCCCGCAAACGAACTTAGCCGACCACATTTTCTTAAAAGCCGCTAAAAGATTGACTTGTATACAAAATTCTAGCTTGATGTTAGTCAGACACTTTTTTGCACGCTATCTCCTGGACTATAAAGCCAATATAATAAACACCAAAAACGTTTAAATAGAATTTTATTTTCGAAAATTATTTTAAAATTTTAATTGTGCATTTTAAAAACTACTTAACAGAGTCAAAATACTAAAAAGAATACAAAAATAATGAATTAATAAAGTATAGTGCTTATAATAATAAATATTGAACACAAGGACAACAGTAACAAACACTACAGAACTAAAGTAACATATTTATATGAACAATAAGATAAAACGAAACGTTTCTTCCATAACTACATTGCATAAGATGAGACACATTAACAGTTTATCTGACTGCTTTTGCCACTGTTGAGCCTGGTAAATTTACTTCCAATGAATTCTTATTTGAGTTTCATATCCCTATCAATTCTGACGTGAGGCCGCGAGTCGGCATTGATGCGCAAATGCCAGTTTGCATTTTTTCAGCCCACATAAATGGTGCGAAAGAGAGCGTGACGTCAATGTAATTCTAACTTAAAGTGGTTATAAAAAATGTCTGTTTTTAGTCTGTGCAGACACGAGGAGCTTTCCAATTTTGTATTCTTTAAGTATGTATTTCAGGAGTCTATTATCTAAGTCCCCAATCGCTTTCCATTTAGTATTATTATAACTAGTTTTACTTATTGTAACTTGCAGAATGCCACCCTCTACCTGATGCTAGTAGTTGCCCAGTTAGTGCTCAGGAAAGTGTACCTTTTTTCTATCCCTTCCTTATGGTTAGGAATGTTGTCTAGTTTGTGCACAGCCACATTATTAAATAAAGCCGGCGTTCAGCCACTAGCGGTGTTGTTCAGAGCCGATGTAACGAGTGCAAATGTGGAAGAGAAAGAGTCATTCTGAGGTTGAAATAGAGGTTAAAATCTGAATAATAGTCTCGCCGGCACTTTAGATAACCACTAGTATTTGAAAACCGGTTTTTTTGCTACTAAGTGACTTAACTTTTCATGGATAAAAACTTTCCTTAGCTACTTATAGAAATAACGTACAACTATAACAAACAGGACAATATAGAATATTCATAGAGTATATTGAGAAGTAATATTGAAGTACATTTAGCTTACGATCTACCATGCAAACTTGTTAAGAGTGTTCTCTTCAAAATGCGATATTATAATTGAGAGATATAATTTCTATTTATAAACAGCTATAGACATTTATAAAGTTGTTAAAACTAAATGACAATATTTGAGCATGTTTCTACATCATCTTGAGTTAGAAATATCAGAAACCTATTCATGCCGTTTAGCATTTAAAATCACTATTAAAAATATCTGTTTTACAAATAAATTAAATTCAGCTTAATAAAAAGTTTCACCTTAGACTTGTAGAAGAGGAGGTTCAAAAGGGTCAGGAGATTGAATTCCAATCCCAGTCTAATCCCTTGGTGTGGTTTCTTGACAAATTTCAGGGTTTGAAATCCACACCAAGGAGATTCCAAGAAAACCTTTAGCTTTACCTTAATTCTAAGTTCTCCTGGCCTTAAAAGATTAAAGTTAAATACCTCAGGATTACCTTCATCAGTCTGAATAAAGCTGTTCCTTCAAGTACCTAGGTAGAGGATATTAGACCCACTTAACTTCCTTAATTATGTTCCACTAAATTAAATAATATAACACACTTATTATTTGTATTTATGTATACCATTTATATTCGCATACGCTCTATTACAAAGCACAGACAAATTAAACATTGTTGCATCATTAGCTTTGTGAATTTCATATTTATGTTCTACAAATTTAGGAAAAAATTGTTAAATTACAATTTACTGGTTATTATGTAAAGCAATTAACTAATAAGGGCATCATCCGTGTTCGATTACCAACTTTAGCAACTTTTAATGATAAATTGTAGATATGGAAGGACATCTTAATCTATATTTTATATAAAATTAAAGTTTGGTCTGTACATTGGTCAGAATTGAAATTTTTTTGGGTACTATTTCATTTTATACATTCCAAAAACCGAATCCGGCCTTAACTTTTTCGTGTACGTATGTGTGTCTGTCGCCCCAGTCAGACTATATAGGCCAAAACTGGCTAAATGAAATCGATTAATTTTTTTTTAGGGATGAAATTGGCCCAAACCGACTAGAAAAATCCAAAAAGTTAACAAAATATATATTTACCCCCTTAAAAAATTATAGATGGCAGACGTACTTTAAAGTTTTTTGGAGGCTTATTGTGGCTAAACTGTAAGTCGTATGAACAAGCTGATTGCGCCAACGGTAACTGATTTTAAAAGATCTACAACTTTGGTCCTATAACTTTTTGTCGTACCTTTATCAGTTCTTCCTTAAATAGAGCTAAATTTGATATTTGTAAAAAAAATTGACTTTGAGCTCTTTTGGCGTCCGCAATTGTTTTTTGTAGTATTTTTTTTATCAATTACTATACGTATTAATTAGTTTCTTTTGGCTATTTTTTAAATATTTTGATAGACTCCTTACTACGGTTTGGAGAAAATTATATTCTTATTAACGGAACGAATGATATTTAATAGAGTCCTGATTTTATTCCTGGAAGGCATGAAAAATAAACTATTTAGGCATTTCATTTAATTGCTAGGCCTTCATGACAATAGGAAACATAGCCACTAATACCTAGCATGAGCCCCGTGCGGAGCGCAGGGTGAAGGCTAGTTAATAATATAAAATGTATCTCCACGTAAACTGGCTAATTTGTCTATTTTATATCCCAAAGCAGCTTTCAGCCTTTATAAAGCGAGCATCAGTGCCGGAATGTGGAAGAAGTAGAGTTACAGTTTATAAATTAAAATTTTAATAAAAAGATTTACCTTAGACTATACCTTGATCTCAGACAAGAAGTAGACTGACGGACTTGATCAATAACTTTTCATTTATATAATATAACTCTACTTCTTCCACATTCCGGCACTGATATTGGCTGAAAGCTGATTTGCAATTTAAAATAAAAAAAATTAGCCAATGAGAGAACAATTTATATTATTCATTATGAAAAATTGACTAATTAACTTTATGATAAATTGTACGTACATATATATTGAGTTAAAAATAATAAATTCAAGGAGGGTAATTTTATTTTTCCTATGTAATTTAAGTCTTTCTGAAAGTTATTCAATGCAGCGAATATACTCAGGTTTTTAATAGATATATAAAGAAATTATATTTTACATAAATTCAGTGATAAGTATAATTGTATAGTAGATATTGAATAGTAGAAAAATGTATTTTTAAGGACTTTTGTATTATTTTCAAATAGAAAATTTCCTCAACCTAAATGCATTATAAATATCAGCCAGGGAAACTTTTTAGTCTCATCAATATTTATATTAAAACTTAAACTTTATTTATATATTCATGTGCCAATATAGGGAAGCTATGTACCGTAGTATTTTATTTGTATATTAAGTCTAAGACATAGTACACCTTTAGGTTTTAGGAAATATGAAATTAAGAAACCACAGCTTAAAAATATATTTAAAAGTACTTAAAGCATTAAGAATTCACAGTGAGTCGTTGGCTTTTGATGTTTAAAGAAGTCAATATAAACATTTATTATTTAAACATATTGCTTGAGGCTTTTGGTACTTTAACTTAATTCTTTTTTAACTCTAAGTAATCTCGTAGAACTGCATTATCAAATCTTGCTATTTATTGTAATACTTTATTGAGCTTTAAAAGAAACTTAAAAGTAGTCAATGAAATTTATCTTTTAGGCTATAAGTAATCTGTTTAACATTTAATGGAATTCTAAAGAAAAAAGAGAATTTAAAAGAAAAAAAAATTGTTTAAAAGAGAATTTTTTCTCCAATTGAATTGAATAAAGTCTTTAAGTGAAATCATGATTTATTCAAAGTTCAAGAGTCTTTTCTTAATAATATAGTAGGTTAATAGCACTGTTAAAAGTAAATTTATCATAAGAAACCTCTTTTTGAATTAAGTTCCCTTTACAGCCTAGAGTCTAGAACCTTAAGATGATAATTATTGATTTCCAATTTTTATTGAGCGTATGCGAAATATACAATTGAAAATAATTGCTGGTAAATATACGTTATAATTGACATTTAGTTAGATGAGTTTTAAAATCACTTGATGTAAAGAAATATATTAGGTTTAAGATTTTATAGCTTAAATAAAAATACACTGCCAATTAGTGTGGCACATAGCTTCCTCCCGTCCTCTTACGTAAAATTTAATGATTTTATGGTTTTAAAATCAATTATTATTAAATTTATTTCATTTTTCCCCCGTTTTTAAATCTTTAAAAAATTATTTTGATTTTTACATTAATTAAAGTATCAATTTAACAAAATTTAAGAAGCGCAGACGGTTGAAATTAATCTGGGGCTGTCTAAGGGTTGCTTTCAATGAACCATTAAAATTTCATAAAAATCAGATAAATACTTTTGAAGATATAGGTGTAAATAAATGTATGTTTGTACGCATGTAGAAGAGAAACAAATGGGCGCATAAGGTTTAAACACACATGGAACCAACAATGGGCTAATTGTGACCTAACATCCACATTTCAGTAAAATCGGACGAGTAATTTTTAAGATATGTTGGTTCACACAAATTGAATGACAGACAGACACGGTACCAAAAATGTTCCCTGATGTCTGAAATAGATTTTTGTCTTAGAATTTTTGAAATCGGAGACCAAAAAAGTTTTCGTTTTTCAGAACCATCACATAGCTTCTGTTACCTTCGATAAGCATGGAAGCAAAAGTGAATGAGATTCAATAAATCTTCAATGCGGTTTTCTCTAGAAGATATATATGATAGATTAATATACCTTTTTGTCAGAAGTAATATTGAGATAGTAATTTTTCCAAATTTGGCTTAAAATCAGTACGTGTATGAAATTTATAAAAAATATAAATAGTTTAGTATTTACAATAGTGAATTGTCTAATGTGTACCATTTTAGTTAACATGAAAATGTTATATAAAAATCAAATTGTGGTTTGTTTACCATCAACTGATTTTAATCAGTAAATGATGATTCATCGGTTAAAAGGATGGTATTGTCTAATGGAGTTTCAATGGTCATTAACAATGCGTCCTGTGCCGGTTGAGCTTTTGCTCTTGAGGACTATCTCTCCAGAGGACTCTGCTCGGCGTAGTGTTAATCAGCCTTAAATCAAAATATTGGTCCAAAACAAAGTTTACGATGAAAACAAAGAAACAAGAACTATCTAGACCTTTAAATATAAAATGATAATACACATTACAGTACAGAAGAAATTATATATGATACTACAATTATTAATATATGATATAATAATAAACAATACAGTATAGATGAAATTATATATGATTCTATACAACTACAATCAATATAATGATATGATAATAAATAATTGCACAATAGAAGACATTTTATGATGTGATACTACAGTAAATATATGTTATGATAATGAACAATGTACAAAAGAAGAAATTTTATGATGTGATACTACAATCAATACTTGATATAGTACACAATGCAGTATAGAAGAAATTTTATAATATGATACTACAATCAATATATGATATTATGATAATAACAATGTAGTATAGAAGAAACTTATAGACTAGTGGTCTATAATATTTCTGTGGAATTTATATGTGACAAATTTGACGGGGAACTCTATCATAAGATAGGTCTTAAATAAACATCCCACCACGTGGACAGTAGGAAAAGCTTAACACATGATCCGGACAGTCCATATGATGGACTGTTAGCATTTATAAGAGATGTTTAACAGTTATTCTTGAAACGGAAAGATGTAAAGGTGATTAGAATATTACATAGTTATGGATATTCTACATAGTTATGGAGTAGTTATGGATGACATCACATCTACAATCGCTTATAGAAGACTTTGAGATATTTGTCTCCAATTTAAGTTCCTCCAACTTAGATCTTTTTCATTAACTGAAAACGAATTGTTTGTCAATCTCAACACTGCAAAAATATTTCCATAAATTATGAGTGTAGGAAAATTCGTATTACACAAAAGACAAAACATATTAGTTTAGTTTGGATCCGTCCGACTCGCAGCGAATAGTATTAGGGCTTCATAAAAATCAATGTCCATTATACTTAGTTAGTTACATTAATCATTACTGTTTTTGTTAGTTATCTCTAAAGACGCTCATGTAAAAATCTCTTGAAGATGCTTCAAGTCTTCCATTATTTTTACTTTAGTGTTTCCTTTAAAATTATTTTAGGAGAAACAAGGTGATGAGGTAAAATTTAATTATGTAAATGTTCATTTTACAATATTTACAGTTTTATAATAATTTGTATAAACTGGAAATAATGTAAATATTTAATCTTGGAAATGAGTAAACTAATTAGCCAAATATTACAATTTAATTATGCTAAGTGAATTTATAATTAGTAAATAAATATTTAATCTCGTTGTTGTATATTTGTTATCTTAACCAGGTGCAAATAAAATATTATCTATCTAGCTTTTAGCCTTTTTTCGCCAATATTTGATTCCTTATCTTTAGTGATGTGAAACCATTATTATAAAATGTAATGTAATTGTAGATTTTTAACTATGTTGCACTTTTTTTGTCTACTTTCAAAGAGTTGAAAACTAGATGACGTAGTAGACCATATTTTTTTATTGAACCGATCAGAGTTATGTCCTAATCAATACAATATTAGGTTATTATAGGACGGCTACTTTACACATATCTTTGATGTCATCATCTACCCCTTTGTGTAGGTTGATTGATTTGAACATAACTGAACAACATTGGTTTATACAGGATGGTAGAACGGGCACTTTATCTACTTGATGTAATCATCCACCTCTTTACCTATAGGTGGAATTATTTGAACATACTTGAATCAACATAACAGTGGTTTATACAGGATGGTAGAACGGCCACTTTACCTACTTGATGTAATCATCCACCTCTTAACCTAGGTGGAATGATTTGAACATACATGAATTAACATAATATTGGTTTATACAGGATTGTAGAACGGCCACTTTACTCATCTACTTGATGTAATCATGCACCTCTTTACCTAGGTGGAATGATTTGAACATAAATGAATCAACATGGTATTGGTTTATACAGGATGGTAGAATGGCCACTTTACACATCTATACTTGATGCAATCATCCTCCTCTTTACCTAGGTGGAATGATTTGAACATGCTTGAATCAAAATAACATTGGTTTATACAGGATGGTAGAACGGCCACTTTACACATCTACTTGATGTAATGATCCACCTTTTTACCTAGGTGGAATGATTTGATCATACATGAATCAATATAACATTGGTTTATACAGGATGGTAGAACGGCCACTTTGCACATTTACTTGATGCAGTTATCCACCTTTTTACCTAGGTGGAATGATTTGGACATACATGAACAACATAACATAACATTGGTTTATACAGGATGGTGGAACGGCCACTTTAAACATCTTTTTGATGTGATCATCCATCTCTTTGTGTAGCTGAATTGATTTGAACATAACTTAATCAACAGAAACTTGTTTAGTACAGGACAGCGGAACGCCCGTTCCGCTGTCCCCAAGTTATCACCCGATTACTCGTAGTCGAGTTCAAGTTCGAGTGGTTATGGTACTTTCTAGGTCCTGAGATTTTTCAATTTATAGGTCCTAAGGTTTTCGAACCCGATAAAATAAAGGCATTAGTCCTATTGAGGCAATTAGTATTTTTTCACTATACAATTTTTATCTATATACTATAAATATTTAGCATAAAAGTCTATATAGCCGACTAAATGACTGGAAATATGATTGATTATATGTAGTAACAATCGAATCCCAAAATTTTAAGTTGCCTAAATATCATTTAGGTTAATTGTAATCAAAAACGTGTTATATTTCTTAGAATAACATTAAATATTGTTATCTAAATATATAAATGCCAAATCTTGATTCAAAATGGCGGCAATGTAAATACAGAATTCGACTTGATATCTCCAGAACCAGTTGTACTAGAACCTTGAAAGTTCGCTGTTAGATTTCCTTCATGATAATAAAAGAACAATTATAAAAGGATTTCAATCGGTCATTTTGATTTAAGATGGCGGACATATATGTGTTTAAAACCCAATTCCCCTTACTACATATATAAGTTCCAATTAACTATTGATGTCTGCCAAGAATCTTTTCTTTATAATTTGATTCCTAAGGGGAAATAGGGGCAAAGTAAAAACAGAATGAGAATTGAGGCCAGAATGATCCTCTGAAAATTAGGAACATAATTCTCCGGAAAGGAGTTCACTTTAGAATATTTAAGATAATTCCAATTTCAACCTAGGGATTAATTAGACACTGGGAGGGGTGGGGGGGGGGGGGGGGGGGGGGGGGAGACATAGAAAAAAAAATACCTCTGCTTTTCCCGGATAGTTCACTTTTACAAAGTCCTAGCCAATAGTCGGAATCAATTACTAATTAGGGATTTTAGCAAACTATATTTTATCCACGGGGTGGAGGTATAAAAATAAGTGGAAAGGGATTTAGGAAACTTTGTTTTTAGATAATCTCGATTTGTAAAATAAAATTAATGATTTTTAACAGTAGTTTATAAACCGATCAAATTAAAAATAAAATAGTCTGCCAATTAGTCCTACTGCGTAATTTAATGATCTTACGGTTTTACAAACCACAATTATTATTTTATCTCCCTTATTTGCTTCCGTGCTTACTGAATGCAACGGAAGCGTTTTGATTGTTTTGAAGATAGAAACTCAAAATTTTTGTGAATCACCCATACCTTAAAAACTCGTTGTATAATTTGAATGGTAAGTCACAATTAGCCTATTGCTGGTCTAATATTAATTTATCCTTCTGTGCCCATTGGTTTCTCTTCCAAATACACTCGAAGTTTTTTTTATTAACACCTATATCTTTAAAATTACTTATCAAATTGATAAGAAATTAGGTTTGCAAAAATGTTCAACGACACACTGACCGACAGAGACCAAAAATATTCCTTGATGACAAAAACGGATTTTTTTTCCAATATTTTTTTCTATCGGAGACATAAAACAAAACGGACTTCAGAACAATCACAATGCTTCTATTACATTTGATAAGTTCGGAAGCAAAATAAATTAAAATATACACACTCGTTGTGAAGAACGGGAATCCAGCTATATTTCATTTTGATTATATTGATGAAGAATTTCGACAACAAATAATGAACGTATCTAGTTATGTATAATATGCAACAGATAATGTTAAACATAAATGTCCTACCTCGTAATCTTGCACAATTACTAGCTTCTATAAAAAATAACGAGCTTTAATAAAAGAACTAGTACTTAAAATTACCTGGCATATTATAATTGTGCCAAGCAGAATGTCAAAAAAATGAATAAATGTATTGTAAAATTTTCGACCGTGATGGAACCTATTGTTGTTGATGTTTTCTGTGTTGTTACTGATTAAAGTTGATAAATAGGTTTAGGTTATCAGGTTTATCAGCTGTCTGTTGATAAACAGGTTTAGGTTATGCGTATGTGGCTGTTGGTCCGTCGTTGTTGGTTAATGTTTATTGCTGGGATAGTTATGCAAATGCAGCCGTTGGGCCGTCATTGTTGTTTTAAATTAATTGCTTACAGAGTTAGTTATGCGTATGTGGCCTTTTGTCCGTATTTGTTTTTATAGGTTTATCACTGTATTTTCAGAATATTATCATCAACATAATAACATTTTAATTTGTTAAGCAAATGGCTTTCTTACAAATACAAATTAGAAATAACTTATTCTCTAGGCATCAGATATTCTAATTAGCTTGTCAGTTTGATTATTTATTCAATAGTTAAAAACAAATATACCAACTGCGTCGTAATCTGGTTAGTATTTCTTCAGTTATCGTAGTAACTAGAATAAACATTTAGTCTTTAGTAATGTCAACACTGCTTAGGATTAGGCTGCAATATAATCAGCTGATATTAAATAATTTATCAGATGAAATTAAATGTTCTGCAATCAGATGATTAGATTTTCAATCTAAACAGCTGTTAGTATTGTCACACGGGATTAATTTTTTTCTTAATAGGTAACGGTTGTAGAACCAGACTATTTGACTCTTTAAATTTTACAATTAGTAGGTTTGTTCCAACCACCAGTTCCGAATCAGTTTCGGATTAGTCCGTGATTGACGTAATGCGCATGCGCGATCACTGACCGTTTGGAATTGATTTGTGATTTCGTTTTTGTTGGAACGCTCCTTTCTCGAACCAAACTGTTTGCCGGGGTAGGTTTTAGCACTGTTATCAGAACAACTTTTTGAGTTGATCGTTTATGTGATTTTGCGTTCCTGTGCTATCGAAAATACCTGAACTTATTAATATTAAAGATATGGATGATGGATAAGTCAATAGTTGATGAAGATAAGTGCCAGTCGCTTAAATCAGGGCCTGATTTAAGACCACAAAAGTTTCAACACCACAAAAGTTTCATTTTCTAATGCTAATTAAGCTCGAAAGTTGGAAGTAAAACCTACATACTCATAGAGGATATGACGAAAATACATGGACACATTTTAGAAATGTTTATTTAATACATGAATTCACGATTTCATTTCGATTTACGCAATTCACAATTTTTTTTGGGCTTACTGAGGCGAGCCAGTTTTAGTAGACTCACGGCACACTCGTATTCGTATTTTTATTGATATAATCCTAAATGCTCTTTTGTTTTAAAAAAAAACAAATATTAATCTTAGTCCAGTTAACGAAAGAAATATTGCGGAAATAAATCGGATTCTTTCGATATTTGTTTGAAAATGGAATAAGTATCGAAAGTCCATCTTGGAAAATAGGTCCAATTTTTATTTTTTTCAGGAATATCTAGAAAATGCCAATTATATGCACAAAAATTCATCGTCGCATTCGTACAAAAACAGTTTAAAAAGAACAGTTGATTCGCAAGAAAGGAGAATAATTATAATAGGCGAGCGATATCAAAACAAAAACAATGAAGCGGAGCGGAAGGTTACGTTTCTGTTCACCCAAACTCAATCCCAAACTACTAGTCCCTGCCGCCGATCGCTGACTGCTCTGACTGGTTCCAAACTAATCCGTGATTCAATCAGAGCGTGGTTGGAACAGCCGATTAACAGTCGGAGTCAGTCAGAGTTTGAGTTTGGGCTCGTTGGAACTCTTTTTTCCAAATGCGCATGCGTCGTACAGTTCCAAACCAGTTTGAAGAGTGGTTGGAACAAACCTAGTATTTACCTTTTATGGAGATTGGCTGATTAGATTTTCAGTCCGCTACATTAAGAAGTGTTGATATAGCGAGAGATTAAATAAACCTTTATTTCTTTTATTATTTTTATTTATCGTGCTAAAAAAGAATGTTGATAGACGTATACAAAGATTATTTTAGTCTTACAAAGATTGAAACTTGTTAAATGATGCACGAAACAAACTTCTTTGAACAAAAATGTCCAAAAACTCTACCTGATCTCGATGGTACTTCTTCGTTCGATTTTTTTCTAGTAAAAACTCAAATTCCTTTCTTTATTTAGACAATTAATCATTGTCGTGCTAAACTGTTCAGATATAGGAATTTATATATATTTTTACGATTTGTTTCTAAGTTTAATTGAAAACAATTGTGTTTGTTAAAAGGAAAACAAAGAGAAAGGAAATTCCTGCTGTAGATAATAGAAGAAAAACACTAAATGTCACAACAGAATTGGTAGGGCAGTAAATTAGAATCCTCTACTAGGAATTCCACTGTGTCTCGTCTAACTCCCGTAACAAGAAGGTTTTATGTTTTAACCGATAAAATTCTACACTTTTCCTTTCTCAACAATTTCACTGCAACGATTTGTAACAATAAAATAGTATTGCATACTTTTTAATATTGTATATGTTTCAATGGATCATCTACAATCTACATCTATAAACATTTTATTTTGGATTATAGCTAAAATGTTTTTATTTTATTTGTGCATATAAAGTTGGTATTACTTTTCGAGTTTAGAAGTATAACTAATAAGTTTTTTAGAAGACACCTGGATATTATGATAAGAGATAGGCTTTCCATCTCTAATTTAGGTTTCAGCGGACAATATGTTGTTCTTAATTATCTCTAAAAAAAATAAATTATTATATTGATAATACCGTTTGTTGGGCCAAATATATAAGTAAATGAGTCTACCGTACTTTTTAATATGTACTTACAATTTTGATTAATGGTATCTATAGTGTTATTGTGATATCAAGAAACTGGGATGAATGGACAATTGATTAGAAATTGGTCTGATAACTCGTACGAAATGTTCTCATATCAGTAGGAACACAACTAATTGATCCAGAGTTTTCCATTTGTTAGGGAACCTCAAAACGGGTGGATATTTAGCATAAAAATCTCAAAACGAGTCTTTACGCTATCAGAATTCATTCTCTCTAGATATAATACGTATAAGAGAGAATAAAAAGTGATCAGAATTTTCTTTTGACATTTTCATGTTTAGGCTATGGAACATAAGTCAAAAACGTTACGTTACTTTTAGCTTAAAAACTCAGAAAAGTATAACAGAAAGTTAGAAATGTATAGGAGGCCTGTAATCCAGTCTCCAGCTGTAGTGCCTTCCCCTACCGCGCTTCGTAGGGCCGAAGAAAGTCGAAAAGATTTATATGTGTGACAGGGAGTTTGCCATCAACTCTCAGGTCTCTCGGCCTACCTAGTACGAAGGCATATTAACAATTCGTAGAATGCGGGCCGGCGCCTTTGAATTCAAACGTTTGTAATCAAGCCGCGGCAGTGCCGGTGAGGAGATAAGAATAAAAATTATCTTCCATCTACTTTTATCAATTACTTGAATAAATTACCGATTACATTTCATTTCATGACGGTAGTTTACGCAGAGCGAAAACATGAAAATGTCTCACTGTCTTGCGGACTCGTATGCAAGAAGTTTTTTTATTTCTTTTTCAAAGCTGAAAACGAATATTTTACCTGATTTACAGTACGTGTTAATTACTATGATGGTCAAAAGGGGATTTTAAATAGTTAATTTGGTTTGAAAATAAATTTAGTACGCAGGCTTCCACGGGTTGACTCGTAATCAATAACTTGGTTTTCTGATGCAATCCGTGTCAAAGGGATTGATGTCCGACGTTTCGCTTCCATTACTGGAAGCATCTTTAGGGGTGTGGTGCATCGTGGTGTTGACTCGAAGCAAACACAATTTATACTCTCAGTATATCTTGTGTCCTCAAGTCAACATCACGATGCACCACACCCCTGATAATGCTTCCAGTAGTGGAAGCGAAACACCAAACTTCAACTTCTTCGTAACGCAGATTTCACCGGAAAACCAAGTTATTGATTGAAAATAAATTGTTACTTCTAAATTTAGAAAATCCTAAAACATCCTGATAAATTAAATCTAATATCTAGTTCCATTCTAATTAAGTTTAGAAGTATTTAGTTTAATATGTTACAAACTTAAACTATGTTTTGTTAAAAGACGTCTAAAGTTGGCCCTAAATTTATAATTGTGAATATCTTGTATTTCCTTAAGAGCACGTCAATCCTATATTTGTAGTAGTAAGGTAAGAAGGAATTATGAGGAGCAAAACTTGAGACCGGTGGCAGAATCAATGATACAATTCTTCAAAGAAGAAAAGGTAAAAGTTTCACGTGAGAAACTACTGGGGTTAGAAGATTAGAAAGTCGCCCAAGTGAGAAATTGAGAAAATAGGAATTCATCCTTAACTGGAAGTAGACTCGAATAAAAGAGATTAATGTTGCAATGAATGTTGTACAATTGTGAGTAATGGAATGTTTCGTTTTTTGTTTTCAGAATTCTGGGAGACTCACTTCAAATGCAAGTATCCAGGCACTCCGTTGACACCCTACAACTCTTTCCTTCCCAAAATCTGCACTGGACAGGAACGATTAACTAGAGAGAATACTAAGTTCGAAGGACAACTTCAGTTTGTCTCTGATGCGACAATGGCTTTGGTTGAAGCTCTTAAAGACATGCACAAAAGAATTTGCGGAGGAAAAACGGGACTGTGTGAAGATATGGTGCCGGTACCTGGTCAACTGCTTCTCGCTTACTTAAGGAACGTCTCTTTCACAGGTATTTACAAAATATTTATAACATCTTTTTACTTTAGGATTAAATACGAGTGTCTATCAGAAAAGCTAGAAGCGCTGTCTGTGGAACAAGTTCAAATAAAATCATACATAATTCGATTTCCAAGGAGATAAAGCAATTGCCACATTAAAATTAATATGAATAAGTGAGTTAATGTTATCTTCCCATCCTGTGCTTGATATTAATATTATGTGAATCGTGACTTACAACAAGAGGGCATGAACAAACAAACGTACGTAGAGATAAAGAATCTCACTGAAGACTACAATGGGTTGTTTGAGGTTAAGATCAAAAGTCCGTGATAGGATGCGAAGAAGGCATGTGCCACACTATTTTTAATCTGTACGACCACATAGCTTCCGGTACCCTCGATAAGTTTGGAAGGAGAATCTTTGTTGAGAGAATGCTGATTTCTTCTAATTAAAGCTAGGCAGTATTTTACTTTTTAACGTAATTTTAGTGTTACTCCACTACTCACATGTGTTGAAACGTAGGATTAATGCATATTATCGATTAGAACACCTGGTTTACATTTATCCCTGTCAACTGATTTTTCCAATAAGATATAAACATCCATGTTACTTCAATATCAATTTTTGGTAACTAAAATATTTTATCCTTAAGTTCTTGATCAGGTTAATTTTTGGTTTTTTAATAAATCTCTGCTTTTATCGAAGCAGTTTAACAAAAACCTTTTATAAAATGCCTTAGTATAATTCTATTTATATGCATTTCTACTTAATACTCATTATTTTAACGACAAAATAGTGATGCTTTTAGCACTTTAGCTGACATCTGTTTTTAGAATAAAACAAAAAGAAACTGAGGTGTAACCGCCTCTAAGAGAGTAAAGCCGACCAAAGGGCTGTAAATGTAATGGTTTGATGTCACAGGGTTGGTGTGTCGCTACATTAGCTGAAAAACAGTGTAATTTCAATGGGTTAAAGGGTGATATTTATATTAAGATGAGTTATACAGTTCTGCATGTTAGTTAGTACTTACTAAACACCAGGTTTGTACCTTATTCTATCTCTCAATCTATGAGAGAAATTCGCTTTAAAAAAATATATAATATTCTTTGTAGTGGCCACACAAGCGGAAATCCTGCAAGCTTCTCTTTTTACGGTCTGTTGTTAGAGATAGTGAACATCAAACGAATCTATTTCCCTTGAAAGTAGGATTGAATTCCGAACCTTTTCCAATCGCAGCCAATCCCGTGGGATTTTAGTCCCAGGCAGCCAAACCCCAAACCTGGGGAAGGGATTTCCCGTAGAAAAAAATCAGATGACTGTAATTTGAAACATCGATCGAAAGTTATTAGATCAGAGATTCAAAGGGAAAGGGCTCAGTAAACACCAATCAAACAAATGTTTTATTAATGAACACGATAGAAGATTGCTTTGATACTCATTTACAGATTTAAACACAATATCGAATCCCTTTATAATTTTAGTACCTTTTATTATTTTTGCAACGCCTTTTAACATGAATAAGTGTTACTATATATTAACGTTGTTTTGGGTGTTTTAGGGGGTTTGGGAATATTAACCAGGGTGCCCGAGAAGTATTCTTTGCGTTCGTATACCTGCGGTAGTTTTAGTGGTCGACAAAAAAAAATACCAATTGAAACCGCCATTGAACCGCACAGAATACTTCTCCGTCAACCTGCTTTCCGAGAAGAATTCATTGCGTTCGTATACCTTCGGAAGTTTTTTTATTTATCGGCAACTGTGCTAGGTCACTAAATTATAATTAACTAAATTAGTAGTGGGATAAAAGTGTTGTACATTATACAACTTACGAACGGTATTATTGGATTTGGAAGTCTTATATTCCTGAAGAGCACCTTAATTTATTCTGCATATTTATCCCCTTTAAGACTTATAAATAAAACATTTATTAACGGTTATTGTTAAATGCGCACTTTAACATTATGAAATACACTCACTAGCTTGTATATTTGTTTATAATTCATTGTTAATCTGGCTTTATTGATTTGATTTATAATAATATAATAAAATACCTCCGTCATATTAGTTACTCGGACAGAACATAACTAAAAAAAAATATAGTCTAAAATTGCGGCAGTTTTATCTAAATGATCAGTGGTGAACGTTAATTAAGAAAAATAATTAGAACGTTAATCAGAACTGTTAAATTAAATCATGGCCAGTATTGTATATTTTGAAATTTTATAAATTACTTTTTTGAGGTTGTCCTTTTTTTTTAGATTAGCTTTTTTAATCTTATTCTTTCTGAATTGCTATATTTCTTTACATTTGAGGTTTTAATAATATTATTTTAGTTACATGATTCAATAATTTATAATATTTTGTTTAAATTTCTTAATATAGTTAATATTAGTTAAAATTTTAACAATAGTTATTTGTTAAAATTTTGATCAAATAGTCTGCTAATTATCGTGGCACATAGCTTCCTCTAATCCTATCATGTACTTTATTGACATTATGCTTTTATGGCCCATTATTGTCTAATTTATTTAATTGTTTTCCCCTTTTTTAAAATCTGTCAAATTTGTTTGTTTGTTTTTTTACTCAATAAATTCAGCAATTAAAAAAAAATTAAATTTAAAATCTCAAATTTTTTTGTTTTTTTTACTCAGTAAATTCAGCAATATCTTAAAAGCGTTGACGGTTGATTTTAATGGCTATCTACGGGCTACTATCGACTACCATCCATATTTCTTAAATATCAAATATGGGTGAATAGGTGTAAGTATATGTATGTCGAAGAGAAATTGTTGTGAAAGAGAAATTAATTGTAGTAAAAGGTTGAAATTTAAATGGGACCAACAATGGGCTAATTATGGATGACAGTCAGACAGACAGACCGACAGACTGAAAGACACAAAGGGGATCAAAAATGTTCCCTGATGTCTAAAACGGATTTCTGTCTCCGAATTCTGAATTTTTTAAATCAGAGATTCATTTTTTTTTGTTCTTCGGAACGATCATGTAGCTTTCATTATTGCTTTTTACTGTTAGCTTGTAAGCAATGCACCTTTATTACATACATAATATAATGAATCTCCCCTATTGACAGCTTGGAAGATATATAGACTTCTTTACATTGTAAGGCTCCGCTGTAACAGCTGTATTAAATATTTTAATTTTGTGAACAACTTAAGGAATTTTTAACTTGTAAAACTTTCTGAATTAACAATGAAAAAAAAATCCATGAATAATAATTAAAGAAAGTTTTATTGAAAATAAAAAGAATAATGAAATATAAAAAGCAGGAATAAATTCCCCGCCATTAATTTAAAGAATGTTACTTAAGTAGGTTAAACTAAGATTAATTCCCTGAATAATCACTCTAAAGTATTTAAGATACTGAATTACCCACTAATTATTATTGATTACCTTTTTTTTATTTTCTACAATAAAATGGTTAAAACATTTTCTTCTACTTTTTAATGTAAAAGTAAAAAGAGGAAAGAAAACTGTTTTAAAGAGTGGAAATGAAACTTAAGAGTTTGTAAGAAAACTAATTTTACAATCCTGAGTATTGTATTTAAGAGATAAAAATATGAAGAAAAAAATCTATGAATTTAAGATCTATACCATTTTAAATACTTTTTTGTATTTATCTCATAAAGATAATATATTTATTTCCAAGCTTACCGAAGGTTAAGGAAGCATTGTTTCGGAGAAAGATTTTGTTTCTTTTCTCAGAACTCCGTTTCAGATAGGTCTCAAATCTGCCTGTCGGTCAACATTTTTGAAACCAACATATATCTTAAATACTACTTGTCCGATTTTTATTAAATTTGGATGGTTGGTCATAATTAGCTCAATTGTCAACCCACTATTGGTTTCACTTCCACATGCGCACATAAAGACAAAAAGTAATTGGTGCTCCTTTTGTCGCTCCTACTGTATCAGTGAGGCGCCGGAGCGCCTGTAGGTATGTAATAATAATATGGATTATAATAATAACAACATGACAATCAGGCGGCAGAAGGTGATCCGTCAGCATATTTATTTCCTATGTTTATGTCGTATGTTTACTTTTCCTCCTTTGACTTTTTTACTGAGAAAACCTGTGCGAGTATTATAGCTTAGCAATTTCATAGTTGTAATCCAACATGATATTTTTGGTGCCTATTTTATCACACATTTACCAATATTTTATTGTAGCTTTAGTTATCGCATAATAAAATAAAATATGAAACATATTGTGGTATTTTTACCACCACTTTTCTAAAATTTGATCATTTATACTTATAATATAGGTGACGAATAATGAGTTTTCAGGGAGGATGCCCCCTTGTTTGAGGGCGAGGGTACTCATTGGATAATATGGCGCGGGTTGGTATGTTTTCCCCTGCCGGACGCTACCTTCCCATCCGCCCCTGTACATTTGTAGTGGTTCCTAGAGTAAAAATCCATCACACTGACCCTGGAAAGCAAAACAAACTAATGGCAACAATATATAAATAAACATCTGTAGTGGTTTCTAAAGTAAAAATCTATCACACTAACCCTGGAAAACAAAAACTAATGGCAATAATGTATAAATAAATCTGGAGAATTCATATTGAATTAATAAAGTTACTTAATTAGAATTAGAATTAATAAGTTAATTAATAAAGGTGCTCGCCTCCACAGTACGCCTCCTTTAAGTGAAAAGTAATACATTAACTTCTTCTCTTACTTTTGACCTTGTGACGTAAATCTATTGTTTGTCCATTGCAAAGCATCAGTGTTTTACTAAATTAAAAAAAAAAAAAACATTACAAGTTTAGTTTTTATCATTTTACATAGTCACATTCTTTTCATGGAGAAGTCACACAAGGAATAATCTTTGGCCCTTTTCTGGTAATCAATATGCGCTGTTGACATCTTCTCCGTCAATACCTTTCTACACTTTTAAGAAATTCTTTCCATTATTCAGATCTCGTTCTACATTCATCAATCCTACATTCTTTAAAGACATATTTCAAAGACGAATGTTTGTCTTGAAGGTGGTGGTTTCATTCAATTCTATAATGGGTGTCCTGACATTCTTTTTTCAAAGACCAACATGTCCAACTGACTTTATAAATTACATTTTCAATCTCATTTACATTACTTTCTTCATCAATACTATAATCAGGTGGTTACCGTCTTGACTGAAATGCAGAGAAAGACGATTGATAGAAGTTACCAATTACTGCTAAAGCATTTAAAAAAAAAAAAAAAATTATAACTATGCTTCAATTATATTTAATGATAGACCTTCTTTAGATCCGAAAAAATCTAATTTCATGAAACACACACTGCGCTATTTAAAAGCAATAGTTCTGTATTGCAAAATTATGTTACTCCAATTCGACACTCAAATCATGTATACTGATAAATGGTGAAGACTGTTAACACTGATTGAGTAATTGGTCATGCGTTAAGTGAATCACAATAACTTGGATATAATAGTCACTGTTAGTATCTACTATCCCATTCTTGGTAAATTATCATCCAAACATAGGTGTCAATTTACGGCTGAACTAGTTAGGTTGATAATTGTGTTGATAGGCTAAAGGCGCTTTCAAAGAACCAATATTCAAACACCAACAATAATCTAAGTTCTTTTCAGAATAGGAGAGCATATTTGTTCCATCCCACATCCACTGATAATACGAAATTAATAAACATAGTATTATTATTGAGAAGATTAAAGAAACAAGAGCTCCAAATATGAAATGAATATGATAATATGATTGGGTCTAATTCGAAGCAGGAGTATTGATTTATTGATATAAGATAGACACAGTTCTGCATGTTATTCATAAAAGGATCAATTTGCATTTAATCGAATGGCTCGTTGGAATTAGCAATGAACTCAGTGACATTTATAGCATATTCGTATGTAAGTTCCTTAGAGATAACCATATGTTTAGATGACCTGTAAATACTTAGTATTTTTATACTTACAAACACAAAAACTCTTCTAAGTATTACTTGTATTTACAATGGTTAACTTTGTATGGTTTCCACTAATTCTGCTGTAAAAAGAATTGGCTTTGGTACTTCTTTAGATTGTTACTCCCCTATGTTTTTTTTTTAAATATAAATTTCTGACTTAATAACTATTAAGACTAAGGGATGTTTAGTCCAACGTACTTAAGGACAAAGGAATATCACACTTCTGTTTTTATAAAGGGAGTGACAGTCTAAAGAAAAACATTTCGTGCACCTTCTTTAGATTGTTAATCCCCTCTGTTTTTTTTTGTCAGGGGAGTAACCATCTAAAGACGTGACAAACTTTGTATCGGCTGTTAAATGAACTGGTGTTTATGTAAAATCGTAATTATCAAATAATTTTTTAATAAAAAAATAATGATCACAATTCCGTAATTTCATTGTTCTATCTCTAGCATGAATTTCACAAATGCAAAAAGGCCTGTATGTTTTCTTATATGCTAGGGCTTAGTCTGTGAGATTCTTGGTCAAGGCAATTAATTAACGACGAATATATAAAATAAAAGTATCAAACTCATGACAAATTATGATAAATAAGGAGAATCAAACGAATATCTATTCATTTCACTTCACAAAATTCCCGTTGAAGTAATGCAAAATTGAAGGAAAACTATGATAATTTGTTGGTGTTGGTGGAGTACAATTTGTAAATTTGATTGCAACCGTAACGGAGATTTAGCGAGTGAATAAAGTAAACTGTTTATGTATTAAATATGGTATTTGATATACTAGGGCATGGTCTGTGAGATTCTTGGTGAACAAAAGCTCTTCTAGATAGAGATTCGATCCTTTGCTAGCATAATGTCTAACACTGCTTTCCTAGAATATTCTAGACTTGGCTTCCCCGTTACACAACCTCTCCATGCGATTTCAACTAGAAATATTGTAAATTTGAATATTTTACGAATTAAAACCAAATGTTACATTTTTTAATAAGTTCCACTAGGATTTTCCTCCTTGGCACACTACGTTATGAGAGGTAGGAAATCATAAAGAGAAGTAGAAGATCTCGTTAATACGATTAGGGCTTTAGTCTCTCCAGACTAGCTTTGTAGTGGATTTCTCCATTATTAAATTGATATATATATGCTTCATGTTAGAGAAAATAATTGCTACCTTCTCGTGTCTCATCCTTTAATGAAAATATAATTATTGCAAACGAAACATCAAAAGCTGAAATCTTTGAATGCTTCCGAAACAACTTTTTTTTTTGTAAAATTTGTTATATTTTTACCTTCAATTATATTAAATCCGTCTCATTGTATTTTTAGGTAATTATTAATACCTAAACCAATTGAATTCTATTCGGCAAGAACGGCAATGCAGTAGAGTCTCTCTAATCCAGACCCCCTCTAGTTCAGATATCCGGTTAAACCAGACGCGTCTCAATAATTTTCTAATTATGAACAATCGATAAACTTTAGATTTTTATTGATGTCTAGACCTTATGTTTTTATCCGAAGTCAATTTATAGGTACATGGAGTGGCCTACGTTGAGACTAAACAGTCTTTTTTATGATTAAAAACTTCGATTTTAATAGTTTTACTGGATAAAACTAGTTTTACAGATATTTTAAAACTGATTCCATTTAATCTGGACTTTCGGTGATCCGGACAGTCCGAGGTCCCATCAAATCCGGATTAACGAGACTCTATACTGTAATTAACTGTGATTAATTTTAATATTGAGAGCTATCTTTTTATAAACTCTTAATTCACATCCAACATCTACTTAATAAAATGCAATGCAAACATCTACTCGTACGTAATCTTTCGTGAAGGTTTTGAATTCTTTTCGAACCAATACGCCGGGGAAGTGACGTCACTTACGTAAAAATCGAATTTTCGCGCCATCACAATACTTTCTCTTTATATGAGATAGTAAAAAGTGTGTGTTGTTAGGTTAGCTGGCTCATAACATTGGATATACGACTGGGTTTTATCAGTGCTATTTTATTTTATTATTATTTTTTAATCAATTATTTGTTTTATCATCTATAATGTATACCTTTATTGGCTTATTAATGATGTTACTGATATGTGATAAGGTTAAAAACAGTTAAAAAAGCTTTTAATAGAGTAAAAAGAGCACATCTGTAAGTAAGTTATTTTACATCTTATTTGAGTTATATGTGAGAATTATTTGTTTTATCATCTATAATTTATACATTTGTTGGCTTATTAATGATGTTACTAATATATGATAAGGTTAAAAACGGTTAAAAAAGCTTTTAATACAATAAAAAGAGGAAAAAAACTATAAAATGCTTACAGGACACTAGTAAACAATGGTTTATTATGAGCCAGAAGAGATAACCTGACGAAAAATCGTGGAGGGCGCATGACGTCACAGCAACCTTTGTCACTTTTACGTAACCTCTCTGACGCGACTTATTGCTGGTATAATTTTCAAAGGATTTGGGTTATGATGGAAGTCAAACAACTGTCATACGAGGTTGTCATGATGTCATGCTTATAAATAAATATGTCTAAGGTTGTACTCGAAAGCATTCTCAACCTATCCGATTCTTGTCCTTAGATTACCTGATTGCCAAATATTTTTATACACTTATATCAAGGTCAGAAGGTCAAAAACCTACACAATACAAAATAATAACAATAATACAATTTATAACTTGGTCTGAGGTTCTATAAGAAGGCATTACCTAACCTGTTTTTGTCTTTGAATATCAGGTTGTTTACTAATATTGGCTAATGGTAGGTTGCTAATGAATCATATCATTAATTCCCTTATAAATGATTACTACAATCGTTAGGATCCAAAAATTTAAGACGGAAAATTTCACGGTCACTTCCATAAGATTTTGTCTTGACTTTAACTTCTACCATCAAAAAATCTGTTTTTACCTACTTACTTTTGCTAGAACACTATAAACAATTCCATTTATTATAGTTACAAATAAAATAATTAATATAAAAATAACATTTTAAAAAACTGGTTTTGGGGAAGATTGGAAGACGGGAAGTGGTTCGAAATTGGGGTAACGGAAAAGTGCGATTGATAAAATCAATTGATACAAAAACTTGGAAACTTCAACAGAGTGATCAACTTCAAGATTGATATTAATTAAGTCATTGTCTCCCATTGATTTATTCAAATTTAATTATTAATGTTCACAAATTCTAGTTAGAATTAAACACTGTAAGAATCTTAATATAATATTATGCACAAGAAATATTGTGGTAACATTTTCTTCATTTTGTTTCTATATTACGCAGCAACATAAAAGGGGAAGGAATATATTGTAATGTCACCTACTAAACTAATTTCATTGATATTGGTATACAAATTCAGTAATTCGACAAGTTTTGTAACAAATTATGTTTTTACTTCCATGCAAATGGAAATATGGTGATATTTTTTTTTTTTAAATGTGAAGGAATGAGATAATATATGTATAGGTTTAATAATTTATTTAAAAAATAAGTAAACTTTTGGTATTTGTCACCCGAGAATTTGAAGTTCTAAAGACTGTGATATCGGACAATGTCCAAGAAGGGTATGTAACCGCGAAGGATTCGTATAAATTAAAGTTGGATGCCAAGTACCGTGGTATTGGGTCGAGAACAAGGACGGATAGAATATATTGAATAGACTGGAACAAGGGCAACTGGGGGAAACAGATTGCCCCAACGGAGGCAGAGGTAACACGAATGAATAGACAGATTGCTGAATAGACGGAAAACAACAAAATCAGCTAAGTTGATTGGTAAATTCAAAGAAACATTTGAATCTGGAATGGTTGTGAATTTCTGAAATCGAGGAATGTCACCGTGTAAGGTTTCCAAACTTGGTTCTCCCTTTTCGGATGAGAACTGCCGAGAAATGGGATCAAGCCCGTTTAAACAGAAATTTCCCAGATTCCAGAGAAAGACATCTTTGTCCCAGCATAACTGTGAGACAAATTAAATCCTGCTGGTTCCCAGAACCAAGACTAATAATCCGATTTGATTTCCTAGGCTACGCATAATACTTTAAAATTCCTTTTGAAAACAAATATTTACACATACATACATACATCGTTCTGGAATTTGAAATGTGAATTTGATTCGTTATGTTGATCTAATCCAAATGAAAGATTAACTTCAAGTATTCATTTGAAGGGCTGCTAAGTTTTACTATACATTATTGAAATCCATATTAGCTCAGATATATCCTCAGTAAAGTTTTTCAATTTTTATCTTAGAATGTGGGCAGCGGTTTTTGAACAGTTAAATTCATATACACTCTAAAAAGTTGAGTTAAAAATAAGTGAAGTTATTTCATGCTCATATTCGAATCATCAAAAATAATGATATTGAGTTTGTTTAACATTATATTATATACTAGGCTTTACTCCGTTGAAATTCTAGGAATCAATTTTTCCTAGTGCATGTATTGCATTATTTTGTGTGACATTAAAGGAAATGCCAAAATTGTTTTGTTAACAAAGCCCCGTTACTAACTAATTGCGGGAAATCATAAGGTATTTACTCAGGCACTAGATTTTTCCAGGAAAAATCAGTTTTTACCTTTAGATTCCTTTTTAAATGGGCTACATTTTATAAATTTTTAATCAAAATTGTCGGAAACATTTTCGAGATTTTTTTTTTTTCACGGTTTTATCAGTTTTTTAGGGGGCCCGCAAATTTGGGACTAAAATTCACTTCTTGATTTCGCCTCGGGGTGTTTTGTCAAAATATGACTAGTAAAAGTTCATGCTCTAGGCGTCTACACAGACAGACGATCGATGACAAACAGACATTTTTTAAAACCCACTTTTGTGGAATGAGGGGACCTAAAAACGTGTAAATCCATCAAAATCTAAAAATGAATTTTCGCGCCATCACAATACTTTCTCTTTATATGAGAAAGTAAAAATGTGCCTATTGAAACAAAACTGTTTCTTTAATACAGTGTTGTACTGAGGTATTTTTTATATTCTCCCCAAAAATGTGAACAAGCCATAAAAAATAATAAGCAAATTAGGTATTACTGTAAAGGTCTTGAAAAGAAAAGTAAATAATTAATTGTTTTAAAGTTTTCCATTTTATTGTTAACCTAAGCAGCTTGCTTGTATATTTGGTAGTAAATGTACACACGTTATTTTATAATCGTGTTCCTGGCATCGAATAAGGCATGCTTATCAATTTTAATTCAAATCTGATGAGAAATAGGAATACTCCTAACGGTCTAAATCGTTAAGGGTTAATATTTTTATATATATATATATATATATATATATATATATATATATATATATATATATATATATATATATATATATATATATATATATATAAGGCGCATCAGCCAAGAATAGGCTGTTAGCGCCTTGCCTTTATTTCCGGCGCCTTTTACATGCCACGATAAGCCTTGCTTACCCGTGCTGTGGAGGTTGACTTATACGCTCCCGCATAAAATCCCTCCCGTCTCGGTTTACCCGAGATGGGGGATCTGGAGGCCTAGGCAGAAGATCATCTTGCCTGTCTCGGCGGGAGGTCTTTCAGCAGCATAATATATACTCTTATATGCTACGGCAGCAACGTAGCTTTGTAATAATATAGATAGACCTAAAACTACATGGTCTCGCGCTCCTGGACTTTTACCGGCAAAGCCCAGTGTTCCCGCCAGCGGGGGAAACAAATGACCGCGGCGGGCTAGGGCGAGACCGACTTAGACTCAAAAATTACCCTAATGGCTCCACCATCCTAGACCTCGACCAGCGAGGTCCAGGAGCCTGTCTACGGGGGAAACATATAACCGTGACAGGCGAAGGTGGGGCCGTTAATTAACCTATCCTATATACATGACACTAAACCTAACTATATACAAATAAATAAAACTTACTATCTAAACTAGTGACCAGACCATCCAAGACCCCGGCCAGCGGGATCCAGGAGCCTGTCAACGGGGGAAACATATAACCGTGACAGGCGAAGGTAGGGCCGTTAATTAACCTATTCTATATACAAGACACTAAACCTAACTATATACAAATAAATTAATATTAATATTAATAAGATATTATTCCAAGTTGTACCCTTTTTTAATAATTTTATGTATGGTGTTGGATCCTTTAGGGTAATAATGCAAAACCTCTTATTTACGTGGCAACGTTTCGGCCTAGCTGGCCATTCTCAAGCCTAAACAAAATATACTTTATTTAGCAAAACGACGTAATATAAATATATCTACAAAAGTGTTTTTCTTGATTTACATTTGACTAGCATACCTGTAATTTGAAACTGTGAGGATCGTTACATGTTAAGTGAAAGTGAAAGTATAGTTAAATCGGAACCACAAAGTTCCGTCGTCAAAACATTGGTTTTGAAACATAAAATAAACCATCTCCTCACTACAGATCATACAACTTTACGGTTGCATCGCAACTCAATAACCATAAAATTTAACATAACAAATATTAACACCAAGATAAAACAATAAAAACATAATAACAATGGGACTAATTTAAAAAAGGTAACTGAAAAAAAACCTGGAGCGTAAAAGTTTACTTATCACACTCTTATCATTGACTAGCAGGTCTCACATTAAAAGTCAAAAAACAAAAATTTAGATAAATAAAATAAATTTCAACTCATTAAAAATAGTGTTAAATAATTAGTAATAATACAAA
Organism: Gerris lacustris; assembly: GCA_951217055.1. Taxonomy (NCBI): domain Eukaryota; kingdom Metazoa; phylum Arthropoda; class Insecta; order Hemiptera; family Gerridae; genus Gerris; species Gerris lacustris. The sequence continues at coordinate 25,776,953 of OX578284.1, forward strand.
GTTAACTCTAACAATAAATAAATAAATAAAATCTGTCTCGAAGAAAAAATCCTAAGTTTCAGAGCGGGAATTATGAATTGAATTAGTATAAATACCACAGTAATATTTATTAAGGGATCTTGAATCGGTTTTAATATTTACTGTGGAATCTAATTTCATGGCTATGTTTAAGGCTTCTACCATCTTTCTGCGATTGGACTTGTTTTCAGTACTAATCATTTTAGTGTCCTCGAATTTGAATTGATGATTAGTGGCCAATGCGTGACAAGATAAGGCAGTGTTCGAATTACCCTTGCTTTCATCATATTTATGTTGTTTGATGCGATTACATAACAGTTGATTGCTTTCTCCTATATAACTTTTGTTACATTGGCCACACGGAATTTCATAGATGGCCCCGACAGTGTTTTCAAATGGGATCTTATCCTTTAGGTTGTGAAATAAAAGACCTGTTTTGTTCAGGGGTTTATACCCGAATTTTATATTGGGGCAATCAAATTGCGTCAAAAGTTTTTGAACTCGATCGGATAAGCCTTTTATATAGGGCTAACAAATTTTGTAGGCGGGATATTGGTGTGAGTATCATGGTTGTCTTTATAATCTATAGTAAGATGCGGGGAAGAGTGTTTATACCACAATTTTTTGATAAGAGTCGTCGGGTAGAAGTTAGCTTCTAGTTTCTTAAACAGTATGGATTTTAATTTCTTCATATGTGATTTGTCAGTGAGAGAGATAGCATTTTTTACGAGATTACTGACACTGTTGATTTTTTGGTGTGTAGGATGGTTGGACCTGAAGTTAAGAAATCTGTCACTTTTTACATCTTTTTCGTACCATTCTGTAGTAATATTGCCGTCTTCTGGTTTAGTAATAGTTATATCTAAGTAACTAAGGCTATTGTTGATTTCATTTTCTACTGTGAAGTTAAGTCTGGGATGGAAACTATTCAATAAGTTCATTAGGGGTTCTATTTCGGTCTTTTTAATAATGACAAACAAGTCATCAATGTATTTCACTACTAACTTTGGCTTAATATTGGTGAGTGTATCGTTAAGTACATAATTCAGGACAATACCACTTACATTAACGCTCATGGCTCCCCCCCATTGGGATACCATGTTTTTGGGCATAAAACTTATTGTCGAACTGGAAGGATCCATTATTGAGGATCAATTTGAGGCAATCTATGTATAAGTTTTTGTCTTTAATAGGAGTATGGGGTAGAATACTGTCCCAGTTGGATCTAATAATTGAATAGAACAAATCAAGTGGTACATTGGTGAATAGTGAAGTTACATCTATTGACATCATCGATTCGTCTTGATTAATCTTAAGTTCTTTGAGTTTATCTTTTAATTGGTGGGAGTTAACTATATCATATTGATTGTTCCTATTGAGGTAATCTAGAGAAGGATTCATAAATTTTGCTAGTTTTTCCAGAGGGGAATTGATTTGACTAATTATAGGCCTGAGCGGGATAATAACTTTATGGGTCTTTGGAAGACCATACATTCTAGGGCAATATGTATTATTATTATTTAGAGCGGCACGTTTGTGCTAAATAAAGTATATTTTGTTTAGGCTTGAGAATGGCCGGCTAGGCCGAAACGTTGCCACGTAAATAAGAGGTTTTGCATTATTACCCTAAAGGATCCAACACCATACATAAAAATATTAATAAGGTTATAGGTTATAATATATAGGTATATAATATAATATAATAGGTTATATATAATAAGGTTAATATTAATTTGACATTTGTAACCTATACACATGTGCACCAAAATTTAAATTGCGAAATTCAATTAATCAGCGACTTTCCTTTTGTTTGAAGGTCAAGTGTGCAAATTTTTATAAAGATCGGAATAAAACTGAAGATTTGTAAAAAAAATATATACATACATACAGACACTCTTTTTTTATATATAAATATTTTATTATTACTAATTGTCTTTTATCATGTTTTAATTTAATCTCACCAAGATCATGATTTTGTGTATAAAAATCTCTATGTGTAATTAATCTGCACTTATTATAAATGAGTAAAAATAGAATAATAATAAAAAGTAAATACAGTAAAACTAATTCAGAATTAAATGAAAAAAAAAAAATAAATAAATAAATAAATAAAAAGGCCAATTAAATACCAATAAAAATTAAAAAAGTGAAAACAAAGCAAGTTGATTGCAATTTGGTAATCATTATTTAACCCATTTTCTGACTTTCTAAAAAGCTTAAATTTTTGCAGAATTTATTTCCAATATTGTAATTATATTTCTGATGTATTTATACGACAATGCAAGTTAATCAATAGTTCACGAAAATCAACATATGAAAAAATCAACTACCGCAATTGTTATGAACATTGTTAAACCGTGTTTTTATATTAAAAAATAAAACAAAATAAACTAAAACCGAAAAGAAAAAAAAAAAAAAAAGAACATTTATTTACTTGCGGCAGCAAAATGAGGCATTATTGAACTGATTTCGGGTTACAATGTATTTTTACTGCCTAGGCATTTGAAATCAAGAAAAATGTTACTGAATCTTTTGATACCTAGGCAGCAAAATGTTTATTGTAATTATGTTGGCAATAATAGTTTATTATCTTTATCTCATAGCATTACATATTATAGTTTAATAAGTAATTTTTAATAAATAAACTTTTTATTTATAAAATAATTTGTGTATATTAGTTAATCCTTTTTAATAAGTTATCAATCATTTCAAAAAAAAAAAATTAAATTAAATTAAAATTCTTGAATAAAAGAGTCAGAAGAAAGGAAGTCCAGCTTTAAACACTCAAGAAAGCCACTTTTATACAACTACCAATCCAAACTTTATAAGAGAAACTTAAAAAAAAAATTAATATTATAAAATGCAAGAAAACAGTGGCGGAATAGAAACACATCGGGACGTACAAGTGATACCAAGTGAAAAATTACAACCAATTCCGCTACCAAATGAAGAATGCTGCTTGTTCAAGAACACTGACATCGGTCCATACCATGTAATTATTGAAAACAAAAATTTAATCCCAGGAAAAAAAGGCTTGTCACGCTTACACCCAATGACGATGGGTAAGTTAATACAAGGCAAACTTGGATATATTTCAAAGGATATAAATAAAATAACAAAAATAGGAATCGATAAATTAAAAATAACATTCAATACATACAATACTGCAAATAAATTATTAAATAACATAGAACTAAACAAAGAATATAAAATTTATATACTAAGATCAATATTATTTAAAAAAAGGTGTTGTACGTGGAATAGAACATTCTCTTACAGAAAACGAAATTTTACAAAATATGGAATTTCATAATATGCCAAACATTAAATTAACACATGTTAAACGAATAAATCGAAAAATATTTGAAAATAACGAACCAAAATATCTGCCCACTCAAACCGTCATAATTACAATCCGAGGCCAAATTTTACCGACTTACACTTTGTACGATGTACACAAAAAAAGTCAGTATTAACACTACTTCTAGACATTACACAAGCTTATGACAATGTTGACCTTAATATAATTACATCATAAATTAATACAAATGAACATACCACAACAAACTGCAAATTTTATTATTAAATTAATAACAAATAGAACACTAATTTTTCGAATCAACGGAGAAATAGTAGGAAGTAGAATAACTAGAAAAGGTATCCCCCAGGGGGCTATTTTAAGCCCTCTATTATACATAATTCACACTTCAGACCTTGAAATAACAATACCCCATCCTGTAAAAATACTCCAGTTTGCCGATGATGTATTAATATACTCAATCAGTAAAAAAATTGATGACATGGTAAATGATCTTAGTCAAGCATTACAAGCAATACAAAACTGGACTAGAACTATCCCATGAAAAATCAGAATGTTGCGTTTTCACAAGATGAAATAATCCCCACCTAAAAAATTATATCAATTTTGGAAATATACAAATAAAACGAAAAACAGTAATCAGATTTCTTGGTCTCTTCCTCGATCAAAAACTAACATGGAAAGAACACATCAAGAATATTTCCTTAAAATGTGAAAAATACCTGAACATAATGAAAATGACCTGCAACAAATCATGGGGAAGTGATCTAAAAACCATGATTACATTTTGCATCACCTTTCTACGGTAACGCAAAACAATACTTACTTACAAAACTCGACCGCATGCAATACAAGGCCTTACGATTATCTATAGGATATTTAAAATCAACACCAATAATCATTATATTAACTGAATGCTGCGAACAACCACTTAACCTTCGACGACAACATTTAGCTGACAAACTACTATTAAAATTATACACTCAATACTCTACCATATACAAATCTATATCAGAACTATAAAACAAAATAAACAGAGTACACAGATACTGGCGACATAAACCTACACCCTTACTAAACAATAGCTACAATAATCTATTACCTTACTTAAATCAAAGTATATACCAACACAAATTATTACCAATTCATCAAATTAATTATAAAAACCTATATCAAAAACCAAATATATATACACCCAAATTTACTTATCCTTACAATAACATTACATTCGAAGATCAACTAAATAAATTACATCCACAAAAAACTTACACTATATTTTTTACAGACGGATCAAAACAACAAAATTTAACAGGATATTCTTATTATGACCCCCAATTAAAACAAGGCATCGGCTACTCATGCCCTCAACATACTAGTATATATACATTAGAAAGTTTAGCAATTTTACAAGCACTAGAATACATTAACACATTACAAAATAACTATAACAAATACACGATAGCATGTGACAACCAGGGCGTTCTTAAAAAACTTGACAACATTTCATACACTACACACTTGGATCACATCTTCATGAATATTTTAAACAATATAGCAGAAATAAGAAGAAACAATAAAGAAATAGACTTTATATGGGTCAAATCACATCAAGGAATTAAAGGAAACGAGGAAGCAGACAAACTTGCCAAAACCCCTACACAACAATCTGAAAAACAAATACCAACAAGAGACCTCATAACACTATCCAAAAAGAATATGTTTGAAAAATTTAATATAAAACTACAAGAAGAACCAGAAAAAGCAAAAAATTTCAAATTAATAGTAAAAAAAATTCCACTTAAACCATGCTTTTGGAAAACAAAACTACCACGTACAGATATAATGAAAATTAATAGATTAAGAAGTTACCATGCACGATGCATTCAGTACAACTATATAATAGGACTAAGTGATTCACCAATATGTTATACTTGTCCTGAAAAAGAAGAAAATGTAGCTCACATCCTATTGGAATGTCCGAAATATAAATCAGAAAGAAATAAATTATACCAAGAAATTAAAATACAAGAAATTCAAGACAAAAATGAAAAAATCAAGACCATCCTATTCTCAAATTTAAAAAATATTAAACTTACACTAAAATTCGTAAAAGAAATAAATTACTCCCCTTAGCCTAAAATTGAAAAAATCTGGAGTCCACTCACCAATAGAAACCCACAAACGAAATAAAATTTAAAAAATAAATATAAATTACTTAGGGAAAACATAGGAAGAATTTTGGAAGGACTCGGGTCCACCCAACCTAATTGAGGTTTTCTGTGGTTTCCCTCAATTTACTAGGCAAATGCCAGGTTGGTCCACTCTTAAGTCAGTCCACAGACTGCCTATGATACCCGTTTAAATACCTGCAAACAACCCTAACAAAAATCCAATCAAAAACTTCCGTTTAGAAAAATAAAAAAATATAAATATATACTCCAAAATTGTCCATTATACCCTTCCCCAAATTTGATTAAAAAGCTCCAATCCCTTACAAAATATCAAAATTATAAAAAGGCACAAAATAACCCCTCTCAAAATAAAATTTTGGCTCCGGTAGACACAAATATTTTTTTTGTTACTTATGCCAATAAAGAATTTGTTTAAAAAAAAAAAAAAAAATCAATCATTTGTAGATCTTTAATTTAAAAATAAAAGAAAAGCGGAGTAACTGGCTAACTGCAGCTTCATGCAAACATGTACATTATTATTAAAGTCGTTCTTGATTAGACCAGCTGCTTTTCTTGATTTATCCTAATTCTAATTACTATTTTTCTTAATTTATTAAAATATTTTTAAGATATCTTCAATAGTTTTAGTAATTTGTTTGTAAAAAGAATTAGTTTATATTGATTTATGCATTATTCATTCAGAAGATTAGTTTGTTAAAGATACGTGTTTGGTATTTTGTTGTTGACGATTCAGTTTTCTATTCACGATAAAGCTTCTTATTTGCTTTTTTTTAAATAGGTTAACAATTATTTTTAGTTACTATGTTATTATCTCATTAATAAAGCATGGTTAATAATTGAAGATAGTATTTAGCAGTTTAATTTTTCTGCTGCCCGTAGATAAAATATTGTATGCAACAAAGCAGAAATGGAAATATTTCTGACTTGTGTATTTATTGCCTGTCTCGGCTTCGCCTCGGCAGTCAATCAGGTAAATTACCTGCCTTGGCAGTTTTTCATAGCCTGTCCTCGCCTCCGGCTCGGAGGCTAACTTAATCACTCGGCAGCAAAATTCCACTTTGCTGCCTAGTTACATAATTAACTATTAACTCAGGTTCTATTTAGTCAGCTTATCTCTCTCTACTCACGTTTTGTTTGATGCACTACAAGTTAGCATAACAAGCAATAATAATAAATTAATTTTATTTAGCCAGCTTTGTGCACAGTCAAACAGACAGCAGACAGTGTTTTATTTTTCGTAATGTATGAATGAAAAAGTATCCAAAAATGTTGCAATGCTGATTAATGTAAAAACAAAGCTTTGATTTTATATACGAGTATGTACATTATCTGAGGTGTAAAACATGTTTCAATTCTGATTTACGGACAAACAAAGCTTTAATTTTATATAACTATGTAGATTATCTTTTTTTTTTTTTTTTTTTTCTTTTTTTTTTTATTGGATAACACAACTACAAATTTAAATTGCAACAAGTGATAGTGATGATACATTGGTTATGTGGCGGGAAAAAACATGAAGAAGAAGTAGTCTAGTGACTACACTTCGTTAGCAGTAAATATAGTGAAATAATTATAATACAAATTAACTTATAATGATAAAATAATGATGAAGTGGATTATATTAATTATTATAAAAGTTTAACATAATATATGGGAAAACGATATTTTAAGATAAGAGATCTCTAGGCCATCTCCTCTTCAAACGTCTTGGTGGGTTGCTTGGGATAAACTAAGAGGATAGGAGTTGTACAAGAGGATTTGGATGGTGGGATATGGATTCATGGAATTTTTTATATCGGGATACGGTAAGATCTCGGACAAAGGGCACATTTAAATCTTCATGAAAGTTAGGTTAGAAACATAGAAAGGAGCATTGGTTATTTTTCTAAGGATTTTTGACTGCAGGATTTGGAGACGACGGGAATTGGAAGGCTTGGTGCTACCCCACACTTCCAGACCGTAGGTCCAAGCTGGTTTTAGAACTACATTATAAATACGAAGCTTGTTGTTAAGAGAAATCTTAGACCTACGATCAAGAAGACCGAGCAGTAACTTGTATCGTCGTGTGATGTCAGTACGTTTAGTTTTAAAGTGTAGTTGCCATGTTAATCGTCGGTCAAGGAAAAGGCCAAGGTATCGGACGGAGTCGGACTGAGGAATGGGAACTTGATTAAGGGTGACTGGAGGACAGGTGTTATGACGAAGAGCAAAGGTGACGTGCACACTTTTCTGTTCGTTTATCTTTATCCTCCATTTCCTTAACCAAGGTTCGAGAAGTAACAAATGACTTTGGGTATTATCGGATGCAAGGAGGTGGTTCTCTTGGACAGAAAGGATTGCCTTATCATCTGCAAAGGTGGCAAGGAATGTTAAGGGATGCTGGGGAATATCATGAGTATATAGGGAGTAGAGAAGGGGTCCTAGGATACTGCCCTGAGGTACTCCAGCACTCACAGGGCATATAACGGAAAAGGAAGATCCAAGACTTACACAAAAAAATCTGTCAGTGAGATAGGACTTGAGGATAAGGTAGTAGGTGAATGGAAGGATGCCCTTGAGCTTCCAAAGCAAGCCAGAATGCCATACTCTGTCAAAAGCTTGTGACTCGTCTAAGAAGACAGCTGAACAGTACTTTTTATTCTCAAGGGAGGATGCAATGACATCGACAATGCGATGGCATTGTTGGATAGTGGAATGATGTGAACGGAAACCAAATTGATGATCTGGAAGGAAAGTTGTGAGGATAGGAATAAGTCTGCGAAGAAGGAGTTTTTCTAGGATTTTACCCATTACTGGGAGCAGGCTAATTGGTCTGTAGGAGGAAGGAAGGTGACTAGGTTTAGAAGGTTTGGGTATCATTACTATGGTCGCGAATTTCCACTGTGTAGGAAAGTGTGTGGTTCTTAGGACGGAATTAAAGACATGGGTAAGGAAAAGGATGCCCTTTTTAGGAAGGTGTTTCAAGATTTGAGATGTGATGAGGTCGTAACCAGGAGATTTTCTTGATTGAAGTTGTTTGATTGTGAAAATTACATCTGAGGCTTTTGGAGGGAGAGATAACTGAAGAGGGGAATGAAGGTCACTGATTATTTTATTAGCATGTTCTGGGTCTATTATATCAGGATGGGGGGAAAACATTTTGGTAAGGTGCTGAGCAAAGACTTCCACCTTCTCAGTTTCCGACTTTGCCCAAGAATTGTTAGGATTTAGGAGTGGGGAAGGAGTAGATTTATAGGAGAGGAGTCGTCGGGTCGCGTTCCATAAAGATTTGTCTCTGTCCGTAATGTTTGACGTGAATTCTGCAAATCTATCGTCATTGTATCGTTTCAGTAAGTTAGTTAGTCGCCTACGAATAATATTGTAAGTACGTTTGTCTTTTGGAGAGATGGTCTTAACGTATATAATACACAAATAAAGTCAAGTATTTTCCACGCCTACACAAATCCAAGTATATTTATTAATGTAACAAAATAAACGTGTGTATAAATTTCATCTGTCATGTGTCAATACATTATGACAAATAGATGTGTCCGCCACAGTACTCCCCCTCCCCTTTAAGAAAATGTTACTTTTCTTGTCCTTGAAGGGGTAGACTGTTCTTCACCTTCTGCTAAAACATATGCAGGTTTTATTCTGTCTATAGAGACAATTTTTTCTTTACCATTTACTAAAATCGAAAATGTTTTTTGTCCCTTCTTCAACACCTTGTGGGGACCGGTGTATGGTGTATCTAGCGGTTTTCGAACGCTGTCGTCTCTTAGGAAGACATGAGAAGTTTTTTTCAAATCGGGATGAATGAAGACTTTTCTTTTAGTATGCCTTGAAGCTGAAATAGGTCGTAGATTTCCCATGGCTGAGCGTAAGCGTTCAACGAATTCATGTTGTGGTTGATAATTTTGCTTTGAAGCAACGATAAGCTCGCCAGGTAGTTTCAGTGCTCGTCCGTATACCAGCTCTGCAGGACTGGCTTGTAAATCTTCCTTCACGGCTGCTCGCATGCCTAGCAATACTGATGGTAGGGTTTCTAGCCAGTTGCTGTTTTCCTGACATTTGAGTGCTGTCTTTAGCTGTCGATGCATACGTTCCACCATGCCATTAGCTTCGGGATGGTAGGCCGTTGTTCTTGTTTTTCGCGCGCCAATCAATTTTGCTAAATCTTGGAAAAGTTTTGACTCAAACTGCTTTCCCTGGTCACTTATGACAGTTGATGGAACACCGAATCTCGCAACCCAGTTACCAAAGAAAGCTTTTGCTACTGCTTCAGCCGTGATTTCCGTAAGCGGTATGACTTCAGCCCATTTCGTGTATCGATCTATGCAGGTGAGTAGGTATCGAAAACCGTTACGTTGTGGCAAAGGACCAACTAAATCGATATGGACTATGTTAAAACGTTCGGTATCCTGTGGAAAATCTGCGATTGGAGATTTGGTGTGACGAAGTATTTTAGCTTTCTGACAGGCTTCACACGTTTTAACCCAATCTGCACAATCCTTGTCCATTCCTGGCCAGATAAAACGCTGTCTTACAAGTTTTGAAGTTGTTTTCCGACCTGGATGTGAAAAGTTATGGATTGTAGAGAATACGTTTTTTCTGTGTGAACGAGGGATGTAGGGTCTGATCTTATCCTTGTCAAGAGCACAATAGAGAGGTTTCGAAATATTAGGCAGGTTAGTCAGATGAAGTTTTAGAGATGACTTTCCCTCTAACAACATCTTGAGATCGTCGTCTACCTGACTCTCTGCGATCTGCTCGTAATCTATGGTTGAAGGTACATTGATGGCGTTGATTCTAGACAATGCGTCAGCTACGATGTTCTCTGGACCAGCTACATATTGTATATCAGTTGAAAACTGAGCTATAAAGTCTAGGTGTCTCAGTTGACGTGGAGAACACTTGTCGAGTTTCTGTCGAAAGGCAAACGTCAGTGGTTTGTGATCAGTGTATATTCTGAAGTCACGCCCTTCTAGCATATGCCGAAAGTACTTGACGCCAGAGTATACAGCGAGCAATTCCCTGTCATACGTGCTGTATCGTTTTTGCGTATCGGTGAGCTTTCCTGAAAAAAATCCAAGAGGTCTAGGACCTGTTTCTTCAATTTGATGTAGTGCCGCGCCGATGGCAGTGTCTGAAGCATCAGTCGAGAGGTATAATTGACCATCTGGTTTCGGAAAAGCTAGTGTTGTAACGTCACCTAAAGCTTTCTTGCAAACTATAAATGCTTCTTCAGCTGCTTCCGACCATTTAACTTTTGTGTTGTCTTTCTTTTTCTTTGACCCTTTTATTAAATCAGTCAAAGGTGCTTGCAATCCTGATATGTTTGGAATGAATCTGTGATGGTAATTTACCAGTGCTAGGAAACGCCGAACCTCCTGCACGGTTTCAGGTTGCTTGAAGTCTTGAATTGCTTTGATTCTATCTGATAGTGGCTTTAAACCTTCTGACGATATCTCATGTCCAAGGAAGCAAATAGATGTTTTTCCAAAGGTACATTTTGATGCATTTAAAGCGATTCCGTATTCCGAGAGACGTTGGAAAACTTGTCTGACGTGGCTGAGATGTTCTTCTTCCGAAGTCGAGGCGATAAGAACGTCATCTATGTAAACATACACAAAATCTAAACCTCGCAAGACATTGTTTATGAACCTTTGCATCGTCTGGCCAGCGTTGCGAAGGCCAAAGGGCATTCGGACAAACTCAAAAAGTCCAAATGGTGTGATGACTGCAGTTTTTGGAATGTCATCCGGTTCGACTGGAATTTGGTGATAAGCCTTAGTCAGATCTAATGATGAAAAAATTTTCTTACCGTCTAAACCTTGAGTTAAGTCGTGAATATGAGGCAATGGGTATCGATCGGGAGTTGTGACTGCATTAAGCGCCCTATAATCACCACAGGAACGCCAGGTATTGTTCTTTTTAGGCACCATATGTAATGCGCTAGCCCAATTACTGCTTGATGGACGACAGATACCTTGAGCGAGCATGGACTCGAATTCGGCTTTTGCGTCTTTCAGTTTCTTCGGACAAAGTCTACGAGCCTTTGCGTAAACTGGTTGACCTGAAGTGATTATACGGTGAGTTGTTGAATGCTTAATTTCGGTGGGAAGAAAATCTTTCATAATTTGTGGAAAAGAGGTTCGAAGTAATTGATAGTATATACTTTCTTCCTGCACAGCTCTTATCACAACTGCTTTCTCATTGGATATTGATACTGGAGTTCTGGTGTTCGTCAAACCATCTCTTAATTGTTTTCCTCTTAGATCGATGATGATGTTATGTTGTGTGAGGAAGTCTGCACCAAGAATCGGCGTGGTAACATCTGCTACGAGGAAGCTCCAAGTATACTTTCGACGGAGTCCAAGGTCGACCATAACACGATGTTCACCATAAGTCCGAATTCCAGTTCCATTGGCTGCAAATATTCTGAAGGATGGATCAGGTACTCTTCTACGAAGGCGGTTGGCTGGTAGCACTGAAAGGTCAGCGCCCGTGTCGATTAAATATTTCCAGCCCATACTCTTATCGGTAATCCATAGGCGGCTCGATTTATGTTCACCCTGCTGCACCGCCGCGAGTGCAGGGCTTGTTAGTTTTTTGCTTCTTTGTTCTTATTGGCCATTGTGCAAGGTTTTCTGCATTTGCGAGCATCCTTTCCATATTCTTGATGGTACCAGCATATATCTGACTCGTCATTGGTACTTTTCCTTGAAGCTGATCTTCGTCGGGAGTTACATCGATAGAGAGAACTACTTCGAAATCTTGGATTGTAACGGCCACGCACGATTGCCGCAAGTTCATTTACTTGTTTAGTTAATGCAGATACTTCTGATTGCATTGGTGTTGGATCTCTTGATGTTGAAGGTGCATTGTTAGATGCATGGTTGACAGTGCTCACCTGAGTACCAGTAACTTCTGTTATTTTGTCTGCGAGTACGGCAAGTTTTAAAAGGTCGGTCTCATCATCACTTACAGAAAGAATCGCTTGAGTTTGAGAAGGTAATCTTTGTAACCAGAGTGAACGTAAAAATTGGTCAGTTACTTTAGAACCAGCAAGCTCCCGCATACGTCTTAGTAGTAGGCTTGGTTTATCATCACCAAGTTCTATGCTCGTCAACAGTTGGCGAATCTTTTTTTCTTCCGAATCGGCGAAAGAATTAACAATGCGCTTTTTTAGTGCTTCATATGCTCCATCTCGAGGAGGGGAGGCTACAATGTCCGAAACATGGTCTAAAATGTCCATTTCCAGAGCTCCTACGATATGGTGGAATTTAGTTTCGTCTTCTTTAATGCCTGCAATTTTGAATTGGGATTTTATTTGAATAAACCAAAGGTGGGGCTTCGTTTTCCAAAAGGGTGGGATTTTGATAGATACTCGATTTAAATACGGTTGGTTCGTCGTTGTTACATCTGATTGATTGATTTGAGAGAAACTTGAAGAGGTATCGTTGGGATTAACGGGGTTTGGTTGCGGTAACATTTTCAGGTTTTTAAAAATATATTTTTTTAATTTAATTTTTTTTTTTTTTTTAAATGTCAATAATTTTATAAGGTGTCAAAAAATAAAACTTACAAGGGTAGAATTTTGAATGCTCGTTCGATTGTTCTAACTCACAAGTCGCGGGTCACCACTTTGGAGAGATGGTCTTAACGTATATAATACACAAATAAAGTCAAGTATTTTCCACGCCTACACAAATCCAAGTATATTTATTAATGTAACAAAATAAACGTGTGTATAAATTTCATCTGTCATGTGTCAATACATTATGACAAATAGATGTGTCCGCCACAGTCTGATGGATAACGAGTCTCTTGCCAACGGGCCCTAGCACGTCTTTTTTCGGTAATTAAAGTTCGTATGTCAGCTGGTAAACGTTTATTTTGGTCTTTCTTGTAAACATATGGTACTGTCGAGTCCCAAATTGAAGTCTGTATCGTTTCGGTCAGTAACTGTACGGCTTCGTCGATTTCTTCCTGTATTTTTAGTGAAGTATTAAGGTCGAGTCTCTGTTCAATTAGAGTTTGAAATAGGGTCCAGTCAACATGTCCGTCAGTTAGTCTAGATTTGGGAGGAATTTCGGAAGAGGAAAGTTCCAGTGTGAGAATGACAGGGCTATGGTCAGAGGAAAGGTCGTGAAGTACAGTAGCAGTAGGATGAAGATTAGCTAAGGAAGAGGTTACGAAATAATCTAATATATCAGGCAATTTGTTAGGATCTGATGGAAAGTATGTGTATTCACCAGGTGAAAGGATGTGGTAATTGGTAGAGGACAGAGCATTTAGGAGGGAGAGGCCACGAGGATTACGAGCGCGACACCCCCACTGGGGATGTTTTGCATTGTAGTCCCCGCCAGCAATGAATTTAGGACCAAAGGATTGGAATAAGGATAGGAAGTCTTTTTGTGTAACAGATTGGCTAGGAGGGCAGTAGATAGCGGATATGGTATAATTAAAAGGAGATGAGGTTAGAGATATGGAGGTACACTGAATAGATGCTGTGCAAGTTGGTGGTAAAAGGAAGTGGGAGAGGGAATTTCGTATTAGAATCGCACTACCCCCGTGTGCAGTGTTATCAGGGTGATCTGTTCTGTATGTTGTGTAATTGTGTATGAGAAAGTGTGAACGTGTAGTGAAATGTGTTTCTGTGATGAGGGCAATGTCGATTCTTCTGTCCTGCAATAAGATGTCTAGTTCCTGCCGGTGTTGAGCAGCACCATTAGCATTCCACAATAGGATAATTAGGGACCTATTGGTTCCGAAGTTCATTTAGGTGTAGGAATCGCAGGAATAAGAGACTGGAGAAAAGTGGTAAATGTGGCGAGTGTAGTAAGGAGAGGATTGATGATGGTTTGGAGTTCATGAAGGAAGTTTTGGAGTGTTGATGCAATATCAGTTGAAGGAGATGGAGGTGGGATATAGGCTGGGAGACGTTGACGAGTAGATGTGCCTGAAGTAGCCGCAGCATAACTGAGACCTGATACATTTGTATTCGGCTGTTCAATAAATGATGTTTGTGGGTTGATTGATGTTGTTGGTAAGGGTGTCTTGGGTTGGTTTAGCTGAGCGCTGGTCGGAGCTGGTGTGGCGTGGGCATGTTTATTTTTTATAGATGTAGGAGAATTGTTTATTGTGTTCTTTCTAAGTCTCTTCTGAAGATCTTTGTGCACAGAACATCCCCTGTAGCTGGCGGGGTGGGTGCCCTGACACAAAGCACATTTTGGAGCCTCTTCCAAGGTTTTAACACAGTCTTTAGTAAGATGTAACCCTGCGCATTTCACACAGCGAGGTGTATGGTTACAGTAGTTTTTTGAATGACCATATTGCTGACAGGTTTGGCATTGTACTATTTCTTGTTTTTTATAGGGCTCTTCAATTTTAATCCTGCAATGGTAGATCGTAGATACGTTGAAAATGTCTTTGTTGATTTGGCTTGGTTCCAGGTCTAAAAAGAATAACGAAAGTGCTGATCCACCTTTTCGAACGTTTGTTACATTTCTTACATTGAAGCCTAGAGCTTCAAGCTCAGTTTTAATAACCTCAGTAGGGGTAGAACTATGTAGGTGGCGAATAACCACTCTAAAGGCTTTCTCTGTTTTTGGTTGAAATGTGTGGAAAGTCACATTTTCAGACTTGAGGGAGGGTACTGCTAATCTGTAGCCTTCAATTGTTTTGCATTGGAGCGCAACATCGTTTGAGCGTGCCTTACAAGTGAATTCTTCGTTTTTTAAAACGTCTTTAAGTTGTTGAATGAACAGAGTAAAGTTTGCAATATTTTTTACGTAAATAGGAGGGGGTTTGAATGTGTCTCTGCTTGTTCACAGGAGTTCGTATTATTATTGCTTTGAGCCAAAACGCCAAAGCGATTCGGAGTGGTGAAAGAAGGTCCAGGTGTAAAGTTTGGTTGACCCGCAACACTTGGAAGCGTGCTGGGTATTGCAGATGCAGTTGAGGTCGTAGATCCGGGCGACATAAGATTTGTGATGGGAGGAGTGGCGGGCCGAGAGCCAGGTGTGGAGGGAGGAGATGCGCGCGCATCAGCTGGGGCTAATAGGCTCTTCTTGGGTTTAGGCGAAGATGTGTGAGATCGTCGTCTTTTCTTCTTTTGACCCCCCGTCATAATATTATTGTGATAAGAACTGTAACGTAATAAATTTGTTTGTTTACCTCGTTGAGGTCGAAGCTTGCTCTTGTTGACAAGGCCTGACGTACCTTGAGTCGGCAGCGTCTTCTTTTTTCAATTAACGAAATTGAAAAACTATTTACAAATAACGGAAGAAAAAATAAACACACTTTTGAATTGTAAATATTAAATTAACAATAAAAAATAAAACGAATAACTTCTAGATAAAAAAAAGAAAGAATAGACAATACTGAGCTAAAGAGAATTAAAGGAGTGTTGGGAACGAGAGCCGATGTGATCGCTTCGGACTCTGGCCCGCAACTGCAGATTATCTGCAGATTAACTGTAGATTATCTGAGCTCTAAATAATGTTGATATCTATTTTTCACAATAATTCACGATTTTTGTTTATTTCTCTATTGCAGGCCTATCTGGTGCTGATTTCCATTTTGATATTAACGGCGATGGTCCTGCAAGATACAACATACTTCACTACAAGCAAACATCTGTTGGCAAATATCAGTGGGTTACAGTTGGCGAATACATCAGTGGTACTCTACAGCTTGATACTTCAAGTAAGCCATTTAACAGTCATTTAATAATTAATAAGAATAAGATTATTTATTAGAAGGATATATATAATTTTTACAGGTATAACCATAAACAAATCTTTATGTACAGCGATAGTAAAAAAGCTAATAGTATTTTTTTGCATTTTTAATTTAATATTAAGTACATCACACCACATCCTAAAATCATTAAAATCACTCGTTTTAATCATCATAATGTAATTCAGTACCACAGGAGGATCACCACCCTCCTGTGGGTCTTTGCTAACGTTAGCACTTGTACGGTGCTCACGCTCACCTAGCACCATGATATAAATGCGTTGGTACATGAGTGACCTGGTGATCATTGGTCATGGGTACCATATTATATTATGGCTTATAAGATTACGTTACATGTTACATTTTTTACAATAAATAATGTGTCACCTGGTCTAAACTCAGCTGACACACTAATGAACTTTAACCCAGGAAAATATTTTAATTACACCAACTATCAATAACATCTCATTCTCAGATAATATTACAATTCACCAGTTTCCATATAAATTATTATACACAAATAAAACTAGCTTACCTTCAATATCAGCTTATCTCTTCCCCACTAATACTTCAGGGTCATTGCGGGTAGAATTATTTGAATTAGTTTCTCCAAAACACAAAACTTCTTGTGTTCACGGTACTCTTATCAAATTGTATCAGATTTGTATCAAACGCACCATTTTTTAGTTTATCTTACTACGTTTAAATGTTTATTTCGTGTCTTGTGTGCGATCTTATGTATTGTCATAATAAATCATTTTTCTACATTTATAACTGACTATATTTTGTTTTAAATATTATGCATTAGCAGCCAATACTGTAAGATGCTAACGTCTATCTCGTCCTCTCATCTACAATCTTTTTTACTTGTTTATGTTGTTGAATATTTGTTATGAATATATGATTATTATGTTACTAGGCTGTAAAGTGAGTTTTTTTATGTGATCTGTTTTATTTGTCCCTTTTGTATTTCATTCGTTGAATTTTGTGGGTCGTTTAAGGGTTGTGAAAAAAGTTTCGTCTTTATATTATCATCGTCAAAATCGGCCAATTTTGACGATGATAATATAAAGACGAAACTTTTTTCACAACCCTTAAACGACCCACAAAATTCAACGAGTGAGTTTTTTCTTTACAATTACATTTACTGTCGAGCGAAGCGATACAAAGAAAAAACACTTCACAGTCGCGTAGCATGCTATTTTTTCCGAGGTAGCAGACAATAAAAAAACATTAAATATTAATATATAATCAATATAATAATAACAAATATTAGTACATACTTAAGATTTAAAAAAAGAAACCTTAAAAAGAGGTTACACTATACGAAAAGATAAACGCATTGACATCTAGCGTAATTAAATCGTACTAAGCATTTCTACAAATACTGCAGCGCTAATAACGGAAGTTTTGATAACTGCGACCAGTACAATAAAAATATTTTTCTTCTTCTTTACAGCTAGGATTAATAAAAAGATTTTTTAAGTCCACATATTATAATGAAACAATGGATTTTAGCTATGTTTTTTAGGCTCAAAAGTTACTATTTTACAGCCTACCACGGAAAAAATAATTTTTATCTACGATTAATACGAAATATAAACGCATTAGACGCGTAATGTACTATTTCACTCTAAAGTTTGTGCATTGTCTTTTGTGCGATGTTATTGTCACATTATTTTATTTATCGGCACTTCTTTTGATTGTTACTCCCTTATGTTTTTTTAGAATATATATGGATATAATTATTTACAAATCCCTTTGTCTTAATAACTATTAAAACAAAGGAATGTTTAGTTCAATAAACTTCGAGACAAAGAAATATCACACATCTGTTTTTATAAGGGGAGTAACAGTTTAAAGAAGTACCGACTTATCTACATTGAATGCTAATTACATTTAATTCAACAATAATTTTAAATATTCATGGCAATATCTTACCTTGAAGACCTCTACCCTGATAATCATTTCTCTTTAAAAATTAGATCATTTTCCTTATAATTTAAATTTGATCGAAGCTTAAGAATGTCACTTGACACACCTCGAGCTCGAAAATAAAAATATTTTCAATACATATATTGAACTACTTTTAAACTAACTACTTCTAACTACTTTTAAATTTAAAATATCAATAGAAGTTAATAAATAATTATTCAGTATTATTTAAATTAAATCAATTTTAAAATATTGAGTTTAATATCAATAAGTAGCAATTATAAGGGCAAGCAAATTCAAGGCTTTGTTCTCTATAAATATTGTGTTAACTTCGGGTAGAGTCTCTAGGGCTTAGTAGTCTCTAGCTTATATTGGACCACACCTGTGCCCTTATGATTGTTATGAACAAGGCAAATCTATGTCTACCGTCTACAACATTTAAAAAAATAGCATAACTAATTACTAGTTCCTTTGAGTCTGAATGAATCGAATAAAAAATAAGATCACTGGATGTGGTAGGAGGTACATCGTGCAAAAATTTAAATTATGTGGGACTTCAAACTTTAACAAAATCGTATCTTAAGTAGTTGTGGTGTTTTGACGACTAAAATGTTAATATGGTAATGAAATAATTAATACAATTGGAATAAGTAACTAATAGCAATATAATTTCAGTAAAAAATTAAGTACAATGAGATGACTCTTAAAAAAAAAGAATAAAAAAATAAATAAATGAGCGGTACTTTCGTTACTAAGTTCGCGGTAGTTGTTTGGATTACCAGCTAAGCTAATATCCCGGAAACTAGATTTTATTACAAAATTAATTTTATTGAATAATTTCCATCGTACAGCTAAATTGTAAGTATTACCATTAACACTAATCATATGATCAAAAATGTTATTGTTAATTTTCATCAAATTAGCGTATGTAAGCATAGGGCATTAATGTAACTGATTTTTTTTGGTTATTTTAGAAATAAAGACTGATGATGACCTTAGGATTACGGGTCGAAACGTCTCCTAAAACAATAATGGAGTAACGTTTTAATTTTCACACCTAAAGATCCATCAACTATATTTATATTAACATTAATTTTGTTACAACATATTAGGGATACATTGGAATTTAAATCAAATCATCCCTTTCGTTATTTATTAGTATGATCATATTGCTAGCGATGCGGTTGATACGCTTGAAAGGGAAGTAAGAAATAAAATGGATAGTTAATAGTAAATTTATATTGGAGCTGGCTCCTTGTATTATTAATCTTATTGATGGCTGGGTCTTAAGGAAAAATAAAAAGCTCACTTTTGCTACCTTAGCAATAATTTTACTTTTCTTTAAGAATCTATCAAATGGATAATTAATATTATTAGTACACTTGTTGTCCAACAGGAGAATTCATAGAATTAAGAACAATTTCTTCCTTGTCAAAAATCCGGGACCTCGTAAAGTATTTAATAATCATCAAATTCACAATCAAAATCACAATCGAAACTAGGGAGTTTGCTAGTACAAGCAAACTTCAAATTATCATATATCAGAACTGAGATCAAACTGGATACGGGTTGAACTACCTGTTATCAGATTAAACAAAACAATGGACCACAGCGCATTGTGATAACAATAGATGGCGGCCCATTGTCAAAACAATGGGTGAAAACAGTATAATTTTGTCTTTGGTCTCGTAACATTGGAATGACAATATACCCCCAAAAGTTCCTAGTGAGACGTAGTTTATCAGACGCATCGATCGATAACAGCACAATTCTTGAGAATTGAAGCATACTAATATAGTACCAGAATAGTCAAGATACTGTCTTTTAACATTTGCTTTATGTTCACAACTATTTAGCTTTGTTTTTAACAAAGATTCACATAAGTTATGATGATTTCTGATTAATTTATTGTTTATTGAGACGACTGTTCATTCTTTGAGCTAGAGTAATCAATATGTTTGGCCATTCATAGATATCGCTAAAGGATTATCTATATAAGAAATTGCTATCATCATTTTATCTCTTTAAGCACTATTTAATAAAACTTATTTAGTGAGTTTAATAAAATATAAAAGATCATTTTTATAGAGTGTTTGTTTGTATTTTATACGAATCTACAGTTTTATTCCGAGCCTGATGAAATTTTGCTCACTTCACCTTTAAAACAAGAGGAATATCTCCGCCACTCTGTCTGCATAAGACTTAGCCCCCACCCCATACACCGGGTACTTAAGCAAGTATTTAATGAGTAATGATTTCCTCTTCAAATCTAAAGGAAGAATTAAATACTGTTTTGGTTTCGTTTTAGGGTGTTTAATAAAAACTTCTACTTCTCTATCTCAAATCGGCTATATTTCAACCATATCTGGTCACCATCAGGCCAACAACATCGAAAACATTTTTCCATATAATGTCAATTTATCTAACATACATATATCATAACAATTAACAATATTGCTTTTTAATCACAAATGTTTAAACCTAACATGAATGATATAACTTAAAAATCCTACCTTAGTTTGAGATCTTGATATTATTATAATATATCTTGTTTAGAATAATTGATTAAGTGTAGAATAAGTGATAATTGAAATTATCACATTTTCTTTTGGTTCGTCACTATTACGTCATTTATAATAAAAAAAAAAAAAAAAAAAAAAAAAAAAAAAAAAAAAAAAAAAAAAAATCTTATATAATTTTACACATTAACAACTATTTAACGTTTAAAAACTTAAAACTAAAACGCAAATTAGAAGTATGGTATGACTTGTGGTGACCTGGTTCAAACCTATCCTATTTTAATTTAATATTTTCATATATTAAACAAAAATATTATATATCTCTCAGTTTTTTTAAGAAATAACTATTATTTTGAAATGAAAACAATAATTATTTAAGCTGGTTCCACTCCAATAATAATTTGCGTTGCTGAGTGTGCGTGGCAGTGAAGACGCTCTGACACAAAATTTATTAACTGTTTGTGGTAATTTTTATGCCGTAAATATTTTCAGTACAAGTTGAACTTTTTTATAACGGAAATGCGCAATATGGGGTGTTACATTTTATTTTATCTTTGGTATTCTTCATTTTCATCCCAATTAATTACTAGTAACAATCCTTATTTGTAGTCAAAGTCATTTGTATTTTTTATCTCTCTCTTCTTTCGTTCCCTTTCTGCGATTTTTATCTTTTTCATTATTCATCTTCAATACAATTAATTTAATATCAACCATCCTTATTTGTTTAGTTAAAGTAATTTATTTATTTTTCCCCCTCTTTACTCCCTTTTTCTAAAAGTAAAGGCTGAGCGAGTTGAGTGGTGAGTGCGCGTGGCAGTGTAGACGCTCTGACACTAAATGTATTGAATGTTTGAGGTCATTTTTTGTTGCAAATATTTCTTGCCACATGGTAAATTCAACACAATTTTTTTTTTTTTTTTTGGTGAAACCCAGCTGAGTATGATTATATTTATTAAGAGGTTATTTTAAAAGTAATTTCGTATAATTTTATTATAATATTTATATGTGTCACTTTACTTAAAAGAAATTCAATGAAAGGATAAACACATTGCTTACAAAATGCCATCCAAAAAAAGGTGGCATTTTTATTTTGTTTACTTTTCTCTCTCCCTTAGAGTACAGATAAATGAAATTAATAGTTTGTGATTCTTTGGTCCCATAAAGCTTAGAAAACGAGCTCGTATTTTCATAGATACCCAACCCTAGAGCGCTGTGGCAAGATTTAAACACCCAGATATTTCCCCACTATCAGTTCCGCATCGGATAAATGGACGAAGAAGATAAAACACGCAGCTCCGTGATTTATATTTGTTAACTCGAGTAATAACGGTAAATGGATATACCCTAGAAGTTTTTATGTCCAACTCTATTATGAAATACTCAATGATATCTAGTATGAACTAAAAATAAACAAATACTTAAATATATCATATTATACTGATAAATAATGTATTTTAGATATATAGGATACGTAAAATTTATATATTTATTTATGTAATAATAATAAAACGACTATTGTACTTATTTTTTTATAGTTGTAATAACCTGGCAACTTAGTCCCTTTTATCTTGACGTTTATACGTACATAAATATAATTTTTAAATTTATTTCCTTTTGAGTAAGATTATTTTTTTAATAGTTAAAATTGCTATAATACTAAAAAATATAGACTACTAACATAAATACGGAGCTATAAGATCAAAAATATACTTTGTTCGAGGGTTCACATCAAATTAATAGCTATTATATTACATGGTATACGTGAAAATATGGTGGGATATTATCATAGTAGATTATACACTATAAAAAAAGGAATTATGCTTAAAGTATTGAGGTGAAGTTTGTTTGGTTATACTTAATATTTTATTCGTTAATTTAGATTTCTTTATAAATGGAATCATTATTAAGATTTTATAATAATAATACATTATTACGAGTTCAGAAGACCGACAATTTTTGACTTGAAAGATTAGCTTATTAGATTAACTTTTTAATCTAAAGCTAACCATTTATATTGTGCCAACTACGTTTCTGACTAACATAAAGCTAGAATTTTGTGTTTATAAGTTAATTTTTGGTGCCTTTTAAGAATATGAGGTGGCTAAGTTCGTCTGCGAGACATAGCTTCGCAATAGGCATTAGAAAAAACAAACCGGTGGAGAGGGGCCATGTTCCGCCCATTTTTGTGGACAATGTGATTTTTATGATCCTGCTACAATATTACTTAGTAGACCAAAGTTGGTCACTTGATAGGTGACCACTATGATTTTGTGTAATATTTGAATAAATATCCTCTCAAGTGACAAACTAAAATCAACTTGATTTCTAGTGTACAAAATAATTTTGAATTCAGTGACATGAAAATGCTGAGATTCATCTGTTGCCACAATTCTTTTGGTCAATCGATCATTTTTTTCGCCAGTTATCGTTAGACAAACACCCAAACAAACTTTTTAAAGCCTAAGTACTTTTCAAGCTAAGTCTCTGATATTAAGAACTAATTTCTCTCGATTAATTAATTATTTAAGTTGAAACTATTGAAATAAGAAAATTTTATACATTTTTATAATTATTGAAAAATAAAAAAGGGTCATCTGATTCATCAGTAATTTTCTCTATTCATTTTTAGGAATATAACTTTAATTCTTCCGCAAACGACACTGATTGTGGCCTTAAAATACACTAAAAGCTGATGTTGCAATAAATAAGCAAGTGTTGCTATATTATACATGGAGAGTCAGTTAATCCACGTAAATTAGAAATGTCATTACTGACAATTAAATTGCAAAAGAACAAAATTACAGTCCTCCAGAACTATTTTACTATTCGCCTTCAAAAATTTAAGTTATCAGTTTGAAGTCACAAATCAGTTTGAGGCCATTTTGTTATGAATTTATACCAAGATATTTTGTGTCAACAGGGATTTTGACGATCCTACCCAGTATTATGAAGACAATCCATAATTTAAATTTGTAATATAAACTTGATTATACATAAAATTTTGCTTAATGTAATAATTATGTGTTGTAGTAGTTATTCATGCATATTTCAAGTGTTTTTATAAGTTAAAAATAAAAGCATAAATTAGTTTTCTTATTGACTAATTTAGCTAGATTACTTGTTTAGTTATTAGCTTCCAGTTTCCTTCCTAGATTTAAAAGAAACGAAGTAAACTAGTAGTAGAATCTCCAGTGTATTTTTCTTGGCTTTAAGCTCTGGACATTGAAAAATGGTGGGCGAGGTTTCCAAATTTTCTGATTTATTGTCGAGTTAGTAACAGCGACAAGCCGACTTGGTGTAAGGTTGAAGGAAAAACCTATTTTCAGCTTTTTACAACTCCTTAACTATAAATTACTTTTGTACACTTCATCCAACTATCATTTACACACTCTATCAATAAGACAATAAGTTTTGTGGGTTATACACACACACACTCAGATACATATAATATGTTACCGGAAAAACCTAGAATCAGTTAAAATTAGATTTTCCCAGTCTGAGCTTGTTTTGGCAAAGCTCTTGTCAAAATCGATAATGACTAGTCTGAAGTCTGTACTAGAATTAGCTATTAATATCTACTCAGTCAAAACTATTTTTGACTAATATGGATTAATTTTAAGTGTTTCAAGATGGAAATTTTGTTATTAGTTGCTATTTACGTGTTTACTCTTCAATAACAAGAATAATTAGATGAACAAAATGAATATTATTTCCTAATAGAATGCTTCTGAGATTTCATTTGGAAAATCATTGTTGGAAGATGCTGGTACACATCATCTTACCTTCATCACACCATCATAGTTTATAAGACTCAAAATAATTAGTTAATCAAATTTGAGCTTAATATATATTATGTATATTGGAATAACTATTTGCAGATCATTTCTTTCTGTAGATTGGTCAATGTTTTGTTGTAGATGATTATAAGAGATAAATAACAATAATAAGTGTATTTGGATTTTATAGAAGATATAAAAGGATTGGACCATGTTTAATCTTGTTAAAGATTTCAGTTTGTATCGATTTCTCATTGTCCATTTGATAATTAATTTTGTTTAATAGTTAAGGAAAGTTTAATTTCTTTGGTGAAAACTTGTTTAGTCACTCAAAATTAGTATGCTTGGGGAGATTATAATATAATTTTCTGGCTATAAAGTTCTATTGTCTCTGTCCCAAAGCTGTTCTCTTGAAAGGTTCAACTGAGCTGCTCTTGATCTGCCAATAACTCTTGGTATTTGTTGCTATGCTTATAAAAATGTAAAAGAACTAATCTTTTGTTTAAATTTAACATCAGTAAGTTTAGATTTAGCCAATTATTGATCCTAACCAGATCTCCCTCTAACTGTTGTATTGATTATTCCAAATTTAGCCCACTTTCAAGGATCGTAAGATCATTACAGACGCCTATGATTTTACCATTTACCTTAAGTTTAAATAGGTCATTTGGCTATACCAGAAAGTGCACTGGTCCGAGAACCAGTGCACCAGTTCCTTTTGGTTTTGATAATTCAGAACTTATTTCGCTGCTTAGACTCCCGTGTAAGTTTACTACTTGAGGACGATTATTTAGGTAACTTTTGCACCATTTGAGAAGTGTACCCTTTATACCTATTTCACTTTTACTTTTTCAAATAAAGAGAGCGTATTGTGATGACGCAAAAATTCGATTGAGGTCCCCTGAGTCTAAAAAAATGTTTGTTTATTCTCTGTGCAGACGCGTGGAACCTAAACTATTTTGGCCGATTATGTCGACATTTGGCATACATGTAAAGAAAAATCACCCCCCGAGGTTGAATCGAGAAATTAATTTTAGCTACAAATTTGGGGGCGCTACTCCCCTAAGACCTTGAAAAAACATTAAAAATAATTCTTGAAAACAGTTCCGACGATATTTATTAAAAACATTCTAAAATGTAGTCCATTGCAACAGGATTCAAACGATATAAACAGTTTCCCCAGGAAAAACCTAGTTCCTGAGAAAACAGCTTTAAAAGTGGACAGAGTTTCGAAGGCCGGGTTCGATTCCCCGCTGAGCGGAGGTTATTTTTATGAAAAAAATGTATGAAATGTTCAATAATAAATTAATGTATGTACCTATTAAAACACGATAACTGATAAATGGAAAACACTTTGCTAAGTAATTATGAACTCTTATATGAGAAATTTTGTCAAAGTTGTCTTGGACCTATTTTTTTTACTAATATTAATGTTTCATGAGATAAAGAGTCAAATGCTTTTGATAAACCCACGAATACTGCTACTGGTTTAAGTTAATTATCTAATTGATTTGTGACATGATATTACTATAGAGATAGTGTCTTCGGTTCAGAGCCTTTCTAAATCCAGATTGCGTGATTGGATTCATATTGTTGGTTTCTATTTATTCAACCATATATTTCTTTATTATTTTTTCAATAATTTTACCTAAGTTGAATAACATGGGGATAGCTCTGTAGTTAACGGGTCTTTCTAATCCCCTATTTTATAATTTGTTTTATAATTGCTGTTTTGAGGACAGAGGGGAATATACCCTGCTCAAGGAAAGATAGGGAATATAGAGAGGGGAATATACCCTGCAAGGTAAAGGAATGGCTCAACAGAGCTTTCTACGTTAGACTTAATCATCTCTACAGTTATCAGATCATGGCCCATCCATTTATCCCCTCCAAGATCTGATAGTGCTTCTAATATGTCACTTGAACTTACCTGCAAGTCTTCAAGACAAACTTGTTTTTTTAAATCTTTATTTTCTTCAGGTTGTACAGGTTGGGGATCCTTATTAGATAGATTCTGCCGTTTTCTCACCCATAGAGGAAGAATAATGACACATAACATCTGCAACTTCCGTGT
This sequence comes from Gerris lacustris, assembly GCA_951217055.1. Classification (NCBI taxonomy): domain Eukaryota; kingdom Metazoa; phylum Arthropoda; class Insecta; order Hemiptera; family Gerridae; genus Gerris; species Gerris lacustris. The sequence continues at coordinate 25,803,511 of OX578284.1, forward strand.
TTTTGCAACTTCCATGTTTTGCCGAGTCAATTCTCCTTTCTTGTTTCTGTTATTATTTCATTGTTCTATACTTTCTCTTTTTGTATGTTCGTTAATAACTTTCCATAGTGTTCTAGGGTCATCTCTGTCTCTTCGTATTTGCTCTCTCTAATATGAATTATGTTTAGTTATTTTAATAAGATTTTTATTATTTTGTTGAATCGTTCTAGTTTAGCCTTAAGTTTTATATTAAGGGTTCTATGGTTACTTAACTTACTCATTTTTCCTTTCATTCTTATAGATCTTAACAAGCCATCTGTCATCTATGGTTTAATTTTTTTATAGTTACATCTATGGTGACTTATAACTTAAGTTTCTGTACATTTAACTCTAGCAGTCAATAATAATCCCTATTAATATTTCAGCGATTGTATCTTCTCAATTTTTTTGACAATATCTCCGACAAGTTTACCTCATTAATGAGCTCTAAGAATTTCTCATTATGTAGTTAATTTGATTTTTAATGCTTTTAGTCTGACTCAGTAATTTATCACTTAGTGCTATTGTGAAGGTAAAGTGCTCCGTAAAATTTCCGTCTGCATGACTAGGGTTTGAGAACATTACAGCGATACATCGCTCACAAATACATACTCTATTATAGTCTTAGAAATATTAATAAATCTGGTTGGTTCCTGCATTAGAGAATTGTATCTACTACATAATTTATTGTCATTAAATTAAGATAATAATTTTCAACCTTATAAAATATTGTATTGTGTTCATTTAGAATGTTTATACTTATCTCTCCTACTATTAAAGTAACCTACCAGCCAAATTTTATTAATATCGGATGAGCAGTTTTTAAGATATGTTGGTTCTTAATAATTGAGCTACAGACAGAGAGAGGACCAAAAACGTTCAGTGATTTCTGAAACGGATTTTTTGTCGTGGACTTTTTGAAATTGGATTCATAACAATTTTTTGTTCTTCAGAACGATCACATAGTTCATTCCGTTACCTTAGGTAAGCTCGGAAGCAAAATAGACTGTTTTATTTACGCAAAGTTAAAAGGTATAATATGGTAATAGACAGCTCTAATAATTAGCTAAATATAATTTTGTGCACTTTAGGTTTTTAATATTGGCAATAGATACTATCTTAACTGAGAGGATGGTTATTTACTTTAAATTGAAACCCCCGGATGGATTATTATAAAATTGGCAATTCTTTAAATAATAATAGTAATAAATCCAAGTATCTTAAATGTCAGGGACAATTCCTACAATAAATCTTAGGCAACTTTTTGCTTAATGTTAATGCAGTTTAAGTTATTGGCAACCAGTTGTCGTGAAATATATTAGTAATCTGATTAATAGGCAACTAGTTGCTTAGAGTTGTATTATAACTTTATTTATAAGCAACTAGTTGAATTTAAAAAAAAGTAACTAGTGAAAGTGCCTTTATATTATTGCTTAAGGTAGCGTAAGCTATATTATGTGATCGTTCTGAAGAACGAATACATTTTATGTCTCCGATTTCAAAAATTTCAAGACAGAAATCCGTTTTAGACATGAGGGAACATTTTTGGTTCCGTGTCTGTCGGTCTGTCAATGTATCGGTCTGTCTGTTGTCTGTTACTCAATTTTTGCGAACCAACATATCTTAAAAACTACACGTCCGATTTTAAAGAAATTTGTATGGTAGGTCATAATTAGCTCCCATTTAAGTTTCAACCATCTGCGTGCATTATTTTCTTTTCTACATGCGTACAAACATATATTTATTTACACCTATAACTTCAAAAGTACTTATCTGATTTGTATGCAAACTTTTATAGTTTATCGAATATAATCCGCAGATAGCCCCAGCTACATTTAAGCGTCTTTGTTCTTTAACTTTTGCTAAATTGATACTTAATTTCATGTAAAAAAATCAAAACAATTTTGACAGATTAATAAAACGGGGGAAAAATTAAACAAATAAGACAATAATGGCTTGTAAAAGAATAAAATCTATAAAGAGGCTAGGAAGCTATGTGCCACACCAATTCACAGTCTATTAAATTAGAACTCTTTTAAATTTACCTTGATAATTTTAGTACGAAATGATTTAAACAATAAAAGTAGAGTTAGTAGGGTTAAGCAAAAAAACAAAATACGATTATAATTTTGAAGGAATAATGGACCAACAATGAGGCCAATAACAAAAGAGCTATTGGACCAACAATGAGGTCAATAATAAAAGAACTATTGGACAAACAATGTGCTCAGTAATAAAGTAATAAGTGGGCTATCTAAATAGAATAATTATAATAAAATATATTTACTATTTATGTTTTTGGAACGAAGTTCCTTATGGCACGTTCTGGATCCCGGGAGTGAATCCGAAAAAAAACGACCAAACTCACCGTCACAAAATAACCATCACAAAATCACCGTCACAAAATCACCATCACGCAAAATCCGTCACAAAATCTACAGATGACGATAACTTAAGTAAAAGATCACCGAGTTAGATGAAATTTGGTACACATGTTCATTTTACCAATGCCCAGGCTGAGTTCGTCGGAAAACGTTATCCGCCCGCAGTGGCGGCGATTGGACTTTAAAAGTGAGGGGGCGAGCCTGTAACACCGGGAGGTTTGGGGGAATGAATTCCCCCACCAAAAAGGGGGGGGGGGGTCCTCCCCCGGAAAATTTTTACAATCTAGGAGCAAAATGGTGAGTTTTAAGAGTTTTTGAGGCTAATTTTCTAGATGATTCTTTCTTAGGATTTTTATTTGAAATTTAAAAGTTTCGTAAATAAAGTTTAAACAAAATTTTAGGTCATGTTTTTAAAACGTTTAGAATTTTTAACAGCATCATAGTAGGCCTTGGCCATGACTAAAAGTAAATGATTGCTTATAACTTCTTAAAATAACATAATAACGTCATGAAAAAGAACTGAAAAGGTCAGGCCCATTAGTCTAATAAATATAAAAGTACAATATTATTTTAATAACCTGCTAGAATATATTGTGTTTTGCAACAAAACATGGCTAATTTAATCTTATGAATTAGCAAAAAAAAATTTTTGAACCAAATAAACCAATTATTTCACACTATATTTCTGTTTAACGCACAAATAGGCCTAGATTACGAAATATAGAAGGGAACATTGAAATACAACGGAGACTTTCCATAAGTTGTTTAATGTAAATAGAAAGTAAGTAAATAGAAATATTTACATTAACTGGAATTTTTGTTGTACGCAAAATAGTAAATGCAACAATTGCATCAACAAAAGGTAAATTAAACAAAAACAGTGTTCAAAGCAAAATTATTAAGTTACCTTTTCCCAGAAAGTGGAGGGGGCGACCGCCCCCCCTAATTACGTGCAACGCTCGCGTAAACGTAAGCTTCAAAAGACGGGACAAATTGTTATTAAGGAAGCCTGTTACTTGACTTGTTTTGATTATTTTTTTTTATATACCTATGTCAAAAATGTCACTTTGTTTTGTAAATATATAAAATATAATCATGTAAAATTTCACCCTGATACAAGCAGAAGTTAGGGAAGAGATATATTTTATAATATTTTAAATTAGTAGGTCGGGTAGGTAGAAAACAGTCGTATATCAATCCAAACTCCTTTAACAAACATACTCTTTCACTATAAACTCATCATGCTCAACTTTTTTCTTATATTCAATATATATTTATAGTAAGACGCTTGCTTTAATGATACAAATAATGATTTTTTTTTAATTTTGCCTTAACTCTGCCAGGTACAAACAGTTCGTTAATGAAAAATGTAAGGAACTTCGTTCCCACCGGGTGTCCCGCGACACCAAACGTATTTTTCCATTTTATATGCATTTTTTATATTTATAAATAGTTTTCAATCAAAAGCACATAAAATTAAAAATTATGTGTTTGACAGCTTTTAAAAATTTGCTGTCCGCTCTCTCTCTACTTTTTTTTATAGTTCTTTTGATACTTCAATTGCAGTAAAGTAATCTATACATACAAAATCAGTGTACGTATATAAATAAATATATTTGTCGTGTTTAAATCATGCCTTTTTTTTTCTTTTTCTCTCTGAGATATATTTTTTTTCTTTTTAAGAAACGAGTTGGGTTCAATTTGGGAGTCGCTTATATTACATTCCGTAAGATGAGAATGAAGGTCTGTCACTCTCATGACTTGGTTCTTGAAATAAGGCCCCCTTGGCCCTATTTCAGCCCTTCGAGAGTCTTCCATATTTATTCTCCATTTTTTTTCTTCTTCTTCCTACTCGGTTTCTTTTATAGTGAAGAAAAAGGGGAGTAAAGAGTCATCTCGTATCAAGGACATTTTTTTTTGGCTCTGATATTGGACGAAGAAAGAAAAACTAATCCCTACAATGTTCTTTCTCACATTTGTGAATATATATATATATATATATATATATATATATATATATATATATATATATATATATATATATATATATATATATATATATATATATATATATATATATATAATAACATGTGAAAAAGGTGAAGATGAATCAAATAAATAAATAATAACATAAGAAAAATAAATAAAATTCCACTTTTTTGTATCATTTACTTTTTATAGTCTTATTCCTTATTCAAATAGAAAAGTAGCCATTCAATGATTCATTCATACATTTATTCATTTAACCATCTATCCCCATTCATACATTTATTCAGTCAAATCTATTTCTACTACTTCCGGTTGTTAAAATGATAAAAAAAACTCTATCTTACCGAATTATGTTGCAGTACCTACCTGAGTTTCTTATTTCTGCTTTATCATTTTCGTTTCTATGAGTAATTTTTTTTTTGTTTAAAGCCAGAAATATGAAATTATGTTAAGATTTTGAACCACTGGTTAATGGCTACTCTTGTTTTAATTATGTTATTTACTTAAATGGATTGAAGACATTTTTAATATCTATAAATTACCTAATATTTTTATTGTTTCAAAATGAATTTAGTATATTCCGCTATTAGAAAATTACATTGGCAATTCAATAACGCGATTCTCGACTCCAGCTTGTGGAAGCTATGTGCCACAATAATTGGCAGATTATTATTAATCATCTTTTACATATTTTTCGTTATTAGTTTATTAGTGACTTCTTTATTTCTTTTCTTTTACATTTTACTTTCTCATATAAAGAGAAAGTATTGTGATGGCGCGAAAATTCGATTTTGAGATTTTGATGGATTTACACGTTTTGAGGTCCCCTGAGTCCAAAAAAGTTGTTTTTAAAAAATGTGTGTCTGTCGTTTGTGCAGACGCCTGGAGCCTAAACTACTGGGCCGATTTTGACGAAATTTGGCATAAATATTCAGAAAAATCATACCCCGAGGCGAAATCGAGAAATGAATTTTAGCTCTCAATTTGGGGGCGCTACCCCCAAAAACTCTGAAAAAACATGAAAAAAAAATTATTTCTCGAAAATGGTTCCGACGATTTTGATTAAAAAATTCTAAAATGTAGTCTATTTGAATACGAATCCAACGATACGAGCCGTTTCCCCGGGAAAAATCTAGTTCCTGAGAAAATAGCTTAAAACGCGGACAGGGAGAGCCCGGGTTCGATTCCCCGCCAAGGAGAAGTTATTTTTATGGTAAATTTTGATGAAATGTTCAGCGATAATTAAATCTACATACAAAAACTAATAAATGGAAAACACTTGGCTAAGAAATTATGATCTCGTATATGAGAAAGTTTGTCTCAGTTGTCTCGGACCGATTTTTTTAAAATTGTATAAAGGGAATCTGATCAATAACAATCTTTGGCTAGTATAGTAAATATAGGACAGTATACTAAAAATGAATGTTTTTAGAAAGACGTTTTTATTTATTCCCAATCAAGTATCTCTGCTTATCATATTCGTCTCATTTTATATCTATTGATTCTAGATTCTATGTATTTTTATCCTCGCATAATGTAATAACCATTCTTTTATGAATTGAAAATCTATTTATAATATTTCGACTATTTGAAATCCAATCATTATACAGTTTCAGAATCAATTTTTCCTAAGGGAATATTGTGTTAGTTTTTTCATGCTCATTCACTGCAGTTCATGAATAAGATTACAAATTAAAATAATGATATTTGCATTGATTTACCGCTGTTATATAATATTTCCATTGATTTACCGCTGTTATATATAATATTTGCATTGATTTACCGCTGTTATATAATATTTGCATTTATTTACCGCTTTTATATAATACTTGCATTTATTTACCGCTTTTATATAATATTTGCATTGATTTACCGCTGTTATATAATATTTGCATTGATTTACCGCTGTTATAATATTTGCATTGATTTACCGCTTTTATATAATATTTGCATTGATTTACCGCTGTTATATAATATTTGCATTGATTTACCGCTGTTATAATATTTGCATTGATTTACCGCTTTTATATAATATTTGCATTGATTTACCGCTTTTATATAATATTTGCATTGATTTACCGCAGTTATAGTTTAATATCGATACCATAGTTAACAGATGTGTTAAAAATAAGTGTGAAGCAATAATCGACCCCTTATGACCGTATTATCAATCGCACACATGCAGATACGGTAAGTTTAGGATTTCTTTTTGGGTGGTTTATATTAATGCAGTAAATTATCCGAACAATTTTCGAGCATTAATAATCAAATTGTTTTATCAGGAAATCATACTCTTGTTTGTACTTTCATCAGAAAACTTCGGTACCAATATTTTCTTAAATAGGAATTCACATTATTAAAAAAATGTTTAAAATATAATTTACAATTGCATGAAACCGTTTTAAAATCAAGATTTAAATGGTAATTGTAATAACTTGGAAAATCAATATTTAATTAAAACAATTGACTACAAAAATGACATTGTTAACTTGGACATGTTATAACTTGGAAAAGCACTATTTAATTAAAACAATTGACTACACAAATGACATTGTTAACTTATACATGTTTTAACTTGGAAAATCACTATTTAATTAAAACAATTGACTACACATATGACATTATTTGTCAGAATACTTCAAATATCCCCGCCTGACTGTTGAATGTTCCTGGTTGTTGACTTCTATCGTCGACTTCTCCTTCCCTCCTTCGCAGTTGTTTCGAGCAATGAATGATCAAATGTTTTTAAGGTGGTCAAACTATTGTCACTTAACTCATCTGTGAGCCATCGCTATTTTTGTAAATAGTAATTCACAACATTTTAAATGTTTCTAATATAATCTACTATATTAGAATAATTAAGTGCAAATGAAATAGATTATCCGTGCAACGACTAATCTTAATCACAATTTATAAATATTATGATTTTTATTTTATCGTTTATGTATTGGAATCAATATTAATTAGTTTATAGGTATTCTCATTCGTTTTAGAACTGAAATAATGTTCTTTTTGCCGTTTCCATTATATCCCGCTTTATAATGTAATTTATTAATAAGTTATTAAAAAACGGGGTATTTGTCATTTTACTCATCTATTCTATATGATCATAAGTGTGAAATTGTTCTCACCTCTTTGAGGTTTGAATCCGATATGTCAGTGATATGATTTTGATCTAGTATTAGGACGTTTTGTTGCGATCCTCAGAAGCTCATTGCTTGTCGAATGCTGTTCTTATGCTCTTCTCATGTAGGACCAGGTTTGCATTAAAAATGACCACCAAAACCCTTTGCAAGTATATAAAAAAAAGGGAACAAAGGACATTAAAAACCATGCAATAGTGTGTCACCAACATCTGTTGCTAGAATGCTGTGCTTTTAGAATTGCTTTTCCAACCGTGCTATCCTTATATCATGGCAAAGGGCCTACCGCAGAGAAGAGGGGTGAAAAACCTCATCTCCAGCTCAAATTGGCCTTTGGGAGCCGTCAAGAAAACAAATGGGCCCTGTGTCCTGTCCTAATGTACCAGTTGTGGAAATCTAGCAATTCTCATTTTATACCTCTTGGAAAACAAATGGCATTAGATAAGGGCCTCAAAGTTTTAGAGAGGTTTAAGGCTTTTCCTTTGGACAAAATTCTAAACACCTACGCTTCTTAGTTCAATTCCTAGAACGCCGAGATTTTTTTCCCAACTCTATTCGATCACATCTATAAATTTAATAACATTTTTGACGTTTTTTACTACGTTTTTATTAGCTTGTTTTCTTGTTTGTTTGTTCGTTTGTTTGTCCGGTACAAATCTGGCAATCGACTTCTAACTAACTTCCCGAATAGCTAGACATTTGAAACTTTTAGCATAGCTCAGAACACGATGACAATGCATTATTTTAATACTTTTAGCCATCTTTCAGCAGAATGTAATAGGGTTTCAGCAAATTTTGCCTTATGGAAAGTTAGTTCGGAAAAAATCATGTCCCATATTTACAATCTTCATTTTGACGGGTTTCAAATTTGTGATTTTTATAAATAAGAGATAAAAATTGAATTACAGTAAAACAGAAAATATATCGATTATATTATCTATCGATTATATTATTTCAAATATATCGATGGCACGGTTTAAATTTGGTGTAGGGGAGATCCGTTGAACAAAGATTTGTCCTTTTATAGGTTTAAGATCAGCTCTCTAGATTGTCATTTATGTGAAGTAAATAAATTTGGAACTATTTTTTTTTTTTTTTCACTAAAATTATATATTATATAACAATAACAATTATATTATCAACATTACATATGATTCAACAGAAAATTTTAAAACGTGGTATATAAAAAGATCTTTTTATCTTGAAATTATTACTTTTAGATCTATATAAAAATTGGTTATTACGAAATGAGGTGTTGACCACTTTACATATCTACTTCATGTAATTATCTAAAGAAACTATATTACTTGACTATATATATATATATATATATATATATATATATATATATATATATATATATATATATATATATATATATATATATATATATATATATATATATATATATATATATATATATATATATATAATAACATGTGAAAAAGGTGAAGATGAATCAAATAAATAAATAATAACATAAGAAAAATAAATAAAATTCCACTTTTTTGTATCATTTACTTTTTATAGTCTTATTCCTTATTCAAATAGAAAAGTAGCCATTCAATGATTCATTCATACATTTATTCATTTAACCATCTATCCCCATTCATACATTTATTCAGTCAAATCTATTTCTACTACTTCCGGTTTTTAAAATGATAAAAAAAAACTCTATCTTACCGAATTATGTTGCAGTACCTACCTGAGTTTCTTATTTCTGCTTTATCATTTTCGTTTCTATGAGTAATTTTTTTTTTGTTTAAAGCCAGAAATATGAAATTATGTTAAGATTTTGAACCACTGGTTAATGGCTACTCTTGTTTTAATTATGTTATTTACTTAAATGGATTGAAGACATTTTTAATATCTATAAATTACCTAATATTTTTATTGTTTCAAAATGAATTTAGTATATTTTAATACTATTAGCCATCTTTCAGCAGAATGTAATAGGGTTTCAGCAAATTTTGCCTTATGGAAAGTTTGTTCGGAAAAAATCCGCAAGTTATTTCATTTGTTTTGCCATGTCCCATATTTACAATCTTCATTTTGACGGGTTTCAAATTTGTGATTTTTATAAATAAGAGATAAAAATTGAATTACAGTAAAACAGGAAATATATCGATTATATTATCTATCGATTATATTATTTCAAATATATCGATGGCACGGTTTAAATTTGGTGTAGGGGAGATCCGTTGAACAAAGATTTGTCCTTTTATAGGTTTAAGATCAGCTCTCTAGATTGTCATTTATGTGAAGAATTTGGAACTATTTTTTTTTTTTTTTTTTTTTCACTAAAATTATATATTATATAACAATAACAATTATATTATCAATATTACATACGATTCAACAGAAAATTTTAAAACGTGGTATATAAAAATATCTTTTTATCTTGAAATTATTACTTCTAGATCTATATAAAATTGGTTATTACGAAATGAGGTGTTGACCACTTTACATATCTACTTCATGTAATTATCTAAAGAAACTATATTACTTGACATTAATAAAGTCAAAAAATAAATATTATTGATACTCTTTCAGAAATTAAAACTGATATTATTACAATATCAGTTTCGTATTTATAAAAACTTGTTTTTATAATTAAGTAACTGATTTTGATATAAAAAAAACTCTTTTTTGAGTTTCGAGGTCATCCTAGAAACCCTTATGCTTTTGGTAGTTCGTCCGTCCGTCCGTCGCGCATCTTGGATCAAATCTCTCGACCAATTATAGCTAGAGATTTGAAATTAGGTGTACAAGTTAAACTCTTTGGCCTAAAAACAAGAAAAATGTGGCGAACATCACCACTCGAAATTTCTTTGATCAGCGAGGAATTGCGTACTTATCAAACATTTTTTTATAAGTACGTAGTGATATAGAGTTTAAATCTAAAAAAAAAAAACAACAGGTGGTGTTATTAAATTATATTCGGTCAGAATCGATTTAAACGATCGAACATAAGAGTCCAAATTTATTTAATTTACGATTTCACCTAGGGTATTTTTTGATAATGTATATCCAATATCATCGAATTTGGTTAAGTAGTTTATACTTCACAGATGGATCATAATTAAACTGCAACAGACAGTTTAAAAGAACATCCTATTTGTGTTTAGAGTACATTAAAACCGCGTAAATCAGTCAAAATTAAATTGTTTGCTAGCACAATACTTTTTCTCCATGTATGCTGCGTAAATGAGAGTGTCACAACAAAATGTTTCATAGTTGCAATTTTGAGTATGTTAAATAGGTTTCCTGGTTTTCTGTTTAAAAAAAAAAGTTATTAAAATTCTATGAATAATAAATCAAATGGTAGCTTTGTACTTAGAACATCAAAGAGTTAAAATAAAAAACATTTAAGAGGAAAATACTTAAAACGTAGATATTTGCAGTATTCAGCTTAAAAATGTTGTAATTGATGCTGTAAGCCTTATTTTATCAATAAAAAAGTAAATATTATTGTTAATTTACTTAAACATAATGAAAAAATAGGTCCGAGAAAACTCAGACAAACTTTCTCATATACGTGTCCAAAATTACTTAGCCCAGTGTTTTCCATTTAATTGTTTTCGTTGGTGCATTTAATTATTATTGAACTTTTTATCAAAATAATCATGAAAATAATTTCTTTTCGGCGGGGAATCGAACCCGGCCTCTCTCCGTTCGCGTTTAAAGCTATTTTTTTTTAAATAGATTTTTTCTGGGTAAACGGCTTATATCTTTAGATTTGTATTTAAATGGACTAAATTTTAGAATTTTTTAATCAAAATCGTCGGAACTGTTTTCGGGAAAAAAAAAATTTCCCACGTTTTAATAAGAGTTTTTGGGGGTAGCGCCCGCAAATTTCGAGCTAAAATACATTTCTCGATGACACCTTAGGGTCTAATTTTTCTAAACATGTATATCAAATTTCGTCAAAATCGGTCAAGTCAGTAGTTTGGACTTCAGGTGTCTGCACAGACAGACGACACAGAGAGACATTTTTTAAAAATAAATTTTTTGGGCTAAGGAGACCTCAAAACGTAATTCCATCAAAATCTCAAAATCGAATTTTTACGCCATTACAATACTTTCTCTTTATATGAGATTTTTTTTTTTTTTTTTTTTTTTTTTTTTTTAACATTTATTGACTATTGCAACTACAATTAATTGTTTTAAGCAATAATAATCAGACTATAGTAGTAGCTTGAAATTGGGAGATATAAGACAGCTATCCAGTGATTGAGCTTATTGGCTGTGATTATAATTCATTAATTTACATAGCTTAGGTGTTTAGGTTAATAAGTCAGGAGGCCATTGCCGCTTACCATGCCATGCCGCATACTCTGGTCCCCTTTCAAGTCGAATAAATCTTTCGCCTTTTATATGAGAAAGTAATAAATTTTATTACTTGGTGACAGAGTTAAGGTTTTGGGGTGGATGTAATTTTTTATTTCAGATAATAAGTGAAAAACATATATTATTGCGGAGTTTGCTTTTAATAAATTGACCAGCTTTCAAACTTAACATGGGGAAAAAAATTATTTAATGTCGAGAGAACAGCACGAGTTGATAAACGAGGTCACAGCTGTTCACATTAATTTGAATCTCAAAATGGCCATGGTTATTCTGTTATCTCAAAATTGAGGCAATCAAACAGAGAATTTCCTCTACCCAATGATTAGTAACCCTTAATGGCTAATTGCTGTTGGTCAGCTATTTGGTGTCACACGAAGCCATATGCAATGTGATATCACTTATCAGTATTGTTGCTTAATTTGAATAATTTCAGGCTAGCTCGGGAAACGTAAGGATGGCTATTTGCCGTTTAGGCTATAGATCAAGTGGGCACTTGGATAGAACGGTCTTACACAACGGTTAGAAATAGTCTAGTTCAATTAAAAATATCTAATTAGTCGCCATCAATCTTTATTTTTGACTTTCCTATGGGTTACCTTAGTGAAGATCTGGTTATGCCTCTTCCAGACTGCCGAACTGAACAGAAGAAACGAGCCGAGCATTGGTCTCTGCGCATGCCCAGTCTAACATGCGCTGGCGCACTTTAGACTGGGCATGCGCAGAAACCAATGCTCGGCTCGTTTCCTCTGTTCGGTTCGGCAGTTTGGACAAGGCTTAAGCGGTGGGTTTTAACCTTCAAATACCCTTAATTGATAAAACAAAACACCAAAAATGAAAACACATCTGTTTGTAGCGCTGGTGTATTGAAATAAGTTATTATTCATGGTTCAGATGTATCCAATATGGTACATGTATGTTTTTCTTTATAAATTATTTAACCAATCGATATTTCTAATGGCATTATTTTGTACTAATAGTATTCCTTAAACACATATTTATACAATTTACTGTTTATTTCTTGCTACTGTTATATAATATTTACCTTATTCTAGCCATACGGATATTATAAATTCACTTCAGGTTGAGAAGAAAAGTAAAGTTTAATGAAACCACATCTAATTTTCCGGTGTTGCTCTAGAGGTTGCGCCTTTCTCTCTAAACATCAGATTTATAAATTCACAAACTTAATAAGATCAACAGAGAAATAAGATAAGAAAACTCATTATGTTACGGGTGAATACCTCTTTGCAATTTAATTCTAAAATGTGTTTTGGAATAAGCTCTTTATGAACGATAGAATAAGCCATGTTTTTTCACCCATGAAAATAGTAAAATAATTGACAAAAATTAAATAGTATAACATGTTTCATTTCATCGGGCGTGACGAAGTTGATTGTGATTCAATTTAGGGACGTTTTTAGGTTTCTGTACAAAGTACAAAAACAAACCTTATATAACGTCTCTGTCTGTCTGTCCGTTGCTTGTTTCATTTCAGAAACTACTATAGCTAGGAACATGAAATTCGGCTCACAGGTGCATCTCGGCATTTGAGACAACTGGACACATTTTGGATTTTTCACACTTAATATTTTCAAGATGGCGGCCAATATGGTGGGCGACTAAAAAAAAGTTTTTAGTCACCATGACATGTTGTATATCAATTTAAAGGTCTTGAAATGAAGAAAAAGAATATGCAACTATTCAAATTTCACATGTAATATTTTCAAGATGGCGGGCGACTAAAAAAAGTTTTTAGTAACCATGACATGTTATACTCGTACATCAACTAAAAGGTCTTGAAGTGTAGAAAAAGAATATGCAATTATTAAAATTTTCAAGTTGGCGGCTAATATGGTGGGTGACTAAACATTGTTTTAGTTACCATAACATGTTATACATTAGTTTGAAGGTTTTGAAGAGTAGAAAAAGAATATTACTATTAAAATTAGTGTAATTATATTACACTTAATAATTTTAACTTTAATGTACAGAAACCGGCGATTATCGCCCCACGTACTTACGTGAAGCGCGGCTTACTTGTTTACTTCTAGATCCTGAAACACCTAATATATGATTTTTTAGCCTAATATTTGGCAAAAAAAAAATATGAAAACAACTTTATTTTAGATATCCCTAGAAAAGACCTTCCAAGTCAACAACTTGAAAGGAAATGTCTTTTCAATCCCGACAAATTGAGCTATGTTTAGCCACTATTCATTTGTTGTTCATTTTTGACAATTTCCATAGATTATGTCATAGCCCATGAAAATTAAAGTACTGGTTGTGAATCAAAGTCCTTTTTTAGGGTTTAGTTGGTAAAACCTTAAAAACAAACCCTTATAGCTTCTATTCTGGGTCTATCTGTCACTCTGTACGGTTCCGATAACTTTTGAATTAAAAGAGATAAGTACATGAAACTTCGCAGTATTAAAGATCGTTTTGAGCGCACACAGGAAAAATGTAGCGAACTCAAAATTATTAGCTTTTCAAATTACAAATGGCGGATAATTCATATCACGCGAAAAATATATTTTGTTAAAATTTTGAGTAGGTATCAAACGAAAGGTATTGAATAGTAGATTACAAAATATATAACACTTGTAGATATATTAAATTTTTCATGCCATTTGGTAAAAAAAAAAATATCATTTTGTATGTCCCCCACGCTAAATTTATATTTCTGCTGTTACTAAAAATATAAAAAAATATGCAAATAAGAATAGCAATTTGATTTGATTAACTGGAAATCCAAAATGGTGCATAATTATTCGTGTTACGGGAAAAATAATTTTTTCAAAATTTTAAGTGGGGTATCAAATGAAAGCTAATCTAATCAAATGATTAGATTACAAATATGTATAAACATTTTTAAAAAATGTATTTCTTATTGTATTTATAAGTCGATATATGCGGAGAATCCCATTTCTGAAACAAATGAGAAGAAACGCAGTACTCCAGTAAAAGTAAGAAGATATTGACTTTTTACCACGTTAGGTTTTCTACTTCGTATATTTCCCAGTAGAATATAAGTAAATAGCAGGCTCGCCGTATGTCGTATGTTAAAGATACACAGAGTGAGAATTTATACAGGAAAACCCATTTAGCTATTTACGACAGATACCGATTTTATTTATATCTCTGGTATAATGGAGATTTATATGACTAACTTATAAAAAAATAGATCGAATATCATTAATGATTTAAAGATACTCTGCTACGTAATTTAAAAAAAAAAAAAATACCTCCAAATACATAATAATAAGCCAGCTATATAATATAAAAGCTTAACCTTCGAGAGGTAGCTATTTGAGCTTAGAATTATATTTTACCGGTCCTCGTAAATTACAGAATTAATGTATAACATTGTACTTGTATCAAACAAACCTTAATCTGCAGAATAGATAAAATCGTTCATGGTTTTACCCGATTGCTTTTATAGATTCGATTTTTTCCTATACTTAATTTCATTGGTGTCAAATTGCTCCCGCTGCGACCGAACGTGTTATTTTTACTCGTATTTTTCACTTACATATTGCGGAATATATCCGCTTCAGTGCGCCCCAAGGCACCTAGCTCTTAACCCTTTAAGGATCAGGCAAAAATAAAAATAAAAATGTTACAGTGGATTGGTGGTTTCCTCGGTTTACCACCTGACCATCTCTACACGTGTGTTTTGGATGACATGTCTCCAGTTTTTATTTTATTGTGGCTCATAGAAGCAAAATAATTTTCTGGGGCTATTCTTGATCCCATAGATGAGATTTGCAACTCTAATTTTAGAAATTAGAAAAAAACTGTAGTGCGCCATTCGAAGCAAAAGAGGGTGGTTTTCTAGGCAAACCACCAATCCTTAAAGGGTTAAGCCTCGTCCAGACTGCCGAACTGAACAGAGGAAACGAGTCAAGCAATGTTCTATGCGCATGCCCAGTCTGAGATGCGCAGGCGCACTTTAGACTGGACATGCGCAGAGACCAATGCTCGGCTCGTTTCCTCTGTTCGGTTTGGCAGTCTGGACAAAGCTTTAATTCACGGTATATAATGGAATATTTGCGGACAACAAAAGTGTTTCACGTCAAAAAATATCAATTAATACAGAATGAAAATGTCTTAAATCCGTTATTTTTTAAGTTCACGCATTAAGGACGTCTATTTTTAACGTAGACTGGTTCTGCTTAAATCATTACGGTTCATGCATTAAGGAATTCTACAAAGCATGAAGCAAATGTTTTAGTTAGATGTTTCATTATCTCAAATTACAATTTTTTTTTTTTACTTCATTTTTAATGTTACTTTTTTAAGTTGATGAGGGTGTCCGTAAAGTTTTAATTTCGACCGGATGAACCTAAAATCTTAGCAATTAGTTAATTAATGTTCGTTATTTTTACATTTCGGATTCCTTTTTTTTATCTAATGACTTTAGTTAATCTCTTAATTACCTGCAAGAAAATGTATTTATTTAAAATAATATCTTATTACAATAATTATTTTATTAGTTAAACTTACTTATAATTTTTTTTATGAAACGTTTAAATCTTATTTGATCTTATTATCTTCTAATTAGAAGACAATGTGTTAAGATGTGACTTAAGATTTTTGCTTTAGCGATCAGCGCATAATACCTTATCTCCAAGAAGGTGGAGATGTTATCCACTCATATTTTTAATTTGCTAAAATTACATTTTTTTATATTTTGGGTTAATTATATTCGGTTGGTTTCTTGTAGCGTAAGTTAAGTAACTCTTAATCAGTCCAAATAGCAATGCGAACACGAATTTATATTGCGTAAAGAATGATATATTTTGTCAAGCCAAGTGCCCTTATTTTTCCCTTTTCCCAATCTGTCGTAAAAGTTTAGCAATTACTTAACACTTCGTAAAGTTAGCCAATTACTAAATGACATTTTACATTTTGTTTTTAAAAATGTATGTATACAATTTATTTTTTATTTTATAATTTGTGATTTGTTGAATATTTTATTTTAGTTTTATTAGTGTTCGACAACTTGGTCATAGTTAGTTAGCTTTAGTCATTAGTTAGTGGTCATTTTGATTATAAATTATATATTTATCTATTTGTTTTTGAAGGGAGTTGGACAGCTTAGTCATATACACACACCCAGTATAAATTATATATATATATATATATATATATATATATATATATATATATATATATATATATATATATATATATATTATATATATATTATATATATATTATATATATATATATAATATATACTCGTATATTCAATATACTGGAATTGTATAATTTCCTAACTTGTTATCGTTCTACTAGATTTTAACTAACAAGAAGAAAAGTTAAAAAAGTTCCGTTTTACAAAGAAATGTAAATATCATTTCAGTCAAGTTGGAAGAAAAATAATCAAGAGTTTGGGAAAGAAAATACTTGAATCTAAATAGTTCTGGAATCTCGTCGACAAAAAAATCCTGCTGGCGCTAAGAAGGGGTCAGTCCAGTGCCTGAATCGAATAACTAAGGAGCCCCTTGGGCGTAAGTAAAAGGCAAATCCTGAAGTAGCAGAACACAAGATAAGAGTCCAAACAGTTCTAGGCTGGATTCCATATATGATTATACGTTAGCATATGCATTTATTTTTCACCATCCTCCTTTAAATAATCGTATTATAGCTTCTAATATGTCAAGGCTTGTGATGACCTATATTTAAAAAAAAAAAACACAATAATTTGAAAAATAATTTTTCTTAAATGAAGATGAAATAGGGGGAAAAATAAAAAAAAAAATTCAGTTATTTTTGTTATTTATTTAGAAATTATTACCTAAATCATTATACTAAAAAGATATATCATGTTGAATATTATTTATATAATTAAATTAAATATTCATTAAATTAAATTAAAATTCTTTTAACAAAATAAAGAAGATTGACAAAAGTATATATATAAGGTTGTATTTTTTTATTTTATAAAAAGGTTGCTCTTTTTTAAAGACGTAATTGGTGAAACCTGAAACACAGCAAATGAAATTTTTCCTGTTACTTTCATGAAAAGAACAAGAAAAATGTTTTATAAAATTTAATATATTTGTATGGTTAAAATAAGTAAACAATGTGGAAGTGTTAGAGTAAACATACTAAAATAAGGAAAAAAGAAATTCAATGGAATTAAATAAAAATAAGAAGAAGTGTTAAGAAAATCAAATAAAAGTCTTGGAGTTGACAAGGAAGAAACAGAATAAGAGCTGACTTAGTAATTTCCCTTGGGTAACTCCTTACTTCTATGATGTGTCGGATTCACTGTTCTGAATACGGACCTACTTGGTTTCAACTGTCTAACAAGAATTAAATTCAACCACAGAGCATAAATAATACATTAAAGAATAGATGAAACTTCTCTGGGGAACATGTTAACATGGTTAAAGAATTAGATCAACTATATATAATATATGAGTTGAATTCATTGTGTTCTACATAAAGATTGTTTTCCATTTTAAGTAATTAATTGTTCTATTTTATTGAAAACCTTTACTTCTTACGACATAAAACAATTCGTGTTGTTAACATTGAGTTTTAAACAAGTTTAAAATATATTATGTTAATAAATTCTTGTTCTGGGAATGGGAATATTTTCACCGCCTAATTAAAAAAATCTTGGTAAATATTTTTTCAATATTTGGGTCAATTAATTTTTAAAATAAACTGTCAATTGGTGTGGCACATAGCTTCCTCGCATCTTTATTGATTGTATGCTTTTACAAGCCATTATTGTCTTATTTGTTAAATTTATTCCCCGTTTCATTAATCTGTTAAAATTGTTTTGATTTTTTAGATGAATTTAAGTCTCGATTTAGCAATAGTTAAAGAGGATACGCGCACGCGGTTCAAATTAATCTGGGGCAATCTGCGGATTACTTTCAATAAACTATCAAAGTTTCATAAAAATTAAATAATAACTTTTGGAGCTATGGGTAAATAAATGTATGCTTGTGCGCGTGTGGAAGAGAAATAAATGAGCGAGGCCAACTATGTGCTCATTATGACCACAGAAATTTTATTAAAATCGTAGATTTTAAGATATGTGTCAAAAATTAAGTCATAGACCAACAGACAGACACGGAACTAAAAATATTTTCCTAATGTCTGAAATTGATTTCTGTTTTGGAAGTTTTGAAATCGGAGGTATAAAATATTTTTGTTCTTCAGAACGATCTCATAGCTTCCGTTCCCTTCGGTAATCTAGGAAGCAAAATTTAAAGAAAATTCAACTTTAGGATAAATGTAGAGACCTGAATGAGAGTTTAAGGTATTAAAGGGTTATTACTGACATCTTTTTGTATAAAATGAGTTATAGAGAAAAATGACTGAGAGACCTGAAACAAGACCGTATTATTAGTAACAATCAAAGTCTTAATTGTAACTTAACAACCAGTGGAGGAAATGCTTTCTACAATCTGTTGTTTTACATTGTGTCAATAGTTGCATTAATTAATGTTTAACAGGTGGAAGGAACTAGATGAGCTAATTATTGGAGTGGATTGTTTTGTTTACAGTTCAAATCTGTTGTAGTTCGTATACAATCATCCTTCTTAGGGTCTGTAGGCAAAAATGAGGATCCTTAAACATTCTTGCACATGTCTGTCTGTCTGTAACGCACCTGATCTGTGAACATAATCAACACAAAAATTTTAATTTTAACAGTTACGTGTAATACCCCAAACACAGGAAAACTATGGGGAAGCCCCATAATATCATCCCTCAATAATAAAGGGTTGAAGTTTAAGGGGTTTCAAAATTTATTAAAACGTAAATGACAGACTTTTTTTTAGTTTTTGCCATATAAACTATCTGTCTGTAACGCAACTGATCTGTGAAAATACTCAACACAAAAATTTCAAACTTAAAGCCTAGTCCACACCAGTAGACACGTTGCGAGATATTTCTGTAGACGGTCTCATAGACCGTCTACAGAAATGTCTCGCAACGTGTCTATAGACATCTTCTGAGCCCGTCTATGGTCTAGGTCTAGCGTCCACACTTGTAGACACGTTGCGCAACACGCTTAACGTTGCAACATGTCTACCATTTAGAATGGAAAACCATAGACATGCGATTTTGGTTTAGCAACGAGACCGTAGACGCCGTTTGTCTAACCGATGTCTATAGACAAATCGCTAGACATTGTCTCTGAGACCAAAATCGCGCAACATGTCTACTAGTGTGGACAAGGCTTAACAGTTTTGTTATGTGTAATACCCCAAATACAGGAAAATTATGGGGAACCCTCAAAATGTCATCCCTCAGTAGTAAGGGGTTGAAGTTTAAGAGGTTTCAAAACTTATTAAAACAGAACTGCATCATGTGTGGGGTGTTAATTGAAAGAGTGCGACGTCCTATGTTCAAATATACATATATTTAGTTTCATTTTTGTACCAATTCGTCATTGCGTCATTCGTGCCCCCCCCCCCCCTCTATTTTTTTTCTGCGTAATTGAAATGTGAATATGGTTGATGGATCTTTAGGTGTGAAAATAAAAACATTAATCCACATCGATTAAGAGACGTGATGACAAGGTCATCATCAGTCTTTAGTTCTAAAGTGACAAATTAACCAGTTTTATATAAGTTCTTATGTTTATATAAGCTAATTTAATTATAACAATTATGATCACATGATTGATATTAAAGGTGTTTGGCTAGACTCTTTGGAATAGTTTTATTTTAGTTTTACCTGTTAAACAATTATTTTGATATATTAACAATAAGTGAAAGATTAATTTCCTGATATTTTTACATTTTTTTTACGAAAAATAGAATAAATTCGCCACAGTTTTACCCAATACCACAAAAACTAATAAACTCGGTTATCACTGATTGCAATCAGTATAACCTAATTTAAAATGAAAAAAAAAAGCAAGTAAACAAAATAACAAAAACAACAGTACCAGTATTCCAATCTCGAATTGACTTGAAAATTAATTGTATTGAATTGCTGTTCATTTTCAAACTTTCAGCAGATTTCTAACCAATTCAAGAATAACTTTTAACTAAACTTTGATTTAATTATACAATTTGTTTTTTTTTTTTTTTTTTAGAAAAAACTGTTACGAGATATTTTATTTTATTTTTTTAGTTAGAATACCGTGAAATTTCTCTCCCTAAAAATAATCATTTCGTAAAGACTGAAATGTTATTTATATACTTGATGGTACATCCAATCTGGTTGATGGGCTACGTAATTGTAATGATACATTTCCTGAGAATTTCCCAAGTGAATTAATAAATTTAAGTAAAAGAAAAAAAAATTATAAAAACATTTTTAAATTATTAATTGTGTGGGACGTCTGCAATGGAATTGGGACCTTTTTTTAAAATTAAAAATTAATTAATTAAATTATACTCGTATAAAATAGAATATTATTTGATGATAGTAAAACACACTCTCTCACACACACATATATATATATTTGTGTGAGTGAGTTTTACGATCATCAAACAATATTCAACACAACTCACACAATAAACAACACACTCACTGAACCACATACAACAACATTTTTGTATGTTTATCTTTAAACGTACTTTAAATTATTTTGATGTAATAAGCAGAATAGAAAATTAGCCTGTTTCATTAGCAATCAGTATTTAAAATACATAGTAACGGACCTAACTAATTTATTAGAAATATTATATAAAACTTCACATGGTTAAAGTATGTTTCACAATTCTTTTAAGAGATATATTCAAATGATTTGGACAAATTTTATTAATTTATAGTTTGATTTAAGTATGACGTTTTTGCAAAAGATATGTAATACTTCTATCTATTTTGAGGAAAGCAATACCTACTTTTTTTCAGAAAGTATAGTATACCTCTTTGTTTATTAACTTAAAAATATAAATCAAATTATAATTATTATTAACTACGGGAAACAGATAGACAAAAATACACTCCAGCGCCGGGATTTGAACCACGGGCCTCTATATTCGGGACAAGGTATCATTAACGTCAGAGAAACTCTTTCTGCGTAGCTTAGTTGGTAGAGCGCTATACTGGAAATATAGAGGCCCGTGGTTCAAATCCCGGCGCTGGAGTGTATTTTTCTCTGTCTGTTTGCCGTAGTAAATAATAATTAGAATTTGATTTAAATTAAAATTTAATCTTTCCGTAGTATGAATACTACCAAATTCGTAAAATATGAATTTCTTAAAAATATATTAATCAATAAAATATAAGTATTATAGATTGTACGCGTTTTCAAAGATTAGAATAACTGAAGCAAAATATTTAAAAATTATTAAATTAAATTATTTATACTGTAACTAACTAATTTAATATTCAAAGTAATTTTTATCTAATTACAGATTCTACTAATAATAAATTATATTAAGTTTTAAACAACTTTTGAATTTTAATTTTGATTTCGCTATTATTAATGCTCAATGCTCACTAGTTAAACTTTAATTCATTTATTGTTAAAAAAAGTACTGAAGCACTAAAACTTAAAATATAATAAAAAATAGTATAAATTAATAATAATGAAAAAAGTATAAGAGCTGCAATATTCATTTTCATTAATTCACTTTGGAATGTTAGTTTCAATTTTAAATAAAGGTTATATTCCGAGAAGTGAATTAAATGATTTTGCCTTGATCAACAACGTGTAAATAGATTTGAAGAGAATTTCTTGATCTTGTTCTAGTGGTCGATTATTCCCCATCAACCCATTATCAGCCATTATTCCCATCCTTTAGGTAAGGAGATGACAGACTTTACCTCTATTGATTGGTACTCAAGATATCCTTTGACAGAACTCTAAGCCTTTATCTACTATATGGAAATTTCTTGTTACTGTAAAGGAATTTCAAACGTTTGACACTTTGAGGTATTACCAGGCACAGTCGAGAAGGGAATTCAGTTAATAGATTCAAGGCCTGTATAATATTATATTGGTGCTTCTGAGAAAATTGGAAGTAATCGATTACTTGAATTGTGTCAAACCAAGACAAAATTATTTTCCTTAATGAAAATTACAAATTTAACTTATAGGCCGGGCGCACATTGATATAGCTGGCGACGCAAGGCATGGCAGCACAATTTTTTTCTACCACAGAGACATACGAAACCACATGAATTGAGACACCAAATCCACTAGTGCTGGGTAGATCACTTGTTGTGTGGTACTGCCCTGTAGGCTTGGTACTGCCCGATAGGCTTATTAAATACCATTATGAAACTTCCAAGTTCTTTTGCTAAGTGAGAATATCTAAATGCAACAGTGAGTTTCTATTTCCCTTCTCGCCTTTTATGCATAATATATAATTTTCAATAATTCCTACTTCGTTATTGATTCCGACTACTCTTCTTCTGCTTACTTTCAAGATAAAGCAGAGGTTTCGTACTCCTTTAACCCCGCCTCTCTCTCTGGTGTATCATCGTGTTCCTTGGTTGAAATTAGAAATATTATTATTTATAGGTTATGGGTGCTTTCGTAAAGGAGATGCCCTTTCTTAAGTATTAATTTCCAAGCTTTAGAAGATCAGTCTCAATCCCCTTCTTTAATTACTTTGCTCCTATTTTTCTTCTTAGGGTTCGAATTTCCGAAATTTCCTTCATTGTAAAATCATTATCATATATGATGCCATCCGGAATCAAAATGACCATAATAACCCCAACTCGCACAAAGAGTCAATAATTTGTAGATATTGAGAATGTGTACGATATTATAGAGCCTCGAATACACTAGAGAGCCGTGCAACAATTAATGGGGGAAAAAAATACGGGTGTCGCGGTACACCCGTTAGGAACGACGTTCCTTACGCTTCTCATTTAATATAAATTATAAAATCACACTTTTAAGTATACGATGCTAACGTCTTAGACATGGCGGAGTTAGAAAAGAGACAAAATTAAATGTAACTAACTATTTGTAATTAGTGGAGTTCAGGCAAAATAAAATGAAATGCATTTTTTTTTATCATTGAAGCTAGAGTCTCCTGCAATAAATTTGTATTGAATATTGAGAAAAAAGTTAATCACGATGAGTTGATATTTAATTTTTGATTGTAGTAGACTGAGGGAACAGGACTATTCCCTAATCCTCACGCCTTCTCAATTTAAAAAACAACGTTTAAATAAAACGCCTTATCACTTCACTACCCAAAATCTTCTGCTTGTATCAGGTTGAAATTTTACATGCCTGTTTCAACTGTATAACATGAGATAACAAGAGTAAATAATTAATATAAAAATGCCATTTTTGAAACTGGTCTTATTTTCAATTTTTTTTTTTTTTTTTTTTTTTTTTTTTTTGGTTTCTGTATTCTTCACCTTAGTTGTATCTATGTGCATAATTTGGGGAAGATTGAATGACGGTAAGTGGTTCAAAATTGGGGTAATAGGTGTGCGATGAAACTTGAAAACCAAATAAATTTGACGCCATTTTTTTTTTTTTTTTTTTTTTTTTTTTGGTTTCTGTATTGTTCGCCTAAGTTGTATCTATGTGCAAAATTTGAGGAAGATTGAATCACGGGAAGTGGTTCAAAATTGGGGAAACAGAAATGTGCGATGAAACTTACAAAGCAAAGTACTATAAGACCAGTAAAAACGTTGTTTTTTCCATTTTAAACGTGTAGGTCCGCTTCAATGTGTTTTGCGATCTTTAAAACTTCACAGCGGTGATGGAGTTGGTGTTACTAAAATCATGTATTTTAAAATGTTGCTTTTCTCGTTGATTAGATAAAGTTAGAATTTTTTCCCGTCCTCAAATTCCAATTTTTCATTAAAATCTTACGTTTACGCGTGCGTTTCGCGCAAACGTTTATGCGGATAACGTTATCCAACGAACTCGTTCTGGGCATTAGTAAAATGAACATGCATACCAAATTTCAACTAAATCGGTCAACATTTACTCAAGTTGTCGTCATTGATCGATTTCGTGACGGTGGTTTTTTTCGGATTCACTCTCGGGCTCCAGACGCTGTAACGTGCCTTAAAGAACTTTGTTCCAAAAATTTGTAATTAAGTCCAGGCTCATTGCGAACCTCATTTCTCCTAACCGATGTAGTTTTCGGTTTTACAGGTTCCGTTCGTTCCATGTTTAGCTCGACTTCGAACCTTCCGTCGTTAAAATGCGCCAATAAATCACACTCAAACCGAAATAAGTACTCAATATTTCAAACTGAATTATGTTTATAATTTATTTCTGAGGCTAGTTTAATTTTGTGATGGTTTGAACTATGATTAATATCTGCATCATACTTGGGCGTGGTTTTTATTTTAAAGGTATAAACTATAGTTTATTATAGACATTTTTAACGATACAGATTTCAAAACTCACTGAGTAAAATTCTATTTGGAGTCATGCAACTTCCACAATGAATGATTTTTATAATCATTAATATAGTTAAAATCAATTAACATAATTACATTCCTATCGAGAAGACATGACGTTTTCTTATCTTTAAACTTTTTATGACCTAAAAAAAAATAATATAAAAAATCAGTTGGTGGGAAGCCCAACAATTTTTTTTCTATTACCTATTCTTTTTATTGCTATTCAGCCTGTTTTCTCCTTTTGTTTTTGTTTTACAGATTATCCATTTTTTAGTTTCTGTACAATAATTGTTTTCTAGTTCTTTTTCTGTTTACTAAGCATTGTTCTATATTTTTATTATTTATCAATACCTAAACTTTTATTAATCATCTTTTACTTATTATATTTTGTTATTAGGGTCCGTAGGCAACACCAAGGACCCTTATATTTTCCTGCGTGTGTCTGTCCGTCCGTCCTCTCGCGTGCTCTCACGACTTCACCTTTCGTCCGATCACTTTGAAATTTGGCATGTATGTGTCTTGTACCTACCCACATATTTTAAAAATATAGCGACTTAAAAAAAAATATTTTTCAAGAAAATAAGGGTAAAAAAACTTAAGGGTTAATATTTTTTTATTTTTTTTCGACACCGTGAGGGGTATCATATGATAGGGTACGTCGAGCTGATTACAAAAATATATAATTCTTTGGATATAACTTTGATAGGGCGAGCGTAGGTAAGTTTTAAGTGGGTGTGAAACATGTCCCCCCCCCCCCCTCTATCTCGCTTATATAAGTGCAAAAAATCTGAAAAAATTCCTGAACATTCTTCGACCAAAAGTAAAGATACCACTTTTTGGAAATTTCGAAAAAAATATTATTTTATTTTTTATTGACAAAATACGTTTTTTTATAATTATGGTCTTTTCGATGTATTTATATGGTTTTAGTCCGGTTCAGTGGCAAACAAATATTTTATCAAAGTGTGTTTTGAGAATATCAGACCCTTAGAATGGTTCAAAGTAAGCTTTTTAGCATTTAAAAAAAACACTGTTTATACACTTTACAGTTAAACACTATATAGTGTGGCCTACGAACCCTCGCTGTGTGCTGACTAGCACACACTTGACCTGTTTATTTATTTATTAGTGACTTCTTTATTTCTTTTCTTTTACATTTTTAATAATGTATAAAGGAAATCTGATTAATAATAATCTTTGATTTTTATACAGTAAATATTAGACAGTATAATAAAAATAAATATTTTTGTTGCAAGATTTTTTATTTATTCCTAATCAAATATATCTTCTGCTTATCATTCATATCATTTTATATTTATTGAATCTAGGTTCTATGATTATCTCTTGTATGTATTTTATTCCTTGCATATTGTAATACACTTGGTGTTTTATTAATCGCGAATCTATGTAAAATGGATAAAGCTTTTTGAAATCCAATTTTACAAAGTTTCAGAATCAATTTATTCCTAATGGAATATTGTGCTAGCTTTTCCTGCTTATTCGCAGTTCAAGGATTTCAAATTAAAATAATGATATTTGCATTGATTTGTCGCTATAATGGTTTAATGTAGATACCGTAGTTCACAGATGTGTTGAAAATATGAGGAAAGTAATCTGACCC
This sequence comes from Gerris lacustris, assembly GCA_951217055.1. Classification (NCBI taxonomy): domain Eukaryota; kingdom Metazoa; phylum Arthropoda; class Insecta; order Hemiptera; family Gerridae; genus Gerris; species Gerris lacustris. The sequence goes on from OX578284.1 coordinate 25,830,327, forward strand.
CTTGTGACCATATTATAAAATGCAAAGTTATGTATGATAATTGTATGATTACTCTTTGGGTGGTTTATATTAATACAGTAAATTCTCCAAACAGTTTTCGAGTATTAAATAATCATGAAATTGTATTTTTAGGAAATTATACTGTCAATCATCAGTAAACTAAGGGTACCAATATTTTCGTAAATATAAATTCACATTATTAAAAAAATGTTTAAAATATAATTTTCAATTTCATGAAACCGTTTTAAAATCAACAGTTAAGTGGTAATTATAATAGCTAGGAAACTCATTATTATTTAATTAATACAATTTACTATTTTATTAATACAATAATTTAAAAAAAAAAAAAAAATCCTGACCTTTGACCTTCGATATCCGGAGACGCACGAGGGTGAGCATATGAGACATTATGGTGCTTCATTAGAACATCAAAACGAAGGTCTGTTTAAAAATTCAGCTTGCTTCTCTCATTCCTCAGATTGGGTTTTTATTTACCTTATTTCCCTGGATTATTCTCTGAGATTTGAATCAGATGTCAGTGTTTTGATTTTGATCTAGGATTCTAGCATATTTTTGGGGCTCAGGTGAAAGATCCCACGGTTGGTGTTCACCCATTATCGCTATATAAATGGGTGGCTACTATGTGAAGTGGCGTTTATCTCTTTGGCAGACCTAATTTCTCCATGAGGTGTTGCACCATGAAGTTTAGTTTAGGCAAGTTACGAGAACGCCTACCACTTTATGTATTATGTTATTGAAAATAAACAGGTCAAGAGTGTGCTTGTCAGCACATAGCGAGGGTCCGCAGGCAACACTGTATGGTTTAAGTAGTACCTATTGATGGTGTTTTTTTAAATGCTATAAAGCTTACTTTGAACTATCCTAAGGATCTAACATTCTCAAAACACATAAACAAACTTCTGATTAAGTATTTTTTTCCACTGATCCGGACTACAAACATATAAATACATCGAAAAGACCATAATTATAAAAAAAAAAAAAAAAAAAAAAAAAAATATATATATATATATATATATTTTTTTTTTTTTTTTTTGAAATTTTCAAAAAGTGGTATCTTTAATTTTGGTCGAAGAATGTTCAGGAATTTTATGCACTTCACATAAGTGAGATAGAAGGGTGGGGGATACTTTTCCCACCCACTTCAAACTTGTCTTCGCTATCCCTATCCAAGCTTATTACCAAAAATTATACATTTTTGTAATCAGCACGATGTACCCTTTCATATGATTCCCCCACGGTGTCGAAAATAAATGTTAGCCCTTAAGTTTGTTTACCCTATTTTTTAAAATAAATAAATAAGTCGGTATATTTTTAAAATGTGTGGGTAGGTACAAAACACATTTATGCCAAATTGCAAAGTTATCGGACGAAAGGTGTAGCCGTGAGAGCAGGCGACAAACGGACGGACGGACAGGCAGTCACGCGCAGGATAATATAAGGGTCCTTGGTTTTGCCTACGGACCCTAAAAAGGTAAAAATAAAATTATCGGTAAAATAAAATAAATTATTGGTAATGACAACAAAGTAATTTAGTTTTTTTTTGGGGAAAATTAGTAATCTAGTGCCTCCTATTAAAACGGGTAGGACGAGCCACTTGGTCGAACCTGGCAATTAGGCCATCTTTTAGGGCCTTTTTACGCCCCGTGGTGGAGAGTTCCAGCTACTTCACACATCGTACCTTTGTACATTGTACCGGCGAAGCGTGTATGTTGTGGTCATTAGTAAGCTATGTAAGCGTGCGTCAAAGCGTGGGAGAAGAGTGCCCCTTAGGGGGTGTCCCTCGCCCTGCTACGTCCGCGATTCATAGATGCAATTCAGAGTATCATGACACGTGCTCTAGTTCAGGTTTAATAGTTAGTCTATTAGGTTCCTAATTCTCTAGACTCCGATTTATATCTCTGCTTTTAAACTAAGTCGTTTATATAGTTTGAAAAAAAGGATAAAAGTTTAAAATTGGAGACCAACATTATACTGCATACTGTAATAACACAGCTGAGCTAAACCCGTTCAAGTGGAAGATTGTAGTGAATGCAGGAAAGTAGAACTTTTATTGGGGACCTTTCCCTGAAATAAATACGAATCTAGTACTATTAGGATAAGTTACTAGTGTTTCTAGGATAAAATTTGTACCCCCTCATCTTACTTTAAAATACTCAAGTACTTTGTTTTATAGTGAGGAAATTCTAGGCCGATAACGTTTAACTCTTACGTACTCTTATAACACAGCATCATAAAGCAGTTTTTTATCTATCACATATAAATAGTGTATATACCTACATAAAAAAGTTATTGTGATTGGGGAAAACATTTATTTGTTTTAAATTTCCCCGAGTCCAAACAGACATGATTTACAATCACGACAATTTCTCGTCTATGTTTTTCGATTTATGTCTCTTTTAAACATGTTTATTAACTTGAATTTCAACGGAGCGAAATATCAACGTTATTTCCTAAAGGAAGAACGAAACTTCTTAGATATAAAAAAATACTGCATTTTACTATCGAGATCTTAGGCCAAAATAGTAAACTTAAGTAAATTAATTTAGATATCCATTAAGATAAGTTATATCTATTTGAAGACCAAGAAATCAAAACAAACTATTTTTATTGAAATAAACGTGGTTGCCTTAGCTTAGCAATAACATTAAATTTTTAGGTGCGTCGTTGGGACTCTAAGCGATTATATAATTGATTAGACGAGCATAGTAAGCTCTTTTTATTTTCTCATATAAAGAGAAAGTATTGTGATGGCGCAAAAATTCGATTTTGAGATTTTGATGGATATACACGTTTTGAGGTTCCCTGAATCTAAAAATGAGGTTTTTAAAAAATGTCTGTCTGTTGTCTGTCCTCTGGTTGACGTCTGTCTGTAAAGACGCCTGGAGCCTAAACTACTGGTCTGATTTTGACAAAATTCGGTATGTTTAGAAAAATTATACCCCGAGGCGAAATCGAGATATGTTTTTTAGCTCCAAATTTGGGGGCGCTACCCCCCAAAAACTCTGAAAAAACCTAAATTTAATTATTTGTGACAACTGTGTAGTTTTTGGAAATCCCACATTCAATATTTTAAAATAGTGCCCAATATGGCGGACGATTAAAAAAACGATTTTTTGTCTGCATAACATGTTATACATAATTTTAAAGGCCTTGAAGAGTAGGAAAAGAATGTGCAATTATTGTTTATAAATGTTCATATTTTAACTGCATTTTGAAAGAAAAAAATAATATGGCTAACATGAGGATGTTAAAAAAAGTTTTTGCTTATATGGCATGTTACCTGTCATTTTAAAGCTCTTTCCAGGTAGATTAATAATATGTAAGTTTTCCCAAACAATGTTTCCTGTTAGCCATATTGAAAACAAATATGGCATATATAAGAGCAAAATGTTTCTGCGCGAGTTCTTTATACGCCATATCACTAGTTAAACAAATAATGAAACCGCAAAATACTTCCATTGAACGAGCGTAGTGAGTTCTTTATTTCAAAGACTTGGATTATGGAAAGTTTGTTTGATTGTCAAACGATAACTGGCGTAAGAATTAATCGATTTGAACGAAATTCGACGCATAGGTTCAACTCAGAACTTGTGACAACTGTACAGTTTTTTGAAATTTCACATTTAATAATAAGATGGTGGAAGACTAAAGTGAAAGGTATTTAGTACGTGGAGAATTGGGTGGAGATTATAACAGTACGAAAACCTTCCGTCCCAGCTAGCACGCTGGACAAAAGGGCGGAGTGCGGGGAACTGTGATGAACTTAAGAACTGTATTATATAATAATAAAAATATGGAAAATAAGTAAGATAAAAATGATAAGCTTTAGCATCCATGTCACCCTTGATGCCAATATCCTTTATCACCTGGTTTACGAGGTTTTCAGACGTTGGTGGTTTTGAAGAGAAGAGTCGGTCACGTGGAGAATATCGGGTACCGGAATTTGTTTTTATTTTTGAAAGCGCAAAAAGCACGGACGTTTAAGAACAGCACTTAAAGATGAGGTATAAATTAACTGCGGAAAACGATAACACACCGGATCTTTGGCTGGCCGCCCAGGGGCTTCTTAACGGGTAGCGGGAGGTAACGCAAGACGCAAACTCGTCGGCTTCTAGGATAAGAAGGAAGAGGAAACATCAAAAAGATCCGCAACTCCCAGTAGCGCTAGGATCGTGGTAAAGTGACAAGTTTGTAGGTCAATCAAAGGGTGGGAGCGTCATTTGTGGCGCTAATAAGGTTATAATATAAAACATATATGTAAATGTATATAGAACAGATAAAGCAAATAATATTATTAAATCTATCAGTACGTACATGTTTTACATAGTATTAAATGTATTGAAGCATAGAAAAATAATATGTAAATATTAACATTACAGTTAATAGTTGTTAATGTAAGTATGGAGGCAATGAAGGTATTGAAATAAAAGTTGATGTTAATATGGCATGTTATATATTATTTCAAAGCTCATTTCAGGTTGATTAGGAGTTTGTAAGTTTTATTCGAAACATGAGTCTTGCTAGCTTTATAGAAAAAAATGGCTAATACGATAATAAATGGCAAAATGCATTTCTTTTTCTAGGCGAGTTCTTTATGCGCCGCATCAGGTGAGTTTAGTTTTCAGAATGGCTGAGATTGAGGGGAAGGGCATAAAGAAATCTGTGGAAGTCTAGTTTGTTGCCATTTTGGGTTAATGGTGTAGAAAGAACGCTCTTTAAGAGCTTTGCAAGGATATGTAATAAAATAAGGGTCATCGCTATTATATTTTTACTGTCAAATTGTAGATAAAATCATAAAAATTACAAGATAAAAAGAACTTTTTATATACCACGTTTTTAAATTTTCTGTTGAATCATATGTAATGTTGATAATAAAATTGTCATTGTTTGTTATAGTTGTATATAATGTTAGTGAAAAAAAAATACATAGTTCCGAATTTATTTACTTCTCATAATAATGACAACCATCTAGACAGCTGATCTTAAACCTATAAAAGGACAAATCTTTGTACAACGGATCTCCCCAACACCAAATCTAAACCGTGCCATTCATATGCCCCTGTGTAGTAGGGTGGGTCGAAAAAACACTTTTTTCGAGATCGTAACCACCGTACCTCTAAAAACTTGCCATTTCATGAGAAAAGCCCGATGAAAAAATTTGAGCCAAATCGGGCCCCCCCTAGGTCTCCCGCTGGGGGGTCAAAGTTTGGAAATTTTTGAAAAAACACGATTTAAACTAATTGTTTGTGCTTTTTTACTATGTTACTCATTTTTAATTTATGTTTAAGGCATGTTTCTATAATCTACAATTATTTCTGTATAAGAAAATGACTTTATGTGATAAAAAATAAATAATACGATGTAACATAACAAATGACATATATAATAATTATGGTAAAAACCCAAAACGTCAAATTAAACTATTTTTCAATTTTAGGTGCCTCCCTTAGCTTATTTTTGACTTATAATGCTACAAATCAAAAACAATTATTATCAGAACTTACCACAAGAAGGTATTTGCAATTCGAGCTCCACCTAATAACCCCCCCCCCCCCCCCCCCCCTGATTTTGGAAAATTCAGTTATTGCAAACTAAATTTGAGAATTTTATCATTACTTACAACTAAATACAAACTATTTTGTTTTAAACTACTATAGCAATATATACAATACTAATATTTAACTTATATATTATACAAATTATAATTACAAAATTAAAATATGTCTGATTAAATTTTTTATAATCTTAACGGAAAAATCTTTTTTACTCTCGAATTTAGGCATTTTTTTCCCCTATTGTTTAATGTCTGGAGAATAAGAAATAACGATCCTTTGTTTTATGAATCTCACTGGAAGCTTTTGTAACCAGCTTTACACAGCGCTCAACAGCCTGAGTATGACTAGGATAATTTAAATTAGTTTGAGGCATTCGACCGTCTAATACTGCTGCTGTGACCTCATTTGTAGAAATGACTCTTGTCAGCGGTGGTTCAGTCACTTTTTTATGCTCCAATCAATCATATTAACGTAGTTTGAGGCATCAAAACTAATTTTAAGAATTTTGATGCCTCTTTGTTTTCAAAATTCCTGTTACATGCAGTCAGAACTTTATTCCATCCATACTTTCTAACTTCAATATCTATATCTATTGGCCCAGAATACATATTTATATGGACCTTAAGTCTTGCCATCCAAATGCTGTATTAGATGCCGAAGTGGCAACTCATTGCTATGAAGTTGGCATATTAACCACTGTAGAGATCTTCCTAGTCTGCATTCTGCTAGTCTTATGGCACCTCTTCTTATTCCAGTATTTAAATTGGTTCCATCGCAGCCATATACCAACAAATCTGAACATTCAATATTTTTTCTTATAAACAATTAAAGATTGAAGACACTGAACGTTCAGCTGTTCCACTTAACGGAGTTACCAAGTCCAAATATTTAGATCCTGATTCTTGGAGGAGCACAACATTTTCCTCTTTCTCAATTGTTTTATGGATCTTTGTACCTTTCTTTGTGAGTTCCACTGTTTCGCCCTTTGTGCCATCTAAATATAGTCCGTTCAAATTAATTTTTGTTTTTCCTTCGATTTTTTTTATTCAATATATATGACTTGCTTCTCCCTGCGAACTTTACTGTGATCTATCACACATGATGGTGAAGAATCTAAAATGCCAGCGTCAGCAAGGTTAGCGGAGGCTTTCATCGCAGCTGCTCTGTTAGAGACACCAGTTCTTACAGTGACCTCTGCCAGAGTCGGAAGAGGTATTCTCATTTGGTAACTTATTTGCCGGATATTTACCTCAAACTCAGCATCAGTGGCACTTGTTGCTGTAGTTTCAGATGAAGTAAGCGGTCTTCCTGTGTCATCTAGATTTTCCTCGACTTTTGCTCTAACTGTTTTGAGATCTCTCTCATTTCTTAAAGCTCTTTTCTCAATGAATGAAGTCCTTCCATCAATTGTTCCCATGACCATACTTCATGATGTGCTCTGATATGTTAAAAAAGCACGCTCATTTAAAGGCACTCTTTTCTCCTTACTGCAATTTCTACGAGAAAAATCCTTATATTTGCAAGAACATATACTTACAAAATAATTTCTTCGATTCTTTCGACTAATTTTATTTTACACATTGAATGAATTTTTTTATTTTTTTCAAAGCACATTTCTTCAACTGTTTGTATTCTTTATCATACTTTAATATACGATTAATCACAGTTGATTCTTTATTGAATTGAGGCTTTTAAACAAATTTTGATCACATTTTTGATTGACATTAAACAATAGGGGAAAAATGCCTAAATTCGAAGTAATAAAGATTTTTCCGTTTAGATTATAAAAAATTTAATCAAACATATTATTTTAAATTTGTATATAACTTCGTTAAAATTTAAGTATTAATTTGTATAATATAAAAGTAAAATATTAGTATTGTATATATTGCTATAGTAGTTTAAAACAACAAGTGTGTATTTAGTTGTATATAATGATAAAATTCTCAAATTTAATTAGCACTAATTGAAAGTTCAACATTTAACTTTTCAATAAAAATCGGGGGGGGGGGGGGTTATTAGCGCTTTATTAGAGCTCGAATTGCAAATACCTTCTTGTGGTAAGTTCTGATAATAATTGTTTTTGATTTGTAGCATTATAAGTCAAAAATAAGCTAGGAGAGGCAACCTAAAATTGAAAAATAGTTTAATTTGACGTTTTGGTTTTTACCATAATTATTATATATGTCATTTGTTATGTTACATCGTATTATTTATTTTTTATCACATAAAGGCATTTTCTTATACAGAAACAATTGTAGATTATAGAAACATGCCTTAAACATAAATTAAAAATGACTAACATAGTAAAAAAGCACAAAAAATTAGTTTAAATCGTGTTTTTTCAAAAATTTCCAAACTTTGACCCCCCAGCGGGAGACCTAGGGGGGGCCCGATTTGGCTCAAATTTTTTCCTCGGGCTTTTCTCATGAAATGGCAAGTTTTTAGAGGTACGGTGGTTACGATCTCGAAAAAAGTGTTTTTTCGACCCACCCTACTGTGTAGGGACAGTAAGAGAAGAAAAATGTGTACAAGTGAAGAAGTACAGTAGCCCAGTACAAATAGACAGAAAAAGGGCCTAAAGGGGGGAAAAATTAAATACTAAACTTTCTTTACACCATCGTTTAGAAGGTGTTTAGGGAAGCATTTTCCATATTATCCTAAGACCTAGGTCCGAGGACCTATAGGTCTTGGGTAATATAGGACCTTAGACCACAACCATCAGCACAACCACAACCATCACCACAACCACAACCAATACAATAACCACTACCACAAGAAATACCACAACCACAACAACAACCACAGCCAAAACCACAAACACAACCACCACAAATACTACAACCATAACCACAAAATACTACAACCACAACCACAACAAATACTACAACTACAACCACTAAAATACTCAACCACAAACACATCAAATACAACAACCACAACCACAACAAATACCACAACCACGACAAATACCATAACTACAACAAATACCACAACCACAACCATCACCTAGGACCTAGGACCTATAGGTCACCTATAGGTCACCTAGGACCTAAATTACCTAGGACCTATAGGACCTAGGGCTAATATGTCTTAGGTCCTAGGTCCTAGGAACTAGGACCTAGGACCTAGGACCTATAGGTCTTGGGTAATATAGGACCTTAGACCACACCACCACCACAACCACAACCATCACCACAACCACAACCTCAACCACAACCACCACCACAACCACATCCTCAGGCCTAGGACATTTTTATGTTTTTCTAAGTAAATACCCACAACAAAGACTAAAAACATATTAATTAAATAGATAACATACTGTTAAGTAACATAACAAGGGATATAAATAACAATTTAACAAGAACATACGCATTGTTATCCGGGATTACAGTTTGGCATTTTGATTTCTGCTAATTCCTAAAAAATATTCCCTTAAATTTCATCGGTTATATTAATCCCGCAAATTTTGTTCGGAGAAAATTCTTATTAACGCCGGCGCCGCTGGTTAGACTTGTTTAGTAATTTTTTTCTATAAAGCCTATATTGTTTTGAGGCTAATAATTATAGCCCGGTACCATCCATCACCATAACCACAACAAATACCATCACCACAACCACAACTGTTACCATCAAATTTATTTGATGATTTAATTTTATTTTTATTGTGATTATAGATCATTGATTTTATATTATCAACGATCCTTATATTTAGTTTAAATTATATTAATCGTAAGCCGTTATTTTATTTGTAATAAAACCTGATGTTAATTAGATATGTAGGTGTAGAGCGGTGGAGGAAGGTTTATTTGATGCGTGAATTATGACATTGTCAGATGTAAACAAACCCTGTCTAACCTGGCCCCGTCTACACGCGCACGCGCATGCCTTGATGTCACTTTCCACGACCTCAGTCGTTGTTTACGCTTGGAAGAAGAGGATTGTTTACTACTTTTTAACGCCCGTATGGCGGAATTGTGTGTTTAGTTTGTCAACTCTTGATTTTTTTTAACTATTTCATGTTCCTGTCGTGTAGTGGGAAAGTGTGACTTAGTTACTTCTCTGTGTAAGGATATTTACGTTGACTTTTCTGATTATTTACCAGTTGGTAACATTATTATAGTAAATTTAGCCTAGTTAACTCTTTCCCGTGAAGTGATGTGTTGACTGTGACGGAATCGTAGCTTGAAGAGTGCGATCTTCGTATGTGTTACTCCTAAGGAGGAGGAATAACGTACTTCCGGAAAGTAGTGCTGAGGTATAGTTCCGAGCGGTTTTGGACGGCAGCTCTAATATAGAAACGGCATTAGATCCTGATTCAAGACCAGCTAGGTTTTCATCTTTATATTTATCAACAATTTGTTCTTCGCTGCGCGCGCATCAATACATGTATAATATTATTATTATTTTATATCATTTCAAACCCAAATGAGACTCCATAAATTTAATATATAGATACTTTCTTTTACCGGCCCATTTAGGCCTCAAATTTGTTTATTTTGTTTTGTCTTTCTCTTATTGTTTATTATCTTCTTGGGTTCTCATGCGGGAGCATTCTAGATTAACATTTCTGTAAAATATGGTACCTATTTAATTTATTTAGAAAAAAAGGCCTAATCTAATTTATAAAGTTCTACTCTATCCTAATCTAATTTATAAAGTTCTACTCTATCCTAATATAAAACTATCTTAATTTATAAACTAAAAACTATTCATTTTCTACAATATTGTTTGTAATTAGTAATTATCATTTTGCTTTACTGAATAATAATTTTATTAATTTGTTTGACTTCCAAATATGTTTTTGTTTATTTCTTACTTTTATACTGATCCATTATTATAATTTTCATAGGTTATATGAACTTAAGTATTTTTCGTAATTTATACTTTCTAAATTTAATTTCTTTGGACACTTATTTTTATGTATTATCCCTTTCAGGGTTTCTCCTTATCTTGCCCTTTCTAATATTAAGATAAGGTGGCGCTCAATTTATTTTATTTGGTTAAATATATTTTACCTTCAAGCACCCAGCCCTAGCGGCCTGACTGAGCTCGGATCATTTCTCGTAACAGTTTTGTCGCCCAAGCGTGGGGCCCTATACAACATTTATTTTTTAATTTGGTTTTTAATTATTTTATGTTTAATATTTCATTATGGACATAGATCGACTTAGTAAAGACGAGCTCATATACGAGTTATTGGTGAGAGGAGTTAAAAATGATGGCAAGACTGTTGTAGAACTGAGATCAGCTTTGAGAAAACTGAAGAGATTAGAAGATTAGGGAAATTTAATTTTACGTACTCCAGTAAAACTTGACCTAGTCAAGGAGGTTGATATAATCCAGACTAAGATCAATGAAATTTCTATTTGGGTTGATTCTGGCGAACCTAAAAAGGGCACTAACTTCAGGAAGAAGGTTGATACTTGTATTCGCCATGTTATACATCGATTATCTCGAGTGGAAGGGAATGAAAAACTGGATGCTGACAAAAGTAAGCTAATGAATAAGGTCCTTGATTTGACAGGAAAAATAGAGGTTCTGGATGGCCAAGAGGATCCAAACTATAGTAATAAAGACCCGCCATTTACACCTAAGACTCCAACTACTACTGATGATTTGAAGAAAATTCATGACGATGAAGATGACATTCCACCTGTTGAACCAACTTATACTAAACCAGACGATGATCAAAGGCCTAGTAATAGCTCCGTTCGGGTAATAAGAAAACAAGTTCCTGTAAGCAAGTGGCACCTTAAATTCTCTGGAGACGGCACTGGTCCAAGCTTGCATGGATTCTTAGACGATGTAGAGCATTATCGGAATGCTAGGAACACATCTTACAGAGATTTGTTCGATGGTGCTATCGATTTCTTTTTAGGACCGGCCTTACTTTGGTTCAAGTCAGTCCGAAAAGATATCAGGACTTGGTTGGAACTCGAGGCACTTTTACGGGAAGAATTTGAAGGGGAGGACTTTGAAGAAGAGCTTCACAGAGAAATAATGGACAGAACACAAGGGCCAGAAGAAAGATTTACGACGTACGCGGCAGTTATGAAAACATACTTCTCTAGACTTCCTACACCATTGTCTGAAGAAAAGAAGGTGAGAATTTTGGTTAGAAATTCAGCTCCCCATTATTACTCTCGTCTACAGGACCATAATCCTCTGACCGTTGAAGAGGCCATTTATTTTGGTAGACGCATTCAGAGAGATAAAGAACATATTGCTAACTACAGACCACCACCTTCATCGCGGAAAAACCTTTTAGAACCTGACCTAGCCTATAAAGGCCCACGAAAGGAAGACAAGATTTTTGCAGTATGTAACTCGCAACCAGGTACTTCTGGAGTTTCATCTAATTCAAGTAGTCATCCTGAAGAAGAAAAATCTTCGTCACGATCCTATGGTCGTCCTCCGAGTGCAAGCTGGTCTAACAGTCCATCTAAGTCAAATAAATTAACCTGTTGGCACTGCAAAAAGGATGGTCATAGATATCAAGCATGTCCTGAATTGAAGTTAAAATTTTGTACGAGATGTGGGAGAGATACTTCGTCCAATGGAAATTGCGCTGTCTGTTTTAAGAAAACTGCTGAACGTTTAAACTGGAAGAAGGATCGAAAGTAGGTCGCATCTCGATCCGGAAGAAACTTAGAATAGACGCGGCCAATACACATGCTTGGAAGGAGTGGCTTTCCGTTGTACATACCTGTTTCACTACTGAAAATGTTCTTAAAGATTTACCGGGAGATCAACGCCCATATTTGTCTGTTAAAATTCTAGGAAATGAGATGTTAGGTCTGCTCGACTCTGGAGCAACGAGAACTCTTGTTGGAGCTAAAGGAGCTGCACTATTGAAGAGTCTAGGACTGAAATGTTACTCTTTGAGCGATATGAGAGTTACGGTGGCAGACGGAAGAACTTGTAGAGTTGAAGGAGCCATCGATGTTCCGTTCGAGGTAGAAAGTACGGTGAAGGTGATTCCTGTCCTTGTGATTCCCACCATTACTTCGAAATTAATTTTAGGTCTTGACTTCTGGAGGACCATGGGTGAAATTCTCTGACATGGTCAATGCAGTTGAAGTTCAAGAAGAAGGGCTCCATGATCGAACGACTCTGACAGCAGAAGAAGAAAATGAACTCCATAAGATCTCAGAGGAGTACTTTGCTTCATCAGGAGATAAGTTAGGCTGTACTTCCCTAGTGTCTCATGTCATAGACACTGGAGACGCACAACCGATAAAGCAAAGGTACTACCCTGTCTCTCCAGTTGTTCAACAAGCGATAAATGCCGATCTTGACAAAATGTTGGCTGAAGGAGTAGTGGAGAAGTCAAATAGTCCATGGTCGTCACCTGTAGTTATGGTACGTAAACCTGACGGTACGTACAGATTCTGTGTAGACTTTCGGAAATTAAACCAGGTGACAAAGAGAGATGCCTACCCATTACCCTTCGTCAGCCACATCCTAGATAGATTGAGGAATGCCAGGTATTTGACAAAGCTCGACATTAAGAGTGCTTTTTGGCAAGTACCGGTCCATGAAGATTCCCGCGAGAAGACTGCCTTTACTGTCCCTGGAAGAGGTCTTTTTCAATTTCTACGTTTACCATTTGGTCTCCATAACAGTCCCGCCACTTGGCAACGCTTAATTGACAACGTGATAGGTGCTGACTTGGAGCCGAATGTGTTTGTGTATTTAGATGACATTGTGATCTGTTCATCCACATTCCGGGAACAAATCGACATTCTGAAGAAGATCTTTCAACGATTATCAGATGCAGGACTAACACTAAATAAAGCAAAGTGCCAGTTTTGTTGTCCAGAGCTACGTTACTTGGGCTATATTGTAGATGTGCGTGGTTTGCATGTAGATCCAGACAAAGTGTCGTCAGTTGTGAACTTTCCTCCTCCTCGAAATCCGAAACAAGTCAGAAGATTCGTAGGACTTGCATCTTGGTACCGGCGCTTTGTGCCAGATTTTTCAACGATAGTGTCACCTCTTACTTCTCTTCTGAAGAAAAACAAGAAGTGGGAGTGGACTGAAGATTGTCAAGCTTCCTTTCAACAGCTAAAACAAGCTCTTGTTAGTGCACCTATTTTGACAAGTCCAGATTTCTCTAGTAGGTTCTATATCCAGACAGATGCGTCTATGGTAGGACTCGGCGCTACTATTTCACAAATGCCTAATGGAGAGGAGAAAGTCATCGCTTATTCAAGCAGATCTCTCAATGGTGCAGAGAAAAATTATTCTGCAACAGAATTAGAATGCCTCGCGGTGGTTTGGGCAACAGAGAAATTTCGTCCATACATTGAAGGTACGGCCTTCACAGTGATAACTGACCACCATTCTCTTCTCTGGTTGCAGAACTTGAAAGAACCATCAGGACGTTTAGGCCGTTGGGCACTTAAATTACAGCAATATGATCTACAGTTGTTACACCGTCCAGGGAAAGGCAATGTCGTAGCAGACGCCCTATCTAGAGCCCCAGCTGACATCATCTCCGCCATTGATATCAAGGATGAAGATCAGGATTCGTGGTACAAGAAGATGGTTAAGCGAGTAACAGATAATCCAGCTGAATATCCTCTATGGAGAATATCGGATGATGGACGTTTGATGAGACGCGTGAAGACAGACGCCGGAGGAATCCCTTCTGTTCAGCCATGGAAAACCGTAGTACCTAAACTTCCTAGGAAGTCGGTAATTTATGATCACCATGATATTCCTACTGCTGGTCATCTTGGGCGGTATAAAACCTTGAAGAGAATTGCCGAACTCTATTACTGGCCAGGAATGACGACGGACGTCTTCCGTTACGTTTCAAAATGTAAAGTCTGTTTAGCACAAAAACCAGAACAAAGAAAACCTCCAGGACTGATGGGAAAGCCGTTGATTCCTAACAGACCTTGGCAAGTCATTAGCACGGATTTGATAGGTCCTCTACCACCTTCGTCCAAACAAAACAGATTTCTTTTAGTTGTAGTAGATTCATTTTCGAAGTATGTTGAGATGTTTCCTTTACGAGCAAGTACAACTAGTTCAGTCCTTCGTCATCTTGAACAGGACGTGTTTATGGTTCATGGAATTCCCGAAACACTTATCTGTGACAATGGACCGCAATTTAGATCAGAGGCATTTAAGAAGAAGATGAAGAACTTTGATGTGAAAATCCGATTCACCCCCTACTATAGTGCTCAATGTAATCCAACCGAGAGGGTGAACCGAGTCATCAAGACCACCATCTCAGCATATCTTAAGGAAAATCACCGTTCATGGGATAAGCTTCTTCCACAGATCCGATTTGCAATTAACACCGCTCATCATGAATCCACAGGATATAGTCCAGCGTATCTTACCTTCGGTCGTCGTTTAGCTGCTTCAGGGAGGGATCACCTTATGACTGAGGCAGACGATGCAGATGATAATGAGGCGTTGTCAAGTATCCAGAGAAGAAGTCATGAATTGGAGAATCTTCAGCGTGTGACCAATCAAATCCAGTCGAAACTTCGAGAAGCCCACGACAAGGGTAAGCATCATTACAATTTAAGGAGACGCCCAGCAGAGTTTCAGGTTGGTGGTGTTGTCTGGCGCAGAACATACCATCAATCGGATGCTTCGCGTCACTTCTCGGCGAAACTAGCTCCAAAGTTTATTGAATGTAAGATAAAGCGTAAAGTATCTCCCTTAGTCTACGAGTTAGTTGACCTCAATGATCGTAATGTAGGTTGTTGGCACCTCAAAGATCTTAAGGCTGCCCCAGGAGATGATGAATCAGAAGATTCCACTTCAGTGTTGTCACAATAGTATCTACTTCTACCTGCTAACCCCGGAGGAGAGGATTTCTTTGTTACCATCAAATTTATTTGATGATTTAATTTTATTTTTATTGTGATTATAGATCATTGATTTTATATTATCAACGATCCTTATATTTAGTTTAAATTATATTAATCGTAAGCCGTTATTTTATTTGTAATAAAACCTGATGTTAATTAGATATGTAGGTGTAGAGCGGTGGAGGAAGGTTTATTTGATGCGTGAATTATGACATTGTCAGATGTAAACAAACCCTGTCTAACCTGGCCCCGTCTACACGCGCACGCGCATGCCTTGATGTCACTTTCCACGACCTCAGTCGTTGTTTACGCTTGGAAGAAGAGGATTGTTTACTACTTTTTAACGCCCGTATGGCGGAATTGTGTGTTTAGTTTGTCAACTCTTGATTTTTTTTAACTATTTCATGTTCCTGTCGTGTAGTGGGAAAGTGTGACTTAGTTACTTCTCTGTGTAAGGATATTTACGTTGACTTTTCTGATTATTTACCAGTTGGTAACATTATTATAGTAAATTTAGCCTAGTTAACTCTTTCCCGTGGAGTGATGTGTTGACTGTGACGGAATCGTAGCTTGAAGAGTGCGATCTTCGTATGTGTTACTCCTAAGGAGGAGGAATAACGTACTTCCGGAAAGTAGTGCTGAGGTATAGTTCCGAGCGGTTTTGGACGGCAGCTCTAATATAGAAACGGCATTAGATCCTGATTCAAGACCAGCTAGGTTTTCATCTTTATATTTATCAACAATTTGTTCTTCGCTGCGCGCGCATCAATACATGTATAATATTATTATTATTTTATATCATTTCAAACCCAAATGAGACTCCATAAATTTAATATATAGATACTTTCTTTTACCGGCCCATTTAGGCCTCAAATTTGTTTATTTTGTTTTGTCTTTCTCTTATTGTTTATTATCTTCTTGGGTTCTCATGCGGGAGCATTCTAGATTAACATTTCTGTAAAATATGGTACCTATTTAATTTATTTAGAAAAAAAGGCCTAATCTAATTTATAAAGTTCTACTCTATCCTAATCTAATTTATAAAGTTCTACTCTATCCTAATATAAAACTATCTTAATTTATAAACTAAAAACTATTCATTTTCTACAATATTGTTTGTAATTAGTAATTATCATTTTGCTTTACTGAATAATAATTTTATTAATTTGTTTGACTTCCAAATATGTTTTTGTTTATTTCTTACTTTTATACTGATCCATTATTATAATTTTCATAGGTTTTATGAACTTAAGTATTTTTCGTAATTTATACTTTCTAAATTTAATTTCTTTGGACACTTATTTTTATGTATTATCCCTTTCAGGGTTTCTCCTTATCTTGCCCTTTCTAATATTGAGATAAGGTGGCGCTCAATTTATTTTATTTGGTTAAATATATTTTACCTTCAAGCACCCAGCCCTAGCGGCCTGACTGAGCTCGGATCATTTCTCGTAACACAACCATCACCATAACCACAACAAATACCATCACCACAACCACAACCATCACCACAACCACAACCATCACCATAACCACAACAAATACCATCACCACAACCACAACCATCACCTCAACCACAACCATCACCATAACCACAACAAATGCCATCACCACAACCACAACCATCACCACAACCACAACCACAGGCCTAGGACCTAGGACCTAGGCCCTTGGAGCTAGGACCTAGGACCTATAGGTCCTAAGACCTAGGTCCGAGGACCTATAGGTCTTGGGTAATATAGGACCTTAGACCACAACCATCAGCACAACCACAACCACAACAAATACAATAACCACAACCACAAGAAATACCACAACCACAACAACAACCACAGCCAAAACCACAACAAATACTACAACCATAACCACAAAATACTACAACCACAACGACAACAAATACTGCAACTACAACCACTAAAATACTCAACCACAAACACATCAAATACAACAACCACAACGACAACAAATACCACAACCACAACAAATACCATAACTACTGTTTCGGCCCGTAGGAGGGATGCTCTGATACGGGTACCGAAGGGTAAGGAATATAAAAAGGATTCAGACGACCAGTCTAAAGAGGTAGGACTGAAGGGTGGACTGTAGGTTAAAGAAGTGACATATATAATACTGTTGAAATGAAGTTTATTCGACGTGTATGAGCTGAATTGATTAATTGAATAATTAAATTAATAAATAAATAAATAAATAAATTAGTAATTAAATCTGTACCTATATTCTAAAGCTTGGCCAAGAATTGCGGACATGCACAAATAAATAATTAAGGCTGATATATATATATAGACAGACTACCACCAAATAATATGAAGAAAAAGAAATGTTAGTTACTTTTAAGATGAAAGAGGGACGGTTAATAACTTACATGCACAGGCCGAAGGGGACACTGGAAATAGAAAAGAAGTTATTAAACCTAGGTAACAATATGAACAAAACTAATTAAAAACAAGCATTAAATTAAAACAGGCAATAAATAAACAAGCATTAAATCAAAATAAACAGGCGGTAAATTGAATAAGTTAATTAAGTGTGGTAGATAGTGGCGATGGCATGCGATGGTTGTCATATGATGACTCTGGGTGGTAAGCGTTGTCCTAACTAGCGATGTCGTTCATCAAGGTGAAGTAGGATGTACCACTTGAAGTTGCATGCAAAAACGTAATAAATAAGTATAACAATAATTATAAGTGAAATAATAATCGTGCAAACTACAACTCTACCATGCTTTCGACTCTACAAGTGCCCCTAACCAGCTGTAGGTAAGGTTGGGTAAGGTTACCAGGCGCTGTACTTTATGAACAGCTTCGTCGCTCCTGCCTTCCGGAACGGGCTACTGAAAACCTCCCGTAAACCATACAATACATTGTTGTTTGTTTATTTGTAAACAGTAGACTTAAATCTGGATTCATCTCGTAACGAATTATAAGCAGTATCCTGTTGTTGAAGAGTTAAGTTGTAATGTGTGATGTGTAGTTCTTGTTACAATGTGTTTATGATAATCATAAGTATAAGTTAAAGAATACACGTAAGTAAAGGAAAAGTTCATACACGCCGAACACGGCAAACTAAAGTATAAGAAAGAGTAAACACGCAACATTAAAGAAAAAAGTGTTTACACATATAAATATCAAATAAAAAGGGTTTAGGTACAGGCCTAAACAACTACAACAAATACCACAACCACAACCATCACCTAGGACCTAGGACCTATAGGTCACCTATAGGTCACCTAGGACCTAAATTACCTAGGACCTATAGGACCTAGGACCTAAATTACCTAGGAAACAAAATTACCTACTAAATTAATAAGGAAACTAAATTACCTACTAAGGAAACTAAATTACCTAGGACCTAAATTACCTAGGACCTATAGGACCTAGGACTAATATGTCTTATGTCCTAGGTCCTAGGTCCTAGGAACTAGGACCTAGGACCTAGGACCTATAGGTCTTGGGTAATATAGAACCTTAGACCACAACCATCACCACAACCGCAACCATAACCACAACCTCAACCACAACCACAACCTCAGACCAAGGACATAGGACCTAGGACCTATAGGTCCTAAGACCTAGGACCGAGGACCTATAGGTCTTGGGTAATATAGGACCTTAGACCTCAACCATCAGCACAACCACAACCATCACCACAACCACAACCACACCTACAACCACAACCACAGCCACAACAACCACAAATAATACCACAACTACAACTACAGCCACAACAACAACCACAAATAATACCACAACCACAACAAATACCACATCCACAACCACAGCCACAACCACAAATAATACCACAACCACAACCTAAACCACAGCCACAGCCACAACCACAACAACAACAACAAATAATACCACAACCACAACCACAGCCACAACAACAACCACAAATAATACCACAACCACAACCACTACCACAGCCACAACCACAGCCACAGCCACAACCACAACAAATACCACAACCACAACCACAACAAATAAGACAACCACAACCACAAATAATACCACAACCACAACTACAGCCTCAACACCAACCACAAATAATACCACAACTACAACAAATACCACAACCAAAACTACAGCCACAACAACAACCACAAATAATACCACAACCACAACAAATACCACAACCACAACCACAACCACAACCACAACAAATACCACAGCCACAACAACAACCACAAAGATTACCACAACCACAGCCACAACAACAACCACAAATGATACCACAACCACAACATATACTACAACCACAATTACAGCCATAACCACAACAAATACCACAAATAATATCACAACCACAACAAATACCACAACCACAACCACAGCCACAAACACAACCACAAAAAATACCACAACCACAGCCACAACTACAACCACAACCACAGCCACAACCACAACCACAAATAATACCACAAACACAACAAATACCACAACCACAACCACAGCCACAACCACAACCACAAATAATACCACAACCACAACAAATACCACAACCACAGCCACAAGAAATACCACAACCACAACCACAACCACTACTACAACCACAGCCACAACCACAACCACAACCACAGCCACAACCACAAATAATACCACAACCACAACAAATACCACAACAACAACGACAAATAATACCACAACCACAACCACAGCCACAACAACAACCACAAATAATACCACAACCACAACCACAACCACAGCCACAACCACAACCACAACCACAACAAATACCAAAACCACAACAACAACCACAAATAATACCACAACCACAACTACAGCCACAACAACAACCACAAATAATACCACAACCACAACAAATACCACAGCCACAACAACAACCACAAATAATACCACAACCACAACCACAACCACAGCCACAACAACAACCACAAATATTATAACAACCACAACATATACTACAACTACAACCACAACCACAACCACAGCCACAACAACAACCACAAATAATACCACAACCACAACAACAACCACAAATAATACCACAACCACAACTACAGCCACAACCACAACAAATACCACAGCCACAACAACAACCACAAATAATACCACAACCACAGCCACAACAACAACCACTAATAATACCACAAACACAACATATACTACAACCACAACCACAGCCATAACCACAACAAATACCACAACCACAACCACAGCCACAAACACAACCACAAATAATACCACAACCACAGCCACAACCACAACCACAACCACAGCCACAACAACAACCACAAATAATACCACAAACACAACAAATACCACAACCACAACCACAGCCACAACCACAACAAATACCACAGCCACAACAACAACCACAAATAATACCACAACCACAGCCACAACAACAACCACTAATAATACCACAACCACAACATATACTACAACCACAACCACAGCCATAACCACAACAAATACCACAACAACAACCACAGCCACAAACACAACCACAAATAATACCACAACCACAACCACAGCCACAACCACAAATAATACCACAACCACAACCACAACCACAGCCACAACCACAATTAATACCCCAACCACAACAAATACCACAACCACAACCACAGCAACAACAACCACAAATAATACCACAACCACAACCACAACAAATACCACAACCACAACCACAACAAATTATAAAAAAATTATAAAAATTATAAAAATTAAAAAAATTATAATAATTAAAAAAATTCTAAAAGAAGCTGCTAACTATCTTTTAAAGCGGTTAAATTTTTTAAATTTTTTAAATTTTTTTAATTTTTATAATTATCATAATTTTTTTAATTTTCATAATTATCATAATTTTTTTAATTTTCATAATTATCATAATTTTTTTAATTTTTATAATTATCATAATTTTTTTAATTTAAGTCCCCTTTTTTAGTCCCCTTTTTAGTCCCCTTTTTCTTGTACTTGTACGTACTTGTACTTGTACGTACTTGTACTTGTACGTACTTGTACTTGTACGTACTTGTACTTGTACGTACTTGTACTTGTACGTACTTGTACTTGTACGTACTTGTACTTGTACGTACTTGTACTTGTACGTGCAAGTACAAGTACGTACAAGTACAAGTACGTACAAGTACAAGAAAAAGGGGACTAAAAAGGGGACTTAAAAAGGGGACAAAAAGGGGACAAAAAAGGGGACAAAAAAGGGGACAAAAAAGGGGACAAAAAAGGGGACAAAAAGGGGACTAAAAAGGGGACTTAAAAGGGGACTAAAAAAGGGGACAAAGGGGGACAAAAAGGGGACAAAAAGGGGACAAAAAAGGGGACAAAAAAGGGACAAAAAAGGGGACAAAAAAAGGGACAAAAAAGGGGACAAAAAAGGGGACAAAAAAGGGGACAAAAAAGGGGACAAAAAAGGGGACTAAAAAAGGGGACAAAAAAGGAGACAAAAAAGGGGACTTCATAATTATCATAATTTTTTTAATTTTTATAATTATCATAATTTTTTTAATTTAAGTCCCCTTTTTTAGTCCCCTTTTTAGTCCCCTTTTTCTTGTACTTGTACGTACTTGTACTTGTACGTACTTGTACTTGTACGTACTTGTACTTGTACGTACTTGTACTTGTACGTACAAGTACAAGTACGTACAAGTACAAGTACGTACAAGTACAAGTACGTACAAGTACAAGTACGTACAAGTACAAGTACAAGTACGTACAAGTACAAGTACGTACAAGTACAAGTACGTACAAGTACAAGTACGTACAAGTACAAGTACGTACAAGTACAAGTACGTACAAGTACAAGAAAAAGGGGACTAAAAAGGGGACTTAAAAAGGGGACAAAAAAGGGGACTAAAAAGGGGACAAAAAGGGGACAAAAAAGGGGACAAAAAAAGGGGGCAAAAAAAGGGGACAAAAAAGGGGACAAAAAAGGGGACAAAAAGGGGACAAAAAAGGGGACAAAAAAGGGGACAAAAAAGGGGACAAAAAAGGGGACAAAAAAGGGGACAAAAAAGGGGACAAAAAAGGGGACAAAAAAGGGACAAAAAGGGGACAAAAAAGGGGACAAAAAAGGGGACTAAAAAAGGGGACAAAAAGGGGACAAAAAGGTGACAAAAAGGGGACAAAAAGGGGACAAAAAGGGGACTAAAAAGGGGACTAAAAAGGGGACCGAAAAAGGGGACTGAAAAAGGGGACTGAAAAAGGTAAATTAATTTAAAAAAAAAATTAATTAATTAATCCCCTTTTTAGTCCCCTTTTTAGTCCCCTTTTTAGTCCCCTTTTTTTGTCCCCTTTTTTGTCCCCTTTTTTGTCCCCTTTTTGGTCCCCTTTTTGGTCCCCTTTTTGTCCCCTTTTTGTCCCCTTTTTGTCCCCTTTTTTTGTCCCCTTTTTTTGTCCCCTTTTTTTGTCCCCTTTTTCTTGTACTTGTACGTACTTGTACTTGTACGTACTTGTACTTGTACGTACTTGTACTTGTACGTACTTGTACTTGTACGTACTTGTACTTGTACGTACTTGTACTTGTACGTACTTGTACTTGTACGTACTTGTACTTGTACGTACTTGTACTTGTACGTACTTGTACTTGTACGTACTTGTACTTGTACGTACTTGTACTTGTACGTACTTGTACTTGTACGTACTTGTACTTGTACGTACTTGTACTTGTACGTACTTGTACTTGTACGTACTTGTACTTGTACGTACAAGTACAAGTACGTACTTGTACTTGTACGTACAAGTACAAGTACGTACAAGTACAAGTACAAGTACGTACAAGTACAAGAAAAAGGGGACTAAAAAGGGGACAAAAAAGGGGACAAAAAAGGGGACTAAAAAAAGGGGACTAAAAAAGGGGACAAAAAGGGGACAAAAAGGTGACAAAAAGGGGACAAAAAGGGGACTAAAAAGGGGACTAAAAAGGTGACTAAAAAGGGGACTGAAAAAGGGGACTGAAAAAGGTAAATTAATTTTTAAAAAAAATTAATTAATTAATCCCCTTTTTTTGTCCCCTTTTTTTGTCCCCTTTTTGTCCCCTTTTTAGTCCCCTTTTTTTGTCCCCTTTTTTTGTCCCCTTTTTGTCCCTTTTTTGTCCCCTTTTTGTCCCCTTTTTTAGTCCCCTTTTTTAGTCCCCTTTTTTGTCCCCTTTTTGTCCCCTTTTTGTCCCCTTTTTTAGTCCCCTTTTTTTTGTCCCCTTTTTACTTTGTACGTACTTTTTTGTCGTACTTGTACGTACTTGTACTTGTACGTACTTGTACAAGTACGTACTTGTACTTGTACGTACAAGTACAAGTACGTACAAGTACAAGTACGTACAAGTACAAGTACGTACAAGTACAAGTACGTACAAGTACAAGTACGTACAAGTACAAGTACGTACAAGTACAAGTACGTACAAGTACAAGTACGTACAAGTACAAGTACGTACAAGTACAAGTACGTACAAGTACAAGAAAAAGGGGACAAAAAAAGGGGACAAAAAAAGGGGACAAAAAGGGGACAAAAAGGGGACAAAAAAGGGGACAAAAAAGGGGACAAAAAAGGGGACAAAAAAGGGGACAAAAAAGGGGACAAAAAAGGGGACAAAAAAGGGGACAAAAAAGGGGACAAAAAAGGGGACAAAAAGGGGACAAAAAAGGGGACAAAAAAGGGGACAAAAAAGGGGATTAATTAATTAATTTTTTTTTTAAATTAATTTACCTTTTTCAGTCCCCTTTTTCAGTCCCCTTTTTCAGTCCCCTTTTTTGGTCCCCTTTTTAGTCCCCTTTTTAGTCCCCTTTTTTGTCCCCTTTTTTGTCCCCTTTTTTGTCCCCTTTTTTGTCCCATTTTTGTCCCCTTTTTTGTCCCCTTTTTTTGTCCCCTTTTTTTGTCCCCTTTTTTTGTCCCCTTTTTACTTTGTACGTACTTTTTTGTCGTACTTGTACGTACTTGTACTTGTACGTACTTGTACAAGTACGTACTTGTACTTGTACGTACAAGTACAAGTACGTACAAGTACAAGTACGTACAAGTACAAGTACGTACAAGTACAAGTACGTACAAGTACAAGTACGTACAAGTACAAGTACGTACAAGTACAAGTACGTACAAGTACAAGTACGTACAAGTACAAGTACGTACAAGTACAAGTACGTACAAGTACAAGAAAAAGGGGACAAAAAAAGGGGACAAAAAAAGGGGACAAAAAGGGGACAAAAAGGGGACAAAAAAGGGGACAAAAAAGGGGACAAAAAAGGGGACAAAAAAGGGGACAAAAAAGGGGACAAAAAAGGGGACAAAAAAGGGGACAAAAAGGGGACAAAAAAGGGGACAAAAAAGGGGACAAAAAAGGGGATTAATTAATTAATTTTTTTTTTAAATTAATTTACCTTTTTCAGTCCCCTTTTTTGGTCCCCTTTTTAGTCCCCTTTTTAGTCCCCTTTTTTGTCCCCTTTTTTGTCCCCTTTTTTGTCCCCTTTTTTGTCCCCTTTTTTGTCCCCTTTTTTGTCCCATTTTTGTCCCCTTTTTTGTCCCCTTTTTTTGTCCCCTTTTTTTGTCCCCTTTTTTTGTCCCCTTTTTTTGTCCCCTTTTTTTGTCCCCTTTTTGTCCCCTTTTTGTCCCCTTTTTTTGTCCCCTTTTTCTTGTACTTGTACGTACTTGTACTTGTACGTACTTGTACTTGTACGTACTTGTACTTGTACGTACTTGTACTTGTACGTACTTGTACTTGTACGTACAAGTACAAGTACGTACAAGTACAAGTACGTACAAGTACGACAAAAAAGTACGTACAAAGTAAAAAGGGGACAAAAAAAGGGGACTAAAAAAGGGGACAAAAAGGGGACAAAAAGGGGACAAAAAAGGGGACTAAAAAGGGGACTAAAAAAGGGGACAAAAAGGGGACATAAAAGGGACAAAAAGGGGACAAAAAAAGGGGACAAAAAAAGGGGACAAAAAAGGGGACTAAAAAGGGGACAAAAAGGGGACTAAAAAGGGGACAAAAAAAGGGGACAAAAAAAGGGGATTAATTAATTAATTTTTTTTAAAAATTAATTTACCTTTTTCAGTCCCCTTTTTCAGTCCCCTTTTTCAGTCCCCTTTTTAGTCACCTTTTTAGTCCCCTTTTTAGTCCCCTTTTTGTCCCCTTTTTGTCACCTTTTTGTCCCCTTTTTGTCCCCTTTTTTAGTCCCCTTTTTTTAGTCCCCTTTTTTGTCCCCTTTTTTGTCCCCTTTTTAGTCCCCTTTTTCTTGTACTTGTACGTACTTGTACTTGTACTTGTACGTACTTGTACTTGTACGTACAAGTACAAGTACGTACTTGTACTTGTACGTACAAGTACAAGTACGTACAAGTACAAGTACGTACAAGTACAAGTACGTACAAGTACAAGTACGTACAAGTACAAGTACGTACAAGTACAAGTACGTACAAGTACAAGTACGTACAAGTACAAGTACGTACAAGTACAAGTACGTACAAGTACAAGTACGTACAAGTACAAGTACGTACAAGTACAAGTACGTACAAGTACAAGTACGTACAAGTACAAGTACGTACAAGTACAAGTACGTACAAGTACAAGTACGTACAAGTACAAGAAAAAGGGGACAAAAAAAGGGGACAAAAAAAGGGGACAAAAAAAGGGGACAAAAAGGGGACAAAAAGGGGACAAAAAGGGGACAAAAAGGGGACCAAAAAGGGGACCAAAAAGGGGACAAAAAAGGGGACAAAAAAAGGGGACTAAAAAGGGGACTAAAAAGGGGACTAAAAAGGGGACTAAAAAGGGGATTAATTAATTAATTTTTTTTTTAAATTAATTTACCTTTTTCAGTCCCCTTTTTGTCCCCTTTTTTGTCCCCTTTTTTGTCCCCTTTTTTGTCCCCTTTTTAGTCCCCTTTTTGTCCCCTTTTTGTCACCTTTTTGTCCCCTTTTTGTCCCCTTTTTTAGTACCCTTTTTTGTCCCCTTTTTTGTCCCCTTTTTTGTCCCCTTTTTTGTCCCCTTTTTTGTCCCCTTTTTTGTCCCCTTTTTGTCCCCTTTTTTGTCCCCTTTTTTGTCCCCTTTTTTGTCCCCTTTTTTTGCCCCCTTTTTTGTCCCCTTTTTTGTCCCCTTTTTAGTCCCCTTTTTTGTCCCCTTTTTAAGTCCCCTTTTTAGTCCCCTTTTTCTTGTACTTGTACGTACTTGTACTTGTACGTACTTGTACTTGTACGTACTTGTACTTGTACGTACTTGTACTTGTACGTACTTGTACTTGTACGTACTTGTACTTGTACGTACAAGTACAAGTACGTACAAGTACAAGTACGTACAAGTACAAGTACGTACAAGTACAAGTACGTACAAGTACAAGAAAAAGGGGACTAAAAAGGGGACTAAAAAAGGGGACTTAAATTAAAAAAATTATGATAATTATAAAAATTAAAAAAATTATGATAATTATGAAGTCCCCTTTTTTGTCTCCTTTTTTGTCCCCTTTTTTAGTCCCCTTTTTTGCCCCCTTTTTTGTCCCCTTTTTTGTCCCCTTTTTTGTCCCCTTTTTTGTCCCCTTTTTTGTCCCCTTTTTTGTCCCTTTTTTTGTCCCCTTTTTTGTCCCTTTTTTGTCCCCTTTTTTGTCCCTTTTTTGTCCCCTTTTTTGTCCCCTTTTTGTCCCCCTTTGTCCCCTTTTTTAGTCCCCTTTTAAGTCCCCTTTTTAGTCCCCTTTTTGTCCCCTTTTTTGTCCCCTTTTTTGTCCCCTTTTTTGTCCCCTTTTTTGTCCCCTTTTTGTCCCCTTTTTAAGTCCCCTTTTTAGTCCCCTTTTTCTTGTACTTGTACGTACTTGTACTTGTACGTACTTGTACTTGCACGTACAAGTACAAGTACGTACAAGTACAAGTACGTACTTGTACTTGTACGTACAAGTACAAGTACGTACAAGTACAAGTACGTACAAGTACAAGTACGTACAAGTACAAGTACGTACAAGTACAAGTACGTACAAGTACAAGTACGTACAAGTACAAGTACGTACAAGTACAAGTACGTACAAGTACAAGTACGTACAAGTACAAGAAAAAGGGGACAAAAAAAGGGGACAAAAAAAGGGGACAAAAAGGGGACAAAAAGGGGACAAAAAAGGGGACAAAAAAGGGGACAAAAAAGGGGACAAAAAAGGGGACAAAAAAGGGGACAAAAAAGGGGACAAAAAAGGGGACAAAAAAGGGGACAAAAAAGGGGACAAAAAAGGGGACAAAAAAGGGGACAAAAAAGGGGACAAAAAAGGGGACAAAAAAGGGGACAAAAAAGGGGACAAAAAAGGGGATTAATTAATTAATTTTTTTTTTAAATTAATTTACCTTTTTCAGTCCCCTTTTTCAGTCCCCTTTTTCAGTCCCCTTTTTTGGTCCCCTTTTTAGTCCCCTTTTTAGTCCCCTTTTTAGTCCCCTTTTTGTCCCCTTTTTTGTCACCTTTTTGTCACCTTTTTGTCCCCTTTTTGTCCCCTTTTTTGTCCCCTTTTTTGTCCCCTTTTTTGTCCCCTTTTTTGTCCCCTTTTTTGTCCCCTTTTTTGTCCCCTTTTTGTCCCCTTTTTGTCCCCTTTTTTGTCCCCTTTTTTGTCCCCTTTTTTTGTCCCCCTTTTTTGTCCCCTTTTTAGTCCCAGCCACAACTACAACCACAACCACAGCCACAACCACAACCACAAATAATACCACAAACACAACAAATACCACAACCACAACCACAGCCACAACCACAACCACAAATAATACCACAACCACAACAAATACCACAACCACAGCCACAAGAAATACCACAACCACAACCACAACCACTACTACAACCACAGCCACAACCACAACCACAACCACAGCCACAACCACAAATAATACCACAACCACAACAAATACCACAACAACAACGACAAATAATACCACAACCACAACCACAGCCACAACAACAACCACAAATAATACCACAACCACAACCACAACCACAGCCACAACCACAACCACAACCACAACAAATACCAAAACCACAACAACAACCACAAATAATACCACAACCACAACTACAGCCACAACAACAACCACAAATAATACCACAACCACAACAAATACCACAGCCACAACAACAACCACAAATAATACCACAACCACAACCACAACCACAGCCACAACAACAACCACAAATATTATAACAACCACAACATATACTACAACTACAACCACAACCACAACCACAGCCACAACAACAACCACAAATAATACCACAATTTTTAATTTAAGTTTTACTTTTTTGTCCCCTTTTTTGTCCCCTTTTTTGTCCCCTTTTTTGTCCCCTTTTTTGTCCCCTTTTTTGTCCCCTTTTTGTCCCCTTTTGTCCCCTTTTTGTCCCCTTTTTTAGTCCCCTTTTTAGTCCCCTTTTTAGTCCCATTTTTTGTCCCATTTTTTGTCCCCTTTTTTGTCCCCTTTTTTAGTCCCCTTTTTTGTCCCCTTTTTTGTCCCCTTTTTTGTCCCCTTTTTTGTCCCCTTTTTTGTCCCCTTTTTGTCCCTTTTTTGTCCCCTTTTTTGTCCCCTTTTTGTCCCCTTTTTGTCCCCCTTTGTCCCCTTTTTTAGTCCCCTTTTAAGTCCCCTTTTTAGTCCCCTTTTTGTCCCCTTTTTTGTCCCCTTTTTTGTCCCCTTTTTTGTCCCCTTTTTTGTCCCCTTTTTGTCCCCTTTTTAAGTCCCCTTTTTAGTCCCCTTTTTCTTGTACTTGTACGTACTTGTACTTGTACGTACTTGTACTTGCACGTACAAGTACAAGTACGTACAAGTACAAGTACGTACAAGTACAAGTACGTACAAGTACAAGTACGTACAAGTACAAGAAAAAGGGGACTAAAAAGGGGACTAAAAAAGGGGACTTAAATTAAAAAAATTATGATAATTATAAAAATTAAAAAAATTATGATAATTATGAAAATTAAAAAAATTATGATAATTATGAAAATTAAAAAAATTATGATAATTATAAAAATTAAAAAAATTTAAAAAATTTAAAAAATTTAACCGCTTTAAAAGATAGTTAGCAGCTTCTTTTAGAATTTTTTTAATTATTATAATTTTTTTAATTTTTATAATTTTTACATAATATTATAATTATTATTATATATTTTTATAATTATTATAATTATTATAACTTTTATAATTTTTATAATTTTTTTATAATTTGTTGTGGTTGTGGTTGTGGTATTTGTTGTGGTTGTGGTTGTGGTATTATTTGTGGTTGTTGTTGCTGTGGTTGTGGTTGTGGTATTTGTTGTGGTTGGGGTATTAATTGTGGTTGTGGTTGTGGTTGTGGTATTATTTGTGGTTGTGGCTGTGGTTGTGGTTGTGGTATTATTTGTGGTTGTGTTTGTGGCTGTGGTTGTTGTTGTGGTATTTGTTGTGGTTATGGCTGTGGTTGTGGTTGTAGTATATGTTGTGGTTGTGGTATTATTAGTGGTTGTTGTTGTGGCTGTGGTTGTGGTATTATTTGTGGTTGTTGTTGTGGCTGTGGTATTTGTTGTGGTTGTGGCTGTGGTTGTGGTTGTGGTATTTGTTGTGTTTGTGGTATTATTTGTGGTTGTTGTTGTGGCTGTGGTTGTGGTTGTGGTTGTGGCTGTGGTTGTGGTATTATTTGTGGTTGTGTTTGTGGCTGTGGTTGTGGTTGTGGTATTTGTTGTGGTTATGGCTGTGGTTGTGGTTGTAGTATATGTTGTGTTTGTGGTATTATTAGTGGTTGTTGTTGTGGCTGTGGTTGTGGTATTATTTGTGGTTGTTGTTGTGGCTGTGGTATTTGTTGTGGTTGTGGCTGTAGTTGTGGTTGTGGTATTATTTGTGGTTGTTGTTGTGGCTGTAGTTGTGGTTGTGGTATTATTTGTGGTTGTTGTTGTGGCTGTGGTTGTGGTTGTGGTTGTAGTTGTAGTATATGTTGTGGTTGTTATAATATTTGTGGTTGTTGTTGTGGCTGTGGTTGTGGTTGTGGTTGTGGTATTATTTGTGGTTGTTGTTGTGGCTGTGGTATTTGTTGTGGTTGTGGTATTATTTGTGGTTGTTGTTGTGGCTGTAGTTGTGGTTGTGGTATTATTTGTGGTTGTTGTTGTGGTTTTGGTATTTGTTGTGGTTGTGGTTGTGGTTGTGGCTGTGGTTGTGGTTGTGGTTGTGGTATTATTTGTGGTTGTTGTTGTGGCTGTGGTTGTGGTTGTGGTATTATTTGTCGTTGTTGTTGTGGTATTTGTTGTGGTTGTGGTATTATTTGTGGTTGTGGCTGTGGTTGTGGTTGTGGTTGTGGCTGTGGTTGTAGTAGTGGTTGTGGTTGTGGTTGTGGTATTTCTTGTGGCTGTGGTTGTGGTATTTGTTGTGGTTGTGGTATTATTTGTGGTTGTGGTTGTGGCTGTGGTTGTGGTTGTGGTATTTGTTGTGTTTGTGGTATTATTTGTGGTTGTGGTTGTGGCTGTGGTTGTGGTTGTAGTTGTGGCTGTGGTTGTGGTATTATTTGTGGTTGTGTTTGTGGCTGTGGTTGTGGTTGTGGTATTTGTTGTGGTTGTGATATTATTTGTGGTATTTGTTGTGGTTATGGCTGTAATTGTGGTTGTAGTATATGTTGTGGTTGTGGTATCATTTGTGGTTGTTGTTGTGGCTGTGGTTGTGGTAATCTTTGTGGTTGTTGTTGTGGCTGTGGTATTTGTTGTGGTTGTGGTTGTGGTTGTGGTTGTGGTATTTGTTGTGGTTGTGGTATTATTTGTGGTTGTTGTTGTGGCTGTAGTTTTGGTTGTGGTATTTGTTGTAGTTGTGGTATTATTTGTGGTTGGTGTTGAGGCTGTAGTTGTGGTTGTGGTATTATTTGTGGTTGTGGTTGTCTTATTTGTTGTGGTTGTGGTTGTGGTATTTGTTGTGGTTGTGGCTGTGGCTGTGGTTGTGGCTGTGGTAGTGGTTGTGGTTGCGGTATTATTTGTGGTTGTTGTTGTGGCTGTGGTTGTGGTTGTGGTATTATTTGTTGTTGTTGTTGTGGTTGTGGCTGTGGCTGTGGTTTAGGTTGTGGTTGTGGTATTATTTGTGGTTGTGGCTGTGGTTGTGGATGTGGTATTTGTTGTGGTTGTGGTATTATTTGTGGTTGTTGTTGTGGCTGTAGTTGTAGTTGTGGTATTATTTGTGGTTGTTGTGGCTGTGGTTGTGGTTGTGGTTGTGGTTGTGGTATTATTTGTAGTTGTTGTGGTATTTGTTGTGGTTGTGGTATTATTTGTAGGACATCAGGCAAAAGTACATGTAACGAATACAGCGAGGCCAGTAATTCACAAAGTACGGCCGGTTCCTCTTGCGCTAAGGGAGTCCGTGGAAAAAGAGCTTAAGCGGCTAGTTGAGATTGGGGTAATTGAACCAGTAGATCCATCACAGACCCCTTTGGAGTGGGCTTCACCGATCGTAACTGTAGTGAAGCCTACCGGAAAAGTTAGGATATGCGGGGACTTTAAAGTTTCTATTAACCCGTACACAGTATTGGAAAAGTACCCCTTACCTAGATTTGAAGAAGTGACGGCTAAGCTAAGCGGAGGAAAATACTATTCAACCATCGATTTGAAAGATGCGTACCTGCAACTTATTATAGAGGAAGAGAGCAGGTCACTACTTACTATAACAACACATGTAGGGTATTTCAGATACAAAAGGCTTCCTTTTGGAGTTAATTTTGCGCCATCATTGTTTCAGCGAACAATGGATTGTATCTTAGAAGGAATTTCTGGTGTAGCTTGCTTCCTCGACGACATTATCATACAAGGAAAAACGCTAGAGGAACATAATTCAAGATTGTCAGAGGTATTACTTAGGTTAAAAGGAAGTGGAATTAAAATCCATAAGGGGAAATGTCGTTGGGGTCAGCAGCAAGTCACTTACCTTGGTCACAGAATTGACGCAGAAGGTATCCACCCTTCTGACGAACACATCAAAGCTATTAAGGAAATGCAGCCACCAAGGAATGTAACGGAGTTGAAATCTTTTTTAGGGTCAATAAATTATTATGCTCGATTTGTGCCCCATCTCCAAACCATATGTGCTCCTCTACATCGGCTAACTAAAAAACATGTCAAATGGAGTTGGATGGATGCCGAAGAAACAATTTTCAGAAAATTAAAACAGTGCTTATCATCTTCAGATACTCTTGTTCATTTTGATTCAGAACTACCACTGATAGTTAGCTGTGACGCTAGCGGAGTAGGTATAGGTGCAGTGCTGTTTCATAGGTATAAGGATAACTCGGAAAGACCAATAGCGTACGCCTCTAGGAAATTAACACAATCAGAATTAAAATATGCGACTATCGAAAAAGAGGGATTGGCAATAATTTTTGAGATAACAAAATTTAATCACTACCTTTTTGGGAAGAAATTCATTATTAGGACTGACCATAGACCACTAGAATTTATCTTTGGGGCAAATAAGGAAATACCAAAAACCACAGCCAACAGAATATCTAGATGGGCTTTAGTCTTATCAGCGTATTCCTACGACATAGAATACACGAAGGGAGTGAATAATTCACCGGCAGATACTCTGTCAAGACTACCACTAGAGACAATGGAAACATCAAAAGCTGAAGGGATAGGAGACTTACAAAACGGCCATTTATTCCACTTGCGATTTCCGGATTTAGCAGTGACAAAAGCACAAATACAGATGGAAACAAGAAATGACGAGCTACTGCGAATGGTTGTGAAATACAAAAAACAAGGTTGGCCATCTACAAAACACGACATTACAGCTGGACTCTGGACATATTTTGAAAAGAAAGAGGAATTGTCATTCGAGGAAAGAGTATTAATGTGGCTGGGCCGCATTCTGGCGTAACTTCAATGAAGTCCTCATCTAAATTTTATATCTGGTGGCCAGGCTTGGATAGAGATATTGAACAATTCGTTAAGGAGTGCGTGCCCTGTCAACAAACAAGGCCTCGAGAAATAGAAAGTCCACTTTTTTCATGGACGACACCAGCGAAACCCTGGAAGAGAATTCATATCGACTATGCAGGACCATTTCAGGGGAAGTATTGGCTTGTTGTTGTTGACGCTTTCTCTAAGTGGTTAGAGATTTGCCCTACGACGAGTACAACAAATCAAACAATTTCACTATTAAGACAAATATTCGGTCGGTTTGGGATACCAAGAAGCATTGTGTCGGACAACGGTCCGCAATTCACTTCAGCAGAATTTGATAAATTTTGCAGAGAGAATGGCATGAGACACATAAAAACAACACCGTATCACCCCCGCTCAAATGGGTTGGCTGAGAGGTTTGTGAGGACTTTTAAGGATAAAATGAAGGCGTCAAAGAAGGCTGGACTTGACGTTAACATTGCTCTGCAGCAGTTCTTGCTATCGTACCGTAATTCGATATCTCGGGCTACAGGAAGATCACCCGCAGAGCTAATGATTGGTCGCCGATTAACGACTCGCCTAGATCTTCTCAAGCCAAATGTGGAAGACAATATCGATCAAGAACTTGTTAATCAAAAAGTCTATCATGATCGCAAGGCAAGGGCAAGATCTTTTTCGGAAGGGGACGAAGTATGGTCGCTATCAAAAGACGGGAAGTCATACAAAGAAGGGTCGGTGATTCAGCGTACAGGTGACTTATCATATCGGGTGTTGGTTGATGGACGAGAAGAACGAAAGCATGCCGACCATCTAAGAGCTCGCTACGTAACTTCTTAAAGGGGAGGAAAATGTTGTGTATTATTATTTAATGGTTACTAAGTTACTGTTTGTTTACGTCGAATTAATATGTTATGTCAAAAATATAAATTAGTCTTTCTGTGGTTATGGTTATGGTTGTGGCTGTGGTTGTGGTATTTGTTGTAGTTGTGGTTGTGGTACTTGTTGTGGTTGTGGTATTTGTTGTGGTTGGTGTATTTGTTGTGGTTGGTGTATTTGTTGTAGTTGTTGTGGATGTTGTTGTGGTATTTGTTGTAGTTGTGGTTGTGGTATTTGTTGTAGTTGTGGTTGTGATGTCGTATTTGTTGTGGTTGTGGTATTTGTTGTAGTTGTGATTGTGGATGTTGATGTGGTATTTGTTGTAGTTGTGGTTGTGGTTGTGGTTGTGGTTGTGGTTGTGGTTATGGTTGTGGCTGTGGTTATAATTATGGTTGTGGCTTTGGTTGTGGTTGTCGCTGTGGTTGTGGTTGTGGTATTTGTTGTTGTGGTTGTGGTATTATTTGTGATTGTGGTTGTGGCTGTGGTTGTAGTAGTGGTTGTGGTTGTGGTTGTGGTATTTCTTGTGGCTGTGGTTGTGGTATTTGTTGTGGTTGTGGTATTATTTGTGGTTGTGGTTGTGGTGTGGTTATGGTTGTGGTATTTGTTGTGGTTGTGGTATTTGTTGTGGTTGTGGTATTATTTGTGGTTGTTGTTGTGGTTGTGTTTGTGGTTGTGGTTGTGGTATTATTTGTGGTTATAGTTGTGGCTGTGGTTGTGGTTGTGGCTGTGGTATTTGTTGTGGTTGTGGTATTTGTTGTGGTTGTGGTATTTGTTGTGGTTGTGGTATTATTTGTGGTTGTGGTTGTGGTGTGGTTATGGTTGTGGTTGTGGTATTTCTTGTGGATGTGGTATATATTGTGGTTGTGGTATTTGTTGTGGTTGTGGTGTGGTATATGTTGTGGTTGTGGTTGTTGTATTTGTTGTGGTTGTGGTTGTGGTTGTGGTTGTTGTATTTGTTGTGGTTGTGGTTGTAGTATTTGTTGTGGTTGTGGTATTTGTTGTGGTTGTGGGTGTGGTGTGGTATTTGTATTTGTTGTGGTTGTGGTTGTGGTTGTGGTATTTGTATTTGTTGTGGTTGTGGTTGTGGTGTGGTATTTGTATTTGTTGTGGTGTGGTATTTGTATTTGTTGTGGTTGTGGTATTTGCTATGGTTGTGGTTGTGGTGTGGTATTTGTATTTGTTGTGGTTGTGGTTGTGGTTGTGGTATTTGTATTTGTTGTGGTTGTGGTTGTGGTGTGGTATTTGTATTTGTTGTGGTTGTGGTATTTGCTATGGTTGTGGTTGTGGTGTGGTATTTGTATTTGTTGTGGTTGTGGTATTTGTATTTGTTGTGATTGTGGTTGTGGTGTGGTATTTGTATTTGTTGTGGTTGTGGTATTTGTTGTGGTTGTGGTTGTGGTGTGGTATTTGTATTTGTTGTGGTGTAGTATTTGTATTTGTTGTGGTTGTGGTTATGGTGTGGTATTTGTATTTGTTGTGGTTGTGGTTGTGGTTGTAGTTTTTGTTGTGGTTGTGGTATTTGTTGTGGTTGTGGTTTTGGTGTGGTATTTGTCTTTGTTGTGGTTGTGGTGTGGTATTTGTATTTGTTGTGGTTGTGGTATTTGTTGTGGTTGTGGTTGTGGTATTTGTTGTGGTTGTGGTGTGGTATTTGTATTTGTTGTGGTTGTGGTTGTGGTTGTAGTATTTGTTGTGGTTGTGGTTGTTGTATTTGTTGTGGTTGTTGTTGTGGTTGTGGTTGTTGTATTTGTTGTGGTTGTGGTTGTGGTTGTAGTATTTGTTGTGGTTGTGGTATTTGTTGTGGTTGTGGGTGTGGTGTGGTATTTGTATTTGTTGTGGTTGTGGTTGTAGTATTTGTTGTGGTTGTGGTATTTGTTGTGGTTGTGGGTGTGGTGTGGTATTTGTATTTGTTGTGGTTGTGGTATTTGTATTTGTTGTGGTTGTGGTTGTGGTGTGGTATTTGTATTTGTTGTGGTTGTGGTATTTGCTATGGTTGTGGTTGTGGTGTGGTATTTGTAT
This sequence comes from Gerris lacustris, assembly GCA_951217055.1. Taxonomy (NCBI): domain Eukaryota; kingdom Metazoa; phylum Arthropoda; class Insecta; order Hemiptera; family Gerridae; genus Gerris; species Gerris lacustris. Next base: position 25,866,473 of record OX578284.1, read on the forward strand.
TTGTTGTGGTTGTGGTATTTTTATTTGTTGTGATTGTGGTGTGGTATTTGTATTTGTTGTGGTGTGGTATTTGTATCTGTTGTGGTTGTGGTTGTGGTTGTAGTTGTGGTGATAGTTGTGTGATGGTTGTGGTTGTGGTATTAGTATTTGTTGTGGTTGTGGTATTTGTTGTGGTTGTGGGTGTGGTGTGGTATTTGTATTTGTTGTGGTTGTGGTTGTGGTTGTGGTATTTGTATTTGTTGTGGTTGTGGTTGTGGTGTGGTATTTGTATTTGTTGTGGTGTGGTATTTGTATTTGTTGTGGTTGTGGTATTTGTTGTGGTTGTGGTTGTGGTTGTTATTGTAGTTTTTTTTGGTGGTGGTATTTGTTGTGGTTGTGGTTGTGGTATTTGTTGTGGTTGTGGTTGTGGTTGTGGTTGTGGTGTGGTATTTGTATTTGTTGTGGTTGTGGTATTTGTTGTGGTTGTGGTTGTAGTATGGTGATAGTTGTGTGATGGTTGTGGTTGTAGTTGTGGTGATAGTTGTGTGATGGTTGTGGTTGTGGTATTTGTTGTGGTTGTGGTATTTGTTGTGGTTGTGGTATTTGTTGTGGTTGTGGTTGTGGTTGTGGTGTGGTATTTGTTGTGGTTGTGGTTGTGGTATTTGTTATGGTTGTGGTTTTGGTTGTAGTTGTGGTTGTGGTGTGGTCAGTGTCAGTGTCAGTGTCAGGTTTTTTTTTTTTATCAAATTATAGCATGCTTCACAGTTAGTACTACATGCGGTTAAAGGTCACAATAAAATTTAAAAGTGGTTTAAGTAGGACCATACACATCGATAACAACAATGACGGAGAGATAAATAATAAAATTTACAGCAATTAGAAGTTGCTGTAGGCGTAGTAAAAACAAGTTAGTAACAATAACATGAACGGAAAAATATTCAAATTAATATAGGCACTTATGTACAAACTTAATTACACACAAAAGTATCACAGTTAAAAGAATGTTGATGTGCAAAGTTTAAAATTTTAGTACTTTTGAAGATATAGGTGTAAATAAGGTTGAAACTTATTTGGGACCATCAATTGCCTAATGGTGACCTACGATTTAAATTTCATTAAAATCGGAAGAGTAGTTTTTAAGATATGTTGGTTCGCAGAAATGCGGTTTACAATTTCTTATCTTTTTTCAACTACAATATCTCGGTTTGTCTCACTTTACGCATAGGACCTTTTTTATGCAGAATTATGGGAAAATATTTTTGTCAAAAACATTTCTCTTCAAAAAATAAACTGTTTTGCGAGAAAAGGTTAAAAAAATATTTTTTTTAGATTTTATGGTGGAGGGATGGGGCCACTCCCCCCCCCCCCCCCCCCCTCAAGAGGTGGGAACTTTACTGTTTCTTACTACTACACCCTTAAGAGTTTTTTCGCAAAGTTTCAATACTTTATAAATTATTTACCCTATTATTCCTTATTTTCCTGGACTAAATAGAGTTCACAGTCAACACTATTAGCAGCTTTCCATACTACACGCATCCGCTATTTCCGCTTTTTTCCCCCTCTTGCATTAGAGTTGCTATGACATATTATACATCGAATTAAAGGTAATAAAATAATCTACACGTTTTATTTCACCACATTTTTAGTGCCGACCCCGTGGAAAAAAGAAATGTCGATTTTTTACCATATTTTATAACTTTTGGTACACTTTGACTGCGAAAAGCATATTGATATGGGTATCAAATTAAAGAGGACAGTGTATAGAAGACTTTAAAAAACACCGCACATCGTTATCACTCTTTGTTCCGGAGATATTGGCGTTACAGTGAATAGGCCAAATTTGGGTCTTCAATAGGGGGTGGTGGGGGAAGCAAGCGGTGGCACTCGATATGATAATATGGAAAATGCTTCCCTAAACCCCTTCTAAACGATGGTGTAAAGAAAGTTTAGTATTTAATTTTTCCCCCTTTTTTGCTTATTTGTACTGGCCTACAGATGCAGAAAAATTGAACCTATACCTAGGATACAAGTGTAAACTAACCTGCGTGTCACACGTCAATTAATTTATTTCTTTGTTTACTTTTCGCTGTCATTCAATGTTTACCTCTTAATAAAAAATCACAATTTGGAACCCGTCAAAATGAACATTGTAAATACTATGGGATATGTCAAAACAAATAAAATAACTTTTTTCCGAACTAGCTTTCCATACAGCAAAATTTGCTGAAAACTAATTATATTCTGCTGAATGATGGCTAAAAGTAACAAAATAATGCATTGTTATCGTGTTCTGAGCTATTCAAAAGTTTCAAATGTTTAGGTACTAGGAAAGTTAGTTAAAAATCGATTGCAAGATTTGTACAGGACAAACAAACAAACAAACAAACAAGAAAGCAAGCTAAGAAAAACGTAGTAAAAATAAGTTATTGTATTTCATATTAAGTTTAAGATAAATTACATAGTTTCGTATATTAGAATTTGACTCATTTGAAATTAAAGTTTGGAGTTGTTTCTGTCGTTTGCTTTGGTTAGAAATAGATTTTCTAGGATTCAGGACAGCATTAGGAGTTTGGATGAAGTCCTATTTTACCTTGTCAGTGTAAAGGGATTGCTGTGTATTAGTCGGGCCTCGGGATCGAGTCAGACCAAAAGGGAAATCTCACAGTTACACACGTCCCTGCCATCTATCACAAGCTCGCTACACTATCAGCTATATCCGATAGGGAAAAGCAAAGTATTCGATTCTATTAGAATCCAAACCTATTTATTTCTTATTTTCTTCCTCTTCCGTCAGATGTCAGATGTACAAAAGCAAGGAATTGTCATAATGTCTAACTTGATAACATTTATAAAGTTATTCCTTTTTTAGTATTAAATATAATACAATGACCGACATTGCGTCTACTGACACAGTTTTAATTGTGAATCCCCGAAAACCATTAGAGTTTATTAAAATAATTAAAAGGATCTTTTTTGTAGATATATATATATTTGAATTTGGTGTAGAACAAAATTTTCGGTATACCTAGTTTTGCTAGACAGGTATTTAGGAAAAAATTGGAACTATTTTCCAAATAGGTGATCATAGTTCTACTCAGAACTTTCTGGATTGTTGATATGTTTATTGTTTAATGCATTTGTTTTATAACAAATATAATATTAGCTTTTTGATTGCAGGACTATAGATTAAAAATAGTTTGCTAATTAGTGTGGCACAAGGATTCATCACGTCCTATTTTTTCAGTTGCAGATATAAAACGAAACCGTACAAATTGAGACAGAGCAGTACTAAACCACACGTGGCCTACCCGACGCTAGTGGATCTGGCGTCTTAAGTCGTGTGGTCTTGTATATTTCTGTGGTTGAAAATAACTTTGCTGCCCTGATCTGAGTCGCCTGCGTCTCAATTTGCGCCCGGGCCTATTGTCAAATTTATTTTATATTCCCCCTTTTTTTTAAATCTGTCAAAATTGTTTTGATTCTATACATGAACATAACAACAACTTAGCGAACTTAACGTAACTTTAACGTATCATTTAGCAAAATTGAATGCGGGCAGACGGTACAATTAATTTGCCCAGTCTCTGTCGACTATGTTCCACATACCATCTGCCATGAAAAGAGGACAAGTTGAAGTTGAAGTTGTTTTTATTGAATTTACATTATTGTCAATTTATTGAAATATGTACAGTTGTCTTTAAATCATTAAAAGGATTTGACACCATCCAAATTTATTTTTTATTTTATTTTTGTTTTTACTACAATTACTCTTCGGATAAATAGTTAGGCAGCAAAATGGAATTTTACTGACGAGTGATTAGATTAGCCTCCGAGCCGAAGGCGAGGACAGGCTATGATAATTAACTGCCGAGGCAGGTAATTTACCAATTTGACAATGAATAAACAACGCAGAAATGTGTCCTTTGCTGCCTTGTTGCATACAATATTTTATCTTCGGGCGGCAGAAAAATGAAATTGCTAAAATACTATCTTTATTAATATTGTAACGGTTGGTAATCTGGGTCAATTTTCTATGTACATTTATTGATTTAAATGTTGTGGAAAATTGATCAGGTTGGCCAGTTATGATTTTTTTGTAGGTTCATAATTATTTCGATTTTCTGAGTTTGGAAAAATCCCAAGTGCGTGTTTCTTTTTGTGTTATTATTTTTAAGTTTTCTGATAAGTTTATTTCCTCCTACGTTTTATAAAATAAATTAGACAGTATAGGTTTTTTTTCCGTGGTCTGACGACGCCATGCTGGCTTTGACCCAGGCAAAGGCTCTTGCGGTACGGCGTGGTGGCCGGCGGCTTTGGCCGTGAGGCCTCTGAGAATGTGAGATGATTTTTTTCTTTTTGTTCAGTACGCTCATAGTAATATTTTTCTGAGTAAAGTGTACCAGTGGTACTCTTCAACATATTCTTTTTCTTCCACAATCTAAATGTAGAAACTGCATCCGAACCCTTCAAGTGAAGGTAAGCTTATTTTTCTCTTTGGTTTGGTTGACCATATTGGCACCATTTCATTTTTGTTTAGGGTTCTTTCCCATTTAGTTTTATTATATTGTAATAGCCTCCTTATTTACTTATTTTTAGGGTGGTTGGTCCAGGGCCGAATTTTCCGAATTCACAGTACCATCAACATCAACCATTATCTATTTTTTTCATACAATCTACAATATAAAATATATTTCTTACAGCCAATACCAGAATAAATGTATGTAATTTAAGTTTTAATGGGGTTGGTTCTTCTTCCCAGTCAGTAAAGAACCTGGCGCTCTAAAATATATGTTCATTTTATTTATGTTAATTTTTTTTTTCTTAAAGTTAATTTTAAAACCCACCCCAACTACCCACTGAGTTTGGCATATTACAAAATTAATGTGCTTGTCACAATATAACATATTTAATTACTATGTGTCATATTAATATGATAATAACATAAGTATTAACTAAAATTAATGTTGATAAAGAAATAAAATATGAAGCATGGGAATAATAACAATAGTGAATAGCAAACTGAAGCTATAACAACAAAATACAAAACACACGTCTATAACATACATAACTTCTGAATGAATAATGCACGCAATATTAAATATTTATTTATATTTTTACTAACAAATTACTAAAAGTATTAAGATATCTAAGTCACTAGGATAAATCAATAAAAGTAGCTAGTCTAATCTAGAATGACTTCAATAATAATAATGATATGGATGTTGGATGTTTACATGAAGCTGCAGTGTGGCCAGTGACTCCGCTATTTTTTTTAATTAAAGATCTACTATTCATTGAACTTATTTAACAGAATTAAAAAATATAAACAAATTATTTAAATATTAAAACGTTTATTTATTAAATTTTACTTATTAAACTCTAATATATATAACTAGCTGGATACCCGTGCTTCGCTACGGGGTGTGTTATTTTCAATTTGATTGGTGTATAAACTACCATCAAGATACATTTAAATTATTTTACTAAGCGAGAATATCTAGATTCTATCCTTTCCCCTTATTTCTATACCCACTCCCCTTTGATAAGATAATTTGCTAATATCCCAAGTTAGTAATTTAATTGATTCCGACTACTGAAGAAAACATTCTTAAAAGATAACTTTCCGGGAAAAGCCCCCCCGGGGATATTCCTTCTGACCCCCTCCCCCCCCCCCCCCCCCCCCCCCCATGTCTTTACCCATCCCTGAGTTATAATTGGAATTATCTTTGATTAATATGTTATATGTTTACTTCCCAAATAGGAGCCCTATCTCAATTATTATTATTTAGAAGATCGGTCTGGGCTCAATTCCCCTTTTTTTCTTACTTTGTCCTTATGTTCCCCTTAGGGATAAAAGTTTATAAAATCCCTATCGGCAGTTATCAATATAACTTAGAAATTATTATTCTACGTGTACACTCGTAGATTTCATTTTAGCATTTTAAAGAAGTGGTGATGATTATGTTATTAAAGTTTTAGGCACGGTAATGTGTGATTTGTAAACTATTTTCTTAATATCTAAAAATAAATCTAAATATATTTTGACAGTGATTGAAAACTAATTTCTTTAACAATTCTTCTTTCAGAAATTTACTCAAACATAAAATATTGTTAGTAATTTCTTTTGCAATTTTGGTTAGATAAATATTTTATAATAAATAAAATTAGAATTTTGAAATCTATTTAGAAGCCCCGTTCTCCACCCCACATGAAGCTACCAAAACATTTTATTGCCTATATTACCCGCAGAATTGAGCTAACATTTTACCCAAGAAACACCAAAATCTATTAAGCCGTTTGGACGTGATTGACGCACAGACAATTCGTTGTCAGGACTACTCATTTAGTGGAAATACAAAATTTGAGCCCAATCGGATAACACACACAGACACAACACTTATTAGTTTGTTATACATAGATATACATATATTTTTCCATTTTACCCCCCTAAATGTACATAAGAACAATTTCTGTTCGGAACCGTAAGTGCCAGATGAATTGATGTATTATATTTAGTTTAATTTTTTATTTAATTATTTAAATTAAATAATTAAATATAAGGAGTCTTGAGGCTTAACAAAAGGAGTCTTGAGACTCCTTTTGTAAATAAAATGAATGCTTTAGTAAACCGTTTTCTTATATTTATTTCTCTAAATATTCATTAAATAAAACATCATATATTCTAACAAATAGTAGCATGTTAATATTTATTTTATCCAATGAATGTTAATCAATGCACAAGTAGGAATTTGACATCCGTAGAGATGTATGTTCGAAAAGAAAATAGACCAACTACAGATTTACTTTCAATTATTTAACGTTTAAATATTTGATTTGAACAAACTGTAAACATTGAGAGCTGTATTTTAGAATACCGAGTGATTCGCAAACAGCTGTTTATTACAGATATTTTTTAAAGCTTCATTACAAATTCATAAAACGTCTGACTATCAGTATCAACTTACGACGGGTATTTCAAGAGGTAAATGAATTATTTAAAATCTGTCTAATACCTTCGTTGCTTTACGTCCATTTATTAATGAAAAGGGGAAAAGGGTCTGGTATCGTAAGAAAAGTAACAAAAAAAAGTATCCATCAGTTTTTTTAGAGCAAAGACAGGGATATAGAAAGAGATCAATCAATGATAGCTAAAAAACCTCCAAGGCAGCTACAATTCCCTTTCAGTATAAAGGGATAAACTACTTTTAATCCCATTCAACTCTATCACAATATCAGTATTATTCCGCGGTTTAGGTTTCTTATCTAATATTAAAGTTAAGGGGTTTTCTTTCACGGAGAAAGACATCCTAGGTATAAAAAGATGGTTGTGATAAGAAAAAGAACCCCCTTGTCAATAGAAAAATATTATATCTTATTCCGTGCTTGATGACTGTAAATTAAATTCTAACCTGATACTTATAATGCATTCATAAAAATCAGTGGCGATCGTATCTCACATCGTGTACGTAACAATTGAAATAAGAGTTTATCCTTAAAAGAGTTTTAAATGTCTATGGCAATTACCGTTCTGAATTCGATTTATATTGGACTTCCGGTACCTTATTGCTACATATTCATAACGAGTTTAAAGGGATGTTTCGAATTTTACGATCTCCGAAAATAATTCCATTAAAATATTTAAATTTGAAAGTTAGCTTTCTTTTATGATATAGACACCTCTTTAAGATGGTGGATCGATTAACTGACTGACTAACTTATCACGATATCTCTAAAGGCCCCATACAAGGTCAAAATGTTTGCGCAAACATCATGTTTGACGCGTATGGCCTAAATTTGCCCCACATCAGGTTTGCGCAAAATGTTTGATCGTGCACGGGGGCCTTAAGACTACTGGACCTTTTTGTTGGTAATTTTAGGAATAATTGTAGGAATTGTAGGAAATTTTGTAAGTAGATTCCTCTCACCCCCTAGATGAGCTGTAGATTTCATTTTTGATTTGCCATCTGTAATTACCCAAAAGTATGTGACAAACATTTCCCTCGCAGATTATTTAAATTTATAAAGTGACAATCAGGTGCAGAATAACACAAGAAGATTAGCTGCTCTGTATTGGACATATTCAGCGTTGGAGAAAAATTATGAAACAACAGTAAGGTACTTTAGTGAAGCGACCGCGACGTGACATTTGTCTAGTTGAGGGTGTCATACTGTAGACTTTATACGGCTAATGGAGGACACGAAACATCAATTAATCTATACATATAATTCCACTGACTGACAGACTGATTGATTGACTGGCTGACTTACACATCACGATATTTGACTGTGAAATTTTGTAGGTAGGTTCTTCTTACCCCTAGATGACCCGTATGATTTGATTTTTGATTCACCATTTTTATGAAGAATTCGACGATCTCCGGGAACATTTTTGCAAATAAAATCTTTAAATTTGGAAGTTAGCTTTCTTTTATGATCACCTGTTGTGAAAGAGATTTACAATCGGCTGTTTTGGTTCAAGATGGCGGCCATACATATATTGGAAACCAAGCACCTCAACATTATCACTTACCGAAGGTAACGGAAGCTATGTGATCGTTCCGAAGAACAAAAAATTTTTAGGTCTCCGATTTCAAAAATTACAAGACAGAAATCCGGAACATTTTTGGTTCCTTGTCTGTCTGTCGGTCTGTCTATCGGTCGGTCGGTCTGTCGTTCAATTTTTGCGAACCAACATATCTTAAAAACTATACGTTCAATTTTAAAAAAAATGTGGGTGGTTGGTCATAATTAGCCCATTGTTGGTCCCATATAAGTTTCAACCTTCTGCACCTATTTGTTTCTCTTCCACATGCGCACAAACATACATTTATTTACACCTATGGCTTTAAAAGTACTTATCTGATTTGAATGAAACTTTTAACAGTTTATCGAAAGTAACCCGCAGATAGCCCCAGATTAATTTGAACCATCTACGCTCTTTAACTTTTGCTAAATTGATACTTTAATTCGTGTAAAAAATCTAAACAATTTTTACAGATTAAAAAAAAACGGGGGAAACAATTAAACCAATTTGACAATATAATGACTTGAAGCATAAAATCAATTAAGTACGCGGATAGGATGCGAGGAAGCTAAGTGCCACACTAATTGGCAGTCTATTTTTAAAAAGCTTAAATAAAACCATTTTCTTTAGTATGTTAATTTCTCTGATAATATTGATTTTGTCAAAAAGTCATAGAGACAAAGTGTGTCCGGTTGTAAATACCAATTCCAATTATACAGCTTATAAAACGACATACTTAGTGCCATCTATTACATAATATAAATATACTTGCATAAACCCTTCGGTAGGGCTGAGCCCTCCACGGACTGTTGTGCCCTTAATTATTATTGTATTATGCCAATTTTGTAGTCTCTTCTGCTGATAGCGAAACCGTAATAAATAAGTTTTTATTTATTTAAAAAAAAAGAAGAAAAAAGAGAGTTTTTGTAAGCATTAATTTATGTTCTAATATTAATATATATATTTCATCATTAATATATTAATTTTTATCTTTTATTTTAGAAAAAATAGTGCCACGTGCTTTTAAATATTAATTGTTTAATTAAAAAATATAACAAATTGCTGGAATTTTTTCATAAATATTTCTTATTATATAAATAGCTAGCTAGAAAAAGCATATTTTAAAAAAACATTTATAGAAATAATTAAAAAAAAATAAAAATAAATAAAGAATATCGAAGCCTATAACACTTTAGATATCTTTTGGCTGTAATTATAAAATTCTTCAGTATAAACAAAGCTAATAATAAAAAATATTCTATAACAAGAGCTAAAACAAAATGGAATATATATATATATATATATATATATATATATATATATATATATATATATATATATATATATATATATATATATATATATATATATATATATATATATAAGAAGAAAAAGGAGAGTGAGAGAGAAAATTAAAAGACCAAGGAATAAGAAATGTTAAAGAGAAAGGCTAAGTAAAATTAGACCAGAGAATTGAATTGGCAAAGTAAGAACTTTAATAATTAATCAATCCCATTAATATTTTTATTTTCTTCGGTAGCTTCAAACTTTTTCGTATAAACATTTTAAACAATATTAAAATGAGCGGATCTCAACAATAATAAATGTGGTAATTTTTCTACCTTCATTTTTAATCGTAGTAATCGGAGATTAAAATTAAATTAACTTAATATTGGACTGTAATAAGGTTAAATAATCAGATATGTTGTTAAGAAGTAATGCTGGACGGTTGTTAATTTTGAATTCTTTAAAAAAAGAATCATTTGATGTCAATTATTTTGTCTCCTGATTGTCAAGAGGAAAATTTTAGTTTGGAGAAAAAAAGTTCTTTTAAGAATGATCACAATGCATCAGTTTCTTTGTCATAAACTCGGAAGCAAGAAATAAATAAAAATCGTACGTATATATCTTACGGACGGAGTTGTTCAGTGATCATTCTTAAAAGAGTTGTTCAGGGATCATTCTCAACAAGGGAGTTGTTGAGGGATCATTCATAAGGGAGTTTATTGGGGATCATTCTCAAGTGTGTTGATCAGGAGTCATTCTCAAGTGAATTTATCAGGGATAATTCTCAAGTGAATTGATCAGGGATAAATCACAAATGAGTTAGTGGGGGTCATTCTCAAGGGAGTTGTCCATGATGATATTGAGTTGCAAATAACTCGTATTATGAGCATTTTACTGCAATGGGTTCTAAACATTTGGATTTACAAATTCTCTCATGCGATCTCCTTGGAAAGATCGATCTAGACTAATTAGACCCTGACTGCGGAAACCGGTTAATCAACACTTCAAATATTAGCAGCGACTCATTTTATTCAGCGATGCTGGGTGATCCGGGATTTGAATCCAGATATGTGATCAGGTCACCCATCCACTTTGTGACCACGCCCGATGCTGTTTAATTATATTGGTAGAAGACCCAATTACTGTCCTATACAAGCTACAGAGGCCCGAGACCTATGCTACTGATAAATATTATCAATAGGGCTCGGATCGATATGCTCGATAAAATCTTCAGATATGCTCGAAAACCACCTGTTTTATGCTCGATAGATATGCTCAAAAAACCCATTATATGCTTGATAGATATGCTCGAAAAAATATATATTATATATTGATAATTTATCAATATAGATAACAACAATTGTATATTTTATAAAAATGCCATAGTAACCCTATGAAACCAAGCATTCATGAAGATTAATGATTTATGAATAAAAATTTTAAATTTTATGATGATCGGTGATTTATGTGTAACATTTTAAAATTTTATAATAATGGTAATTTATGTATAAAATTTTAAAATTTGATGATAATGGTGATATATGTATAAAATATTATAAATATATCACGAATAATGTTTAGACTGAAAAAATAAAAACTTTGGTGGAAAATAAAATATACATAAATTGGTTACTATAATAATCAGATAATTTATCTAATATACGATTACATAACGCAAGCATTATTAAATAAGGAAAATGTATTACAATAATATAATGTATAAAAAGCAATTAAAATGCAAAATAATGTAAGCGTCAAGTTATTTTTATCGTAGTTGAGTTTTAATTTTATAATAGGCTTATATAAAAATAAATAAATAGAATAATAATGAGATCACGCCAGCAGACAAAAGCTTTACGTGAATTGTAGATAATGCTTGTAAATATACTAAGAACTGATTATGTATAGTAGGTAACATTGATTCATTTTTTTATACTCACTACAGAATGTATTACGACAGATTAGATATAACCTACTTTTCTGATAATGATTAGCTTATTTCGATTAAAATTATTTTTAAATCAATCTAGGATTAATAATATATAATATTATTAAAACAAAAAAACAAAAAAAAAAAAAAAAAAATCAGAATTATATTTAGTAGCACTTACCATTCAATGCTGTTTATTAATAACTGTTATAATTTTTTCCTTGTTCGAGGTGGTTTGATGTGGTTTTGGGAGGTAGGGGATGGCTGATGTGGCTCTACCCCCCCCCCCCCCCTCGAACCACCTTCAACCACCTCAAACTTATTAAAAAAAAAAAATACCCCCGGAATTTTTGGAGGTGGTTCAAGGTAGTTGAAGGGGGTTAATGGTGTTGGAGATGGCTGGAGGTGGTGAGAGCCACACCAACAACCTCAAACTATTTTCAAATTAAATTCAAAAATCCCCCCGGAAAACTTTAGGGATTTTTTACTATAAAATACCCCCCTTCCTTAAAAACTAAATAAATCAAAATTTGTGAAAATATTGGATTTCTTTGGAAAATAAATTCGGAATTTTGTATGGAAAACAAATTACCTAAATTTTGTTTTTGGGGCAGTTCGAGTACTTGGATGTGGCTGGTGGTGTTTGAGATAGTTGGAGGTAGTTAGACTCTGTTGAACTTTTGTTTGATTCCCAACTAAATCATATTTATTTTTATAAATATATCCGGAACCAGATTTTTTCCGGTAAAACTAATTATATGATTAGATTCGTTATTAAATGTTCTACATTTCCACTCGTGGAGCCTGATTATTAATCGCATTATTTGAGCGCGCCTTGCCTAACATCGTTAGGTGAAAGCATTGGAACCCGTAAAAAGACGAAAGGTCAAATTGACAATATTACGCCCACGGTTACAATCCCCGCATTTCGATGCAAATAATTTTTGCTCAAGAGAAATATTTCACTGTTGACACCTCTGCCAATCATCAAAATATCTTCTAGAACAACTTTTAATAAAAAAAGTTATTTCCTACAAAAAAAAGACGGCACTTCTTTAGATTGTTACTCCCCTAAGTTGTTCTAAAATGCAAATGATTTTGACTAAATAACTATTAAGAAAAAGGGATGTTTAGTCCAATGTATTTTAGGGCAAAGGAATATCCCACCTCTGTTTTAAAGAGGGGAGTAACAGTCTAAAGAAGATCATACTGTACATTTTCTTTAAAATGTTACTCCCCTCTGTTTTTATAAAAGGGGAGTAACAATCTAAAGAAGTGCCAAAAAGACCAACACTAAAAAATAAAATATTTATTATTACGTTCAATTTTTAAAATTATATGTGAAAGATAATCATGGAATTTCCATTTTATTTACCTGAACAAATAAAACAGTAGAAAGTTCTCTGTGAAACTTAAAATAAGCATTTAGTTAGTTCCAAAAAAAAAGAGAAATTATTTTAACTTTCTTTTTTCCTAGACTTTTTTTTATGTTTGAAGCTATTCTAAGGATTTGAATTCTGTGTTTATACTTACTGGGTAATGTTAAGGAGTGAAAAAAATGGGCTTAAATATTCATTTTGACTTGATGCCAAATCCTGGAGCAGTTTTCTAACGTGTTATATTCCAAGCCGTTTCAACTTGGAATCGGTCCGAATACATTATTTCAAGAGAAAAATACATTTTAGTGACAATTGATTTCACTTTTTTAAAGTAAAATATTATGTATAAAAGAATTTATCATTTTTTTGAATCTATGAAAAGAAAATTTCTTCTTTTAAATTCCTTAAATGATGCTATTGTTAAATATTACATTTTTATCTCTTGAAAGAGAAAGTTAATGGTTTAACATTTTAAATCGATTATAATGCTAATTGTTTTCATCAATTTCAAATTTATTTTTTCTTCTTACTTTTAAGAGTTTCGTAGATCATCCTCGTAACCCTTATATGCCGAGGGTGATGTGTCTGTCAGTCCGTCGTACTTTGGTTCATATCCCTAGAACCGTTCACGATAGAGATTTGAAATTTAAAATGGCGTAACTTTTTGACTCACACATAGAAAAAAATATAGAGAAGGTTAACATTTAATATGCACATGCGTAATGCGCAAAAATGTGCAAACCTCAAATATTTATATCTATAATATAAGTGGCAATGTCCTGATTGACTGACTGACTGACATAGAATCAACGCACAGCAAAATCTGCTTAACCGAGAGACTTGAAATTTTGAGGATATACTCGGTTCATATCATAGGCATCCACTAAGAAAGGATTTTGCAACATTTTTATTTTTGTACCCAGGGGTACGGGGTACAAATGTCAAAGTAATGAATACTTTTAATGATGCATATCGTTGAAAAGCTCTTTAAAAGTACAGTAATTGTTGTTATGTACAGTTTTGTCATATTTTCATTCAGGAGGGGGTAAAATGGAAAAATGTGTATAACTACATCTTATATAAATAAAGAGTGTCTATGAGTGTACTGCTTACATGAGATTATAAAGTTAAAATGTTGGTACACAGAAGTACGGGGTACAAATGTCAAAGTAATTGATAGGTACCCTTTATGATGCATATCGTTGAAAGGCTCTTTAAGAGAAAAGTAATTGTAATGTACGTTTTTGTCATTATTTTCATTTAGGAGAGGGGTAAAAAGGAAATGTCAACGTAAGTGTGTGTACGCGCGCGCGCGAACGGGCGCGTGTGTGTGTGTTCTTTATTCAAATCTACCGTTTTATTCCGATTTAAATGAAAATTTGCACACTTGACCTTCAAAGCAAGGGGAAAAGAGGAAGGTCACTGACTTCATGCATGTTCGAAATTTTGATTTTGGTACACAGGGGTACGGGGTGCAAATGTCAAAGTAATGAAAACCCTTCACGATGCATACCGTTGAAAAGCTCTTTAAGAGTGCTGTACAATTATTGTTATGTACATTTAGGGGGGTAAAATGGAAAAATATATCTATATCTATGGATAAAAAACTAATAATTGTTGTGTCCGTACATTTATCCAATTGGCTAAAATTTTGTATTTATTCATTTATTTATTTTTTTTTTTTATTATTATTATTATTTTTTTAAAAATACCTTTATTGAATAGTACAGAAGTAAAATATACCACTGCTTTTCCTTTTTAAAAATTTAGTAGGAATGAATTACTAATTTGGGATATTAGCAAATTATCTTATCAAAGGGGAGGGATAGAATCTAGATATTTTGCTTTGTAAAATAATTTAAATGTTTCTTGATGGTAGTTTATAAATCCATTAAATTGAAAATAAAACACCCCGTAGCGAAGCACGGGTATTCAGCTAGTTTTGTATAATTTTCGAGATGGGTATCAAATGAAAGCTGCTGAAGAGTAGATTACAAATATATATGACTTTGTATGTCTACTGTGCTTTTGACCGCCTGTATTGCGTTTTACCACCAAAATTTCACCCAAAAAATGCCCTCCCCCCCCCCCCCCCCTCCATACTATAACGGCCCATACTATAAGTCCTAAAATTATGAAATAATTCATGCGCTAATGCCTTTTGATAGGGTGATGAAAATTGCCAAAATATAATTAATTTAACGTTTTGTTATTACCGATACAATATATTATGACCCCCGAGGAATAGAACCAGGGACATCTACTCTACTTTCCTTACTTTATATTTTTTTTAATTTGATATAGGGCGGGATGGGAAAATACTAAAATGTTATTTTAGCAAATAATAGCGTATATATGCCGAATAATCTACGAAATCCTAAAAAGTACTTTCTTGATGCTAGTACTTCCCTTTTTTTTACTTCCATTTTTTTTTTTTTACATAGTAATGAAGAGGTGAAGGATTTTTAACCTACCTAGTGTCTATAACTAAGGGATCATAACCAAAGGTCAAATCTTTTATGTGTAAGCTTCATCTCGGGTCAAAAATCCTTCGTAATATCATCAATTTATACTCCTACGTTTCCATTATTTAAAGAAATCCACAAATCCATATCGACATTTAGAAAGAACCACAAATTCCCTTTAGCTTAAATCTTTCTTTATCCTTTAACGTGAATTTCCAACTTTCTAATCTTTTAGTTTATTCTTTGCCACTCATTTTCTTGACCAAATAATCCTTCGGCTAAAAAGACGCTGGCTTAAGCCGAACATACATATTGAGGTAGACCTGACAGGTAACCTGTACAGGTAAACCGGAGAATGGGTGCTATAATCAGGTCATAACTTGATAGCATCACGCTCAGGCTTGCCTGCAGGTATATCACAATGTGTATATCCGCCTTTAGTTACCAGCCTCTTATTAAATAATGAATAATTATGTAAATTTCAAAGTGTTACAATAACATTAGGTCTATGACTTAAGCCAGTCATACATATTGAGGTCTACCTGAAAGTTAACCAGTACAGGTAAACCGGAACGTGAGTGCAATCATAACTGTACAGTTATGCCTTAACTATTAATTGATAGTACGGTTTACCTGGAGAGGTTTATTTTCTTTTCAGGTATTTCACAACGTGGATGGCCACCTTTAGTGATCAGTCTCATATCAAATAAGGAATAATAGTGTTACTATAGCATTATACTCGTAAGTCCATGGCTTCGCGATTAGAATTAAATTCAGACATGCGCATCTAATGTGTATATTTACAAAATGCATATGTATAATACCATATATTATAATTGGCATCGCATGGTTCTATTATTGCATCGAGCGTAATGTAATAAATATTAGATATTAAGAAAATAGTTAATCATGATGAGTTGATAGTTAAAGAGGATGATTGGAATAGAGAGCCGTGTAGTTTCTACATAATCCTTATCTTACATGTTCCGGTCATCTTCATTTTAACTATTATAAAATGTATCACTTCACTACAAAATAACTATTGCTTGTATCAAGTTGGAATTTTATATGCCTATTTCAATTGTACTTAAGACGATTTATACGAAGTTTTATTAAAATCGTTATGTTAGAACGTAAGATATCGGTAAAAACGTTGTTTTTTCTATTTTAAACGTTTAGGTCCGCTCTAATAGTTTTAACGATCTTTATTACTACATAGCGGTGTCGTGTTGGATTTAATAAAAAATAAATTATTTGAAAAAAAGGTTCATTGAATAGGTCATAATAGAATCTTATCCCGTCCTGAAATTCCAATTTTACCTTTGAAGCTTACGCTTACTCGAGCGTTGAGCGCGAACTCTTAGATGGATAACGCTGTCCAAAAAACTTAGTCTGAGTATTAGTAAAAGGAACATGTATACCAAACTACGACTAAATCGGTTAAATTATACTTAAGATGTCGTCGGCCACGTAAACGTTACTTACAGACAGACAAAATCATATTTTGTTGAATGTAAGAAGCTCGAAGCAAATAAGTATGTAATATGATTATATACATAATAATTTAAGCAAGGGTAAGCTTCAATTATTATGTTTACTAGGCATCGCGTATCATTGAAGCGAGCGTATAGTAATAAATATGTATTGAATATTGAAAAAATAGATAATCATGAATAATGATGAGTTGATAGATAATGGGTATAGTTGTAGTACAGTGGCTAGGTGTATGGGAACCACCCCGCATTCTTACTATTCCTCTAACCACTCATCTCCTTTTCAATTATTATAAAATGTATCTCTTTGCTACAAAAAATACTACTGCATGTATCAAAATGAAACTCTGCATGCCTGCATACTGGCATGAAATGTTGCATGCCTGTTTCAATTGTGCATTAGATGGTGTATATGAAGTTTTATTAAAATCGTTACGTTAGAACGTAAGATATCGGTAAAAAGGTTGTTTTCTCTATTATAAACGTTTAGGTCCGTTTTAATAGTTTTAGCGACCTTTATTAATTACTCATAGCGGTGTCGCTGTTAGTTTTACTAAAAAATGTTATTTGAAAATAATGTTCGTCTCATCGAATAGATGATGATAGAATCTTTTCCCGTCCTGAAATTCCAATTTAATTTTTGTACCTCTCGTTTACGCGAGCGTTGCGCGCGAACTCTTGGACGGATCACGCTGTCCAACGAACTTAGCCTGAGGATTAGTAAGAGGAACATGTATACCAAATTTCAACTAAATCGGTCAACTTTTACTCAAGTTATCGTCACACGCGTGAACGTTACTGACAGACAGACAGACAGACAGACAGACAGACAGACAGACACGGAACATATTTCGTTGAATGTAGGAAGCTCGCTACGCTCGCTTCAATTACATACTTATTTGTTTCGTATACAACAGTAGATTGCTCTATCATTTCTTTAAAAGCATTTATTTTACAGCTACAAAAATATAAAATTTATATTTACAACTCGCATACACTTGTACTATACAATATATTATATTACGTAATATATTTATATACGTTGAGCACTTTACATCTAAAAGTGGATTGTTCTTTCATTTCTTTAGAAGCTTTTATTTTATAGCTACGAAAATATAAACAATCATAAACAAAGAGTAAAAAAAATAATAACAAAATGCACGACAAAATAACAAATAGAGAGTAGAAGAATATAGCTAGCACACAATCGAAAATGATTTATTTTAAAAGGTTTTTTTTTTCGAGGAGCGTTTTTAAAATCCTCCACTTAGCGGTATAGCCGAGCTCGGCTATAAAAATCCACGTTAAATCCTTTTTTTTACAAAGAAAGCAGCTTTACTGGTAACGAAAAGAGTAACCCCGCAGTCAAATACTCAACTTTTTTGAGGAAAAGGCTTCAACTTTCCTGCTTTTATTAACCCTCTGACAGTGCTTTAAAAACACAATTCTATGAAATAAGTGCTTTTTTTTATTTGACGGCATTTTTTGTACTGCTTCAATGAGTTTAGCTTTTTTAAGCTGGCCTGTAGATCTTATGAACATTGTTTATTGTATATGGATATAACAAAAATAATTAAATTAAAATGAATAATCCTATAATAATTCATTTTATCATTTAAGATTAGTTTTATAACAAATTGGCACTTTTTTAGATTGTTACTCCCTTTATAAAAAAAAATCAAAGGGGAGTAACAATGTAAAGAAGGTGTAAGGAATGTTCTTCTTTAGACTGTTATCTCCCCTTAAAAAAACAGAATATTGTCCCAAAGAACATTGGACTAAACATCCCTTTGTCTTAATAGTTATTTAGTCAGTCATTTATATTCTAAATAAAAACATAGGAGAGTAACAATCTGAAGAAATACCAACAAATATTATTTAGAGGGCATCGGTAGCATGGATTGGAGAGCGTGGTCTATCCTATCAATAAAGTTAAGCAGAACCGCTGGCATGGTCACCATTTAGATGGGTTCTCAGGGATCAATTCTCGGACCACCTCCGACTCCCTAGCATCGCTATAAATGAGTAGTTGCTTATGTGAAGTGGTGACTAACTGGTTGTGTATGCCAATTACAAGGTTTATACACCTAATAGAGCAACACAGTACCCCCATGTCATCCATTACACATATAGAGCAGGCCTAGGCCTTCCTCGGGCTAAAAAAAAGTTAGTTAGTTAGATATATTGGTGGTGAGGTACCAGCGTGGCCGAGGGGCTCTAGGCGCTCGCCCAGCTATCAATAAGTTGAGGCGACTCGAGGTAGTAGGTACGATCCCGTGCCATGATGCTCTGAATTGCATCTATGAATCGCGGACGGAGCAGGGCGAGGGACACCCCCTATGTATGGGGCATTCTTCACCCACGCTTTGACGCTCGCTTAAGGCCTCCATACACGATCAAAATGTTTGCGCAAACATTTTGATCGTGTGTGGGGCTGTTTGACCGATTTTTGACTGATTGCGCAAACATTTTGAAGACAATCAGTCGAGACTGAAAGTTTTGCGCAAACATTTTGATGGTGTATGGGGCTGTTTGAGTGTTTGTGCAAACATTTTGAAGCAGATCGGTCGTGTTCGAAATTTTTTGCGGAAACACCGCGGTATGAACGTGCACAGCCTTTTTTGTAAACAGTGCTCAAATATTTTTCAAGGTAATCCTGTTCGAATCCCGTCTATAGAATGGAGATTATTTATTCTTTACTTTCTCATATACGCATCAGTATATATTATTGTAAAGAGAAAGTATAGTAATAGCCCGGAAATTCGATTGAACCGATTACGATTAAATTTGGAATACCTACAAGTTCACAAAAATTATATCATTTTAATTTAAATCAAATTATAATTATTATTTACTACGGGAAACAGACAGTGAAACTTCCGCAGTATGAAAACTACCAAAAACTTAAAAATTGAAAAATTATATCCCAAAGAAAAATCGAAAAATTAATTTTTGCTCTGGAGCACCACCCCTAAACACCATGAAAAAACCTAAAAATTTTTTTATTTATTTAAAACGGTTCAGATAATTTTGATTCTAAAAAATGTTTAAATGTAGTCCATTTAAATACGGATCGAATAGTATAAATATTTTTCCCGAGATTTTATTTTCAAGATTTTAATGAAAATAAATCCGATTTTGGTGAAATCAAAAACTAACCACCTGTTGAAATTTTTTTAAATATGTTTAAAAATAACTTAATTAAATGGTATATGATGGATTTAAATGCAGATACCTTTTTTTTTTTAACTAGCCCTATTAACTGGTTGCCTTGGGACCGAATCCATGGTCGATTAAAAAATGGCCAGTTAAATTATTTAATTTTATTATTTTTGTAACAAGCAAACTAATTTTATAACATTTATATTTACAATTTAATGTCCCCACAGCAATGTGACAACTGTACAAGTAACTGCTATAGACAGGATCTTCATTTAGAAGTTAATTTTATATGTGTACTACTACTACATAATTGATATGTGTATTTTATATGTGTACTTACTAATACAGTAAAAGTATATATGTAATTTTAAAAAAAAATACTCGGAAAAATGAAAATTGTTTTGCACCGTTTATTTATAATATTGAGTAATATTATTATTATCATCATTTTTTCCCCGCCTGCTGCTCATGGAGAGAGAAATATTCAGAGGGGAAGTTTTAATTGGTTCCCGCTATTTATTTCCCGCCAGTTTCTCCTACTGGGAAAATGCCCGCTCTCCAAAAGTGGGAAGAAAGGCCTTTAACTATACGGGCTAAAAATCAGGACTTATCATTGATTCCCGCTCTTTATTTCCCGCAGGTTTCTTCTAATTATTCATATATCGCATCACCGGTGATGCATTTATTATCTGTGCTTCATTCTCGACCTGTGTTCCGGTTATAATGTGTAGATTATTATCATGGCCATAACAAATGTTAAATTTAGAGAATTCTGGTGTGAATTCATCGCCGTTTATCGTGAATTGCCTGAACTGGGCGCAAGCAGCATCCGAGTCAGACATATTGTCCCAAGAATTTCACAAAATAAACTGAGGTTTTCATAATCCCGAAACGTGTATATTTATATCAATGTTTGCTCCAACATCCTGTTTGACGTGTATGGCCTCTGTTTGTAGTGTATATTTGTATCAATGTTTGCGCAAACATCCTGTTTGACGTGTATGGCCTCTGTTTGCGCAAACATGATGTTTGCGCAAAATGTTTGACCGTGTATGGGGGCCTTTTTATTAAGCTCACTAATGACCACACTATACTCGCTTCGGCGGTACAATGTACAAATGTATGATGTGTGAAGTAGCTGGAACTCTCCACTACGGGCTAGTAAAATGGGCCTAAAAGAAAGTGGTTCGTCCAACCCGTTCTAGTAGGAAGTACTAGATTACTACTACCACTAGATATATTGGTAATTATACTGCTAAGTTGGTAATAGAAAATAATAAGATTTAGGGTTTTACTTAAATCCATCAAACGAGGAAATAAATCAGTAAGGAAATAAAGCGTGTTGCTTTATTTGATCTTTACAGTCTTCGCACAACTAGAATCGACGCGTTGACAGCGCGGGAAATTGAATGACACACAGATTGGCCAACCTCTCTGGGGGAAAAAATAAAGCCACTACGAAGCCTTCTTATACTGTTATCCAGAGGGCCTCTCCTCCTCCACTAGAGACATTTATCTTTGCCTAGTTGGCCCGACCTTTTGTCCGGGAAAATCTCAAGCTCTCATTGGCTCGTCCCCCCCTTTTGCTAGTTTTTCCCGCGCTGCCAACGCGTCGACTCTAGTTGTGCGAAGACTGTAGTAGTTGTTGTTGTTGTTGTTAGTAATTGTTTTTTGTTTTTTTTTTTTTACTTAAATAGCAACAAGTACCGTATTGCATAGAATATAAGACGTCATCGAATTTAAGAAGCACCATAATTTTGAGAATCTATTTAGTTAAAAAATAATCTAATTTAAGACCCCCTTCAAAATTTTAATATACATCAGTACAAGTTATTTATTTATTTGAGTCAAAATGTTAACAATACGTAAACGATTGTTACTATTCATACTAAATTTATTTATTTCTTTGAGTTAAAATTTTAATAATACATAAACGAATCCTTTGACATTGTTCAAGTAACCGTCTTTACTTTAATAAATAGAAGAGGTAAAAATTAGATAATTATAAAACGTTGTATGGGTAAATGTACTGCAGCTTAATAAAACTAAACATTTACACTATTATAATAAATAAAATATCTCAAAATGTGAAAATGCCTACGTTTACATCTTGCTTGTAATTATATTCAATTTTGCATATCTATTATACGTTATAGAATTAAAACATTATGTTCAAAACTCAGATTTATACAGGGTCAGTTGTTCCAACCTTTCCAATAGATTTAAACCATTTTTTGGAAATAAACACTTTCTTCTTTCACCGAGCATACAGATTATTTAATCAAATGATCTAGTTGAAACTCGGCAGTTTTACTGGAAAATTTAGCGTTGAGAGGGAAAAATATATTCCAACTTTTAAGCGACAAGGTTTCCTAAACTACGTGTAAAAAACTGCCACTGTCCAACTTACGGATATGTAGATAAGCGAACATCAGTGTTCTGTTTTGATTTACATCATATTTCATCTCTTATTCCATCGCTTGCTCTAAAATCCATCGAAAAACAAACACTTCAACTGTTATTTATCCTCTAACATTTCCATATATTTATATAAATATTGATCAGATTTATTGTCCATTTCAATGCATACACAATACCCATGTAAATCGAATGATCTAGCGTGGACTCCTGGAGAGCCGAGCACACCGGCATATCTTAACTTCCAAAATAATCAAACATCATTTCATTCAATAAATGTCAAACACCTTCGAAAACATGAGTGTACTGAAAGTATCTTGTGAAAGTATGAAAACAATATATTCATGCCAAAGAAAGCGCTGAATTTGCTCTTAATAGAGATTGATTTTCCCGCCATAAGATTTAAAAAAATAAGATCGTGGTTCCATTTTTTCATCTGCTCTAATAACGGCTAAATCCGATTTACATAGATCACTATTCTATAGAAATTCCATTTTTGCTTCCGAGCTTACCGAAGGTAACGGAAGCTATGTGATCGTTGTGAAGAACGAACAATTTTTAGGTCTCCGATTTCAAAAATTCCATCACAGAAATCTGTATCATCAGGGATGAATTTTGGTTCCGTGTCTGTCTGTCGTTTAATTTTTGCGAACCAACATATCTTAAAAACTATACGTCCAATTTTAATGAAATTCAGGTGGTAGGTCATGAGTAGCCCATTGGTCCCAGATAAGTTTTAACCGTCTGCGTTCATTTGTTTCTCTTCCACATGCGCACACACATTAATTTACACCTATCGCTTCAAAAGTACTTATCTGATTTGTATGAAATATATATAGTTTATCAAAAGTACCACCCAGATAGCCCCAGTTTAATTTGAACCGTCTGCGCTCTTTAACTGTTGCTTAATTGATACTTTAATTCAAGTAAATATCATAATAATTTTGACAGATTAAAAAAACGGGGAAACAATTAATCAAATTAGACAATATTATGTAAAAGCATAAAATCTATTAAGTACGTGACAGGATGCGAGGAAGCTATGTGCCACACCAATTGACAGTCTATTTTAAGTTTTTTAAACTTTACAACCACAACTTTACAAACTTACATGGTTTGTCGACAATGTAGCACCCCCCGGCAGTCCATCAGCTGACAGCCGGTCGTAGGCGTGGCTGCTTCATTGGCTCTTGGGGTTCTCTGGGCTCACGCCTCCCTGGGAGTGGTTGCCGGGAGCGAAGGTAAACTTGACGGAGGCAGGGGAACCGGGTCGAACGGTAATCATCTTGGGGGATGGCTGCTTCTGGGGGGCCTTGGGGGTCGCGGGGTGGTCCTCGGTCTCGGCCGGTCGAATAACCAAAGGTCAGCACCGGCATCGATGGACTGCAACCCTCCTCCCTCAGACAGGTGCTAAGGAACCAGGAGGACTAAGGGGGGTGATGGAAAAGGGTCCTCCCCTACAGACACTAAAGCATTTAGTGGAGTAGCAATAGTGGAGGACCGACAAACTGTCCCGGCGCCAATAGCCGATTAATAATCGGCTGACGCGCCTTTGGGGGGAGGGAGACGGGTTTAGTCGGTAGGGCTGCATTGCAAACACCAGCGAGTCCGACACTCCACATACCGTGAAATACGTATGTGGGTTAGGTCGTAAAATGACTTCCAACTCCCTTCCATAAAAAAAAAAAAAAAAAAAAAAAAAAAAAAAAAAAAAACACTTCTGATTTTAATGAAATTTGGATGGTAGGCCATACATAGCCTATTGTTGATCCTATATAAATTTCAACCTTCTGTGCCTATTATTGTATCTTGCACATGCGCACAAACATACATTTATTTTGACCTTTATCTTCAAAAGTACTTAACTGATTAATATGAAATTTGGATGGTTTGTCACAAGTATCCCGCAGATGGCCCTAACTTAATTTCAACCGACTGCGCTCTTTAAATTTTGCTAGTAGTAGTAGTAGTCTAGTACTTTTTACTAGGACGTTTAGGACGAACCACTTGTTCGAACCTTGCAATTAGGCCATCACTTAGGCCCTTTTTACGCCCCGCGGTAGAGAGTTCCAGCCACTTCACACATCATACCTCTGTACATAGTACCGCCAAAGCGAGTATGATGTGATCAATAGTGAGCCATATAAATCAGAGTGTCACGGCGAGGAATCGAACCCCGTCTCGTTCCACTCGAGATTCAGTGATGGCCGAGCAGACGTGGTTTAACCCACACGGCTACGCTAGCTCCCTTTAAATTTTGCTAAATTGATACATTAATTCATAATAGACAGACATAAAATTGATCAACAGACAGACAGAAAGGGAACCAATTTAGAAAATGTAAAGAGCGCAGACGGTTGAAATTAAGTTGAGGCTATCTACAGGCTACTTGCGACAAACCATCCAAATTTCATATTAATCAGTTGAGTATACTTTTGAAGATAAAGGTCTAAATAAATGTATGTTTGTGCGCATGTGCAAGATAAAATAATGGGCGCAGAATGTTGAAATTTATATGGGATCAACAATAGGCTAAGTATGACCTACCATCCAAATTTTATTAAAATCAGAAGTGTTGTTTTTAACACATCTTGGTTCGAAAAAATGAAAAATTGGAATTTTTATCAACAATATCTCGAAAACGGTATGTCTCACTTCAAACATGCATAGGTCCTTTTTTGTGCAGAATTATGTGAGAAATATTTTTGTTAATAACACTTCTCTTCAAAAAATTAACAGTTTTGCGTAAAAAGTGAAAAATAAGTAAATTTTGAACTTTAAGATGGGGTAGGGGGAAAGCACCAGGGGGAGAAGTGGGGACTTTTGAGAGAATGTACCTCTTATCATGGTCTATCATTAGGAAAAAATCCAGATTTCCCCTAATTAGTTGCAGGTAAAAACCTTTATTAACTGGGCTATTAATAGAGTTTATAAATACACACTTGTTCTTCATTTTACAGCCATCGTTTTAGAAAGTTAGTGTTATATTTTAATAATAAATTCTATAAATTTTTATAACCTGAACGGACCACTGCGCAAGTTAACAAGGAAGGAAGGGTGGGGGTAAACACTCAGTCACTTCTCCTCGTCGTCATGAATGTATTTTTATCTATACTGTCCAAACGCGCGTAAAAAAAGTATGCTATGAACCCACCTTAATCCGTCAAATTTAAATCGAATTAACTTTCAAATGTATTTAGTACAGGGCCGTTTCTACCATTAGGCAAGACTAGGCGGCAAAATTTAGGGGGCGCCAAAAAATTATTTGAAATTAAACGGCGAAAATTTTTTAAAAAGTAGGAGGGAAAAAAATGAGAAGATGTTATTATGAATAGAAATAATGTTTTTTTTACACATAGGTAGATGGATGAAAGGATTAAAAACAATTATTATTTGAGTAGAAATAATAACATAAAATCTAGGATGACTGGGACGAAAATAATTATTTTAATATGAGTTTTTTTAAAGTTATCTTATCTAATCTGATGTGAATATGAATTAACTTTACTAGATAAGAAAATCTGTTCCTTAAACTTAACTATTCATATCTACATCCATCTTTGTCGTTTTTGTTCTTTGCTATATTATTTGTATTTCTCTTTCTCTCTCTCCCCCCCCCCCTTATATAACCTTTGTCTCCCCCTATTATACCGTCTTTTTATTTATTCTCTAACTCTTTTCTTACTTAATATGAAACAAATTCTCAATATGTTGTGTAAAGTAATATAGTGAACTTCACAAATTAAAATATAAAAAGCCGCCCCTTACACTGAGAGGGAGAGGGGCCACCTTGAAAGTGAAGAAACTGAAACAGAAAAAAACGGGAACAGGATTTATTCACGTATATTTGGGCAGTGTTTTTTCTTTTTTTTTTTTGCACTGTTTTTTCGCGAGTAAATTTCCCAAGCTCTCTGTAAATTACTCTTAACATAAAAAAGTACAAAATAAAATATTTTAGTTTTTGAATAATTTTTGCTTCAGAGCTTACCGAAGATAACTGAAGGTATGTGATCGTTCTGAAGGAACATTTTTTTATGTCACCGATTTCAAAAAATCCAATACATTAATCCGTCGGACACACTAGGAAGGTTCGAGTAGGTTGTGGGGTTTTCTAGTTCGAGTCTGTCAGTCGGTCTGTTCACAATGTTTGCGATCCAATGTTAGGTCATAATTTGCCCATTTTTGGTCCTATGCAAGTTTCAACCTTCTAAAATAGCTCTTTTATTAATTTGATATACCCTATTAAATTTTTTTTTAAAAAAACGTGTCAATGAATTGTCTGCCATTTTGGATTTGACCGGCTAATTATTTTGAGTTCGCTATATTTTTCGTGTGTTTGTGTCAAAAAGCTCTTTAATGCTCCAAAGTTTCAAAAAACAAGTGATATTAAAAAAAAGGAATTTAAAAAAGAAGTAAAATATTATGAACAGAGCTTATTTAATGTTTGATTTGTTTTACTGTTTATTGTTAAATACAAGTTCTTTAATATCTAATCCATTAATTCTTCAAGCAAGGAAAATATGGTGGGAGGGGGGGGGGGGGGGGTATTTTTAAATTCTCGCCTAGGGCGGCAAAACACCTAGAAACGGCCCTGATTTAGTAAAGACTGTCGTCTTAGAGAGGAGGTGAAAAAGTGAGCTGCAACTTCGAGTTGTAGCATGTATATCCCAAATATTTAAACAGTCGTACAATAGTGCAAGGAATTTAATTATAGCTTCCTTTCTCTTAGACCTACTAAAATCAGGATTGTAGGATAACAAGAGAAGTAACATGGGTCACCAAGGTCAAATAAGATTGGACAAAGGTAAAACCAAATAATACCCTTAAGGGCTGATAGTTTATGTTTCTCTGTGCTGCAAGGGGCCAAAAGATACGACAACTAAATACCTCATTGGAACCGAGCGTTTCTAACTACCATTACTACTACTAAAACCAATTTCAAACAGAACGTACCAGACTTACACACGCCTACATATTTATTAGAGGCAATGTAACTTACAAAATGTCACAGACTACAAACAATTTGAGCTATCCGGTTCCAAGTGCCAATTATAGGTATTATGCAGCTGATGAAGTGACCACGCCAACCCCGTCATCCATTATGCATATAATATAGTTGTATAAGCCCTTTAGTAAATCAAAGCCATCCACGGGGATTGCGCTGTATAGTATGTATATTATACAACAAAATTGTCTCACTTACAAGACCCTTTAATATTCGAAATCTAAACATAGAATTATAATTTTAATGACTTTTATTTAATTAGACATACTACAGCAGTTTAACCAGTTTTCAATATTTTAACATAAAATATTTACCCCAAAAATACCAGATGATTTCTATCATCATTGTTAGAAATCATTATGAAATATTATTCTAATATCGTCAATAATAATTGTTCTGATATCATTAATGTAACCATGCATTATAAACCCCGGTTTGTATATTATTTAAATATAAATAAATATATTGCAGGAAAATCTACTGAATTATACAGCAATTAAAATAAATAAATAAAAGCCATTCAATAAAATATTCAAAACCACTAGTTTATTAAATGTAGATTTCAAGGAAATAAAATTAATATCATCCTTGGAATTGAATTGACTTTTGCTTTGAAATTTCAAATTTATTCTAATTGAGTTGATGGAAAAAAACATTTGATTATTGATACATACTACGTTTATCAACCAAATTTAATATTGTATAAAAGTGAAGTCAAAATGTCAAACAGATGACTATGTAAATATATAATAATTAAAATTGAAACATCGCTGTGTTATTATATTTATGAAGTAATGATTGAGATGACTCTATCTATGTATAGTTTATAAATAAATTATAGAAATATGTACAATAAATAGTGTTTAGCAAATTCATGTTTAATATATTTATGATATATTGCTTTCACACTGCGAAACAGAGATGAAGGAATTCAGTACAAATGGAAAATAATAATTGTCTCTACACGTAAAATAAACTTTTTTATTAGCCAAAGCAACTTTCATCCTTCATAAGGCCATCATCAGTGCCTAAGAACAAATATTAGGTGATAAACCAAGTAATAATAGCCAAATAATAACTTAATAACTTCGTTTTGCCTATTATTACTTGGTTTATCACCTACTGTTTGTTCTTAGGCACCGATGATGGCCTTATGGAGGCTGAAAGCTGTTTTGGTTAGTAAAGAAGTTTATTGTACGTGGAGAGACAATTTTATTTTCCTTTAAGATGACCTCCATAGACGCTCCCATATCTAACATCAGAACAAATGTTCATTTTCGAGGTTCAATATCTTTCCCTGTGCTTCTTTCTTAAATATCTTTCTTAAATATCTGTACTTCTAGTGATAGTATACATGATAATAAGCACTTAACATTAACAAATAAATCTGTCGATGAAAAAGCAACATTAACATAGAAATATGTCGATAATAAAGCAGTTAACGTTAGCAAATTTTTCTGACCGATAAACTTACTCATGTATTGTGCATAAAAACTTCGTCATTGCTTTCCATTTGTTAGTTTTTTCGGGTTTCCAGGGTCGTATTTATTTTTAAGCATTTTATCAAAATTTATCATTAAAATAATTCCTCTCAGTGGGGTAATCGAATATGACCTCTCACCCTTTGCAATTATAACTATTTTCTCAAGAACTAGATTTTTTCCCAGGGAAATTACCTTTATGGTTAGATCTTATTGTAGACAAAAACTTTTTCCGGCCTCCTTAAACTCACGCATGTATAAAAAAAAAAAACTACAAATCGTCCGAATAGTTTTAGAGAAATAACGTGCTTTCACTTTTTACTTTCTCACACACAGAGAAAGTATTGTGATGTCGAAAATTCGTTTTTCTGTCCAGACGCGGCTGGACAGTAAAATTAATTTCTCGATTTCGGGTTTATGATTTACTGAAAATGTATGACTATTTTCATTCGAAATCAGCCCAGTAGTTTAGTTTCCTTGCGTTTGCACAAATGATAGACGACTAAATAACATTTAAAATAAAACAAACTACTTTTTTGGACTTAGGGGACCTTAAAAAATATAAAACCATTAACATCTATCAATACTTTTGCTATATATATCAACAAAGATCTATTGCTCTTCAAATCTAGGTTGTACCGAAGGATAGCACTTCGTCTAATAATAACTTTAAAAATAAAAATAATAATTCTTGTATTCATATTTCACATTGCTTTTATATTTTTCCTAATTAAATCTATTTCTTATGTTTCAGAGCTGAAATTTGCTACAGTTGGCATGCCAGAGTCGGTGTGTTCAGTTTCTTGTGGCGTTGGTCAAGCTAAAACGTATGTCGAAGGAGAATCTTGTTGCTGGCACTGCTTCAACTGTACACATTTCCAGGTACTCTAAATATGTATATTTTCATTTGATTTTATGTGTAAATTTGTTTATGAACCCTTGATCTGTTCAAAATAGATCCCGTGTACAACAATCAGCCCGTGGAGGCTGTGTTAATGTGGCACAGTACTTAATAACATGATGAATATGACTACTAAGTTTGAATTTACTGGTTCACCGCACGACAAAATTAGTTTTGGCCATGGACGCCGTAAGCGTAGGACATTGTGCAAGGTGTTGTTTAAGATCCATTGCTGTTCTAAGATCTATTGCTGTCTGCAAATGGAGGTGCCAATTCCGAGCAGTACCTACCTATAAAATAACTGAAATGGACTCTAGTAATACAGCTTAATTTCTTTGATATTTCAATTGTCAATTCAGCATTAGGTTTTTACTGGACAGGGAATCGGGCATTATCACCTATTTACTCGATGTGATTATTACGGTGAAACATTTCTCACCTCTCTGCCATTTGAACTCACCAGATATGTCGGTGTTTAGATTTAGATTTCAAGAGAATTACGACGAGTACGCTAACTCGCCCATGCCGGTCCGCATGCCCTAGGGATGTAATTGTAAATAATGAAGTGAACTGCATCACAGATTTTTGGTAGTGTTGGGCTTGTGTAAGTATGGCTGATAATATAAGCCCAAATGAAAGATATGTCATTACATTAATGTAACATCAAATGATATGTCATTACATTAATGTAATATCGAAAGATAAAGATGTCATTACATTAATGTAACATCAAATGATATATCATTACATTGTAATATCGACAGATAAAGATATGTCATTACATTAATGTAACATCAAATGATATATCATTACATTGTAATATCGACAGATAAAGATATGTCATTACATTAATGTAACATCAAATGATATGTCATTGCATTGTAGCATTACATTAATACTTTCTTTAGGGACCCAGTAAATTAGTGAAAATTAGTACAATATGTGAGGTCTTCTTTTCTTTAAGATTATTATTAGATTGTGCGAGAGTATAATGATAGATTCACAAAGGCGACACCTTTAGAAAAATCAAATGTGTGCATGTTAAAAATTTAGTAGCCTTACATAAATCATAGTAGTGAACTTAAAACTATGACTATGAATTATCGTAGAAGTTTATTCTACCTTATTTTAATAATATTTTTTTTATTATTTTTTGTTTCCAACCTTACCGAAGGTAACGGAAGAATGAAAATAAAATAGGTCAGATTTAAAAAATTCCAAGACAGAGATCCGTTTCAGACATCAGGTACATTTTTGGTTCCGTGTCTGTCTGTCACTCAACTTTTGTTTTGTGAACCAATATATCTTAAAAAACTACTTGTCCGTTTTTATTGAAATTTGGATGTTAGGTCACAATTAGACCATTGTTGGTCCCATATAAATTTTAACCGTATGCACTCATTTGTTTCTCTTCCACAAGCGCACAAACATACATTTATTTACACCTATAGGTTCAAAAGTACTTATCTGATTTTCAAGACTTTTATAGTATATCGAAAGTAACCCGCTGATAGCCCCAGATTAATTTCAACCGTCTGCGCTCTTTAACTTTTGCATAATTCATACTATAATTCATTTAAAAAAAAAAAAATAAATAAAAAAAAATAAATAAATAAAAAAAAAAAAAACGTGGGAAACAATACATTAATTTAACAATAATGGCTTGTAAAAGCATAAAATCAATAAAGTACGTGATAGGATGTCAGGAAGCTATGTGCCACACCATTTGGCAGAGTATTTATAAAAATGAAAAAATAATTAAAATTCTATTGTTACATTTATGGATTCTTTCCATTTAAACATAAATAAATAATTCAAATAAGTGTAATTACTGGTTTGGTTCGATTGCATACAATTAACCTGAAGAGGAATATAAGTGAAGACCTTTTTGTAAGGGTAAAAAAAAAATTAGCATTGGAGCGTTTCTTAACCAATATCCGAGAAACAAGGGTTATTTTTAGAATTAGCTCTAAAGGTTTTTTTTTTTTTTTTAAGCATTCTTGAATGTTAATATCCTGTGGTTTTACAAGATACTAAGCTATATTTCGAGAGTTATTCAGAATTATTTTTCTCTCTTTATTTTCTCATTTTCCGTATAAAACGCCAACCTCAGCAATTATTCTCGGTTGAAAAAATCATAAATAAATAGGTGAAATGGAATGGAATAGGGAAATATTGAAGGAGCATTTATATTTAAATTAACTTCAAAAGGGAAGGAATTGAGATTAATATTCTTACTAGGTAAGTTGTTCAATGTTGGTAAAAATCCAAAGAATTTCTAGATAAGAAATTCAAGGTTCTATCACACGTTAGGATTGAATAAAATTAGGAATTAAGGGAAATAGCTTACCTATGTTTTGACCTCAAGCCAAATCACCACTCATTTTAATAGCTAATGGTCGTCTCTTTAGTATATAATGATTTCTTAAGCAATTTTCATTCTATTATGCCAGTATTAGCATACTTTACTAACTGAATATTATGATTTATTTAAAAATGATTACGTGAACTATTTTTATTGTGTTTTAATTAGTTTTGCTTCTGAGTCTATTAAGATAGCGGAAGCTATGTGTTCACTTTTGGGAGATAAACATTTCTTTCCCCCAAAATCAAAATTTCCACTCACATTTTACATTCTAGACATTCCTGAACAAATTTAGTTTCTTGTCTGCCTGGCTGTATCTGTTTCTGTCTGTGTATTTTTCATTTTAAACCTTCCTGAACAAATTTAGTTTCTTGTCTGCCTGGCTATAGGTCTGTGTGACCACACATTCTTGCTATACGCATAAATTCAAACATTTTCGCCCTATTCTGGAGACATTTTCAGAAATTAATTGAGTTAGGCCTTAGATGTTCCCTTTGAATTATAATGCTCGCGGATCAAGTGTAGCCTCTGAACTGGCGCAAACCTCCAAGCGTAAAGTTCTCGCGACCTATAATAGTCTAATTGATCAAATTTGTAATATATAGATAGTTGAGAATGAAACGAATGATGATGTCATACGAATTTCATCAATCATAGCCACTGTGCATGCGCAAACGTGAGATACTTACCAGACGCATAACTTCCACAATATTTTCATCCGATTTCGATTAAATATTCAGGGATTGTACAAATACTCTATGTAAATGTCTCGTATGAATGCCAATGTAATAGGATGTATTGTAGACACTTTGTGTGGCAGTTGGCAAACTCATAAATTATGGTGGTCATCTGTGGGTGAGTCCCTAACGATCCATCAATTCTGAGCAAAATCGCAAATCGCAAGACACCGCGCATGCTGCGCAAGCGCAGTGTCTACGACAATGGTCTCTACAACATCAATTTTTCAAGGTCTAACGAAGCAATTTTGCTTAGAATTGATGGATCGAGGGACTAACCCACAGATGATCACCATAATTTAAGAGTAAGCCAACTGCCACGCAAAGTATCAGTCTTTTAATTTATTTATCGGGTTTGTTCACTTTATTATCAAGGCATTTAAACATTAGATTAAACAGCGAGAGTTTTTCGAACTTCTGTTTAAGAAATAAATTTATTTTTAATGAAGTAATAGACCAAAGCAAGGGTTTTTCATCCTTTATTTTTTATGCTTTTAACATTACATCTTTTTGTAGATCAGAAAATATGTAAATCCATATAAATATGAACATATATATATATCAGCAATGTAATACCGTGTTTTTGCACACTGCAATAAGGTACACAATTTGTGTTAGTGAAAGACACCAAGGGATGTGCCACGCAAGCGTGACACATAGGAACTGTTCCAACATTAGACTATACGTCACAAAGATGTTGGCTCGGCAATACGCCATGTCCTGCATCGTTTCATCGCGTCCGACTCATCAGGGGCCCGACGATGCCCACCCAACTCTGGACCTATACCAAATCAAGAAGATCAGATATAGGATTTTATCAGAGACGACCGTGCTCTCACACCGCCATTCTTGCTTGGCTGGCAAAACAAATCAGCAATGTAATACCGTGTTTTTGCACACTGCAATATGTTGGAACAGTTATATATATATATATATATATATATATATATATATATATATATATATATATATATATATATATATATATATATATATATATACTATATAAAAAACGCTATTTAGGTAAATAATTACAAATATATTTAGGTGCCCGGGATAAATAGATAACAGAAAGTAAGCAAGTAGCAAATATATAAAATTTAAATACAGCTCTATCATTCAAATAAATTAAGCAAGAAGATACAATTTAAATAAAATAAATTTAAAGGGCTTTTTGTTTGAATTTATACCAGTATTAAAAAGTATTAATAAGTCTTCATTCATTATAGAAAAACGTCATCATCCTTTGAGTACTTAAGAGTAAAAATAAAACCAACACCCTAAAAATAAATAAACACCCTTAAATAAATTTATCTTTACTATTACATTAAGATATAAATGACAAAAAAAAAGAAAGAAAGCATTCAGCTTGATCTTCAAATAAACCTTTAAATTTTATAACTACATTTAATTTATTAGTTTCTTTAAACTAAATTACAATTAAAATTAGTAAACTCAGTTTTCGAGGAATAGCATAAAGTTTCTCTTTATGTAAATTTTGACAATCATGTTTAACATTTTTTATAAAGCATCTTTCAGCCTTTATAAGACCATCGTCTGATTTTGAAATTAATTTAACGCTTACACTATCTTTCTTATTTTTCGATAAATTGAAAAGATAATTGGCCCTAGAAAGTGGTTTTATTTTAGGAAATAATGGAAAATTGAATGGTTTTTCATTTTTAGCAATTTATTACTAACATCTCGAATTATTAATAAATTGAAGGATCTTATAGAAAGTATCATATTTGGTCATCATTATTGAAGTGATAAATTTTGCACTATTTTATTTTCACAGATATTGCACTATTTTATGGAACGGTCGAAATTGTTCTACATATTTTCCGTTAAAAATCGGTTAATTAACAGATAAGGGTTAATTGATCATAATCTTATCAGTTTTAGTTTTTAGGTTATATATTGCCCTCCTTGTTCATTTATGACAGCCTGGAAGTCCATCTCCAGTGGGATGTAGCCCCAGCAATATTTGATTGACGCATATCATCCCAGGCACGAAAATTCCTCTTTCAAAGTACATCAACGTCCTTAATTCTGCCCCCAACGTACACTCTTTGTTCTAACCAACCCCAGACAGAGTAATCAATTTGTTTGCAAGGAGCAATGGGACAGGGGACCATCTTGCATACACGTGTAATTTGGCATTTGATCTTCAATTTCAGGCAACATTGTGCTTAACACATCTTGAATATTTGTTATAACTTATAACACTGAGGGAATCCTGCCAAGACCTACAAAGAACCCCCACTCCATCATAGTCAGGGTGCCCATAGGCAAAAAAGTAACTTATACATACTCTTTCCAAACCTTTTTGTTTGGCTTATTTAGGCCAAATCTGACACCGTTTTCCTCTGTGACTTTTTTTAGTTTTGGGGCGTTTCTTTTTTATTTGTACCCAAAAATTTTGACGCGTCAGACTAGAAAATCGGATAATGTTCTGCGTCAGACAATATTAAAATGTTGATTTATAGGGTTCAAATAATTTATCTTGAGAAAATCAGCCAGTTAATTATTTATGATATTAATCAATTTTAATTAAAAAAAAATGGATATTAATTAATATGAACTAATATTAATTAATGATTAATAACCAGCTGATTTTCTCAAGATACATTATTTGAACCCTATAAATCAACATTTTAATATTTTCTGACGCAGAACTTTTCCCGATTTTCAAGTCTGACGCGTCAAAATTTTAGGGTTCAAATAAAAAAAAAACGCCCCAAAACTAAAAAAAGTTACAGAGGAAAACGGTGTCAGACTTTGCCTAAACAAGCCATACAAAAAGGTTTGGAAAGAGTATGTACAAGTTACTTTTTTGCCTATGGGCACCCTGACTATCATATGGTTATTTATTCTATCAAAACTATAATACCAGACAACGATTACCTACTACTCGGACATCGACTTTTTTAAGATTCTAATTCAAACCGTCATTGTATGGCTTTCGCTCAATAGTTTGTTAAGTTATATATATGAAGTTTAAAGTAGAAGAATGTAGTTTTCAGACCCCGCAAACCCTATATCTCTATCTATCACAGAAGCTGAGCTATAAATGTTTAAGAAAGTGTGGTTTTTTGAGCCAACCTGTATAATATGTTGTATAATTTTAATGTTTACTACGACTGAAATTAAACATAATGCCCAGGGACGGATTGAGAAGTGTTTAAGTAATGAACAGCAGCGTCAAATAAATACCAAATAATTTTATGAACAAACTTAAGAATTTGAAATTTTAGTTCTTAAGTCTTAAAGAGAAAAAAAAAGAAAAATAATTAGATATTATTTCTTTTATTGGGTGTTGGACAACCAAAGAAAAGATTTATAGTGGTAAAATTTTTGTTAAACTATCCCCAAATTAAAATCCTCCTCAAATAAGAGATAGTTTCTCCATTGTCTTTATAAAAGTCAAACAAAATCATTTACAATCCAATTGAAAAAAAAAAATTGATTTTATAAACTTAATTCCGTGTATATGTCTATTATATGTTATTATTTTTGTATCAAAGTGAATAAAAGGAATGAAAAAGTCAGACTACATTGAGAAATTGTGATGTTGAATAGTGGTCATTCCATTCGATAGACACAACAAAAGGTCTATTGTCCATGTAACAATAGGAGGTGCTTTTGAATAGGTCTTTACTTTCCTTACTTTCTGTTTTTTTTCTTTTCTTTTCTATTTCACTTACTGTCAGATTTTTAACGTTTTAATCTTAACAAGTCGTATACTTTGTCATTTTCAGTTTTTGTATGAACTTTATCATTTGTTGAAACAAATGTGTGTATTATATGTTTTAAGTAATTTTTGACCTTTGAAAGGGAAAGATTTGTTATATTGTTTTATTGCGATGTACAAACAACCATATTAATCCTTTCCAAATATTTATCAATTTACTCTTTCAGATTTATTCTATATATCTACAATCTACACACAATATTATACAGTGAACAATATCATAAAAATAATAATGAAATATATATAGTATGCTGGCTCTAGATATTATAGAACAGCCTTATACCCCGAGAAGTTGAAGACTTGAGAACACGAAGAATTAAAAATTGGTCCAAGATAACTCTGACACACTCATAATTACTTAGCCCAGTGTTTTCCATTTATTAGTTTTCTTCGAAGCATTTAATTATTATTGAACATTTTATTAAAATGTATCATAAAAATAACTTATCGGCGGGGAATCGAACCCGGCCTCTCTCCATCCACGCTTAAAGCTATTTTCTCAGGAGATTTTAACCTCTGAGTTAACTTTTATCTTAGGAGGGGAATCCACAGTGGGACACTTGACGTTACGAAGGATGGCTGAATCCAAGATCCCACTTATAGGGATTCAAATGAAAGGAATTGAATATCAGCTAAAGCTGAAGAAGAAATATAAGGTCGAAATCCCATCGCGTGCTAGATGGGAATCAGGGGAAATTAATTTTGACAGGGAAACTCTAGTGGCATACACTGATGGCTCTAAGAACGATATAGGTATGTCAGGGGCTGGATTGTACTTAGAAAGATCCGGTGCCCAAGAGAGCTTCCCACTAGGTTCATTCACCACAGTGTTTCAAGCGGAAATCTACGCCATCCTAGAGGTAGCGAGGAAACCAGAGGTGATAGAGGCAACATATAAAAAGGTAGCCATATGCTCAGACAGTCAGGCAGCACTCCACGCACTTTGCGCCCCAAGTGTGGAGTCAGCACTGGTTAAAGAGTGCCAGGATACACTAGAGCTACTGGCAGAGAGAAAGGAGGTCACACTGCTTTGGGTCCCAGGGCATACGGGGATTCCTGGGAATGAGAAAGCAGATGAAGTGGCGAAGATAGGAGCTTCCATGCCATTCTGCGGACCAGAACCTGCCATTGATTGGTCAAGAGGACAGGTGAGGTCAGCCATCAAGGCGTGGATCTGGGAGGAAGCAAGGAGGACATGGAGAGGAACGGAGGGCTGTAGGCAGACAAAAATGCTACTGCCTGATCTAGACAAAGGGAAAACCAAGTGGCTTATGGGATTAGGTAGACCTAATCTAAGAAATATGGATGGAGTCTTGACAGGGCATTGCCAGCTCAGAAGACATCTGGCACTATTGAAGATTGAAGACGACTCCACATGTCCATTGTGTGGGCTTGAAGAGGAGACAGCCTTCCACTTCGTGGGAGTATGTGAAGGATATGGAAGACTACGTTTCCATCTATTAGGAGCAGGGGAAATCAGGGAAGAGGAGTTTGTCACACTAAAGTGGCAAGATATTCTCTCCTTTGTGACCCAAACAAGGAAATTCGAGGGTAATTCTGTGGTGGTTCGATAGGTGTGAGTTACTGGGGTTGGCAAAAAGGACCCGAATGTGGTCTATTTGCTAGGCCTGGCCTCCCCGCCCCCTTACTACTACTACTAACTTTTATCTTACGCATTTCGACTCATCTCACCGGCACTGAAGATTACCACTAGTAGTTGAAAGCCAGCGATGTTCAATAAAGTTACTTTAGTGGAGAAATGTTTTTCTTTATCCTTAATCAAGTGACTCCTCATCTAGATAAATGAAGAACCCTTTTTAGGTCTCTCGGCACATTTTAAGTGCTTGAATATAGTCTACAAGAAAATGCTATCTGCAAAGGTTCATTCAAGGTTTGATGACTACTACCAAAGGATCGTAATTTCATTTTTGCAATGGATGATCTAATTTGGGTTACAGGTTACAGTCCAGTAATGTCTGTGATTTTGAGCTGGATTATACGGAAAGAGCGATCAGGATAATGGATTGGTCAGGATTTGATAGATAAATATTTTGAGGATTTGACCGAACGGGAGAAAAAAAGAGGACTAGATTGCATCAAGAATCGATCATCCCATGAACAGCAGATGCAACTAGAAGCAGATTGTAAAGCAGGCCAGGTAGAAAAATATTAATTAATTGAATACTCTAGGTCTGTTGTGTACTTTTCACCCTGCTATTTTTTACCAGACCTGATTCATGGCGTACGGAACGCGGAGCCTTCACGATTGAATTTATATTTTATATATTAATAATAGAATAAGATTTTTTCATTTAGTGTTTTTAGAATTAAAGATAGCCATAGCTAATGAAGTGGAGCTCAATTTTAGTAAGTTGCATCGGGAGTTTTTTTTTTTTTTTGTATGATAGAGAACCATTGTTTCTTTTATCAACTAACTAAACCGAATACTTAACTTACTAAGATGTTACACTCTGAGATCCATTTACTTATAAAAGATAACTTTATTGGAATATATAAGTAAGGTTGGAAAAGACAATTTAAAAAAAAAAAAAAAATAGACTCGATAAAGTTTACCTTTAAGATACAGAATTTTACATTTTAATTAAAAGAGCCAATTTTAATCGAAGTCTGTTAATTACAAAAAAATAAAGATGTTTATATTAAAAGCTAGTCATGATTATCTGAAACCTTAAATGTAATTCTCTGCAGAAGATCTTCTCGTTCTTTTTAATCGACTTTGCTCAACAACCAATATCAATATTTTTACCTCACACCTCTTATTTCAATTATTCTTCCAACAAAGGAATGTTGGAAATAGACTACCAATTAGTGTGGCACATTGCTTTCTCGCACGCTTACTTACTTTCATTAGAGATACTCTATTTGCTCCAAAAAATTGATTATAGTAAAAAATTATTGAAGTGCCAGATGGGAGGCTCCAAAAATACAAAACTGCAGGTTAAAGAAAATAACTTTTTGATTGAGTATTGAAAATATTTAGCTGAGAAATATTGCTTTAATTTTAAAACAAAAAGAGTAAGTTAACGATGGCTTGGAAATAGAAAATTATCCCAGACTGCTTGAACGTTTTTTTTAAAAATAGTTTTTTTTATTTTTTTTTTTTTATTTAAAACATTTTACCAATTCACATAAAATAATTATAAATTACACTTGCTTACATAAATAATTAGAATATAACAAATTAATATAAAGATCCAAAAATTAGTTATAATACGTAAGAGCTGAATTGTATTTAAGGCACTCACAGTCGACATTCCATGAATGATATAAGTATATAAACTTTGAACCTGCCAGATAAGTTATGTGTACGAACAAAGTTTTTGGAATATATCGTTCATTTGTAGGGCATGAGGTTCCGTGTTAAAATTTAACTACTCCCCAAGGATAAGAAAGAGACAAAGATTATAAATGCAATATGTGCAGTTTAGCAAAACAATTGTATGCTTTAACACATTTAATTATTCTATTTAGCGTATAATAAATTTAGGAAACAATATTTAGGAAATGAATTTATAATTTTTCAAGATTTAAAATCCTGTAAAACGAAGCCGACTGGACCAATTTTGCATCCTTTATTAATTCATTAAGAAATTTGGGTGGTTTGTCGACAGATAGCCTCAGATTAATTTCTTTTATTCGTCTAAAGAAACAAAACGATTTTAATAGATTTAAAAATAGTCTGCCAATTAGTGTGGCACATAGCTTCCTTGCGTTCTGTATTGCACTTAAATGATATTATGCTTTTACGAATCATTATTGTCTAATGTCTAATATATTTCATTTTTCACCTCCTATTATTTTTAATCTGTCAAATTGTTTTGATTTTACCTCCGAGCTTACTGAAGGTAACGAAAGCTATTATACATGAATTAAAAAAATACGTGTGGTATCGCGGGAAGGAACGAAGTTCCTTGCATTTTTCATTATATATAAATTATAAAAATCACACTGCTAAGTACGTATACATGGCTAACTACTTATACATGGCAGAGTTAGAAAAGAGACAAAATTAAAAGTAACGAACTGTTTGTACCTAGCAAGAGTTAAGGAAAAATTAAAAGAAAATCATTATTTGTATCATTAAAGCAAGCGTCTTACTATAAATAAACAGGGTGGTCCAAAAGTCTACCCCCCCCCCCCCCCTCTTAACTTTTGAACGGTTTGAGATAATTTAATGAAACTTGGGGAATCTCTACCATGCAAAGGGAAGTTTGTTTTCATGCAATCACCCACTAGGGGCAACCACCCGCTTTGCCCCCAGGCCACCCAACTTCCAAATTTCAAATTGGAGTGTATATTTTTGAGAGCATATTTGGATTCTAAAGTGAAAAATAATAAACTTTTACTTGGAAACTTTTTTTTCTATTTCCAATATTTTGCCCTCTATAGGGGGGGCAAAGATAGCAAAATAACCCTTACTATCATACGTTGTAAAATCTAAACGGTTAGAGATAAATTAATGAAACTTAGGGGATCCGTACCATGTAAAGGGAAGTTTGTTTTTATGCAATCGCGCAGTAGGGGCAACCTCCCATTTTGCCCCTAGACCACCTAACATCAAAATTTTAACCTGGAATGTATATTTTTGATAGCAGA
Source organism: Gerris lacustris (assembly GCA_951217055.1). Lineage (NCBI taxonomy): Eukaryota > Metazoa > Arthropoda > Insecta > Hemiptera > Gerridae > Gerris > Gerris lacustris. Next base: position 25,907,970 of record OX578284.1, read on the forward strand.
TTTATTATGGCAAAGCTATAAAAAGGGTAGATTTCAGCAGTGGATGATTACGCACTTCCCTTTTCATGGTACAGATTTCCCAAGTTTCATTACTTTATTTCAAACTGTTTAGATTTTATAACGATCTAAGTGTTATTTTCTTACTATTTTGGAAGGGATATTTTGCTACCATTGCCCCCTCACAGGGGGCAAAATATTGGAGATAGAAAAAATAGTTTCAAGTAAAAGTTGATTATTTTTCACCGTAGAATCCAAATCTGCTATCAAAAATATACACTCCAATTTGAAATTTTGAAGTTGGGTTGCCTGGGGGCAAAGCGGGTGGTTGCCCCTAGTGTGTGATTGCATGAAAACAAACTTCCCTTTGCATGGTAGAGATCCCCCAAGTTTCATTAATTTATCTCAAACCGTTCAAAAGTTTTGACCACTTTTGGAAGAGACTTTTGGACCACCCTGTATATTGAATATAAGAAAAAAATTGATCATGATGAGTTTATAGTTAAAGAGTATGTTTGTTAAAAGATGTTGGATTGAAATAGGACTGTTTTCTACCTACCCGGCCTATTAATTTAAAATATTATAAAATATATCTCTTCCCTACTCTAAAGCTTCTGCTTGAATGTGGTTGAAATTTTACATGCCTGTTTCAATTGTACTTTAGACAATATGTAATGTGTAAGAAGTTTTATTAAAATCTTTATACGTTAGAACGGAAGATATCGGTAAAAAAAAGTTGTTTTCTTTATTTTAATGTTTGGGTCCACTTTAATAAATTTAGCGATCTTTATCACTTCATAACAGTGTCGGTGTTCGTTTTACTAAAAAAAAAAAAAAATATTTAAAAAAATTGAGTTGTTTGCCTCATTAAATAGATGAAGTTAGAATTTTTTCTTGGAGTAAATACGCAGTATTATAATAATATACCTAATATATTGAAATTTAACTTTACTTTTAACAAGACCGTGATTATATTTTTAATATTTACAAAACCAAGTGACATTTTGACATATAACAAAAATAAACAAAACAAGTCAAGGAACAGGCTTCCTTAATAAAATGTTTTCCCGTCTTTTTGAAGCTTAAGTTTACGCGAGCGTTGCGCGTGAACGCTTGGGTGGATAACGATTTCCAACGAACTCAGCCTGGGCATTGGTAAAATGAACATGTGTACAAAATTTCAACTAACTCAGTGATCTTTTACTCAAGTTATCGTCATCGGTAGATTTCGTGACGGATTTTGCGTGACGGTGATTTTGGTCGTTTTTTTCGGATTCACTCCTGGGCTCCAGAACGTGCCATAAGGAACTTCGTTCCAAAAATTAAAATAACATTTATAGAGCGAAGATGGTATCAACTAATATGGGACCATCTGTGGGCTGCGTTCGACTTACCATCCAAATTTATTAAAAGTCAGACGTATACTTATAAAGATATAGGTTTAAATAAATGTATATTCTTGCGCGTGTGGAAGAGAAACAAATAGGCGCAGAAGGTTGAAACTTATAAGGGGTTAAGAGTAGACTAATTATAAAATACCCTCCAAAATTCATTAAAATCGGACATGTAGTTTTTAAGATTTTGCTAGTGGCAAAAGTTGAACGACAAGCTGACCGAAACGGGACCAAAAATGTTCCCTGCTGTCTGAATTGGATTTCTCCCAGAGACATACAAATTTTTTGTTCTATGGAACGACCACATAGCTTCCGTTACATTCTTGAAGCTCGGCAGCGACAGTGCATATTGATTGCCTTACTACATTTACGCCAATTAATATTCGGTAAAGAAATACTAAGAGAATACATAAACAGTTAGGTTTGAAGAAGTAATTAAAACCTCAAGCACCTGGGTATCAACAATATGCGAATATCTTCCAATCTAGTCTGTTCGATCCTCTACTCTAATACATTTGCAGGCCGCCAGTAAATTGTATCTGACAGGTCGACAGCACTTAATTGAAATGAATTAACAATCTAATCTGAACTTTTCAAATTTAATCCGCTACTACTTTGAACATTTCCGCTGCATTTACCTCGTAATCGTTTACACCTTTGTGAAATTATTTCCGTAAATTTGTCTATTTAACTAACGTTATACTTCAAAAAAGAAACACTGTAATCTTATGGACATTCTTTCAAGTACATTAAATTTACGATTCTGTAATACCCTTTCCATTATCCTTTCTAATGCATTACATTTCCATTCTGTAACATCCGTTCTATTATCATTTCTAATGCATTACATTTCCATTCTGTAACATCCTTTCTTATTATCATTCTAATACAATTAATTTCTATTCTGTAACATCCTTTCTATATTATCATTTCTAATACAATACATTTCTATTCTGTAACATCCTTTCTATTATCATTTCTAATACAACACGTTTCCATTCTGTAACATCCTTTCTATTATCATTTCTAATACAATACGTTTCCATTCTGTAACATCCGTTCTATTATCATTTCTAATACAACACGTTTCCATTCTGTAACATCCGTTCTATTATCATTTCTAATACAATACGTTTCCATTCTGTAACATCCTTTCTATTATCATTTCTAATACAATACGTTTCCATTCTGTAACATCCGTTCTATTATCATTTCTAATACAACACGTTTCCATTCTGTAACATCCTTTCTATTATCATTTCTAATACAATACGTTTCCATTCTGTAACATCCGTTCTATTATCATTTCTAATACAATACATTTCTATTCTGTAACATCCTTTCTATATTATAATTTCTAATACAATATATTTCTATTCTGTAACATCCTTTCTATATTATCATTTCCAACACAATACATTTCTATTCTGTAACATACTTTCTAGTACCTTTCTATAATTATTTTATAGCATTACATTTCCTTTCTTTAAGATCATTTCTAGTACCTTTCCAGCATCATTGCTAGTACATTATATTTCCATTATGTAACATCCTTTCCATTATCATTTTAGTGCATTTCATTTTCATTCTGAAACATCCTTCAGTTCCTAGTACCTTTCTATTATCACTTCTAGAACACTACATTTTCATTCTGTGAGATCCTTTGATTGTTGCTGATGGTTTTAAATTGTTGCTAATTTTTTCCCACTGAAGATAGCGGAACCATTGTGATCATTCTGGCAAAAGGATTTTTTTTTAGGCTTTCAAATACAAAATTCTCTCAACCAAAATGCATTTTAGACATCGGGGAACATTTTCCTTCTCGTTTCAGTCTGCCTGTCCAAATTTTTGTGAACACCTATTTTTTTGATAAGAGAACTTCTCCGATTGTGATGAATTTTTAATGATTTGTCAATGTTAGCTTCCAGAAGATCCATTAATTTAAACCTTCTTTGCACATTGCTTTTCCTCACACATTTATATAATATTTAGTAATTCTTATATTTTAAAATCTACCAAATCCTATTTTATACTCACGCGACCATTAGTCTAGTTATAGGACGCGATGAAGCGTGTGAAAATATTATCACACAAATTGGCAATCCTTGTTATAAAAACCTCTATTTAACACAAATTTGGGCTAATAATAGCGTTTCTACAAATTATTTAAAATAATCCATAAAATACTTTGCCAATTAGTGTGGCACATATAGCTTCCTCACGTCCTATTTCGTAAAATTAAATTATTTTATGCATTTAAAACCAATTATTATCCAATTTATTTTATTTTCCACCGTTTTTTAAATCTGTTAAAATTGTTTTGATTTTTTGCATGTATTAAAGAATAAATTTAGCTATAATTATGTGGAAATCATTCTCGTGGAATTTGTTTCACCTATGCAAAATTATAAACTCTTTAAAACTTCGACTCTGTAAAATCAGAGCTTATATTGTTTCAAAGGAAATAATCAAATATTCATTTTAATTTTAAAACCATGTTGTTTTAATAAGTTAACATTTTGTCTTTTCATTATGTTATTCACAATAAATTGTTTTCCAAGAGGACAAATTATAAAAAATATCTATTTATTTTATGAAATTGCGTATATAATCTTCGTATATCTTCTTTCTAAATAGAAGTTGTATTTTTCTGAGGTTACAGAATAAAGTAGGATGTACAGATTGTAAACCCGACTTATTAACTCAAGGCTTAAAAAGCTACAAAAGTTTTTGTACTAATAACTTTGGCATCTCACGTACAAGCTATATTTTTTAAGCTTTTTTTCCTCGTACTGTCCATAAAAAACCTGGAGTGCCGAAGGGCTTTACTAAAAATAAAGGTGCAAGAATTATAAAAAAAAAAGAAAATGAAAATTGTAAGTAATGAAGAAAGAGGAAATCTTGTGTAATGACGGTTTGAAATTTTAATTAATTAATTTCAACTAATTTAAAAAGCAATTAAAATATTATTAGCCAGTTTCTTCCGACCTTTTCAAACGTAGTAGAAGACATACGATTATACAGTGTGTAAAAGTTAACTTAAGATGGTCTAATATTAATTTTAAAGCAATTGCACAAACTTTTTTCAAACTTACCATTATATTTTTAAAATGTTCATGTCTTTCGGGCCGTAGGAGGGATACTCGTATACGGGTAACAATGGATTGAGGATTATTTAAGGAATCAGATGTACCAGTCCTAAAAGGTAGAACTGGCGATTAGACTGTAAATAGAAGATTCAAGAATGTTAATGTATATGTATTAAAGCGTGTGTGAACAATAACTAGTTAATACATTAATACATAAATATAATATCTATTATAACAATAGCGTAATAAAGTTGTTGGGGAAAAAAAAGGCCAGAAAAGAGAAGGCGTTTGCAATAGATAATTGAAATTAAACATAAGTATGATAAGACAGACTAAAACTAATATATAAAGTTAGAAATAAATTTAAATTTACCTTTAAAGATGGAAAGTCAGTTATGTACATGCACAGCACAGGTCAGGTACTGAAAAGAGAAAAATTGAGTTAGACCTAAATAACAATGTACCAACTATAAATAAATAAATGGTAACAAGAATTAAATAAATTAATTAATTAGAAGCAAGCAATGACTGAATAAATAAATCCTACGTAACATATCAGGCTATTAATTAATCAACTAAATTAAATTAATTATTTGGCGACAGTGTGCGAGGGTGACAGGTGAAGTTCGAGAGCTAGCGTTGTCCTATATTTCGGAAAATCTAGCAGGCTGATATAATAAAAATATAAGGATAGGTGAAATTAGTATTGTATATGCTGTACTGGTACAATGCAATAAAGAAGATGCAAAAAATACTTATAAATTGAAAAATAAGTCATGCACAACTACAGTACCATGCTTCTAGCGATCTACCAGCTGTAGGTAAAGTACAGGATTCAATGAGTGGTGGATTTATGAACAGGGAGCGTGTGTGTGTGTCCCGTGATCTAGACACAGTAAAATGTTCAAGCCTGGTCCAGACTGCCAAACCGAACAGAGGAAACGAGCCAAGCATGATCTCTGCGCATGCCCAGCCTGAGATGCGCAGGCGCACATTAGACTGGACATGCGCAGAGACCAATGCTCGGCTCGTTTCTTCTGTTCGGTTCGGCAGTCTGGACGAGGCTTAAATTTAATCATCTCAAGCTACCTCTCCTCACGTATATCACCACGGCAACCTTTGCTGAAGTGTTTAATTGTGATGTGTAGTATAATTGTTATAAACCATGGTAATTGTGATAATACCATTAATAATCATAAGCAAAATACATATAAGAAACATAAATATCCATACACGCCCAACATAGCAAGCTAAAGTATACGTAAAGAAGGGTAAACACATGTAAAAGAAAAGAACAAAGGGTTTACAAATAAAGGAAAAGAAGGGTTTAGGTACAGGCATAAACAATAAGAGTTTAAGAAACTTATATATATATATATATATATATATATATATATATATATATATATATATATATATATATATATATATATATATATATATATATATATATATATATATATATATATATATATATATATATATATATATATATATATATATAATATATATGTATATATATATATATAACTTTATAGATTTAGAAATCAGAAATCTCCATACAACCGCACAAATGACAGCCTGAAATGTTTTGAAAACCACTTTTTAGATTTAGTGCACCTTATAATGATAATTTGTGAGAAAGTGAAAATAACAACTAAGAAAAATTAGTTTTACTTATCTGATTATTATTTCTTGAAACTGTAAAATGTTTAATAATAAGAAACTCTTTGTAATGAAGTAAGAAAAAGGAGGGAGATATTAATGATTTTGAAAGAATATTTGGATGAGATTGGAATCAGAATAAAATGCTTCATCAAAGAAAATTCCATTCAACGGTAAAAGAGGGAATTTTAATTAAAACGGCTTTCTTAAGGCCTGAACAAAATACTTCACTAACTATTAACTAGTGAAGATTTCACTGCCAGAGGGTAGAATCGTTTTCATACAAGTTCACTTACTGGGTGGCCCTGACATTACCTCTAATAAAGAACATATATGCGAGCGTTTATTCTTGACATGAAAATATTTCAAAATTTCATCATCTTATCAATTTGTTCATGAATTCCTTTCGATAAATCTCGACGATTTTTCGATTAAATCTAATAAAATTAACGATTCTTATTAAATCTCTAGAATTCCTTAAGCTTTAATCAGCCTTATCTGAATCCGTGCATACTGATGATCTTTTAAAGTCGCTTTTAATTCCTAACTTCTTACAGCAATTATCCTTTCCATTTCTTCAATTTCCTGTACACATAAGCTCGATCAATTTCTATAGTGATCTGTATTTTTCTTAAAATACACAACTGCATTTCTCATTATCTTGTCATTCATAGTTTTGTTTTTGATAGACCTTTATTGAGACAGGGGGCACAAAAACGTGTAAATCCATTATAATCTCAAAATCGAAATGCCGCAACATCACAATACCTTTATACATATATATATATATATATATATATATATATATATATATATATATATATATATATATATATATATATATATATATATATATATATTTAATTCTGGGGCGTTAGAAGGGAAAGTAAATGGTTAAGTAAAATAAAGTAAAGTATAAATTTAATTAAATTCCTAAAAATAAAACTTACAAGTAATTTTTTTTTTTTTTAAACTCTTCTTTAACATTTATAAGACTTTTGTTTGCTGCAAAATTGTTTTCTGAATAATTTAATTTATTTCAAAATATATCTAGGTATATATTTTTATTATTATTATTTTTTATTTTTTGTTATTGCTAATATAAGTAACATAATAAGTCAACTGGAAATTTAACTACTCAGGTTAGGTTTGTTTACAATTATTTTTTTCTTCCAAACTTTGTAGAATATTTAAATACTTCGATGTTTTTTAATATAACCTTGTGGGCGTAGAAGGAGATCCAATTTTCTCTTTTTTCATTAGAGTTTGAAATTATGTTTAAATTCTTGGTTCCTAAGGTATGTTTCTTATAACGCAAAATTCAAACTTTTTTGATAGTGAAACTGTTGTTTTTTTAATTAAGTTATAATTGTTTAAAATTAAATTCTTCTCAGCAAGACATTTTTTGTTTGTTCTATTTCATTTTCGGTTTATGCTTAATTGCACTGTATCTTTCGTTTAAATAAAATTAAAATAATCATTATTTGGAAAGAGAGAATAAAATAAATTTAAATTTTATCTACATATTCTTTTCGGTTTTTACTGCATAATAAAATGTATACATTATAGAAAACCAATTTTATTAGAAGAAAATAATTTCTTATTAATACTATATTTATCAAAATACGGATAAATTTGTCCATACGGGGGGGGGGGAATTCAGTATTACTTTGTAAGTGAGGAAAATTTGATCGATATTGGGAATTTTTTTTTTTACACTGGCAACTTTTTGTTCTGTCCGTATGCTAGAAAAATATGGTAAAAACAAACCATCCATTTAAAGATGTCCATGAACTCTTTTTAGTCCTGAATAATTGCATGTGTTATGTAGTGCATTACTCTGGCAGATATCTGAACTAAAGTATTGTTACAACTTAGTTAACAAATCTTAATTCTTTTATATTTTGATGGAAATCTGGCTAATTTTCCGTCTCTAGACAGTAGATAGTTCCACTGTGAAACTGCTAAAATTTGACACAATTATTCATCTGTTAAGTTAAGCCTCGTTCATACTAATGTTACGATAATCAATACCGTGAAACTGCTTGACACTCGCCGGATTGACACTGATGTCACTGATGATGGACACACAATGTTATGAGCTGTTCACGCGCCCTCTTTACACTGTTGTGAAAGTTCTTCAAAGTAGCAAACCAGAACAAAGGAATACAATAGTTTATGTAATGTAAATAATCATATTTTTCACTTTCAATTTATTACCTTATTTTATAAATTGTTATAAAATGGGAATTTGTTAGCTTGTGTTGCTGATGTGTTTCAAGATATTGTATATTTGGGGATAAAAAGGAGAAGTAAACAAAAGCAAAAGTGGGTGAGGTTCTGAGTTTTTAAGCTAAAAGTAACGTAACGCTTTTTGAGTATGCTCCATAGCCTAAACATGAAAATCTCAAAAGCAAATAGTACCGAAAACAATAAACAAATAAACAGTATATGGGTTTCCCAAAAAAGTTTATTTCATGTATTCAAGAGGCAGTGTGACATCTAGTGTCAAAATATCTTGATGCTAGACATTAGATGTCACGGCACTGTAGTGCCATGGCATCTACTGTTCAAACGACGACACTAAGGTGACACTAATTTCGTGGCATTGAATGTCGCGAGATTAGTGCCATTGTGTTAGCGAGGCTCTAGGCATGATAATGGTGTCACGAAAATGCTTATTGTGTACTCCAAGATACATAAAAAGGGGTAAAGGACCTACGCATATAAAATGGTGCTACATCTATCTTGCGATAGTTAAAGAGCTGTCCGTGGATATCCACTATAGAGTAGGACTTCTACAGTCTGTAGAAGGATCAAGTCACATAGTGTGCATCGCATAACTTAAATATATCCTAAGTCTGTCGTCTACACACTTAGTGGTTGATACATTTTAGTTATGCGATTCACACTATGTGACTTGATCCTGTGTAAGTCTCTTCACTCCTAACTTCCTCTAGTTCTTAATTCGGTTGCCTAGAATCCTCTAAGAACTTTGATGTAAAATTAATTATTGTAAAAGAAAGTGTGACCCCACTGGAAATCGAAACAGATCTAAATCTCATGCGTTATCATTCGTCCAAATATAGAATGCGAGGAAGCTATTTATGGTAAACACAAATTGGCAGACTATTTATCGTTCTATATTGTTGCAAATTAGTGAAAATTTGTACATAGTATTAATTAATTAATAATGTACATTTAATAGCATTGACCAAAGAACGTATTTTATTGTGGTATAAAAATAATAATACATATAAAGGCAGTATGAATTTCCATTTCGGCATGGGGGGAAATATCACACGGCAATAAAACGCATTACACCTCTAATCTTCAGCCTAATCTGCGATGAAATTTTAATGAAATCGCTGTAGTGTGGAAAGAAGATCATATTATGTAGATTGCAGATAAAATTGCCGTACAACCACATTGTTAAATGTGAACTAAGAGAATATATGTACAAGATAAAGTTTGTATGCATTTTTTTGAACCTCTTTAATTTTATCCTTATTTAGGGGTATATTTTATTTGTATAACTAACAGGTATTAGATGTGGTTTAATCCTACTACACTCAGTGTGGATTTAATTAAGGAAAGGTGCACAATAAACAACTGGTCTATTATATAGTTTAGGTCGTAATTAATTATATTTTATCTGTTTTTATTGTTTTAAAAACTATAGTAAAACTCATATTAAATTTTTCAGTTGTATTTAATTTATTTATTTAATATATATATATATATATATATATATATATATATATATATATATATATATATATATATATATATATATATATATATATATATATATATATATATATTAGAGGTAAGAGGTTAATTTAAAGAACTAAAAATAAACACAAGGTGTTAAACTAATGTTCTAAAAGCTCGGGGAATTTAAATGGATTTCTCTTCTAATGATTTTAAACCTCCTCTTCTGTTTTAATTAAATAATCTTACAAATTGTAATTAAACTATGCAGAAGCTTAATTACATTAGAAAGAAAAATAAAGGTGGCTTATAAAATATTACGCATAACAAGTAAAGTTAATGTGCATTTAGTATGCATTATGGAATAAAAGAGCATCATTCGGAATCTTAACAGCTTAATATTGTATGTAAATGAAAAACAAACAGAGAATGGACAGAGTACAAGAACAAAAAAATAATAATAATAAGCAACGTTCATTACAAAAGATTCGAATAATTACACATCAAAAACCCCTTGTTCGTAAAAGCCGAGATCATTAATATTTAATAATGCTTAAAAGAAACATAAGATTTTTTTTTTTTTTTCACCCACAAGCCGTCACGAAAATATATCGTTATATAAGCTTTGTTATACGAATACTTAAAAATGTATTTTCAACACGAGATTTAGTCATCAAAGACACATAAGTGAGCATACTTTTAAACACTCAAGTTTAATGGATTTGAAGAAACATTTTTTTATAAATATTCAGAGCAATTAGGATGTGTTAGAAATAATTTTTTATGTAATATATTAATTAGGTATAATTTGTTTTAAAATTAAATATATTTGTATAAAGGGAGAGAAGGAGGAGAGAGAGAGAGAGAGAGAGAGAGAGAGAGAGAGAGAGAGAGAGAGAGAGAGAGAGAGAGAGAGGGGGAGAGGGAGAGAGAGAGAGAGGGGGGAGAGGGAGAGAGAGAGAGAGAGAGAGAGAGCTTTTCTTCAGCAGTCAACGTTTTGCTATTATACAAATACAGTAAACCCCGGAAATCCAAAAACCCCGATACTCCGAACAACTTTTGGGGGGAAAAAACCAACAAAAATGAGACATTACTCACAGACGGCTTTGTGAAATTTCCCGGGACTGCTTTGAGCTGCCGCTTTGTGTTTCTTAAAACCCTATATAATTCGTTGTATGTAATGCATTTCCAGCAATACACAACCTTTATACCCCCCCCCCCCCCTTCATTTCTACGGAACCGAGTCTTTGATGTTCTAACTTATTCATAATTATTCTGTTGTCTTGTGCCAGTGTCTGGCTTTGCATGACTCACCCCGCCCTATTAGCTCTTTTAGTTGATTTACGTTTCCTCCTCTTTCGGCACTGAAGATGGCCTCTATAGAGGCCGGAAGCTGCTTTGATTTCCTTCTACTTTTAGTTTCTAAAAGAGACTTTTCCTTCTACTTTTAATGATGAACTCCATACTCACACTCCACATCCTTACTTAATTTTATAAATGTAAGACAATATAAGTAGAAACTCCAATAATCCAAACAATTCAGAAATAATCAAAATTAAATCAAACAGAAAACCAAGAATAAATTCACAAGCAAAATGTATAAACAGGTCCATTATAAAAAAAAAAAAAAGTAAGAAAACACACTTACAAGCATTAACTAGTTGAAATAAAAGAATAGAACATGAATATAAGTTATAAAAAAGCACAGCAACTAACAAAACGAAATTACAGTAGTTATCAGATTTTTTAATGAGAAACATCTCTAACCACCTTAAGTTTTTTCTCATTGGTTTCTCTAGCACATTTTGTTGATATGTTAAGAATATTTCTTAGGAGCGGGTTATTTATTATATCGGGGGAAAATTTATAAATAATTATTTGGCTGCTAAAGCCTCGGTTACACGGAGCGATTATTCGCTGCTATTCAAGTAGCAGCGACAGAAATCGCTTAGTGTGACAGCTTACTCGCCGCGACTGACTCGACTCGCAGCGAGTACTACTATTTACTAACAATTGAACATGTTCAATTCTGGTCGCCGGCATCAAGCGAATAGGATGGTCACGTGACCTAGTCACCGCTACTCAGCGCTGCTGTCGCCTCGTCTGACACCTCTTATCGCTAGTCACGGTCTTATATCATACTATCTAGGGTCTATCGCCACTTGCTAATAACGTAAAGTTATTTCCAGTTTGACGTTACAAGTAGGTATTGAACTTCTCATTAGTATATCTTTTTTCTCAATTAGAGTAATTCTTTAAACTTAACATCAGAGAGCCGAAGAATATTTCTGTAGGCAAGTGGATCCTCCAAAGCTAGCTCTTTCAAGAGCAAAGCGAACGTTGTCTCGTCGGTTTATCCAGTCACGAACGCGAAACCCATTTTTAGGGTCCGCAGGAAAAACCAAGGACCCTTATATTTTCCTTCGTGTGTCTGTCCGTTAGTCCGTCTGTCGCCTGCTCTCAAGGCTACACATTTCGTCCGATCGCTTTGAAATTTGGCATATATGTGTATAGTAGGTACCTACCCACACATTTTAAAAATATAGCGACTTACAAAAACTTTTTTAAAAAAAGTAGGGTAAAATAACTTTAGGGTTTAAATAATACTTTTTTTGGAAACTGGGTGGGGTATCATATGATACGTTAAGGTGATTACAAAAATATATAATTTTTGGCTATAAGCTTTGACAGGAAGTTTGTTTATGTGTTTTAAGAATAACAGACCCATAGGATAGTTAGTTCAAAGTAGGCTTTTTAGCATTTTAAAAAGCACCATCAATATCAATAGGTACTACCTAAACAATATAGTGTTGCCTACAGACCCTCGGTGTGTGCATATTAGCACACACTTGACCTGTTTATCTTTTATTACAAGGTGTCTGAATTTCACTTGATAAGGGCTTAGCTAACTCAGCACAATATATAATGAATCATTCGTTTCATAAAAACTTTTATAGTAGACTTTCTCGTATTCATTTTATTGGCACACTTCACTTCTCTATTCACGTAGTACTAACTACTCGGTGATACCAGTAGCTCCGTGTGACTGTTGTAGTCGTTGCTACTAGTCGTCGCGGGTAGTCGCCACAAAAACAAAAATCGCTCCGTATGACCGTAGCTTAAATGGGAAGCCCTTTAGCAGCTATTTTAGCTCGCTTGGTAACGAATGACATTATAGAAGTATCTATTGCTCATTTAACTTCTATCACATTTATACGTGTGTTTGGATGATACAAGGTGTCATAATAACAAAGGTTATTCTTTCGCGCGATGTTAAGGAAGAAGCTGTGCATATTTTACAACAACTATCAATACTTTTAGTTTACTACTAGAGGCGCAGGATTCTTAATTAGCTTTTTTAGACATGGCGGTTTTGCATCCCTTCTGGTAAACTGATTACTGATTGGTTCCGTAAACCTTGTTCTTCCGGTAGTTTGCTTGTTTTACCTCTGCGCACCCTATCAGAAGGTTAATTGTGCTGTTAGCATGATAACGAAAGTGTTTCAAAACACTCAGTGACCCTAGTTTCATTGATACAAACCGTAATGTGGGATTTGATTTATTATTAGCAAACAAGTTTCCTAGAGGCCATGTTAATAGTATCGCACAACACGGTCAGCAAACGCTGAAATCTAGTTGATAGAGAGTTTTACAAACTGTATTATATTAAAATTTTAAGTGAGGGTACTAAAGCTTGTTCATCTTATGTCACCGGCTAGGAATGTTCTTTTTATTCCAGGCTTAGCATCCGTGGCTTGTTTACTCCCTTGAAGGACGCTGTTCTTAAACCTCTGTAGTCCAACATCTTATATCAGGTTCAGTGTAAAGGTTGCAATGATGTTTATATTGGTTCATTCCATCAATAGTGGGGAAAATATCACAGCCCTAGTTTAATAAGCCTTGGATAGGGAGCACAACTTTGACCTGGATGATATCACCATCTGTCGTAAAGAAACCAATGAGAAAAAAAGCTATGATTTTCTTAAAGTATAGCTTATCCAACGCCATTTTCTTTCTCTAATCTGGTTCGAGATAGGCTTCTGCATTGTTGCAGTCCATAGGTCCTCGAGATTCAGACCTGCAGATGCTTTGCGACTTCTCTTGTTTCTTTCCACGTCTTACAATCGTATTGGAGGACACCTTTACAGAGTCTGAGTTTGTCACATGGTACAGTTAGATGAACGCTCCATTGACCATTTAATTCGGCTTCTGACATCCTCTTCAGCCCCTCCGCTCTTTGTCCCTATGCTCCCTAAGAATAGGATGCAGTTAATCTGATCAATGTCGTTTCCTTCAAAGACTAGGAGTGTGTGCACTGTAGCATTTACCCGCATTTCTTCGTTTTGCTGACTGATCTTGAGGCCAACTACCTTCGCTTCCCTGTGCAGTCTCTTCAGCTTCTTTCTCATGAATCAGAATTTCTTAACAAGAAGACATAATATTATTTGTCATCTGCAAAACCAAGGTCTTCAAGCCTTTCATTAAGACCCCACTGCAACTGTCTCTTTCTTTCCTCCACGATTCGGCTCTCCTTAAGCTCCCTCTGAAGTTAGAAATCTGAAACTTTTTACTCTTATTGTCTAGGAAATAAGACAGGGCCTAATGAAAGCGGTTTGTCAATTTTAATCTTTTGGAGATAATGATGACCATTTTGAATAATAATTCCAACATATTATTAAAAATAAAGGTTTAGATAAAACCTAGTACAAAGGTCAAATACAACGTGAAGATTGATTTAATATATTAAAACATTAGTCGAACCAACATGTTTAAGATTTAAATTACTGGCCTTCAGCAGTTATTCATTATAATTTAGTTTCTACTCTCAATCGCACTTTGACACCAAAGTTATTTATTGTTATCAATGTTGAAGTTACATAAACATTTAAGTTGTTAGAGAACCCCGTCAAAGAGGATTGCGTGATTATATCGTAATTCTAATAACTTTAATAATACAAAATCGAGGTGTTTGTTGTACAATACCGAACAACTTTTAAAGAGAGGCATGAAAGTTGGACAATTTAGCTACCAAATTCACTAGAGATTGAATAATATTAGTAAATGTTTAATGAACAATTTAGTTTCAATAATAATAATAACTATTTATTAAATGCACCATTTACAGACTTTGAAATTGCATCAAGTAATTTCTAGAAACATCATAATATAAACATTTAAATCAGCCGAACCTTGGTAGTTTAGTTTCAATTAGAGTAGATTATTTAATAAGAACTTTTGCAATTAAGATCTTAAACAGTTAAGTACAATTAAAATAGTTTGTTGAAACTTCTGCTAGATGTTAAACATTGTTAAACTTATTCTAGCTTTGGATCTTTTCAATAGTTTCACGTTTTGGAATAAATAAAAGTGTGACCCTGCCGAAAATAGTAAGAATGGTCTGTTAAATTAACATATTTTAAGTTGCGTTGTCACCCGGAATTTCATTTTACGATCCCATTTATTTTTTAGAAGAATATGAAATTTACATATCTTTCATAAGACAAGTAAATTTTAATTGACGCGACATCATAATAAAAGAAAGTGAGATAGAGACATGTCCATTTTGTTCGATGGAGAATTGTGAATAAGCGTTCGCTCGATAAATCCGCACAAATACTACCAGGCTGTACCTGTACTTGCCTGCATGTATAAACTATAACGTTTGACCATAGCATTAAAATATAGCTCTCAATTTCTTATATTACCACCATAACAATAATCTCTCTCTGATGTGATGGAATTTGTAACTATTTTAACGTTAATAAGTATCATTGAAGAAGAAATTAAGCACTAAAATCTGCTAATGTAAAAATCTTGATTTCTGAATAATTATTAATAAATTTTAAAATGTAGCAACTTCGTTGCTACATGAAACGAACTAATTAAATGCCATCAATAGGAGTTTAGCTATGAAGTAATTTGAAAGAGAAAGACGAATAAGACTGTTTGGTAACATTTAAACTTTAATTTTGTTTTTTAAACCTGATCTACTTATTTCACAAGCGTTAAATCCGCTTATTTTGTTGTGATGAACCGACGAAAAAGTTGTAGTACAAAAGTACCTACTATTAGTTTTTAAACAGAGTAAAATAATGAGAACAATAGTTAGTCACAAAATCTATTAATCTGAAACAATGCCCTGGATATTATTTTAAAAAATTGCATAATTTTCAACTTCGACAAAGGCTAGGGAAAGCATAATAATATACTTTGTAAAAACAAGAAATGAAAATTGTTAACAAAATAATAAGTTATGTTTTTCTACATCCGCATCTCATTTGATATTCGGATGGAGTATTGGCAAAACCAAAGTTGGCGAATTACCTCAACGAGAAGAAGCAGAAACAGCTCGGAATATGCCGAATAGTAACGAATTCAACCGAATAAAACAAGCAGGAGGTGAGAAACGATACGGAATAATTCAGTGAAGGGAGAAAGGCCAGACAGGTAGACTTGATAAGGAGATCTAATTCCATATTCTAGATATTTTCCTTTCTAGAATTATCCTAGACCTTAGACCCAAAGCAATATATAGTGCAAACCAACAAAAGCATTTACTTTTTAAAGCTGACTTTATCTAGTGAAATAACAATGGAGTTGAAGAAGAACATCCTTGACTAAACTTAACCTTATTTAGACACCGGTTTAAAACCCCGGATACCTTTGACCGGTAGGGCGCGGGTGGTAGCTTTCCTATTGACCATACCTTAATTCAATTTACAATTGGAATATAGGTAATTAAAAATTTGTTGACGCTCCCGGCCCATACTGTTAACATAGAGTTTTTAGGTCCTCTACATCTTCTTTCCATCTCTTCCTTGGTCGACCTCGGCTTCTCCTGCCTCTTGGTTGTCCGTCGACCAGCTTTCTCGGAACTCTCTCCACTGGCATTCTTTGTATGTGGCCCAGCCATCTTACCCTTCCTGCTTTTATCTCTGATATGATATCCGGTCTTCCATACAGCTGTGCGAGCTCTGAGTTTGTTCTTAATCTCAATTGTTCATATATGTAAACAGCTCCAAATATTTATGATGACCTTCCTCTCCCACCTTCTTAGAAGTTCTTCATCGGCAGAAACCAAGGTCCATGTCTCTGAGGCATAGGTCACCACTGGCCGGACAACAGTTCTGTACACTAAAGCTTTTGTATTCCGGCTAACATTTCGACTTCGGAATATAGGTAAAAGAGAGTTATAACATCTGTTTCCTGCAGCCAGTCTAGCCTTTATTTCTTCTCTGCAGCTATTATCACCTGTGGAGCCTAGGTACTTAAACATCTCGCATCTTTCGAAAGTATCTCCATCTAAGACTATAATTAGGTTCCGGTCTCAAAACAGAACAACAGACGAATGCTTTATAAAGTCAACTGAAAAATATAATTTAATTTCCATTAAAGACATTTCTAAAAATATAGCAGGAAAAAGTGTTAATTTTAATTTTTTAATAAGATCATGTATAATTTTTAGGTTAAAAAGATTATTCCGGAAAATTAAAGAACGAATAAATTATGTTCGTTAAACATAATTCAATTAAGTAATAAAAAGGAACGTTTTTCTTTATCCCTAGCTATTTCTTTTATAATTGAAAGGAAATGAGGAAGAAAATAATTAAAGGTAAATGTAAGTTTTTAATAACAAAGAACATGAATAAAGAGGTAACGTTTTAAAAATTAATTTAAAACCAACTGTCGTCTATTTAATATTGTTCACTATATAATAGTCGTCGGAACTTCACTAATTGGCTTGTTTTGAAAAAGGACCTTTTTTATTATGTATTACCTTGTATTTTAAAATAACATTCAATATTTATAGCAACAATATTTCTAAAAATTATTTATTACTTGTTATAAAGCATGCTAAGGATCATTCATATTCTATAATATCAACTAGTCGTTTTATTAAATAATTATAATTACAATTTGTTACATACATTATGTTTTGTGAACTTTAGTTGTTTACAAATTGAAATTTTTACTATTCCACTTATTATTTACGAAGAATATAACCTTATTTTTTATTTACCCCTTTTAGTAAAATTTTAGTCATAAATGTGGCATCTGTGCTAAAAGAGTTGGAACTTCATTTCTTTTTATCGCCACATTTTGACGTTTTCAAAAACATATTGATAATCTGCAACGAGATCGTGTTCGCGTTAGTAAATATTCAAGGCCAAAAGTCAACAAATTCGATGTTTTGTGCACCGCTGCCAAATGTTGAGCTAAAATTAATTTATTGATTTCGCCTTAGTGTTTAATTTTTCTGAATATATATGCCACATGTTATTTGGCTTACATTCACCTCTCTTTCTCTCTCTCTCTCTCTCTCTCTCTCTCTCTCTCTCTCTCTCTCTCTCTCTCTCTCTCTCTCTCTCTCTCTCTCTCTCTCTCTCTCTCTCTCTCTCTCTCTCTCTCTCTCTCTCTCTCTCTCTCTCTCTCTCTCTCCCTTTTATATTCTCTTAGTATGTATATATACTAAAAGATTATGAATGTACATCTAAAAAGTACTGAGAATATAAAAATTAAAGAAGAATATGAAGTAAAAAGAATATGAAAGCCATTTATCCGCACTGAACATAAATACTTTCAATGAACTATTTCTCTATAGAAAACTCCTATTTTTATCAATACATTTAAGATCGACTAAAGGTAAGCTTTTCAGCTGTTTATTTGTCCCTGTATAACAAAGTATTTTTCTCAATAAAATCCAGAATGGACGGAAAGACACACAATAGATCCATTGACCAACTCGAGTGACCTACTTCGCCAATTCATTTCTGCACCATTAAGTGCCATAACAAAAAAAAATGTTACTGGAACTTCTAGTCAAACTTTTTAATCATTTTTGACTTGTTTAGAGTTTATTCTCGATATGATTCTTGCCACTAAATATATTATATTAGATTTATTATTGACATAACAACCTTTGTACAATGTTGTGGACACAAGACTTCAGTGTTCAAATGAAAAATGTTTCGCTTAATGTTTAGTCGTTCTAAGAGAGTAAATTGAATATTGAAGGCATTAAAAGTTCTTTGTATAAAAGGCAAGGTCTGAAAATAAAATGTCTCACATTTATAAATAAAATGTCGTAAAATAAAATGTGGTATGGGGGATAAAATCAAAAGGAAGTTTTTTGCAAACTTTTTAAATGGTATAATTCATTACTATTGTTGTTAATATATAAATGCCGTACGACAAATCATGGCGGTATGACAATCTTCTTTAGGGTGTGGTGAAATTCTCGATTTTTAATAAAATTCGATATGCTTTTATTAAAATGGATAATGGATGTATTGTGTGAATCTTCATCCTTTCTTTTATCCACGATTCCCTGAAAACCTCTTCCTCTCTTACTCCTATTTACTTCTACCATTGGGAAGGGTACTATTCTACCGTATACCTCTTCCCAAAGAAAGAGGTTTATGACGATGAAAAATTAAAATTAAATTTTTGTTGGTGTATAAGTAAAGAAGAAAAAGAAAATTTGGATAAATATTAATTAAAACTATACGTGGTAACTCTATATAATTAACACCTGGAGCCGACATGCATACACTTCTGAGATTTCTGATCTGAGATTCAATTTCTATGCAGTGAGACAGAATTGAGACTAGTTGGTCGTCATTGGTTATCAATTGGTTTCTAATGAAGCTGATTTGAGCACTCAGTAATGACTAATTGCTGTCAAAAGGGTTTAACTTTGTACGATTTTCATATTAATACAACTGCGAATTAATACTTGGTTCAACAGTTAAACCCCTCAGTCTTTCCCACATTCTGCGCGTTTTCCTTTCATAAGTTCTTGGTCTCGCTTCAAATCTATTGAGGATAAAAACAGTAAGAAAATTATAAAAACTCAATTTTTCATTGGAACCTTTTCGACCCTTCTTTTCTTACACCTTCTAGCAATCTTACACTGCATTAAATGAATTAAAAAGGGTGTATATTTTAAATTAACTGAATAATTTAAAGAAATAATAAAATAAAAACAGTATTGGATAAGAATAGGATGTGGTCCTTACGTCAAACAAAGCTTGCCGTACAGGAAGATCAATCATTACACAATCTTTAATTATGCATTCATAAAGAAGGTTTTTGTGCCTGATATTAATTATAAATTATGCTCAAATATTCCATATAAGTCCAAGTGTTAGGTTTCGATAAAGGTGTGACAAGTGACACCCTATTCTGGTCTCCTGGATTGTTCTGGGACTACTTGCGGGTGAGGAGGGTCGAGTCCCTACTTCAATCTAGATTAGTCATCTACACTCAGTGGCCTTCAGATGTTGGTTCATGACGTAAAAATCTGTCAGTTTTTTTTTTTCTTTTCTTTAATTTCTTGATCCAGACTCTTTTTCAAAGTTTTTTGAAAATAAATCGAGTTAATATTGGAGCAGCTAAAATAACATATCTTAATTTAATTTAGTTAATTTGGACAAAAAATTACGAAATTTATCCGTAAAAATATATATTCAGCTTAGTACTTGCTACTAAGAGAGAAAAACTCATAATGATCACTATTTCGCATTAAAACGTTGTGCTATTATCTCAAAATTAGATTAGTAATTATTAATAGAGACATTGTTTAAGACAAAAAATACTTAAAACTAACAAAAATAGCTAATAGTATATAAGTTTCCATTAACGATGTAATACTGATTACTGATAGTAAGTATCAAATTAAATATAAACAACATAATGACTAAGGGATCAAATTACAGAAAAATCCCATCTTGGCAGTTATCAATTCTATTTAAGAATATTGTAGCTTTCTATCAGAAAAATAATTTTCAGAATGGGATCAGCAGTTCCAGAAATTGCCTTTTACAAACATACAAATATAGATAATAATAATTAGTGTTGAATTTAAGTTATTTAAATAATAATTTCAAGATAAAAAGAACTTTTTGTATACTACTTTTTTAAATTTTTTGTTGAATTGTATGTAATGTTGATAATATAATTGTTATTGTTATATAATATATAATGTTAGTGAAAAAAAAAATAGTTCGGAATTCATTTACCTCACATAAATGACAACCATCTAGATCTGATCTTAAAACTATAAACGGACAAATCTTTGTACAACGGATCTCCCCAACACCAAATCTAAAGCGTGCCATCGATATATTTGAAATAATATAAATAATATAATCGATAAATAATATAATCGATATTTCCTGTTTTGCTGTCATTCAATGTTTATCCATCACAAATTTGAGACCCGTCAAAATGAAGATAGCGTAAATATGGGACATGGCAAAACAAATAAAATAACTTGCGGAATTTTTCCGAACTAACTTTCCATAAAGCAAAATTTGCTGAAAACCAATTATATTCTGCTGAAAGATGGCTAAAAGTATTAAAATAATGCATTCATGCAGTCATCGTGTTCTGAGCTATGCTAAAAGTTTCAAATGTCTAGCTATTCGGGAAGTTAGTTAGAAATCAATTGCCAGATTTGTACCGGACAAACAACCAAACAAGAAAGCAAGCTAATAAAAACGTAGTAAAAATATAACTTTTTATAAACACTTTATTATTTATTTCTACTTATTACAAAAGATTCATTAATTCACATTGAACAGTTAAAAGCAAGTGTGTTCTGCCGGATTAGAAAGGCTCCATATATACTCCCACCACAATTGCTTTAACACGCAGTTTATTATTGTGTTAGTTTGTAGCAGTTGCAGTTTTAAGAGATTATAACTCAAGATAAGTGACTGAATCTAGGTTTACGATGTAAGAAGATGTTTATTTATGTTTTTGTTGTCAAAAGAGTTTGAAGTTAATGTAAATAATACGAGTTTTAAAAATAGTTTTTGCTTCCGAGCTTACCGAAAGTAACGGAAGCTATGTGATCGTTCTCAAGAACGAAAACTTTTTGGGTCTCCAATTTCAAAAATTCCAAGACAGAAATCCGTTTCAGACATCAGAGATAATTTTTAATTCCCTGTCTGTCTGTCTGTCGGACGGTCTGTTGTTCAATTTTTGTGATCCAACGTATCTTAAAAACTACACGTCCAATTTTAATGAAATTTGGGTAGTAGGTCATGAGTAGCCCATTGTTGGTCCCATTTAAGTTTCCCTCGTACGCCTATTTGTTTGTCTTCCACAAACATACATTAATTTACACCTATAGCTTCAAAAGTACTTATCTGATTTGTATGAAACTTTTATGGTTTATCGAAAGTAGCACGCAGATAACCCCAGATTACTTTAAACCGTCTGCGCTCTTTAACTTTTGCATAATTGATACTTTAATTCAAGTAAAAAATCAAAACAGTTTTGACTGATTAAAATAACAGGGGCAACAATTAAACATATTAGACAATAACTGCTTGTAAAAGCATAATATCAAAAAGTACGTAATAGCATGCGAGGAAGCTTTGTGCCACACCAATTGGCAGTCTATTTTTATATGTTCTCTAATGGAATAATAAGTGTATTTGAGTTCTATTATTTTAATATTTATACAGATAAAACGATTCTTTATTGAACGATGAAGAATTAGATATATTTTATAATATTCAATTATCTCATCTCTTTATATTTTATTTCTAAATCAATAATTATCATACATATTGAAATTATGAATATCAGTAATAGTATAATTAATGTTACATACGTAAAGTATAAGTTTTAATTATAGTTTAATAACAGTACTGTACCCAAAATATCGAAAGGCAAAACAAAAATATTAAAAAGGCAAAACGAAAATATCGAACAAAGCAAAAAAAAAAAAAATTGAACATGGCAAAAATACATTTAATGAAATGAAAACGCAAAATATATTTTCATTCGAATATTTCTGGAAGATGTTTTCACTCTAGAAATGTATTTTGCAATGTCATATCATAGAGGGAAAAATATTGTGATAGCTATTAGATTTGAAAAAAACACACAAAAAGAAACAAGAAAAACGACGCCCTTATCCTTATTGTTATAGATATATATGTGTGTGTGTATGCGAGGGGGGGGGGGGGGGGGGGTTATATGTGTGTAACCTTACCTGTATAATAGGTCAAGAAGGTCAGAAAGTTTAGATATATGTTGTTGGTGAGAGGATATAAAATGGCCTGAAGGTTGCTGATACAGCTAAACTAAAAGTTATGGCTCGAAGCATTACTTCGACCTCCTTTTTAACCACCTATTTTAGAAGTGGGGACAAGTCAACGATAAACTAGATTACATAAGTCAGTAACTTAAGAAAGAGAAAAATAAGGATTATATTGAATAGCCTTCTTTTTATTATTTAAGGTGAGCATTTCTTTGGCAAAATACATATTTTGATACATAGTTCTCGTTAAAAGAGTTTCTTTCTTTGACTTTTTAAGAAACTTTATTTGTATAAAAATGTATCAAAAATAAAAGTGTGTGGTCGCAATAATAGTTATTTATGCACCTAGGGAGTAAAGTAAACCATTATTCCCTGAGCGAATAAGTTGGTCGAGGCGAAGCTGAGGGAATTAGACTTATTAATTCCCGAGGCGTAACTGAGGTAATAACACTAATTAGTTAAATTCACCCGACATCAGGTTTGCACAAACATGTTTGCGCAAACATTTTGCGAACATTTTGTTGAAATTTTGTATTCGTGTTTCTTTTATTAATGCTCAGGCTAAGTTCGTTGGACAGCGTGATCCGTCTAAAAGTTCGCAACGCTCGCGTAAACGTGAGCTGCAAATATAAAATTGGAATTTCAGGACGGGAAAAGATTCAATAATCACCTATTCGATGAGACGAACATTTTTGTTAAATACTTTTTTTGTAAAACCAACAGCGATTCCGCTATGAAGTGATAAAGATTGTTAAAACTGTTAAAGCGGACCTAAACGTTTGAAATAGAGAAAACAACGTTTTTACCTATATCTTACGTTCTAACGTAACGAATTTTATAAAACTTGATAAACATCGTCTAAAGTAGCGGTTCCCAAACTGTGGTACGCGTACCACTTGTGGTACGTGGGATCGTGTCCAGTGTCCAGTGGTACACATCGCATAAATATTTGCGGTTGTTAGGAGTGTATTCATCCCTTATACACCTCAAAACCAAATATAGAACAGACTGTCCTGCGTTGTGGGTGATTTGCGTTTAAAACTCAGCCCCATTACGCCAGACATTGTTAGTTTGAGCCAATCATTACAAGCACATCCATCCCATTAACCTGCCTAACCACATTCTTTAGTCGGACATATGCTTTCATTGTGTTCTTTATGATTTCTTTTAAATACAATTTTTATTAATAGTCTATGCTCTATTCATGTTATTTTATGTTCTAATTTGATGTTGTTTCATAAATGTTTAAAAAAACAAAAAAACAAACAATTTTTTTAGTCCTTTTTGATATAACAATCATCCTCAAACATCTACTCTCTATCCAGGGAATTGAAAGTAAAAAAAAATAATGATACCAATACTCAGGTCTGGTACAACTTAAATTTAAATAAGTTATTGCATTAAAAAAATGTGATATGCCTACCCTTTTTGTACTAATGAATAGCCCTACGTTTTTGAACCAAACTCAAAATTTTTGTGGAGGGAGGCCCCCGGACCCTCTTTCTTCTGTAAAAATGCCCTGGTTGTTCCTGTATAAACATCAGTGGTACATGAAAAAGTCAAGACACCAAAAAAGTTTGGGAACCCCTGGTCTAAAGTACAATTGAAAGTGGCATGTAAAATCAAGTTCAACTTGATAAATGCAGTAGTTGTTGAGTAGTGAAGTGATACATTTTAAAATAGTTGAAATTAATATGGCCGGGACATGTAAGTTAAGGAATATGTAAAAAAGCACCCTTCTCCCCCACTATACGATCCTTTATAACAATCATCCTCTTTAACAATCATCTTATCATGATTAACTATTTTCTTAATTCATATCCAATATATATTGCATTACGCTCGCTTCAATGATAGAGCCACGCGATGCCTATTTTAGTGAGATTTAATCCTTTGTCGCAACTCTCACGTTAGCACTTAAGATGACCATAATATTAAGTTTAAAGCTTCTTTGTACTATCAAGTTACTTGGAGATGGTGATTCTTTATTCAGCCCTTGTTGAGCGATAAACAAAACGATTAAAGAAACGATTGTGTACTAAATTTCGATTTGAACAGTAAAATGTACAACATACAGGGTTGAATGTTTAGAACCGACTGGTGGTCTAAGCCCGGCAGACAGTAGGGCATCCAGACTAGGTGGGGGCACGTCCGACCCGCACTCTCCTCCTCTGCTTTGTCTAACTGTCTATAGAATATTATTAAAGTATTTTAATATCACATTTCATATTTCAATTCATGAAAATTGATAAGCTTTTCATTTATCTGTTACAGATCAGAAATCCAGCCGACGAGACAGAGTGTATTGAGTGCCCGATGGGTACAGTGCCGGATTTTGGCCATGCATTCTGCTTAGAAATACCTGAAGTTTTCTTAAGAGCTGAAACCGGATGGGCTATTGGAGCAATGACGCTTTCTGCATTAGGTAATATATAATGATGTAACAACACTAATTTCCATATGCACTAAATACATTATGGGTAGAAATTACATCATGGGAGGACAGAAGACACTTCAGCAGCTGCCCATTATGATTGAGAACAAAGTTGAAATTCCGTAAATGGTTTCAAGAGAGGGATAATAAATGGGAATCCTTCATATCGCCCTGAAGTCTTTTTGTATAAAAGAATATAAGAAATTAAGAATAAGAATATTAAGAAATTGTTTAAATATTAGTATTATAAGGTCCGACCACTTAGACTTGAATACTGGTAAAATATTATGTTTGTTGAGGGAAGCTATTATTTTTTTTTTTTTTAATATAAATTTTTTATTTATTCTTCCATACATTTTTTATACAAATATAAATTCTCCCCACCACTTGAAAATCCGGGATCCTGTGCTGTGGTGGAAGGCTTCTCTTGACCATAATTAATAATAATATTTAATATTTGTATTCAACAAGCTAACTCATTAGTAATGTAAGTTCAAATTCAAATTACCTACGATGAGTTTGTTTAATATTTCAAAAAAAATTAAAAAATAAAATAAAATACACTGCCAATTAGTGTGGCACATAGCTTCCTCGCATCCTATCATGTATTGTTTTATTACTTTATTGTTATATTGTTTATTGTGTAAGAACAATTAACTTTTTTTTAGAATCTTTAACACTTTATAGGGGTGTCGCTGTAGGTTTTACTAAAAAATTGTATTTGAAAAAAATGTTCGTCTCATTGAATAGGTAAGGTATGATTTTTTTCCCGACCGAAAATTCCAATTTTAAATTTTAAGTTCACGTTTACGCGAGCGTTGCGCGTGAGCGCTTGAACGGATAACGTTGTCCAACGAACTCGACCTGAGCATTGGTAAAATAAACATTTCTACCAAATTTCATCAAAATCGGGCAACATTTACTCAAGTTATCGTCGCACGTTTCATAATTCGCGGACACACAGACCGACAGATAGACAGACAGACAGACAGACAGACACGGAACCAAAAATGTTCCCTGATGTCTAAAACGGATTTCTGTCTTAGAATTTTTAAAATCGGAGGCATAAAACTTTTTTGTTCTCAAAAGTGAACACAATGCTTCCGTTACCTTCGGTAAGCTCGGAAGCAAAATAATAATAATAAAATAAAATAAATAAATACACATATAAATATATATCAAATTGAAAATACGAGTACATATATGTATATATTCATAAATACCGAAAATTAATTTAGTAAGCAGTAATTGAGAGCATTGATAGAAACAGTGACAGGTCGTGTATGAGTAGTTATGTGTTTGGCTGTGATAGGTGTTTTTTCAGTCTAGTGGGAAAGGATGTTTTATTAAAATCTGTCTTTTGTGAGTTGGATAGCTTGTTATAGTAAGTGATTGCCTGATATTGCCAATGTCTCTGCGCAGCTGAAGTACCTGCTGAAAGGTATCTTGTAAAGTTTGTTAGTTATTTGTCTAGTGTGATATGTATGGTCTACCCTCTCCAGATCATGCTGTCCTTTCTGTAATCGTACGAGACAGAGTGAGAATACCGAGTTGCTTGTATAATGGTTGAGTGTGTTCAGTATTGTTCTAATGATAGCCTTATGTTGAGTTATTATTGGTTTCATGGTGGTTTCTGTAGCAGAATTATAGCAAGTAACACCATAACCAGATTAACTCGATTTAAAATGTCTATAAACTTTTTAATAATGTAACTATTCAATATAGTACCATACGATTACTGAATGAGTTATACCTAGTTTATTGATCCTCTAAATTTCTCGAGAATGCACGATATTGTTCTGAATATTTCTTTGAACAATATCTATAAATTGCTTAAAAAGAACCGACGGCAAATTATATAAGATGAAATAAAGATTAATTTAAGTGATGAGTTATTATTAAAAGATGGAAAAATAAGCTATTATTAAATTCCATATCTATGTAAAAGTTGTAAAGATATGAGGATCATTTTGGGGAAGATACGTAGAGTGAAAATATATTTTTAAATAGTTCAAGTAATCCAGTTATCTGATCAATAAGGCAACCAACAAAAATATTAGCACCCCATCCACTGTCGTTCTTTCCGTAAGGAAAGCCGATTCCGTCAAGAAAGAGTGTTAGTGTATGGGGTTCAAGAGGAAAGAACGGCAGGATTATAATTTTACAAGATCATCCCGTAGCGCCATCCTCTCCATTCTTGTCAACCGATAAGTGTTATGTGGATGGGATAGAGATAACTGTACAGATCCACTGTCGTTCTTTCCGTAAGGAAAGCCGATTCCGTCAAGAAAGAGAGTCAGTGTATGGGGTTCAAGAGGAAAGAACGGCTGGATTATAATCTTGCAAGATTATCCCAGTTAGGCAACGAATCCCAAAGGTTTGTATGACACGACCCGCTTTCCCTCGACGAGACAACCTTCCCTTGGAAAGTGAGAGGATAGAGACCATCTACACGCGTTCTTTCCTTCTGGCCTCACAAAATTTAAAAACAAACAGGATTATGCTATTTCATGTGGATGGGCAACGAAGCGATTGTAGTCACACGATAAGCCTGCAGGATGGAATGAGTCTCACAGGAAAGAGTGCAGGAAAGTGGTTGTGTGGATGGTAATGAGCATGATTATCAATCATGCCCTGCTTCCCTTCGAGATTAAGAAAAAGGAAAGTCTGCCGGGAAAGAACGACAGTGGATGGGACGCTATTGTTTTATAAAACTATTTCTTGTACAATGTTATAAATTTAAGAGAACTTGGAATGAAAAATCGAAATTTATCCAAAGCTTGGAAACGTCGAAAAGGATTTGAAGAAGATAAAAATCTTGGGGGACAAGATGATAAGGTGAGGAAGATATGGCAAATTTTCCTTCAAATTATAACTAATCTAAAATACGTAAACAAAAAAAAAACAACAATAAAGTGCAAGTTAGAATGTTGATAAGACTCCAAGTTTCAAGGTAAGATAGGAATATCTATGTGTGGGAATTGTGTTTTTTTAATGCTTAATATCACCTAAAGAAAGCTATGAATTAATAATACGAATATTTCTAACTTGGATTTATTTCTAACTTATCTCACCGACAAGAATTAATATCAATAAGTCCTATAAATTTCTCTAGAATGCAGGATATTGTTCTGAATATTACTTGGCAAAATATTTATAAATTAGTTGAAAAGAACCGACGGAAAATTATATATGAAGAAATAAAGATTAATGTAAGCGAAATGAAATAATCTAATATTAAATAGCTGTGTAAAAGTTTTAATATAGAAAGGAGAATTATTTTGGCATAGAAATTTCGAGTATTCATCTTATACATATTTCGCATATTTCAGCATTTTAATTAAAAACTTTACTGATATGATCATGGAAACTTTCTATTGTTTATGAAGGAATTACTTTAACTTTTAGAGCTTTAAGCCTTTTTTATTGTTATTTTTTATTACAATTGTTCTTCTGTACTATATATTATGCACTACATTATAAATTTGAGAAAACTTAAAGTTGCGTCCTAAGAATTTTAAAAGGGTTTTTTTAATTCTAAATTGCTAATATGATATTATTATCTCAGGTAACCACATACTTATAAGTAAAATATCACTTGTCATTAGAAAACTAAATTTATAAGTGAAGGATGCCAATAAATTATTCATCTAAAGCTGTTAAGAATGTAATGTGGTTTTCTGGTGTGTAGATTTTACATTATTTTTATTTTCTATTCATGATATGGGCCGATGAGTCTAATTTATTTACAGTGTTTTGGTTCTATTTCTACGCAATCTAACTAGATGAACAAGATTTCCTTCAACCTAAAGGCCAAATAAAGTTTGGATGCAAGACGGTTTGGACTTGCTCCCGTACGCATGAAAGAGATAAAAGTGCAGTGGCGGATTAAAGGGGGGGGCGGGGGTGGCGACCGCCCCCCCCTTGATTATACTTTTTTCCAACGACTACCAAATTTCATATCAGAAATGCATAAAAACGCGGTTTTGAGAGGTAATATTTTCAAAATTTTCCGAGGGAGGACCCCCGGCCCCGCAATATAACCTCCCCCCCCCCCCGCTCAGGCGTCCCGGAGTTGTCCCCGTTTTGGACTTTAAATCCCGAACTTGTCTCCCGAAAACACTTTTCGGGACGCCTAGTTTTCAATAGAGACGCCGATAATAGATTAATTTGTTTAAACAAATCCACATATTCTGAACGGCTCGTAGATATATAAAACGAAAATATTAAAAATCCCCCTTTAGCTTCCGAGCTTGCCGAAGGTAACAAACTGTAATAAATTTTCGTTCTCAAGAACCAACATTTTTTTAGGTATTTTAGACAAAGGGAATGATTAGGTGCACAACTTTTATTGTGTTACAATAACTATACTTTTAAGTTTGTATTATATATTTTTTTAAAAAATGTACTTGTGTTCATGTTCATACTTGTTTTCCAACAAACTACACCATATACTTAATCAAGCCAAAAATTACCCTTTTGTGACTAAATATTAAAATCAAATTTTACCTCAGAAATGCATTTAAGCGCTGTTTTGAGAGGTCATATTTTTAAATTTTTTCCGGGGGAGGACCCCCGGACCCCCCACTATATGCACCATACAATAATTAACTGCTAACGATACACCTATGACTTACGGTTAAGATATTGTACTGCAGTCGGGGGGGGGGGAGGAATCCTGAGAACTCCCCCCTCCCCTTTCCTTAGGACTTTCCATACTCCCGAACCCCCTTGGAGGGTCAGATCGCCACCCCCTAGATGACACCCTTAATCCGCCACTGTAAAAGTGTTATCCGCTTCCACAGTTTTTGTACTGCGGATATCCTTTAAAATGATTTTACATTTATATAGAATTATTCCACTATTATAAAATCAACCGATATTAGCCTAAATTTAGGCTTTCGGTTACATTTAAACTCCAAAATAATCAACCTACACTTTTTATTCTCCATGAATCAGCATCTTCACGCTGTGTTTAAACCTCCTATCATTCTTAGGAAAAACCCTTTAATAATAAACTTCAATTGACTGAAATTGTGTTTCATTTTTGTACTCCAGAGTAATAAGTTCAATTTCAACCACGAACTCTTGTTTCACCATCAAATATTCTCTGCGTGTTAGCTTAGATATTTTTACTTCGAAAGCTAGATATGAAATGACATATGCCATGGTACATAAAAGTTATCGATTATAGATAACTGAAATTGCTACCATTCGCTATCAGATAACTGCAATGGGTCGTAACACATAACTCGACGAAACGTTTACATTTGCCCGATCGTAATTTCGGTCGAGTCTTATAGCACCTTTGGGAGAGTTACAAGCCCTTGATTCAATTCGGTAATGTAATTGTCAATTTGAAATAACCTACTACAGGCCTGACTAGAGGAAATCATTCGCAAGCTGGATCTATCCTCTACTTGTTCAGGATAAATTCACCGCTGTTATATTCCACACAGATGTTTGGCAAAGTTGATTAATGTATCCCGGCATTCTAAACCCAATTAACGATTCTCTCCTTGTATGCTTCTATCGGAGAAATGAATATTCCATATTGCGGCTACTTCATCCGCTTCTGCTAATGCCATCTAGTGCTATTTCACTAATCCTGTTTTTTTAATTGTTCACTGCAAACTAGCAGTAATCATGATGTTTTATGTATTGAAAGGTGTTTTTACAAATTAAAATCCATGTTTTCCTAATATTTGTACACAATACTACATGCTAGATTCGGATTTTTTGAGATTACATTTGAAGTATTCCATGAAAATTACATTTAAAAAACTAACACCTATACATATAGTCACTGACAACTTGTGAACCAAACTTATACAAAATTGTAAGCTATTTTAATAATTAGAAGAAAGAAAAAAATTGAATTTAATTAAATAATAAAGTAGAACTAGATAAAGATTAGTGCTAATCAGCTCTCTTTAACGTCACCATAAAGAGAGCAATTATTTTGTAGTGCCTGTAGAGTGATCATAAAAAACAAATAAATTGGCCAATTTTTGCTATTAGTAACACAAATGTTCCGTATGTAATCAAACAAATAAGGCGAGTTCGTTGACCAGCATGATCGGCCCACCCGTGTCAAGATGGCGGCCATTTAAAAGTTTGTTTTAGCTATATCTGTTGAACCATTTATTATAACTATGTGAAACAAACATCCTTATTGCATTTTTATTGTCTAAATTCAATGAAATGACTCCAAAGTGTCTAGTCCCATCTGCTCCTGTGATAACTTAGATAACTTTTTAACATTTTTGGAGGAGAAACATTTTTTCCTCAATTAGGCGACCTATTCCATAAAAAACTGTTTTGTTTATTTTTTAATTTTTTGACCAAGAATAAATTCTTTCGTATAGATTGTTTCGCTGTTTTGTTAAAAAAAAATGGATGGTGGGGGCACACAAAAACGCAATTTTAAAGGAACCCACCCATAGCGCAATGATAAATTGGTACAAAAATGAAACTAAATATATATTTGTACTCAGGTCGTCCTCTTCATTCATTTAACAACCTACATGATGCATTTCCGGTGAAATAAATTTGCATCCCCTTTTTTTTTGTAAAGATGATATTTAGAGGCTTCCCTATAAATTTTCTGTGTTTGGGTTATTACACATAATGCTACTGCAAAGTTTTCAAATTTTTGTGTTGATACTTTCGGAGATCAGGTGCGTTAAAGACAAACACACATGCGCAGGAATGTACAAGGGTCCTTTTTTTGCCTATTCACCCTAAAAAGTATTGATAGTTCCGAAATAAATCTTAATTTATTTTTGGTAAACAATTTGTTATCTGAGTATTTCAATGCATTATGGTTGAGAACGGTTTTTGAAACGAGGTTCCTTATGGCACGTTACAGCGTCTGGAGCCCGGGAGTGAATCCGAAAGAAACGACCGTCATAAAACCAACAGACTCAAATTAGACCGTCACGAAATCGATAGATGACGATAACTTAAGTAAAAGTTGACCGATTTTGTTAAAATTTGGTATACATTTTCATTTTACTATAATGCTCAGAACGAGTTTGTTAGAAATGAAAAAAAGCTTTTCTTTTAATTTTGTCTTAGCTTCACTATGTACAAATAGTAAGTTACTTTTAATGTTGTCTCTTTTCTAACTCCTTCATGTATAAGTAGTTAGCATCGTATACTTAGCAGTGTGATTTTATAATTTATATTTGAGAGCTAGCGTGGCCGTGTGGGTTAAACCACGTCTGCTCGGCCATCTCTGAATTATGAGTGGAACGAGACGGGGTTCGATTCCTCGCCGTGACGCTCTGATTTATATGGCTCACTATTGATCACATCATACTCGCTTCGGCGGTACAATGTACTTATGTATGTTGTGTGAAGTGGCTGGAACTCTCTACCGTGGGGCGTAAAAAGGGCCTAAGTGATAGCCTAATTGCAAGGTTCGAACAAGTGGTTCGTCCTACCCGTTCTAGTAGAAAGTACTAGAATACTACTACTTTTATAATTTATATTTAATGAAATGCATAAGGAACTTCGTTCCTAACGTGTGTCCCGCGGGACCAAACGTATTTTTTTACATCTTATCTACCCCACTTATCTGACACGTGGGTGATAAATTACTTCTCCCAACAACATATGCTTAGTGAATAAACAATTAGACGAACTTTTCAAAAGAGTTGACTTAAAATCAAACTAATTCACAATCATAGTTTACGAAAAAATAACAGTGTATAGTATCAGAAAAACAACTTATATGGTAGTACCAGTAGTACCAGGAAGCAGCTAACAGTATAGTATATAAAAATAAACAACAGTGTGACAGTATATCAGGAAAATAACTAATTTTGAAATTTCAGGAAAACATCATACAAAGTGTGTATTATTTTACAGAACTAGGATATTAAATTTAGGTATGTATGTAACAGTGTGTTCGTTTTCAAGTGTCCACACCAATTTACATGATTCCATTTATATAAAGTTTGTCCTTTTCTTATTATTTCAGTGTATTTTTTTTTACTTTTCCTCACTACTAATAGTCGGAAAAGTATTGTTTTCACCA
Organism: Gerris lacustris; assembly: GCA_951217055.1. NCBI lineage: Eukaryota > Metazoa > Arthropoda > Insecta > Hemiptera > Gerridae > Gerris > Gerris lacustris. Next base: position 25,941,364 of record OX578284.1, read on the forward strand.
AAAAATTTTTTTTCGAGATTTCAAAGGAATTATCCGTTTTAGGTGTTTATAAGACCTCCTGAGTGGTTTTCAGCATGACGTATGTATGTGTGTATGTGTGGAGTATGTGTGTGTATGTGTGTTATCATCGTAGCGCCTAAGGTATTTAACCTAGAGAGTTAAAACTTGGCAGTAAAATAAGTCTTAGCCTGTAGTTGCTGTAGTTGTTACGCCCGGAAAATCAACTTTTTGCGCCATTTTGAAGTTATAAATTTTTGAATTTTTAAACTTTGACGGTTAATAATACTGAAATTACATATAGGTTTTTGACTTATAGCACATCGTTGGAACCGGAAAGAATTAAGGAACTAATATAAAAAAAACCCGATGAAATTCTATTAATTAGTTTAAAAGTTATAAGTGAATATAATCTATAATATAAGTGGCAATGTCCTGATTGACTGACTGACATAGAATCAACGCACAGCAAAATCTGCTTAACCGAGAGACTTGAAATTTTGAGGATATACTCGGTTCATATCATAGGCATCCACTAAGAAAGGATTTTGCGAAATTTTTATTTTTGTACCCAGGGGTACGGGGTACAAATGTCAAAGTAATGAATACTTTTAATGATGCATATCGTTGAAAAGCTCTTTAAAAGTACAGTAATTGTTGTTATGTACAGTTTTGTCATATTTTCATTTAGGAGGGGGTAAAATGGAAAAATGTGTATAACTACATCTTATATAAATGAAGAGTGTTTATGAGTGTCTTTTATCTTATTAAATGAAGTGTCTATGAGCATACTGCTTACATGAGATTATAAAGTTAAAATGTTGGTACATAGGAGTACGGGGTACAAAGGTCAAAAAGTAATTGATAGGTACCCTTTATGATGCATATCGTTGAAAGGCTCTTTAAGAGAACATTTTTCATAAAAAATATATTTAACCAAAATTGCAGAAGAAACTACTGACCATATTTTATGTTTTGTGGAAATTTATGTAGGAAGAACTGTTAAAGAAATTAATTTTCAATCACTGTCAAAAATATTTAGATTTATTTTTAGATATTAAGGCAATAATTAATAAATCACGCCTTACCGTGCCTAAACCTTTACTAACTTAATCATGACAACTTCTTTAAAATTCTAAAATAAAATCTACGAGTGTATACGTAGTATAATAATTTCTAAATTATATTGATATCTGCCAATAGAGATTTTCTAAAATTTTATCCCTAAGGGGAACAAAAGGACAGAGTAAGAAAAGAAGGGGAATTGAGCCCAGACCGATCTTCAAGGAAGTTAATACTTGAGAAAGAGCTCTTATTTTGGATGTAAGCATGTATATGTATATTAATATAAGATAATTCCAATTTCAACCAAGGGATGTAAAATGACACTTGGAGGGGGGGGGGGGGTACAGAAGGTAAATACCACTGCTTTTCCTTTTTAAAAATTTAGTCGGAATGAATTACTAATTTGGGATATTAGCAAATTATCTTATCAAAGGGGAGGGGGTATAGAAATAAGGGGGAGGGATAGAATCTAGATATTCTCGCTTTGTAAAATAATTTAAATATTTCTTGATAGTAGTTTATAAATCCATTAAATTGAAATTAAAACACCCCGTAGCGAAGCATGGGTAATCAGCTAGTTATTTATAAGTGCGATCATTTTGATGACGTCAAAGTTTGTTTACATCTGTCAAAATATCGCCAAACTTCAAATAATTAAATAAAATATAGGTATTAAAAATAAGATTTTTTTGAAGAATGATAATAAATCAGTTTGTTCAGAACGGTCACCCATCCAAGTACTGACCACGTCCAATGCTGTTTCCTCCTGCTGCGATGCAGCAGGAGAGGCCACTTTAGTGGCCTTTTAAGTGAGGAAAATTTCCGAGGTACCCTGTACCCGATTTTTTATATGTATGTAGTTGAAAAATGATTTATTTACTGTTGTAACTAAGGTCATTAAACTATCGTGGGAGGTGGTAATTACTTTACGGGTTAAATCCATTAATATCAGTTATAGCGTTTGTTAATATAGCTATAGCGTACAAGAATCATTGATCATGCATATTCGCTGGCACTATTTACTTAAAACTATTATCACACATCAGCACACCACAATATCTGCCTGCATATGACATTCCGGATATTATCCTCTGTTCACATATTAAAATTCGCTATGGTGTTTGTCTCTGAATATTTCATGATTTAAAATTAATGGTTAGTTCAAGTAACCTTCTCCAATATATAGTTTTGTAAATCATGAAAGGAATAATGCTATGGAAATAACAATTTAAAAAAAAAAATGAATGTCAACAAACTTTGTTAATAAAAGTAAAAATCTAACAACGATAAATATGAAAAGATTTAATCTGAAAAACAAAACAAAAATAATTTCCTAAAAATGTAGTGTACTTTGATTTCTCTTATCTACTATATTTTTGACAATCACTTGATTGACCATTAATGATGCTAAGTACCTTGGTTATTGTAATGTATGTTCACGTTCACGTATAACATTCCTACGAAAGTTCTTCCTTTATCTTGGCACTATATTCCATCTAGTGTGCCTCTGGCCGCCACAAACCCACTTTTGTCTGTCTTGTCTATGTGTACTCGTCTTCGCCAGGGACTCAGGCCCGTCGAGAGCCGTAGCGGGCCCCACGGCTAGACCTATATGGGCCCCCTCTTTTTACTCGTTTTTATTCGTCATTTTGGGTCTTTACACTAGTAACTTGTGTATTAAATTTTTTAACTCTTATAATAAGTTCTATTTAATATTTATTGTAAGTACTACTAATAAACTCCTATTACTGATTACTGCAGACATACTACTGATAAACCAAAGTAAAACAAACTCATTTTGAAGATTACAACTATTTTACCGCAGTAATGTTAAAAACCCAATTATGACTTAAATTAATATGGGTATATGAGTCATAATTATGACCTAAAAATAGACAAAATTGTTTGAAAACATTTATAATTTCTTAGTCCTCAACTAAAACACAATCTGGACACAAAAAGTCCTATAACTGTAAAATGTTGTTTACGTTCATTTACGTCGCATACAATTTTATTTTATATATTACTAGGGGGCTATGCCCCCTACTCGCTTCGCTCGACAAACCCCCCAAAAAGCGGCCGCAGCGCGGCCGCTGCCTAGAATAGAGTACAGTAGAATCCCTTGTTTTCTTTTTAGGAGGGGGCTAAATGTAGGATATTTGCAAATTATCTTATCAAAAAGAGGGGTATAGAAATCAGTGGAAGGGATAAAATCTAGATATTCTCTCATAGTAAAATAATTTAAATGTTTCTTGATGGTAGTTTACAAACTTATCAAATTAAAATAACACTCCGTAGCAAAGAACGGGTATCCAGCTAGTAAAACATAAAATAATGATTTCGAAGAAAAAGTAAAACAAACAAAGAATGTAACAGAAAATAAGCGAGAAGGAAGATTAAGGGGGTGGGAATGTTACGTAGTCTATAAGATAATTCCCTCCTATATTTAAAAAAAAAAAAATAATAATAATAAAAGAAAAATCTTGACTTTTTGAATAGCTTTTAATTCTAAGGAAATAACTAAACAAAACAACAATAGTTTGATTAAGAATTTAAATAAAATGACCTCTTACCATTATCGTTGTGTAATAAGATTGTTTATTATAACTAAACATAAATTATTCAATTTAACTTAATAGGTAAATAGAAAGAATCAATCTACCTTTATAGCTTCGCTTCGTTTTTTCGATCCATCCTATGTATATCTTCATATTCCATTATATTCTCTAAATGCTGTTATAAATATACGTAGAATTAACTTGCAAAGATATTATCGTCGATATTACACTGAATAACAAATCGATCAATCTCCAAAGACAAGATTTTTAACACAGAACAACCGATAATAAATAAAATATAAACGACATACACGAAAGATGTACTTTTCGATTGAAAAACGTATAGATATCAAAAAGAAACATTTAAATTATAACACACTGTACAAATATAAAGATTTAAAATAATTTTCCTCGATTAAAAAGTGAATTTAAAGTAAGATTCGACTGAAATTACTGTTGACCTAATTAGAGAAGTAAAAACAATATGGCCGACACTCTAAAACTATGAGAAACCGCAACGTCGCAGTGACTCTCCTTTTTCAGGGCTACCACACTACCACCGTATCAAAATTAAATAATCTAAAATTTAATATAAAAAAATTATTTAAAATAAAAATATTATAAATAATAAGTATTCTTCATGGTAATATTATATTTTAAATATGTTTTTAGTTTAACCGAAACAAAATATGTTTGTTATTTTATTTTTTAATAATTTTGTTCGCATTATTGGTTTAACCTCGTTGTACTGTTGTGGTAAGTGAAAAAATATTTTGTTTATATAAGTTTAAATTAATAAAAGACTTAGTTTGTATAAACAAGTTAAATCAAATGGTATTTTAAGTTGAAAGGAGAACTTCAGCATATGGAGCCCCTTACTATACTATACATCGTAAATCGCTACAATCGATTGTTATAATTGACGCCATATTTCAATATATCCAAATAATGTGTGATTTGCGTAATTTTACACGTTTTAACGAGAATGTGTTGGTTTTGGGTTTGAATTTAATTTTGTTAACTTTAATTTTTTTTTGCCCTAGAATTGTTAATCGCCGCTCCACACCGCTTCGCGGAGCGCTTATTTCTAAAGAAAAACAACCCTCCTGCCTATAGACCAGGTAGAGTTCTAAATCGAAATATAAAAGAGTTTAACAGACAAGATATATCGATATATTAAGTCTTGAAAGAGGTCGATAGTGAGATAACGTGTTATCAGAAAGAGCCCCATATACTGTAGTTTAGCCCTCAAGGTATATGTGTATGTTCTATATACAAATCTACAGTTTTGGTCCGATCTCGATGAAAATTTTCACACTTGACCTTCAAAGCAATGGGAAGGTCACTGTAAACATGAATTTTCAAAATTTAAATTTTAGTACACAGGGGTACGGGGTACAACTCAAGTGATGAATATGGGGTCAAAGTAATGAATACCCTTCATGATGCATATCGTTGAAAAGCTCTTTAAGAGTACAGTAATTGTTGTTATGTACAGTTTTGTCATATTGTCATTTGGGAGGGGGGTAGATTTGGGATATTTGCAAATTATCTTATCAAAGAGGAGGGGTTATAGAAATAAGTGGGAGGGATAGAATCTAGATATTCTCGCATAGTGAAATAGTCTCTTGACGGTAGTTTGTAAACTTATCAAATTAAAATAACACTTCGTAGCGACGCACGGGTATCCAGCTAGTATTGTAGGAAGTAGGAAACAGTGGCTGCAATAAGGGCCCCACAGACCCCTCCGCGCGGGGGCCCCTGGAAGTGAAATAGAGGGGCCCCTAAAAGTTTCCAGGGGGCCTCCAAAACCTACTAGTAGGAAAGTAGGAAATATGAATTTTTATGACTGAAGAAACCATTGTAGTATCTTTCTGGCTAGCATGCCGGATTTTTCAACCATGCATGGTTGAAAATGAATGGTGGTGTATTTAATATTTTTTCAACTTTGGATATGTCCAAATAAAACTGAACAAATCATTAATCATTGATTTTGTTGACTGCTTGGTAAGGATCACTCAAGTTTCTAATCACACTGTCAATTAAAACATAAAAAACTTCAATTTTGAAGCGATTTTTTGGGTTCTCTGTGGATTTTTACCCATCGGGATACGGGTTAGTAATATTTCGCTTCTCAGTCTCGGTACCGGGAAATTCTCTCTCAAACTTAATCACCACACCTGGCTGACAACTTTAATGTTAATAATATTATTTTGAATTATTATTACGAATATAATTATTTTATATTTCAATCATAAATATTGGCGTGATTGGGTGTTCGGGGCTTGAGAAGCGGGGCCCTTTAGGGGAGGTCCGGGCCCCCCGGCATCAGCCGTACCTACCGCCCCCTCTCGACGGGCCTGCAGGGACTTCATCTAAACATCTAGCTTATGTATTCTCTCTCCTCCTAGGGTTGGGACGTCGATATTTTCGAAAAATAATTTCCAAAAAATCGACGATCAATAAAAGGGTGCTAACTTCAATTCTTTTCGATGTCAACATCTATGTTACCAATGCATCAAGAGTTTAACAACAATGATTTTTTGTCCAATGTATCGATGTTGTCGATACATCGACATGAAAGCCCTAACACTATGGCCGTTGGCTGTCCATTCATTATCTTCCTAGGAGGTCTGGTTTCCTCCACCTTGACTACACAGCTATCGGATCCGCGCCACCTTTATCACGCCCAGGTCTGATTATCCAAATATCCGTATCTCCTGGTTCTTCATTGCACCCTCTTTCAAAATTGGAACTTTTAAGTACACAATGCTCATTAAGAAATGCCTTACAATATATTTATTAAATATATTCAGTTATACTTCTTTTTATATTTTATTTTTGTTGCTGTAATTGAATTTAAACACAGCAACAATGAAAACATGGGCGACACATCACTGAACTGTTCAGTTGATGGTGCTGATTTTGGACCATGTAGGTAGGGTGGGTCGAAAAAAACTTTTTTTGGACATCTAAAAACATGTATTGATAAAAACTTGTTACTATGCTAGAAACGAAAGATTCCCAAATTTGGGCTCATTTGAACAAGTGCTAGGTCGCGCCCCGTCGCTTTGAAGTTTGTTGTATGTGAAGTTCTTATAAAATGGCGATGTTGTGGTGTTTCGTATTATTTTTTTGTGTTAAAATATATTCCGAGTGTAGTTTTACTGTTAAATATAATTTATAGACATTTAGTGCTTGTGGTAACTACATAGTTTAAATAATTAAGGTGTTTAGTAGACAGGGCAAGGGACAATAGTATGGTTCAAGGTACCATAATTTAGTTTGGGAATTCATTAGCAGTTCTCATTTAAGCCGTTTTTCTTTCTACCTGCACATAATATTTCACATAAAATATTATAATTAATATAAATATTATTAATAATATATGCAGAGGTAAGCAAAATAATATAGAAAAGGTTTCGCTGTTTTTAACTTCTTCACAAAAAATTACCCAAGATCAGATTTGGTCACCTTACTAATTATGGCTCCACCCCCACCCCCCCCCCCCCCCCCATTCTCGTTCAGGGTGATGGGAGAAGTACAAAATATACTCTTTAAAATTATTAGTGAAAACATGTTACTAGTTTTTCTATAAAATAAAAATAATAAGTAAACTGGTAGTGGTTTAGCATTAAGGCAGTCTATTACGTACTGCTTTCTTCCACTTAATGACTATGTATGTAATTTCATAAAAAATACTAATATCAGAATTTCAATTAAATTTTTAATTTTTTTATAACCTATACATATGTCGATTACGAAATAATTTATAACTAGAGAAAATATTATGTTTCTTTTACATAAAGTTGGAATTTAACTTCTGCGGAATTTATTTTTTTCTAATTTTTTCGAAAAAATTATATATGTCATCACTTACTGGCTAAACTAAACAACTTAATTATTTAAACTATGTAGTTACCACAAGCACTAAATGTCTATAAAATATATTTAACAGTAAAACTACACTCGAAATATATTTTAACACAAAAAAATAATACGAAACACCACAACATCGCCATTTTATAAGAACTTCACATACATTAAACTTCAAAGCGACGCGACGGGGCGTGACCTAGCACTTGTTCAAATGAGCCCAAATTTTGGTATCTTTCGTTTCTAGCATAGTAACAAGTTTTTATCACTACATGTTTTTAGAGTTCCAAAAAAAGTTTTTTTCGACCCACCTTAATGTAGGGCTAGGGATTGGGCCAGGCATAAAACAGATATAGACGTATCTTTTAGTGTAATAATTGAAAATGTTAATTTAATTTATTAACGTAATGGTAATAATTTTATGTTGCAGGTCTTCTTTTAACAGTATTTGTGGCAAGTGTGTTCCTCTCCTACAACAGAACACCAGTAGTAAAGGCAGCTGGAAGAGAACTGTCTTATATCCTCTTATCAGGAATTCTTCTCTGTTATCTTATTACTTTCGTCCTAGTGTTACGCCCTACTGATACAGTATGCGCATTACAGAGGTAAATAACAACCTTAATATTATTTAGTTTATTTAAAAAGAAAAAGTCATAAATAATATTATTTCAGAAAAAAAAATTATTAAACGTTGTATATTTTATTCAACTATCTTTTAAAGGATCAAGCTTGAGTTACAAGATTTCAGTGGAATTAAAATCTAATAACTTTAAGATATCATGATTTGATTTTAGCAGACGTGAGGATATGTTAGATTTATAAAATAACCGAGCAGAGCCTACACTAAGTGTAATACCTATGATGTGACCTCAGATTTAGGTACAAAAATATTTAAATTGAGAATTCCTCATTCGGGGAAACTTAAATAAAGTTTTGAGTTAAAGAGGTTTCATTACATTCATTGAAAGGCACAGTAACAAGAAAGTCAAAGGTTTTAAAGGTTCATTCAAGGTGTGTTTATGAATATTTCATAAGCATTATTACGTAAAGAAATAATTAGTATGCATATTTAAGACATTCTAAACTATAAATGTAAATTTCTTATTTGTAATTACTAGTATAAAGTACCAATTGTCATGTTTAAACCCATGCATTGCTTCCTTTGTTGATATACTCCTAAGTTTTCACACGGAATTTTAATATTTGCATTTCAAATTAAAAGCAGCTGAGATGTGTGCTAATTGTCGAGAGAAATGTGCATGTTGGTTTTAAGAATATTTTCTAAAATTTAGCAACATTAATATAATAAGGACTAGTTCGAGTCATGCCACAATGTTAAATATGACTAATATTTAAAAAAAAAAAAAAAAAAAAAAGTATGCAAGAGAGTAAAAGAGGGTTGTAGGTAGAACACGGCAACAGGTGTAACAATGAAAGATAAGTTTATCTTTCAAATCATTAGCCAGAAATCCAAGTGGAAATTTGTAGAACTATTTTGAGATTGGAAATTAATTATAACGAGGATCAGTCAAAATTATAATTAAAAGTTTTGGATTGCTTTTATTGTAACAAGTGTTTTCCTTCCAGTGTAAATGTGCTTTTAACTATATTAACAATTGTTATATTCTAAATTTTATCACCAGAATTAAAATACAGGTTATAGAAGTATTTCCTTTTCAACTATTATTAGAGAAATAACTGTTTGAGTGGTAAGTATTGTATCAAAGATCATAAGATATTTCCTAATTACCCAACTCACATCTCCAGATTCATCGTGAACTAAAGAACGTAAGAGGAAGTCAGGCCCTATTCACACTAGAGATTCCAGAATACGCTTTGTGAATAAAGAATACAAACAATTCATAGGGGCAAGCAAGTGTTGAGACTACGATTGCGTAGGCAATTGGTATAAGGTTCTCTAATCCAGCCGCTAGGGATGCTGTGGACGCTAAGTGGCTAATATTAGGATTGTTCCAACCCCCTATTTGTGCCGTCCTTTTTATCGTTCCGTGGATCATTCGGTAATCCTTTAGGACAGGTTCTACACGCATGCGGTAACTTCTACTATAGTAAAATCACGTCAGGTTGGAGCGAGTTTAAGACTATAATCCACACCGAATTAGAAACATTCAAGGAAATATAACTGTTTGAGAACTTTCCTGTTGACATGTGTAACGTTACAATCGTTACACATGTGAACATATGTAATGGTTGACATAACTGCCCATGTCATACAAACCAGTACTTGGTATTGTCAGAGGATCGTTAGGACGGCACATTAAACGGTTTGCATACTATCACTCCGCGGGTTGGCACAGTTTGGGGGACGGTACGATACACTGTCAAACAATTTTTCTTTTAATCCCGAGCAATATAATTTTTATTTTATTTTTAAATAATATAAATCATACAAGTCAATTTACATTCACTTTTATTATATCTTTATTGTATTTTAGAATATAAAATACAACATAGAAGTGTGTAAAAGCCATTTGAAGCCACCGATGCTTATCTAAGTACTATATACTAGGCCATTAACAACAGCAAGTGGCGACGCTGTAGTCACTTCTTTTCTATCATCACCCGCTGAACAAAGGAACACCGACGGTGGCACCTACTTGATTGCATCATTCCGACAAAGGATTAACCCGATTGAAGGAACCCCCAGTAAATCGAGGGATAATCAACAATCCAGAAAAGCAGTATAAATACGCCGTTTGTCTTTCCAGTCATCAGTGTATTTTTAACATCACGATGAAAGTGAAACTACGGACTTCAAACCCTTCGTGACGAGAATTTTACGTGAAACCCATACTTTTCATTACGAGTCAACCTGCGGTAGCCTGCTCTCTTCGTGGTAATAGATTAAGTGGTTCCAACGATACCGTGATGAGATGGTAACTCAGTCAGTGGTATTTTGTTGGTGATATTTATTGCTAAGAGGAAATACCTCGATTAATCATAATAATCCAAGGCGCAACAGCCTGTGCACGGCTGTCGTTGATGATACTTCATCAGCCACATTAATTATATAGTTGGGCATTCTGCTCCCAGATACAAGCCACTCCGCTTAATTTTACTCATTTATATCACCATGCTGAGTAAATACAGATCGTGAGTCAGGATTCGGGAATTGAACCAGGAGCTTCTGCGTCTGCGTTTCAATCGTAAATAATAGCAATGACCTTCTAGAGCCTGATCTGGCATGATATAACCTAGTGAAAATTAAACCCTGATTACGATTACGTTATCAGGACGAAAATTATTATTAAAATTAATTTGGCCCGCGTGTGCAGTAATATTTTAGCTAAAATATTACTAAGCTTTACATACTTTAGCTAAAATTACCTAATTTAGCTAAAATATTACTAAGCTTTACATACTTTAGCTAAAATTACCTAATTTAGCATTAACAAAAAAAGAACAAATCCCTGGTCTAATTGAAAGGAGAGATCGTTTTTCTGACTTTAATACTATTTTACTCTGATTTATAATAACTAAGAGATATTAAATTTAAAATAGGATGATAAAATACATAAAATTATGCTAGTCTGAATAAAATATTTATTGGAACTAAGCTTAAAATAAAATAAGAAAAGGAAAGAAATTGAAAGCAGGAAAGGAAATGAATAACTTGGAAAAGGAACGAAATATATCTAGTTTTAGAAGATCTATAATAAAAGCCAAAGCTTTCTAGTAGAGATCTAAGCTACTTAAAATTTAAAACGGTTTAACATATTTAAATTTTGTCAAAAAATTCACGATTCAAAAGTTAATACAGTTGTCTATAGAGTTACATCTTTATACATAAATACTCTTAGTTAAATCAACAAAACTACTCTTAAGCTCAAGGCAAACATGACTATTTATTTTCCCTTATTTTTTCGGGACGTTTTAAATAGTTTTGTTCCTTTTTTATGTCCCTTTCTTTTATTTAACTTTTAAAACCCTATTCAACAATTATTAGGTTTTATACAAATGTAGACACGAATAAAAATTAAAAAAAAAATAGTCCAGCATTAACTTTAAATAATGTTACCACATGGGACCAATTGACTAAAGAAAGTGAATTCACTAAAGGGAATTAACTGATATGGGTTTTTTTTTGGACAAAAAAACACTATTTAGTCTTATATGTTTTTTTTATCTATTTATTTTTACATACATTTTAATTTTTGGTATAAAAGAGTTAGATATGTTTTCAAATTTTCGTTTCAAACATTTATTTATTTGTCGCATTTCGAACTATACTTGAGCTTCTATAAAAAGAGAACAACTTTATAAAATTCTTGCAGCTTTTTGTTTCAATTGAACAAATTTGGAATAAAAAAAATATATATATATTATATACCTATATATATATATATATATATATATATATATATATATATATATATATATATATATATATATATATATATATATATATATATATATATATTTAAATAAGTTAACAATAGCATCTGCATAAATCCTAAAAGGTTTATATTTTTACACGCTTTAGATTGTCTCTTATTTTATTTCAATATTTTTCTTCCGAGCTTACCGAAGGTAACGGAAGCTGTGTGATCGTTCTGAAGAAAGAAAATTGTTTATGTCTCTGATTTTAAAATTTCTCAGACTGAAATCTGTTTCAGACATTAAGGAAAATCCTTGGACTCATGTCTATCTATCTCTCGACCTCTCTGTTTATCGTTCGATTTTTGTGAACCAACATATATATATTATAAACTACTTGTCCAATTTTAATCAAATGTAGGTGGTAGGTCATAATTAGTCCATTGCTAGTCCTATTTCAACATATTGTGCCCAATGGTTTCTCTTCCACATTAGCACAAAGTTTCTTTATTAACCTCTATATCTTTAGTTGATTTTTTAGAAATTGGGATAGTTTGTTGAATATAGCCTCATAGATTATATTAGTATCATGATTTGCGCTCATTAAATTTTGCTAAACTAGGCATCGCGTGGCTCTATCATTGAAGCGAGGGTATTGCAATAAAATACTGAATATTGAAATTTGTTTAATCATGATGAATGTCATAGTTGAAGATAGGTGGAAGAGGGTAGTGTGGGGTAGAGTGGGGGTACTCGGTACAATGCTTTACTTCCTAAACAAACCAACACAAAACACGACTATAAGAATCTTAACCACCCGCAATAGCTTCTAAACTAGGCATCGCGTGGCTCTATCATTGTAAAAAATGTTCGTCTCATCGAATAGGTGATGATAGAATTTTTTCCCGCCCTGAAATTCCAATTTTAAATTTGAAGCTCACGTTTACGCGATCATTGCGCGCGAACTCTTGGACGGATCACGCTGTCCATTCAACTTAGCCTGAGTATTAGTAAAAGGAAGATGTATACCAAATTTCAACTAAATCGGTCAACTTTTACTCAAGTTATCGTCGGACACGTAAACGTTACACACAGACAGACAGACAGACAGACAGACAGACAGACAGACAAGATGCATTTCTTTTAGTCATCTTCGGATGAGTGTACTTTTAAAAAAATAGATGTAAATAAACGTATGTTTGTTTGCATGTGAAAGAAAAATAATTAATAAGGATTAATTAAGAAAAATTATCAATTTAGCAAAATTAAAAGAGCGCAGACGGTTGAAATTAAATGGGACTATATACTGGCTACTTTCGACAAACCATCCAAATTTCAAAAAAATCAAATAAGTACTTTTGATGATATAGGTTTAAATCAATGTATTTCTTTTCGCACGTGGAAGAAAAAACAATGGACGCAGAATGTTGAAACTTATATTGGATCAACAATGGGCTAATTGTGACCTACCATCTAAATTTCATTAAAACTAGATTAGTTTTTAAGATATGTTGGTTAGTGTCTGTTGTAAAACAGACACGAGACCAAAGATGTCTCCTGATTTCTGAAACAGATTTCAAAATAGAAGGTTTTTTTTAATTTTCTTTTTCTCTGAAACCGAAGGAGTAACTCCAAAGGAAGTAATTTATTCTGCTTTAAGGTTCAGAACCATTAAGAATTCCTTACTATGTAATAATAAAATAACAAACATTTTTGAACCAATTTTAACTTCTATAATTGGCAATTTAATTTGATTAGGCTGTTTGAAGAAAAAAGAAAGAAAATGTTTCAAAAGTACAATATTTGTAGAGAAGATTTTAGCTGGTAAAATATCCTTTCTCTTTTCATTCGCTGCGTGTAAGCATGTACAGTAAAGACGTAATAGAAGCTTCTCAAAGAAACATAATTCTCGGATAAGGAGATGGGATAAAGCTTAAGTCTTGTGTAGACAGGTGGGAAGCTTTAAAACTACAAAATATCTTAAGATTAGAACCTACAAAAGGCTTTAGCGCATTCACCAAATACTAGCAAAATAAAATAGGGGTTGAGAAAGTGCTTTGAGTGTTATGTTATCACACAAAACTTTTTTTGAAACACAACACATCGCTATATTAAGGATTTAGACATTGCAAGGTCTTTTCTGAAAGCAAGTGAAGTTCTTTTTGTTCTCATCTTCAATATAATACGATAGAAATATTCTTGAGTTTACGAAGATTATGTTCTTTAAATTAATTGATTGTCTTATAAAGTTAATAATTTTAGTATTTATTTTAAGATTTAAGAGTAGAAAGATGGTATATTGTATTTACAAAAAATAAAATAAAAATACTCTTTTATAAAAGGTGCACTAAAAAATGAGGCGATTATTTTTTGGAGGTGCTAGAGATAGCTCCAAAGTTAGTGGGATATGTGAGGAACATAATTCCAATTGAATTTTCTCAATTTATAGCTAAATTGCCGTTAAGAATTAAATGTTTTTAATGATCCTGTTTGTACCGCCAGAATTAATCTGAAATTTATTGATATATCGGCTGATAATAATAGTTAAGTAAAACTAATAACTGATAATTATATACCATTAAGGAAATACATAATCTGTGCAAGTTTCAGCTTTCTAGGTATTAGTTAATACTAGTAGTGGGTCACAAGATTTGTGTCGGACAAACATGTGAAGCTAATTAAAAATATGGGGTATCCCTCGCCCTGCTCCGTCCGCGATTCTTAGATGCAATTCAGCAACTCTAGATTCTTAGATGCAATTCAGCAACTCTAGATTCTTAGATACAATTCAGCAACTCTAGATTCTTAGATGCAATTCAGCAACTCTAGATTCTTAGATGCAATTCAGCAACTCTAGATTCTTAGATACAATTCAGCAACTCTAGATTCTTAGATGCAATTCAGCAACTCTAGATTCTTAGATGCAATTTAGCAACTCTAGATTCTTAGATGCAATTCAGCAACTCTAGATTCTTGGATGCAAACTTTAGAGTTATGTTGTTGCAAAATAACCTAAACCCCGGAAAAATATAAAAAAATCATTCCAAACAAGCTGTTTACGTTTGTTGACCCTGAAATACGAATTAATCTAAATCACAGTTATTCTTTAAAAAAAAAACAAAAACACATATTTTTCGAGAGTGTGTGAACTGAAAGCACAGACGTAAAACAAAATCTCTTAATGAAATTTTTTTATCAGCACAACATTTTCTTTGTATAAATCCCTCTATATGAGATCAAACAATCAGAATTGTTATAGCATAATTTTAAAGTAATTAATTCATTATTCATTACTTTCCTCTACTGTTCCTTCAAACGTTTCTTGTGAATAGGCTGGTTGATTTTGAATAAATTAAATGAATAGTAAAATAAAAGGTAGATGGATTATTGGTTAAGACTGTTTTTTTTTTCACCAACAAAAAAGGCAGTAAAAAATTGTTTCGCTTTACTTTAAGACTTATTCAAGCTTTATAGTGATAAATCTGCTAACTTCGTCAAATAGGCCTCCTTAAGGTCTCGTAGCCTAACAGAGCAATGAATCTTACTTTCTAGTTAAGTACAGAAGGTTTTCAAGTAAAGTTAATCCTATGATACCCTAATTATTTTGGACATTAACTTACAGTTAGGGTACGCTTGTTTCTCTTCCACGTTCATGATTAGTACAAAGGTCAATCCATTAGAGAATTTCCAGAGGATAAACACCGGATTACCAACCTATGCTGTGTAAAGTTTCGTTAAATTAGAATTGCTGATTTAATTATCTTTTAATTAATCAGCCGATTTGTAGACTATAAATTGTCAAGTTAACCAGATGAGAATATTTTAATACTAAACGAAGATTGTCATTTGAAAATCGAATCTTGTCGCATGTGTTAATAAATCATCAATAATTGATTACATCAATGAGATAATGCAGTGTCTCTATGCTTTTAACTCATTTGTCAAAACAGTATCCTGTCATCTGTTACAGACTGTGGTGTTTGCCCGTAGATACGCCATTATACTATTCATGTATGCTTCCAGTTTCTGTAATTAATTCACTAGATTCATAAATTAATTATATTGGAGTGATTTAACTGAGAAACTATGTGTACCAAGTATAAAGTAAACACTTTATGTAAATTTGACGTAATCTTCGGAACTATTGTTTTTTTTTGTTTTTTTTAATAATTATATTTGAGTTGAATTGTTGTTTACAAAAGAATTAATTAGCTTTAAGCTTAATTTCTTTCTATCTAGTTTTATGTGCTATGCAATTTACAATAATGGCAGTAGTAGGTTACAAAAAGGACAGAATTATTTCTATGGTTTCGATCAAAGATTAAAGTGATGATATGACGTGTGTAAGCTGATCAAGTAATATATTTTATAAATCTTTAACTGTATTTTTCTCCGGCGTGTGACACCGACTCATTATAAAAGAGGTGTAGATCAATAAACAAAGAACCAACGTCTTCACTCAGAATGATTGTGTTTAAACAATTATATTTAAAGCCGAAAACACGGCTTTAAAAGTGCAAGTGGACTTTAAAAGTCACTCAGATCTATATGAAGAAGGTTGCATTAGAACAGCTGAAAGCGGTCAAATGTTCAAATAAAATCATTCTACTTGAAGACGTTGTTTGGTTATTGAACTGCACTTCTGAATAGTGAACCCAAAAAATTCCCCCACAGACATCCTCAATAAACTAGTTCAGTGTATATTAATTTTTAGTATCAAGTTAGTTTGGCTACCCACAGCCTAGTGCGCCACGGATATTTTTAAAATAGTTAATTCTAGGCTCGAGTGAACTTCACATCTTTCAAGAACCATAGATGGTCCATCAATATATATGTGAGGAAACCACAGTTAACTTGGGTAAAGAATTTATAAAAACGATAGTTATCATGTTATATGCTACGTAGCTATTCTGTTTCAATTTTGTAACATTTATTAAAACTTCAATTTTAAGTATTGGCCTTATAAATTTCATATTCATTCAATATTAAATTTTATTGAGAAACATAGATATGTCACATGCATACAATGTACAAGTAGATTTGATTCAAATAAGCTCATTTTATATTTGTCTAATATTTTGTAAAAGAGATGAATAGGATCCTTCCTTTAATAGTGTTTTTTATTGTTTACATATTTTACTTCTTTATAAGTATAGGGACATTAAAGTAAGAGTCTTATTTAGGTGGGCGAGAAAAAAACATTTTAAATAGTTGTTTTTAAGAAATAAAAAAGCGGTGAAGTGGAGCGTGATAAGAAAGAAAAAAGAGGGAAAATTATATATATAAAAAAAAGAGCTAAAGTTTAGGTCACAATGCACAATCAGTCTTATTGTGAGAGGTCAAGTTGCTTTGAGTTCATCCAAGCCATTAACGCTTACCTCTTCAGATGTACAGTCCTTTCTCAGCAATAACTCTTTTCTTCTTGACGAATCTCTTTTAATGTACTGACAAATAAAAAAGGTTATCCATTATTATAAAATAATAATGTTTTGTCTTTTATTTATATTTCTTTTGTTAAATTTAGCAATACATTTTATTTACAAGAAAGAAAAGGAATAAACTGAAGAAAAGAGGATCGGAGTTAACGAGAAATTTATTAAGGTTCTTTTACTTGAATTGAAGTCCAACATCAATAATAATCTAGCTTTGATTTTTACAGTGAGATATTGTCGATACTGTAAATCAATAGATGGGTGGTAAAAAGGCTGATAATTCTGTCCTTTTAAAACCTACTACTGTCGTTATTATAACTTGCATAGCACATAAAACTCAAAAGACACGAAGCTAACCATCGTTATAAACTTTTACACCAGCACGTTCATTAAAAATTACAACTCAGTACACATAAAAAATGTATCATATATGTATCTCAATATAACCCAGATGGACATAAATATGGCATCGAATTATGGGGTTGCCAAGCGCTCTAACTCCTACCATATCCAATAAACAATTTTCAGGAATATAACTAATACTTCCTTTTTTTTATTTCCAACTTCATCCTTCATATCGACCTAAAAGTACACTTTGTTTCTGACCAAACCCACCAGATATCAATCCTTTTATGATTCCGTATGTAGTACTAATCCTTTTGTACAAAACTTATCTTCCAATCGGATCATGGAAATTCTCCCTGATGATTGTGTGGTCAAAGGGCTTTGACCACACGATTTGTTAAATAATTTAAAAAGAAACTTAATGTATGCATAACATATATATTAGATGACATAAACATTCATGTAATTAATTGTGAGTTCAGTCACTGAAAATTTCTCACAAAAAGGTTACCATGACATGTGTAGTAACCGTTGTAATTGCAATAAGCAAATAATTATACATTATATTACTCCTAATAAAATATATATTCCATTCCTCAATATATTATACAGGGTGGCACAAAAGTATGGAAACCCCTGAATAACTCGTCAGAAATGTATTTTTTTGAAAAAAGTTGAATACAAAGGTTTCAGGATTTTTCCTTAGCTATACAATGGTGACCGTGGATTTGACCTTAACCTCGCCCCTTCCTTGAGCATGACCCTTAAGGTCATAAAAAGGGGGGGGGGGTGTTGAAATGACCTTTAAGGTCATAGTCAAGGAGTTGGTGTAGGCCGTGGTCAAGGCTGCTGTTAAAGGGAAAAATTTGGTTATTTCAAAATCCACAATACAAATTAAGGTTTCCCATTGGAAAAACCATTTTGACCCTGGAATGACCTTAAGGGTCATGCTCAAGGACATGGTCAAGGTAATATTTTTCGTAAAATTTCCTGCTCTTTTCAAATCTGCAATAAAAAATGGGGGTTCCCATTTAAAATAACTAAGTTGACCTTCAAATGACCCTGAAGGGCAAGGTTAAGGTCAAATCCAAGGTCACCATTGAATAGCTAAGGAAAAATCCTGAAACTTTTGTATTTAACTTTTTTCAAAAAAATGCATTTCTGACGAGTTACTCAGGGGTTTCCATACTTTTTTGCCACCCTGTATATTATTACTCCTAATAAGTTATCAAATACGCAGATAAACTTAAGTATTGGAAGCAAGTCTAGAAATCTACATTCAAAAGTAGCATTAGGCAGAAAAAATTGGAGGACTCTGTAATAATATGTTATATCTTTATTTTGACTAGTAGTTGAATTATCACAATCCAATTCAAATACCTAACAAATTAACACATAAGGACTCAAATCACGCTGTGATTTGTTGTTCAACCAAGCTGAACAACTTAGAAATAAAATATAAATTGGAACCAAGACCAGAGTATATACGTTGGAGACATTGAATACACAAATAAACTTAAGTATTGGATGGAAATCTAGAAATCTACATTCAAAAGTAGCACTTGGCAGAAAAAAATGTAGAATTATGGAATAATATTTCATATCTTTATTCTGACTTACAGTTGAATTATCACAATCCAATTCAAATACCTAACAAATCTGCACATAAGGACCCAAAACACACGGTGATTTGTTGTTCAGCCAAGTTGAACTACAGAAATAAAATATAAATTGGTACTAAGACCAGCCCATATACGTTGGAGGCATTGACAAGCGACCTAAATCGCAACATGTATGGGCCCTTAATAGTAAAAATTGTGGTTGAATGTGAGAAATAATGTACACTGACAAAGTGTTGAACTTAGAAAAATGTTTCCTAAAATTTAAAGCATCTTCAAAGCAAGGGAATAGTTACCGATCGAAAACGCATAAAAAGTGAAAGTAGAATATTGTGGGAAACAAACAAAAAAAATCGTGTGACATAGTCGCGGAACGAATGCGGGGTTTGAGTGAGCGTTGACAAGTTAAGGCGAACGTCACTCCTGTCGTTGACGTCTTCGTCAGCGATAGTGGTGGCTCCCTAACCAAACATATAGATGGATCATTTTTTACATGAACATACCCCAGTTTTTTACGTATACTGTACACAATTTATATTGTTGTAGACCCCATACTGGATCTTCAGGTGATTATTTTTTACATCTGGGTGTTGTGGAAACGCATAAATACAAAATTGTTATTATTTCAATTCTTAGAATTTCAATTTAGTTTGTGCCTTTAAGAAAAACAAATATATTTCCTTTAAAGTACTAAAGATTTAAATAATCATCTGAGTTTGACTTCTCGTTGACAGGATATTATTTCAAGAAATAGGTATACATAGAATTAAAATTCAAATCCTTGTAAAAAGCAAGACGATTTGTTGAAATACCTCGGTTTTAAATCAAAGATTAAGATGCAGTTGAAATATATATTTTTTTTTTGGAAAATGGAAACTTAGTCAGGATATGAAAAGTAGAATAGTTATATTTGTTTTGTTTTAATCTCGTCATGAGGAAGTAATAAGCTTCTACTCTTAGCATTCAAACAATGTCAAGTTTCAAACTGCTCTGAACAATCCGTCCCTTGCTTTTCAACTACAACTTTTGTCGAGGAAAAATATATATAACTTGTCTCAGATGTCATCTTCAGATACTTTTAGCAATGAAGTTTTATTGTTTAATGAACTTTATCAAGTGTGAAAGCGAATTGTTCTTTTCATTAAAGTTATCCTACACCGAATAACATATTTTTAAGTTTCATTACTTTCTGATTTATATATTATTCTAAATTTATTTTTTATAATTTGTTAAAATTAAATTATAATTTCTTAGCTACATTTTTCAAGTGCCACTGAAAAATTTATCTTTAAATTCAAAGTGTAAGAACACGATTTAACTGTGCCAATTTATATTAACGCAATAAATTAATAACAACCCCTTTAACAAATAATAACCCCAATAACAAACCCTTCTATAAAGTTTTGACCAATGTCGGATTTTGTATCTATGATGTCTTTTTTATTGCACCATGCATACAAAATCCGTCACCTTAAAAGGGAATATTATTATTATGAATTTTCTTTTACTTATTATTATCTTTCTATCCTTTTTACTTTTTTAAATAAAGAGAAAGTATCGTTATGGCGCAATAATTCGATTTTGATAGATTTACACGTTTTGAGCCTAAAAAAAGTGATTTAAAAGTGTCTGTGTATGTAGACGCCTGGAGCCTACCCTCCTAGGGTGATTTTGACGAAATTTGCCATACATGTTTAGAAAAACCATACCCCGAGAAAAAATCTAGTTATGAATTTTAGCTCCTAATCGTGGGGCGTTACCCCCCAAAAAACTATGACAAACCGTGAAAAAAATAATTACTCGAAAACGGTTTTAACGATTTTGATTAAAAAAAATCTAAAAAGTAGTCCATTTAAATACACATCTAATGATATAAGTCGTTTTCCCGGAAAAAATATACTTCCTAAGAAAATAGATTTAAACGCGGATGGGGAGAGGCCGTGCTCGATTCCCCGCCGAGGAGAATTTATTTTTATGATACATTTTGATAAAATGTTTAATAATAATTTAATGTAACTACAAAAAACTAATAAACTGAAAATACTGGGCTAAGTAATTATGAGCTCGTATCTGAGAAAGTTTGTTTGAGTTGTCATGTTGAGTTTTCTTTCTTTACGCGTGATTGCACATTATTATTATTGACCGAGCGGAGGAGTTCTCTGTTTCAACGCCACTCTTTGGCATTTTGTCTGTTTGTTACGCATTCCGCTGTCATGACCATAAGCATCGTTTTATTTTCTTAAAATTTGGACTAGGTGTTCCTTGTTTATTGATTTAATTTTTTTTTGGAAATGAGGTATACTGTATACTGAACTTCTAGTGGTTATGTAACTATAAGGCTACGGCCACACCGGAGCTACCTCGATTGGAGCCTAGCGGCATGGTGAGTCGCCATGTAGAACAGAATGGACTGTTCGTCTAGCGACTTGCTAGGTAACTCGCCTAGTAACCAAGCGCGCGGTGTGGCCGCTCTCGTATGTTCTAGAAGGTTGGTTCACTTGGATTACACGCCTTGCGACTCACCAAGCCACTAGGCTCCAAGCGAGGTAGCTCCGGTGTGGCCGCTATCTAAGAGTGAAACACAACACACCTTTTTGAAATTAAACCAAGATTATATTGCTGTTTAGATTTTAGTGTTAATGAAAGCGTGTAAAACATTTCGGAAAAAATCTGTACTTTTTCATCTGGTTACGTTTACAATCTCAAGGTGTTCAAAAACGATACATGAAAATATATATACTAGAACATTCAAGTAGAAACATTCTAAAAGTATAAAGAGTTTGAAAGCGTTAGGATCCTATTTCTTAAGAACGTAAGATAGATGAGTCCAGGATGGACCCTTTCCTTCTTTATTGGCATAAAAATACGTGTGGTCTCGCGGGACACCCGGTAGGAACGAAGTTCCTTACATTTTTCATTAAATATAGATTATAAAACCACACTGCTAAGTACGTATACATTGCTAATTACTTATAAATGGCGGAGTTAGAAAAGAGACAAAATTAAAAGTAACGATCTGTTTGTACCTAGCAAGAGTTAAGGAAAAATTAAAAGAAAATCATTATATGTGTCATTATAGCAAGCGTCTTACTATAAATATATATTGAATATAAGAAAAAAGTTGATCATGATGAGTTTATAGTTAAAGAGTATGTTTGTTAAAGGATGTTGGATTGAAATAGGACTGTTTTTTACCTACCCGGCCTATTAATTTAAAATATTATCAAATATATCTCTTCCCAACTCTAAAGCTTCTGCTTCAATCCGGCTGAAATTTTACATGCCTGTTTCAATTGTACTTTAGACAATGTGTAAGAAGTTTTATTAAAATCGTTACGTTAGAACGGAAGATATCGGTAAAAACGTTGTTTTCTTTATTTTAAACTTTTGGGTCCACTTAAATAAATTTAGCGATCTTTATCACTTCATAACAGTGTCGGTGTACGTTTTACTAAAAAAAATAGTTAAAAAAGTTGTTTGACTCATTAAATAGATGAAGTTTGAATTTTTTCTTGGATTAAATACGCAGTATTATAATAATATACCTAATATATTGAAATAAGCGCCAGCACAGATCAATTTTACTTTTAACAAGACCGTCATTATATTGCGGGTGCGCGCAACTAATACTAATAAGTAACACTTAATATATAATACAAAGATCGGCACATTGCTTTTGTATGAATGTCAACAAGAGACTGAATTATATTGTCAGAAAATAATCTACAAAAATTAGAAAAATAATAAATAACCATGGATGTGCAAGTGCACCTTAATATTTTCGATATTTACAAAACTAAGTGACATTTTGACATATAACAAGTAACAGGCTTCCATAATAACATTTTTTTCCGTCTTTTTGAAGCTTACGTTTACGCGAGCGTTGCGCGTGAACGCTTGGGGGGATAACGTTTTCCAACGAACTCAGCCTGAGCATTGGTAAAATGAACATGGGTACCAAATTTCAACTAACTCTGTGATCTTTTACTCAAGTTATCGTCATCGGTAGATTTCGTGACGGTTTTTGCATGACGGTGATTTTGGTCTTTTTTTGGATTCACTCCCGGGCTCCAGGACGTGCCATAAGGAACTTCGTTCCAATAATGTCACTAAAAAAGGTCTATAATGGCAGACTGTGTAGAAAGTTGTGCAATGTAACTAGCGTACTAACCAATGATACACTAATGCCACATCATTCCATTTTTAGTCTTGTCAGACTGCATTACTGTGTATTACGTATATATCTTTACGTGTTTGGATTTAGCCTCCTTAAGCCGGGTTTACACTAGAGTTAATAACACGTGCTGCTAACATTTGTTACCAACATTGTGTTGGTAACAAAAAAAAAAATAATAACAATAATATTGCTGTCAATAAAGAGAAATGAATGCTGGTAACAAATGTTTCTAACAAAATGTTGCTAACAAAGTACTAGTTTGAGTTTTAATTTGTTATTAACATTTTGGCACATCCCTATGCTCTCTTGGTCTGTCAATTGGCTTCAAATGTCAAGAATTGAGGAATAACGGCATGGTGGAAGGGGAATGCTATAATCATCTGAGAAAAATAGTAAAAAATGTTGCTAAAGGCACCAATACTCGACAGAGCCAAATCCACGAGACCAAATCCAAGCGAGCCATTTTGGAATCACCCTAAAACCCACGTTAATGTCAGACCAGGCCGCGGCCAAGGTCCGAGGCGCGCGCGGTGGATTTTGGACTTGCCGGAAATCCAGCCTGGCTCGCCGTGCCTCACCGGTTCTTCTGAGTTTCCCCTACATGGTGAGTTTTGGAGTGGCGCGGGGCCATTTGGCCTGGTAGATTTGTTACCAACATTTGTTTTCCATTTGTAGTGGATAACAAAAATCTTGTCTACAACATGTATTTTTTTAATAAAAATTGTTGGTAACAAATTCAAAAAAAAAATTCCAAAATGTTACTAATAATTGCTATCAAAACATGTCAAAAACTCTTGTGTAAACCCGGGTTTATCATTTTGTTATCAACATTTGTTACCAACATGGTTACTAACAAAATTGTTGGTAACATTTGTTACTAACTCTGATGTAAACCGGCTTTAGCTTTCAAACTTTTTTACTTGTTTTAATTAAATTAAATAATTATACAAAATCATAATTTATCTGACATTTTATCATCGTATTAATAATAATTTAAAATGATTATTAAAGGATCTCTTCAAAAATTGCAATTACATAATTACGAATTTCTAATTAAAAGTCTAAAAGGTTATGTTGGACTTATTGTAGAAATTATTTTTTTGGGGGCTTATGTTACAACCTCATTAAATTAAATTATAAGTAATCAAATGTGAAGGAAACAGGGTTGGACAGAAAGGAAACAATATATGGTGTTAGCAAGTTACAATGATTTGATTTATTCATAGCTTTTACACAGTTACCACTTGTGTGAAATTAAAATATTAATTATTACACATGTTAATCAATATTAAAGAGAAAACATCTGAGATTTATTTTAATTAAGACTTCATATTTTAATAGGGTGAAGGTTCAGGGGATGTGGTGTTTTTTTAAGGGCTTACTAGTGAAATATAAAAGTAAATATGTATTTAAACCGCACGCCAAACGATAAAATAAATTTTATTAAAAAAACAAAAAAAAAACTCACCCCTTAGCCTTTCATGTTATAGTGAGTCACTCATGAGGAAAGTCAATGTGGGTTAACAACCATAACGTCAAATTGAATTCTCGTGTGAGGCCATTTCCGCCTAAAAGAAAGATAAACAAGAAATACTTAACATGGTTGTGTCTGTGGGAGGAAACAATCAGGTAACAGTTTCATTTTCAATTTAAGCTTTTCCTAAAAAGTAGTGTTGTTGAACGAGCTCTGTGTAATAGGGATTGTTGGCTAAGGCAACCGAATCGGGAGAAAGCTTTAGAAAAACCCGTTTTTGTGAGAATAATGGGATTGAAGTACCATTTAAATGTATTTATTTGCACTGGTAGACTATGAAACTAAATAGCCTTGTGTTAGATCCATTTAGAACTGAGTTGGATAGAAAGAGGTAATAATGCTGCCAAATAGTGTAGGAAATTCACAATAGATTAAGTTTTAGAGCTATTTTTTGGCTGGTTTTATTACGGTGGTGTCAAGATAAGCCCGTCAATCAATAAGCGCAGTTTTTTATATAAACCTAAAAACTCAAATATTCCCTAACATTGCACTATTTATAATAGGTATGTCAATGGGTATAAAAGTAAAAAGTGTAATTCAACTGTTATGACTAGTTGACTCTTAAAATATCATTTAACACTCATAATAGATGGAAAATAATAAAAAAAATGTATAATTTAATTGCTACCTAAATAGAACTACATTTACAGATATAAATCGATCTTAGCTAATTTAAAAGCGTGGAAGATCTCCAAATGAGGATGTAATATATTTTCGATTCCGCCCATATGTACGATGTTTATGAAAATATATACCAAATGTCATCGCTGTCGGGTTTTTAGTTTAGATTGGTTATTTCTATCACATTTAGAAATTTTATTTTTATTCTTTTCCATTTTACTATTATCTATTAGATTAAGAAGTGACTTAACCCGTAACTGGTGAGGTTGGGTGTCAGATACCCATGGAATACTTTGTTTATAAATTATCACTAGAGGGTTAGGCTGGGGCCTGTGTCCTCTCATGTACCTTCAAATCAGTTTATTGTCTGTTGGTTTGAAGATCTTAGGTTGTGCTAAACGTGAGTTGTTTTGTTTTTTGGGCTATTTCCAGAAATTCAGGGTATTCCTAACCCAACCTCACCAGTTAAGTTACTCTTTTTTTACTATGTAATTTGTATAGTAAAAACTGTTTTTATAAAATAACAATTTAATTTTTTTTTACTAGTATTAACATTAAATTTCATAAATATAATAATATTTCCTCAAAATTTTAATTAAAATATTCAAATTATTTAAATAAAACAATGCACAAAATTTTTATCGTACTTTTATTATTTGTTGGCCCCTTTTTATGTTTTTATGTGCAAAGAATTGTATTATATTATAAACAAAAGTTACTTTTAATACTACATGCAGCTATTTGTTATTTATAAATTTGCTGAGAGGGGGGAAAAGTTCTGGGTATCTGTAACCCAACCTCACCAGTTAAGTAAAATAAAAAGCACCTCACCAGTTACGGGTTAAAATGAGTGAATCTCAAAACCAATTTTCACTCTAAAGATACGTAAACTATCGATATAATTGAGAACAACTATCTTTATATTTGTGAACGAAAACTCCTTTAATTCCAATCGAAAAACTAACTCAATACCAAAAACAACAACTGACTGACATAAATAAAAATAAATCAAAACATGACAACGAGCTGTCACTACAGACTCCCCCTCCAGCGAAGCGGTCCAAGTTCATCGGCACACACCATGAAGGCTGGCTTCAATCTGTTCATGCTCACAGTAATTGTCTTTCCCTTTACTTCTATTCTGAAGTTGTGTTCTCCTCGGTCTATCACTTTATAAGGGCCATCGTAGGGGGCTTGTAACGGTGCACGGATAGAATCCCTTCTCACAAACACATGGCTGCATCTGTTAAGCTCCGGACTAACAAAAACCTGTTGCTGGCCGTGTCTTGTAGCTTGAGGTGGTATAAGTCTTTTCATATCCCGCACGAGCTGGTTGGCATAGGTTGTTTGGTCTTCTCCTTTTGGAGCTGAGTAGAACCCTCCTGGGATGCGTAGCTCTGTACCATATGCCATTTCTGCTGAGGTGGCCTCAAAATCTTCATGTAGCGCCGTTCTAAGCCCAAGTAGGACTGTTGGTAGAACACCTGCCCAATCTTTAGAACTATGGCATTTTAAGGCTGTTTTAAGGCATCTGTGCCATCTCTCCACTAGTCCGTTTGCCTCAGGGTGGTAAGCTGTTGTTCGTGTTCTTTCAATTCCCATTTCTTTGGTAAGGGCTTGGAAGAGAGACGACTCAAATTGGCGTCCTTGATCGGTTGTAATTTTCAAGGGTACACCGAAACGGGCTATCCAACACTCGTAAAAAGCTCTAGCCACAGTCTTTGCCTCGATGTTTTCTAAGGGTATGGCTTCTGGCCATCTAGTAAACCGATCTATACATGTTAATAGATAGCGATAGCCTCTGGATATCGGTAGAGGGCCAACAAGGTCGACATGTACATGGGCAAACCTCTCGTCTGGCTCTCGAAATGTACCAAGGTTTTTCTTTGTGTGTCGCTGGATTTTATTACGCTGGCAGCTTAGGCATTCACGGGCCCATTTGCTGACATCCTTTGATATGCCCTGCCACACATAATACCGCTTTACTAGTTTACCGCTAGCCCGTACACCCGGATGTGACATTCCATGTAAGTGGTCAAATACTGGTTTTCTAAATGAGGCTGTTAAATAAGGTCTGAATATACCAGTCGAGTTGTCACCATATAGATATACGTCTGTCTTATCCACCTTAATTAATGCTAGGTGTAACCCAGTTTTACCTGAAAGTAGGTTTTTCAGTTGGATGTCTGACTGCTGTTCTTGTGCTAGTTCGCGGAAGTTTATTGGATTGGGCAACCAGATCGCCTCTACTCTTGACAATGTGTCAGCCACAGTATTTTTAAAACCCGAAACGTGCCTAATGTCAGTAGTGAACTGGCCTATGTAATCTAGTTGACGCAGCTGCCTAGGAGAACACTTGTCGGATATTTTCTGCAAAGCATACACGAGTGGTTTGTGGTCTGTATATAGAGTAAAATTTTGCCCTTCGAGCAAATGTTTGAAATGACGGACTGTTTCATAAGCTGCCAATAACTCGCGGTCGTAGGCGCTGTAATTCTGCTGGCTGTTGTTTAACTTTGCTGAGAAAAACCCTAGGGGCTTCCATGTATCCTTTATGTACTGCTGAACAACACCTCCAATTGCTTTGTCCGAAGCATCTACAAGAACGGCAATTCGATTAGTTGTCGAGGTGTGCACAAGCAAGGTTCTTTCTGCAAGCTTGTTTTTTAACTTTTTAAACGCTTCTCTCGCTTCAGTGGTCAGTACAATTGACTGGTTGCTTTTCTTGCCTTTAAGGTACTCTAAAAGTGGGGTTTGAATTTCTGCGGCTGATCGAAGAAACCTCCTATAAAAATTAATCAGTCCCAGGAAACGGCGTAATTGCTTTGTGTTTTTAGGTTCTGGAAATTCTAAAATTGCACTTACTCTACTGGCTGGCGCTTTTATACCTTCTTTTGATACTATGTGTCCTAGGAACTGAACTTCTTGTTGGCCAAACACACTCTTTGCAACATTTATAACAACACCGTGCTCCTCAAAGCGTTTAAATAACTTTCTCAAATGCTCTTCGTGCTCTTTGACTGAGTGTGAGGCTACTAGAATGTCGTCCAAATAGGCAAAGACAAAATCTAGACCTTGCGTTACACGGTGTATGAATCTTTGAAAGGTCTGAGCCGCGTTACGGAGACCGAATGCCATACGTGGGAATTCATACAATCCAAAGGGTGTTATAACCGCGGTTTTCATAATGTCGTTAGCTTCCATTGGGATCTGATAATAAGCTTTTACTAGATCAATAGTACTGAAAATTGTTTTACCCTCCAGATGTTGGGTAAAGTCCTGGATATGTGGGACAGGATAGCGGTCAGGGACTGTGACGGAATTTAGCCTTCTGTAGTCCCCACATGGCCTCCATTCTCCGTTTTTCTTTGGGACCATATGAAGCGGGCTGGCCCAGGGACTGTTTGAGGGACGGCAAATTCCCTGCTGCACCATGTACTGGAATTCCTCTTTGGCGATCTTGAGTTTTTCGGGAGTTAACCGACGAGCCTTCGCGAAAATCGGTGGTCCTTTAGTTAATATATGATGCGTTACATCGTGTTTGATTTCTGCCGAGACCGAAAGTGGTTGAGTAATATTTTTAAAATCTTTCAAAATGTGTGCGTATGGATTATTGTTTGACAGCACTGTTATTATTGGGTCCTCGGTGTAAGCTAGTGAACCTATAGAGGTTTTAAGGCTTCTGCTGTCAATTAGACGGTTTCCTTTAATATCTACCAGTAAGTTGTAATGGTTTAATAAGTCTGCGCCTACGATTGGTTTGGAAACGTCTGCTATAATAAACTTCCATCTGAGGCTGCGTTGTAGCCCGAGGTCTAATATAATTGTTTTTGAGCCATAGGTTGGTATAACTGACCCATTTGCGGCATATAGAGAGAGCGAACAATCGTTTGTTTTTTGTGAACGTTCCTTTCTACTGGGCGGTATTACGGAGACATCTGCCCCTGTATCTATTAGGAAACGACAACCTGACTTCCGGTCTTCTAAAAAAAGACGGCATGAAGTTGATGAGCCCACGCTGTGTGCTGACTTAGAGCGCAGGCATCCTAGTTTAAAGAATTAAATTTGCATGGTTGGTTACAGTTACGCGATAAGCGTCCGTATTTGCGGTGAAACCAACATATACCGTGTTGTGAAACGTCGTCTTTCTTATAAAATTTATTATAGTTCCGCTTTGGTTTGTGCTCGGACGATTTATTAGAGAGTAATGTTTCTACTGCATGTGTTAATTTTTCTACCTGAATCTGAAGTGTCTCGATACGATGTATAGAGGAACTCGGTCCGGGGAGTGCTTTAGTACTGGATAAATCGCTGACCTCCGGTTCTAGCGTGGTGTAAATTGTATCGGCTAGTGTGGCTAGATTATCTAGGGGTTCCTTGCTTACTGCCAAGATGATCCGAATTCGCCGTGGTAGGGCTTCTAACCATAGTGCTTGCAATGTATCGGTATGCATATTTGTGCCACTAGATAAACTCTTCATTTCAGCTAACAATTCGGAGGGTTTTTTATCTCCTAATTCCGGGCCTTTTAGCAATTTCTTAAGCCGTTCGGAGGAAGGTACTTCAAAACGTTTAATTAGCGCAGTTTTAATTGCGTTATACTTATCGCCGCTTGGTGGGGAATGAATTACATCTCTGATCTTCGTAAGGGTCGAGCAATCGATGGAACTTATGATGTAATTATACCTGGTTTCTTCTGATGTCACTCCCGCATTAACAAATTGTGCTTCGACTGTAGCAAACCACATTTCTGGATCTGTGAACCAGAATGGTGGTAGTTTGAGTGCAACTCTGTGTACTTGAGGATGTTCTTTTGAATCCATTCTTGATCGGGGTCACCACTAAAGATACGTAAACTATCGATATAATTGAGAACAACTATCTTTATATTTGTGAACGAAAACTCCTTTAATTCCAATCGAAAAACTAACTCAATACCAAAAACAACAACTGACTGACATAAATAAAAATAAATCAAAACATGACAACGAGCTGTCACTACAACTCCATTACAATACCGAGAGTAAAAGTATAAAATAAAGATCAACGAAACACGAGAAAAACGAGAAATCATGAAAACTACGTTATTTGCAAGTATCAAGAATATTATCAATTAGGCATTACTTATAGCAAAACAAACCTAACATAAAAAATAAATCGGACTTTAATCAAGCTAGTAACCTAAACCTTAAACTATTTATAAATATTCACATTAGTTTAATTTTATTGAGAAAACAAATGTTTTGGATGGTCTTTAACAAATGCTTATAGATACCAAAATATCGAATCATAATATTAAGTTATCAATTTTTTTATTCCTAGTATTACTTTAACTATAGGATTAATCATTTGGATCTTAGATTTGTAATGTATTGTAGCTTTATTTGCCCTCTATAACTTAAACCTCACATTCTTCAACATAATTATCAATTAAAAACTATTGAAACAATATGGATTAGATATTATAATATCACTAAATCTTTAGCCGCGATAAACAAAATATGCGTTTTGGTGGATGTGGAAACTCTTCTACGAAATTCTTGATAATAGGGTCAATGCAAAGCAACAGACAAAAACATAATTCATATAAATCAAACCTGTGACCTGCTTTTCACTTAATGTGACCTAAATATGCGATTGAAGAGCCTAGTTGGGAATTTGTAGTCCACCAACAAAATTATACCTAATCTAGTGCTTTATGATTATCACTTTTTGGTCGATCTCCTGCTGGTAAAGCAGAATGACGGCTTGATGAATTCATCAAATCAAACCTGATTATTACTCTGCACTAGCTAGTCCAACTTCTAATCAAATCATTGCTATAATTGAGGCATTTTAATGATGCAATAAGGCCAGTAAACTAAATATTGACAAGCAATCCTGAATATTGAAGAAACAAAATGTTATTTTCTGATTTTTAAGTTTTATAAAAACAATTTTGTATATTTAAATATATATGACACTATCAACCAACCAATAAATATGTATATGTTTTTCACTTTAATTCATGCAATCAAATAAAAACAGGCATCCAGTTCTTCGACACCGGTATTTTATAAAATATAAAAAAAGCTTTTGTTTGCAATCCTTATTGCATTTCAAAACTTTTTATATTTTACTAAGAAAGAAAAAGTTTCCAAATAATATTGTTTTTAATATAAAACAATCTTGCTTTTGTAAAAGTTTGAAATTGAAGGATCTTGAATAAAGAAATGTATTTTAGAAAAATGTATAAATCTAGCCATTCAAATACAGAAGCCGAGAAATTTGAACCTTATCAATTTTTATACAATAATAAGCTTGAATTCTTTAGATATCACATATTGGACAAGAACTATCCTTTTTCTACTAAAATAATATCTGTGACAGGTAGAAAAGTAAAAAAGAAACTGCTGGTCTATTCTTAGATATTCGTTTCGTACATCAGCCATGCATGGGAAAAGGTCCTATGTAAACTTTATTTAGTTCTTTAGGGAAATCTTTGGAAAAAGAATTTATATCGGTCTGTGTGAGTGGGAGTATAGTTCAAGGACAAGACTTCAAGACCATAAAATTCCTAATATATGTAAACGGGATTTAATCTTGAATTGCAAAAATATTTTTTTATCATAAATAATATAATGACGCTAAAGATAATGCATTGAAAGTGAAAAAAAATAAGACATGCAACCATAATAAAATAACAACCCACTTTTAGAATTCATGAATAATTGGGTGGATTTAAATTTGAAAAGAG
This sequence comes from Gerris lacustris, assembly GCA_951217055.1. NCBI lineage: Eukaryota > Metazoa > Arthropoda > Insecta > Hemiptera > Gerridae > Gerris > Gerris lacustris. The sequence continues at coordinate 25,973,662 of OX578284.1, forward strand.
CTTATTTTGGAAGTATACTGTATTTATGGATAGTATGAGAAGCCAAGCGTGTGATTAGATAAGGAGATCTGGTTCACCTTTGGAATACCAATAAGCATGGATGTATGATTTATGAGTGAATCAATCTAAAACATACAAAGTTTTAACCTTATTCCAAGATTAAATTACATGCTTTGAAAGTTTTCTTCTTCCCTTTGATCATGAAATTACAATTGGAAAACCAAAAATTCCAATTTCATTATTTTATTTTATTTTTTTTTAAATTAAAATGAAAATGTTTAAGAAATTAATACTAAGAAGAACCTTTTAAAAAAAATTGTTTCCTTTGCCACAAGAAGATCTAATTTCGTAATTTTTTTACTTAACCGTTTTAACAAATGTCTGCAGGCATTTTAGGGTACAAAGGCCGTCAGTCCTGTGTCTCTTATCGTGTTTGTTGTTAGATTATGTTATAGCTCCAGTTTTTAATTGTAATTTATTATGTTAACAACCTGTATTACAATGTTTGGATAAATGTAAATAAACCTGGGTTTCTTTATGTTTTTATAGATAATTTCAAAATTATCAATTCTAAAGAGTTACTAAAGCAACGAAGTTATTTTATTCTATAATTTGAATTATAAAACATTTTACTAATGTTATGATAAACATTTTCGTACAAACTGTAGGTATTTATGTAGGCTGTTTACGAAAGAAGGACAGGTCTTCAAATATAGCTCTGTTTAAACATAGCACACCAATCTCTGTACCAAAGAAGGAGATTCTAAAGTTTCTTTGAAACACCAATAAATCGCAACACTCCGTTATCACTAGGCATCGCGTGGCTCTATCATTGAAGCGAGCGTATTGCAATAAAATACTGAATATTGAAATTTGTTAATCATGATGAATGTCATAGTTGAAGATAAGTGGAAGAGGGTAGTGTGGAGTAGAGTGGGGGCACTCGGTACAAAGCTTTACTTCCTAAACAAACCTACTACCCGCAATAGCTTTTAAACTATTATTATAAATGTATCACTTAATTACTCAAATACTACTGCTTATATCAAGTTGAAATTTTACATACTTATGTCAATTGTACTTTAGACGATGTACATGAAGAATAATTAAAATCGTTACGTTAGAACGTAAGATATCGGTAAAAAGGTTGTTTCTCTATTTTAAACGTTTAGGTCCGCTTTAATAGTTTTAGCGATCTTTATTAATTCATAGCAGTGTCGTTGTTGGTTTTACTAAAAAATGTTATTTGAAAAAAATGTTGATAGGTGATGATAGAATTTTTTCCCGTCCTGAAATTCTAATTTCAAATTTGAAGCTTACGATTAAGCGAGCATTGCGCGTGAACTCTTGGACTGATCACGCTGTCCAACGAACTTAGCCTGAGTTTTAGTAAAAGGAAGATGTATACCAAATTTCAACGAAATAAGTCAACTTTTACTCAAGTTATCGTCGGACACATTAACGTTACAGACAGACAGACAGACAAGATGCATATTTCGTTGAATGTAAGAAGCTCGCTTGCGCTCGCTTTAATTATTGATTTTATCAGTGAAAGTAAGCAAAATAAAGAAGCCTCCATAAAAAAGTATATGGTGTTATGTACTAAATCGGTTATTACAGATAAGCGTGAGTTTCGATTACATATGGTAGGTGCGATGAAGCATTTTTGTAATTCCTCACTGGCTCAGTTATGAATTACATGGACTTCTGGTAAAAGCGTTTTAGATTCGTCGAATGTTTTCAATGGATTCTTTCCATATCGTTCTCGAAAACTCGCTCTTAACTGAGCGATGTCTAATTAAGACTTTGCCAACTCCTCATCGCAAGATGCTATTTGTTGAGGGATCGACGTTTTACTAACTTTTATATTATTGGTATTTGGAAATACCAATAGCGATAACGAAGTTAAACGTTTTGCGATATCTTAACAGTTAAAAGAAATTAAACCCTTTTTCGTTTGGTACTAAGATTGATGTGCTACTTTTTAATAGAGCAGAGCTATAGATGTTTGAAACCCGCAAATTCCTTTGTAGCTATTCTGTATGTCTTTAAAGACAAATAGAATTTTAACATTGGGAAGGGGGGGGGGAGGACTGGCGTCCGAGTTGTTAGCGTAATCGCAACTTGCCTGAAACCTAGTGCTAAATTCCAACATATCTGGTGTGTTCGAATTCCAGAAAAGTAATAAGATTTGTTTCGAACTAATGTGGTGGTAGATGTGTGGCCACACAATGAAGTCGATCTCTATCCTGTAATAATCTAATGATGTGTTGAATGGGACGCAAAAGAAACAAAAACTAACATAAATAGGAAAAATGAAAATTGTCTCTCCACGTTAATTAAACTTTTTACAAGCCAAAGCAGCTTTCAGCCTTCATAAGGCCATCATCAGTGCTGAAATACAGAAGATAATAGAGTTACATCATAACTGGAAATAAAAGAAAAGAAAGGTAAATCTACTTCATGTCAGTGATCGACAGAATACTCTGAGTCTTGTGTCCCTTTAAGTATTATACCGATCTCTGACATGAAGTAGATTCACCTTTCTGTTCTTTTATTTCCTGTTATAATGTAACTCCATTTCTTCTGTATTTCGGCACTGATGATAGCCTTATGAAGGCTGAAAGGTGCTTTGGCAAAAAACAGTTTAATTTACGTAGAGAGACAATTTTTATTTTTTCTTAAAACGACCTCCTTAGGCGCTTCCATATGTAACTAATATAAATAGAGTAAAACAAGCATAAAACCAAACAATACTTTCACCATAAAAACCTGATTAATTATTATCTATTGAATTATAAGTGTTTAGACATAAGTTTGTCACTCCAAGTATAAATATATGCATGCTTTCTCACAAGATATATTATTCTTTCCCTATTGTTTTTAAAGTATTATCCACATAGAGTGTATACTTTCAATTGAAAAAAGACTATCTCCACTAGTACCTCATATTCTAGAGTATAGTATAAACTCAATTTACGTTGAGTTGTGGAACAAGGAATTGGACCACCTTAAGTCCACTTCCTAAAGTATTTTACAACATTGTATAATACCCAAGAGAATGTTCCCTTATCTCATGCCTCAAGTAAAACCTTTCTCTTATCTTATCTCTTTCCTCAAGTAACAACTTTATTTACTGCTATTTCAGATTCGGAGGTGGTTTCAGTTTTTCGGTTGTTTACGCAGCCTTGCTAACCAAGACTAACCGGATATACAGAATATTCAGGGCAGGTAAACGAACTGTCAAAAGGCCTACGTTTATCACTCCGAAGTCTCAAGTTATTATCTGCTCAACACTCCTTTTACCACAGGTAATTAATATCTTTATATATAATATATTTCGTAAGTTTTAGTGTGTTTAACCGTGCAAAAGTTTGAATTGGGGCTTAGTGTTACCAGTTTAAAACTAACCTACATTGTAATCGATATATCTACCGTCTGCATACAGCTAACATCAGTTGCATGTCAAATAATGACTTGCTCTAAATGACAATCATTATCTTAATGTCAAAAAACACTTTACAAGTAACGATTGGCAATTATAAAATAAAATTACGTGATGGAAAAAATGTAATGTGGCGTTCCCATATTATATATAAAGCATTGTCTTTCTTTTTCAATTATTGATTACCTTAAATTGACTTTCATCGTCATTTTCGTTTTTTCAAGAAAAGTGTTTGCTTTTTCTGGGCGATAGAAACGTTAACTGGCAGTTAAATGTAGCGGCTTAATTGTGTTGCCTGAGAGAATCTCCTATCGTTGCCATCTATCAGAAAAGTTCATTAGTGTACTTACAGGAGACTTATAAAGGAGAAAAAGCTTCTTCTCTATTTGGATTTGTGGCCAAATACCTCAGCAGTTAAAACTTTTAATGCTTTCCAAGGAAATTTGTGACTTCTTCTTTCAATTTACCAATCCATTTTATTGTTACATTGGAACCCTTTACTTTTACCTACTTTTAAGAGTATTATTATACTTCTATCTAAAGATATACTTTCTATTATTTGAGAATCAATAAATTGGTTTGATTTATTGATTAATCAAGAATCATTACAATTTAATAAATATATTTTATTCAGGTATAAATAGTAAAAAGAAAAACAGTTATTGCATTAGCACAACAACTCTAAATTGGTTTATTTTGATGTTGTTAGATTTCTACTTTAGAGGACCTCAACTCTGAGTACAAAAAAGTTGTTTTCGAAAAGTCTGTCAGGCGTCTGTACAGAGTCGAGTAGCCTAAACAACTGGGCCGATTTTTATGAAATGTTGCATAAATGTTCAGAAATATTATGCGCCGTGGTGAAATCGAGAAATAAATTTTAGCTCTAAATTTGGCGGTGCCAAATTTAGCCTCAAAAACTGTAACAATGTAAAAAAAACAAAAAAAAAACATCGAAAACGGTCTGATGATATAGATTAAAAATTTAGAGCCAAATGTCATCAAAGGTAAGTAAACATTTTTAACTATACTCACCCTTAATTATTTCTAACATAACAGTACATTATAATATAAAAGGGACAAATAAAAGAAACCACGTTAAAAATGTATGTGTAGCCCATTTAAATACGAATCTAACCTTATATGTCAGCATTTCGGGAAACCGAAATAAGTCTACTTTCGAGGTAATGATAGAAATAAATTTAATTGCAAAGGTTGAGGGGTTGTATTTGATTCCCTACCAGGGAAAGTGGTTTAATTCGTTAAACTGTAGTGGTTTAATCGTTTAGTTCGTTAGTGGTTAAATAAAAATTTCGTTATAAAGAATGATCGTCAAGCTTGGAAGCAAATATTCGTAGGTAGGCTGAAAAGTAATGCACACATGCTTGTAGAACGCGAACGAAATGACCGTCAGAAGCGCACCAGACGGCCTTTGGAAGTGACACTCCCCCCCCCCTTCTACACGCATGCGATTTGAAGGCCTTGAGTTCATCCAGTGAATTTTGAGCAGCGCAAGTATGGAGACGTGTTATAGTGCTATGTAAACACGATGTTATCGAATTTTTAACTCCTGAAAAAGTGACTCCTACTTAGATTTGTCGGCGTTTAAAGGTTTTTTTATGGTGACGATGCTATTGATAGGTCTTACTGTAAATAGATGAGTAGTTCTATTTCGTGCTTGCGAGCCTGAAAAAGCCATAATTGTTGGTGGACCACGCAGTGGACGTCCAATCATTGCAACAGACGATAAACCTCGTAAACTCGTCGACAATTTGATTCAAAATGATTTGACAAAAAGAAGCCGACACGTTTTTTAGATATTCCAATATGGTTTGTGATATACTGTTGAGTGATTCACCTGTTATCAAATCTTTGAGTTTGCGATGTTTATCGTCTGTTGCAGTGATTGGACGTTCGCTGCGTGGTTCATCAACAAGTATGGCTTTTCCAGGTCGCAAGCTTAACGATAATTCTTTAGAACGAAATTTTTATTAAACCGCACTAACGAAATTTATGAAGTTTTGATATCTTCAAAGTAAAAATTTCCTCAACAGAAGTGCATTTAAAATGTCATGGGACATTTTTGGCCTCATGTCTCTGTCTGTCTGGCTGTAATAATTTTATAGAACGCCTATAGAGTAGGACCCCGTTAATACGAACGAATACAGGTACAGTGTCGTCCGGATTAGTGGGATTTCCGGATTAGCGAGTTTTTGTAAAAAAACAACGTATAAACTTGTATGTTTAGGTACTGTATTTGTATTACCATAAGTATGGGTTAATTAAATGTAGAGCATGAATATGTAATTACAGTAATACATAATTAAACGTATGAATATGAATGAACTAACACATGAACATTGAACATTTCGATCAGTTGGCAACAGTTAGCGATACTGAACATAGGGTCAGCAAAAATAATCGTAAGAAGTGATTTGTACATAATATAATTATTGGTGTTGCGGGCTTGCTTTCTCCGTGTTGGATCGTCTGGATTCACCGAGGATTCCAGATTACCGCGCATACGGATTAACGGGGTCCTATAAATATGGATTATTTGTCGAAGGTTGGCCCAATTTGATTCAGAATTAATCTCAACATTGCATACTGTTTCATTTCTCACATATGCTTTGAAATCGGTCTCATTTTTATTTTATATTCATATGAACGTTTTTCGTCTGAATCATCATAGCTAACATCTAATAGATATAATGTAAAACAACATATATTTCTCTGTTACGCGAAGGTTAAATTTCCATATTTTCAATAACAGGATCGTTCTAAATTCGTAGAGTTTACTTCCTCGTTAAATTTGTCTCATATGCTTTCAACCAGAACAAATTGGAGAGTTATCTGTTTGTTTTCAACTAACCAAATATTCCGTTTTGAATAGTTTGAAATCCTTGAACCGTGAATAACAGGTAATAAATTTGGAATTTATTTAAAAGCTTAGCTTTTGAACTAACAATAAATATAAGAGATTATTCAAAGAACATAATCTAATATAATCTCTTTACTGAAATTCCTTACTGAATGTTCTGTATAAAAGGATATTATAAATGTATTATATTAGGTATAACTAAATTATTTATGACTAATAATATTTAACAAACTTATTCACTATTTAAAGAGAATTCTCAAAATTTATAAATGCATTATGTATTCTAATAATCTAAAAACTCTGTTCGATACTACTTTTGTAATAAACTATCTTATGTTACGGGTTTTTGTGGTTTAAAAGCTATTATTGAAAATTTTATTAACCTATAAACCGATGATATAATGATATAACCTACCCACCACAACAGATTATTCTTTTTTCTACCAATTATTAGACATTAAGAACAACTCTAAGCGGTTTAGTTCAGTTACTACGTTATTGAATACTCCAAAACCAACATCTTTGAAATAAGAACCCAAGGTTAACAAAATAAACTAATACAAAGTTAAACCCTACACCAATCTTTGCTCTTTTCTCAACAATTAGATTTTTTCCCAGAGAAGTGCATTGTATTTCTTAATCTATTGTTTTGGACAAAACCTATCATTTGATTTTTTCAAGTTATTGTCTCATTTCCAATAATGGTAAGTTTAGCAGAGTCGAGAATTGAACCCAGAATATTTAAAAACCTTTATTGTCTAATTGATTTAGTTTTCACCCCATTAGTTCAAATCTGTCACCAAAATTTGTGTTTTATTACTCGAATATAAGTATCAATTATGCAAAATTTTAAGTGCGCAAGTAAATTAAATCTGGGGCTATCTGTTGCCTACTTTGACAAACCATCCAAAATTTTAACAAATGAGATAAGTACTTTTACAAAAATATAGGTGTAAATAAATTTAGTTTGTGTGCGTGTAGAAGAGAAACCAATAGTTGAAGAAGGTTGATCTGTTATAGGACCAACCATGGGCTAAAGTTGGCCTTCAATGGCTTTAAAGTTATTGTCCCATTTAATAGTTATTTATTTTGTTATCTCTTTTTCAATAGTTATTTATTTTTTTTTTTTAATCAAACAAACTACTATTGTGGTATTAGATTAAATTAAATTAAACTTTTATTTCGAACCTTAATAAATTTTATTAAATTATATTTTATTATACACATAGCACCAATTTTTGTGTAATTTTATTCAACCAAATTTCCTTGTATATTTTAAAATGTTCACATTTTTATTTCCACTACTTGTATTGACTTTAAAGATTAGTTTATTTTTGTTACCTCCCATTTGTCTTTTATATATTATACTAGCTAAAGTACCCGGCGTTACCCAAGGGGGGGGGGGGAGCGTTGATGTTTGAAATATCATGTATACACAACAACATTAACTTTTCATGTAGGTCAGAATAAAACTGTAGATACATTTAAAAAAAAAAAAATGTATTAGGTTGTGGTCCCCTCTTAGTATATATGCTGATAATTGTTGGGTCAAAACGGGGTAATAAGGTGTAGATGATTACTTTATAAAAATGGCTATATTTCGTCCCGAGAGGGACATCTTCAGGCCTGAATCAGAGGTAAATCTTTTTTTTAAACTAATCAATTATAACAAAATAACATTTACAATTAACAAAATGTGCAATTACAAAATTCTAAGTGACATGTGGGACTACTAAGATAGGCACACTTATATCTCTAATTCCACAAAGTTATCCTATATTTATAAGATTATTTAAAGAACTTAACGAAAATTAGTTTTTATTATTCATATAAGTAACCTTAGCAATTTGCCTTATATATGCTGATGTGGTGTTCCAAAAAGGTAGTAAAATTAGATTATTTCATTTTTAAAAACAAAAATATGTCTGAAAATAAACTTCTAAGCCACATCAATAAAACATTTGTGGTGTATTGGGACGAAATATAGCCAATTTTATGAAGTAATCATCTACACCTTATTACCCCTTTTTGACCCTACACTTATCAGCATTTTAAAAAACTTTTAATACAATGAGGAAAAAGGAATATAGGTATATTTTAATTTTTTTCCTCATTGTATAAAAATTGATTAATTATAAATACCGAACAGTCCCTTGTGCTTTCATTTCTTTTTTTTTAATCAGAATGACTTCTTTCTACGAATTCTTTCACGTAACCATTTCTATTGAAAAAAGGTTAAAATTAATCAATGGAATCTGTGAAGTTTAAATTACTTTGAAAATTGAATTTATTTCTGCGTACCATTACTTTTATTTTGCGTATTCAAAAAATAACTTTGAAACAATGCATTTAGTGTTAAAGCATTAATCATATGAATAATGATTGTTTGAAGTTAAAAAAAAAAAAAAATCCACGAGTGAATCAAATGTTCTTTATGTATGCATGCCAATACTTTTTTGATTAATTATATGTCAATATATTCATATATACACACACACACACACACACACACACACACACACACACACATATATATATATATATATATATATATATATATATATATATATATATATATATATATATATATATATATATATAGGGTGGTCCAAAAGTCTCCCCCCCCCCCTCTTAACTTTTGAACGGTTTAGATAAATTAATGAAACTTGGGGGATGTTTGACAGTTAAGTCTAACGAACATTTTGAACCATTTTCCAAAACTTTGGCATTTTTTGCAGAGTTATATCCTAATTTGACTGGACTAAATAGAGATATTAGCGAAAACTCCAATTTTCTCCTCATTCGAGCCTGATTTGCTGATTCGCCAAGATTCGCGGCTGTGGTACATAACCTTCCTATTATCTTGGGAACCGTGTTGTTTTAATATTGTTCAAAGAAGACCCTTCGATTCGCTTTTTTTACATTTTAGACCTTAAATTGTTTGTGGAACTCGGTATTATTGTAGCGTTATTCTTCAGTTCAAACGGCGGGTATTTACAAAAACGGTTGGTCTAACAAAAAACCTATAAGAATACTTTTTTGTTCAGAATTTCCTCCCCTTTAATTTCTCTTTAGAGTATCAAATACATAAAGTCAATAGGGAAGGAGATATAAGCGAAAAACTGAATTTTTGACTCATCTGAGCCTAATAACTCGTGAAGCTCAAGGTCAAATCAAGGGTACTTTTCGGATGTTGTTTGAAAACACTAAATAAAAGTGTAAACAAAAGTTCAGCTCACTTTGAATTATTCCGAAAGTTGGTCATTAATTTGTCTAATTTGACTGGGCTAGTAATTTGACATGTATGTAATTCAATAAATTCTGCTGTTTAGGCTTGAAAATGGCCGGGAAGGCCGAAACGTCGCCGAATACGTAATGTAGTTACACTTCTCTAATTTTTCTATACCCTGAAGGATCCATCACGATTATGAACGGTTTACTAGTATTTAAATAAATTGTAAACATTTGTGTAGGAGAAAGTGTTTAAAACTAGCAAGAGAGAACTATCACACCTATGAAATTGAAAAACTTATCCTATGTACAAATACAACTGTAGGCAACAAATTGACAACTTTTTTCAACTTGTCCAGAAACATGTGATCAATATTTTTACGTGTGTTGACGACATTAGCAAATTGAGTGTAGAAGTACCGGTACGAAAAACACAAAAACAAGACTATTAAGAATTTAAATCCAATAATATCTAATTTAATTATAATATCTAATTCAATTAAATATTTCTCACTCGTATTATTAAAAAATGTTTTGTGCACAAACAATTTCATTGTGTAAGAAAAAGTTGAATATACACAAAAAACTGTGTGTTAAACAAGGTAAGAGGGAAAATAAGAATGAATAAACTACGAGGGCCGTTCGGAATGTAACCTCCGATTGGCCGGGGAGTAGCGGCGCCATTGTTGCACTTACGTACGCGGCAGGTCAGTCGGTAAATCTGCATCATGGTCGCAGATCACCGTGGTCGAGTGAAGGTCGTACGAGATTTCAAGATACTATATAAAAACCAAACTAGCGTACTTAGCGTGTATAGCATCTTGAAATGTGCGCTGCAATTAAAACCCCCGCCAAATGCGAAGTATTTTGCGGTCAATTTTCGAAGAAACTAGACTTTTCATTGATAAACTATTCTATTGCGCATGTAAAAAAATAATTCAACCCTTCTATCTACTTATACTACTCTGTATTGTTAAATGAACAATAGCAAGAACGAATGTTATACTGTGTATTTTCTCCAACCTTGAACTTGAATAGAAAGAGGATCCTTATTCTCCAGTGATGGTTACCATACCTTCCATTTTCTGTCTAATTACTGTTCTATTTCCGATGCTCTTTTTACCCCTTTGTATTTTAAGGTTCTCTACAATGAAGTGCGGACCAAACCTTAACGGGGTCCAAAGCATTGTCTTTCGTAAAAGATCGAGCTCCACAACATTGTTCCGTGCCTGAAACAAAGCCTGCGTGATGAAAAAACTTTTAATCTATTGTTCGTCTGTTATTTGTGAAATTTAGTGTTGGGGATGCAGGAAATCATTTTTATATTAACACAAACATATATTGAATTAATAATCAATATAATTTCCACTGTTGCTTTTAAAACATTGCTTATAAACACTTATTATTATGTTATTGACAGTAGTTCTAGAAAGTAAGTTATAAAGAATGCTCTTGGAGTCCACAATTAAACTCCAGAAAATAAATTGCTAATCTACGCTAAAGCTTAGTCCACACCAGGACTCAATGTTGTGCGTCTTTGTAGCGGAGCTGAATCCGCGCTGCTGCGATTCAGAGCCGCAACATGTACCCTTGTCCTTGGAGTGCATTGCAGGGTTACTTGATACATGATTTTGAGTCTGCAATAGTCCACTCCGGGACTCAATGTTGTGAGTCTTTATTGCGGGCTAGATCGCAGCAGCGCCAATTTAGCCCTGCAACGTAGAGTCCCAGTGTGGACTAAGCACGCAAACTCTTTTTCTACTCATCAAATCCTTTTTAACATTGTATAATATGCCTTGCAGATTAAAGTTTTTTTAAGTGGTCCACCATCTTGAAAATATAAGTGTGAAATTTGCCATAAGTATACAGTTGTCACCAATGCAAAAAAACACCTGTGTGCCGAATTTCGTTTATTCAAATCGGTTAATTAGTAGGCTAGTTATCGTTAGACAAACACATAATCAAGTATACTTCAAATTTCCTAAGTCCCTGTATTAAAGAACTTATTTACGCTCTTTTAATTAGTTCACTATTTTTAATCGGACGATGTTCATTTGAGTGTTAGGTTTTTTTTATCAAAGAGAAGTAGAGTAAGGCCGCTCCCTGACTTGTCGGTACGATATCGGTGCGGTATCGATAAGCTCGTACGCCGATTCGGTACAGATTCTTTACCGAGTGCCTATAATCTTAATGAGTCCACCCTGAGTGCTTTACCTCTCCTGTTTTTACTGCTTGTTCTTACCGACTCTCGGTATACCGATGATAGAGGCGCTCGGTAAATCTGGTCAGTATAGTTGCGCGACTTTTTACTCTATCTTATCTTAAAACACTCCATCTTAGTGAAAAAAACTTTTGACTAACATTTTTAAACGATTATCTATGTGTTTGTGGTCCAATTAATATATAAGTGGTAAGAGTTAGACAACTAGAATTGCTTTAGTATGTGAATCGTAAATCAAGAACAATGACATTTCAAAGATTTAAAATACTTTACTGAAGTCTATTATTTCATTTACTTGAATTTGAAAAGCTGGAGAGATGGTTTAACGTTGTATAAGAAGTACCCGGGCTCGAGAGATGTAGACTTAGATGTATGCTCTAGTTTTGGAAGCTTTAATTATCCGTTGATAATTAGGGGAACTTGAGCTTCATGTTGAACACCACATATTGTTGAAGTTTCCTCAAGCGATATAACTCCTCAATTTGCATGCACTGTTAGATACACGAAAGTCGGTCGCTCGTAAAGGAGACCAATTAGCCTTTCTATCAATAAAGTTAAACAGCATTGAGCAAAGTCACAAATGGTGACCACATAAATATCTTGGTTCAATTCCGATTCCTCCGTTCATTGTTCATCTAGCATCGCCTTTTAAAAGTGTAGCTGGTCCATGTGAAGTGGTGAATAACTAGTTCCATACGTAAATTGTAAAGGCGCATATACACCAAACGGTTCGCGAGCAGCTTGGTCCGACCATTAAAATGGGGATTATGATATTTGATGTTCATGAACCGATTGTGTCGAACTACCTTCAGTTTCTGACGAGCAAAAAGGATTTCTGTTCGCAGATTGGTAGGTGTTCGAGTGTGGTTCTTTGGTTTTTCATTTCCTCTTGAAGCTTCAGGCTCCATTGTCGATTTTATTTGGTGGCTATTGATTTCGTTCCATTGTTTATTATAATAATTATGGAGTTTTCAGTTGAAAATGACTCTTGGTTTCTCATATTCTATTTATTTACAATATTCTATAATATTCTTTAAAATTCTAATGATTGTTTTAAAAAAAATAAATAAAAAAATACATACATACATACATACATAAAACTAGTATTTATATTTGTAATTAATATTAATTTGGGCTACGTCCCCCATCATTATTACATTATTATTATACTTACTTTTTAGAGTGATTTATGTATTGGCTTTACCTTTACTTAATTATGTTTACGATTTATGACCATTAAGGAATTAAAAAATAGGTGTAATTATTATGAAAAATTACTGCTGGTGGTTTTAATTAATCTAAATGAATTTTAATAAAAAAAAAAAATTGTGATGACAATATTGTTGTGTTACTTTCTACTAACCTCTCTAGCCATAACTATGAAGTGGTACCACAAAATCCCAGTCAAAACCATTAATTATTAATTAATCTTAAGGTAAAATACATAGATTATAAGCCAATAAAGCTTGATCGGATATCCAAACTTAGTGTATCTTTGATTAAGCAATTATCAGCAAATTCCCAAAAGATTAGATTCGGAATTTGGAGTAAATAAAATATTAATCTTGTAGAGAATTATAGATGAAGAATAAATTAGTCCATATTCTAACCTTTAGTTTTAAATTAAATCAATAAATCAGGGGATGGAGTTTTAGTTAAAAATACTTTAGTATCCGTTAATTTTCAGTTTATGAAGCCGGGGATACACTTGAGCATTCGCCTCGAATGACCATGCGTTTCTGTTCGGCTCGTGCTCTCCATATCTAAGCAAAACGGGGCGAATGCGTGCTCATTCGGAGGCGAACGCATGCTCATCGGGGGCGAATGCATGCTTATTCGGGGCGAATGCTCTAGTTTATCCCCGCCTTAACTCTCAGTTTATTTTTCCCAAAGCCCTCCCACACGGTCAATATGATTGAAGCAGTATAGATTTTGTTCTTGAGATACTGAAAATATAATATTTACATTTGTGACCCCTCTACCAAATATTGCTTCAATGACATTGACCACGTGAGGTAGGTCTAATAGAAAACCTAAAACTAAACTCATACAATATAATTGAATACTATATGCAACAAGAAACAAAACTTCCCATCTAGTATTAACATCTGATTACTGATTTATACATATTTTCTGTAGTGCGTTTTCACTTCACTTCACGACTATATGATTTTTGAGTAGGTGAATACAAAATAAATATGTTTATACAGTTATGTACCCGTTATCCGGATATTACGGCTTCATATCCTGTATATTCATTCTTTACCATCATGGTCTGACGAATGTTTATTTTTTTCTGAGAAATAAATAAAAGGGAAAAATTAGTTTTACACACTTCCTATATAATGACTTGTAAAATCAGGATTACTTAATAGTATATTATGTTACTAGGCTGTGAAGTGAGTTTTTTCTTTACCGCGGCAATTACATTTACTGTCGAGCGAAGCGAGACAGTAAATATTGCCAAGGTAAAGAAAAAACACTTCACAGTCACGTAGCATATGCTATTTTTTCCGAGGTAGCAGACAATGAAAAAACATTAAATATTAATCACTAATCAATATATAATAATAACAAATATTAGTACATACTTAATACTTAAAATAAGAAACCTTAAAAAGAGGTTACACTATAAGAAAAGATAAATAAAACGCATTGACATCTAGCATCTAGCGGATTTTAATCGTACTAGAAGCATTTCTACAAAGACTGCAGTGGTACTAACGGAAGTTTTGACAACTACCCGCCGGAAAATAAAAATCTTTTAGTTCCTAGGACCTAAAAGATTTTTTCTTTACAGCTAGGAGTAATGAAAAGATTTTTTAAGTCCACGTAATGAAAAAATGGATTTTAGCTATGTTTTTAGGCTCTAAAGTTACTATTTCACAGCCTACCACGGAAAAAATAAATTTACGAATGTTTACATATGACCAGCATTAAAATTTTATATATAAATCCTCGTGCATTGCCTTTTGTTTGTTTAAATTTTATTCTTCTTATTCCGCAGAGGAGCCAAGGCTTTCTCTGGAGCTCTCTAAAATATTTTGTTTGGTACTTTATTCTTAATCTTACCCGCACTTTATTTTCATTTTTTTATTTTCTCTTCCATTTGCCAGTCTTCCTTGACTATTGGTCTTCCTCGCCATCAGGAGATGGCAAGCCTTCTGAGCTCATTTAATATGTTTTCATTTACTACCTCTTATCCACTCCTGGAATCCTGTTACCAAATTAATTTTCTTGCAATAGGAAACCAGGAATTCAATAGGTCTCACTAAATGTATTATCTTTTTCTACCTATTATTCATTGATATATTCCTCATACTAAATATTCATTTTGTTACGTAAAATTAGTTTTGTTAAATAAAGAAACTAGGAACACACAGAAACTAACTTAATATATTTTCTTTGTCTACCTCTTATGCATTACTGTTTTCCTCGAACCAAATATTTACATCGTTACGTAAAATTGGTTTTGTCGTATTAGGAAACTAGAAACTCATAGAAGTTTACTCAATATTTTCTTTTGTTTTACATCTCACCTATTCCTTTAATCCTGATGCTAATTTACATTTTAACGTAAAAATAAGTTTGCTTTATTAGAAAACTAGGAACCAACTTGAGTTAATTTAATATACTTTATTCTTCTAGCTCTTGTCCATTCATGTATTCCTAATACAAAACATGAATTTTTAATGTGAAATGAGTTTGATACCAACTATTCACTTTTAACGTAAATCTTAAAATGGGTTTTCTGTATTAGAAAGCTAGAAGCAAGAAGGAGCTCACTTAAAATGAATCTTTTACTACCTCTTATCCTGTATTCTGTATTGTACCTAGATTATTCCTGGTAGGTAATGCAAACTCAAATATAGGTCGGACAAGACTCTTGTTTAGGCACACAAAAAAGTCAACAGATAGACCACGAGAAATATAACTAATGAACCCAAGGAATCAAAGAAAAAAAACTATTAATAAGTAACTCAATAAGACTATCGAAGATAAGCTTAGAGTCTATTACACCAAGATCACGTACAGCGTACAGGTGAAACATAAGATAAAGGATTATTGTACAAAGAGTATTGGAAATTAAAAGAATTTAAGGATCAGATAGAGGAGATTATATCGGATTTATCACAGTTAAGAGCTAGATGATTTTCAGTGGCCCACCGGCTGACAGCATTAACATTATATTGTAGCTCGATACAAGATTCAGGTCTAGTGATCAGCTTCTAGATCTTAAGATCGTTAGCGAAGGTACCATGATAAAAGTAAGAACAAAACTAACATCCATCATAAAGCTTAAATGCCGAGGACTTATTCTTAAACTTTGATGTACGTCTAAAGTGGTAAGAAAGGGAGAGGAAAAGAATGTTAGAAATTTTGACACAGTATTCACGATAAGAGAGATAACTAAAGCAAAAGTAAATGAGATCTGGATGGAATCCTTGAAAACAGAGTTTATTTAGCAGAAAGCCGTGGTCTACTATATTGAATAAGGTACTTCTTTAGATTGTTACTCCCCTATGTTGTTTTGAATGAAAATGACTTTGAATAAATAATTATTAAGAAAATGGGATGTTTAGTCCAATGTACTCTGGGACAAAGGAATATCCTACTTCTGTTTTTATAAGGGTAGTAACAGTCTAAAGAAGATCATTCTGTACACCTTCTTTAGATTGTTACTCCCCTCTGTTTTTTTATAAGAGAAGTAACAATCTAAAGAAGTGCCTCGAAGGCCTTACTGAGATCAAAGTAAATTACCTACCGAGAATCCTGCTGGAGATGCTTTGAGATTAGCAACACTATCATTTTATTTTTATAGAACTATAAATGGAAGTTAACTGCTTATTATTATTCATCGTGTTATTCCAAACATTTAATTTACATTATTGTACTGACAGGGTGAAAAAAATGTATGATTTTTTTTATTTCATGAATAATAAAGATGAATTAAGTAAGATGAGTGAAGAGTGGTGAGTTCGTTAGCATGGAGCGTCTTCTATCAGAGAAATTCCCTCGACTTAAAACAAGTGTATTTATTCAGGGAAGAAAAATAAACTCGATTTGTCTCCAGAATCAAGGCCTCACTAGGGTTGGGCTAACTCTGCAAGCTCGTTAGCGTTGACAAAGCCATCTCCCGGGAATAAGGCAACCAGACATAATTCCCCTCCCCCTCGGCAATAAATATAAAAAGGATATTGTCAACTCAAGAGTTATGAAAGAAATATTTAATTATTTTTAAGAGTTTGTGGAGATCTTTTTTTTTTGTACTAAAAACCAAAACTTTTTGTAACAACTCACTATGACTTTGTCATTAAACAATAACATATCTTTGTCAGAAAACTTCATTGAAACAATTTAGGTAGAACTTAACTCTTTGTTATAAATCGTTTGGTAATTTAATGAAAACCCCACAATGTAGAAAAAAACCTTTATTATATGAATATAGTCGTTAAAATTTCGTTTAAAATAAAATTAAAGGATTTCAAGAAGGACTTAATGCAATATAATAGGTTATTTTTCCTACTAAACTAAATTTTTGCGATAAATTGCGGCACTCTCAGAGAAAGGGACCGTAGATAGCGATGAATGAAAAGACGAGTCACCAGTTTTGGTGACGGCTTTGAAGTAAATGAATAATTAGATAAAAGATAGATTTAATAATAATAAAAATAACATATTTATAACTTAACTTCTCTATTCCATTGAATAAGTTTTTAAAAACAATTTATTTTTAAACAACACAATCACATCAAAGTTGAGATTTAAAGTTGCAATTAAGTTGGAGTCTAATACAAAGATGTGTAGACTGGAGACTGGCTCGTGGGGTCAAGTCCTCTGGTATATAATTATAGCCTCTGGGGGCCTTTGCATAGTCAGCATGAATGGTCTGCAGATAAGGGAAGTTAACTTATATATTGTAAGATAGGTGAGCCTGCGTGAATTGAATGTGTAGGAATGTGATGTTTGTGTGTGAACTCATATATTAAAAGATAGATATTAAGTAAAAAAGCGAGAATAAGGAATCACATAATTGTGTAGAGTGTAGATAAACGTGTGAAAGGTAACGCTCCTGAAAGACGCTACTACCAGACTAAAAAAGGAAAGGAAATTTGGAACTCCCCACTCTATACTATAAAAACAAAAGAAAAATTATCTAAGAAAAAGATAAACACAAACAACATTGTTATAAGAGAAACGCGTTAGCAATTGTCGATTAACTAGATACAACTAATGAGAATGAATAGATGTTGAGTGCGGTGCAAGACTGTAAAATCTAAACTAAAATGATTTATCAAGTTTTGTGTCCTTTTTTTGTAGATAAGAGGTTGGTAATATTCACAATAATCTTGATAAGGCTTCTTTGTTTTTATCAAATATTACCCGCATTCAACTTTACCATCCTTTTCTCTTGAAATTCTCTTTGGCCCTTTAATAGTTAAAGGCGTGTATAATCTTCATCTTCAAAATTAAATAGTTGAGTTAATCTAGACTGAAGAAAATTAGTGAAATACTTTCTCCCAACAAAAGTTGTATTAAGGCGAAACCAGTACTTTAGTAAGCTCATAATCAGCGCAGGAGGGACATAGTCAGATAGAACTAGGAGCAGTGTACATGCTGATTCCTGGTTCCATCTGACTGTATCCTGCATTGATGATGACCTCGCTTCTACATAATTTTTAGTCTGTGTCCCTTCCTGTTATCTGGTTCTTTGGCTTTCATATCCCTTTTACTCCAATATCCTGTTTTCTTTTCCTCCCTACCAAATTTTTCACATACAAACTGCTTTAATTTTGTGCGCAAAAAGTTACGATATATTACTCTTCTATTGTTCGCTTCTTTGAACACTTACTTATAAAATATTTTCTCGATGACTGATACTGATAAATAATGGCTCACTAATAGGAAGTTTTAAGAGGGGGGACATAAAATTATTTTTATCTACTCATGGCAGCAAAATTAAACATTACTTAACTGTTTTTAGCCTGGAAAGTACTATTTTGCTGATTTTTCATTAAAATAATAAAAACAGACAGGACAGTAATTGAAATAGTCAGGGAAATATTTCCCTGCCTAGGCAGAAAAATTACACTGTTTACTAGTTTGTGTCATAACATTTGTTTTTCTTTGTGTTTAGTTTTATTTTAATTTGTGTTATTGCTTCCGAACTTACTGAAGGTAACGGGAGCTATGTGATCGTTCCAAGAACGTTTTTTAGGTCTCCGATTATAAAAATTCCAAGACTGAAATCCGTTTCAAACATCAGGGGACATTTTTTGTTCCGTGTCTGTATTTCACTCAATTTTTGCGAACCAACATATATCTTAAAAAATATTTCATCTATGTTATTGAAATTTTGATGGCAGGTCATAATTAGACCATTTTTGGTCTAATAATTGGTAAGTTGTAACTTTCTGCGCCAATTTGTTTTTATTCCACATGCGCGCAAACATAAAGTTATTTACACCTATATCATCAAAAGCTCTTATCTAATTTTTATCAAATATGAAAGGTTTGTCGAAAGTATATCTTTTGGTGAGTTTTAAAAATATGTGGTCGGCTAAGTTCGTCTGTGGGACATAGCTTGGCAATAGGCATTTGAAAAATAACATAGGTTAGTTATTCAAATATTACTCCAAATCAAGGTGGTCACCTATTTTTGGTCTACTAACTAATTTTGTACTCAAGATCATGAAAACCACACTGTCCACTAAAACGTCATGGTCATGTCTCGGGTGGCCACTCTCCACCGTTTTTTATTACCAAGCTATGTCCCGCAGACGAACTTAGCCGACCACTTAAAAGGCATCAAAAGATTTACTTATACACAAAATTCTAGTTTGATGTTAATCAGACGCTTTATTGCACGTCATATCCTGGACTATAAGCTTACATTGTTTATCTTAATAGCGTGAGTAGATAAAATAGTGTATGCAACAAGGCCCCAAAGGAAACTTATATGCCTCGTGTATTCATTGCCTGCCTGTAGTTAATTAGGTAGTTTACCTGCCTCGGCTTCGCGTCGGCAGTTTTTTTCATAGCCTGTCCTCGCCTTCGGCTCGGAGACTAACTTAATCACTCAGTAAAATCCATTTTACTGCCTAGTTACATAAATAACTATTTCCATACTCAAATATGACTTATTATGATTACTATTATCTTCTCTCAGATTAATTAATTAATTATTATTATTACTATAAATGTTAATTACTGAAATCTCAAATATAAACAAGGAATTAAACTAATACCTCCCTGGTTTGACTCTATCGACCCATGTCTAAATGCAGCTTAACTATTCCTAGCACAACTTTATATCCAAACGTAACAAATAAACTTGTAATCCTCTTACATAATAATAATCTTATACCAGCTAATAATCCTGCCACCTAAATCCATTATAATCTTTACCTTCCACTTCATAGCTGTGTGTAAAATTTACTATTCCATTGCACTTAAGCTTATGAGTATGACTAAATTCATCATGTTATTATTAATCATGTTAATATATAATAATTATTCTTGCATAATTAATAACTATAGCATTATTATGTTTGGAACTCATAAATCTTCTATTTCCTTTCACTGGAGTTATCCCTTGTTTTGTCATCTCTATAATGGTTTGTCTCGATAATGTGTTATTAACTAACTGGACTATCTGTTAGCGTTTAGAGATGCCCATATTTCACCTTATTCACATGACGAAAGTTAAGTCTGATCGGCCACAAACTGCTTTGATTTTGTGGGACTAAAGGACGTTGACTCGAAGAATAATTATTAAGTATGATTGATAATTGTGTACACACAATTAAACTAAAGCAGATATACTATAATATGAATTGACAATAGATAAACAAGACTTAACATGTCATCCAATAATTCAATGATAGATACCCAATTATCTCTCAGGACGTGCTGTGTACATTTCATATTATTTTAACTTAAATCTAACACCGGTGGTAGTTAAAATCCCAGAGTGGTGAGATATGTTTTACACTGATTATCTCATCGAGTAGATAAGCAAAGTGGCTGGAAAAAACGACCTGTAAAAACCCAATGCTCTATATAGGAGCGTAAAATAATAATTTAAAAAACTTAATTTATTACTATTTATCCGTAGAAAATATATAGAGAAAGTATTATGATAGCGCGAAAATTTGATTTTGATGGATTTACACGTTTTGAGGTCCCTTAATTAAAAAAAAAGTGGGGTCCAATAAATGTCTGTCTGTAGTGTGTGCCCTAAACTACTGGGCTAATTTTGATAAAATTTGGCATACAGGTTCAAAAAAAAGGCCATAAGCAAAATCAAGAAATCAATTTTTTGCTGAGGTATAAAAAGAAAAAAGTTACACCGAATAATTAATAAACATAACAGATTTAAAATAATCAATAAGAAAGTATTATCTTCAATAACAGAAATCTGTATTTGTTAGATATCTTTTAGGACATACATTTATAAGGAAACATTGTGAATATTAGAAAAATAGTGTGATTCTTTATAAAATTTTTATAAGGGCGGGGCCCAACAGATCAATTTCAGTGTTATTCCAGTCAAATTAGGCACAAAAAAAGGCTCCACCTTGCAAAAGTTCATGTAGTACTATTCTTTTATATGTTTTTTGACCTAAGCTAATATAAGAATAAGACCTTCGCGAGATTTTTAATACCCCTAAAACGGAAACATTTTCTAAATTGTTTCACTTTTCGTGTAATAACTCTTTTTCTGTATATCGGAGACAAAAAGTAGTTATTATATTTATTGTAGGGGACAAAATATTCTACAGTTTTTGTATTTATAATTTATTTTCTACGTTCTTTTCTCTTTTTGAAACTTTAAGATACAATTAAATTACTAGGAAAATGCCAGGTTGGTCCACTCTTAAGTCAGTCCACAGACTGCCTATGATACCCGTTTAAATACCTGCAAACAACCCTAACAAGCATTTCCGTTTAGAAAAAAAAAAAAAAAAAAAAAAAAAAAAAATATATATATATATATATATATATTTATATATATATATATATATATATATATATATATATATATATATATATATATACATATATAAATATATACTCCAAAATTGGCCATTATACCCTTCCCCAAATTTGATTAAAAAGCTCCAATCCCTTACAAAATATCAAAATTAAAAAAAGGCACAAAATAACCCTCTCAAAATAACATTATGGCTCCGGTAAACACAATTTTTTTTTTTTGTTACTTATGCCAATAAAGAATTTGTTTTAAAAAAAAAAAAAAAATAGATTTGATCATCTTTAACACTTCCTATATAGTAATGTTGCTGTTGGTTTTACTAAAAAAATGTTTGTATAAAAAAAATAGATAAATATAGGATCTTTTCCAGTCCTAAAATTCCAATTGGAAATTTCAAGCTTACTTTTGTACCAGCGTCGAACGTTGCGCGTGAACGTTTTGACGGATAACGCTCCCGAACAAACTTTGCCTGAGTATTAATGAAAGGGACACGTCCAAATTACAACTAAATCGGTCAAGTTTTACTCAAGTTGTCGTCATGCGTCAACGCATGTCATACAATATACCTTTATTCTGCTCTGTAGTTCCATAATTGTAGCCCGATGAAAAAAAATCATAAATATGTTATCAGTCCACGCACACGACGCTCGTGCATACGTGAGCTCAAAATTTTAAATTGGAATTGTAGTACTAAGATTCTATTTTTGAGACAAACATTTATTAGAAATACATTTTTTTAGTAAAACCAACAGCAAGCTTGCTATGAGGTGAAAAAGATAGCCTAATCTACTTAATCGTGTCTTAACGTATCAAAAAAGGAAACGAAAATAGAAAAAATATATAAATAAAAACTTGTTGAAAATTTTATCCTACATAATAATTATAATTTAAGGTCTTTCAAAGCTGCAAACTTGGTTTATTAATATTGGTGGCTTTGGTCTTAACGACATATAATATATATATATATATATATATATATAAAAAATCGGGTACGGGGTACCTCGGAACTTTTCCTCGCTTTGGAGGCTAAAGTGGCCTCCGGAGGAAGCAGCATTGGGCGTGGTCATGGACGGGTGACCGTTTTGAACTAACTGATTTATTTACAATATTTTTTTAAAAAATATATACATTATTTTTATTTATTTTATTTCATTCATTTAATTATTTGAATTTTGGCGGTATTTTAACAAATGTAAACAAACGTCTACGTTTAACGAAAGTATCGCGCTACTTTTTTTTTATAATACAATACTCTTTTCACATTTAGTATTGATTTTTGACAGCGCGGGAAAATCGAAAAAATGTGGAGAGGAGCTAATGAGAGCGCTGGATTTTGAATTCGAGAAAGTTGAGCCAACTAGGCAAATAAAAATATCACTAGTAAGGGGGCGCGGACCTAAGGGTAACCGGTCGAAGAGACTTTATAACCTCAACCGCTTGAATCTTTACATTTCCTAAATTAATAAACTCTGTAATAGTTATCGTAAAATCGTAAATCATGAACGAAACAATACGAAATATGTAGTATGAACAGAAAAAACATTATTATAAAATTCAGCTATACATAAACAAAAAAGGACAATATTTCCATGTTATATAATAGGGTTTATTGTTTAGGTGCCGAAAAATTTTAACTACAACTTTTTCACACTGTACAAAAATTTAATACATTAATACATTGAAGGGTTAACCTCGACTGAATTAATAACCAACAAAGGTTCTTACAATTTATTTTATTTTAATTTATCATCTATTAGATACATTTATTATTCATCTAAGTAGTTTTAAGCGTACACTTTTTATAAAATTTTATTACCGATATTGCATTTAATGATTCTATGAAGGAAATAAACTTTTACATTAAAGTTCAAAACATATTCGCAAGTTAGAAGTGAAAATCTATGTGGCAAAATCAGGTAAAATGATCTTGATTTGTTAAAGGAGTAAAATAACCTTCTTTTGACAAACAAATTATGCCCCCACCCCTCCCACAAGCCTAGTGGCTTTATTTTTTCCCTCACATAGGTTGGTCAACCTGAGTGTCAAAAAACAATACTAATTGAATTAAGAGTATAATTAATAATTATGTTTGCTTATAACTTTTAAACTGATTAATGGAATTTCATCGGGGATTTTAATATTTGTTCCTTATTTTTAACCCATTCCAACGATATGCTGTATGTCAAGAACGTATTTATACATCAAAGTTTCAAAATTAAAAAATCGATATCTTCAAAATGGTGGCCAATATCAAAATTCAATTTGGTGGATTTGTTTAAAATACAGAGAGCAACATTCGTGCCAAATTTCAACTCGATCGTTCCTCTTTTTGACTTTTTACAAATTTTTAAAAACTTTGCTGACTCAGCAAACTGGGTTCAAGATGGCGGAAAATGTTGATTTTCCGGGCGACACAACTAAATGTAATGACTGATTTTTCTGCCAAGTTTCAATTCTCTAGGTTAAATACCCTGGGCGCTACGATGATAACACACATACAGAAGTCATGCTGAAAACCACTCAGGAAGTCTTAAAAACACCCAAAACGGATAATTCAGTTGATATCTCGAAAAAAGGTCTTGGGTGAAAACAATACTTTTCCCACCATGGGTGAGGAAAAGTAATAACTACATGACCTCTCGCAAGGTCGGGTGGATAAATTGACTGACCTGTTCAATATGGTTAAATTATGACTGAATAAATTAAATGCAAACATGTAAACACCAGTTCAATGCAATTGTTCATTGCGATAGCCGATGGCAAAGAAATAGAACTTTTTCAACAATACATTCAATCTGATTTAATGTCTCTATTGCAACACAGTGTAAATAGTTCGCTCAATGTTGTTTTCTTTTGGTAATGGAAGGTTTCGGTTGCATAGGTTATTTTAATGGTTCTATGCAAGATTTTAATTAACACTTAAGCCGTGTTCAGTCTGCCGAACCGAACAAAGCAAACGAGCCAAGCATTGGTATTTGGCGCATGCTCAGTATAAAGTGCGCCTGCGCATCTCAGACTGGGCATGCGGAGAAACCAATGCTCGGCTCGTTTCCTCTGTTCGGTTCGGCAGCCTGGACACGGCTTTACAGATTCAATTTGATTGCATCATCCAATCAGAACAGAGGAGTTAAATTTGATTGAGTGGTGTTTCATTCAATCATATTGAACAATGAAATTGAATCATCTAAACCCACGTTAACCTGTCATTTGTATAACCTTTTATATAAATTAAATTAGAGGTAAGACAGTGTTGTAAATGGAAAACTAAATTGAGTTATTTACTTTTTCTTACATTTTATTATTAGATAACTTTTGACCATTAAGCAAATTTCTACTCTTTTGCGTGTTAAATTTATCAATCCATCAATGTCATAACAAGATAAATCTTCTTTTACACATTAAAAATAAAATTTACTTTTACACTATAAGGTTTAAAGAGTGATTTAGCGTTGGAGTAAACCATCTACTAAATATGCAATTAAATCTGTTCCACTTGTGTATTTAATGGCTCTTAAAATGTTTTACATGTTCATTTGTTAAATTTGTATGTTTTAGATAGTGGTGAGCATAATTTGGTCTGTACTGGATAGACCGAAAGCTATTCATCATTACCCAACTAGAGAATCCAACCTACTAGTGTGTTCTAGTTATGTGGATGCATCCTACATGATAGCCTTTGCCTACCCTATCTTTTTGATTCTGGTGTGCACTGTTTATGCCGTTCTAACGAGGAATATACCGGAGGCCTTCAACGAATCAAAACACATCGGTAAAGTAGAAGTGTTATCTTAATAACTAATAAAAGTAGAGTACACACAATTGTTTGTTACTTAAATTGTGTTTGTTAGCTGTATCACACAAATTATAAGTTCTTCTAGTGCTGATTTCATCTCGAAACTAGTTTTTATCTATTAGATATTTCACTCACAATGCTGACACTACAAATAATTTCGATAGTACAACATATATTCATGTATTATAACATCGGGAGGTCTAAACATAATGATGGCACTGCACCACACCACCATATACACCATAATACTATAGATATTCCTCGAGTGGGCTTTAAGGTTTTATTACTGCGTTTAATACAATATTTATTGTTCCTTTGAAAATTATAATTTTCAAAGGAATGAGTTTTAATCGTCAGGATTCACAAAATCTCTCACTTGGTCTTCTCAGGAAGGTATAGATTAATTTGCGATAGTAACTTATGTCAAATTTAAGGAATATTACGCTAATACAATAGCTATTTATAGGTAATATTTTTGTGGATTATGGACTGAAAATTAAAAACAAATTGATGATATGGAGGATTAGTCAAAATTTAGAAGTCCCGGTGCAGGGGTCTACTTTTCTCTGTATGTCTCCCGTAGTTATTGATAATTATAATTTGATTTAAAGTAAAATTTAATTTTTCCGTAGTATGAATACTACCTAAAACATTAAAAAAAAAATTTGAATTTCAAAATTAAGAATAAAATTGTGGATTTATCGACGTTTTAAATGTATTTTCTTCTTCAAGTTATAAATAATAATGGTGGTTTAAGTTATCAATATTTGAAGTTTGAATTAAAGAGTTATTTTTCTTAAAGCTTAATAAAATTGTATAATGGATCTAAGTGAAAAAGCATTAAAAAATAACAATGTATTGTTTAAAGTTTAAACGCTACCACAAGGATTACGATATGCTTGTATTTTCAAAGAATTAATTCATAAAAGCTTAAATATTTCGTCCGCATTATGATACCGTCAGCTTTACAACTGTTAAAAATAATAAGGCAATTTTCTTTTAAATTTATACCCCAAAATATAAAATCTAGGACGCCCAATTTTGGCAAAAAGATTGGCCTTAGTGTTTACGACCTTAGTAATAAATCTGGTAAAAATATTGTCCTATTAATCAGGGCGGGTGTATAGGGTTCACATGTCGAACACCCTTTGTTGAAAGCAATGGAAACCAGGATAAGGGAAGGAAAAAAAATCTAAACAAACAAGTCACGCAACAAATCATTGGAGAGAGGAAGAAGTGAAATATTGACTCTATGCTCGATACAACGAAGCCATTTACAGCATCTAAGTCATAAATTCTTTATTTTTTAATGTAAATTTATAAAAACTAATATGATATAGTAAAAAGAAAGAAATTAAAAACAGTGATAAAAACAACATAACTTTAATTTGTATCTTATTAATGTTCGTAGGCTTCCGCGGTTACAATCATAATGAAGTTTTAGGTCTTCTGGAGGTGACCGCGTCTCGAAGGGTGTACGTCGCGACGTTTCGCTCCTAAAGTATGCGCGTTACGAGTTGTGACTTTTGACACTCAGATTGGCCAACCTAAATGGTGGAAAAAATAAAGCCACTAGGCCTGTGGGAGGGTTGGAGCTAGTGACAATTTTGTTTGCCTAGTTGGCCCAACCTTCTAGAATTCAAAATCCTGATCTCACATTGGCTCCCTATCGCAATTTTTCAGATTTTACCGTCACAACTCATCACGCGCAAGCTGTAATGCTAGAAGCATCTTCAGGGGTGTTTATGGTGCCCTTACTTTAAGACAGGTGTGGACTGGGATTTCACACCCCAGTTTGTGAACTGAGAGTTACTCCAGTTCACACCTATCTTAAACTAAGGACACTGTGAACACTCCTGAAGATGCTTTTAGCAATAGAAGCGAAACGTCGGGACGTAAACCCTTTGAGACGCGGTCACCACCGGAAGACCTAAAACTTCATTTAAATTTGTATCGCTGTTTTATTCACATTCTGAGCCTTACGACTATACTGTTTTATGGGGACGAGACATAGAGAGTTTAATAGCTCTCCTCAATAAGCAAATCAAAAGAGCTAATCGCTTTCTGCGCACTACTGTACTAGGTGTGCAAGACATACTAGGTATATGCAAGGTATACTAGGTGTGGAAGACCAAAAGGGTTACGGTAGCTAGCATAAAAGAGCAAAGTTTAACTTGGAATGTGACCACAGATCTTAATTCAGCTCCCGGACCTGTCCCCACAACTCTGTGTTTATCCAGCATCACCATATAAATGGGTAGTTACTTAAGTGAAGTGGTGCATATAGTGTATTGTAAGGTTTATACAGCTGATGAAGTGACACTCTAGCCTCGTGTCATCCATTACATATATGTATAAGGAGTATGTACAAGCCCTTTGCCTGGTCTAAGCCCTTCTCAGGCTGTTATACAAAGAGTTAGTTAATAGACAAACATTTGCGTTAGGTGAAACAAGATATGAGGATGATTAAAGTAAGAGGAATACGAGTCAAGAAAGAAGGAGAACGGAGAAAAGTAATGTTCTGAAGATTTAAGAGTAAGTAAACAATGTTTCTTAATTAAAAATAGTCTAAAATGACCCTACTAAAACAATTTGTTTATGAAAAACAATTTGTGTAGGTTCGATATTATCTCTCAGGTAAATATTATGTAATAATTCTATGGCGTAGATTTCATCGACCAGAGTCTAATAAATTTAGATCTCCTGGAGAAAACGCGTCAGAGGTTTGGGGAGTACCGACAGACGTTTCAAACTCTTGACAATGATCATTCTTATATGGGAGTTTCTGATGATAGTTTCAAATGATTTTGCGAAGAGTTACTCACGATGAGAGTAATTTATAACTGACTCTCAGTTGTAACAACTCTTATCACGAGCAACAGCAACAACCTTGAGCACTCTCATGTCATCATTTTGACTGTAATGGGTTCAAAACGCCGGGAACAAAATTTCTGACGTGGTCTTCTCCGGAAGATCTAAAATTATTATGACTTCTATATAAGTTATGCATAATGAATAGGGTAACATATATAACATATATATAATTATGTTATTAATATGATAACATATTAATAATAGGGTAACATATATAACATATATATAATTATGTTATTAATATGATAACATATATATAATTAATTCAATATATACATACAATATAAGGTATGCTCTTCGATATATTCAATCAAGTTGGGAGGTAAGTAAATGAAATCAGAAGGAAGTAAACATCACAAAGAAAAATATAAAGAATAGAATAAAAAAGTATAAAGAAGACTGAATAAAGTTAAGGGAAACAAGGGAGATTGGTTAAAGCACGAACACAATGTAACGTTTCACGTTAGATTTATGAAATATTCAAGGTGAAAGAAAAAACTGAAAGAAGGGAAACTTCTATTTTTTGTCTGCCTTGTTTAAATCCCGGGTCTTTAGAAAGTTTCAGCTTGGCTTCAATTTATAAAACCACGTTAGTTTTCAAGCCATTGGGTAAGTTTTAGCGAATTTGAGCCAAGTTGAAGGTCGGTTTAAAGTGTTATGAAAAAGGAGTTATAAAGAACAATTAATAAATAGAATGTAAGGAAATAAAATAAATTTTACACCATCTTGAAGTTCTCTTGCACTTTTCATCCTTTCCATAAATTATTGTTGCAGATTAGGAAAACAAGTTTAATAGCAAATATTCAACAAGGAAAAAACAACATTAATTATTTCTAAATTGATTTAGAACTCAACTTTTGTCACTACTGGTTACTTGCCCTTCTTATTTATTTAGTGTGTTTAGAGGGAAACAATTTGGAAGGCCTAGGCCCTCCTCAGGCTGTTGTTCCACTGAGTTAGTTATTGAGAAGGAGATTTTGAAATGTAACCTATCTCAGGTATATATTTGTCTCTGTACAAGGCCTAGGGAGTCAGGAGTGGGGGTAGGCCCAGGTGGCTCCATACCTACTCACGTGTACTAACAATTTATTAACCAATTTCAATGAAAATTTTGTTTACTCATAGTCAGAAAAAAAGTTAAAATGTTTTCCTGCACTTATTGTGTCCTTAATTTTCAAGTGCATTTAATTTTTTTTTCTGTCATTTGCTCTCCCAGAAATTTAAAGTTCGATTTCTCCATCTTCATTGAGTTCTTTTCCGTTTTTACTTCCTTCCAAGTCATCGTCTTGTATTTTGTTTTCAGCTGGTTAATTTACTAGCCCAGCCATTTTAGCCTGATAGAATCTTACTCTTATTCTGCGCTGCGTACGAGTCAGCAGGAGCAAATCATCTACAAATACAATTTATTAACTTGTATATTTTCTTTTCTATCATTCTGCGCTGCGTACATCTTAACATGGCCAGATCTTCTGCAAATGCAATATTGAATAGTTCATTGTTCTTTATATTAATTAGGTTATCTCCTAGATTTACCTCATTCGCCTTTATTAGAGTCACCCTTTCTAGAGTCGAGTTAATAAGGGTGCAAGACTCACCCCTTCTATCTGACTTAAGAAATTTACAAGTTCCCGGAATCAGTTTCATCGGATGCACTTCTTGTGCGGATTGTCTACCTGATCTACACCTCCTCTGCTTGTGACAATGTTAATTTAAAAAAATATATAAAATCAAATTAATTACATAACTCAACAAACTTGTTTTTAGTAGTCTCCTTTCTTTTTCATTTTATAGAATAACAGTTGTAAATAATATGTAAAAAAATATTTTTCGCAACGAATAACTTTTTTTATAGCTCCATGAATCCGAGAAAGATGTATTACTTGTTATGACATTTCAAATACATGGTTATGTACAAAGTTTAGCTGTTACCTTAATTCATAATTCCACTTTTTAACTCCGCAGAAAAGGGTATTAGCCACTAAACTAAAATAAAGAACCGTGACAAAATAAAATATGTGAGGTCACTCTAATCCATTACAGTTATTACTCGCAGGTTTGTAGTTAGAGTAAGAATGAAGAGATCTATTAATCTTTATTTAGTGTAAGCAGGATGTATATAAAAGTTAGGAAAAAATATATCAAGGGAAGAGATTCTAAGGTCCAAAGTTGTGACGGCTCTAGGGTATAAAGTTAGCTACCTGGGTCAGCAGTTCTAAATTCAGAGAGACACACCCTTTTCTTCCGGTCACCAACTTTTCTAACCTTCATCCCTTACCGATTTTCCGCCTACACAAACAAGAGGGGTAAAACTTGCTGACGTTTTTCAAAAACTTTATTACAACTCACTGGAAATTTAAAATAGTTTACTGCTTCAAACTACTCTCTTATTGTAAACTTTACAAAAAGGCTAATTCGTGCATTTTTGAGTCAAAGTTAAATCGATAAATATAATTTAGCAGTTTGGTTTATTAATTTGTCGACTTGAGAGGAACCTCAAAAATAAGTTAAGGACTTCTCTTTGATTTATTGATTTTTGAATAAACAGTGTGTCCCAAGATATTTATCCAAGAGAAAAACTTCTCTTATTTTTAGGTTGTCAAAAAAATGAAAATTCTATATAATAACTTCCGCTTGTTCTTAAACCTCTAAACATTTTAACATTTTTTGATTTTGTGTACCCTACCTGTATGTAATGTCTAAGTAAAATCAGTTCCCCTGTATGGATTTTTATGATTATTTCAAACGTCGTACTATTATTTCAAACGCCGTACTTTAATACTAAGATTTCATTTTTGGCTTGGTATTTTGGATGAAAACCTTGGTATTGTTTTTAAGAAAATAAGTCTAAATATAGAATTATTCTTAAGAGATGGGGCCCTCTATCTAGTCTTATTTGAACTACTGTGGACCCTCACTTTGTATATAATATTAAACCGTAAACTTTGTATTAAAATTTTGATTACCTATTTTGTACTGTAAAAAAAAAAAAATAAAATAAAAATAAAGGTGGAAATATATTATTATTGGTTTTGTTTGTTTTCAGGTTTCACGATGTATACAACTTGCGTAATTTGGCTGGCATTTGTTCCAATTTACTTCGGCACGGGGAACCACATGCCGCTAAGGATTACAAGTTTATCAGTGGCCATATCACTCTCAGCCTACATTACTATAGCCTGCTTGTTCTCCCCAAAGGTAACTTTCTAGCCATATCTACCTAATAAAACAGTTGATGCTATCTGGCAAAAAAAATGTTTAGATCAAAATAAAAGTGCTTAATATAAATAATAATTTTAATAAAACTTGTCTTTATAACATATCTGTTAATCTAGCATGTAGTGTGGATCCTTAAGGGTAATTCAAAAACTCTCATTTAGGTGGCAATGTTTCGGCTTGACAAGCCATTTTCAAGCCTAGAAATAAAACTTAATTTAGAAGAGCGTCATAGTACATTGCTTTAAGAAGCTTACTTGACTAGTATTGAGAAAGTATCTGTAATAAGATTTAGTGAGGATCTAACGATCCTCCTTATGATTGTGAATTTCTGAATACTAGTCAAGTAAACTTCTGAAAGCAAGGTATTATGGCGCTCTTCTAAATAAAGTTTTATTTCTAGGCTTGAAAATGGCTTGTCGAGCCGTAACGTTCCACCTAATTGAGAGTTTTGGTATTAGCCTTAAGGACCCACACTACACGCTGAACTATTGCAAAGGGTACAATTTTGGAACAATTATATTTCTGTTAATGTAATTAGAACAATAATAATAGAAATAGAGGATAATAATTAATGTGGTTCGTAACAGTTCAAGTATAATAACAGGGTATGTTAGCGAGATGCTGTCAAATAAAACACAGTAAGAAAGTTGTTGCTAACGTTTCGCGAAATTTATTAGCATCATCAGAGCAAGAAACAAAGTATAAAATAAATATTCCTACCGCGGGTTTCCGCAAGCCAAGCGAATTTCCATTGGAAATTTGTAGTTCAATGTTGTGCAGTTTAAACTTCCTTCATAACTACTACAGTTGTGTGGATTGTTTTAAGTTAAGAAAATGTATAAGAAATATTTTAGTTAGATTGGGGATTTTATAATAATGCTTAGTTAAACAAAATAGTAGTAGTTTAAAAAAGGTTTAAACTGCACAACATTGAACTACAAATTTCCAATGGAAATTCGCTTGGCTTGCTGAAACCCGCAGTAGGATTATTTAAAATCTTTGGTGACTCATCAGGAGGGGTTAATGACATCATAAAGATTCCATTTTTTTAGGGGATCCTCATCTCAACAGGCTTGATTTTTCGGTGCAAGTTTTATTTTGATACGTCAATTTGTTCGAGAGCTATATATATATATATATATATATATATATATATATATATATATATATATATATATATATATATATATATATATATATATATATATATATATATATATACATATATATATATAAAGTTTTGTAAAACCTATTTTTTAGTGATCAGGGACCCTTGAAACGTATTTTGGGCACAGTCCCGGCTCCAACTCCCGCCATGCCAGTGGCTCCATTAGCGAATTTTTTCCCTTGGAAATTCGCTAAAATGAATACAAAAAGTTCGAGGTTGACTCTACGACGTATGATATAAAGGAATGACTGGAGGTATGGTTGAAAATCCAGAAAATAGGAAAGCGTAAGGTATGTACGGAACAAAATTTACTAGAATACTAACTACTACTAGAATTTACTAGAATACTAACTTCTAGTAAATCTTGTTTCGCAAATCCACCTACCTAGGATACCCTTCCCAATTTTCTGGATTTTCGACCATACCTCAATACATTCCTTTATAGTAGGTTGGTTCCAACACCCAATTTGAGAACGGTTCTAGAACCAGTTCAGGATTTTTTAATGCGCATGCGAGGACTGGTTCAAAACTGATTCAAAAAGAGGAGCCTGTTGGAACAATTTAAGAACTCTTTCAGAACTGCAGCCCCTTGTTTTCATCTTCTCATCTCTCCTCTTGTTTTGTTTCTGTTTTACTCAGGATTACTTACGTGAATTGAAATATTCTATTGTTAAACTCAACAAAGTTTATAAGAATGCACATTAGGGCAAATTGTTTTTAAAGTTAAAATTTGCCACACTTTCTTTTCTCAATGATTATATTTCGCTCTCACATTTGGGATTCTTCAGGCTCGTAACAATCCTCTCTTTTAGTTTCAGTTGACAATTAATAATTTGTTTGTATAAATGTCCTGACTATTTAATGATTAAGTAGATCAAGCAATACTGCGGGGTTTCAAGATAGTCCTTTTATTTTCTTTCAGAACAAAAATTCTCAAATTTTATTAGACTGTGTCAAAATATTATAAAAATTAAACAAAGTAAAAAATATTCACTTGCCCCCACTCTTTCAAAATAAAATAATAAAATAAATAAATATTACCAAATCGCATCCGCGACATTCCCGGACGGAAAAGTCCGAAGGAAGGCTAGAGTAAGGGCAACGTGAAATAGAAGTTACAACATATTATATAAATACAAATGAACAAATTAACAAAAATTTAAAATATTAAACCCAGCGAGGTGTGTCGCCGTCGCCCAAGCCTTTATTCGCCTGTTGGCCTCCTCTGCCGCTTGCCTGCCTGACTTCATAGGAGCTGGATCTGATGCTGTTGTGTCCGAAGTAGCTTGCAACTCTAACGGATATAAGTGGCTAATGGAGCGAACCAATAAGCTACCATCGGCTAGCCGCGCTCGCGCAGACCTAAAACTTTCGTGTCTGCTAGGTAGCAGCTCTATTACTTTTGCAAGCTTCCATCTTATTCGGGGGGGATTTCCTTTTACCTGAACTATGTCCCCTACCCTTGGTGTCCCAGCTAAAACTCTACTTTTAAACCTGACTTTGATTCGGGAATGATACCTATCTATCTTTTCAACTATGCCTAAATTTAGTTGTTCTTTTATAATGTTGTCGTATGTTTTTAGAAAATGTTTATCTTGCTTATACTTTTTAATTAAATTTCTAAGTCTACCCAAAGCTAAACAGTAGTTTGTCGATATGTCTGGAGGGTAGCTTATCCACGGCCATTTGACCTCGTAACGCCTATCTTTATATTTTACAGTATTATAATATGTTTCTACCGCCACATCGTCATCTTTGTCATAAGGAGACTCCATGATCCCTATATTTTCTAAGGAATATATTTCTTTAAACTGCACCCCCGATATGATATCCGGAGATGTTATTGATAAAAAGGTAGCTGTATAATTTGGCGGCAAAGTGTATAATGTTCTACCTGATACCATCCAGCCTAATTTAGTTTTAAGTAAAAATAATCCAGGTTTTATTTCATTTCTTTCTCCTGTGACTATTTCCCAATAATAATCGTTGCCTAGTATAATGTCGATCGGCTTATCTGGATATTTATCGGCTAAATCCTCATTTTTTATGCAATACCCAAGTTTCTCCCAATCTAATTTATTGGTGTGAAAATTGCCAGTTAGTACAGGTACGATATTAGCTCGTACTTTTAGATATCGATCATCATTAAGCATGATGTCGAACTCAGTCAGTGAGCTTTTAATATTTGTTGTAGAGGAATTACCAAATGTGAATACCGACAGGTGATGTGTAGCTACAGTTGGTGCCTGAATTTTTCTAGCAAACGCCTCGCTGATGTATGTTCGCTGCGCTCCTCCATCTAATAAAATTCTTGCGCACCCTTTCTCTTTTCCACAGCGGATGTCGGCCGTAGCTGTCTGCATAATCGCAGCTTCGCCTCCCGATAGAAGACTTACTTCCCTGTTTTTGTTTGGCTCTGATGTCTCCTCAGCTGCTCTGTTCTCTGTAACCTGTGCAATCAATTCTTTAAATTTTGTTGGACATAAACTGCGATGGTGATTGTGTCTTGCCTGGCAATACACACATGGTTTATAATTTGTACAATTAGAAATGAAATGTTTGTTAAAACATATGAAACACCGACCTTTTATCCTCTCCTTCCTCTCTTTAATTGTAACATAATTAGGACATTCGTCATTCCAGTGCAATCCCTGACAATAAATACATTTTATTTCCGGCCTAACATTATATTTTTTGGTTTTATCTTTTTGAAAAACTTGGTTGTTTTTTGTTGATTGTTGCTTAGAATAATTAATATTTTCAGTTGCATTAAGGGCCTCAGTAGTGGCCTGAGACCTAACAGTCCCTACTGAGACTTTACAAAATTGCGAAGATAAGTATTCCGCCCTTTCCCTATTTGATATTAAATTTTGCAACTTTTGCCGAAGTTCAGGTGTACTCAACCTACCTATATCATGTATTTTTCTTAATATTTCTGGCGGAAACTTGCCCGCTATCATAGAAGCAAATGTAGTATGCGAGATATCTTCCCCTAAAGCACTAAGAGATCTTAGATGTAATTCGGTCATATCTAGAGTGTGTCTCAAATCTCCAGTTATATTTTTTGTCGCAGGCAATTGATGCAATGCACAATAATGTGCGTGTACTACGACTCCCTTATCGCCGTACCGCTCATGTAGTAAATTTATAACTACATCGTAATTCTCCTCTGTAATTCTATATCCCGCTACGCTATTCTTTGCGCTCCCCGTGAGCTGACCTAATAAATAAGTTAATTTAGTAACCTTATTAAAATTTTGATCATGAACAATAGCCTTATATGAATCCCAAAATTCTCCCCATTTAAGGAAATCGCCCCCGAAAGATGGTAAGCTTACCTTAGATAATTTTGCTACCTGATGACCTCCGACTAGAGGTACCAACGATTGTTGTCTCGAGGGTTGAATTTCGGCAGGCGTTGTCCCTTCTTCATTACAGTGTTGATCAATATTGACCGCTGATATTTCATCTTTTTCAACTGGAACCACCTTGGTTGGAGTTGACCATGAGAAGTCCCTACTTCTTTGCAGCTCTCCACTTTGGCTCTGAAGTAGAGAGCAAAATATGTTTAAGTCGCCAATCAGCTCCATTGCGTCCAAGATTCGTTCCTCGTATTCTACACAGTCTTCGTTAAATTTTAAAGATTCTACTTCATCGGAATCAGCTATATTACTTAGCTGAAACCGCAATTCTTTTACGCGATTTGTTGAGGCCTGCAGTTTAGTGGACAAAGAATGAGCCAAAGGCACCTCAGTTTCATCTTTCTTTTGTAGAAGGGCTTTGGCTTCTTCAATGTAAGTTTTCAATCTTTGATTTGCTGGTCCCAACATCTGTCGAATTTTTCCTGCCGAAGTCATGTTCATGTATCACTTAATTTTTCTTCCGTGAAATTTAAAAAGATCTGCTACCACTTTTTTCTTCCGTGAAATTTAAAAAGATCTGCTACCACTTTTTTCTTCCGTGAAATTTAAAAAGATCTGCTACCACTTTTTTGTCCTGACTATTTAATTATTAAGTAGATCAAGCAATACTGCGGGGTTTCAAGATAGTCCTTTTATTTTCTTTCAGAACAAAAATTCTCAAATTTTATTAGACTGTGTCAAAATATTATAAAAATTAAACAAAGTAAAAAATATTCACTTGCCCCCACTCTTTCAAAATAAAATAATAAAATAAATAAATATTACCAAATCGCATCCGCGACAATAAATAAAGTAATTTTTTTAAACATTAACTATAAAATTATATAAACAATATAGATGCATAATTAAATACATGCTATTGATTGCTTGGGAGAGACTTCCAAGTCTCTTTCCAGCCACCAGTTTGAGAGATTATTTATTAAAATAAGTAATTGTTTTGTTGTAAACAAAACAACAACAACAAATAAACAAATAAAAAATAACCATTACTAAAAAACATAAATTACTAAAATTTATTTTAAAAAATTATTAGATACATCATTTAATTAATCTCCCCTATTGACTGCTTGCGAGAAACTTTATGGAAGTGTCTCTCCGAGCAAATTATAAGATTAAAAAAAAAAAAAAAAAAAAAATACTGTTAATATTACAAAAAATTATTCAATTTATAAAAAAATAATTAATTGACTCATTTAACAAAGCCCAAACCAAACGGAGGGCGAAATATAGCAATTCAGAAGATAAAATGTGAATTTTATTATAGCTTATTAAATAAATTACCCTAACCACACATTAAGAAAAATTTATAAATAAAGGGTTCAAAATTACAAAAAAGAAAATTATAAGAACAATTTTTCTGGTTTTTTTGTCTGCAAATAATTACACGAAATACATGTCCTCAACATCGGATGAGGTGATTCTTATAGGACTCAAAGTCGCTATGAGGAATTTTAATTATCATGAGGGAATTTTATTATTCCAATATACTATCATGATAAAAAATAATACGTAAAGAAGAAATAGTAGTATGAACTGTGGAGAGAGAAACAAAATACGCTAGGAAACAGATATCAAGAAAAGAAGTGAAAACAAATAAGGTTATAGTTAAACAGTTACATGCCTCTATCTATTATTATTAGTAGTTCTCATCGAGTCCCGGCTTTAATTAGGGAGCTGTTTTCACGGTTCTAGAACTGTTTCAGAACAGTTTGTTAGAACACGGGACTGAAAGTTCCAGAACCGTCCGAGAAGCGTGTTGGAACAGTCTTTTGATAGTGGGCATGATCCAGACAGTTCTAGAACCGTCCGAGGCTCTGTTGGAACAAACCTAACATGTCGTAGAGTCTACCTCGACCTTTTTGAATTATTTTTTTATTTTATACTTTTTTGCTTGCTCTCATGATGCTAATCAATTTAGCAAAACGTTAGCAATAACTTTCTCACTGTGTTTTATTTGACAGCATCTCGCTAACAATATTTCTTTTTTTTTTTTATTCACTAATATATTTGTGGCTATGAAATTAAAAACATTAAAAAATAATTAGGATCCCAAGTCTATATCAGCCCTACTGCCGGTTGGGTCCGGATATTGCCGATGGATATAAATTGATTAAAATCAATTAGGATGCATACACTATTTGGCTTACACCGGATTTTTGTTGACAGAAATAAATGGATTGAATTGAATTGAGATCTGCAAACTAGACTGGTCTAGTTGGTCCAGAAGGGGGAAAAAGATAGGATAAAGCAGTGAAGTGGGGTCCCATTAGCCAATTTTCGTTTCCAGGATTATGTGTGTAACACCACGTGGGTCTCCTCGTCTAATACAATTATACGGCATGGAATGATTGCCCATTGCCCGGGCTGGCCAACACAGGCCGAACTATTCGTCAATCTTAATAGGAAAATACAAGAAAAATAAATTTATCGGATCAGATGTATTCGGAAAAAACTTTTTCAAATACTTATTAATACTAAATTTCATTAAGAAAAAAAAAATTATAAAATAATAAATAAATTTTATCAAGCCAACAAATGGCTTAATAGCCAAGAGTGGACGTTGGCTAGTAAATAAGTAAGTAAAACTAAATTATATTCTGCAGACTCAAAAAGCGTTCAGGAAACATTTTTTAATTTTAAATTTTCCATTTAATTAAATAACGAATGGTTTATTCTGTTTTAAATTACTACGTTTAAATAAGCTTGCTTTCTTGTTTGTCCAGTTCAAATCATACAATCGATTTTTAACTACTTTCTGACTAAGTAGAAGTAGAACGCTGAAACTTGCAAAGATTATGTATTTCCGATGACAGTACAATTATCAGTAATTATATTTACCAAATTATTATAAATCACTAAATGTTTTAAATATTTAGGCGGTCAAATTCAAAATAAATTGTTAACAAACACAGCTAAGGAAATCCACAAGGAAAATTTAAAAACGTAGCATATAAAAAAGTTCATTTTATCTTGTATTATTTCTATTTAATTTCTTAGAGAATTCATAGCATGAGATTCTTTTTACTACGTTTTTATTAGCTTGCTTTCTTGTTTGTTTGTTTGTCCAGTACAAATCTTGCAATCGATTTTTAACTAACTTCACGAGTACCTAAACATTTGAAACTTTTAGAATTGCTCAGAACACGATGACAATGCAATATTTTAATACTTTTAGCCATCTTTCAGCAGAATTTAATTCGTTTTCAGCAAATTTTGCTGTATGGCAAGTTAGTTCGGAAAAAATCCGCAAGTTATTTTATTTGTTTTGACATATCCCATAGTATTTACAATCTTTATTTTTACGGGTTTCAAATTTGTGATTTTTTATTAAGAGGTATACATTGAATGACAGCGAAAAGTAAACAAAGAAATAAACTAATTGACGTGTGACACCCAGGTTTGTTTACACTTGTATGTATCCTAGGTATAGGTTTAATTTTTCTGCATCTGTACTTCTTTACTTTTACACGTTTGTCTTCTCTTACTGTCCCTACACAGGGGCATATCAATGGCACGGTTTAGATTCGGTGTTGGTGAGATCCGTTGTACAAAGATTTGTCCTTTTATAGGTTTAACATCAGCTCTCTAGATGGTTGTCATTATTATGAGAAGTAAATAAATTCGGAACCATGTATTTTTTTCACAACATTATATATAACTATAACCAGCAATGACAATTATATTGTCAACATTACAAATGATTCAACAGAAAATTTAAAAACGTAGTATATAAAAAGTTCTTTTTATCTTGTAATTATTTAGATATAAGTTTGATACTCGTAATATTTCTAAATCCACGTTATTTTTGCAGCTTGAATCACGTTTTTATGGCTTCATTGGTAAAAGAAGAAACCCTTATAGTGTTGTTCCTGTGTCTGTCTGTCACTCTACGGTTCCAATGACTTTTTAATTAAGTGACATTGTGAAGTAATTTAAAGCTCTCTACCTCGAATCTGATAGTTCAAGTTTTTATAAAGTTCGTAGTCTTACCGCCCTTGTCTCGTAGAAAATTTTATTTTATTTCTGAATTTGAGGTTGGAAATTGAAATTAGAGTGTTTCAATGGGGGAGAAATTACAATTATTCGCTGTTTTAATTTTTAATCGATGATTAGGACACCGCATATCTAAAGATTATATATATATATATATATATATATATATATATATATATATATATATATATATATATATATATATATATATATATATATATATATATATATATATATATATATATATATATATATATATATATATATATACACCGTTAAATTATTTAATTATATAAGAAATAGTAACAGGTATTACGTCTAGAGTCTAGATCATCTTGCTTAGCGTAAACATTTTAATAGTAGTTTATTAACCAATTTTAATTATAATATGTAAAAGTAAAATTATATACAACACAATCTATAGTAAAGCACTGGAATCCAGTCGGTAAAAAAAATGCTAAATCCACACGAATGGGTACGCGGCTCCTAGAATATAATACATTATGTACACTCATGTACATATGGAATATGTCCATGTTTCGTAAGAAACAATGAGTAGTCTATGAGTAATGCCACTGGTAGAGAACAGATGGAGTCAATGCAACATTGATGCCCCCCCACTACCTGACCCCGGATCCCCCTCCATAACTACCTAGGGGTGAACGATATTCTTGCCCCACCTCGATTTTCGAACAGGGTAACAGAAAATCATAGGAGGTAGCGCGTTGTGTCAGAACAAAAGGGGGGAGGTTGATGGGGGGGAGGGGTGTTCAAGAGGGAGACACCAAAACTAGAAGGAGGGGGTTCGAGCATCCGCCCTCCCCTTTCAATATAATATAACAAGTCCCACTCTTCATACCTCTCCCTAAATTAGAATTGTTTTTCACACTTTAGTAATGAAATGTCTTTGGTCCCAAACAAATTTCTTTTCTCTTCTACTAGATCCCCAAGAATATGTTTTAAATTCCAAGTTATAATGATTGCAAACAACGCAACAACTGTTAAAAAGAAATAATAATGCAACATTTTTAAGTA
The DNA here is from genome assembly GCA_951217055.1 of Gerris lacustris. Classification (NCBI taxonomy): domain Eukaryota; kingdom Metazoa; phylum Arthropoda; class Insecta; order Hemiptera; family Gerridae; genus Gerris; species Gerris lacustris. Next base: position 26,014,935 of record OX578284.1, read on the forward strand.
CATAGTTGAGGTTCAACAACTTTATCTTATAATTTTGTTGAGAATTTATAAATACAGGTATCTTATTATGACAATGGAAATAGTTAAAGCAAAAATAAATATACTTCGAGAAGATTAATATATTATTAAATAGTAAGAGGAGAAGACGGATAAAAACACTAGGTATGTATCGTCTGCATCTCATCATTTACCCCGAAATACTAAAAAATCATAAATTTTAAACACGTCAAAATGAAGATCGTAAATATGGGATATGTCAAAACAAATAAAATAACTTGCGGATTTTTTTCCGAACTAACTTTCCATACAGCAAAATTTGCTGAAAACTAATTAAATTCTGCTGAAAAATGGCTGAAAGCATTAAAATAATGCATTGTCATCCTGTTCTGAGCTATTCTAAAAGTTTCAAATGTCTAGCTACTCGGGAAGTTAGTTAAAAATCGATTGCAAGATTTGTACTGGGCAAACAAACAAACAAACAAGAAAGCAAGCTAATAAAAACGTAGTAAAATAGAAACAAATCATAAACTACTGTCTGAAATCGAACTACGGATCTCTACGTTATCCCCGAAATCTGCAACCTCTGACTAAGACGGAACAATTATGTCAAGAAACAATTCGAATTGATGATTACCTATAGAATAATAAATACGAAAGCCTTACCACAACATTCTAACAAAGGATTTTGCACTCAATTTATTCTCAAGAGGTGAATGAGTTTTTCTAAAATCACAATTTGAAACAGAAGAAGTGATGGAAAACAAAAACTAATATAACAAGAAAGTGTTAAGAGACTTTCGTTTACGTTTTCATTGTTCTATTGAAATTAACTTTGTGCACTTATTCTTCACATATAAACTATATTTAAGAGGTAGTTTTTTTGTTTCCTTAACTCTTAAATCTTAAACATGTTAATTTTTAAAAGCTCAAATCTGTGTAATATACTATCTATAAAAAATAAACATTGAATAATCATATTGATTTTTGAAGCGATGAAGAAGTTTAGTTGACATCAAAGGAAGATGCTGATGTCAAATTAAAATTCTAATTATTGAAATTGCAACAGAATAAGATAAAATGTAGTTCTAGCTGGAATTGAATACTTGGCTTAATTATAAAACATAAATATACCCCAGTTCATTTGGAAGATATATTCGCACACTTATCCACAGCCTTTTTCTAATTAATAACTAAAAATAAAATATATATATCTTACTAGTTCATTTGCTTGTAACTTGTAATTGAAAATAGATCAAGAGGCTGATTCTGTAACTTTGAAACCTCCCTTTTCAGATGAATAAATATCAAAATTTGTTATGAAGATGCGCGCGCAGCTTGTCAACGTGAATCTGAAACGTTTTGTTGTTGTGAAATAGCAAGAAAGTTGATTATATATCAACATATGTGTGATATATTACAACTCAAAATTATTGTTAATATATCCGTGTCAGGTCATGTGTATTATATTTTTAATTCGATAGTAATAATGTAGTATTTTGTTTTGGTAAAAAAATGCACTTATTAAAATTCATTTTTATAAATACTTCAATTTTTATTTCATAAATTCTAATCAAATATATTATATATTATAGTCACGTTATATAACAAAAAAGTTACAAATATTTTACATTTTTAACGAAATTTGAAAGAAAAAACAACAATTAAGTACTTAAAAGATAGTTAAAGGAGTTTTAGCTCTGAATTTGTATATTTATCAAAACTCAGAGTAAGAAAGGGGTAGAAGGAACAATACTGTCTAATCTGAATATCAAAAAGTTGTTCATTGTACTCTCCCCCGATACTAGCACTCTCAAGCGGCAGTTTGATAAAAATAATACCGATATCCCGAAAAATACTCAATATAACTCGATATTTATCTATTATCAACTGATAATAAGTGATATTTGCTTTATATTTAGTTTTTATTGTGTTTTTTTTTTTATTGTTAACCTTATAACTTTACTCTAAGTGTAGTGACACACTTCGCCACTCGGGTAGCGCCACCTGGGTGGCGCCCACCTGGTTGATGCCACTTGCTTCCACCACCTGACTTGCGCCACCCACTTATATGAGGGATGCAGTCAGCCCCAGATTTGATTTCCCCTATATTTGATTGAAGGAGTAGGGGCTGAGTGGCGTGACTTGGGTGGCGACGTCTGACAGGGTCAATTGAAAACTGACCGGGTGGCGCCACCTGTGGGTGGTGGCTAGACCCTCGGACGGTCGACCTTGTAGTGCCACCCGGCAGGTGGCGCCACCTCGTGAGACAGGTTCCATCTATTCTCATTGACGACCGGGTAGCGAAGTGTGTCACCCCCCTAAGTATGTAACGGCAATAAGGTCGTTAATAAACATATTACAGTTCCTAGACAAAAAAAGCAATCATGTATATAAAACAAAGTCATCTTCTAAAGCAGTCACATCAGATTTTTAGCTCTTACACATTTGATATTTTGAATAATTTTTCTTTACTTTTAATTTAAAATGATTTTATATGAGTAAAGTTTTAATAAGTAGTAGGTAAGTGCTGAGAATGAAGGATATTATTTATATTTTACATCACACTGTCATTTTAGATCGGTTTATGCTCGCTGGAGTGATTTTTTATCGGGGGAGAAATAATTAACCACTTTTCAAATCGGATTGTTCCCTCTACCCCTTCCTTACTCTGAGTATCAAATATGTCATAGTAAATGTGTAAAGTGGTGCCAGCTCTGTTTGTGGCCTAGGGGTCGAATTTGTGATTAATTTAAAATTTGTTATGATGGTGCGCGTGCAGCCTATCAATGTGAATCTGTAACTTTATTTATTGAAAAATCGTAAAAAAAAGTTTTTTTTTGTGTGATATATTACAATACAAAATTATGGTTGATATATCTGTCAGGTTGTGAGTTTATATTTCAAATCTATGTGTCGAAATCCAAAACAAAGTAACGCCATTATTTTTTTTCATTTTGAAAAAACTTTTTTTAGGTCTTCATTTGAAAAAAGGAGTTTTATCTCGTTTTATATTTGGGCCGTTTATTACGTTGCGTTGTTATTTTTTTATTATTATTTTAAAGGTAAGTGAAAGTTTAAATGTGTTTTGTTTCTATTGAAGTATAATTATAATTTATGTGTGCATTCCTAATCCAATATTATACAGGGTGGGGCGAAAGATATGAATCGATTTTGAACGGCCAGAGCTCGGCTTGTGGTATGGGGGAAAGAGGGGAGGGGCTTCGTTGTGGCAGTGGGAAAATCTAGTTTTTTTAAGAAGAATTTTAGAATCTATCTAATTTTTTTTTAAATTCTCATTTTTTAAGAATCTATTTATCTAATTTGTAGAAACTAGTTTTTTTTAGTTAGAATTTTCGCTATTGGGCTAGTGAAAACCCAAGGGAAATCCACCAGAGACAGCTCCACTCCCTTAAAGTGACTGTATGGTGTGCAATATCCCAATTTGGGGTTATTGGGCCTTACTTTTTCAAGGATAATGGGCGCACCATCACTATCACCGCTGAGCGTTATGTGTCAATGTTGGAAGAGTTTTCTGAACCTGAACTGAAAGAATTTAGTGAAGCAAATAATCTGGGAGACATATGGTTCAAACAGGACGGGGCTACATCCCTCACAGCTAGAATTTCAGTTCATGGTGAGATTAAGGCAAATGTTTCCCCCAGCGACTGGTTTCTGTGAGGGGTGAAGTGGAGTGGCCTGCGCGCTCACCTGATTTCAGTATTTGTTACTTTTTTCTTTGGGGACACCTAAAGGAAAAAGTTTTTAAACATTGTCCACGCACCCTGGAAGAACTTAAGGAAAAAATCAGGGAGGAAGTTACGGCTCTACCAATCCCAATGTGCCGACAAGCGGTTGAAAACTTCCGGAATGGCCTTTAAGAATTCATCGCAGCTGGCGGCCGCCATCTTAATGATGTCATCTTTAAAACTTAATGAAAAAAACTAGATTGTCTACTGTATCGAACAATATAAACCAAATTTCTACAAGTTGAATTTGTTTGTTCTACATCCCTTTACAACCGATTCATATCTTTTGCCCCTCCCTGTATATATGAAATATTAATATAAATATCGCAGATGTAACACTGAATTAGGGATACACGTACAAATTTAATATAAATTATAATTATACTTCAATAAAAATAAATCACATTTCAAGTTTACTTACGAAATTTCACTCAATATATTAACGGGTATTAGAATAATTAAAAAAGAACATGACAGGACAATAAAACAGTCCAAATAGAAATATAATACGAGACAATTCCTTTCATTAACGAAGAAATAAAAGTTATTTCTGTGTCACTCTGTTTTGGATTTCGACTTATAAATATAATCACATAACCTGTAGGATATAATAACCAAAATATTTTATTGTAATATATATATATATATATATATATATATATATATATATATATATATATATATATATATATATATATATATATATATATGTATATATATATACATATAATTACATGAAAAGGAAGGTTAGAAAGATAGAGAATCGACTTCTCGGATAGCGCTAGTATCACTTCAAATTCACTACATTATATAACAAATAAACACAAAATACAACAACAAATATACAATAAATATGATTAATATCCCAGTTTGATATATGTCCAAATTTTGATTTATGGCTTAAAAAAAGTCACAGAATCGACCTCCAGGGCCGCCTTCAATGATGGAACTTCTGCTGTGAATTAAAAGTCAGAATATTTATTCCAAGATGTCAGCAAAAATAATAGTTAAGGGAGTCTATAGTTTTCCCCCTAGCTTATAGTTTAAACCTTTTTTTGTTTGTTTAATGTATTCTTTTTTTTTAAAAAAAAAGAAGAAAAAAAATGCTTTACAGTACTAACTTTACTGAAAATAAAAAATAGAAATAAAAAAATCGTACAATAGTTGAATTCAATTGAAATTGAGTAAAACAAAAAAAAAATCTGATTCATATTGTTAGCTATGAGTTTTAAATAAATTTTTATTTTCTATTATTTTTTTTTCTAATCTCAAGAGGATGAAGAAAAATTTAATCAAATCCAGTTCTCTTATAAATTCAACGTTTCTAATTCACTATCGTGGATTAGTTTGTTTTTAATAAAAGAATACTTTTTATTAAAAGAGCATAAAAATAATGTAAATGAATCAGAAATAAATAAGTTTAATTTAAAACAAAGTATAGTTCAGGTAAAGTTATAAAGTATTAGATTTAAGTGTTTTATGTTAATTAAATTTGATTTTTTTTTAATTCTCCTTTAAGCTGCATTTGTTAATTAAATAAAATGAAAATCAACAAAAGTACATCATGTATTTCTTGGAATTTCGGAGATACTAATAGGATTATTATTATCAACAAAATTGAAACTGAGGCGGCTTTCAGATTGCGTGCGATTCTGAGCGTGTTCGAGCGAGGCGAGACCGACCCTATGTGTGCCAGGTTATTACCCCCTTGTTAGTGAGGTAAAATACTTAGGACTTTGATTAAATGTCAGTGTCAAACCGTGCGCTATTTCTAAAGGGAACTCCCAACATGTTACGTTTATCGGATGTCTTGTCTTTACTGTCAATTAACTGAACTTCACCCCAGTTGAGAAGTGCGAAACTACTCGCAGATTATGTTAGGCACAGGTTATTGCGAGAACACCATCTTTCGTTTCCTCAAAGATTAAAGTGGAAGAGAAAGAGACTGGTTACCAGAATGTAGTAATTCTAAGCCGATAAGAGAGATTTTCGGTACTTTTAATGGTTAACTTTACTTAACCTTCCTTAACATTCCACTGCTAAGATGTGGTCCTCCAATGACGTCGGAACCCCCCCCCCCCCCCCCCCCCTCTCCAAGCATTAATTTAATAAAATTATCACAATCGAAGAACTTCCTTTCCCACGTATTTCCTTCCTTCCTTTCCACGTATTATACAGTGATTAATTAAAGATATGATTCGTCCTATAATGTAGTCCTGTTATCTACTACGGAACAATAATTTAAGGTGATTTAGCTCTCTGATTATGCTAAGAATTCATATTATTATCAAGAGCGAAAGCTTCCATGCCAGAATGTATTTAATTCCAACTTGTATCGATTAATTTAATTATTATTAATACTCTAATTTATTACGTCCCGTTCAACAAAATTTACAATATCATAGGAAAGAGCAATTGGTATTTTGTAAATCTATTTGATGTGATCATCATTATAAAAATTATGTCTTACATCTTTTGATTTTACATAATTTGTTTTCAGCTTTATCGAAGGTGTAAAGCTCGTACACGTACAATACAAAATTAAACTTCTTTTTTAATAATTTGCCGATAAAAAACTTTACCTTAGAGCTCTAGAAATTAATTCATATTACTTCTTGTAATGAATGCTTTCTGCCATTTTTTTTTTATCTAAAATCATTTAAACTTTGAAAACTCTATTAATTCTCTTTTAACATTGTATGCACATAATTATATGTACATGTTAAGTAGACCTTAAAAAAAAGTGTTATTTATTTGCATATCACGACACACTTAACATGCTAACACGCAAATAAATTACCCTTTTTTAATACAGAATACATAATCTTTTAAATTTAATAACTAGTGATGTGGTTCATAAAGAACTCAGATAAAAAAAAAATAAAAATGAATGTTTGTTCTTTAATTGGTCTTATTTGTTTTCAATAAAGCTACCAGGAAATATTATGCAGGAAAAGATTTCTGTGGAAAATCTAATATCTTTAGGATATTATGATTTGATTTTAGGAGACGTGAGATATGTGACACTTCTTTAGATTGTTACTCCCCTTATAAAAAAAAACAGTGGGGAATAACAGTCTAAAGAAGGTGTTGTACAGTATGTTCTTCTTTAGACTGTTACTTTCCTTATAAAGCATAAGTGTGATATTCCTTTGTCCCAAAGTACATTGGATAAACATCCCTTTGTCTTAATAGTTATTTAGTCAGTCATTTATATTCTAAAAAAAACATAGGGGAGTAACAATCTAAAGAAATTCCGTCTAAATCTACCTGAAAAAGTCTTTAAAGTGGTATTTGAAATGCTATATAACCATTGACTTTTTTTTTGCAAACCCCTATTTCGGCCATATTTGTTTTCAAAATTCCGACAAAGAATGGAAATTTTGTAGTAATAGTTACATATTCTTTTCCTTCTCTTAAAAACCTATAACACGGTATACAACATGTCATGCTTACTACAATCTTTTTGTTTAGTCGTCCACCATATTTTTTTTTTTTTTTTTTTTTTTTTCTTTTGGGTTTTAGTCCCGATCAACTGCCAGGGTTATTACAGGACAGGGTTATTACGTCCACCATATTGTCAACCATCTTGAAAATATTAAGTATGACACATTAATAACTGCATATTCTTTTTCTACGCTTTAAGACCGTTAAACTGATACATAAAATATCATGCTGACTAAAGTTTCTAAGGACACTCTTCGCTCGTTCAATAAACTCTCACTAGTTACGGGTAAATTTTTTTAAATTAATTATAATAATAGCACTTTTTCCCACGGTTAAAGGCAAGAGCGCATCGACTGTCATAATCATAAGCCCAAGGAGGTCGACCATAAATTCTATCTTAAATATTATAAAATCATTAAATTTCTAGAAAAGACTTCTAGAAAAAAAATAAAATGACATCAACAGAAAACGACTGATTTTATTTTTGAAGCAATCAGGTGGATTATATATTTTTTATTCTGCTATGAGTTTTACACTTTTATAATGAGGTATAGTTATGTATAAGGAAATAGGTACCTCTCTAGCTCTAGCCATTTATAATTTCTAGGGTATATTGCAATTAGTTCTGGAAGTATCTTCATTATGTATAAAAATATTGAATAAAAATTTACTGCCATCTCAATTCGAGATGGCGAATTGTAAGAAGATCGGAGGAGCTAAGAGGAGCTATTAGATTTTATAATTTAATTTAATATTTTAATAATTTATATTATTTCAAATACTTGATATTAATATTTTAAACAAGCAATTGTCGCAAAAAAAATTAAGAAACAAATATCAAACAAATCTTTCTAATTTACACAACTATACTGAATTTAAAGCCTACAAAAACTAATTTAATTACTATATTCAACTGGTAATAGTTTATATTTAGGTTGTAATAGTTTATAATCTCGGAAATGGATATTTAAAAAAAAAAAAAAAAAACTTTTACCTGGTGACCCGCGATAAAATGTCATAAAATGGATTCTATGGGTTTAATGCAACAAAACATGTATGGTAAGCATAATATGCCCATTTCTCAATAGTTCTTGAGATATCAATTAATTTATTTTTTGCAGAGTGCTTCACGAAAATTTCCAAAAGTTTCATAATATCTCAAAAACTAAATGAGATAGAGAAATCGGGCTAAGGGACAATTTTAAAGAGCATAATAAAACCTTTCAGAACTTTTCGAACTCGAATATACAAACACGAATATATGTTGAGACTATAAGTGCAGACGACTAAATAAACAACGCTTTTTGGGTCAAAGGATCAAAACGTATAAATCCATCCAAATCGAATTTTACTCCATCACAAAACTTTCTCTTTATATTACATATATTTAATGTATGAGAAAGTAAAAACATCTAATTATAGGTCTCTCAATTAAATCTCTATACCCATATTTATTTTTCATGTACTATAAATACAAGAAAAGCTCACTATTTTTAAATGTTTCACCTGTTTTATAGTTGAAGTTTATACTCATAAAACTCCCTAAATTATTAGATTAGGTAAGTATTACATCCTCAATCGTAGTAAATTAATATAAATGACGTAATTTGAATTTACGAGACACGATTTAGATTAACATCAGTCTATGTTTAAAGCAATTATAGTCTCTGTTTCTACAATCTTCTTGATGAATATGTATCATTAAACCCTAATGACCTATAATCTAGTAATGGCGAAACATTAAACTCTTAGGCAATATGAGGTTTCTTTCTGTCATTAAACTTTAAATTCTCGAAAAAAGAGCTGCAAATTTTTTAATCTAATTGTGTTTTACCGTCTTCATACTGCCAGCACTTGATTCAATGTTAAAAAAAACACTAAAACATCATGTACCATACTAAAATTATTTAGAAAAATTGTGTCTTTCGCTAAGAATTTGCGCCGTTTAGGAATGACGCAAAAAAAAAAACTAATTAAAAAAGGATACATTTAAATAGCTCAACAGGTGGATTTATACTTTTCGATTTTCAGCTAACTCGGTTGTATTTTCATCAACATATCGAAAACTAGATTTATTTTTAGGGGAAAATACTTATATGGTAAGATTTCGAATGTAAATGGACTAAATTTTAGAATTATTTAATAATCTGGCCGTTATAAGAAATAATATTTTTTAAGTGTTTTGGGGGTAACACAACCAAATTTGATATTTTGTTGTAATTCTGAACAAGTATTCCAAATTTAATAAAAATCGACTTAATAGCTTAGGCTCCATGCGTCTGCCATAGACGATAAACGACATGATATAGACGAATGACAGACTTTTATTAACGCCCAAATTCGGACTCAAAACGTATAAATCCATCAAAATCTCAAAATCAAATTTTCGTGCAATGACAATGCTCTATATTTATCTATCTATATATATATATATATATATATATATATATATATATATATATATATATATATATATATATATATATATATGCTACGTACAAAATACAAAAAACAAGAATGTCTATTTTCGCGAAAATTGAGTTCTTTATGTTTTCTACTGTGGAACAGAAAATAAATTCATGAAGTAAAGGAATTTGAAAAGGATTCATATACTTAGGCATGGGACAGATTAATTCGTAAATCCCTTGTATCCTATTTCAGTGGGATTAGACGTAATCCTCCCTCGTGATTACATTTTCTACACAACGATAACCACAATTGAGGTAAAACTTGCTAGCAAGAATATTAGGCGATAAGCACCATGAGTGATACTATTATGTTGGATTAGTGAATTTAAACGTGAAGATTAATATGAAATCTGCTTTAATTCGCTTTAAGCTTAAGATAAAACATTGGAATTGCTGAGAAATGTTTAAAATAACATCATATTTTATGTTCATTTTTCCCCTATATGTTTTACTCTCTGTTTTGGTGGGTTGATTTTTTTTTTTTTTGGGGGGGGGGTATTTTTATTTATTTTTATAAGTAGAAAATTGGACCTTAGAATTTCAGATTAGGCGTTTTCTAATCTGAAATTTCCGCCTCTTTGCAATGGTACCTCTATTTCAGCTCTATCATCATTATTTTAGGAGCAGCGATCGATTTTTTAGGGATACATGGTCGTACCTTGGAAAATAACAAAAAAAAATTATTGTGGCGAAACTATTGAGAATTGACCCATGGTATGTCCAAAAGTCTCCCCCCCCCCCCCCTCTTAACTTTTGAACGGTTTGAGATAAATTAATGAAAACATGCAAAGGGAAGTTTGTTTTCATGCAATCGCCCACTAGGGGCAACCACCCACTTTGCCCCCAGGCCACCCAACTTCAGAATTTCAAATTGGAGTGTATATTTTTGATAGTATATTTGGATTCTACGGTGAAAAATAATAAACTTTTACTTAATATTTATAACTTTGCCCCCCTATCGGGGGCAAAATATTGGAGATAGAAAAAAACGTTACAAGTAAAATATTTTTATTTTTCGCCATAGAATCTAAATATGCTATCAAAAATATACACTCTAGATAAATTTTGGAGTTAGGTGGCCTGGGGGCAAAATAGGTGGTTGCCCCTACTGCGCAATTGCATGACAACAAACTTCCCTTTACATGCTACGGATCCCCTAAGTTTCATTAATTTATCTCTAACCGTTTAAATTTTACAACGTATTATCGGAAGAGTTATTTTGCTATCTTTGCCCCTCTGTAGGGGGGAAAAATATTGGAAATAGAAAAAAAAGTTACAAGTAAAAGTTTATTATTTTTCACTGTAGAATCCAAATATGCTATCAAAAATATACACTCCAATTTGAAATTCTGAAGTTGGGTGGCCTGGGGGTAAAGTGGGTGGTTGCCCCTAGTGGGCGATTGCATGAAAACAAACTTCCCTTTGCATGGTAGAGATCCCCCAAGTTTCATTAATTTATCTCAAACCGTTCAAAAGTTAAGAGGGGGGGGGGGAGACTTTTGGACCACCCTGTACAATATACCATGGGTCAATTCTCAATAGTTTCGCCACATTAATTTTTTTTTGTTATTTTCCAAGGTACGACCATGTATCCCTAAAAAATCGATCGCTGCTCCTAAAATAATGATGATAGAGCTGAAATAGAGGTACCATTGCAAAGAGGCGGAAATTTCAGATTAGAAAACGTCTATTTTAAATGCCTTAAAGGGACAAACATAACCCTAAATTTCATTTTATCAAAAAATTAAAAATTTATTTTTGTTTCAGCCTGTAATTATGCCAAAATGGCATGTGCTACAGTTTGCCAAATTTCAGTAAAACTTTATCATTTATTCCCCTTTAGTTTGAGTACCCTAACGCCATCATTTATTTGTAATTGTTTTGAGGTATGATTGACTTTTTGTAAAAAACCGACCCTCAAATGGCGTACAGACCGCCTTACGCATTACTGCAAGCCTCGTTTTTGGCTAAAAACAATATTGCTAAATAACCAATAGGAACTTAAATAAACATTAAATTAAAAATGTATAATATTACTCCGTCCGCGTTTAAAGCTATATTCTCTGGAACTAGATTTTTTCCCGGTAAAATGCCTTATATCGTCAGATTCTTATTTAAATGGAGTACATTTTAGAATTTTTTAATAAAATCGGAACCGTTTTCGAGAAATATATTTTTTTTAATTGTGTCTGGGGGATAGCGCCCCCGAATTTGGAGCAAAAATTAATTTCTTAATTTTGATTGGGATTTGATTTTTTCTCCAAATCCTGCAGTCACTGGACTACTTCTTCTTCATGTCTTTCCCGTCACATAACCAATGTATTATCACTATCACTTATTGCAATTTAAATTTGTAGTTGTGTTATCCAATAGAAATTTAAAAAAAGAAAAGGATATGATTTTTCTGAACATGTAAGCCAAATTTCGTCAAAATCAGCCCTGTAGTTTAGGTTCAGTAAGTTAGGTTCGACAGAAATTGAAAAAAATACTCTTTCTTGGACTCAGGGGACCTCCTGGAATAAATTGTTAAAAACGCCTAATGTCATAAAGGGGAGAGAGTAGGTATAGCTTTATTCTTACATTTGCATTTATCTCCCTTTTCTAACGACATTAAATCTATTTGTATTCACCCGATAACCAAGCTAAAATATTTTATAACCCGGTAAAAATATGTAGCATATTCCCATTAGTGTCATACATTTTCTTTTGGCGTGCATACGTTTTATTATCGAATATATTATTTAGTAGTCTCATCTTCTGGTTTTAAACCTTTTTTATATTTTTGAATCGTTGGTTGTACTAAGTATACTCCTCATACGTTATCTCTGGACAAACAGTGACATAACTATAGTTAGTTTCTAAAATATAATTAGGTTGTGTGAATGCGCAAGAAGAATGAAATCTATGTGCAAGGTTCAAATTAATACAGGCCTATCTATGCTCACAGACAACCATCTTTAACCCTCATAATATACTGTACATATGTATTTTGTTTATACCAGATGAGAAGTTTTAAAAATATAAGTAATAATAAAAAAAAAAAGTTTATACGATTGATACGAAATATAAACATTAAATCTTTGTTTAGATGCAAATAGAAAGTGGTTCTTTTCGTAGCTGTATTCATTGCGCATGCGCGTTCATAATGAGGTGAAGAATTCCTCTTTTTCTTCACTTTAACTCACAATTAGCGAGTTTGTTTACATTCTAATTTTCTTTTTGTTTAATTAAAGTAACTGTTTATATCGAGTTTTTAGAGAAACAATGAGTGATTTAAGTGATTATAAAGAAAATGAGGAGAATTATACGCCTTCCGAAATAATAAATTCGGCATAAAATACAACTGATGAATTAATGTCATCTTAATCAAAAGAGAAATACGTACTTACATACAGGAAGTTCATTAAACATTTTTTCTGTATTTATTATTAAAATCCACAATCGTTGATAAAGTACGGTACGCAACATGTGCGAAAACTGCATTTTGCTGCTTTTGCTCGTGAAATTGAAAACTGCTTTGCTCGTGTGGTTTTACTACCCACTAGACGCGTAATGTAATATTTTAGGCATGCTCAAAATAAAGAAATGTATGCAGAAGGTAAATAATATGGAAACATCTATTGATTTTACTACTGATAAGCTCGGATACAAAATTCTAAAATGTAGTCCATTTAGATAACGAATCTAACCTTATAAACAATTTTCCCAGGAAAAATCTAGCTTACGAGATATTGGTGAAAATCGGAAACGAAGTGTATACATGGAATTTATCACTATGAGTGTGAGAGAGTCTTTTTTAAAGTTTGTCAGACCGATTATTTCCATTTATTTTTATAGATAATGTGGATAAAAAAAAGCACATGTCCTTTCCATCTAAATTTTATAATATATATACATATATATATATATATATATATATATATATATATATATATATATATATATATATATATATATATATGTGTGTGTGTGTGTGTGTGTGTGTGTGTATATATGCATAACATACATGAGTGTGAATTGTTCCACAAAGGCAAGTTTGAAAGTTTTAATTCTGCTTCAATTGTTGAAGGAAAAGGGCTAGTTTGATATGCCAACAATGTTTCGGGCGAAAAGGGTCCATCGTAAAAATATCCTTTTTAAAAAGATTCCAAGTGAAACTAACCATAGCAGAGTAAAATTCTCCCTCTTTTTTAATTTATGGAAGGTAAAGTCTTCTACCTAAAAATGGAGAGGAAAATGGATGAAAAAAGTACCTTTTATATGAATGTAGCACCTTTTAAATAAGTGATTTTCTTGGCGAAAGTTGATTGGAACTTTAAGACTTTTAAGGACTGAATAGTAATGATCTAGTTATGTAAATATTCTTTTAAGGTTGCACTCACTTTTTTGAAATTTATTTAGTTTCCATGGTGTTGAACGTTTTCACGTAACTTTATCATAAAATAAGCCAAATCATAACGCTTATGCAATTCAAATAGTTAGGATCTATGACAAACTTTAATGAAAAGAATTTCTTGGCATAATAGTTACATCATTTTTGATGATATTATTATTTAAATAGAGTTCCAATTATTGTGGCATATAGCTTCCTCGCGTCCTACTTCGTATACTTTAATATCTTTATGCTTTTATTGATAATATTGTCGAATTTATTTAATTTCCCCCGTTTTTCAAATCACTTAAAAGGTTAATTAAGTCAAATATTACTCCAAATCAAAGATGTGACCTATCAAGTGACAAACTACCATCAGCTTGATTTTCGGTCTACTAACTAATTTCGTACTCAGGAATTAAGTCAAATATTACTCCAAATCAAAGATGTCACCTATCAAGTGACAAACTACCATCAACTTTATTTTCGGTCTACTAACTAATTTCGTACTCAAGAATTAAGTCAAATATTACTCCAAATCAACGATGTCACCTATCAAGTGACAAACTACCATCAACTTTATTTTCGGTCTACTAACACATTTCGTACTCAGGAATTAAGTCAAATATTACTCCAAATCAAAGATGTCACCTATCAAGTGTCAAACTACCATCAGCTTGATTTTCGGTCTACTAACTAATTTCGTACTCAGGAATTAAGTCAAATATTACTCCAAATCAAAGATGTCACCTATCAAGTGACAAACTACCATCAACTTGATATTCGGTCTACTAACACATTTCGTACTCAGGAATTAAGTCAAATATTACTCCAAATCAAAGATGTCACCTATCAAGTGACAAACTACCATCAGCTTGATTTTCGGTCTACTAACTAATTTCGTACTCAGGAATTAAGTCAAATATTACTCCAAATCAAAGATGTCACCTAGTAAGTGAAAAACTACCATCAACTTGATTTTCGGTAAAAGGATCATGAAAATCACATTGTCCTCCAAAAAAGGCGGGACATGGCCACTCTTTACCGTTTATTTTTTTGTTTTTTTTTCAATTGCCTATTGCCAAACTATGTCCCGTAGACGAACTTAGCTGACCACATATTCTTAAAAGGCACCAAAAGATTTACTTATACACAACATTCTAGTTTGATGTTAGTCAGACACTTTTTTGCACGTCATATCCTGGACTGTATACTGTAAATGGTTTAAAAAAAAAAAAAAAATAAGAACTCACCATCAAATCTGGTTCGATCAAATTCCTCGTACTTAGAAGGGTCCAAGGTATCGAGATATGTCCTAAAGCCATTAAACTCTTGGAGAAAAGGATTCTCATGTCTTTTGAAAGTGTCGTAACTGAGCTCAGGTCTAAATCACCTGGAAAATAATCAAAAATTCAAATTATTTATTAGTAATACAAAATTGATATAGACAATATGACCACACTCTTAACAGATTTAATTTTATAAATCAATTTGGCAAATTTCATTGAAAGGTATTATTCATGATGAGTTCATAAATTTCATATAAACGAAATAATCTTTAAAATATTCTGCCAATTAGTGTGGCATAGATTCTACGCGTCCTATTTCGTATACTTTATTGATTTTGTATTATGCTTTTACAAACTATTATCAAGTTTGTTTAATTTTCTATCAAATTGTTGATTACATGCTTTTACAAACTATTATTATCAAATTTGTTTAAAAATATTGAATTTTATTGAAAAATATATGGAATTATTTTTATGAAAAAATTGGAATTTTAATGCCCACTCTATCCACCTTCAATCACGTCCAATCACCTCCAGCCACCTCTTATAACCTAGAACCAATTTGTTTTCCACAGAAAAAATTCCAATTTTTTTCCCCTCTCAAAAAATTCTTTTTTTTATTTTTTGTTACAAAAGTGGCTCAAGCCATCGCTAACCACATCAAACCAACTCAAATCACCTCTAATAACCTCGAACAAATTCATTAAAATAAAGAAAATAAAATTAAAATATTAATCTGGAGCTATCTGCGGGCTATTTTCGACAAACTATCAAGTTTCATAAAAATCAGATGAGTACTTTTAAACATATAGATGTAAATAAATGTATGTTTGTGCGCGTGTGGAAGATAAAGAAATTAGCGCAGAAGGTTGAAACGTACACATGACCACTAATGGGCTAATTATGACCTACCATCCAGTTTTCATTAAGCTGGGACAAACAGTTTTTTAATATACGAGTATGTTGGTTCGCAAATTAAATGTTCCCTGATGTCTAAAACGGATTTCTGTCTTGGAATTTTTGAAATCGGTGAAATTGAAAATATTCGTTCTTCAAAATGTCACATACCTTCCGTTACCTTCAATAAATTCTAAAATGCAGTCCATTTAATTACGAATCTAACAAAAAAAAAAAAAAGCCGTAAGTTAATAAGCCGTTTTCCCGGAAAACATCTAGTCTTCGAGGTATTGATAAGAATAAATCTGATTTTGTTGAAATCGAAAACGAAAAGTAAACCACCGGTTAAACGCTTTTTAGAAATATCATTTTTTTTTTTTTTTTTTTTAGAAATATTAATTAAATGAGATAATATAGAATTTAATTTAGTTTATATCAATATGAGAAAGTTTGTCTGAGTTGTCTCGGACCGATTATTAAATAATGTGTGCATGTAGTCTGTCGTCTATTAAAGCCTTTTTAAGTAAGTTTGAATAATATATTAATTATATTACATATTTTGTAAGATTCAAAGTTTCGAACAACTATGTATTAAAGAGATTTTTGTTTGAGTTTTCTTCTATAAAATTATTAACAATACCGCTGATAATAAGCTTAAGCTAGGAATTATGTTCATGTTAGTACTTAGTTTAAACACAAGTAATAATGTAGTGTTTTACTGAATGACTAGCATTTTAAAAGGATTTTCTAAGTACATATCTTATTTTATGCCTGAAGCAGGCGAATGTCTGCTCCGGACTTAGCTACTAATCATTGTCAAGTGGGGACCTTACCACTTAACCAGACTCGGCTTATAGCCAACTGGCAAAAACTAAGCATCATAATCATTCTTAATTAAATATATATTTAGAAAAACGTACTTAGTACTTAACGCAACAACTAGACTTAATAGAATTATAATAATTATGTGTTGCCTTGAAATACTTAACTTATAGTTAAATTTTCCTTATACCAAAAATTAAAATGGAAAGATGCAAAAAACATGACTAAAAATAGCATTTCCTCATCTCATCGGTAGAGTTAAAACTATGGTAATTTAAAATATCGTATTTGTTCTTACAATATAATAAAATTTATTTGTTGTTAAAATGTCGTATTGAATTGAATAGACTAACTCACTGATACACCTTGTTTGTAAAAATTACGCTTAATTCAAAATTCTTATTACATTATTCATTTGTACATTTAAATGTGTTAGTGTCATTTTTAGGGTCCGTAGGCAAAACCAAGGACCCTTATATTTTCCTCCGTGTGTCTGTCCGTCCTTCCGGTAGCCTGCTCTCACGGCGACACCTTTCGTCCGATCACTTTAAAATTTTGCATGTATGTGTCTTGTACCTACCCACATATTTTAAAAATATAGCGACTAAAACAAAAACAAAAAAAAATTCAAAAAAAATTAGGGTAAAAAATATTAAGGGTTAAATTATCATTTTTTTTTTTTTTTTTTTTCGACACCGTGAGGTATCATATGAAAGGGTACGTCGAGCTGATTTGTCATTAAAATATTAAAAACAGTTTGTTTCCCTGATTTGTCATTAAAATATTAAAAATAGGCAGGAAAGTAGTTAAAACAGTCAGGAAAATACTTTCTCTGCCTAGGCAGGGAAATATTTCCCTGCCTAGGCAGAGAAAGTAACAGTGTTTACCACTGCGTATCATAACCTCTTATTTTGGCAAGAACAGTTTAAACTATTATCTCTATCTTATATCATTATATATTATAGTTAAATAAGTAATATTTAATAAATAAACGTTTTAATAATAAAATAATTTGATTATATTTGTTAATTCTGTTAAATAAGTTCAATGATGATGAACTTAGATTAGTAGATCTTTAATTTAAAAAAATAGTAGAGTCACTGACTATACTGTAGCGTCATGTAAACATTGAACATCCATATTATTTTTATTATTGAAGTCATTCTAGATTAGACTAGCTACTTTTCTTGATGTATCCTAGTTACTTCTTTACTTTTAAGCAATAGAAGATATCTTTAACACTTTTATTAAGTTTTTAGTAAAAATATAAATAAATATTTTATATTGCGTGCACTATTCATTCAGAAGTTACGTGTGTTATAAACGTGTGTTTTGTATTTTATTGTTATCGATTGAGTTTGCTTTTCACTTATTGTTATTATTCCCAAGTTTCTTATTTGAATATTAATTTTAGTTAATACATATGTTATTATCTTTATTAATATGACACATAGATATTAAGTATGTTATATTAATTAAGATACTCTTTTAGCAGCTTCATTTTTCTGCCGCAAGTAGATAAAATATTGTATGCAACAAGGCAGCAAAGGAAACATTTCTGCCTCGTTTATTCATTGCCTGCCTTGGCTTCGCCTCGGCAGTCAAATAGGTAAATTACCATAGCATGTCCTCGCCTTCGGCTCGGAGCCTAATCTAATCACTCGTCAGTAAAATACCATTTTGCTGCCTAGTTACATAAATAACTATTATCAGAAGTTTGTTTATGTGTTTAAAGAATATCAGACCCATAGGATAGTTCAAAGTAAGCTTTTTAGCATTTTAAAAAACACAATCAATAGGGTACTACTTAAACTATACAGTGTGGCCTACGGACCCTCGCTGTGTGCTCACTAGCACACACTTGACCTGTTTATTTAAACATTTGCCCATAGATTGATACATTTAAGTCCAACAAAAAGTTTTTAAAAATTGTCTTCACTATGTCGTCTGTGGCCTGTGCTGGCTCGTGGGGCCCATTTCAATTAATTTTGGCGTACATGATCAGAAAAGTCATGCCCCGGGGCGTAATCCAGAAATTAATTTTTGCTATAAATGTACTTGGCGCTGATACCCAAAAACTTAAACATTTTTGTTTAACAAATTAAATGTATATTTCAGCCAATTTATTGTAATCGAATAAATAGAATGCAATACCGAAATTTAAACACTTGTTGACAACTTTAAAATAATGTTTAGTAATAAACTAGAGGGATTTACCCCTACTTGGTTTGTATGCTAAACCCGGAAAGCCATATTACCCAGACGATATTTCGAGCCACTATTAGATAGTTGAAATAGATCATACTATTTTATTTTAAACAAAAGCTTCTGATTATTCATTGTATTTTGTCTATTTTATTTTTATTCGATTTAAATTCAAATCGGCTTTGATTGGTGTACATATAACTAATTGTCCCTACTGAAATACGCGCAAAGACACATTTTTAGGGTTTCGAGGTCATCCTAGAAAGCCTTATACTTTTGGTAGTTTCTCCGTCCGTATGTCGCATCTTGGATAATATCTCCCGACCTATTGTATCTAAAGATTTGAAATTTAGTATACAACTTAAAAATTTTTCCCTAAAACAGGAAAAATGTTGCGATTTTCACAACTCAAAATTTCTTTGATCAGCGAGCAAACACTATTTGTGAACTAATCGCAACATTTTTAATTTTTTGAGTATGGTATCATCTACATGTGAAATGTAGATCACAAATATATATCGCGGTTCCAAATTAGTGGAAATAAGTACATACCTATGATGCTCAAGGATAATATGCACACCTTGCTCTACCAAAGTGCAACTTTTTATACATATTTTAGCAAAAAAAAAATAATAATAATGTAGAAATTATGAATTTTTATGACAGAAGAAACCCTTTTAGTAGCTTGCCAAAAGTATTTTACGGGATTTTTAGGTAAAATCTTAGTTTTCAAAAACATATGCCCAAAAAAATTTAAGATATTCTCAATCCCTTTCCAACAAAAAAGGGAAGGATATCTCCAACTCCTACTAATCCTAAAGATTAGTCTACCCTTCTCTTTCTTACTCAAACTTTTTTAATAATACCTATAGAAAGTTAGATTCATTATCATTATAAATAGTTGGGCTTATCATTATTGTAGGAAAAGTTTCGTTTAAGTTTTTTAGAACTTTTTTAATATAAAACGATCATATTGGGAGAAAAAATTAGAATTGCTCATACACTAAAATATTATTGCGATTTGATAATAACCACTACTAAATGATTTTAAAAATACCAATTTGAGCAAGTTAGCAACTTATTTTTAAGTGAGCAAGGACCATCATTTTACTAGCTGACAGATTTAATGTGCAATCCTTCCGTTTTTTCTAGCCTGCGTATTATTTTAAATATGTTATGTGACCACACTTCAATTGCTATTAAGTTTTTTTTTTTTTTTTTTTTGTTACAGCTATATATAATTCTGATAAGGCCAGAGATGAACGTGAGACAAAGTATGATGCCAAATAGACACACAAATCACCGTACCTGTAGCGGAAGTCAGCCTAAAACAGGTATGTATGTCAAGAACAAGATTTTTCTTCTTTTATACTTTCCTGGTATTTTCATATGTATAACACAAGCAAAGTGTTTTGTCGCGTAAAACTTTATAAGTTTTAGAAGAGAGTGAATGCAAACAAAGGCAAGTTTTGAAGCAAGGGGTAGCTCCAACCAAATAACTTTCCCTAAACAAAACAACCCCCCTATACAAGCTTTTGTTACAACTTTCCTCTCCATTTATCAACGTTAGACAGCCGCAAGGAAAACAGAAACTGATAAAAATTAAGTTATATATATATATATATATATATATATATATATATATATATATATATATATATAATATATATATATATATATATATATATATATATATGTATATATATATATATATATATATATATAAAGAGTGAAAATTTCATATTTTAACGAAATATATCTTTTAAGAATTCGAATTTCATTAAAAAAAACCTAATTCGATTTCAGACTTTTAACACTCCTTACTCATAATTTAAGGATAAAATGCTTTCCTTTAAATCTGTACTGCTACCTAATGCAACACGTTGTTTTAAAATATTTAATAATTGGTGAACATACAGAAATAATAAAAATAGGGTTTTTCTTATACGCTTAAAATAATGATAAGGTAAGGATAAACTTAGTCTCAATTGATAGATGTCATAGAGAGTGTAATACTAAAAATAATTGTATAATATTCAGTGAAAATAAGATATTATATGAATCTTTAGCGTAACAGCCCTTGATAGGTTTGATTTAGTACGTGACGGATTTCGTTACGGCAATATAAGATCAACTCCAACCACCTAAATACTAAATACAAATTTATTTTTGCTTTTAAAACTAAATTAATTTGACGTTAAATATCCTTAAGGCTAAGTTTAATTGGTATTATCGAAATTGCCACCATGTTGTATGACCCAAAAAATTGTAATAATAATAAATATTATTCGTGGCAAGCCCGTAAAATGCCTAGGCTTTCAAAAGGGCATATACAACTGTAAATTTAATTTTTTTGTTGTTAAAATGCTAAAAAAATTCATTTATTTATTAAGTATGGGCTTTAGTACTCATAAAGAGTCTGAAGGCATTAATAAAAATTCGACGAATTCGTTAACCTGCATGAATCACTCCATCTATTTCAAAATGGTGGCCAGTTAAAGTTTTTTTAGTAGTTGTCAATTAAGTAAATAAAAACCTCACTTTTGCGATACATATAGAGGAAGTGGTTCGTTAAAATGGTAAAGAGTGGAAGTTTGAATTGGAAATGCAGTCTTTTAATAATTTATTTATTTAAAACTAATAGTGTAATAAACACTAACCTGTATTCAGGTGACATGAGAATCGCAATGATTCAAACACATTTTGAACGTTCAAACAAGAATTTTTAATAATTACCATCACGATGTAATCGTCTAGGCCAGGGGTTCCCAACAGGGTCCATTGCAATTTAAAAGGGGTCTATAGTAATCTATTGGGGGTCGTTGATAAATTTAAAAGGTTTGAATATTGATTATCTCAAGAATCTAAAAGGAAATTTTGTGTATCGTTCTAAAGCGGAAATAAAATCATTTCATAAGCCGTCAACATTTGTAAATAATGCTGGTGGATTAGAAGCCTCTATCAATATTTCTTTGTTAATTGCAAAAGCCGGATTTATACATACCACTGGTGAAAAAATACTATCGCCCCCAAGCAATAAAAGTGGTAATAAAAACTGTTATGAACATGAACCCTAAATTAGTTTTTTCTATGGATAAAAAATCCTTAATTTGTGAATGGCAAAACAGTGAATTTATCTGTGCAGTTGGAGAATCCACTTTTTGTAAAAACAGTATTATTAATGTTTTACGTTCGATGTTATAGCTCCAGATTAAGAGAAATGACGGAAGAATTTCTTTCAGCGAACTGTTACAATTGTACACTCCAGGTGAACATATATTTGTTTTAAAAATTTACACTGAACACTTAAAACAATTGAAAGAAGATATTTTATAGTGGCTATACGAAGATAGGTAATTTCAGGCCAAATATTAAAAAATATAAAGTTTACTACACAGTGACCAAATTAATAAAAATCGATCTATTGTCCAATTACAATATCAATATATCTGAAATCAAGTCTATATCTGTTATCTGAAATCTTATGTTATTACCTATATTAGAAATCACTTGTTTCTATTTTTTGTCCAAGTTCTTAGCACATTGTGATCTTTAAGATGTTTAAGTGCAATTATTAGTAGGTATTCTGCTAATGTTGTATGGTGTATATTAACGGGAAAATGCTAGGGGGTCGACGAAGAAAATCTTTATTTAAAAGGGGTCGATGAAGGAAAATGGTTGAGGACCCTTGGTCTAGGCAATCAGCTTAAAAATTATCTAAGGGGATCGAAATATCGCAAAAGTGAGGCTTTTATTTTCTTAATTGACCCAATTAATAAAGAATTGAAAACTAAAAGGAACACATGCTACTAAATTATCAGTGTTTTGATGTTCAAATGAAAACTGTGATTTAAAAAAATGAGGAACGGAGACAAGAAACTAAATTTTTAATGCCGCATGGTGGCAAAGATGAATTGATATAAAAAACAAACCAAATATATATTTGTACTCTAGGCGTCGCGTCGTCCCCTTTCGCTACCAGGTTTAAACCTGGAAAACCATGGTCGACACACTTGGTTTGATAAAAAAATAGAGATGTGAGACATTACTTTACCGACTGATGAAATATCACCTTCTTTATATACAAAAAAGTGTTTTTATAACCCCTGAAGACCCAAGTTAAAATACATCATTATTAAAACAAAAGATTTTTATCTTTAGCGTCTTGCAATAAATATGTATTGAATATTGAGAAAATAGTTAATCATGATTAGTTGATAGTTAAAGAGGATGGTTGTAGTTGAGTGAGTCCTTAACCCATTTACGCCCCGGCCTGCTCCATTTAAATAGTTATTTATATAGTTGAAGCTAGATTTTTTTCCTCGTCCTAAAATTCCAATTTTACAATTGAAGCGTACGTTTACGCGAGCGTTGCTGGGTGAATAACGTTATCCAACGAACTCGTCCTGGGCATTGGTAAATTGATCATGGTGTACCAAATTGCAACTAAATATGTTATCATTTACTCAAATTATCGTCATCGGATGATTTCGTGACGGTCGTTTTTTTCGGATTCACTCCCAGGCTCCAGACGCTGTAACGTGCCATAAGGAACATCTTTAAAAAAAACGCCTTGTTTTAATGCATGCTTTTTTTAGGCTTTCCTATATATTACATGCGTTTGGGTTACTAAACATAACAAAACTGCAGTTTCAAATTTTTGTGTTGGGTACAATTGGAGGGTAGGTCTGTTAATGACTGCGACAAACACAGGATTGTAAGGGTCCTCGGTATTCCTACGGACATTAAAAATTAATAAATAAAATTTAAAATTATGTTTATTTATTATTTTTTAATGTCCGTAGGAATATTTTAAATTATTTATTTAAGGGAATGGAACCCTTGTTAAGTAAATACCTCTAAAAGTA
Organism: Gerris lacustris; assembly: GCA_951217055.1. NCBI lineage: Eukaryota > Metazoa > Arthropoda > Insecta > Hemiptera > Gerridae > Gerris > Gerris lacustris. The sequence continues at coordinate 26,039,049 of OX578284.1, forward strand.
AAATGAAATAGAGAAAATAGCAAAAATAGCTTTTACTGACGAAAGGTATAAGATAAGAGCTATCAAAAGAGACACAGTTTAAATTACCGGATTAGTCCGGACCATAATCGTCTTTTGGCTCATTCAATCTAAATTTTTATTAAACAAAATTTTCTTTCATTTTCTTCAAGGTATTACGACTGAAAATAAAAGGGAAAAAGTCTACGAGAGAAGATACAAGATAGTGAGGAAAAACTTAGATAAAAAGCTAGCTTTGGGATAAACTCGTTTCAATGCAAGACAATGGTATCATCCCATCTTTGTAACTGGGTCAAATCCAAAAGAACAAATCTACTGGAAAAGAAATACAAACTTTTAATCTATTTAACCAATTATTTAATCCTTTATTTTAGCTTTACTTTTGTTTGTTTGTTTGTCGGTATCTGGGTAGTCTGTCAAATTTAATGGAGGACTACTTAAACCCTTTTCTAGTCACCCATTCGAGCTTAATTTTGGCTCAGACTCTACCAATATAATAAATGTTTATCAGATTAATTAATCAAAATTAATTATTTTTAATCAATAAATTTTAAAAATTATTTAATTACCTCATTTGTTTTTTTAAAAAATTTTAAAACATAAATCATTTTATCATTAAAATCAATTAATTCCACTCAATTCAAATTCAATTATCAAATCACACAACTTATTTATTATTAATTAATCTTCAAATTAACTTACTGATAACTTTCACAACCAAAATGGATGAATATAAAGAATTTACCATGGAAACCTTTGTTTTCAGTGTTTCGAGGTCATCCTAGAAACCCTTATGATTTTGGTAGTTCGTCCGTCGCATCTTGGAGTATATCTCCCGACTTACTGAAGCTATAGACTTGAAATTTGGTATACAAGTTAAACTTTTTTTGCATAAAAACAGAAAAACTATTGCGGACTTAAACACTCAACACTTCTGCGGTCAATTGCGAATAGATCGCAATATTTTATATTTTTTGTAATTTTCAAGTTGGGTATCATTTCAAGGTACCTACTGAAATTTATTTAACAAATATATATCGTGTTTTTAAAATTGCAACCATTTTACCCCTAAAAGTAAGTGCATACCGAAAATTCTAAAGGATAATATTATATGCACACCTTACTTCTCAAAAGTGAAACTTTTTATGCATATTTTAGTTTATAAAAAGAAAAATAATAATAATGTTGTATTTATGAATTTTTATGACCGAAGAAACCCTTTTAGTAACTTGCTGGAAAGTACTTGACGTGATTTTTATGGCCTAGTATTACTTTAAAAACTTGAACTATGTTGTTCTTTAACGATGTTTATGTTACTCCAATCTTTTCAATTATTATTGCACAAGGTACGGTTTTGAAAAATTACGAAAGAATAAAACAAATAAACAGGCACCTTGTTAGATATGATCAAATCGTGTTTCTAATAATGTTAATCCAACTAATATCTCAATACCCGAAGATTCTGATATTAATTTATTCTCTTTTTGCTTCCGAGCTTACCGAAGGTAGCGGAAGCATTGTGTTCACTTTTGAGAACGAAAAACATTTATGTCTCCGATTTTAAAAATTCCAAGACAGAAATCCGTTTCAGACATCAAGGAACATTTTTGGTCTGTGTGTGTGTCCACGAATTATGAAACGTGTGACGATAACTTGAGTAAATGTCGACCGATTTTGATGAAATTAGGTAGACATGTTCATTTTACCAATGTCCAGGATGAGTTCGTTGGACAACGTTATCCGTGCAAGCGTTCACGAGCAACGATCGCGTGAAGGTGAACTTCAAATTTAAAATTGGAATTTTAGGTAGGGAAAAAACTCTAACTTTATCTATTCAATGAGACAAACATTTTTTTCAAATACAATTTTTTAGTAAAACCCATAGCGACACCGCTATGAAGTGATAAATGATCGCTAAAACTATTAATAGCTTTTACACAATAAACAATATAACAATTTTAATGTTAATTTAACAATAAAGTACATGATAGGATGCGAGGAAGCTATGTGCCACACTAATTGGCAGTCTATTTTATATTAAAAAATAATTAAATAGACTTTGTCTATTTAAGAATGCCTCGTCTCTATTAATTATGTATAATGTTGTTTTATCCAGGGTTTATAATATGGTAGTAGTATTTAGTATTAGAAACATATCGACTCCCGAGGATATGCTTAAAATAAAGCTTAAACAATTAAAAAATTAGTTTTCATTTGTTAACAAAGTCAGATTAATTTTTATCAATATCTCGGAAACTAGATTTTTCGCGGGAAAATAACATATGGTTCCACTGACAACAGACGATAGATAGACATTAAAAAAATAGACAAACACTTTTTTAGACGCAGGGTCTTAAAAAATGTAGGTAAATCCGTTATAATTGCAAATTTTAATTTTATCGTCATCAGAGTACTTTTTCTCTACGATATATAATATTCGTTTGTGAGAAAGTAAAACAACATCCAAAGAAAAAAAAAGTTTTTAGAATAAGACTACCAATTGGTGTGGCACATAGCTTCCTCGCATCCTACTACTTTATTGATTTTATACTTTTACAAGCCATTATTGTAAAATTGATTTAATATTCCCATATTTTTTAAAACTGTCACAATTGTTTAGCATTTTTACATTAATTGAAGTATCAAATAGCTAAATTCATGGAGCGTATAAGGTTAAAATTAATCTGGGGCTATCTGCAGGCTACTTTCAAGTAACCATCCAAATTTCACTTTAAATAAAAAAATTATAATTATCAATATCTACGGGCGACATACAGAGAAAAATAGACCCCCGCACCGGGACTTGAACCACGGGCCTCCTATTAATCCGTTACAGGCGCTCTTACCAACTGAGCTATACGGGAGAATGATTTTTCTCTGTCGTTATCGATACAAATTCCCCGAATCCAAGCTATCAATATTTTACTATCTACCTAAAACTTAAACATTTGAACATCCAAATTTCATTAAAATCTAATAAGTGCTTTTAATGATATAGGAGTAAACAAATGTATGATTGTGCGCAAGTGAAAGAGAAACAGAAAGGCACAGGGGGTTGAAACTTATATGGAACCAAGAATGGGCTAATTATTACCTACCATCGAAATTTCAATAAAATTAGATGAGTAGTTTTTAAGATGTGTTAGTTCGCAAAAATTGAGCGACAGACCGACAGATACACATGGAACCAAAAATGATCCCTGATTTCTGAAACGGATTTCTGTCTTGGAATTTTTGAAATCTGAGACCTACAAAAATTTCATTCTTTGGAACTATCACATAGCTTCCTATACCTTCAGCAAACTCAGAAGCACTATTTTGGACGCAGGGTCATAAAGCATGTAAATCCATTATAATCCTCAGAATAAATTCTCTCTACGAAATATATTCGTTTGTGAGAAAGTGAAACAACATCCAAAGAAAATGTTTTTAAAAAATATAAATTTAGTAATAAGATATTAAATATGATTTACTTTTATTTTGTTATAAATAGGATATGCTAGTGAAATACACATAAATAAAGCTGATTTCTATTACGCCATTAACAGATATCGCAGTTAATTTTTTCGTGGGGCGAATCTAAAGTTGCGATTAAACAATTTTTTTTTTTTTTTTTTTTTTTTTTTAATTAAAGTTAAACAAAATATAACATGATACATATAACAAAAAAATAGATATATATTATCAACGAAAAAGTACTGTCAAAAACAATTGTTCTAAAATAAACAAGAGTAAACTCCTAGCTCTGATAAATATTACCAATTCAAGAGTTAGACAAATTGCTAAATTGTATAATTAATTATTTTTTACCTACTTTTAGTTCACCTGTATAATTACTTATAATTGACCTACTTTTGGTTCTTTTAGTTATCTACATCAGGGGTGCCCAACCTTTTTTAATCAGGGGCCACATTGTCAACATTCAAAGGAAAGGCGGGCCGGGGGCCGGTGGTGTACCGGGGGGGGGGGTCCTCCCCCAGAAAATTTTAGAATTTTAACCCTCATAAAATACATTTTTATGCTTCCTAGAAGGTTAATTTTCCGTTTTGGTTTTATCTAAAACACCATGTTAATAAAGTTTTTTTTCTGTTACTAGCCTAGTTTTACTTTGCAGAAAATAAAACAACAATAACAGTATGAATTACAAAAAATTTAGTCTTTCATTTTACAAAGTTATTAATCAAAATATCAAGTTTGTATGTAACTTAGCTTCAGTGAGATGGTTGAAACTGCTTTGCACTTGTACTTAAAATGTCTTTCTACTTAGGCTCAAACATGGTTGTACCAATCATTAATAACGATTTTAAGTGTTCATCTGTGAGGGAAGACCGGAATTTTGATTTAATATAATTCATTTTTGAAAATGTTTGTTCGCAAATATAGGTCGAGCCAAACACTGAGAACATGGTACGAGCAAACATTTTTAAGTTTTTGAAATCTTCATTGGGCAAGGCGCTGTAGAATGGCAACAGATCTCCGTTTTCCCCATATTCCAACGTTGCTGGGCAAAATCAGCTGGGCTGTTCGGCATTAGGAAATTAATATATTTTAGATTCTCTGAATGCTTGTAAATTCTTCGTTTTTATGGCAACACGGCGGGCCACATAAAATCGGCTCGCGGGCCGGACCCGGCCCGCGGGCCATAGGTTGGGCACCCCTGATCTACATAATACTAAAAAATATATTAAAATACGTAGTTAGGCTGAAAAGAAATGCACACATGCTTGTAGAACGCGAACGAAATGACCTTTAGAAGCACGTAAGGCGGCATTTGGTAGTGACCCCCCCCCCCCCCCCCCCCCCTATACGCATGCGCAATTTTAAGGCGTTGAGTTCATCCAGTGTATTTTGAGCAGCGCAAGTATGGAGACGTGTTCTAGTGCTATGTAAACACGATGTTATCGAATTAAAACTGCTGAAAAAATGACTCCTATTGAAATTTATCGTCGTTTAAAGGTTTTTCAGGGTGACGATACTGTTGATAGGTTAACTGTAAATCGATGGGTAGTAAAATTTGTGCTTGAGGACCAGGAAAAGCCATAAATGTTGAATAACCACGCAGTGGACATCCAATCATTGCAGCAGACGATAAACATCGCAAACTCATTGACGATTTGATTAAAAATGATTTGACCAAAAGAAGCAGACGTTATCAACAAGTATGGCTTTTCCAGGCTCGCAAGCACAAAATTTTATTTTCCATTGATTTACAGTGGGCCCGATCAACAGCAGGATTTTTGTGGTGAGGATGCTGTTGATCCTCACATAAAAAACCTTTAAACGACTATAAATCACAGTAGGAGTCACTTTTTCAGCTGTCAAAAAGTTCAACTCGCGTTTACATAGCACTAGAAACATTGCTGCTCAAAATACACTGGATGAACTCAACGCCTTCAAATTGTGCATGCGTATAGAGGGGAGTGCCTCTACCAAATACCGCCTTGCGCACTTCTGAAGGTCATTTCGTTCGCGTTCTACAAGCATGTGTGCATTACTTTTCAGCCTACCCTCGTACGTTAATAATAAGGCAAACTCATAGCATACAAATAAGAATTTAAACAGTTCTTACTTTTTTGTGATTATAAATTTTCTGAAGTAAAATATTATTAATTCAAGAATGATTGTACTATTATGGATTGTACTCACTTCGGATAATGACCCCCACTTAATGACCTAAGGAATTGTTAAATTAATTTTTGTTTCCTTTAATTTTTTTATTAAAAATCAGTGCAGTTAATTTAAAAATGAAATTTAGTTAAACCTGAGTAATCATTATTAGGCATTGTAAGGAGGAATATGCAAATATTAAATTAAATTTTGATAAGAAATTATGTAACTAGAAAAATAAAACTTTTTACCTATGTATATTAATCTGTAGCCATTTAGGATCTAGGGCTGTGGAATTATATAATTTATTTTTTCTTATTCAATTCTCATGTAAGTAATATATAAGTATATGTGTGTGTGTATGTGCGTATTATTATATATATATATATATATATATATATATATATATATATATATATATATATATATATATATATTCACATATAATTTAATATGGTATATTTTTTTTTCAGGAACGAAGTTTTACACAATGGATTCAAACTTTGATAAAGCGCCTAATTCTATTGTCTACAGCGTGAAATCAACCCAGACTGACTCAGAAGCAATCCAAAAAGAGGAAGCACCTAAAGAAACGTAGCAGACTAAGAACAACGACTTAACTCAATCAACTGCAGGCATTGTAATCACTAATTAGGAATTATAATTATACATTATAACAATTATGTATAAGCTTTAGTACATTTTTAATACTAAAGTAATATCTTCCATTTAGTCTGTCAGGTATTGATCATTTTTATAAAACTATAATATATGATACTAATTTACTTTTATTGCTAAAATGAAAAGGATTTATTATCATTTTGTAAAAAAATGTATATTATAATTATAGTAGTTTATATTTTTAAGTTATGGAACAGGGTAATTGTAAATGAGGTTGATAATACATGTTTGGATATTTTGATCATTCATTTTTAAAGTTGAAGTTGAGTTGTAGTTTGAAGTTGTTAATGAATATCTAGACCTAAAAAGTGTATGATAATGATTCAATGGTTAAATGAAATGCATAGTCCAATGGTTAAATAAAATACGTAGTCCAATGGTTAAATAAAATTCATAGTCCAATGGTTAAATAAAATGTATAGTCCAATGGTTAAATAAAATGAAATACTTATGTCATGAAGAGTATATTATGTTAACATAATAAAACTTAATTGTTACCTATTAATAATTTATCACCACTATATAATAATAAATTATGTGCAACCCTTGTTAAAATAATAGTAAGAAATCAGATGAGGTGTTCCTTCAAAATTCTCTATTCTATCTTTTTTTAATATGGTTAAGCAATAGTTAGATGCTTTACTATAGTAAGAAATGATCTTATCATAAGGACATAATATATGAGGCAATGAAGATAACGTGTTATAAAATTAACTCATAAATGAGGATCAACTGTGATAAACTACGGATATCAATTGTTGTTTAATAGTTAAATGTAATATCAGAATTGAAAATAATAAAATATAATCACTTATGAAACTCTATAGTTAAGTAGTTTTTTGTGGTAACGCCATAAGTAGGCGGATGGTAACAGTTTGGAAAATATTGTGTGCAATAACGCATATTTAGTGCGAATTGAATCGTGTTTTACCGATATCTGTTTATGAAGTTTCAACCTATGATTGATAATCAATAGTGAAGCTGCGGAAAACAATTTTCCAATGTGGCGAAAGGCAAATTAGCTCGTGGTTTGTTTAATATGGTGGAAGGAAAATTAGCTCATGGTAATGAACTTTGTTTTATCAGATAGTTATTGAAGTTCCAACGATCCATAAAAAAGAATATCATTTTAGCCAATGGCAACTACCTTCTACCTTCAAATTCAGATTTTCCTAATCTCACTTTATAAAATGGTGGACAAAGTTAATGAATGGGAGATGAACAAATATAGTTAATTATACGCTACCTGGTAAACACATATTTATGATTAATGCACAAATTGTGTTCGATGAACGAGTTCAATGATTTAAACTTTTTAATGCTTTCTAAATGGAGCTATCACAATAATAGTCTGCCAATTTGTGTGTCACATAGCTCCCTCGTGTCATATTTCGTATACTTCATGTATTTGATGCTTCTACAAGCTTAGTCAAATGTATTCAATTTTCCCCCCGTTTTTAAAATCTGTAATTTTTTTACATGAATTATAGTATCAATTTAGCAAAATTAAAAGAGCGCATCAATTGGTCGAGACGACTCGAGGTAGTGGGTTCGATCCCGTGCCATAATACTTTGAAATCTATGAATCGCGGACTGAGCAGGGCGAGGGACATCCTGTGAGGGGTTCTCTTCCCCACCTTTTGATGTGGGTTCGATCCGTGTCATGAGATGTATTTGTACCTATGGTTCGAGGACGGAGTAGGACGAGGGACACCCACCCCCTGAGGGGTTCTCTTCTCCCACGCTATGACGCAAGCTTATATAGCTTACTAATGACCACACCGTACTCGCTTCTGCGGCACAATGTACAAATGTATGATGTGTGAAGTAGCTGGAACTCTCCACCTCGAGGCGTAAAAAGGGCCCAAAAGATGGCCTAATTGCTAGGTTCGAACATTGAGGTTCGTCCTACCCGTTCTAGTAGGAAGTACTAGATTACTACTACTACTATAGCAGGCTCTCCACCACGGGGCTAGTAAAATGGGTAAAATGGAGGCCTGATTGCTAGGTTCCAACAAGTTTCGTCCTACCCGTCTAGTAGGAAGTACTAGATAACTATAATTACTACTACTCCCTGATATCTGAAACGGATTTCTGTCCAGGAATTTTTGAAATCGGAGACATAAACAATTTTCGTTCTTTAGAACAATTACATGAAGCTATGAGTAAGCTCGGTAGCAAAATATTAATTGTAAAAGCATGATATAATGCTTTTTTTAGTCGTACACAAATCATAGCAATTTGTTCAACTGGCTCAAAGTCAGAATTTAATTTCACTTTCTGTTATAAATGTTTCCCCTTTTATTTTATTGAGAGCGTGCGAATATTGAATTAGCGGAGGTACAGTAATTTAACTTTTTGGGATTTAAAAAAAGAATCTATACAATTAATATATGTATTAACTACCTAAATTAATCACTAAAGAATATTTCTATGTATTCACCTATCCTTTACGAATAAACTTATACTAAGACCATATGTCTAATTCCATATACGTAGTTGAATACGTTTTAAAATATTCATCTATGTCTCTCCTATATGCAATTTTAGGTATGTATTAAATAATAAATAAAACAATAAAAGAAGCTACATCAATAGCATCACGATATAGCCACGTGTTTTAATAAATTGCGATCTACAAAGATAAGTTAAATAAACAGTATGATATCTGATTTTAAAGCATTACAGGTAAGGGAGCATTTGCATACATATTACTTTAAAGTAAACAAAAAGCTTTAAATATATTTAAAAAATAGAAACATATACTCATTTTATTGATTTTTTTGGTATTAATAAAGTTAGCTACAAATCAAATAATGATTTTTTTTTTCTTCTTTCTCTTTGACTTTACCATGATTTATTAAACCTAATATTATAATCGAATGGTTGTTTATTTTTTAACAATTTCGATCAAATTAAATGCAAATTTATCACCAAAGTAATAATTAATAATCCCACGATATTTCAAGTACGAACTTGAAGAGTAAATTAATACCACTTAATACATTTCTGTCAACTTATTCACGTGATATTTTATTCATATAAATAATGCCTTATTAAAGGATATTTTTGTAATTTCCCTATCAAATATTAATAAAATGATAATTTTCATCGATTTAATTTCTTTTTTTTACGTCTCGATAAGTGTATCCATTATAATATTAAGGTAATTTTCGTCATAATACATTTTAATTTTAAAATAATATCCTGAAAAAATATATAGAGGGATGAAATATGAATAATTCATCAATTCTCAACATATAATATATATATATATATATATATATATATATATATATATATATATATATATATATATATATATAATAATATAATATATAAAACAATATATATAATATATAATATAATATAATATATATAATAATATAATATAATAATAATAATATAATATAATATATAATATAATATAATAATAATAATATATATATATATATATATATATATATATATATATATATATAAAATAATATATATAATAATATAAATAACATCACAATTTTATTGCGATATAATAATATAATTAAAAAAAAGTAAATTTTAAATTCGACTGTTTTATTTGTTCTAAATTTATTTGTTTATGTATAATAATTCTAAATAAAATAATTTTATTTATTTTAAATTTATTTCGCTTTTATCTTTCTTATAACTGTTAATTATATGAGAGAATGTAATGAGATTTTATTAGAGCATGAAACGAGGTTGTTTTTTTTCTCTCTAAAAGTATATTATATTAAAAATATTTTTTTTATTTTAATGAAAAAAGAAATTCAAAAGAAAATTAATAGGTCAAATTTCAGAATAAAGGTCTTTCGCTCTTCTTATTATTAGATTTTGACCTGACGAAAACATACAATTTTATTTGTTTCTTCTAAATTTAGGATTGTTTTTTCCACTTGAATTTAAAGGAGTTTTTTTTAAAAAAATCAACCTTTTAAACGGGTACGATATTAGCCCATGCCTTTAGTTCGTAAGATATAGCTGATAGACGGCAGATGGTGCTGGCCTAATAGCTCAAAAGAATTAAAAAGTATGTTTGAAAGAAACAATTAAGAAGATGTTAGAAACAGCGAGGGTAACTCACGGACAGTATACAATAGTAGAGAAAATGTATTCCCTTATAATGAAGGTAAATTATAGTGTATACAAAGCATGTAGCCGTTGGACGGGAGAGAATATTGCAGAAATGTAAGAAGTATCAGCCATAGAGAGGCCTCGATAATACGGGAAACACCTAAAAGCAGGTTTATCTACAATCTTCTGGCTAGAGTTCATAGGTGTTTGAAACTAGAAGACTGTAGCTAAGGAGGCAAAGTTTAGGGAGAACATGGTCCAACTATGAGTGTAGAGTCGGTCAAAGTGAAGGAAAGTAAATTGTAACCTTTAATGTCTATAACAGGGGTGGTCAATGCGGCTAGGGGTGGTCTTCGTTGAGTTAAGTGTGGCCCCCATCCAAAATGTATATCCTTTATTAGTTTTGACAATTTTAAAAGAAACGTTAGAAATCTATATTTGCATATTTTGTAAACCAATTTATTGGTGATATTATTGAAGATAGATTTATAATTTCTGAAATAATACTTGTTGAAAAATTGGCTAAGTAATTTGAGTTATTAGAAGTGAAAGAGGATCAGGCATTGCAAATGCAACACTAATCTAATTCTACAGTTGAATTTTAGTAACTCGTGCCAAAATCAAAATATCCAGACTTAAAGAAAGCTTCTTGCAGCCTAATTAAAATTTTTGGTACAGCATATTGCTATGAATAATTGTAATCCATATTGAAGTTGTTCATGAAGTCAAAATATTGTTCTCAGTTGATCAATGATCATATCAGAATTGCAACTTACTTAACAAATTTCACATAATATTTCTCTAAGTCCGTTGCTCAACGTTTATTTTATTTTAATTATTAAAAAATGTCAATCATTATTTGCATTGTCTCTCTTAATATGTATTGTCTTTTATGCGTGCTTTACATATCACTTAAGACTTGAGTAAAATATGCAAATATGTTAATTACATTAAATTTTATTTTGTGTATTTAATGCTATGGCTCTTTATAATACATGAAAAACCGGAATGAGGCTCTCATTAACCTCATGCGTACCACTCCTGGGCTTATGACTATACTTGGCTATGAAGATACTTGTCAGATGACTGGCTGACATGATTTCAATTAATATTTGGATGTTAACTTGGTATATTTAAATTATAAAATAAATCCTTCATTCATTAAAACTTTGACTGATTAGCCTACAAATTGGCGGTGTGGCTAAACAATGAATAGAAGAAGAAGACAGCAAGACAATGATGAAATCCCAAATAATCATGTTTTCAATCAGCCAATGAAGTCTTTTAATCTACATCCATTCCAACAAGATGAAAAAAGTAATGGTCTTGCCGAAAGATCAGTAAAATCTTTTTAAAAATACGCTTTAAGGCATCGAATCAAGACAGACTGGACATTAATTCAAGATTAGCTAAATCCCTAATGAGCAACAGGTCGACTCTACATAAAACAGGACACCGTCGGAATTATTACTAGGGGAGGAGATGAAAACCACGTTGAGCCTTTTGAAACCCGATGTTTTAAGGCATATTGAGGTAGTATACTAGCCGGACAAAATAAATACCAGGATAGAGGGAATAGAGATAAACACTTTGAAAAGGGGAAAAAGGTCTGGATACAGAAAAAAAGTACTGAAAATGACTGAACCTCTTTTATTGTGGTTCTGATCGCTCGGCAGCAGAGACGACACAACTAAGACCAAGGATAATAGAGCTGAGGTGGAGGAACGTCAGATAACTGGCTGACATGATGTTAATTAATATTTTGATATTAACTTGGTATTATTTAAATTATAAAATAAATCATTCACTTATTAAGCTTACAGTGATTAGCCTACAATACTCTTTGCAGTACTCGTACTCTTCATATGACGTCAAAGATAACGAATAATATAACTCGGATAAGAACAAGAGGAAATCAAAATCAGTTATTCTTCTTATTTTAAATTACAACTACGATGCTACCTAGCATCATCTAAAAGTGCTTCCAGTTAAGGAAGCAAAATTACAGACTTCAAATTCTCTGTGGGGTGTCGATATTACCGGAAAAAACTAAGATATTTGTGTTGTGTTGAAGATATGAAGAAATAATTATCCTTAATTATTTATTTTACTTACATAATTTACCTCCTTACTTTAAATCCTTCCAAAATTAAACTGAGAAATCTTATCACACAATCTTTACTGTTGTTAAGAATAGAAATGGTTGGAAGAAACCGATAAACTTAATGATTTTGGAAATAATTTAGACAAATGGTTGGTAAAAAAGAAGAAAAAAATCTGTTTTCAACGGATAATCTCTTAAGCCAGCATTAAGGCCCCCATACGATCAAACATTTTGCGCAAACCTGATGTCGGGCAAATTTAGGCCATACATGTCAAACATTATGTTTGCTCAAACATCGAACAGCCCCATACACGGTCAAAATGTTTGCGCAAACATTTTGACTGTGTATGGGGATCTTTACAGAGTATTACCTATATAATATTATTATATTCTATATCATGTCTTCTCTATTCTTAATTTGGAAAATCGTATTACTTACTTAGGCATCAGCTAGCCATCAATCTAAGATGGAGTAGCACTGGCGAAAAAACACCATTTCAAAACTTGCTACTTTAAGCAACTTGGTAATTAATACATTTAGCCAAACAAGTATAAAGTTAGCTACGATAAGCAAGTTTATTTCCCTTTATTTCTATCGACAGTAAGAAATAACAATTGGACTAAATGTAATAAGAAGGAAATATTTCTTGTCTCGTAAAGAAACTAAACGATTCAATCGAACTTTTTATAACCCTTCCTAAGCTTTAAAAATCAAATAACATTTTTAAAATATCCAAACAATATTATCAACAGTGAAAAAATTGGGACTTTTTGTGCTGCTAAATTTTAATTTCTTGATGGAATAATTTAAGAATGTGAAGTGAATATAACCAGAAGAATTATACATTAAATTTTATATTGTATTGTTATGTAAAAATAATGTTATTAATGTTATTATTTGCCCGAGAAAGAATATTAAACTAGTTTTTACCAGATATAATAAAATAATAATTAACCAACTTATATAATTAAGAATAAATAAAAAATGTAAAGAAAATAATGTTATTGGTTAAAAATTGGATTGAAAGTGAGTTATTGCTACGGTAGGCAATTCTATATAATAGGTAGATAGCTTTAATATATTGTTATTTAAAGTAACAATAATTATGTAAATATTATAAGAGTAAGTTTAACTATTTCTATGTTATGTTTAATTGTTTATATTAATCTATTTGACTAAATGAATATGTTTAAACAAGCTTAAAAAGACAAATAGTAATTTTTAGGTTTTTTTATTTAAAATTTAGCTTAAATGAATTTAAAAAAGAAGTATGAATGTTTTCAGATTACTTTTCTCCAGAGTTTAAACCTAGTTAAAGTTGAAAAGTGGATTAAATCGAGTGTAATTTAGTTAATTGATACTATAATTCTATATTTTAACTTTAAACTACGACACTGAGTTTTCAAAAAATTAAAATTAATGATTCTGCTATAAGCCAATCACGATTATGATCTTTAGCTAATAGCTTTAAATTTGGAATCATCTGTCAGGAATATTTTTAGTAAAATATCTGTAAAAATGTATAATTGTGTTATTTAATAGCTTCGATTTAGTAAAAAGTTAAAAATTATCTCTAAAATCTTTTGACATTTTAAAGTATTTCTCTTTAAGAGTTTTTTCTTTTTTGTTTGTTTTTATATATGTATATAAAAATATATATTAACTATTAGCTTAAAGCTAAGTTGTTAAGGTCAACTGCATTATTTATGTTTGAACTCTTTTGCCATTAATGTTGAGGATATTCATCAAAAGTTAATTTGAAAAAGCAATTTTTGGATAGACCGACGTTTAGGAAAAATTCGATAAAAAATGTTATGTGTATATATATATAAATCAACACATAAATAGAAAGTAGAGTAGTTGGTTTCTTGTATTGTTAAATTTAATTTCTTTTGGCTTAAGGAAAAATAATACGCTGTCTTTAGCGTTATTTAGACCTCTCCTTGGGTCATTCTGAAGCTGACTGACTAAAAGACCACACTACAAAATTCTTTGATTTTTTTATTTTATATATTTCTTATTTTTTAATTATATTGAAACGTCTGATTCAATGTCAATTTCTCTGTGAGACGAGCAAGGAAAATGAATGGTGAAAGTAAATAGAGTTACAACTGGAAATAAGAATTGTACATACTACCTTGTAAGTGAAATAAACATTATCTTAATGCAGAGAAATTGAAGAGATTTTCGATTGAATAAAATTTCAATTTTAATGTGATCTTCTAGTCATTCAGCTTGAAAATGACCTAAGGAGGGGTCGAAATATCCCTAAGGGGACCGTATTATTCTCCCAACTTATATATATATATATATATATATATATATATATATATATATATATATATATATATACAGGGTGGCCACGACAAACTGGCTCACCCTGTTATCTCTTTTATTTTTGAAGATAGAGAAACAATGTAAATGGTAACTCACCTTGGATGTTTACATAGTTTTATAATATGATTTCCAAAAATATTTTTATCCCATAGTTTCGGCGGTATCTTTCTTAACTTTGTAATTTTAAATAGTAACCTATATTTTTTATATTTGTTTCTTAAATTAGATTGCTTTAGAAGAAAAATGAGCTTTGAATCAACAAAATCGGTTGAGAATTGACAGAGATATTTAGTTTTCAATATAACAAAAATGCTATTTTAGTATATGTAAAGTACTGTAACAAAAAAATTGCAAATTAAACGAAATGATCTTAATTTTGTTTATTTCACTTATTTAGGTTAGTTGAATGCATTTACTGATCAAAAGGTAAACCTTTATTCCATTCCTTCCCGAAACTGTAGAGTAAAGGAAGGTGGTCGACACACTGATCAAAAGATGTCCATACTAACGATTTTCCTGAATGCAATGGAAAAAAGGTTTGACTTTTGATCAGTAAATGCATTCAACTAACCATAATAAGTGGAAAGCAAAGTGAAATAAACAGAATTCATTTTTTTTCTTCTTAATTTAGTATTTTACATACTTAGATAGCATTTTTGTTATATTGAAAACTGAATATCTCTGTCAATTCTCAACCGATTTTGTTGATTCAAGGCTCATTTTTCTTCAAAAGAAATCTAATTTTAGAAAACAATATAAAAAATATAGGTTACCATTTAAGATTACAAAGTTGGGAGGGATAACGCCAAAACTATGAGATACAAATATTTTTGGAACTAATATTATAAAACTACGCAAAAATCCAAGGTGAGTTACCATTTACATTTTGTTTCTATCTTCAAAAATAAAAGAGATAACTGGGTGAGCCAGTTTATCGTGGCCACCCTGTATATATATATATATATATATATATATATATATATATATATATATATATATATATATATATATATATATATATATATATATATATATATATATATATATATATATATATATATATATATAAAACAACGATCGTATTATATTGGACATAGTTGACTTTCTAATATTGTTAAGCTGAGGTTGGTTCTAAAGTCAGAATTTGTTTCATAATTTGAATTCTATTACAATAAATATATCAATATGTATTAACGTTAATTGAACTGTAATGAGCAATAATGATGCTCTATTTCTGTCAAATAATGCTTTAATACAGTCAATCTTATCAATGCTTGGATAATTTGGAAATTATGAAATTTGATTTATACTCGTATTTTTAACCTACAATTACTAAATTTCAATTGATTTGATTTGTCGTCTTTTTATGACCCATTGACTATTTGAAGGTAATGCAATAACTTAGCTAGGTAATGGAACACCGTAGCTTAGTCCACACCTTTGTTGCGGGGCTAACTCGGTGCTGCTGTAATTCAGAGTCGCAACATGTCCCTGTGTTCTCAGAGCACATTGCGGGTCTACGTGATACAAGATTTTGTGTCAGCTTAGTCCACACCGGCGCCGATTCAGCCCCGCAACATAGTCGCGCAACATTGAAACCAGGTGTGGACTAAAATTTAGCTAAGCAAGAAATAGTATAACTAAGTATAAGCTTACGATGTAATAATGCTCTCTATGGTCGACAATAACATGTAGACATTAAAATACCACACAAGTTTTTGCTAGAGCGCACTTTAAGTGATGCAGTAAGGGCGATACAGGGCACAAAAAAAAATTGTTACACAGTATCCCACGTATATTGGATAGCAGTTTCATGAAATGCTATCCAATTTGATTTTATGAAGGCAGAAGCCGTGTTGTGTTTAAGTTTTATGTGTGTATCTAAATTCGAGTAATACCTACCTTGAAATGTAGCTTTGAGTTGAATGTGACTCAGAGCTCAATTGTCATCAGATGCCGATTTAGAAACTATTATTACTCTAGCAGAAGTCAAGGAAGGTAAAGCTGTGAAAATGTGTAAGTACAAAAAAATACTAGAGCCACTTAGCCCCTAAAAAAAATCTAACCCATCTTATTAGATTTAAAGAACGGCACAAAGTGAGAGTCATTCTACCCGAATAACCCTCGAAACGATATAAAACAACTATTAGGCTCACGACATTAAAGTTGGAAGGTTTTTATAGCAACTCATTTTCAGCAAGTGCTTACCTAGGCTGTTCGTATAGGGATTGTTGTAGTTACATGTACATTTATGGTAGATAAACTTTAGTAAGAACATTTGATTTCTAAAATTTCATTAATGATAAAAAGTTATACTTTATTGCTTATGCTTATATTATTCTTTGTAAACCATTTTTAATTTTTAGTATGTACGTATATAAATATACTGTATGTCCCACGAAAAATTCTGTTATGGAAAAGTTTGTTTATCAGTTTTCAAAACCACAACAAAAATTCTTTATAAAAACACCTGCCTGTTCTTAAACCACTTAACATTAAATTATTTTCTTGATTTTTTTGTACAGGATGTTTGATTTATTGAAAACTTTAACAAATTACCAAGTGTACACTACTGTTATTGTTGTAGATATCGAAAAATATAATTTGGTTTAGAAATAACCTCACTTAAAAGGCTGTATTCGGGCAGAAGGCTGAAATTCGGCATGATATATTCCTTTAAGTTAGTTTAGAAAACTAATCAAATCATTTTTTTTTTTACGTTTAAAATTTCCAAGATACACTCATAATTGGTGGTAGTTTATTATTCTCGATTTTGAATATTTTATATTGGTGTTGACGAGGTTGTTATTTTAGTAATTAATAATTTCAAGATACTTTTTATATACTACGTTTTTAAATTTTCTGTTGAATCGTATGTAATGTTGATAATATAATAGTTATTGTTATATAATATAAAATGTTAGTGAAAAAAAATAGTTCCGAATTTATTTACTTCACATAAATGACAACCATCTATAGAGAGCTGATCTTAAACCTATAAAAGGACAAATCTTTGTACAACGGATCTCCCCAACACCAAATCTAAACCGTGCCATCGATATATTTAAAATAATATAAATAATATAATCGATAAATAATATAATCGATATATTTCCTGTTTTGCTGTCTTTCAATGTTTATCTCTTATTTATAAAAATCAAAAATTTGAAATCCGTCAAAATGAAGATTGCGTATGGGACATGGCAAAACAAATAAAATTACTTGCGGTTTTTTTCCGAACTAACTTTTCAAAGAGTAAAATTAGCTGAAAACCGATTTAGTTCTGCTGAAAGATGGCTAAAAGTATTAAAATAATGCATTGTCATCGTGTTCTTAGCTATGCTCAAACACAAAAGTTTCAAATGTCTAGCTATTTAGGAAGTTAGTTAGAAATCAAATGCCAGATTTGTACCGGACAAACAAACAAGAAAGCAAGCTAATTAAAAACCTTGTAAAAAAGCAAGTTGTGGCGATAAAATATTTGATTACATTAATACTTTCGCGTGAGGATCCTGAGTATTTTCAGAATACATTTGTGTACTACTAATGTTAGGGAAATAAAATCAGAAGTTATCCATTAGTAATCATCTTAATAATACTGCTAAGTATATTATCCACTACTTTAATGTAATAAAATTATTGCGTTTAGTTTTCCGGTTAAATCCGCGTAACGATGAGGTTATAGTCCGACGGTTCGTCGTTCACTACTGGAAGCACCTTCAGGGATGTGGTGCAACGAGATTTTAACTCGAAGCAACAGCAAGATACACTAACTAACTCCAAACAGTTAAAGCGCAACATCGGACTTTGATCCCTTCGTGACGCGGATTTCATCGGAGAACCAACCCGCGGAAGCCTATGCCACTGAGATTACTTTTATGTTGACTGATAGTCCAGGAGATAGCGTGCAAAAAAGTGTCTGACTAACATCAAGCTAGAGTTTTGTATACAAGTCAATCTTTTAGCGCCTTTTAAGAATATTAGTTCGTCTGCGGGACATAGCTTGGCAATAGGCGTTTGAAAAAAACAAACCGGTGGAGAGCGGCCATGTCTCACCAATTATGGTGGACAATGTGATTTTCATGATCCTGAGTACTGAATTAGTTAGTACACCAACAATCAAGTCGATGTTATTTTCACACTTGATAGGTTAGTTATTCAAATATTACTAAAAATCAACGTGGTCACCTGTAAAGGGACAAACTAACATCAACTTGATTTTCGGTCTACTAACTAATTCTGTACTCAGGATCATGAAAATCACATTGTCCACCATAATTGGTGAGACATGGCCGCTCTCCACCGGTTTGTTTTTTTCAAACGCCTATTGCCAAGCTATGTCCCGCAGACAAACTTAGCCGACCAACTATTCTTAAAAGGCGCTAAAAGATTGACTTGTATACAAAATTCTAGCTTGATGTTAGTCAGACACTTTTTTGCACGCTGTCTCCTGGACTATGAACTCTTTTGACAACTAATAATACTTAATATCCTTGAAAGAGAGTAAGCTTTAATGCAATAAAGTATTTAATATCCGTCATTTACTTCTAATTCTATCGCTAGGAAATTATTGCACTAGGCTCTTAAATATATTTAATTTAAAATCGTCTGAAATAAAAGCGTATTTCTAACTCCGTCATATTAAAAGCTCACGTCCAAATATGAAAGAGTTAATATTTAATATCTATAAATCCGTCGAGTGTATTTACCCCGAAAGAATCTAAGAGATACTTCATTCCTGTCTATTCCTTTTTTTTATTTTTTTCTGCGATCGACAGCTTAAGGTTATTGCAGGAAATAAGAAACCGACCCCCGTTCTACACCTGGCACGTGTGGTCAGCAAAGAAGCACGTGTTTCACCTCTGAGTTTAAAAGATCATAATATAAATCATACGGAAAATATAAATTAAATAACAGAAAACTGTTTAACATTATGCTACGTAATTACCAAGTCAGAAAATGTTTTTAAATTTAAACCTGTAGAGTGGTTTGAGAAAGGAAATTATTGAGTTAGTTAGGGACAGAGAATTGAGAAGGGGGACAGACAAACAACATTATTTACTTGTACTGAATGTATTAGACCAAGTAGAACTTACTCCAACTTAGACCAAGTAGAATATGAATAACTATTCTCATAATGTGCCCCATTTGGGAGACACGCTTTTAGAACACTAATAGACATTTCATTGAATGAATACTCCTAATCTCATTCCTTCAGATTTACGAGTTGATGTTTTACTATCGATTGAACTTTATTTACTAACTCTACAATTATTGTCAATTTTATCTTGACATATCCTCACTACAATTATTACTGATGTTATTTTAACAATACAAAATAGCAATAAATAATTCTACTCACGTTGTGTGCTAAATCTCTTTATGATGATCATGCTGTGAGAATCTTCAGGACTAATTTCATTGCGGCATCAGGAAGATCAGAATCAGCCCAAAGAATCCTGTAAAAAATTATCCAAACTTTAAATTGAGGAAATTTAATTTTAAAATAATTTCAAGATAAAAAGAACTTTTTATATACTACATTTTTAAATTTTCTGTTGAATCGTATGTAATGTTGATAATATAATTGTTATTGTTATATAATATATAATTTTAGAGAAAAAAAAGTAGTTCCGAATTTATTTACTTCACATAAATGACAACCATCTCTCTAGATAATCTTAAACCTATAAAAGGACAAATCTTTGTACAACGGATCTCCCCAACACCAAATCTAAACCGTGCCATCGATATATTTGAAATAATATAAATAATATAATCTACATATTTCCTGTTTTGCTGTAATTCAATGTTTATCTCTTATTTATAAAAATCACAAATTTGAAATCCGTCAAAATGAAGATTGCGTAAATATGGGACATGGCAAAACAAATAAAATAACTTAAGGATTTTTTCCGAACTAACTTTCCATACAGCAAAATTTGCTGAAAACCAATTAAATTCTGCTGAAAGATGGCTAAAAGTATTAAAATAATGCATTGTCATCGTGTTCTGAGCTATGCTAAAAGTTTCAAATGTCTAGCTATTCGGGAAGTTAGTTAGAAATCGATTGCCAGATTTGTACCGGACAAACAAACAAAGAAACAAGAAAGCAAGCTAATAAAAACGAAGTAAAATGCCTTGTTTCTACTGATTTTTAGTGGAAGTTATCAATTCGAAGTCGAGTTGGTGAACAAAACTCATAGTATAAATAGCCAATGTTTAATACAGAACAACTCAAGCTGTTGAAACAGAACTGGTTGAAAAGAACCGGATCAAAAATGAAAGGTCCTTAATCAACGTTCGCGAATGAACGGACTGGCTCATTCGCACCGTTTAAAGGGGAGGAGAACCATTTCAGCATCTTACCAGATTACAGTTTTGACACAAAAAACGATCCTGCCATTTTTTGCAGGCATTTTTACTGGACATTGTGAACTAAGTCGTCATCTTTACCTGCTTAGTCTAGCTTTAAACCCAGTGTGCAGCCTATTTTAGAAAGAGGATAAAACCCCTTCTCACCTTATCGGGGGCTGTCCTGCATTGGCTCGCCTAAGTTTCATGTCTTTAGCTTCATCATTCTGCCTACTAAAGAACTAGGGTTGCTTCCTCTAAGGAAGTAACTCACTCTCGGTGGGTCTGTTACCCTACTTAGTGAATAGAGAACTGTAAGAAGGTTTGCTAAACCGGATTTGCGTCTTGGTCTCGCATGTAAGTATGGTCTTACTGTTTGGACTTTATTTTGAAAATCCCTTGGAAAAAAGGGTTTATTGGAAATAAGTTAGTGAAAACAAAATCCGGATTATTTTGATGACCTGTTCATAAAGAGTAACATTAAAGTTAGTTTACATTAGCTCTGCAAGAGAAGCTAAATGACAATGCTTGAGGTCTGGAATTTTTTTTTATAGTTTGTCTGCTTACGTGAAGCCTTACATTAATCAAATTATTATTTTAGACAAATAGTGTTTCAAAAAATATTAACAAATCTTAACTCAATATATTGAATATAAATTATCGGTATTTTGTATATTAAGTTTTACTGGCTTATTCTCATAGATTAAGTTTAATTTAAAAAAAAAAAAAAAAAAAAAAAAAAAACTTTTACTCTCAAAATGTAAATAGATTGTATATACAACTAAAAATGAAAGTGTGTAAATTATTTAATAATATAATCAATGTAATTATCTTTCAAATAAAAGATTATATGTAAATGAATGTAACCAATAAAATATATAAGGGCAAAAAGAAGTGTAATAATAGTTGTTATTGAAATATATATCTTATAAATAAGAAATTATACATTATTCAAAAGTTAGAATTACAATACTAGATTTTTTTGTAAATGAATTCTGTTTATGTATATATAAGAAATATTAAAAAAAAACAAGGGATGATATTATTAGAAGAATTAAAATTAAATAATATACTTGTATTAAAGTTATTGAAGTTGTTGAAATGAAATTATGTGAAAACAAAGTACATTAAAATTTCTGAAATGGTTGTTAATTTTTATTTATATCCTTTAAAATTATGTTATTTGGGTAGAGTACTGTTCTGACCAAGCTATTCTTGGAATAAGTCCCAAAGGAAGGAGACACAGAGAAGGCTCAGGGAGATCTGGAGGAACTCGATTAATGTGGAGCTCAGGACTACAGGATTGGGAAAATGAAGAAGAGAGGATAAAGCGTAAAACTAAAGCAGTGAAGTAGCCTCCTCAATATAATTGCAAGTAATATTATTACATTAGCTGTTTTCCGATCCAACTCAGAGAATACTTATTACTACGGAGTCATTGATTAACATTTTAGAACTACAAAGAGCTGTGGCGTATCCAGCCGCTAGGTCTGGAGGGGGCACATTCTAAGTCAGTTTAGATTGGGGGGGATTCTTAGTGGTAACAAGAAAAGGGAACTACTTATTCAACAAAGCAGCTGCCCCTCCCCCCAACCAAAAAAAAATATCTCCGCGCCCAAGTAACAACTGTTTAGAACGTATACTCGTTAGAAAATGTTATGCTGATGCGTACTGCAGTACAATATCTTACTGTAAATCATGGGCGTCGTCTGCAATTAATTATTGGGGGGGGAGGGATTTATGAGGGGGGGGGGGGGGGTCCTGGAAATTTTGAAAATATGACCTCTCAAAACACCGCTTTTATGCATTTCTGAGGTGAAATTGAATATGAGGTGAATGTAAAAATATGTATATTAAAATAAAAATTACGGCGTATTTTTTTTTACTCTATTGGGTCTGGGCTAGTCTGGGGGGGAGCACAAAAAATCAAAACATAACATAATGTTTCCCCCGTTGACAGGCTCCTGGACCTCGCTGGTCGAGGTCTAGGATAGTGGAGCCATTAGGGTAATTATTGAGTCTAAGTTGGTCTCGCCTTGGCCCGCCGCGGTAATTTGTTTCCCCCGCTGGCGGGAACACTGGGCTTTGCCGGTCAAAGTCCAGGAGCGCGAGACCATGTAGTTTTAGGTCTATCTAAATTATTACAAAGCTACGTTGCTGCCGTAGCATATAATGAGTATATATTATGCTGCTGAAAGACCTCCCGCCGAGACAGGCAAAGGCGAACTTCTACCTAGGCCTCCAGATCCCCCATCTCAGGTAAACCGAGACAGGAGGGATTTTATGCGGGAGTGTAAAAGTCAACCTCCACAGCACGGGTAAGCAAGGCTTATCGTTGCATGTGGAAAGACGCTGAAAAAAAGGCAAGGCGCTAATAGCCTGTTCTTGTCTGATGCGCCTTATCAAAAAAAAAACATAACAAAAATTCCTCATAATATATACTTTGCATGTTATAATATATATTTTGCTTATCATGGCCAATATATTAAGGTTAGAACATTAATTGAGATCAAATGAAAGAAGATAGGATATGGAACGTTAGTGGAGGTCATCATTGAAGGTAGGAGGAAAAGTGTCTCCACGTAAAGTTAAGTATTTATTTTCATAGCAGTGTATGATCACCATCGGTGTCGAAACAGATGAAAACATTAATTAGATAACAATAAAAGAGCTTAGAGGAGTGGGGTGAGTCACGCAAAGCCAGAAACTGGCATAAGACTTATTCAAGTTTTCATTTTTCTCTGCTCTGATGATGGCCTTATAGAGGCTGAAAGTTGGTTTGATAATAAATTCAAATTTTTATGAGGAGACACTTTACCTTCTAGTACGACAAATAAAAGATGTTTAATATCATATTTGTTTTCATATTTTGTCTCTTTAATACATAATAGGTAAATATTAAATTAGTTCTGCAGTTAAAGATGTATTATGCATAATTGTTCGCTCTAATCGAAGTATATTTTATCTCACATACGTATTCAACCTTCACCTTCTTTATTCTTATACAAAGGAACAAGACTTTTTTTATTTTTTTACTTCTTATAAAACATATAAGACCATTTCGTAATTAGTCAGTAACTTAGTATAAATGACTGTTAAAAACAAAAAGTTTAATCAGGACTGCAGATTACTTTAATTACTTCTTATAACACGTAGTAATTAAGAAGATCTATTGTAATTATAGTAGGATAATAACTAGGCAAACAAAAAAAGTTTACTCAGGACTTCAGATTCAGTGCCGGATTTACCACGAGGCCGACTAGGCCGCGGGCATAAGTGGGGCCGCAGACATGGGCAATACATTGATATGACTTGCGCTCAGCGACTTTGACACAATATATTCTAAGGAGTATTCCTTGAATTTGAGTATGATCCTGAATACTGTTATTGATTAGATCAAATATCATGTTAATTTTAGCTTGTCACTTGATAGGTTAGATACCCAATTATTCTCCTTTCTTGCCAATCAACTCTTCTTTTTAAAAAGTTTTTGTACGAATGCGGCGATGAATTTTTGTGCATATAATGGCATTTTCTAGATATTTCTGAAAAAATAAAAATTGGGCCTATTTTCCAAGATGGACTTTTGATACTTATTCAATTTTCAAACAAATATCGAAAGAATCCCATTTATTTCCACAATATTTCTTTCGTTAACTGGACTAAGGTTAATATTTGTTTTTTAAAACAAAAGAGCATTTAGGATTATATCAATAAAAATACGAGTGTGCCATGAGTCTACTAAAACTGGCTCACCTCAGTACGCCCGAAAATTGTGAATTGCGTAAATCGAAATGAAATCGTGAATTCATGTATTAAATAAACATTTCTAAAATGTGTGCATGTATTTTCGTCATATCCTCTATGAGTATGTAGGTTTTACTTCCAACTTTCAAGCTTAATTTGCATTAGAAAATGAAACTTTTGTGGTGTGGCCCCCCTTGTTGTGCGAGCCCCTAGGCGGCCTAAATCAGGCCCTGATTTAAGTAACTGGCACTTATCTTCATCAACTATTGACTTATCCGTCATCCATATATTTAATATTAATAAGTTCAGGTATTTTTGATAACACAGGAACGCAAAATCACATAAACGAGCAACTCAAAAAGTTGTTCTGATAACAGTGCTAAAACGTACCACAGAAAACAGTTTGGTTCGAGAAAGGAGCGTTCCAACAAAAACGAAATCACAAATCAATTCCCAACGGTGCATGCGCACTACGTCAATCACGGACTAATCCGAAACTGATTTGGAACTGGTGGTTGGAACAAACCTATTATGTAGTACGTAACACCAAATTAAAAAGTATTTCAAGAGTTAAAGAAAAAATCCAATTTATTATATAGTTTATTAAACTTTTTTGACATTAGTTAAGTTAGGCCTACGAATATTTACTTACCATAACGGTAGTGTCAAATTTGCAAAGATAGAACTTCTATAGTTCATAAAAACTAGGTGAAAAATCAATGTGGGGGGCCGCTAGTAAAATTTGGCCTAGGGCCTCAAAAAACCCTAAATCCGGCACTGTTCAGATTACTTTTCTTATAACTACATCCAACTTCATAAATGTGTCAACATACAAATCACGATCTAATTATGCTTTCATCTGTGTTTTACCGTAAAAAAAGAAGTAATATCCCTACTTCGTAAGGCATTGATCTAAACTATCTATTATAGTACATACTTATTTCGCGTACCACAACTGTAAGCGCGTATCTTCGCTGTATTTGGTTATGTTATCAACGCTGTGCATTTGACAAAATACGTTGTGAGAATTCTGATTATAACTAACCGTTGTTCTTCAAAATAAATTTCACTAAACACATTTGTAATTTTTTTTTTTAATAAAAGATTTTATTTCAATTATTCACTTCAATGCGTATTAATTTCAAAGAAGTGTTTTTTTTGTAGATTTATGAAAAGGCTAAAGTGTAGTTTTATGAAAAGGCTAAGTTGTAGGTTTATGAAAAAGCACTATCCAAAATGTACCAGAATATTGCTAGAATTTTCCAAAATGGAGAAAACTATGTGGAAATACAGAGACTGACCTAAAGAATAGTTATTTATGTAACTAGGCAGCAAAATGGAATTTTTCTGACGAATGATTAAGTTAGCCTCCGAGCCGGAGGCGAGGTCAGGCTATGGAAATTAACTGCCGAGGCGAAGCTGAGGCAGGTAATTTATTCGATTGACTGCCGAGGCGAAGCCGAGGCAGGCAATATATCAATATGAGGCAGAAATGTTTCCTTTGCTGCCTTGTTGCATACAATATTTTTCCTACTGGCGGCAGAAAAATGTTTCCTATAAATAATATTCATTTCATAATACTTACTTACTTATCAAATACTATTATTGAACTATTCAAATTAAAAAAAAAAGAACAAGCAACAATATCAAATGTTACAAAAATGAATTGACAGAAATACAGTAAAAACAAAACAACATGATGATAATAGACGAGCTGCAGTGTTGCCACTAATTTAATTATTTATGATTTTTTTAAGACCTACTATTTTTTTGTAATATTTTTATTTCTTTTTTATCTTTTTACTCCATTCTATTTTATAAATATAATCTATAATAAGTATTTATAAATCTTTTTTTATAAATTCGTAATATTTTTAAGGTAAATTGTTCAAATAATTTAGGTTAAAGATAATGTAAAAGAAAAGGTTATTTGTTTATTTATTTGTAGCGGGGAAGTGGGCGTGGCTTAGCCTGGAAAAATCCTCAGCAAAATACGATTTTGCCGTCTAGGCAGCAAAATCGTTTTTTTGCTGCGTATTGTAAAGTTTTCTTGAAACCTCAGAGAAATTCAACTTTCATGCCTAAAAACAGTTCAATAATGCGTAATTTTGATGCCGCTAGTAGGAAAAGTAATTTTATGTTTTAATTCACAACATCGTAATTTTTGGGAAAACACCTTAGCCGTTTAATGAACTTTTCTCTTTTATTTTTATTTCTTTTAAATTTCCTGACTACCATCTTCTTAGGTTAAAACCTTCATCGCAGATTATACCAAAATATTGTAATTTCTTTAGGATTAATTATTTCCCACGCATACTTTAGTTTGATCTGTATTCGTCTTAATTCATATGGACAAAGATAAAAAAAAATGGTAAAAAATTCTTCAAAATAATAATACATACAGGTAAAAATTGTAAATAAAATAGAGGCTAGCATATTCAATTATTGAATAGGTCCTAAATAAAAAGAATATCTGACTATCTCTAAAATTTATAAATTATAAATTATTGATTGATAGTCTAGCCCCGCCCACAGGCTAAGCTATTTTAGACTGTATCGAAAACTGCAGAACAGCCCAAAACAATATCCCAAAGTCCAATACAAAACAATAGCCAACGAATGTATTTCGATTTGGACCTCTACCTGCTCTATATGCAGCAGGGTTGTTTTTCTTCAGAAAATGAGCGGAGCTCCGCAAAGCGGTGTAGAGCGGCCGTTGATAATTCTAGGCCAAAAAATTAATTTTGTACTTCGATTCTGTAAACAGCACCGTACAATTCACTTTTACCCCCAAAATCCCCTATCATTAAAAGTATGGTTATAAGCTATTAAACAAGCATCAAATCTAAATCCATCTCTTCCATAATTTACAAAATTTTAAAGTTATATTAAAATAAAACTCACCAAAATAACTAATGAGCGTCTTTTCTATATCCAAGAAGAACAGGAAATCATATGTTATTTTTCGTATTTCCAAAGCTGATTCTTGAATATCCAAAATTCTAAATTATTCGACAGTTTTCAAGCACGAAGTAAAACAATTCAACCGAAATATTTAGTCATTGTATTGCTATTTGATTTGTTTTTTAAATAATCCCCAAAATAATAATAAATATTAGAGTATAAACTATTGATAACAAAGAAGTAGCACTAATATAAAAGAATAATAACAAAAATTTATACACTTCACTTCATCGTTAATACAATTTTCTCGAAACCAATTTACTCACTACCTTTTTACGTTTAAATTAAACAATACAATCGAAATATTTGACTAATTATTATTTCTTCTTTTTATTAGAACCGAAATTAATAAAAAGTTAAAACTAAAACCATTTAGAAGTATAGATATTACATCTTAAACTGCAACTGAAAACGAAACGTGTCTATTACGAAGTTAAGACGCGAAAATAAAGGAAAAATGAAAACAGATAATTTGTTTAAAGCTCTATCTCATTTATTCCAAAAAAGGAAGATTTTCCTGTTAATGTTAAGCTCAACCTCATTTATTCCGCATAATTGAATATTTACTTTTTTAATTGAAATAGAAACGGAAAATATGGTATTTGGTTTCTAAATATTGTCAAGTATTAATAATATACTTTATACATATATTCAATGTATTAATTGAAATGAACAATGATAACAGCTTATCTATTATTAAACTAAAGATAAAGTTTTAGAATATATTGTTTAATCTAACTTGTACTTTACATATTAACTCAAAAAAGCTGTTTTAATTGCCTAAATTAGCACATTTAATGGGGAAACTTACTATGGAATAAATATTTGTAAACGTAATTAATGGATTGAAGAAGAAAGGTGGGTTCACAGCTAGCGGATCTCGGCACGTACGGATTAATCTATGGCCTTCTTACAGCGGATACGCAAAAAGTTGGTTCCAAACAAACTTTTTTGCGGAGCCGCTTTAAAACCTGTATGAAACCTTCACTTCCAGGTACTTTTTAGGTTTCTGTACAGTGAAAAAAAAACCTTATATAACGGCTCTGTCTGTCTGTCTGTCCGTTGTTTGTTTCAATTCATAAACTACTATAGCTAAGAACATGAAATTCGGCACACAGGTGCATCTCGGCATTTGAGACAACTGGACACATTTTGGATTTTTCATACTTAATATTTTCAAGATGGCGGCCAATATGGCAGGCAACTAAAAAAAAAGTTTTTTGTCACCATGACATATTATATATCAATTTAAAGGTCTTGAAATGAAGAAAAATAATATGCAATTACTAAAATTTTCAAGATGGCGACCAATATGGCGGGTGACAAAACATAGTTACCATAACATGTTATACATCAATTTAAAGGTCTTCAAGAGTAGAAACAGAATATTACTATTAAAATTAGTGTAATTATATTACACTTAATAATTTTAACTTTATTATACAGAAACCGGCGATTATCGCCCCCACGTACTTACGTGAAGCGCGCCTTACTTGTTTACATATTATAGGCATTCCCCTTCATCCCTTTGTCTTAATGGTTACTTAAACAAAGGAACAAATATACAGAATAGTATATATTTCTTAATATATAGTAAATTTCTATTAAGACATTGGGACAAAGGAATATCCCACTTGTATATTATAAAAATATGATCATATCCCTAGCTCTAATTAACAATTAAGATAAAGGAATATTAAATATAAAACTTTCCCAAGAGTCTCAATGTCTTGGGGAGATAAACACACAAACCTTTATGACTTTTGTATGGTAGACTATTGTTTAGAACCAAGGGGGGGGGGGGCTAAAGTAAATAAGTGCCCATTTCAAGTCCTTTTCTAATATTTATGTTTTTTTTATTTTAAGCTCGTTCTTTAAATTTATAAATTGTATTTTAATAATAACAATATATATTATTTCTTAAATATATATTTCAACTACATACTATGATAACTGTTTTGTTCATTTTCTCGTTGCGATATTTTTGGGAAAAATGTTTTTTTATTCTAGTTTTAGTTGCATCTTTTTTTAGGGTCCGTAGGCAAAACCAAGGACCCTTATATTTTCCTGCGTGTGTCTGTCCGTCCGTCCTCTCGCGTGCTCTCACGGCTACACCTTTCGTCCGATCACTTTGAAATGTGGCATGTATGTGTCTTGTACCTACCCACATATTTTAAAAATATAGCGACTTAAAAATTTTTTTTTTTAAAAATTAGGGTAAAAAAACTAAAGGGTTAAAATTTTTTTATTTTTTTTCGACACCGTGAGGGGTAGGTTGAGTATGAAAGGGTAGGTTGAGCTGATTACAAAAATATATAATTTTTTGGATATAACTGTGATAGGGCGAGCGTAGGCAAGTTTGAAGAGGGTTTGAAACGTGTCCCCCCCCCCCCCCCCCCCTCTATCTCGCTTTTGTGAAGTGCAAAAAATCTGAAAAAGTTCCTGAACATTCTTCGACCAAAAGTAAAGATACCACTTTTGGGAAATTTAAAAAAAAAAAAATAATAATATTTTTTATTGACAAAATACGTTTTTTTTTATAATTATGGTATTTTCGATGTATTTACATGGTTGTAGTCCGGTTCAGTTGCAAAAAAATACTTTATCAGAGTGTGTTTTGAGAATATCAGACCCTTAGAATAGTTCAAAGTAAGCTTTTTAGCATTATAAAAAAACACTGTTTATACACTTTACAGTTAAACACTATGTAGTGTGGCCTACGGACCCTCGCTGTGTGCTGACTAGCACACACTTGACCTGTTTATTTTAACTAGGTTTGAATGGTATTATTGTACCCCTCATTAAAAGAGAAACGTAAACTTTAAAAGATGCCAATTAAAAGAATTAAATAAATCAATGAAAAATCATAACTTAAATTTAATACTGTCAATGAATTTACTTGCATTGAAATTATTTTTGATGCATTGAATTTAATAAAGGAATAACTAAGAACAAAAGAGTAAATTGAACTGTTTATTGTTAAATCACAAGAAAACGTTCAAGAGATTATCTCTTTAGAACAGTAGATAAACAAACAAATCGGATTTGTTAGTTCATAACGTGGGGGAAACCGAAATCATCGAATGAGTCTCCACGGCTTCATGAATATATTGTTAACTATATACCCGAATACGCGCCGAGTTCCGCTTGCTGTGAACCCACATGAATTTGTGTTGCAAAGAACGCAAAACAATTTCTTTTCTGCAGATTAATTAAAGAAAGAATCATAACGAATCGAAATGAAAAAAGTTTAATTGCTTATTATTGTAATTAAGTATTATGTATACTAATAAAACTATACAAATTCAATTTTTAAGTTTTTGGTAGTTTTCATACTACGGTAAGTTTAAATTTTAATTTAAATCAAATTATAATTATTATTAACTACGGGAAACAGACAGTGAAAAATACACTCCAGCGCCGGGATCCCGGCGCTGGAGTATAATAATAATTATAATTTGATTTAAATTAAAAATTAAAACTATACATTAAAATGATATACCTCTAGTACATATTACATTTAAAGAGTGGTACTAATTACAGAAGCATTATTTTTATTTGAATTGTATAATGTTTAAGGTAAAAAAAACTGTTGTATAATTAAAATCTAATTATCGATTTAATATAACCCAAATAGAATGTTCGATGGATTTGTATATACAGAAGAGTCTCGATAATCCGAGTTGGATGGCACGGGCACTAACTCGGATTACCAATAAACTTGGATTATTGGAAATTCACGAAAAATGTAAATTTGGAATTCAACTTTTTAACTATTTATTGAAAAATAATACTCACATTCATATTTTATTTTCATTAGGTTTTCAAATAATTTCATCCTAATCTGTTTTTAATCATCCACAGTTACACATCTTACTCCCGTGCAATTGTTTTCAGTGACAACACCATTATCTATATACACAACAACGCATTTATTTTCACAGCTAAAGGAAGTTCGGTATGTTTTTGTTTATTAATTATAAAAATGTAGCGCGATGCTTTCGGTTTAAGATCTTAATTAAAACTGAAGAAGAAGAAATAAATCAATAGGCTTCCCTGAATTTGAATGTAAACACAGGTGCTCAGACGGGAAAGGAATTCCATGAAATCATACGCATCCATCTTTTCTAACAAAGTCCTGTCCTTATTTTGTTTAATTCAGGGAAGCCGCTCCCCCTCCATCTTTCCATGAACTCTCTTTTGATTCGGATTATTGAAAACTTCGATTATTGGAGCTCGGACTATCGAGACTTTACAACTGTAAAACAGAGGTAATGGATTCGTACCAAACTCAAAATAATTATATCCATGAAATAAACTGTTTACGTTCGCATAAATTTTAAATTCAGGAAATTAAAAATCTGAATATCTTTAGTTTAACTTTTCTCAACCAACCCCACTTAACTTTAACCGGCTAATAAATAATGTTTTACACCATTAATTCTAAATTATTATGTTTTAAAATGGTTTTTGTTTTTATTCATTTATAATTCTAATTTAAGATAAAAAAAATATAAATGCCATTACTACACAATGAATTATTAAATAATTTAAAAAGCAATTAATTTTATGAAAGTAAAATTTAAGAAATTACTCTTTGATGTCGTTTTAATTCATTTGTGATTTGAATTATTTTATTTTATTTATTTAAACAAGTTTGTTTTTAATCTAATTCGTAATTGGCTTAAATTAGAAAAAGTAAGGGTAACTTCAGCTATTTGAAATAACGTTGATTAAATATTGGATTTAAAAGTTCAAGGTCTTTTGTTTATTTTAATTTTTTCATACGGTAAAAAATATTTGTTAAATTGTTGAGTAATATTTTGTAAGTCCATTATATATCCGTCTGATATATTAATTATAAAACAAATATTTACTTACCATTCATAATTTTTAGGAGAGATATAATTAAATTCATCTCCATTAACTTACCTTAACCTATCTTCCAATAACCTTACCTTTAAAATTAAACTTTGTTTCAGTTTAAGTTTCATAGTTTCTTAAGTCGGCCATTAAACGTAGTGCAGTGGCGGATTTACGGGGGGGGCTTCCGGGCTGAAGCCCCCCCCAAAATACTGGAAATTGAAAAGTTTATCTGGCTGAATCCTAGTAAATAAGCATCTGCATATCGGGCTAAAATTATGACTCTGTGATTAAATTTAAATTTTAAGTATATTTTCTTACTATCTTAACGCCAACAGCGAAGATAAAAGGGACACGGGAGTGCTGTGCAAATAAATATTAAAACGATTGGCCTAGGCTGGAGGGACAGGGAAGTGTGTGATATTGGATAAAGTCGTATTAGGGAAATTAGTGCTAACTCCTTTAACTAAATACAAACATTCTTTAGAAGTATTTAAAGATCATGTTTCTAAAGGAAACCACCAGTTATCTTGTATGAAAGCTACAGAGTGACGGAAACTTGGACTACATGACATACAACGAAATGAAAGAAAATTCAGAGCCCTGCTAAGATTTCGTGTAGACGCAGGTGATAAGATATTACCACCACCTTAAATCAGCTCCTAAAAATGAAACTTTTATAAGCAAGACAACCCAAAACGCCATAGTTGCGGTTCGTTAATTATGGATGAAATCGTCAAAGAAGTTAGACATTCAAACTATTATTCCTTAATTGCTGAAGAAACAAGAGACACCAGTTCTGTTGAACAACTCACAATATGCAAGATTTCTTGACTTGGAGTCTTGCAAAAAATAAAAGAGGTATTTGTTGGCATTGTAGAGGCCACAGAAAGAACTTGAAGAACTAATTCTTTAAAAATATTGAAAAACTAGGCATAGATTTAAATTTTTTGAGATGCCAGGCTTGTGAAGGAGGTTCTAATATGGCAGGAAAATTTAAAAGAGTTCAAGCTCGCATTCTAGAATTAAACCTTTTTAGCCATATATATAAATATATATATGTTCATTGTTCTTCACATCAATTAAATCTTGCTCTTACACATGCAAGTAATGAGCCTATGATCAGAAATGATTGCTAAAGATTCTTCAAAAAGAGTAGGTACTTCTTTTGAAAAACATCATTAAAGAGCATGACCCGGATGTGATGAGACAAAAACTGATAACCCTTTGTGAAATTCGCTTCATTGAAAGGCATGATGCTTTAACATTTTTTTATATGTGTTTGGGGCTGCTGTAGTTTTCTTCGAAACTATCGAAGAAGTTCCTCTAACCATCCACAAAATCTGCGGGCATTTTATTTGCTATGCTTCAGTTTGAATTTGTTTTAACTTTTCACATCTTAGGAACAGTCCTTGATTTGCCTGCTGCTTTATCAAGAGACGTCCAGAGCCCTTAGTGTTGATCTTAATCTCTGCTACAATATGGCAAACAATTTATGAGAATGCTCTTAAAGTAGCCTCAGAACATAGATTGAAGTTATATGTCCCCGCATAGCAGGTGAACAAGTTCATCTATCAAACATTGGCGATTCAAACCCAAAAGAATACTACAGAAAGAGTGTTTTCATATTATTTATTGACAGACAAATTAGTGAACTATCAGACTAATTAGTGAATGTGATGCACTCCAGCTCATGGCGATTTAATGCTTTTGGCTGGAATCAAACTGAACATAATTCCAGCCAAATCTCTCAATCATAACGGTGATCTGGAAAGCATTGTCATTGCCGCTGAGAAGTACGCTGGAGACTGGAGAAAAACTCAGATATGAGATTGAATTGTGGATTTTGGCGAGAACACTACGGAGAGAGCAAAAGAATCGACCTTTTTCAGCAGTTGAGCGTTCAGCGGCCCAATCAGAAGGTGTTATCCAAACATCAAAAACTTCTTCATTTCATCTCAATTGTATCCTGCCAGTGACAGCATGTACTGTACTGGAGGAAGAAGCTTTTTAACATTGGAATTAATCATGTCATACCTGAGGTCACAATGGTAGAAGACCCGTCTGAATGGATTAGCCCTTATGAACATTCACAAAAATAGCAACGTGTTGATCCCGTCAAATGTTATTGACAAGTTTGCAAGTGTTCTGCCCAGACGAATGAGATTAAATTAATATGTTTTGTTGGTATTTTAGAGTAACTAGGCTAATAAATCTTGACATATCATGACTTTTAATAAAACTTAAAATATTTGTGTTTAGTTTTTTCAGCAATTAGACTAATAAATCTAATTTATTTTATATCATGTACATAGATTGATATTGGTAAAATAAATTTATTTCTTAATTAAGTGAGAACATAATTTAATTCCTTTTAAACATCAAGTGAAAGGGATCAACACTATAAATATTTTGTAATATCATTATGGTCAATACAATCTAAAAACTAGTTCTTTTTATCTTAACCATGTTTGTTTCTGACTTAAGAGTTAGTTATTAAAAATGCTAAAAATTCATAGATTTGCAATTAAAAAACCAAAAATTTTCCGGGGGAGGGCCCCCGGACCCCCCTTCCTACGGGGAAAATCCTTACCCCCAGAAGCCCCCCCCAAAATATTATCCTAGATCCGCCACTGACGTAGTGGTATACCTGAGAGATAAATTGGAGTGTGTCGAAATTGTGCAGTTATGTCATTGATACCTGCACAGGTGTACCTTTTAGGTGCAAAGTGTATGGACGGCTTTCTTCACCATCACTTCTTCAGATAATCTTAGCCTAAGAAAATAATATGGCTCTTGAAAGAATTTGCTGTTTGTACAAAGGTACAATGCATACATGTTTGGCATTTAGTTACAAAATTACGGACAGTTAATTTGCTCTTATTTTTCCTCTAACCTTGTTTCACCCATAGTTTAGTATATACCCTACTTTTTACTTTGCCCCTAGACTTTTTTATATATAAAAAAAAAAATTTAATTATACCTGTACCTGTACAGGGAGTCACAAAATAACTATTCCAAATTTTCAAAAATTGATAGAGGTCACTTATAATCGAAGTAAATTTTATTAATTAACTTGTCTCCAGACATTTCTCGGATAAGATAAACAAGAAATCTTTAAAAACAATCTTAATTTCATCTGGAAAGAGTTGTTACTTAATAAATTGAAGAAGTTAAGTTAAGGAAATTGTATCACAAATAATACCGCATCGAACATTATAAAAATTGTTCGAAGGTACAATCACCATTTTCTATACACAAGTTGTAACGATGTGTTTGTTTTCGGGTTATTTTCAAATGTTTGCTAAACTTAGTCATCAAAGCCAATATTTTAGACCAGCTATTCTCAAAGGAGTCCATGTGGACCCCCTGGGGGTCTATGGGACTCCATGGGGGGTCTATGATCACCAAGGGGTCTATTGGGGGTCTATGGATGTCTCTTTAGTAAGAAATAAATTTATAAATAAAAAATAAAAATAATAAAAATAAATAAATAAATAAAATGAACATAACAATATTATTAATAATAAATAAAATAATATTTATAAATGAATATTAAGGTATTCGTATTGTAATAAAAATAATAAGTAAATATAAACTAGATTTGGGGAGGAAGTGAGCATGAGTAATGAAAAAGTATTTTTTGATAACTTATAAAATATGTCCTTGTAACTTATTAAATAAGTCCAATGTTTTGATATGAGAGTTTAATCCCGAAATTAAAACCCCCCACCATACCACCTACCCCTTCAACCGGCAAAAACATGTTACTAGCTTGTTTTTTAATGTAATCTGAGTGTTATTCACTGTACAATTTTTATTTTTGAACAGTAACTTGTAACTTATGTTAACCCTCGAGTGGTCGCACTCATGTTCATTACACAATTGGTCGCGGGGAAGCGCGGCGCTCCCCTGCTAAGAATATATTATTTTATTTGTTTTATCGTGTTTTTACTGAACTATAAAGCTATACTATAATTAAAAATAATGTGAATAAGGTATATCGTCAATATTTTGCCAAAACAACGAATCGGAAAATGTTCATACTTCCAAATTTTCACCCTCAACATCGGAAAATTGAGCATTTTTCCAGATGTCATATACATTTCAGATTAGTATATTTGTGGTTTTGGTAAATTACCCACGATATTTAAACATATTTATGCTGTTTTCAGTATTTAAAACACACAAGTTTCACACACAATTATATGTGTATATATATATATATATTCCTTAGGTAGGGGGTCTATGAAAAAAATAAAATTCCTACAGGGGGTCTATGGAAGAAAAAGTTTGAGAACCCCTGTTTTAGACAGTACGATTGGCTCCCGAATATATTTCTTTCCGAATATATTTAATTCACCATTCACCAGTATCTTGAATACGCTAATCCAATCTTGAAAATGATGTATGACAGGAATGAGACACTGAGAATACTGTCCGCATAAATTCGCCTAGCTTTTTTAGCACTAGGTACCGTAATCTGCGCCCGGCTGCTTATTCAATATTTGTAAAATGATGAATTTTCAATCAAACCCTAATTTATCAAATAAAGACTAATTTGTAACGTTCGTAAAATGATGACCACGAAAATAGTTCGTTGTTTTTTTGGTTGCTATGATTCAAATGTTACTTTCCCGGGAAAAGGACGTATTGTATACCGCCGGGAAAGTCCTGGGGTGCGACAGCGGATTTATTTAATTTTATCTCTAAACTGAATAATTTCCGGACACTAGTTTATAAATGAAAAATGTTTAATTAAGTATCCTCCATCAATTCTGAAAATTAGCAATAATTATTCTGTGTCCACCCTGTATAGAAAGAAAACACTGGTTTAGTCAATTATATAGGCTGGAACTTAGGAGCAGTAAATACCTGTCAGTAGGAGGATAAGGTGGATTGTCGACTTTCACCATCAGTTTTCACGAAATATTGACTAATTTACTCTAAATATTTAGAAAACTTATGAACACATTGAAAACGAAACAAATCTGTCTTTATATGGGTACTGGTACTGGATTCTAGATAGCTTATTAAATTGTTTGACTCATTGACATTTATTACAACTAGAATCCTGAAAAAATCTTTGCTCTAAAATCATTTTCCTTACTTTAAGCAATAAAATAATAAATGAAAATGTCTTAAAACAATATATTGTAATGGCTCCATAAAAAGCCAAATTTATTAACATTTGAGGTGCATCGTGACAGTTCAAGTATAAGGCGAGAACCCTCTCGCAAACAAACCATTTTAGGGAGATGCTGTCAAATAATAGACAGTGAGAAAGTTTATGCTGACGTCTCACTAAATTTATTAGAATCAACACGTTATAGAGATAGAGCAATGATTCCTTTTTAACATGTCTTAGAGTCAGCCTCGACCTTATTTGTATTACATATTATTATTTTATACTTTGTTTCTTGCTCTGATGATGCTAAATGATTTAGCAAAACGTTAGCTTAAACTTTCTCACAGTGCATTATTATGCAGCATTTCGCTAATTTACCCTCTCATTATTCCAATTAACCACACATCTCCGTTTCACCGATTGTCGCAGTACATATTTGGTTAATAATAAAGCTCAGAAAATTATACATTTCTAGCTTAAATTCGTCATTGACCACAGTCTGCCAATAACAAGATTGCGTATGCTAAGCATACGCGATCTCATAATATGCTAAGCATACTGTGTGAGCATAGTATGGTTACATTCAACAAAGTCTTAAGAAAATTTTACAATGATTTAATTATTTTAATATCAATGTATGGGGAAATAGTGCTATGAGCTTTTCAGACGTATTTGTTGCTTTCTGTAGTGGAAGAGACACTACAAACTTCACATTCTTCAAGAGTTAGTTTCCAGCGGAAAATTTTTATATCTATATTGTTATGATTTCAGCAGCGAAAGCCTATATTACACATTCTAGAAAAGGGTCTTTATAAGAATGTATAAAAAAAAAGAAAAAACAAAATAATTCATATTTTCATAAAAGGGTTATTGTTATCTCGAGAATATTAATATAAAAAAAAAATGGAAAACGGCATTGCAATAGACATTTATAAAATAAATTTCTATGCTTCATCGCGAGAAGACAGGCGCTAGACCATTTGTCTTTATTATAAATCGTGTGGACATATTCCTATTATATATATAGGGGAGGGGGGATTCATAATAGGAATATGCCTACCATAACTCAAGGTTTATAATAGGGTCAGCATTCTTCATTATAACTCCAGTATTTACAAGGGAAAAACTTATAAAATATTACAGCCTCACTTAAAATAACTATCAAAACTATTATTATTACTAACCTGGCACCTTGAATATGCAATGTGATGAAGTTTAGTTGAACCTTTATTAGAAATTTAGACATGTTCTCATGTATATCAAACTAAAATGTCGCTGCTTCAAGTTAAAATTACACTTAAATAATTTAATGGAAGTAATCAAGAAATTGTACATTGTAGGAATGATTGTTGAATTGGTAATCAGTCGGTTCGGTTTGTTGCTCCTGTTTACATAAATATGCTTTACATATACATACATGCTACACTAAAGGGAGCTTTCAACAATGAAAGAGATGCTTCGAACTATAAACCATACGTTCGACACGATCTTTACTGACAAACCTAGATTATTTTTATGAGATATGTCTCAATTGATTGATAAAATTGACATTGCAAAAATCGAGACACAAATCATAATAATTATTTGCTGCCGATTTTTAGATTAAGCTAGTTGCTTCTACAGATATTTTGAGGAACTCATAAATAAGTAAAACTTAAAAGGAATTGTAGCAAGTAACAAAAAAAAAAACCCTCATAAACCTGTTATTTTAAAGCTCTACTTAAAATGAAATTTACTAGGAATGTTTGTCTTTTAGAGAGGTATAATAGTTCTAAATGTCAGCGCAATCAGAACAAATTTTTGAAATATTTGCTAAAACAGCACAATGGGTTTAGGCAAGTTAGTAGAATAGCAGTGTCACTACTCCCTGCTACTCGCGCTGCCTGCCCTGTGACTTCCGCACGAAAAATCGCCAATCCATGCTCCTGCGATTGGCAGGAGCATAGGCAGCGCAAGTTAACTGTTTGCATGCTCGCGCTGCTCTATATTTCATCCACTTCCCTGTTCACTTCCATGGAAGTGGGCTGGATGATAACGAGGCATTAAATGTTGAGAATATTATATTTAATTTTTTTCTTACTTCAAAATTATTGAAGAATTAAGAATGCAATTATTATTGATACACTCTTATGTTATAGCTCTTTAGGGGAATTTTTAATCCAGGGGAACCTGGATATATATATATTCTTTTATCCTCTGGATGCAATTAGGAATGTTGCCAATTATGAGTCAGGTCTCCAATCTTGTTAGCCACAGCCAATAACTGGTTTAGTTGAAGTAGAATAATTAGAGTAAATAATACACTAGTAACCTATAAATGGCATTCATTCATTCAATTATTTAGTAGATATACTCAACGGTTGGCGAGAGATAGTGTGTTTCATTAACTTCAAAGGATGGGGTAGCTCGGACGCATCTCGTTAGAATGGCTGGGAGTAGAGTAGCCACATAAATGTGGAAGGGAATACATTAGAATGGACTGTGGTACTTAGAAGACCACAGATATGCATGGATATACGGAGTGGAAGTGGATTTCGGCAAATTAGAAATACGTGAACAGGTAGTAGGCCTTATAAATAGAGATGAAATAAGGAAAGTGGTTTTGAAGAGCAAAGCGGACCCCAGGCTGAAGTGAATTAATTGATTTTATAATTTATACAAATAATTGTTTAAACCTAAAAGGAAGTTTAATTTTACCTTATAAGTGTATGTAATCCTTATTACTAATCTTCTGTCTTCTGTTTATCAACATGTTTCTATTTCACTAAAATTATAATCAATTCTTGTTTAGTTTTTATATATAAGTCTTTGGAAGGTAAAAATTATAGTGAAACGCAATTGTACCTCAAGCACTTTGAAAATCTTCATTGAAAAGTATGTCATATTAGATTATTTTAACCTTTTCCTCAAAATTCTGGTTACCATTTCATTTTTTTAATTGATTGATAACTGCAAAAAGAAAAAAATGTTTCAATAAATGAATGATTTAGTAATCTAAGGTAGATAAGATTAAAACCTAAAACAATTTATTAAAATCTATGTGGTTTATCACCCAAAAAAAATATGTTAATGGAAAATATATTGAAGGAAGGCACTTAAAATACTAATGATATTAATTCATTAATTTTAATTCACATATTTTTTATTCCAACCAAAAAAAAAAAAAAAATGATCCGAAAAAATCAAATTGCCTCGACCAAAATGGTTTTTAGTCATCAGAGCCATCTTTTAAAATAAACTCATCGAATTTTGATGACATTTATACAATGTAATAAGGGGGTTAGCTCACAGATGATCCCACATGAATTCCAACCCTCTGTGCATATTGCTTCCTATAATAGCACTTATATTTTGAAATCTGTTTCATTGTACTTTATTTTATAGTCATGTGACCATTCGTCTAGTGATTGATAACTAGAAAGCTTACGCCTTATTAATTTACAAATTAACTGATGGACTTTATATTACACTCTTGTGACCATTCGTCTAGTGACTGAATACGAGAAACTTTACGCCTCATTAATTTACACATTAACTGATGGACTTTATATTACAGTCTTGTGACCATTCGTCTAGTGACTGAATACGAGAAACTTTACGCCTCATTAATTTACACATTAACTGATAGACTTTATATTACAGTCTTGTGACCATTCGTCTAGTGACTGAATACGAGAAACTTTACGCCTCATTAATTTACACATTAACTCATAGACTTTATGTTATAAGTAAAATTGTAGCAGGAGCAGTCACAGTACTTTATTAAACGCCATTCGTATTCCAAATGTTTTAGATAACTTTTGAATGCACTGTGATTTTTATCATGGTATTAAATGTTTCCAGTACAGTTTACACCAAATTTACTAAATATTTTCTAATAAAATTCTTTCCATAAATACTTTCTAAATGTGTCTAAATGTAGACCAGTTTCTATATGCTGTCGAAACTGCCATTGAATATTTCAGAAAAGTACATTTAAACACACAACATTTAAGTGAATCATCATTTTCAAGCACTTTGTTGAATTAGTTTCCAAGCAATTAACCTGCCGAACTAAAAAAGTGAATGGATAATAAAACTAAATTTTCATCTTGAATTCTATTAAGTAATGATTTTTTAACCTGCATGATCATTTACTATCAGAACATCGTTATTTTCAACATAAAAAAAGTACACTTCAATAAACTACATAAAGATTATCTTCTACCACCGCTGGTTTGGATGTAAATTATGTATATTAATATAAGATTTTTTAAAGTTTAATGTTGGCTCATATCATCAAGAGAGAGGTTAAATTATTTAGTTTCACATCTTGAAAATTACGATCAATAAAAAAAAGAAAAAAGAGTTAGGCCGTTGAAAAAGTATGAATTTGAAAGGAAAGAGGATTGAAAGGAGAGAAGATGCTTTGATGGTTTCTTTTTCTATCAGCCACATTAATGAAGATCGAATGATTTTTCATACTCACTTCATCATTTTTCTTTTAATAATTTCATTTTTTATGTTAACAATTCTTAGTCTAAAAGAATTTCAATGAAAAAGGTTTTCTTTGGCAAATTGTCTTTATATAATTCAATCTACTCATCATATTACAGAATAGAAGATAAAAGGATGGACATATATATACTTTAGATAACGTTAAGGATATTCCCCCTGTAATTCAACGAGAAATAATTTAAAGAAACTAGAGTAATATGATTATTTTTTAGTTAATAATTTCTAATCTGAAAAGTTTAAGCTAGTAAAAGGTGAATTAACTAGTCACATTTGCTAGTGAACAATTACAGTACTTTAGTATAGTATCACAGTTCATTAGTACACATCAAAGTATGTTAGTATACCATTAGAGTATGTTAGATTGATTTCATAATAGGGACAGCTAATCGCATTTGCTTGTGAACAATTACAGTAATCTAGTATAGCATCACAGTTCGTTAGTATAAATCAAAGTATGTTAGTATACCATTAGAGTATGTTAGATTGATGTCATAATAGGGTCAAATAGTCGCATTTGCTAGTGAACAATTACAGTAATCTAGTATAGCATCACAGTTCATTAGTATACATCACAGTATGTTAGTATACCATTAGAGTATGTTAGATTGATGTCATAATAGGGACAGCTAATCGCATTTGCTTGTGAACAATTACAGTAATCTAGAATAGCATCACAGTTCGTTAGTATACATCACAGTATGTTAGTATACCATTAGAGTATGTTAGATTGATGTCATAATAGGGACAACTAGTCGCATTTGCTTGTGAACAATTACAGTACTTTAGTGTAGCATCATAGTTCGTTAGTATACATCACAGTATGTTAGTATACCATTACAGTTCGTTAGTATACCACTACTTAAAGGACTATTTGTTTCTTTTCTAGATTTATAGATGGCAACTTATTATATGATAACAAAAATATAAAACATCCTAATCAAAAAGCAAAAAATAATTTTAATAAAAATTGTACCAAGAAATATAATTCGATTCTATATATAATCTAAAATACAAGAAAATGTAAGCAAAATAATTCCTCGTTGTGCCTTTCTGGCTAAATACTATTTAGCAAAAATTTAAATTACTTCAAAACATATTAAGGGCTATAAAACACAATATATTATTTACGATTCTCTGCCTATTAGCATTAATTAAAATGCATATTTCTTATTTATCTCAATATTTTGAACATGCAATAGACGTAGGATTATATACAAAAGATTCTTAAAAATAGTAAAAAATCAAAACAATTTTTTATGTCCCTTTTTAATTGACTCAATTTAAATAAGCACATATTTAACACAATCAATTAATAAACAAATGAAGATTAATTGATTGAT
Source organism: Gerris lacustris (assembly GCA_951217055.1). Taxonomy (NCBI): domain Eukaryota; kingdom Metazoa; phylum Arthropoda; class Insecta; order Hemiptera; family Gerridae; genus Gerris; species Gerris lacustris. Next base: position 26,082,782 of record OX578284.1, read on the forward strand.
TTGGATTTTATTGCATCCATAAAATATTTATAATTTTTATTTTCATATAAAAAAATATTAAAATGCACCGTTTCATCTTTAAAATAGTGGCAGTGCCGCCTTAAAAAATATATATCTCGACTTATTTACACTAAATTTGTAATATCATTTTTATATGTATATGTATATATATGTGAGTTTTTTAAAACTGACTTAAAGTTTATGTTCCTCTCTTAGTATAAGTCCTGAGTAGAAGAGCGAAGTAGGCTAGAGTCCTAAAGCCCACGATTAAGCCGAACAAACAAAGATAGTCCTTCAAATAGTTGCTCTGAAAATAAATAAAAAATATAAATATATATTATACATAAACATATGCATTCAAATTAATGTAGTTCATTTGAATTTATAATTATCTATTAATTCATAGGTATTTTGTATAACTATCTCCTTCAACAGCAGATAGAAGAATCGGCCACTTAGTGATCTTGTTGGAGGAATGAGCCACTTTTGTGATCTAGGAGGTGGAATGAGCCACTTTTGAGATCTAGTTGGAGGAATCAACCACTTTTATGATCCAGGACGAGGAATCAGCTACTTTTGTGGCCTAAGTGGAATCTAAGGAACCTACATAAGGATCTTAACCTCGAAGGACCTAAGGAATCTTACCTCGATTCCTACAGGTAAATGACTCAATCAACTCTGGGCCTAGAGAATTATTGTTCATGCTTGGACTTAAGTTCAACGAAAAAATAAATCCTATGGCGCTAATTTTATTTTAATTATATTTAACAGGGTCAGTAGAAAAAAGAAGTTGATAAATCTAAATTTTCTGGTGTAGAATTGAGGAGAAATCCGGACATTTTAGGTATCTTTGTTTCTCATACAAAATAATTTTAAACCTAAATATATATTGTGTATTGAATAGACCTTGTTTCAAAGGAAGAATATATTTTTAATCTTTAAACTTCAAGCAGACTATATCTTGAGAGTAATAGAATTAAATAAGTAATGCAAAGTAAATTAATCATAAAATGTTGAAAGTTTACTCAGGAGCAATTTCTTTATCTTCTAAACAGATCCTTTGCAGACTGAAAGTTTATGTTAGGTGACAAAATAACACAATAGCGTTTCGTTCTTTTCTTTAACAACCGAAAGGTTTGAGTTAAAACTAAGCCTCATTGCAGAAGATGTCTTTTAAATTTATGATCTATTGGAGGACAGAATGACCTGATGTCGCGGTCATCTCCTAATTGGCTTTTTAAAGTTTCGTTGGTAGGCACACCTCTGTAAAATTCAGTTAGTTGTACATTTTTGCAAAAAAAAAAACTCCTAGGGAAACTCCTAGAGATTCCCGCAACGTATTTGTATAATACCAAAATATATCCAACTAGTAGTAGTAGTAGTAGTAGTCTAGTACTTCCTACTAGAACGGGTAGAACGAACCACCTGTTCGAACCCTGCAATTAGGCCATCTTTTAGGCCCTTTTTAAGCCACGTGGTGGAGAGTTCCAGCTACTTCACACATCATACATTTGTACATTGTGCCGCCAAAGCGAGTAAGGTGTGGTCATTAGTAAGCTGTATAAGCGAGCGTGAAAGTGTGGGGAAAGAGTGCCACATAGGGGGGCGTCCCTCACCCTGCTCCGTCCTCGAACCATAGATACAAATCACAGCATGACACGGATCGGACCCACAGCAATCCCACATTAAAGAGTGGGGGAAGAGTGCCCCATAGGGGGGGTCCGTCGCCCTGCACCGTCCGCGATTCATAGACGCAATCCAGAGTATCATGGCCGGGGATCGAACCCAGACCTTGAGTCACCTCGACTTATTGATAGCTGGGCGAGCGCCTTAAGCCGCTCGGCCACGCTGACTCCCGAAAAAAAAATGTTCCCAAACTCATCCACGTTTTCTTTTCTAGAAAATAGCTTTATCCACACTTAGTCGCAAAATTCCTCAGCTATAATGGTTACTAGTATGATGACAACTTATACGGAGAATACACCTTAAAAGAGGCTAGAAGCCTTGCACACCGTACTATCATCCGTTGTCTTTACCCTTTTGACTCGGTTTTCAGACGTCGCGGTCGTTTAGTTATTTAGACATAAGCCAGTGATTGTAGAATTGGTTAATAGTATTACATTTTAGAAAACAAAAAAAAAAAAATTTCCCAATATTAAATCTAAAATACGGCTTCATTCAACATGTTAATAAACCATATTTAATCCTCAATAACTTCGATGTTTTCATCTTTAGATAATCTAAGAAATATTTGATTGATTTATTTATAATTTACACTAATGCATTTTAGATACTCCTCCAATACGTTATCTCTGAATATTAAACTACAAAATCTAATCATTTATTAGCGATGATTAACCTTGTATTTAAAGTAAGGTAATTTTATTATTTATTTAGTTTAACTATTGCAGATCTTATTTTGAAAATGGAAAATAGTAAAGTAAAGACTTAAATAAAAGATTCTATCGAGAGTTTGAAGGAGTTAGTATCTTATAAGTAAGATATGAAGAAATGAAATTGATTTCATCCAATAATTTAAAATAAAACTTGGAAAATAATTTTAAAATTTAAAGCTTATCCGTCTATTTCATTCTTCATTTTCTTTCTTCATAATTTATTTTGCTTCAGAGCTCTCCGAAGGTAACGGGAGCTATGTGATCGTTCCGAAGAATGAAGAATGTGTCCGTTTTAAAAAATTCTAATACAAAAATCCGTTTCAGACATCAGGGAACATTATTGGTTCCGTGTCAGTCTGTCGTTAAATTTTATTGAACCAGCATAACTTAAAAACTATTCGTCCGATTTCAATGAAATGTGAATTGCGGGTCATAATTAGCCTCCCATATAAGTTTCAACCTTTTTCGCTCTTTTTTTTCTTTTCCGCTTTTTTGACGCATTTGTACAAACATACATTAATTACACCTATATCTTCAAATGTACTCATCTGATGTTTTTGAAATTTGGATGGTTTGTAGAAAGTAGCTCGTAGATAGCCCTAGATTAATTTCAATTCCGTTTCCACACATTTTAAATGTTGCTAAAGTGTTACTTTTTATTTGGTTAAATAAACCAACAATTTTGCATATTTTTAGAAAAAGGGGGGGGGGACAATTTAATTAAAAAAAGACAATGATGGGTGTAAAACCATAATATCATTAAAGCACGTGATAGAATGCGAGGAGGTTATTTGCCACATTAATTGGCAGACTATTTTAAATTAAATTCGACGAGAAATTAAATTAAAATTAAAACCAATGCTTTATAATCAATTGAATGGAAAGGTGAAGTTTAATTAATGTATGCTTGAGTTTGAATTTAATGTTATAATTACTATGTCAAGTATTTAATTGAAACAAGAGGTATTAAGGAGAGGAAACCAATTCTGAGTAAAACAATGTAATAAATCTCTCATTATAGAATTATGTATTCATCTCTTGTAATTCAATTTGTGGTGAATTATGCTTGAAGGAGATCAATCTATTCAATCATGCAAAGTCTATCTTTGTTGTTCAGTGAACCAGAAAAATATGTAAGTAGACCGTTCTAGTCAGCTTTGTAACCAGTTCACAATAGCTGCGATAAGGGTCAAAGGTCCGAAGGGTTTTGACCTCTGAAACGGTAGGATATTGGGTCTATATTTTATTTTCTTAGACTTTAACCTTTATATCTCCTCACCAATTCTTTTTGGTCAGAAAAGATTGATTATAATGGGCAATAACAAACTGCTCATAAAGTAAACCTACAGCTTCCTTAAAGCTAAAGCTATAAAATTTAGGTCACCTCTCTAAAGAAAGTATAACTCGTTCAAAGAGAATTTCTAGTCTCTATTTATTTATAACTTTGAGCCATTAGTTTTAAACTACAGCTTTTTAAGACTAAGCATTGAAATTAATAATGAAATCTAATAAATCTTCTGAACTATTATTAAAAACCTAATTTACAGTAACGATTGCTAAATAATTATTCATAAATACGTAAATGATATAATACTTAAGAAAATTCTCCTAAATTAGTTGAAGTAACCATAATAAGTTTCACATGATGATGATCATTTAATTTGCGGACTAGCAGCATCAGAGAAATACTTATTTTGCTTTTGGAAATATATGACTATTTTAGGCTGCCTCAGAATTAATATATATATATATATATATATATATATATATATATATATATATATATATATATATATATATACGAACAATTAAACAAAACGTCACATATTTTATTTCTGGCCTTAGTACAAAGCTTGGTTGATTGAACCAAGCTCAATTTGGTTGACTTTGAAGTTGTTATTTCCTCTATATATATATATATATATATATATATATATATATATATATATATATATATATATATATATATATATATATATATATATATATATATATATATATATATATATATATATATATATATATATATATATTAGAGGAAATAACAACTTCAAAGTCAACCAAAATCAACCAAGCTTTGTACTAAGGCCAGAAATGAAATATGTGACGTTTTGTTTAATTGTTCGTAACATTTAATCAATAGTTTAATAAAGTGAGCGCAGCGGATTTCCTACATTTGAAAAGTGTCAAATGTGAATACACATGTTTTAGTCGTTTGTCTTTGGGGTACACTCCGATATCCGCCGGTAACTTGAGTAGGTTCTTAAGTAACTTGATGTTCTTTTCATTTCTTTGCAGGACAGCACTATTGGTCCAAACGTTTGCACGCAACACCCCCGTTAAACATGAGCTGCATATTTAAAATTGGAATTTTAGGACGGGAACTGTCATTTATTGAGACACATCTATTAGTAAGGACAAACTTTTTTTTTTTTTTAAATAAAATGTTTTAGTTAAAACAATAACGACACTATTATGAAGTGAGCTAAACGTTTTTAAGAGAGAAAAGAACTTTTTCTCCAATATCTTACGTGCTAACACTTCAATTTTAAAAAAAAGCTTCATATAAATCGTATATGTACTATTGAAATAACCATATAATATTTAACTTGATTAAGCAGGAGTTCTGTTTTCAGAGATGAAACAATTCAATGTGATAAAAAATCTTATGAAGCTGCTACCCTGCGAGAATGTAAGCTATTGTTAGCAGCCCTTCCACCATTAGCCGTAGGATTAAGTCTTCGAAGAGGTAAAACACTTGGGGCCCACAGTCCCCCCCCCCCCCCCCCCCCCCCGAGATTTTGCTAAACTTTGAGAACCGTGTGTATTATGGGCTAAGCTAACCTTACAAAATAAATGGTTCTACAAGTCTGACACAGTGCCGTTTTAAAACACAGGTTTAGAGGATGTACCATGTACCTAGATGTATAGAGGGTGTAACTTTTGCCAGGTTGGCTGAACCCGCACTACACGTATGGTTTTCGGGTTAGCCAGATCCGAAGTAGCCTGCTAAAGTAGTAGTAGTAATCTAGTCCTTCCTACTAGAACGGGTAGGACGAAGACGAACCTCAATGTTCAAACCTAGCAATTAGGCCATCTTTTGGGCTCTTTTTACGCCTCGAGGTGGAGAGTTCCAGCTACTTCACAAATCATACATTTGTACATTGTACCGCCGAAGCGAGTATGGTGTAGTGAGGAAAAGCGTGAGGGAAGAGTGCCCCATAGAGGGTGTCCCTCGCCCTGCTCCGTCCCCGAACCTTTGAAACAAATCACATCATCATGACACGGATCGGACCCACATCAATCGAACCAGATCAAAGAGTGGGGGAAGAGTGTCCCATTGGGAGTGTCCCTCGCCCTGCTCCGTCCGCGATTCGTAGATGCAATTCAGAGTATCATGGCACGGGATCGGACCCACGACCTCGATTCGCCTCGACTTATTGATAGCTGGGCAAGCGGCGAGCCGCTCGGCCACGCTGGCTCCCTAGTAGCCTACTATAGGCCCCAAGTTTTTTACCTCGTACATGCAGCTATTAATCGGTGTGACTAGGGTAATTGCAAACTCTTTTTTTACCAATATGTCTGGTGATGAATGAAATCCGAGAGAGATTATTGATCCCAATGACCATATCAAGGGGATGTGCCCGGGGGGACCGATACCCTCCCGTCCTTAGTTAAATAGGAGGAGTACTGGGTGTGTTCGATAGACCCACCTATTTGGTTTATGTCTTTACGCTTAGTACCCTAACTTTCAGGATTCACTTCCTCAGAGTATAAAAAATCAATATTGTGGAGCGAAATTCCTCTGGAAACACAATACATAGTAAGAAAAAAATCAAATAAGTTAAACCATTAAAAATTACCTCGTCAAAGTTATACGTTTCAAGTACGACATGTCCGTCCCTAGGACAAGTTGTATTTGTTCTAGAGCAAGAGATGTAGTCCACATTCTCCCACTGGTTGATAAGCAATGCTTCGTTACCATAACGGAACCAAGACAAGTTCGACAGCCATTCAAAATACCAAGGTACAGATCTGAAACATAAATAAGTACTCGATGATAAAATTATAAACTAAAAATATTAGTTAGAAGCTTGTTAGAGAACATTAGTATATCATACATAGGTACAGAAAGAATATTTTATAAGTATAATTTTAATTTTTTTTTTATACTTCACATATCTATTCACATTTAATAGTTTATTATCTATTCCACGATTCGTTTATTCGTGTAATCAAAATAATATTAAAAATTTTCCTCATTTTTAAGGAATTAATTGTTTATTTTAAACGCAATTTGAAGTAAGATAAAAAACGGGTCAATATTCAATATGAAATTTATCTTGGATATTCATTAGGACCATCCCAGTGACGATTTCGATAATACCAATCAAACTTTTATTTATCAATTAATTTATTTTCACAGCCCGAATCAATATATATTTAGAATTTAGGTGGTAGAAATTATTATTCATAGAATTTTCTTTAATATCCTCTATTAACCGTGTAATCAAACAAATGGTTGGAAGTTTATTTTTTACCTAAGAAAAAATATTGTTTAAGTCGATAATTTATCTTCATTACACCCCCAACCTATCACTTCAAGATGAAGTACGAGTCAATTTTTCATTTAATTTATTTCCAATAGCATTTTAATTAATGGGTTAATGTAACAATAGTCGTTTTTTCATGCTTCATTGTCACAATAAACCAAGAAAAAGGTGCCAAGAAAAGAGGAATAATCTTGGTATCGGTGAAAAATGTATTTTTCCTCTAGCCTTCTTAAAAAGCGATTAATCCTAAACCAGGAAAAAAACCAACTTTAAGAGACATCGATCATAGAAAACAGGATTATACAAAAACTGTTCTTTCTTATTCTCCTGAAGCTTTCAAAAAAGTTTGGTTAAAAAAACCCCTCACATTCATAAAATTACACTTTTTTACTTATAGAAAAAAATATATTGGGGTTTTAAGAGTAAAAAAAGCCTTTAAAAGCTAAAAAAGTTTTGAACAAAAATATTAATAATAATACGAAAAAAAATAAGAAGAAAAATACTCATTTCTAACTTGAAGTACATTTAATGATTCTTCGAGAGAAGGAAAAATGGATTTTAAAAAATAGTCCCTAGAGTATTGGCATTTTTAGATAAGTGTTCTTTAAGAAAATAATATGTAGGTGTATTTATATATATATATATATATATATATATATATATATATATATATATATATATATATATATATATATATATATATATATATATATATATATATATATATATACATAAAGAGAGAGTTAGAGAGATTAAAAACAAATTTTAACAAACAAATATATTTTAATCTTGAGAGTTTAAGTTGAAAATTAAGTCTTAAAAAGAGTTGAAAATAAGAGTTTTAGACATAAAATATTATTGGAATAGTTCTGAATAGAACTTTAGCAGCGTCGGACTGGCCAGGTCGGCAAGTCGGCATTCGCCGAGGGCCCACGGGCTCAAGGGGCCCCAGAAGGGGCCCACGAAGTTAAAAAAAATACATCGTTTTTAAATATTTTTCTCCAATACCGTAATATTTATTCAATTGAAAAAAATAATCGATAAGCGTAAATATCAAAGTAAATACGTTTAATGGTGTAGTAGTATGACAATTTGGTGTGAAGGAAGAAACGGCTTGTTTCCTCAGTCGGTCCTATAAAAGAATGACTGCTTAGAAAGAAGGCATAAATAGTCATCAAGAAAAACTATATAGACAACAAAAAATTGGCACTACTAGGTTGTAATGCGGGCAAAAAGTATTTAGTTCAATAATTGACTTTCAGATGATTTTGACTGCACCGACGATTCTCGGAAGTTGGTGAATCTGTTTAATGTATTATTAGATACTTCATAAGGAAACTTTGATTGCAAAACCAGGTCACTGCTCGAACACTCATTAACCAATGGACTGAATTTGAAAATTTACTGATATTATCACTGATAATATCAGTATATTTACTGATTTATCATCTACTGATTTATCATTTACTGATTTTATTTACTGATTTTATCATTTTGGATTTATTCGAAGTAATTCCATCTGTTTCTGAAAAAAGAATTAGCCAAAAAGAAAGGTAATGCCAGGAGAACATGTACAGGTTGAGGTGATTTAGAATTATGTTTTGTAACTATACTATCCAGAAATTTAAGGCTTTGTATTTTAACATATTAGACTTTGATACATGAAGAATTGAAGAACGGTTTGTTTTAAATTAGGAATTATTAATAGATTGTGTTATTTTGGATCCCAAAAACCTTTTACAAATTTTGAAAAAAGATCATCCGTTATGAATTTTCGTTAACGATTTTGGTTTACGACTTCTTTAACTAACAGTGTCCAATTTAACAACCATTAGCAGATCATATCTTATTATTGAGCTTAAGCTGTTTGCCGCCCAGTATAATGTTTTCAAGCTCTTCCTGGAAAGAGAATGAATAGAAGATCTTATTCTGATGGTGAAGAAGGATCAAGTTATAATAACGTAGCTTGTATCTTTGTGGTGCAGAATTAATCCTACAGCGTTGTGTTTCCAATGTTTATCATGTGCTTTTACTGTACTGCATACTGCATGATTTGTTTTCTCAATCAGCCTAAGGTATTCTCTCGGCCAGGAACTTATAAATTATTTAATGTTAATGCGAACTGCGAACTGCGAAGGGACTGAAGGGGACTTAATATTAACAAACGTAAAATAATAGATGAAATTGCAAGTACAAGGGACGAAGTTAGGAAAAAACTAATAATGTGATTTTGGTTATTCCGTTTGAATCATATTTTAACAATATCAAGAAAATTTTTTAAATATCTATTTCAACCAAAAATATAAGTTTCATTGTATTATGTAAGCCTACTTTATTGCCTCTTCAACGTAATTTTCTTCAAATAAAGTTTGAATTTTCGTTCAAATCAAATCAAGTTTGAGTTATAACAATTCCCTCTTTTAAAAAAAACAAAAAAAAACATAGTGGCCTAGGTAGAGTACATGACGTGATAGTTAATATTTGATAATTAATCTTCTACAAAATTACTATAATGTATGTTCAGTACAAAAATTAAAACAAGGTAGGAGGCCGGAGGCCGGAGGCCCACGACTAAATTTTGCCGAGGGCCCAAAAAGCTGCCAGTCCGACACTGAACTTTAGAATCCTCCAACATTTAAAATTTCGACTTATTTTCAAACCTAGAATATCAAATTGTCTTCTTTATTCTTTTAATTTATTTTTTGCTTGTCAATGTAAAAGTGTATTAGTTGTTTTGCATCCAAGCTTACCAAAGGTAACGGAAGCTATGTGATTGTCCTGAAAAACGAAAATTTGTTGTCTCCGCTTTCAAAAATGCCAAGACAGAAATTCATTTCATACATCAGGAAAAATGTTTGGTCCCGTGGTTGTCTGCTGTTTAATGTTTGCGAACTAACATATCTTAAAAACTTCTCGTCCGATTTTAATCAAATTTGGAAATAATTAGCCCATTGTTTTGCGTTGGCTCAAAAACATGCCCCCATATAAGTTTTAACCTTGTGCGCCCTTTTGTTTCTCTTCCTCATGCGCACTAATTTACATTTATTTGCAAATATATCTTCAAAAGTTCTAGTCTGATTTTTAAGAAATTTGGATGTTCTGTCGAAAGTAACCTGTAGATAGCCCCAGAATAATTTAAACTACCTGCATACATTAAATATGGCTAAATTCATCATTTCATTCGTGTAATAAACCAAAAATACACTGCCAATTAGTGTGGCACATAGCTTCCTCGCATCCTATCATGTACTTTATTGTTATATTAACATTAAAGTTTTATTACTTTATTGTTATATTGTTTATTGTGTAAGAACAATCAACATTTTTTAGCGATCTTTAACACTTTATAGGGGTGTCGCTGTAGGTTTTACTAAAAAAATTATATTTGAAAAAAATGTTCGTCTCATTGAATAGATAAGGTTTGATTTTTTTCCCGACCGAAAATTCCAATTATAAATTTAAAGTTCACGTTTACGCGAGCGTTGCGCGTGAACGCTTGAACGGATAACACTCGACCTGAGCATTGGTAAAATAAACATGTCTACCAAATTTCATTAAAATCGGTCAACATTTACTCAAGTTATCGTCTCACGTTTCACGATTCGCGGACACACAGACCGACAGACAGACAGAGAGACACGGAACCAAAAATGTTCCCTGATATCTAAACGGATTTCTGTCTTGGAATTTGTAAGGCTCGGAAGCAAAATTTGACAGAGTTAGATATAGTCTTTCATTTAGTCTGGCACATAGCTACGTCGCATCCAATCACGCACTTTATTGATATTATGCCTTTGCAACTCATTATTGTCAAATATATTTCATTGTTTCCCTTTTTTTAAAAGAAAATATGTAAAAGTAATAGTTTCTACATTCTGAACAAAGTATAGAAGTAAGAAAATCTCAAGAGACAAGCAAGGAGAAGAGACCTAGAATATTTGGTTGCATTATAATATGTAAAGTAGGCTGCCCTACAATAAGTTACTTTATGCAGCCAGGATAGCCTCTCGGTCGATAGTAAAGGGACAGGACCTAGAAGGCCGCAGGACCCTCTTGCACCTTCAGCTTTTCACGCTAAGTCAATTCCTGATGGAGCTACGAATTGGTTTCGCTTTACCAGATTCCACAAGCTCCGTCAATATTGACTTGAGTCCCGTTTCCATCGGCTTGGACCTCTGCTATACCCAAAGTAAACAGAAAATTCTATTCACCTACCTCTATAGCGATCTGTGATTCGGTTTAAGTAAATTAAGAAGAGAAAACACATTAATAATTTTACAAACCATTATTTAAATGTGTTCATGCGTGTAGAACTGTTATATCATTATTTAAATTTGTCACTAAGTCAACAATAATTAATCCATCACATGTATAAGAACCAACTTTAGTAAAAGGGGTGACTTTTTGAAATTTATATAATATGGCAGGTTCGCTCTTCAAATATAAAATACTTTTTTCATCAGCCTTTTTATTATGAGTATTTAAAATCGGAAGAGAAGTTTTTAAGATATGTTAGTTCGAAAAAATTAAACAGCAGACAGACACGGGACCAAAAATGTTTCCTGATGTCTGACATGGATTTCTATCTTGGCATTTTTGAAGGCCGAGATAACAAATTTTCCTTTTTCAGAACAATCACATAGCTTCCGTTACCTTCGGTAAGCTCGGAAGGAAAACAGCTAATACACTTACATGTCAATAAGATTGACAAGCAAAAAATGGAGTTCTAGGTCTTTCAGTGGTGACCACGTCGCGTCATAGTGAATGATGTTTTCGACGTTTCACCTTTTGTGCTGGAGACATCTTCAGGGTGGTGCAAGTTATATGCACCACGTATCCATATGCCATGGATATGGTCGAAAGCTGGATGTTACATCCTTATCTGAGGCCTTAGGTAATACCTGCAGTTACTAATTGCAGGTTATTTATAGGCTTGGTTCATTCTCAAACTGACTGACTAGAAGATTAAATTTTGTTTAAAAAATCCTTATCTCTTGAATCTTATAGATTCTTGTAACTTTCCCTTGAATTCAAGTAATACAGATTACACCTTTATTTTAATATTTCATTCCAAAAAAGTTCTTAATTAAGTCTATCCAAAAACCCTTATGAACCAATTGGCATTTCTCATATGTGTTCATCTAGTTTCTACCTAACTACTAAAAGTAATACATTATTAATCAATTTTATAATCTTGATACAGACGCATCAAGATTGTCAACGCATCAAGATTGTGTTTAATTCCATTCTTTTTCCGGTGGTATAATTATTTAAATACCGGTACTTGTTAATTAAGTGCCTTCCCGTTGAAAATCACCACCAGCTAACCACCTCTCGTTTCATAGGGAAGGGGGTTATAGATGGTTAGGGGTAGTTAGAGGTGGTTAGAAGTGGTTAGAGGTGGTTAGAAGTGGTTAGAGGTGGTGATTTTCAACAGGTGCCCTCCTTAATTAACAAATACCCAAATACCAACTGATAACTCTTCATAACTATCTACAGCAGTCTTAATAAGTAACTAAGGCATTATTGGTTTTCCCATGCAATCCAAGTTACAAAAAGGGAAAGCTTAGGAAAAACCCTTTCCTTAACCAATAGACTGGAAATAGCAAGAATAATTTAATAAAAACTGTCGGACAAAGGTAAAAATATTTTTTTAGTTTGCTTACTCAATCAATAGACAAAAATATCAAATATTTCATTATCTATTCTTTACTTATGTATTTTTTTACTAATCTAAAAATAGTATTTATATACAAAAACATATTTCAGAAAACCCATATAGAGGTAAACATGTGTCCTTTGAAACTCCCACATTCAGAAATCTAATACGTGTTTCTTTATAATATACAGAATAGGGTTTAGTACGCATATCTCGAGTGCTTATCAAAAAAAAAAGCTCTAAAAGCTTCAGAGTAGAGCATACGGATAAAAAGGAGATAATAATAATATATGAAAACGACAGCCAACAAAGTTTAAGCACTGAAAACCGTGCTAAAGAACAATTTCATGTACTCCCCGCTTAAATATTTGTTTTTATGGTTCATAAAGTGTCATGGTAACTCCCTTATAAAATAAGCAATTGTCACAGGGTTAACTGTTAGAGCTATGATGGATCAAATTAAAATGGAAATGAAGTGATGGTAGTTTTATCTACAGTATCAGTGTAGCATTTGTCAAGATTAATATTTCCATAAAAACTCGAAATATCACGAATATTTCCTTTCTTATCAGTGCGAAAAATTATTGTCCTTTTTTTATTATGCGAAAAATTATTGTCTTTCTGTCATAAAGATGTAAGCAATTAGAATAAAAATAAAATATTCTTACCCTGAGTTTAAAAAGAATCCTCCAAACAGCAAGAAAGGAATGATGATTGGTGGTCCAATTGATAAAGCCACTGATATACTTGAACTAATACATGATATGAAATAACCTGGAACAAAAAATATAATTAATGGCATTTATTTATTATTGAAATGTGAAAGATTTGAAAATAACTGTTACTGCACGTAAAATTCACTTGTTTATTTATCAAATGAGCTATTAGCGCCTTTATAATTCATCAGCCCATATTATATTACACTGCACATAAAATTCACTTGTTCATTTATCAAAACGGCTCTTGACCTTTATAATTCATCAGTGCATAATTTAAAGAAATAGAGTAACATAAATAAATTTCCAGCTTCATCTAGATTTCATTCCGTTTTAAATATTTTTCTTAATATGTGGTATTAATATTATACAGAAACAACTAAAGACTCGTACGTTTAATAAATAAATACATTCAAATAAAATTAATTAATAAAGATTAGAATATGAGTTGAGACGTTTTTTTAAGATGGCCTTCATCGACGCTACAAAATTTGGATTTGGATTACTTTCTTTATACATTTCTGTTCAGATTCTGGATCTGTGACATTATCTAAATAAAAACATTTTACTCGTTCTCGTTCAAACTTTAATGGAAAATCATACATAGCAACAAAATATTATTTAAATTGACATAATTATGTTATAATAATAATACTTTATTTCCACCATACATAAATACGTGTTTCAAACAATTAATTTTTTTTTTCTTTCTTTTTGCTTACGAGCTTACCGAAGGGAAAGGAAGCATTGTGTTCACTTTTGAGAACGAAAAACTTTTATGCCTCCGATTTCAAAAATTCCAAGACAGAAATCCGTTTCAGACATCAGGGAACATTTTTGGTCTCGTATCTGTCTGTCTGTCTGTCGGTCTGTGTGTCCGCGAATTATGAAACGTGCGACGATAACTTGAGTAAATGTCGACCGATTTTGATGAAATTTGGTAGACATGTTCATTTTAGCAATGCTCAGGACGAGTTCGTTGGACAACGTTATCCGTCCAAGCGTTCACGAGCAATGCTCGCGTAAACGTGAACTTCAAATTTAAAATTGGAATTTTAGGTCGGGAAAAAAATCTAACTTCATCTATTCTATGAGACAAACATTTTTTTTTCAAAATACAATTTTTTAGTAAAACCAACAGCGACACCGTTATGAAGTGTTAAAGATCGCTAAAACTATGAATAGTTTTTACACAATAAACAATATAACAATAATTTTAATGTAAATTTAACAATAAAGTACATGATAGGATGCGAGGAAGCTATGTGCCACACTAATTGGCAGTCTATTTTTTTTTTGTTAGTACATCAAATAATAATTGGTGAGGGCCCTAAGTAAGTGTTAGACACCTAGAGAAAGGGCCCCGTCTCTAATACTATGTTACATTTTTCTCTTTATTTAAATTTAGAATTTATTTCTTGAAAAAAAAAAAAAAATTCTTTCTTCTTTAAATCTACAACTAACATTTTTATCAAATATAAAAATATTAATATTGGGAGTGCGATTATTTTTATATTTTACTTTGTGTTCTATTATAGTTATTTTAATTTAATTTTTTATTTCTTTATTTTAATTTATTACTTATAAAATTAATAATTTATTTATATTTGGTATACCTATTTCTATAATTTGTTTTAATGATTTTATATCTGATTTAACAGATGCTCTTTGATTTTCATTTTGAATGTGTTAAAATTATTTATGTTTTTAAGAGAGGCTGGAAGTCTGTTGAATAGTTGAGGTCCAATGTACGAAGCATGTCTTTGTTTTGTAGTTGTTTTTTTTTTATCAATTTTCTTAATGATTGAAGTGTTATGAACAATCTCATGTGTTAAAATAATAAAGGCAGAGGGATGTATATTAGTCCCAACTATATATTTTCCGAAGTGAAAACTTTCCCAATTAAATAATAATAACAGCATTATTGGACGAATATATTTAGTTGTGAATTACTTGGAATAAAGGGTTAAGCAGTAAGTGCCTCTTAATCAGAACTCAGCTATTCTGGGGCTAAAACTAGTTAATAGCTGTTCTTCATCCTAAACTAAACCGGACCTGTATATATATCATTTAGTTTAATCTAGTTGTTGCCCATTGAAATTGCATAAACCTATTTTGCTTAACTTGAATTAGTTATTTACTTCGAACTATGAAATGCATTTCTCACTTATTGATCACACCGTCGCTTCAGCAGCGGTGTGTGAAGTGTTAGAATTCCATACGGGGTTAATAGAAATTGTCCAATAGGTGGTCTTATTGCTAAGTTCGAAAAGTGTTTTGAATTTCTCGTTCTACAACGATAAACCCCCATGTTCTATTTAAATTTTCTAATTAATCGTTTTGCATAATGATCATTTTTTTCTTACCGAAGGATGTTGCCACGTTACTGATAAGAGTGAAAATAGCTCCAGCAGCAATGAATCTAGTAGGATCTGGATTTAACCCGACCATGTAATACATAACGACGGTGAACATAATAGGTATGAAGAGGAAGATGGGTACTTCAGCCAGAGTCTTACAAAGGAAGTAAACATCGGTTCGATACATCCCGTTCTGATGCTCTCGCATAAACACAGGTAGCTCTGAACAAAACACCTGAAAGCAACAAATACAATCAAGAATAAATAAAAACAAAAGTAAAATAAGAGATTATTCATCTGACATCTTTAAGGCACTCTCTTTGATTCCAAATTTATATAACAACACTGTATAAAAATAATCTCATCAATAGCTCCGGCCGATTTCTGCTTAATTGGTAAAGGCATGGAATAGATTATATTTTGCACATTCATCTATTCAAGAACTACCTTATCAACCGAAAGACGAAGCTAAATGCGTATGGGATACTGATTAGACTGGTCTAATTGCTTATAGTTCAGAATTTTCGACTTAGACACAATTGACTTAAACGCATGTTGTTGCCTTAACATTTTTGCCCAGTCGTCCATGACTTGGTCTTAATGGGTATTAGAGGATGGAAGGGCCATTGTGGCCAACTACAATTGGAGGCATATCGTTGAGCATCCCCAAGTCCACCCCGAGTATAGCACCAGATATAAGAACATTTGGAAGATATAATCTGCTTGTACCAGGGAGTATCTACCCGAGTATTTCAACCTTGATAATAATTGCTACAAAATGCAAACAATATTTTAAGTTATAATAAGCACACGCTACGTTTAAAGAAAATATGAGAAAGGAATCCAAGCTGTAAGTGTTCGCAATATATTTGTAGTGGTTCTACTGCTAACAACATAATATAAAAATTGATATTTAAAAAACAATTCATCATTTTAATAATGAGTTTTGCTGTAATCTTTCTTTTAAAACATATTGGCATTAAAATAAGCCTCACTAAGTCATCGAAATATGTTAATTTAATAAAGATAAATAATGGTAGGCTAAAATCTAATCCTTGAAATAAAATTCAGCTTAATAAAGATCTCTTTTTGAGAAATGTTTTCTCCCACGATAAAAGTAAACGAAAGAAATACCACACTGGTAATTATTTTTAAAATAAAATAAAAGCATGGGGATTCATTTAATTGAATTATTTGTTTTCATTATTGTGAATGAAATAGTCTCCGGAAGATGAGGGGGAGGGGAGGAATATAAAGAATGGCGAAGATTTAAGGTTCAAAGCACGGAAACTAAATCCAATTAAAGCAAGACATAATGAAAAAAACCTTTTTCCAAACTCGAAATCCTAAATCCCAAATCAAATCAACCCAGTTGAAAATAATTCACTTCAATCTTGGGCCTTGAATTCAATTCAAGCCTGGGGACCAGTCTTTCAATCTCTTCCCCCCAACAGTTGCAAACTGTTCTGAAATCATTCTAAGCAAATAATCCCTTTCCTTTATTTGGGTGACGATTCGTCTTGTTTTGAATGAATGGATTCATTTTCAAGAGTAATTCCCTCTTTAAAAGATCAAGTGGCGTTAGATTAATGTTTGAGTCCCTATAATATGATGTAGGCCTCTAATAGTTTCTTCCTGTGAAAAAGAGATCGAGATCCGAGGCGGTCGTACGCATGAGAAGAATCTTCTACCAAACCCTAATATTGGGTAGACGAAAGTAATTTCTCGTAAAAACTGCTGATGCAATAGAAAGGGAAGGTTGCTGAGGAAAAATCAAGCGGCATAAAAACGAAAGTTACAAATAGATCAAACCCTACTAAAACCAAAGTTAAAACCAAGTTGAAATGTATACAATGAGAACGAACCTAATAAATTAGTAAAAGTTACAAATACACACCAAAACGGCCAAAGCAGAAAAGGCTACAAACAAAAGGCACTAACTAAAGACGATGATGGTACGAAATAACCGAGCCTACAGAAGAAGTAAAGTTGCAAATAACGCGAGCTTAACAAAGGTAAGAAGGTTGTAATAAAATTGAACCAATTAACGAAGGATAGGGTATACACTTAAATAATCTACTAAAGAGTAATGAATAGATCCACTTCTAGCTACGTTCTCTGCAGGCAGCAATGAATTCTTTGATCTTAATGTTATCAGCTGAAATCGTGCTTATCATATTTCTCTCCGTCACTTCCATCCCCTCCGATTATTCATATCTTTTTACCCTTTATAACCAACTCCCTTCCTACTACTTACGCTCATTCCAATTCCTAACCTTGTTCGATACAGTCCACTTCGATCTTTCCAATAATTTCAAACCTAGTACAGTACAATTTGCCTCTTGTATTGTTTATTCTTGAAAACTATTATTGCCAAATAATATTGTATACCCATATTGTGTGTTTTATTGAGGGTATATTTAACTCATCCCTTAAAAGTATAACGATACATCCTCTTTGAAAGACGTTCACATTGATTATCAAGACATAAAAAGCAGGACGACTACTTTACGATATTTTTGTTTCTTAAGTTAGTTTTCAGTCAACCATATAGAGTTAAAGCTGCTCTATAAATATTAATGTAATTATCTTTAAGAATGCACTGATTCACTTGAAATACGTATGTTTAGTAATTATGGATGTCCAATTAGATACTTTAATTGAAGAAAAGTTTACAACTTTAGTATAGAAAAAGTTTTCATTAAAAGATACTGCTATTAAAGAACAAGAAAAATATTTGAAGTTTTCTAATTTAAGTTATCCAATAATCGTATAATCACGTAAACATCCTTTTAACTTTTAACTCATTAACGACTCCAATAAAAACTTCTCTTCTTTAAAGTTTTACAATTCTCGGTTTTTGAATAAATAAATAAATAATTTTACCGCATGTTTCAGGCTTAACCCAGTAGCAAGTGAAATATTTAGTGACTATAAAACCTAAAAATTAATATTTTATCTCTTTAAATTCTAATAAAAATCTATTAATAAAATAATTTACTTATGAATAGTTGGGTCTAAAGGAAATATGAAATGCTAACTTTTGCAATATTTGGACCCTCTTTGGGTCATTTTCAAGCTTACTAGAAGGACTACTTTACTAGAATGATTGAGTAATCACTCAATCATTTTTTTCTAAAAATATAGCCTGCTTTAATCAACCTTTTTACTTTCTCATATAAAGAGAAAGTATTATGATGGCGCGAAAATTCAATTTTGAGATTTTGATGGATTTACACGTTTTGAGGTCCCCTGAGGCCAAAAAAGTGGTTTTTAAAAAAATGTCTCTCCGTCGTCTGTCGTCTGTCTGTGCAGACGCCTGGAGCCTAACTACTGGGCCGATTTTGACGAAATTTGGCATACATGTTCAGAAAAATCATACCCCGAGGCGAAATCGAGAAATGAATTTCATCTCCAAATTTAGGGGCGCTACCCCCCAAAAACTCAAAATAAATTTCTCGAAAACGGTTCCGACGATTTTGATTAAAAAATTCTAAAATGTAGTCCATTTAAATACGAATCCAACGATATAAGCCGTTTTCCCGGGAAAAATCTAGTTCCTGAGAAAAAAGCTTAAAACGCGGACCGAGAGAGCCCGGGTTCGATTCTCCGCCCGGGAGAAGATATTTTTATGATAAATTTTGATGAAATGCTCAATAACAATTAAATGTACATACGAAAACTAATAAATGGAAAACACTGGGCTAAATAATTATTAATTCGTATATGAGAAAGTTTGTCTGAGTTATCTCGGACTGATTTTTAGCCGATTCTTGTCATTATCACTTTTATAAAAATCAATTTGTTTGCACTTTCATATTTAATAAATTTATTATAAGTCCCTTCACTTAAGCCCACTTGAATAAAACGCGTTTAAGTGTTTAGTACGTCTCTAAATCAAAGTATCCCATGATGAATGCGCTTATGACGTCAGAGAACATTTTTGGTTTCGTGTCAGTGTGTCAATCAACATTTTTGGTCCAGTAGTAATGGAATTTGGATGGTATGCCAACATTAGCACAGAAGGTATGTCGTTGATTTCAACATGTGCCCATTTAGTTTGTTTGCCTCATTCGAACATTTCTTTTTATAAAATTTCATATGGTAATTCATATGGTATTTTTTGTTATCTTTATATTTCTATCCCATTATAATGAAGTTTCCATAAGGAACTGAAGATCCAATGACTTAATTAGTAAACTGACCATGACTCCTATTAGTAAACTAAAAATCTTAACTCAGAGTCTCAGAGCCTAACGGCCTAACGTCATCATCATTTTAAATTCATTGACGATGACTGATGATCCATTGATTATTTTATCCTACATTTATAAGTTAATTAATTAATTAAATAAATAATAAGAGTAATTGTCCAAAAATCTGAACTTAAAACAACTTATTTTGAAAAATGATGTTGCTGCATCCAGGTAAAGATACTTTATTATAATATTTTAAAAAAAAGTCGGGGTAGAATGAGAAAGAAAAATTTAATTATTCTTCCAGTCACAAAAGGTAATTAAAAATTTAAAACAAGTGAAGACAGTTAAAAATCCTTCTGACAGCAAGAAAAAAAAATAGAAACAAGTACAAGGTTTTAAAAAAAGAACAAAAACGCTCTAGAGATTACTACCAGGATAAAACAAGCAATGTTGACAGGTCCTAGAGCAGGATTTCGGATTCCGGTAGCGGAATTAAGGACCGTACAGCTACAGGTCTTGGCAATCTCACGCCGGATAGAGACTTAATTAAAAATGCAACCACTCTCCAGTCAAAATATTTTCACTGCCAAGCCCCTCTTACTAAGAGGAAAAAAATTATCAACTACAAGGGGTTCTTGCTAAACTAATCAGGATTCCACCCAGAATTCATTATTAGTTTAGGCTGGTGTTATTAAAGCAAACTGCATTTATAGAATTATCATCGTTTTTATACAATAGTTAATTCGCTTAAAACGAACACAAAGAAAGCTTTATAAAAAACTGATTAAATTTAATAATAATTATACTTAATATGAGTTGTAATGTATAATTAAAAATATTAGTTATAATTATACCAGAGAATTAAGTTAAAATAAATACGAGAATTACAAAAAAACGAATTACTATAATATATTAATAAGAGTACAGAAAAATAGTAAATAAAATGATACTCTTTTTATAACATATAATGTACACATCTGCATAAGTTCAACGCAAAGTAATTACACTCTTATTTTAACCGAGGTCTTAAACTTGTATGCGTACAAGTAAAGAAATTATGTTTGTAAGTCAATACTGTAAATGCGGCCTGCGTAAAATTGGATTTACTCAATTTCTAGTTCTTGAATATTTTAGTTTGTTCGGTAATACTCTTGGATGGCGTAAAGATGTTTATTTTCTTTTTAAAATTTCTGATGAGAGAAGCGTGTTTTCTTTGGTAGCAAAGAGTATGAGGTACACTAGAAATAAGAGCTGAATGTGGTAAAGAAGTGTTTTAATCGTTATGAAATTTCTCATTAACTCACCTCTAAAGTAAAGTAACTCAAGCAAGCTTGAGCATACTTTACTTTACTTTGTGTGGATACCACACCGTGTTAATGGTGACACTCACCACGTTGTTGTTAACACCATAATGTACTGACACAACACAATGTTGATAATGAGACCACAATGTACTGACACAATACAGTGTTGATAATGACACCACAATGTTCTGACACAACACAATGTTGATAATGACACCACAATGTTCTGACACAACACAATGTTGATAATGACACCACAATGTACTGACACAACACAATGTTGATAATGGCACCACAATGTATCCCTCACAGTTTTCTATGATAAACTATACCACGCAGGCAAGTCACAGCTGTGTAGCATTGCTTAGTAGCCAAAAAGCTCATTAATTTAAAAAAAAAAAAAAAAAAAAAAGTACTACATACTACATCATAACCTTAACTATTTATTTTACATTTTTAAAAAATGCACTTCTTCAAGATAATTTTAGGGTTTTTATTTTTAATTTTAATTAAATCTTGTATTATTGTTTTCGATTCAGTTTGAGATATAATTAAAATATCTGGTACGTGAATTTTACTTTCTCATTATACAAATTAATATTAATCCCAGATCTAGTCTTGATAATTAGAAAACTTATCTTCATTCAGTGGAGGCCAATACGTCACCCGTTTTAAAATTATAGATAAATATTTAGGATGACAAGGGTTATTGAATAGCAGGACATGTCTAACCTTTCAAGGGCCGTAAATACGAAGTTCTGTCGTATGCAGATTGTCGCCTAAACATCCACTTCTACTAGCGAGAGATTTTCGAGTGAGATAAATAATCAAAGATCGAGCAGTAATAGACTATAGAGCTATATAAGATATACTATATAAGCTGAAGTTTACTCAAACTCCTAACTGAGGAACTAATGACTTAATTAGTAAACTTGATGATGAATCCCATTAGTGAACTATAACTCCTAACTCAGAGCCTGACAGTCTAACGTCATCATCATTATAAATTCATTGAAGATAACTGATGATCCATTGACTGTTTTATCCTAAAGTCATTAGTTATTTCAGTTAACTTGGCAATTAACCTAAAATAGGGTGTAGTCTTCCACGGTTGTAGTCATAATGGATTTTTAGGTCTTCCGCTAGTTTTTCCGACGTTTCGTCTCCAGCATAGGCGGCGATACGTCGGAAACCCCATTAAACATGACGCGGTCACCATAGGAAGACCTAGAATCTATAATAAACCTCATTAGACTATTATTGAACAACAACACAATCTTTGTATAGTGATTGATGATAAATTTCATAAGTGAAAAGATGATTAACACCATCAGAAACAAATTATGAATAAATTAAGCAAACGAAAAAAAATAAAAAAGCAAAAGAATAAATTGATGATGCTGTTTTATTTCCCAACTCAAATTTAAAATATATTACAATTTTTTAAAGTTCAACATTATTATTATCGAGATAAGAAAAAAAAACTTTCAAAGTATACAATAAAAAAATAATAAAAAGTTGATTAATTAAAAAAGTCAAATTTTTACATCCTCATGCTAATAAGAAAGATATATTTTTATCAGTTTAATTTCAATAAGGGTTGTTTTTTCAGAGAGGAAACCACCCTTTCCTTTCCTTAATATCGGAGCTAACTCTGTTTGACTTTTAAAATAAAACTTTTTCCCAAGATTAGATCTTTCAACTTTTATAAAAAAACAAAAAACTTTCGGCCTTTTTATATAGGCGATTAAAATAAAAAGCAAAAAGCTTATATCTAGAAGAGATTCAAAGATATTAGTTTTAGTCTTGCATACCAGAAAAACATATTAATTTATAATTTCATATATGGCGTTAACAAAGATTTTAACAAAGAGGCATATGGGTGCAACGGTGCGCCTTTTTTACTTTGTTACCCACCACTCTCTTTTCTGTTTTGGTGGGTAACAAAGTAAACGAGTACCAATTGGATTTCTTAAATATATTCACTGATATTTTAATTATTATTACAAAAGTTACATTGACAAGACACAGACATCTGTCACATATGTCTTGTCAATGTTAGTAAACTAAAAAGAAAGTTTCTGAGCTATTTCACAAATTGCTGAGAGCAGGAAGATTGCAAAACATATTGTTTACTGTAAAAACTGCGGTTCAATAGAAATAATATGTCAAAGTGCTTTAAGGAAGAAATGATAACATCAAAAAAGAACAGTTCAGGTAATAGAAGTATTTGCTATTCAATGGGCAATAGGAGAGCATTAAAAGATATTAATAACGGATGTGGAATTCATAGCATGCAAAATAATTTTAAGAGAGCAAATGACAGAAGAACTAATGGTTGGGACGTCCAAGAGAATAATTCGTATAATAATTCTGGAGTAGAAATCAAAAGTGTTTTGATAAAGAACAAAGATAAAATAACAAACGAGATTACTTGTATAGTCAAAAAAACGGATAAAGATACTCGTAGCTTTAATGTTAAGAAAGATGCTAGGGTGTCAACTATTGATAATAAATATGCAGCTAAAAGTAGTACAGGCATCATTAATCATGTCGACGAGAAAATATGTTTGAAATTAAATCAATGTTCTTTAAAAGAACTCAAGGAAAAAGAAGGTCTGAAGAATGAAGAAAACAGAGATAGTTACCTAAGGCATGTAGCTAAGCACAAACGAGATAGACACCAAGACGAGGATAGAAATGATGTTGAAGATCCATACAAGAAGTATGAAGGTAATCTATTTCTTTGTACGACATATGTTAAAGATATTTATGATCATTTGTTAAATTTAGAAGATCAATTCACAATTAAATTGGATTTTATGAAAAGTATACATGTGACGCCAAGAGTTAGAGCTATTTTAGTCGATTGGATGATCGATGTTCAATTACTCTTTAAATTATCCAACGAATCGTTACACTTGAGCATATATTTGATCGATAGCTACCTGGCGAGTCATAAGAGTACAAATAAAGAAGATTTGCAAGTTCTTGCCATAACTTGCATTCTTATAGCTACTAAATACGATATGGTCCATCCACCTCATTTAGATGATCTCTTAAAAGCTACAGAATATACATTAAAGAAATGTGACGTTTTGAGAATGGAAATTGAAGTGCTTAAAACAGTCGGTTGTAGGTTGAATAAACCACCTATCACATGCTTTCTACGAAGGTACGGTATAATTGTTAACATCGATAAAATTCATCATTGTTGCTCTAAATTTTTCGTCGATGCTTGTCTTTTGAATCATTTAATATGTCAGCAAAAGTCATCTTTGATAGCAGCCGCTGCTACTTTTTTAACACTATCAATTAAATTCGGTACTGTAAATCCGTCTATATGGAATAACGATTTGACTAAACATTCGAACTACAGTGTTAAAGAAATCTTACCACTTGTACGATTTTTAGCACCCTTTGTGATCGATCTCCCTGATAAATATTATTCCACAGCTATTATGGAGAAGTATTCGATGTCTCGATTTGAAAATGTGAAAGAAAAAATTTATAATCCTGCCAATTTGGAAATAATCAAGAAAATTTGCTTCGATTTCCGTCATAGTCAAACAAATAACCAGAAAAAGCATATGGATTTTATGAGATAAGAACTAACGTAAAGTTTATAAGAAATTATAAATGCAATACCTTATAAGTGTCTGTACTATATAAAAAAAAAGAACTTTTTAAAAGAAGCCATTCAAGAAATAATTAATGCACTCCACTTAAGAAGAAAATGTGACTAATGAAAACCAATACCAACTTATATTTCTAGAGAACTAATTAACATAAAATATCAAACTGACTCTCTGCATCTTATTACTTGTATAAATAAAATAATTATACATAACTTAACCATTGTTATAAATATTAATATGCACCAAACCTAATTTAGTTCAATCTAGTCTTCATATTCTTTTTTATTCAATGAGTCTCGGTGGGTTTATCAGTGAAAGTAAAGGTAATAATAATATCTAGAATTAGTAATTTCCTAATTATTCAAAATTTCTCATTATATTTATTACTTAGATTGTATAATATTATAGATTTAATAAAACGCTCATTTCTTAATTATTGAGCTGAGTTAAAATGATATGACAAGCTCACTTAGTAATATGTAATCAGTAGATAAAGCTTCTGATACTATTTACTACGTTTCCATTAAAAAAATTGTAAAATTTAAAATAGTATTTTATAATTATTTCTTATTATATCGGGTACACGTTCATTTATTTTGCAAGCAAGTATACTATATATGTGTACTAGCAGGATTTCCATGCTTCACTACGGAGTGTGTTATTTTTATTTATTTTTTTAATTTCATTTGTTTATTAACTATCCATCAAAAAAATATCTGAAAATATCTAGATGCCACAAATTTTTCTTAATTACTTCTGTAGAAAGCTAACTTTCAAATTTCAAGATGCGATCAAGTCGAATTTTGCATATAAATGGTGAATTGTGAAAAGATGTCTTAATGAGGACCTAGGCTAAAGGAAATTATCTACAAAATTTCATAATTGCAGAGATGACATCTCTGCAATTATGAAATTTTGTTTAGTCAGTCACCCATTTTTTCGAATTTTATATAAGTAGATTGTACTACTGTATATATTTGACTGTGTTTTTATGTATAATCCTTTCTAAATACATAGTCAAAATTGTATAATGATATAAAAAGGGATAAGTAATCCTGTGAATACGGTCTACAAGTTTAAGTATAGTTGAATTTATTTAGCCCATCGGCTTAAAAATAATAAAATTCAAGGAGCTTTCTTATAGCTTGTAGCTTATTGTGCTTGGGCTCTGGATTAGAACTAAAAACTTCATACACTGGACCCCTTTTTACGGCTTAGAAAAAGAGGGAGATGGGAAAAAAACTTTTTAAATCTCAAAATCGAAAGCTTGAATACGTGACCCGCAACATAACATTTCTCTCTTTAGAAACACGATTTTTCCCCCCAAATGGAGGGGGGAAAAGGAGACACAAATCACGATTATTTTTACCACCCTATGACAACCTCTAGTACAAGAAAGACATGAAAGTCATTTTTTTTAACAGCCCACAAGTCCCGAGGAAAGATTAACAAAAACGCCATTTTACCCATTGACACAAAAAAATAGATCCTACCCATTCTTATAGGGGATGAAGTGGATTGAATTAGACCAGTTATTTACAACGTGACCTACACCTTATTCAATATGAAATAAAGTTATGTTTTATGAATGAAACACCTTTTCTTCGTCTTCAAATAAATAATTCAACTTCATCAAATAATTTTATTTCATTCAGACTTCTTGTAAAAGGAATAATAAAAATAAAAAAATTTAAAATATTTAAAAAGGAAAAAGAAGTTTCCTGTATGTACTGTGTTTGTATGTATGTATATACTTATATATATATATATATATATATATATATATATATATATATATATATATATATATATATATATATATATATATATATATAATACATAAAGTAAATTAAACATACTTTAGATAAAATTATAAATAATTTGAATCACTAAAGAGGATTTTAGTGATTCAAAACCTATTTATAGTTAAGTTTTTAATAAAAATTTAAAATAAAACCTTTCCCTATGTATCAAATGTAAAGTATAAAAACTCTGTAAAAAAAAGTCATATGTACATCATAAGTGCTTTTTTGAATTCTCTTCTCAACTGGGACTCTGTCTAATATGTAAAAAGGAAATCTAGCGTCATTTTCAACTCAACATAGAAAGATAGAGTGTTTATTTCCTGTAGGGTAAAAACAAACAGACGAGGAAAAAAAGAACGAGAAATTCCTGCAGAATTTTCTCATTTTTACGAAATGTAGAGACCTGAATGGTGTCGGTTTGTAAAATAAAAATGTAATGGACTACTATCTCTAATAGGACTACACACGAAGCCAATCTCTACACTCGCTTACTAAAAGCTAACTATAAAAAAGACGAAAAATAATTTTAGCTTATCTTTGACCAAAAAAAGTTTGATATCACTATTTTTTTTAAAAAAGATATTTTTTAATCCTTTTAAAAGTAATCTTTCTAACAAAGTTATCCTATACTAACAAAGAACTATCTACCAAAAACGTAGTAACTACCAGCAAAATGCAACTACCAATAAAGTTATACTATTAACACAGTTAAATTGAGCATTGCTACCGTAAGGCCGCTCCCTGACTTTTCTGCGGTATTTTCTGCTTTACCGATACCGCGTTCATCTCCCCACTTGTTGGTATACTTTCGGTGGAATCTTGCAGTAACGGTAGTCTCGTGGTGTGATTATGTCGTCGTCAGAAGAAGATAGTACTTTACCGCTTCTGTTTTTACTGCTTGCTCGTACAGACTCTGTATACCGATCCCTTACCGCCCTAGTCAGGGAGCACTCATTAAGATATAGGCGCTCGGTAAAGAATTTGTACCGAATCGGTACCGAGCGTACGACCTTACCGATACCGTACCGACAAGTCAGGGAGTGGCCTAAATTTATTAGTTATGAAATGAAGGATCACTTACTACCGATACTTGCTGGACTCTTAGATCACTGCATCGGTTTTACTTATACGCCACTTACGGTTTAACTTTACTGTTCATGTAGGAGTCCTACATGTATAGTAAAGTTTCTTATAACTTCTTGCTCTCATGGGCTCTATAAGATCAATTCGACTTTCAGAACTCCATATTATTTGCTGATGATGGCGTACATTCGAAACCAGTGATCTTCAGATCTAGCAAGTATAGACAGTAAGTAATACTATATATCATACTAACAAAGTTGTTATTACCTAGATTTGAGGAAAAGTTTAAACTAAGCTAATACTACGCGTGAGGTCTTGAATTGTTTTGAAAAAAAGATTTTTTTAAAAAAATATCGACTCTTTTGGAGGTGGTTCAATGTGTTTTGACTTGGTTCAAGGAGGTTCGAGGTGGTTGGAGGTGTTTAGAGGTGGCTCTAACCACCTCCAACCACTTCAAACCACCTCAAACCATCTCGATCCACCTCTATCATATTCATTTTTAATTGAAGCGAGCGAAAGCTAAGTTTCCTAAATTCAACAAACTATGCATCCTGACTGTGTGTCGATAACGTGTGGTGATAACTTGAGTAAAAGTTGACCGGTTTTGGTGAAATTTAGTGCACTTGTTAATTTACCGATGCCCAGAACGAGTTCATTGTACAACATTTACCAGCCCAAGCTTCGCGTGCAACGCTTGCGGGAACATTTTAAATTGGAATTTTAAGACGGGGAAAAAATTCTAAATTCATCTATTCGATGAGACTATTCTATTTCCTCTATTCGATTTTTTCAAATACAACTTTTTAATAAACCAACAGGGACACCGCTATGAAGTGTTAAAGATCGCTAAAACTATTAAAGTGGTCCTAAACATTTAAAATAGATATAACAACGTTTTCACCAAAATCTTACGTTCTAACATATCGATTTTAATAAAACTTTACTAAGATCATCTTATTAATCAAATTTTGCACATTCTGATTCTATTAAGAATAAAAATACTTTCATGTACAAATAATAAAAACCTTTGGCCAAATTGTTGCTCCCTCTAACCCGTCATCCGGGGCAGTTGTTGCTCGTGAATTTAAAATAACGTGAACAGGAAAGGATAAATAGGCGTTATTTTGGCCACTTTGATTAGACCTATCTAGTAATCTAGTTGAAGAATATTTTGTATATTTAGAAATATTTTTGAATACTTGTGAACATTTTATAAATTCTTTTTTTTAGCTTCAAAGGAAGCACTTCTTTTTGCGTTCCATTTTTAATGTGCACAAAAAGGCAAGAACAAGAAAATGGCTTGATGACGACTTAAGTAGCTCTCATCTTTAGAGAGCCTTATAAAAGCCGAAAGCTGCTTGAATATTGGATAAATAAACAAGTAGGTAATATTTTTAATGGAACAAATTCCTTGAGATTTATTTCTTTGTTCTCATTCATTCACAAATATCATTAATATAAACAAAAAATATCCATATAATGAGGAAAATTACTTAATCAAATTGAAATCAATTTGTAGAATGTATTATCTTGTACAGACCTCAATGCAATTTATTGAAACTAGAAAGGATCAACATACAATTAAAATTGTGTCTCAAGTATTCTTCTAATGGTAAAAATATTCTTCATAAATAAGGACTTCAAAGAAAATGTACAATTAAAAAATCATGTCGTCCATGAAATACCGTCACCACTCTCTTTAAAATATATTATTAAAAGGGATCGCAATCCTAGCCATAAAAATGTTCTGTTTTCTTAATAATACCTTCTACTATTAATTACTACGTTTCCAAGTGCTTAAACACGGATTGAATCCTGATTTGGGAGTGGACAAGCTAGGTATTTCCATGAGTAGTATTGAATCCGTATTCAATACGAAATAAAAAAAACAAAAAAACTTTTTCTTCGTTACTTTTGTTAAAGGTTATAAATAATTTTGTAAGCTTCACCTTTTATAACCATGTTTTTTATTACGTATTTTGACAGATTTGACTACAGTTTCTACAGAAATACGCTGGATGCGCTCACACCCACGCTCTGCGCATGTCAGGATTGAGTTCAGGTGTTTCCATGCAACTCAATTCAGAATTTAGTGTATTGTATCGGGATCGGTATCGTATTTAATCCGTATTGAATCTAGGTTTCCATGGACACTTTTGATGCAAAAACTCTGTTCAATCTGTATTTAAACATCATGGAGACTTAGTGAATATTGTCCTGCTGCAGTTTTAAGGATAACTACTTATAGATAGTTTATTCGCACTAAATTATGCTTAACAACAAACAAGGAATAAAGAAGGTTGGCTTTTTACTATTTAGACTTTTTATACTATGTAGGTAGGCTAACACCTTAACATACTTATGCAGTTTATAAAAGCTTTTGTTTAGTTTATTTAATTTAGTTAGACTTTAAAAGTTACTTTTAAAACAGCTGTTAAAACTTAGTTGTTTTATTTTATCCGATTTCCAAGAGGTAAGCCTTTGTATATCGAATAACTTAAAGTTAACTTTTGTTTTTTTAGAGGCACTTTTGTATTTCTTTTTCTTGTAATTTCTTATTGAATCCTTTCTCTGACCAGTTTTATTAATTTGTTTACAACTTAGTATACAACAATTTTTCTTTCAAACTAAAAACAAAAAAATATATAAATATATATTGTATATAATATTAAAAAAAAAAGAACAAAATTTATTGATGGACTTATACCTAAAGAAATTTTAAAACTGTGCCAAATATTTTGAGACCTATTTACTTTGAATTTAAAAGGAATGAATTCATAGTAACAATGTGCAGAATAAAGATTTTTACTTAATATTTTGGCCATATTAATATAATTTTAGGTTGTGAGTGACGTGTATTAGGCATTATAGCTAAGTTGGTTGTTTGAGGTGGTGGATATTTTAAGTTTTGGTCAGACAAACGAAATATATGTAATTGAGTAAAAGTAGGGAGGTAACCGGTCGGACGGGATTTTAAATAATAATATTAAATTTCCATTAAATAACAATAATTTAAGTGGCTAAAAATATTTACGTTCTATAAATATGTATGTAGGATTACAGATTTAAATCGAAATTGTTTTGTTTTGTTTGGTAAGAAAACTTTAGAGATAAACCTTTATATTTAAAAAAAAAAGTGTAAAAGGTTATATTTGTGTATAAATGAATGCAAACAAGTATTCGACAGTCACTTTAAGTGATTGGTTTTATTTTGTGATAGGTTCTAACTAAACGGTTGCCACGCGCCACTGAAGTTAGTTCTGCAGGAGGCTGACAGTACTAGACAGACTGTTAATTCATCTAAGAGTAAAATGTTTAACATATTACTTTTGTCCCAACAATCAATAACTATTATCTATAACTATTATTTCTATAAAACTCTAAAATATATTCAAAATTAAATTCTGTTCAGAATATTTAGTGCTTTAAACCATATAGTACATATATATATATATATATATATATATAATATATTATAGCCACGATTTTAAGTGAAATGTTAATTAAAATTGTTCTAAGGACTCATTTTGACGAAATAGAAGCCTTATTGAAGGTCATATTATTATATTCAAAGACCCTATCTGTCAACGTAATAGTACATTACGCGTCTAGTGCGGAAAGTAGCATTTTGCATGCGAGTGTGGAGTTCGCACCCGTGCGACAGCGGGGGTTGTAAAATCATACGAGCAAAGCAAAATGCAGTTTTCGCACGAGTTGCGTACCGTACTTTATCTACGATTGGACTTTAATAATAAATATAGAAAATCATTATATATACATTGTTTATCACTAAAAACTTGATAAAAACCGTTAGCTAATTAGTTTTGTTAAATGTAAACAAACACACAAATCGCACGTCTATGAAACGCGCATGCGCAATGAATAAAGCAACGAAAGGAATCACTTTCTAGGCATCTAAACAGAGATAAAATGTTTATATTTCGTACCAATCGTAGATAAAACGTTTTACGTAGAGTTATTTTTCAATCCATTAAGTTTTTCTGTTCTTGTCTTAGCCGACTGCATCTGATAACTTCTCCCACCTTAATGAGATATGTTTTTTTTTTCATATAACCATAAATATATTTGCTTATATTTTCAGTTAGACGCAATGCACACAGAAGAGATTGCAGGGAGAGGCACGGCGCATGCGAGGCGTGACGTTTCTACTCCTGCTCTATCTAAACCTTACTATGGGCAATGTCCACTAAGGTAATGCGCCGTCTCGCCCCTTCACCTCCACGCTTCTTCCCCACCTCTTGAGTCATTTTGAAGAAGCGTGCCTCGAGTCACCCTACCTGTTTAGTACAGTTTTTTTGTTTTTTTGAGGCGTATTTGTGTGCCTACTCCACCTCCACCGTGCCTGAACCTTTTGACTGCCCTTTCTGTGGAGCTTACACTCGTCTGTGCCTCGTCAGGCCTGCGCCGCGCTTTCCCTCGTTGCCTCATTTGTGTGTATTGGGCCTTACAAATGTTGAATATGACTTCAAGTTAGACTTAAAGAAAGAAAGATGTTTTCAAGTTAGAAAGAAAGATGTTTTCTATTCAAGATATTCATTTATTTTAATTATGCTTTCTAGTAGGATATGTAAAGATAACATATTATTCAGAATAAGATAAGATTTTTTTTTTTTAAATAAAACTCTGCACTTTATGAAAGCGCTAAAGTTCCATTAAGTCTATATATAATTAAGAGATTTTTCAACAAATTGGTGGAATGAGAGTCATAGGTTGGCAGAATCAATGAGAGTGATGGATTAATGATGCGCAGGATTTTAAGGGGGGCAAAACCCCACTTTTAAAAACTAAATCCGACCTTCAGGTCTTCCACACTCATTTATCACTTCATTTAAAAAGCAGAGCTTTCATGGAAAATTCTAGGATACAGAGGGGAACTTCATTAATTAATTTTCTATTGAACGCTTTTTCCTCTTTTGAAACCAGTGAAAACTGTAAAGCGGGAGAATTATTTAAGTGAAATAAAATGCTTTTGAACTGAAGGATGAGAGAGTGTCAGAAAAATTGTCCTAAAAACTTTTAGGAGGCGCTGTGAGGAAGAGAAAGAAGTGTTTTTTTTGAAAATTCAAACTCTTCGAAAATTTTCAAACTAAACCCCTCTCAACAATGCTCATCTTGAAACTTTAAAGATTTAACAAACTCACGGAAATTAAAGTGCTAAAGAGGGCAGATGGAAGTAAAGCGTACTCCGGTTCTAAACTTGAAATTTCTAGAGGACCTTTTTCGTTTCTTCCAGAATGGAAAGAGTAAAACTTTCATTTCCTTTATTTTATTTTAGAAAATTTTAAATAATGAAGTATAATTAAAGAGACAAAATTTATTACTCTTTGCTTATTAAATATTAATTAATTTTATCACAACAAATCTTCTACTTGTTCAAGTGTTCACACCTGTGCTGAGGTTTCCTTCTGCGGAAAGAGTAAAGATAAGCTAAAACCTCTCATAATAGAATATATGTTACGTCTATATTAAGTGTTAAATCTAGTTCCAAAGTTTCCCCACAAACCCGATAATATTCTAAAATTTTAATTGGAACGAAACTAAAGAAGTTTTAGAATTGAGCCATTGCTGTTCTAATGAAATGTTAGGAATCAAAAGGACCATCACCACCAAATGCTCTGCAAACATTGAACCTATCGGAAACAAGTCAGAGCATATCTCTAGAGTCCTATTAATGTTCTAAATATTTTGATTTAAAAAAATGTTTGGCCAGTATGTTTAATCTAAATTGATAAGACCTGCTTGATCTCTTTATTTCATATGTATGAGCCGTTGGTCGGTTAGTCACTTCTGGTAGTTAAGAAGAACAATTAAAATGATTTCATACGTTTAAAAGTAGTAATCTTTTAATTTTCTTTTTATACATATGTTTTGCTTCATAATTTTCAGAATTGTATGGAAAGGATTGAATGGCAGGCTTAAACAAGGTGAGTTCGAAAGATTGAGAATATTTTCTCTTCCTAGACTACCGTTACATGTCTGCAGAAAAGCAGTTAGACCTTATATGCGGATCCAAGGTGCAAACCCGGTTTAATAATCCGTATACATAGTACGGTAGTACTCTATCGTCTCAGCAATCTGAAAGACCCACTGAAAGTAAGTACTTTGCTTAGGGGAAGTAGCCGTAGTTCTACAGTCGGCAGGATGGTAAAGCCAAAGATTTTCCACCTCAGACGTGTTAATGCAGGACAGCTGCTGAGGTGAAAAGGAGTATCATCCCCTTCCTCACACAGCCTTGCACACTGGGCTTTCAGCTAGGCAAAATATATGCAGATGTCGATTTAGTCTACAGTGTCCAGAAAGAATGCCAATCAAAAGATGACAGGATTGATTTTTGAGCGAGAGCAGTGGATCATCATTTTAGATCGTCGCATTAGTCGCATACCTGAAGCACTGTTCCATACATTCTATTGATATCTAACTTAATGAAAGTCCTTAAGGAATGTTTCACTCCACAAACTGGCACGCCAACAACTGGTTATGGTGTGATTGGGTCGAATTAAAACCCGTTTTGACTAACTGGTCCTATACCTACTTACTCCTTTTTCAAAGTTGAATAAAAGTAGATAATATTATGTCACGCAAATGATTCGATTAATTCAGTTCAAATTATTAAGAACAGAAAAAATGTTAAAGCTGATAACTTACACTTATAACTGCAAACACATTTTGAAAAGTCATGTTGGTTATGCAAACGTAAATAGCACCGTTGATGTTCATAACTCCGTCTTGATCAAGCTTTTGTCCGAAGTAGATAATTCCAATCATTAAAGCGACCATCTAGAAATCAAATAAATTATCTATTAATAAAAATCAAGAAAACTTTACCCTACTCCTACAAAATAACGTAAAAAAATTAGATTTTTGTCCAAAACATTAAGTTAGATTTTAGAAATTTTTATGTTGGCAACGAAGTTGTTTTGGAAAAGCCTAATTACTCCTAACATTATAACTTAAGCAATTTTCTACCTGATATTTGCAAAGGTTATCAAATTCATTGAATATTATATACTGTAATTTATATCAATTTTTTGTGACAAAATTCTCCTTAAATAACAAAGATTTATATATTCCTTGATATGTTTAAGAATATTAGTTTCATTGCCACTTAATATATTAAAAACATTTATTTTTTAATTATTCATTTTACTCTCTCACAACAACCTCCTTCACATAATACACTGTCTAAGCCGACTAACAAATAGAGGCATAAGTAATCACCAGCCCCACCACTTTTGAAGAGGAGAGTTATAGTGAGTAAACTGTAATTAGCTCTACTAGTCTAGGGTATATGTAACTAGAACATACAAAGGCTGTACGAGGTACATAGAAGGAAGGGTTACATTGTGGAGATACAATTATCACAAAGCATACCAAAAAGATGTATAACACTTCTGAACTTCACGAATTAGACATTTGTAAAAGTAAAAAGTAGCATACGTCTGCCCGCTAATTGGCTATCGATTATTCCACTTTATTTAAAGGGTAAAATGAAAAGAATGAAGTCAAATAAAAAGGTTGGGCGTTTAGTAAAATCGACGTTAATAGAAATTGGCTACAACTTTTCTCTATCATAACTTTCTATTATTAATTTATCACTTAATACTGGTTAGTACTCACCAATGTTTGTAGAACTCGAACTTTGATGAGAACGGGTTCTTTCTTGACAGATAACCAGGACCTCCAAAGTACTGCCTTGAACTGAGCCCACCAAGATGCTTTGTAAGGTGACTTTACGTGTAGACTTTTGGTGCCCCATGGTTCTCCCCATCCTAACATCCCTTTTGCCTGAAAATTATTAAAACCATTTTAACAATAATATTATAATCAATGATGATAAAATATCAATAACGATGTGACCTGTAGTGTTGTATTCTAAAATTATTATATAGTTATACCCTAGACTTAAAGATAAAAAGATACTGTCATTATCTTCTTCTTTGTATCCATTTATATCGCTTACAAATACTTACACATGGGTGTAATCGTTTAATTCTTTTGTTCTTTTTTCGGGCGTATCTTTTGAACGGATACTCTTTAAGAAGATCAAACTGGAACCAACGTTGTTGTGTAAAAAGTTACATGAGTTTTATTCTCGAATGAAAAAAGAAATTTGCCACATCGGTACTTAATTAAACTACACATATAAAGTCGTCAAGTGTTCACATCTACTACCTTCGGCTTTTTCTTATTATTTTTTAAGAGTAGGGTCTACAAAATATTGGGAATCAATGTTGTATTACTCTAATAAATTACCCATGAATACCTGATAAGATATGTGCGCTTGTGCGGCGAGATTAACACCAATCTCTGAATGCTGGAAGGAATCGCAAACCATATCGATGGTATTCCTGCATGTTTCTTCCCTAGTGGGCACAACTGCCAGAAGCTGAATGAAGAAATCAGCTGGGTTATAAGTACTAGGACATGCAGCTCCCATCCTGTAAAAATAATTAATAAGTATATCAAGAAAGATAATCAAAAAGCGCCTTTTAAAAATTAGTATATAAAAAAAAAATTCTTAAAAAACAAAATAAGTATTATACAAGTTTTTTGGGTTTGATCGCGCCTCATCTAATTCCATAATTATTGAGCCACAGCCACAAATACCTATTACCTCAATAACCTGCTAATAATGTATAATCATGCTGATATCTATTTAAATACAAATTTACAGCTCATTTGGTTTAAGATGAGCAGTCAACATGGTAGAGACCATTTTATATTAATTTTTTTTATTATTTGTCCTTACAATACATATATTTGTCTCTACCTTAATTTATAACTCTAAATGTCATAACCATAAAATACTCATCTCTAGATTGAGAGTTAGTTTCCTGGGGTAGCTGTTTAGGACACATAACATTAAAATTGGTTTTAAAACTTACTGAGCGAAGAATTGGTTCGCTTGATCAGGAGTACCCAAAAAGGCGACACGGCCTTCGGCCATGAGAAGGATTTTGTCGAACATTGAGTAAACTTCAGATGACGGCTGATGAATGGTGCAAACTACAGTTTTACCTGCAAACAAAAAAATTATTGAGTTTATGATCTACTCGTAAGAAAGCAGATCAGTCAAGAAACAAGTGCGGAATGTACTAAAAAATGGAGGGTCTGTAACTGATTTAAGGCCTATTTATATTATAAATGGCCGGGGACGTGAGCTGTCCAGATAGGGTGTTTATGCTATAATAGTGGGCCACGTACTATTATAGCAGGGGGGATAGTTGAGATCTTTCACATGGTGGAAAGAGGAAAATGAATTTTGCTTTTTACAGCGCCACGGCAAAAAGAAAAATGTCCGAGTTGTGAGTTGTAGATTTGGTTAAGGACCGGCTCCGCTCCAAAACTCACCGTGTGTGGTTCGGTGAACCCAGCTGGTTTTTCGACGAAGTCCCAAATCCTCGAGGCCACGCCATGGAGCCGAAACCGAGGCTCGGCCTTCCCGAGTTTGGCCAATTCCTGTGCCGAGCTACAGCTCTTATTTTTTTGAACCAACAAGTCTTCAACACTTATTACCCAATCGTAAACCTTACTTTGGCTACAAAACTTTAGTGAGCAAAGGTACAAAATCAAGTCTAAAAGCACCCACGGTAAAAAAACAAACTTGTTGGGTCGTTTCTTGTCAATAACTTTTAAAATAATAATTTGTATTTGTAGGACTTTTTGGTTGCCCCCTGTCACACTCGATTATTTTTTTATCTCCCATTGTTTGTAATAACGAGAAAAAAACCTTTCTTATATTGATTTGTCATCTAGCTAGAATAGAAACAGCTTTGAACCTGAACAGCCCCGGACAGATGACTTGTCTCACTCGTGCTCTTGTTTAGTTTTGGACCGGGTGGAGCGTAAACGTGGTGGGTCCGGCAAACCATTGTCCGTGTCCGTGCACGACGCCGCATACGGCCCTTCCCCTGACTACTATAAATACTCCCATGTATTTCATGTCAGATAAATATATCTGACAATTCTTGTCCGGGTCCCGTCCCGTGCTGGGCACGGTCTAACATAAATCAACCTTCAAGCTGCGGTGTTTGAAATGTGGCACTAACCCGGACAGCATACCCAGTCGGGTAATTAAATGATATCACCCACAAAGAAAGTCTAAAGATATCGATGTTCACGTTTTCTTTTATCTATGAATGTTGTCAAAGCATGAAAACAAATTATTTGTATGTGGTATTAAAATTACCTCAATAATATTTAACCTAAAACTATACATAATAATAAAGCCTGGACAGAGGGGGTACTTGGTACTTAATATAAATGGAATTTTCTATCTTAACTATTGATTATAAAATTATATTTATTTTGATTGATCTGAAATATAATGGTTTGAATGGTTAATAATATTATTCCTATGTAACTTGAAATGTATTTTTTATGACAGCATAGAGACATCAGATTCTAGTTGGTCTTTGATTTTAAATTAACTCCAGGATGAATCATAAGATCTCCAGAAATTTATAATCTCTGATTTATTTTGCTCTTCCTTTTAAGTCCAAATCAACATGTCAAGGTTATTACACGACGTGGCAGTATAACTTGTCTTAGCTCTACAGGATTTAAAATCACCAGATGTATGGTGTTCAGGCCAGGTTTCAAGCGGAGTTGTTAGTATGCGAATCACTCGGCTAGGTACCTGTAATCCCTTATGCTTCTTTGATAAAAATCCTTTTATCTATTTGATTGTTCTCTGTTCTCTAATGTCTCTGTGTCTGACTAACATCAAGCAAGAATTTTGTGTATAAGTTAATTTTTTGGTGCCTTTGAATATGTGGTCGGCTAAGTTCGTCTGCGGGACATATCTAGACAATACGCATTTAAAAATAAAATACCGGGGAGAGGGGCCATGTCCCGCCCTTTTTGGTGGACAGTGCGATTTTCATGATTCTAAGTACTAACTTAGTTAATAGATAAAGATAAAGTTGATGGTAGTCTGTCACTAAATAGGATACATCTTTGATTTGGAGTAACTTTTGACTGACTAACCTATTAAGTGACGAACTATCATTAATTTTATTTTCGGTTTACTAACTTATTTTGTACTCAGGATCATGAAAATCACATTGTCCATCAAAAAAAAAAAGATCGGGACATGGCCGTTCTCCTCCGTTGTGTTTTCTTCAAATGCCTATTGCCAAGCTATGACCCGCAGACTTACTTAACCGACCAAATATTCTTAAAAGGATGGCGAGATGTACCCAAAAAGTTTGAAAACTACATATTTATATGTAGAAGATGCAAAGCAGATAATGCAAACGATACTAAGGAACTCATTATTGAACATCTTTCCAAGATAAGAAACGAAATTATATCGATTAAAAACGAAACGAAAAATTCATCAGAGCTTTCTTTCGCTTCCACCTCTTCTAATTACACGCCAAATAATAAGCCTGATAAAATTAGCACTGATAAAAAAAATAGTATATGCGAGCAAGCACCTCAAGAACCTGCATGTGACTGCGTGAATCCAAATTCTCAATACCACGAGAATGTTCGAGCAGATAAAGTATTTACAGAATTGGCTACATCTTTGCCAGATTTCAGAGGGACTCTTTACGAAGATCCACAATTGTTCTTAAACGATTGCGAGAAAATTCTTTTTCTGAATCGCTTACCACATAATGAATGGGGATGGTGGGTCAGCAAGAAGATAAAAGGTGACGCCCAATGCTGGTCTCTTCTCTATTCCAAACTTAACTCGCCTTGGAACGAGTTCAAAACCAGATTCCTCGACCGATTCAACCACAAGTCAATAATGGTGCGGATTAAACAAGATTTTTACGGGAGAAAGCAATCTTCGTCGGACAACGTCGAACGATTTATAACAGAAAAGATTTTGCTGCATCGGCGGATAAATCCAAAATTATCTGACGACGATGCAATTCCCATCATCGTTGAATCATTGCTTCCATTTTACAAATCTTGCTTGCTCGTCAACATGCCAAAAAGTATTGATGATTTCTTAATGAATTTGATCACTCTTCAGTTTATCTTGATACTTTAGAAATTGATTAATTGGTACAATTCACATATGCTATAGTAGCATTTAATGGTATCAGAGCACAACTTTAAAACAGCTGGAAAACTCACGAATTGAATAATACTAATCCACTGTTCGCTTTAGTATAACCATAGTATTACTTTTTATGGTCTTAATGTATTAATTTATTTAAACATAGTCCTCTATATAAAATAAAATAATTGCTAAATTGTATACATCATACCTTTCATTGCTAAAGATTTAAGGACAGTTACGACGTTCAGAGCCATAAAAGAATCGAGACCAGACGTTGGCTCGTCGCAAAACATCAAAGGGGGATTCGTAAGAACCTGAAACACAAGCGGGGTTAAAGCAAAATTAAAAGAATAGTATATTATGTTACTAGTTTACTAGGCTGTGAAGTGAGTTTTTCTTTACCGCGGCAATTACATTTACTGTCGAGCGAAGCGAGACAGTAAATATTGCCAAGGTAAAGAAAAAACACTTCACAGTCGCGTAGCATATGCTATTTTTTTCCGAGGTAGCAGACAATGAAAAAACATTAAATATTAATCACTAATCAATATATAATAATAACAAATATTAATACATACTTAAGACTTAAAAAAAGAAACCTTAAAAAGAGGTTACACTATAAGAAAAGATAAATAAAATGCATTGACATCTAGCGGATTTTAATCGTACTAGAAGCATTTCTACAAAGACTGCAGCGGTACTAACGGAAGTTTTGACAACTACCCGCCGGAAAATAAAAATCTTTTAGTTCCTAGGACGTAAAAGATTTTTTCTTTACAGCTAGGAGCAATGAAAAGATTTTTTAAGTCCACGTAATGAAAAAATGGATTTTAGCTATGTTTTTTAGGCTCTAAAGTTACTATTTCACAGCCTACCACGGAAAAAAACATTTTTTTATCATTGAAGCGAGCGTCTTCCAATAAATATGTATGGAATATTGAGAAAGTAGTTAATCATGATGAGTTGATAGTTAAAGAGGATATTGTAGTAAAGATCTTAGTAGTTAGGGAACAGGGCTATTCCCTAACTTTCACGCCCCGGCCTACTGCATTTAAATTATTTATATCACAATAAAAAAATATTTACTTCACTAAAAAAAAAGTTTTGCTTGTATCAGGTTGAAATGTTGTATGGCTATTTCAATTGTACTTAAGATGATATGTATGAAGTGTTATTAAAATGGTTATGTTAGATCGGTAAAGACATTGTTTTCTCTATTTTAAACGTTTAGGACCGCTTTAATAATTTTAGCGATCTTTCATAGCGGTGTCGGTATTGCTTTTACTAAAAAAAAAAAATAATAATTAAAAAAAGTTGGTTTTCTCATTGAATAGATGAAGTTAGAATTTTTTCCCGTCCTAAAATTCCAATTTTACATTAGAAACTTACGTTTACGCGCGCGAACTCTTTGGCGGATAACATTACCCAACGAACTCGTGTAAAAATTTTCAACTAAACGATCAACTTTTACTCAAGTTATCGTCATCGGTCGATTTCGGTGACGTTCACTCCCGGGCTCCAGACGCTGTAACGTGCCATAAGGAACTTCGTTCTAAAAATGACCCTTTTTTTTATAAATCTTTTTACAATTTAATTTTGTATCATTTGCTTCCGAGCTTACCGAAAGCAGCGAAAGCTATCAGATCGTTCTGAAGAACTAACATTTATAGGTCTCCAAATTCCAAAAAATCTGTTTCAAACATCACGAAACATTTTTGGTCCTGTGTGTGTCAAACATCTCTGAACCAATATATCTTAAAAATAACTAGTTCTATTTTAATGAAATTCGGATACTAGGCCATAATTGGCCAGTTGTTGGTCCCATGTAAGTTTCAACAATCTGCTTCACGAGTGTTCGTGTGTTGCCTCCTACTCCCGTAAAAGCCTTAATATAGTGTTAAATATAATAAAAAAAAGGATAGTCTTAAACTAAGTATCCATGAATATGTGTTTTAAATAATATAAAT
This sequence comes from Gerris lacustris, assembly GCA_951217055.1. NCBI lineage: Eukaryota > Metazoa > Arthropoda > Insecta > Hemiptera > Gerridae > Gerris > Gerris lacustris. Next base: position 26,124,502 of record OX578284.1, read on the forward strand.
AACCAAATATAATGATTTATTTCAAATAGAATAGACATTTTTATAAATAAAATATAGAGGAAAACAAAATATAAGAGATAGTTTCTATGCAAAAACAAAAATAAACGTAATAAGAATATGTATATGAATTTCTATTATCATATTCATTTATTTAAAACCTCACTAAGATATTTCCCTGTTTTTATCATAAAATAATGAAGTAGTAATTGAATTTTTATATAGATGTATTTTTAAATAATTATAACCATTGCCGGATATTATATCTAATATATTATCGTATACTCGTATATCTTTTTAAAAAATGGTAATTTAATTTATTTTGGTTCTAAGCTTACCGAAGATAACGGAAGTATTGTGATCATCCTGAAGAACGAAACTTTTTCACGTCTCAGAATTCAAAAATCCTTCTATCTATCAATTTGTCAGTCGGTTGGTCTGTCGTTGCATATTTTTGCAATCCACCATTCGATACATCTTAACAACCACTAATTCGATTCTGAGTTAAATGGGGGTTTGGGAATTAAGACAAATATTTCTTATTCAATAAATAAAAAAAGTTTTGAATGGGAAAAAGTAGAATTGAAGAAATGAAAAATCAAAGCTTTCAATTATTCTTTATCCTTCTTCAGTCATTTACTCATTTAATATTGAATAACATGAGAGTAAAACCCCCTGGGTATCAAAACAGGTAATAGTTCAACCACACTTCAATTTATTTTTTTACTTTTACTTTTACTTTTTTTGTTTAATGGGAAAAAGTTGAATTGAAAAATCAATGCTTTCAATCATTATTTACCCTTTTTCAATCATTCATCAGTCATTTAATATTGAATAAAATAAGAGTTATCCCCACTGGGTATCGAAACAGGTAATATTTCAACCACACTTTAATTTCCATATAAATATTCGTCTAATAATAAGACTTGAGGAAGCTATGTGCCACACTAATTGGCAGTCTATTTATCACGTATTGATGGGTGATTTTACGGAATAATTTTTATTATAATTGAGCAGGACACATTAGAGAAAATGAGGGGGGGGGGCGAGTTAAAACAAATATTTCTTCAATATATAAAAATGTTTTTAATGGGAAGAAGTAGAATTGAAGAAATTAAAGAATTAAAAAATCAAAGCTTTAGTCATTCTTTACCCTTTTTCATTCATTCTTCACTCATTTAATATTGAATAAAATAAGAGTTATCCACAGTGGGAATAGAAACAGGTATTACTTCAACCACACTTCAATTTCTTTTATTATAATTGAGTAGGAATAATAATTAATATAAAAATGCCATTTTTCAAAACTGGTTTTATTTTCAACCTTTTTTTTTTTTTTTTTTTTTTTTCTGTATTCTTCACCATAGTTGTTTCTATGTGCAACATTTGGGGAAGATTGAATCACAGGAAGTGGTTCAAAATTGGGGAAACGGAAATGTGCGATGAAACTTACAAAGCAAAGTAATATAAGACCAGTAAAAAATAGGGGGTGGGGAGTTAAAACAAATATTTCTTTTATAAATAAAAATGTTTTGAATGGGAAAAAGTAGAATTAAAGAAATTAAAGAAATGAAGAATCAAAGCATTTAATCGTGAGTACCATTATAAATAAAACTTAATACATAATAATAAAATTAAAGAGTTTTTTATTATAATTTCTTGACAGACTACCAACAAAAAATGTTAATTCCGATTTCTTATACATTTTTATAACAATAATTTAGCGTGGAACATTTCTTCCAGTGTGGTAATTTTAGGTTGACAACTTAATTTCAACAATTAATAAAAATAAATTAACTTAATTTCAAGACCTAAACTGAAATGTTATTTAAATAAACAAGTATAGAGTTAGCATTATGTTATCATGGCTACTACATTACAGCAGTTCAACCAGAGTCTGTTACTGACAACCTTTGATATGGTAGTAGAAATTAGCGAATACATGATAATATATCTATGTGTTGTCGTAAGATTAAATTACACAGTTTAAGCTATGTACAGTATTACAACAAGATCAGTTGTACAGTACAGATCAGATGTTCAGTATAAAGGACGTAGGTTAGATGTACAATATTACAACAAGTACCTATTACGTATTATTTTAGTGCTGGACATTTATATTTAAATTTTCTCTGTATTAGTTCTCAAATGTTGAAGTATCCAACACCGAAAAACAATTTATAACTTTTACTCTCCTATGTCATTGGATTAAGCTTATATGTATACAATTAAAATTAAATTCAAAGAGCAAATTGGTCAGCTAAATAGGTCCAAATGGGCACTTCTTTAGATTATTACTCCCCTTATTAAAAAAAAACAAAAGGGAGTAACAATCTAAAGAAGGTGTTAAAATAATCTTCTTTAGACTCTTACTCCCCTTATAAAACCAGAAGGGTGATATTCCTTTGTCCCAAAGTACATTGGACTAAACATCCATTGGTCTTAATAGTTATTTAGTCAAAGTATTTTAAATTCTAAAAAAAAATATAATGGAGTAACAATCTAAAGTACCTCAAAATGTACTCTTGGTAATATTTAATACGGACCTCTACAGACAGAGATAGGCTGGATAAACTGTAAACTAGTATCAAGCAGTTCATACACATCAAAATACAATCAGATCTCTATACATCGAAAGAGATGTTCCAGAAAAAATTCGCTATACCGATATCGAATCGGTTAGGGTTCCTGAAAGAGGAAGTTTCTTTATTCTGCTCCATTATCATTATGCAGAACCGCTTCATCTATGTCTTCATGCATACGAGCTTGATCTTATTTTAAAATCTCTACTTGTTTCGTAAAGTTTAAATATTGAATCAAAATTGCAGACGCTGAACTCGGAGCGATTTCATAAGGGAACGGGATACTTCTTTGATCTTCATTTCTTTATCTACGTCTTTAAATAATTTTTTTTCTTTTTTTCCGAAAGTGACGATTTTCTTTTAGACATTTGTACGGTGAGTAAATTACGCTGCAAAAAGAATAGAGCTTTATAACCGTCCACAACGAATTCTAAACAGAGTCTCAGATATTTCTGTATACTGCTCAAAGATGATTCCGATTACACTTAACTAATGGAGGTAGAATACCCAAAATTATTTGTGTGCTACAGCAAGAAACTCCTAAAAATGGTTCTAAGAAAATAAAGGAATGCAGAAATAATCACCTCCAATATTAATTCACAGCAAGTTTGTCAGTTGGTTCTTTATCCATATTTCTATGAATTTTGTTCGTTGTAGAAAAATTATTTTCGTTCTATAGAAAAACTTTTATTCAAATAATTCGTTGGGATATTTGAATAATTTTACATAAAAATATTCATAATGACAAAGTTTTTGGTAGTATTCATACTACGGAACGTTTAAATTTTAAATTCTTTAGAAGTTGGGTCAAACAAAGAATAAAAGGCTCACTTTTGCAATATTTCGATCCCTCCTTGGATCATTCTCAAGCTGACTGTCTAGAACAGGGGTTCCCAACGGGGTACAGGTGGACCCCGTGGGGGTCTATGGAAATTTAAAAGGGGTCTATGGAAATTTAAAAGGGGGCTATCACCACTGGGCTACCACTGGTGAAAAAAGAATATCGCCCACCAGCAATAAAAATCATTATAAAAATGAACCCCGAACCAGTTTTAATAAATATTAAGCACAGTAATTACTCCATACAACGTGGTATGGATGAAATGTCAGAAAATACTAAATAATCCTTAATTTGTGAATTGCAAAACAGTAAAGTTTCTGTGCAGTTGAATGAATCCACTTTTTGTAGAGACAGTATTATAATGTTAAATGTTCGATATTATAGCTCCAGATTAAGAAAAATTACAGAAGAATTTCTTTCAACGAACTGTTACAAATGTACACTACAGGTGAACATAATATAATTGTATTGAATTTTTTTTTAAAAAATTTACACTGAATACTTAAAATAATTAAAAGAAGATATGTTATGTTAGGTTATAGATATGTTATGTTAAATATTAAAAAAAAATTGTTAATATATCACACAGTGACCACAGTAATAAAAATCGAACTATTGTGCAATTACAATATCGATATTCTGCTAATAGTGTATGCTATGTAAGGGGGTCGATGAAGAAAATATTTTTCAAAAGGGGTCGATGAAGGAAAAAGGTTGGGAACCCCTGGTCTAGAAGATTACATCATGATGATTATTATTATTTTAAAATCTGGTTTGGATGTTAAATAGTAGTAAAATTGAATCATAGTGATTCTCGTCATTTAGCTGAAAGCAGGTTCTGTTTATTGCACTATTAGTTTTAAATTAATAAATCCATTATTTTAATATACACCTTTCTCAAATTTAATTTAAAAAATATATATGTTTTTCCTTTCTACTCTTTTATCACTTCAACTTATCTTTTTCACGGAACGTTTAAATTTTCACGGGACTCGAACCACGGACCTCCCCGGGGGAGGTCTGTGGTTCGAGACCCGGCGCTGAAGTCTATTTTTCTCTGTCTGTCTCCCTTTGTAAATAGTAATTATAATTTGATTTAAAATAAAAATATAGAGATTTTCGTTGTAAAGAAGTTCGTTATAAAGAGGTCCAACTTTAAATGCATGCAATATAGCAGATGGCTAAGGTCTTTTATTTCAGATGTTCATTATATCCCTTAAGACCCTCAAGGTACGTTTTCCTAGACGCAACTTCTAGCGACAGACGCTAAGCAACTATCGCTTAAGCGTCTATCGCTGGAGTCGCGTCTAGGAAAATAAAGCTAGTCTTAAGAGTTTACATCCTGATAAAAAGTTTATTCCGTTCTACAGTTATGGCGATCTAGTTTTTCAACTTGGGATCATCAATTAATATTTATTTAATGAATTTCAAACGTTTTCATACGAGAAACCAACATTTCACAAAAGTTTTTTTTTTTAAATTAGATTTAAAATTAAGATTGTTTAAGATTTGGATTATATATTTTTTTAAATTTAATTTAAAAAAAAAAGTTAGCTTTGCTATAGTCTCATTCACAACAAACAAAATTGGGCCCTTATTCTTGTGTCAAATGTGGTGAGGACAGCAAATGCCCTATTTAAATAAGAAAAAAATTCTTAAATAGGAAGATGAAGATATCACAATTTATATATTAATCAAAATGACCCATAATTAAGTAGTGCCACTGAATTTACTCTATTTTTTTGTTAAAACATGTAAAACTTACCTCAGATGCGAAGGAAAGCCTTTTCATTTCACCACCTGATATACCTTTGAGTTTTCCTGGCACTCCTATGATGGTATTTTGGCATTTGGTCAGCGTTAACTTAAAACAGAAAACGATAACATGTTTAAATAGTGTGCACATTAAATATCATTAAAATAAAGTAAAAAGCTTATAAATGTCGACATTAGTTCATTCGTAAATAGTTGTTTCGTTGTTATATAATAAGGCTGTGTCTAGAGATAAAAGTCCTTTGAAATATTTATACTACGCACGCAAGGAGACTGTTGAAAAGGCAGACCTAGAGGAAAAAGGCTAGAATCGATTTTTGGCGGGGTTATTCTTAACATTGGTTGACTTAGATAAAGGGATTTAGACTCATAACCTAAAACTTATGATGCCTTATAAACTCCACTTTATTTCTTCTCTTTTAGAAAATCTTCTCTTCGTCTAGGTCTAGGAGATCTTGGCAAAAGAAACTGAAAGGAAGTATGAACTCTGTTCATTCAAGACAGAAAGAAATATTCACTCCACGTAATTCTGACATCTGTTCATTAACTTCAATTATGCCTTAAAACTAATATATTTGTTTTTCTCAAAGAATTTTTTTTGTAACAAGGCAATGTAATGTTAAACATAATATTTAGTGTTTTAACTTCCACTATTTATTAAAGATTATGGAATAAACAGAGCTAAGGCATATGAGGAATGTCTGAATGGCATGTGAGGCATGTCCGAAAAACCATATTATATTAGTAACATTTTGTAATTCTAAAGAAGAATGAAGATAAAAAACAAAACAAAAAAGATGACATTCTTACTTCTGAAATGACCTCTTCAACCCTGGACATCCTTGTTTCATACGGAATGTGCCTGTCCATTCTGACTAGAGCCTGGAATGAAAACGAATATTAAATTTAGTATAATATTATTAAAAAATTAAAGAGAGTAAGATATATGTAATTAAACAACTTTGATCAATTTCTGCTTACAAGCTAAATGGGCAACAGAATTGTTTTCAACTTTCTAAAGAACAAATATATGTTGCGACTCCGAATTCAAAATATCCAAGACATATAATGCGTTTTTTTTAACTCATCACAATTATGGAAGTTGATGCAAACTTTAATTAAAGTTGGTTTATGAAACTATAACATATATTTATGAGTCATGTTAACACGTTACCATATTAACATATTATCTTTAAAATTGAAGTTCAAACTCATTTAAGATCATATGTATGAACTCACTTGAAAAATTAAATGTTCCCTGACAGTAAGTGTTCCTATGAATAGATCGTCCTGTTGGACATAAGCAGAAAGAGCAGCCAAAGTGTTTCTATCGACAGGAACGCCATTCAGTGCTCTGTAACCATTGACTTCGATACCAGGACCACTCCTAAACATCAAAGTGTTGAGTAAAGTGGTTTTACCAGCACCACTACTTCCCATTATAGCCAAAAGTTCTCCAGGATGTGCGGCACCAGTTACTGCAAACAAATAGAGATATTATTATACATTCAAGAATATAGTATAAGTAATAAGTATAGTTAACTTATCGATACAATATTTTTAAAAAAATCTCTTCGAGTTGGATTATTATGAGTAACATCCTCAGCATATGTCAGTTATTTATTTAAAGAGCAAAATAGACAGGGATATAAGACTATAGTAATAAAAATGTACACCAGTAAACTATCTATCATTATTGTATCATCCAGTAATTGTCATAAGATAATCTGCAAGTTTTTACAAATTAGCGGTGCAAAAGTGTGGTTAGAGGACAACATATGTTGTGACTTCAAATTCAAAATTTCCTAGACAGAAATGATTTTTTTAACTCATCACGATTATGGAAGTGGATGCAACTTTAATCGAAGTTGGTTTATGAAAATTTATTAACATTTTATGAGTCAAATTACCATAGTATGGTGTACATTGGCCCATATCTGGGTTTCATGAGTCTACATGAGTAAACAAACATAAGAGCTAATAAAAAATACTAAGTAGATAAGATAGGTAAAAAGTCAAAGTGAATAAATGGATCTACAGAAAATACACTCGGTTCAGAAAAATTTATGAAACTCACAAAAACTACTTTTTACATGTAGATTACTCGAAAGTTTTAAAACTCAATCAGATATAGTAATCCTTGAAATACAATTACATACATATCAAATTTACACAAAAGTACTTTTCTTGTGATATGAGCACATTTGAATGACTTTATAAAGTCATGTTGTTTCGAAAACTTAAATTTCATTATATTTTCACTCATTTTGGGTTTTTGAAGTCAAAGACAAAGGAAGGTTAATAATTAGTTCGCTATGGTTAATATAACCATAACGAACTCAAAGATATGAGCAAAATTTAGTTGGTCATTACAAATTCAATGCATTTAATAATAAGTTTAGTAACTTCAAACCAAAGAATTGGCATTAATTATGCCAATTCAAGAATTATGTAGGCAGTGGATTGTAAAGTAACTAATTTAGAATACAAAAGGCGTCCATTCACCAAAAGAAACTTTTAATCTGAGACAGATTCAAATCTTTGCCTTAACTCCTACATTATATTTTTTTTTTTTTTTGCAATTTATCTAATCTTTTGAGATTAAGGGACATGATTCTAACATCTAAAATAAATTAAAGGTTTTAAGTATAAGCCGGTTTATTGTTATTTATATTGAAGTTTTTATTCATTTAACCTTAATAACAGTGTTATACATACATTTTTTAAGTGATCATCTTCAGCTATTTTGATAGCTTGTAGAAAGCTATCTTTATTTGTGATGGAAAGATTGTTGTCAGTTTGGACGGAAACTCTTTTCATTTTTAATTAGTTTTAGCATGTATAAAGATGTTCAATATCACGGTGAGTAGAATTTTTCTCAATGTAGAATTTTTTATAAAATTTATTATATTTTTTTTTCATTTACCCTTTTTGAGGATTTCTTTTCTTCCGGTGGCATGCCTTCTTGCTTGCTGGCCAACAATCAGTGATCGTCTTCTTGAAGAAGATGTTTCTTCGGCAACGTGTACACAAATGTCGCTCCATGTGTATGTTATACTTTCTCGTCCTGTTTGCAAAGGACCTTTATCCGGAGATCCACCCGGACTACCTCGTCCTCCGGATCCTTTTCCATCGGGTGTAAAGTTCAGAGTAAACTCTTCGTCTTTTCCTATTTCCTAAAACATAAACATCATTATTAATAAAGATCAAGTAATCGTTTAATTTTATTCATCAACAATTTTAGATAGATCCCCCATCATTCTCAGACAAATCTAATATTGGAATATTGTAAAATCTCCTCGTTCAAAATTGTTTTCATAGGTTATAAAAATTACTTTATTCATTTTTAATTTAAAAAAATAGTGTATATTTTTTTTAACTTTCAACAAAAATTAAAACAGGGTGGATAAAATATTAAAAATTCAAAGGTCTCTTTTGAATTTACAATGACGAAAAGTAGTACTAACAATGGATTAAAACAAAGGTAAGAAAGATCAAGGGTTTAACTTTCAAGTTGCTTTCATGTTACTTTCATGTTACTTGAACATTACAGGAGTACTTGAGTACTATTAGTTTTCAAAGAAAACGTTTAGGTTTCTAGAGGGTTTTTGAAGTCTAGAAACGCAAATGATGCCAAGTAGGAATACAAAACGAGTTGGTATTTGAAGAAATAAATGACCATCTAGGGAACAAGGTTGTTTGTATAAAATACAAACAACTTTTTATACCTCTCATATTTTATAAGGTGGGTTTTATAGCATCCCCAACAAATACAAATAAAAACTAATTACAAATATTGTTAACATGATGTCAAAAGTGATTAACCGTATACATCCCTTTTAACTTCATAATTATCATTTTTATAATATAATAATAAGAATCTAATAAACCTAGATCTTCAGAAAGGAGAACCATCTCAGAGATTTTTTTTTAATTCCGACGTTTCGAACACTTTACAGGGATCACTCTCAAGGGAGCTGCTCATGGTGAAAGTAGCTGCAACTCATTTGTTACAATTATTCAATCACCGCTCCGCACATTTTATCACCACACTCTGATAATATACTAAATTCAAATACCACCGCTGGTAATAATATTTAATTATTAATTTACACTGTTTTAGACCTCTATCAAAGGTCACCTTGGGTTCCTGGTATAGCTCATTGCGATAATTTATGATTTGCTTCAATGCTTTCAATTCAACCATGCTCTGTTCAATAATATAGTACTTCATTCAAGTGAATTATAATAATTATCAAAAATCATAAGAATACATATATCCCAACACTACCTTACGGATCAGAGTGTTGGATAATAACACAATAAGAAGCAGCTTGTTTACAGACTTCCGAAATGAGGTATCTTAGTAAAGTCAAAGGGAAGACCCGAAGAGTTCGTATCAGAAACCAAACCTTCCGAGAAAAGTTCCAAACAAAGTCGGAGTGACAAAAGTTTGAGGTAGTGACAAAACTGTCTGAGGGCAAAAAGTCTCCTGTGTGTGCCTGGTCTTTTGTGTGTTTACTTATTAAATTGTACTCGACTTATCGAGTAACTTTAATTTAGAACAAAAATATAAGAATATATATCTTGTTTTTCACTGTATATTCTCGTTATATATTCTGTATTCAGAGAAAAAATATGTAGTTTTAGTGGAACTTGAACTTATGTTGATTAAAACGTAAAAGAAGCAAAATTGTTTAGGAATTATTGACCAATTGAAGTTGTCGGGAGTCGGGACTGATTGGTAATCATACCGTAGCAATTGGGGTATTATTAATTTTATTTTTTTATTTTTTAATAAACTAATAAATTTATCTGAGTTCTCACAAGTACTTTATGCTTATTAGCATAGCTTTAGAACATTATAGGTCAAATTTGAGGCCAATTTTGAAGGGAATAGAATATTGGGCACAATCAAAATTCCAGAGTTTCATACAGCCATATAGTTCGTTGTCATACTATGTACACTATTGTAAATTGGGATAAATATATAAAAGCCAATGTAATGAGGCAATGGAGGATACAGCGTAGCTTTAGCTTATAATGTTTTAGAGTAAAAGTAAATTTTTCAAATTACATATGACAAATCTTTAAAAAAAAAAAAAAAAAAAAAAAAAAAAAAAAAAAACCCTCTAGAATATATGTAAATATTACCATAGCATTAAACTATTTTGCAGCTTCTTTGAGGTGTAGAATTATTCTTATATATTGTTTAAATCAAGATTCAGAACAATCTGTTTATTTTCTTGATGAAGCTTTTATTGTATAAAGTTATTTATACATGGTAGAAGTTTGAAGCATTAAGGTTTAATCTTGGTAATACAAGTACACTCAGAAGGTGTAAGGAAAAGTAGTCGAAACTAAAGTTTTAATGGGAAGAACAAAGTCAAGTTGTCAACAAAGTGAGTAAGAAAGACGTTTCTGCGGCACTAAAGTTAAACAGCCTTGAATCCAAACTAGCAGATTCCAATAACAAACTTAGTTGGCTTCACTCTCATCAGAACTCTTAATCAGAAAGTCAAGATTTCAGTGCAATAGCAGACGTATTTAACAATAATAATCAACAAATAGTTTACAGGATAACTAATGTCCCAGTGAATTTACAAATGCACAAACTAATGTTAAACGTTGTCTTATACACTACAACTATTTCGGTTAAGAGAAATGTTTAACTAATAATCTTTATAATAAAATAATCTTTTCAAATCCTGTAAATCTATAAAAACATTAAATTTTAAAATAAAAGGCATTTAATAAATTTAAAAAATCAGTCCGAGACAACTCAGACAAACTTTTTCATGTACGAGATCATAATTACTTAGCCCAGTATTTTCCCTTTATTAGTTTTCGTAGGTACATTTAATTATTATTGACCATTTTATTAAAATGTACCATAAAATAAAACTTCTCCTCGGTGAGGAAACGAACCCGGCCTCTCTCCGTCCAGGATTAAAGCTATTTTCTCAGGAATTCGATTTTTCCCGGGAAAACGGCTTAGGTATATCGTTAGATTTGTATTTAAATGGACTACATTTTAGAATATTTTTAACCATAATAGTCAAAACCGTTTTGGATTAATACATTTTTTCACGTTTTTTTTTCAGAGTTTTGGGGGGTTGCGGCCCCAAATTTAATTAAGGTTAATGAATTTTCTGAGCATGTATGCCAAATTTCGTGAAAATCAGCCCAGTAGTTTAGGCTTCAGGCGTCTACACAGACAGACGACAGATAGACAGATACATTTTTTAAAAAACACTTTTTTGGACTCAGTGGTCTTCAAAACGTGTAACCCCATTAATATCTCAAAATCAAATTTACGCGGCAGCACAATACTTTCTCTTTATGTAAGAAAGTAAAAAAGTAAATTCAAGTAATTAGCTAAGAAAAGTTAGTTCTTCCAAGGTATATAAGCCCAACAATCTTTAAATGTTTACATGATGCTTAGAGAAAAGAAAACGTGAAATAAGTTTTAATTGTTTATTTTATATTTTTATAAAAAAACAACTATGTATTTTGATTTCTTGTGTAAATAAACTCTAATAAAGCAAAAAAAAAAAGTCGCGTTATGTAAAGTCTAACGCTGGAATTAGTCCACGATGTGAAATTAAGTTACTAAGTGTGTATTATTTATTATATTACCACAATCACGAAACTTAAATATATCAAGTAGTTTATCTCTAAAGCCTAGTAGACACTGGGATTATTTGATTAGATTCATTGACGGTTTGTCATGCTACATTAAGTGTAAGAATCCCATTTCGGACGGGATCCCATTTAGCCCTGCGACATGCTGATTCAATATTCATTGTCGCAGACTCAGCTGGAATACAAGCCAGGACTCAACCCTGCAACAATGAATCTGGACAAAGGACCTACGACAATGAACCTAACTAAGATTATTTGACAATTAATCCCAGTGTGCATAGGCTTAAAAGAGATGCAGCACAGTAAGGTCATAGATTACCAAGCTCCCCCCACCGAGTAATCATGCTGCAATAGTTTAATTTAAAATAGTAAGATGACCAAGGGGGTTATTTTTATTTTCTTCATAGGCATCGCTTTCAACTGCCAAGAAAAGGGGAGAGGATATTGGTCTTTGACAAGAGATTACGATTGTGCATTCGAGGCGTGGAAGGACTTACGAAAGAAAGCTAGGATGTGGATATAGGGAACATTTACGTTGATATACGGTTAGCCACGTATGACCGAGAATTTCATGTTTTCGAAAGACTAAGAATTGCAGGGATTGGATCTTGAAAAAATTTGATGGTTTGCTCGATCTTCAAATACTTTGTATATAAACCAGAAAAACTCAAACCCGCTTCAATCAGACTGCATCAGTTAAAACATCTATTTATTTGTGTTAGGAGTAAATTTAATAACTTGGAAGCACTAAAAAAGCCAGAGTTTAATATTGGATATTTTAGCTAGATTTTGTCAGAAAGAGCCTAGTCATTTCATTTCTATTTTTCTTCAGAAACAGTTTAAAATAAAACTAAACTTTCTACATCTTGATTAATAAGTCTATACAAAGAAACTTCGCTTCAAACTCTGATTTTTTATAGAAATGTAAGTAACTATTTTTGAATTTTAATTTCAGTCCTCAGTTAAACTCTTTCTAAGTTCCATTTTATTTCTTGAGTTCAGTTTGATAATTACTCAACTAAAACTTGGCCAACCAGACTATAGCTTTCATTTACTTCAAACTCTTCAAATAAAATTTCTTTTTTTTTAGTTAAAAAATACCTTTATTGTTTTGGCATTTTTCATTTATTTTTAAAATTATTTTACTGAGTATCTATTATTAGAATTTTCCGATAAAAAGAAAGATCGAAATTTGAGTACGTGAGAAGATAGTTAATATTGAATTTTGACCGATCCCTGAGCAATGCCATCTCTACACCAAAGAGGGGTTAGTATGTGTTAAATAGCAATCTTGTTAAATAGCCGTCTTGATTATTGAATTTCTGAAGTTAAGTTCTATACATTTAATATAATGTTAATAATACTCTATAAGATTACGTTTACTTGGATAGTTAGAGGATAACTTTACAGGTATCTCTTTATAATAATTAATAACTTACTCATTGAAAAGCAGGATGAAACAAGGTGTTAGTATTAGCTATCGGTGAATCAGTAAAGCCTTTGAACTCTGTTATATTATGCATTTTGTACTTACTTCGTTATGAATTTAGAAGCAATGACCCGGGTATCTGAGTGCTTCATAAGCATTTAAATATTTCCCTTTAAAGGTAACTTAGCTCTTTGAACTAGCAATGAGTTAATATAATATCGGACCTCACTGTTTGGTCACTTTCAATTTATATGACGGAGTTACATCCCGGCCAAATGAAGAAAGTAAATGAAGGTACTTGTTTATAATTATTTTTTTAGGAAGTTTAATTTAATAATTAGTTGGTCACAATTTCATTATTTATAGCAGATAATTTATTTATAGCAGGTATCATAAACATACAGCAGACTTCCATTATCGGTTTTATAATAGAAACATTAAAAAATAGACTGCCAATTGGTGTAGCACATAGCGTCCTCTCATCCTATCATGTACTTTATTGATTTTATACTTTTACAAGCCATTATTGTCTAATTTGCCTAATTGTTTCCCCCATTTATTTTAATCTGTCAAAATTGTTTTGATTTTATACATGAATTAAAGTATCAATTTAGCGAAAGTTAAAAAGCGCAGACGGTTCAAATTAATCTGGAGCTATCTGCGGGTTACTTTCGATAAACAATAAAAGTTTCATACGAATCAGATAACTACTTTTGAAGCTCGGTAATAAATGTCGGTGTAAATAAATGTATGTTTGTGTGCATATGGAAGAGAAACAAATGAGCATAGAAGGTGAAAACTTATATGGGACCAACAATGAGCTAATTAGGACCTACCATACATTAAAATTTAGATTTACCAATTTCATTAAAATTAGACGTGTAGTTTTTAAGATATGTTGGTTCGCAAAAATAGAGCGACAGACAGGCAGGCACGGAACCAAAAATGTTCCCTGATGTCTGAAACGGATTTCTGTCTTGGAATATTTTCGTTCTTCAGAACGATTACATTGCTTCCGTTACCTTCGGTAAGCTCGGTTGCAAATTTTTTTTTTTAAATCTGCCCCAACACACTACCCCAATTACATTTCCTCATAAAAATAATTCCTTCATCCAGTGTTGTCTATTTATTGTGTTTTATAACATGGATATTTTATTGGGGGACAGAAGAAATATCCGCTACCAAAAAACTAAACATGACAGGAGGTTGCTTTGTTTTCAATTTTTAGTACAATTTTTCGTCAATAGAAGCGCTGAATTATTTAAATATTTAGTTAGAAGATAACAGGAGGTAGCTCGATTTTCACTTATTAGTACTAAATTTTGCCAATAGGAGTGCACCATTGCAACCCCCTTCAGGGGGAAAAGAGTAAAGGTTGCTAAACTGTTGCCTACACTGGATTCAATGCCAAAAACATATCCACGATTAGATATTTTTCCATTAAGTGGAGAAAATGACAACACTGTCTGATTTATTTTCGGTTTTTTAGTTGAATTTCCTTAATATTTAATATATAATCAAATCTCCACCTTTACCTATTTTCTCAGAAACTCTATTTTTCTATTAAAATCTTAAATTTATCTTGGATTGTATATTAAACAGACTACATTGACACAAATTTTTAATCAAAATTATCCGAGCAATGATCAGAGAACGTCTTTTTCCCCGAAATTTTCAACAAGTGATTATTCACATTTCGTTTTTAATTTCTAGAAGAAACATATTTATTCTAAATAAAAATTGAAAACTAAAATTAATTTCTCTATTTCACCGCGGGGTATATTTTCTTTTCTAATATGTATACAAAATTAAAAAATAAATCTCCCCCAAGACAAACATTTTTAAATAAAAAAAAAATACAACGCTTTACAAAATGTGTAAATTCATCGAATAATTAAAATGAAAGGATCACAATACTTATACATATATATATATATATATATGTATATATATATATATATATATATATATATATATATATATATATATATATATATATATATATATATATATATATATATATATATATATATATATATATATATATATATATATGTGTGTGTGTGTGTGTGTGTGTGTGTGTGTGTGTGTGTGTGTGTGTGTGTTTGTATTATTATTCTATTCTAAAAATACCTTTATAAGGTATAGCATTGCATCCAAAAGATTTAGGCAAATTGTATTAATCCCTAAAGAAAAGAAATCAATTTTATATCCAACTCCATTGGAAAATTATAAAGTTATAAATTAATACTTGATGGAAAATTTCCACGCATACATATGTTGTAACAAAGCCAAATTCAAATTCAACATAATAGGGGATTGACTAGGTCATTTGATTCAGGGTTGCGACAGTTGCGCCTCAAGAAACAAAATCAAGGACTATTCAAAAGTTAAGAAAAGGTCAAATATTTTAACCCCGAGCATTTTTATTGAAATAATTTAATGCCCAGATCCAAATATTTTTTATATTATTTAATCCTCACGTCTTAAAATATAGATAATTATGTTATATAATTAATTACATATAATGAAGATTTGTTTTATTTAATTAAAAGATAAAATTGAGCAATTATGATAGTGCTATGTATCTTAATGTGTAATGTATATTCTACAGTAGTAACTTTTAAATGTAATACAACTTTTTTTTTCTTAATTATAATTATATATTAGATTTACATAATAACACGTTAACATCTTGTTTACATGATTTTACTATTTAAGTGTTAAAACTATTCTAAAAAAAAGTGACAGAAACGGGAATTGAATAATTATAAAAAATATGAAGAATTTATAAATCGAGATGAAGAAATGAGAAAAAAAATATTTATTTTTAATTCTCGCTAACCTTCAGTTATCATTTGAGACTTTTTTTTTAGTCTTGTTGATCTGCCGAGGTCAAGCGGTCAATGGACTTCTTGGTGTTCTTTTTGGCTATAGACCAGAAGCACCATGAACATCTTTGTTTTGTTTTTTTTCTTTTGATAAATGGATGTTGAAAGTTTAGCTCCAGGTAGGCAGTTATAAGGGATTAGTGTTGACAAAAAAAAACAAGAGTTTTAATTACCTACTTACTTTAATTACTAAAAATAATCGTATGAAAGCGACAAATGGATTTGTATCATCAGAAGAAAAGAAAAGCAATTAATGTTTTGTTTGTGATTCGCAGTTTTTTTTTGTATGAAATTAAACATTTCTTAGTGTTAGCACGGAATAAAAATATTTTCCTACAATTTCTCTATACAGCATTAAGCCTTAATCATTTTCATTTTTTTAGGTTTATCACTAAATTTTAAATTAATTCTAATATACCAATAAATATAAATTATAAAAGACAATGTCTTGGGAAATGGGGGGGGGGGGGGGGATTTAACTTCCCGCCTAAAGTGAAAGTCAGAGCTATCACAACACAAACATAATAATAACGATCGCCTATTCGTGTAAATTCTAAAAGTCACTCTTCATAAAATCTCCAGCTTGTTCTTAAATGAAGATTTATAGTATTACTTTTTGTTCAAAATGTACCCTGTACCCAGAGAGTACAACTTCCTAAAATTGCACAAGAGGAAACCGGTTCAAATTTACACTATTCAAGAAAAAAGTATTCTTTATCATTTCTTTTAGATACTATTCCAAATTCATTTTTCGCATGAAAATACCGATAATCAAATTTCAAAAATCCCCCCCCCCCCCCTGTCATTTATAAAAAGAAATATTAGTCTGATTCTAATACATGAGGGGTCGATTTAAAGGCCTCATTGAGTGCATCAAAAGTTGTATTATTGCTTTTTTTGATAAAAACAACATGAATGCTATTACAGGGGAAATTAATTAGGAAAATAAATTCATGTTTGAAAATGATGATATTTTTAGAAATAAATAATATTTAAATAATAAATAATTAATAGTAATTAATAATTCTCTATAAATGCTATCATATTGTTTTAAATGGGCCTTTAAATCGATCCCTCATGTATTAGAATTAGACAAATAAACTTTTTATAAATGACAGGGGGAGGGGGATTTTGAACTTTGATTATCGACATTTTTATGCGAAAAATAAATTTGATATAGTATCTAAATGATAAATAATACTTGTTTCTTGAATAGTCGAAATTTGGACCGGTTTCCTCTGGTACAATTTTAGGAAATTGTACTCTCTGGGTACAGGGTACATTTTGAACAAAAATTAATACTATAAATCTTCATTTAAGAACAAGCAGAAGATTTTATAAAGAGTGACTTTTCATCGAAAATTGAAATGTTTTGGAATTTACACCTATAGGCAACTCCATCCGTGGACATACTGTATATAATATACATTCCTGGGGTTCAAACAAAAATAATAATATTTTAAAATAAAGAGAAAATAAAAATAATAAATTTTAAACTAACTTCTTAGTATTAACAAAATAAAATGTGGTAGTAAACAGTATAATAGTATCAGCTTCATCAAAAGTTTGGCTCTAAAATAAAAATTCATATGTAGAATAATTTATTACATATAAATGATCTAATTATAGCTTCAACTGGGCAAGTAAATTCCTCTACGTGGCAGAAATGACAAAATTATAGAGTTGGAAGTATATTAAGTAGGGAGTCGCTTTAATAGCTTTTGGGTCATTTATAATGTAAATTATATTTTTCTTAATTAAAAGAAGATATACGATGGTCTTATTCTTATCATTTTTACTTCTAAAATTTGATAAAGTATTTTATTTTTGATTCTAGGTCAGATTAATAAGACGCTAAAAAGAAACTTTAAACCCGGCTTTATCAGCTCTTGAAGTAAACAGTAAATTTTATTTGTTTGAAAAACACATTTCATTTTAGATACTAAATGTCTTTGTTAAGTCCCCTAGGTCCTAGAAACATTAATTTAATAAATTTATGAAATTTTATGGTAGAAATTATAAGAATAAGACTACCATTGTATCATCTCTTAATTAAGAAAAAAAATTAAATAATTATCCTTTAAGTTAGAAATAATTTCTATTTAAATCTACTCAATTATCTACTCAGGGCAGCAAAATTAAGCATTGTTGTACTGTTATCAATCTGCAAAATGTATTTTTTCTTGATTCTGTTGTAACAAGTCCAAAAACAGGCAGCAAAATAATAGTGTCAGCAAACGTTCAAAGTGTCAGCAAAATTTTAAGAAAAGGTAACTACCATCGCAGGCGCAGGGTTGTTATGAACTCTCCCACATTGTTAATTATTATATATTTATGCGTAATATTCTGCTAAATATTTATATCTTTTTTGAAAATACCTTTAAAAAAATTAAAAATGTTTAGTGCATTTTTTCTGCCGATATTAGATAAAATATTGTAGGTATATAACTATGCAGCAAAGGAAACATTCCTGACTCGTTTAAAGATTACCTGCTTCGGTTACACCTTAGCAAGTAATTAACATTTTCCTGACTCGGCTTTGCCTCTGCAGTAAATCTGTTAAGCTTATCCTTCGGCTCGGAACTAAAACTTACAAAACTTGTCAGTAAAATTCAATTTTGCTGCCTAGTAACATAAATAACTATAATTATTGTTTTAGGACCTAGGACATCTAACAAAGTCATTTAGTATCTAAAATGATCGGATTAGTGTTTTTCAAACAAGTAATAAAAATGTCAATAGGAAAGGATACTGTAGAATAGGGACTAATACAGTAAAACTGTTTATATATGAGAAATGTTAAATGATTCCGCGAAACAGTCTAACAAAGTCATTTAGTATCTAAAATGATCGGATTAGTGTTTTTCAAACAAGTAATAAAAATGTCAATAGGAAAGGATACTGTAGAATAGGGACTAACACAGTAAAAATGTTTATATATGAGAAATGTTAAATGATTCCGCGAAACAGTCTCACTTCACTAAGAACTGTCACTAGATATATCGGTTAATTAATATTCACTGTTTCCGACAAAATATAGACTTAATATAATCTATTATCCAACAATATACACTCAGAAAAGCCAAAGCAAACATGAAAAATAACAAAATTCTAAAAGTGACAATAATTAATTGAAATTGCTAACAATGATTTTCCCTGAGTCTCCCATTATTACTTTCTAATTTACGCAGTATATACAGCGGCGGATCCAGGATTTCTTTAAGGGGGGGCTACTATATATATATATATATATATATATATATATATATATATATATATATATATATATATATATATATATATTCTAATCATCTTATAATAATAATTTTTGAAAAAAAAAAAATCTAGTTCTGTTTTATTTATTTTTATTAAGACAAAAGAAGTATAATTTTTTTTAACATATTTTTAGATATTGGAAACGAATTACAGTAAAAATGAATTTAAGTGGAGAATAATGGACTACTCTAAATAGGGTCAAAAACAAAGAACAAAATCCGAATATTGATTAAGTAAAGAAAAACAAATAAATCATAAAATAAAAATATACATGTATACATAGAAATAATTAAAAAAGGGTTTCTTATAATTAAGAACTCCAGTTTGATAGACACATTCTTCTAGGTTTTGTTGTACTAAAGTGTTTTAACACTTTGTTTACATCAATTTCTCTTTGTTTGTGTATGCTTGCTAGGGCAAGTCCATTTAATCGATCCTCTGTCATAGTGACTCTTAAGTATGATTTCAATAGTTTTAATGAAGAGAAGCTTCTTTCCGTAGAAGAAGTTGTCACTGGTAACGTAGCTAAAATCTGTAACAAAATTGCAATGTTAGGGAAAAAATCTTTATTGCAATTTGCAAGTGTCTAAAAAATTCTTCGGAATGTCGCCGCTGAATTTGGACCAGTTTTTCTTCCATAAGGTAAATTCAAAATATAATTCCTCTGTCAAAGCTGGAAGGTCTTCTGAATATTCTCCAGCAGCAGTCAAAACTTCATTATCCTTAAACTTTTCAAAATTATTAGGTATTAAGCCTTCTAACGGGTATATATTTTTAACATCAGAACAAAACCTATTTTCTAACTGTGAATTTAAGTGGTCTATAAACGGAAGGAAAATTGTCACTTTATAATACTGCTCTGGGTCATTAATGTTTACATTAGACCTATGTGTTTGTCTTATACACTTTCGAGGCACCCTAATATCAGATCCTAAAAAGTCAGCTACATCAGTTGCTTTTTTGAAAATTTTATTAAATTCTTCTTCGGAGTTTTCCCTCATGTCCTTTAATGTATCCAGAATTGTTGTTACATAGGTAGTTGCGCTTGCTTGATCTTGTTTTGGATCCTGTAAAAATTTGCTTAGTTTTAATGTTAATCCTAAACAGTGCGTGACAGAGTACAGACTAATCAAAAATTCGGATTTTTTCAATGCAGCTCCATAGGCTACAGCCTTACTACTAACCTCGCTGTCTTTTTCCGATTCTAGTTCCTCAAGTAATTCAGATATACAACATAGAAGCTCAATAAATATAATAAGGCTATCATGCCGTTCAACCCATCTAGTTGGGCAGAGTGTTTTCAGTTTCCTTTGTTTTGTGTCATCTAAAGTTGACGCAGAAATAATTCTGGTTAACGCTGATTCTCTTTTCGCAGATCCCTTCAAAAAATTTGTTATTGACTAGAAAAAAAAAATTTCTAGAAAAGTATAGAAATTGACTATATTAAAGGCTATTCACTTCCTGTAATTCATTTCATCAAAAATTTGACTTTTTCCTTAATCCAAAGGTAATATTTTTCATTTTCATATCTAATTATCTATTTCGTTAGTTTTCTCTTTGGTGATAAAATTTATAACACAATTTTAATCCACGTGTCTATTTATTAAAAACAAATTGATTTTACACTTCAAAAATTAGACATACAAAGTGATATCTTTAAAATTATGTTCTTATAATGTTTGCAGTTTGCACTACAAACTTAGCAATAAAAATCAATATTATTTAAAAAAAGAAATATAGGCCTAATAATTGTTTATCAACAGTACACACAATTTCAGGTTAATACCTAATACGTCATTTTTACTACAGTATAATATATCACATTGGAGTAACCCAAAAATACTATTCAGTAATCACAAATATGTCAGACCTTTATTATGGCGGGGGGGGGGCTACAAAAGGTTATGCCCCGGGTGCAACTTACCCTAAATTGGGGCCTGGTAACAAGGAGTCCTGACTCCACCTACTGTGTATCTTCAACAATAAAAAAATAAAAATGCTTTGAGTAAACAGCCCAAAATATGCGTACTTATTTTGCTTTGCTTTGTAAAAGGTTCGAAGAAAAGCGGTGTCTCACTGACGAGTCTAGAGTTTTGAGAACTAAGTATTGGATTAATTATTAATAGGTATAGAAAGTACTTACCTTTGATGAAACTGAAGCACTTATATTTTGACTTTTATCTGCTTCACTTTCGTCTAATTTTTGTTTTTTATTTGAGTTTGAAAAATAATTTGTTATTTTTTTCATACTGCACTTTGAAACACACTTCACGAGAGTTAAAAACCGACTGATTGACTGATTAATAATAATTTGATAAAACGAGCATAGCTTAGATTCTGTAAAACCCAGACCCCCTTATCAAGATCAAGAATGATAAGGGAGTCGGCCCAGCAGTGTTATAAAAGAGCGATAAGAGTATTATAAGAAAAGTTCTTTATGTTTAATATCCCTTAAACAACTAAATGTTCCTTATATAAGCGATAATATTATCTTTTAATATTATGACACCGCCAAAAACTCAAATATTATTCTTATAACTTTTTTTTTTTTTTTTTTTTTTTTTTAATCTAGTGTTAGTTCATATCCTAAGGGGGGGGCTATAGCCCCTGTTAGCCCCCCCTTGGATCCGCCACTGAGTATATATATATATTGAAGAAAATATTGTGAAGGGGGATAGTTCGATTTTGATATTTCGATGGATTTACACGTTTATCAACCTCCTAAGTCCAAAAAAGCAGGTACTTACATACTTAAGAAACGAATGAAATTAATTTATAGAATTCTTTATTGACCGAGCTATTCTCACGTCTATATAAAAAATAATAAATTGCAAGTAAAATATTATAATTCGTTAATGTCTGTCTAAATAGTCTGTATTAACGCGTGGAACCGATTTCAATTAAATTTGGCAAATAAAATCACACCCTGCAGGGTGTGCATTTCACCTAGGTGCGAAATCTATCAATTATTTTTAGCTTTAAATTTAAGCGATACCCCCATATAACCTATAGATGCTAGAGATAACCTATGGAACCTATAATAGATGCTAGAGATAACCTATGGAAATGCTTTGAATTTTTTTTTTTTTTTTTTTTTTCTAAATCAGTTCCAAAGATTTGAAATACGAATTTACCTATTTAAGTCGTTTTCCCAGGGAAAACAACTTAATGATGAAAATCTAGTTTTCGAGATATTGATGAAAATAAATCTTATTAAGCTGCAATTCAAAAATGCAAACAATCACCAGTTGGACATTATTTTTAATTTTTGCTTCCGAGCTTACCAAAGGTAACGAAAGCTATGTGATTATGTGATCGTTCCGAAGAACGAAAATTATTTAGATCTTCGATTTCAGAAATTCCAAGACAGAAGTCCGTTTCAGACATCTGGGAACATTTTTGGTTCCGTGTCTGTAACATTTCTGGTCGGTCTGTCGCTAAATTTTTGCGAACCACCATATCTTAAAAACTTCTCGTCCAATTATAATGAAATTTGGATAGTCATAATTAGCCCATTGTTGGTCCCATATAAGTTGCAACCTTCTGCGCCGTTTGTTTCTCTTCTACATGCACACAAACATACATTTATTTACTATTTACACCTATATATTCAATAGTAATCTTTAGTTTTTTATGAAAGTTAGATGGTTTGTCAAACGTAGCCCGCAGATAACCCAAGATTAATTTCAACTGTGTGCGTTCTTTAAATTTTTGCTAAATTGATACTTAAATTTAGGTAAAAAATCGAAACAATTTTGACAGATTTACTAAACGGAGGAAAAATAAATAAATTTGACAATAAGAGGTAGTATAAGCATAAACTCTTTAAAGTATACGAAATAGGAGCGAGGAAGTTATGTGCCACACAAATTGGCAGACCATTTTAATAATTAATTAATTAAATTAGATGGTATTTAAATTCAGTATCACTATGTACATTGTACATGAGAAAGTTATGTCCTAGGTTAGTCGGACCAATTATGTTTTTTAATGCGACCCCATATTTCTTATGTATTTAATAACGGTACTTCTTTAAATTATTACTCTCCTGTCTTTTTTTTAGAATATAAATGACTGACCAAATAACTATTAACAGAAAGTGAGGTTTAGCCTAATATACTTTTCGACAAAGGAATGTCACACTTCAGTTTTTATAAGGGGAGTAACAGTCTAAGTCTAAAGAAGAGCATTTCATACACCTTCTTTAGATTGTTACTCCCCTCCGTTTTTTATAAGGGGAGTAATTATCTAAAGAAGTGCCTTTTATAACTATCTTTTCCCCAGGTACTCTTCTAAATGTTAAATCTTTAGATGTTATTTATTGATTGTTAATATAGAAATACGCACCTAAATAGAACCATTCTTTCTCAAACTATATTTGTTGTTGTGATAATTTGTTGTCACCAACATATTATGGTACTCCTTTAGATTGTTACTTTCCAACGTTTTTTTTTTTAGAATATTAATGACTTTGACTAAATAACTACAAATTGATGTTTAGTCTAATGTACTTTGGGACAAAGGAGTATCACACTTCTGTTTTTATAATGTAAACATCACGTT
This sequence comes from Gerris lacustris, assembly GCA_951217055.1. Taxonomy (NCBI): domain Eukaryota; kingdom Metazoa; phylum Arthropoda; class Insecta; order Hemiptera; family Gerridae; genus Gerris; species Gerris lacustris. The sequence goes on from OX578284.1 coordinate 26,148,499, forward strand.
TTATAAGGTGAATATCACACTCCTGTTTTTATAAGGGGAGTGGCAGTCTAAAGAAGAATATTCCGTAAACCTTGTTTAGATTTTTACTCCCCCTGTTATTTTTATAAGAGGAGTAACAATCTAAAGAAGTGCCCATATTATTATCAATAACACTTAGTCATTAACATATTGCCACTTACTTTTCTAAACCAACCGTATTATTTAAATGTAAACGAAACCCCTCTTCTCTCCCAGTGCAAAAAAGCTTTAAAATAATATTAGTGGAAGCATCTAACTCATTATACTAAATTATTTATTAATTTTAATAATGATTATATATATATATATATGTATATATATATATTACATATTAATTAAAGTCATGATTAAATAATTTACCATTCAAAAAAACAAAAAAAAAAAACTGCGGTGCTTATTTAAATAAGTAGGTACATACTTAAGAAATAAATTAAATTAATTAACAGAATTCTTTATTACCGGGCTATTCTCACTTTTGTGTTAAAAATACTAAATTGCGAGTAAAATATTATAATTTTTGCAAAAATATAGCTGTTTTATATGAAGTACAAAAAACTCCTAAGGTAATATGTATTAATATAGTTACTTATTTATTAATGTGTTACATAACTTTTAATTCCTTATAAACATTGTTTTTTTACTAATTAATTAATAAGCGTTTATTATAATTAATATAATAATTAATTTAATATTAATATTAGTATTATAATTAAATAATATTACTTACAGTCACAGCTTTGTATGAAACTTTAGAACCATTTCCATTTGCTGTGATAAGAAGAGGTTCTCGCTCATCATGACCGCCCGTCATTTTAAATCGCACTTAATTTTGACTTGATTGTATATAAAAGAATTATTATATTCGAACACAAACTATCTTCTATAAACCTTTTTTAAACTATATCTTTTGTAAATAATTCACATTAAAAAATCACTTGTAATTCGTAAATTATCAGGGCAAAACGACACTAGTACACGAAAATCTTACAAGGGCCCACATGACTGTTTGGTTACGTAATGAAGTTCTGATTCCAAATCAAAAGATCGACTGAGTAAAGAAGGGATCGAATATATGAAAAATATCGATTTATTTCTGTATATAATCGATAGTTTGGGTGGTTATATAAGACGGGTCCGAGGAAGGTAAAGGACTTTGAACGAAAGGTCGGGCCTGTTTCTCAGCATTTATATTTTTACTTAGTGGGAACTTCCAGTGGGAGCAAGACGCCGGTTATGTAACAGTGTATTAGGGATGAAACCGCTAGAACTAATTTAACTACGGTTAGCGGGTTCAACATTTACCTTCTAAAACCAGACAAGGTATCGTACACTTGTCCAACATCCTATACATATACATGATTTCGGACAAGTGTACAATACCTTGTGGACAAATTATGTGTGTGTGTGTATGTAAATGAACCTGCATATTTCGCACACCAAGGACATTTTACATCGGGTTACTAATCCTGTAATTTCAACCCTGATATATCGATCTCATCAAAATAGTAATTCAATATCTTCGTGGTATATATCGATAGAATATGACTAAACTAATAATAGAATTATAAAAAAGAACAAAATCATTCTGTATCAGTGATTATCGTATGCTGATGATTATAAGCAATTTATTATAAATGATGCAATAAGGCAAAGCATGTTTCCTCTGTGAAGTGAGCTAACTTATTTTACTGCGCGTCTGTAATACAAATAAATAAATAACTATTTATTTGAATCAATATGTATGAAGTTGAAGTCCTTTACTTATTCAGGTGAAAAATTTGATATTTTTTATCTCATTTTTAATAAGTGACATTCCACTTTTTACTTTATCAAATGTAGTTTACATGAAGAGAAATTACTGTTATGGCGAAAAAATTCAATTTTGAGCTTTGATTACACGTTTTGAGGTGTCCTGAGTCCAAAAAGGTGGTTTTTAAAAAATGTCTGTCTGTAGTCTGTGCAGTCATGTGAAGCTTAAACTACTGGGCCGATTTTGATTAAATTTATCAGAGAAGTTCAGAAAAATCATACCATAGGGAGAAATCGAGAAATAATTTTAGCTCTGAATTTGGAGGCGCTACTCCCCCAAAAACTCTAAAAACGTGAAAAATAAAAAAGAATCGAAACGTTTTTAAACGATTTTGACTGAAATGTTTAAAATGTACTACATTTAAATACGAATCGAGTGGTATATAAGTCGTTTTCCTCGATGTAAATAAATCCCTGTTGAACACTTTAAATATTTATTAAAAAATCAGTTAAATGAGGTATTATGGGATATGGGATTGAAATTCAGTATCAATACTTATATGAACATTTTTGAAAAGACCGATTTTTTCCCGTGGTGCCTTCATATATATTAGATTACAAAAGCACTTTAATCTATATATATAAAAGTCAACGTATGTGTGTGTGTGTGTGTGTGTGTGTGTGTGTGTGTGTTTGTTCTTTATACAAATCTACAGTTTTAGTCCGATCTCGATGAAAATTTGCACACTTGACCTTCAAAGCAAGGAAACAATCAAGGTCTACATGAATTTTCGAAATTTCAATTTTGGTACACAGGGGTACGGGGTACAAGTAATAAATACGGGGTCAAAGTAATGCATACCCTTCATGATGCATATCGTTGAAAAGCTCTTTAAGGGTACAGTAATTGTTGTTATGTACACTTTTGTCATATTTTCATTTAGGAGGGGGGTAAAATAGAAAAATATAGCTATATCTTATTTGTTCTTTATACAAATCTACAGTTTTAGTTCGATCTCGATGAAAATTTGCACACTTGACCTTCAAAGCAAGGAAACAATCAAGGTCTACATGAATTTTCGAAATTTCAATTTTGGTACACAGGGGTACGGGGTACAAGTAATGAATACGGGATCAAAATAATGAATACCCTTCGTGATGCATATCGTTGAAAAGCTCTTTAAGGGTACAGTAATTGTTGGTATGTATAGTTTTGTCATATTTTCATTTAGGAGGGGGGTAAAATGGAAAATATAACTATATCTATACATATATAAAAAGAAGAGTAGGTATCTATATAAGGGGATGTCTTTGATACAAATCTACAGTTTTATCCCAATTTGGTGCATTTTTACACTCCTTTTCTCCCAAATAAGGTTAAGGTCACTGCCTACATGATTTTCTGAAATTAAAATTTTGGTACACAGAGGTACGGGGTACATATATCAAAGTAATGGATACCATTCATGATGCATATCGTTGGAAAGCTCTTTAAGAGTACATCAATTGTTAAGTACGTTTTTGTCATATTTTCATTTAGGAGGGGGTAAAATGGAAATTTAAATCTATATCTATAAAAGTCAACGTATGTGTGAATGTGTTTATGTTCTTTATACAAATCAACAGTTTTAATTTGATCTCGATGAAAATCTGCTCACTTGACCTTCAAAGCAAGGGGAAGATCTCTGTCTACATGAATGTTCGAAATTATATTTTTGGTACACAGGGGTACGGGGTACAAATGTCAAAGTTGAAAACCCTTCATGATGAATATCGTTTAAAAGCTCTTTAAGATTTCATTAATTGTTCTTATGTACAGTTTTGTCATATGTATTTTCATTTAGGAGGGGGTAATATGGAAAAATATAGCTATATCTTATAAAAAAAAGAAGATTGTCTGTATGAGGGTATGTCTTTTATACAAATCTACAGTTTTATCTCAATTTGATGAATATTTACTCACTTTCCCTTCAAAGCAAGGGGGAGGTCACTGTCTACATGAATTTTCGAAATTTAAATTTTGGTACAAAGGAGTACAGTGTAAAAATGTCAATGTAATGGATTCCCTTCATATCATGCATGTCGTTGAAAAGCACTTTAAGAGAAAAGTAATTGTTGTTATGTACAATTTTATTTAGGAGGGGGTAAAATGGAAATTTATAGTAGCTATATATATAAAAATCAACGTATGTGGGTGTATGTTCTTTATACAAATCTACAGTTTTAGTTCGATGTCGATAAAAATTTGCCCACTTGAACTTCAAAGCAAGGGGAAAATGACAGCCTACATGAATTTTGGAAATTTAAATTTGGTACACAGGGGTATGGTACAAGTAATGAATACGGGGTCAATGTAATGAATACCATTGATGATGCAAAAGCTCTTTAAGAGTAGAGTAATAGTTTTTATGTATTGTTTTGTCATATTTTACTTTAGGGGGGGGGGGGAATTTAGGATCTTTAAAATTAGCCTATCAAAGAGGAGGGGGTATAGAAATAGGTGGGAGAGATAGAATCTAGATATTCTTGCATAGTAAAATAATTTATATGTTTCATTATGGTTGTTTTTAAACTTATCTAATTATAATAACACTCCGTAGCGAAGCACGGGTACCCAGCTAGTTTGTAATAATTGTTAAATACTTAAATATTTTTAATTCAGTAGATTTTGTACTTACTTCTTTAACATTCTGCAATAACGTCTGCTAAACATTGTAGTACATAGCTTTCTCACGCAGGTACTATCACTGGACGAATAGACCTATGGGTATAAAATAAAGCATAATTAGACAGATTTATAAATATAAATAAAAGATGAAGGAAATTAAGATAAAATGATGATGGTGTAGTGTGGCACATTGCTCCCTCATGACCTATCGTTGGATGAATGGTCCCATGAGTTTAATATAATAATTTGATCACACTAGGAAATGAAACTGTGGTTAGACTAGTTTCGATTATCTTTGGAGAATTTTCTTTTTACTACATTTAAAGTGCACTGATGGTTGAAATTGTATGGGATTCTCTGTGGGATATTTTTGACAAACCAACCAAATTTATTTGAAAAGGGTATACTTTTAAACACATGATTTAAAGTGGACAAGTTGTTTTAAAGACATCGAGGTTCGCAAAAATGCCTGAACGACATTTACGAGATCAAAAATTTTCACTGTTGTTTGAAAATAGTTATTTATGTAACTAGGCAGCAAAATGGAATTTTTCTGACGAATGATTAAATTAGCCTCCGAGCCGGAGGCGAGGTCAGGCTATGGAAATTAACTGCCGAGGCGAAGCCGAGGCAGGTAAATTATTTGATTGACTGTCGAGGCGAAGCCGAGGCAGGCAATATATCAATATGAGGCAGAAATGTTTCCTTTGCTGCCTTGTTGCATACAATATTTTTCCTACTGGCGGCAGAAAAATGTTTCCTATAAATAATATTTATTTCATAGTACTTACTTACTTATCAAATACTATTATTGAACTATTCAAATTAAAAAGAAACAAGCAACAATATCCAATGTTACAATTATAAAAAATGAATTGACAGAAATACAGTAAAAACAAAACAAAATTAAAATGATGATAATAGATGAGCTGCGCAGTGTTGCACTAATTGAATTATTTATGATTATTTTAAGACCTACTATTTTTTGTAATATTTCTATTTCTTTTTTATCTTTTTACTCCATTCTATTTTATAAATATAATCTATAATAAGTATTTATAAACCTTTTTTTTATAAATTCGTAATATTTTTAAGGTAAATTGTTCAAATAATTTAGGTTAAAGATGATATAAAAGAAAAGGTTGTTTGTTTATTTATTTGTAGCGGGGAATGTGGGCGTGGCTTAGCCTGGAAAAATCCTCAGCAAAATACGATTTTGCCGCCTAGGCAGCAAAATCGTATTTTGCTGCGTATTGTAAAGTTTTCTTGAAACCTCAGAGAAATTAAACTTTCATGCCTAAAAACAGTTCAATAATGCGTAATTTTGCTACCGCTAGTAGGAAAAAAATGTTTCCCTGTTGTCGGATTTCTACCTTAGTTAGTTTAGTATAAGCAAAATGCTTCAGTTACCTTAGAAAACTATAGGAGTGGCCCAATTAAAACTAATATTAAAGAATAATCCAAGCTTATAATGTAACGAATAATCTTTGTCCATTTACTAAGCTTAGGAGAATATATATTTACTATTTTTAACATTTCTAAACTAAATACTTATACTTTTATTATTTTAAAAGTAAAATGCTAGTGAGTTTAATTGAGTTTAAGCCTGGAGTTAGTTGAGTCGGAGGAATAAAAGGCAGAATTTAATTTTACCCTTTTTAATTTAGGGATCAAAGATTTAGCCTTTAAGTCCAGGGTCTTTTATGTGAGGTTTATAAGGGTTTCATCAACGTGTCAAGCTAAGCCTTGGTAACTTTCTATAGATCTATATTAATAGAACAATGTTACTTCATTTTGTAATATAAAGATCAACTTTTAAATATGATATTGGTTGTAAGCTGTAATCTAGGTATATCAAAGCAAGTGAAACTATTATAAACTATTGCTTCAGAGCTTACTGAAAGTATAGGAAGCATTATAATTATTCTGAAGAACAATTTTTTCTTTCCGAATTGAAAAAAATCCCAGACGCCAGACAGAATCTCCGTTTCAGATATCAGGGAACATTTTTTTTTTGAACCATTAACCACCATATTTTAAAAACTACTAGGTCATAATTAGTCCGTTGTTGGTTCCTTGTTAATTATTACCACCTTAATACATTTAATATTTGGATAGTTTTGCATATTTATTTCACTTTACACAAGATTTATATTGCTTATAATTAAGTTTAACTCAACTTGGAATCGAATTAGATTCAAATCTCATGTGACCATTCGTCCAATAATAGGAGGCAAGGAAGCTATAAGTAATTTTAAATTTAAAACCACTACAAATTTATTGACCTAAAAAGCATCTTGGTATTCATAACTTTTAGCAAGGGATGTAAAATCGAAATAATTTTTTTGTTATATTAATCAATTATAATTTTAAGTAACTTCAATTGATACCGATTGCATGTTACTATTCACAAAGAAAATTTCAGTTTCATAATACAAAATGGCAATAATAGATTACTTTTCTCAAAGAACACAGTTTTTGGATAGGTAGATAAATTGTGCATTATACAGATAGAATTTTTTTTTTTACAAAAAGTGTCAATTTAAATTTTACCATTAGATGGCATCCAATTTTTCTTAATTGTTTACGTTCTAATACTGACAAGTTTACACGAGGTTACACGACTTTATACGACGACAAATCAGTGGCGTATCAAGCGGCTAGGTCTCGGGGGGGGGGGCACATTCTAAGTCAGTTTATATTGGGGGTGGGAGGGGGGTATTCGTAGTGGTAACAAGAAAAGGGAGCTACCTATTCAACAAAGCAGCTGCCCCCCCCCCCCCCCCCCCAAAAAAAATGTACAACTTTTAAACAAAAAAAAATCTCCGCTACAAGTAACAATAACTGTTTTATAGAACGTATTCGTAAGAAAATGTTATGCTGATGCTTACTGCAGTACAATATCTACTGAAAATCATGAGCGTCATCAGCAGTCAATTATTGGGGGGGGGGGGATTTATGGCGCGGGGTCCGGGGTAAATTTTTGAAAATATGACCTCTCAAAACAGCGCTTTTTTGTATTTCTGAGGTGAACTTGAAAATAAGGTGAATGTAAAAATTATGTATTAAAAAAAAAAATACGGCGGTATTTCTTTTTTTTTTACTCTATTGGGTCTGGGGGGGGGGGCACGTGCCCCCAGTGCCCCCCCTGGATACGCCACTGCGACAAATATATCTATCTAGATGATGGAAACTACCTCATTTGTGAGCTTTACTGGAAATTCCAAATGCCACATGTAACGTTTCCATATATTCTCTCTCCGTGTGTGACAAACTTGTAATACAGCTCTCGCTCTTAAACAAACATAAGTAAACCTTCGTCATACACGAAATGTAAGATAATATGGATTTCAAAGCTGTCTCAAAGCCTGAGAGAATAATGTAGGCTGATAAAATATGTACAGGAACGAAGTACGAGGAGAGTGATAGGAGATGTAAGACGTAAGAAATTAGTAAAGGAAATGGAGAACTACCTCCTTTGCTTTTCTGAAATCCTGATAACCTGGTGTGTAAGTGGTAGAGCTCCACTTCAACCCTCCTTATTCAGTGTAACTGTTATGCCAACAGATTTAAGAAACCGCGTGTATTCGCAAATTTAAATAAAGCACTAAATTGACGTAAGCAAAATTCAGAGGGGTGTGAGTAAGATATGTCTGGCTACAGTTTTACTACAGAAACCCTCGCGGTAATCCGAGCCAAAATCCGAGTTATGCATTAATACCTGAATATCATTTATTACTCAATATTCTCTCAAAAGCAGAGCGATTACGTTTTGGAAAAATTCACCAAAATCAAAGTGAAAATTAAACCAAATTTACACGAAATATTGTGTTTCTTAGGAATTATGCCATCACTTCAGAGGTAATAAAATTTAAAATATATATACCTACTTATATGCTAATCTGAACACATTCATACATCTAAGGCAATTTATTGTACATATGTACCGTATTGCATCGAATATAAGACGCCCTTGAATATACAACACATCCCAATTTTCGAACTAAAAATTTAGGAAAAACATTAATGCATCGAATTATAAGACGCACTCTGTTTCAAAGGGAATCTTCCGTTCTCTTTTTTACTAGCTTGTTTATACCTAAAATTTAGGCTCTCTACCATGGATATTGTCGGAATATTGAATCTTTAGTTACATGTAAGGACCATTTGAATATTTATTTATTAGATGTAAGACAGACGCCATATATCGGCAGAGAAATAGCAAGGTTAGATTTTGAAAATAAAACGTTGAAGCTAACAAGAAATAAATAATAGGTACAACGGAACCCCTTTCACCCAAAATCTCATGAGAAATTGAACACGTTAAAATTCCTGGAAATTGATGAAATAGGAGGGCCCGACAATGATATCCCGGCCAAATTCAGAGAATTAGAAATAAAAAGCAAAAACAAGATCTCACCGGTACTCCTGAAAGAGAAATTCGTATAAAAACGGTTGTTAGATATGTTACATATAAGACGCATCAAGATTTTCACGATGCAAAAACGGGGAAAAAGTGCGTCAGTGCGTCTCATATTCGAAGAAATACGGTATATTACGGCTTTAAACCTCAAAAATGATACACTCATTAGGATATACAAAACGCAGCACCCCCCCCCCCCCCCCCATAAAACTTATCATCAACTTAAAACATTGTTCCATCCTCTAGAATTTTTGGGACTTCCAATATTCAATTACTGCCAAGACAATGCCATTTTTCACGAATTTTCCCCTATTCTCGTAGTAGATGGAAAGTAAAGAGGGAGAATGGAGAATATAAGAAAGAGGGAGAAAGCATAAAGAGGGGAGAATTTAAGGGAAGGGCACGAGTTTAATAGTTCCAAACTTCGCGGTGAGGGTCGAGTCTTAATTGGAGATACTCACAAAAAGTTTGAAGTAAAATATCGTATTACAGCTTACAAAAAATGGATTAATTAAACATGTGTTTTTTTCTCTTAATAATTATTTAGGCTTTAGAACAAAAGTTTTAACAGGAATTAATGAAACAAAATATCTTTACCTTCTCATATAACTAGAAAACAAATCGTGCTTCTTTAGCAGAAAAGCACACAATGTATGAATATCAAAAATCTTAAATATATATAAGATTGGAGTGGTGTCTGTACATTTATCCGATTGAGCTCAAATTTTGTATTTACACTAAATGAGTAGTCCTGATAACGAATTTAAGTTTAGAAAATTTTGTGTCTGTTTGTCTGTGCGTCAATCTCGTCCAAACGGCCGAACTGATTTTGTTGGTTTTTGGGTAGAATGTCAAGCTCAATTCTGCTGGTGTTATAGGCTATAAAACTTTTTGCTAGCTTTATATGGGGCGGAGAATGGGGCTTCTAAATAGATTTGAAAATTCTAATTTTACTTTTTATAAAAAATGTATTTAACCAAAATTTCAGAAGAAGCTACAGACAATATTTTATGTTCTGTGGTAATTTCTGTAGGATGAACTGTTCAATCGCTGTCAAAAAATATTTAGATTCATTTTTTAAAACATATATGGGTCATTTTCAAAACAAAATGACACTTTCACTGTCCGCGAGTTAAAAAAATTAATTACTTTCACTCCTTATAATTAAAACATTCACAACCCCACAAACATTTTTCTATAGATTAAATTCGTCATTTTGGTGCAGTCAGATTCTTGAAAATCCTTTTTAGAGAGGAGAAATTTAAATTTATATGTACAAAAAGGTCACGGTAGTTATATCCCAACCCCTTTTAACCTAAGTTACCTAGCTCAAAAATGTTCAAAAAATATTTTTCTTTGACTTTTTAACTATGATCCTAGATAGGAAATATAATGTACTTTGGGATACTAAATATAATTTCTTTCTTATTTCGGTGTAACTTGTCGGGAATTTAAAAAAAGGCTTGTCCCAACAATCGGTCACAATAGTTACGTCACAATAGTTACCAAGAAATTGGCTGCACTGTTTGACTGAGGGCGGGATTTCAGTGTTTTACAGATAAAAGAATCATTCCTTTATAACCTAAAGTTCGTCTCCGCGTCTTCTGAAGTAAACCTCGGTCACACAACAGTGCTCTTCAAAAATCACGGAGCGTATGTATATTCAGAGTCACAATAGTTACCATAAATTTTAGTACTTAAAAGTGCATTTAAAGCTTTTTAATATTTTTTGGGAATACCCCAGTAGTATAAAGAAAACTTATGCTTTCCTTTGAAAGCATTAATACATTAGGGTGGTTTGGCCGCCATGTTTAGTTTATAAATCACGATAGTTACTTTTCACATACATATTCTTGTTGTATAGATGTTCAGCGCCAAAATAAAGCACTAGTTGGCTCAGAATTGTCAAAGTGTCACTTGATTGATAATGTCCCTTTAATTATTTTATCATTCCAAACTTTAGAAGAACACGACACGTCACGATAGTTACTCAGGAACAAGATAGATGTCAGATTAGTTACCCGACACATGTCACGATAGTTACTAAAAAAATTGAATTTAAATAGGTTGTTTTTTAAAATAAAAAAACTTCGTCCTCATCATAGAGTTGAGTGTACAATGACTTATTTAGGAAATTAAATCTAATTAGCAAACAAAAATTTCTATGACCAGGAACTTTAATTAAAGGAACTTGAACGGTAACTATCGTGACAAAATTATTATTAATTAATTTTTTCACAAATTAAAACCAATGTAAGAATGTCCTGAGTAGACAATAATATTGGTTTGAGTCTGTGTGACGATTTCCAATCGTCGTTTGGTGGTAAATATCATTTTGCAAATCGGTAAGTTGAAGGAAATTCCGGTAACTATTGTGACTAAAAAACTTGACTTTTTTATTTAAAAATTGATAAAAAATAATAAACTTAAAAATCCCGCGACCCACGTATATTCTTGTTGTATAGATGTTAAGCATCAAAATAAAGCTCTAGCTGAATCAAAATCTGAAAAATAAATTTTGAGCCAAAATCTTCGCTCAGAATTCTCAAAGTGTCACTTTTTTTTTTAAATGACCCCCCAACTTTAGAGGAACACGACACTTGTCACGATAGTTACCCAGGAACAAAATAGATGCCACATTAGTTACCCAGCGTACTAAATGTCACGATAGTTACTAAAATAATTGAATTTAAATAGGTTATTTTTTAAAATAAAAAAACTTCGTCCTCATCATAGAGTTGAGTGTACAATGACTTATTTAGGAAATTAAATCTAATTAGCAAACAAAAATTTCTATGACCAGGAACTTTAATTAAAGGAACTTGAACGGTAACTATCGTGACAAAATTATTATTAATTAATTTTTTCACAAATTAAAACCAATGTAAGAATGTCCTGAGTAGACAATAATATTGGTTTGAGTCTGTGTGACGATTTCCAATCGTCGTTTGGTGGTAAATATCATTTTGCAAATCGGTAAGTTGAAGGAAATTCCGGTAACTATTGTGACTAAAAAACTTGACTTTTTTATTTAAAAATTGATAAAAAATAATAAACTTAAAAATCCCGCGACCCACGTATATTCTTGTTGTATAGATGTTAAGCATCAAAATAAAGCTCTAGCTGAATCAAAATCTGAAAAATAAATTTTGAGCCAAAATGTTCGCTCAGAATTCTCAAAGTGTCACTTTTTTTTTTAAATGACCCCCCAACTTTAGAGGAACACGACACTTGTCACGATAGTTACCCAGGAACAAAATAGATGCCACATTAGTTACCCAGCGTACTAAATGTCACGATAGTTACTAAAATAATTGAATTTAAATAGGTTATTTTTTAAAATAAAAAAACTTCATCCTCATCATAGAGTTGAGTGTACAATGACTTATTTAGGAAATTAAATCTAATTAGCAAACAAAAATTTCTATGACCAAGAACATTAATTAAAGGAACTTGAACGGTAACTATCGTGACAAAATTATAATTAATTAATTTTTTCACAAATTAAAACCAATGTATGAAATGTCCTGAGTAGACAATAATATTGGTTTGAGTCGGTGTGACGATTTCCAGGTGGTAAATATCATTTTGCAAATCGGCAAGTTGAAGAAAATTCCGGTAACTATTGTGACTAATAAATTTGACTTTTTTTATTTAAAAATTTATAAAAAAATAGTCAAAAATTAACCAAGTGCCACTTTTTTAAAAAAAATAATATATAAATATAGTAATGGAGTCTATATGTAGTTCAAATTCGAACAGTTCTACTGTTTTATGAAAATGAATTTTGAACCTGGTTACAATAAGAACATACATTTAATTGTCACATAGTAAATCATCATTTAAGTTACGTTCGAGAATACTAACCATACCGGCAGTTAGCTCTGCGACCAGTGCCATGGAAACCTCAATTGCTCTAGTTTCTGAACGAATTCGGTTAAGTAAGCGATCGACCAAAAAGATTACCTATAATAAACTGGTTTGTCGTGATTGTAAAGCTAGTGCGAGTGTTAATACCAATTCAATTTTTCTAACCTCATACGTTAATCATTAAAAAGTTTCCGATTATTAGCAAATAAGAAACAAAATCAGAAAATGTATATTGACAAAGGACGGTAATGGTACTAAATTACGGAAGACGGTGAAGTAAACAATACATATTTTCATATTTTAATGGCAATCAAATAATAATATTACGGTTACTAACCGAACTCGAACTAACTGTGATTTAGGCTCGTTCGAAGCAGTTGTAACCAGCCCCGTCGATCGCTAAAACAAGGTTTACGAACGAGGTCGGTTATATAGGTTATAAGTTGGTATATCAGAATTTAAGTTTTATGAAATTATTATTAATTTGTTTTCCCTTCAGAACTTGTAACTAACATCTAACTAGGAGACACACCAAAGGATCTTTATTATAATACATACTTATATATAAGTGTAAATAAATATTACTTCGTCTAAATAGTGTTTAGTTTTCGTAACATAATTTATGAGTAGGCGAGGCGAGTATTATTAAGTGTGAATTCATACGGACTTACTTTAATTGTTAATTGTTAAGAAGATTATTAGATTATAAGTACCAAATACTTACAAATCATAAAAAGAAGCAGAGCGTAATCACTAGATGCATTAGCCATCAGCAACTACCATCTAATGTCGAACAGAAATTGCTACGATTATTGTGATAAGACAGTATTTTCATCCTATATAATGAATTTAGTTTAACTAAATAAAGATTTAGTCTTCTTTTATAATAACAACACTGTTTTGATTCGAATTAACCCACCAATTAATGCAAGTGCATATTTTAACATTATTATAATAAAATTATTAAAAGAATACTTTTAATTTTTACTTTTCCTCATTTCTCCGAATGTATACAGGAAAAGTATTGTTTTCACCTAAAAACTTTTTTTCGGGGTTTCAAAGGAATTATCCGTTTTGGGTGTTTTTAAGACCTCCTGAGTTGGTTTTCAGCATGGCGTCTGTATGTTATATGTGTATGTTGTCATCGTAGCGTCTAAGGTATTTAACCTAGAGAGTTGAAACTTGGCAGAAAAATCAGTCCTTACCTGTAGTGTTGCCGCCCGAAAAATCAACTTTTTCCGCCATCTTGAACCCAGTTTGCTGAGTCAGCAAATATTTAAAAAAAATCGTAAAATATCGAAAATGGTCCTGATTGAGTTAAAATTTAGCACGAATGTACCTCTCTGTATGACAAACAAGCCCACCAAATTTAATTTTGATATTGGCCGCCATTTTGATGTTATCAATTTTTGAATTTTGAAACTTTGACGGTTAATAACACTGAAAGTATAAATACGTTTTTGACATATAGCATATCGTTGGAACCGGAAAAAATGAAGGAACAAATATAAAAAAAACCGATGAAATTCCATTAATTAGTTTAAGAGTTACAACCGAATATAATTATTTATTAGTGCGATAATTTTGATGACGTCAAAGTTTGTTTACATCAGTCAAAATATCGCCAAAATTCAAATACATAATTATAAATAAAATATATTCAAAATAATGTTTCTTTTTTTTAAATATGATAATAAAAAAAAATCGCTCAGTTCAAAACGGTCACCCATCCATGTACTGACCACACCCAGTGCTCCAAGCAGCAGCAGGAAAAGTCCGAGGTCTGTACCCGATTTTTGTTTTTATACAAAAAAAAAAAAATAAAAAAAATAATGAAAAAGCTAATTTAATGAATAAGAGTTAACGATGTTTTCTTTCTATTTATGCATGATAATTACAAATAAACAAACTTTATTTTATGATAAAAATTAAAGTAATTAGGGATTGAAAAGAAATAATTGAAATAAACAAACACATTAAACAATAAATATTTTCTTTTTTTATAATTTAGTTTATAAAAACTGCAAATTACAATATTTTAGCTTAAGATAGCAATCAGTGGAAAAAGAAAATTATTAACTAAATATTTGTTTTTGTTTTTTTTTGTTTACATAACATGTAAATACATATTAACACACGGTGTTTACACTTCAAATAGATGTATCAAATTTGTTTCATTCAATACATTATTTTCATAAATTAGCTATTTTTAAAAATACATTCTTAGATTCTTACCTGTTAAATAAATTCCTTAACTTGATTTTTAAACTAGTAAAAATTATATTTAAAGTTTTGAGGCTACAATTTAGAGGTGTTGTGAATATATATATATATATATATATATATATATATATATATATATATATATATATATATATATATATATATATATATATATATATATATATATATATATATAAGCTATTGGATTGGTTATTATTAGTATGTTAGTACGTATATAGATCATTGCTACAGTAACCTGAAGATGTTAACTTCATTGAAATGATCTGGCAACATCAAGATGACCACAGTGGATTGGTGGATCATCACAACTGATCAATTTAATATGCTACGGTAATATATACTATAATATATACTTTGCACCAACAGAAGGATACTGTTGCAAGTTCAGTTTTAGTATTGAGATCATCCACTTTTAAGATAAAACTTATAAAGAATTCTGCCTTATAAATATTAAATATATTTAAAAAATAATAAAATCTGGTTACTGATTTATTCCTTTGTCTAAAGCTCCTCAAGATCTACTAAAATCAGTCATAATCATATTTGAAATTGCAACACTATCCTTCTGAGAGTTCAATATATAGATATACTTGTATATAATTTTCCCAAGACAGGATTGAAAATAACACCAAAATTGTTAATCAAATGAGGATAAAATAATTATAGAAAAAAATAACAAAACCACGAAATTAATTAATAAGAAATTAACAAATAAAAAATATAAAATAATAATTAGTAATTAAAGAATAAATAATTTTAGAGATAAATTATAAATAAAAATGATAGGGAAAAGGTTCAATGTAAATAGCAAAAACTTGTAGCTTTTCATGATTAACCCTGGAATGCTAATGGTAATTGGATGGCTGGTATTACTAAACTTTCGTCGATTCGACTAACATATGCAAACATTTTTTTTTTGAGTTGAAACTACACTTTTATAAAGATAAAATTATTAAGAACTCATTATTAAATCTTTTAAGTGAGATATACAAACATTTGATGACAAAAAGTTAGTAGGAACATTAGAATAATCTGAAATTAAGCTAACATTAATGCACCAGGTACCATGTCCTAGGCCAAAAGCCCTAGGCCCTTTGCTAAATGCTCCAGGCCCCAGGTTACCGACCACTGGTCTCTGACCCAAGGCCAATTACCCTAGGCCCATTGCCCCTTACCCTATGCACATTGTCCCTGACTATAGGTTCATTCTACTACCAATTAATTACCTACGTTTATTACTAAACGTTAGTCCAATCAACAAAGTAGCTTTGACCAGAAAACGAGTGTATGCTCAAAAGGACTTCTACTGCTACACTAGCAGGTGTGTTACCATCCAGGAAGCTTTGACCAGAAAACGAGTGTATGCTCAAAAGGACTTCTACTGCTACACTAGCAGGTGTGTTACCATCCAGTATAAGCACTGCAGAAGGATGGGGTACCCATCACCATCACATACAAGGTTAAGGTTCAAACTGTGCTCGTCGATTTGACTGCCATTAGCTTTCCAGGGTTAAAGAGCTTAGATGGAAGATGCATTACAAGAAAAAATCAATTCAAAGTAACTAAAATATACTTCATGAGAGGCAGTATTGAAAATAAAAACTCAAAGGGAAGACTGGATCATTATATTGTCAAAGCACTAGAGCAAAGATTGGAATTTTTTTAAAAAAAAAAAATAATTTAAGGAAAAGTAATAATTTCATCAAAAGATTCAATAATTTCATGCAAAAGATTCATTTCATGTTTGCAAAAACATAAATATCACCAACATAACCAAGATAGTGGTGAGGATGTAATGACAAAAGATCAAATTTTATGCAAACTAGATATTATTGTAGAATTGGTTTCAACTAAATTTAGATGTTTTAACTGGGCCATGACATGATTAGACATAGTTACTTAAGGTAGGTAATTGTGTTGTTGATTTGTTATTATTTAATTGTGAAGTTGTTACGTTTTAAGAAATAAAATGTCGGAAAATAATAAAAGAATTTGTTGGGTCCAAATAATAAAGAAGCCTTTGGATTGCTTGGGCATGTCTCGAAAGAATACATTTGTGCAATAGGTATTCTTTTAGACTTACTAGTTGGAAGAGTTGTAAAAAAAAAAAAATCATGTAAAATATTTGATAACATAGATTGATAATAAACTGACAGGGTAAATTAATATGAAGTACTATTAGTTAGTATGAGGGGAGTAGAAGATGTATTGATTAATAAATGGAACATTTTTTAAGATCTGACTTTATTCAAAGTATCCATATTGTAGTAAATGTCTTTACGATGAATATTCCCCTGTTGTAGAAAAATGAATCAAAATTAGTGTGTTCTACTAAGTTTGTATGCACAATTTGACATTTGATTTTGAACAAATGCTTCTTGGTTATTTTGTTGAAATGATCATAGGGCGAAGAAATACCATTTGATAAATTGTACGTATTATTTTTATAACAATATTTCCTCACAGCTTGTTGGCATAAACAAAATTCACAGAGCAGTTACTAAGTAAAGCTATTTCGATAAGGGAAGAGCTTAATTAAGAAACTAAACAACATCTACTATCTTAAGATAAAACTGGGACTACATTGCAGGATGTGGTGGAATGTTGCCTGCAAGCTTGGTTGATTCCTTATCAAGTTCCCGACAGTGGAGGTAGACTGAAGCTACATACATAATAGTTATATTATGTCTGTTACGCCACACTACATCTGTCATAACAAAACTGAGAGCAAGGGAAAAAATAGGGGAATAAAAACTGACAAATAGCAAGATATTAGAGGAATATGACTTCTCATATTATAATATAAACCTTCAGGGAAGTCTACATGAAAAAGAGAGATAACGTACATTATTTTTTCCTCTTCCAATGCTCTAAAAGATTTGCTGTGAGTATTACGTATGCTCACATATAGACCTTATAAAATATGCTACCCTCAGGCACAATTTTTATCACTGCACTACTGTAAGTTTTGATGTGTTGAAGGATGGAGGGGCAGTTTAAGAGTTTTATCAAGAAAGCCCACAGACCATAGATAAAAAGAAGCTCTCTTAAAAGATAAAAATAATTTATTGTTTAGACTGAGTATGGTGGACCTTAACATGGTTGACATTTTATTTTTTAAATTTTTATTCAAAGCATTGGATTAATAAAGTTATTATAAACTAATAATTGAATAATAACAACGATATTAGTAGGTATCTACCCTTCATGGACTGATGCGATTCAGAGTATTAAATTATTCATTTCACCTTTCATTTACATTTGTCTAACTAATGAGGTTAGCAATGTATTAATAAAAGATACATGCATACCGAATTTGGCCAAAATTATTTAACTTTTACTCAAGCGTTCATCCACATCTTAAGTGCATAGGTAAACATTTAAAGAGAGGACAACAATAAATCAAGGAAGGGAATTTTTAATTTTTTATCTTGTATCATTGATTAGAAGGTTACTCTTTAATTTAATAATATTTTATAAGGAAAGAGTTAGATTTATCTTTCCCCCACACTTTGACACACGCTTATATAGCTTACTAATGACCACACCATACTCGCTTCGGCAGTACAATGTACAAATGTATGGTGTGTGAAGTGGCTGGAACTTTCCACCATGGGGCGTAAAAAGGGCCTAAAAGATGGCCTACTTGCAAGGTTCTACTACTACTACCAGATTTATCTTATAAAGTAGACTTTTACAGCTAGATTTTCAAGAGGTAAGTTTATGAAATTGTATAAATACCGTGTTTTAAACACATGAATACAATACACGTTTTTTGCACATTGCATTTCATCATTCGTTTCAAAGGACGTCATTGGTGATGTGATAATTCACTTCATGATTGGCTCCTCCAATAATTTCAAAAATCCTAATTTATAAAATCTAGCATTTGATCTCTAAGATCTAGATTTGGAAGATAAAGTTTTTTACATGCATAAAAGTATCAATTTAGCAAAATTTAATGAGGGCAGATCGTTAAAAATATAATGGGAATACCTGAGGGCTCCATTCAACAAAACCATCTAAATTTCTTAAACACCAGATGAGTACTTTTACGGATAGAGGTGTTAAAAATAAATTTGTGCATATGTGGAAGAAAAACCAATGAGCCCAGAAGGTTGAAACATATTATATGGGACCAACAATAGACTAATAATAATATAACTTGAGATAACCCCCGTCCTGTAATAACCCTGGCAGTTGATCGGGACTAAAACCCAAAAGAAAAAAAAAAAAAAAAAAAAAAAAAATAGACTAATCATGTCTTAACACCCAAATTTAATTTAAATAGGAGGAATAGTGTTTAAGATATGGTGGTATGCAAATACGGGATCAGAAATTTTCCCTGATGTCTGGAGCAGAATTTTTGAATTCAAAGACATCTAATATTTTTGTTCTTCGAAACAATCACATAGCTTTTATTACCTTTGGTAAGCCCGGAAGCAAAATCTGTGAGTAAAGAATATGCATTTCACCCAACTAACTATTCTTAAAGCCATTCAAAACCCACCAGAAATACAGTTTTATCCTAAGAGTGGTAGAATATGGTCATTGATTCCCTTACATTAAGTATCATTTTTATATATCTTCACCTTTATAATTGTCCAAGACAAAATATACATACTAATTTACATGAATAAACTACGTTCAGGAGAACAATTGTAAAGTTAAGTTAAACTAGTTACCTGTTGGCAGTGAGCCATTAGTGCACTTTTTTTTATAATAATAAGAACAAAAAAATGATTGCAGTTTTATTGGCGTGACCTTGTTGCTTGATCCTTCGTTATTAAGTGTGTAATAGTTGTCAATGGACAGAGTACACTAGAAGACATTAAGAAACTGTCAATCAGTTTAATTTATAAACATGGGCCAGCCATTGACCCATTACAGCTATAATAATAAATTATAGCTCTAATCACCTTACTCGGATGCATTTAACAAATATGTTTAATTTAAACTGTACTGGATTAAAGGGTGGCCAACAATCAACTCAAATTACATTTTTTGTTAATTCTTAATTTTTCTCCAAATAAAATTATACTTTCGAATGAATAAATAATTTAATGGATAAGTCCTAAAGGAATAATTACAGACTGATTGACAGTAATTACAACCATTTTCAAAGTGAAATTTGTTCTAATGATGACAACAATGGGTGAGTTTACCCCAACATGACACTTAAATCCATATAAATTATTGCACATATTTTGTCTAGGACAAAATTATAAAGGTCAATCAATAGCATTGGTTCCCAAACATGCTTGAAGCAAACCTAAAGAGTGTGTACAGTACATGGAAATCAACCAATCAAGCTATACCTATAACTACAAGTTTTTGCCGATATTTAACATTTTTGACCTCCAAAAATCTTGATCTAAAAAATAAGAAAAAAAAAAAAAAAATACATAGCATTGTTAAGACTTCAAAAAATTAAAACATATTAATAATCATATAAATAATAGCCTCACAACTTCCTTTATCATTAATTTTTCAATACATTAGGCCGGCCTTACTACTGATGTTTAAATGCAACATTAGTGCATCTGTCTCTTCAAAATAATAATAATAAATTAAATATAAATCTAATTATAATTCTCAGCTTTTTTAAAAAAGTAAAAAAAAGCTTGCTTCAATACTAATAAGCAACAAAACTTTTTTGTACATAAATATAAATAAAAAGAAAAAAAATATACAATAAATTCGATTATAAAACAAACTGCATTTCCAAGTTATAGAATAAGTCATTATTTTATTAATAGAAATTGTAGCATTTGTGTAATTCAATAACTTCAAATATTATTCCCTCAGGATTTTATTAATATTACACCTACTTATTTTTTAAAAATTAATTTAATATTGATAGTACGATTTTATTTTAAATTATTATTTATAATTGTGTAAGTCAATTCATTTATTGAAAGTCGTTTATTTTGTAACTTACACAAAAATTAATAAACTTAACCAGAGAAAACGGGGGTGATTTTTTTAATAAATCTAGATCTTCGCTCATAGTGAGAGTCAGTCGCAAATAAATATTATGATTAACTCCATTGAGAATGATCTTTGTAATGGATTCAAAATGTCCGAATTTACAAATTCTCTGATGCGGTCACCTCCGCAAGATCTACTTATTTAACATATTTGAAACAATAAACTTAAGAAAGTTTATTATAATGAAATAATTACACAAAGTCTTTACTGAGGTGTAGGGTAATTAAATTGCAAGATGTTGAAAGGAACTGTCATTTTTTTTAATATTAAAAAGTTACAAATCATACTGAAATAAAAAAACTAACTCTGAGCTTTCATCTTATTCTTCTCTTTATTTTAACAGGTGGAAAAATAAAGAGGAAAATAAGATAAAAGCTACCTTATTTGCTTAAATTATTTATTAGCTTTAAATTAGGCAAAATTTAAAGCTCAGCTTTTATCTTATTCCCCTTTTTATTCTATCACCAGTAAAAATAAAGAAGAGAATAAGATAACAGCTGAGCTTTAAATTAGGCAAAATTTAAAGCTCAGCTTTTATCTTATTCTACTCTTTATTTTAAATGGTGACAATATAATAAAGAGAAGAATAATTTAAAGTAACTAAGTCAGAGACCTACTTCACTTGTTACCATGCTCTAAAGCACTTTTAATTTGGACTTCTTTACAATTATTTTTTTTAGCATCTTACAATTCAATTATCAAAAAAAAAATACACAGCTTTATGAGATACCAAGCCACTTAAGCAAAACTAGAATGGATTAACAATAAATTATGAGCTAAGTTACTTTTCATTCGGTAGCAAAAGTTAAAATAAAAATCTTTGTATAGTATAAACGAACAGAATAAAATAATAATTTTTTTAAAAAAATAATAGTACGGGTAAAATAGAAAAAAGTCCAAAAATGAGAAAAACTGTCCATTTATGAAACTTAGTTTATGAATTTGTCTTGGCAGCAGAATTGAATATCTAAAGAGCCCCGAAAATTTTAGGGAGCAAAATGATGTTTTTTAGGGGAGAGTAATAGTAATTTTAAAATGTTAAGTGAAACAATTCAAGTAAAGTGTCCTCTTTTATTATCAGTAATATTATTAGTATTGATAGGTTTTATTGAGAAAAACAGATGTGCTTCAATCACATCTCAACAAGGAATGATTAAATCGACCTGAAAGAGGTCCTATACTTCAGCACAATAAAATACGTATAAAAGGACAGCTCACGTAACTAAATTCATCAAATATTTTATGAAGCCCCCCCCCCCCCCCCCCCCCAAAAAAAAAAAAATTAGGACTCCTTAGATATTCATTTTTTTTGTCTTTTTTCAATCACCTAACGCAACCCTACTATAACTTCAGTATTATTTTAAAACTTATTTTATACTTATTATTATATGGATGATTACAAATTTTTTATATTAATTTTTTTTTTTTTTTTTTTTATATAGTTTCAGTTGAAATTCATTATAGACCAATCTCTTTGAAAATAGATGAAATAAAAATAATTTATTAACATATCATTTTTTAATCTGTATCTATATTTTGTAGAGGGTTCTGTTAGAAATAATAATGTATATACATACAGGGTGTCCCGGGTCAGGACCGACAAACTTTGGGATGTGATAGTACAGTTAATTTGGAGTAAAAAAAGTCCAATAAACCATGGTCCTATTCTCATTTGTTTTCTAGCTATCTTATTTTTAACTTTTTTTTGTTAAACGCGACTTTGACTTAATAAATTGGCAATATCATTGGAAGTAATTGGAAGTAATAAAATAAGTAAGTAATGATAAATGATATACCACCTGAAAGAGCATGAACATTTCTTAAAGATAAACATCATTTCAGCTATTAAATTTCATTTTTAGTCACACGTTAATTCGTTAGAACTTGAAAATAATAAAATTTAATTAAAAAAAGAAAATGTTAGAGCTTGTATAACTACTGTATTGTATTAGATAACTATGGGTGCAAAACTCCTTAAAGTTGGCGTATTTACTAAGCTTCAAAACGATACTATTAAATTTAAAATATTGCAACTTAAAGTATCCGAAATAGTGATGAAATTCCAAAAAAACATGTCCTACTGTAAGGTGAGATAGGGTTGGGGGAATGGCAAGTGCCCTGAAAATGCAAACGTCGGGTGATTTTTTTCCTTTTTCTTTTAAGTTGCAATAAAACTCCAGTATAATAAAACGTTAAAGTCAGAGTTTAGTCATAGTACCCTTGTACCAGTCATAGTACCAATGATACTACCGTCATTGTTGTCATAGCACCTGATGAATCTTATAAAGTCTTATAAGGGGTCTTATCTTATTATTAAGGGTGTAATAATATATTTTTATTATAATAATTAATTATTTTTATAATAATGTTCTTTGTAACTAAACCAAAATTTTACTGTATCAATTGAATTATCTTATTACTTAAAAAAAATCATTTAAGAATAAAATAGAAAAGTGTAATAATAAAATATACCGACCTTCTTTACTTACAATTAACACTTCTGTAATTACTATAATAAATGTACAAAATGGTGCCCTTCATCATTAATACACATCCTACATTTTTTAAGTAGAGATTTGCTGCATTCAACACTACCCTAATAGGTGCATTGGAAGAGGAGAACCGGTTGCTTGGCCACCCAGGTCACCAGAAATTACACCTTTAGATTTCTGTTTGAGGGGATGGATGAAAGATTTGGTGTTTAGAATATCGGTTAACAGTCAAGAAGAGCTAATAAACAGGATACAAGCAGCAGCTCATCAAATAAATGACCAAAAAGCGACTCCCATAAAATGCAGCAAATCTCGACTTAAAAATTGTGGATGTGTATGAATGAAGGAGGGCACCATTTTGAACATTTATAATAGTAATTACAGAAGTGTTAATTTTAAATAAAAAAGGTCGGTTATTTTATTATTACACTTTTCTATTTCATCTTTAATGATTTTTTTTTTTAAAGTAATAAGATAATTCAATAAATACAGTACAATTTTGGTTATGTTACAAAGAATATTATTATACAAATAATTAATTATCGTAATAGAAATAAATTATTACACCCTTAATAATTATAAGATTCATCAGGTGCTATGACTTTACAATGACTGTAGTATCATTGGTACTATAACTGGTACCACAAGGGTACTATGACTAAACTCTGACTTTAACGATTTATTTTACTGGAGTTTTATTACAACTTAAAAGAAAAAGAAAAAAAAATCACCCGACGTTTGCATTTTCAGGGCCCTTGCCATTCCCCCAACCCTATCTCACCTTACAGTAGGACATGTTTTTTTGGAATTTCATCACTATTTCGGATACTTTAAGTTGCAATATTTTAAATTTAATAGTATCGTTTTGAAGCTTAGTAAATGCGCCAACTTTAAGGAGTTTTGCACCCATAGTTATCTAATACAATACAGTAGTTATACAAGCTCTAAAATTTTCTTTTTTTAATTAAATTTTATTATTTTCAAGTTCTAACGAATTAACGTGTGACTAAAAATGAAATTTAATAGCTGAAATGATGTTTATCTTTAAGAAATTTTCATGCTCTTTTAGGTGGTAAATCATTTATCATTCTAGCTTAATTACTTCCAATGATATTGCCAATTTATTTAGTGAAAGTCACGTTTTACAAAAAAAAGTTAAAAATAAGATAGCTAGAAAACAAATGAGAATAAGACCATGGTTTATAGAACTTTTTTACTCCAAATTAACTGTACTATCACATCCCAAAGTTTGTCGGTCCTGACCCGGGACACCCTGTATATATATTTTATTTTATTTTTTTTAGTCAAGAGAATAGGTAAGATTTTAATTAGACCAGTTTATATTAAAATCTGTAAGTTTTTAAGTTTTATGTTTAAGTTTTTTTTTTTTTGTTCTAGGGTCAAAAAATATAATACATCAATAATAATTTAAATATTAAATAAAAAAAAGTGATAAATAATAATAATAATAATAATAATAACTATAATTGCCACTATTTCTATTTTTTAATTTATGCTTAAGCTAAAATTCCTTTTACAAAAAAGACCATTATCAGTCATAATTTTAACTATTCAGTCTTAAACAACACGATTTATATTATAATCATTAATTTTATTAATATATATATATATATATATATATATATATATATATATATATATATATATATATATATATTAGATCAACTATTCATATTTCAGTCTTACGAAAAAATAAAAATAAAATAATAATTATAAGAATTTTTTTTATAATATAGTACAGGAGAAGGGGTTGCATTGAGAATATGTTTTACATGGAATTAATTAATAATTTAATCTTGGGAGGATCTTAAGCAAACAAATTCATGACACTAAATGTTGGCATATTGGAAGAGATTAATACAAGAGGAGATAAATAATATAAGAGGGACAAAATGTTGTTTAACCTTTAAATAATTGTGACACTCAGGTTGAACAGAGTGCTGAACTGACATTTGATAATTGAATTTGAATTCTGTCTTTCAACACGATATCTCTCTCTATACCTTCTGGTTTTTCTTATTTTTAATTTAATTATTGCCAAAAAATAAATAAATTAAAATAGTGGGCCAATTTAGTTTGGCACGCATATTCCTTGTATCTTATTATTAGACGAATGGTCACAAGAGTATAAAAAAAATGTGACCCCACTGATCATTGAAAGTAACGTTGATAGGGCCTCTTACAATTCCGAGTAGGGTAATATTTAATTTTATTCAATATTATATGTGCGCAAACTTTAATGTGGTTAAAATTAAAACGGGACCATCCGGTAGTTACTCTCAAATAAACCATACAAATTTATAGAGTACTTTTAAAGATATAGGTAATCATAAACATATAAAATAAATAAATAAAAATTTGTGCGCATGCAGGAGAGGACAAAAATTATTTAAAAAAATAAAACAGAGAGATAATTCATGTAGAAAATATTGAAGAAAAACTTCTTTTTGTATGATAGGTATAGATTAGATTTAATTGTCAAAAAAGTATTTAAAAACCAGGAAGTAACAATTAGATTTTTATAGAAATTGTATTCCAGTAGAAGGCCTTTTATTTGGTCTTGGTTTAACTAGCCGCTTAGCTGAGGGTGACTCCTCATACAATACCTGTGTCACTGAATTTTATCATCTGGTATGTAATAGACAAAAGGTCTGTAAACCACTGTTTTGACACATGACTGTAATAGTTAGTTTAACAGCTGACATGTTGTGTTGCGGTGTACTAAAAATGTTTTAATAGTATTTCTCTGTTTTATTTGCATGTTACAAGAAAATTTTGGTTTAATCGGCCACAGTTTTGGTCCCAAGATAGCCGGCTAGTTAAGAGGACCTTACATTTTAATTGTAAAATTGAATCCTTCTTTTCTTTCAAATCTCTGAATTGCGTAAGAAACTTCCATTTGTATAGCCAATTCTAATTATATTTTATTTTGCAAATCTTCTTTGTCAATTTTTAACAAAAAAATAAAATAAAAATAACTTCCATGTAAAATATATTTTACAATTATTATAAGTGTAGTAAAAAAAAAAAATAAATAAATAAAATGGAAAAAAACTTTTAAAAAAAAGAAAAAAATATTCCTAAAGCAGTATACTGCAATTACCATAAGAATCGTGATTTATATTAATACTTACAAATATATATATATAAATAATTTCCTTATCTATAAAATCCCTAAATTATTTTAATTATGCACATTATCAATAAATATTATTATAAATTGTAATTTTTATTTATTTAATTTACTAATAAATTTCTTAAAATGAAGTGTTTTTTTTTCTCTCTCTCTTCATTAGAAAAGTGTAGGTACAAAAAAAGCCAATTTAATCAGTCAAATTAAAATTTAAAATGTTGTCTTAATTTTCAATCAACAAATTTGACAGCTGGATATAAGGCAGCCAGATAAAGTTTTTAATAAAAAAAAAAAATTTCAATAATCTTTTTCTTTTTTTTTCCCCCTTACAACTTACAAGTTTTCTAAACAAATACATGTCAAATTTAATTATTGATTTTTATTCACATATACTTTTTAATTTTTGTGATATTACATAATCATTTTTTTTTTTATTTATTTTATTATAATTAATAATTGTTAATATAAGATATGTTCCTTCCAATATACAAATCCAGTCTATTGAAAAAGAATTGAATGAAGTTACAAAATAGCACTTTTTTTATACAATAAAACCACTTGGAAAAGAATTTTAAAAAAAACTTAAATCGCAAATTAATTTGATAGGATTCCTTCATTTTTTAGATTTAAATAAGGCCATTGTTTTTTTAATAAACACTTGGAACTATTATTATTATTTTTTTTTTTTAATGTTCAGTCATTTTCAGAATTGAGACGGACAAGTTGTAATTGGAATAAATTAATAAAATTAAATAAATTAGTATGATTAACTTAAAGAAGATATGATAGAACAAAAATGAAATATTAATTTAAATGATTTAATTTTTTATATTATGACAAATAGTAAATGAATAGGCTGTAAGGTAATTATTTTGAATATGACCTCTCCCATCAGAATGTATTTAATTAACATTACAAATTTCATCAATACAAATTGGTCTACTACATCAGGTTCAATAAATCAAACAATCAAAAGCTTTAAGTATCTGTTTCTAATGGGAAAAGTTGACCCGACAAATAATGCATTAAAAAATTCAATCCTGGTGGATGTTTACATTTTGCGGTTTTACGATTTTCACCTGAATCAGATTTATTTTTATCACTTTCTCGGAAAATAGATTTTTCCAGGGAAAACGACTTACATGGTTAAATTCGTATTTAAATGGACTACCTATAACAACTATTTAATCAAAATAATTAGAACTGATTTTTGAGCATTTTTTCCAGGTTATTGGGGGACAGCACCTCCAAAACCAGAGCCGAAATTAATTCGCCTCAACGAATGTTTTATTTTACTTTATTTTTTTTTAACATATGTCAAATGTCATTGAAATTTTCCGAGTAGTTTAGGCTCAAAATGAACAAAAATAAATAATACTTGTTCTTCATATCTTTTTAAATTAATTCAAATTAACACTCATCTTTTCAATTCAACAGTTTCATTTTCTACTAGAATAGTCACAATAATATCTATCACTTCTTATTCACATAAACAACCAATAATATTATTTGAATCCGAATCAATTATTAATATTTCATACCCTGATACTCTATTAATTTAACACACAAACACAAATTTTGGTTGTCATATGTTTATAATACAAGACATAAAAGAGGATCAGTTTAGGGAGGTTTTTACAAGTAATATATGCATTTTCTTTTAATTATATTCATTATCAAAGAGGAAGTAAATTTTGGATTGGACTACAGATCTCTAAGGATCTATTATTTGTATTTTGTTATTGTTTATGACCTCCACTCAAGGATTGCTACCAATTTAAGCATTATTCGTTTTAATATAGAGGAGGTTCCCTCACCTTGCACACTTGCCCCCAGGACAATTGTGCTGAAAAAAGAGAAGATATTTTCTGCGATACAACTTGTTCGAGCAGAGCCAGGCAACACTGTTTTAGCAATTTCCCACATTCACCAGCTATCCTGTCAGTGTTATTAGCAATAATTGATGAAGAATTAGTTAACTTTTCAACAAGATAAGTACAAATTTATGAACTAAATTTCAAATAGAAAGCAAAACTAATGCTTGGCATTTTGGTTCAAAAAAAAAAAAGTTTTTCATAATTAAAACATTAAAAATTAAGAAATAATTCAGTTTTATTTTACTCTCATTTTCATCCTTAAGCAACAATATAACCCAAAAACATAAATATTAAAGCACACGAGTCTAGCTCGTTTGGGTAACAATTCAATTTTTAAATTAATTAAAAATAACTTGTCAAGGAAAGTAGTGTAAAAGGGCAAGCAAATTAGAGCTTTTTTACAACACTACTTACAATCATTTTATTAATTTAATATTTGATAAATAATTTGTTTTTTTTATAAATCTATAATAATTAAAAAAAGGATTTTTATTAATTAGGGAATTTGCATATATTATTTGAAAAAAATAAAAAATAAATAATAATAATTAAAGTAATTTCTATAAATAAGTTCACTGCAGATAGTGGGACATTCTCACACCCTATAGTTGTACCTACTGGCTGTAGGAGACATTACCTACTCTTTTCTTTTAAACATGCTCTGGGACTTATAGTAAACCAGTGGATTCACTCTTAAGCTAAGGCCTCACTGCAGAAGGCAACCCCTAGTGTCTGCCGAGGCTATTTGTCACAATAGAAAGAACTAGATTATATAGATAGACCTAGCCGTACTGTCCCCCAAAATGCCTCCTCCTGCCTGGACCTTCAAAAGACAAGTCTGTGCCTCCAGGCAGCCAGGAGTTTTTGCCACAAATGGACCCAGCAGGATGGTAGTTAGAGGTGTGAGTTTAGTGGCTGCACTTATGATCCACAGCCTCTAGCATCAGCTTCACACCCTTTCCACTTGCCTCACCTACATAGAGCATTATTTGGTCTGTAGAGACCATTTCTTGCCATTCAATCCTTTAGTTTTAATTTGCAGGCGAGTGAGGTTTTAACCCACAGAGGTTCGTTCATTTTTCAACCAGTTGTTTTGTCAACAATTTTTAAATAAAAAATTAATCTACTATACTTTTAAGTTAAAATATCCAAGCCTGCAAGTGAACGTGTTATACTGATCCTTCATGCTTGCAGTTTTTAGTTTTTATTCTTTTCTTGCAAAAACCCTACATTACCTAAGTATGAACTAAAGCTTTTTTTCATTGCTTCCTAACATATGAATATAATTACTAATTAATTAGCTAATTTTCAATATTTTTGTTTTGTTTTTATACAAATAAATAAATTAGATGCAGACATATTATAGGAAATTTGAAACATCAATCAGTCTTCTGATTTTTTAAGAGTTCTTTTTTAGCCAATTTTAATATTGGTATAAAAAAAAGTTGGGGTTAACGAACGATTTATTAAATATTTTTAATTTTACTGCAAAATTAATATCATTTATTAAGATGAAGGTGAATAATAGCATAATTGCAATTAAGAGTCCAACCTAGACTAAGAACTATACCTTAAAAATAGGCAGGTCAAAATGAACACCACTGCTAAGAATCAACTCCTTTTAGTTCAGAAAATGATTTCTTTAAAAGTGCACTTTTACCAATTTTTCCTTTTTTAAAATAAAGTAATAATTAATTACCCCATGCATGGTTAACAACTATTATATAGTATTTATATTTTAAATTTTATCTTTAACTCCCAACTTCTTATTATAAGAGCAGATAAAGTTCTATTGTTAAAAATAGTAGAAACAAAAGACAGTACAATATCGATTTCCTTTATTTTTTGGTGTGTTGTGTGAGTGATTGAAATTAATAATATTTAATTTTTATCATATAAATACAGAGATTGGGCAGGTTTAGCAGCAAAGTCTGCAAAACAAAAAATTAGGTAGATTTTTCAGGAAATATTTTTGTTTCTAAGTCTTGTGTATTTTGACGAGATACCCGTTTTGCTGTTTTTTGTCCTCAATTTCAATATTAGGATATTTTCGTGTCGTTTCACTTCTTATTTTATTTTGTGTTGCGATGATTGTTTTTTTAAAGCAAAAATTATAAAAGCTAGAAAGCCTCTTAAATTCTTTTAAAGATTTTTGCAAATAATTTTTTTTAAATTGATTTTTTTTTACCTGCTTGGTGTAGTACGTAAAGCATGTACTTCTATTTAAAATATCAGATTTTTTTTTTTTTAAAAATCATAACTCAAATATTTTAAGCAGGTACACGACACTAATATAAGGCCTTTCGCAAAAGGCCGGCCAGAATCCCGACTCGAAAATTCGAGTTTCCTTCACATTTAAGCCTCAGTTTCTTTCCCAATTACATTTCTCGGGGTTCTCCACTTCCCCACACTGAGGTTAAATGGGCCAGCCCCCACAAATCATCTTTTCATTTAAAGGACTAGTAGAGGTCCAACTCAGACCTTATTATTCTTTGCCATATTGTGACTGGCCCAGTGAAGAGATGTCTTCCAACTGTTAGACAGAGCCTCGTCAAATTTAGACCTGAAGTGAGCCCTAGCATCGGATTCAGACAGGTCAAGGACTAGTGTTTCACGAAGGTAGGATAAATCCTGCTCCGAACTTAATTCCGGAAGGCCGGTGGAGATCATCATAGCAAAAAGTGAAAGAATCAGGTTTCCATGTTTCCTCAATATCAGAAAAGCCTTTAAACAAAAACATCAACAAATAGCCATAAAAAAAAAAAAACACAGTATGTAAAAGAAAAATCAAGTGAATTAAGTTGGAAAAAACACTATTTTCTAAAAATAAAAGTGCTTTTGTAAATATGTCAAATTTTTCTTAATTTTCTTGTTGTTCTCAATAGAATTATGCATAATTATCTTGTTTAAGTATTAAGTCCTCTAGCATCTCTATATATAATTTTAAATGTCACTCTCAAGTTTCTTTCTAATGCCAGTTTGAAAGAGAAGTAATAAAGTATGTGAACCATAGGTTTATCCTGAAACAAGGTTGCATACCCAGACTGCCTATTCATAAAATGCCAAAATTAAATGCTTTCCACTAAAGGCTGACCCACATTAGACTACCAGAAATTTAGTTCAGTGGCAGTGATTAGTAACTAAACATCTTTGGACAAAACTATTCAGCTGAGTAGTTTAGTAAAATGATTTGGTGGGCTCGGTCCAGAAAAATGGAAAGAAGATGGTCGAGTAGCATCCCCTACCCCACCTCTCTGTTTAGATGAGTTAACACCCCGCAGCAGTTGAGACTTAAAAACTTAATAAACTAAAATGAACACACACTAGACACTCCTTAACTTGATGTTTTCTCATTAAGTAAAGCTACTTAATCGCTCACTACTGGACTAAATTACTGGCCTAGTGTTAACCAACCTCAAGAGCTAAGTACTTGGCTGAATTCAAGAGGCGTCGTATGATCAGAGGCATGAACTCATTTAATACTCCTGTGACAGAAGTAAAATTATTATTGACATCCAGAACCTTGGTTTAAGTAATAAGAAGAAAATTTATGATAGCACCTTTATAATAAAAATATATCTTTTGTGGTGGGAAAAGCCAAAGAATTGGGTGTATTTTGAACAAAAATTCATTTTCATAGGGTTAAACTATAAGATTCTCACCTACTTGCCTCTCCAAAAAAGGCTTGATAATCACTGGTTCCACTTTCTTCTAAAATTTGTTATTATGAAAGTTTCATAAAATATAACAGCCTCCCAATAAGAAGTGGGATACTAAGATTTAAAAATGGTCACAAATAAATAAATTTCTATTAATTCAATACTCACATCTTCACATCTTTTCTGGAAAAGTTCAAATTTCTTAGGCTGGTTGCCCCTTTCTTTCTTGACAGTTTGTCCTTTGTTTATAACATAAACAAAGTCGTGAGTCAGAACAAATGGTACACGCTCTCTTCTGAATCCAAACTTCTCCTTAAAATGGCCTAGGATATGACCAAAGTCAATATGAAAAAGCTGAAAAAACAAGATTGAAGTATAAGATACAGGAAAGTCGATGGAGAAACTAATTCTCCACGTAAAACAATTAAAAAACAAACGTTATGTTTGCATATACATAAAAGAAAGGGCAAATTTTTAAGTTTTTGGTAGTATTCATACTAGGAAAGATTAAATTTTACTTTAATTCAGAGAAAAATAGACCCCCGTACTGGGACTTGAACCACAGGTGCTCTTACCAACTGAGCTATATGGGAGAATGATTTTTCTCTGTCGTTACCGATACAAATTCCCGAATCCAAGCTTTCAATCTTTTCTACAAATCTAGCAAGCTAAATATTCACGGCAATAGAACTAGATCGAGAATTAACGCTTACAATTATAAAGTACTCAATTAGTATCTGTACCTAGAACAATCTATTAGAAATTCTTGAAAGCTTGGATTCGGGGAATTTGTATCGGTAACGACAGAGAAAAATCATTCTACTGTATAGCTCAGTTGGTAAGAGCACCTGTAACGGATTAATAGGAGGACCCGTTGTTTAAGTCCCAGTGCGGGGGTCTATTTTTCTCTGTATGTCTCCCGTAGTTATTGATAATTATAATTTGATATAAAATAAAAGAAAGGCTGAAATCCTATTAAAGGCCTGTTCTATAAAGGCTGAAAACTGCTTTGATAAACAGATTTATGGGTTTGAATCTTAAGAAATGTTATAATTGAAAAAAGAGAGAGATATTTCATAAGTAGGAATATTTTCTTCTTAGGAATATTTAGGCAAAATAAAACTATTAGCTTAATAATCATATTATTAAAGAAATTTTTATTTATAATAAATTAAAATTAAAATAGTGAGAAACAACTACAGTATATCTTTGAAGAGGAAATTTAGAAAATTTGGTGAAATTAAAAAAGTAGCAGTTAGCAACAGAATCCAATGAAGAGTTCTTGTTCTAGCCACACCATTCCTTAGGTGAAACATCAATGTAATTTCATGAAAAGCAATTTTACACAAGAGAAAAAAAAACACAGTAAAAAATTATAATTGATAATTACAACAAAAAAATTTTTTGTTTTTTCAATGTTCTATTTTACACATCAGGTTTTTCTGGAAGTTACGCGTCTAGTGCGGAAAGTAGCATTTTGCATGCGAGTGTGGAGTTTGCACCCGAGCGGCAGCGAGGGTAGTAAAACCATACGAGCAAAGCAAAATGCTGTTTTCGCACGAGTTGCTTACCATACTTCATCTAAGATTGTTAAGTTTTAATAATAAATACACAAAAAAAAAAAAAAACTTCCTATAAGTAAGTTCGTATTTCTCTTTTGATAAAGATGACATTAATTCATTAGTTGTATTCTGTGCCGAATTAATTATTTTGGGATGCAGATTATTCCCCTCATTTTTGACATAATCACTCATTGTTTTTCACTAAAAACTCTATATAAACAGTTACTTTAATTAAACAAACAGCAAATTAGTTTTGTTAAATGTAAACAAACTCGCTAATCGTGCGTTAAGGTGGAGAATTCTTCTTTTTTACCGCACTATGGCGGAAAAAAAGAGGAATTAAGAAACGCACATGCTCAATCAATACAACTACTTAAAGTAGCACTTTCTAGGCATCACAACAGAGATACAATGTTTATATTTCGTATCAACCGTAGATAAAATGTTTATCATAATTTCACATAATTTTGCAGTTACGTCGGGATATTCCATCCCTCATTTGGGACATCCTCAAACTATATTGAAGAATAATAGGTTTTTTGTTTTTTTTTTACAAAAAAACGAACCTGAGGTCGAGTCAACTAGGATCTCTTTGTAGTTCCTCGAAAGCTACAAAAAAAGGAAGGCTACAAGAAAAGAGGGAGTTGGGGGTTTAGAGAATTGTTAGTCTACACGACACATTTCATTTGATTTGAGCAAAAGTTCAAATGCTGAAAAAATTACAATTATTAAGAATTACAAAAATAAAAATCACCTTAAATAAAACAGTTTATAATTATAAATATTTAAATAAATTACCTGTCCAGTCCTCTTGACCATGATATTATCTGAATGTCTATCAGCAATTCCAAGTACATAAGTGGCCACACAATAACCAGCACAAGAATACGTAAATTCCTCAATTGCTTTGTTCAAACTCACTTCTGATGGATTATGATCTTTTAACCAAGCTACAAAAGAAGCAGAATTTGGCTAGTTTAAAGTAGGTGCAGAACTAAGATCTGAGTTTATTGAACTGATAATTTACATGTAAACAACATTAATCATAAAATGTTAAAACTAAACTTAAAGCCTAATTTGAAGCATAATATTCTTTAAAGAGTTAAAAAACCTAATCAAAGTTATACAATAAAAACTCCACAAGCAAAACTCAAACTATTGAACAAAAGCCTAATTACTATTATTTTTGGAATGAAGTTCCTTATGGTACGTTACGTCGTCTGGAGCCTGGGGTTAATAAAAAAAAAAAATAAATAAAAAAAACCATCACGAAATCGACGAATGACAATAACTTGAGTAAAAGTTGACCAATTTAGTTTAAATTTGGTACACATGTCCATTTAACCAATGCCCGGGATGATTTTGTATTTTGTTGGACAACATTATCCACCCAAGCGTTTACGTACAATGATCGTGTAAACGTAAGCTTCAAATGTAAAATTGAAATTTTAGGAAGGGAAAAAATTCTAACTTCATCTATTCAATGAGTAAATACATTTTTCAGGAAAATTAACACCGATACCGCCATTAAGTGTTAAAGATTGCTAAACTTATTAACGCGGACCCAAACGTTTAAAATACGTTTTTAACGATATCATACATTCTAACGTAACGATTTTATCGTCTAAAGTACAATTGAAACAGGCATGTAAAATTTCAACCTGATACAAGCAGAAGTTTTTGTGTAGTGAAGTGATATATTTAATAATATTTTAAATTGGTTAGGCCGGGTAGGTAGGGAACAGGACTGTTTCCACTAACTGTGTACTACAACCATCCCCTTTAACCATCAACTCATCATTCAGGTAACTCAAATTTTGTTAAAACCCATTTAATTCCCAATAATTTACAACATTTTTAAACGGCTGCAGTTCTTTTAATTTAACCTATGAATTGATTTCAAAAAGGGCAAACATATACAGTAATACCCCGACACATAAATTCGGAGTTACATAACACCCTTCACTGCTACGAAAGTGTTCAGGGGTCGATTCTGTAACTGTGAAACCCCCTTTACATGTGATTACATGTCAAAATTTGATTTTAAAATGGGTGTGCAGCCTGTCAACGTGAATCTGTAACTTTTTTTGTGAAATAACAACTTGATATTTAGTGAGTGATATGTCACAACATAAAATTGTTGTTGATATATCTGTCAGGTTAAGTGTTTATTATCCAAAGTAGAAATATTAGACATCTACCAAAGTAGAAATTTAAACTATTACCGTTTTAATGTTTTTTAAGTAATTTTTATTGGACTTTATTTTCGAGATCTATTGCGCATTACAGTAGAGTCTAGTTTATCCGGACCCCGCTAGTCCGGACATCCGTATAATCCGGACGGGCCAAAAACTATGTACAAATTGGAACCAGGGCCTGTTAAGATTTATTAATTGTTAAGATAAGTGGAGTTTCTGCTTTTATTGTCTATTAAAATGTATAAAATTTTTCCTAGTATAGTTTATAGGTGTATATTCAAACAGTCTAACACGAGGAATACCCGGTATTTTGTTAAAAATTAACAGATTTAAGAATAAGTAAGAACATCGATAAATCTGTTTCGGTTCCATAGAAATGTAGGGCGGAAGATATAAAGGAATGAAGTGTATTCCAGGAAGTACAATTATATGTGACTGAGATGGGGAAGGGTTTTAAAAAACATGTAGCGGCGGCTCAACCCAGTTCCATGAAATTTTGCCAAGCCAACAATGTCTAATGTCTCAACTTTTTGTGAAATGATTATCGCTCCCATATCGGAACTCAGCCTGTTTCTCAGGAAGCCCCTTCTATACCTGCCACCTGCGTAATAGATTGTCATTTTATTTTAATTCATTTGATATTTGACATGACTAGTGACAGAACAGCTCTTAACTTAAATAGTGGACCTACGTTGTACAAGCATGTTTTGGAGACTAACAGAAGTAATTTTTACGATAAAAACCTCGATTTTAATAGTTTTACTCTACTAAAGCTTGTTCTACAGACACATTAAAACTGAT
This sequence comes from Gerris lacustris, assembly GCA_951217055.1. Lineage (NCBI taxonomy): Eukaryota > Metazoa > Arthropoda > Insecta > Hemiptera > Gerridae > Gerris > Gerris lacustris. The sequence goes on from OX578284.1 coordinate 26,185,205, forward strand.
TCCGTTTGATCCGGACTTTCGGTAATCCGGACTGGGTTCGGTCCCGTTAAACCCGGATTAGCGAGACTACTGTATATTCCTATTTGGACTATTTTTTTTTTTTCCTTTTTGTATTATTCAAAAAACCCATCATATGTTATATTCTAATACAGAGTGAAATTATTGTTTTCATTTTCGGACTGAAATAACTTTTATTGGACTAATCGTTCGTAAAGGGTGTTTTATCCCTTAGTATTATTTTGTTGCTTTAAAAATTACTTAGTATGTACTATATATTCAATTTCTTTTTAATAAAAGATATTACTTACATAGTCCATTTTTTCCTTAGTAACAAGTACCTAGTTAAGAATCTATCCAAGTACATTCCTCGACTTACAGAATACTTTGCGGTCCCTCCTATTACATGAGTTTAGGATATTACTGTACATTAACAATAGAAAATGCTTACCTAATAAAGACCCTTTTTTAAACGCGGATGTAGCTGAAAACATTCCTTTCTCCTTTTGAATATTGGCTATGGTTTCTGCATTTAGTACAACCTCAATGAGCCCAACACGATTATCAGTTGAAATGCATCCATAAGGATTCATCCTGCAACATTATTCAAATAGATTAAAATTTAATTACATTTTAACATTTAATTAAAGTATCATCAAAGATCAGAAACAGAAAAATATGTCTCTTCACCACATTCTCTGTCTTATTATTGATTATCAAAATACTTATTTACCTGAGATCAAGTCCCTCGTTTTTCCAAAGCCTATCCATAAGTCGAATCATCTGTAATGTGAGCATGTCTTGTCTCAAATCATCACCATTCTTAAATAGTAGATAAACATCATCACCTAGAGAATCAAAGTTCTCCATCACCAACCAAAGTGGTCTCATCTTTGAATCCATCACTTTACACCTCTCCACCCTGGACAGAATTTTTATGAAATATAATTATTAGAAATTAAAATATTGAATATAATTTACACCACAATGTAAATATAAAAAAGCAAAAATATAAAAATATAGTTCCTTTTAAATGAGTAGCACAAGGCTAAAGAGGGTGATAAAATAGAATGTACCGCAAACTTCAAATATTGGACATCAACTTATTTCTAGTAATTTCTTGCAATAATTTCATAGTTTCAACTTACAAGATACAGTGGCCAGCAATAGCTTACCATGTTTGAAGATGTAGAGTTTATAGTGTGCAAAAGTCATCATCACTACTAGCTTCTTTTTTCTGATTAAAATAATAATTAGAGGTTATCAAGAGAGAAATTGAACATCTCTCACTGGAATAGAGCCAAGAGCTCCGAAACAATCCCAAACAGAAAGGCTAGGCATCTGATTAAGGATTTACCTAGGAGCTATAGTTCTGATCGCTTCAGTAATTATCCAAATAATAAACTATTAATTATTAAGAACATTGCCAGTTCCCTCAAACATGGTCCAAGACCAAAAAGGATTTTATTTTTTAACAAATTGTGTCCGTAAATCTAGAAAAATATATTGAATATAAAGGCTAATAAAAAAGCTAGTACAAAATCTGAGATATTAAATTGATATTTTTCTTACCTAACATTCTTAAACCTATAGGTGGGATCCAATGGATTAAGGACGCCATTTAAATATTCTCTTATATGAGCCTGAAATGAAAAAAAAATAAATAAATAAATAAAATAAAATAAAAATATTGGTAAATAAATAGTTAGATTTAGATAGTACAGGAAGAAAGATGGAATAGATAATAAGTAATTTAGGATGTACATTCTTTTACAAGGCATTGTTTTATCTCATATACATAGTAGGGAAGGTACTCATGCCTTGGACACTTAGCAAAAATCATTGATAACAATGATAAGTCAGTGACAGCTGGTGAAGTCAGGAAGGTTGCTTGAACAGTGTTGTCCAATCTGACAAGTAGTGTCACAAAAAAAAATGTGTGAAACTCTCACGCATTAGAAGTGACAAAATTGATTTTAAGTATTGCTCTCTTTGCATTTGTTGACAATTCTATTATTTCAGGATTAACCAAATGGTTAAGGGGAATTCAATTAAAAAATAAAATGTTTTAATAAAATTTTAGCGAATAATGGAAAAAAACAACTCCAGAGACTTGTCCAATTAAAAGATTTTTTACAGATAAATATTTCACTTAGACGAGTCTCAAATCACAAACTTTGTTACATACAATTTCATTTCATCCAAGCCAATTTACTCTACCGCCCCTAAAGAAGTTTTACTTCAAAAGATTCACCTCTCCCTGGAATTATATTGAAGGAAAGTGTCCAAGGTAAAGTAGCCTCCCTTGCATAGAAATGGAGTAAGTATTGTCATGACACAAAAAATGTATTCCCTGAGTCCACTCATGATTTATTGTTGTTGCTCTACTAATACCTAAACATTTTGTAATTCTGACAGCTCAGATTGGTCAAACAATGTGAGGAAAAAAATAATGCCACTAGGCCTGTGCGAAGAGGTGGGGCAACATCATTTGTTTGTAAACAAAAGATGGTTATGTTACTCCTTTTTCATTAGTTTTGTCCACAGACTTTTACTTCTTATTTGCGAATATGTTTTGACATTCAATATACATTTATTTTCCTTTAATAATCAGTAAATGTAATGTCGGTTGTATAACATTGAAGAAAGTGAAGGCTTCAAACTATTAAGATAAAGAATAATTAAATTATCATTTATTTCCATTGAAACATTGTATTTTTTAATAATCTGAATTCCTTTTTCATATATATATGTGTAAAAGTGAGTAACTCCCTTTTGTTTACCTTATATTTATTGGTTTGATAATTTTGGTTTTCTTTTGTCAACACTGTCTTAACTCAGATATAATTAATAAATAAAAGGCTATATAAATGGCAGGTTATAAACATTGCATAAAGGTGGGTTCATACCCTGTGTTTTTTATGAGCTTCAGAATAATCTATAGGCTGTCATAACAGGCACGAGAAAAGTTGGTTCCAAACCAACTTTTATGCTTTAAAGCTAGCCTGAATGAAGCCTATCCGTCCGCTTCCCTCTTGTTTATATTTTTGAAGTGAAATTTCTTTGGCGGCGGTAGAGTGAATTTTTTCATATAGTGAAATCGTGTAACAAAGTTTGCGATTCGAGACTTGTCCAAGTGTAACATTTTTACAGATTAATTGTATTATTATTATTATTATTATTATTATTATTACTATTATTAATTGTATTATATCTATTTAAAGACCAGCAAATCAAAACAAACATTTATTTTTATTGGAATAAATGGGGTTGCCTTAAGCGTAGCAATATTTTTTTCAATTAAATTTCCCATAACCATTTCTTAATCCTGAAATAATAAATTCGTCAAAGAATGAAAGAGAGCAATCCATTCTAGAACTTAAGTTTCACTTCTAATGCGTGAGAGCCTCACAAATATTTTTTTTATTTCATTTTTCGAGTCATCCATTTACATAGTAAATATTAAAGCAAACTTGTTTTTCATTTTAAAACAATCCTTTTAGCAAGTTAGTATTGTATTTTAATAATATATTTGGCTTTGTTTATAACCTGAATGGAACACTGCACAATTGCACAAGGAAAGAAGAGTGGGGGAAAACACTCAGTGACGTCGGTACGGCTTCATGAATGTATTTTTATCTATACAGCGCAAATCCGCATGAAAATGTATGCTATGAACTCAACTTTTTAATACTAACTCAAATGTATAGTACTATTTTTCTTTTTAATCTCACATTGTTTTCTTATGAAGTTATGTTCTACAAGATATCTATAAAAAGACTGTAAAAACCGATTTTTATTCTTTGAAGGTAAGACTTCCTAAATTATTATTTTAATACTTTTATGTTTATTAATTATTCTGTGTAATATAATTTGTTAATTTAAGTTAATTAGTTAATATATAATAAATATTTTCTTTTTGGAAGGATAATTTGGACTAAAGTTATTCCAACTGAAAAGTCAAGATTTCCACATTATATATTATGTGTACTTTGTTTTTGCACTTAAAGCTTATTTTGTATTGTTTTTTTATCTGATTTAATGTAACCAATAAGTTCAAAAATGGAGGTTATGAAGTCTTTTCGAACAGTTATCCTGAAGTCCTCACTCCCTCCACCAGTGAATTATTGAGGTTCCATTGTAATTGTTTAATTTTTATACCACTAAGCTAGTTCTTAGTAAATAGTATGCCTCTATTAAGTGAAGAGTTAATGGGTCACCCAAATAAACCCTTCAAAATATATAGGGTATCACACATACAATACAATTTCATTTATATTAATTTTATAGCATATCTTGTTATTTTAATTGTTCTTTGTGCATAGGCATTAGCATCAGCGAAGTAAGTTTAGTATCTAGTATTACCCATTAGGAAAAAAATAATTAAATTAATATTTACCTGAGAAAGAGTTTCAATAAGCCAAAACCGAGCTTTATCCTTATCTTTTTTAAGACGCACTTCTTCAGCATAAGATTTGAATTTTGAGAGGAGAGTTACTTGTCTGCACAGCATTCGCATATGGTCTACATCACCCCGACAATATGCTTCCAGCATAAGGCCAAATCTAACCCAAACACTTGGAACATGCATCTCACTCCTAAAATAAATTATAATAATAATATTATGTAATTATTATAGTAATGATTCCTTGTACAAAAAAAGATTCCTAGTTAGCATTTAGGAAAAGATAATTCATGATTTTGGACATCTATATAATATAGAAAAATATAACAATAAAAGAACAAAAGAGTTGAGTTAAAGAAACTTCTGTTTTTGTACTCAACAAGAGAAGAACAACAACCATCTGCGTTTAAAGTGAGCAATTACGAGTTTGAAGAAGTTTTTAAGTACCTGGCTTTAGTGATGTGGGCTGGGTATATACCCAGCGGGTAGGGTAAATAAAAATGGGTATTTACCTGGGTATTTACCCGAGGCCAGGGTAAATACCCAAAATGAGGGTATTTATGACAAATATTGATTTAAAAAATGTTTTAAGAGAATCTGAGCATATTCCATACTCTAATGGCATTAATAAATGTCATTTAGAGAGTATAGGATGTGTTGAGCTCACTTAATTCCTAAAAGAATGGTCTTCAAAAATACCCAGCATACGGGTATTTATTATTTCTAAGGAAGTATATTAATATCTGCTATACAGATTCAATGATTTCAAAATGAATGCTTATGTTGAAGGTCTGTGCAATGAAAACACCACCATTTTGAAGGAAAAGCACAGGATTATTATTTTGAAAATTAGGTTATGCATTCTTATATTATGCAGGCCTAAATATAAATTCATATTTGTCTAAAATATGTAAATAATATGAACAGAACACACATTATTACTAATTGACATAATTTTATACCCTTGTTACTCAATTCTTATACTGTATGTGTATAGGCTATTTCTATAAATATCTGACAATCAGAAATATCACGTGTAAAGAGTTAAGACCTACGACTAACGGCCGAATTCCTACACTACATGATTTAAACTCGTATGAAGGTTTCTCTTTAGGTTTATTAATATTATAGTCCAGGAGTTGGAGTGCAAAAAAGTGTCTGACAAACATCAAGCTAGAATTTTGTGTATAAGTAAATGTTTTGGTGCCTTTTAAGAATATGTGGTCGGCTAAGTTCATCAGCGGGACGTAGTTTGGCAGTAGGCATTTTAAAAAACGGTAGAGAGCGGCCATGTCACGCCCTTTTTGGTGGACCATGCGATTTTCAAGATCCTGAGTACGAACTTAGTTAGTAAACCAATAATCAAGTTGATATAGTTTGTCACTTAATAGGTGAGCTCTTTGATTTGGAGTAATATTTGACTAACTAACCTATTAAGTGATGAACTATCATCAACTTAATTTTTGGTCTACTAACTAATTTCATTCTCCAGGATCATGAAAATCACATTGTCCATCATGAAGAGTGTGATATGGCCGGTCTCCACCGGATAGTCCCGCCGACGAACTTAGCCAACCACATATTTGTTTATTTTATTTTATTTTTTTTGTTTATAATGATTACAGACAATTAGTCCAAAATATCACAGTCAATAAAAAAATAATGAAGAGGTATACAAAAGGATTAAAAACTTCTTAAATGCCACCAAAACATTTACTTATACACAAATTTCTAGCTGGATGTTAGTTAGACACTTTTTAGCAAGCTATCTCCTCGACTATTATTCTTATTAAGTAATTAATATCTATTCAACAGTAATATTGAGACATACTATCACCTAATAACTACTTGAATTCTTTCATAATATATTTATTAACAATTAATAAGTTTGAAATTAAACTCATAGCAGTCATAACTTAAAAAATTATCATAAATACCTGGGTATTTACCCAAAATGGGTATTTACCCGCCGTTTTAAATACCCGGGTATTTTACATCACTACCTGGCTTCAACAATAACATAAACAAATCGGCCCAAAGCAACTCAGACAAACTTTCTCATATACGAGTTCTTAATTATTTAGCCCAGTCTTTTCCATTTATTAGTTTTTAAGTCTAAGATTACATGGTAATTAAGACCAAAACACCAAAGATAGTGGTAGTCATTAAAAGTGGGCGTTTAAAATGGCTGGGACAAAATACATGATCAACCACCATAAATAAATAATAAGTTAGGCACAAAAAGAAAGAAAAAAGACCATCTTCATGTTGCTTCTTCAAGCCCTCCTTGGGTCATTGTCAAACTAAAAAGGTATTTTATTTAAAAAAAAAAAAAAAATTGTAAGATATAGGTACCTGAGATGCCAAAAAAGAAAATGTCCAATCTTTTGATTGTTGAGAGCCCTTCTCAAGAGATACTCAACCAGATCACAGTGTAAATAATTCTCATGCTTTAAAGCTTGGACTAACTGAAGAAGAAACAAAGACAGATCATCATCCCTAAAAGAAGAAGAAAAAAACAATAAAATCAGACGAGTTTTAGAAAAATAAATTATGAAGACAGAAGTACTTAAAGCAAACACAGTTCCTCTCCAAGCTACTTTCTTTAGGTGTTACACCTCTCTTAATTCTGTAATTCTTGAATTTGCATTTATTTCTATTTTATGTCAAAGCCCAAACCACTTTTTTTTATTACATTTGCGAGTATACTAGTCAGGGTGCCCATAGGCAAAAAAGTAACTTATACATACTCTTTCCAAACCTTTTTGTATGGCTTGTTTAGGCCAAATCTGACACCGTTTTCCTCTGTGACTTTTTTTAGTTTTGGCGCTTTTTTTTTTTTATTTGAACCCTAAAATTTTGACGCGTCAGACTAGAAAATCGGAAAAAGTTCTGTGTCAGACAATATTAAAATGTTGATTTATAGGGTTCAAATAATGTATCTTGAGAAAATCAGCCAGTTACTAATTAATGATATTAATTAATTTTAATTAATAATAATGGATAATAATTAATATGAACTAACATTAATATATGATTAATAACCAGCTGATTTTCTCAAGATACATTATTTGAACCCTATAAATCAACATTTTAATATTGTCTGACGCAGAACTTTTTCCGATTTTCAAGTCTGACGCGTCAAAATTTTAGGGTTAAAATAAAAAAAAAAACGCCCCAAAACTAAAAAAGTCACAGAGGAAAACGGTGTCAGACTTTGCCTAAACAAGCCATACAAAAAGGTTTGGAAAGAGTATGTATAAGTTACTTTTTTGCCTATGGGCACCCTGACTATACATTTTAAATACTAAAATTTGTGTTTTTTACTTACTTCAGCTATAAGTCCCAGCCCCTAGTTAATATCATGAAAAAAGTTCCTTTTTCTTAGTTCTTCAATTTGATACATTGGGTAGCTTTAAACTCCATGGTGAACGAGTCCATAAGGGGCAAGGGCCTGTCAGACAGGCCCATCAATTGTAGCAGAGTTGAGTGACCCAGAGTCAGAGAGTTGACACATCAGTCTACAGCGCAGCATACAGACTGTACAGCGTAGCATTGAGGAAACCCCAAATTAATCAATTCGACGTCGTTCTCAGCAAAAGGAGATGTGTCCATCCACTTCATGGAAGATTTTACAGAAGGATCTTGTGTTACGTGCTTTCAAAATTTAACTTGTGCAAAACAGAAGTCATGCGACCACCACACACGCCAACAATTTGGCGAATGGGCTGAATCACAAATTGATATTGATGTTTATTTTCCATACAATACTTTCTTCAGAGATGAAGCTCACTTTTGGTTGAATGGGAACCTTAATAAACAGAATTGTCGCATTTGGAGTGAAGATAATCTACACGCCATTGCCAAAACACCATTTCATCCAGAGTAAATGACAGTTTAGTGTGCTTTAAGGGCCGGAGGAATCATTGGTCCATATGTCTTCAAAAACGATGATGAACAGAACGTTACAGTCAACGGTGAACAGCATAGAGACATGATTATTAACTTTTTCATACCTCAATTGGATGGCATTAATCTTGCTCACAAGTGATTCCAAGAGGAAGGAGCCACATGCCACAAAGCTCGCAATACAATTAATTTACTCAAACAAAGACAATTGAACACTTGGAACCCAACATTCGGCGAATCATTGGCGAAATACAGCTGCAATTGCGGCAAAAAGTGTGTGAAAATTGGACCTCCAGATTGTGCCATCTACGCGCCAACCGTGGCGGCCACATGGCTGACATTATATTCCAACATTAATGGCATAAAATTATCTTTCCAATAAAGCCAGTTTCATTGATATAAAAAAAAAAAAAATCTTTGTTTCATTTTAATTTAAAGTTGTGAACCTCTAAAAAAAAACACCCTTTATATCGGAAAAAAGAACCAGTAATAAATAAAATATATTGTTAATGTTATAAATGATTAAGTACTCACGTGACTCTAGAAAGACACCTCACGGCGAAACTTCTAACAGCTTGATCGGCATAGGCATAATCTAATAGTTCAAGAGCTTTTTCAGGAGGTAATAGAGGCCATTTGTCCAGTAATGCCATTGCTTCACACACCTAAAAATAATTTATAATAAATAAACAGGTCAAGTGTGTGCTAGTCAGCACACAGCGAGGGTCCGTAGGCCACACTATATAGTGTTTAACTGTAAAGTGTATAAACAGTGTTTTTTTAAAATGCTAAAAAGCTTACTTTGAACCATTCTAAGGGTCTGATATTCTCAAAACACACTCTGATAAAGTATTTTTTTGCCACTGAACCGGACTACAACCATATAAATACACCGAAAAGACCATAATTAAAAAAAAAACGTATTTTGTCAATAAAAAATAAAATAATATTTTTTTCGAAATTTCCAAAAAGTGGTATCTTTACTTTTGGTCGAAGAATGTTCAGGAATTTTTTCAGATTTTTTGCACTTCACATAAGCGAGATAGAGGGGGGGACACGTTTCAAACCCGCTTCAAACTCGCCTACGCTCGCCCTATCAAAGTTGTAACCAAAGAATTATATATTTTTGTAATCAGCTCGATGTACCCTTTCATATGATACCCCTCACGGTGTCGAAAAAAAAAAAAAAAATTTAACCCTTAAGTTTTTTTACCCTAATTTTTTTGTTTTTTTTTTTTTTTTTAAGTCGCTATATTTTTAAAATATGTGGGCAGGTACAAGACACATACATGCCAAATTTCAAAGTGATCGGACAAAAGGTGTAGCCGTGAGAGCACGCGAGAGGACGGACGGACAGACACACGCAGGAAAATATAAGGGTCCTTGGTTTTGCCTACGGACCCTAATTATTAAACTGCTTTATCAAAAGTCAACAGGCAAGTTTAAAATATTTTTAAAAAAAATATATACATATATATAAACAGAAATCTATTATAAATTAGACATAATTATGTAGAACTATTTATAGAACTTAAAAACTCTCAAACAAAATTAAAAATTATTGTGGTATTGTCAGTATTTAGCGAAAAAATTAAACTCAAATGACTGTCATTAGGAGGGGCACTAAAAATTAAACAAATGTATGTGATATTTCTAAGAAGGGTAAACTAGATTGGCAGTGAGCCAGTTGTTGGTTCCCTAGTACACTTTTCAGTACCTATATGTAATAGTACATATTGCAGTCTTATTGATGGACAAAGTGTGTTATAGTAGTCTGTGGACAGTCTATAAAATGGAAGACAACAAGGAGGTGTCAATCAGTTTTAGTTAATATGGGCCAGAAATTGGCACATTATAGCGATAATTATAAACCACTTCCTCCAACTTTATTTTGATCTATTTAACATATATATTTAAATATAAAATATACCGGAATAAAAAACTGACTCAATCAACTCTTTTGTAGGGAAAAAATATTTTTGAAGATAAATCCTAAATACTTTTTGTCACGGAACCCCAGAAATGGTATCTACCATAGACCCCGATTCCCCAGCCAAACATCTGTCAACTAAGTCAAAAGGCACTAGTTTCATACATAAAGAAAATGTTTGACACATGGTAGAATTAGAATACAGTGTTAAGAGTAAACTCACATTTCAATTACAATTTACTCGTACCTCACCATCCAAATTGAGCAGCCTGTTTCAGATTTATAAAACAGGCTATTATATATATTCACCTGGAGCAGTAATGAAAAATATTGCTCCTCAAGGTAAGTAGTTAGGAATGAAATCAAAGTGTGAAAAAACTTGCTCCCAAGCCATGGCAGTTTATTGGCAACACAAACTGAGAATTCAGTCAGGTTCCTTCCCTTGAATGCAATTTAAAGCCCTCTGTAGGTAGCTAAGACAATGAAATCTTCTTGCCTTCCATGACTTAATTTTGTCAGATAAGGGAAAGCTTTCCTTAGATTTAGCAAATAAAGCATAAATAATTGAGCATCTTCCTTTGATAGCCTCCTGGGGCGATGATTCCATTTTTAGGAACGATTCCACAATTCCACGTGTTTTTCACCCAATCCCAATTTTAACATAGCTGCTTCAAATTTCTCCTTAATATTAAAACATTTTACAATATCAACTTTCAATTTGGTATTCAGATCATTGATGTGGTTGAATATCAGAAATCCTAAATTATTCAGATTTTCTCGAGACATTTTTGTGTATGCTTTTGCATTAAAATCATACTTACTTACTACACAAAACACTCAAAATTAAGTCAGAGCTTTTCTCTTCTAAAACTACCTTACTTGAGTGTGCATGAGGATGAGTAGTTTATTTGGCAATGCTTAGCATAATTGTGAGAATAGCCGTGAATTTCAGGGCTCTACTTTTGATAAAAGTTATGATTTTGACACAGTTGTCCAATGTTCATTCTCCAATCGAGAAAATGGCACAAGTACAATTTATGTTAAATCATAAAAATATTACTTCAGCAGTCTCAAACAGCTATCTTGCTTCATAGTTGTTTACGTTTCATCTCTTCTCATATTATTGAGTACATACACATGTACACTACATTCAGTGCAGGTGGAGGTAACATCCAAAAGATTTACAAACAACAACATTTGGAGGACTGAATTAATATCTCAAGATTTGACAGGTAAATGTAGGGTAAAAAAAAAAAAAAATAGTATTGCATGAAAAAAATAAAAATTCATCAACTTACTTGATGGTGATTATTCCACTCAACACAATCCAACAATTTTGGAAGCATTTCAGGTACTTCTCGCAAAATTAAATATCTATTGGCCCAAACATCTTTCTTTTCTTGTTCGTGCATTTCATGAAGAGGATCTCTTTCAGATAGTGCTCTGTAAAAAATAAATAAATAAATCTAGGGTATTTTTCTTTCAATCCTTTATATGTATCTTATTAATATGACTTCATATTGAAGGTAAATTCAAGAATAATAACAAAAAACTTACTTGATTTGCTCAAATGTAACAGAAGTCCTTTCCAGTTCACAATTTTTATCTGCATTTAATTGTTTGCTCGTTTCCAAAATCTTTTCAAAAGGTGGGTAAATAACAGTATTCTCAGCATGGTACCTGGAAAATCAATATAATTTGTGGTATTAATATTATATTTTAATTTTTGTTCCAATTATTATACACAAAATAAGAGAAAATGGGATCCGTTTACCTTTGATAAGCTCGGAAGTAAAATTAAAGATGGTGGATTTTATATAATTTAAGTGATTGTATACTCAGTGAAGGCTAGTGAGTATAATAGGTTTGTTCCAACCACACTTCAAACAGGTATGAAACTGTCTGACGCATGCACAACGGACCACAATTGATCGTTTTTCGCTAATCATGCGTTGTACAGTTTGAAACTAGTTTGAAGTGTGGTTGGAACAAACCTAATGATTTTAGGTTTAGAGGGTCATAATGATAACCCCCCCCCCCCCCCCCCCCCCCATGCTCTAGTGTTTAGGTATGAGGACAAGACTCAGGTGACTTCCCCCGCCATACTGAACTGGCTGATGACAGTTAGAGTGTTGAAAAATCTAGACTGCTGAAGATAGAGCAGCTTTGCTTTATACAGCAAAAAACAGTTGAAACCCCACGTTGTTTTTGTTGTTTCTTTTCGGAGGGATTTTACACCCAAAGACGCAGACCACTTGGGTAGTCCATTGAACAAAGCCAGGTTATGTATTATATCTCAATTTAATATCAAACCGAGTGTGCTGATCATGGTTTTGAGGCCAAAACCTGGTGATGCTACTCTTTCTAGCAGCTCCCCATTTGTTTAAACAATGTTGGGTGAACATACCAATTCAAATACTGACCACACCAATGCTGCATAACTTGACTGGTTGAAAACCAACCGCTCTCCCATAAGGTTCACCACAGCCCTTAACACAAACCGTTACTTTATTTAAAGTTAAATCTCCTCCCTTGATATTCTTTTAATTTCCAATTTTATTAACTCCACAGCATTTTTTTTTTTTTTTTTTTTTTTTTTTTTATGTATACATATATAATTTTCAATTTCTAATTTATTATAATTATAAATTTTACTAACTTAAAAACCTATCCAACCTAATGAAACAACCAGGCACAAACAACATAATTAATATTTAGGCATTCATAATAATTGTTCTCTCAACCATTATCTTATAGACCATCCAACTAACTTAGAATCAGAGAATCATCATATCTCACTGTACTAAAAAAAATTAAAGATAATTAATTCATTTTGAAATAGTAGATTAAACCATGTCATTTTTCAATCGTCCCACTCTTCCACTTTATACTACATTCTCCATGGGTTCTAGCAAGTACCGAGTAATTACTTATAGTTTTCTTATATACATAATACAATAGATTGGTGAAAGTAGGTTTTAACAGGTAATAAATAATGTTAAGCTTACTTGTGAAAAAGTATGGTGAGAGTGGTAGAATGATCAACATTTGGATTTGTTGTTACAGTACCAAGAGGATGAAATAGATCTGAATCGGTTTGTGAATCTTCAGCATAGCTCCACATATAGAGGGTCATCGCACCTGTCTTCAACTGATTCTTAAAATCAAACACTGGAGTATTGACCCAACCGATCGGATTTATATACATCTCCTGTAAATAATTAAAGTAATAATAATACACAAAAAAAAAAACATTGATGTCTTTATTCTTAGATTCTCAAGATTGAATCACATATGCTCTATTGGAGAGTCAGAAATATAATAGCACAATATCAATGAATAAAAAAAAGTAATTAATAAAAATAAATCTAACCCTAATTATATTTTAGTAACATTTGGTTCATTGATTTGAACCTATTGGTTAAATCTCTTTGGTATTGTGGAGTGTGACCTTCTAGAATACTTGAGTGAAATAGTGTGAGTGGATTATTCAGTGGCATTTGACGAAATCTTACATATCATGCCAACTATGGGCTCCCACCGAACACCCACTATTGTTGCTTTGGTAACTGAGGTAATGATAAATATCAGGTATCACACAACATTTAGAAGCAGACAAGTAGGTCTTGACAAAAAAAAAAAAAAAAAAAAAAAAAAAAAAAAACAGAGGTTTCCTCGTTCAAGAACGAGTGAATCCCATTGTTGAAGTTTTGAATCTGGTTGCTCAATTTAAAAGGCTTTTCCAACTATCCTGCTTTGATACCTGTAGATGGAAGTGAGTTCTTTCACCAAGTAAACTTAAAGTTCTTCATCTGACATAGGTAGTACCAGCCAAATTGCACAATTCTAACAAAGAATTACCCAGAGGTAACCCCTAGGGGTACAATTTAACAGCCAAGTTCTTCTCTTTAGTTATAAAACCACGATGTTTAACACCCTTAAGGGTACTAAGCATTGTGGTTTCATCTTTAAAGATGCTTCCAACAGAGAAAATAAAAAGGCAAACTACAAATTAGGAAACCAAGAGATTCAAGATGATTCAACTAGCAGCAGCCTTTACACCAAGTTCTACAAAACAAATAATATGTTAAAGGTAATATGTCATGGTGTTTTGGGTGACACTAGATATTCATCAATGCCTAAATTACCAAATAAATGCAATCAATACAGCTTAACATGGTGTGTAGGCTTCCACGGGTAGACTCGTAATAAACAGCTTGGTTTTCAAAGGGTTTGAAGTGGATGTTTCGCTTCCACTACTGGAAGCATCTTCAGGGTTGTGGTGCATCGTGATGTTGACTCGAAGCAATATCTTGTGTTTACTAATACAGCTTAAAATTAATGAAGCTTCCAGGTGAGTAACCCACAGACAATTGTATAAGATTCTTAGAAGGCTAAAAACTAAAGTTCTAACGCAGATTGTTTAAAATAATTAATTTATAACACATCATGTTCAAAAACATACATAGAGAGGTAAAAGAGCAAACCTGTTTCTGATCCTTGATCTTTTTAGTCTTTAAGCCTTTAGAAGATTTGCAGATTTCAAAGAGGACAATGCACAGTCGTGCCATTCGAGGTATGTTAGAAACTTTAATGTCAAACTGTAAGTCTTCGTCCCAGGCAACAGTTCCATCTTTATTTACTGTTTTCTCCATTGTTTTCTGACTTTCACAAAGCGCCTTGCCAGAATGAAACAGTCCAGCTTGTACACAAACCTAAAATAACCATCAAAGAGTTCCTATGTAAATTTACCTATAGAAGACACATTAAAAAACAAATTCTGAATGCAATACTAATACTAAGGAAGAGATACAAAGCTAACTAACACTGTTAAATGTTGGTCTCCATTAGAAATTAAGTGGCAGAAGGAATTTCTCTAAATATCAATTAGGTATACAGCCTTATATATATTAGGTACAGCTACAGATATATATTAGGTACAGCCTTATATATATTAGGTATATTAGGTATACAGCCTTATATATATTAAGGTACAGCCTTAATGATAATATTTAAAGAGATAAAGAGAACACCATGTAAAATGTTACTAGCCTGACTGAAAATTTCTGGAATAACAGAGAGTAATAAAATTTAAATCAAAAGAACATAGCCAGATACCAAGAGTAACATACTATTCATTTTCGAGGGGTGTTCCACTTATTCAAGAACCATTTTAATAAAAGTGAATCAGCCTACCACCATTAATTTTAAAGGAACTTATGAGCAGTTCAATTTTAGGTTTATCTCAATATTAAATATGATTTTAAAAGAGGATTTTTTAGGTTAGTAGATATTTCTACTATGGCATCACTCCTGAACTAAAGTAAAAAATAAAATTTCTTAAAAATAAATATACATTATATATGTACTGATTAATTGAAAAAACTCACATCTACAGTTCTATTGTCATTGAAATCACAGTTAAGCCTGGCAACAGCAGAAACTTGGAAGGTAAAAAGATGATCCATCTGCCATGAACTTGATAACTTGCCCTTCTTTCTCAATGTCAAAGTGGAATTGCCCGAATCCTTTAATTCATCTGCACTGTTTGTAACCACATCGTAACCACCATCAACTATAAACAAAACATATTTAAATTTTTAACAGTAAAAAAATTAGCATTAAGTAAGTAAAAACTTACTTAATGCTACTAACTTAATACTTACTTAAGTAAATAATTACTTTATTTTTGCCAGTAAATCATTGAAAGTTAACATTTGATTTCCTCTAATTATACAATAATGTTGCTTCTCTAGGATGATAATGTTCCTCGAATGGCATGATGTTCAATGAGCCACCACTATCAGACAGATAACATTTTGTCAAGGCATACAATTGTAGGGTGATGGGAAGTAGGAGATCAACAGAAACAAATCTTCTAGTTTGAGTTTTCTTTAAGAAACTAAATTATGGTCTATGCCTCAGTGAGTCCCGAACTCTGATTTGTTGTTTATTTCAGAAAAACAAGGAGCCTTTCCACGCAAGCCTATAAGATATAATACTCTACGTAATGTAACATACTTTAATTTGGAATCAATAACATTTTTTTATGGTAAACCCCATTCAGTCTGTTTTTTTATAAATGAATTAGGTGAAGTGGTGTTTATCCGGTTGGTAATGCCAATTTCAAGGTTTATACAGCTGATGGAGCAACATGCCAACCCTTTGTCATCAATGACATATACAGTTGTATAAGCCTTTTAGCAGGCCAGCCTTACATGGGCTGTTTCACCATGGATTATTATTGTTATACTAGACATCGCTTGGCTCTATCATTGAAGCGAGCGTATTGCAATGATATACTGAATATTGAAATTTATTAATCATGATGAATGTCATAGTTTAAGAGGGCAGTGTGGGGTAGAGTGGGGGTACTTGGTACAAAGCTTTACTTCCTAAACAAACCTATACACTACACGACTATAAGAATCTTAAACACCCGTAGTAGCTTTTAAACAATTATTATAAATGAATCACTTCACTATGCAAAAACTTCTGCTTGTATCAAGTTGAAATTTTACATGCCTGTTTCATTTGTACTTTAGACAATGTGTATGAAGTTTTATTAAAATCGTTACATTAGAATATAAGATATCGGTAAAAAGGTTGTTTTCTCTATTTTAAACGTTTGGGTCCGCTTAAATAGTTTTAGCAATCTTTATTAATTCATAGCGGTGTCGCTGTTAGTATTACTAAAAAATGTTCGTCTCATCGAATAGGTGAGGATGGAATTTTTTCCCGTCCTGAAATTCCAATTTTACATTTGAAGCTCACGTTTACGTGAGCAATAACGCTGTCCAACGAACTTAGCCTGAGGATTAGTAAAAGGAAAATGTATACCAAATTTCAACTAAATCGGTCAACTTTTACTCCAGTTATCGTCAGAGACGTAAACGTTACACACAGATAGATAGACAAGATGCATATTTCGTTGAATGTAAAAAGCTCGCTTACACTCGCTTCAATTAATTTAAAACATTTCTAAAACACACATGCCAGATGGTATCCCTATACCTTAATAACCCTACTTCGTTCTTTGCCTTTCAAACTATTATATTAAACAAATAGTTTTACATCTTACAGGCTTTCATGATTAGCTAACCATGGAAGCCTTTTGATTAATTAGGAAAAATACATAGTTTAAAGATAAAATTACCAGGAACTGAATCAAGAGATACGATGACTAAACTTGGTTCGGAGTCATTGGCTAGAGATTCTTGAATATATACAAAACTAACTATAGGATAGTTCCCAACAAGATACTCTTCTTGTCCTTTAACCTGGAAAATAAAATAATTATAAAGTTAGCACAACATACCACAATAAATTCATTCCAGTTCAAGAAAGGTCTTTTTAAAGAAACCAAGGTAGTCTTGGGGGCAATATTGATTTTATGGAAATATATCATCAAACAATTTTTTTAAAAGTAAGACTTTTCATTCAAGACTTTACATCAAGAATTGCCTACTAGGCTAACATTATAAACTGATAAGTAATTAAAAAAAATCATTAAAATATAAAATACTAACCTTTAGGCAATACTGCAAGGGGTTTTCTCTACTTATAGGATGATTTTTAAGGAACTTTTGCAAAGCTTGTTCAACTAATTCAGACGGTTTAATACTATGAGATACGTTCATTTTCTTTGTTACATGCTGATTTGACTAAAACAAACAAAAGAAAAGAACAATTAAAAAATAGTGAACAAAATAACACATTCATAGCAAACCACATTCAGGGAACGTAGAGCAGGTTGGGTAAATTGAGCTTGCCCTCCCAACTACTCTTCCCTTAATTTTCTAATAGGCCCACCGTTCAGACTCTAACAAGTTAGCCCAAAAGAGCCTTGTCGAATGCTTCTTTTCGTGTTTTTAGCTCTCTCCTAGCTTATTTCATTCTACAGACACATAAAGTTGATTTTTACCGCCCAGGCACTGAGTAGGGCCAGGCCTTTGATCCACCATGAGAGTGTTGTTATAATAATGAAAGGTGGTAAGAAGAATTCATTTAAATAGGATTTTAAATAGGCACTTAGTTATATTGTACAAAGTCAGTTTTCAACCACAAGTAGTCATGAGTAAAAAACTATGATGAAAGAGAACGAGTCATATTTAAATCTCTTAATTAACTCATACGCTGACTTTTATCTCTTACAAATTTCCTCTCTTCTCATTGAAATTGAAGATGCTTAGGAATAAAGAAAGACCAAGTAGATGAGTAAAAAAATATGATGAAAGAGAATGAGTCATATTTAAATCTCTTAATTAACTCATACACTACATGATTTATTTTCTACACCTATGAGCCATCATACTTCTCTTCCCTCATACACTGACTTTTATCTCTTACAAATTTCCTCTCTTCTCATTGAAATTGAAGATGCTTAGGAATAAAGAAAGACCAAGTAGATGAGTAAAAAAATATGATGAAAGAGAATGAGTCATATTTAAATCTCTTAATTAACTCATACACTACATGATTTATTTTCTACACCTATGAGCCATCATACTTCTCTTCCCTCATACACTGACTTTTATCTCTTACAAATTTCCTCTCATCTCATTGGAATTGAAGATGCTTAGGAATAAAGAAAGACCATTCTTCACTAGACAGTAAGTTAACTGTATAAAGCAGATTTTTAACCAAGTATGGTCATTTTCAGTGCAACATTGTGTAGAAATGTAAATTATAAAGAGTGGAGATAGAGGTTTAAATTTGACTCTACAAGTCAGATTTAAATCTCAACTCCTAAATTGACTTTCAATTTCTATTTAGTCTTACAAGCATTGAAGATGACCACTAGTGGTTGAAAGCCTACTTTGTACAATAAAGTTAATTTAAGTGGAGAGATATATTTGCTTATTCCCAATCAAGGGACTCTATATCTCGTCTATGCAATATTGAAGATGAAAATTTGTGGATGAAAGTACAATAAAGTTGCACTACTTTTCTAAAACTTGGTAAAAAAAAGGTTGTACCCAAAAAAGGAAGGAGAAGAAATAAGAGATTACCAAATAATTATTGAAGGGATTATGTTTATTGAATTAGTACTTGATGCTTTGAACATTTATCTACTTTTTACACAAGTTGCACAGAATCAATTAGAGAAGTAAAAAATACTATGAAGGAAGAACAGATAAAAAAGAAAAATTATTACTAAAAGATAAGATAAACAATTGTGTGATAAATCTGTACATTGTAATGTATAGAGTAAAAAAAAGTGTGGGAAGAACAGTGTAATCCACAGAAAATTAAAACTAAAATAAGAAGCCAAATGTTTAATAGATTGGTTGTCTTCAATTTTTAACCACATTTAATGCAAACAAAATGTTTTAGAAAATAAGTGTTCATTGACTTTTTACTTGTATGCAATTAACACAAGGTTACATTTATTACAACAAAATTTAAAAAAAAAAAAATCGGATTTTAGGTTTGTGAGGTAAATTAAAGATGTTATATGAAAAACACTTATTATTATCCTCGACTGTGTTTTTCTCCAATGTGTGATAGCAACTCTCCATAAAAGATGTGTAGTTCAATAAACAATCAACATCTACACAAAAAATCAATTCTGAATTGTATTTAAAACAATTTTATTATGATTCCAACTTAGGGAGTGTTACCGAAACTACCAACAGTACCAACACTAACTTCCAACCATTGCACTCCAGATCTTAACATCAAAGAAAGAGAGTTATAGTGTATTTAAAAGAAACTTACATGGATAGGTCTAAATATAATGTAAATTAGAAGGTTTCCATCTTTGAGTTTTGATGTAACCGTAGGTGGGAGGTTAGTCTGAGGAGCTAGCCTCGGTGGGAATTGACAACACAGCTTCTCGAGCCATGATTTCTTAGATCTCTGAGACGCTACTTCATCAGCAAGCAATTTCATTTTCCATCGGAAATAATTAACTTCAGGATTCTTCAGCTCATCAAACTCGTGAAGACCTAAAACAATCAATTTAAAGATAGAATGAATACTACATATGTATAAAAGCATTACAGTCTATACACAGTAAAGATACTTGGTTATCAGGACCCAAGCTACATCCCAATCCATACAAGACTGACAAACCCACTTGCTGTTCAGTAGCCCTCAATTAGGGGAGGTTTGCTTACGTTAGATAGTTTATGTACATTAGAAACTACCCTTACTAAAATTCCAGGGAGAGATTACTTTTTTCCTCTGCAACTACTTATCAGAGCCAGGAGACTATTTTAGCAACCTTCCCGCCTTCAGCAGCTATCATATCAGTGTTAAATGCAAAAGTTGTTTGTCGCTAAGTAATAAATTCCTTACCAATAAATTCCAACATTTGAATAGAAAATTTACCACATGATAAGACAAATGTGGACATAATTTATTTCCTAATATAAATATTATATTTCTTTATTATTATCAAGTAATAAAATAATGAGTGAATGAATATTAAAATACAAACATAATACCTAACAAAAAGTAATTTAATAAGCTCTTGAAAAGTCAACACTGACCTCTGCCGATGAGATGGGAGATTTGCTGCTGAAGTAACTTGTTTTCATCACTCTCTTGACTTCTTTCAACAACTCTTAACACTGAATTGAAAGGGCGTACATCACACAAGCGTTTGGCTTCATCGATCAGCCTTTCTTTCTCAGCAAGGGCATTGACGCAGGAGAATATGTATGATGAGGAATCCTGAAGATTACACACAAGAGGATACTTCGTCGCTTCCTCCCACAAGTCCTTAACAAAGAGTAATTAAATTAATGAATAATCCAAACATGAAAATTTAAGATCAATATAAATTCTCTTTTTTTTTAATAAAATAAGCTACAAACCTCCTTTATTTCGTGGAGAGTTGCATCCTTGTTGACTTCAAGTGCAATGAACACTCCATTTGGTAATAGACAGCTGATCTCGACCATCTGGTCACAGCTCTGCTGCAACCAGAAGTCATACCGGTACGAGCTTGGTATGTGAACCATATTGGAGATATTTTCAACAACTCAGTTCACACCTACAAATAACAAGTAAGAATAAGTTTAACATTCCACAATACATAAGCATACAGTCAGAATAAGATCCGTAATTTATTACTAAATAATCATATGCATTTTGATGCAAAATAAGTATGAGGAATTGTAATCACCACATCATTCTGTGAACAAACATCCAAAATAAAGCATTTAATTAAAGTTAAAGCACTTTAGCTTAACCCTTCATTGATAAGGCTGGGGCAGTACAATAAGTTGGCCATTTTTAATTTAGTTCATAAGTACATTGAAAATTACACATCATGGCAGTCCTGTTTAAGTGTCTGCATTGATGGATGTTCATCCATGGCTGGTCACTTGACAGGCTTATAAGCTTTAGCAAAAAAGAAAAACTCAGATAGTTTTTACACTCTGCTTCCTACATAGAGAACCACTGCCCCCCAGCCAACCCCTGGCCTTAACCTTTCAGTAAGTGTTTCCATAAAAATCATGATAACTGTGTACAATGGGTAAAAGCGATTTCCAGACAAAAAATTTTCCCCGGAACCCCCACATCAGGTGGGAACCCAGTAGACCTGTAGACATGGTGCCCAAGATGGCTCTCGGCGGCCCTGTAAGAAATAATAGGTGGACCCCGGTTTCTGGCTATTTTTTTAATAGTGTGCCACAGGCTAAAAAAAAGTTTGGGAAACACTGTCCTAGATGCTGACAGCCAGAATAAAATATTTACTTCATAGACTCCTGATCATATCTTGTTCATAGCCCCACCGTAACGAGCTAACACATCTATGGCAATTAAACAGCTAACTGCAAGTAATACATTTTATATACTTATGTAAATAAAATAAAAAGAGAACCAATTCAAAACAAGTTGACTATAAGTTGCTTAGTTGACTACTTAAACTAAGTTGTAAAAACTCTTTTATCCAAAATATACTAAACCTTACACATTTTTTGAGTAATTATTTTAAGGAGAGATACAGTAACTTAAAAAGACTGTTAAACAGTTTTATAAGCAGTAAGAACTAAATAAAGAGAAATAATTTTTAATAAAGACAAGTTTCAAAGAAGATATTAAAGGTGTGAAATCAGACTTTGAACGTACAAGTTGAAGTTTAAGATTTAGAACGTACCTTTATACGTTCTAAATCTTCCTCTTTGCACCTAGTTGTTATAACAAAATCAATCTGAATTCCTAAGAAATTCAGATTAATTAGTAAATGCTTCAAACCTACAGTCAAAATAGTCACATTAACTTTTAGACAAAAGGACAACACTACAAATAATTTCAGTAGTTATTAATTAGGAGCCCTCCCTAAAAGTTAGAGGTGTTTCGAAGTGGTTTCTCTACCCACCTCTAACTCTTAGGAAGGACGCTTTTTGTAAATTAAAAACTTTTTGCTTCCGAGCTTAACAAAGATAACGGGAGCTATGTGATCGTTCTGAAGAACGAAAATATTTAAAGACTCCGATTTCAAAAATTCCAAGATAGAAATCCGTTTCAGCCATAAGGGAATAATTTTGGTTCCGAGTCTGTCTCTCTGTCACTCAATTTTGCCAACCAACATATCATCTTAACAACTATACGTCCTATTTTAATGAAATTTTTAAGGTATGTCATAATTAGCTCATTGTTGGTCCCACATAAGTTTCAACCTTCTGAACTCATTTGTTTCTCTTCCACAGCGGACAAACTTACATTTATTTACACCTATATCTTCAAAAGAACTTATCTGATTTGTATGAAACTTTTATAGTTTATCGAAAGTAACCCGCAGATAGCAACAGATTAATTTGAACCGTCTGCGCTCTTTAACTTTAGCTACAATTGATACTTTAATTCATGTAAAAAAGCAAAACAATTGTGACTGCAGTTAAACTAGTCTTTCCCAATATTCAACAGCAAAAACTATGATTACTCAATCAGACTATTGTAATTGAATATGTCTGCCTTAAGTGAATGCAAAGCTAAAGCTGAGTCCAGCCTCGGCTGTGGAAACGGACTGATACCACTTCATATAAGTAGCTACCCATTAATATCATAATGCTGGGTGAACACCAATCCTAGAGCACTTCAGCATGACAAGCTCACATAATAGCAATAATGAGCTCCCAAAGACCCCTTACTTATTCTCCACAAGGTTAAAATATTTAATATTATCTGTTTTCTTGAAAGTAAAAATATATCTTGCTCACAAGTGGCGCAACCACCACTGGTCCACGAAGGCAAGTGTCAACAAGACAGCTCTTGTATTAATACTACTAATGTAGGAATAGGTGTCATGGGTTCTGTGAATTGAATCCCAGCAGCTGTATTTATTATTTGGTTTGAGATGTCTGGACACCACTTCTGCGGTGCCCCTGGCCATTTAACTGGGACCCTTATGTTAAACTTAATTTAAATATTTTACTCTGTTGTCTGTTGGCATCAGTAAGTAATTAAGTAACTAACTGTAATCAATCAGAACTAAAAACATAAGATAAACTAAAGTAAACCTTAAATGTACAACATATTAATGCTATCAGTACTTATCTTCTTCTGAAGATATTATTTGTTTTTCACATAACTAAGAAAAAGTCTCCCAATTGTTATATGTAGTTTACATAAATCAATTTTCGTTGTATACAGCATAGTTTTTAATTATATTATTAATTTCTATGATCCAATTCACTCAATAATAAAACTTTGCCACTTATCAGCCAATGAATAATCCCTTGACTCACAAAGATTGTTTGTTGGCATCGCAGTTTTGATAATAGTGACTGAATCATAAACAGTACATGGTGTCCCAAACCGTATATATTTTTGTGTTTATACCCTTATAGATTGTTTGCTGATTAACAACTTAATTAAGCTTCTTCAAATTAGTTTTCTAGTGAAGTGGACACACCTATCAACTTAGACCACATAGTGCACCCACAAGCTCTATGTAAACATTAATAAATATTATATTAGAAAGTAAACCTACGCTTTTTAAACTAGGAGGAAATTTGCATCGAAAACTTAAGGTGACATTAATAAATTGATGAAAATAGATATGACATCATTGGGTTTCCAAAGAACTACTCACTGGAAAGACCCACAGGAAGAAGAGGTCACTATAACAAATTGAAATACGTCTCAAATTTTTGCACAAATCAACGAAATAGTCTTTGGAGAGTAAACCAGATTAGAAATGGAATCTTTTAAATCGAAGAAGAGTTAGGAATCAACACAAATACCGATCCCGGCTTCGACAATACAAATGTTAATATCGGGTCCGAGAACGATACAAAACGACATTAAAGTGAAGCACTTAATAAGCCTGTTCACACATATTAAGGATGGGCAACTTTACGTAATCTTTAAACAATATTTTTTATTGATAATAATACAAAACAAGTTTATAGTAAACAGCGAGGCGATGACTCACAGTTCGACTCCTACACTTTAGCAACATCCTGTAGGCCCAATTTAACAATTTGCTGCACTTTACTAACGGACATGAAGACTCAAAAGAGCAAGAATAAGCTTTGATAAGCAGCCATTTAATACAAAGAAACGAATTAAACACCATCACAGTAATACACAAAACACCTAAAAAATTAAAATACGTAATAAAAACCTCAAATGTTATTTACCCACCGCAATGATACATCCATAAGGTATGTACGCAGGTAACATTCCGATCTGTCGTAAATTCCATCGGGAACGTCGACATAATTACGGGACACGATCGTTAAAAACTCTTTTTATCGTTAGCGAAAAATCACAAATATAAAAACAAGCCTATACATTCGTTACTTTTTACAAACAATTTTCATGAATGACATGACAAGTAAGGAAGCCATATTTTCGTAGTATCCGAAAACTGAAAATATCCTGATTTATAATCTCATCTGAACTCGAGAACATTGCCATTAGAAAAACAAGAATGGGGAAAAACACTAAGAAAATGGGATATAATTCCGACCGGACGAATAATTTGATCGAAACTTTTGAAATAAATTCCAAACGAGAAGGTAAATTTTGAGACGCCGAAGTTGTTTTGTTGGTAGCTTTAAAACGTGACGTCACTTAACCATCGATACTGCAAGAATCGATTCTCTACAAAAATGCCGCCAGACCCAAGGATGATTTAAAACTTTCGTATTTAAATTATTTTAAATATATATAATGTATATTATAATATTTAGAGATTTAAATCAATTTTCAATTTAAAAAAAAGAATAGTTGAAATAAAATTAATTTAGGGAATAAATAAAATATTATGTATATAATATATTTCAGTAAATATGTTAAGGTGTGATATTAATTAAGGTAATGTTGGTAGACCATTTCCAATACTCCATTTTTTTTTTTTTTTTTTAATATATGTAATGACGTTTGCATCTTTACACGTACTTGGACCGAAATTAAAATATTCTTCTGTTAAATAGTAAGTATAATTAATTCAAAACATAAAATTAAACTGAAAATTGATAAAAGTGTCTCAGAGTCAGATAGTTAACTAAAATGTTTAGTCCATTCTTGTTTCCGATCCATGTCAATATTGGCATGCATGATATAGTTGTTTATGAGTGACTACAACGAATGTAGTAGGTACTTAGAACAATACTATTACTTCTTAGGACGTAATTATGAAAAATTCTACTTCTTCTTAGGCCATTCTTGTTTCGAATTCACATTGATATTGGTATGATCGTAGTGTAGTTGTTTATGAGCATCTGTATATGAATGTAGTAGTTATGAACAATACTTCTACTTCTCAGGCCATTCTTGTTTTCAATTCACATTGAAACTGGCATGCTCGTAGTGTAGTTGTTTATGAGTATCTATATACGAATGTAGTAGTTATGAACAATACTTACTCTTTTTTTAGCTTCCTGTTTATTGCTTCCGAGCTTAGCTGAAGGTAATGGAAGCCTTGTGTTCACTTTTGAGAACGAAAAAGTTTAATGTCTCCAATTTTAAAAATTCCAAGACAGAAATCTTGAGTAAAATAACTTAAGTAAAAGTAGATGGATTTTGGTGAAATTTGGTAGACATGTTCATTCAACCAATTCCCAGGACGAGTACGTTGGACAACGTTATCCGCCCAAGTGTTCGCGCACAAGGCACAAGGCTCACGTAAACGTGAACTTCAAATTTAAAATTGGAATTTTAGGGGGAAAAAATTAACTTCATATATTCAATGAGACAAATATTTTTTACAAATAAAATTTTTTAATAAAACCAACAGCCACACTGCTATTAAGCGTTAAAGATCGCTAAAACTAAATAGTTTTTATTATGGAGAGAACGCAGGGAGGAAAATAGACGAGGGGAATAGGAGGTGGCTTGTTTCCCCCACCTCTATATTTGACCTATCTCTTCAATAGCACAGCGAGCCTAGGGACCACGAGATCAGGGGACCAGGCTTCATTCGGGGGAAATTAAATAAATTAGACAATAATGGATTTTAAAAGCCTAAAATCATTAAAGTATTCGTTAGTATAAAGCTATGTGCCACTCTAAGTGGCAGTGGATTTTTTATTTTTACAGCTAGGTAAAAAAATAAATAATCACTCTAATCTGAATATATTATATATATGTTGGCAATATAATGTAGATGAAATGTGTGGTGAAGATAAGTAGGACTAGAGCAATTGGTGATGTTTCCCATAATCACTCCTCAATTTAAAGATTTTATGTAAAATAAAGAAATCCTTTCTTGATTAAATTGTAAATGAAAAATGTCTACTTTCCCTAAAGATACATCCCAGCCAGCACGTGCCTGTTTATGGAATATCAGTGTGTAATCTGTGTCTACACGGCACAGCCTTTTTAAAAACCACTTCTTTGGACTCAAGGGGCCTCAAAAGTAAGCTAAGTAATCTTCAACATCTAAATTTTGTGATAAAATTAAGAAATTTGACAGAATTTATTAAATCTCCAATGCACGTGCGCCATATTTATTACTTTCTAACTCTAAGCTAAGCCTGTCTGATCACTGGAAAGGAAAAATTTGTCAGAACAGTCCCCTCATTTATAACTAAGGAAAAAAATCTAGTCACATGATTCCAGGTGATAATCTCTTCCTCGTTTACCACCATCACAGTCACTCTCAAATATTATTTGTCCCTTCTAGAATACTGCCATCACAGATTGAAAGCAGCTGTGACATGTATTACGAGTTGTGAAGGTAGACACATGCCTGGCAAGATTAAACAATGGTATGAGCAGTCCACAGATCCTTTCATGAGTTCAAATATGCTTCTTAAATATAAATGATTAAAAAAGGTAACCGATGGTACCAAAAGTGGTAAAGATGGTCAAACGCCATCAGGCAACTGTAATAAGTAAGAAATTTAGTGTCCAATAAGTTCTTTAAGGTTTTTTTTTATAAAAGCTCTCAATTATATATTTTATATTTATTTACATAAAACATCTAATAATAATTAACAAAGTAATAAAAAAAAAAAATAACAATAACAATAACTATTATAAAATAGTATAAACATTTGGTAACAAAATTATGCTTTAGCAATAATTCTTCGGTACAACATAACTTTTTCTTGACTAAGCTGGGTGTCAGATGAGAGAAGGTTTGACGTCCAAGATGGTACAGCATGTTGCCAACTCCGACAAGACTGTGGTACAGATAGCTTGTCCAAAAGTATTGAAGAGAGATTTGGAACAATAGGCTGTAAACAAAGGGCTGATATTCTAAGCGCTTCCATAGTTACATGCAGTATGGATTGTAACCTGAAAATATAAGAGATACTTATATCATACATTTTAAATTATATTATACATTTTTGTGAAATTATTTTGGTAAAAAAAAGATATGGAGAAAAAAACGGTTAACGAAAAAAAAAAATCATTCATATCTCTAATATGGCAAAAAAATAGCGATGCTTGGGACCAAATGATAGCTGTGTAAGTCAAATCCCCGTAATTCAGGGGAAAATTTTGCATATAAATACAATGAATTGCATACAGAAACAATAAGTTAGAAGAGAAATGGGTATGAATTTAAATCTTGGATAATACAACCAATTATATTATTATGTACTGCAAAAACGTAAACCCAAGTTATTTTGATGTAAAAGGCATCATAAAATCTAACACAGTCATCATAAGGGTCAAAGATTTTTCTATTCATTCAACATTTCCACATAGTATGCTAATAATTTTATTATTTATTTTGTGGCGGAGTTATTTGTGGGAGTCTATGTTTTCCAAAATTTGTAACCCTTTTTCAATTGAACTTGACCTTCTGTCAAGTTTTTAACCGTCTTTGTTAATCTGATTGAACTGGGTTGAAATAATAAGGTTCTTCAATGTTTTGTTCAGAAATTTTTATGAGCTCATCAATGTCAGCTCCTGATTGTGAATCCAGCAGAACATAATCAGCTCTCATAACTAAATTTAATTTTCTAGTAAGATTGACAACTTCTTCAATCACATTACCAATTTGATCAGGCTCTTGAAAAAAACAATGAAATGGCGAGGAAAAGTAAATCGCGTATCTTCGGATTTGTGTTAGACAGGGTAGCAAAAGTCAGGGTATTACTGTACTGCAAAAGTAACAACAGAATATGACTAGGTGCAATTATTATTAAAATTGCAATTACAGTAGAATAAACTAAACAATTGCTTAAACAAAAATCTCACAAGGAAATATAATTATAATTTGATTTAAATTAAAATTTAAATATTACCTTTCATCATTGTTACTTGATTTAGCAAGCTCCCATGGTTTAGATACTTCAAACCATCGATTTGTTTCATGCAAAGAAGATATGATCCTGTCTACACCCTTGTAGAAATTAAATTCAGCAAAATGTTCCATAACTTCACCTATTAAAAAAAATATATAAATACATAAATAATTAAAATGGGTATGACATACATAACTTTATTAGTTTGCTTGTTAAATTGTTTACTAGCTACTTTGTTTTGTTTATTGCTCATTTATTAGTTCACTTGTTACTTTGGTGCGTAAGCTTCCACAGGTAGAATAAATAAACTGCTTGGTTTTCCGGTGAAATCCGTGTCTCAAAGGGTTTGAAATTCGACGTTTCGCTTCCACTATTAATTATTAGTTATTCCACTATTAGGAAGCATCTTCAGGGTTGTGGTACATCCTGATGTTGACTTGAGTCAAACACAAGATATACTGACGACTGGAGAGAAGAACAGCGTATTTATACTGGTTTTTTAGACCGTAGATGGTACCTGGATTTCCTGGGGGTTCCTTTACTCAGAGTAATCCTTTGTCAGGATGATGCAATCAGGCAGGTGCTGCCTTTGTAGGTGTTCCTTTGTCGGGCGGGTGATGTATGAAGTCGGGAAGTGACTATGTTGCCACCTCTTGCTACCTGCTTGGCTCAGGTGCTGACCAGAGGTTTCCAGGTCCAAGAAGGTACAATCTATGGTCTATAAAACCAGTATAAATACGCCGTTCTCTTCTCAAGTTTGCTTTGAGTCAACGTCACGATACACCACAACCCTGAAGATGCTTCCAGTAGTGGAAGTGAAATGTCGGCTGTTTATCACTTGTTACTTTGTTATATTGTTAGCTTGTTGACTTGTATACTTGTTTACTGGTTTACAGGTTGGATAATTGCTATACCAAACTTGCAGTGAAACTTCTCTTCGAAGACACTCATGAATCCTAGATATTTCTTCTGGAATATGGTAATATTTTTATTCTTCTTTGGTTTATGAACCGTATATGTAGCAAAAATTCTTCTTAATAATGAACTCTTAAAAATCCGATGCAGTCACCTGATCTGAAGTCTGAAATACCCCTTTAGTTACCACCAAAGGTGTATTCTTTTTTATTTTTCCTGTAATCACTTCAATTTAATACCTAAAAATTCTTAAAAGCAAATAGCAATAATGTTATCTAAAAAAAAAAAAAAAAATACACTCCAAGGTTTACAAATATTAAAAATTAAATGTGATTTCAACTCTCAACATTGTGTACATAAGTATTTAGTCGAGACTTACTAGACATTGACTCCAATGATTGAACCAAAGTTGGACATGATTTGTGGCAGAAACGCTTAAAATTATCAGGCACAAGAGGTGGGAATGTTTGCCATTTGTTGACTGTCTTAGCTGAACATCGGTTTAACAGGTTTCCAAGGGTATCAGCTAGTTCAGCATTTAGAATCCTCATAACTTTTGTTTCACTGTAATCTGAAACAAGAAATAAGAAATGGTTATATGAGCTTTGAAATAAATACTTAAATAAACCCCCTAGCTACTACCATCAGTCCACCACCCTTCACCTTATGTCTTCTTTACAGCACTTTGCAGTGCTGCCTTAGCAGTAGGGACATTGTGTAAAGTGAAGTACATAATGTTAAGTGATGAGCTTTGCTCCTCGCCGGGAGGCACCGCCCCCTGCACCCCACGGTTGAGCATTATTTAAGTCCACAACTTAACATCCAGGCCTCAGGTCATAGGCACCCAAGCCCAAGGCCCCAGGCCGCATGCTTGCTCAGATTTCATGCAAAAGCATGTTCCATGCTAAAACTTACTACAGACAAACTTACTACTATCAGAATGAAGAGTTCCTTCCCTTAGTAAGAAATATCTCAGACCATCAGATGTGAACTTTTTAGCATCTTGAAAAGGGCAGACAACATTACCACGGGATTTTGACATCTTCTCAGAATCTACTGTCCAATGAGAATGAACTATAAGACGATTAGGTGGGTCAAGACCAGCAGCTAGAAGAAAGGCAGGCCAATAAACAGCATGAAATCTGCACATACAATATTTAATAATTCAGATTATTATAATGAGTAACAGTCAATCATACATCTTGCCTCATTTACATCAAATAAATTACATATTTTAAAAATGAAATTAATCTTACTTGAGTATGTCTTTGCCAATTACTTGATGGTCAGGTGGCCACGTGGTCAAATCTGGATAACCAGCAATAGTCAAGTAATTTATTAATGCGTCCAACCATACATAAATAGTTTGTTGTGGATCAGAGGGAACTGGTACTGCCCAATGTACTCTTGACACAGGCCTTGAAACAGATACATCTTTATCAGCCACTCCACTCTCTAACCATGTAGAAACCATCTTCTCAAAAAGTAATGGTTTTACTCCACCTATAACACAATTATTAGTTATGCAATATAGATCCCAAAGAAAAACTTGCACATTTTTTTTTGTAGCAGGGGAGTCCAACCAGCACCGGCTCTAGAGGCGGGTAAGCCAGGAAATGGCATGGGCGCCAAACTCACGGGGGAGCCCGGTGCCACTGTTAATGCGAGCATTTGCGTCAAGTACGATCCAAAGAAACTTATGATCAATAATGCATAAAAATATTTCAAAATTTAATAATTAGCTTAACTCAGTGGAAAAGTTACAGTGGTTATACTTGAAAGATTAAGAGCTTTTAAAGTATTTTTTGATCATCCTTGACTGCACTTCTGATATTAGTTATACTGAACACATGTCTTGCACTGTTTGATTTGATGATATAACCAGGTAATAGAACATTATCTCATGTATAGGCCTGCCTTAGACTTAACTGGTGAAGGAATAACTTCGCTGCTTCTTGATGAGCTGACAGAAAAATAATTGCCGAGGCCAAGGTTACCATCCTGGTGCCAACATGATAGGCAAGAACAAAGGAGTGCAGAAGAGGGTGTTAGATATTTATCCGTGAGCATTCTTCAACCCCTGGGGGTGCCATTCCTTGAATTTAGCTGTCTGAGATGCAGCAAAATTTTCAGTCGTCGGTTCAGTTGTGGGGGTGCCTAATTGAATTTGTCGACCTTCTTTTTGCTCATCGAGATTGTGTCAATTGATGTTGGTTTGGAAGGCAACATTGATAGAGGGGGCGTGATAACCGACTTTGTCCCTTGGGGCACCAACGGCGTATTGCAACGACTCTTTACTGTAGTATAATAGGTTTAAAACCACTTACATTATCAAATAAGTACAAAATAATTATTACCTGATTTAATCCAGTGAATCAAATCATCTTTATAATTTGATAAACGGAATTTATAATTCTCTTCATCAACCCAATGACATGGCCTTCCAGATTCGGAACTAACTTTGATTTCTTTTCCATCCTGAGTAATTGTTTTAAGTTGGTCCTCAGTGAGAAAGGCTTCATCAGCATCACAATACCAACCACTGTAGCTTCCTTTGTAAATACTCTTATTTGATACCAACCGGTTCTGATATAACAAAAAAGGAAACATATTCCAATGTCACAGTAGCAATAATTAAAAAAAAAAAATAAAAAAAAAAAAATAGAAAATAGTAGAGTAACTCCTTGACATTACAATGTGAAAGTTACTCAAATTTGTATTTAGTTCTATCTCCAAAACAAAACAACAAAAAATGTAATTTTTGATTTACAATTCAAGGCCTGAAGATGCCCAGGCATGGGCATCTTCAGAACATGTTCATTCCCCTGAACATCTTCGAACAACAGAAATATGTTCGATTCCCCTCCGAGGAGAAGTTATTTTTATGACAAATTTTAATGAAATGTTAAAAATAATTAAATGTACTTACGAAAATACAAAAACTAATAAATGGAAAACACTGGGCTAAGTAATTTGAGCTCGTATATGAGAAAGTTTGTCTGAGTTGTCTCGGATCGATTTTTTATTTAAACTTCTGCTCATGGGGCTCATTCAGGGTTTTTTTTTTTATAAAAGAAGACAGTTAAACAATCTTCAGTTTTTTTAAACTAGGCTGTATTTTATTCTCCAGAACACATAAATAAATTTATTGTTTAGTTTCTGTTATTTAGTCTATTCTGTTTGTAACTTCCGATCCTCTACAAAAATTAATTTACTTTATTCACTATAAGTAAGTTCCACGAATGTCTCAGTAGAAAAATCGGTCCAAGACAACTCAGACAAACTTTCTCATATACGACCATAATTATTTAGCCCAGAGTTTTTTATTTATTAGTTTTCGTACGTACATTTAATTATTATTGAGCATTTCATCAGAATCGAACCCGGGCTCTCTCTAGATTTTTCCCGGTAGTTTAGCCTCCAGTTCGGGGAATCGAACCCAGGCTATCTCTAGATTTTTCCCGGTAGTTTAGCCCAGTAGTTTAGGCTCCAGGCGTCTGCACAGACGACAGACAAACATTTTTTAAAAACCACTTTTTGGACTCAGGAGACCTCAAAACGTGTAAATCCATCAAAATCTCAAAATTGAATTTTCGTGCCATCACAATACTTTCTCTTTATATGAGAAAGTAAAAAACAAATATAATATCAAGCTATCACAGTTCACTGGCTAATACTCAAATTTAATTACACATTAAAAGGAATCAAGGTAAAAAAAAAAAAAAAAAAAAAAAAAAATCTTACCCAAAAAATCTGAACACATTTCTTATGCTTTTCATCTGATGTATGAATGAAATTAGTGTAACCTATATTGAATTGGTCAAACATAGATTTGAATTCGCTAGTGATTTGATCACAGTATTCATTAGGTGGTATTCCCTTAGCTTGAGCAGCTTGCTGTATTTTAGTACCATGTTCATCAGTTCCAACGCTAAAAATTGTATTCGCTGAACTTGTCATAAGTTGAAATCGATGATATGCATCTGCTATTAGAGCTGAATAAAGATGACCAATGTGAGGAGCTGAAAAAAGAAATAAATAAAAATTAGTAAATATAATGATATAGCTGAAGCTAACAAGACTAGTATTACAGTTAAGAAAACCTTTGTCTTTAAGGAGGAAATCATTATTTTAGCTCATGTATAGCTGAGATATAAGGAATCTACAGTTGCCATACAAGAAAAATTGTGTAAGTTTAAGTTTTGGTCATTTGGCGTTACCATTAAACATTACTATCCCCATTAACATAACCAACTAACCATTAACATCCTATTAACCCTTTCGGCACTGTAGACGTCTATGGACGTAATTAGTAAGTGCCTTAATTAGACTGTAAACGTCTATGGACGTAATCAAAAAGGGCCTTCCACAGCCTACAAACGTCTATAGACATTTTGAGGTTTTCTTATGTATGTTTTCAAATTGATGCCTTCCTGGACGTCGCACGTGACTCCTAACGCCATCTATCGGAACTAGAATGATATACAATGGTAAATAATAGGCTCACTAGGTATCACTGGGGTTAATATTTCTCAGTGATAGAATTAAATGAAAGGGGTTGCAACTCTAGCAGGGCGGGTGACTCATATTACTTGAGCCGGCACAGCGTAATATTTTTTTAAAGCCAAATGAGGTCAGCGAAGGTCAAAGTCTATTGTACCTTCTTATACGTTCATCCTTGGAGTGTTTTCCCTTTTTATAAAGCCTTTTTTTTTCTTTTTCTCCGAAATAATATTTATATCTTTTAAAAACTTAGCTTAATTTTTTACAATATTTCTTAATTTATTTTTAGAAAAAGGTTTCATATAGAAAATTCTTTTACCTCTCACTTGTACTCTTCCTTTTTATTTTCCTTTCAGACTTCAGTCTGTATTTGTCACTTACCCTGTACACACCTTTAAACTTTTTACGATTTATGTTTAGTATTTTATTATTTTTTTTTTTTTTTTTTCATGTTTAAGAAAAATTATCAATGTATTGTATAATATGAAATATGTCAAAAATTATTAAAAAAATGATAAAAAGTTATTTATATATAAAATGTAGTTATTCATAAAATGTACATTACTTTTAATTTTTATATGTATATATAGAATTACAAAATATTAAATTAACATCTAAAATTAATAAAAAATAAAAAAATAATTATAGATGAATGTAAAAAAGTAATAAAACAAGAATTATCCTAATATGATAGAAAATGTAGGAGATATAAAATAAATAGTGTGAAAGGGTTGAAGAATGGATAGTTTTGTGTGAGGGTTGTAACGACTCAGGCTGGGGAAGGCCGGTCTGAAAATACGGCCCCGTCTGTGGAAGTCTACTTTTGATTTCTACCTCCGTACCGAAAGGGTTAAGGGTACTTCTTTAGATTGTTACTCCCCTATGTTGTTTTAGAATGAAAATGACTTTGACTAAATAACTATTAAGAAAAAGGGATGTTTAGTCCAGTCCAATGTACTTGGGGACAAAGGAATATCCCATTTCTGTTTTGATAAGGGGAGTAACAGTCTAAAGAAGAACATTCCGTACACCTTCTTTAGATTGTTACTCCCCTCTGTTTTTATTAAAATGGGAGTAACAATCTAAAGAAGTGCCTTTTTAAGTGTGTATTTTTTATACTCTAACTACAGAAATAGCATTGGAAGTCCTTCTGAGTCTTTTTTCCCTTTTTTCTACTTTTTCTGTGCATCTATAATCTAGTAAGTCTAAGATTATGCATTGATCTGATGCCTTCAGTGTTGTGTTTTCCATCTCCCTTGAGTTGTAAACACCATCTAGTTGTAAAAGAAGATTAATGCACTGGAAAGATTCTTTGATAACATTTTTATAGGTTGAACAGTTTTATGTGATCAAAATCATGCAAGTGCAGATAAACAATGTACCTAATTAAGAGACATTTAAGTCCAAAAAAATAGAAAAACGATATACAGACGGCAAGGAGCTTGGGACTTAAATATGTCTAAAATTTAAGTAAATTCCCTGTGACATTTAGAAAAATATTATAGATCAGTTCATAAGGCTCTGACATTCTTATGGTTTTGAAATAAAATTCTTCTCTCAGTAATAGGAAAGTGCCTAAACAGATTTTTTAAATTGCTTCTTAGCTTATCAAAAGCAGAAAAAGCTTTATGATCATTTTGAAGAACATTTTCTTTGAAAGCTTATCAAAGGTAACAGAAGCTATGAGATCGCTCTGAACATCGCAAATTTTTCATGTCTCCTAAATTAAAAATTCTTCAGATAAAACAGATATTCATTTCAGACATCAGAGAATTTTTTTTATCTCGTGTCTGCCTGTCAGTCTGTCATTAAACATTTTTGCAAACCACCGAATCTTAAAAACTAAGTAAATTTCAACCTGGGCCAGTTTGCTTTCTCTGCACCATGCACGAAACTTGTTTTTATTAACAACTATATCTTGAAACACATTCTATTTCGAATAAATTTAGATGGTTTGTTAATTTTACACTTAATTTCAATAGTCTGTGCTCTTTTAATATTGAACTCCA
Source organism: Gerris lacustris (assembly GCA_951217055.1). Taxonomy (NCBI): domain Eukaryota; kingdom Metazoa; phylum Arthropoda; class Insecta; order Hemiptera; family Gerridae; genus Gerris; species Gerris lacustris. The sequence goes on from OX578284.1 coordinate 26,221,538, forward strand.
CTAGAAATTGAAACAAGTCTAAGCAAGCATACTTTCATTTCCCAGTGGGATTATTTATACTCATGAGACCATTTGTCCAATAATATCTATTTTCATAATTTGTTCCCAAAAACATGTCCACATTTTTCATAGGCACTCATTTTACAGGTGCAAAAGAAAAACAGCCCTTAAAAAGGATTTGAATTATTATTTTCCCTCCTTAAAGTTATAAAAAGAACCTCATTCCCACTTAACCATTAGATCAGCCAGGACTGGCCCTACATGATTTGCCGCCCTGGCCAAATTTATTCATGCCGCCCTTATTGCCACTAACCTCTACCCCTACCACACTCAGCGCTAGTTGTGCTACAACTTACTGTGCATCCCCAATGCGAACTAAATAGTATGATATAATGTCTGCATTTTAAGTAGTATATTCACCCCTGAATTTTTCTGCCTCGTGCTGCGGCACACACCCTCCCCCTAGAGCCAGCCCAGGAATCAGCTATATGGAAATACACAATTGTTATAAATTTACCCAAATATAACTGAGGTGATCAGGCTCTTGAGTCTATATGATTGTTTTTAGAACCAACATACTTCGAAAACAGTTACTTCAGACCCCTTCCCATCAATGTAAAGTGGTTTCCTACTCACAAATTTCGTGTCATAATGTGTAACTAACATCATTAGAAAACTAAAACTTTGTATGTATGCAAGTAGATCATTCTCGAAATGGATCAATAGGGAGAACTGAGTAGAATAGTGCAATCTAGAATAAGACAGAAGTGAGATATTCCTTTGTCCGAAAGTACATTGGACTTAATATTCCTTAGTCTTAATAGTTATTTAGACAAAGGAATGTAAACTCTCCTATGTTCAAGGAAATTAAAACAGTACCCTCTCAAAACAGAACCTGATTCTTTAGTTTTACCGGATCAATAAATATTAGTAACAAGCTATCAACTCCGTAAAACTAAGATTAGACGGTCGGTATTAATATAAGCACTACGAATTATTGAGAGTAGTTAAATAATTTATTAAAAAAGGAACACTGCTCTTTTAGTAGTTACAGCAAAAAATCAAAGGATAGCTTAATGAATATAAAGGTTTTTAATAAGTTGTTTAACTCTTGAGATTACCTCTACATCAAATTTTTTATGAATCAAAATATTTTAGCATTACAATTTCCTCAACATTAGTAAAATATACTTACAAGCATTCACATAAAATATAGGAGTAGTGACATAATAACTTGAATTCAATCTTCTCGTAGAGTATAAATATACATTTCTTAAATTAAACAAAGACGACTTCATATTTTGAATGATATTACGTTCTTTGATAACAAAAACATCACATAATCAATTCTTCAGAATCCTGTTCCATTTTTAGAACGCCTATCTGAGATTCTATTGAGAGAAAAAAAATTATAATCTAAATAAAAAAAACTAGACTATTGATAATAGAATATTCTTTAAATTCAAAAATATAACCTTCTTCCTTCTTGTCTCTTGTAAACCAAAACTGTAACCTCCATTTATGAAAACAGGAGTAACAAAAATAGTATATAAAAAGTAATTTTTTTTGTTAATTTATAAAACAAAGAATTAAAATTGCAGCTTAAATGAGCAGTTTTAATTATTTTAGATAAAATACTAAACTTCGGCTCTACTTGTAAATTTTTACGTTTCTTTTTTTAATTTTCCGGGTGTATGTGCGCATGCGCTAATATAGTTAAACATAGATTGTTTAATTTGAATTTCTGCACCGCGAGAATGAAAGGTCTATCTCAAGAATTTTCGTTTGCATATATAAATTTGGTGCATATTTATACATTTTTCAGTTACACAAGTTATTGTAAACAGTATTCCTATTTATCTTTTAACCATTTCAATCACAATGGGATGTCCTACCATCTAAGAACCAATGAATAGTAAATGTAAAAATACAGATGTAAGTGAAAGAGTAAGGTAATCTAACATATTATAACTGTGGAAGAATAATTTAAATTGATAAAAAAAAATTAAGCAATTATTAAATCAATGAAATGCATTGGAGGTAATTGAGCATAGAGTAGAAATTATTCCAGCTATTAGCAATTCAATCTGCTAACATCACTTAGGCTTTCCATGTATAGTGCCATTTTTAAAAAAATACTCTGTCCCAAAATGGTTATTATTAGTTTCATTTGAACTGACGAAATCATTTGTTTCAGGGCCAAACTTAGAATATCCCATAGATGAATGAAGTTATGTCCAGCCAGCTAACTGAAAAAGGTTTGATTTTTTAAGCAATATTATACTTTTATAAATCATAAACAATTTTATTTACCCACACCAAATCAGAGATACTCACAATATTAGATTTACTTTAAATTCTTCGTATAAAAAGAACCAATCGGTGAATTCGGATTGTACGTGCCACCACTTTGAGGTTAGGTGATAAAATCCCGCATATTGAATTAAAAACCTTAATTTTGTGTACCCTTGAATTTTCAATAGTTGCTAAGGGTTATAGTGGGTATTCCTGTATAGAGTTGCGTTATGGAGGTTGACTTCTCAAAACGACTTGTTATAGAGGTTCTGAGTTACGTTGTGAATTGTAAACATCCGGGTGATTGAGGTTGTTGTGATAGAGGTTAATTTAACATTATGTGTTATGGCAATCTCAATGGGATTTGAAAATTGCACTTGTAATTGAGGTTGTCGTCTTATTGAGAGTTGTGTAAGCGAGGTTCTATTGTATTTCTAAACCTTCATCAGTTCGACTAACATATAGATTTTTTTTTGGGGGGGGAAGGGTTGAAACAGCACTTTTATAAAAGCAAACTGTTAAGAACTCATTGTTCAATTTTTTAAATGATATATACAAACATTTGATAGAAAATAAGTTCATTGGAACATCAGAATAATCTGAAATTAAGTGAACTGGCTCATGGTCAATTACAGTCACGCCTTCTTGTTAAAATTATTGGGGGGCTCATCGTCAGAGCGCTTGGGGAAGGGGGGGGGTAGATCTATATATGGAATACTAACCACTACCCCCGAGTATGGCAAAAAAATTATACATTATATTAAAAATAAGTTTAATGGAATTAAAAAATTTATACCTACATTTAATTTAAATTTAATAAGTAAAAAATAAGTTCGAGACAACTCAGACTAACTTTCTCATACATGTGAGTACATAATTACTTGGTCCAGTGTTTTTCATTTATTAGTTGTTTTGAGTTTTTGTAGTTACATTATTGATATTAAATATTTTATCAAAATTTACCAGAAAAATAACTTCTCCCCAGCAGGGAATCGAATCCGGCCTTTCACTGTCGGTGTTGAAAGCTATTTTCTCTGTAACTAAAATTTTCCCGGGAAAACGACTTTTATGGTTGGATTCGTATTTATATTGACGGCAGAATTTTTCATAAAAAATGTTGGAACTGTTTCGGAGAATAGTTTTTGTTCACGTTTTTCAGTGGTTTTTTTTTGGGGGGGGGGGGGGTAGCACCCCAAAATTTGGAGCTAAAATTAATTTCTTAAATTTGGCAAAGACGAAGAAATAGGGGGTATTGCAATGAGGAGAATAAATATATTTCCAAATAAAATACAATCATGTTTTGCATTCACAACTTGTTATTGTTTAATTAATTTAATTTCCCCTTTAAAAAAAATAAAAAAATTGCCACAATAATTGTTTTCAATTCTTTAGAAGTTGGGTCAATTAAGGGAATAAAAGCCTCTTTGCAATATTTTGATCCCTCCTTGGATCATTCTCAAACTGACTGAATAGAAGATTACATTGTAATGGACATTATTATAAATTCTGGTTTGAACGTTAAAAATTTGTTTGTTTGAATCATTGTGCTTCTCGTCATTTCCCTGAATACAGGTTCTGTTTATTGCACTATTATTTTTAAATAAATAAATTATTGAAAGAACGCTTTTTTTTCTTAATTTTACCTCCACTCTTCTCAGCTTGAGAATGATCCAAGGAGGGATCGGAATATTGCAAAAGTGAGGCTTTTTTAACCTCATTGACCCAACTTCTAAAGAATTGAGAACCACAAGGAACACATTCTACTAACTTATCTTAATAATTGTTTTATTTCTTTACTTGTTGAATAATGTATGAAGTAATGAAGAGAAATTATCAATTTAGCAATATTTAATGTACGCAGGCGGTTGAAATTAAACGGGACCGTCTGTAGGTTACTTTCGACAAATATCTTACAAACTGGACCAGTAGTTTTTAAGTTCCTGACATAGACATATTATATGTATTTGAAAGCACAAAGAATTTGACTAAAAGATGAGACTAACCTCGTACTTCTGGTGTGTTACCAACCAGTGCAGAAGGATGGGGTACCCATCACCATCACATACAAGTGAAAGCTTAAGGGTCAAACTGTGTTCGTCGATTTGACTACCATTAGCATTCCAGGGCTAAATATAAAGATGGATTCAAGAGAAATTCAATAGAATTGACAAAGTTTACCTGTGACACAGACCTAGTTGTGCTTCCTGGGACTGTCTTACAATTTACAAGAGTTATAAAAAATAATTCAAAAAATAATTATTGTTTTTATTGAATATAAATAACAATATATTTACATACTGACATCAACATATAAATAAAGAATATTCAATGTAATTTTTAATAAATAGTCACATTTTTTTACAAATTTTAACTCGATTTTTAAAATTTATTTTTTAGCTTTTAAATTAAAATTAATCCATGATAAATTCAGTTTTATTCGTCTCTCTTTAATTTTATTGTTTACATCAATTTAATTTTGATACAAATGCTTTCATGTGAATTGAACTTGTATTCAATTGTTAGTAGAAGTAGGGGTTAGAAGGGTAGGACGAACCACTTGTTCGAACCTAGCAACCCCACGGGGTTAGTACCACTTTCCACCATGGGGTTAGTAAAATGGGCCCAATGTGGCCTACATTGGGCCCATGGTGGAAAGGGGGCCGTGGTGGAAAGTTCCAGCCACTTCCCACATTATACCTGTACATTGTACCACCGACAAGACGGTATGGTGTGGTCATTAGTGAGCTATTTAAATCAAAGCATCATGGAATGGGATCGAACCCCTGACCTTAATTCGCCTCGGTTCGTAGATAGCTGAGCGAGTACCTACAGCACCTCAGCCCCACTGGCTCCCCATTCAATTGTTAAGATCAATTGTTATATGTTTAAGATCAATTTTTTAATTGTTAAGATCGATTATTTAATAATATTAAGATTATTTTTCGATTGTTAAGATCAATTGCTCAATTGTTAAGTTTGGTTGGTTCTTAACCAACCAAACTTCATCTTGAGTCTTTCTATTTTTATTATTCATCATGAGTTATTCAGATGTCTGTAAATTTGTCCAGCCAGGCCTCATCTTCAGCCTTTCTATTTTTATTATCCATCTGGAAGTTTTGTAGTTTTGTCCAGCATGACTATATTTTCAGTCTTTCCATTACTATTATCCACCAGGAATTCAGGTGTCTATGTAGTTTTGTCCAGAAAAAACAAACGAGAACCATTCTGCCTCGATAGATTGCCTAATATTTCCGGAATTCAATTAGTATTATAAGGTATGTAATAATTGATGATGACATCTGAAATCAAAAATTATAAAAGGTTATTGTAGCAGACATTAAGCAAATAGATCAATGAATAGCATTAAACCGTTATAAATAACAATATATCGTAACAGTAGTATAATATATTTTAATTTTCAAAGCCAGCCTTTGGCCTGTCAGCTATACTTTTGTTCATCGTAAGCACTGATGGTTTTTTGAGTATGTAATAATTATATATACTTACAGATATGATTAGTGGTAATCTTATTTCAAATACATCATAAGCAGTTATTTTGAAATCGTCATTAGCTGATAGGAACATCTCAGTTTTAAACTAAAAAAAAAATAATAATAAAAAGGATACATAATAATAACAAAACAAAAAATAAATATAAAATAGTCGAGTAGTGTGGCACATAGCTTCCTCGTGTCCTTATGATTAAAACTATCAATTTAGCAAAATATAATGAGCGCAGATTGTTGAAATTATAATGGGACCATCTGTGGGCTACATTCAACAAACTATCCAAATTTCTTAAAAATTAGATGAGTTATTTTAAAGATATAGGTGTTAATAAAAATACTTTGTGCACATAATATGGAAAAGAAAACAATAGCTGCAGAAGGTTTAAATCAATTTCATTAAAATCGGTTGAGTATTTTTTAAGGTAAGTTGGTTCACAAAAATTTTGATGGAGAGACCAACAGACAGACTTTAGACCAAGCATGTTCCCTAATGTTGGAAACGGATTTCTGTGGAAATTTTCTATTTGAGTTATATTGCATGCTTTTTTTGGACTCTGGAAAAATGAATTTCTGCATAATTAACACCTTAGTCTCAGTATTGTACTAGGCAGGTGCCAGAGCTGGCACCTGCTCTGAGCTGGCTAGTTTGCACTAGCCTCTGGGGGAGGAGGGAACATTTCTTGAAATAATTATCTACACCCCTGGTGGGGAAGGGGGGGATTTGTTATATACTCTTGCCTGGGGTGCCAGACAGACATGGTACACTAATTTTTAAGCGTCACTCCACTCCAACTCATTAAATATGGGCCCAGGGGAATGAAGTCAAAGTCATGTGACAAATTTGTATCTTTAGATATATGCATTTAAAGATAAAATATTTTATTTTTATGCTTAGTAACAAAGTTTTTTTGTATATAAATAAAACTTATGAGGATGACATTGACATAATAATAAAACAAATGAGGATGGCATTGATTGGCTCACTTTTGGCAAAACTACCTTTATACAATACACATATGAGAAAAGTAAAACAATTAACTCAGAGGTTAACTTTGGTTCATAAAATAAATCAGTCGTTAAAACTTCGCCAAAAATTGAACTTTTTTAAGAAAAAAAAATGTACTAAATTAAATAAGTATGTATCTTAAGAATGGTAAACTTACATAAAGTGAATTAGTCGTATATACTTCTGGTTTCCTCAAAAGACGTGTCATAGATTCTCTTACTTTTTCATTCTGAAAAATTTAAGCATAAATCATAATTTACATTTTTCATTATACAAATTTTAATATTACTAGGTAATTATTAAGTTCATAGGCTTTGGTCTATGAGCTTGCTGCTACCACAAACATCTTAAAACCTATTTAATATCTTTAAGCCACGATTAAAAGTAAACTGATTCTCCATATATGTATTATATACAGGATGGGCAAAAAAAACCCGCACCTTTTTGAACACACTTATAGCTCAGCTTCTGTAATAGATAAAGATATGGGGTTTGCGGGGTCTGAAAACAACATTCTTCTACTTTAAATTTCATATCTATAACTTAAAAAACTATTAGGTGAAAGCCATGCAATGAAGGTTTGAATTAGGGTCTTAAAAAAGTTGTTGTCCGGGTAGTAATCGTTGGCTGGTATTATAGTTTTGATAGAATAAATGATCATTCAGTGGAAGGAGCCTCTCATTGTTATAACAAACATTGAAAATGTGTTAACTACAATGTTGCCTGAAATTGAAGATCAAATGCCAAATTAGATGTTTATGCAAGATGCTACCCCGTCCCATCGCTCCTTGCAAACAATGGGATGATATGCGTCAATCATCTATTCCTGGGGCCATATTCCACTGGAGAAGGAGAGTGCAGGCTGTCGTAAATGAACCAGGAGGGCATATTGAACCATACAACAAGTAAATCTTTAAAATACGTTTTTTTGGTAATTTTGTTCCATTCATTTTTTAAATACGTTTTCAAAACTATCCCGACGACTTTTTTTAAATCCCTAATATTAACTTCACTTTTGTGGGTGCCTGCCTGTCAGACGTCAAAATCTTTGAAAGGCTAGTTAAACCTCTTCCAGTCATCCAATCGAGCTGAAACTTGGCACATAGACTCTCTACCAAAACAATAACATTTTAACAAATTAATTAAATTTTACTAATTAATTCTTTTTTAAATAATTATTTAAAATTAAAATGAATTAATACCAATATTTACCCTCACAACCAAAATGCAAAAATATAAAGGATTTATAATATAAACATGGTTTTTATGGGCTAGTATTATTAAGACCCTAATTCAAACTGTTATTGCATAGCCTTCACCCAATAGTTTTTTAAGTTATACATATGAAATTTAAAGTAGAAGAATGTAGTTTTCAGACCCAGCAAACCCCAATATTATATTATCAACAATACGTAGTGTTGATAATATAATTGTTACATATAATGATAGTGAAAAAAAAATAGTTCCAAATTTATTACTTCATATAAATAACAACCAACTAGACAGCTGATCTTAAACCTATAAAAGGACCAATCTTGGTACAACGGATCTCGCCAACACCGAATCTAAACCGTGCTATATATATGCTCCCGTGTAGGGGGCGGTAAGAAAAGAAAAATGAGTAAAGAAGTACAGATGCAGAAAAATTAAACCGATACCTAGGACACAAGTGTAAACAAACCTGGTTGTCACACGTCAATTAATTTATTTCTTTGCTTACTTTTCCTGTTTTGCTGTCATTCAATGTTATCTCTTAAAAATACAATTAGTTTTTACATAAAAAAGGCCTGATATAATCATTCTTGAACATTTTAACAATTTTATCAGCCATACCAGGTAATAAAATAAATTAAAAATCAAAATTTGTAATGTAAATAAATTTGAAATCCTTAAAATGAAGATCGTAAATAATGGTCATGTCAAAACAAATAAAATAACTTGCGGATTTTTTCCAAACTAACTTTCCATACATCAAAATTTGCTCAAAACGAATTAAATTCTGCTGAAAGATGGCTAAAAGTATTAAACTAATGCATTGTCATCGTGTTCTGAGCTATTCTAAAAGTTTCAAATGTCTAGCTACTCGGGAAGTTAGTTAAAAATCGATTGCAAGATTTGTGCTGCACACAAACAAACAAACAAGAAAGCAAGCTAATAAAAAATATAGTAAAAAGAGCTTAATGTAAAAGAATTATAATATTACCTCAAAATTTAAATCTTCAGAATATTTATTAATTAGAAATATTTTCCCTCCAAATAGTATTATATTAAAAAGAAATATACTAAAACGAACTATCTCGTCTTTTGATTTCCCTTGGTAGATAAAAGTGTAAACAAAAAATGAAAGAGAGCATAAATAAATGCCACTGTGCTCGATAGATATTAATAACTGTTTACCGAATGTCCTACTGTACAATCGTACTATTAAACTAATTTTATTTAAACAGTGTAAAAATAAATATATTCTTCTTTTTTCCTTATCTTTTATAAATTTTGTATCTAATTCTGTTAATTGTTTATTGAAATAATCAATGTATGTTTTTAATAAATAACCAACAATTATGTACGTTTCTGAATTTAAAAATACAATAGCGTTAAGATACACTTCTATAAAACTAATAACGATAAAAATTAATAATGGAAAATATTTTAACTTAGTATTAAAATAAAATAACAAATAATAAATAAATTCCAAGAATGAAATTATTAAAGTTATTAAAATAAAAAATAAAATTCTTATATTTTCAATTTTTACATCAAAATACAACTTTAAACCTTTCTTTGTTAACAACAGACGAATTTTTCTTAATCGATTTATTATTTCATTTATATCATCTAAGGCATAACTATTTTTAAAGTAGACAATAAGCAAGCAAACTGATTTTGAATAAACATAAATTTTCATTATCTTCAGATCAAAATTAATTAATTGAAAATGTGAAGGTAAAATCATTTTAAGGGTAGCAACTAGAAGAATTCTTGTCGTAATCATAATAATATTGAAAAGAACCGACTTGAATTTTTGTAATTTTGTCACAGAAAAAGAGGGATTCAATGGAAAGAAGCATATTTTTGATATTAAAAATGTTAATTTAAGTGCAGCAATCTCATCATTACATTTTTGAAAATATTTTTTAATTTTCATTGTTTCAATATTATTTTACAAAATATATAGAATAATTCATAAATAAATGTAATATAATTATTAATAAAATTTATATTTAATCGGAATAGATAGAAATAAGAACTGTTAGGAGTTTAGGAAGGTTTTTAATTAATATAAAAATTGATTGGTCTGATCAATATGGAAAACAATTAGCCTTAAGAGGGCAGGTAATGGACAACGTTTTAAAGCTCTTGTGGTCACTATGTAAGAGTGTAAGTAATTCCCTGTTTAAAGTTTTTTATTTTTTTACATACTGTGTATAACAAAAATTCCTAATACAACAAGGGGCTGCAAAAAAAAAAAAAAAAAATCAAACAAAACAAATAAACAAATTAAAAGTTACTTTTTAGTTTATCAATCTTAAGATCTTAGTTTGAGTACTTAGTACCTAAGGAGAAACAAAAAAATAAATTAAATATTAAAAAAAAATACACAGCCAATTAGAGTGGCACATAGCTTCCTCACGTCCTATCATGTGTATACTTTAATGATTTTAGGCTTTTAAAATCCACTATTGTCTAATTTATTTAATTTCCTCCCAAATAAAGCCTGGTCGCCTGGTCTCTAGGTCCATAGGCTCACTGTGCTATTGAAGAGGTAGGTCAAATAGAGAGGTAGGGGAACCAATCTACATCCTATTCCCTTCATCTATCTCCCTCCCCGCGTTCTCTCCATAATAAAAACTATTAATAGTTTTAGCGATCTTTAACACTTCATAGCGGTGTTGCTGTTGATTTTATTAAAAAATTGTATTTTAAAAAAATGTTTGTCTCATTGAATAGATGAAGTTAAAATTCCAATTTAAAATTTGTTCACGTTTACGCGAGCGGTGTGCCCAAACGCTTGGGCGGATAACGTTGTCCAACAAACTCGTCCTGGGCATTGGTAAAATAAACATGTCTACCAAATTCGAAACGGTCTTCTTTTACTCAAGTTATCGTCACACGTTTCAGGGGACGTGGACACACAGACCGACAGACAGACCTGATGTCTGATCAGTTCCCTGATATTTGAAACGGATTTCTGTCTTGGAATTGTTTAAATCGGAGTCATAAAATTATTTCGTTCTCCAAAGTGAACACAAGGCTTCCGTTACCTTCGGTAAGCTCGGAAGCAATATATCTCATTTTTGAACAGCAATTTGTCTCGTCTATCCGTTAATATCTTAAATAATTAATAATTATTTGTTTACATTATATAAAATTCTGATGGTAGATACATTGATTTTTATTTGTTTTATTTATTTATTAATTTAAGGTCCTCATTTTTATTACTTAAAATTACAAATCACTTGAGTACTTCTTAATATTAAGATAATTTATTCTATATTGTTTGTACTTAATAAAAATAGTAACAGGCTTAATAAATTGTCAGATCAATTGTGATAGGAATACTTTCTTTGGTAGGGATAACTATTTCAGCCAGTCCGTAAAGTAACCTTAAGATTTTACAATTTTTCGGTTAAGACCCAGAAGAAATAGTTTCCTCTATAGTAACATGATGCAGAGAATCAAAAGCTCGTTTAAAGTCTTTAAATTACACGTATAATCTTCGACCTTTTTATCTTAATTTAGAGCTTATAAAATCAGCAAATGCGAGAATATTCCATATTCTATCTCTGCAACATGTGCCTCTCCTAAATCTATTTCGGTTCTTAAAGATGTTGTTCAGACCAATTTATAATTCTATTACTAATAATTTTAACTTACAAATTTATTAGTGATATCCCTCTGTAGAACTCCGAATTATTTGGATCTCCTTTCTTATAAATTGAAAAAAGTATTTACACTTCCAATGTGGGAAGGCATTGATTCTCTCAACATTATTTTGTTAGATATAGTTATCATGAACAGTAATATGAACTATCTGGTACGTTTTTAATATGTTCATTTATAATGCAGTCTGGGCCTGGACTCTTATTGGTTTTATCCTGATTTATAACTCTTCTAATGCTATGTATAATTTAATTCTTAAAATGCTAATCTGATAATATCCCGTGGTAGGTATATAAACCACATAATATATTCACAGATATCTTCTAGAAATAGTTTGCTGTCCTTCTTTCTTGAGTTATTTCCATATTTACTGACTAGTGATCAGAAGGAGGCTGTACCCCTGACATTACTCAATACCTCACATATATTATATAATATAAATTTTCAGTTTGTCAAATAATTTTATTAGATTATCTTTTCTTCTCTAGAAATATTGCTTTAAGTTCTTTACAATCCCAATTTTAACTGTTTACTGCATTATCTGTTGCACATCTTAGCTCTGATTTTTCTTGTCTTTATGATTCCTTTTATTAATTATTTCTAATTTACAAGAAAAGTGACATGATATACTTACACCACTTCTCAATTTATTTTCATGTCAATAATAGATCAATCAATCAATCGCCATTTATTGAAGAAAAAAATATAAACAAAGACATAATTTTTACATATCTAGATACCTTCTTGATAATTATTTTAACAAATTTTTTATATTTACATTAATTAATAAATTAAAAACACTTTCTTCAAATCGGCCTTTGGCCGTGACACCCTGGTAGCGTTTGGAGTTGTTTTCATTTTACCTTTATTTTTATTAATTTAACTTAAATATCATCTTCATCAATGCTTTTTTTCTTTATTTTCATTTTACTTCCTTTTTTTCTTCCATACCTCATGCAATACAATTCCTATTTACACATGCTTATCCTTGCTTCTACTAAATTTATATATAAGTAATAGTATAACAAACAATATTTGTAATAAAAATCAACAACAAAAACACAACTGTAAACATCAGATCAACTATTTAACGACTTCAAAATAACTACAATTTATACTAATCTACATTTAAATAACAACAAAATACCAACATTTTTCTACAGGTACTTATAAATATTTATTCATAACTATACAGAAGTAATCATTTATAAATAATTTAAAATTAAATAAATAAAACAATATATTAATAATTATAATTTATATACAAATCACCTATAATCATTTAAAATAATTCTAAAACATGCATTTACACCGTTCATGCATGCAATTTAGGTTTAGGATTGACATCCTATTTGTTCGAGCTATCATTTGTGTATTTAAAACTCAAATTCATTATTTGTTTATTAGATTAATTCATTATTGTTAACTTTTATAGAGCCATACACCACTGTTAACCTGTCTCATTCGTTGCCACTCTCTTCTATCCATTGCCACTCGTTGCCACGTTGCTTCTCCAAAACACCTCCACATTTCTTCTTCCCACTTCAATCCTGGTCTACCTCTACCTCCCTTGCACTCTCTTGGATACCAATCCATCATTTTTTTCGTCTATCTATTGTCCTTTGTCCTCGCGATATGCCCAGCCCAGTTCCATTTCCTTTCCACCATAATTCTTCCCACATCTTCCAATTTCGTTGTATCTCTTACCCACTCATTTCTCATTCTATCCATTCTTGTAATTTTCAGCATGCACCTCTCCATTTGCCTTTGTGCTACTCTCATTCTTGTCAATATTCTCTGGCTTAATACCCAAGTTTCAACTCCGTACGTCATAACTGGGCTCACACACATCATCCACAGTTTTCTTTTCTTACTCATGCACACATCTGATCTAAATAAATGTTGATGCTTTTAAAATGCTCTCCAGCCAAGCGCTATTCTCCTGCTTACTTCTTTTTCCTCGTTGTTTTTACTGCGGCTTACTTGACTGCCTAAATAAACAAAATCTGTAACCAGTTCAACTTCTGAGTTGTTCAAGTAAGTTTTATTAGTGCTTCCTTCTAAATTTATCACCATCGCTTTAGTTTTTTCCTTATTTATTTTTAAGCCTACTTCTTTGGTTATTTTACATAAATCATTCAACATGACACTCGCTTCATCACAACTTTTTGATATTAATAGAATGTCGTCCACAAACTCTAAGCTATTGAGCCATTCACCATCCACTCTAATCCCGTATCCGTTCCAATTCAATTTGTTCTTTACATCCTGCAAAATTTTAATGAACAATTTACCTGCTGGCACATCACCCTGCCTAACTCCTCTTTTTTTGATTTATCTCTCTTCTTTCTTGGCTTATTTTAATTTCTAGAGACACAGTATCATAAATATATTTAAATATATTAATATACCTTTATTCCAGTCCGCTGTCCTTCAAGGCTTTAATAATCCAGTCAGTATAAACTGAGTCAAATGCTTTTCTAAAGTCTACGAATACTAAAACTACTTGGAATTTATCGTATTAGTATTAAATTTATCGTATTTATTTATTTATTTAATTTACTCGTAGGCCCTTCTTAATAGTTGTCTCAATACGAAAATATGGTCTAGCGTAGACATATCCCTTCTGAATCCTGTCTGAGATACAATGATAGTTATGTCGATTCTTGGGCTTATCCTTCTTGTTATAATGGACATAAATACTTTGTACATTACTGATAAGAGACTAAGTGGCCTATAATTGTCCAAGTTCAAATCATCTCCTTTTTTGTACAGCAGCACAAGTTTTGCTTGAAACCAACTATCTGGGATTTGCTCCTTAACTAAGCATAACTTGAATAGCATAGTCAACACGTTAGCTAACCTAACTCCTCCGGCCTTTAACTCCTCTCCTGCTATATTATCCTTTCCGGAAGATTTTCCTTTTTTCAATTTATTTACAGCCCATGATACTTCTTCTAGAGAAATTTCCGGCACGTCTTCATAATTCCAACTTTGTATCTCATTAGTTAAGCCCTCTGTTCTTGTATCAGTATAAAGCTCACGATAGTACTCAGCTATTTCATCCGCTATTTTTCATACATCTTTTTCTTTTTGACCGTCTTTTGTTAGTACATTTATCATTTTCTTTTTACCTATTACCTGGCTCCTCCAGTAATTCCTTATATTTCCTCCGTTTTCCAACACCTGTTCTAAATCATTTATCTTTTTAGCATGGCTCCACAACTGTAATTTCTTCCTGATCGTCTAGGCTCCTTCTTTTTCTCATAAGATTCTTTATTTCATTTGGTATTTTCCTGTTTGATGTACTTTACTCTGCTGGTTGATTCATTTAAACTTATCTTCAACCCTTTCTCAATTTCATTGATATCAGTTTCAGATTCTAAATTTCTTTCTCTCATATTATTACTTAGCATTTGTTCAAAGCTATCGTATTCCATCACTTCTAATCTTTTTTTCCTGTTCTTCACATGTCTGTATTTTATTTTTGATGTATCTATTTCTATTATTGCTTTCATAGGTCTGTTGTCAATGCCTATATCAATTCTTTGATCTACTTCCACATCTCTAAATATTTCTTTTCTATGGATGACAATAATAGATGCAAGGCTGTACTATTTGCCCAAACTAAATCAATGCAGCTTCTCACATTAGAGTTCACTATCGTGAATTGTCTCATACAATCAATCATGAGTAAGAATAAGCCAAGAGCTGATTCATACAATCCTCTAACAAAATGCCTCTTTTATTTTTAACATCTCTGGAGTGTCTTTCATCAAACAGTGTAGTCAACCCAAAAATGGCCTTTGGATAATCTTCGTCGTTCCCCATCCTACAATTAAAATTGTCAGATTTATACACATGTCTAATTCAGGCTTTTCATTGGACATAGGGTTGCCAGGCGTCCCGGTGTCCAGAAAAAACATTTCTGGATGCAAAAATGTCCCGGTTTTCAATGAAGACATGGAAAATAAATACTTATTTTTTCAAATTCATACCCTGTAAAGTAACATAAAACAATTCACGAAATGTTTCTATTTCATATCATGAAGGTTGGAAGTAGACAATACCAATAATCAACTCTCTTCCACTTTTCTAGACTGATATAAATATAACAAATGTTGTCATATTATTATCAGAGGTGTTGCTTCCAGCCCCTCGCTGACTAAAACCAGAATCCCTCCACTAGCACAGCTTTTAAATTTTACTTTAATAATTAATGCAGTGCCTCCATAAATTAGAATTTAAACGGGCTGAATCTATTGGTACGTTAGCTTCTATAAGTGTGTAAACAAAAAAAAATTACATCAATAAAGAAACAACACTATGCATCATGATTAAAAATAGCTGTTGATAGAAAGTCCTAAAATAATGTTGTTTTATTTCATAGATTTTATTTAAATAGTTTAGACAATATTCAACTGATTTGACATCAAATTTAAAATTAATATTCCTTAGTTATTTAACAGCTCACTGAAAATAACTACATAGATGTTTTCAGTGAACTGTTACATATTTGCACAATCTTATTTTGAATGCAGACTGTTGTAATAGTGTTGTTAAAAGATATTTATCGAAATGTGCAAATGTGCTGTTAGAGGCAATAGAAGAAGCTCTGGAAAAAGAGAAAGCTAAAAAAAGGCTAGGACCAGAGATTCTTGCGAATAGGAAGAAGAAATTATCTCAAAGTGTCTGCTCTGCTGCTAATCAAATTTGCCACAGTATACCCAAGAGAATTATGTGCTTAAGGATGACACCTGGAAATTTGATATATTAATATGATTACACCTTTAACCAAGTGTTTTTGAGAGATGCTATACCATTAAGTTTCACTGGTTTAAAGTTTCCGACTCAGACCACTTCATCACAAAATGTATACGTGAAAACTCCACCTCCCTGCAACCCCCTGTTGAGTATTATTTACAGACTAAGTCCGAAACTATAAAACGTAGAACAAGCTTTTTCCTAATGTAATGTCAGACTGCTGGCCCCAGGTTAGGCCTTAAACCCATGCCCTAAGCTAGCAACTATTGGCTCCGGGCAACAGGCCCCGGCCCAATGGGCCTGTCTCAATCGCTTGGTTGCCCAGATTTCACAGGGCTGGTCATCACAAAAGCATTTTCTATGCTAATAGTGCGACCTAGACACATTAAAAATATAATATTTACCAAGAGGAGGTAGCAATAATAGGAGGAGACATGGGGTAGGTGGTCTACTCAACCATCCAAAGTAAAGTCACCACAGTACTTTCCCATTTACTCAACCAACTTTCATCATAAGCTAACTTCATTAAAAGTTTCCCCATTATCTGGACAAATTATCTTTTTGCATACTCCTTATAGTGTCAATTAAGAAAGGCGAAGAGGATGACAAAATAAAAAATAGACTGCCAATTGGTGTGGCACATAGCTTCCTCGTATTCTATCCACATACTTTATTGATTTTATGCTTTTACAAGCCATTATTGTCTAATTTGTTTAATTGTTCCCGCTGTTTCTTTAATCTGTCAAAATTGCTGTGATTTTTTGCATGAAATAAAGTATCAACTTAGCAAAAGTTAAAGAGCGCAATTAACACAGAGCAATTAACATGGTAGAATTTAAGAAATATTAGATGTATTTTAGTCATCAGAGATGTAGATATCATATTTTGCCCCTATCTAATCCTGTCTATCTTTCAAATAATATTTTTCATTATACATAAGTCCACCATGTTATATAATGCCACCTTCAAGAAACTTCTTTTCAGACGATATCATATTTAGACTTTAGATATGTCACTTATCTTATTTAGGGAACTATAAATCCTAGAGAATTTATGTTTTGCTGCCAACTAGATCTCACTGAGAGCTGTCAGATAGTGTAAAACCCCTATTTTTGCTTCCAAGCTTACCGAAGGTAACGGAAGCTACGTGATCGTTCCGAAGAACGAAAATTTTTAGGTCTCCCATTTCAAAAATTCAGAGACAGAAATCCGTTTTAAACATCAGGGAACAATTTTGGTTCCGTGTCTGTCTGTCGCTTAATTTTTGCGAACCAACATATCTTAAAAACTACTCGTACGATTTAATTGAAATTTGGATGCGGTAGGTCATAATTAGCTCATTGTTGGTCCCATATAAGTTTCAACCTTATGCGCTCATTTGATTCTCTTCCATATGCGCACAAACATACATTTATTTACACCGATATCGTCAAAAGTACTCATCTGATTTATATGAAATTTTGATGGTTTGTCGAAAGTAGCCTGGATATAGCCCCAGATTAATTTCAACCGTCTGCGCTCTTTAAATTTTACTAAATTGATACTTTAATTCATGTGAAAAATAAAAACAATTTTGACAGGTTTAAATAACGGGTGGCAAATTGAATAAATTAGACAGTAACAGGTTGTAAAAGCATAAAGTCATTAACACAAAATAGGAGCTGTATGCCACACTAATTGGCACCCTATTTTTTTTTTTTTTAAAAAGAAAAAAAAAAAGGTGTAGACGTATCATATTTTGACATTTGTCACGGATATAAAATGTGAAATTGTTTATTCTTGTATATTACCTTTGGTTTTGGTTCTAAACTTACGAATTCTTGAGTTAAAAAACGACCCCAATTACTTTATAATGCTTTTTAATAATTATTATAGACAAATAAGACTAACCTTTACACTAAGGTCCAATTAAATATATATATTAAACATTTTAAAGACTATTTTTGTACTTCACATTTATTGGGATATTTGTAATTACAAATATATTTACAAATTTAACAGACCAATTTCCATGTATTAAAATGGATTATAACTTTCAATAAAAATAAATTAATAACATATTTATTTATAAACAATTCGAAGATAAAAAACTCCCGCCATCTTTATTGATAAGGATTATTTAAACTTTTGAATCTGACAGTCATAGATAACTAATATTGCTTATATTGGTTCAACATAGATTAATGATATCTTTAATAATTATAACCTATAGTCTTTTTCTATTTATTATAGTAATCTATTGCTAATCTCTGGTTCTAGTGCTAGTGAATTTAGTTTATTTCGTGATAGTGACGGAGTCGGTCGTCTTTTGTCTTTTCCCTCCCATCGATTTATCGGATAAATAATATTTCTTAAGTGTAGATTATTCACCTGGACATATTTAAACTGGAAATCTACGAGAAGATGTATGTATATACTTCGTATATCAATGTCAATCTTATTTAAATGAGTTATTTAAGGTATGTTATATTTATCGTGAATGCTCGTTTGGTTTGTTTTAATAGTATTTGGAACAAAGGCGTCTAGTTGAGTTCTTATCAATTTACCT
This sequence comes from Gerris lacustris, assembly GCA_951217055.1. Lineage (NCBI taxonomy): Eukaryota > Metazoa > Arthropoda > Insecta > Hemiptera > Gerridae > Gerris > Gerris lacustris. The sequence continues at coordinate 26,240,541 of OX578284.1, forward strand.
AGTAACTCTTCTTGGCAAGCTAGAATTTAAATTCTTTATGAAATAAATGTTTAAATTTATACTATCAATTTATAGTTTCTTGATCATTTGTATGCAGGTATCAAATAAATTCCCTTACAGATTTCAGCCGGCAAGTTTATTGTACAGGTTAATTGCTTAAACTTGTTACGGGTTCTTGGATAGTCTTGTTCTATGCCCTATATATATTTATTAAGTATGTATTAAATTTATCAGACTATGATTGTAGAATTACTTCTTTCAATAACTTTTATTAATATTATCGTTGGTTTTGTTAATCAAAATACATGTATGTACATTCATATTGTACATAGTTTCCCAATCTAGTATTCTAGATCAAAGCTCAATAGGATTTTACTAGAGATTGGCCGTTCTTGAATGATTGTTGATATAAAGCCCTTTTTACTTTCTCATACTACGAGGAAGTATTGTGACGGCGGGACAATTCGATTTTAATGGATTTACACGTTTTTAGGGCCCTTGAGTCTAAAAAAGTGGTTTTTAAAAAATGTCTACCTGTCGTTTGTAACATGATTTGGCATACATGTTCAGAAAAATCATACACCCCGAGGCGAAGTCGAGAAATACATTTTTGCTCACAGTGTGGGGCGCTACCCCCAACCCCCCAAAAAATCTGAAAAAAACGTGAAAATTAATTATTTCTCGAAAACAGTTCCGACTATTTTTATTTTTTAAAAAAAATCTTAAATGCAGTTCATTTAAATATGAATCTAACTCATAGGCGGCCGAAGGTATGGGCTTGGGGGGGCTAAGCCCCCCCAAAAATTTTGAGAGTCAAAAAATTTTATCAGCTAAGAAAAATCACAAGAATTGTAAAAGGAAAGGCTAGATATACATAAACATAATAATAATATGAGCCATACTTTTGTTGTATCACTGATAGGTAAACTGTTATATTAGTTTAATAATTGTATTTTTCGTGATATCTGTATTTTTCCTGAAACCATATCCAGTGAAGATGTTGTCAGAATATTTACAATGAAGCCAAGAAAACTGCATTTGGTTTAGATTTTTGTGTTAGTTCAAGCTATGTTTTGTATAATTACGCCCCCCTCTGTTATTGTTAAATTACCTATTCATTCTAGATAAATAAATGAATATATAGTTATAGGACAGTCAAATAAGACATTAAATTCGCAAAGCGTGATGTAGTTCTGATTTGTTGATATGTTGTTCGGACCAGTTAGGGTAGTGGGATCCTAAGTTTGCAGCTTCGAAAAACCTGTGCTAGCTGCATAACATGTGAAAAATTGTCGAACTTTTTTCAGTTGTTGATACCTTGTAAACTATGCGCTGCTCAATGTTAGTTGTTCGATGGACGTACATAGTTTTCATTGGACCTTAAAGGAAGCCAATTATATTTACTAAAACTTCATTCCTTATAACATTTCTCGTAGGTTAACATTTTTACGCCGATATTCACCCCGAAACGAGAGCAATACTTAAAATTTCCATTTTTTGAAAAAAATGTCCAATTTTTAAAGTGCCATATCTCGGGAACTATTGGACGTACAAAGTTGCCGTTAGACTTAAATTGCTGTAAATTTATTGTACTCAAATAATAGTAAAACTAAAAAAAAAAAAACAACATCGAACATGTACCTACATTTACTGATCTCTATAAATATTTAAATAAAATTATAATTTACAGGTATGTATAGTACAATATTATTTATATAAACGCATAAAGTATATATTTAAATACAAATACTCTACAGATATCGATGTTTAACATTACGCTTTTTTATAAAAAAACTAAAACTTATTAAAGGATTGCTTCGATTGGAAATTTTATTATTAATTAATTAATTTTTCTTTTCCCTTAGAAATTGAGCCTCTATAAACAAACCAAAACATACTACTTGAGCATTTATCTTCAAACTGTTCATTGTCGTCTGGATTTTTCCCGCTCCTCTTTCTTAAAAAAATTGTTTAGAGGTGCTTGTAATATAAAAAAGTTTAATATTATTAGCAAAATGCTAAACCCACAATGCACAACATATCCCCCCCCCCCCCCCCCCCCCCCCCTCTTTGAAATAGGTTCCGCGGTCCCGGGAATAATTGAAAAATTACTAGGGTACTAAAGTAAACAATTACCAATCCTCTAAACCGTTTAAACTTGGCACAACGGCACAACAATTATTATTTGGTTAATAGCTTGGATGAGTTTGTTGGCCTGAAAAAATGCTCTGTGGCAGTTAGTAACGGCTGCTGTTTAAAACTTTAAAAATTTTATTTCTTTTAACTTTTGAATGATTTAACTTTAAATAAATCTGATTCCTCCATTTGGGAGCCATAAAATACTGCTCATTGTTTGTATCTAAAGATTATGTATGTAACCTACAGTTTTAAAATGGTGGCTCTGGCTTACATATCTTTAGTAATGAAATCCATGTCCATTATTCTTCTCCTACTTGGAGAAATTTTTAATTTATCATTATGAATTAGTCTTTTTTCTAACATAAAAGGTTGGAGTTAAATTTAAAAAAAAATTCCGGGGGAGGACCCTCAACCCCCCCCCCCCCTCTTCCCTGAGGCATATTTCACCCCCCCCCCCTCTACACCCCCCGGTAGCGTCAGCCCCCCCAAATATATTGCTCTAGAGCCGCCTATGAATCTAACTATATAAGCTGTTTTCCCGATGAAAATCTAGTTTCCGAGATATCCATGAAAATAAATCTGATTTTGTTGAAAAACGAAAACAAAAAGTTTCTGGTATCTGGGACCGAGCTTATAATATGAGAAAGTTAGTCTGAGTTTTCAATGTTTACTCTTTCTTCTTAAGACTTTATCGTAAGACTTGTTTGATCAAACAAAATATGTATATTTAATAAATGTGGCTCCGATGAAAATCGAAATATGTCCGTGTAAACAACCACCTATGGTCATGGGCACCCATCTAGGGGCCCGCTCTTAGACGTCCGTTTTAGGGGCTTTTCGGGGGCGTGTATCTTTTTTCCTATTCACTTAAAAAAAAAATATATATTTTTTCCCTTTTTACGAGACCTACAAAAAAGGTCCTTTACGTCGGACCGCTGCGGTCGACCGTATTCGAGTTATGCGGAAAAAACGGTTTTTCGGAGGAGACCTCCTGAGTGGTTTTCAGCATGACGTCTGTATGTGTGTATGTATTTGTGTATGTGTGTGTTTTATTATCGTAGCACCCAAGGTATTTAACCTAGAGAGTTGAAACATGGCAGAAAAATCAGTCCTTTGCTGTAGTGGTGACGCCCGGAAAATCAACTTTTTCCGCCATCTTAAACCCAGTTTGCTAAGTCAGCAAAAATTAAAAAAAATCGTAATAAATCGAAAATGGTCCTGATCGAGTTGAAATTTGGCACGAATGTACCTCTCTCTCTGTATGACAAACAAGCCCACCAAATTTCATTTTGATATTGGCCGCCATTTTGAAGTTATCAATTTTTGAATTTTTAAACTTTGACGTTTAATAACACCGAAAGTTAAAAAGGTTTTTGACATATAGGATATCGTTGGAACCGGAAAAAATTAAGGAAAAAAAAAATAATAATAATTAAATTAATTAATTAAAAATAAAAAAATTAAATTAAATTAATTATTAAAAATTAATTAATTAATTAATTAAAAAATTAATTATTAAAAAAATTAAATTAAATCATAAATTAATTAATTAAATTAATTAAAAAATTAATATAAAAAACCCGATGAAATTCCATTAATTAGTTTAAAAGTTATAAGCGAATATAATTATTTATTAGTGCGATCATTTTGATGATGTCAAAGTTTATTTACACATCTGTCAAAATACCGTTAAACTTCAAATAATTAAATAAAATTTAGGTACTTATTAAAAATAAGGTTTTTTTTAAGAATGATAATAAATCAGTTAGTTCAGAACGGTCACCCATCCAAGTACTGACCACGTCCAATGCGCTTACTCCTGCTGCGAAGCAGAAGGAGAGACCACTTTAGTGGCCTCTGAAGTGAGGAAAAGTTCCGAGGTACCCCGTACCCGATTTTTTTATATTTGTTCCTAATTTTTTACCGGTTCTAACGATATTCTATAATCCAAAAACTGATTATTAATATATTAACTTATTAATTATTAACCGTCATTATTATTAAAGTTTCAAAATTCAAAAATTGATCATTTCAAAATGGTGGTCAATATCAAAATAAAATTTAGTAAATTTGTTTATCATGCAGCAAAAGACATTTATACCAAGTTTCGTTTCGATCGGACCACTTTTCGATTTTTTTTTGTCATTTTTTCTGCCAAGTTTAAACTTTTTAGGTAAAATACCCTTGTACGATGATAACTGATAACACTCATACATACACAATACACACATATATACTTATATACACACATATACAGACGTCATGCTGAAAAAAACTACTCAGGAGGTCTTAAAAACACCCAAAACAGATAATTTGGGTGAAAACAATACTTTTCCTACCATAGGAGAATGCGATGCCGCTAGTTTACTGTTAGTTGAAAAAGTGCTTATAGTTAAATTGTAAACATTTAATCCATATTTTAGAAGTTAAAAAATATGTATCTGTAAAAATGATTATTAAATATGTAGGTAAAAAATTACCTTGAATGCCATACTGTTGGAACATGTTGTTATCCAATAAAAAGCTAACAAATAAAATATTACAATTAAAATAGCGGTTTTCAAAATCGGCTGACTGTCCGAAGTAAAATCTAACAAAATATACGAAAAATACATATGTAACAGAACATAAAGTCCACAAATTCCTGTTGAGAATAAAAGCTGGTGATCAAAGGTTGCATTAATCAGGTATGAGATTTGTAAAAGTCTGTACGCCATTTCTAAATAATGTTGATTAAACTTTAAATTAGCATTATTCGCGATGTTTCTAATTCTCTTTTGTAATTCATTTAATAGTGTACATTGTACTGATGTCAAAGATAAATAAATTTCGACATGAAAATAGAAATTTGCATTGAAATAGATATGTGACATCAGGAGGCTATATATCGATTTAACAGTTGAAATAAGAAAACTATAATAATAATAAAATACCATCGAATAATAAGTCATATACGCTGTTACAAGCGAGAATATTACCATTCTTATATATTGGCAATTTACTTCGAAAACTATTTTAATACCATAAGAAATTAATATATTACACTGATTATTAAAATAATTTATAATTAAGCAGATATTATCAATTTTGATGAAATTTATCATACATGCTACAGAAAGTATAAAGAATTTTGTTAAAACGTAAAATGATAATACTATTTTATCGTAGGGAAGTTTAATTGAAATATTTGGAAACCTGTCCGAAAAAATGTTTGAAATTACTCCTGATGTAAGCATAAATATTATAATAATGATGTATCTGATTCTTTTAAAATCAGTAAATTTCAGTGATTTGTTTAATGGAAACAAAAATAATTTTGAAAGAAAATATAAGAAATTAAGAGATTTGTTCATGATCAAAATAATTATTTATCTATATTTTTTTTAAGGCTTAGACAGTTGCTAATTACTATCATATTAATTTTAATTTATTTCATATATAAGTTATTAGTGTTCACTATATATATTTTATAGGGATATTTCATAGAATTTTATATGGATAAAGACAAGGTACTTGAAAGATTATTATGCTATGGTGTATTGTTTTTATCTTTAACCCTTGTATTTTTCCAAATAAATGCCATCTTTAATTAATATTAATTTATAATGAAGTATTTTCCAATCATTTTAACTTTCATTATGTACATTTTAATTTATTTCTTCTGTATAATAGAAGTCAATAACCTTGATATAAAATAAAATCAATTTATAGATAAAATGAAAATAATTGGAATGTGTTTTTTTTTTTAATTTAGGTTCTATAAGATATTCTATAGTGATAATAAATGAAACAAATTGTTTTAATACATTTTTTAACACTTAGCGTAAACGTATATTTTAGATGCTCAATTTTTATTATCCAACTGATTATTATTATATTTTGTAAATAAATAAAATATAATCATATAAAAGCTTTCGAGTAGTGAAGAGATATATTTTATAATATTTTAAATTTATAGGCCGGGTAGGCAGAAAACAGTCCTATTTCAATCCAACATCCTTTAATCCTTAAACAAACATACTCTTTCACTATAAACTCATCATGATCAACTTTTTTCTTATATTCAATATATATTTATAGTAAGACGCTTGCTTTAATTATACAAATAATGACTTTCTTTTAATTTTTCCTTAACTCTTGCTAGGTACAAACAGTTAGTTACTTTTAATTTTGTCTCTTTCCTAACTCCGCCATGTATAAGTAGTTAGCAATGTATACGTACTTAGCAGTGTGATTTTATAATTTATATTTAATGAAAAATGTAAGGAACTTCGTTCCTACCGGGTGTCCCGCGACACCACACGTATTTTTTTTTACTTTTACTTATTATTTTACTACCTAGTATCGCATTAATTTTATTTTTTTTATATATCAGTTATTCCTGTTTACTATAAATATTTTTTACGGATATTTTATAGAATTTTATATGGATATAGAATCCTTAAAAGATTATTAAGATGTATTAAATTCTTTTTAGCTGTTACCCTTAGCTTTTTTGGTAGTCAAATGCTATCTTTGATTAGCATTAATTTATAATGAAGTATTTTCCAATAATTTTAACTATAAATAAGTGCATTTTAATTCATTTATTCTGTTTAATAAAAGCCAATAACCTTGGTATAAAATCAAATCAAGTTATATATAAAATGAAAATAATTGGAAGGTGTTTTTTTTTAATGTACTATAAGATATTGTATAATGAATGGAACAAATTGTTATGATCCATTTTTTCAAAGCTTAAACATTAATTTTAGAGATTTTAATGGATTTATTTATTTAGGTTTAAAGTCTCTGTCGTCTGGGTAGAGAGCCCAAAGATTCCGATAAATTTAACATATATATTCGGGGTAATCCTTCCCTGAGTTAAATAATGATAATAATTATAATCCATTTATTATATTCTTTTCTCTCCTCTTCGTGGGCTATAAGAGATGGTCAATAAAAAAACTGATATTTATTATTAAGTCAGTTTAATTAATATGCAAATTTTCGCCTATACCTATAGGCATCATCAGGCCTAAAATAATAAATAATAAAACAATATATGTTGACACATATATTGATTTTTTATTAGTATACTCAGATAAAGGTAAACTTTTTATTTATTTATTTTTATGTGTGTAATAGATTAATACCATTTTTTATCTTTTGTTATCAAATTTTTATTTATTTAATGTTATTAATAATAATAGAATTTAAATAGTTAATTTATATAAAATAGAAAAATAAATGTAAATGTTATATAAATGATATTATTTGAAAATTTTAGATGTATAAAAAAATATTATTAAATGTTTTATTATTTTAGGCCTGATGATGCCTAGGTATAGGCGAAAATTTGCATATTAATTAAACTGACTTAATAATAAATATCAGGTTTTTTATTGACCATCCCTTATAACCCAAGAAGAGGAGAGAAAAGAATATAGAAAATTTAGGAAGGGATAATCCGAAGATATAATTAAAATCCATTTATTGTTATATCAACAGTCAAAGGCCGTGGAACCTTATGAGCTTTTGAGTTCCTCCTCTTAACATACGTAAATGTATTAATAAATTAATAATAGAAATAACATCGTGTCTGACTAACATCAAGCTATAGAATTTTGTGTATACGTTAATCTTTTAATGCCTTTTAAGGATATGTGGTCGCCTAAGATCGTCTGCTGCGTGCAGGGCCGCTGAGAGGATTTCCGGGCCCCTGGGCAAGTAAGCATCCGGGCCCCTTTGAACAAATAACGGGGGGGGGGGGGGGGAGGGGGGGCTCCCCTGAAAATTTTTAAAAATTTAATTACCAAAATATGAGTTTTAAGGATTTCTGAGGACAATTTTGTCCTTTGAGGAAAAGATGTTTGGTGGGGACGAATTGACGTTTAACTAAGATGGGCTAAAAAAAAAAAAAAAAAAATTGAGTAGTTTTGTAGCTGGTAAGTATAATTAAAAACCCTCTTTTACACTTTGTAAAATGTAAAATACATAATATAACATAAAACATAATATAAATTGTTTGCTAAAATAGTGACATTTAGAGAAAAAAAATCAAAATAATTAAGTAAGGCATTTTTTATTATTTTTTTTTTTTTTTTACAAAAGTTGCATTACTAGTAAAAAAATATTAATATTAGTATGTCACTATGATTTGTCTGTCAGTTTCTCTCGTATACATTAACATTGACTATATTGAATAAGATAAAAAAATCTAAGTAACTAAATGAAAGCCTAAAATTCAAACTTTCATACTCATGACATGACACATTAGGAATAAATTTATGTTCTTGACAATCAGTGATGAACTTAGCATCTGAACTCCCTTTGAACAAATAAGGCGGGGGGTTCGGGGGTCCTCCCCCGGAGTTTTTTTTTAAAATTTAAGTGCAGAAAGATGTGTTTTATGAATTTCTGAGAGCAAGTTTGCCCTAACAGGAAAAGATTTTTAGTGGGGCGAATTTCAAATACATATGTACTGTTGGTTAAGTTTTGTATGTGTGTCTGTTTAATTTTCGTTGTGTAAATCAACTTTGCCTCACAAACTTAGCTAGGACATTAGGGGCTCTCGCCAAAAAAAAAAAAAAAAAAAATTATAAGAAAAAAACAAAAAACATTTGCGTTCAGAACTGAATGGGGTCCCCTAACAATAATATAGAAGTATATTATTCAATATAATTCCAAGTTAGATTTTTTTATGCTCTAAAGGGGCCCCTACCCTGTTTTATGTTTTTTTGGAATTGGGGGCCCCTTGGCACCAGGGTCCAACCGCAATTAGGGCCCATAGTTCCACTAATTACAATATCCGTCTTGTCTTTTTTGGTTTTTAAAAATCTAGGGCCATCCCCCGGAGGCCCGGGGCTCCAGGGGGCCCGGGCCTATGCATCCCAAACTTAGCTAGGGCATTGGGGCCCTTCGCCAAAAAAAAAAAATATATTTGTGTTCAAAACTGAATGGGGTCTCCTTACAAGAGTATAGAAGTATAATTTCTAGTTACATTTTATTATGTTCTAAAGGGGCCCCTACCGACATTGGTGCAAAGATAGTAATATCATTTTTTTTATTTGAGGGCCCCTTGGCACCAGGGTCCGCTCGCAATTCGGGCCCATAGTTATGCCACTAATTACAATGTCCACCTTTTTTGCCTGTATCTTTTGTTCCAGCCTTTTTGGTTGTAAAAAACTAGGTTCACCCCCGGAGGCCCGGGCCCCCTGGAGACCCGGGCCCCTGGGCATTTGCCCCCCTTGCCCCCCCCTGTCGACGGCCCTGGCTGCGTGACATAGCTTGGCAATAGGCATTTGAAAAAACAAATCGGTGGAGAGCGGCCATTTCCCGTGTATTATGGTGGAGAATGTGATTATCATGATCCTCAGTAGGTACAAAATAAGTTAGTAGACCGAAAATCAGGTTGATGTTAGTTTGCCACATAGGGGACCACTTTGATTTGGAGTAATATAGTTGAAGCGAGCGCAAGCGAGCTTCATACGTAATATGCATCTTGTCTGTCTGTCTGTCAGTAACGTTTACGTGTCCGACGATAACTTTAGAAAAACGGGCGATTTTGATGAAATTTTGACGCATAATCCTTATACTAATTCCCAGGCTAAATTCATTGAAAAGCGGACGTATGAACGTTTAAAATAGAGAAAACAACGTTTTTACCGTTATATTGCGTTAACTCAACAATTTTAATAGAACTTTATAAACATCGTCTAAAGTACAATTAAAACATATTTGTAAAATTTCAACCTGATACAAGCAGGAGTTTTTGTGTAGTGAAGTGATACACTTTAATAATATTTTAAAAGCTACTGTGGGTGGTTAAGATTTTTATATTGATTATATATTGATATTTTTACTTTTATCAATTATTATACATATATAAAGAATGAATATTTAAAAAAAATACCTTGTATGTTATACCATTTGAACTTGTTGTTGTCCAATAAAAAGCAAGGAAATAAAATATTACAACTAATATAGTGGTTTTCAAAATCGGCTGAACCTCCCAAGTGTGGTCTAGTAAAATATAGGAAAAATATATTTGAATTAAAACACAAAGACCACAACTTGTTATAATGATTAAAAGCTGGTGACCAAAGGTTGCATTAATCAGGTATGAAGTTTGTAAAAGTCTGTACGCCATTTCTAAAAAATGTTGATTAAACTTTAGATTAACATTATTCGCGATTTTTTTAATTCTGTTTTGTAATTCCTTTAAGAGTGTACATTGTATTGCCGTTAATGATAAATAAATTTCGACATTAAAATAGAAATTCACATTGAAATAAATATGGGTCATACGGAGAAGATGTATAGATTTAATAGATAAAATATGAAATCTATTATAAGTATAAGGTACCGATGAATAGTAAGTAATATACGCTGCTACAAGCGAGAATATTACTATTCTTGCATATTGGCAATTTACTTCGAAAACTATTTTAATACCATACAAAATTAATGTACTACACTCATTATTAAAATCACTTATAATTAGACGGATATTATCAACTTTAAAGCAATTTTTTATACATATGACAGAAAGTACAATGAATTTTGTTAAAACGTAAAATACTAACACTTTTTTATCATAAGTACTTTTAGTAAAAAACTCATCCAGTTCATTAGAAAAAATGACTAAAATTACACCAGCTGAGAGCATAAATATTATAATTAATATGTATCGGATTTTTTTAAAAAGATTAAATTTCAATGATTTATTTAATGGAAACAGGAATATTTTTGAAAGAAAATATAAACAATTAAGAGATTTGTTCATGATTCTAATAATTGTAGAAGTTATTTGTTGATTTTCACAGTCGGTAATTTTCGCTATAAATATTTTAAACGGATGTTTTATATTGATAAAGAATACTTTAAAGATTATTAATTTTTATTGTCTTTTTCCAAAGAAATGCTATCTTTGATTAACATTCATTTATAATGAAGTATTTCCCAATAATTTTAACTATCAATATATACATTTTAATTTATTTATTCAGTATAATAAAAGCCAATAACCTTGATATAAAATAAAATCAATTTATTTATAAAATGGAAATAATTGGAATAAAGTTTTTTTTATTTACTATAAGACATTGTATAATGAAAACACAGCTACAGAACAGTGGTAGGTTACGTCTAATCTGGTTAAATTTATGTTTTGTATTTTAGAGATAAACACAAATAAATTAAAAAATAATGTTAAAAGGTGATACAACAGTGACAGATTAAAGTATCACGTCTTTTCACAGTATACGACAATTTAATACGTGAGACCTCGGCAAGACGTATAACATTAATTGCACTTTAACGTCTTATTCAAACTCTCGATCCTTTTAATTTATTTTGTTTACGTTTTTGGATTTGAAAAATGTTATTATTCAGTTAGTCATTTTGTAGTATTAATAAAAATTTGAATTATTATTATATTTACACAGTTATAGAAAGTTATTATGGAAATAAAGAAAACATAGTTGGAATTGATGAATTGCACTTTTAATTTTCATTATTTTTTTTACTATAAGATGTTTGAATTTTTTTTTTTTGTTTTTAAAAGTCATTGTCAAAATTAAAGGTATAAAAATTTGTAAATTTAGTTATTATTACCTAAATAAATCGATAAATCGAAATCTTAGGTTTTATTTGTGTTGCTTTTCACCCTTCTAGAGGAAAAATCTTGTACGTACCACGGGAGCAAAAAGTCATGTACCCTCGCTATAATTACCTCCTTGGCTATGCCTCGGGATTAAGCTTCATGGTTCCCTCGGCTGCGCCTCAGGAACCAACTAAATACCCTCGGCTACGCGTCGGGATTTAGACATTATACATATTCCCGAATTCAAATATTTCTACTGTTTTTAGAATTTTGAAGTTCCTGACAAATATAGGCTAGTAGTAAATTTTAATATAAAGTTGTCCCGAGAAATATCTAGTAACAGAAGCTATGCGATAGTTCTGAAGAACAAAAATATTTTATCTCCAGTAGGGAAAAAAAGTTATGATTTTGAATTAGTTTAGAGGGACTAAAACAGGTCTTTTCATCCTTGAACTCAAAAAGTAGGGAGAAAAAGTAAAAGTAGGGCGAAAAAGTAAAGTAGGGCAAAAAAGTAAAGATTGCAACTTAATTATTTTATAAATAGTAGAAATTGTATGGCTAATGTAATGAAGTTGTTGAAATCAGGTTGGCGGCACTGCGCTTTTTTGACCATGTTTATCTTTGTTTACAACATTATAACCTGCATCTAAATAACCTTCTGTTTGAGTTTAATTCCAATTCTTATTTGTTTTTAATATTGAATCTCTTATATCTGCTATTAAAAGTGCTTAAAATTATTGTTATTTATTAAAATAATAAATAAAAACTGTGCAATGGACCCAAATGTGCATTTTCTTCCTACTGGAGATAAAATATTGTATGTACCTCTTGAGTAAAGTGCCATTATTCCCCTCGCGATAATTATCTCTGATTTAGGGACCATGGTTCCTTCGGCTTCGCCTCAAGAACCAACTTTTTCGCTCAGGGAATAATGGCTTACTTTACTCCCTCCCTAGGTAAATAAATAACTATTATGTCTCCGATTTCAAAAATTCCTAGACAGAAATCCAACATTTTTGGTTCCGTGTCTTTCTATCGTTTAATTTTTGCGAACCAACATAATATCTTAAAAACTAAACGTCCGATTTTAATGAAATTTGTATGGTAGGTCATAATTAGCCTATTGTTGGTCCCATATATATAAGTTCATTTGTTTCTCAACATCACACACACCTATATCTTCAGAAGTACTCATCTGATTTTTATGAAATTTGGATGGTTTGTCGAAAGTAGACCGCCAATACCAGCACAAAATAATTTTTACAAATTAAAAAAACGGGGGAAACAATTAAACAAATTAGACACTAATGGCTTGTAAAAGCATAAAATCAATTAAGTATACGAAATAGAATGCGAGGAAGCGATGTGCCACAGTAATTGGCAGCTGAGAATTTTTAAGTGGTATTATTTATGGAGAAGAATAAGTTAAACTGATAGTCAAGAATATTCTGTCATAAAGAATTGAAATACTAAATTAATTTAGTTTAATTATTTATTTTAAGTGTGTGTACTCGTATATTGGGTTTATACAGTTTATTTTTGTTCTAATATTATGGTCCTGGAGATAACGTGCAAGAAAGTGTCTGATTAACATCAAGCCAGAATTTTGTGTATAACATCAACTTGATGTTCGGTTTACTAACTAATTTAGTACTTATAGTACTGGGAATCCTGCTGAATTAGTGTAGTATAACATATTATTATTTTTACTTTATCAATATTATACATATAAAAATAATGAATATTTAGAAAAATACATTGTATGTTACACCATTTGAGCATGTTGTTGTCCAATAAAAAACAAAGAAATAAAATATTACAATTAAAATAGCGGTTTTCAAAATCGGCTGACCCTCCCAAGTATGGTCTATTAAAATATACGAAAAATACATATGCATTAAACCATAAAGTTCACAACTTCCTATAATGATTAAAAGCTGGTGATCAAAGGTTGCATTTATCAGGTGTGAGTTTTGCAAAATTCTGTATGCCATTTCTAAAAAATGTTGATTATATTTTAAATTAACATTATTCGCGATTTTTGTAATTCTGTTTTGTAATTCCTTTAAGAGTGTACATTGTATTGCTGTCAATGATAAATAAATTTCGACATTAAAATAGAAATTTACATTGAAATAAATATGGGTCATGAGGAGAAGATGTATAGATTTAATATTTAAAATAAGAAAACTATTGTAAAAATGAAATACCAATGAATAATAAGTCATATGAGCGGTTGAAAGGGAAAGTATTAATATTCTAATATATTGGCAATTTACTTCGAAAATTATTTTAATACCATAAAAAATTAATGTTTTACACTCATTATTAAAATTATTTATAACTAGCTGGGTACCCGTGCTTCGCTACGGAGTGTTATTATAATTAGATAAGTTTATAAACAACTATAATGAAACATATAAATTATTTTACTATGCAAGAATATCTAGATTCTATCTCTCCCACCTATTTCTATACCCCTACTCTCCTCTTTGATAAGCAAATTACAAATATCCTAAATTCGCCCCCCCCCCCCTAAATTAAAATATGATTAAACTGTACATAAAAACTATTACTGTACTCTTAAAGAGCTTTTTCATCATGAAGGGTATTCATTACATTGACCCCGTATTCATTACTTGTACCATACCTCTGTGTACCAAACTTAAATTTCGAAAATTCTTGTAGGCTGTAATTTTCCCCTTGCTTTGAAGGACAAGTGGGCAAATTTTTATTGACATCGAACTAAAACTGTAGATTTGTATAAAGAACATACTCACACATACGTTGATTTTTATATATATAGCTATCAAATTTCCATTTTACCCCCTCCTAAATAAAATTGTACATAACAACAATTACTTTTCTCTTAAAGTGCTTTTCAACGATATGCATCATATGAAGGGAATCCATTACTTTGACACTTTTACACCGTACCCCTTTGTACCAAAATTTAAATTACGAAAATTCATGTAGACAGTGACCTCCCCCTTGCTTTGAAGGGAAAGTGAGTAAATATTCATCAAATTGGGATAAAACTGTAGATTTGTATAAAAGACATACCCTCATACAGACACTCTTCTTTTTATATAAGATATAGCTATATTTTTCCATTTTACCCCCTCCTAAATGAAAACACATATGACAAAACTGTACATAACAACAATTAATGTAATCTTAAAGAGCTTTTCAACGATATCCATCATAAAGGGTATTCAGTCCTTTGAGCCCGTATTCATTATTGTACCCTGTTTCCTGTGTACCAAAATTTAAATTTTGAAAATTCATGTAGACACTGATTTTTTCTTCCTTTGAAGGTCAAGTGTGCATTTTTTGATCGAGATCGGACTAAAACTATGGATTTGTATAAAGAACATACACACATACGTTGACTTTTAGATATATTTTTCCATTTACCCCCTAAATGCACGTAAAAACAATTATTGTACTCTTAAAGAGCTTTTCAACACTATGCATCATGAAGGGATTTCAACTTTGACATTTGTACCCCGTACCCCTCATAGGCGGCTCTAGAGCAGTATATTTGGGGGGGCTAACACCACGGGGGGGGGGGGGGGGGGGGTCCGAGGTTCCTCCCCCGGATTTTTTTTAAAAATCCAGCACCCAAAATTGCGTTTTTAAGGCATTTTGGTGTCTAAAAATAACACCTCGACTGTGTTTTTCTCCAATGTGTGATAGCGACTCATCATGAAAGAGGTGTAGTTCAATAACCAAACAACGTCTTCACACAAAAATTGTAATTTGAACAATTGACCGGTTTCGGCTGTTCTAAAGCAGCCTTCTTCAGATAATCTTGAGGTTACTGGATTGACTTCAGGAGTACAAGTTAAGTAGTACAAGTTAAGGAGTACAAGTTAACAGAGCACTTGTACTCCTGAAGTCAATCCAGTAACCTCAAGATTATCTGAAGAAGGCTGCTTTAGAACAGCCGAAACCGGTCAATTGTTCAAATTACAATTTTTGTGTGAAGACGTTGTTTGGTTATTGAACTACACCTCTTTCATAAAAATAACAGTTTATTATATTTGGTTTGTTAGAACAAAGCCTAATTCATAATGACAAATTAAAAACCTCTCCAAAAATTTCATTTGAAATATCTTTTGTAAGCCAAAGCCACCATATTAAAACTGTAGGTTACATACACAAACAATGAGTAGTATTTTATGGCTTTCACAATTGGCTTTGGTGAAATCAGATTTATTTAAAGTGAAACCATTCAAAAGTTAAAAGAAATGAAAATGTTATTGTTTTGAGCATTTATTCAGCATCACAGAGCATTTATTCAAGCACAGGGTCGCCGCGACCCTATAGGCGAACTAGGCGACCGCCTAGGGCGCTATAATACTTGCCCACCAAGAGGTCAATGTTTTTACAAAGAAAGATAGATGAAACATTTACATTAGGAGAGATCTCAGGGGCGGATCTATAAAATTTGGTTGAACATTTCTTGTATGTTATTATTTTTCATAACCATTTAAAACTAATAATATAAGAATTATTTTGCTAATAAATGATTATTTTTTATGGAGCAATAGTCAAGTTGATATTAAACCAAATAATCATTTGAAACTGCGATTCCCACTTACAAGTTTATGTGGGATACAAACATTAACTTATCTTGTGTTAGTTTATTTGCATACTTTAATGGTTGTTTGCTTATATTATATACTCAGTTGAGTGTGCATCCCCTAGTTCAGTTGCTGTATAGGACGTTGTGAAGGTATTTCATAATGAATCAGAAATAATTAATAGCATAGTATAGAGTTAAATATATATAAACTATTTTTTTTAGTCTAAAACCCGATTTAGTTAATAAATGTTTCAAAAATTCTAAACAAACTTTTAGGTGATTGATTTTTTTTTTTAGCTGAAAAAGCTCTAAAAAAAAAAAAATATTCACATTTTTTGACCTAATTTTCTAAAATTTTTCGGACCCACCTTTGGGCTGGGGTCATGAACATTCAACTGAACAGGATAATTGTTTTGTTCTTATATTTCATAAGATTAAACAACAATTATTTACTTTAGTATCTTAGGCATTTATCAATGATTTATTTTCTGTTTTCAACCGACTTTAAGGAATAGATTATTTTCGGGAACGCCGTTTTTATTTTGGTTTTTTATTTGTTCAAAATTGGTTGGGTTTGCAATTATTTTGGGTTGATTTTCCAAATATTTGTTTCTTTCCTATTTAAAACAACCCAGCTCTCGAACCCGAAGAAACGAAGAAAACCCATAAAAAAAAATTCTTGCGGCGATTACTGACAACGCACAGAAAATATCGTTTCCGTGAGAAAAATATATCTTCCAAAAAATCGTTTTTAAAAACGTAATAAAAATAAAGAAGTAATAATTTATCAGAGCGATTTTGATTTCTATTGATTAGGTGTTAGAGAGCAATAAATGTACAATAACAATTTGAGCAAACATTTTGCTTATACAAAATATAGCTTGAACTAACACAAAAATCTAAACCAAATGCAGTTTGCTTGGCTTCATTGCAAATATTCTGACACCATCTTCACTGGATATGGTTTCAGGAAAAACACTAATATCAGGAAAAATGCTATTATTAAACTAATGTAAAAGTTTACCGATCAGTAATACTACAATGGTATGGCTCATATTATGTTCATGTAGCCTTTCCTTTTACAATTTTTGTGATTTTTCTTAGCCGATAAAATTTTTTGAACTTCTCAATATTTTTGGGGGGGCTTAGCCCCCCCAAGCCCATACCTTCGGCCGCCTATGGTACCCCTGTGTACCAAAACTTAAATTTCGAACATTTATGTAGACAGAGATCTTCCCCTTGCTTTGAAGGTCAAGTGAGCAAATTTTCATCGAGATCGAATTAAAACTGTTGATTTGTATAAAGAACATAAACACACTCACACATACGTTGACTTTTATAGATATAGATATACATTTCCATTTTACCCCCCTCCTAAATGAAAATATGACAAAAACGTACTTAACAACAATTACTGTACTCAGTAGCGTACACAGAAAATTTTTTCGGGGGGGGGCCCGACCTAATTTAACTTATATGCGGGTTTAGCATACCCCATAATTTATTATAATTGTAATTTCTCCCCCTTTTCAACACTCTAATTTCAATTTCTAACCTCATATTTAATTAAATTAAAATCCTATGAGGTAACACCTCACTATGTGATGTGATCGTTCTAAAGAACGATTATGTCTCCGATTCCAATAATTCCAAGACAGAAATCTGTTCCAGTTATCAAACATTTTTGATCCCGTTTCTGGCTGTTAGTCTGTCTCTCGCTCAATCATGGCGAACAATTCTTAAAAACTACTCTTTCGATTTTAATGAAATTCGGATGGCAGTTAATTAGCATATAAAAAGTCCATTGTTGGCCCTATATAAGGTCCAATCTTTTAGTCCCATTTCCCTCCACTACATTTCTCCACCTGCCACCATTTCTCTTCCACATGAGCACACACATAGATTTATTTACACCTTATCTTCAAAAATATTTATCTGATTTAATAAAACATATCTGATAGAAGCTCACAGATTAATTTTAACTGTCTGCGCTGTTTAAATTTTGGTAAATTGATACTTTAAATCATGTAAAAATCAAACCAATTTTGACTAATTTAAAAAAGGAGGGAAAATTGAGTAAATTTAACATGAATAAAGTATCAATATTTTAAGAGAGCAGACGGTTGAAATTATTCTTGGGTTATCTGCGGGCTACTTTAAACAAACCATTAAAATTTCATAAAAATCAGATGATTACTTTTGAAGATATAGGTGTAAATAAATGTATGTCTGTGCGAATGTGGAAGAGAAATAAATAGGTGCAGAAGATTGAAACTTATACGGGACCAGCAATGTTATAACCTGGCTAATTATGACCTACCATCAAAATTTCAATAAAATTGGACGAATAGCTTTTAAGATATGTTGGTTCGCAAAAATTGAAGGACAAGCGGACACGGGACCCAAACTGTACCCTGATGTTGAACAGATTTCTGTCTTGGAATTTTTGAAAATCGGAGACATAAAAACTGTTCGTTCTTCAGAACTGTCACATAACACATAACTTCCGTTTCCTTTCGTAAGCTCGGAAGCAAAACGTGATCCATACTGCAAAAGCAAACGTGGATTTGGAGCACATACGAATTTCAAATTTTTATCTAGAAGAGAATTCTTCTCTAAGAAAATTAAATACCTATTGCAAAACAAAAGAATCATTCGCTCATTCGCTGGGTAAATACATGGGACATTTAACATCAAATGTTTTCTGAACGCTTTTTGAGTTTTTAGATTTAAATGTACTATTACTATGTAATATGAATCAGTTTTTTCACAAAATGATAAACCGATTTGATTATATTGCCTCTGTTTTCCCACTACATGTCGACGAACACTAGTCCGACCTGAGTCAGCAAGAGGGGAATGCCGCATACACAAGAGGACCCACGTAGCGTTCTACACACAATCCTGGTCCAAAACAAAAATTTGCTACTGAAATCCACAACCCTCATTTTCCCGTTTGCAGTCTAGTGTGCATATTTTAATTCAATTAATTTAATTTCATCGGCAAAAGTTCGAGTTGACTCGGGCCTCATTTAATTTAATGTGCTTAACACCTAGGCCGAGCCGGCAATCGGGTCTATTATTGAACGCATCCCAATTTATTTTGATGCATAATTTCCATCGACAAAATCGGGCCTACTAGCAATCAGGCCGATTCATTGTACTCATCCTAATCGTTCGTAAGTTCAATGCACTTAATTCTATAGCAAAAAAACCGGGCCTAGCTGTCAATCGCGCAGTCTATTTTTACGAATCCAAATTCAATTCATTGCATTAGGATTCTTAATGAATTGAAGCTGTCCTATAATGCAACCTATGAACCTATGCTATTGAACTGGACTAAAACCACAAAAAAATCATTGAATTCAATTCGCGAAAAATCGGGCCCAGCCGAAATCGGGTCGATCAAGTTTAATGTTTTTAGTTCCACTGGCAAAAATCAAGGCCTTGTCGGCAAATGAGCCGATTTATTTCATGCATCCTAATTTAATTCAATGAATCTAATTCCATCAGCAAAAATCTCGGTCCAGCCAAAATCGGGCCGCTATAGTGTTTAATAGTTTTAGTTTCAGTGTTTAATAAATTCAATTCCATCGGCAAAATCCGGGCCCAGCCGACAATCGGGCCGGTATAGTGTTTAACAAATTCAATTCCATTGGCAAAATCCGGGCCCAGCCGACAGTCGGGCCGGTATAGTGTTTAATAAATTTAATTCCATCGGCAAAATCCGGGCCCAGCCGACAGCCGGGCCGGTATAGTGTTTAATAAAATCAATTCCATCGGCAAAATCCGGGCCCAGCCGACAATCGGGCCGGTATAGTGTTTAACAAATTTAATTCCATCGGCAAAATCCGGGCCCAGCCGACAGTCGGGCCGGTATAGTGTTTAATAAATTCAATTCCATCGGCAAAATCCGGGCCCAGCCGACAATCGGGCCGGTATAGTGTTTAATAAAATCAATTCCATCGGCAAAATCCGGGCCCAGCCGACAATCGGGCCGGTATAGTGTTTAACAAATTTAATTCCATCGGCAAAATCCGGGCCCTGCCGACAGTCGGGCCGGTATAGTGTTTAATAAATTCAATTCCATCGGCAAAATCCGGGCCCAGCCGACAATCGGGCCGGTATAGTGTTTAATAAAATCAATTCCATCGGCAAAATCCGGGCCCAGCCGACAATCGGGCCGGTATAGTGTTTAACAAATTTAATTCCATCGGCAAAATCCGGGCCCTGCCGACAGTCGGGCCGGTATAGTGTTTAATAAATTCAATTCCATCGGCAAAATCCGGGCCCAGCCGACAATCGGGCCGGTATAGTGTTGAATGAATTTAATTCTATCGGCAAATCCGGGCCGAGCTTATTTGGGGTGATTAAGTGTATACACACCATAAGATAATACTTAATTAATTCCTTTTATTGGAAAATATTTACAGCCAATTCGAATCCATCTGTCATTACTGTGTTTTTTGGTTTGAAGTGTATGGCGGGTCTTAGGTATGTAATCATTTCGGGGGGGGCCAGGGCCCCTTGGGCCCCCCCTGTGTACGCCACTGACTGTACTCTAAAAAAGCTTTTCAACGATATGCATCATGAAGGGTATCCATTACTTTGACATTTGTACCCCGTACCTCTGTGTACCAAAATTTTAATTTCGGAAAATGATGTAGGCAGTGACCTTCACCTTTTTTGGAAGAAAAAGAGTGTAAATATTCATCAAATTGGGATAAAACTGTAGATTTGTTAAAAAGACATTCTCTTATATACTCTTCTTTCTATATATAGAGATAGTTATATTTTCCATTTTACCCCCCTCCTAAATGAAAATATGACAAAACTATACATAACAACAATTACTGTACCCTTAAAGAGCTTTTCAACGATATGCATCACGAAGGGTATTCATTATTTTGATCCCGTATTCATTACTTGTACCCCGTACCCCTGTGTACCAAAATTGAAATTTCGAAAATTCATGTAGACCTTGATTTTCCCCTTGCTTTGAAGGTCAAGTGTGCAAATTTTCATCGAGATCGGACTAAAACTGTAGATTTGTATAAAGAACAAATAAGATATAGCTATATTTTTCTATTTTACCCCCCTCCTAAATGAAAATATGACAAAAGTGTACATAACAACAATTACTGTACCCTTAAAGAGCTTTTCAACGATATGCATCATGAAGGGTATTCATTACTTTGACCCCGTATTTATTACTTGTACCCCGTACCCCTGTGTACCAAAATTGAAATTTCGAAAATTCATGTAGACCTTGATTGTTTCCTTGCTTTGAAGGTCAAGTGTGCAAATTTTCATCGAGATCGGACTAAAACTGTAGATTTGTATAAAGAACCAACACACACACACACACACACACACATACGTTGACTTTTATATATATAGATTTAGCAGATATTATCAATTGTAAAGCAATTTTTTATACATACGACAGAAAGTACAATGAATTTTGTTAAAACGTAAATTAATAACACTTTTTTATCATAAGTAGGTTTAATAAAAAAATTTGGAAACCCGTCAGAAAAAATAGTTAAAATTACACCAGCTGAGAGAATAAATATTATAATAAATAGGCATCGGATTTTTTTGAAGTTAGTAAATTTCAGCGATTTATTTAATGGAAACAGGAATAATTTTGAAAGAAAGTATAAACAATTAAGTGGTTTGTTCATGATGCTAATAATTGTGGAAATTATTTGTTTATTTTTACTCCGGCTTAAACATTAGGTAATTTTCACTATAAATATTTTATACGGATATCTTATATTGATAAATATTGCTTGAAAGATTATTAAGTTGTTGTTTTTAACCCTTATTTCCATAGAAATTCTATCTCTGATTAACATTAGTCAGTTATCATTAATTTATAATGAAGTATTTTTCCAATAATGTTAACTTCAATATGTTCATTTTATTTCTTCAATTTAATAAAAGTCAATAACCTCGGTATAAAATTAAATCAATTTATAGATAAAATGAAAATAATTGGAATTTTTTGTTTTCTACTTTCTCATATAAAGAGAAAGTATTCTGATGGCTCGAAAATTTTATGGATTTACACGTTTTGAGGTCCCCTGAGTTAAAAAAAGGTTTTTTCTAAACTCATACTTTAGGAGATATAGTGAAAAAACCGAAAAAAGTGCGAAAATTTTGTGGTTTTTTGAGTGCTACGCAGCTAGCACAGGTCTTTCGAAGCTGCAAAATTGGATATAGACTACTGTTAGTGCTCCCAACAACATATTAAAAAATCAGAACTAGCCGTTTGTTTGCGATTTTAATGTACTATATGACTGGCCTATGTATGCATCTCTCAAATCAATTGTTGAATATTCTTGCCTCATTGTAGTTTTGTCATTGTGTCGTTGTTGTTGTCATTGTCGAATGTTGGAAGCAATGTATATATTTGTTGATACTAACTTTAAAGTCTGCTCAGACACGTAATTACCAGAAAGTTTAATAAGGACTATACTATCGGGGAAGCCCATTCTATTGGCATTGTACTAGGATTTACTTGTTCCTTTAACAACCAGCAAATTTCTTCCTCCATCCTTGTCTTAATTGCAAACGGCACAGGTCTGGCTTTGAATATACAAGGCTGTGCGTCGTGTTTTACATGAATAACTGCTTTATAGTCTGGTATGGCTTTAAATCCCTATCCTGGGGCAAATAAATCTGGATATTTACTCAGGACATGTCTATGTCTTTTGAATCTTTTTCATTTTTCTTTCGAAGATTGCATATACGTGCGCCTATAGGTATAAGTAAATCAAATTTTAACCCACAGTATAGACCGAACAAGGGAAGATCATTCTCTTTTGCCACAATCTCTGTGAGCATACATTTTTTCCTAATGCTTCAACCTGTACATTTGCTTTGCCTAATGACGGTACGCATATACGCTATTAAATCTGAAGCAAGCTCTAGTTTAGGTGAGCCTAATTGTATCCGTATTTTTTTATTGATGATTGACTCACTTGCCCCTGGATCATACAGGATTTCAATGCTTCTGTCTTGTAACTAGGCATCTCTCTAAGATTTAAGATTATTTTATTCCCACAATTGATAGATCTGACTTGACGAAAATCCTCAGTGTCTGAATCTGAAGAAGAAGTGTTTGCTTTGTCCCAGTTTTCTGCAATCCTGTTGGCTTGAATACGTTTCTGAGGCTCTATTCTAGCACGGCCTTTGCGCACACATACTCTACTAAAATGATTTTTCTCATAACACAGTCTACATGTCTGTCCCCTCAGTCGGACACTGTTCACTCTTCTTGTGTATTATCTTCCTACACTTAAAACAATGTTTTCCCCAAATTAATATAAAAATGTCAATTTTATATTTATTTTCATGAAATGTATTTTGTCTTTTGTCAGCTATTCTGTTAATATTTGAAGTGTCCAATTCTACAATTTGTTTTTGTACTTCGTCTGCTCATTCCAAATTTTGTGCCGTCATTTGTATTTGTGTAAATGTGCTATTGGTGTCTGTATGCCAACGTAAAATATCCTTTTTCCAACTAGTGTTATTTATTCCTAGTATTAATTGGTCCCGTAATCTCTCTTCCAGAGTTTCATTCTGGTAAATGTTCAACCCACATCTACCAGATTCTTGGCTGTCCCTTAAAGTATTCCGAATTTTCCTCTTTCTGCCAAAGTTACGTTGAAGGGCCTATTATGGACCTTAATAGATCTCTTTTAAGCAGAGGATCTATTATTTCTATGATTTTGAGCTGGATTTCAAACCTATCTTAATACTTTACCCATTCTTCTAATTTACTCATTCTTCGTCCTCCGAATTAAATGTTCGAAGTAAAAGTGTCTTAAGGAGTTACTTATCTTTTGCTCCGCGTTATCCACTTCCGTGGCCCTTAAGTTTTGTCTCCTTCTTGCCATTTTATTATATTTGTCCCACAGCGCCAGTTTTAGGAACCCGATATTAGCGTAACAAGAAAAGTGTGTTTAATATTCAATACAAAACATTATATATCAAGAAAGACAAGTCAATATCGAGTCACTATATGACAAATATAATACTAAAGGTCTAGTAAAAAAAGTTTAGCGGTCCCTGGTCTATACCATAATTTTAAGTAATTTGATTGTGTACATTTTATGTTTACATTTATTGTGTACATCAATTGTGATTGTTTACACTTTATTGAGTACATCAATTGTGTATTTATTCGTTATATCTACTATATAAATTGTACACGTACTATTACTTTTGGAAAGATAATTCAAACTGGAAGCTAAGAATATTTGGTCAAGAATTAAAATTAAGTTTATAATTTTAAGTATTGTGAAAAAAATGACTTACTGATTAACTCATCACTAGGTAACTACTTTTGGAGAGAGGGATCACCTATACATAAGAGTGGAACTTATCACACCTTTTTGATAATAAAACAGGGAACAGAGATTATTGTTAACATTTTGGTTCTTGAAGGTGCATTAACCCTTTTAAATAAATTGTTAACTGCATCAAATATATCTATTATGATTATTAAATATGCATACAAAAAAAAAAACCTTGAATTTCATACTGTTGGAACATGTTGTTATCCAATAAAAAGCAATCAAATAAAATATTACAATGAATATCGCGGTTTTCAAAATCGGATGACTGTTCAAATTTTGATCTAACAAAATATAAGAAACATACATATGTAACAGAATATTTAGTCCACAAATTCCTATGGTGAATAAAAGCTGGTGATCAAAGGTTGCATTAATCAGGTATGAGATTTGTAAAAGTCTGTTCGCCATTTCTAAAAAATGTCGATTAAACTTTAAATTAACATTATTTGCGATGTTTCTAATTCTCTTTTGTAATTCATTTAATAGTGTACATTGTACTGATGTCAAAGATAAATAAATTTCGACATTAAAATATAAATTTACATAGAAATAGAGATGTGTCATCTGGAGACAATATTTAGATTTAATAGTTAAAATAAGAAAACTACTATAAAAATAAAATACCATCGAATAATAAGTCATATGCGCTGTTACAAGCGAGAATATTGCCATTCTTGCATATTGGCAATTTACTTTAAAAACTTTTTTAATACCATAAAATATTAATATATTACACTGATTATTAAAATCATTTATAATTAAGCAAATATTATCGATTTTTATGCAATTTATTATACATGCGACAGAACGTATAAAGAATTTTGTTGAAACGTAAAATGATAATACTATTTTATCTTAGGAAAGATTAATTGAAAAATTTGCAAACCTTTCCGTAAGAGTAGTTAAGAGTACACAAGATGTAAGCATAAATATTATGATAGACATATATCTGATTTTTTTGAAACTAGTAATTTTTAGTGATTCATTTAATGGAAAAAGGAATAATTTTGAAAGAAAATATAAGAAATTAAGAGGGGTGTTCATGATCAAAATAATTGCGACAATTATTTATTTATTTTTTACTTTTACTTATTATTTTACTACCTAGTATCACATTAATTTTATTTTTTTTATATATTTTTTACGGATATTTTATAGAATTTTATATGGATATAGAATCCTTAAAAGATTATTAAGATGTATTAAATTCTTTTTAGCTGTTACCCTTAGCTTTTTTGGTAGTCAAATGCTATCTTTGATTAACATTAATTTATAATGAAGTATTGTCCAATAATTTTAACTATAAATAAGTGCATTTTAATTTATTTATTCTGTATAATAAAAGCCAATAACCTTGGTATAAAATAAAATCAATTTATAGATAAAATGAAAATAATTGGAAGGTTTTTTTTTAATGTACTTTAAGATATTGTATAATGAATGGAACAAATTATTATAATCCATTTTTTCAAAGCTTAAACATTAATTTTAGAGATTTTAATGGATTTATTTATTTAGGTTTAATGTGTCTGTCGTATGTGTAGAGAGCCCAAAGATTTCGATAAATTTAACATATATATTCGGGGAAATCCTTTCCTGAGTTAAATAATGATAATAATTATAATCCATTTATTGTTATATCAACAGGCAAAGGCCGTGGAACCTTATGAGCTTTTGAGTTACTCCTCTTAACATTCGTAAATGTATTAATAAATTAATAATAAAAATAACATCGTGTCTAACTAACATCAAGCTAGAATTTTGTGTATACGTTAATCTTTTAATGCCTTTTAAGGATATGTTGTCTTTTTAAGATATATAGTTCAAGGGAGGGCAAGCAAGCTTCATACATTTAACAAAATACGCATCTTGTCTGTCTGTCTGTCAGTAACGTTTACTTGTCCGACGATAACTTTAGTAAAACGACCGATTTGGTTGAAATTTTGCACGCATGTTCCTTTTACTAATTCCCAGGCTAAATTCGTTGAACAGCGTTGCCTGTCAAAGAGTTAGCGCGCAATGCTTGCGTAAACGTGGGCATCAAATGTAAAATTGGAATTTCAGAACGGGAAAAAAATCTGTAACATCACCTATTCGATGAGACGAACATTTTTTTCAAGTACTTTTTTGTATTACAAACAACAGCGACACCACTATAACGTGATAAAGATTGTTAAAACTATAATGGCGGACGTATAAACGTTTACAATAGAGAAAACTACTTTTTACCGTTATATTGCGTTAACTTAACAATTTTAATAGAACTTTATACGCATCGTCTAAAGTACAATTGAAACATATTTGTAAAATTTAAACCTGATACAAGCAGGAGTTTTTGTGTAGTGAAGTGATTCACTTAAAATAATATTTTTTCCATGGTAGGCGTTGAAATAGTAACTTTAGAGCCTAAAAAACATAGCTAAAATCCATTTTTTCATTACGTGGACTTAAAAAATCTTTTCATTACTCCTAGCTGTAAAGAAAAAAATGTTTACGTCCTAGGACGTAAAAAATTCCTGCTGGTAGTTATCAAAACTTCCGTTTAGCGCTGCAATCTTTGTTGAAATGCTACTAGTACGATTAAAATCCGCTATATGTCAATGCGTTTTATTTATCTTTTCTTATAGGGTAACCTCTTTTTAAGGTTTCTTTTTTTAAGTCAAGTATGTACTAATATTTTTGTTATTATTATATTGATTATTGATTAATATTTAATGTTTATTCATTGTCTGCTTCGCTTGAAAGTAAATATAATTGCCGCGGTAAAGAAAAAACTCACTTCACAGTCTAGTAACATAATATAATATGATGTCTTCGACTTCAAAAATACCTAGACAGAAATCCAAAATTTTTGGATCCGTCTCTGCCTGTCAATTTTTAAGAACCAACATATCTTAAAAACTAAACGTCTGATTTTAATGAAATTTGTATGGTAGGTCATAACTAGCCCATTGTTGGTCACATATAAGTTCATTTGTTTCTCTTCATCAAGCGCACATTGACATTCATTTATTTACACCTAAATCTTCAAAAGTACTCATCTGATTTTTATGAAATTTAAATGGTTTGTTAAAAGTAGACCGCAGATACCACCACAAAAGATTTTTTTCAAATTAAAAAAACGGGGGAAACAATTAAACAAATTAGACACTAATGGCTTGTAAAAGCATAAAATCAATTAAGTATACGAAATAGAATGCGAGGAAGCTATGTGCCACAGTAATTGGCAGCAGAGTATTTTTAAGTGGTATTGTCTATGGAGAAGAATAAGTTAAACTGATAGCCAAGAATATCTAATTGAGAATTGAAATACTAAATTAATTTAGTTTCATTATTTATTTCAAGTGTGTGTATATTGGATTAATACAGTTTTTTTTGTTCTAATATTATAGTCCAGGAAATAGCATGCAAGAAAGTGTCTTATTATCATCAAGCTAGAATTTTGAGTATATCATCAACTTAATTTTCGGTCTACTAACTAATTTTGTACTGGGGATCATGCCGAATTTGTGTAGTATAATATATTGTTACTTTTTCTTTATTAATTATTATAGATATATATGAATAATGAATATTTAGAAAAGTACCTTATATGTTATACCATTTGAACATGTTGTTGTCCAATAAAAAGCAAGGAAATAAGATATTACAATTAAAATAGCGGTTTTCAAAATCGGCTGACCCTCCCAAGTATGGCCTATTAAAATATACGAAAAATACATATGCATTAAAGCATAAAGTCCACAACTTGATATAATGATTAAAAGCTGACGATCAAAGGTTCCATTAATCAGGTATGAGGTTTGTAAAAGTCTGTACGCCATTTCTAAAAAATGTTGATTAAACTTTAAATTTACATTATTCGCGATTTTTCTAATTCTGTTTTGTAATTCCTTTAAGAGTGTACATTGTATTGCTGTCAATGATAAATAAATTTCGACATTAAAATAGAAATTTACATTGAAATAAATATGGATCATGAGGAGAAGATGTATAGATTTAATATTTAAAATAAGAAAACTATTGTAAAAATGAAATACCAATGAATAATAAGTCATATGAACGGTTAATAGAGAAAATATTAATATTCTAATATATTGGGAATTAACTTCAAAAATTATTTTAATACCATAAAAAAATAATGTATTACACTGATTATTAAAATCACTTATAATTAAGCAGATATTTTCAATGTTAAAGCAATTTATTAAACACACGACAGACAGTACAATGAATTTTGTTAAAACGTAAAATAATAACACTAATCTATCATAAATAAGTTTAATAAAAACATTTGGAAACCCGTCAGAAAGAATGGTTAAAATTACACCAGCTGAGAGCACAAATATTGTAATAAATATGTATAGGATTTTTTTTAAATTATTAAATTTCAGTGATTTATTTAATGGAAACAGGAATAATTTTGAAAGAAAATATGAACAATTAAGTGATTTGTTCATAATTCTAATAATTGTGGAAATTATTTATTTATTTTTACTCCGCGGCTTAACTTAAAATAATAAATATTCTTACGAATATCTTATATTGATAAAGAATACTTGAATGATTATTGAGCTGTGTTGTATTGTTTTTGCCTGTAACCTTTATTTCCAAAGAAATGCTATCTCTGATTAACATTAAATAGTTATCATAAATTTATAACTAAGTATTTTTCCTATAATTATAACGCTCAATATTCATTTCATTTCTTCAATTTAATAAAAGTCAATAACCTTGCTATAAAATTTAATCAATTTATAGATAAAATGAAAATAATGGGAGTATTTTTTTTTTAGTTTTTTTACTTACTTTATTACAAGCCATTGTAAAATGAATTTATTGTTTTAATATATATTTTTTTTAAGAAAAGGTTTATTAAGTAATTAAAAAGACTCAGTTTTTGACATTTCGACCCTTCCTTGGGTCATTAAGCTTACTGAATAAAAGTTTTCATTTTTAATGGTTTTAAAAATCCCTGAATTTCAATCTTGCTGAGTCTCATAATTTGCACCTGAATTCTCAGGTAATGAGATTATACAATAGGAATAAGGGCAACAATGCATAAGGATAAAGAAAACTAAGGTAATGTGTAGGGAAAAATAAATTTACAAAAATTTATATTGCAGCAATACCTGAATTGAAAACGACGATTATACATTATATTATAACACAAGGATTTTATAAAACCATTAAAAATGTGGTTAGTCAGCTTTAAAATTTAAGTTAGTAAATTTAAAATTTTATTTACTTACTTTTCTCTATATTAAATAAGAACTGAGAGACGCGTCACTTCACTGATCTATCCAATCCAGTCATAAGTTTGAAACATATGTAACAAAATATTATTAATGTTCATTATCTTGCTACTTCAAGTTGGTTAGAGGGCATGAGATCAGTGGCTTAGGAGGGAACCAAAGACCACAATGGGTTGTAGTGCTACGCTAACTTGTTAACTATAAGGCGCGTTTCACGTTGGAAGACAAACGTCTCCGTCTCCGGAGAAAACACATTTTACCATCGAACATAGTAGTTTTCATACTATGAGAGGTTTTTTATCCACAAAAAGGAAGTATCAAATATATAATAGTGATTGAGAGCGAGAGAATTTAGTGGACGTGTGTAAAAGTTTTCAATTTCAACTGGTTGCTAATATTACGATTAAAGAATCACGTCTCTCTCTTTGCGACTTCGCTCGTGTGCCTCCAGTGCAAGCGACGAAGCTTCTCTCGCTCTGGAGGTAAAACGTCTCCTGCTGTGTATGTCAAAGCTCTCGTTGCAAGACATGCATTATTTTGGTCTTCTGCGTCAAAGCAAACGGCGACGTACGCCGTACGCCCCCAGTGTCAAACTGGTCTAATGGTAGAGAAAGTCCTTTACCAAAGACTTTAAATTTAGTAATCTGAGGAAGTATAAATGGATGTTGAATATGTGTGGATAGGAATCTTCATTAATTTGGTTGGTCAACAAATGATTTTCATTAGTCCCAGCTCATAGAATATCAATCTTCCCTACAGTCGGCTGCAGACTTCAATCAATCTTGGCAAGAGGGGGATAAGATGTTTATATATGAAGATCATTAAAAGTAGAAATGCACTATATAGGAAAAGTACCTATTGTTTTCACCCCACATTTTTTTTTCGGGGTTTCAACGGAATTAGGTATCCGTTTTGGGTGTTTTTAAGACCTTTGGGTGTTTTCAGCATGACGTTGACGTCTGTATGTATGTTTGTATGTATGTATGTGTGTATGTTATAATCGTAGCGTCCAAGGTATTTAACCTAGAGAGTTGGAACTTGGCAGAAAAATCAGTCCTTACGAAAATGGTCCTGATAGAGTTGAAATTTGGCACGAACGTACCTCTCTGTATGAAAAACAAGCCCACCAAATTTCATTTTGATATTGGCCGCCATTTTGAAGTTATCAATTTTTGAATTTTGAAACTTTGACGCTTAATAAGACAAAGTATAAATACGTTTTTGACATATAGCATATCGTTGGAACCGGAAAAAATTAAGGAACAAATATTTAAAAAAAACGATGAAATTCCATTTATTAGTTTAAGAGTTATAAGCGAATATAAATGTTTATTAGTGCGATAATTTTTATGACCTTAAAGTTTGTTTACATCTGTCAAAATTAAAAATAGACTGCCAATTAGTGTGGCACATAGCTTCCTCGCATCCTATCATGTACTATAACAATTATTGCTGTATTACTTTATTGTCATATTGTTTATTTTGTAAAAACTATTAATAGTTTTAGCGATCTTTAACACTTCATAGAGGTGTCGCTGTTGGTTTTACTAAAAAATTGTATTTGAAAAAAATGTTTTTCTCATTGAATAGATGAAGTTAGATTTTTCCCCTGACCTAAAATTCCAATTTTAAATTTAAAGTTCACGTTTACGCGAGCGTTGCTCGTGAACGCTTGGACGGATAACGTTGTCCAACGAACTCGTCCTGGGCATTGGTAAAATAAACATGTCTACCAAATTTCATCAAAAACGGTCGACATTTACTCAAGTTATCGTCGCACGTTTCATAATTCGCGGACACACAGACCGACAGACATACAGACAGACAGATAGACAGACACGAGACCAAAAATGTTCCCTGATGTCTGAAACGGATTTCTGTCTTGGAATTTTTGAAATCGGAGGCATAAAAGTTTTTCGTTCCCAAAAGTGAACACAATGCTTCCGTTACCTTCGGTAAGCTCGGAAGCAATATATTAAAAATAATGTATTTTTATATATATATTTTTTTTTAAATATGATAATAAAAAAATCACTCAGTTCAAAACGGTCACCCATCCATGTACTGACCACGCTCAGTGCTGCTTCTTCCTAAAGTGAGAAAAAGTTCCGAGGTGCCCTGTACCCGATTTTTTTTTTTTGTTTGTTTAATTTTGCAAGAGTTAGGTGTTTTTTTTTTAAAGAAATCGCCTCATGTTTTTATCTTTAGTGACATATGCATACAGTGTGACCTAACTGTGGCTGTTAAAATCATTATTTTCCCTTTTTAGTGCTTGTTTTAATTTGTTTTAGATATCGAGAGGTTTCCCCTATTTATGATTTTTTACGGGAATTTATATTGATTGTGTAAATTAGATCGGATTTATTATAAGATATCGAAGCTTGTTTTGCACAGCGGTATTCAGGTCGATTTTGCGAATCTTGGACGTATGTATCTGACGTATAGATTAACTGGGCTTCGATGTAGCGTATCTGGTTTTTCGAGAGTATGAAATGAAAAAGTATCCATAAATAATGCAATTTTTGTCAATATACAGGAAACACTTTAATTATATTTATAAGTTTTTCCATTTCAACCGTTTAGCGTTGTTCTTTTGAATGATCCTCGAAATCGAGTCTTACCTTGATTTCTATTTAATTCGAGTCGATATCAACTCCTGCGTCACGAAAGAGTTGAAGTCCGACGTTTCGCTTCCACTACTGGAAGCATATTCAGTGGTGTGTTGCATCGTGATGTTTACTTGAAGCAACATGTAGTAAGTAAGTTGTTGTGTATGTATGGAAGTAAACTTCACGATGCACCACACCCCTGAAGATGCTTCCATTAGTGGAAGCGAAACGTCTGACTTCAACCCCTTCGTGACGCGGATTTCACCGGAAAACCAAGTTGTTTATTACGATATTAACCGTAATGAAATTATTTATATATTTATCTCACCTTACAAGCTAGTCGAGTCGAAGATTTCGTGATGTTGAAAAATACAAAAACGTAGACAAACATACTCGTTACAATAGCTTTCATTCTTAGCATATCAGCTCCTTTAATTGAATAAAGAAAGAAACTGTGCCACAAAATATAAACTCCACAATGAGGTAGAAAGAAAAATAAATGTGCATTATAAATATCATTGAATCTTCTTCTATCTTGTTCCAATTTCATCAAAATGTTCATAAAGTATTCGATATCTTTAAATTTAATGAAATTCGTGTCTTCGTTGTCTTGTTTTTCAAAATAGATAAAATTGTTTAACATAAAATCACCGAAAACTATTTGTAACTTGATCAAAGACACGTAAATTTCAACCACAAAGTAATAACTTATGTTAATGAAAAATTCATCGATTCAGAGCAAATGTCTAAATGTGGTATTTATTATATTAGGTTTACTATAGTATAGAGTATCTAAAAAACCAAAAATTAGTGTTCCCATACCGATTAAAATAGCTAATAATGGTCTAAAATAATTAAAAATGGACAATTCGAAACTTAATTTGTAACCTTTTATATCTAATGCATTATTTAAATCTTTTAAATCTATTAATAACTTATTTATCTCTTTAATGTTAATACAATTACTGAAATGAACTATAAATGTTGCTGATATTTTACTTATTGAATGTAAAATAAATATTTTAACGTCATAAGGTACTATCAAATAAGGATTGCCTTCCCAATCCGTTATTACAGTTAGAAAAATATTTAAAACTACTGCCGTAGTCGTTAAAATTACTGATCTATATTGTTGGAATTTTGTAATTTCCGATATATTAAATGGTAATAAGTAAAGTTTTGAAAATAATTTTATTAATTTAATTGTCCCATACTCTACAGAATCTCTTAAGTTGTTTTTGTCAGAAGATTCTGACATGGTTAAGATAATTTCTTGTTTAACATGAATTAATTTAAATTTTTATACTACTTTTATACAACGGAACAAATTTAATTAAACATTTTACCAAAGCGCATGTATTTTAGATCAGATGCACTTTTCCCCTTCCATGCACTACTGTGAGAGTTAATTGTTTAATTAGTTTTTGTTATTTTTTGTGACA
Organism: Gerris lacustris; assembly: GCA_951217055.1. Classification (NCBI taxonomy): domain Eukaryota; kingdom Metazoa; phylum Arthropoda; class Insecta; order Hemiptera; family Gerridae; genus Gerris; species Gerris lacustris. Next base: position 26,274,532 of record OX578284.1, read on the forward strand.
TATTGCGATTTAAGTAAATAATGTCGTTGAGGTTTACTATGTATGTATACTAAATCAATTTCAACTATTTTTCTATTATATATTTTCTCTTAATAGTCCCGGAATGATGATGTGATAATAATATGGTGTTTTTCTATTTTAATAATATTGTCATTGAATTCTTTTATTAAATATGCTAATAAAGCTTTAGTAGTCCTTAAATAATTTAATATTAATTCATATTTTAAAGTTTTTCATCGTTTATAGTAAGTAACACTATTGCAACAAAAACAATAAAAAGTTTAATAACATTCTGATTTATGTTGTTTGAATTGCACTGATTCCGAATCTACAAACAAAATTATTCCAGCGCTCACCATTATTAATAGAAAGTTTTTTTGTTTTTTTTAATACTTAAAGACCAATATAAATAGATAATACTTATGTATTATGTAGAGCGGGGGCTCCTTAAGGTAAAATACCTAATGTTCCAAAGTAGTGTCTGCATTACCCCTCCGAAAGTGTTTAAGATAAGGTTAAAAGGAGTTAGCAATGAAGAATAAGTGATTAGAAATCGATTAAGTCCCCTAATACCAGAGATAATGAATATATAGGAAAATAACTTCCTTCTTGTACAAGCATTGCCAAGGTTAGGGTGGGGGAGAACCTTCTTCTTACAAATTAGAAAAGACAGTAGAACCCAAATGTCCAGGAAAAATAGGAACTAATTCCTATGAGTACCTGCGTAAAAAATATTCCGACCTAAATGGGTCTCGAACCTACAATCATGAACAAGTGCCTCAAACCACTCAGTCTAAGTCCGAGTCAAAAATAGTTTTATTTATCCAAAGATAATTACAAAGTATATATGTATATAATTAGGCTGAAAGTTCGCAATTCCGCGACCCTGGGGCCTTTCTTGCATAATGCGGCTTATATAGAGAACTATATACTATGCGGAGGTAAATTTGGTTACAAGTCAGTAAAATATCAGTACGGCTATTAGTTCCACTTATTGAATGAAGAAGAGACTGTATCTGGGGGGGGGGGGGGGGGGGGCTAAAACTGGGTTCATAAGTCGCGTTTTGGACACGCGTTACGTTTAATCTATGTCTTACCTTGACGCTCAAAAAGTTGGTTCTACACCAACTTTCTCGTGTTCGCGCTTTAATCCTGAATAAAACCTTTTAGTTCTCTTCCCTCTTGTTTATATTTATCGAGGCATCCACTAAGATAATCTATATAATTAAAAATGAATGTTATTTGTCAGTCTCTTATGCCTGCCTAAACCGTTCATCCAACTGCGATGAAACTTTGGTGAATGGTTGGACGCAAGCCCGGGAAGGTTTCTGAGTTAGTAAAACTATGTTTAAATTTTGGTACTCAGGGGTATGGGGTACAAAAATGTCAGTGTAATGAACACCTTTAATGATGCATATCGTAGAAAATCGCTTTAAGAGTACAGTAATTGTTTTTATGTACATTTTTTGTAATATTTTAATTTAGGAGGGGGGTAAAATGAAAAATGCAGGAAAAATATTTCTATAATCTATATGTATGTAAATAAAAATAAATGTTTGTTTATCTGTATGTCTCTTGTACTCTTGTGCCAATATTGTACATTGTACAAGTATATTTTGCAAATTGTAATATCAATTTTTCATATAAGGCAACATTTTTTAACTAAATAAACTATTTCAAAGGTTTTTCAAAGGTAGCAGCTATACATTTCTAATGTTAATTAATGCTTATTAGGCGGTATGAAGTTCGCCGGGTCAGCTAGTATTAAATATATTTGTTTTTCATTTTCTAACCATCCTTTTAGAAAATTAGTAGTGACGATAAAGTTTTGTGAAAGCCCAAAAATTAATTTTTAAGATTTTAATGGATTTATATACGTTTAAAGGTTTTCCGATTCCTAACAATGTTTTTTAAAAATAGTCTGTCGTCTGTGCATACCCATGGGGACTTAATTTCTGAAGCGATTTCGCTTCTATGCATTGTTAAACATCATAATTCAGAGTTCTATATACCTATAGTGCGAGCGAAACCGTAACGGGGGATGCTAGTAAATAATAAATAGACATTTTATAAGTGATATTAATTAAGGGGAAGACGTAGTCAAACTGATAGCCAAGAATATCTGATTGAGAATTAAAATACTGAATTAATTTAGTTCTGTCATTTATTACAAGTGTTGAATGGGTTAATTATTGTTCTAATCGTATTGTTAAGTTTATAATTTAATGCAATGTGAAATAAATAAATAAATATATATATTTATACAAATGTAAAATTGTTACCGCAAGTTCGTATAAGTTATCAAATGAGGATATCCCTACCGTCGATACTTGCCTGATCTTAGGATCACTGGACCGGTTTCGGCTAAACGCCATCATCAGCAGAGTCGAGATCTCTCGTAGCACTCCTCGAGTCTACATGAGAGAATGAAGTTTTTCAACTTTATTCTCTTACGTAAACTCGAGTAGTGCTACGAGAGATCTCGACTCTGCTGATGATGGCGTTTAGCCGAAACCGGTCCAGTGATCCCCAGATCAGGCAAGTATCGACGTTAGGGATATCCTCATTTGATAATTATGGACAGAACGATTGTTCTGTCTCTTTCATAAAAAAAAAAAAAAAAGATTTAGAACACTCTGATTCTAGAAAGTGCACTAAGTAGGGCTTTTAAACTTAAGTCCAATTAAATTATCATTTTTAGTTGACCTTATATTATATATATATATATATATATATATATATATATATATATATATATATATATATATATATATATATATATATATATATATTATTATTATTATTAATTATAAATATATAAATAAGCATATTAAACAATTACCTTGTATTTTAAATAGTTTGAATATGTTGTTGTCCAATAAAAAGCAAACGTATAATATATTACAATTATAATAGCGGTTTTAAAAATCGACTGATTCTCCCGAGTATGATCTAATAAAATATACACAAAATACATATGTATCAAAACATTAAGCCCACAAATTGCTACAGTGACTAAAAGCTGGTAATCATAGGTTGCATTAATCAGGTACGAACTTTGTAAAAGTCTGTACGTAATTTTTAAAAAATGTTCGTTAAACTTCAAATTTATATTATTTGAGATGTTTCTAATTCTATTTTGTAATTCATTTAAGATAGTACATTGCACTGTTGTCAAAGATAAATACAGTTCGATATTAAAATAAAAATTTATATTAAAATAGGTATGCGTCATAAGAAGAATATATATAGACTTAATATTCAAAATAAGAAAACTATTATAAAAATAAAACAGCAACGAATTATAATGCATATAGACAGCTACAAACGAGAATATTAATATTCTTTAATATTGACTATTTACTTGGAAAACTACTTTAATACCATTAGAAAATAATATTTTACCCTGTTTATTAAAATCACTTATAATTAGGCAGATATTATTAACTGCAAAGCAATTTTTTAGACTTACGACAGAAAGTATAATCAATTTTGTAAAAGCGTAAAATGATGCCACTATTTTATCATAGGTAATAGAAACATTTGAAAACAAGTCAGAAAGAATGGTTATAATTACACAAGCTGTAAGCATAAATATGATAATAAAGAGATATCTGATTTTTTTTAAATTAGTAAATTTCAGTGATTTATTTAATGGAAACAGAAATAGTTCTGAAAGAAAATATAAACAATTTAGATTTTATCATACTAATAATTCCATTTTTTTATTTTAATTATATCTTTACGATAAATATTACAAATCCAAAATCAAAAGATAGTTTTGTACTATTATCTTATTGAAGATACTTAGATTTGTAAAATTAAAATTACACACCTCTACCTATATTGGTTCATAAGATATTAGCCGAAAGTTTTGTTATTTCGTCACTGACATATGGTAGACAGACTGACTCATCATAATTCTAAGGTACTTCTAGCAATTCTAGAAACTTGAAATTTTGTATACAGGTAGAGTTTAATGTACAAATAAAGGAAAAATTACAAAATCCGAAAAAATCTGGTTCTTTGCCCCTTTCAAGTCTAATAGAAAAACTGGCTATGACAAATTAATAAAAAAATAAAAAAATTATAACTTGTGCTACTAAGGCGCTACCTAGTAGAAAACTTTAAAACTAAAGTATTATTTTACTCTCATTAATAGAATTTTGTACTGGAATAAATGAGGTTGACACTGATTTGACAGTATAGATTGACAGTATTGTTGAAGATAATTATTTAGTTTAATTTATATACCCATCACGTTATATACCTTGTCTTTGTGTTTCAAACACTTTCTTTTAAACTAAACAATTCTTATTTTTCCTACTACTCTTTATTTCCTAATATTCCATTCATTATCTTTCTATTATATCTTCTTATTCTTATCTTTTCTATCTAATCTACATTTCCTTATACTATTGGTTGCTTTTATTCGGATTCGGTTCTTGGCTTGTCTTCTGGATTTCCTGATTCTTTTTTTGATTTGATTGTTCTTGGATCGATTTCTGTCTTTGCTCTTGCTTTGACCAGAGTTAAATATTATTGAAACTGAGTCGATATTATTAAGTGACGGAGAAGCAAGTATACTTCAAGTGGCTTCTATGACAGGAGATGGTTCTTGTCTTTTTCACAGCATATAGTATTCCACACCTGGTCATAAGGAGGCATCGTTTGACATCCGGAGATCAGTAGTAGAGTACGTAGTTTCCCACTGGGATCAGCTCCAAGTGCATGCATGTAATGAGTTAATGAGCATATCAACTCTTACGCTAACGGTTGCTAGAAATATTAATTATTATTAAATTAATACGCTAGGCTAAATTTTAATGAGGATCTCAAGTCTGGAGGGACTGCACTTAATTAATATTGATTACGACTCCATTGAAGCTCAGGAGTCCGCAATTGCAGAATATAACGGACTTAAATGCATGTACCGTCTAGATTTGTGTAAAATTATGTATTTTAAGCCTTCAAGAAGGACTAAAAGAGATAGTGAGTGGGCTATGCTTATAAAACAGTAGCTGATGTTAAACCAGTGCTGATGTCGCGATGCTTGGCTTATTTTTTTACATAAGTGTTTATGTTGGGATACAATTTATTTCATTTATTCAATATAAACTTTTATAAAAGTCAGTCAATGGTAAAATGAAAATAGTAGGAATGTCCTTTTTAAAAAAATATAATGTAAGGGTATTGTACAGTACAGTGACTGGAATAAATTGTTTTAATCCAATTTTGTTTTGTAACATAAACTTTATTGAAATTATTAAATTACCCCTCTTTTTGTTTTCAATTTTTGAGCAGTTGGATCTATTAATAAATTAAAATGTCTTACTTTTCCTGATAGGAAGAATGCTTCTATTTAAGTTTAATGCTTGTATATAAATTTACTGATTTTTTTTTTTTTTTTTTTAACAAATTCTTTATTGGCATAAGTAACAAAAAAATATTTGTGTTTACCGGAGCCATAATGTTATTTTGAGAGCTGTTATTTTGTGTCTTTGTAGGCAAAACCAAGGACCCTTATATTTTCCTGCGTGTGTCCGTCCGGTCGCCTGCTCTCACGGCTACACCTTTCGTCCGAACACTTTGAAATTTGGCATGTATGTGTCTTGTACTTACCCATATATTTTAAAAATATAGTGACTTAAAAAAAATATTTTTCAAAATAATTAGGGTAAAAAAACTTAAGGGTTAAAATTTTGTTATTTTGTTTCGACACCGTGAGGGGTATCACATGAAAGGGTACGTCAAGCTGATTACAAAAATATATAATTATTTGGTTATAACTTTGATAGGGCGAGCGTAGGCAAGTTTGAAGTGGGTGTGAAACGTGTCCCCCCCCTCTATCTCGCTTATTGTGAAGTGCAAAAAATCTGAAAAAATTCCTGAACATTCTTGGACCAAAAGTAAAGATACCACTTTTTGGAAATTTTGAAAAAAATATTATTTTATTTTTTATTGACAAAATACGTTTTTTATAATTATGGTCTTTTCGATGTATTTATATGGTTGTAGTCTGGTTCAGTGGCAAAAAAATACTTCTTAAAAAAAACAAACTTTACTTGAAGTTTGTTTATGTGTTTTCATAGGATAGTTCAAAGTAAGCTTTTTAGTATTTTAAAAAACACCATCAATAGGGTACTACTTAAACTATACAGGGTTGCCTACGGACCCTCGCTGTGTGCTGACTAGCACACACTTGACCTGTTTATTTATTTAATTCAAATCTTGAGTTAATTTTGGGACTATGATACGTCGGAGAAAAACACAGTCGAAAATTACTCACAATATTGATTTAAACTTTTGGCCCTCGCTATCCTCAAATTTTATTCTCTATTTTATTCTCGCTAGTCTCCATAAAAACTAGCTTTTCATGAAAATATTATGGTCATTAAAAATAATTAGACAAATTTTGTTCAAAATTTATTATAAATAATGTAAAAAGACTTACATATAAAATAAATAAATAATTTAACTGGAAAAAATAATAAATATTGTTTTCATAAATATAATAATTATACTATCTACACAAACATTACAATGCTAATATTAAACTATATTTATAGTTTTGTCATTACACTATTTAATTTCTTAATCAACCAGTTAATTACAGTTATTATGTATTGTAAATATATATATATATATATATATATATATATATATATATATATATATATATATATATATATATATATATATATATATATATATATAATGGAGTACCTGTATGTTTTATAATAATTGGTTTCTTTGTTCGTTGTTTTCCCTGATATTTCTTTTTACATCATACCGGGCTATTAATGGTTTAATAAATTGTTTTGTGTTAGTTCGTTTGTACGTCTAATTGATTGTTAGTTTTTATGTCTATTATATTATTGTCAGTATGTTCGTCTTTTCAATGTTAGTTTAAAGATGTACTAGTAAAAGATGGAACATGTCTAAGATAGATAATTTTTCTGTTACATATAATGAGTTCGTAAATCTATTTGAATGTTAGTTGTTTGATTATTATTAGTTTAAATATATTTTATTGTGTTTGTTTGTATCTGATAGTCAGTTTATTCATTTGTTAGTTATAATGGTGTAGATTTAATTTGTCCGTCTTTTTGACTCAGTTTGTTTGTTATACTGTCAATTTGTTAGATTTTGTTTTATATGTAAAGAATAAGTTTGTACATATATTAAATTGTCAGTTTGTTCTCTACTTGTCTATAATTTTGTCTGTTACTAGTCATTGTAATTGTCAGTTTGTACGTCTATTTCATTTTTTGTTTGCTTGTTACTAGTAATTTTGTTTGTCTATTAGAGTCATGTGTTTTCTATTATGTATATACAATAATCAGTTTGTACGTCTATTTGACTATATTCGCTTGTCTGTTACTTGTCGTTTTGTTCGTCTATCTATACGATTATTCGTTGGTTTCTATCCTGTTTAACTACCTATATTGCCTGTTTAACTATCTATATTTTTATTGATTATTTTATATAATAATCACAGCCATAAAAGGCTCCTCTTATTTGTCATAGTTGAGAATATAAGTTTAAGATATGTAATTAAAGTCATACGGTTCAATTGTTTTCTGAACGTCAGTTAATAGGTGCAAATGTATGATATTTTAACTTAATTTTTAAAACACTGTCGTTAACGAAAAATATTTCATTTAATGAATATTGTTAATTAAGATCTTAAATTTGCTATCTACTAGTGTGACACGTTTCAGCGTAGGTTCAATTTATTATAATAAGACTCTTATTTAGCTAACCAAAAATAAGTTGAGGGTCATGACCAAATTATTTTATTTGAAAATAAATTTTTACTAATTGAGACAATCAATTGGCATTATCTTTACAATTTACTTATTTATTTACCTATAAAAAATAAACGAGTATGTAGCTCATATTATAATTTTAATGCTAATAAAAAATGTAAAAAATCAATAAATAAGACCTTACACATTACTACCTAATATTAATTAAATAAATTAAATTATGTATTTACAATTCAGAATAAAATTAATATTTCTTAACTAAACTAAAACTAGATTTCTTTTATAAATAATATGTATAACTATTGATTTATTTACTAGTAAAGAAAATTATCTCCTAGTATTATTTCCATCGAATTTTGTAAAGTCACTTTTAATGTTTATTTTAAAGATTTAAATAATAATTATTTGAATTTTTAATTTGAATTGATTTCTTATAATTATCTATTTTTTTGTTTATAAAACCTAATTTCTAAATAATATATATATATATAAAATTATTATTATTAAATTAAATAAATAACTTAATTTCAATTTGTCTGTACATTAACGTCCATAAACATATTTATTTGTACGTTAAGTTAAAAAAACAAAAATATGATAGATGAAAATGTAGAGACAAATTTTAATTATTGAGCACATTTTACTCGTTCTAAAGTTATAAAATCAAATAAATATTTTTTTTGTCTTAATTTAACATTTTTTGAAATAATATCATATTAAAAAAAAAAAATCAAAAATTAAAATCAATATATTTTAATTAAATTAATAAAACGTGTTCAATTAAATAAAGTGCAGATATAAAATAAATTGGCAACACAAGGAACTACTATTTTTATTTTTAATTTTACTCCTCTCTAATTATTTAATCACAATTAATTTTGTAATTAATATTAATTTGTATTTAAAACGCGTTTAAAAAAGAGGTTTTGTTCATAACTTAAATTTTAGAAATATTATGTTCAATGTTTTGCTTGCGGTACAAGAACAACTTTTTATTTTTTACTCATGGTTTTTCTTTTATTATTATTTTTTATTGCTTTGAGTTAACGCTATTCATCAGTTTAATTTAATTTAATTTAAACTTATGAAAATCTATAAGTGCTGTACACAATAAGTGACAGCACTTATTGTGTGCAGCTGTAAATCTGTTGAAATACATTTATTGTGACTTTTTTTAATTTAAGCTTTTTAATTGCACTCTACGAACAGGGTCTTCTAGATTAGACAAGAGGTGTAACTTTTTATTGTTTACAAACATTTTATCTGCCAAAAATTGGTATTGTTCTTTTCGATAATTTTAATTTTACTTTACTGGATTAAAAGTAATCAATTTTTAACCCCCTTAACGATTACCGAGAACGCTGAAACTTTGATAGATAATGTGAGTTTTTATTAAAAACGAGTTTTTTAAAACTTATTTTTCAAATAATATTATTTATCTTGCTACCCGCAAATAGTTCGCATATTGACATACGTAAATCTAATCAATGTTAAAATTACAAACTCTTCATTTTCCGAGTTGAAATTAAATATTTATACCTTATTCTTTAAACTACAAGGTTGTTCATGTTAGAGTTAAAATTGACTTTTAAACAAATTCTTTGAATTTCGTTCAATGTTTGAGATTTCTGGCATGAACTAGTTTGTTGATTTGGTTAAATGTTTCTATCATTGGAGATCCTTGTGTAGGAGCAGTAGGGGCGACGCATCCTGAGTAAACAATCTGGCAGGACATACCATCCTGTCCATCCTTAGCTGCTTTCATGTACCTAAAAAACCTCAGGATCTCCGGATTATCTGATGACGGCTTCCTTAATTCGTTCAGTTCCCTGAAAAATATCATTTCAATCGAATTAGATAAGTGTAGTCAAATTTAATTATAATTTAATCAGACCGGAAATTCCTAATTAAGATGCTTCTAGCAAGTAACTGCACTTATTTACTTGCTCTAATATTAAAATAATAATATATTTAAAAAAAAACAAAAACAACAATTCGTATTCTTCTCAGCAAACCCATTCATTTGATACCTATATCATGGGCGTGCTTAAAAAATAACTAGTCCCCCATCTTGGGCTGTCTGCCATATTGGTTTTAGAATGACGTCTCGAAGGTAACCATGCATTGTCATCCAAACTAAACATGTATGCAACATTTCAATTCAATCAAGGTTGAGGATAACTGATTTAAAATTCAGTTGCAAGATTTGACCCGAACATACATACATATGTACAAACATTGCAAGTTAAATAAATGATAGTAGGCATTTAACACAAATAAATTTTCAAATAGTCTGCCAATTACTGTAGCAGATAGCTTCCTCGCATCCTATCTCGTACTTTATTGATTTTATGCGCTTACAACCCATTATTGTCTAATTTATTTTATTATTTTCCCCTTTTTGCTTACCAAGGTAACGTAAGCTATGTGATTTCAAAAATTCCTAGACAGAAATCCGTTTCAGACATCAGGGAACCTTTTTGTCCCTTGTCAGTCTATCTGCATTTAAAGGTTGAAATTTACATGGGACCAACAATGGGCTAATTATGAGCTACCATCCATTTTATTAAAATCGGACGAATAATTGTTCAGATATGTTGGTTCATTGTTAGACAAAAATTGAACGACAGGAAGAAAGACACTGGACTAAAAATGTTTTCTGATGTCTGAAACGAATTTCTGTCTTGAAAATTTTGAAATCGGAGAAACAAAAATGTTCGTTCTTCAGAACAATTACATAGCTTTCGTTAAGCTCTGAAGCAAAATGTATGTAAACAATTAAAAACAAAATATTATTGATTAAAGCGCAGCTCTTGCTTGGAACATAGGATGTGGGGCGTTCCGGATGTAAGCATGACTTCACGCCACCCAGTCGGTGTCTTTTATAGCCTTACCTGTTATTTCTATTTACTCTCTTCCACTTATAAATGGAGTCATGCGTTCTTTGTCCGCCTTCTTTACTTCAGGGAGAAAGTTTCTATTCTTCCAATGAAATGAATTATTATTCCGTGTTCCAACTAATATTATGACTAATTTTTAATTCGATGATATCTTCTAATAATAATGGTTATGAATGTTATTTATAGATAATCGAAACACATTAAAAAATAGAATAAAAAATGCAAACAATCGGACCATTAAGAGTCTATTAATATTCAGGATCTTTTAATTATAAGATAACCCTGTTTTAAATTGCAAATGATTGAAAGAACACTTGGTAAAGATTTAACTTATTATTTATTAATTTATGTCGATAGTGTTGGTGTGAATGTAGGGCACGTATGCTATTTTTAAATTCTTCATAAGTAGTAAAGATATAATTCACTGATGTTTGTTTGTGCCAGTCGGCTGTTGTCAAAATCTTTGGAAGGCTAATTAACCCTTGCCAAGTCATCAAATCTAACTGATACTTGGCACATACACTCAGTACCAATACAATCACATTCTATCCAATGAATTAGTTAAAATGAATATTAATTAATAAATAAAAAATCAACTAATTAAGAAAGTAGTCTGCCAATTACACTCTTTTTACAATTAGTATTAACTTTTGACACTCAGATTGGGCAACATATATGAGGAAATAATATAGTCCCTAGGCATGTGGGATGGGAGGGCCAATGACATTTCTATTTGCCTAGTTGGCCCGATCTTCTCGAATTCAAAATACAGCTCTCATTGGCTTCCCTCCACTATACTGTTGACGCTGTCAAAAGTTAATACTATTTGTAAAAGGAGTATATAGTGTGCATCCTCGCGTGCTATTTCATATACTTCAATGATTTTATGCTATGACAAACTGTTATTTTCAAATTTAATTAATTCCCCACCCCGTTTATTATAAATCTGTCAAAATTGTTTTAATTTGGATGGTTTGTGGAAAGTAGCCCGCAGATAGTCCTAGATTAATTTCAACCGCCTGCGCTCTTTAAATTTTGCTAAATTGATACTTTAATTCGTGTAAAAAATCAAAAGCTATTTGCCACAAAAATTTGCAACTATTTATATATATGTATAATAATATTATTAATTTCTCTTCTCTTTGTTATCTTTTTTAGGAGAAGTTAACTTCACATTGTCCTGAGTAGATTCGATTTTCAAATCAATCATCAATCTTCAAATCTTCAAATCATCCATCCATTAATGTATTGAGGTGAGAAATAATTCTTAACTAAGCATGCACAACTTAAAACTAAAGAAACCAACGATAAATATGCATATACTTATTAAAAATACACTAAAGATTAAACGTGATTAAATGATAATATAGATGGCTAATGGATGCTCATGATTAGGATTTATGGAGGAAAAGTAATTTTTTTGTTCAATGACGCCTTTCAACCATTATTGATACTACCTGTTACGTGGTAGTACGATGGAGTGAAAATGTGAAATAGAGAGGGTCATTATAGGAGTTAGAAATACGAGTAGGTTTAAATCTAACTGACCTGATCAAATCAAATATGGCTTTCAGCAACTAGTGGCAATTACCAGTGTAGGTGAAACGAATAGAAATATGAAATTTAGAGAGAATAAGTGTAGGAATTGTGAAAGAGAGATTTGAATCTCAGTAAATATTTAAACCTCTATCTCAGATCCTTCTGCGATGACCAACCCCGAAAAATCTGAGCGAGCGTGCGTGCGTTATGGGGCCTTTGTCCCTCCTTCAGGTCTTGACGCCCTTCTTTAGTCGAAGTCACACTGTCTTGCCTGAAGTTGGGTTTAGTAGGTTTAATTTCATTTTTCAATATGATTAACGAACAAAATGTCAACTCGCTACCAGCTCTGAAGGTTGAAACGCCTATGCTGTAGACTCCTTTATTCCTACACTAATTACTCTGAGACATATTAAAGTAATATAAACTTTTATATACTTGGTTAAGCACTGAAATAAAGTATTGTTTTTCAACTGAAGAAATTTAAAGACATTATGATGTACGGTAATAACTTAAGTTTGAAACAAATGAATTTCTACATCAATTAAATCTCATTTCAAAATCGATTAAGGGGAAACTTTTATGCGTATCCTTATTTTCTCTAGTGCCTTATAAATTAAAAAGTCATTAATTAAAGGATGATCATGATGTTTATGACTAGTCTTCATTGTGTTTGATTGATCTGGCGTTTTTGACTCTGCCTAATATGAATCTGTTCTTGTTTTGATATCCTTTTACTGTTAACTCTGTTTGGAATTCGTCTCAGGTATAGACATTAAAGACGTCAGAAACTTTCTCTTCATTTGTAGGACGTCTGATTCTATGACTTTCTGGTCTATCTTATTGTCCCCTTTGTATCCACGTGTATCTTTAATTGTTTATAAAGAAGGGCATACAAATAGAGAGATGTCTTAGCAAGAATGTAAATATTATTATTTATTCCGTAGACAGCATTTCTGAAATTTTGTTTTACCGTTTATAATGATCAGACAATAACCTCCGTCATTATATTACCTACAACTATAATAGTAATCGCGTTTATCATATTACCCACATATGTAAGTGTAGGAATTAGGCCAGAGAAGTGTAAAAATAATTAAAAACTTTTTACTCGTTCGCCAGCCATAGCCATTTTTTAAAAAAAAAAAAACAACGACTTAAAAAAAGAAAACAAAAAAAAACTTGTTTTTTTTCTATATAAGCCAAAAATATAAACTAAACACTATTTTAAAGAAAATCTAATTTTAATACACTTGCTCCTGTAGTTTAAATTAATTAGGAGTTAGTTACAAGCTTTGAAACCCTTTTTTTTTTAAAGTGGCCACAATTTTGGTCTTCAATAACTACTCTATTCTTATAAAGATGGTTATATATGCTAAACAAACTACACTATTTTATTAACTTTAATTTGATATAACATATACGCCGAACTTAACATAAGTATTAAGGCTCTGGCTTAAATTGAGAGAAAAAAAATAATATTCAATTTTTTTTAAAAATTGCAATAATTAATTTTTAAGTAAATTGCTATAGCTGCAGAATAAGTAAAAATTGAGTATGGCCCATCGAAAATTCGTGTTTCATTTATGGTGTCCTATCTAATATTTTGTTCATAGAGAAAGTGTTATGAAGGCACATAAATTCGATTTTATTGGATTTACACGTTTAAGGTCCTGTGTGTCCAAAATTGGAGCCTATAAACTATTGGGACGATTTCGATTAAATATTACATACATCATACCTCAAGATCAAATATAAAGAAATAAATTTTCGTGAAAAAAAATCTCAAAAACGGTTTAAAAGTCCATTTAAAAAAGAATTAAAATCAAAACCAATTTTTAATAAATAAAATACATTTTTCCGTGGTAGGCTGTGAAATAGTAACTTTAGAGCCTAAAAAACAGCTAAAATCCATTTTTTCATTACGTGGACTTAAAAAATCTTTTCATTACTCCTAGCTGTAAAGAAAAAATCTTTTACGTCCTAGGAACTAAAAGATTTTTTATGTCCGGCGGGTAGTTGTCAAAACTTCCGTTAGTACCGCTGCAGTCTTTGTAGAAATGCTTCTAGTACGATTAAAATCGTTTTATTTATCTTTTCTTATAGTGTAACCTCTTTTTAAGGTTTCTTTTTTTAAGTCTTAAGTATGTACTAATATTTCTTATTATTATATATTGATTAGTGATTAATATTTAATGTTTTTTCATTGTCTGCTACCTCGGAAAAAATAGCATATGCTACGCGACTGTGAAGTGTTTTTTCTTTACCTTGGCAATATTTACTGTCTCGCTTCGCTCGACAGTAAATGTAATTGCCGCGGTAAAGAAAAAACTCACTTCACAGCCTAGTAACATAATATACTATTTTCTTTGTTATGTGACAATATTTCAATAGATATTTACACTTTCTGTTTTATCCAGTTTGTGCTGTCAAAAAATCGTCGAAACAAACTGAAATTCTTTGAATGATCGGGATTTCCGGTCCGTTCTTCATTAATAATAATCATATAATCGTAACTTTCTTTCGTTATACACTAATTATTAGTTAAGTTGGAAGTATATTTATCGTACATCCTTTTCCCGTACTTCGCCGGAATTTAACACAAACAAAACACTTACGAATTCCAAGAATTAATAGTACTTTCTCTTTCCTTTAAATTCATTTATCTGACGTGTCTGCGTTTTCTGAATCATAGGGGCAATTTCTTAGTTAGCTTAAGATAATTCCTTTCCATCCTTTCCGACAGCAGGTTATCGGAAAGGATGTAGGCCATTCTTTTAAAAGACTCGCGATTTCATTTTAAAACAGCTTTCGCTTCCTGTTTATGTGAGAAGACGACATAGTTTAATTTGTGGCTCGTACACTTTCTATAATCTATATGCTTCATTCGAATGTCACCTCATTAGCTACTTTTAATTTTTAAAACGAGAGTGAGTTAATCTAATAACTGGATCCGGTGATTACCTTGTTAACACTTTTTTCTGTGAAGAAATAAATAATAAATTTTAGGATTGAGTTTACACTTTCATTAGACACATTTCGTTTTTCTTTTTAATTCGCATTAATTTATAGTAAATCCATAGATAATTTGCATAAAAGTTATAAATATAAATGGAAGAAAGTAAGGAATAGTAGTAAGTGGTAATCTATATTATATCTACATATATATCTATATCTAGTTCATCTATCAATAATAGCCGTTTATTACAGATCCTAATTATCTATTTATATACAAGTATTTAACATGTACCTATAATTATCGTTGTAATACTAACGAATATAAGCGAAGTATAAACAAAGTGCTATAAAGTATAAACAAAATGTGAGCATTACATAAATTCCATGAAAAAGCATGGGGCTCAGATGATGCCGAATGGATACTCGTCATTGCAAGTGTGATTGTTAGACCTGTTTCAATTGCTAGCGAGGTCACATCTATTTTTATTCAATATTAAATCTCCGGAGAAGGTTAGTAGCCTGGTCGCTGGTAGGTTGGTTTAGTTAGATGATAGGGCCCTCCTCCAAATTAATTTAAAATCGGACCAGTAGGTTTTAAGATGGGTTAGTTTGCAAACATGTTGGCGGACAGGACGACAGACAAACAAGAGGCCAAATATATTCCCTGATGTCTGAAACGCAAAAGTATCTTGGAAACTTTGAATTTGGAGATCAAAAATATTTTTACTTAAAATTATCACAGTTCTTCCGTTATATGTGATAAGCTGGGAATCAAAATTATATTTTTTTCGTCTTGGTACTAAAAGAAAAAAAATTAGAAAGAGTCCGGTTTTTCCTTTGATTTAGGCAAGTGGCACATCACGATACTTTAAATATTTTCTTAAGCCAGTTTTTTTGTGTTAAAGTTGGAACTCCAGTGGGGCTTGCTCGAAAGTACAGGTAGGGTTGGATTCCCAGGAATGTTGTCCTCATATTATAAATTAAAATGAATATAAAAATAAAACAACCTTCTTTGTAATAAAAAAATAAACATTTCTTGCCTTTTTACACAAAAACTTAATGCAATCGATGTTTGAATTTTTAAATTACCTGCTTAATTGAGCGGAGACTAAATTACTGTAAGGAGCGAATTTAGCCGGATTAGAGTACATATCGCAAACCAGCCTTTGCCTGCATAGTTCTGCCGTCGTGCCTAGCTGTTGAAAAACTGAGTCCAACCTGGACAGTAGAGGAGAGTAGAACGGATCGTAGTGAGCGAGGAGATGCGACGAATTTGGAATCTTATGGAATATCTATAACAAATTGATGAAGTTTACATTGAAAATATTATATAGAATAGTATATAGGCATACAAAAGGAGTAAATGTGAAAATGAAAAAAATAATTAAACTTTAAATTGACCACGGAAGTCCATTTTTGAACTCTATGAGATAGTCTCCGAAAAACAACAGCCGTATTTCCTAAATCAGTTATAAATATAAAATAATTTGTTTACTTTTATTTTTTTAATTTAAAAATTACGTAGTTTTCTTTTTGACAAAATATATGTGTTAGTAATATGTTTAATTAAACTTTAAAATGCATTCAGAGTTAAGTACAAATATATACTGTGGTCTTTTTTATTTTTAATGTTTAAAAGGCAAAATAAAGAAAACGATTTTCAAATGAAGGTCAGTAGTTCTAACTTTAATATTCTTGGTTTAGAAACGGTAGTATCAGGTAGCTGTAATATAGTGGCTAAGGTGGTTAGTTAAGGAAATTTCAGAACGCCGTACTCAAAAAGCAATATTATTCTTCTCTAATTGTTGTATCCATCCTACATATCCTTCAATTAAAGCAATCAAGCTGATGTCAAAGTAAGTGTTCTTTACCTTGTAATCCTGGTGAGGATCTTTCGTGTAAAAACTGCCATGATGTTTAGTCGGAAGTGCAGGTAGCTTTGGATTTACCGGAGTGTACCTGCAAGAAGAAAACAATAGAGTTAAAATGTTACAAGACGTTAAATGCATTTAACTTAACAAGAGGAAATTCTCAATTTCATTAAAGATTTACATCTGGGACAGTTTTCACTTCTACTCTTACATACTGATAACATTCAGCTACACTTTCACGTTTAAAAACGCCTTTTGTCAATGAAAAAGAAAGGAAGAAGTTTAGGAATCAATTTAGAGATCGAGGTGACGCGAAAACTCGGTGCTCGCTGACCCGTAAGCACCGATTATCTGCAAGAATACTCATCATCCTGCAAGGTTTGCGCTAGATTTAACACTTGCTTATCATATAGAAAACAAGGTCCACCTGTTTCTTTTTAAATTGTAAAAGACTGGAGGAAGTTAAAAGGCTTTAGTTCGTTGAATCCTACTCCCTCAAAATTGTAAACTTACCTCTTATGCGAGTATAAGGGCCGCATTAAAGGCTAGGCTGACCGGATTCAAATTTTTCTACGAAATGGGTTGGCATTGTAATACTTTTGGGAATTATCTACGTATTAGAATTTCTAGCAGCATATTATGGTTTTTAAAGACCATTATTAATACGACGTGATCCAAGTAAGCATACTATTATTTCTTTAGTAAAAATTTCCTTTGGAGATATTACTGTTATTGAATTTGTTTTTGCCAACACAATTTAGGTTTAATAGTTCATACTATTCATTAAATTAAATAATTCTAATACAGCAGCAAGGGGTTAAATATGACCTTATGATTATTGTTAAGTTTTGTTTTACTATTTAATCTATTTATTGTAAAGAAAATGTGTAGTTCAGGGAACCGTTTTATTCCTTTTGTGCTTTATCGGTATGGTTTTCAATTGTTCTTATAATTCACGTCTTATTGTTCCTATTATTTTTATACTCGATAAAATTACTGTGATCTTTTTTCTTATTCCGGAGTAACAGGCTTGCACCACCCCTGTTATTTATCATTGTTTAAAGAGGTGGTTTGTTGGTTGTAAAAGCTATTGTTGAATTGTGGATGGGTCACCCAGATGGCGTTTGGTCCGTGGCTAAAGACAGAGCTGCAGGGCATGTTCCCACGACGATCGTCGGCTCGTATCCACTGTGACACGCTCTTAAGGACTTCCTCGAGTTACGTTTATAACAGTGCTTGACCTCATATAGGAGAAACTTTTTACATTTGGGGTTTGAACTCTTGAATACCAGCGATGACTATATTTGTCGTGAAATCATGGCAAATCAATATAAGTGATTAGACTGTTAGCATGTTTTCTCCGAAGTTTGATAATCCCATCTAAAACTGTACTGATGAGATATCGTGTCTTTAAGTTTAGGAAAGCATAGAAAACTTCATGCTTATACATATAACAAGACTGATGACAAAGTATCGTATATCCGCATCATGTTATAAGTTCTTTGTACTCGACTTAGTATAAGTTACGTTACGTAACAGAGGAAGTGTAAATGAGAACTCTTAAGCATTAACAGAGCTAATTGCGTTAACAAAAACTGTTTTACAATCATTTGATGTGTTGTCACCTCACAACATAAACCCATTGATAAAGCAGTTTTTGTTAACCATACCGTAAGTGGACTGTTCTCAAGATTGTTTATATCAATGTTTTAAGTAATTTAATCAATTTAAAGGTATGTCAATTTTATCGGTTTAGCTATCAAATTTATATTGATGGCTGCTAAACATATATTTTTTATTCAGTTAATTTTTTGTACATCTTAAATTACAAGTGAATCTATAGTTAAATTTAACTATTTCTAGTATTCGTATATTGGTTCTGTCGTAGGTTTTTGACCCCTTTTTTAGTTTTTGTAGATGAACCTTGTCATAAGATGACATATTGTCAAAATATTTCATAATTGTATTTTTATATATTTTCATAATCATTTTATATCTTGATCTAGTTCATTTATCTTACATTTGGCGCTGCGGACAAAAGATTTTAATAAAATGGCTAGAAGAAGAATTCACCAAGATTCAGAGATAGAAGAAAGACAGAATCAAAATTATATAAGAACTTTTAATTTTCACAGTTTTGACCCTGAAGAAGAATTGGAAAATTATCAAGAAAGATTTGAAATTGAATTAAGAGTGTGCAATATCAGAGATGAAGGAATGAGAAGAGACTTACTACTATCAAGAATTGGGGCAAAAGCATTTAAGATCTTATCTGATCATTTTAACCCGAATAGAGTAAGTGATCAACAATATAATAATATTTTAAATATATTACAGAGATACTATGTAAAAAAATATTGCACCCTAGGTGAAAGGGTTACATTCAGTAAAAGATTCAGACAACATGATGAATCCGTTTCCCAATATATGAATAATTTAAGATCGTTAGCTGGGAAATGTAATTTTGGAACATCATTAGAAGAGAGGCTCCGTGATCAACTAATATTGGGTATCAATAATCAATCGTGGCAAAAAGAACTTTTACGCTTACACCCAGAAACAACTTCAACTCTAGTACAAGTTGAATCTTCAGTTATGAACATAGAAAGAGCTGAAGAAACTCAAAATAAGATTAATATTTATAATTCCCCAGGAATTAACAGAGTAAATAACAATTCAAAAGAAAACTGGAAATTTAAACCAATTACATTAATAAGAGGTAAACACTGTTTCAAATGCGGTTCAAAATTGCATCGTTCAAATGAAGCATGCCCAGCACAAGGGAAGAAATGCAATTTGTGTTACGGTACTGAGCACTTTGCAAAAGTATGTCTCCGAAAAGGAAAAGCAGTAATAGTGGAAAATAAAGGACCAACAAATACAAATAAACTTGATAAGAAATCATTCAAGTCGAGGTCTTCATCTAGTGATTCTGATAACAGTGATGAAGCTGTTAGAGCTATTAATTCAGGTAATAAAGTTATGTTAACCGTTAAAATTAATAATAAAAACATTGATATGCTTTACGACCCTGGGGCAACTGAATCCGTTATAAGTAAAGCTACATGGGTACAAATAGGTTCACCTGTTTTAGAACCGGGTCCTAATTTAATAGCTTATACAGGTGTACCTTTAGATACTTTAGGAAAAACTACTGTTAAGGTTGAAGCGTTTGGACAAATATTAAGATTACCTTTAATCGTTGCAAGGAAACATGATATTCCATTATTTGGGTTAAAGTGGGTGTTGAAATTCAAGTTACCCTTACCAAAAGGAGCACGTGTCTGTAATATAAAAATCAATCAGGAAAAATACATTGATACTAGTTCTACTGAGGTTAACAAAATACTAGATAAATTTCCGGAATTATTCTCTCCAGGTCTAGGTACAATCAAGGGACACAAAGCAGTTGTTCATCTTAAAAAAGATGCGCAACCAACAATTTTCAAACCTAGACCTGTTCCTTTTGAATTTAAATCAGGGGTGGAGGAGGAACTAAATAGATTAGTTAAAGAAGGCGTAATAGAACCTATTGATTCAAGTACAACTCCAATTGAGTGGGCTGCACCCATAGTTATAGTCGTTAAACCCACTGGGAAAATTAGAATATGTGGTGACTTTAAAGTAGGCTTAAATAAATACATATATTGCGATCATCATCCTTTGCCTAGGTTTGAAGAAATCATGGTTAAGTTACAAGGGGGAGAATCATTTTCTAGTATTGATTTGAGAGACGCTTATTTGCAATTAGAAGTTGAGGAAAATTCAAAGAAGTTCTTAGTTGTAGCAACACATGCCGGCTATTTTCGTTATCGCCGTTTACCCTTTGGGGTTAATTTCGCCCCTGCATTATTCCAAAAAACTATGGACCAAATCTTAGCTGGAATGGACGGGGTTGCTTGTTACCTTGATGATGTTATAGTAACTGGTAAAACAAAAGAGGAACATTTAAAACGTTTAGAAATGATATTAACAAAATTTTCTAAAATAGGATTTCATATTAATAGAGAAAAATTCAGTTTTTTAAATAAATCAGTTAAATATTTAGGACATCGTCTAGACAAAGATGGAGTTTACCCCACAGATGAAAGACTTAAAGCAATAAAATTAATGCCCCTTCCTAAAAATACACGGGAATTATGTGCGTTTCTTGGCTCTGTTAATTATTATCAGAAATTTATTGCTAATCTACAATGCTTATGCTCCCCATTACATAGGTTTTTAAAAAAGGGAAATAAATGGGACTGGACAGAATCTGATACAAATATAGTAAACAAATTAAAAGAGTCGTTAACATCGTCAGATTGTCTTGTCCATTATAATCCAGATTTACCTTTAATTGTATCTTCAGATGCAAGTGAATGTGGGATAGGAGCGGTATTATTTCATAAATTTAAGGATGGGGTAGAAAAACCCATAGCTTATGGCTTATGCTTCTAGGTCATTAACGAAAGCTGAGAAGCGGTACTCAGTTATAGATAAAGAGGCTCTAGGAATAATTTTTGCTGTCACTAAATTTCATCAATATTTATATGGGCATCCGTTTATATTAAGGACAGATCATAAACAGTTGGTACGGTTATTTGGGGAAAATTCTGAAATACCTAAAATAACTGCCAACAGAATTACGAGATGGGCTTTAACTTTGAGTGCGTATTCGTATCAAGTTGAACATGTGAAGGGTCCAGATAATGCAGCTGCAGATTTATTGTCAAGATTGCCAATCATAAATCAAGAAGTAATAAAACCACTGGACGATAAGTATGGAAAACGAATTTTAAGGTTAAGAACAGATGAACTTGCTATATCTCGACATACGTTACAACAAGAAACTTCGAAAGACAAACAATAACAAATAATTATTTCTTATCTTGAAAATGGATGGCCTGATAAGAAAGATATACCAAAAGATTTAAATATTTTTTTTGATAAGAGGTTAGAAATCTCGTTTGAATCTAAAATACTTACATGGAAAGGAAGAATAGTCGTACCTAAAGTATTAAGGAAAAACATACTAAACATGTTACATGAAGGTCATCCTGGAGTTGCAGCTATGAGATCTGTAGCTAGATTCCATGTATGGTGGCCTAATGTAGACGACGACATAGATCAAACCGTCAAGCAATGCAACCATTGTCAAGAGAACAGGCCAGGAGATCCGGATGTTCCACTGTTATCATGGACTGTACCAGTGGAACCCTGGACTAGAGTGCACGTAGACTTTGCGTTACGTTACTTTTGTAGTAGTGTTGGAATCAAGCATGTAAGAATATCACCTTATCATCCTAGGAGCAATGGCCTGGCAGAACGAGCTGTTCAGACGTTTAAAAAGAGGTTCAAAGCATCTAGACAAGAAGGCCAAGATACAGACACAAGATTACATAAATTCCTTTTAAATTACAGAACTACACCTCACAAGACGACAGGACGAACTCCAGCTGAACTCTTATTAGGGCGGCAGTTGCGAACGAAATTAACGTTACTGAAACCAGAGTTTAGTCAGGACATCGAAGTTGCTCTTGCTAAGCAAAAGAAGTACCACGACCCAGGGAAGAAGTCTAAAAAGTTCAGGGAAGGAAAGAAGGCTTGGGTGCGAAACCCTGATAAAACTGGATATTCTGCTGGAGAAGTAATAAAGGTTACAGGGTCATTATCATATCTAGTACTTTTAAATGGCAGACAACAGCGTCGACACGCGTCGCAGTTGAGATCCAGAGAAGAGCCCCTGGGAGGGGGAGGTATGTCATAAGATGACATATTGTCAAAATATTTCATAATTGTATTTTTATATATTTTCATAATCATTTTATATCTTGATCTAGTTCATTTATCTTACAAACCTCACGCTACTTATTGTGATTTATGTTATTGTATAAGTTTGAAAAGTCTCAGAGCTTTTGTAAAAGATCACTTTTGGTGAAGTAAATTTTAACCGATCGATTTGATTGAATTATTAGAGAAATGCATTAATGCATTGTTTCTATAAGCTAGGTGAAGTAAGGAATTTAAACATATAATACTGTGGAAAGCATGATTAGATTACTTAAATCAAATACAGAATTGACAAGGCAAATAATAAAAATGTAACCTTTCGCCAAAGTCTTTGGTGGGTTGAGCGGCGAATGGAGGATTGAGTGCGGCCAAAGTAGCATGTGATTGCGAGGGAATGGTCCACATAGCAGTTCCGTCACTGCCAGCTCCATCTTGGTCTAAATCCGTCGTATCTTTAAATTCAAAGTCACCCACATCGTGTTGCTGTTGACCTGCCGAACTGCCTGAGGCAACTGTGCTCACTCCCTTACCTACCAACTTACCGACGTGGGATAAGATGGTCGGGAGGAACATGGCTACAAGTACTGATTTGACGATCTGCATACCGATGAATACTGGTAGAAGCAACTTCTTTAGCCCAAAGGCCATAAAACCCAGTCCGAAACCAGTCAGGAAACTGTTCTTGCCAAAGCCAAATCGTGCTGAAACAGAAATACGTCAATAAATATTTACTAAAAGATTGCTGTAATTACTAGTTGATCTTAAATGCTCAATACACAAGAATCGTTGAACATAGTTAATTGGAAATAACGCTTTTAGAAAAAATGAATATTTGAGATTTTTTCTGTTTACACGTCTGTCGTATGTGCAATCGTTTGAAGCCGATCTATTTAACCAATTTCGATGAAATCGGTAAAAATTGTACTTCAAGATGAAATTGAGAAATAGAATACATCATTATTTAACAGAACTTTTTTCCTGTCTGTCTGTGGTTCTGTTTGTTTCTATCTTTATAGACTCAAATCAGCGGCAGAATAAAATCCATTCATTTTTATACAGTGATGAGTGCTAACATGTGTCTTATGTTGGAGGCTTAGATTCATCGTAAAATATCAGTAAATTCATTCATCCTGCATAAATCTCTATTAGGTTAAGCTGGTATTATTACTAATTAAAAGCATAAAAAGAAATTACATTTCTCTACTTAATCTGCCTTTCAGGAATATATGTATGAAGAAATTCATTTCATGACTTCTCTAGAATTATCTTTTTGAATTGTTTTTTTTTACGATTGTTTTTACTTAAGGGAAAGTAGCATGAAAAAGATACGTGACTGAAATGAAACCATTATTATTTTTTTGAAATCCTAGTTGTAAAAATAAGTTATAATAATCCGTGAAGTCAGGGTCATTTCTATATGAAATAATGCGCTTGAGAAAAACAATAATTCTAAAAAATATTGCCTAGATTTATAGGTATAAAAACTTCGTATGAGAAATGCTCTTATTTTTTCTTTATTATTGTCATGATAATTATTGTGTCTTAACCTTATAATTTATGTTATTTATAATAGCACAAACGGAAAATAGGGTGTTAATGTATATTTTATTATTTAAATAAAAATAGAGGAATTGTAGTTTAAAAAAAAATGTAAAAATTGTTAATCTTATTAAAATTAATATTATATTAGTTTAATTTTTAATGTGAATTTATTCAAATTTATTTAATATGAAAAAACAGAAAATTCTCATAATATTCATATTTTTATTGCAACTGTCCCCATTCTCTTGAATCTTTGTGCGCTATTTTCTCAGGAACTATTTTTTATTGGTACTTATACGGACTTCTTTTAAAAAAAGAAAAAAATCGGTCCGAGACAACTCAGACAAACTTTCTCATATACAAGTTCATAATTACTTAGCCAATGTTTTCAATTTATTAGTTTTTGTAAGTACGTTTAATTATTATTAAAAATTATATAGAAATTTACCATAAAAATAACTTCTCCAGGGCGGGGAATCGAACCCGGTATCTCTCCGTCAACGTTTTTAGATTTTTTCCGGGAAAACTGCTTATATCGTTGGATCCGTATTTAAATGGACTACATTTTAGAATTTTTCAATCAAAATCGTCGGAACCGTTTTCGAAAAAAAAAATTTTTTCACGTTTTTTCAGAGTTTTTGGGGAGTAGCGCCCCCAAATTTAGAGGTAAAATTCATTTCTCGATTTCGGCCATTTTTGGGCCCAGTAGTTTAGGCTCCTGGCGTCTGCACAGACAGACGACAGACGACGGACAGACATTTTTTTAGACTCAGGGGACCTCAAAACGTGTAAATCCATCAAAATCTCAAAATCGAATTTTCGCGCCATCACAATACTTTCTCTTTATATGAGAAAGTAAAAATTAATATTCTGAAATCATCGAAACCATTTCTGAGAAAAAAGTTGTATGTAGTAGTGATTACTTTTTACTTTCTCATATAAAGAGAAAGTATTGTGATGGCGCGAAAATTCGATTTTGAGATTTTGATGGATTTACACGTTTTGAGGTCCCCTGAGTCCAAAAAAGTGGTTTTTAAAAAATGTCTGTCTCTCGTCTGTCGTCTGTGCAGAAGCCTGGAGCCTAAACTACTGGGCCGATTTTGACGAAATTTGGCATATATGTTCAGAAAAATCATACCCCGAGGCGAAATCGAGAAATGAATTTTAGCTCTAATTTTGGGGGCGCTACCCCCCAAAAACTCTGAAAAAAACCTGTAAAAAAATTATTTCTTGAAAACGGTTCCGACGATTTTAATTAAAAAATTCTAAAATGTAGTCCATTTGAATACGAATCCAACGATATAAGCCGTTTTCCCGGGAAAAATCTAGTTCCTGAGAAATTAGCATAAAACGCGGATGGAGAGAGCCCGGGTTCGATTCCCCGCCGCGCCGAGGAGAAGTTATTTTTATGATAAATTTTGATGAAATGTTCAATAATATTTAAATGTACATTTGGAAACTAATAAGTGGAAACACTGGGCTAAGTAATTATGAACTCATATATGAGAAAGTTTGTCTGAGTTGTCTCGGACCGATTTTTTATTTATATTATTACGTTATGCTGATGACTATTCTTGGTCTTAAGGGTATAAATAAAAACTAATTTTTCATTTTCAGTATTTATCCCCACTTGGGCCATTTTCAAGCTTAATTATTGTTCCTAAAAAACATCCAATAGTATCTGCGACTTAATATTTGGTATTTTTTTGTTTGTCACTATACTTTTCATGATATGTAAAGTTTTTTATTCAAAACTTTTCTCAAAGAGAAAATTAGTCTCATCCAATTAAAATTAAATTGTTCAAAAAAGTGGCTATTAGAGTCAAAATGTAAGGCCTTCACGTTTTCTTTCTTTGTGATATACTCGTACTGAAAAGAGAAACGTCAGGATTACCAACATCTAATTGCCAATTACAAAGATTATAAATATAAGTGACCTTGACTGCCCATTGGACCTATAACAGACATAATATAATATTATTGAATTTACAATCTACAAACCTAAATAATGCCTTTATGTAAGTGTACCATTTACCCAGAGAACAAGTATGTGAACCATTTGTGTGGCATATTGCTTCCTCTTGTCCTAATTTTGGACGAATAGTCACATGAGATTTGGATTTGTTTCGATTCCCAGTAGAGTCACATTTATTTTCATGCAATATCAAATTTGCGCAGACAGGTGAAATTAATGTGGGATTATCTATAGGCTACTTTCAACATACTTTCTAAATTTCTTTAAAATCAAATGATTACTTTTAAAGATATAGGTTTTTTTCAATTCTTTAGTTAATCCTAATTTGACGTGTTCCTTATTTCATCGGATATTTTGGGATGTTAAAAACATTAATGTCTATTCATAAGCTATATCTCACTTATTCATTGACCTCATTATGCCTTGTATTTGAATTATAGGTTGTGGTGCAGTGAGCTTTATCAGTATACATAATTTAATATTATTGTTTTAAGGAGTAACTATAAACCATGTACTTATCTCTTTTGCTTTTGTTAACCAATTACTGTATAGGTGTTAATAAAAAAACTGTATGTGATTGAAATATATATGGGACAAAAAGTTGACTAATTATGATACCCTCGAAATTTCATCAAAACGGACGATAAGTTCTTAAGACATGGTGCTACAAACAAAATTGCACGAAAACAGACAAGAGACCTAAACTGTTCCCTAATATCTGATATTTGATATCTGTCTTCTGTTACCTTAGGTAAGCTCTGAACCAAAATAAGCATTTCTCCTAACATGGGCAGTTGCTATGAACTTCATTCCATTTGAAAACTTTTAAATTAGAAGTGAACAAATTGTGGAATAAAACTATCGAAACGAGATAAAATTCCAAGAACACAACTAACGAGACAAAATTTGATATTGATACTGTTATATTTGATATTATACAGTTTTACATATTCATGTAATGGTATTGATAATTATTCCATGGTGTTTGGTTGAAATTATAAGTCCAGTTTTTAAAAAAAAATACATTAACTTTTGAAAACCAAAACAGAAACTAAGGTACATTTACATTGTTATGTGAAGGCCCTTTAGTCCATTCCAATGGCTATTAAGTTATGAAAGAGATACGGTATGCTAGATAATTTTAAAAAGGGACTCAGAAAGATACCTAGAGGAGAGAACAGAAGAATGTATAATAAAAGGTTGTCTAGATGAGGTATTTTATGATGGGATGATTGTTTAGGCGGAACAGACATGTAATATCCATGGAGATGTTCTTGTGTTGTGACAAGGTGTGAGCCAGGTCAGTGGAAAGTGTTAGTGGAAGATAGAGGTCAAGGAGATATGGAATACCAACTTCTATTCTTTTTATAACTATCCTGTTTGGAAGCATTTGATGTCTGATGATATTATATTCCTTTTTAAGAATCTTCTTCCTGTAGTATAAAATATACTTTTTATCCTTTATCCCATAGTATACGGTTTTTTATATCTAAATGTACGTAGAACGGGAGTCGTTAAATGGATGGAAAAGAAGGAGTGTCAAAAAGAAGATTTTGTTTGCAGAAAGTTAACCGTTCCTCTTTATTTTATTGTTTCCGGTATTATTGAAATGAGCTGTCAAGCTTTACGAAAAAGCCGATAAATAAGAACTACATACATGTATCAAAATCTTAATAAATCTTCTCTCCTTGTGTGTTATAAGAGCTGTACTGAAGGGTATTATGCAGCGCAGTATGTTCATTAATGTCAAGATGATGCGATATACAACATTTTTAGTGTAGGAACGGTAATAAATCCCATGTTCATTTTGATCGTTTATATTCATAGCTTTATTTATTTTCGGGATTATTAATGCTCTCCGTTTAGCCTTTCGAATGGATAATAGATATATAACATAATTATCGTACGTTTGTAATAATAAGGGCTTCTTCAAAGATATCTTACAACACTGTGTTTTCCCTTTTAAGTCAAGATGCTGCGTATGCTTTTGATATTTTTAATGAATTATTGAGATATCAAGAGGTCTGTCACGTTAAATAATTAAAGACCTTAGATATCTAAAAGAAAATTATAATGATACTTCAATTATCAACGCAGAGAAATTCTAATTTTAAAAAAAGCTGTAAGCTTAAATGGTTATAGGCTATATTTGTTCGACATTTCTTAATTTCACTTTCAATCGAGTCAACTGAGATTAAATTTATCTTGAGATTAATTCTTATCTACCTTCATTATCTCTAATGATATGTCTGGACATTTCCTTTTTCCAGCAATTATAGTTCTTGCTATGTCTTATACTTTAGTCTAGTCCCAAACCACCTTTTACTTTTTCTCTATTTCGTTTCTACCTTACTTCCATTATTTTCATTATTCTCAGCTTGCTTCATTTCATGCTTCCTTCTTCTTATCTCATCTCATTTTCCTTTCTCTTTGTTATATTTCTCTTTTGTTATTCTTTGTCATACTCCATGTCTTACAGGTTTTACCATACCTTTCCATAGCTTTACTAAATATATTTCTTCTCCTAATTTCTGAACAAGAATATTGAGCTTCAGTGATATTGTTTGGCTGGCTTTTAATATTTTGTTGGCCATGCCTAAAAAGTAGCGCAATTTTCCAATTGTTGGATAAAAATTCGAACACTTTCCTATACATTTAAATTAATAACTTCTGAAGGGACTTTATTTTGGATACCATCAATAAACAGCTTTTCTAATTTAATTATAAAAGGATTTAAAATATTATATTTTTCCTTTCATCCAGCATATTATATTTAACTGAAGTTATTTTAAAATGTCATCTCGCATTTTAACGTTTAACGGATAAAAATTAAATCCTAGACCGGTTAGTGAAATTGGTGAAAGGTGGCATGTCCGAATTTCAAAATAGATTTCTTTCTTTGACAACCGGATTCTCTACATTTAACTGTATCTATTTTATTTGAAACGGTAATCTAGTATTCACTAGAAATATAAGTTGATTTTAAGCAAATCCTAGTATATATTATATGAGACCTCATTTCCTTAAAAAGAGTGGAATTATTAATATTCCCACATTTTATTTACCTTAAGTCGCTCTCGCTAACTACGGCTGTAGTTATAGGTGAGAGTATTTGATATTATTATTAAGCTTAAATATATATTATTCTTCCTCTTATTATTATTTATATTTATTATTTATTTAAGGTTTCTGGTCTCTTATGCTGCCCAATCTCACTAAAAAACTAGATTTACGTTATATAGGTGGTCCCATCTATGACTGAGATGGGACCATATGCAAAAGTTCAGGATATATATCTCTAAACGAATAAATAATAACAATAGTCTCCCAATCAGTGTTTAGGAAACTCCTCATGGAAACACTTTTGGTTTGGAACCAAAACAGTTTTCATAAGTTTTTAATTAAAAAAACTCATGGAAACTTAGTATATGTTTGCGTCCGAGCTTACGGAAGCAATATGCGAAACGGAAGCAATGCGTGATCAGTCTAATCTAAAGTACCAAATTCATTTATGTCTCCGAAGTCAAAAAATCCTAGAAAGAAATCTGTTTTAACTAGATTTACGTTATATAGGTGGTCCCATCTATGACTGAGATGGGACCATATGCAAAAGTTCAGGATATATATTTCTAAACGAATAAATAATAACAATAGTCTCCCAATCAGTGTCGCACATATGCACACCATGTATCCTTTGTCGTACTTTATTGATGTTATGCTTTTACAACCCTTTATTGTCTTTTTTCCGAGCTTCCCGGCAGTAACCGAAGCTATGTGATAACGATACATTTTTTATGTCTAAAAAATTCCAAAACAAAAACCCGTTTCAGACATCAGGGAAAAATTATTTTTAGTTCGGTGACTTTCTGTCGGTCTGCCCACAAATTTTTGCGAACCAACTTATCTTAAATACTACTTATCCGATTTTAATGAAATTTGGATGGTAGTTCATAATTTGCCCATTGTAGGTGCCAATAAGTTTCACCATTCTATTTCTTCAACATGCGCACAAAAATACATTTTATTTACGCCTATATGTTCATAAGTACTCATTTGATTGAAATCTGTCCATTAGGGTGGCTCATAGCTTCCTCGCCTTCTATAACGTACTTAAATGAAGTTATGCTTTTACTACCCAATATTGTCTAATTTATTTAATTGTCCCCTCTATTTGCTTCCGAAGGTAACAGAAACTTCAAAAGATTCCAAGACAGAAATCCGTTTCAGACATCAACATTTATAACATTTTGGGAACATTTTTGGTTGTGTGTCTGTCTGTTGGTCCGTCGGTCTGTCGTTCAATTTTTGCGCACCAACATATCTTAAAAACTTCTTGTCCGATTTTAATGAAATTTGGATGGTTTAATTAGCTCATTATTGGTCCCATATAAGTTTTAACCTTCTACGCTAATTTTTTTCTCTTCCACATGCGCACAAACATACATTTATTTACACCTATAGCTTCAAAAGTACTTAGATTAAAAAGATTAATTAGATTAAAAGTACTAAGATTAAAAAAACGGGGGAAATAATTAGGCAACAATGGCTTGTAAATGTATGAAATCAATAAACTACGTGATAGGATGTGAAGAAGCTATGTGCTACACCAATTGGCAGTCTACTTTAGAAACAAATTTGTCAAAATTGTTTTATTTTATTGCACGATTTAAAGAATCAATGTAGCAATATTTAATGTGCGTATAGGTGATTAAATTTGGGGCCATCTGCAAACTACTCTCGACGAACCATCCAAGTTATTTAAAAATTAGATAGGTACTTCTGAAGATATGGGGGTAAAATAATTTTTAAATGTATGATAGTGCGCATGTGGATGAGAAACAATGGCGCAGAAGCTTAAAACTTATATCGAACCATCAATAGGCTAATTATTACCTACCATTTAAATTTAATTAACATCGGACGATTAGTTTTTAACATATATGGTGGTTCGCGAAAATTAAGTGACAGACAGACAGGGATCCAAAAATGTTGCCTGATGTCTCAAACGAATTTCTGTCGTGGAATTTTTGAAATCAGAGACATAAACAATTTTCTATCTTCAGAACGATCACATAGCTTCTATTACCTTCGGTAAGCTCGAAAGCAGTATCATTATTTTTCTTGTCTCTTAAGATAACCTGTTCTTGGCAAAAGCCTCTTACTTTTTAGTCTCTTCTATAATATCTAGACCTAGTACTCTTTTCATCTGGAGGAAAACACCCCGTTACTCTTTTGGTTTATTTGACATCCTCTAGTCTCGCCACTTGGTCAGCCCAATTCCACTTCATTGGCCTCTATAAGTCCAGAAAATTCTTATTTATTCGTTCCTGATTGTATCTAGTTTCTCTATTCTCAGCTTGCTGCATTCCATTACTTTTTGTGCCGGCACTATTATTTACCTTTAACTATATATATATTTTTTTTTGATAGCTCATTTTTTATATTTAAATTTAAAAGGTCTTTTTAAAACTTAGCTTGAGAATTAATTAGGGCCAACTTTGAATCTTGGCCGCACAGTTTTTTTTTAAAAGTCGCCGAATGGTAATAGAAAGATACAACGAACCACATAAATTGACCGTATTTAACAGTTTAAAGCTACCGTGCTTTATATTTTTCTAATTACAAACAAGTTGTAATAGACAGTCGTAAATTCGACTAAAATCTGTATAATCTATATATACAGGGTCACCCTGTATATGTATGTATAAAAGCCAAATACCACTTACTCATACATCCATCACCGTATCTCCAGAACGGCAATAGCTAGAGGGCTGAAATTTTGCATAAAGGTTCCCCTTTCTGCTCTAGGTGCTCGCTAAGAAATAGTCTTTCGATCTGCCTTCTTGATTCAAGATGGCGGCCATCTATATGCGGAAAGATGGCTGACACAGCTATTATGGCGTCCGCAATTGTTGACTGATTTCATTTCTGATTGGGGCGCTTAAATCTCACACTAATGCTCTTTAAATCGAGTATTTATTATTCTATAATAATAAATATACTATAAATATAGTATTTATTAAGAAAAAACGGATTTAAAAATAAATAAATATCTTTACATTTATTTTTTAACAAATAACAGTCCAGGAGATAGCTTGGAAAACAGTATCTGACTAAGATCAATCTAGAATTTCGTGTATAAGTAAATCTTTTGGTGCCTTTTAACAATTTGTGGTCGGCTAAGTTTGTCTGTGGGACATGGCTTGGCAATACGCATTTGAAAAAAAGGAAACCGGTGGAGAGCGATCATGTCCATCCCTTTTGGCAAGTATTGTTGCTTGTTAACGGGATACACGACAGCGATATCACATTCAAAATGTTGCCAACATTTTGTTGCCTGGTGTGTACTAAGCTTTATGGGTAAAGTATAATGGCTAGCTAAAATAGGATTGGTAGGACAACTCCTCTACTCCTAGTAAATTAAAATTATTTATTGCAATATTTAAATATATAAGTTGACTGCTAGATTATTTCTTATAGCTAGATAATCTTGCTTAGCCTATGAATTGTAATGATTCTAGGTGGTAGTTTATAATCCTATCAATTTAAATATAACTTATTCCGTAGAGATGCACGGGAATCTGGCTTGATATCAATGGAGTTATCTTTTAATAGTATACGAAGAGCACAATTGTTAGTTACATCAGTTTTATTAATAAGGAAATGAGGAAGAAAGAAAGATTTTGATAATTGTTAATATAAGAGAGAAAATGTAAATAAAACATGGTATTAATAATTGTTATTATAATTTACAGCGTGTTACAGTGCTAATCTGTAGACAGTAGACTCAATTGCAATCCCTTCACTTTCACACAGCTCCTAATTCCTGTATTGTTCTACCGTTGTTTAACTTTCTTTCTGAGAAAATTTCTTATTACACCTATTACTACATTGTTTTCTGTCATCTGTAACAAGATTTTAATTTGTTTTTATTGTTTAAAAGCTAATACTTTAATTACTTAATTACTTTTATTCAATTGTCTATTTAACACGTGTTAGGTGCTTTATTACTGATGAATCTCTACAGTTTTTTTTTTGTTTTCCGTTATTATGATTAATTAAAAGATTTATACTCTTAAAATTGCTCGTAATTTGATCGATTCGACTATGTATTTTTATAACTATCACAGAGCAAGGTAAAAATGAACAAACAATACCATTGTTATGCATTTTAATGGCACTAAAAACACAGCAAAATGTGAAATTCGAATTTCAGCACTAACTGGTTATCATCTGTCCAATCGAGATAACCAATTATAGTGGTAGAAACTAACAGATTTACTATAATCAGATTATGAAAAAAGAAATATTTCTTTAAGTCAATTCTCATGATATAATAAATCCAAGTTATTGATGTATCTCTTTCTTACCATTTATATTCTGATTATATTAATATAATAGCCAATATTTGTGCTCATAGCTTTCTCGCGCCTTATTATTGGCTGAATGGTCATATTATAACATATAGAATAATTTCTTCGACTGTGATTTTCTCCAATGTGTGATAGGAAATCACCACGAAAGAGGTGTAGTTTAAACTACTTGTACTTTGTAAGTCATTCAATGTCCACTAGTTTATCTGAACAAGGCTGCTTTAGAACAGCCGAAACCAGCCAATTGTTTAAATTATAATTTTTTTTTGTGTAAAGACGTTGTTCGGTTATTGAACTACACCTCTTCAATACAGAATAATTTGGCTTTTTTTTCATAAAATCATCACTAATAAGCCCTACACCGGCTGCAAGCATGCTTTTTTTTACAACGTGGTTTGTTCGCCCATTTATTTTTAAAATATTTTGGAGTTATAAGAATATTTTTAATGCTCTTCTTTAATTTTTATTGAGTTATTGTACATTTTAAAATAAAGGTCGATTAATTTTAACACACTCTATTTTTGCTTATAGCTCTTACACCATTGAGAATTAGACTATAGCTTACATGAACTTTTTTGCTCCAAATGACCTGTAGAAACACCCCTTTGATTATGGTGATCTGAAATTGATACACCCTTTATATTTAAATATATATGGTACTTATAAACAGGATGCTATAGAATTAATAAAAACAATTCCATTTAAATGTTGTGAAACAGACACAGGTAATTAATTAAATGTGATTGTTAGGACCTATTTCGATTTTCAGTGGGGTCAAAATTCAATAAAGGACCGTCTGTTATACTAATCACCAAAATTCCAAAATTGAATGAGTACTTATAAAGATAGGGTTGTTTGTAATAAATACATGTTTTAATAGCTAGTAAATGTATGTCTGTGTGCATGTGGAAGAGACACCAATGGGCGCAGAAGGTTGAACTTTATATGAGACCATCAGTGGCTAATTATGACTTACCATCTAAATTTCAATTAAATCGGACCAGATAGCAGTTTTCAAAAAATATTGACGGACATAATGACTCAGAGAAGCGAGATCATAAATGTTCCACCATTTCTGTTTAGGAAATTTCGAATTTAGAGAACATAACAAATTTCCTTCTTCATAGTGGTCACAATGCTTCCGTATAAATGGTTCTAATTGGGATTATACCCATAAATTAGTCATTATAACAAGATTATAATATAAGTGGAAAGAGATCGTATGATCTCATTCGACGTAGCAGTAGTACTGCATTCACCTGTTGCGATCAATAATATTGATAAGCCGTAATTAACTCAGCTGCAGCGTGAAAAATCCTGGTGATAGCGCTTTCTAGTTATATTGATGAAAAGATTAATACACGCTTTAGTCTAATTATATTTCAATTAAAATACATTTAATGCCTGTTAATTACGCAATATCACATAGAGTATAGTATAGAGTCATCCCTGAAAATGTTCGTTAAAACACTAACTTAGAAACCTTAAAGTAAATAAATACTTTTGTCATTTAATTATTAAATTTAAATGCACGGAACATTTTCTACTTTGTGTTTCAAACGTTGAGAAATGAATTGTAATACATTTTTTCCTTCACTTGTATTTAAATAATGCAACATCTTTTGTAGTAACAGCTCTAAATAAATAAATGCCTGTCAAAAGAACTAATCTGTTTAAAAGCACCTTTGTCTATTTAGTAAGATATCCTTTCTTTTTTTCTCATGTGGTAACAAAAGATATTTCAAGTTCCTTTTATGTCCAAGATAAAAATGACTGAGAGACGAAATAACTTCCTATTATTATAAGTAACTCCGAAAATATTCTTTTCTTCTTTGTGGCATCTTTTCGAATAAGGAACTAACTTCAAACTTATGAGTAATATATTTGCGTTTAATTCACATGCAAATATACAAATGTAAATACAATTTAGCTTATTTATTTACTTAGTACTTAAAAAGTTAAGCTATGTTTGGTTTGGTAGTGATTTTGTTCCGGGATATAACTGTAACGGAAACGCTAATTTTCTCTACTTCATAAGAGAACAATCATTATCGTTAGCGCTGAAAATATTTGGGAAAAGAAAGTAGGACTGCATAAGATAAACTAAGCAACGAGGTCAAAGTGGGCGAGACAGACAAGTGTGAACAAATCTTTCATTCATACTTGATTATTTAGCAAAAATTGAATGTATAATCCCTTTATAGATGGTTGTTAATGAACTCAATTGTTGTCTTATGAAATATTATTATTATAACGGCACATAATATGTTTTTAGTTCAGAAATAAGTCCATTAGATATTACGTTTCCATGAGTTTTCAAAACGGTTTTGGTCTTTAAAACCCCCATGGAAACGGTTATTTCAATAAGTTTTGAGTTCAAGGTCACGACAGTAAGTTTTTGGTTTTGTATTGAAACTGTTTTGATAAAATAGCATGGAAACGGGTATTGAACTCAGAATTGAGACATGCGCAGGAAGTATGATGAGTAGAGATATTATAACCTGACTTAACTATAACTGTCAGGGAGTTCATATTTTTCAAAATTGTTTGTGGAAACTCCTTCATGGAAACACTTTTGGTTTGAAACCAAAACAGTTTTCATAAAGAAAACTCATGAAAACGTAGTATTTGTTTGCTTCCGGGCTTACGGAAGCAATGTGATCAGTCTAAAGTATCAAATATTTTTAAGTCTCCTAAGTAAAAAATCCCTGGACAGAAATCTGTTTCAGATATGAGGGATCATTTTTAGTCTCGTTTCTATCAGGCTGTCTGTATTTCAACATTTTTGCGATCCACCATATCTTAAAAACTACATCATTTTCCAATGTTGATGAAATTTGGAAGGTATGTCATAAGTAGTCCACTGTTTTTCCCATACATTTTTTTAACCTTCTGTGTCATTGCTTTTTCTTCTGCATGTGCTCATACTTTTCCTCTACATCTTTGAAAGTACTTATCTAATTTTAAGAAATTTTATGGTTTGTCGAAAGTTACCCATAGATGCCCTTTGTTACAACGTAATACGCAAATTTAATATTGCATAAAAAATAAATTTAACCCAATTTAGGAATCAAAACATGTCCAAATCTCATGTGACCATTCATTCATTAATATTACTAGAGGGAGCTATGTGCCACGAAAATTGGCAAGACCATTTACTTCCTGTTGTTTGAATTACATATATTTATGTAATAAATATTAGAGAATTAAGATACAAAGCACAAGAAATCAGCAAAGGAAATTCATGACCAATTATAAGAGCCAATGAAGAATTTAATTTCAAAATTCGAATCTCTAAATCTTTCCCCACCAACTAATCTAAAAGTCTCTCCTGACTGTCTTATGATCCAGATTTCCATAACCCTTTGTCATTTATTAGAGATTTTACACTGATTCATATTCGTAAATAATTACAAGATAAAAAGAACTTTTTATATACTACGTTTTTAAATTTTCTGTCATAAATCATAAATTGAAACCCGTCAAAATGAAGGTCGAAAATAGGTTTGTTCCAACCCCCCTATTTGTACCGTCCTTAGTATCGTCCCGCGGATCGTTCGGAAATCGTTTAGAACAGGTTTTAAACGCATGCGCTAACATTGCACTGTAATTAAATCATGTCAGGTTGGAATGGGTTTAGGACTATAATTCGTACTGTACAAAAATTTTTAAGGAAATCTAACAGTTAGGGAACCTTCCTGTTGATATTTGTGACTATTGACATAACTGCGCATGTCATACAAACCAGTACATGGTATTGTCAGAGGATCGTTGGGAGCGTGCAGTGAACGGTTCGCAAACTATCCTTGCCCGGGTTTAACAGTTTCGTGGACGGTACGAAACACTGTCACAAGTCGGCTTGGAACGGCTTTTATCCATTGCGCATGCCCGTGACGATCCCATGGTGTACTGTCCATGCTTGGTTGGAACAAACCTAATATATGGGATATGTCAAAAGAAATAAAATAACTTGCTGATTTTTTCCGAACTAACTTTCCATACAGCAAAATGTGCTGAAAACAAATTAAATTCTGCTGATAGATGGCTAAAAGTAATAAAATAATGCATTGTCATCGTGTTCTGAGCTATTCTAAAAGTTTCCAATGTCTAGCTACTCGGGAAGTTAGTTAAAAATCGATTGCAAGATTTGTGCTGAACAAACAAAAAAACAAAAAAAGTAAGCTAATAAAAACGTAGTAAAATCGTGCGTGGTTCTGTAAGTGTTCGTATTAAAATCTACCTTAATCGTACACTTGTGGTGTAGTGTAGACATGACATACCTTAGTACACACAGTATTTTTGCAAAATAGTACATCCTTCTTTCAATCTTATGCTCTAAACTATTTAATAATTATCTTGGATCTTAGAAAAAAAGAGCCACACGATGCCCAGTTATAATAAGTATATTCGAGGGAACTCATTTTTTACCAATAAAAAAAACAAAATAAAAAAAACTTTGTTAAATTATCATAATAACCATAAAAATATGTATATATATATATTATACTTTATTTACTCATAATGATCTTATATTTATGGTTGGTTAACTCCTTCGAGTGCGGTCTTCTAGGTATTCTTATAGAAAAAATGCCCTTATAATAAAGTTAATAATTAATTTATTGCAGTTAATAATGATTGAGGTAATGAATTTAACACTATGATTTTTTTTAACATCATGCATGCATAATAAAAGTAAAAAAAAAAATAACTTTCTGATATCTACCTAGTTCTGATATAGAAACTAGACTATAATCAAAGAATAATCTAATGTAGGTTGTATGATCATGAAATTTCTATGATATATCCTTCTAATAGTGGAAAAGTTAACCTACTAAAAAGGAATTGTGATTTTATGCGAAAAATAGTTCGCATTGCATATTAATGCATACGACAGACAGCCTATTATCCTAATTTATAGTATGGAGTATTTATGGTATGGATTTCTTTCGGATATGGAAATAGACGTTTAGGAATTGCATGCATACATGCATGTTTTTCTAAGGGTGAGCGTGAGCATTATCGTATAATCCTG
Source organism: Gerris lacustris (assembly GCA_951217055.1). Lineage (NCBI taxonomy): Eukaryota > Metazoa > Arthropoda > Insecta > Hemiptera > Gerridae > Gerris > Gerris lacustris. The sequence goes on from OX578284.1 coordinate 26,313,263, forward strand.
GAATGCAATTGGTACAATAGTTATAATCTTTCCTTTTACCACCCAAGAAAAATAAAATCTTGAATTAAAAACAAAACGATTAAAATAGACTTGTGTTTTTAAATAACTTAAAAACTTTCCGTGTGTCCCTCTTTTTTTTAATATAGTCTTCTTTTGTGTGGGTCGTAGAGGGTTGAATATTATGAACGAACTAAATTGTTTTAAAAATGGCTATATTTCTTCCCTCTCCGGGGCATATTCATGCCTAAAACATCATTAAAAACATAGCTAACGCTAACAATAAAAATTACGTTTACAAAATATATTATGCTTTATAATAAAATAATGATTTTTATTTATCGTTTTTACAGTAATTTCATATAAGTTTTTTATATTTTTATAAAAAAAATGGCATACCTTGTATGTTTGTCAGTATAGTAAGTTTGTATCCACCATTTTTTGTAATCTTCGTTTTTTTATTTACAAATTTTTCACTTTTTCACTTACTTCCAGAACCTCTGTTCAATAACAATATTAACAATAAAAATTTGCATATTTAACTTTTAACAAACACGTAAAACGATTATATAAACAGATGAAATTTTAATAAATGTTTTTTTCATCTGTTTATATAATCGTGTTACGTGTTTGTTAAAAGTTAAATATGAAAATTGTTATTGTTAATATTGTTATTGAACAGAGGTTCTGGAAGTAAGTGAAAAAGTGAAAAATTTGTAAATAAAAAAACGACGATACCAAAAAATGGTGGATACAAACTTACTATACTGACAAACATACAAGGTATGCCATTTCTTGTATAAAAATATAAAAAAACTTATATGAAATTACTGTAAAAACGATAAATAAAAATCATAATTTTATTATAAAGCATATATTTTGTAAACGTAATTTTTAATGTTAGCTATGTTTTTAATGATGTTTTAGGCATGAATATGCCCCGGAGAGGGGCGAAATATAGCCATTTTTGAAACAATTTAGTTTGTTTATAATATTCAACCCTCTACGACCCACACAAAAGAAGACTAGATTAAAATATATTTTTAATATTCTTATATATTTCTCATGTTTTAATTTAACTGCTTTGAAACGTATAAAAACAGATAATTATGTTCTATCCCTCTTTTGTATCTATACTTGTTGAAATCGAAGCACAGCGCTAGAGTCCTATTTGTGTCTTCATTATTTTTATTTAAAAAAAAAAAAAATCTAATTTTTCTCTTCTTAAAAAAATTCTTGTGTATAAATATTGATATTTAATTTAATTATAGAGTATTCAGCAGAGACAAATCTATGTTCATCAATATCTCAGAAACTAGTTTTCCTCCAGAAAAAAATGGATTGGTTAAATTCGTATTTAAATATATTTTAGAATTTTTAATTATATAGGACTGTTTTTAAGAAATAATTTGTTTCCACTATTCTTCAGAGATTTGGGGGCAGAGCTCCCAAATTCATAACTAAAATTAAGTTCTTGATTTTCCCTCATGATACGATTTATGCCAAGTTACATCAAAATCGGCCCACACACAAACTATAGACGACAGACAGACATTTTTAACCACCTTTGGACTCGGAGTAACTCAAAATTGTGTAAATCTATCAAAATATAAAAATTTAATTCTCGCGCCATCACAAAACTATCTCTTTATATATACTTACTAATAGATATGAGAAAGTAAAAATTACCAACTTGCTACGCTATTTTATACAAAATTGCATACAAATTACTGATTTTATACATCAATACTCTCGTAACGGTTACTTGGTTTCGAAAGAAAAATCTACCCACATTTTCATTTATCGACTAATAGTAAAAGCAAGGCACTAATAACATTATTTAATATTTTTAGATCAAATATAAACACCCTGATAAAGAAATCGAAAGCGCCTATCTAAAGAATGTTGTAGTAATAGTCTAATAAGGCAGGAGGATGGCAATTTATTTTTAATGCAGTTGACCGATAAAGTGGTTGTTATCGCACTCAAAATAGTACGCAAAACAGCAGATCCCTGCACTTACTACTTTACCGCACTCATTTTACTTTACCTCACTCCAGTGTTCCAAATTACGAACATAAAGAACTTAAATCTAAAGATTAAATTATCCAATTATAAAAATAATAACATTGCGATCTAATGATTATTTTTTAACTAACTACATGATTTAAACACTATATATCAAATATAACAAAGTAAAGATTGACAATCTAAAGAAAAAAATCAAATGTGATGAGTACTTGCTATGATGAAAAATAATAACAGCGCTTGGTCAGCTAAATCAGGCAAAAAAAGGCAACACTGACTATAAACAGAACAGCTGGTTTAGTTGATATTGTAAACAGTGGCGCACCCAGGATTTTTTTTTGGGAGGGGCACAGATTAAAAAAAATAAAGGGGGGGGGGGGGAGGGGATGTAATGTGGGCTTAGCATAATCACAGACAATTAAGCAGCCTAGTTTTCTTTGTTCTTAAATTACTTCATATCAAGGGGCGGATCCAGCCAATTTTGAAGGGGTGCCGGGCTCTCTTTTAGGGGGGTCCGGGGGTCCTCCCCCGGGAAAATTTTTATAGTTTACGTTACTTGAAAACGACTTTTTAACCTATTCTAAGAGCATCCAAAATGTTATTTTATACAAATAAATTTAAGTTTTTTATGAACGGTACATGAAGAGCGGAGTATTTCATTTAAACAAAATTATATACTAATAATATTTTATTATTAAAAGTTTAACATTATAAAATAGATTAATGTTTTATTTTAGTAGCCAGAAAAATAAATTGGTACATTTGAAAAATATTTTAGTTACGTGATTTAGCAAACAAAAATAAGTACGCCAAATGTTCAACAGAAATTAGCTGATAGTATTAGGTTAAAAATAAACATAGTAGGGTATATAATAATCCAGTCAATAAGTATAAAACTAGGTCGGGTATCTGCAATATTTAAAATCTTATTCTACAATTGAACCAGTTTTAATTATTCGATAATTAAAAACTATTCTAATGACTGCTACTAACTATTTTAATTATATTTAATTAATATATTAAAGTAAAACTTTAGATTAAAACAAAAACCCTTAAAACAAGAAAAATTTAATTAAAAACTTGATTTAAAAATGTTATATTGTAACCTGTCCCTTTCTTTTTTTTTAATGGATAATAGTCGGAAAGAAATTCCTCCCACAAAATAGTTCTGACCATGCGCAGTCGTAATTTTATGTAGATTTTTCCAAGTTCAATAGACGACACTTTTTTACCCAGGAGCTCCATCCCTATTTTACAGATCCTAAACGGATTGATAACTTAACTTACTTCTATTAGTTTTCTTCATCTTCTTTTTAAACGCCAAAAAAAAAATATGTCGTGCAAAACTAGGTATATAATTACTTATTTATTAAGTGATACTTACTTATATTGCATACTTAAATTTTAGGTCCATGGCTTTGGAGGAGGGGGCGGGGGGGCACGTATTTTTAAACGCCAAAAAAAATAGGTTCGGCTAAACTACGTATATAATTACTTATTTACCTATTTATTTTTTTCACTATCACGATACTATTACTTTGAAATGTGCTGCGAAATTGCATACTTAAATTTATGTCTTTGGCTTTGGGGGGGGGGGCATATATTTTAAAACGCCAAAAAAAAAAAAATATGCCGGGCAAAATTAGGTGTATAATTACTTATTTTTTTTTTTTTTTTGACTTTCAAAACACTATTAATTTAACATGTGCTGCGGAATTGCATACTTAAATTTTAGGTCTGGCCTTGGGGGGGGCACGTGCCCCCCGTGCCCCCCCCTGGGTGCGCCACTGATTGTAAAACCTTTTTTATTGATACGTAATATAAACACTGTATCTCTGTTTAGATGCGTAGAAAGTGATTATTTACGTAGTTGTATTCATTGCGCATGCGCGTCTCATGGTTCTGAAGAACTCCTCTTCTTTATGACGCTAGCGCGGTAAAGAAGAGGAATTCTTCAGCTTTACGCACGATTAGCGAGTTTGTTTACATTTAACAAAACTAATTTGCTATTCTTTTATTAAAGTAACTGTTTATATCGAGTTTTTAGTGAAAAACAATGAATGAATCAAGTGGCTTTGACGAAAATGTAGAGAATAATACTCCTCCAGAAATAATTAATTCGGCAAAAAATACAACTCAAGATTAATGCCATCTTTATCAAGAGAAGAGATACGAACTTACATACAGCAAGTTTATTTTTTTCTGTATTTATTATTTAAATGATATTTAATATTTAAAGATAAAGTACGGTACGCAACTCGTGGGAAAACGGCATTTTGCATTGCTCGTGTGGTTTTACTACCCTCGCTGTCGCTCGGGTGCAAACTCCACACTCGCATGCAAAATGCTACATACTTTCCACACTCGACGCTTAATGTACTATTACATGTTGATAAACACTCTATTATTTTATATTTTATTTACAGATTAAAAACTAACTGTAGGAAAAATTTAATGTGTAACTCGAGCTTAAAGTGTCTTTGCTGCACTCGAGAATCCTTTCCCTGCGGCTCGTGCGTAAATATTTCTCTCGAGTGCAGCAAAGTGCCACTTTGCGCACTAGTTGCACAAATAACTATATATTTGAGTAGTGAGCAAATTAATAATATGTATTGATAAAGGACAGAAGATAATGGATTAGTGAAGTCTAAACTGTGTAATAATATTCAATTATTCAATAGGTTCAAATATAAATAATTCTAAACATAATCTAATATTAATATATTGTTATAAATTATCTTATACATTTAAATTAACTTATTCTTTTTTGCCATTGCCAACACCTAATTTGGCTCATAGGAATAATAACTAACACATATATATACAAAATGTTGCCTGTATTGTGTCAAACAAGATTTTGTATTGGGCTTTAATAAACTTACGTTTAACCACTTCAACTGTATATATAAAACTTTATTTAACTGAGGTATGAGTTCTATTTATAAAAATATAATCGTTCATTCTCGAATTTAGTCCATTTAAATTAAACGAAAGTTAAATACGAATCAAATGATTAAAAGTTTGAAATGATTAGGAAAATCTTTATAATTTCAAAGGGTTATAGATCGGGTTCAATTCCTCACCGGGAAGGAATTATTTTCAATATAAATTTTGTACTTTTATATGAGCAAGATGCATAACAGTGCAATAAGAGCTTTTGCAGAGTGATTTTTCTTTTGCATCGATATAAGAATGATAAAATTCTAAAATAAGAAATTATAGACTAGTTATATTGAGTGTGAGAAGAATTCGAAATAATGGCATTGGACTAAAAATGAAAGGAAGTATAAAAGAAAAGAAAAAGTTTTTTTTGGAAGTCAAAGGTTAAAATCAGGTTATGTTTTGGGAAGTATACCTAAGGACTTAAGCACAGAGTAGGTCACGTCCTAGAATCCTTTGACTCTAAAGTGTTGAGCTATCATATTAGGTAATTTAGGCTTTTGGAATGTTCGGTCATGTGTTCGCCCGTTATCTGACAGTTTATTCAGAAGATTCGAGAATTATCGTTAAAAATTTATCTTGATGTGTGGAGAAAAAGATAAATCACGTAGCTTGAACTGAACTTAATGTTTTGATTGATTTGCTCCAACTTTCTTTTCAATCTGAAAATTACAAAACTTTTCAACTAATAAAAATAAGTTACGAAAGAATCATGAAATCACGAAAATAATTATGAATTCACTACAAAATTGTGGATTTATTTATTGATATTATTGCTGATTACCGGTTGTTGTTTTTAGAAATTAATTATTTAGTCTCATCTATACTAATATCTAGTTGGATTTCAAGAGTAGACTAGATGAGAACCTTCTTGCCTAGATCAAAAATTAAGAAAGACATTTCACCACTAAATATTACTATATTTTACAAAGCTGATTTTCAGCCACTTATAATCATTTTTAGCATCTGACAAAGCTTATTTGTATTAATCTTTTTATGGTGCTTTATCATTTTTGGCTTTTATTTATTTTTTTTTTAGGGTCCGTAGGCAAAACCAAGGACCCTTATATTTTCCTGCGTGTGTCTGTCCGTCCGTCCGGTCGCCTGCTCTCACGGCTACACCTTTCGTCCGATCACTTTGAAATTTGGCATGTCTGTGTCTTGTAACCCACATATTTTAAAAATATAGCAAAATATTTTTCAAAAATATTAGGGTAAAAGAACTTAAGGGTTAATTTTTTTTTTTCGACACCGTGAGGGGTATCATATGAAAAGGTATGTCGAGCTGATAACAAAAATATACAATTCTTTGATTATAACTTTGATAGGGCGAGCTTAGGCAAGTTTGAAGTGGGTGTGAAACGTGCCCCCCCCCCCCCCCCCCTTCTATCTTATGTGAAGTGCAAAAAATCTGAAAAAATGCCTGAGCATTCTTCGACCAAAAGTAAAGATACCACTTTTTGGAAATTTCGTAAAAAATAATATTTTATTTTTTATTGAAAAATACGTTTTTTTTAATAACTATGGTCTTTTCGATGTATTTATATGGTTGTAGTCCGGTTCAGTGGAAAAAAAATACTTTATCAGAAGTTTGTTTATGTGTTTTGAGAATATCAGACCCATAGGATAGTTAAAAGTAAGCTTTTTAGCATTTTAAAAAAACACCATTAATAGGGTACTACTTAAACTATACGCAGGGTTGCCTACGGACCCTCGCTGTGCGCTCACTAGCACACACTTGACCTGTTTATTTTTATAATTTTGATGATACATTGTAAGTTTCTTTTATATGTGATTTAAGTTAGTTAATTTTTTTTATAACCATTGCCTTATTTGTTGATAATACTATTTTTAAGAACTGAAGAATAAAAGCTTACAAGTATAAAGAGCTAAACAAATATTAGAAGACATACTTCGTACAATACTTATACAAATAATACTTTGTTAGGCTCTGAAGATGACAATTAGTGGTTAAAAGATGATTTTGTACAATTAAGTTACTTTGACTTTTATTTATTGAGGTATGGTATAAACCGGGCAGCAAAATGTTTTCATTTCAGAGCAACTGTTTTCAACAAAATGTTGGCAACAAGTTGTCAACTACTATCGACCTGATAAAAGTTTTAAATTGGTGTTGATCACCATCGTTAGGTTCTATGGCATAGGTAAACATAGTAACAACGTCTGTTTTAGAATTTATGGAGCTAGATTAATTTAAATCATACTCTAAATTAGTAATAACCCTATATTTTAAACAACGTCGAGATTGTTTATGTCATTTAAATTACCTTCAAAGATTAAAAACCAAACAGAAAAAGTTAGATTAACGTTTATAAAAAGATTTACTGCATCTTACTGCAGTTCTCTTTTCTCTTAACTTTAATGAAGCCAACAGTATAATTTAAGTTAAAATTCCATTTGAACGTCCTTAAATTACATTAATTAGAGTCTCTTAAGAAGAAAGTTGTTTATTTTTTTATTTTTATTTTTTTTCAAAAAAAAAGTAATGGAAAGTTTATATTTTTATTTTCTTCGACAAAAAATTGATAATAAATAACAACATATTTTGAAGTAGTCCTTTTTTATTACATGGTGCCAAAAAAAAGGTTGTATAGCAATAAATATTTTTTTGAATAATGAAGGTATCCTGGTACCGGTTATAGGCTGTCCTGGTCACCCAGTTTTTTAAAAGGGTATATCCTATCATGCAACGAGTCTTTAAGACAGACATGGTTGGAACAAGTTCCTGTCAGTGCAGTAAAGGAACTTTTCTTTCAATATAATTCCATTTCATCATCGTAGTCCATTCTAAAAGAAAGGTATCTTAACCAACAACTACCATTATAGATCAAATATAATGTCATCAACCGCACTAGTATTTTTTCAAAACCGACAATCATCTGATCTTAAGAAGTAATCTTCTTTCGATTTGATGTTTAACTTCAGTGTCGAATCGATTACTGTAATACAACCACTTATCTCGAAATAATGGTTACTCATGTGAAAGGTATAATATATATATGTATAATATATATATATATATATATTTATATATATATATATATATATATATATATATATATATATATATATATATATATATATATATATATATATATATATATATATATATATATATATATATATTATATATATATAGACCCATCTAATTTGTTGATCGATAAAATTATATATAATTAAATTTATATAAATTATAAATATATGATTTTCTAATCGTATATGATTGTTTTAAGCCTGACCACGCACTTGCTATTTTTCAAATACTTTCTCTAGTTGTGGTATTTTTATATATTATCCGTCATGACTTTTTCTAGATTAAAGGTGGTCATAAATTACATAGGTTTTTTTCTTACACGATCCTTTCGATTAGTAGTTGAAATTATATCGACTTATATGCAATTATGTTTATATTTTTATTTCATTCTTTCTCTATCTTACTGAATTTCTTTTATCTATCTTAGAGCAAAACAAAATATTTCGTAGGCCATTTAAATTCTAATTTTAAATTTATTAGAATAATTATATTGTTTTCCGGAAAAATCAACATACCTACAGGCATACATATTTTTTTTTTTTTTTTTTTTTTTTTTTTATTTGTAAAGAATATTACAACTACATAAAAAAAAATGTAACAAGTAACATTGTTAATTAAGTTTATACAAGATCATGATGTCATGGTGGGAGAAGCAACTCAGTAGTTGTACTCCCTAGCTTGTTAACATTATTTAATTAAAAGAAAGCATAACATAATTTCATATATATACTTTTTTTTTCCTAATCGCATAGGTGATCGCGAGGCCACAGTCTTTTAAGACGGCGAGGAGGGTTACTTGGTATCGTGCGGGAGGAGAGGGATTGTACTAAAGGATTAGGATGGGAAGCTAGGGAACTATGAAAAGTCTGATATCGGGAAACTGCTAGGTCTCGAACGAAGGGAACATTGAAGTCATTGTGGAGGATTAGGTTGGAAACATAAAAAGGTGCGTTAGCGATTTTGCGGAGTATAATGGATTGTAGCGTTTGGAGCCTTTTTAGATTGGAATGCTTTGCTGTTCCCCATAACTCGAGTCCGTACGTCCAGATTGGTTTAATAATAGAATTATAGATAAGGAGTTTATTAGATAGCGAGAGTTTAGATTGATTATTTAGAAGTCTAGTCATTAGTTTGTATCTTCTGTTAGTCTGTTGTCGTTTTTGTTTTGTGTGTGTAGCCCAAGTCAGTCTTCTATCAAAATGTAGTCCTAGATAGCGGGTCTGCTCTGACTGAGGAATACGAATTTGGTTGAGAGTGACTGAAGGACATGTTGCTCGACGTAACGAAAAAGTGACATGTACACTTTTACGTTCGTTAATTTTGATCCTCCATTATCTCAACCAAGGGGCATACATAAAGAAAGAAAAAACTTTAAATAATTTAGGAGGATAAATTGGAGAAGATTTAGTAAAACAGAAAAACAAGTTTCCGAGGTATAAAAATCGGTCCGAGACAACTCAGACAAACTTTCTCATATACAAGTTTATAATTTCTTCGCTCAGTTTACCTCCATTTATTAATTTTCGTATGTACATTTAATTATTATTGAACATTTCATGAATATTTATCATAAAAATAACTTCCCCTGCGCGGGGAATCGAACCCGGGCTCTCTCCGTCCGCGTTTTAAGCTATTTTCTCAGGAACTAGATTTTTCCCGGGTAAACGGCTTATATCGTTAGATTCGTATTTAAATGGACTACATTTTAGAATTTTTTAATCAAAATCGTCGGAACCGTTTTCGAGAAATAATTTTTTTTCATGTTTTTTCAGAGTTTTTGGGGGGTAGCGCCCCCAAATTTAGAGCTAAAATTCATTTCTCGATTTCGCCTCGGGGTATGATTTTTCTGAACATGTATGCCAAATTTCGTCAAAATCGGCCCAGTAGTTTAGGCTCCAGGCGTCTGCACAGACGACAGACGACAGACGACAGACGACGGACAGACATTTTTTAAAAACCACTTTTTTGGACTCAGGGGACCTCAAAACGTGTAAATCCATCAAAATCTCAATACTTTCTCTTTATATGAGAAAGTAAAAAACGAAATGTAAACAATCACCTTTTACATTTCTTTTAAATATAATTTTTAATAATAAATTAATTAAATTACTTCGTACAGAATTTAAATTCAGTTGTCACTATTTATATAAGAAAAAACTGTACAAGTTTTTCGGACCGATGTTTTCACCTTATTAATGTTAGAAACTTATAAATGTATATTACAAAGGGATTTATATTCCAATGTACTTTGGGACAAAGGAATATCACACTTATGCTTTTATTAGGGAAGTAACAGTCTAAAGAAGAACATACTGTACACCTTCTTTAGATTGTTATTCCCCTCTGTTTTTTTTAAAAGGGGAGTAACAATCTAAAGAAGTGCCATTTAACCTTATCAATAACCTTATAAATTTAAACCAGTTAATTGTATCCTATATCAACCATATAAATGTATTTAATTGAGCTTTATTACTTTTTCTTTGTTGACCTTACACATTTATCTTATTAGAACCTTATATAAAAGTATTATATCTAAACCCTATACAAAAATATTTAATTTAGTGTGATAAATCGGGATAGAAGAATTTTTTCTCTCAGCCTCTTCTATGACCTACTTGCCTAAAAGTGTCGAATTTTTTCCGGTTTAATAAACTTTTGTTTTATTACTAATGCCAGGACTTTTAGCTACAGATTTTATAGATTTATTTGTCTATACCAGTTTCTTGAGAGAGAAATGGACCAACAGGGTTAGTTTTTTTTGTTTGTTTTTTTAAGTGTCAAATTTCTAGATTCTTGCGGTAGATTGATAAACCTTTACCTATAACTCTGTTACACACATTCCCTAGAAAAGTTTTAGAAAATAATATGTCATATAGATTGGGATGAGAATTTCTAAACAGGACGATCCCACGTCTGATTGTCACTCAGAATGACTTAATTTTGAAACTGGCCTCCTAAAAGTCTTGCTTATTTTATATTTTAACATTTTTTTCCATTGAAAACACATTTTTACTTGTAACTTAAAAAGAAGAGTATTGTTTTCACCTACAATCAGAGATTTTAACGAAATTATCCGTTTTGGATGTTTTTAAGACCATTTAAGTGGTCTATATGGATTTCTGTCTGTCTGTGTGAGTATCTGTGTTACGCATAAAGGCAGTGCCGGGCCACTCACCGTCTGTCCGCACCGTATGACAGCCGTGCAAACAACACACGGTGAGGAATAAACCTGGGGATATGTAATCCGATTTTGAAGAAATTTGTATGGTTGTCGAAAGTAACCTACATGATCCCATATTAATTTAAACCGTCCGCCCAAATGTAATATTTTCTTCAAAATAAGTTTTTCTCCACTGAGCATTTGAATATATCCAAATCTCATGTAGCCATTCGCCCAATAATACGAAGCGAGGAAGGTATGGCGGAATATTTGTATTATTTTTTGCTTCTTGCTATATAAATTAAAGATAATTGGAATCTGATCTTATTATAGGTCTTACAAATTTAAGAACTTTTAACTTAATAAGAATTCGAATAGATTTATATGTTTTAGGCATCCCTAATCACGATTAGATCATTTCTTGTCATGTGTCTGTTATGTGTTCGTCATTTCTTTCTATCCTCAGGTGCTCGTCTAATTATACACCTCGCTCTTAACTTCATAATGTCTCTAAAGCACCATTTCTAACTACGGATTAGATGTTTTATGACCTTGTGGATTTATATTACTAAATATTCCTGCGAAGTTATGTTCATATATCTACTTTGCTATACTAAAGCTTTTCAAATTTCAACTTTTTGGGTTCTGTAATTTAGACTCGATTCAATTATCCCATTTTCCACCTCCACTCTGCTCTAAAGGGTTTATGAACTTATGCTTCCGAGCTTACCAAAGAGAACGGAAGCTTTGTGATCATTCTGAAGAACGAAAATATTTTAAGTCTCCGATTTAAAAAAATCCAAGACAGAAATCCGTTTCAGACATCAGGGACCATTTTTGGTTCCGTCTATGTGTATAACGGTCTGTGTGTCAATCGGTCTGTGTGTCGGTGTGTCCCTCAATTTTTACGAACTAACAATCTTAAAAACTACGCATCCGATTTTGATGAAATTTTTTATGGTAGGTTGATATTAGATCATTGTTGGTCCTATATAAGTTTCAACCTTCTGCGCTCATTTGTTTCACTTCCAGCACATGCTCACAAGCATACATCTATTCACACCTATATCTTCAAAAGTACTTAACTGATTGTTATGAAATTTTGATGGTTCGTCGAAAGTAGCCCACAGATAGCCCCAGATTAATTTCAACCGTCCACGCTCGTAAAATTTAGCTAAATTGATATTTAAATTCATGTAAAAAATAACAACAATTTTGACAGATTAAAAAAATGGGGGAAACAATTAAACATAATAGACAATATTAGCTTGTAAAAGCATAAAACAATAAACTACGTGGTAGGATGCGAGGAAGCTATGTGTCATACCAATTGGCAGTCTATTTTTTAGTGAGTGTTTACTTCCTCCCCTTTCTCCAACTTTAAAGTTCCTAGCTTGAAGTCATGCGTTTTCTCATCTTTTGGAAATTAAAGTTTTTAATTTAATAATGAAGAATGGTACTTTTACTCTTATACATTATATAACCTGTCCAGAGCCAATCTAAATTATATTTTTATTCTTGTTACCTACTTGGTATGTCTTAGAGACTGCCTTGTCAGGCGCTATGCATCGGGCGTATCAAAAGTGAAATGCTAAAATGCGAATCCCACTATCGGCTTTAGGAATCTAAATCACGAAACTAGGTCAGAAAAAAAACAGAGATACTTAATTTTGAGAAATTCGTATGAAAGAGTGGACTTGTCTCTACTTTCTCTTACAACTTGCCTTAGGACTGGTTCCTGAACTTCATTCAGCTTTTTTAGTGAACATCCGTGGAAGATATGTGAAAACTTGTAGTTTCCGATCAACTTGTAGATGTCGAACATTAAATTAATAACAACACTTAAATTTCGTTTAAAGAGAAACCTATATTTAATTAAAAGTTGTAATTAATTTGTTTTATATGTCTGATTATTGATGCATTTTAATTAATATAATACTCTTCTTAATATAACATTTTAAGTTAAATCCTCCATCTCGGCAAAGCACTAGGCATTCAATTATTTACTTGCCACTTGTTATATTAATTATACTTCATCCAGGTTTTTATAATTCCATTCACAACGCGTCAGAAATTTTTTTTAATGGAAGAACTGTCTGAAAGACTTGTTTCAATTTTGATGATATTTTGCTTCTGAGCTTACCGAAGGTAGTGGGAACATTATACGTTCATTCTGAAGAACTAAATATCTCCGAATTAGAAAATTCCTGGACAGAAATCAGTTTAAAACATCAAGAAATATTTTTGATCCCGTGTCGCTGTGTAGGTCTGTCGTTCAAAATATTTTCGCACCATCATATCTTAAAAATCTACCGAATGTAATGAAATTAAGACATTAGGCTATAATTAACTCACTGTAGGTCCCATATTAATTTCAACCACTGCACTCATTAAATATTGAATCAAATAAATGTGACTCCTCTGGTAACCATTGGTAACCTAATGTACCATTCGTCCAATAATTGGCCGCCAGGAAGCTATATATGTCTATACTCTAATTGGCAGGCTACTTAATAATATATATAGATTAAATATATTTTGAAATTTGAATTCAGAATTACTATGATCATGATCCTGAATCCTGAGACAGTTTTGTTTACGTTTGTCTGGCCGTTTTTATTTTTAATTATTATTCAAGTTGAGTTTTAATTATTATTCAGTTTATTCCAATGTAGTTGTTGTTAGGAGTTGAATTGTCTTAACATTATTCTTTAGGTTAAGAGATATCTATATTAATCAAATGTTTCCCGCATTTTCTAGCCGTATAGTATATCAATCCTTAAAATATATAAAAATAGTGTGGCATATAGGTTCCTCACGTACTATCATGGTCACATGAGACTAAAATAAATATTAGTAAGATAGATTTTAAAATATGAGTGTTACTAACAAAATTGGTTCCGTGAACGTGCGTGAGGAATCAATGTGCGAACTTTGATATTGCAGGATTGGCTGACAGTAAAGCCGGGTTCCCACGGGGAGTGAAGACTCTAGAGTGGCTCACTGTAGAGTGGACTCGCCCCGTGTGAACGCGTCGCAGTGAACTCTGCTCTGACGTCACCGGGAGTGAGGATAGTTCACTACCGCTCACTCTCCAAATCAAACCTGTTTAATTTTCAGGAGTGAATACTCCAGTCCCCAGCCTTTTCATAGAGGCAACACTTTGTTTTTTTTTATCTCTCCTCCACCCGCGGCTAAAATCTTTAACCTTTGCTTGTTTTATTATTACTTATTATATATTATACTATATTATATACTATTTTAATTTTATATATTATACTATATTATATTATACACTATATTATTATACTATATTATGCTATATATATGTACTATATTATATATTATACTATATAATATTATATTTCTTGTTAGTTTGCGTGATATTATACTATATTTAGACTATATTATTATACTATATTATATTTCTTGTTATAGTATGCGTGATATTATACTATATTATTATACTATATTATTAAACTATATTATTATACTATATTATATTTCTTGTTAGTATGCGTGATTATACTATATTCTTCACGTTGTTTTAAAAGGTATAGTTGATTACTATGTCTGAGCCTTCGGCGTCGGCTCGTATTCTTAAATTGCAAGACGGTGAAACTATGAAGTTGCTAAAGTTGTATTCCAGTGAGTCAGTTTTAAATGATTCGAGCTGTTCAAATTATAAAAATAGAGATTTTAGAGAAGCTCGCTTTTCTACGAGAAGCTCGTTCATGGTTGGCTCCCTGGGATAAACTGAGAAGCGTGAGCACTACCCTGTGTGAACTCTCCACTGTTCTCCGCTAGTTTCACTCTTCTTCCCCCTTCAGGCGTGGGTCACAAGAGTCTTTACTCTAGCGTGGCACTGTAGAGTCTTCACTCCCCGTGGGAACCCGGCTTAACTGGAGTTACTTTTATAGTTTTTAATTCTTGAGTAGTGGTTCTATTATCTCTATTGGCTCTATTTTCTCCCTCCATTAATTAAAAATGCTCACTCTTGCGATATTTCAACCTGTCCTAGGTCATTCTCAAGCTGAATGACAAGAATAATCAATCCTAAAATCCTTATCAATCTATCCTAAAATCCTTATCAGGCTATCTCCTTTACTCATAATATAAAAAAGGCGATAGCTTGATAAGGATTTTAGGGTACTTGTTTACTTTGTTACCCACCCTAGGTGGTAACAAAGTAAATTAGGTCGGATGTGGCAAGACTTTACTTGGTTACCCACCTTTTATTTATATTATTGTGTCTGACTTTTTTTTACTACGTTTTTATTATTATTAGCTTGCTTTCTTGTTTGTTTGTCCGGTACAATTCTGGCAATCGATTAACTAACTTCCCGAATAGCTAGACATTCTAGATGACAATGCATTATTTTAATACTTTTAGCCATCTTTCAGCAGAATTTAATAGGTTTTCAGCAAATTTTGCTGTATGGAAAATTAGTTCGGAAAAAATCCGCAAGTTATTTTATTTGTTTAGCCATGTCCCATATTTACGCAATCTTCATTTTGACGGGTTTCAAATTTGTGATTTTTTTAAATAAGAGATAAAGATTGAATGACAGCAAAACAGGAAGAATATCGATTATATTATATCAAATATATCGATGGCACGGTTTAGATTTGGTGTTGGGGAGATCCGTTGTACAAAGACTTGTCCTTTTATAGGTTTAAGATCAGCTCTCTAGAAGGTTGTCATTTAAGTGAAGTAAATAAATTCGGGACTATTTTTTTTGCACTAACATTATATATTATATAACAATAACAATTATATTATCAACATTACATACGATTGCAACAGAAAATTTAAAAATTAGTATATAAAAAGTTCTTTTTATCTTGAAAATTTTCAAATTAATTGACAATCATAACTGGGGAATGTTCGAATATTCTTTTGGCACAAAGGAATATCACACTCCTGTAAATAAAAATGACAATAACCGTTAGTCTAACTATCTAGTAAGGCCAAGTACCCTATAATAAATTTCGAACAAAAGAATAGTTCACTTGGATTTAATAATAAATAAACAAATAAATGGTGGGTAACAAAGTAAAAGAGTTCCGATTTTAGGATAGCTTTTAAAACTTAACAAAATTGAATCTTCTTATCAGTCAGCAGTCAGCTTAAGAATGACCCAAGGTGGAGTCGAATTATAAAAGTTAGCTTTTTTAATTTCTTTATTAAACTAAACTGCTTGAGAATTTAAATGAACTTATCGAGAAAAAGTTAATTTTCATTTGACTTCATTGAGCTGAGCGAAGCGAAGCTCTTATACTACACTTTGAATTTGGTTGGACACATACTCCTCCTGAACGGCTGAACCGATCCGCACAATATTCGGCACGGTTATATTAGAGGTGGTTACAACAATTGCTGTACTCTTAAAGAGCTTTCCAACAACATGCATCTTGAAGGGTATATACTATTTTGACTTTTGTACCCCGTACCCCATTACTAATTTTTTTTTTCACCCATACAAATTCTGAACCAAAATTTTCCTATATTATCATAAGCCAATAATACGCAGATTTCTTTGAAAATTCGCTCATTAAGTCATGGTGCGTGACTTTTAATTAAAAATTAGAAATACATATGTATTACTATCTTTGAACCGATTTCAGCTATTTATAAATAAAAATGTTTATTCTCAGCTCAATATTGCAAGCAGACAACTGCATTGCACACCTAGTTATAATTAATTATTTGTTCAATTTTTTATTAAATTAATAATTATACCGGTGTATGTCGGTGAATGACGGTGTACAGTGGGTAAATAGTTTTGAATTTGTACTTCAATTTCAAGAAAAAATAGGTGAAAATGCCGAAGCATTTACTGTACTCGGCTATATAAAGTCTGATTATTTTTATACTTATTTCTGGAAAAGATGCAGAAAAGTATCACTAAGTATATATTAATAATAAGCATGTATAGACAGAAAGTATTGTGATAGCGCGTAAAATTTGATTTTGAGATGATGATGGATATACACGTCTATAATCTGTAGATATAGCCGAGTACAGTAAATGCTTCGGCATTTCCCCTATTTTTTCTTGAAATTGAAGTACAAATTCAAAACTACTTACCCACTGTACACCGTCATTCAACGACATACACCGGTATAATTATTAATTTAATAAAAAATTTAACAAATAATTAATTGTAACTAGTCTATAATCTACAGATTATAGACGTGAAAGACGCAGATTATAAACGTGTGGACCAAGTCCATTAGTTGGCTCAACGCGTCTGTACAACTTTTTATGTGTTTTTTATGTGTAACTTTTTATGTGTTCGTGATTCAATTTTTTTTTTTTTTTTTTTTTTATTTTTTTTTTTTTTTTTATAATTGGACAGCCATTCTTAGATTAAAAAGTAAACTCTGAGGGAGTATTAATTGACATGTTTGGGGTACAATTGGTTTGTTCGAAAAGAGCCTCGGACAGTTCTAGAACTGCGCGGATCATGCGCACTGTCAAAAAACCGTTTCAATACGCTTCTCGGACAATTCTGAAGCTTTTAGTTCCATGTTTTAACAAAAAGTGGAATGATTCTGAGACAGTTCTAGTACCTTGTACCGCAAAAATAGTTCCCCTATTTTTGTAGGGACTTGTTGAGTGTTGAGTACTATTATTATAGTCCAGGCAAATTAGTAATAAAAACAGCAAATGGGGGAAATAATTTATAAAGTTTCGAAACTTTGTGAAAACACTCTTAAGGGGTGTAGTAGTAGGAAACAGTAAAGTTCCCCCCACTTGGGTGGGCGCGTCCCCCCCTCCCTCCTCCTTAAAGTCCAAAATTTACTTTTTTCACTTTTTACGTAAAACGGTTTATTTTTTAAAGATAAGTGTAATTACCAAAATTTTTTTTCACATAATTCTGCACAAAAAAGATCCTATGCAGGTTTGAAGTTATCGAGATATTGTAGTTGAAAAAGATAAAAAATCCATTGCCGTATTTTTGCGAACCAACCCATCTTAAAAACATCTCTTCCGATTTTAATGAATTTTGCATGGTAGGTCATAATTTACCCGCATTGTTGATCCCATATAAGTTTCAACCTTCTAGTCCTATTATTTTATCTTCCACATGCGCACAAACATACATTTATTTACACCTATATCTTCAAAAGTACTCAACTGATTATTATGAAATTTGGGTGGTTTGTCGAAAGTAGCCCGCAGATAGTTACAAATTAATTTCAACCGTCTGCGTCCTTTACATTTGCTAAATTGGTTCCCTGTCTGTCTGTCTGTCGATCAATTTTTTGTCAGTCAATTATGAATTAAAGTATCTTCTTTTGTGTGGGTCGTAGAGGGTTGAAATTATAAACAAATTAAATTGTTTTAAAAATGGCTATATTTCGCCCCTCTCCGGGGCATATTCATGCCTAAAACATCATTAAAAACATTGTTAACATTAAAAATTACGTTTACAAAATATGCTTTATAATAAAATTATGATTTTTATTTATCGTTTTTACATTAATTTCATATAAGAAGTGGCATACCTTGTATGTTTGTCAGTATAGTAAGTATCATCAGTAAAAATCATAATTTTATTATAAAGCATATTTTGTAAACGTAATTTTTAATGTTAACAATGTTTTTAATGATGTTTTAGGCATGAATATGCCCCGGAGAGGGGCGAAATATAGCCATTTTTAAAACAATTTAATTTGTTTATAATTTCAACCCTCTACGACCCACACAAAAGAAGACTATATTCAAAAAAAAAGAGGGACACACGGAAAGTTTTTAAAGTTATTTAAAAACACAAGTAATTAAAGTATCAATTAAGCAAAATGTAAAGAGCGCCAAACTGGAAATACGGAGGCCCGTGGTTCAAATCCCGGAGCCAGTGCATATTTTTCTCTGTTTATATCTCCCGTAGTTTAAATTGTTTGAATTATATATATATATATATATATATATATATATATATATATATATATATATATATATATATATATATATATATATATATATAAATATATTATATATATGTATATATATTGCACATCCCTTGGTGTCTCTCACAAATTGTGTAGCCTATGTATATAGTGTATATATTTATTATAATTTTACACTTAATGTCTCAAAAAATGACTAAATTTAAACAAGCAAGTGTTTTATTGACTACTGAAACTAAAATACAGTATTGTATTTTAGTTCCGACCCTGACAAATCCCAAATGTGAGGGAGAAGTATAGCTATTAAAGAATTTGAGCTTAATTTTTAACTTAGAAGACTGTTTTCCCTGACGTGCATTCTTAAAAACTTTGTTGAGTTTAAGAATAGAATATTTTAATTCACGAGGGTACATCCATTTCAGAGTTAGAAGTGAAAGTGAACATAATCGAAACTAGTTTACAAGATGAAGTATAAGGAGCTACGGCTAGGGAAGGAAGGTAACTTAAAGGTTACAGTTCTGAAATAGTTGTTTAATTGTTCCAACAAGCTCCTCTTTTCGAATGAGTTCTAAACCAGTACTCATGATCGTATGCACATTTCACTAATCTTGAACTGAGTCTAGAACCCTTCGCGACTTGGCTGTCGGAACAAAACTAATATAATTTAAAAATCTGACTGAATTTACAATAGCCTGAATTAACGGTTTATTTAACCGATTACCGAATAACCGGCTCCTCTATTTTTTACTTAATTTGTGGTCCATTTAAATGGACTTAGATTGCTTGCCAGGGCAAATCTAGTTTCTGATAAAAAAAAAGCGTAATATGATTATGGTGGGAGGTTAGGGTTCGATTCCCAGCCGATTAGGATTATTTTTACCGTATAACATTCGATTAACCTACCACGAAAACCCCGGGACGTCTAACAGATAAACTGAGGACAAAGTGATTAAATATGGGAAAAGTTTAGTACAACTAATATTGGACTGATTTTCATTGTAAGTATTATATTTTTAAACATATGTATTTATAATATATTACATTGCTCCTTTCGTGAACGGTATACCTAGTTATAGTTTAAATGGATGTATAGTATTTGCGTTTTCCTTGATGTCAAATTGACCTATATTACGAGCTCGACATCTACCTCTGTTATTATAACGGTAAAATCTTCACTAACTGTTAAACTCAAATTTACAATTTGGATTGCAAGAAATATCTATCAACGGTACATATAACATTTATCATATTCTAAAGTAGTAAAATATGTCGAACTTCGAATATCATCGCGCTTCAATATCAACAACTATGCTTGACTTGATCTCTACACTGAAGTATGAAAGATATTGATTTGTTTACCGTTTAATTCCAAATGTCATATATTTATTTACATGACACATTGCTCGTAGCTAATAACATCTGTAATACTGCTTTCTAAATTATACAAGAAAAGAAAAATTTGAAGAAGAAAAGTACAAAAAAAATTAAGATTATTAGAATTATACAAAATATGATTATGCATTTTGGTTTGTTAAGAAATTCCGAACGCTCATTTACATCTTTAGGAGTTAAGGATAATTGGTACTAAAACACTACGAAATTTTGTCTGTAATATTATATCGCAAGTAGTAGCGGTTCCTCGAATTTTAATCGATCGTATATTATTTAGGTCATTATAATATTTAAAGAATATGCGACACACATGTGGTATAAAATCAAAATTAAAATTAATTCGAGTACAGTTATACTTTTTAACAAGAAATTAATAATATTATAATTGGAGAAAAGAAAGTGGGCAGTAGAAAATGTGAAAATTAAAATAAGTTTGTTAAACTGTGTAATTTGATATGTTTGCCTGAATAAGTGCACCAATATAACCTTAACTATTGTATTGATTGTTATTGTCTGTTTTCTTTTTTTTTAAAGTTGCTAAACCCTTAAAAAGTAGGGGTTAAGTGGGAGTAAGAATGTTTTTACCTGTGGATACGAGATTAGACGCGGCGTCGGCGACTGCAGGCAGGCTAATTCTAAGTGCGTGATTATCGAAGAAACTGGAGAAAGATCGAGGTCGGTGGGAGGAGAGGGTGACTAGCTGTACTCCGGGCAGTAGTTCTACCGGAGGGGAAGTAAGAGACGTGTTTCTGTACACTTGGCTTTCCTCGGCTTCTATCTCGTCCAGCGGACTAGGAGATTCTTTGGAGAATTGTGAAGATTCTATAGAGTTAGGCACGTCGTTTAGTGTCTCCGACGTCGAAGAATCAGGCGTAGGGAATTCGAGACCTGAGTGCTCTTCGTATATAGTTTCATCTTCTTTGTCGAATTTTCTAATAGGGGACGCCACGTAAGGATACTGTTCTCGCCTATCTTCGGCGTCCTGGTCGTCAGGTGTGGCGCCGGACCTGAGGAGCCTGTTGCCCGGCCCGGCGCCCGGCGGAAGAGTGACTTCGTCCTCTCCACCGGCTTGGCTCCATGACACCGACAAACACAGGACCAATAACACCCACAGCCAACTCTTCACCTTCATCTTTCTAACTCCATCCTGCCTGTAAACATTTAAATGAAGTAATTAAGCTGTGTAAAAAAACGACAACAAAAAAGTAAGAAGGAAAGAAGAACTGACAATAAATGAAAGAAAACTAAAATTGCATTGAACCTTAGTGTTGCGTTTTGAAGTATAAAGAAAACATAATTTTTATATTCTTGTCGAGATAAACCATTTTTTACTATTGTAGAATCAATTTAAAACAGTTAGATCCACTTATAATAATTTCAATTTTCTACCTTTTATCGTTCCCTTTTGTTATACTCTCTTAATGAGCTCCTTAAAATAGGTATGTCACTGACTTTAAGCTAAGAGTTTTGAATACGGGTTACATCATACCTCCACATTGATAAAATATCTAATTGTATTGTATATATAGCAGTATGTCATCACATGGGCAGAAACATATACCTATGATAATTGTATGTGGTAATTACAGGGAAGATAATTACCACAGGGGGAGGGAGGCAAGGGGGGGGGGAGGCATTTGTGGAGGGAAGAAAGTAGCTTCTTGGAGAATTTCATCAAAAGGGCATAATTCGTCCTTGTTATAAATATGGTAAGGTCAGGGTGTTTATAGGTAGGTGTAAGTTAAAGATGCGACATCGAATCAATCATCCTAAATTGTTTAGTAAACATCAAAGGTGTACAATACTAATAACAATGTAAATACTACTTTAATATAAAATAAAAATTTCAAAGTTGTTCCAAAAATAACTTAGTTCCATGAAATCTTGGAACGATTGGAACCGTTCCAACACATGAACTAGTTATTTTTATAGTTACGTTCCGTTCCACCCATCCCCAATAGTAAGTGTCATTGACACCTTAACTGGAAGGTCAGATTTGGTACTTTTTAGGAGAACATTTTTTTTAATTGAGAATATCACGTTACTTGTATGTTGTAAGTTGTAAAGTTGTTAACACCTATTTTTATAAAACAAAGACACATGATACATGATAAGAGAGAAATCGGGACATTGTTAAATCGTACAAGGTTTCAGATAACAGTGCTTACACATTTCCCCTAAAGGATTGTGTTGTTATAAGGAACATGAAACTTTATGCTTCTACCTGTTTTGCATCAGTAATTGAGGAAATTATAAATGACTTTTTAAACAGCTCTCATCATCTTGGCTTTAAATTCTGCTCTTGTTTAATCAATGCATATAATTGGTTTGGACTATAAGTTACCCTTCCTCTTTCTATTAATGTACTCTTAATTCTGAAAAGGCATATATTATCTATAACTATTCCTATGAGTTTAAAGAGTTATGATTTTCATTTTTTCCCTTTCACTTTCGCAATCATAAAAATGAAAGATGTTTTTTAGGGAAATCCATTTTATGGTTTACAGTATAATAGATAATAGTTCACGTTCTCATATCCATAACAATGAGTTCGAATCATAAAACCCTCAAAAGACTTATAGTATCACGTATTCAAGTTAAAATGAAAAAAAATCTTGTCTTGATAAATTATGAATATCTTGTGACTAATTCCATCATATGGAATGGGCATCCAATATTATATGTGTTGTCGGATAATAGTCATCTTGTGAGTGAATCAGACTCGGTTATTTAGTTGTCTCGTTGCTAAACCCTGCTTACTTTCCCTTTTCTTCGTTAGCTGGCTATTTGTATCCAAGATATCGTGGGACGCAGGTTTTCTAAGTCAAATACGCGTAGGAATTCAAAACATTTTACTATACATAGTGTCATCTCTTGAATATTTAATATTAGCTACAGTACCTGGCGTTGCCCGGGGAGGGGAATGGTTTTTCAAAATCTTATAGATATAGACACCCTCCTCTTTCTTTGAAGGTCGAGTGTGTGCATTTATCAAGCTCAGAATAAATCTGCAGATTCTTATAAAAAAAAACAGACATAAACTCTTCTTTACATATTTATAAAGATTCTCACTAATTTATGAGCGTTTATTCAAAGTGTTGAAGTTTCAAGAGCCGCGAGTTGTAAAAGATGAAGTCCTCATTTTTTGCATTTCCAAACACACATAGTTATATATAGAGTTGCATGGTCAGAAAAATTATATTTTGAGATGAAATCGAGAAGTCAATTTTACCTTTTAAGTTTGTGGCGCAAAATTATTTCTCCAAAGCGATTTCGACGTTTTTTTTATTTTAAAAACGAATATAGTCTAGTTAAACAAGAATGCAAGTGTGTTTTCGCCATAAAAATATAGTTTTTCATGTTATTGATAAAATAAATTTAATTTAGGTGGTTAAAAAACGAACTGTTCACATTCACCAGTTGAAATTTTTTTTAAATAAATATTTTTAATAATTAATTACTTATGTTACATATTACGGTATTATTAATTCCTTATCACTGAGTATACGAAAAAGTTTGGTAAAATATTTAAGCAATGGTTCTAACTATAATTTGGGTTTCATTCCTAGATAGATGTTATATTTCTACCTGAGAAACCAAAATGTTCTCAAACTGTGTCTGTTCTTTTTTCTTGTCTGTGTCTCTTCTTTTCTCTGTCTGTAAGATAATGCAATTATGCAAGAAAATGAGCTAATTTAATTTACATTGTAAAGCTGTATTGCTACAATATAAACTAGTTATAAATATAAATAATAAATGTAAATTTTTATCAAATTCACACTTCTTCTACATTTCTTTTCTCTTATAAAAATATTAATAATACCCAATATTTATATTCATCTCCTTGACATTTATCGATTTGATTCCTGTTGATTGAGAATTATTGCTGCTACGGTGTATTTTTAATTAGTATTATTTTTTTTTGTAACAACCAGAAGCGATTTGTAATTGGGTTTAAATATGCAGCAACTGAGCGAGAGAAAGAAAGATACTATTTGTTTAACGCATGCATCGTATTGTTTTTAGGGTGGTTGAAGAGAAAACAGGAGGTATTTCGAATTGAAGGGGTGTATAAAATACTCAATATTTCCCATTCTAACCCCTGTGGATATATCCCAAGCGACATAACATATCCTCAACCCCTTTTAACCGCTTCTATATTATATCTTCTTGTCTCTTCTTTAATATTAATATATAGTAATTTCAACCATTATTATTATTTATTTTGTTTAACAATGACAGAATAAAAAAGACTTCTTGTATTCTAGAATTAAATATGGGTTGGGAATTCTATTTTTTACTCGGCCATGATAAATTCTAGAGTAGGTAACTCGTAAGTTGTACAGAGCGTTACTAAGGATTCGAATGATGAAAAGAACACGTTTTTCAATTTTAACCCAAGATAACTTTTACTTGAATTATTGGACAAACCAAAAAACGGTGCAGTAAATAGAATTACGGATGCTTGCACGAACAATCTACGTGGTAGACTCGTCAACAGTAGAAAGCCGCTACGACTTGCTTTCATGAAAAAGTGAGGATATTCTTGCATTGTATCCCATGTACAGAGCCGCAACAAGAAATTTTGTGCCCCTGGCAAAACCTCCTGAATGCCGCCCCCCTCGAAAACTATCAGGATAAAACACCAACTACTAGCATTAGTTCAACATATTGCTTTCTAGCAATTTTCTATATAATTGAACATGCTTTTTAGAAAATTGAAAGTAGTAACATCAGATTGATAGAAGATTGTTATTATTAAGATTGTTATTGTTATAACATATTATTTAATTTTTTTTAATCAAATTTTACCTTATTAAATAGTCAAACATTTCTTATAAAATACAAAGAGCTTATTTAAACTATCCTTGTAAGCTTATATGTAATATTACATAAATACAAACAAATTATTAAATTCTATAAATTAAGTAAATTAAAACTTTAGAAGACAAAATATTTTTTTTTAATTACAAAGGCATTTACTAATATTGAGCCAACGTTATTGCATAGCCTTGTGCCAAACTTCATTGAAGTCATTTGGACATTGGATCGTCCACAAAGAGAAACATTAATAGACTGACAAAAATGCAGCTTGATCCACCTCGAACTTTTGTTTTGAAAAAAAAAAAAAAAAAAAATAGACTGCCAATTAGTGTGGCACATAGCTTCCTCGCATCCTATCATGTACTTTATTGTTATATCAACATTAACGTTATATTACTTTATTGTTTATTGTGTAAAAACTATTAACAGTTTTTAGCGATCTTTAACACTTCATAGCGGTGTCGCTGTTGGTGTTACTAAAAAATTGTATTTATAAAAAGTGTTTGTCTTATTGAATAGACGAAGATTGATTTTTTCCCCGACCTAAAATTTCAATTTTAAATTTTAAGTTCACGTTTATGCTAGCGTTGCGCGTGTACGCTTGAACGAATAACGATTTCCAACGAACTCGTCCTGGGCATTGGTAAAATGAACATTTCTACCTATTTTCTATTTCATGAAAATCGCACGTTTCATGATTCGCGGACACACAGACCGACAGACAGACAGACAGACTGACAGACACGGAACCAAAAATGTTCCCTGATGTCTGAAACGGATTTCTGTCTTGGAATTTTTAAAATCGGAGACATAAAACTTTTTCGTTCTCAAAAGTGAACACAATGCTTCCGTTACCTTCGGTAAGCTCGGAAGCAAAATAAATAAATAAATAAATAAAAAAAATTTTCTGTTGTACAGGATATAACTAGTAAAAATAAAAACCAAATCGATGGTTTGAAATTTTAATGTAGATTTTTTTGTAATGTTTGATAGCCTCTATGCAATTTTTCTAAGAGTGTAGCCAATTTATAAAAATTAAATTACTTTCAAATAGATGTTAGGTGAAAGTGATTTCTGAACTTTTAAATGCTTTAGGTTTGAATAATAAAGTTTCTTTTTAAATATTGATCAATTTTATTTCTCCCTACTAGATTTTCTTTAATAGGTAGTTAAAGCTTCTGATTCTTTTAACAACTTAATTATAGTGATTCATCAGATAGTCTAATACTATAAAACTAATAATAATCATTGAAAAGTCAATCTTTTATTTTAAGAGAAGATTTTTATTTTTTTGTTTGAAAAATGGAGGTCGATCTCATTTTCAGTTCGTAGCCTAACGATATCGTCTGACGTTAGGCTAGTTGACAAATATCTACCATTATCATTTACGAAAGGGAAAATAAATCGCCCTCACTTTATTTTAATTTGGCCGTGTTCTTCTTTTGGTGTATAGTAGTTTAGTAGTATAGTAGTTTTAGGCTGCTGCACAGTTATATCTGATTGGCCGTCATTTGCTAGCCATAGGTGAAAAGTAACTTTTACAATGATTACTTTCACGTAGATGTGGGTAGGCTATTTAAAACTTCTATATTTTCCCATCTTGTTTAAGGCAACTGTATGCCGGTAGAATACAGTATATAACTGCCTCCTGTCTGTAAACCACAGTAGACCTATCATTCTAACTTGTTAAACTTTTACAAACCACATGATTGAAGTATTTTTTAAAGCGACAGACTGAAAAAGGTCAGAGATCATCGAACGATATTTACATTCATATATAAATGTGTTTCTTTTCAAATAAGCTAATACCTATAATATATATGCAATTTATTGATTACCTTTATACTTTTAAAAAAGCATCATGTGCGGTGACAGTCAATTATTGGCTCCTTTATGATCTTTCTCCCTTCTTTACCTGTTATCCTTCATCTAATGTTATTCAAAAAAACTATTAAACATAGCAAAATGCCATGTTCATATTATCAGGCCCTCCTCCACATTGTCCATCCATCTTGTTCGTGGTCATCCTCTTTCTCTTCTATTGAAGAATCTTCTTTCAATTTCTGCTTTTTTATTATTGATGCTTTTGCCCCAGGCATTTGCTCTAAATGATGAAGCCATATCTTATCCTTAGATTGACCTGCTCCGAGATTTTAAAAATTGTGCAATGCACATCGATGAGTTGTTCTAACTCTTTGATCTTATCAATTCTCCAATGCCCATATTTTTCTACTGTTAGTTCATGTATTCTTCAGAGTTGATTCCCTTCGAAACTTCTAAGCACGAGATTCCTATTTGACAGAGCTCATGATTCGGTGTTATAAGTTATCAATAGGCTCACTAATATTTGGTATAATTCAAATAACCCCCTCCCTGTAATAAACCTCATAGAACTCTAGATTTAGAAGTCCTTTGGTCTTTCATAACAAATTTTATGATTTTAAGATAACTTTATTACTAGCTGAAGAAACCCTTATTTCTAGGGGGAGGGGTTCAAAATCGCAAGTACACAGTGAGCCTTTTCTTGTTTTGAAGGACATGTCCTAAATTTCATTAAGCTTGGAATAAAACATTGATTTGTATTTAAATCAAACAACATGCAATCTTATTTATGTACATATATAGATTAATTTTTATGTAATTTTCTAATGTCATATAATTGTATTACATGGTTGTTTGTTTCTTTGTGATAAAACTCAAGTATGTATATGAAAATCTTTGTAGAATAGCTACTAATAATAACCTTAGTAACCCTCTTTTATCGTCATTAAACCCTTTTAAGCATTGTCTAATTACTTTTCTTTTCTTTCCCTCATTAGGCTGCTGTCTTTAACTGGCGCCACTAAAAAAAAGAAAGGGTCTTCCTGTAGGAATCGTTGTCATTATTGAAAAACTTTTCGAGGAAGGCTTACAGATCATTTAGGTGCATGATAAAAATGAGAGAATAATAGGACAACAGTATTCAGTTCTCCGATTTCATTTGTCTTTTTTTTCTTCTATTTCCTTTTTATTCTATATTATCTTGATGACAAAATATGACCGTCATACTATTGTTTGTTTTGGAGAGGTTATCTGTTTGCCTAGCAGATATCCTTTCTCGAATTAATTTAAAATTAGAGCTGAAAGAAGAAATCTAAAACCTTTATTCAATCTATTGAAATGTAAACCTCTTTTGGTTTTGGTCGGCTTGTTTTAACTATTCATTTCCTTTGCACTAGGTTTATCATTGGTTCTTATTTAGTGCTTTACAGTTATATCCATTTAGTCTCAGGTTTGTATTTAAATATTTGTTTTCTTTTGTATTGATTATCTTTGTACGGTTGTGATATTAAAGTACAGTTAGTGTTTGTGGTCGTGATGTCTTTGTGGGTTGACGTATGATGAACCGTTAGACTCTCTTCTATACAATTACCTTTTGTCTTTAGCAACCAAGCTTCGGTTAAATGCTTAACTCTTAGCTTATTCGAAAACAAACCTTATTTAAGCTGCAAATCTCTTAACTATTATAGGTTTAGACTTATGATTCATTCTTTAATCAATAATTAGTTATTTTGATTGATACTAAGACTAATCTTCCGAACTTCCATCTTCTTTTAGAGGAAAAACAAGTTCTCTCAATACAACTTTAACTCCTCGCTAACAACACTTTGTTTATTATTAGCTAGGTTTCCTATTGAGGTATAGTATTCAATCTTGAGAAATTTTAAGTCCAACGTCCATATTCTTCCTAACCTTGCAGCTTCTTTAAGACAGTTCCAGAAGCTTTACTTCGCTATATTATCTATTTGATATCTTTATAAGCACATTTCCTTCCCTCAACTACTCCGTGTCTCATTAAAGATCTGACAGATTATTGAACTAAATTATTTTTTAACTATGATCATTCTAAAGAACTATTTTTTCATAAATTGAAAATGAGTTTCAGGCATCAGGGAATAACATTTGTTGGTCTCGTGCCATTTTGTTCAGTTTTCCTACAACATTTTTGCTAACGACCATGTTTTGAATACTACTTGCCTGTTTTTGATGAAATTTGGATGGTATATCAAATGTACTGCACAGATAGGAAATTTACCCTTCCATTCTGGATCCGGATTTAGTTTTCAATGCCCCATGCAAAGTCAAAGATCGAAAACTGGCCTAAGATTAAACATTCTTTTGTCACTAAATGTGATTTTGTTTTGTTTTAAAATTATATGATATAATTTGTCTAATTTAAATCAAGGCAGTGGAAAAAAGGTTCCTTGATCGAAAGCTCTGATATAGGTAATATATTTTCATCTCTTGGATTATAAAAATATAATCTAATGTTTTGAATAATATACTGTATGTTAGTAATCCATTATAAATGAGTAAGTTATGGGTTTTTTTTAAATCGTTCAAAGGTTCTGTCGACTGTAGAGGTTTTCTGGACATGTCACCGTGGATGTGGACAAATAATAAGGAAATTAGGATGTTATGGAAGGAGATTTTGTGTTTTTGGGATGTGGTGAGGTCTAAGAATGAATTGATGATATGATAATTGCTGACAGATAATGGCCATTTTTCAAAGGATAGACTAGACTGAAGAGATAAGAAACAGCAGAAGTGTACGCATTACTCTATTAATGGCTATAGTTTACACAAATGAGGAAATGTAATTGAGCTCAAGGAAGGCTGTTCATGTTTTGATTTAGTCACATTGCTATCAAGATGAAGCGACCACGTTCACTCACTTTTAAAACCTGTGTGAGTCGGCTTGCTTGCATCCTTCTGTAATTGAAGGTATACGAGTCTCGGCCTAGTTCGTATAAAGATCACAAGAGATAAACCAAGGAAGATAGAAAGAAACATAACAATATTTTTGGTATATCATCATAAACCACTCAAGAAATCTTCCTTTTTAATTCCCTTCCTTACTAATTCAGACTCACTAAACCTATTTACTATTACACATTACATACCCAATTTTTTTTTTTAATTCTGAAAAAAATATTTTTCCTCAAAAATAGAACCAGAGCACCACTATAAATTAAAGTGTTCGCTATTAGAAAAGATGGCACTTTCTCCTCTTCTTTTTTTTTGCCAAAGAAATATTAAGAATTAACTCCGGTAATTATTTTTGTGTGATTCATATTCCGAATTCTTTGGAGCGTTAAGGAGGATGTAAATATGAGGTAATAAGTTGCTGTGACAAAAATAAAATTATGGTACAGAAAAATTTATGAGATATGAAAAAAGTAGGTAACTAGTAGGTATGTTCATTGTATTCACTTTTTTGTTCGTTTAGAAACTATTATCTTTATGTTACTTTTCAATATTTTAAAGAGATCTTTTTAAAAGATGTTCGTTCATACTTATAATCTCTCAATTCTCAGAGAACTTTAAGGACTGATGGTTGACAGGGAGCTCATAAGCAGTGGCGATCCTAGGGGGGGGCTAAGGGGGCTTGAGCCCCCCCAGAAACCAAATTAGGCCCCCCAGGATTCAAATTATCAATTTCACCTCAGAAATGCATAAAAGGGCTGTTTTGAGGGGTCATATTTCAAAAATTTTCCTGGGGTGTACCCCCGGACCCCCCCCCAACTGCAGATGACGCCCATGACTTACAGTAAGATATTGTACTGCAGTAAGCATCAGCATTACATTTCTAACGAATCCGTTCTAAACACAGTTGTTGTCACTTGGCCGCGGAGATGTTTTTTGATTATTAGTTGTACACGAATACCCCCCCAAGACTTTGCCGCTGGATACGCCACTGCATAGGATTGCCACCGGAAAGGACTGTAACAACATACTTATAATATATAAATGTGTTGCTTCCTGGTACATTAAAATGTATACTAAACCCACAAGACATGGGGGGACACTGGGGGGCTTTAGCCCCCCCAGAACTATTGACCTAGGATCGCTACTGCTCATAAGTCAAAGCATTCAAAAAATCATTCTTGGATAGTTCTATGTATTGTTCATTGTTCTGACAGCTATTTGCTTCAGCAGTTAAAATTGGACTTTACTTTTGGGTTGTGGAGCTATATGGAAAATCAATATTCTTAGAGTAAAATAAATGGTAAATTTTAAGTATATTAGTCTCTTTACGCTACGGTTATAAGCGTTTATAATATTTTATTACAACCTTTTAAGATGCTTTTCAGTAAAGTAATCTAAGATTATGAATGATTATAGCTTTTTAGGGCTGCTCTTTGGTTCATATGTATCTCCCGAACCATTTGAAGTAAAAAGTTAAAATTTAAAATACTGGCGTAACTTTCTGATCCACACATAGGAAAAATATAGAGAGGATATAAATTTAATATGCGCATGCGCAATTGTAAACTTGTGGTAAACTCAATATTTTATTTTTAATTAATAATCCATGCAAATACCTTAGTATGGGGCGATGAAAATTTGCCGAAAAAAATTAATTTACCATGTTGTCATTATCAATAAAAACATTGTGAACCCCCGAGGGATCGAACCTGGGACCCATCAATTTTTTGTTTGGGCCTTTTTTTTGGTTTGTAGTTTTAGTCCCGTTCAACAGCTTTAGGTCATTACAGGACGGGGGTTATCCGGCCACTTTACTCATCTAATCGATGAGATCATCAGTGTGAAACATGTCTCACCCCGCTGGGATTCGAACTCACATATATAACGTATATGCTTAATATCTACCCTAAAGAGGATAATAACATATATAATAATATATATAATAATAATAACGTATATGCTTAATATCTACCCTAAAGAGGATACAAGTATATACTTCCATGTGATTTTTTACTTTTTAAAGCGACGCATTTCAGCTCAACTGGAAGCGACGCATATTTGCTAAAATATATTAAACTAAAATTTAAAGACACCTATCAACTGATATAACTGAAATGAAAATATCCTTAATCAATTTCAAATCTCAAGTTATTTTAATTCTTCACTGTAAACGATATAAGTTGCTTCTACGAATAATACCAAATCAATAACTTCATAAATGCTTTTTATATTAATGCAGGTACAGAGTGGCCTAAAAGTGCCTACAGTGTTAAATGTGGCCTACCGTATAAGAGTCACTTTTTAGAAAGATAAACCTAAATTTTTTGAAATGGAAGAATTAATACCAAAAATTAACATTGGATTAGTACTTTAAAACATATGTATTAATAGAGAAACAAATGGGTGCAAAAGGTTGAAAATAATGGGCTCATTAACCCTACTATCCAAATTTTATTAAAATCGGACGAGCAGTTTTAAGATGTGTTGGTTCGCAAAAATGATGAAGGACAGACAGACACGAGACTAAAAATGTCTGAAACGGATCTATATCTTAAATTTTTTGAATTCGCAGATAAAAAGTGTCCGTACCTATACCCTTTACCTTTGGTAAGCTCGGATGCAATAACTTAAATACACTTTTGGCCACTTTCTATTATGTATTTTTGTAATGTGCCGCACCGAGTGAAATAAATAGATTATGTAAGTGGGATTGTATATGAATTCACGGTTACCTACCTAATTTTCATGTCACAGTTAAGTCGTTTTTTCCATATGACATAAATATATAACACTTTTTAAAACAAACGCTAATGAAATTAATTATGCTTGAATGCAAAATAATCTTAAAATCTGATAATGTGTTAATTATATTAATAATATAAACATGGTAATTAATACTGCAATTATGGATTTTAATGTGCATACAGAATAAATAGTATATATATGTATGTATTATGCATTTTTTTTATGTAATAAAGTCAGATCCGCTGACATTGAACTAGAAGTCATAATTTAATAAGGACAAGTGTGAAAGTTATAATCTACTGTATAATGATTTTAATTTATAAAAATTATAAATGTACATTAGCAAAATGCATCTGAAAAACTGTGATAATGAAAAATTAATTAAATCACAAGGAAAAGGAAAGTTGAGTGGACAGAATGTGTGTCTTGAATACTAAGAAGACGAGCAACTTGTGTGTGACGTACGTTTGATGTATATTTTTCTTATCAATAAGAACAAAAAAATAATTAGGTAAATAAAACAAATAACATTATGTAGAAATTCTCTTTAAAAATGTATCTAGATCTAGTCTTTGAAAAAGGACTGGAAAGTAGAGCTTTAAAGGTCTCTAGTATTCTACTAACACTTATTCTGAATTAAGATTTTTTTTTATGCATTTTAAGTATTCTTTAGAACGCTGTAAAGGGCAAAATAAATTATTTATATACTTTCTACTAAACCTGCATTTTTAAAAAGTTAATAAGGTAAACGCGAAATTAAATAAAATAGTTAATTAAATGCTATGACGGAGAAATCTTTTAAATGCTGTGGACTCAATCTTTGGCTTAGTAAAATTGTTGTAGCTGTATATACTTCGAAAATTGATAGATTTGTAGGTAAATGTAAATCTGCGCTATTCGGCTCCCCTAATTCTAAATGTCAGATTTACTTGCATTTTTTCTAAACTTTTCCTTTTTCATTATAAAAATGATTCCGGATGTAGCATCTCGATAAATACAATAGTTAAAATAGACTGCCAATTAGTGTGGCACATAGCTTCCTCGCATCCTATCATTGTTTGTATTAACTTTATTGTTATATTAACATTAAAATTATTGTTATATTACTTTATTGTTATATTGTTAATTTAATTGTGTAAAAACTATTAATAGTTTTAGCAATCTTTAACACTTCATAGCTGAGTCGCCGTTGGTTTTACTAAAAAATTATATTTGCAAAAAATGTTTGTCTCATTGAATAGATGAAGTTAGATTTTTTTCCCAATCTAAAATTCCAATTTTAAATTTGAAGTTCACGTTTACGCAAGCGTTGCTCGTGAACGCTTGGACGGATAACGTTGTCCAACAAGCTCGTCCTGGGCATTGGTAAAATGAACATGTCTACGAAATTTCATCAATATTGGTCGACATTTACTTAAGTTATCGTCGCACGTTTCATAATTCGCGGACACACAGACCGACAGACAGACAGACAGACAGACACGAGACCAAAAATGTTCCCTGATGTCTGAAACGGATTTCTGTCTTGGAATTTTTAAAATCGGAGACATAAAAGTTTTTCGTTCTCAAAAGTGAACACAATGCTTCCGTTACCTTCGGTAAGCTCGGAAGCAAAAAAAACAACATAAAATGTCACTTCCTAAGAAAAATAAAGGAAGGCTATGGCTAGTTTAGGTTAAGGTTCGTACTCTTCGCACTAACCTAAGTATAACCTTTCATCAGTACCTTAGAATGTACTTAACATATTTAAAAAAATAAAAAACTACTGAATTTATCAAGATGCTACAACCGGAATCGTTTTTAAAATGTAAAACAGTTTAAGAAAATTGTAAATAAATAGGACAATTAGAAATAAATACATTTTTAACTACTTCTAACAGTACTAACAGCAGCTAGTTAAAAGGTGGGTATTAAATAATTTAATAAAACGAATCGCTATAAAAAACAGCGTAAATTTGAACTGTTTAAAAAGTTTATTGTTAAACCACAAGAAAACGTTTAACAGCGGAAATTGTCCCTCCAGAACATCAGATAATAGATAAACAAACGAATCGGCTTTGTTTGTTTATAACCTGACTTGCGGTTGAACGGTGTGGGGAAAACCAACGATTATAGTCTC
Organism: Gerris lacustris; assembly: GCA_951217055.1. Taxonomy (NCBI): domain Eukaryota; kingdom Metazoa; phylum Arthropoda; class Insecta; order Hemiptera; family Gerridae; genus Gerris; species Gerris lacustris. The sequence goes on from OX578284.1 coordinate 26,348,189, forward strand.
CACGGCTTCATGAAATGTTTACCTTTTTGGACATTTGGACACGTAAGTCCAAAAAGGTGGTGTCTTCTTTAGTCTGTGCAGAAGCGTGAAACCTAAACTACTGGGCCGATTTCGATCAAATTTGGCATAAAAATGTCCAGAAAAATTATACCTCGTGGCGAAATTGAGAGATATATTTTAGCTCTTAATTTGAGAGCGCTATCCCCCATAAACTTATAAACAACGTGAAAAGATGTTTTTCGGAAAATGGTTCTGACGATTTTGATTAAATACGTCTAAAATCTAGTATATTTACGTATGAATGTATCAATATAAGTCGTTTTCCCGGGAAAAACTTATTTTCTGAGATATTACTAAAAATGAAATTTATTTAACTAGAAATCGAAAAATGACGCATAAACAACCATTTGTGGAAGTTATGTTATATATAAATTGATTAAATTTTATTTGTAGGATTTAAAAACACTATATTTATTATGAGAAAGTTTTCTTTGAGTTTTTTGTCGATCCTAATTTTTTTTTTCTTTATTAAATTTAATAATTTAATAATTAGATTGTGTATTGCCAAGAAGCTTATCGACTCCTTCGAAGATGCGTAAGTTATAAAGAACACAGTGGAACTTTAAAACTACACTTAACTTAACCCGTTAACTCTCTAGATTCTAGATAAAGCAAGCAATTGTCTTATTTAATTAATATTTTTGAACCCTATTATGTAAAAGCTAATCTATATTGTACTCTCATATATTATTATTAGTATTATCTGACTAGAAAATAGTGTTTTTTTTTTTTTTTCAAAAACGATGTCGTTATTTTATAGTTTTAAATATGGGGTATATACCTACATTTCTAATTCTCTCTTCCTGATTTTAGAATTACTGAATTAAGAGATTGCTTCGGAGTTAAGTTCAGGGTTGTGACTTAATCTGAGCTGAGATTTTGAAAGTTTGACCTAGTCTTGAACTTTTGTACGTATTTACTGTTCATTGACCCTTATCCTAATATGTTTCTTTATTTCTAAATGCCTCATTAAATAATTAATAGCAGGATTAACTAACCATGAGTTTAGAGTTTAGACTCAAGTTCGATCCCTTCTTCAATTAATATTAATTTTTCTTGTTTGAGAAACCATTTGAGTTTACTTATATTTTTAATTTCTTATATTATAATATACGCAGCATAATATGTAGAGAACAAATGTTGTGATCAAGTATAAATTATAATATTTTAATGGATTTACACGTTTTAAGTCCAAAAATGTTGTTTTATTGTAATGTTGTACCGACTTTAAAATTATCTTCTATTTAATCTTTCCAAGATCTTGTATTTAACTTAAGTTAATCGATTAATCAAAATTTACTTGGTTCTTTTGTTCTTTCAAATTTATCTTTTTTAATTATTTTTTCTTCAAATTTCTTTTTATCAGCGAATTTTCAAAGAAAATTAAGCTATTGCAATGGCTTCAAAATTTTTCAAAATCCGTTTTAGACCATTCTGAATCGATTTCTAAAATGTAACACTTTTATTATGTATGTATGTACATATATATGTGTGTATGTATATATATATATATATATATATATATATATATATATATATATATATATATATATATATATATATATATATATATATATATATATATATATATATATATATATGTGTGTGTATATGTATATATATATATATATATATATATATATGTATATATATATATATATATATATATATATATATATATATATGTGTGTGTGTGTCACTCCAGACGATATCTCCCCTTAGGATGCACTTAAAAATTTCAAACAAATTTTTAAATGTCAATAATATTAAAAGAAAGGATTAGTTCGTTGGCCAGATTTTTGGAGTCCGTTTTTTGAGTGGTCAGTCAAATTTTGACCATTTAGGGTCAAAAATAGCATAAAACATGTTTTTTCCATTTTACCCCCCTCTTATATGAAAATATGACAAAAGTGTACATAACAACAATTACTGTACTCTTATAGAGCTTTCCAACGACATGCATCTTGAAGGGTAAATACTATTTTGAATTTTGAAGCCGGTATCCCTGTGTACCATTTTTTTTTCACCCATCCCAATTCTAAACTAAAATTTTCCTATATTATCATAGCCAATAATACGCAGATTTCTTTGAAAATTCGCTCATTAAGTCATGGTGCATGACTGGACTTTTTTAAATTGTATTTGTTAAATTCTTCTTTCTTTTTAGTATTTGTGTCCTTTCAATTTTAAGTTCTTATGCTTTGTACATAACTCAAGTTTGTAGGGTTTTTTCCACACCCTCCTAACATTTCTCTTTATCTCTCTTTATGATTTGCCAACGGAGCGATTAGAATACCTACTTCCTCTGTTAGCGAAAAAATTCTAAAAGATGAAGAATTAAGTGCATAAACATTCGTCTTCTTTTCTTCTCTAATCATTAAAAATGAAACCATCAAAACGATATATTGATCAAAACAATCCCTAGACATCTCTTTATAAATGAAAATACACAAGTTTTACTCATGGAAAGTGAATCATAAATTATAATAATGAATAAAGTCTTCATAAAAAGATAGTAAATTAGTGTATTAAAGAGAGCAGAAAGTGAAGGTAAAAGGTAGCCATAAAAATGAATAAATAATAAATGAAAGGAGAGAAAAATACTTTTTTATTCCTATTACCAAACTTTTACTACGTAACCTTTAATTTTTTATTAAGGGGTTGATAGATTTGGCAAATATTAAATTTTTGAATTAATAACAATCGCTTAAAGTTTATTCACTTAAAGTAAAGCGTTGTAAAATTTGTTTAAAGTCTTACAACTATGTAATACATAAGTTTGTAACACAAGTATTATAAGGAACTTATAAGTATTATTGTCTTAGTAATTGTACTTAATTACCACTTATAATACTTAAGGACTACTCAATATTATAAGGAACCTATAATACTTGGTTTTTTTTTAAATATATTTTTAAGGTGGAAAATTATTAGACGTTAAAAATATATATTTTTTTTTTTATTTTAATATCCTTTATAGTTTAAATAATAAGTATTTATAAATTATATTAATTATATATTTGAAATCTGTAGATACTTACAGTTTAAAATCCAATAAAATGCGAACTTTGAGGGGCTGAAATGGTTGGTAAGGGACGGACGTGATATGGAAACGAGTTGGAAAGCAAGCCGGGTCCTATTGGAGTAAGAGTGGTTTGTAACGGGTACGCGCACTACTCGACAACTGAGAAACTGTTCAACAGGTGAGGGAGTCTCTAGCTGGGAAAGCCACGATGTAGACGGGAGATCCACTCACATGGTGGGGGTCTTCGTCCGGGAACACAGGGTCACTAGGGCAAGGTCGACATTTGAAGGCTGGGCAACCAGAACTTGAAGGATGACTACACAAGGAATGTTAAAACTTTAGGGCCTTACCCCCACGGATGTCTGTTTTTTCCATATAGTTATCATTCTAGGTCTAATTGTTATTCAAGTGTTCTAGGTAATATTTTTGTTTATATTAGTTGGTGATTTATGCTCTTTTGTCGTAGAGTTCAATCGATATACAGTAAGATTATCTAAAGTTTTGACTTTTGACACTCAGATTGAACAACCGAAATGAGGAAAAAAATAAAGCCACAAGGCCTGTGGGAGGGGTGGGGCTAGTGACATTTTTGTTAGCCTAGTTGGCCCAACCTTCTAGAATTCAAAATCCTGACTTCTCATTGGCTCCCCACAGATTTTCCCGCGCTGTCAAAAGTCAAAACTTTAGATAATCTTACTGTAGTAACAAATTCACGTTTTATAATAACACTACCTATTCACTATAACCCTATTCTTTAAAGTACCTTACTTTCTCTACCTAGTAACTTGATCCAATGAAATTAGATCTACCCCATAACATACTACTTTAATATGTGTAAAAACTGAAAAAAAAGAAAGATTTGTATTAATTTCTTTAAGAAATATAATCCATCGATATACAAAGAGCTTACAAGGGATGGGGTGGGGGAGAGCCTCTCAAAAACTTCGCTTCAAAAAAGTTAACTAAGTTAAGAAGTTTACTAAGTTGAAAAGGTGACAAGTAACAAGCGGTAAAGCAGAATAAACCATTGTGTTGTTTTCAATTATTCAATTATTTTCCATCTCATAGCTTTTAGCAACAGCGATAAGTGTTAAAAGTGATAAAAATCATAAGTTGACCGAGTTTAAAAGGTGACAAGTAACAAGCGGCAAAGCGTGATAAACTATTGTGTTGTTTTAAATTATTAATAATTATTCAATTATTTTCCCTTTCATAGCTTATTGCAACAGCGATAAGTGTTAGCAGTGATAAAAATCAAATGTTGACCAAGTTCAAAAGGTGACAAATAACAAGCTCTAAAGCATAATAAACTATTGTGTTGTTTTCAATTATTAATAATAACTATTCAATTAATTCCCCTTTGATATAGCTTATCACAAACAGCGATAAATGTTAATAGTGATATAAATCACTGTAAACACAATTATCAATTGTAAAAATTAAGTATTTGCTGCTTTTAACATTATTAAGCTTATTTTTATTAAAATAGTTTTATGGTCATTAGTCTCTTTAAATTTATCTCTAAGCATTGCCAGGACCTTTAAAGGTATACTAAAGAAAATGTAAGTGACTCTTTAGTTCAAAGCTTCAATGCTTTTAGACAAATAAATGAATTCAATTTAATACTTTTTTGAGTTCCATTTAACTGCTTAACGTAGAGGAATTACCTGTATCACATTCATCTATTATAATAACATCTTTGATTTGATGTTATTAATAAATGATCAAATTAGTTCACTTTTCTTTCACTGTCACCAATGTTTGAGCCAATTTTTACTTTCAATTTTTTTTTCATAGATCATTTATATAGAGGGAAAGTATTGTGATAGCGCTGATGTTTTGAGATCCCCTGAGTCCAAAAATGTGGTTTTAAGAAATGTCTGTAAATAAAATTTAGGTGAAGCCTATAAACTACTTGGCCGATAACAATAAAATTTTGCATACAGGTTCAGAAAAATCATTCCCAGAAGCGTCATCGAGAGATGAATTATAGCTATACATTCTAGTGCACTTCACCCCTCCCCCCCCTCCCAAAAAAAAAAAAAAATCTAAAATGCAGTCCATTAAAAAACGAATCCAACCATATGAGTCTTTCCCTTGGAAACCTTTCGAGATATTAATGAAAATTACGATGATTTTGTTGTAAACTCAAAAACAAAAACGAAAAAAAACACCCATTAGACTATGTTTAAAAGTAAATAAATTATATAAGATATAATGGTATTTAAATTGAAATGTCAATATCTATATGAGAGAGTTTTGTTATAGTTTGTTTGTGTTTTTATTCATGCCCTGTCTCCCCTTCAAGTTCTTTGGATATCGACGACCCTTCAACTAAAACTAATTACTAAAAATGGAAATTTAAATACATATATATATATATATATATATATATATATATATATATATATATATATATATATATATATATATATATTGATATGAGAGAGTTAGTGAGAAGAGAGTTAGTTATTTCAATTTAAATACCATTATACCGTTTAATACGTTTGCTGTTATGGGTTTTTATGATGAAGTACGAAGAACATATGGAGGAGAGGTTGTTGATTGTTTGAAAAAATGGAGAAGCTGCACAGTAAGGTTGGCTCGGTTGGCTTGTAGGAGAAGTTTTTTATTAAGTTGTAGGAGCAAAGGTTTATTTCCTAAACATATAAATAATCACGTGTCACACATACACAATTCGGTTATTGGAGAGAGTCCTTTTCACAATGAGATGGAAAAAGTTATAGTTAAATTTAAAAAAGGCGTTCTTAATCTTGAAATAAAGACCACTATATTTAATATAGAGAATTTGACGAGACAGAAGGTTAGACTTATGGAGTTTGTATCAAATGTTCTGCCTGACAGTGTCTTTAGAAATTATATCGGGTCAATGAATAGTCTTAGGGAAGTTGAGTATTTTAAGAATAAATATATACTGGACAAAAAAATGGACGCTATTATATTGTCCCGGGTAGATGGTTTGTTCGATATGCAGGGTGAGTTGGCTATCACGAATTTAACTGATGTAGAATTACCAAGAGATAGTTTGCAATTGCTTTCCCTAGGTGACAAGTTTGCTATTGAAATTAGTCGGAAAAAAGAAGTCCCTGTGTTTGATGTAATAGGCGACCTTGAAAAAATTCTTGTATCTGTAGATGTAGATAATAAAGACGAAATAAGAAGCAATTGTGTCAATATCGTTACAAACCATATTCAGAGGATTGCCAGTGCACCTAATGGTTTTCGTTCCCAAAATAAGGAGGTTGGAAGATGTTACCATAAGACTAGGAGTTTTCTAAAAGAACACCCTGAGCTTATAGTTTGTAAGAGTGATAAAGGCGGTAATGTTGTCATTATGAAACAGGAGGAGTATAATTGTAAAATGGAAGCACTGTTAGGGGACAAAGAAACATATAAAAAATTAGCTCGTGATCCGTCGTCGTCTTATAGGGTTAAAGTAAATAAGGTAGTTGATGACCTTCTGGTTCTTAATTGTATTGATAAGCGTACGGCAACAAGTTTAAAATCGCATACTGGTGTCGCTCCTAGGATTTATGGTTTGCCTAAGTTACATAAGGAAGGTATTCCTTTACGCCCTATAGTTTCATTTATCAATAGTCCTACGTACAATTTGTCCAAGTTTGGTGAGAATATTTTACACGGTTTCGTTACAGATAGTGAATTTAATGTAAAAAATTCGTTAGATTTTAAGGAATCTGTTTCCAATCAGTTTGTAGACGAGTCTCTTACTATGGTTTCGCTAGATGTTAAATCTTTGTTCACTAACATTCCTTTAGATGTTGCTTTCCAGCTTATTAACCAACAATGGGACAAGTGTGGATCAGGTACGGGAATCCCTAAGGCTCTGTTTCTTTCTATTTTACAATTGATATGTGATGCTCGCTATTTTGTTTTTGGAGGATCAGTTTTTGGTCAATGTTTTGGTTTACCAATGGGTTCACCTGTGTCTCCAGTTTTAGCCAATATTGTCATGTTAGATTTACTTAAGGTTTGCCTTTCTGGGTTAGGTGACATTGTACAATTTGTAAAGTTATACGTGGATGATTTGTTTTTAATTGTAAGGAAAGGCCAGGAGGATACTGTACTTGCTGTGTTTAATTCCTACCATGCGAGGCTTAATTTCACAATTGAGTGTGAGGAAAATGGATTGCTTCCTTTTTTGGATTTAAAAGTGATAAGAGGGCCTGGCGGTACTCTCCTCACTGACTGGTATTCTAAACCCACCAGTTCAGGTCGTGTTTTGAATTTTCATTCCTCACATGTTATGAGTCAGAAATTAAATTGTGTCCATAATATAGTAAAAAAGGTTATAGATGTTAGCAGCCCTTGTTATCTGGCTAGAAATAGGAATAGGGTTAGGGAACTTATGTCAAAGAACGGCTATCCTTTAGGTCTTGTAGATAGGTTTTGGAATAAATACTTAAATAATTCTCAAAATGCAAATACTTCAGTGGTTTCGAAAAAGTACTTCAAATTCCCTTATGTACATGGTTTGTCAGAGTGTGTGCAAAAAATGTTTAAAAGAAAAATGCCTGATGTAGCATTAGCTTTCTACAATGGGAAAAAAGTGAGTTCTTTGTTTTCAAATCTAAAGGATAAAATTCCTAAGGGTTTACAGTCGAATGTTGTGTACTCTGTTACGTGTAATGATTGCGATCAAAAGTATTATGGCGAAACAAGCCGTTTTTTAAAAGAACGATCGTATCAACATGAATATAGCATAAGAACAAATAAGGTTAATGTTACTGCGCTAGCGGCTCATGCAATTAATAAAAAACACACTTTTGATTTGCCAGGTATTTCTGTTGTAGCTAGAGAAGCCGATGAGTTTAGGAGAAGAATTCTTGAAATGCTTCACATTAAAAAGGATTCTAATTCTCTGAATTTTAGGAGTGATATTGAGAATTTGAATGTGATATATTCTGGATTGTTGTAATGTTTATTTTTCTTTTCTCCCTGCCTTCCCCTGGCTTTGCTCATTTTTATGTTGATTTTTACATTTTGTCCTGGTGTTATATCTTCTTCTGCAGATTACAATACTCAGTTTCTTTCCCTAGTTCAAGCCCACAAACGATTTCTATAACTGCCAATAGATGTTCTGGTTTTTAGAATGTTTTATTGGAAGGACCCGGGTCCGCCCAACCTAATTGAGGTTTTCTGTGGTTTCCCTCAATTTACTAGGCGAATGCCAGGTTGGTCCCCTCTAAAGCCAGTCCACAGACTGCCTAGGATACTTGTTTACTCCTGTAATCTTTTCTAGCTTTGGCCCTTATCTTTGTCTATAATATGTAGGAGTTGCGGGGGGGGGGGAGGAGAATTTTCTTTTTTGTTTATTACGTAACTGTTGTTATTATTATAATATTTGGAAAAAAAAAAAAAAAAAAAAAAAAAAAAAAAAAAAAAAAAAAAAAGTATGTTTTTATCTAGGAGGCTGTGGTTTTTCTCCGTATATATAGGTGTGACGCGTGAGGATTGTTTCAGTCGTTGTTTAGATGTTTTACGGTGAGTTTAGGTCTTGGGTTAATATTTATTGTGTAGCAGCTGCTTAGTTTTTTCCGTTTTGATAGTCATGAGTGTTTGTTTCATGGGTTTTTGTATTTCGTTTGTTTTTTAGGCCCCTGAAGAAGGTTTTAAGTAAAAACCGAAACGTCGGGATTGTAACATAAAGACGATTTTTGTGACCGAAACCTGAGTTTTGTTTGTTTTCTGTATATATATATATATATATATATATATATATATATATATATATATATATATATATATATATATATATATGCATATGAAATAATTGATGATTCTATTTATGAATGAAATGGTAAATTATAGAGTTAAAGTATATTAGTCGATCTAAGAGATCTATTAGGACATTTGAAGTAGTTTGACGGGAGAGGGAGAGCATTCATGCGCTTTAGTACTTTTTACTTCACTTTCTTGTTTCAAAAGCTAACTTATATGTCCTCATTTTATAAAGTGAAAACATGGCTCACTTCTTAAATGTAAAATCCAATCCAGTCGGTACTCTGAACTCATGTCTAATCATTCATCATTCATTAATGAATGTTGTCATGAGATAAGATTACAATGTTTAATCTTGAATTATAATATTATTCTCGTCAATTTTGTCGAAGCTCACATTTAGACGCTGGGAATGATTTGTATTGAAAAGATCAAGGGGAGGGGGGGGAATTTAATATAAGAAGCCCGATTTTAGGACTACGAAAATGAAAGTATACTTTGCTTAGTGTGTTATTAATTTTATTTTATGTTACTGATATGTATTGGTAGTGGATGTTCTTCAACGTTAAATTTTAATTTTATTTTTAACAAACCAACATTATGTTGAGCTCCCAATATTTTGTACCTTAAGGTGCGAATTCTCTGGTGCGTGACTTCCTGGCAGTTGACGCTCGACGTTACTTTTAATCACATGCCCCGAATCTAACCTGACGCCGGCCAGTCAAAAAGTAGGCAAAATGACAGGAGCCGCCTTCTCTGGTGCTTCCCGACCGCCCGACGGTCGTGCGGTGCAAAAAACCCAGTAATATCCAGAATCAATGCGAAGCTGAAATAATGGCTGTACACCAAGTGCGCCGGGATAGGTCGGGTCACGGGGGAAGTGCGCCAGCCCCTTTTTGAAGGGTACGGTCGAAGTGCGCCGGGTAAATCCTATCTCTCAACCCAGGTAGTCCACCCACCTCGGACACGGATCCTCTAATCTAAAGGACTAATCGTTGTCAATATTCCCATATACTCAATATAAAGCGATTTGAAGATACTTTGAACAAACTGCTCACAATAATACGGCGATCACTAGCAAATCTCAGTGCAAAAGAGAATCTGTAGAATGTTCTCATAAGAACAAAATCCAAATTTAGTCAGAAAATTTGTGAATATTCAAAATGAAATATAACTTACCAAATCAAAATTAGTTATCATTAAACATAGGAAATTTAAGAAAATCATCAAAAATTCGAGAGAAAAAACAATTTATTTTGTTAATATTAAATATTAAATAAATGTTTTTCACATAAATTAAACTCACTTATAAGTGAGTGCTAATATTTATTAGAAGGGTTTAGATTCACTTCACATGAAACGTACTCATGAAAACTAAAATCTTCTGCATGTGTAATATGCATTATAATACAATTGAGTCTATATTAAATAAATATAATACAAATACAAAATACATATTGAAAGGTGTAATTTATTTATGTACATTAGGGTGGGCCTTAATAATGAACATTTTTAAATTTTACCTCCCAACCCATGGGCGCCCATAGTCCAAAATTTAGGGGGGGGCCAAAATAATTTATATATATATATATATATACATATATATATATATATATATATATATATATATATATATATATATTAATTTGTTTTATCATATTCGCAATTTAATTATAGATTTCAAACTTAAACATTTTTATATTCTATAATCTAATAAAAAAATAAATGGTTTTAAAGTAACAATAAAAAAGTTTTATTAAAATAGGGCATTTGTTTCTCAAGAAATTCTGCAAGTAAAATGGAATATACGTTGAGGCAGTAGGGCTAGAAAAAATAATTTTATAAAATTAAAAAAAATTGAAGGTTATTGATTTAAGGGATCGAATTGAATTGGGGATGAGAGGGTGATTGATATAAATATTAAAACAAATTTGAAATTATATAATAATTTTTATAAAATGTACAACCTTTGAATAATTTGATTTTTTTTTTTTTTTTTTTATAAAAATAACATGTTAAATTTCGACATCTTTAAACATTATAAAAAAAAACTAAAAAATGTCTGTACTAATTCCTTCTTAATTAGGAAATAATAAAATAAAAGTTCAAGTTTACATTTGTGTGATAACATGATGGTAATTATGATTGCTATGATTATGAGTGTACTTAAACAACAAGTAACAACAATAATAACAACAACTTAATATCAATAGCTTGAAACATAAAATCTAAGCTGAACAGATTATCTTCAATATCATACAAATTAAAATATTACCAACTGCAGAATGATTAAGTTTAAATTGTAAAATTGAATAACCTATTGCAACATTATTGTACTTTATAATACTGATGATAATATAGGAATACCATTTAAATTTGTAATTAAAAAAAAAGCATTAAAAATTAAAATGACTTAAATGAATTATTATTAAGCAATTGAAATATTAATATATCTGAATAAAAGGTGAGCTAGATGTTCTACGTTTCGTCAAATACAAAATAAAATAAAATAATTATTCACGATGAATCAAAATAAAAAAAAAAAATACATATTAATAAAAATGGATTATTTTTAAACTTATTAATCTAAAAATAGAAATTTTAGATTTCGCCTCTCCTTTCCAAACTCAGATATAATTTTTTCTATGGTTATATCTTTATTTTTGGTTACGAATTGTCGGTGAACACTAATGATGCATAAACTGCTAAGCCTGTTATCTGCCATCGTAGAACGTAACCAAGTTTTGACTCTTCGCAATGTGCTGAATTGATAAGAGAGTGTTATAATGGCAATATAGGGTGTCCTTAGGGTATCAAGAGAGAGAGGTGAGACGATACAATTTGATAAACTTCGACAAGAAGAATACTGCAAGAATGAAACGTTTCATCCGGTTTCATACTATAATAACTTGCTCCTTTGCTTCAATATTTTATCTATAAATTTCTTACTTTTTTATATATATATTTTTTTTGTACTAATTTCATACACTACAACTATACATACGAAGAATTATTATAATATACGCTATTACCCTAATGGTTTTTTTTTTAAATATTATAAATTGAACTTAAAAAGTCTTACATTTGTTTTTTTAAAAAAATGGATCAGTATTCCAGGGGGGGGCAAGCGCCCCTGTTTGCCCCCCCATATGGGCGCCCATGTCCCAACCCCTAACTTTGTGCGAATACATGAAAAAATTATTTTTGAAAAGTTTCAGGTCAATCGGAAAATTTTAAATGGTGCCGCTTTTTATTTGAAAATTGGTTTATAAAAAAATTAATAAAATAGCGATTTTTTCTAGAAAATTTCAAAATATCACGTTTATAATGCAATATTATCCGTGTTTTTTATGATTTACATAAATGATATACTTTTGTTAACTAATATAACTCAAAAGTAAGTCAATAAGTAAAGAGATAAAATATTTAGAGATATACATACAGAGCAAAATAGTGAAAATTAAGGTAACAGTATAAAATAGTAGAAAAAATGTTTCATTTTATCAAACTATTCATAAAGCAATAACGTGCATTGTATAACATACATATAACATATAACATTTTTATTTTAATTATAAATTTGGATCTTATACATTATCTTTCAAATAGTTTAATTGTTTTTAGTTTACAATGTTAGTTATAGTTTGTATCAGTATATTCTATATTGAACCCTTCTTTTAGGTACTCTCATCTATCTGACCCCTAATCTTTATTCCTGAGCCTGAGGCCCAGGAATGCACACTTATCCTAGTAATTCTTTAATAACCAGGCCCGGACTGGGTCCTCCAAAAAGGCGCACACCTTGGCTTGCCAAAAGGCGCATATTGGGGCCTGGTGGTTTGGGGGGGAGGGGGGGGGGGCGTCATATTTATTAAATTTTCAAAAACTCGTTTTTATAACTTTTTGCATTGGAAAATACAGCCTGTATGAACTAACGATATTAATTACATATGAGACATTATTTATATGTCCATGCTAACTTGCAAATTGAAGTTCTACAGAGAGGTATATGTAACTAAAAAACAACAATAATCAGGTATTGAGTATTTATACACATATTTTATTTATTTGTAGCCTAAATTGGAAAAATTTGGTAATCTGAAATGAATTAAATTAAAGAAATACGACTTACGATTAGACTACTATATTGAGCTAGAGTCAGTAACTACATAGCTTACATCATACAATAGGAATAATTTATAATCTGGTTCAGAGTAGGTATAGTGTTATTAACATTTTAGAAGCAAAACTAGAAGTTGCAAATGTTTTCATTTCTTCACTTTGCCCACAAAGTTCGTTTATAATTACTTTATTGTCAATCGCTGTGAGTAATTCTCTTTCCGACTGCATCAATACAAGAGCTTCTAGATTTTCATTGCTAATTGAAGATCGAATTCTTGTTTGAAAATGAGTTCTTCAGTAAAACAATTAAATGTTACACTCAAAATAACTAAAATATTCAATAAGAAATAAAAATAGCACAACTTTTTAGTTTCAACCACCTTGCACGAGAGCTATAACAGTACAGATCTAAGCTAAGATAATTTCATTTGATTAGGAGATAACAATTCAAAAATTAAGGGAAGGATAGAAAAGATAACAACTACAAAGGAAGGTAAACTTTCCTAAAGGTAAATAAATTAAATTAGATAAGAAAGAAAAGAGTTAGAATCTAAGTTAAACCGCGATCTCCCTACCAGTCCAAAATGAAGAAGGGAGAATCGGTTATCTCTATTCGGATATACTTACGCACGCATATATAATTATATAGGTATTGACACCTAACTTGGAAACCAAACTGAGCTCTAAACCATACCGTTTCATAACATTTTTAACTCCGAATTAAACTCTTATTTGTTTTATCTCTCATATTTATTTTTATCTCCCAAAAATATTTTTTTTTTTTTATTGAACTTTTTTTTTTAATTTGTTGAAGGCGTTGATCATGATTTTCTAAAAGGCGCACCAGTCCGGGCCTGTTAATAACAATACAAAAATAGCAAAAGCGGTGAAAAAAATATATATATTATGATCAAATTATAATTCAAACTTCCAGATACATGAAACAAGGAACTTGAAAAAAGGATATATGAAAGTAAAAATAAGTTGCAAAATGAATTTTTATAGTTTTTCGTTTGTAATATATAATAATGTAATATTTTTGTACATAGTTAGTTTTATATTTTTTTTCTTTTTTCACTGCTTTTGCTTTTTTTTTATTATGTTATTGCTTTATTAATATTTTAATAAAATAAAAGATTTTTTCCACTACTTTGTATTTCTATTGTAAAGGATTACTAGGATTCGGTTGCACCTTAGCAGGTAACTACCATTTTCCTGCCTCGGCTTCGCCTCGTCAGTAAATTTTTTAGCCTATCCTCGCCTTCGGCTTGGATCTAAAACTTAAAAACTTGTCAGCAAAATTCCATTTTGCTGCTTAGTTACATAAATAATTATTATGTTTTTTCCAACCTATTATTTTAAAATTGATTTAATTCTTTCCCTCTTTTTTTTAATTCTGTCATTTTTTTTTTTTTATTTTACAGGAATTTAAGTATCAATTTAGCAATATTTAATCTGAGCAGGTGGTTGTAATGAATATGGGGCTATCTGCAGGTTCTTTGTAGTTGTAAAGAAATAAATAGGTAGAGTGAAGAAGAGATATAAACAGTAAGAAGTGAGTATAGACAACAGAAGTTTGTGTTTAGTAAAGAAATAAATAGGAAGTAAAGAAGAGATATAAATAATGATTGAAGTTAAAACAAAACTAGTTTCAGATAGTAAAGAAATAAATTGGAAGTAAAGTAGAGATATAAATAATGATTGAAGTTAAAACAAAACTACATAGTTTGAGATAGTAAAGAAATAAATAGAAAGTGAAAGTGAAGTAGAGGTATAAATAATGATTGAAGTTAAAACAAACCTAGTTTGCGGTATTAAAAAAAATAGGTAGTAAGTAAAGTGAAGGTATAATCAGTTACTGAAGTAAAGACAAAAGTGATATGTGCAGTTATAAGTAGAAAGTAAAGAATAAGTATAAACATTATACAGTGATAGAACTATATATGTAGAACGAATTATTTTGTAGTGTACAAAAAATAAATAATGAAGTTAAAAAATGTATAAGATCCTAAGTCGATATCATAGTACTTTTAAGTACAGAAATTCCTAGTAATTGAGGTAAACATAAATAGTTTATGTTTAATAATTATAGATATAAATAGATAAATCTAGCCTTCACCCCGCGCTCCGCGCGGGGCTCATGCTAGGTATTAGTGGCTATGTTTCATATTGTCATGTAGGCATAGCAATTAAAGGAAATGCCTAAATAGTTTATTTTCCAAGCCTTCTAGGAATAAAATCAGGACTATGTTAAACATCATTCATTCTGTTACTAAGAAAATAATTTTCTCCAAATCGTAGTTAGGAGTCTACCTATCTATATATTTAAAAAATAGCCAATAGAAACTAATTAATATGTATAGTAATTGATAATAATACTAAAAAATTGGTAGTGCGTGAAGTCTCACGTAAAAAGGGTTTCGTTGGTGTTGTAAACATGAAATTAGTAGTTGGGGGGGGGGGGGGGGGGATTTGGATGTTTTTGACAAAATGGCGTAGAAAATTAAACGCATTCCACAAGTGTTATATATTTTTGTAATCTCCTCTTCAATACCTTTCACTTGATACCCCACTCAAAATTTTGAAAAAATATGTTTTTCCCCGTGACAGCAATTAGCCGCCATCTTGGATTCCCAGTTAATCCGACCAAGTTGCTATTCTTATTTTTTTTTTTGCCCATCAGACTGCACATTTTGCATATTTTTCTATATTTTTAGTAAGAGCGGAAATATAGTTTTAGGGGGGGGGGACAAGCTAAATTTCGATGTTTTTTGACAAAATGGCCGGAAAAATTAAACGCTTTCTACAAGTGTTATATATTTTTGTAATCTACTCTTCAATACCTTTCATTTGATACCTCACTCAAAATTTTAAAAAAATATTTTTTTTCCCGTGACATCAATCAGCCGCCATCTTGGATTCCCAGTTAATCCGACCAAGTTGCTATTCTTATTTTTTCTTTGGCCCATCAGACCGCACATTTTGCATATTTTTCTATATTTTTAGTAAGAGCGGAAATATAGTTTTAGGGGGGGGGACAAGCTAAATTTCGATGTTTTTTGACAAAATGGCCGGAAAAATTAAACGCTTTCTACAAGTGTTATATATTTTTGTAATCTACTCTTCAATACCTTTCATTTGATACCTCACTCAAAATTTTAAAAAAATATTTTTTTTCCCGTGACATCAATCAGCCGCCATCTTGGATTCCCAGTTAATCCGACCAAGTTGCTATTCTTATTTTTTCTTTGGCCCATCAGACCGCACATTTTGCATATTTTTATATATTTTTAGTAAGAGCAGAAATACGATTTTAGAGGGGGGGACACGCAAAATTTTGATGTTTTTTGCCAAAATGGCGCCGAAAATTGAAGACTTTCCCTAAGTGATATATATATTTGTAATCTACTCTTCAATACCTTTCATTTGATACCCCACCCAAAATTTAAAAAAAATATTTATTTTCGTGTGACATGAATTATCCGCCATCTTGGATTCCCAGTAAATCAGATCAAATTGCTAATCTTATTTTTTCTATGGCCCAGCAGACCACACATTTTGCATATTTTTCTATATTTTTAGTATGAGCGGAAATACGATTTTAGGGGGGGGGACACGCAAAATTTCGATGTTTTTTGCCAAAATGGCGCCGAAAATTGAAGACTTTCCCTAAGTGATATATATATTTGTAATCTACTCTTCAATACCTTTCATTTGATACCCCACCCAAAATTTAAAAAAAATATTTATTTTCGTGTGACATGAATTATCCGCCATCTTGGATTCCCAGTAAATCAGATCAAATTGCTAATCTTATTTTTTCTATGGCCCAGCAGACCACACATTTTGCATATTTTTCTATATTTTTAGTATGAGCGGAAATACGATTTTAGGGGGGGGGGGGACACGCAAAATGTCGATGTTTTTTGACAAAATGGCGCCGAAGATTGAACACTTTCCCTAAGTGATATATATATTTGTAATCTACTCTTTAATACCTTTCATTTGATACCCCACTTAAAATTCAAAAAAAATATTTTTTTCGCATGACGTGAGTTATCCGCCATTTTGGATTTGAACAGCTGATAATTTTCAGTTCGCTATATTTTTCCTGTGTGCGCGTCAAAACGATCTTTAATATTGGAAAGTTTCACGTTTCTATCTCTTTTTATTCAAAAGTTATTGGAACCGTACAGAGTGACAGACAGACAGACAGACAGACAGACAGACAGACAGACAGACAGACAGACAGACAGACACATGAACGAAACTATAAGGGTTTCTTTTTTTGGTTTTACCAACGAAACCCTAAAAAAGGTACAATAAATAAAAAAATAAACGTCGTAAAAACCAATTAGACTTTGAAGTCATTTGAACAATCATCAAACATGATGGTGCATTAATTTAATTACCAGTCTCTCAATACGGTAAATGCACCAGTTAATATTTAATAACTCTAGTTCTAGAAAAAAATACTTAAATAATAAATACTCGATTTATAGAGCAATAGTGTGAGGCTTAAGCACCCCAATCAGAAATGATATCGGTCAACAATTGCGGACGCCATAGAGCTCCAAGTCAATTTTTTTTTTTTTTTTTTTTTTACCAAAAATCAAATTTAGCTCTATTTAAGGTAGAACCGATAAAGGTACGACCAAAAGTCATAGGACCAAAGTTGTAGATCTTTTAAAATCAGTTACCGCTGGCGCAATCAGCTTGTCGATACGACTTACCGTTTAGCCACAATAAGCCACCCCAAGAAAAACTTGGTTAACTTTGGTTCTACTCAATATTTTTAGATGAAACCAAGCCTACAAATTACGCAACATGTTTACGCTGACCTCTGAAAACAAATCAATCGATTTCATTTAGCCAGTTTTGCGCCTATAAAGTTTGACTGGGGCGACAGACATACACGCACACATACATACACGAAAAATGTTAAGGCCGGATTCTGTTTTTAGAATGTATAAAATGAAAAATTATCCTAAAAATTCAATTCTGACCAATGTACATGCAGAACTTTAATTTTATATTAGCCTTCACCCCGACTTTTACAATATATAAATATAATATCTTTTAAAATAAGTTACCGCTGGCGCAATCAGCTTGTAGATACGACTTACCGTTTAGCTACAATATGCCTCCAAAAAACTTTAAAGTGCGTCCACCATCTTTAATTTTTTAAGGGGGGTAAAAAATTTTTTTTTAACTTTTCGGATTTTTCCAGTCGTTTAGGGCCAATTTCCAACCAAACGCAAAAAACCACGAGTCTCTAGGTGGTCTAGAAGTACCCAAACATTTTGATTAGCGAGTCTGTGGGCTTTGGTTACGGGGGGGTTCAAAGTAATTTTTTTAGGTTATGTTTTATAATATTTTTTTTTATAAAATTGTTACCTAATAACTTTGGTTAATAAACATGTTGCGCAATTTGTAGCACAACATGTTTGCGCTCACCTCTGAAAAAATATTAATCAATTTCATTTAGTCCAGTTTTGCGCCCATAAAGTCTGACTGGGACGACATACACACATACATACACGAAAAAAGTTAGGGGTGGATTTGGTTTTTGGAATGTATAAAATGAAAAAGTATCCAAAAAAAATGTCTCCCCCAATGTACAGACAAAACTTTAATTTTATATATATAGATGGTGCGAAGGAATTTCATATACTTGTTTAATGTAGGAGGTTTATTCAAAGTTTTTTATTTTACTTTTCGTGTCATTAATATTGATGAAGAAAAATAATATAGTTTCGTCTAAAGTGTTTGTTGTTCTTCTGATAGATTGATCACGCAATTCCTTAATTGATTCTAATTAACAACCTACTAACTCAGTTTTCCGGTTTTTTTTTTTTTAAAAAAGGAGAATAAGTGTACATGTGCCTAAATTTGGTATTTATTTGAGTTCGAGTTAGTCACTCTACAATTAATATTATAAAATTTGATTACAATTTTGTGAACTAACATATCCTAAAACTGCTCGTCCGATTTTAATTATATTTGTAAGGAAAATGGTACTTTTTACTTTAGCAACCCCCCCCCCCCCCCCCCCCCCCCTATATCCCTTTGTCTTAATAGTTATTTAGACAAAGGAGCATTAACAGAGTAGTATATGTCGCTGGAGCGAAGTAATTTATTTATTTCTTTTATTTGTTAACTTGTTTAACTTTGCTTTGTCATCTTTTGAATTTAATTTTCATTTCAAATAAGAAAACAGTATTATTTTTTACGTACATATATTGTAATTATAAGAGTAAAGATTTCAATTTTCAATGTGTGTTCAGTAAAAGGTTATTTAACTCTGCGCTGTTAGCAAGGATAGCGACAGTATATATTCCTTATAGTCTAAAATATTATTAAGACAAAGACAAAGGGATATTTAGTCCATGTACCTTGGGACAAAGGAATATCTTGTATGCGTATAATTGTGATAATATCCCTTAGACTAATTAACTTTAAGATTTAGTCTTACACGTTATATATAAGACTCGATTTTAAAATGGGGGGATAAAACTGCCCCAGGAGTCTCGATGTCTTTGGGAGACAAACATACAAATCTTTGAGACTTTTGTCAGGCAGGCTATTGCTTAAAACCAAGGGGGGTGCTAAAGTAAAAAAGTGCCAGGTAAATCATAATAAGCCCATTATTGGTCCCTTGCAATGTTCATAAATGCTCATGCACATTAATTTGTTCACCTCTGTATAAAAGTACAACATCTATATAAACGTACTCATCTGATTTTTAAAGAAATTTGGACAGTTTGTCAAAAGTTGTCCGCAGATTGTCCCATATTAATTTTTTAAATAACTATTTTGACAGATTTATAAATTAAGGGGGGGGGGGTAAATTAAATAAATTAATGTTGAATTAAATAAACTAGATAAAAATGGTTTGTGAAAGCAAAACACCATTGAAGTTGATAGTCCGCGAGGATGCTATGTGACACACTATTGGAAGACTACTTTTGACTTGATCAGCAACATCACTATTTCATAAACTAAAGTTATATTAGTATTAGGGTTAGAATGTGTATGAATGAATCGTTCCTTTAATATATACCCTGTTTTGTAAAATATACAGGGATTTGTAAGGATCTCTTAAAAAATAGTAAATCATTTATTTAGTTTTTTAAAAAGTTTTACATTAATTTTTCAACCATCTCATGGTATACACAGTCTCAGTTCTAATGTTGTAGACCCTAGAAACACATATTTCTCTTTCCAGTTATTCGTGTTTTTGTTGGGAAGATGTGGAAGGGAGAACTGATAAAAAAAATTATTTTCATTGAACTAAAAGTAATAAGTCTTTTATTGCCACCGTTACTAATTTTGCTGAAAAATATAATTATTCAAAAATTATTCTAATATTTACACATTTTATTTATTTATTAATCGTTACAACATTTTATTGCCATGCTTGAAATTTAGTATGGGCCACTTTGACCTGGAGGGCCGTAACTTTGTTGAGTGCCACTGATAAAGCCACCATGTCCTCCACCACCATGTCCACCACCTCCTCCTGCTGGCTTAGGATTAGGATCTACATTGCCTGGTCCTCCACCACCATGTCCACCACCATGTGCACCTCCAATTCCACCACCATGTCCACTGATAAAACCTCCACTGACAGTACCTCCACTGATAGAACCACCACTGACAGTACTTCCACTGATAGAACCACCGCTGACAGTACTTCCACTGATAAAACCACCGCTGATAGTATCACCACTGGAAACACCTGTCGTTTCTTTAGCAGTCTTGTACCTGATAAAGTAAACTTCAGGTTTACTTGGCTTGGTCGATGTTGAACTTGTTAAAGCAATATTTTGAGTGTCATCTGGTCTTTTTACAAGTACGTAGATAAGAGTTTTCTCTTGGTTCTGAGCCTGAGTTTGTATCTGCTGTGCTGAAGATGTTGACTGAGTCGGTGTTTTGATGAAAATGATTTTATAATGCTTCTGTGGAGCAGACGTAGCTCTTATTTCCTGCTGCTGTTGTAACTCTAACTCAGGAGGTGCGACGTGAACATAAATATGTTTGTGTATAAGCCCGCCTTGATTTACTCCAAACGTTGTCTGCCCACCTGTTGTTATTTGGCTTCCAGTACTTACAGTGCCACTAATCCCATGCCCTCCAGTGTAGATTCCACTGCCGGTGCCAATAATCCCATGCCCTCCAGCGTAGATTCCACTACCGGTGCCAATAATCCCATGTCCTCCAGTGTTGACTCCGCTGCCGGTGCCAATAATCCCATGTCCTCCAGTGTTGACTCCGCTGCCGGTGCCAATAATCCCATGTCCTCCAATGTTGACTCCGCTGCCGGTGCCAATAATCCCATGTTCTCCAGTGTAAAATCCACCAACGTTGCTTGTTCCGGTTATAAATGTTCCCCCAATTCCTCCTGGTACTCCATAGCGATTTTGCAAATTATAATTATTGGAGATAGGTGGGTTGTAGGAATACCCACCTTCTGGTCTGGCTATTGTTACAGCAATCAGTACCGCTGCTAACTGCAATATAAAAAAAACAAACATATTTTGTAATTTCATGATTAAATTTATTTTAAAATAATCAATGCTTAACTACTCCTACTAAACGTGCCCATATACGTAATCAATTTGTCCATTGTTTAGTTGTTACAGGGTTCCTGGTTAAAATTTTATTGAACATGGAATGATAAACATTTTTATTAATTGCAATGTAATTAAATTAAGAATTTTATAGTAACATATGTTTCGTAGCACAATACCAAAAATTGTTGTGTATTGGAACTTTATTTGATTTATTTGCATAACTCCTAATGCCTAGTGTTTTTTAAAGGAAGTTTAATATGAAACTTAAGTCAAAGGTGGTTTAACGACATTCGAATCGATAAATTTTGTGCAACTCTATTTGAGCATTTAAGAATATTCGTGAGCAATGAATCAAGAGGCTTTCTTGATGAAGTAGGTGTATACATTTTTTGATGGATGGCCATCCAACAAAACACTAAACAGTCTGTCCGGTCTCCGATACTCGTACTAAACTTTCTAATGTACTTTTAACTTTAAAATTATTTTGCTTCCGAGCTTACCGAAGGTAACGGAAGCTATGTAATCGTTCTGAAGAACGAAAAATGTTTAGGTCTCCGATTCAAAAAATTTATTAATTTTTACTTCTAAAGTTATTTAGAACTATGATCTATCGTTTCTGTACCCATTTATGTGAATTTTTTTTGTAGGTGGATCCTTGTGTGGATTTACATTAGTTTCGCTCTTGTTCTTGTTTACACACAATTAAGTTTTGTATAAAGATTTCCTTTATAACACCTTTCTAATCCTTTTTTTGTCTCTCTTTTTGTTATTATTTAGAATATACTTACCAAATACTTTGATATTTTTTAACGGTTTTCATTACAATTCTCAAATACTACTCTTCTTACCATAAAACGCCTTAAAGGAGGAAACCTTATAAAGAATTCGTTGAATACCACCCTTCCCAGTGCTGTAAGACAAACCCCTGATCTTCAGCAAAATTCAAAATTCTAGGTCCCTATCACGCAACTAGTCAGTCCATTAAGGTGATCTCCATCAACGCTCAATTTAAAACGATTTTGTTGTAGAGAACTAAAATTAGTGTAATTCGACTATCTACAAGATTTGCTTCGAGGAGTATTATGGGAAAAAGCAGGGCCGCTGAGAGGATTTCCGGGCCCCTGGGCAAGTTAGCACCTGGGCCCCTTTGAACTAATAAGGAGCGGGGGGGGGGGGGGGGGTCCGGGGGTCCTCCCCCGGACCATTTTTTAAAATTTAATTACCAAAATATAAGTTTTAAAGATTTCTGAGGGCAACTTTGTCCTTAGAGGAAAAGATGTTTGGTGGGGACAAATTTTGATGTTAAACTAAGATGGGCTAAAAAAAAAACCAAATAATTGAGTAGTTTTGTAGCAGGTATCATTAAAAAACCTTCTTTTACACTTTGTAAAATACATTATATAAAATGAAACATAATATAAATTGTTTGCTAAAATAGTGAGATTAAGAAAAAACAAATCAAAATGATTAAGTTACGCATCTTCTTTTTATACAAAAGTTGCATTACGAGGAAAAAATATTAATATCAGTATGCCAATATGATTTGTCTGTCAGTTTCTCTCCTATAAATCAACATCGACCATATTGAATAACATAAAAATCTAAGTACATAACTAAATGACACACTTAAGTTCAAACTTCCATACTTATGACACATTTGGAATAATTTTATGTTCTTCACAATTAGTGATGAACTTAGCACCTGGGCCCCTTTGAACAAATAACGGCGGGGGGTCCTCCCCCGGAAAATTTTTTAAAATTTAAGAGCAAAAAGATGAGTTTTAAGAATTTCTGAAGGCAAGTTTGTCCTAAAAAAAAGATTTTTGGTGGGGACGAATTTCAAATACATATGTACTGCTGGTTAAGTTTGTATTTGTGTCTGTTTAGTTTCCATTGCGTGGATCAACTTTGCCTCCCAAACTTAGCTAGGTCATTAGGGGCCGTCGCAAAAAAAAAAAAAAATCTTAAGAAAAAAAAACAAAAAACATTTGCGTTCAGAACTGAATGGTGTCCCCTTACAATAGTATAGAAGTATAATTCCAAGTTAGATTTTATTATGCTCTCAAAGGGCTTCTACCGACATTGGTACAAAGATAGTAGTTTCATGTTTTTTTTTTAGATTTGGCGGCCCCTTGGCTCCGGGGCCCACCCGCAATTTGGGCCTATTATAGTTATGCCACTAATCACAATATCCATCTTGCCTTTTTAGTTGTTAGAAATCCAGAGCCGCCCCTGGAAGCCCAGGGCTCAAGGGGGCCCGAGCCTGTCCCTCCCAAACTTAGCTAGGGCATAGGGGCCCCACGCCAAAAAAAAATTGATGAGAAAAGAAAAGAAAAAAACATTTGCATTCAGAACTGAATGGGGTCCCCTTTACAATAGTATAGAAGTATAATTTTAAGTTAAATTTTATTATGCTCTAAAGGGGCCCCTACCGATAATTTCATGTTTTATTTGGATTTGGGGGCCCCTTGGTACCGGGGTCCGCCCGCGATTCGGGCCCATAGTTATACCACTAATTACAATGTCCATCTTGCCTTTTTTGATTGTAAAAAACCAGAGCCGTCCATCGGAGGCCCGGGCCCCTGGGCATTTGCCCCCCCCCCCCCCCCCCCCCCCCTGTCGGCGGCCCTGTGAAAAAGCGTAATATTTGAGAATTGTAAGGATAAACTTCCAAAAGTGATGTTGCCCGTGAGCCAATTACTTTTTAGGTACCACCTGGGGTGGCTAATGCTGACTATGTTTTTTTTGTTCACTTTTGTATGTAGATCAAGAATATATGTGATAGCAATGCCTAAGGAGTAGCTTTATATAAAAAAAAATGGGTTTTTAGTGGTAATAATGCGTTTTTTCTGTAAAATTTGTGAAAAGGCACCAGTAAAGGTGGCACATGCTATCAATGTTTTTTTTTATAGAGTTTTGTGCGTAGATTAAGAATATATTCTTAGAATATATTATATGATAGCAAGCTCTATGTAGTAGCTTTTGGTAAGAAAACCTACTTTTAAGAGGAAAATTATAAAATATTATTTTATAAATATTAGATTTTGATCTCTACATTTTTAAAACGTACTCCAATTAAAAAATACTGCAGTTAATGTTGTTTGTTGGTTTAATATCTAAAAAAAAGGTATCTTCACTTTTTTCTGTAAGTCTTTTTTATAGTATAGGCGTTAAGTGACTGGAATTCGTCCCGGCTCCGCGTTCCCGTAGAGCGCATATCGGAGTCAACGAAAGAAAAATTGGGCAAAATAATCTGTGTAGTCGCAAATTTGTGTACAGTGGTAAGGAGGGGTGTGCCCTACAACAAACTAAAAATTCTGACCGGTGGGGAAGAGCGGGGGATGGGGGGGGGGCCTCCAAAGGACATTTTTTCACGTGTTTCTTGAATTACTCGAAAACCACGGTTTCAAGCGAAATAGAGTCAATGTGCAAAATTTAACTACATCAAATTTCCTTTAAAAAACATTCTATTTATTTTTTCTCTAGATGGAATATATTGCGAGATGCAGGGGATAGAAAATACGTTTATTATTATAATTGTATTCTCATGGACTAATGTTTTTTTAATGTTTTTACGAATATCTCAAACTTTTTTTGTTCAGCGTCAACCTTCCTATAGGAAACCCGAGATGTTGTGGTTTCGTTCGGGGAAACCTTTTTTTGTATTTGTACAAGAATTTGTTGTGATCCTGACCAAAAAATTTCACGTCTGGTAACATTCAATCTACCATAATTCAAAAACTAGTCCATTAATCTTAAACTTTCATTTCACCATTTGAAAACTTATGAAGAGTAGGAGTTTTTCCTGAAATTGCCACACTTCTAGCATCACTAAATAAAGAGTAGAAAGCTCAAGAATTTCGTGGTCAAATTTTCATATGTAACATGACTTAATAAAGATACTTAGCAGCTTGATAATTTGGAAATTGTTGTTAATTATTCCTTAGACTAATTTCTCTATCTCATTTAGTTTTTTTTAGATATTAGGCATTTTTGAAAATTTTCATGAAAAACTATAAAGAATTAAAAGAATCGATATCTCGAGAACTATTGAGAAATGGGCATATGCTTACTCGATATTTTTTGTTGCATTTGACCCATAGAATCCGCTAGTTTCGTTATGACATTTTATCGCGGGTCACCCTTCATACACAGTATTTTTTAACTCTTAGCTTGTTCCCATTTGTATCAGTTATATACTTTTATGTTTCTTTATTTAGGGATGCTAGAAGCGTGGCGATTTCACGATAAACTCCTTCTTTTCACATGCTTTCAAACAGTATAATTAAAATTTAATTTAATTTTGAATTATGGTGGATTGAATGTTACCAGACGTGAATATTTTTGGTCAGGATAAGAACCAATTCTTGTACAAATGCAAAAAAGGTTTCCCTGAACGAAACCACAACACTTCGGGTTTCTTATAGCAAATTTGGCTTCAGGGTGGGGGCGAGATTGCGACACGGGAGGGTTTGGGGTATGGAATACCCTCCACCAAAAGGAGGGGTCCGGGAAAATTTTTAAAATCTAGGTGAAAAATTATGAGTTTTAAGAGTATTTCAGGCTAATTTGATCAATAAATCAAATTATAACTATTATTAACAACGAGAGACAGACAGAGAAAAATAGACTCCACCGCCGGGATTCGAACCACAGGCCTCCTATATTTCCAGTATAGATGCTTTCTAAACAACTAAGCTACACTGAAGAATAATTTCCTCTGTCGATAACGATACCTAGTCCCGAATTAAGCTTTCAACTTTCCACAAATCTATGAGTCGACATTTATGACAATAGAACTAGGCCGAGAAATAACGCTTATAATGATAAAGTACCCAATTAGTACCTGTACCTAGTGCCTAGTACAATCAATGGTGTGGTTCGAATCCCGGCGCTGGAGTCTATTTTTCTCTGTCTGTCTCCCGTTCTTAATAATAATTATAATTTGTTTTAAATTTAAATTTAAACTTTCCGTAGTATGAAAACTACCAAAAATTAAAAAATTGAATTTAAATGTTTCGTAAATAAAGTTAAAACAAGATTTTATGTCACGTTTTTAATGCGCTTAGAATTTTTAACAGCATCATAGTAGGCACTAAAAGTCAATTAAACCAAAACAATTTTCAAAGCAAAATTATTATGTTAAATTTTCCCAGAAAGTGTGGGTGGGGGGGGGGGGGGTGCCACTAATAGTTTTTACTCAAAAATTTGTTTACCCTTCTTAATACTGAAAATGATCTTTCAACCGTTTGTTGCAGCGGTGCAGTTAAATATTTGTTATTTTTATGTTGTATGTATATGTGTTTATTTTTATACGCCCTTAAAAATAAAATTATAAATTTTGCCGCCCCTCAAATAGTGCCGCCCTGTGCCTGAGCACAGATTAGCACGTTCCTAAATCCGGCCCTGATGCTAGCACTTGTCTACATTTTCTGAGGTTCAAAGAGGATTAATAATTGTGCAACATTTTGGGGGAGTCTGCAGCCCTATCCCCCCCCCCCCCGGCTACACCACAGTATTACTGTCAAATTTATTTAATTTTCCCCCGTTTTTTAAAACTGTCAAAATTGTTTTATTTTTTACATTAATTAAAATATCAATTTAGAAAAATTTAAGGAGCAGAGACAGTTGAAATTAACTTGGGCCATCTGCAGGCTACTTTCGACAAACCATCCTAATTTCATAAAATCTGATAAGTGCTTTTGATGATATAGTTGTAAATAAATGTATATGTTTCTGTATACAATAAGAATTTAAGTTAATCAAAAAACTGGTTTTTTTAAAAAAAATTCCTTCATATTAACTTCGATTTTGTATTGCATTGCGCCTGTTGTGTGTAGTCCAAAATCTTTGGAAGGCTAAAATGCCCTCTACCAGACATCCGATCTAACTGAAATTTGGCACTTAAACTCTGTATACCAATGTAAAAAATTCTACCAAATGAACTAATAATTAATTAAAATTGATATTACTTAATACTAGTATAACAACATTAAATTTATAATTTATAAATTTATTAAAATTAACTTGCCGACGACTCACTCAACCAAAATGCATAAATTAAAGGATTTATAATAAAAACTTTGTTTTTATGCAATAGTATTTTTTCCAATGTAGCAATCGACTACCGCGATTGTTATACTTATTCTCATACACGTATTTATATAGAGAAAAAGTATTGTGATAGCGCGATAATTCGTATTTGTGATTAAAAATAAGTGGTTTAAAAAAGTCTGTAGTCTGTGCTGATATTTGGGGGCTGATTTCGATGTACATGTTCAGAAAAATTTCACCCTGAATCGGAATTGAGAAATTACTTTTAACTCTAAATTTAAGGGCAAAACTCAATTTTATTTTGATGGATTTAGACGTTTTAAGTTCAAGAAAGTGGGTTTAGAAAATGTATGTCTGTCGTTTGTGCAGACGCGTGGAGCCTAAACAACTTGAAAGATTTTTATTAAATTTGGAATATATTTTAAGAAATATCAAACTCGAAGGCGACATCAAGAAATGAAATATAGCTACAAATTTGGGGGCCCTACCCTAAAAAAAAACCCTTCCTTTTTTTGTTTTCAAAAATAGTTCCACATCTTTGAATCAAACCACTTTTATATTTGCTTGAACCACATAAGCCGTTTGCCCGGGTAAAATCAACTTTCCGGGAAATTAATGTAACTAGTCTGCCACTTAGTGTGGCACATAGCTTCCTCGCCTCCTATTCGTATACTTTAATGATTTTATGCTTTTTACAGCCATTTTTTGTCAAATTTATTTTTATTTATTCCCCCCTCCCCCGTTTTTTAAATAACTCAAAATTGTTTTCATTTTTTAAATTAATTAAAGTATCAATTTATCAAAATTTAAGACAGTTGAAATTAATCTGGGGCTATATGTGCCCACATACTTTAGACAAACCATTCAAATTGCATTAAAATCAGATGAGCACTTTCAAATATGTAGATGATAATAATTGTACGTTTTTGAACATGTGGAATGGAAACAAAAGGGCGATGAATGTTAAACCTTATATGGGACCAACAATGGGCTAATTATGACCTACCACCCAAATTTCATTAATATCAGACGTGTAGTTTTCAAGGTATGTTGGTTCGCATAAATTGAGTGACACACCGACAGTCCGACAGACAAACGCGGAACCAATAATGTTCCCTGATAATTTGAAATAGGAGACATCAAATGTTCGTTCTCCAGAACGATTACATAGCTTACGTTATCTTCGGTAAGCTCGAAAGCAAACAATTTAATTTTGCTGAAATTCGTAAACTGAGTGTAAACAACTACCTGTATAAACACTTTTTAATATGCTGATAAATTGATTAAGGGGGCGCGGGAAGCAAAGTGCTAGGAGTGCTTCTGGCGCTAGATTGATCTGAAAATCGTGAATAAATAAATTTAAATAATGTGATAAATAGATTTAAATTTATCCGTAAGAAAGTTTCATTCGAGCCTTTTCTCCTGATTTTTTATTATCTTTCATTTTAGAACTCAGGTTCTACTCAATATTTTTCATTGAAACAAAATGCCTCTAACACACAACGCTGTGTATTAATATCACAAGTTTCTTTGTACTAACTACATCACAAGTTATTTATATTAACTCTACATTAACACAAGTTGTAATATTGGTAAAGTTATTATTTCAAATTATTTCTTTAAACTAAATATACTCTTATTCTTTATTTGCTCTCAGAAATAATTAACTAACTGTGGTCAAATCTTAGGCCTGCCGAAGGACTTATACAAATATATATGTGATGGAAAGCACGGGGTTACATTGTCGCTTCATCAGGTGTATAGACCTTAAAATTGGCATACACATTTATTTACCAAAAATAAATAATAATGATGATTTTTACATACCAGCTTTAGTTTCTCATAGTTAACACAAATAATAAATTAGTAAATAGTATGAATTCACCACTCACATTAATCGAACCAACAAGATATCTAATATAAATTTGATAAATTAATTCAATTGAAAAAAGAATGTAATGAGTAATAAATATATAAGTGATGATTTTAATCACTAGAAGATATGAAATAATAATATTCTGGTAATTTTCGAAAATAAATGATAAGGAACATACCAGTAATCTGAGCATGGTTTGACTGTTTGAGTCTCGGAGGACTAGTGAAAATAGCTTGGGAGACATTCGTGTTTATATGGCATCTTGTCGGTCCCACCCGAACCCATCCTCAGCTTGGCTTCAGGACTTCAGGACCTACAGTTGTGTAAAAAGTTCAGAGTTCATCCTTCGGAAGAAGTGTTGTAAGAAATTTTTACTGTCAGGCACCTTCAAGTATTGAATTTCCCCGCCAAGAATATACCAACTAGCATCTCGAGATTATTGATTGCTATTAGAATAATACAAACTTTCATTTGATCCAACTTTTGGCTTTTTGGCCATGATAATCTCTTCTTTAATAATAAAAACAACCTTTAAGGTGTTATATGCCTCCAGTTGATTTTTTTTCAGCATTTCGTAACCAAAAACCCCGAAAATTCATTGTATTTTTAAATGTAGAGATATGCAAAAGTAATTTGCATAGATTTATGGTGATAATTATCATAGTTTTATGTATTTGTTTATGAATTAATGAAGCACAGGTAAATCTTGCGTTTTTGCTTTAAGGGGTCATTTTTACTTTGATGACTAATTCTCTACGTGAAATTTACGCAAGTTTCATAAGCGAGATTCTTAAGATAAGACTTATTATAAACAATTCAGGATTATTAGCCAAGTGTCAAGTTCGTTAAATACTATTTGTAAAAATATACTCGTACGTGGTCTAAAAGTAACCTTGGTAACATAATAACTTGAATTATGAATTTAATTATTATATACACATTTATTTGTATGTATAAGTTTATGGGTATATTAAGCTATAAATATATATTAGATCACAAGAACATGAATATGTCTCGAGAAGGAGGCGAAATTAAGTCGTAAAAGGTGAATTAGAATATTTATTCCTCTAAGCCCTAAGCTGTCCAAAATCTCTACAATTAATGAATATGAGGAACACTAACAACTTAAAAGATAATATTTATATTGAAATTTCGTTGTATAATTTTTTTTTAGAGAATCGAATGTTGTTTAATCATGTGCATACACAGATAGTTATCATAAAAATTGTAAGAATAATAACCGCATACATATTTATTTTGATGAAAAATTAGTATAATTATACATGTATTTGTAAAAAATAACTCAAAATAATGCATAATATATCTAAAAAAAATAAAACAAATCGGTCCGAGACAACTCAGACAAACTTTCTCATATACGAGTTCATAATTACTAAGCCCATTGTGTTCCATTTATTATTTTTCGTAGGTACATTTAATTATTATTGATTTCCTCGAAATTTATCATAAAAATAACTTCTCCTCGGCGGGGAATCGAACCTGGCCTCTCAATGTCCGCGTTTAAAGCTATTTTCTCAGGAACTATATTTTTCCCGGGAAAAAGGCTTGTATCGCTAGGTTTGTATTTAAATGGACTACATTTTAGAATTTTTTAATCAAAATCGTCGGAACCGTTTTCGAGAAATAATTGTTTTTTCAGAGTTTTTGGGGAGTAGCGCCCCCAAATTTTGAGCTAAACTTCATTTCGCGATTTCGCCTCGGGTTATTATTTTTCTGAACATGTATGCCAAATTTCGTCAAAATCGGCCCTGTAGTTTAGGCGCCAGACGTCTGCACAGACAGACGACATACACACATTTTGTAAAAACCACTTTTTTGGACTCAGGGGACCTCAAAACGTGTAAGGCCCTATTCACACGGTGAAACTCAAATCTCCTGGAAACTAGGAGACTCTGCGACCAAGAGACTCAGCACGTGTAATTAGGTGGCGGCATTCAGACGGGGATACTCCAGTACCGGCGACTAGGAGACCGTGCAACTATGAAACCATGCGACTCTGCATGCTGGTCTCGTAGTCTCCCAATCTCTCAGTTTCCTACAAAACCTTCCTTTTGTAACTACCTACGTGAACATGATTTATAATTATTAATTACCATATTATATGTGTAATAAAATATGTATTATATAATGTATTATATTATATATAATATATTATATTATATAATATATTATATTTTATTATTAAATATTTATAATATAATGATTTATAATTATTAATTAATGTATAATATTTATAATAAAATATATATTATATTATGTAATATATTAAATATTATATTATATTATATTATTATAGTATATTATATTATAAAATATTTATTATTAATAATTAATTATTATTACCGGTGGTAATAATAAAACTGGATAATGATGTCCTCATCGCTACTAGAATCACTAGACATAGACATTGTTTAGGGATGTAGGTACACAAATATGAAAAAACTGGATGTTTGCACAGCCTATTGTCGGTGAAAACTGACTTTACTTCCTAAACGTAGTTTGATTGCGCAACTCGAGTCGTGGTAGTGTGAAGATGAAGGGAGACTTGAGTCGCGCAGTCTCCCAGTCTCCTGGTCGCGAGACAGCTCGAAACGCGATTTGCGTTTCACCGTGTGAATAGGGCCTAAATCCAAATCAAAATCTAAAAAATCGAATTTTCGCGCCATCACAATACTTTCTCTTTATATGAGAAAGTAAAAAACAGATTCCGACTTGAAAATAAATTATTATTTAATCAATTATTATATATCTTTTTTAACTAACCGGGTTAGTGACAGTTCTTTAAATAGACTGCTAATTAATGTGGCACATAGCTCCCTCACATCCTATCATGTACTTTGCTTTATTGTTATGTATATTATATCAACATTATTTTAACGTTGACGAGGGTATGTAAAATAAATAAGTAAAAATGTAAGTAAAAAGCAGTGGCAATATTCAGAGTGTTCAAATTCGTAAAGCAAAAGTCGTTAGGAGTGAGAGTAGGTTTATAGTTTGAGAGCAGTTCGATAACGTGTGCACAGAAGTGAATACAACAGTTTACAACAGATAGCGAATGAAGCCCGGTCGCCTGGTCTCGAGGTCCCTAGGCTCGCTGTTGAAGAGGTAGGTCAATAGAGAGGTGGGGTAACCATGTCAACTCCTATTCCCCTCGTATATCTCCCTCCCCGCGTTCTCTCCATAATATATGTATATAACGTTGTACGTTGTCCAACGAACTCGTCCTGTGCATTGGTAAAATGAAATTTCATCAAAATCGGTCTACTTTTACTTAAGTTACTTACAGCGGCTTTTGGTGCGAATCTGCTATCTTCGATACTTCTTCAGGAGGGCTTACTACTTATACGAACATTTATCTGAGCGCCTTGAACTCTCGTCTTTGCGTCGGA
Organism: Gerris lacustris; assembly: GCA_951217055.1. NCBI lineage: Eukaryota > Metazoa > Arthropoda > Insecta > Hemiptera > Gerridae > Gerris > Gerris lacustris. The sequence continues at coordinate 26,381,072 of OX578284.1, forward strand.
GGAGGAAAGCCTATGAAATTTTGTACCTCTCTAAGGCCCTAAATGGCGAGTTTCGCTGTGAGGAAGTTGCCTCACAAGTTGTCATCCTACCTGTTGGACGTCGAGCTAGCAGATTTGCGTATATCAGGCAGATATCTGGCATATGTCCCTTAGTTCGTTGCGTCCATTCTCTTAATTCTCTGTGCAGTACTAACAATGATACCAAAGTCTCTACCCTATTAAAACTTAAAACCATTCTTTCTCTCCTGGGCCAAATTACCGGCCAGTAATTTTTACTAAGTAATTAATCCTCTTGAGTGCATATCTCGTGGCTTCACGGCTGCATAAGGCTCATGCAATAAAAAAAAAAAAAGTTATTATATCACGTTTCTGACACACAGAAGGGTTCGCTGACACACAGACCGACGGACAGACAGACAGACACGAGACCAAAAATGTTCCCTGATGTCTAAAACGAATTCATGTCTTGGAATTTGTTGATATCGGAGTCCTTATAATTTTAGGATTTTAGGGATCATACCCCCTGACCTACTGTAGCTAGAGATTTGAAATTTGGTAGACAAGTCAAACTTTTTTGCCCAAAAACAGGAAAAATGTTGCGAACTTCACAACTCAAAATTTCTTCGATCAGCGAGCAATTGCGAACCGGTCGCAACTTTTTTTATTTTATGTAATTTTTGAGTGGGGTATCATTGTAAAGGTATTGAAATGTAGATTACAAATTTATATCGTGTTAACAAAATGGCCATATAACCCCCGAAATTACCAAACCAAATCCCCCATTAAAGGCCCCCCTTCCCCATACAAAAAGGCCTTAAAATGAGGAAAAATACATAAATATATTTCTCTGTGGGCCTAAGATATTTGCGGGAGTTAATATAAAAAAGTCAAATTTTGGAAATTTTAGGTGGTCGTAACTGTTGGGACCTAAAATATTTTTTTTTTTTTTTTGGTAATTTTTAAGTAGGGTGTCATATTAAAGGTATTGAAATGTAGATTACAAATATATATCGTGTCTAAAATGGCGACCATTGTACCTACGAAATTACCAAATAAGTGCATACCTAAGATCCTAAAGGATAATATTATACAGAACTTGTTCCTCTTAAGTGCAACTTTTTATACTTTTTTTAGTAAAAAATGTAGGGGAAATATAAATTTTTATGATCGAAGAAACCCTTTTAGTAGCTTGCTGGCAAGTACATGTCGGGACGTTTTTTACTGTAAACATGAACAATTTGAAATAACCGAATTAAATGGATGTTTAGAAATAGGTGGGGCATATTATGCAGATTTACCCCACACAATAAATATCATGCTCGTCATCATTTTGAAAAGGGGAAGGGGGAGGAAACACAGGTCTTCACACAAAGTATTTGTAATAGTAATAACTGATAACAGGTTTCTAACTGAATCTGAAAATTCCATATTAGTTTTTCACTGTTAACAGTAACATGGTATCGAAGTGACATATAGTTAGGGTTACCATAATTTATGAAGGCCAGATCCGGACAGAGGAATACCGGGGGGGGGGGGGGGCTGGAGAGAAAATTTGAAAAAAAAAAAATATATACCTATATAATATTGGGGAACTAAATAAGTTACAAATATATAAATACTTTATAATATTTATTAATATAATGTTTATTTATAAATATTTATTTATTAATATCATAATCAACTTTTTCTAGTCTCTGCTAGGTCCAGGGAACTTTAGTTCATGCTTCATACTTTTAGATGAACTAATTTTCCTTAGAAAAAGCTTGTAATTTTTGATATTGTCGTGAAATTCTGAGTATGTCATAATAGAATTTGCTTTACTATTAAAAAGCTCGAAGCTCTTTTACAACTGACAGAGGTAATCTTCCTCTTTCAGGCGTCCAAATAGACCCCATTACAGCTTTTGCTGCGTGTACCGTTCATTTTAGTAAAATCCGGACATTTCTCAAATCCGGACGCCAAACCGGACAGATGTTTCAAATCCGGACTGCCCGGACGAAATCCGGACGTATGGTAACCCTACGATATAGTGGATAATATATTGCTAATGATAAAATATATGTAGTAAAGTAAAAAAGGGTTAGATATTTAAAACTTTTTTAAAAAACGGGTTAGATATATATTTTTTTTTTAAAAATAAACGGGTTAGATATTTTAAACTTTATTAGGTTAAATTCTTTATTCCATCTCAAACATTGGGGGGGGGGACGCGTCCCCCCTGTGGTTGATTTACAATACATTTTGTTTATATGTCTGATTCGAATGTCATTAGACAACCGTTGTCTAATCTAAAGTTTCAGCTTTAATATTTTTTCTAATAAATGGTGGTATAAAAGTCACGCGAATAAATCAAATGAAGTTTCAAAACAAACGAATTTTTGGTATTTTCCTTCTAAAACTTTTAACTAAACACAGTTTTTATTTTAATAAAAATGCATGCCTATCACTTCAACGGATCTATCTTTACATCAGCCTATGTCGTGACACGGAAGAGAAACACCATCAATTTCACATATGTTTTTTTTTTTTTTTTTTTCTAAGAAGCGCGGTGAAAGGTCATTATGTTTTTGATATCTTTTTTCGGACTTTTCTCTCATGAAGTAAATGAGTTTTTTTTTGGGCGTTCTTAATATTTTAAGATTAACTAAATGAAGCTGTGGTCGGGTAGTATGGATGTAGATGTTACAACTTAACATATAAGTGTCTAAGTCAAAATTTTACTGTTGCTTATTTGCAAAATTATACTGTGGCATTTTTAGTATAGTCGTGGAATTATATTACTTAACCTTATGATATTTCCGTTTGTGCTACTACATAATTAATTTTATAATGGTCCATAAATAACTGACTATTTTCGCTATTATGTTTTAAGCCAGCCTATTACGTTCGGTCTAGATGAGATAATAAAAAATCAAGTAACAAAGGTATTAACTTGATGTGTAGTCTTCATCGGGTAGGCTCATAATAAACAGCTTGGTTTTCTGGTGAAATCCGTGTCACGAAGGGGTTGAATTCCGACGTTTCGCTTCCACTATTGGAAGCATCTCAGGTGCATCGTGATGTTTAATTGAAGCAACAACAAGACATACTGAGTATGTACCAAGCTGTTTGTAACAAAGGTATTGGCTAGGGTTATAAGAAGCAGGACTAATATATTACTTGTGTTAGCTTTGTGACAGAGCAATCCGTCAACGAATAATTTGCCGCGAATAATAATAGTTATTTGCCGAATCAAATAATGACTGCTCGTATATAATATATGTTTTGAGGAGTCACCTTATTTCCTATTATCATTATCAGTATAACCCATGGATGAAGCATACTTAGATATTTTATTTTATTTTTAAGTAAGTTAATTTTCCAAAACATCTGTGTGGCAAACTCGAAATAAACTTTTCCGCATATATGTACTAGTATTGCATTTGAATCCCATAATATCTCATTTTATATATATATTATTAAAAATATTTATAGAATGTCCATGTAGTTGTTTACATTTCGTTTCCATTTAAGCGGGGATACATTTATTTTAATCAATATCCGGGATACTAGAACTTCTGAAGAAAATAACTTTTATGGTCAAATTCGTATTTAAATTATATATGTACAGTACATACATTTAAATTGTCCACGATACACTGATACATTGATATGTTCGTTGGTAATATTTGTTATTTTTCAGAGCAATTAATGTAGGATTAAATATATGTTTTGTTGAGACTTGAGTTGTCTTTTACCCTAATATTAGTATCAGTACGATCAAAGCATATTATAGATATTTTATTTTTATTACATATTGATAAATAGTATTTTCACTAAGACAAAAGAGATTAATTGGGTACAAGTTAAATTTCTCCCTAAACTATGGTTTTGGGGTTTGTGGTGTGCAGTTTAGTGTTTCTGTCCCCGAGGTTAAAACATGTAGCGGTAAAGTTAGTTCAAGGCAGCGCCGGCGCTACGCACAGGCGGAGCAGGCGGCCGCCTGTGGCGCCCAAATTCAGGGGGAGGCCGATGACACCCTCAGTTTGTTTTATTTTATAAATTGAAAAACAAAATCTAAGGAAGCAAAACGATAATAATGTGCGTAACCCGCGTACTGAGTAGGCAGTTATAGATGGAACCCTAGTAATAACACCCCTAGACAATATCTTATCAGGTGCTGTTTTAGTTTTAGTAGCCGAGCTAATCGTATTTTGGGTTTAATTCTCGGTTACACCGGTGTTATTTCTTTTTATTCCTAAAAAAAAATATCGGCTGTCTTTGCTATTATATGAGTACATATATTTATCTATGTATGTATTTTTCTTTCTCTCGTAACCCTCCTTAAGTCTTTTCCATTACACCTCATATATCTTTTTTTATTTATTCACTTAACTCTTTTCTTACCCCTTGTTATATTTTCTACCCTTCTCTTAATTTGTTAATTTTTATAAGTACTTATGTATCTCTCCTAATCCTAATAAAATAAAAATCGGTCTGAGACAAATCAGAAAAAGTTTTTCATATAATATATACGAGTTCATAATTACTTAGCCCAGTATTTTCCATTTATTAGTTTTAGTAGGTACATTTAATTATTATTTAACATTTTCATCAAAATTTAAAAATAACTTCTCCTCGGCGGGGAATCGATCCTGGCCTCTCTCCGTCTGCGGTTAAAGCTATTTTCTCAGGAACTAGATTTTTCCAGGGAAAACGGCTTATATCGTTAGATTCGTATTTAAATGGACTATATTTTAGATTTTTTTTAATCAAAATCGTCGGAACCCTTTTCCAAACATAATTTTTTTACACGTTTTTTTGGGGGGTAGCGGCTCCAAAGTTGGAGCTAAAATTCATTTCAGGGTATGATTTTCTGAACATGTATACACCAAATTTTCTCGTCTGCACAGTCGTCAGACAGACGACAGAGGACAGACATTTTTTAAAAACCGCTTTTTTGGACTCAGCGGACCTCAAAACGTGTAAATTTATCAAAATTTCAAGATATAATTTTTGCCCCATCACAAATATTTTTACTTTCTCATTATATGAGAAAGTAAAAATATAAAGCTCAGTTCTGTTGTAGGTGTCTTCCTCTGGCACTTCTTTAGTTTGTTACTCCCCTTATAAAAAAAAAAAAAACAGAGGGGAGTAACAATCTAAAGAAGGTGTACGGAATGTTCTTCTTTAGACTGTTACACCCCTTATAAAAACAGAAATGGTATATTCCTTGGTCCCAAACTACATTGGACTAAAAATCTCTTTTTTTCTTAATAGTTATTTAGTCAAAGATATTTTTATTCTAAAGCAACTTAGGGGAGTAACTGTCTAAAGAAGTACCCTTCCTCTAATATTGAGTTTTTAAAAATAGCCTACTTTACTTTATTACTCAATATCTATTATAGCTAAATAATAGTGACATGCACTATTTTAAAAAGCAGCCAGGTTATATTAAATAGACTTTGTTCTGCCCTCTGTCTTTGTTCGAGCGATTGAAAGTGGAAAAATGATTTTATTTTAAAATGTTGAAAATATGTTAAGTTGTTATACTTTAAGAACAAAAAAAGACGAGACTGTCCGAAGTTAACAAAAGTTGGCTTATTAGTAAAAATTTACTTTTTAATCTAATCTAAAATAAAGTATCGGAGGAGGCATGTTTCATTATAATTCACAATATAATGTCCACTAAGGATAATATAAAAAATATGGCCATAGAAAATTTCAGGGCCCCAGAAAAAAATAATTATTTATGTATGATTTTATATTTAAATATTATATTTTTTTCCTCAAATGATATTAATATTATAAAATTTTAGACATCCCAAAATTAAGTTACATAGGCATGTCCCAGTGACAGTTTAGGCCTACTTATTTTTTATAATATCAATACTATTTTTACTAACATAAAATCGGAATATTTTAGATTAAATAGTAAAATATTAAGGCTTACCATCTTATAGGCCAACTATGTATATCCATTTTTAGGGTCCGTATAGGCGAAACCAAACCGAGAACAATTATTATAATTTCTTTGACTTTGCCTGGAGGTCGTTAAAGGTTCTTTATTCCCGAAAGAACCCAACACAAAAATTTGAAACTTTCTAGTTATTTTTTGTGTAATAACCCAAATAAATGTAAAGAAAGCCCATAAAAATCACCCTTCTTTCACCCCCCCCCCCCCCCCGATCAAAACATTTCCTATTTCAAAGGGGCGGCCAAAAACCGTCTTGCCTGTGGCGGCCAAAAGTGTAGCACCGGCGCTGGTTCAAGGTTTACTAAATTATGGTATCCTGTGGTTTCCTTTACAGATAAATCGACCAGGTATGATAATTTGGTAGAAATAATAATCTCTTTATTAATAGTAGAAATAGTAGTATTTTCCTCGGTCAGAACCCTTATTAATCTTTATATACGAGATAAAAAAAATGAAGATCTTATTGATCTTTATCTTTTTCGTAAATAAATTCCAATATACCACTGTGTAACTGACTGACTCACCTCGGTATCGCTGAAACTTCTGGACATACGATCAAGGAACTTTGTTGGTAGGTTCCTTCATCGCAATAAGATACTCGATAAGAAATCTTTTTAGAATCCAACTTTTTGATGTAAGATTACGGTGAATTATATAGAAAATTTGCCTGCATGGTATTTCCGAAACCAATTTTACTAGGACCTTGAAATTTTAGATTTGGTGCCTTTTAGGGCACTTCTTTAGATTGTTACAACCCCTATAAAACAACTAAGGGGAGTAACAATCTATAAAGAAGGCGTACGGAATGCTCTTCTTTAGACTGTTACTCCCCTTATAAAAACAGAAATGTGATGTTCCTTTGTCCCAATGTACATTGGACTAAACATCCCTTTGTCTTAATAGTTATTTAAATATAACTTAATTTAAATATTGGGGGGGCCGGACCCCCCGAATATTTAACTGCAGGCAACGCCCATGATTTCATAACAGCGCGGAGATTTTTTTTTGGGGGGGGGGGGCAGCTGCATTGTTGAATAAGTAGTTTCCTTTTCTTGTTACCACTAAGAATACTCCCTCCCATCTATACTGACTTAGAATGTGCCCCCCCCCCCCCCCCACAGACCTAGGCTCTGGATACGCCACTGGTGTTTCTTTAACAAAATTAATATCTGCGAAAAAAGGGTTTTCTAAAATTCAATTTCTAAGGGGAAAAATTGGGGAAAATAAAAAAATTAAGAGAAATTGAGCCCAAACTGATTTTCTGAAGGTAGGAAGTTAATATTTGGGAAATAATAAAATATATTTTCAATTTAACCTAGAGATGCGAAGATGCACGGGAAGAGAGGGGAGGTATAGTTGTTATATAGGAGGACAATCCTATGGGGGGTTTCCTTGAGAAGTTAACAATTGGAAAAAAACTTTTCCAGTATATATAGTTGGAATCACTTACTAATTAGGGGTTTGTGAAAGTTATATTTAATCCATGGGGGGAGGGGGGGTCTAAATATTCTCGCTTAGCAAAATAATTGTAATTTTTCCTGATGGTAGTTCATAGACATATTAAATTAAAAAAAGAAAAACATTCAAATTACGGAAATGCAGCTAGAATAATATATTATGATCGTTCCATTATAGGTTTTATAATATATTTGTGCGCATATATATATATATATATATATATATATATATATATATATATATATATATATATAATATATATATATATATATATATATATATATATATATATATATATATATATGTACAAATAAATTATCAAAAAATAAAACATGATTTATTTATAATTAGCATTTAAGTTTGTATTTTTAAAATAATGTGAATGATACACACCCAATAAATCATTATGATTAAGCAACCTACGAGTTTGAAGAAAACTAAGGTTTTTATAAAAACTCTTTAACTCAGTAAAACCTTTATATTATCTTTCTTCACCTTTTGTAATAATTTATAATTCTGTTATATATTATTATTTAATAGTAGATAACTATAATAAATGATGATTAGTGTTTAGAATTTCTTGCATTCTGCTTTTTTGTCTCTTATTTTAATTGTATTTAAAATAAATAATAATATTTCAGTTCTGCTTAGTTTATGTCATATTCAATTAATGACATAATTATTATTATGTAATTGTAGTTTAAAAAATTACTTATGAGATCATTGTCTTAAATCACTAATATATTTAAAATATAATCTCATCATTGTTGTAAATTCTAAACTTATGTGCCAGAAACAAGAAAAAGGCCTTCAGGCATTTCAAAGAACTTTAACCTGTGAATACACAGAGCATAATTGTCAAAATGACATTTTCTTTACATTAAATATGGCATCTTTCATATCCGTTTGAAGAACAATGATTAGTGAGAGATATCAAATATTAATTTTAAAGTCCGTGCCCTTTAGACTCGGCATCTTCAAAAAAAGTTAATGTTTCAAAACTTAAAAAAATCATAGATTACATGTAAAAAAAAATGTATTTTCGAAAGGTAACTTTCTCTTGTAGGATATCAGGAGGCAATGTTGCTATTTTCGTTATATTTTCTTATGTTTGTTTCTCTGTTTTATGGTTATTGAGGTAGTAATGAATTTATTAGCTTCTATAAATATTTCTAATTACTTCGCTAATTGTTATTACCTTCGGTTTTTTATTTATTTCATGCTGTAATAAATAATATTCACTGTGCAAGGATTCACTGTTCACTGTTGTGTTAACAAATACTGATTATTGTTAGATAACAATGAATTAAAATTGTTTATTGTTAGATAAAAAATCTCATTATAAATCTGCGGCCGAATTATAAAAATTCAATTTCTATATAATGTTGGAGCAACAATGTAAACAACTATATAAGCGACAAATATAATGATAGTGGATAGAATTATTTATTATTTATTATTATTATTGCTTATTAAAGCAAAGGGGGATTAGCAAACAAAGGGGAAACCAAAGGGGCTTAGGGTTGTAATTATTGTTGAAGAGTCTCAAATTCCCGACTTTGGCAAGAATTGAACAGAAGAAATTGTCAATAACATTGATTATGTGCGTTCTAACATATTGACAACTCTGATTTGATCAACACTATATTGACAATTCTAATTTGATCAATACTGTTGACAGCTCTGATTGGATCTTGGATCAATATTATTGACAGTTTTTGGGCCTTTAAATGTTAAAGATCTGAACATCAAAAGATGTTGCTAAAATTATAGTATATAGCAGTAATACTCAAGCTCAGAATGACATTTCTAGATGTTTACATGTATAGCGTTAAGTAATCTTCTTTCCTAATCCTCCTACTTTGTAAACTAATCACCTAAATATTCCTACTCAAACTTTATTTTATATTTGTTTAACTGTGGCACGATTGTTTATTACAGTACGTTCTATAACTTTTTAACTCTACGACCCCTAAGAATTGAATTGACCCTTCCACGCTCCAAATACAACTATATGCTCATAGCGTAAACAATGTTATTAACGCTACATTTATTATATATATTGTTTATTTTGAAGAATTTTTATTCTTATGATTTAACTTAACATTTCTTATGTTTTTTTTTGTCCAGGTATTACGGACCAAGCCATCAAAGTAGACTGTATAGGAAGTAAAAATGACAGATATTAGACTCACCTTACGCTTATCTGGCACTGTACTCGACGACCTGTGACTCCTTCTTTCAAGGTATATCATTATCTTCAATGGCTACTTGTCCAATGCTATGATATTATTTATGTTTCTACTTCGTGAGCACGTGATCACTTTAGAATTAGTAGTTGTGTCCACCCTGATTCTATACGCTTCCTTGGACATCTAATGGATTATAGACAGAGTCGATTTAGAACGGGTCACACGATAGTGACCTACTAACCTTTTCATCAACTTCTTCTGATCTGATTTATTTATACAAAACATTTTACCATTGACATTAATATGCTTGTTATAGTCCAGGAGATAGCGTGCAAAAAAGTGTCTGATTGACATCAAGCTAAAATTTTGTGTATAAGTTATTCTTTTGGTGCATTTTAGGATTATGTGGTTGGCTAAGTTCGTCAGCAGGACAGAGCTTGGCAATAGGCATTTGAAAAAAAAACAAAGTGTTGGGGAGCGCCCATGTCGCACTCATTTTGGTGGACAATATGATTTTAATATTCCTGAGTACAAAATTAGTTAGAAGACCAAAAAACAAGTTGATATTAGTTTGTCACTTGACAGGTTAGTTATTCAAATCAAAGTGGTCACCTATCAAGTGACAAACTAACATCATCTTGACTTTTAGTATACCGACTAATTCTGTACTCAGGATCATGAAAATCACATTGCCCAGCATAAAAATGGCTAGGACATGGCCGCTCTCCACCGGTTTTTTTTTCAAATACCTATTGCCAAGCTATGTCCCGCAGACGAACTTTGCCGACCACATATTCTTAAAAGGCACTAAAAGATTAACTTTTATACAAAATTCTAGCTTGATGTTAGTCAGACACCTATTGTCTGTTTCAAGAAGATAATAACTTCTGTATTTTGAAACCTCCTCGAATAGATTGTACCCCTAGCTAGCGGCTAGCAGATTTGATTGGTTACAGTTTGACACTTCAGTTGAAACCGTTGAAGCTGCAGATTGCAGAGTGTTTAGTTATATGACCTCTTAAGACCCACGCAATAAGATATTGGACAGGTTTGGGTATTTTTGCAGACCAGTCCGGTACCCTATTTATACAAAATAAAATGTTTTCAGCCAAATCTAAATAAAATCGTAGTGTGGTTGTGTCATACGTCCGGTATGGCTCCGGTTTACACATGCGCATGCGCAAATCAAACGAAAACGTCTTAAGTTAAGTGCAAGAAATACAGAATCAACAGTGGAATCTAATAAATAACTATGGTTGAAATGTAAAATGTTTAAATGGCACTTCGTGTTTTAATAAAAATAAAGCTACAAATACCTAACAATCAAAACAATATTTGAAGTGGCAGAAAATATTAGCAATTAGTTCCACAGAACGAAGGAATTCCAATTTAATCTATGTTGGAGCACATAAAATGGTTTAAATGCAAGAAATACCTAAGGTGGATTTGCTGCAAATGATGCCAGTTTTCCATATATTGTACATATTTACTACTTATTTTCTTCACTACAGTAATGTATCTCTTTGTTTAATCTTTTGTTAGACTCTAAGAATTATTTTTTTAAAAAAATGCATTAATGACATGCTTCTTTTTTTTTATTAAAAAGACCAAATTATTATTTTTCTTTTTAAAATAGTTGTTTTTAATAATGTAAAAAACAATTCTTCCCCCATTTATTTTCCAATTAAAACGTAAATAATGAAACTTTTACAGCAGATACGAAGAGAATGGAACATGTAGAACTGTAGAAGTAATTGAGACCTATGAAATAGACTTACTACATTAAATATTATCAGTTTTAATTTTAAAAATAGTCTGCCAATTTGTGTGGCACATAGCTTCCTCGCTCCTATTTCGTATACTTTAATGATTTTATGTTTCTACTACCTATTATTGTATAATTTATTTAATTTCTTCTCCCGGTTTTTTTTTTTTTTTTTTTTTAATATGTTAAAATTGTTTTGATTTTTTATAAGAATTAAAGTATCAATTAAGAAAAAAAATTAAAGAGCTCAGACGGTTGAAATTATCTTCGGTCTACTTTCGACAAACCATCCCAATTTCATAAAAATCAGATGGTGTAGGTGTATTTTTGAAGATATGTGTAAATAAATGTATGTTTGTGCTTATGTTGAAGAGAAACAAATGGGCGCAGAAAGTTGAAACTTATATAGGACCATCAATGGGCTAATTATGACCTACGATCCAAATTTCATAAAAATCGGACGAGTATTTTTTATGATATGTTGGTTCGCAAAATCTGGGCGACAGAATGACACGGAACCAAAAATGTTCTCTGATGTCTGAAAAGGATTTCTGTCTTAGAATTTTTGAAATCGGAGACATAAAATATTTTTGTTCTTCAAAACAATCACTTAGCTTCCGTTACCTTCGGTAAGCTTGGAAGCAAAAATAATAACAATTGTCATTTCTTTGCGTGTCCTGTATTCGTTTCCTTTCCTTTCTTCTGTTAGTTTTATTAAGTTATTTTATTATTCTTGATTAATTCTGAAGAAATTCTTCTATTTCTCAATATTATAAAATGATTACGAACGTAAAAAACAAAGATTAGCATAAACTATTTTTTCTTTTAATCTAGAAAATCACCATTAAACATAATCTGGTTTCTTCAAAACACAAAACTGTTTTTTTAATTCAATAAATAAACTATTTTTAAATATAGACCTGTCTCGCGACAATGTAATAATAATCTGTGTTGTTATGTTGGTAACAATGCATTAACCTTAATTTAAATTTCTTTAAAAAAAGAAAACATTTTTAAAATGTGTTCTCATTCTAATTTTATTTTTTTTGTTTTTTATACTTAAATACTCTACTTTAAAGATTCTTTCTTATATCTGTTTGTAATTTCTATCAAAAGTGAACTAAATGTTTGGAGTAAAGAACGTTTGTTTTTATTTTTGTCAAGTTTTTAAAGTTTTTTATTAACTTAACCTCATTTTTTCCATATTTCTTTGAGATCGTTTTTTTTTTTTTTTTTACATAAGTGGGCTTTTAATGTGAGTTATATCCACTTTTTCATTTAGTATTAAGTTTAGATTAGTCGTTATTCCGATTGTTTTTCAATGAAATACTTCTATCGCTGTGTACCAAGCATTCTCCCGTTGCTGAACTCAATAAGTTCCTGGAATCGGTGAGTCACCATTTGCTCTCTTTAGTTTATTAATTTGACTTTTTTTTTCTTCTTCTTTTATTTTATTTGATTTCAGTGTATTGAACACTAAGGTGTATTAAGATACAGCGTCGTATCCTGATAAGCACTATCCATTTCGGCCAAAAAAATTAAATAAGAACCGTGAAATAAGAGGCCGTAGGTAAAAACGTGGAGCCGTATTTACACGTTCGCACTTCACGAATGGTGAGGCTAATGAGTTGGTTCACTCGACATTCGCCTCGTCAGTCACCTCGTTGCTCGCTCTGGGGGCGGTTTTTTGGGACAAGTCAAATGCTTGTTTCGACGAGGTGAACACTCGGCGAATGTGTACGCATGGTTCGTGTTGTGAGGACGAACGGATGAATGCCACTCACGAGTGAAAGCGAGTTAAGAGCGCGAATGTGTAGATTCAGTATTATAATTTTTAATCGGTAGAGACCGGGTCCACTCCTTATAAGGTTAGAGGTGGTTAAAGTATAAAAAACCTAACCTCTCAAGTAGTGGCTCCCGGTCTCTACAGATTTACCAAAAAATTATTTCACGAAAACGGTTTTGATAATTTTGATTAAAAAATTGTAAAATCTAGTCCATTTAAACACGAATCTATCCATATAAGTCGATTCCCGGGAAAAATTTAGTTCTTTAAAAAATAGCTATAAACGCTAAGGGTGAGAGGCCAAGTTCGATTTCCCGCTGAGGAGAAATTATTTTTATGATAAATTTTGATATCTACTAGTTAAATAATAACGTTGTTTAGTTATATTACTAACACAAAAAACAAATACTTGTATAAAACTATTATAGCCTGTGAAGGGCTTAGCCCAGGTAAAGGGCTGATACTGTTTAATATGTAATGAATGGCACGGGGTTGGCGTGTCACTACATATTATGCTAAAAATACGTTTATTGTGGTATTAGTAAAATTACTTTTACCTTAGAAATAAATAATGGCTATCTGATAGATTAATGGTATTGCTATCTGAATCATAGTTCTGAATCATACATTTTTTGAGCTTGGGAGGGGGCAGGGTATTTTATTTTTTTACGGTAATAATTCTCGTCGTCTTCCTTATGGGACAGGGACAGGGGCTAAAAAGAACAAAATAAAGAATCTCTTAAGGGTAGAGTTTTGCTGTAGCTTATGAATACTTATAATTTAAAAAAGGACCGTATTAATTCTTATTATAGGTAATGTTTTTAAAAGAACAATTCTACTTATTTAGAATAATTATTTATCGATGATAATGTTTTTAGACCCTTGGGCAATCTTTGTTTAGTTATATGTTCATTTTAGTTACAATGACAACGTTTCAATGTTGGCTACTCTGTGCATCATTTCAATCACCATTCATTCATGTCAATGTACTTTTTAATTTGGCAACTCTTAGATAAATAATTTGTTTAAAATAATCTATATATTATTATTATTGTATTAGTTAGAGTTTTAGTCAGTATTAACGGTAGATTTCATCCTTAAACAAAAATCAATCGTATTCTCTTATCGTGTCGTGAAATGTTCTAAAGATCAACCACTTCTATTCATTGTTTATGTGCAATAATATGTTAGTTTTGTGTTGAAACATGAAGAAAAAGTACATATGAGATCTGTTTTACAGTGTTCATTTAACGTTTATTTTGATAACTTGGTGATTTTCTATTAAAATGAATCGAAGGAGGACTGCGAGTAATTTCACGTATGTGAGTCCATGGGTCAAGTATATGATATTTCTTCTTAATTTCATCTTCTGGGTAAGTCTTATCAGTTGTACTACTCATTTTCTTTGAACCATATGATTTTATTTATTTTTATAATGATACAAAATATTTTTAAATTTTATTAACTTACTTATAAAACCTACTTTTATGATTTCTTGTAGGTTTTTGGTGGATTATTAATTGGCATTGGTATTTACGCGTTTCGTGAGAAATGGCGAAACACTGGAATCATAAAAGTTGATACTATTTATGACATTGAATTGGATCTGTCAATTATTTTACTTGATATCACTCTAGTGCTGATAATATCTGGTGCTGTAATATTCATAGTAAGCTTCACTGGTTGTCTCGGTTCTCTGAGAGAAAACACTTGCTTACTTAAATTTGTAAGTATTACTTAAAAATATAATGTTAAATATGTTTAATATTTCGAACTAGATTGATAAAAAAAAGTCCGCATCCTATTTATTTTTTCCTTATACTTATCTAAGATAACATACCTACTGAGATGGAATGTTGTAACCACATCCTGTTTCTAGTTTGACCCATAGGGTTTGGTTTTAAGTAGCTCTGAATGAATAAAGAAGTTTAATATTATAATTTTAATTACAAATATTACTTCCATATGTTGTTGTACTAAAGCAGAAATAAACAAAATTCGTATGAAATAATTTTTTAAACTGTTTTTAGTTTAAGGTCATTCTAGATTTGCATTTAGATTATTTTTGTTTAAATTATTGTGCCATATTCTTCTCTAGATTGATTGTATACTTTAAAATCTTATTTATTTAAACAGATTGTACTTTGTAGAAACAAAACCTAAAAACATATTGTGTATAACCTATTTCTCAGGTATGAGCTCATCCAAGGTTTTTTAGAAGTTAGCTATAAGACCTTACCTTCGAGTGTAGTACCATGTCTACATTCAGTTGTTAACTTTGTTGTTTAGACATGTTGTGTCCAACTTATATCGCAGATATGCGCTCATTCAGGGTTTTTAGAAGTTGGCAATTTGTCTTTATGTTTACTTGTAGCAACAGCTGTGCATTCAATTGCAGTTAGTAATTTAAGCAACTTGTTCTTGATTAGGATATGACTGAAAAACATATAGAGTCCAACTTATCTTACTGTTATGAGGGCACTTTTATAGAAAAGGGACACCCCCCCCCCCCCACTTTTTTTAATGTAATATACAGTAGAGTCTCGCTAATCCGGGTTTATCGGGACCGAACCCAGTCCGAATCACTGAAAGTCCGGATTAAACGGAATCAGTTTTAATGTGTCTGTAGAACAAGCTTTAGTAGAGTAAAACTATTAAAATTGAGGTTTTTATCATAAAAATTATTTCTATTAGTCTCCAAAACATGCTTGTACAACGTAGGTCCACTATTTAAGTTAAGAGCTGTTCTGTCACCAGTCATGTCAAATATCAAATGAATTAAAATAAAATGACAATCTATTACGCAGGTGGCAGGTATAGAAGGGACTTCCTGAGAAACAGGCTGAGTTCCAATATGAAATTCGAAGAGCGATAATCATTTCACAAAAAGTTGAGAAATTAGACATTGTTGGCTTGGCAAAATTTCGTGGAACTGGGTTGAGCCGCAGCTACTTGTTTCTTAAAACCCTTCCCCATCTCAGTCACATATAATTGTACTTCCTGGACCCTGGAATACACTTCCTTTATATCTTCCGCCCTACATTTCTATGGAACCGAAACAGATTTATCCATGTTCTTACTTATTCTTAAATCTGTTAATTTTTAACAAAATAACAGGTATTCCTCGTGTTAGACTGTTTAAATATACACCTATAAACTATACTAGGAACAATTTTATACATTTTAATAGACAATAAAAGCAGAAACTCCAATTATCTTAACAATTAATAAATCTTAACAGGCCCTAGTTCCAATTTGTACATAGTTTTTGGCCCGTCCGGATTATACGGATGTCCGGACTAGCGGGGTCCGGATAAACGAGACTCTACTGTACTTTCGGACAACCGAATACACACTTCTTTTTTTAGATAAAAGTGTGATATTCCTTTATCCCAAAGCAAATTGGACTGAATATCCCTTTGTCTTAATAGGTAGTTAGATTAAGGGATATAAACTCTTCTGTATAAAAAACAAAAAGGGGGCCCCTTTTCTATAAGAGTACCGTTATGAGATCATAGAAGGATTTTAGAAGTTAACAATAAGACTAAGACTGCATTCATGTTTTATGTGATACATTCTATCAAATTATGCATCAGGCAAAGCCGCCTGTGTGTGCACAACTGAGAGGATATCCCTTGGTATTGTGCCGCCCCTAGACAAGAGAGTGCGTGTGGTAGATATTGACTTAACCCTTAGCTGTACACTGAAGTTTTAAGTTGCCTACTTAGACTATCTATTCTTTACTAAGACGGCAGAAGCAAAACTCAAACCCACTTTATGTCTAATCAATTTTTAGTAATTCAAGGTTTCTAGAAGTGATCGATAAGATCTTACATACATGTGTTAAGTTAGTTATTATTATAACAAGTTGCTTTATATCAAGTCATGAAGATGCAAACCCCAATAAAAAATGTAAGATCAATTTTAAAAGTATTGTTCACCGTAGGTTTCTATTACATAGTAATAAGTCCTTTTAATCTTACATGTAAGTTCAAGATTTGGATTAATGTCATCTTGTTTTTGTATCTTATAGAAAAGATCATTCAAGTTCTATTATTTTTAGGGGAAGAAATTTTATCCTTATATTTTCATTAAAAAAAATTAAATTTTTTTGGGCTTAATAATTAATTCTTTTTTTAACATTTATTATTTATTCCGTTACAAATTCCCCTTCTAATTCCACCCTTGTAGACTGTTCTAGATCTTTAAACATATAGGATATTATTTATCTAGAATAGTTAGATTATTATTCTCCCTTATCTAAATAGGATATTTCCTTTAGATGTTTGACTTGCACATACACACTTCTTATTTTTATGTACCTATAACCTCTTGTTTTTAAATGTCTTAATGCAATTTTGCTGGGACACTAAAAACAATCACAGTGTAAATCTAACAATCTATTTACAGATAATTATAATATCTCAACTAGAGTGTCAGTTGCAACCAAAAATAATACTTTTTTTCCGTGGTAGGCTGTGAAATATTAACTTTAGAGCCTAAAAAAAACATACCTAAAATCCATTTTTTCATTACGTGGACTTAAAAAATCTTTTCATTACTCCTAGCTGTAAAGAAAAAAATGTTTACTTCCTAGGACGTAAAAAATCTTTTCTTTTGTGCTGGTAGTTATCAAAACTTCCGTTTTAGCGCTGCAATCTTTGTAGATAGCTTCTTAGTACGATTAAAATCCGCTAGATGTCAATGCGTTTTATTTATCTTTTCTTATAGTGTAACCTCTTTTTAAGGTTTCTTCCTTGGCAATATTTACTGTCTCGCTTCGCTCGACAGTAAATGTAATTGCCGGGGAAAAGAAAAAACTCACTTCACAGCCTAGTAACATAATATACTATTTTAGGGAAATTAACATAAGTTAACAATTGCTAGTTCTTCTACATCCTTTAATTTAGAATTATTTATAGGGTTTAACTTGATCAATTATTTTATACTGCCAACATTTTGTTGTTAATAACTTAAAACTAACTGATTTCTTCAACGTCCTTCTATGGAACTTCCAAACTTGCACCTATCGTCAAGATTTTTCAAATTTTTTATTTTATTAAAAAAATAAGTTGTTCCAATAGAAGATATTTCTTGTAATGTGTTTAGTCAAATAAATAAATGAAAAGATTAGCCAAATTTCACTAGTTGCTTTATAAATAACTACAACAATAATTAAAGATATTCAATTTTGATATTTACACTATTTTCTAGTATTGAAATTTTGATGTGATTACAGTCTTCCCTCATAGGTATTGCTTTATTCACCGAAATAATGATTTAAATTAAACCAGAGAAATCTCTTAGGTATGTGTTGAAATGAAGGTGAAAATAATGAATTCTTTATGGATCTTTTGTTAACCTTCAGTAGAAGGATAACAAAAGGTCTAGCACCTTTATAAAAACTCAGTTGTGTAACAGTGTTACGAAGACTTTTTGATTACTCTCATTACACATTTTCCTATTAATTCTTTTTTTTATAAAAAGATTTTACCTTTTTTATTTGTCGATGATACTTTTAAAATAGTTTACTTTTTGAGAGAGCATGAAAAACTGTAAGAAGAAATATATTGATGTATAGTTTTTTAAAAACTAGTAATATTAGTATAATCTACATACATTTTATAATACTCGTAATTAGTTTTTTAAGTAAAATTATGTTATTTTTGCATTATTTAGATTTGAATGGTATACTATAAGGATTCTTTAGTTTAGAGGATGTATTGAAATTGCAAACTAATTTTACTAATTTCATTTTTTTTTTTTTTTAATTATTTCAGTATTCCCTCTGTCTTCTTGTATTTTTCCTTCTGGAAATGGCTATTGCAATAGTTGGATTTGTTTTTCCTCATACTATGCAATCGGTTCTTGAAGAATCATTTACTGATAAAATAATTCAGATGTACCGTGATGATATTGATTTGCAAAACCTAATCGATTTTGCCCAGCAAGAGGTAAGATTAAAACTCTGTTTTTTCTACCGATATTTTGTGGGACTTCTTGTAAATTAAACTTAGGTCAATTACATACTCTTGGCGAGACCAGAGAGTTAAGTTATTGAATTTTAAAAGATGAATTATACTAATATTTAACAAAATATTTTATTATTAAATTGTATACTGTAAAAAAGTTATTACGTATTTTTCTGTAGCAATATGTTTGTTAATTTCAGTTTAAATGTTGTGGATTGAGCTCTGAAGGTTATATGGATTGGTCAAAGAATGAATACTTTAATTGTAGTTCCCCTAGTCGAGAAAAATGTGGTGTGCCATTTTCCTGCTGTATTAATGCTACTGACATTACGGTAAGATTTATGAAGAGAAAGTTATGATTTATTAATTGTTAGATGTTCTAAAATGATTTAGAAAAAACTTAACGCAAAAAAAAAAAGAGAAAAAAAAGCTTTTATTTGGGAAAGGCGAATTGATGCGTGTTGGATTGGACACTATTACACATTACAAACAAACATTCTGTCGCATTCAATGAACATGATTTTTCTTAACTCATCTAAAAAAAACAACACTTTTTTGGATTATGGGACCTTACTACCTTAACAATATATTATATGTGTTATGTTGTAAAATGTATACAGTTGTGTTGGTATAATTATTATGTGGCACAAAAGCTATATTATGTGGCACAAAAGCTATATTGTGTGGCACAAAAGCTATGTGAGGGGCCTAGGCCTGCGAAAAGGTTTATACAACTGTATATGTAATGTAATAAACAGCTAGAGTTTCCGGTGAAATCCACGTCACGAAGGGGTTGAAGTCCGACGTTTTGCTTCCACTACTGGAAGTATCTTCAGGAGTGTGGTGCATCGTGATGTTTACTTGAAGCAACATCAAGACTAACTGTTGCTTCATGTAAACATCACGATGCACCACACTCCTGAAGATGACTCCAGTAGTTGAAGTGAAATTTCAGACTTCAACCCCTTTGTGACTTCACTGAAAAAACCAAGCTTTTTATTACGAGTCTACATACGGAAGTCTACCTACCAAGTTATATATGTTGTGGAGTTGTGGATGACACTGGGTTAGTGTGTTGTTCCATCAGACCAGTAAGTTGCCACTTCATAAAAACAGCTACCAATTTATTTAGCGATGCTGTGTTATCATATCACTGAGAAGGTAGCCCCAGTCCGAAATTTGAACTCAGATGAGTGGTCACCCTTCCATGTTGTAACCACGCCCTATTGTCTTTAACGTTATTGATAGGAGAGCCAACTGCTCTCTATACCAGCTACCAAGACCCTCTCTAATATTGATATATTAAATAATTTATGTAAGAGAAAATTACACATGGGTTTGTTCAAATTATTTTATTTGTACCTGCATAAGTAAAATCAAAACTAATAAAACCCTCTTATACATAACAAAATAATAAACCCCTGTGAGTAGGAAAATACATACTATTATTGTTGTAGTACACATTGTTGTGTACTGCTTTATTATTACAATACATACTGCTATTGCTGCAATACATACTGATATATAGTTACAATATATATAATGTATTTTTTATAACCATTCTTCATGCATACCTAAATAAATACTGAAATGTAATGTAATTAATTAAATTATATTGAGCACAAAAAAAAAAAATAAATAAATAAAAAAAAGAAAAAAAAATTACAATACCAAATTACTTTACTAAATTGCTCCTAATTTAAGGTTTCACTAAGATATTGAGCACCTGTAGTATGCAGATTAGATTTAAAGACCTTTTAGTAGGAGAAAGTTGTTCTTCAATATTATTATGCAATAATATTGATCGCCTATCATTACTATTGTTATTACTAAAAGCAATTTTTCAGTTGTTTAATTTACTTTTTTAAACATTTTAGGGTGGATTAATAAACATCATGTGTGGCTATGGGGCTCGTGAGTTGTCTGTAAGTATCTATTTTACTTATTATTTTACAATTTTTTTGAGATATCTTTTTATTACTTTTTTTTATGTAAGAAACACTTTTATTTAATTATTGCTGTAATTAGTCTTTAAAGTAATAAGAAACTTTGAAAAAGGTCTGAATAAGGGAATAAAACTGTGTGGAACAGACTTTAATATAGGGTAGGTGGGGGCAAAGGTCTGCACTTTGTGGTTTAGGGCTAATTTTGAGCTTTTGCTTCCTTTTAATAATTTCCAAATGATCTGTGAATTTTGGCCAATAATCCATCTAACAATCATCCATCTCTCCTTGCTCCAAAAATTTCTCAACATTTTTGGAGCAACTTTTTACCAAAATTATTATTTGCAGATGTTTGCCCCATTTCTTAGGGCAAACGTCCGCATCTCGAACCATTACCCCATTTTGTATTAATTAATTATTAATTCGAGAAAGGGAAATAATTCATAAAAGAACAAGTAGTATATTGAACGATAAAGAAAACAGATTAGGTACAATATAAAGTATAGAATTAAAAAACCTCTGATCGAGAAACCCCTTGTAATAATTCCTTTCGCTTCATCCAGGATCTGCTGGGTTAGGGCGCAAACAAGCTCTCTTTCTCTAGTACACTCTGAAACTAAAAAACTATCTAAAATAAATTAACATTTAGATTAAACTTTTTAAATTGGAAAAGGGCTCACATTAGGATGTTTGCCCATTCAGTGTGCGGATCTTTGCCCCATTTTATTAAATCATAAAAATATTGTAACCTATCGAAGGTAACTACATATAAACTACATATGAAGGTAAAACAAGTGACTATTTCTACACTACTTTAGCACCATTTTGGTACAACTTTATCAAAAATATGAATATAGATTTATAATAATTAATAATAAACTACTAAAATTCTATAAAAGTTAGATTGAAACATAAAAAAATAAACTTACCTCATGTTTTTTGGCAACAGTCGAAACTAAATCAAGATAACCTCACAGGAGGTTTGCCCCCACACAGTGGCGTAGGAATTCATTTTTGACGGGGGTGGCTCGGCACCTCCACTAAGGGAGGGGGGGGGGGGTACATACTCTTTATCAGTGCTCCATTTCTAGAAATAAAGTGCCAGACTACAACCTACCCTTTCTCTATAATTTATAATTTTGATAGATTAAAAATACAGGGGGAAACAATTAAAC
Organism: Gerris lacustris; assembly: GCA_951217055.1. NCBI lineage: Eukaryota > Metazoa > Arthropoda > Insecta > Hemiptera > Gerridae > Gerris > Gerris lacustris. The sequence continues at coordinate 26,403,319 of OX578284.1, forward strand.
AAATTTGACAATAACGCCTTGTAAAAGCATAAAATCAATAAAGCATGTGATATTGCAGTCTATTTCTTTTAATTAACAATTAAATAAAATATATTTTTTTATTCTGAATATGTTTTTTAGGCAAACCATTTCAAACGGTAATTATATAAGCTGTTTTATTTTATTAAATAATCATTTTTGTTTTCTATAGGTGGCTGAAGCAAGTAAGCAGATCTGGACCAGTGGTTGTATCGAAGTAATTCGTTCCTGGGCTGAAAGGAATCTCTATACTATAGCAGGGGTAGCTCTTGGCATTGCTTTAGCTCAGGTAATAATTGATAATCTCCCAAGGTATAGTGTTGCTTTTTTTTTATTAACTTTCTGTAAATTTTATGTTATGATAGGTTTATTCAAGAACCTTGGTTGACATGTTTTATTGCATCATTGCCTTTGCTTGGTAATTCTGAGTATTGACAGTGATAATTAAAGTTTTACTTGCTTAATCCTTGCCCACCTAGTCAACTAGTATCCCCTGTCCCCACCCACAACACACCCCCACACTAGCCCGCCACTTGACAGGTCTGAACACTGTCTGTTTACAGTAGTCTTACAATTGGTGGTCTTAGAATTGATTCTGACAGCAATGGGGGGGGAAAAAAATGGAGGGAAGAGCCAATGAGAGCTTGAGATTTTTACATCTGACCTTCTAGACGTCAAAATATTTAGCTCTCATTGGCCTCCTAGCCAAATATTTAGCTCTTATTAGCTATTCCTTCGATTTTTCTCACTTTCCGAATCAATTCTGATTGTAAGAATACTGTAGTAGTGTTCATTAGTCGTTTGTTATCAGTCCACACTCCACAGAGCAGTTATCACTTAAACGCCATCTAAACCTTGTCTGAACACACCTAGCTACTTGCTGTTTTCTCGTTTAGTAGAGCTATAAAATCTCTTGCTACTGGACTAAATTACTGGCCTTGTATGATCCCGTCTTTTTTTGCAGGTATTACATTGTTTCTTATCACATTTCCTGTAGTAATCTCATCTCAGCTCTGTTAAAACCCAGCTTTCATTCCCTAAAGTGAGGCTAGGAGCATCTTGGCCTGTGCACTTAAGAGGTAACTCTGAAGTTAAGATTGCCATCTTAGTGCCTTCACTAACCTCTTGTTTCTGTATAAAGTATGATCTTCCTGATTATTCAGTTATTTCTTTCATGGGTTAGTTTACCATTCCTGAGAACAGGCCCTCTAGAGGTTTGAAATTGTGAACCTGTTCTAGTATATCTTTGTTCCCTTGAATGAATTTAGTTGTGATTTTATTCAGGATTATCAATTAGAATTAGATTTTAATTTCTTTATTGGTTTAGCTAACATTCCTGAGGACAGGACCTCTAGAGGTTTGAAATTGTGAACCTGTTCCAATATATCTCCATTGAATATTACATTATGGCATCTTTGTTCCCTTGATGAATTTAGTTGTTTTTTTCATTTTTCTTCAATTTAGAATGTTGAGTAAACACAAATTAATAATACATACCTATGATAAGTTTTAATAAATAATATCTAATATTATAGCACCTTTTTCTGATATTTATGATGTATTGTTATTTATAATTTTGTTATTTTTATTCCAGTTATTTGTCATCTACCTTGGCAAGACTCTGGAAGGTCAGATTGATTTACAAAAATCTAGATGGAATTCATGAAATATTGTTGCCTACCGGGCCGGCTGAGAGCAAGCCCCCGGTAGGCCGTCTAGTCAACCTAGACGCCCAGCCATAGTTACAATAACCTGATCCCAACCAATGCTCGTCTTACTTCAAGGAGGTATCCACAGAAATGTTATCGTACAAACATCGCACACAGTTCTAATTGATTAAATGTGGAAGGTGTTATAAAGCGAACATTGGATTAAATGGATTCTTATAACCAATTTTTTAAAAAAAGGCTGATGTTTTCTTACCAGTCTGTATTTTATATTAATTTATTTCGTTGATAGCCTCCTTGTTAAAATTATAATTACTCTAAAACTATAAGCAGAGTAATTCTATACTTATATCAATTTGATGTCAGTATAAATCTCTACCAATGTATAAATATTCATTTTTCATTTCCACCTTTTTTATCGTCTCTTTTGACTGACAAAAAAATATTATTTTCCTCATAAAATATTGTAAATAATTCAATCAACTTTTATTATCTATGTACTTTGTTTTTAGTATTTCGTATAAAAAAATAACTATAATATTTTACACAAAATTCTTATATGATTTTTTCCATTATTATTAAAGTCAAAATTCACAATTTAAAAATTAAAATTATATCTCTAGTTAAATGATACTATATTATCTTATTGTTGGAGTTTGCAATAAATGGACCATCTAGAATCAAGAGCAATTAGGATATAGTGGCTTATGTCACATTGTGATATTTTATTCGTATTGGGAAGTAAATAAAGCAAAATATATTTAAATAAATTTATTAATAATTCAATTTATTGTGTATTAATTTGGTGAACTTAATACATTTCTATAAAATGTTTCTTTTGAATTTATTTATTCTAGATCTAGATGCAATCAAAATGATTTTTATTTGAGACAATTAGAGTGTTAAGCGGTAAAGGTAAACATTTCTTCTTCAATTTAATGTTGTGAACGTGTTGTAAACAATTTCATTTTGAAGTTGAATTACTTTTAGTCCCAATTGCTTGATGTTTCAGTCATATCTTTCTTCAATTATCATACACGGTAACTTGTGAAATGCCAATTGGTTTAGACTTTAGCTTTAGTAAATCCTGATCTAATTACTAATTAATTTTTTTTTTTGTAATTCAGTCTTAGTTTACAAATCTAAGGATAGACCAACTAGAGGAAAGTTTGAGTATACTTGTGTATATATGAAGATGAAGTTCTTGGTATTCTTTTGTTTACTGTGTTAGCTGTAGGTCCAGAAGTTTGGTACGGAGTGTTGGGGGATCTGCAGGGGTTTAGAACATGTTTTTTCTGGAAGGTTAGTTCAAGACTTGAGGTTAATATATTGCCTGTGCCCTTGGGAGGTTACTGGAGTTAAGTGCTTCATATTTTATATCATCCTAGTACCTCAGTGTTATGAGCAATCTTTGGAGATACACTTTGAACCCTACTGAGGGTTAGTGTGGTGATAAGAGGTTTCCATGTTTGAAACTGCTTAAAACAATCTTCTCTGTTAAAGTTGTTAGAGTTTCTATAAATCTCTATGGATTATCTATCCTGTTAATATTGCGTAAGATGAATGCACTTGGTGTTCTTAAATTTGATAAATTGGCCTGAGTGCATTTAAAGTGTTAGCCTCCATCGTGTCTGGTCCTTCATCTTCTTGAAGGTATGTAGATACTTTGCTGCTTGTTTAATCAATAAAAAATACAAGTTTTCTGCAGATGTCCCCAGTACTGCTAGGGCGTCTTCTTTGCTGCTAAATTTGGAATAAATTGTTCAGTCCCAATAGTTTAAAACTTCACATTTTCTTTTCCCTGGAATAGGAAATCAAAAATGCTTCTACATCAAGCTTTTGTTCCGAGGATTTCTTAATTCAAACAACTGGCTAATTAATAATTGCTATATTGTACTTAATAGCGCCACTTTTTTATTACAGTTAACAAAGTTAATGTGATGTTTATATAAGTTTTTGATTGCATGAACTTTTTATTATTCTTGCCAATATATATTCTTTTAATCAATAATTTTTCTAACAACAAACATTTTTATAAATCTCATTAAATTAATATTATTTATTCTTCTCTCATTTGTGTCAATTACTTCCCAAAACATAGAACAGTTGTATATATTTAGTCCTAACAATTTAGTGAGAGCTCAATTTTAGATGGGAATATATGCTCTATGAAGCTTAAATTCTTATTTGTAATACCTCAAGTTAGGGTGTAGAAATTCATTTTATATACATATGTGTTATAAATAAGTCCATTTATTTAATATTACTATTTTAAGTTTGTAACTGAAAATGTTCAGATGTGTACAGTTGGGAGCTTGGTGGTTTTATTTTATTTTATGATATTGTTCATTTGAGGCGTTCAAAACCAGAACGGGCCATCCCTCTAGAGTCCTGACCTGAGATACCTTTGCGGGCTAAGACACATGGCCCGGTTTGGTTGTAGATTTACAACTCTTTAAGCAGCTGGAACCAACCGAACACATGCTGATATCTGTTGAGAAATAAGATAACTTAATATAGACCACTATGGCACTCAAATATAAGCTAAAACCAAGTGTAAGGACCACTCAGCCTGTTTGTGGGTTGGCCCGTTCTGGTTTTGAACGCCTCATTTTTAAACCTGCATATTTTGGAGCTCTAACAAGAACTATATGTGATTAATTCAAAGAGGTACGGATTATTATTGTTAAATGCTAAATGCTTTTGAAGGCCTTAAATTTACCTTTCTAATAAATTAATTAAATTTATGATCTCTTGTCAATATCAAAAAGATGTTCCTAGTATCTCATCTTTCTCAAATATTTTGTTACTCAGTTTAAATATTTATCCATCGTGGTTATTCATGTTGACAATCATATACCTCCAACTTCTTATGAAACAAAATGTTCAATCAATGCATGTTCATTTGTCAAGACTAAGAAAAATGTTCCTATTTTCTCATCTGTCCCAAAACTTTGGGACTTTGTTTTAATATTTATATATCCTAATTCATAAAGTCGTCTGGCCCAAACAAGATGTTACAATTAGGAAAAGACAAAATTGATTTAATTCTTCTTCCCTGATTATTTATTATATAAACCTCAAATTTTTATGACGTTATAAATATATCCATCAATTAATTTTATTTTGCTGAGGTAATCACTCGAAAAAAATGTTACTCTAAATGATTTTTTTATTACTTACTTATAAGGCTACGTCTTGAAAAGGAGGCCATTTCTTAGGTTTGGTGAATCCCTAAGTGTCAAACTCATTTCAGCAGGGAGAGATTCATGACATTAGTAAGTCAGTTGCTATTGACGTGTTTTCTTCTAATTAGTCTAAACATAATATTTGACTCAAGTCATTACTCCACTAAGTCTCAATAATCTTGCCTTATACTCATAAATCCAACTTTCTGACAATAACCTTATATCCATACCCATACCACCAGTGGTCAAAATATCAGGTTTAAATTTCTTTCAATTTGTCTTATAAATCTTGGATTTAATTATATCGTTATATCTTTTTGTATAATTTTTTTTTTTTTTTTAAATCTAATTAACACTATCTTTAAGATTCTTATTTAGTATTACACCTTCCCTAAAAATGTTAAGTATATTTGCAGAATATTTTCATAAACTTATTCTCTACCTTCATAATTTTAAATCTATTTAATTCACAATGATTATTAGCCTTAAAAGTTAATTATAACTCAAAACCATACTTATTAATAGTGTTTATGTATTATTATTAATTATAATTCTTAAGAAACCACCTGTCCCAACATTTTCCACCGTAATATTAACAATTATTTATTTATTTATTCAATTTGTTCCTTTTCTCTTTTCTTAATGCCTATTCTATATCCCATTAACTATTCTCTTCTCTTTAAATTATTTATTCCTACTCGTATGTTGTAAAATTTTAAATAAGAACCTCTGGATTTGTCCTTAGAATAATTAGTCTCATCCTTCTTCTTCTAGAATTTGTATAATCCATCCACACAAAAGTACCGTCCACTTTCTGATCTCTTCACTTCTGAATATCTTTCTCATCTGAATTTTGTTGGAAAAAAAAAAAAAAAAAAATTTTGTTGGAAAAAAATCTATAATTCTCATAATGATGTTTAGTTAATCTTTTAAAATCAAAATATGAAAACAAGTTAGTACTGTTGCTTTTTCTAACCATGAGTGTATGATTACAAATTATTTTGAATAAAAATAAAGTGTATTTTATGGATTTATTCATAGCCTTTAAGGCTTCAAAAATCTAGAGTGAGCAATGTATCCAGTGAAGAAATAAAGAAAGAGTCCTTATAACAATAAAGCTATTTATGGTTTGAAAAATTGTGGCTATATCAATTAAATTACTTAATATTTAGAGGTGTCTTTATTATTCTAATCAGCTATGGTATTGATATAGGAATAATGAAAATGTATTTTTCCAATAAGTACAGATTATTAGAGAAATTTCTTTATTCTTATAAACAAGAAACTTAACTTGTAATAGGAATTAAGTTTGTGATTGAAAGACAGCTTTATAAATAAAACTGCCTGTTGTTAATCTCAAAATTTCCCTCAGGATACATAAAGATATTAGTTGAAACGACTAACTTAAAATTACTTACAATGTTTTTGATTTTTTATTATTACTTCATTGAATAAGCAATCCCTTAGTTTCTCAGTTGAGTGGATTAAAGGATTTTACTTTTCAGTGTAAAAGGCATCTTACACTCAAGGTTAGAATAATAAAACAGTTCTTCAAAGAAAATAAATATTATTTGTGTTTTTTAGGGTCTGTTTCATATTCCATTGATTAATTCATTATATAATAACATATATATTTTTTATGTAAAACAATACATATAACAGATGTGTGTTAAAATATTATTCTAAAATCAGTCACTACTAATCATATAAATTCTAGTCCTGTTTGATATAATTGCCTGATTATTAATTAAAAATAAATATATTCAAGATCACAGATTTTATAGTTCAAACGTTTATGAAGTTCTTTAAGGAGTGGTTCTCAAAATACTACTCTGAAAGATTATTTGTTTTACTTATTAAATTGTATATTATTAAAATTTGTAATGCAGTAAAACTCCGATAATCAAATTCCCTTTTAGAATCAGGTAAATACTTGATTTTTATTTAAAATTAAAGGAAATATGTGCTCGAAGTAATTATGATTATATATGTATAATTGAAGTTTTACTGTACGATAATTTCTAAATATATTTTTATTGAGTATCACTCTTATAATATAGGTAACAAATTATTACTAAATAGACCTTATGTAGTTTTTTAAATTGTACTACCAAAGATGGGCTAAAAATAGGATTAAACAGACAGTATTAAATACCATAGTGTCAGCTAATCATCAGGGTGCTGAAGATAATCCTAAAAATATACAATAGACTAAGAGCTCACGGAAGAAATGATGGTTCTCTCAAGGGTACTAGGAATCAATGGAGGAAACCACTGACTCTAAGAAGTGTTAAATAAAATGGATCAATCTTAAGTTAAGAAACAAATTTAAAAATCAGTGTTTTCTTAGTAAACTGTTTACTTAGTTATAACTTAGGATAATTTCTATATAGGTTACTGATCTTCGTCTGTAACCTTAAATTAAAATTGAAAACCATAACAGTAATTTAGCAATTCATTAATTAATTGCTAAATTACTTGAAAATGTGTTTAGCTTTTAGGTTTCTGTACAAAGTACAAAAAGAAACCTTATATAACGGCTCTGACTGTCTGTCTGTCAGTTGGCATGTTTCAATTAATAAACTACTATAGCTAGGAACATGAAATTTGGCATTTGTGACAACTATACACTTTTTGGAGTTTTCACACTTCATATTTCCAAGATTGCGGGCGACTAAAAAAAAGTTTTTAGTCACCATGATATGTTATACATCAATTTAAAGGTCTTGAAGTGTAGAAAAAGAATATGCAACTATTACACTTAATAATTTTAACTTAATCGTGCAGAAACCAGCGATTATCGCCTCATGTACTTACGTGAAGCACATCTTACTTGTTTAATGTTTTATTTTCTTAAAAATCATGGACACTATTTGGTGTGTCACAAATTACATACGATGCCATATGAAAACTGAAGTAATTTCAAACAGCTAAGGCCATATACATTGTGGATTACGTGAGAGGTAAATCGGAGTCTGTGTGTGCTATTATAACTGTACAGTTATTTCATAACTGTGCATTTATGTCATGACTGAGCAGTTGTCATAACTTGTGCAGTTATGTCTTAACCTTTGCAGTTATGTCATAACTTGTGCAGTTATGTCTTAACCTTTGCAGTTATGTCATAACTTGTGTAGTTATGTCGCCAGGTATATGACCAGCTTTACAGCTCAATCAGATGCCAAACAGTAAACAAAACTTTTTAAGTGGAATAGTGTCGCAATTTTGTTGGGCATTCAGTTTTCGTCAAATGTAATATTGTTAAGTCTGTTGTATATGACATCATCATTAATTTATTTACAATTTTCGATTGACTGCAATTTTGAAGCCTTCTAATTATTTATAGTTAAAAAAATAGAAATACAAAGAAGGGCTAATGTGAACGTTTGGAATGCTTTTTTCTCATACATAAAAACAATCTCATATCACCCTTTAAACAAATTAAAATTTAGCAAAAGTTGTTCTGATTTTATAAGTTCCAGCTAATACTCATATAGTTTCAAAGATATCAATAGCTAATGTAATGTTTACTCGTGTGTTTCAGTCTCAATTAAACCACTCAAATAATTTTGAAAATTCTACTGTTTTAAGTAAATAAATATGAAAAACAGACCTTTTCATAATTGTTATCATATGTTTATTTATTCCTATTTATTTTGTAACTGTCCCTTATGCTTGTAAATGTTCATATGATCTTCACCTGGTTGTATATTTCTCGTAAAATTTAAATAATAATAATATTCTATTTGTACTTTATTATTATTATTATTATTTTTAGAAAATGTGAATATAACTGTAAGACAAAAAAAAATGTCATAGTTAGAAGTAATATAAGCTTAGTTAATTATTAAAGGGTTGTCCTTATATAATATTTTTTAAATACTATAATATGCTGATTTAATTGATGTAAATAAATAAAAATAGAAAAAGGAAAAACAGAAATAAAAATCTAATGTTGAGGGGAACAGTCCAAGTAAATTTGCTAAGTATTTTAGTACAAAATCGAAGGTTGCTTTTTTTAAAAATAAATTTTAAAACAAATATTTGAAGAACAGTTTACTTAAATTTAATTTATCAGGTTTAAAAACTATAAAATATTAATTAAATAAAAAATTCAGCAATAGTTACTCGGTGCTATAATCTTTAAATTTCAAATACATATGTTTAATATCTGTGCTTTTATTGGTTAAATTTAAAAAAATCAAAATAATAAACAATTATTTTGTACTTGAATATTGATAAATCTTGAAATCTGTGCTTTAAAATTGCTAAAATAATTAAATATGTATTTTTGATTAAATTCTAATATTTAGATGTTCATCAGATGCTTAAATGCAAAAATGAGTGCTAAAATGCTTAATAATTAACTTATTGCCAAAAATAAATTAAATTATTATTTAAATTTAAAAAAAAAAAGTTGTTATTCTCCTCAACTACGATATAACTTTATTTTTTATCCTTTCTGAATTGTAGTTTTGAACAAATAGGACAACCTATTAACTGTACAGAATGTTGTATGTTGACAATATTTTAAAATTGATTTTAATAAAAGTTGTGTTATTATTGTGCCGTCCCTTATGCCTGATTATATTGAGGCTCTTTCATCCCTTTTTATTGTCTCCTGATTTTTTAAATAGAATTTTTGTATATCTAAAGAATAAAAAAAAGAATATCTTACTCAATTATAAGTAACAATTGTATATGTTTTATTAAATAGATGTAGAAATAATTGATTATCTTAGTAATTATTTGTGGGATATAAGGAAGACCTGTTATAATTTTTTTTAACACAATTAATTAGATTTGTTTTTTTACATCTTAATACGTAGCTTGAATGTCTTTGCTGGACAGGTAAGCCATTTTTGGTGTCTATGTCCGTTTAAAAAGTTTTAAGCTTTTAGTAGATATGGATACAAATTACATCTGTATCTGAGTTTATGGAAGTGGATTCCAGTATGAGATATTTTAAAGTTGGGTCTAAATTTAAATATGACATATTTTTATCGAGTAAATTTCATAAATCTCTGTTTTTCTGGGTTCTCTGAGTTATCATTATTAATAACTGTGTTTCATACATCTAGAAAAAAGAAAATTAAAGTATATTGAGATCTATCTACCTCAACCTTTGATGATAAAATCCGCTGTGGTCTTTTATTCACCATTCTTCCTTGGTAAGCAGTAGTGCAATTAACTGTCATCCATCTCCTTTATTTGTCCTCGTCCTTTGTCCCCGATAAGAAACAGTGAGAAAAATTGTGATCATCTCACTTATCCTTTGATAAGGAATATTGTTTTAAACCTTTATCTGTCCTTGTCTCTTAATATAGAATCGTATGGTCTTCTCATTGCCTATTCCCCGATAACGAACATTGTGCTAAACCTTTTACCACTATTATACCTTTAGAAAGCTTTACTTATCCTTTTAACAGGAATAATTGCAGTGAAACTTTTGCCTGACAGTACTTTATCAATGAGTTTTGGTATAGGTCTGAGATCAATCTATTTTAGCCCAATTATAATCAAACTGATGGAACTTGCTTGTACACAAATGAAGGGAGTTTATATTGTGTGCATTACTTATAAAATTATGTGTGAATTTTACTCTCACTCACAGTATCTGGACTCACCATCTTTACTGTGCTCTTGATTATAGTTTATTGTTAATTCTTTTAGTTATAATAAATATTTTATTAAAGATTGTTTTCCAATATTTCTTACTTTTGGCATTTTAGGGCTAGAAAGGTTTAAATTAAGAGAAACATAATGTCTCAATTTAAAAAATGTTCTCTGAACCTGCTTGCTCAACATAAAATGAATGCCATTATTATTATTAATTTAAAGCTAGATAAACTGTGATTATTGACCCAAAGTAAAATTTTGTTTATGATTTGAGAATATTTTCGACTGAAATTTTATGATCATCATAAACCTTTTGAAAAGAATTTCCTAATGTGATAATCTTATTGATTATCATAAATAGAACAAAACAAGTTCGTTAAAAATTCTCTAAGAAAAATATTATTAATTTTTCACATGAAATAAATATTGATGAGTTATTATTCATCAGATAAGAGATATAAGGGGAAATTAAAGACATAATTCTTAACCTTACATCCCACCTTATGACTGTGTACCAATGTTAAATATGTATATATTGTATGTAAAAGTAGCTTTTATCAGAAAATATGATATTATTTTTTATTTTATAACGTGTATTATCCTGCTTGTTTTAATTTTAAAGCAGATAGAAGATCTGTAATTGTATCTAAATTACTCTTACAATACTGTTCAGTATTCACATATTATATTGAATGCAATTTTTTTCAAAGAACAAGTTATTTTGTTTGAGCAATTTTTTTTATTTATAATTTTAAGAATGTGTATTTGTATTACTATGTATAATCTTTTTATATTATGTACTATTAATCAGATATATTGTTTTTTTTATCGTGAATCAGGCTTGAAATCTTAAATTTAATTTATTTGTTTAAATTAAATTTTGTTTTATTTTTATTTTTTTTAATTTTTAACGTACAGTTGAATCTTAAAAATATGAAATACCTTCTGCTTTTGTGAGTCGTGTTAAGGGTTACATATGTTTGAAAATAACTAAGTTTATAACATTGGCTATATTTCCTGGTCATATTCATGCCTAAAACATTGATCAAACTTAAGGGTCTTGGGAGGGACAAATTCTAGCAAACTACAGAAGAATCACCGTTTTGTTTCATTTGAAATTATTTACTTTGACAAAAACAATTGTCTTTCCCCAAAATTTTATCTAAATTCATATTATGTTCACGTTCACACATAAGATACATTTAATAAGAATATCTCTTTAGAAATTCATATTTTATAAAGTCCTTGTTGATATCTATTTTCCCCCAATAAAACACATATCTAAATAAACTAGATTTAATTGATCTGAAAGTTGCCTCATTTAATTCAGGTTGATATAATACTTATAAAAGGATGCCTCCCTTGACTAATTTCATTAAAAGCCTTGAAGATGGGAAAGTCCTATAGAGACGGCCGCCCATCTATGCCCAGTCGCCCAGCTATTCACCTCCATGGTGTTAAAGTAAATATGTCCCTTCCCCTAATAAAAGTAGTTCAACCCTTTAAAATTTTGGGGAATCTTTAGTCCAATTCTTCTGCCAAGACAAAGTTATAAACCAAGTTTTTAATCCCCCATTTCCCTTATTCGTACTATTATTAAAATTGAATTTAACTGTACTTGCATTATATTATCTTCATGATCCACATTTATGTAATATCATCAGCACTTTCTGTTCTCTCTCATAATATTCCTTACCTCTCTGAAATCAAAAGCAAATCACTTTCTTATGTTTGAACTTAAGTTAAAATACAATTTTTTTTTAGCCTCTCAATTTCACTGAACCCCCAAATTGACCTAAAAGTATAACATTTAAATAGCTTTTCACCCGACTATTAAATTTAATAAGATTTGACTGTATTTGTGGTAATTATTATTATTTTAATATGTTTAATTATAGTAAGACTTTATATATTATAGCTTTTTTAAATTATTAATTTATATATCTTTATTTTTTTAATTTCAACAACTGAGCTATCAGAGTCCACAAGGTCTTAATAAAAATTAAAACTTCAAATAAATGTATTAATTATTTTTATGTATATTTTTGCTCCGGTGCATAATTATTCTTTTACTGATTTTGCCATTTGGGATAGTTACCCAAAACTTTTAATTTTTTTGTGCTCAAATGCTGATATAGTTAATCTAATGCCATAATTAATATTAATTTTTACTTTCTCATATACCTAGGATACACAGTAAGAAAGTATTGTGATGGCACAAAATCAATTTGATGGATTTACTCGTTGTGCGTCCAAAAAGTGGTTTTTCAAAAAATCAGTCAGTAGTCTGTACAGGCATGTGGAACCTTAAATACTGGGTTGATTTCGATGTACATGTTTAGAAAAATTAAAACCTAAGGCGAAATTGAGAAATTAATTTTAGCTCTAAATTTGGGGGGCAAACACTCCCAAAAAAAAACCAAAAACTCGGAAAAAAATTTAAAAATTAAAAAGTTTCTGATGATTTTAATTTTAGTCCATTTAAATACAAATCTAACCTCATCAATAGTTTTCAGAGTAAAATTGGTAAATTAAAAAAATCTAATTTACAAGATATTGATGAAAATAAATCCGTATAAGTCTATAGTTGTATAAGCATTTTGGCAGGTTAATCCCATCATGGATTATGTTATTATTGTGGTTCTCAATTACATTAATCCATTAATGCTGCAGCCACGCTGAAAGTTACACAAGTTGCCTAATCCCATCATGGATTATGTTATTATTGTGATTTGAAATTGTATGAACAATCCATTAATGCTACAGCCACACTGAAAGTTACACATGTTTACTATAAATATGGAAAATAGCTTTCTATATTGACAACGGAAGTGGCCACTCAGAATTGAGTACTCAATTTTTTGATGTTAGCTCCGTTGCTACGCATCTCTAGGGTGTATGATTTGTGGCTATATTTCTTAGCCATGTTTTTTATCTGGTACAAATAGGCACGTGAAACTAATCATGAGTTTTTTTTGTTGAGTGACAACAATAATATATAGCGTGGCATTCTGTGTGACTACAGCTTATAGCGAACAAAGGGCAGCTTTCAGTTTGGCCTCAGCTTTAATGGGCTAAAAATTAAAGACTAAAGTGATTTTTAAAAGCTACAAGGTAATAATGCAGATCTTAACATACCAAAGTATAATGCTTAGTAAACATATCAAAACCAAACTATGAATCAATTTCACTATTGAATTCATTTTAAAGGTAATAGATTAAAGTTCAATGAACTTGTATAAAAAGAAATAATAAAATATCTTTACAGCATATTTCTTCATGTATATTCTTATGTGTCAACAGCTATTAAACATACTCTCTGTTTCATGTAAATTAATTTCTATAATTCATTTTAAATACCTAATATCATTTTAAAAAAAGAATAATTATTCCAGAGAATTTATAATTAAAATGCTTAAAATTAACCTATCTAGAGAGGTAATTATTCAGCCATATTTAAGTTACCTTCAACCTTAATATTATTATTTATTGTGTTTATTTGAGCTTAATTAATTTCCAATTTTATTTATTCTAATTCTAATAATTATTAATTTACTTATTAATATTGTAAATCTGCTAAACTTCCATGTTTATTTTTCTAAATTAACAACCTAATTTAAATTAACTTATTTACTCGTGTCTGCTTCATTTATCTATTATTGTATATTTATTTTATTTATTCTTATATTTGCTAGAATTTATTTTATTATAATAATTATTTAATTTTAGTATTTTATTTTAAAATTATTATCAATAAACAACATATAATAAAAGTGTTCAAATTTAATTTAATTTAAAAAAAAATCTTTATTTTAATCTTTGGTGTTTAGCAATAGACAAAATTATAATGTATAAGTAAATATGTATTTACTTTTTTTCTTTTCAAATATATCAAAAATTAATAATTTTGTGGATTATATTTTTTTTTGTGATATTTTTAAGTTTTATATAATTTTAAATTAATTATGATTTATTTTATCATTGAATATTGGTTACTATTATAGTTGAGTGTTATTTTATAAGTATAATGGAAATTTTATATTTATCTAAAAATGTTTATTTTATTCTCTTATTTTTAATAATTGATATTATAAAACATTTTCACTGATATGAGTTTAATTTTTTTACCTTTGCTGTTATCTAATATGTTATCTGTCTTATTACGCTTTACTTTATACCTAAATGATTATTTGTCTAGTGGTAAGAAGCGAGGAAGCTATTTGCCAAACTAATAGGCAGATGCTTTTATTTCTGTGATTGCATTTGTAACCTCGCTAGTCTAGATATTCGGTTAATCCAGGCAGACCTCAATGCTGTACAATAAAAAACCTTTGCATTTATATGAATAAAATAATAAGTGTTTTATCCTAAAAAATATAGATATATATATTTAGATGTAAAAAGTGTACCTATGTTGAAGGTTGAGTTTTACAGACATTTTAAAACTGATTCCATTCAATCTGACATTCGGTCATCCGGACAGTGCTCTCTCCCATCAAATCTGGATTAGCGAGACTCTACTGTGCATGTTCTATTGGCAAATGTTCAAGATTGATACATTCGGAAGTAGAGCATGGTAATTATCCAGGGAACATCTGTAACTACCTTGTGTTTATACTATTTATTTTTCTGCTGTTAGGGTTTTACCATAAATTTATCTGCCGAGAAGGGATTCACCAGCCTTCAATTCAATCTTATCTTAAATTGATTACTTACTGTCTAGTTTTAGAATTTAACCGAAGGACTAAATTTGTCTGCCTTCTATCACCAATTGTCATGGCATCTGGCCCTAGAACTCAATCCATGTGATGATATTCCAGTGTAGTTAGTAAGTAAATAGTTGTTAGTTTATTTTATTTTCTTTAATCTTTACTTCGTTTTTTTACAGACCTACAGTGTGCAATGTAAGAATAAATGAATCAGAAGCTGAAGATTTTACCGAGTATAAATTAAGGTACAGAATTATAACTATGCATTTAAAATCAGTAATAATAAATAAGTACTTCATTCCAATTAATTAAAAAAAGGAAGTACCTAATTTCCAAACAAGTGTTCCATTCCATCCTTAACTTTAAGATTGGGATAAAAAAAAAATTGGCCTTGAGTTATTGTTAGGGAATAAAAGAATGAGGCAAGGTAAAATATATAATTTATTATGGAATGAACTCATTGCCATTTTAATTTAATAAATAAGAAAATAAGTTAACTCTACACAAACACTCTCAAACATTATTTGGTATTATGACATAGTTACCATATTCTCCATGATAGCTGCTAATAATGGAGCAAAATTATAGCTGTTAGTGTTGTGGTGAATAATCGTGGTAGAATTGTGCTCTTATATGGGCAATTTGTTTTCAATATGGTTATCAGGAAATATTTCTTGAGGAAAAACTTAAATATTCTTAATCTACCTGAAAAGAGCTTTAAAATTATATGTAGCATGCCATCGAAGCATCAACTTTTTTCAGTACCTCCATTTTGGCTTTTTTTATTTCAAATTTTGTAATATGTTACATACACTTTTCCTATTCTTAAAAACCTTTTAAATGATATGTATAACATGTCATGCTGACTGAAGCCCCCTATTTTTAGTCGTCCACCATATTGGCCACCATTTTTAAAATATTAAGTTTAAAATTTTAAACAAAAAGAAAACAAACACGTAGGGGGAATTTTAAACAAAAAGAAAACAAACAACAAGGGGTATTAGGGAGTGAACTCCCTATTACCCCCTTTTTCCTCTATTATTTTCTAGCACACATTTTATTTACTCTTATTTTTCACATATCATTTAGTCTATATAATAATAAATATCCTACTCTTTCTTAGCTACAGGACTTGAAAACTTTTTAATAATATAGACAGATATGTGGTCAAACTTGTATTTAAATGGAAATTTTAGAATTTTTAATTCAATCGTCATAGCCATTAACTGTGGGAGATTTTTAAGCTAAATTTAATTTCTTTATTTTGCTTCGGGGTATGATGAACATGTATGCTAATTTTCATAGTAAATCGGTCTCATATTGTAGGCTTCATGCGTCTAGAGACTACAGATAAACTTTTTTCAAACACCACTTATTTGGACTCAGGGGCCCTTCATCAAAATCAAATTATCGCTCCATATCACTTTCTCTTTTTATATTGGACTATGTATATTAGAAATTGAAAATTGAAGCATCTTCAAAAAATAGGCTGGGAGCAATTATTGGTCCAACATTTTGTCTAGGCTGAACCTCATTGAGAATGCTCATTTTTTGCACCCAGATGTAACTAGCAATACTCAACAGCAGATTGCTGATGATACTTGTGGTTGTGATGATAAGTGATAACTAAGGCTCTTGACATATCTACCCTTCTTTGCCATGGTATCTGACTCTGGAACCCCTCAACCTAATGGTGTTTGTAGTTGGTTTGCCTCATAAGAAGCTACCCTAAAAATATCCCCTTACAATAGGATCAATAAAAGAGTTAATTCTGACAGTTTAGGTTGAGCAACTTATGTGAGGGAAAAATTAAAGCCACTAGGCGATTATCGCTAGTGACATTTTTTTTTTTTGCCTAGTTGCAACCTTCTAGACGTCAAAATCTTGTGCTCTCATTGGCTCCGTCAAAATTGATTAGTTATTCAAAATTCACTATTTTCTTGATCTTACTATAAGTATTTGAGAAATAAGAGCGTTAAAAAGAAACCGTCTCAACACAGAAGATAATACTTGTTTATTTATCAAAGCAGCTTTCGGCTTTTAAAAAGCCATCATCAGTGCCGATTTCAGTAGAACTAGATATATATATATTGTAAAGAAAGTATGTAGTGGGCGAGTCATACGATGTCAGAGACTAATGTAAGACCCTCCCTCCTCCCTTCTGTCTTACCCCGTCTTACATTAGTCTCCGACATTGTATGACTTGCCCACTACATACTTTCTTAATAATGTATCTCCAGTTCTACTGAAATCGGCACTGATGATGGCTTTATAAAAGCCGAAAGCTGCTTTGATAAATAAACAAGTATTATCTTCCCTGGAGAGACTGTTTCTTTTTATTTATTACTATAAAAGTAGATTGTACCTACCCTAAAAGTAGATCTTAATAGTTCATGCTCTGTTGATACCTTGGTTATTTTTATTTTACTTTGATGGTTTATCATTTCCTGACAATTATTGTGCTTCTTGCACTTAATAAACTGCCATAGATTCAGGATCTTCCTTGCTTTTTTATTAGGACGGATTGATAACATATATATTTTAAATAATTACACACATGTATAATACAAAAAAAATTTTTTTTCTAATTTAAACCAATTAGACAAAAAATTAAAACCAAAATAATAAAAATAAAAACAATTATAATTTATCTATAAGTTGCAACCACAAATTTCAATGATAAAGTAATAAACCACAGTCTTAGTGAGATGCATAGAATCTTCTCAAAAATATTTGATAAAATCGAATGTTTATATGTGAGAATTATTAAGTACATATATGTCTATTTTTTAATTTATTACATTTAAATATACATAATCCTTAAATAAGGAATAGATCTCTTTTTCTTAATGAGTTAATATGATATTGATTTAAATTCTAAAACTTTTAACTATTATAGATTTATTTTGATTCTTATGCAATAACTCTTAATTTTGTGGTATATATACTTAAGTGGTTAACATAATACACAAAGAAAATAATAAAGAACTTATAAATTACACATTATTTTTATATGTACATTCATTGTTTATAGTATAAGGTAATTATGAATTAATATTTTTTTGTAACAAATTTACATACATAACATTTAAAACAAAATGTTCAGTTCTTATTTTTAAATTAAAAATTAACAATTTCCTTAACATTTTAAAATAGAAGAATTTTGTACAAAGTTTCAAAATAAGGAATTTGTCATAGACTTTTTGATTTTTTTTTTTCTTCTTCTTTTAGCGAATATTGTAGAAAGTATCTTCTTAATGCAATAAGTAAATAGACAGGAGGATTAGAAAAATGTGAGGAATCGATCTGACTGATCCAGATTTATCTGTTGAGTGTGTTTGATGTTGTTCGTGTTCAGTGTGATCATGATGTTCATGGTGTTCATGGTTGTGGTTTTCATGGCCTTCGTGTCCTATTTCATGATGTGCCGATCTTTTCTTTCTTGTTTCTGGTTCTGTTTCTTCATTTTGTTCCTCCTGTTTTTCTACTTCTGTCGGTTGGTTTTCATCTTGAAGTGCTAATGCTAAAGGTGTTTTAACATTGCCTTGTGGTACTCCGACAACTATGTCAGGTACTCTAGGCCTGTAATCTATCAAGGGATTTGTATTTCTAGTAGAGTATTGAGAGTTAGGTGGCACATAGAATCTTTCATCTGTCTTCTCATCAGGCACTTCTCTGTATTGAGGTCTCATGGGTTTTCTGTATTTCTTTCCAGGTATAGTTGTTGTTTTCTTGTTCTTGCCACTACTATCTAGAGGTGAAGGTATAAACATGGGTTCAAACATCTGTGTCTGAGAAGTCTGTTCATGGTCATCTTCGCTTTCAAGCCTGACAACTCCTATATCATCATCTCCTTCTTCAACGAACTCATCATAAGAAATCCTCTCTTGTGCATGTTGGTTTACATTTGATGGAATTATTGGTTTAAATCCTCCTTCAATGACCAATGATCCAGGATTGAAACCGGTATTCACAGCTATGGGCAATCTAGTTGTCCTATCCTCACTGCTCTGTGCAATTTGTTGGGATAGAGGTTGTGGAGGAGGTACTGGAAGGTGAACTTGTGGTGGTTTTACAAGTTTAGGCTTTTCCATGGGAATTTCAGGTTTCTTAGGTTTCTGTTGGTATACTGGTTGTTTAGGAGGTAGTCGTTGTGGCATAACTGGTTGTTGAGGCATCTGGGGTCGTGGAGGGACATGCATGTAAAGCATAGGTCTAGGAGGGGGAAGCCTGAAGGGGGGTTTCTTCATTCCATGAGGTCTAGGGGGAGGCATGTTAACCGGGCCCATGTTCATGCCTGGAGGTGGAGGACGTACTCCCATGTGAGGAATCTTCATTACTTGATGATGAGGTGGCCTTCTCATTACCATAAGGTTGGGCCTGGTTACTGGTGGGGGTCTAGGATAACTTACTCTGATGGGTCCAGGTGCTGGTCCAATGGGAGTTTTGCCAATAACTTCCTCACTCAAACTGACATTATTATATGCTTCAGTGACCTTCTGTTCAGTTACCATGGTGCTATCTTCTTCAACATCTTCTTTCACAGGAATAATCTTATCTGTTACATTAGCTAAACTTTCATCCAACGGTTTTTCACCTCCAAAAGGAACTGGTCCTTTGTTAGGTATCTTATTATTGACGAGGTTGTTAAGTGTTTGTTGGTCTGGTTTAATCCTTGTGGCATACTGAATGCTAGGCCTTGAGTAGGGTTCCTCTGGACCTGGTTTTACCTTAGTAAGCACTGGCTCAGATCCAGAGGCTGAAGGCAAGTCACAACTGTCCAATACATTGATCTTCCATCCAAGGTACCGGTGCAAGTAACACTGAAACAGGGAACAAATAATTAATAAGCCTTCAAGACAGAGATGTATATAACTTCTTGTGCTTTAAGCTGATTACATATTAGTATTTAGTTTTAAAAATTAAGAAGGGATGAACTCTTCAAACTATTGGCAGTTATTTAAAAGTATTAAATTTATTAATACCTGATAATAAACAGTATCTGGTGTGTTATGATCTGGTGTCCATTGAACAATTCCTGGTGTGCCATGGTCACATACTAGAGACAAGGTTCTTTGGTAAGCTCCGAATGAAGCAAATTCATCAGCTGATGGTTCTTCTGGATCAGGTGTCCAATTGCAAAGTCTACCTTCTCCAGTAGGTGCGGCTTCTCCTTTACCATTGAATTCAACTCCAGCATATACTTCTACATTCTGCATTAAAACAAAATACGAATGAAGTTTTGTATAACCAATCCTAAACAACATTTTTAGAAATCTATAATATTTGCTGTCTCTTTATTCTTACCCTTCTTTCTTCAGGTGTCTTATACTGATATCCTCCTACAGGATCATTGGTGATGTAGAAAGGATGATACTTAGCTGGTATGTCTGGGTTGTTACCTCCCTCTGTAACGAATGTGTAGGTCTTTCCTCTTACAACATTAATTTCTGGGATTAGTAGTCCATTGATGTAGTATGCAATGCCCCATCCAACATGACCTGAAAATTAAATTAATTATTCTTTGTAGCAGTCTCACAATTAAATTTTAATTTAATTTTGACATTTTTATGTCTTTACTTTGGAACATAAACTCGAAAAGCGTTATCAAGAAACGACCCCAAAAAGCATTACCAAAAAACGAAACTAAAAAGCGTTACAAGTGTTACCAAAAAAACTACACCAAAAAGCGTTACATGAAAATGTCTCACTGTCATCCAGACTCGTATGCAAAAAGATTTTAATCATAATTGCCAGAACAGTTTAATTAACTTTTGACAGAGAAAGAAAGTTGAAAAAACTGAGGTATGGGGAGTTTATGAGAGCTCGATATTTTGACGTCCCACTGCCCTCCTGGGGGGGGGGGGGGGGGGGGGGGGGGGCAGTGGGAGAAGGGTGATTTTTTGGGACTTTCCTGCATTTATGTGTTTGGGTTATTACACAAAGCATAACTGGAAAGTTTCAAATTTTTGTGTTGAGTTCTTTCGGGAAGAATAAACCTTTAACGACCTCTAGGCAAAGTCAGACAACCGCAAGAAATTATGATTGTCCTCGGTTTGGTTTTACCTAGAGATTAGGTAAATTCAATAAAAATTGGCCTATACCTATATAAGTTAGTAAGCTTTAATATTTTACTATTTAATCTAAAATATTCCTATTTCAAGTTGGTAAAAATAGTATTGATATTATAAAAAATAGGCCTAAACTGTCACTGGGACATGGCTATGTAACTGAATTTTGGGATGTCTAAAATTGTATTATTATTTTAATATTAATACCATCTGAGGAAAAAATTATAATATTTAAATATAATCATACAAATTAATTTATTTCTGGGGCCCTGAAATTTTCTATGGCCATATTTTTAATATTATCCTTAGAGGACATTACATTAAATGTAGTCCATTTAAATACGAATCTATACGATAAGCTGTTTTCCCGGGAAAAATCTAGTTCCTGAGAAAATAGCTTTTTTAACCGCGGACAGAGAGGCCGAAATCAATTCCCCACCGAGGATAAGTTATTTTTAAATTTTAATGAAAATGTTCAATAATAATTAAATGTACCTACTAAAAATAATAAATGGAAAAAACTGGGCTAAGTAATTATGAACTCGTATATATGAAAAACTTTGTCTGATTTGTCTCGGACTGATTTTTATTTTGTTAGGATTAGGAGAGATAACAATTCAAAAATTAAGGGAAGGGCAGAAAAAATAACTGCTATAAAGGGGGTAAGAAAAGAGATAATATGTGAATAATAAGAAAAAGGTATGAGGTATAGTATAATGGATAGACTTAAGGAGGGTTACGAGAGAAAGAAAAATACATACAGATAGATAAATATATATTTGTACTATACAGTAAAGACCGCCGATAGTTTTTTTTTTATAATAAAAAGAAATTACACCGGTGTAACCAAGAATCAACCCGAAATGCGGTTAGCTCCGCTTCTTAACTAAAACAGCACCTGATAAGGTATTATCTAGGGGTGTCGGGGTGTTCTTACTATAGGGTTCCATCTCTAACTGCCTACTCAGTACGAGGGTTACGGGTTACGCACATTATTATCGTTTTGCTAGTACAGATTTTGTTTTTCAATTTATAAAATAAAAAAAACTAAGGGCGTCATCGGCCGCCCCCTGAGTTTGGCCGCCACAGGCGGCCGGCTGCCCCGCCTGTGCGTAGCGCCGGCGCTGATTCCAGATACAGTGTTGGGAAGGTGGTTTCATGGAGGTACACCAAAGAAAAATAAAATAAACATTTTTTGACCCTGTTAAATTTACTTTTTAAAATGTCATATTTACCTGTGATAGCAGGGTAACCTCTTTTTCCACCTGCTGGTCCCATCTGTGCATAGAATACTCCATCTTCAGGTTCATTGCACTGGATTGCGGGGATTTCCCAGGCACCTTCAGCTAGGGGAGCTACTTTTGGGGGTGGAGGTGGTGTCTTGTACTCTTGTCTTGGCTTGACCTGAAATATTAAAAAATAAGAATAAAACAATATAATAATTTATTTGGTGTTACAGATCGGGTATATGTAAATTGCACCATTTTCTTAGCAGAAATAAAAAAGAATGTTTTATGAAGTAAAAAAAAAAAAAAAAAAACAGTGTAAATTGCACCACTACTTCTCAAAACGAGGTAGGTCAAACTATGTAAATTGCACCAATTCCTTTCAACATTGGGACAAAGGAATATCGCACTTCTGTACTTGAAAGTGACTGTTAGCCTAACTATCAAATAAGACAAAGGGACATCACACTTATGTAACAAAAAGTGACAAAATACATTAGTCCAATCATTAAGTTAGACAAAGGGACATTTAGTGGGACAATTTACACTATTTTACTTACTTCGTTTTGAGAGGTAGTGGTGCAATTTACATAGTTTGATCTACTTCGTTTTAAACAGGAGTGGTGCAATTTACATACTTTGATTTACTTCTTTAAAAAGAAGAATGGTGCAATTTACAGTTCCCCTATAGATCAATATTTGCGACTAAAGATGTTGTTTGATCTATAAAACAACTAGTTTAAAAAAGTCATATTTAACTTGACTTATAGTCCAGTCACCAGCGGTAAAAAATCGTAAAACCTCAAAATTTTGGTAATCAACACCGATTTTAGATTTTGAGTTCTACTTACCCTCTACTTCAAAATCTACCCTGTGCCGAACTGGGCTTTTAATTTTTTAGGGGTGAAACTACCCCTTATTGCAAAAAAAAAAATTTGCAGATTCTAGCATGTATAATTGGTTAAAATAAAGTTTATATGAATTATTTGTAGATCTCTTGATATTCTCGAACGTTGTTGTTGCATTTTTTTCATGCAATCGTGCAGTAGGGGCAACCACCTATTTTGCCCCTATAGGCCAACCAACTTCAAAATTTCAAATTGGAGTGTATGTTTTTGATAGCATATTTGAATTCTACGGTGAAAAATAATAAAATTTTACTGTAAACTTTTTTTTATATACCCAAATGGTAGATTTCAGCGCCTGGGGACAAAACAGGTGGTTGCCCCTAGAGTGCGATTGCATGAAAAGAAACTTCCCTTTACATGGTACGAAGCCCCCAAGTTTCATTCATTTATCTCATATCGTTCAAAAGTTAAGAGGTGGGGGGGGGGATTTTGGACCACCCTGTACATATCTAAACACACATAGATTAGAAAATACCGTTAAAATGCTTTCACCGTGTGCCAGCTGTTGCTCCATTATATGCTACATTTTTCTGTCTTTGTCCCTATGCTCCAAAATTGGTACTCCGAAATTTTTTTTAAAAAAAGTACAGTTGGCTTTTCGACGATAATTCCCTTATTTGTAAGGCTATTAACTTCTAAAAAAAAAAACACTTTGTAGGAAATTTCAAGCGCTTTAACGTCATGTCGGTTAAAACTGTTTTCAACCCTTATTTTTGAAAAGGATTGAGTTCAAAGGCTTGTATCAGCTACAAATAGTGCTTGAATGCAAACTTTGAACCACCATATCTCGTTCAATTTTTATTATACAAAGATAGGAAAAAAACTACATTTTCAATAAGAAAAACCCTACAATTAACATTTGAAACTTTTTTTTTATATCATGAATAGTTTTTAGTTTATTTAAGAACAATGATTTTTTTTTTTCAAAATTACTAAAATGCAATTTTCAATTTAATCAATTTTTTTTTTTTTAAATAAGCATTCCAAACCGGTCAAATCACTTAGATCAAATTTTAATTAGGGTGGTAATGGCGAGGGTGTAATTGTTAAATTTTTCAAAACAAAACAAAAGAAGTGACTTTATATTTGTTTTAAGTCAGTCAATTATTATGCAAAAAAATGTTATTAGAGATCATTTGAAAGGGTTTTTTGTTTTTGTTTTTTGTACTTTAAAAAAGGTCTCTTGAATTTTCCCTAAAAACATAACCATTTTCAAGTTATTTAAGGTTGGAGGTTTTCAATTTCTGGTTTCTCGAAAGATAACCGTCCTTCAACGAGCAATAACTGTTTGTATTGGGTTTACAGAAGTCTTTAAAACACGAATCTCTTTGTTTTTTTATTAGCTACATTTTTGTTCTGAAAAATTTTTTCGATAAAATGAAAACTTTTTAAGTCATTCGTGAAAAACAGTTAAAAATCGTGCGTTTTTTCAATGAAAAATGCACAGTTTCAATCCTTAATAACTCGGAAAGTATCAACTTTAAAATAAACTTTATAGAACAGAAGTTGCTTAGAATAGGTCAATCTATCGATCTCCTAGTTTATTTTAATTAAACAATTTTTCAACCCCAAGAAGGGGTGGCTTTCACCCTTAGGGTAAAAGCCCGCTTCGGCACAGGGTAGATTTTGAAGATGGTTATAAATACTACGTATATCCAAATTTTCAAGAAAATCGTTGTTGATTCCCAAAATTAAGAGCAAAAAACGGCTAATTACTGGACTATTATTTTTTGAGTTGTAAATTTGCTTGCAGAAAGACCCAGAAAATCTTTATTCTTTTTTGGGCCTTAAGGTTGTAATAATAATAATAATAATGAGAGAGTTAGTGAGGTATGGTCTGAAGAAAAAACTTTAAGTTTTTACCAACTAGTTTCGTAAAATATATTTACATCGTCAGGGTAACTTACATATGGGCTTTTTACTTACAATTTTTATATTTTTTTTATTTTATTAATATAAACAAACCTTAATATATTAAAGTTTTTTCTTCAGACAGTACCTCACTAACGCTCTCATATCTACACTTTAACAGTTGCTAACTTAAAATTTAATAATAATAATAATCTGGAGCACAACAGATAGGCCTGCCAAAGGGCTTATACATCTATCTTAAGATCCTCGAACTGTGTTTTTCTCCAATATGTGATACCGACTCATCATGAGAGAGGTGTAGTTCAATAACCAAAAAATCTTCACAAGTTAAGTCTATCCAGTTACCTCTAGATTACTGAAGAAGGCTGCTTCAGAGCCCAAATTGGTCAATTGCTAACTACAATTATTTGTGTTATTGTGACGTTGTTCGGTTATTGAACTACACCTCAGCAAAAAATGCCACAGGTTGAGCACTCACAAAGAGTAAGAAAGTAAGGATATTAAGAGCTCACTAAAAGTAAAAAAGTAAAGGATATAGGATAAGATATGTAAGGTAAAAAATATAAAGTATGTGAAATTAGGAACAAACCAGTCTCGTTTCTAAGCAACTATATATTATGTTGTAGATGGCAAGGGGTTGGCATCAGCTGTATAGTTGGCATTCCCTTAATGCTGAGCCGGCTTAAATTAAGAATAAATTCTCAAAGTTTTTACCTGACTACAGGTCCTTTGTTTGGTAACTGTATTCACTTTTAAAATATAATCCTAAAGCTAAAAATGTAAATGATTGGACTTAATTGTAGCTAATTACTTTAAATGTTGTAAACACATTTTTAAGACTCCCAAAAACGTCACTGCATTGCACCACATGTTATTAATTAAGCTTGGAGGAGAAGCAATTACTTATTCATGTTTAAAGTTTTTATAGGTCCAAAATTTGGGTCTGGGCTGAACCCTTTTAAGAACGATCCCTTTTTGCTATTCAGTTGTAAACAGCTATACTTACAGTAGTGGCTGGTTGCTGCTGATGATGTTGTTTGTGGTTGTGATGTTGATGGTTATTAGGAACTGGTGCAGGTCTTCTTCTATCTGCATCTTCAGATGTGGCAGAAACAGTTGTATCCATGTCAGGAATAGGACAGTTCCATTTGGGAGATCTACCGAAGTCCATGAACAAATTGCCTGTTGACATAGTAAAATTGATAATATTATTCAGTTTTTTGATGATTATAAAATTCTGTTATACTTATGCATATTATCTTTCTACGCTTTACTCAAATGACTCTCTTGACATTATTTCATTCTTACTATTTCATAATAAATATCTTTAGACTTCTTAATAACATTTTCCCCTCTATAAATCTAATATTTTCAAATGAAGACAGCATTTTTTTTTTTTTTTTTTTTTTAAATATATTTTTTGATTATTGCAGTTTTGAGACAAGTGTATTTTACAAAAATCAAGAAGGATGTTCTATTCTGAGTGTAGTGGGTTGCTAGTACCCTATGGACCTATAAGAAATAAAAAATCAGGTGCACAGTATGTTGCCTTGAGGTAGAAAGCCCAATTATAGCACATAACAAAATGCCGGTCTTAAAAATCTGGAGTGCAGTTATATGCAAAATAATAATAATTATAATAATATTCTTTATTTTCACATCATATAAACATGTACATATATAACAATTTAATAATTAACTTTACTTTTTAACCTTCTTCTATTTAACTTATTTATAAAATATCCTAATGTCTTGCTTTTTCTTTATTCATTCGCAGTTTCCTTTGTTGTATCATATTACACAGAGAATAAGTAGGTTAATTATTAAAACTACTATCAATTTATTAAATAACTCTTCTTAATCATATGAAGATTCACCCAGCATTGTTTAAAATAAGTTGGAAGGTGATCAAAAGATTTAGCGCCACCAGGTTTCAGCCTGGAAAACCATTGTCAACACTCTCTTGGTGGTTGAAAATTGATAAAACGTAACCAGAGTTGTGAAGACATGATTTACCAACCCACACTTCACCCATGCGTGAAGGGTTTGGTTGTCTGGTATCAATCCAGTATTGGATTGATACAAGGCTCCCCAGGCTTGTTCAAAAGACCCACTTCGTGGCCTATCTCTTCGGGTGTAATCCCAAGATTTTTTTTTTCATGATTTACCGACCCACACTTCACCCATGCGTGAAGGGTTTGGTTGTCTGGTATCAATCCAGTATTGGATTGATACAAGGCTCCCCAGGCTTGTTCAAAAGACCCACTTCGTGGCCTATCTCTTCGGGTGTAATCCCAAGATTTTTTTTTTAAGAAAAGGTTACTTAGGTTCTGAGCCCCATGAACATGTTAGTTATCCCATTAGAACAGTGTTTGCCATAAGAAGTGTTTAAAAAATTTAAAACCAGTCTCACTAAACTTATCTACTTATCTATAATGTCTAAAATACCTCATACTATTTTAAAAGCATATAATTGCATTTGTACCTTTAGATGTAAGTGAATGGTAGGACACTTCGTTTTTAGAGTTGAGTGGTCCAACAGCCCAGATAACAGGTTGGCTGAGATTGGTGTAGATAGGATTATCCAAGACATCATGAGCTGTCAGTGGTCTCTGATAAGTTACAATGGAGTATCCGTTGACTAGAGCAGCATTCAACAGTCTTACGCTTTCTGTGTTTGGCTAAAAGAGTAAAATAAAAGGTTAACACTTGACAGATCTCAAGTTGGAATTTTTCTTAGATTACTATTTACTTATTTATACATTTGTTGCATAGCCCGCAGTAAAGAGTTAGGATACAACAAATCATACATCAATAAATATATGCACATTTGATAGAGAAGAAAAAGAAGGGCACCGCGGTTTGGGAGGGGTGCCAAAATGTCTTGTGAGAAGTGAAAATGAAAGCGAAAATAGAAATATCTTTTTACTTTCTCATATATAATACAGCTTCAATATATCGTGAGTTTCGTATTTTTTTAATCAAAATCGTCGGAACCGTTTTCGAGAAATAATTTTTTTCACTTTTTTCTGAGTTTTTGATGGATAGCGTCCCCAAATTAGGAGCTACAATTATTTTCTCGATTTCACCTCGGGGTATGATTTTTCTAAACATGTATGCCAAATTTCGTCCAAATCGGCGCAGTAGTTTAGGCTCCAGGCGTCTGCACAGACAGGCTATGATTTTTTAAAAAAAAAAAAAAAAACACTCTTTTAGACTCAGGGAACCTCAAAACGTGTAAGTATCAAAATCGAATTTTCGCGCTATCACAATACCTTCTCTTTATATGAGACAGTAAAAAGAAACTATTTAGACGCAATTTAAAAAAAGAATACTTAATAACTGTTAGAACCTTAAATAAAATATTTAAAATATTATTATAAGAACTTCATATTTACCTGTATTCTATAATCAGGGCAGGATCCTCTGTTTCCAGAGCACTGAGACTTTCCATCGAGGAAGTAATCAATGGCGTAACCATTCATTGTTTTCTGGTCAACCCAGGCTACGACCACATCACCTCCAATCATAATAGAGCCATCGTTAGCTCCTGATAAACCGAAAGACATGTATTCTCCATCCTCTGTAAACAAAAAGTTATCAAATTTTAAGTAACTTACTAAAATTAATTTATAAAATTATTGAAATTGTAAACAGCTTAAAAGTTGCTATATTTTGATGAAAAAAAGACATTTAAGATAATTTTTATACAGAGGATATACGAGGTTTAAGTAAAAAAATCGGTCAGAGACAACTCAGACAAATAGACAAACTTTCTCATATACGAGTTTATAATTAATTAATATTGAACATTTTGTCCAAATGTATCATACAATAAATTCTCCTGGCTGGGAATCGAACCCGGCCTCTCTCCGTCCGCGTTTAAAGCTATTTTCTCAGGAACTAGATTTTTCCCGGGAAAACGGCTTATATCGTTAAATTCGAATTTAAATAGCCTACATTTTAGATTTTTTTAATCAAAATCGTCGTGACCATTTTTGAGAAATATTTTTTTTTTAGTTTTTTGGGGAGCGCCCCCAAATTTGGAGCTAAAATTTATTTCTCGCTTTCGCCTCGGGGTATGATTTTCCTAAATATGTAAGCCAAATTTCGTCAAAATTGGTCCAGTAGTTTAGGCTCCAGGCGTCTGCACAGACAAACGAGAGGCAGACATTTTTTAATAACCTCCTTTTTGGAAACTCAAAACGTGTAAATCCATCAAAATCGAATTGTCGTGCCATCACAATACTTTCTCTTTATACTAGAAATTAAAAATGTGTCTATTGAAACTATCCGAGATTAATGAGCTATTATTGATCGATCTCTCAACATATCTTCAGTAATTACTTAAATTCAGTTTGAGTGTCCACATGGACTATTGGAAGTCCACATGTTTTTCTACCTTTAGTTCAAGTGCTGAGTTTATTAATTTGACTTTATGTACGTAATAATAAAGACGTATAATAATTATTAACATTTTTTTTTTTTTTCAGGTGCGTACTTCATTGTTCATAAGACGTAAGTTCTTTAAAATCCTTTAATTTTTTTAATCTAATAAATTAACATTTCGTAGTTCTTGTGATTAGTTTTTTTTTTCAGAAATATGCTGACAATTATTAATTAGAAAATGGTAAAAGAACACATACTAGCTTTCACTTTGATTGTATATACTTGGTTATGTATGCTATCGTGATATTTTAAATTTTATATTGCCCGAGTAAAATTATATAACTTTTAAGGTGATAATTTAAAGGTCATAACACCTTTAGATTTAATTTTAAGAGCTTAGTGTTCGCTTAGTGTATTTAATAACTTAACACACTTGAAACGTATAAAAGAAAAACATCCGGTTTTGAACTTAAACATCAGAAATGATTAATTTTTATTCACGACTTTTTCGTAATGCAAATACATTTTTATACGAGTTATTTAACGGAATCAGTTCTTGTTTAAGTATGTACTTCAAATTATATTTTTTAGAACCATTTATCGAAATCAAATGACTAGATACAATAATGTTTTTGCTAAGTACGTGGCAAAAATTTTTTACTAAGGATCATAAATTCGAACTTTTGTTCACTTTTTAAAAATGTAAAATTTATTTTTACATTAATAGAAATAATTCGAATGAAAAGTAAATTAAAATGTTTTAGGTTGTCTATTGATTTTAGCTTCCTCGCTCTCGTCATTCTAATGTCTACTTAATCTTCTTACGCCTTTTGTTTTAGTAGATATACAATTGTTTGTACTTTCTGTCTGTGGGAAGTTCTTTTCTATAGAAAAAAATCAAAGTAGCAGGTTTATACATCCCCCCCCCCCCCCCAATAGTATAGATCTTAATACTAACCTATCATTTAAAATTTAAATTATGACAATTAAAGCACAATTGTTTAAGGTACAAGGTTTTAATAGAATTTTTGTGCCTCAAAAGATAAAAATATTTCAAGTTTAGAAATATTAATCCAATTCAAATTAAGGTTCGAAAAAGGATTTTGCTTTACAAAAATCCATAATATAAGATTTATCATTTTCTTATTGTAGTTGTTGATTGGAAATTACATTGATACTTTAATGAGATCGAGACAATGGAGGATTGTAATCCTTATAATTTGGACTATGTCCATTGTTCCGAGTGTTATTCAAGGTCCACTACCCGTTATGGTGCATCCTTATTTGAGAATATCCTTTGAGAAAATGCCTGTCTTAAGTCTTCGCTTGTTCGCAGAATTGTTGAAGGTTCCAATGACTATTTTTAGTTGAGTACCACGCAAATAATGCTTAACGAACATGCAATGTATGAACATTGTGCTTAAAATACAGTTCACGAAAATAGATTCCCTTATTAAAAATATATGATTAGTCTTTTTTTGTCTAAAAAGTGATCAAGCGTGTGGCAATAACTTGTATAAAAATTTACCGATTCGGGTGGTACCTAATTTACTCTTATCAATGTGCACATGCTTAAGCTACTTAACTTTAATAATTTTAAAGGACTATTAGTTATTAAAACGAACGTTTAGATAAGTTTTATCGAAGTTAGTGTCTAAAACTATGTAAAAAATAAAGTTTGTATATGTGTGTCTTTCGGAGGTTCCTTAAAGCTCCTTTAAACTTATTAAGTTGACGCACTTGTCACATTTATAGTCTTGGGCAAAGGGAAGCACCTAACCAAGCAGGATTTTCGATTCCTTAGGGATGGAATGGCGGCCATTTTTAATTTTAAAATAATGATTAAACCACAGTAGAAAATTGTATTTAGATGAACGTATTACAAATAAACCGCCAAAGGTAAACCGCAAATAAAGGTCAAATAAACCGCGAAAATGAATTGATTTAATTTTGGAGCAAATGCAACTTGGCGATTTAAAATAGCAGCTATTTTTTTATGGCTTTGAAAAAGACGTAGGAACAGTAGTGTTTTTACTACGTTTTTATTAGCTTGCTTTCTTGTTTGTTTGTTTGTTTGTCCGGTACAAATCTGGCAATCGATTTCTAACTAACTTCCCGAATTGCTAGACATTTGAAACTTTTAGCATAGCTCAGAACACGATGACAATGCATTATTTTAATACTTTTAGCCATCTTTCAGCAGAATATAATTGGTTTTCAACAAATTTTGCTGTACGGAAAGTTAGTTCGGAAAAAATCCGCAAGTTATTTTATTTGTTTTGTCATATCCCATATTTACGCAATCTTCATTTTAACGGGTCTCAAATTTGTGATAGAGATAAACATTGAATGACAGCAAAACAGGAAATATCGATTATATTATTTATCGATTATATTATTTCAAATATATCGATAGCAAGCTTTAGATTTGGTGTAGGGGAGATCCGTTGTACAAAGATTTGTCCTTTTATAGGTTTAAGATCAGCTCTCTAGATGGTTGTCATTTATGTGAAGTAAATAAATTCGGAACTATTTTTTTTTTTTCACTAACATTATATATTATATAACAATAACAATTATATTATCAACATGACATACGATTCAACAGAAAATTTAAAAACGTAGTATATAAAAAGTTTTTTTTATCTTGAAATTTTCTATTAATCCTACATTTAATTCTTCTTTTGAAATTCGGAATATTATTTATTACAGTTTACATTGATAGAAAGAAATGGAATGAAAAGTAAATTAAAATATATTTAGTTTTACTTTTAAAAAAATAGTGATCAATTGACGTTAGTTGCCTCACTCTCGTCATTTTAATTTCTCCCAGTGTTATTTCTTACACTTTTCGTTTTTGTAGATATATATTTATAATTGCTTGAACTTTCTGTATCAGGGAAGTTTTTTCTTTTTTATATAGAAAAAATCAAAAAAATGACCAGGCTCAAACACCGGTATTTCTTTAGATTGTTTTTTTTTTTAGAATATAGACAAAGTGATGTTTAATCCAATGTACTTTGGGACAAAGGAATATCCCTCTTCTATTTTTATAAGGGGAGTAACAGTCTAAAGAAGAACATTCCGTACACCTTTTTCAGATTGGTACTCCGTCAATTTTTTTATAAGGGGAGTAATAATCTGAAGAAGTGCCTAAACACCCCCTCCCTCTCCCCCCTAATTGTTTATCTCGGACCCTTCTTTTAAACTATTTCTCGTCATTTATTTTACCGTTGAAACAGGCTTAAATTCACCGCTAGCTATTATAAAATATACTAACGATATTAATGATGAGTTATTTAGTTCTATAATAATAAAACAATGAAGATATTTATTAACAAATAACTGTTAAAGTTGTAGTAAGTGTTAAGTGGCTTGAGTAATCCATTCTCTTTAAATGAATTAATTAATTAATAGTTTGAGAACAATGAACAATATTTAAAATAATGATGCTAATTGTTTTGAATAATTGAAAATGATGATTAAGACTGAAGTTTATTTAAGGGTGTGAAAGTGTTTACAGCTTGTTTGTAAGTTTGAAACATTGCATACATTGTTATGCAGATGACGTTCTAGGCTTAGTTACAAACAATCAGGTTTAAGACCTGTCAGATTTGACCTCTTAAAAAACACTGTTACCTCATCAAAACCTCCCTGATTGATTAACCCACCCTTCCCATTGTTCGACTTTCTGATACTATGAAACCTCCTTTATTGTTTTGCCTTTTCGAACTTAGCATTTTAGTAACTTTTTTTTTAAAGCCTCCGCTCCTTCATTTATTTAATCATTTGGATAAGATTTAGTGACTTTTGTTGACCTCTCTTCTAATTTTGTTTATGTGTAAATCTCAAATAGTTGTAAAACAATTTAAAAAGGCGTGTTGGATGGTCTATTTAAGTCTCAATTGTGAATTCAAAAAGGACTTATCCGCTTACATATATAAATATTATACTTTGTATTCATAGCGTTTAAACGTTTTGTTTCAAAAACGATATAAATGTCAAATGGGACATTTAAATATCAATAATAGTTACTTTTACCCTCAACAAATACTTTTTTATTTAAGTCACGTATAGCTTATAAAATGCTTGTAAGTGTGTGATGGATTGGTTTAAAAGTTATTTAAATTTGAAATGTTTCTCAGTATTCTTTAAATACCTAATTTCTTTTACATAACAAAATTAAATTGTGATTTTTTGTGTTTCTGTCTATTTTAAACCAGATGAAGAAGTATTTTAAGTTTTTTGATTCTTTTACCGAGAATTTGTTGAACCTACTCTAAAAGCCCTCATTTACGATTCGTAAAAAATTAAAAGGAAAGACGGACCCTAACCGGTCTGTCCAGATTTCCAGATCGGTTGTGGTGAAAAAACCACAACTATGTGGTATTAGACAACAATGTCGTCGTCAACTTGTATCTAATAGTTATATATTTTTTTTCTTTTTCCGGTTAATCCTTATTTTTAGAAAATTGATACTAACGTCTTGAAATTGATCGATTTAGTCACTTTATGTAAATGGACTTAATATTTTGAAATTATAATAATAAATTACATATTTACCAAGTTTTGCGACGAGCTGAATAACAACACTGTCTCCTGCTACCGCCCACCTGACTTCAAATGCTAGATCTTCACTTAGAACTTCACAATTTAATTTACTCTGAAACAAATATTAAAAAAATTAACTACAAAGACAAATTTATAAATAACTTGTCATTAATTGCAGATATACTCTTGATTACAACATGTATGAGTACAGATGGAATTTATAAAATTATATCATAAAGATTAGAATTTGGATTAATTGAGAACATTTTAAATAAACTAATTGATTGGGGATCGGTGGAGCCTATTAGTTAACGTACTCGTCACTCGCCTGATACCTAGGTAGATCAAAAAACACCTGCATGTCTGGTGATGGTAAGAAAACGTGAGAGGTATGAAATGTCTCACCTCTCTAACCATCCATGCTGACGATTACACCCAGTGAATAAGTAAATGGCCGATCACCAATCACCTTAATACCTTAATATTGAGTTGACCTGAGAGTAAATTAAAGTAAAGAATTCTGCCAATTTGTGTGGCACATACCATCCTAGCATTCTCTCCCTAGAATAATGGTCCCACGAGTATAAATTGAAGGTTAAATAAGGAGACATGCACGAGAAAAATAATGTTTCAATTTTTCTACAGAAGGTAACTGAAGCATTGTGATTATTCTTAAAATCGATTTATTTTGTCTTCAAATTAAAAAAAAAATATTAGACGTAAATCTGTTTTGACATTAGGGAACATCATAACTGGTAACCATCATATCTTAAAATCTACTTGTACGATTTTGATGAAATTTGGAGAGTGGGGCATAATTTGTCCGCTGTTGGTCCAATATAAATTTCAACCATCTATACATTATCTTTAAAAGTGTAATCATTCTTTTTTGAAGAAATTCAAAAATTCAAAAATTCAGTTCGTCGAAAGTAGCCCATAGATGGTTCCATAATATATTTATTTCAACGGTCTGCGCAAATTTGATACTGTATTAAACTAAATGTGGCCCTAATTAATCGTAACTGATCCTAAATTTCATGTGACCATTTTACCAATAGGAGGAAGCTAGGGTCTTTTTCATTATCCCCCCCCCCCATTTCTATACCGGGCGGTTTTTCGCATATAAAGGGTTGCACCCTTAAACGTTTATGGGGCTTTCAGATTTCCCAAGACTGTTTAGTGCTGCCACCTATTAGAAAATATGTCCTTGTTCGATCTTCGAGACCTGTTTAAACAAATTTCAACATAAATTGTATCATACTGGCCTCCAGGTCAATGAACTTTGAGTGTTATTGTTTTTTTATTAAAAAATATGAGTTTATTAGTATAAACTGTAAGTAATAAGTCCCTTTTAATAGTGCTATCAAAAGAATCGCCATAAAAAACTAATATTTTACCTCTAAGTGAATTTGCGAATTACCTATATCTATTGGTACAATATACCTCTTTAGATGCATACAAATTTTGAAAAATTATCATATATCAATCATATAGGATATCTTACATAGAAGGATAGTGCTTTCATGCCTTCACTTCTTTTAATCTTTAACTTAATATTAAAGTTCTCATATGATGGTATATCCATTACTCCATTACCCTTTCTATTTTGATTTATTTTTTTAAAGTCATAAATCAATCATTTTAATGATCATGGGATATATTAGTATTATTTAACACGCGCTGTACACTATGTTTAAATCAAAATCTCTTCATGTAAAAAGGAAGTTAACCGATCAACTCAAAATAAATCGTGGAAAAATTGACCCGTGTATGTAAATGACTAAGTTGTGTGAATATTTCATTATCACGATTGCGATATATTTAAATGCATCTCTATCGCATTTGACCTTGAACTTTAAATAGGTCAAGGTCATCAATTATAACTTGTTAACCCTTATTTAGATATAACACTATAAAAAGCCGCTTTTAGTAATTGTACTTAATTATAATTATATAAATTCAGATACAGAATAATGAGTTAAAGTGACACGCAGCATGCACAGAAATCACGTTTCTTTTATAAATACTTTATGACTTTAAAAGATCAAATTAAATAATACT
This sequence comes from Gerris lacustris, assembly GCA_951217055.1. NCBI lineage: Eukaryota > Metazoa > Arthropoda > Insecta > Hemiptera > Gerridae > Gerris > Gerris lacustris. Next base: position 26,439,598 of record OX578284.1, read on the forward strand.
TATTGCAAGCCTGCACTTATACTTACTAAGCCATATTAAATTAATACATTCATATATCTCTTTCCAGTTATGGATATATACATACATAAATTATTATCTTTATATATTAACCTAAGTTGTTACTCTATTTTTTAAACTTCATTAATTACTTTAATTATGAGTGCTTTGAATCATCATTATCATTTAGCCATTAAAGTAAATACCTTATAATTTTGTGCAGGTTCACCATATATTTTTATTACAAAACATTGTTTTCTTAGCACTCTTTTCTTTGTTGCCTATCTTTTTGATTTTGAAATTATATATATAAAAGTGACATTACTTCGTCCCAAAGTAGTACATTGATACTAAATATCCCTTTATCTTAATAGTTATTTACTTTGTTATCCATCCTACATTTCAACATTTCGTGGATATCAATATAGGTGGGTAACAAACGAAAAAAGGCGTACGCGGAGCCTCTTTTACTTCGTTAACCACCAATTGCTTTTCTGTTATGGTGGGTAACAAAGTAAAAGTGTACTGTTTTCTTAAGCCTAGATTCTTTTTCAAACCTTGTATAAAAGCTGGCCAGGACTACATATAATATATCAATCACCTTATATTAATAACAATATACGAATCGCAATTAATTTTTTTTTATATAAGTGCTAAATTTCCTCTTTTGTACCCGCTTTTAATTATTATTTCGATCAATAAAACAATTTATAAATCAAGTTTGAATTTAATATTTTATAGTCCAAGTCCAACCCCTTCATTGTACGGACATTAAACCCCATTTATAAATGTTCTTAATCTACGTTTCAAGAGCTTTCATTTGATACCAAAATCATTATTTTTTAAAAGAAATATCGCCAATTTGGAAACATAAATCTAGTTGTGCTTATTTAAGATACCGGACTGATTTAACTGACAGCCAAATTTTATGTAAATCGGTTGAGCTGTTCCAAATAATTGTTTAGACAGGTAGATAGGAATTATTTTTTATAGCTTAATCGTCATAAAACGTCGTGAAACGGGAAAATAATCAATGTAATAGTTTATATATATATATATATATATATATATATATATATATATATATATATATATATATATATATAATAAAAAAATTGGTGAAACTTCTATTTCAACTTTTTATTTTGCTATTAATAACTAAAAAATTAGTTTTGTGTTTTATCAGTATATCACTTGTTGAATATATTTACTTGAAATCTAGCTCAGTAACATTTATAAGATACGTACTTTTTTATATAGTAAGTATGTATCTTTAACCATATAAGTATTCACAATTAGGGGAAATAAAGAGTAATGAATAAGTTTGTCTTAAGTATTAAAAAATCACTAGTTTGTTTAAATATTATTAAATTGCATTAATATGGAATTAAGTGTTTAATTGTTGTTGTTTTTTTTTTCAAAAAGACAATTGATAATTATTATTGGGTGAAATAAAAAAAAAGAAACCAACTTACAAAATGTTTCATATATTCATTATTGGTAACATTTAAAATTTATAACATAAAAACATATATAAAAAATAGTACAAACATAATAAATTATAAATTTATGTCTTATAACAAAAATAGCCTCTTCTGTTGTTTATAGAATACTTTCAGGTATACATAACATAAAATTATGGTTAAAAATATTTAAAGTAACAATATAGGTGTCGAACTTTAAAATAGAAATACATAAAAATAAATAAATAAACAGAAACACTGGTAACATCAGGTAACACTGGTAACTTCAGTATATTAAAGTAAGGTAATTGCATTAATAAATATTGTATTTAGGATTTTTTTTTAAATTCTTTACGGCACTAATTAAATCAATTCGTCGCGACAAAATCATCAGGATCTATAAAGAATTGTATATTAAGCATTAATTTTGCTTATTTATTTATTTACTTATTAAATATCAATTATTATTGGTAAACTTATTTTGGTAACAAATTTTTTTATTATTTTTTTTTGGGAACATATTTATTATTGATAAGTATTTATTCATAATAAAAGTTTGTTCAATAAATTATAGAGTTAATAATTTTATGTTGTTAAAAATTCACGCTTTAAACGTCTAGAATGCAGTGTTTTAATTATTGTTATAATTTTATTAGAATACAATTTCATAATATCAATCATAAATATAGATTATTTGGTAAAATAAAATATATTAGCTCAAAGAAAAAAAATTATAAAAAAATTTCTGAAACCTAAAATAGAAGTATACAAATAATTTTATCATATAATTAATTTTTTTGTTGAATTGTTAATCTTATTTTAAAAATTTTAAATATTAAAAGAAATAATTAAATTTTTTAGCGAGCGTTTCAATTAATCATAAGCTATATATTCAAAATAAATTTTCGATAAAGAAAACAAAAAAATCCATTTAATTTTAAGGAAGTACGTCTTGTGTTATATTGTGTATCTATATTTGGATTAATTATTATTTATAAAGCATAACATACTTATTTAAGTAATACATTTTTTTATGTATTCAGAATAATTTAAATATATCTTTAATAAATATTATTTATTATTTTACATTTATATATTTAAATTATTTAAAGCTTTGTTTGTAATAATATAAATAACTAAAAAAAAAATTAACAATAACAAATTTGTTTTATAAAAATTAATATTTAACTGTAAAAATACATTTATTTGTATATTTAATAATTGGTAAAATAATTTTTTTAATTACATTTAACTTTTTTAAAGTAATTAAAGCAATATATCATACTGATAGGTAAATTAATAAAATAAAAAATAAATAAATATTATAAAGTATAAATATTTTTGATTTAAAAACTTCGTAAGATATTTTGAGATAATTGGTAGTATTGTTTTTTTCACCTGTGTGATGGTAAAAGTTGGATGAAGTAATTTATTAATTGGATAGTTTACAGTACTAAATATGTATTTTTAGATATTCACTGAATATTTTCCAAATAATTTAAAATTTAAGGCTGGGAAAGTTTTTCGATGTTAATAATTATTAAAGATCTTTTAATAATAACTCTAGGTGACTTAAAATAGAAATCATGATGCTATAGCCAGTGAGTGCTTTTTGTCTTTTAGACTCAGGAATGTCAATAAGAGTGTCAACAAGAAAGCAAGGTAATAAAAACGTAGTAAAAAAATGTCATGTGACGGTAATATACATTTTCTTTTTTGTAAATTTTTACTAGCTCGATGTCGAACTCGTTTTACTGAGCGTCGATAACCCTTAAAACAATGTGGGTGTATATAGGTATATATAATTTTTTATGTTTTATTTTATGTTTGTGTGTGTGTATACACATATTATGTACTTCTTTATACATAAATCATAAAACTAAATGAGCAGCTAAAAAAATAATCCATGTGTATTTTAAATGTTCTTTACACGAACTTTCATAGGATAAGTAATATAAAATCAACTTCAAACACGTTTTGGTTAATTCATAAAATAAAATCCTGTTGGTAAGAAGGGCAAGGAGGCGTGAGTTGCGTCAGATCAATTTACTTCTTTCTGATCGCACCGACCATGACACCCAAAAAGCAAATAGCTGCATCAAATCTCCCTATAATTATTATCTACCTACATTTAGTAATACTGTCTTAGACCTTCAGACATGGCAAAAGGGGAATGTCCGAACTAGGCGGCCGATTTAAAGTTTAAAAAAAATTGTATACTTTCGATATTGACTAAACTTTTACTTCAAATGAATCATCCTTTGGTCAGGTAGTGACAGTTGGTATAAAAATGATGAAATACAAAAATGGACGCCTTCTAGAACGCTTGGCAATCACAGACAATAGTAAAATAATTAACTGTACGTTGAACTTGTATGTTACGAAAGTAAGCGCCCTGTTACCAGCCTGAGACCTTCAAGAAAATGTTAGTCGTAAAATTATATTTGATACGTGAGAAACCAGCTGAACTAAAAATGTGTGTTAAAATTTGCAGGGTTAATTGAAAATGTTATTTAATAACTATCACTATTACGCATCACACAGACGATTTAATTTTAAAAGTAAGGAATAAAATCGAGTTCGTAGAACTTATCTTTATCACGGGGTTAGATAAGAAATTGCTTTCTTAGTGGTTTATGTATGGATTATGGGTATTGTAGGATCTTCTGTCGATGTAGTTGTTTGGTTGGTAGAAAGGTTGGTAATTAGTTGGCTGAGGTTGATAGTAAATTGGCTGTTGGATTTGTTGAGGTTGGTATCCTATATTAGTCGGTCGGATGTTTTGGTTGTTTAGGTAGTCGTACGGTCTTTGTTGGTATTGAGATTCATGGACGGTTATAGAAGGTAATATCTGTACGGAAGGCTCTTCCTGTAGATTCTGTAGATTTGGTTGGTATACTATTTGATTGTGATTTAGTTGAGACTGCTGATACTGTTGGGGCTGATCGAGTGTTCTTGAGTCGTAGAGCAGTTGAGGTTGGTAGGCCGGCGGCGGTTGTAAAGTCAATACCATGTCTTGTGCTTGGGGCTGATAATATTGCTGTTGGTAAGCTTGGAGAGGTTGGTACGAAAGCTGCTGAAAGTTCGGGTTAGAATATTGAACTGATTGCCGTTGCTGCTGTTCCAAGATCGGTTGCTGCTGCACATACTGTTGAACTTGCCGATTTACTGTTGGCTGCGTGAACCTTTGGAAGGGACGGAAGGTGGTTGGCTGTACTTGCTCTGTCGACCCAGGGCGAAGCCCTAAGTAAATCCCGTTCGAATCTAGCGCTGCGGACAACTCTAGCGACCGCTTCTGCAACATGAGACAAACAACCGGCCTGATTAGCCACACCTTCTCGAAAACAACGGTCACTAGAGTTGTCGAGCGAAGTAGTCGGTCAGTCTGTTTTTCTGCGATTCATTAAGAGTTGTTATGTCTTATCTCTTTCGTTGTCTTTTTCCAAATAGTCATAACCCACATCTGCGTAACCTTTATCCATAATTTAACCGAGAGAATTTCATAATTTGCATAGGCTCAACTTGATAATACTTTACCATTTAACTTCGACACTACTCAACGTGACGAGTCATGACTTCACCCTTCCAACTAGATTAATTTAAATTATTCTATTTATTTATCAACATTCACGACGAGAAATATTGGTAAACTGAAACTATTAAGATTTATTCGTAATAATTTCGTTCGTGTGACATATTACTGCTATATCGCTTGAGATCCTATTGTTGACAATTATATTATATTTTTCTCTGAAACTTGAATGCATCTTTAATTCCTCAAGATCAGAAAATTGTACAAACGTGCTTTTAGGCATAAAAAAGTTCGATCTCTAGATTTCCATTGTAAATTCCCCTTTCGACCTTTAGACCCTGTGCTGAAAATACTCGGGAATAAAAAATACATCTTTGAAGGCCTTTCTCTCTCGCTCACTTAAGGCTTCTGTCTTCCCAATATAGACATCTGTTAAATCATTTTATAGTACCGTCCGCAAGACGCAATCGCCCCCGTGCACTGCAAGATCAGCGTAGAATAAAGCTCCCTTTTTACGTCACTCCATCGACAAGGAGAGGTGAATGTAATTCAGGTCATTGAGATGAGTGTCCTTGGGTAGGAGGTATTCACATGTATCCTCCCTATTGATTCTGGTTGAGTTGTTTGCTAGGAACAATAGTACATGTCGAGCTCATCGTCCCGAACACAAATCCGCAGATTCATAAATCTATTCTCAATCGTATAACTTTTGTTATTTTTGTTTTCTAAAAAGGACTTAACCGACCTGGATTAGATACTTAATAATTTCTTTTGTCTAAAGAACTTGGTTTTTAATAATTTCTTTTGTCTAAAGAACTTGGTTTTTGTTCAATGGTTTGAATTATTTTAGTTTTAGTATTACATTCCATCACACTTATTAATGCATGTATTATTAGTTGAAAATTACTCTTGTAAAACTGATACATCAGAATAAACCTAGAAATACTTATACTCCTGAAAAAAAGAATCTCTGATTTTCATTTCTTGACTAGTTACTAGTGGTGGCTTTTATAACCTGCCCTTTCAAAAATACTCTTTAAAAGAGAAAGAAAGATAGTTTTATAATATCACTGACTTTAAGGTCAATGGATATAGATTTTGGAAACAATATAACATAATACATAATATAATATTATAATCCGGTAATTATACCTATTTTGAACACTTCAGTGCGACTACCACCTGATTTTGACTAATAAAAAAAAAACTTAAATGTATAATTAAAATAAATGTTATAGAATTTTTAAATGTTTTTTAATTTCAAGAATTTCTAAAGTCTCACATGTCTAAAATTCTTTAATGAAATAAAGTAACTATCCTTTTAAAAATTAATAACTTGTCGTAAAAATGACTTGAGTAAAAGTTGACATCAACAATCGGTATATATGTGTGTGTGCTCGCAAATCCAGGAAGATCTAATTAGGAACCTAACGTCCCTATATGGAAAATTCATCAATGAAATTGCCCAAACAAACCAACTAAGATGGCACGAACAAGTTTTAAGAACGGACAGTGACAGAATAGCCAAACAAAATTATGAAGCAAGACCGGAAGAAAAAGTCAATGAGGTTGAAGGAGAATGACCTGGAAATACAACATTAAAGCTTTTCCCCAAAAAGTGTTTGGTGTCCATGTCCAGAACACAAACAAAAAGGTTTGTTGAAGACTGTGAAGCTTGGAAAAATCATTATAACTTTTTACACCAGCAGGTAGCTGGTAGAAGAGAACTCGATATAGTAATTTAGTAAGACATAACGAAACATATACTCATATAATAACACCATTTATATATATATCTGTTAAACATGCTACTTGTGTTTTGGTGAAAATATACATCCGAGGAAGAAATTTACAGGTATATTAGGTGTTCAGTCAAAGATGTGTATTTCCAAATTAAAAAAAAACCAACTAACAATTTCTAATAATATTTCGTATTTAGTCAGATTAAGTTAAACGTGAGTACGTTAATAAATTTGGTATAGTTTGGAATGCTTTAAGATTAGAGCTACTTGGTCTTAAAATAGTAAAAATTATCTCGAAACTCAAGCCTCAATCTTTTTTAGATTTCACGTTAATTTGGTAAAAGATCCGTGGCTTGATTGAACTCATTTATTTGTTTTGGTACGTGCCCAAGAAGCGGGTCGGTGGTTAGGCTTGATATAGAGTAATTTAAAGAGCTGATGAGAGAAATGAGCCTGTAGCTAAGTCGGGAGAGAGATTGCCTGCTGAAGTTACGACATATCCGGTCTCAAGGACTTCAACCAACACTTGATCCGGGTGTATGTGATCCACTAACACTTGCCGTGCCCGCAACCATGCTAAATTTACTTGTGCACATGCCGTGTAGGTCTTATTCCACAACAGTTAGAACAAATCTCATAACCCAATTCCTCTGTCCTTTATTATAGTTTTTACGTAACTTACAACTTACAAGCACCTAAGGTACTATAAACTTTCTTTTATCAACCTTTGTAGTAGATAAATAATAATGACATCTTCAAAAGCTCATATCTATAATGTGCCATCTTCCTTAAAAAAAACTGCAATTCCAAAAAGAAAGTTCTCTAAAAGCATCAGTCGGTACTAAACGGTAACACGTGAGTAATATTCAGCGAGATTCTTTATCAAAGAACTTATCAAAGATAGTTATAAAAAAACACAGTTATTCTATATTGACACGTAGAATAGTTTATAAGGAATAATTCATACGTCCCTATATTTTGTAAAAAAAATCCCCCTTCATCCTTCAAAAAATTGTATATTGTGGTATCGGTTTGAGCTAGACTGGACGTCTAGCTAAACGTCTGGACTGATTATGTTGGTTACCGACATCGCCGATTTTTTCATTTTACTACATCGTTAGTAATTTAATTTATGAATAGATTGGTTAAATAAATGTTTCCCCCCCCCCCTCCTCATGACGTCTTGTTAAAAGAATGCAGATAATAATTAGCGAGTAGAAATAGGGAAGGAAACTGTTTATAAGTATCCAGGTTACATTATCTCTTTTATAGGCAACATACATATGGACGTTATATTAGAACGTTTCTGACCAGTACACGCTCCACTTGCGGGCACTTTCGCCTAGTACGGTCTCACCCATCTGATTAACCCTGCTCAAAAAATCCACTATAATTAAGCTAATTGCCATGATTTGCACCAGAGTTGTATTTAATGTTTTTAGGTATATCTACTTTAGATATTTAAAAAAAAAAAAATAAATAAGAACTAAATCTCTATAGGATGAAATTATAAAGCGTCTAAATTATAGAGATTTGCCTACTGAATTTACTGAAAGTACCGGTAAAACTAATTACGTTTATTGAGTTATCTAATTATAGCATTCGCGGTTAAGTAATATAATTGCATATTTTTATTTATTTCTTAACCTCCTGATCAAATATTAGTATTAGATCATTACAGAGTAGAGTTATCCAAAACTTTGAAAATATATAATCACGATAATTAGTATTAAACATTTCTCACATCTCTGGTATTCGAACCCGGATTATTATTGTTTGTACATCCGTTTTAAGAAGAGTATTTTTAATAACTAAATTTAATTATAATTAGAGGGGCAGATCTCCTATCAATAAAGTTAAGTAGCATCGGGTGTGGACACATCTTGGATCATCCACCTGTGTCACTCGACCATAGAGATCTGGGTTCATTTCCGGACTACACATGTAATATTCATGTCTGTAATTCTGAGTACTGTCTATGGACAGTTTCTCATATCATGTGTAACAAATGTCATATCATGTGTAACAAGTCAATATCAAACCTATGTTACCTTTATTGCTTATACAATGTAGTCTGTCAAGTTGCAATATTCAAATAAATTTAAAAAAAAGTAAAATAATTACTTTAGAAATGCATCCGTCTTAAAAATTATTCCATTTCAGAAACGTCTAAACAATATCTGACCTAGGCTCGACAATAAATCGACTAAGTGCTAGTCCATTTCCAGTGATCAAATCTGTAGCAAGTTCACTAGTGCCATAGAAAACAAATCGGCGCGAGACAACACAGACAATCTTTCTCATACAAGAGTTCATATAACTTAGCCCAGTATTTTCCATTTATTAGTTTTCGTATTTTCGTAGGTACATTTAACTATTATTGAACATTCTGTCAAAATGTATCATAAAAATAACTTCTCCTCGGCGGGGAATCGAACTTAAATAAAAATCGTGTCGGATCCGTTTCGCAGAAATAATTTGGGGGGGGGGGGGGGGGGGGGTAGCGCCTCCAAATCTGGAGCTAAAATTTATTTCTAGATTTCGCCTCTGGGTATGATTTTTCTGAACATGTATGCCGAATTTTGTTTAATTTTTTGCTCCACGCTTCTGCAAAGACAGACAGGCATTTTAAAAAACCTTTTTTGTACTCAGGGGATATCAAAACGTCTAAATCTATCAAATCTCAAAAATCAATTTCTCTTTAAATGATAAAGTGAAAAAATCTTGTTTATTGCATTCAAAGATATAAGAAATAAATGGCTGTTTAAAAAACTTAAAAAAATAAATATATCTTAACAACGATTCCTTTCCCTTTCTTTACTTGTAATCATTAAGATTATCTTTTCTTCTTTTTCTTTTTTCCTTAAGGAAACTGTCCTTGAAATCTTAAAGGAGTTCTATAAATATATAAGACATTCTCCCCTTCTTTCAACTACCATAATCGTTTCGAGTAGAGCTCATCAATTTTACCTGCAAAAAAATATCCCTACAAAGAAACTCCTCTACAAAAAAACAGATCCTTAAGTAAAAAAAGCTTTCTCCTTACACTAATGGATCTGGGTGGGACTCTATGCCGAGGAACGAGTGGTTTCAGGCTATATTTCGTACCCCTTACCGCAACAATCCAAAAAAATGTTGATATAAACAGGAAAAAAAATGAGTTGGAGTAGAAATGATTAGAAGTTGTACCTGCTATTTTTATTGCTATGTATAAAAAAAATCGTTAGTTTTTTAACTGCGTTGTAGAAATTCCAGATAATTATAGACCAAATTCAGATGATTTTAGACAAAAAGATTATTTTTACTTGTCCTTATCTTACTAGAAAAATTATTGTTTTCGCCCAAAAAATCCGAAACCGAGATTTCGGACGGAATTATCCGATATGGGGTTTTTTACGGCCATTTGAGATGTTTTTAGCATAACTCCCACAGTTTATAAGCTAAAGAGTTAAAACTTGGTACCAAAATCAATTCGTACGTATAAAGTTTTGCTGCACGGAAATTCTGTGACGAAAATTTGTGACGACTTTAACTTATTTTTATAAGTTATCCAACATTTCAAATATTCGTGAAAAATCGCAACATAATTTTTATTAAGTTGAAATTTGCACCAATCATAGGTCAAATAAGATAAACAAAACAGTTCCACTGAATTGCCGCCATTTTGAACGTATCGACCTATGAACTTCAACGCTAAATAATTTCGTAACTATTTCGCCGATTGAGCTGAAATTCGCATCAATTATTCCTTTCTATAAGATAAATAATTCCTCCAAATTTCAACTAATATCTCCCGTCATTTTGGAATTGTTTGCTTAAGAAACGTTTTGAGTCGCCCCGAGTCGATTTTTTTTATTTCATCCACTATCGACAATGTACAGAATGGTTTACTTGATGAAATGTTAATACAAAATAATAAAATCTTTATCTTAAATGCTTTTTCTTATTTAGGTTTATTTTTCAGGTTGCAATGCTCCTTTTATTTCTTTTAAAATAAAATGAGGCTCAACATTTACTTTTTATTTTTTTAAGTAATTTTTATGTACCCTGACATATTAGCAAGAAGCAAGCATGATAATTTGAGGAAATATCTGTTGAGAAAAAAAGACATTGACAGCTTTAAATATAGTTAGTGAGAAAAAAAGACGTGGGCTGACTAACTGATTGAATAGCTTTAAACATAGTTAATTTTTTATTGGTGTAAAAAATTGGTCTAGTAAGTTTACTTTTGTGTGGTTTGATTATAAAACTTATAAAGGTTACACGATTTTTTTTGGAGGCAAAAATTGGCAAAAATGGTATGTCCGGCTTTGATTTTGAAATATTTTTTATTAAAAAAAGGGTAACAGAAAAATCCTTGTACCTACGATTTTTTGAAAGCTGGATAAAATGGCCACCATTTTGTTGTATTTTCTAAAGATTTAATCAATTCGTCTTCATGTTATATTTGAACAAGTTTCACCTCAGTATATAAAATTCCACAGATTTTTAACAATTTTTTGAAAATTTAAAATGGCTGCCAGTTTGGATCGACATGTTGTATTTTCAGAATAATTAAATCAATTCATTTGAAAGTAATATTTTTGTATCTATGTATTAAGTTTCACCTTCATAACATACCACTGAACTGATTTTTAATGTTATTTTTGGGCAGTCAAAGTGGCCGCCAAAAGGAAAAAATTGCAAATCTGCCTCCGTTTTTATTTTCCGCATGCCCTAGACTAAAGGTATACCAAGTTCTGAAGGGACTTCTGAACTTGTAGGAGAATTGAAGGATATCTTGGATAATCAAAGCTATATATACACATCAATTTTTTAGCCTGGCAGAATTCTATATAATAATTCGTTTTACATAGATGAAGGACTTCACATATAAATAATTTTTATCCTAGCAGCTTGTTTATTATACATGCACATATTTCCCATAAGTACGTGCTAGTATAATCTGCGTAATAATAGGAAATTATGCTTATTGGCTAGGGCTAGGTTTGAAATATATTATATGAAATTATTTTGTTTTTAACGATGACTTAACTATGAGTTAAAATATTTACATAAATATGAGAAGATGAAGATTAGAGTTTTAAGAAATAATGACTTGATCATTGTGTTTGTAGATATGTTTAAATAATCAAGTATGGATTTTTTTACACGGTTCAATTTAATTCTCACATCTAATGCATGCAAAATACGTGATGTGATTTTATGATTTATCAAGCTCAGTCTTGTTTATTAAAAGGAAGTCTGTTCAGACGTTTTAACCGAATAGGATAATTCCTGCTTGAGCTATCGCCAGATATATAAATATAAAGGGTTGCTTAAAAAAAAAAAAAAGTATAAAGCCTGAGTTCAAAACGTTCTCAAGAAATGTATGATCTTTATCTACAATTCAATAAGCACATTTGGAAGTGATGTTTTAGTGATGAAATTTGAAATATAATTCAACGCAAATCGGTCATTCGCTAAGGATAATAAACAGGTCAAGTGTGTGCTAGTCAGCATACAGCGAGGGTCCGCAGGCCACACTATATAGTTTTTAACTGTAAATTGTATAAACAGTGTTTTTTTAAAATGCTAAAAAGCTTACTTTGAACAATTCTAAGGGTCTGATATTCTCAAAACACACTCTGATAAAGCATTTTATTGCCACTGAACCGGACTACAACCATATAAATACATCGAAAAGACCATAATTATAAAAAAATAAACTTAATATTTTTTTCTAAATTTCCAAAAAGTGGTATCTTTACTTTTGGTCGAAGAATGTTCAGAAATTTTTTCAGATTTTTTGCACTTCACATAAGCGAGATAGAGGGGGGGGGACACGTTTCACACCCACTTCAAACTTGCATACGCTCGCCCTATCAAAGTTATATCGAAAGACTTATATATTTTTGTAATCAGCTCGACGTACCCTTTCATATGATACCCCTCACGGTGGCGAAAAAAAACAAACAAATGTTAAGCCTTAAGTTTTTTTACCCTAATTTTTTTGAAAAATATTTTTTTTAAGTCGCTATATTTTTAAAATATGTGGGTAGGTACAAGACACATACATGCCAAATTTCAAAGTGATCGGACGAAAGGTGTAGCCGTGAGAGCACGCGAGAGGACGGACGGACAGACACACGCAGGAAAATATAAGGGTCCTTGGTTTTGCCTACGGACCCTAAAAATGTACGATATTACCAAAATTACCTAACTTTAAAGAGCAAAAAAAAAAACACGATTGCCATAAGGATAGGACGACAGCAAATGATAGCATATAAAGTAGATTTGCACAAAAACTGCCGGAAGAATATTGCAGATGCTGCCCTATGCTCCTTAAAAACAGATATTTGATTATTATTTATTTTATGTATTGTGGTTGATTTTTTATGCGTATATTAAATTTGCTATTTTGGTTAGACAACAAGCTTGTTCAATGTTTATTCCTTGATTGTATGTATTGTGGTTGTTTTTTGTATATTAAATTTGCTATTTTGGTTAGACAATGAGCTTAGTCAATGTTTATTCCACAATTCTTCAATTATTACTAAATTTATAGGCTTCACTGACACGGACTGTTACCACCCACTTACAGTATAAAATCTCTCAAAATCCCATTTAAACTAATCTACATAATTTCGTATCCCTTTGTTTATTATAATCCTGACAAAAATGTTTCCAAAAAATTGCTGTATAATGTTGGTTCCTTTCACATTTTAACATATTATTAATACATCGAAGAAATTAATCTTTTTACCTTTTAAAGATTCAATTTTCTTCTTTTCAGTAAGATAATTCTTTAAAAAAGAGAAGATTTAGATCCCTGATTACCATAACCAAAGGGTAATCGACCTATTCAAGGTCGACAAGATTCACTCCCCCGAACTTAAAATAAATTCTTCTGTGCAAAAAGAACCAAAGCTATTTTTTCTTTCTCTCTACACTGCAACTTTTTTTTTCTTGACTCGTGTCCCTCAATTTTGAGTACTTGCTCAACAACGCAATTTATTTGAACTCTTAACTCTATCTTACATCCATAAATAATTTCTGTCCTTCTATAAATCGCTTACTTTTTTTTTGTTTTGTTTATTATTTCTAAAATGTAAATTTAACAATTATTACTGACTGCATCTTCTTATCCTTTCACCTCATCCGAATTTCATGTAAAATTTTGTATAAATAAAAAAAGAAAAACAAAAGTAAATATGAATAAATGAATAAATAATTTTGTAAACAATCTTCTATACTATCAAACTAATAAAACAAAGTTAATATTATTTCCTTAACTTAAAATGAATCTTTGAAAAGTTAACTACCCGTGAAACGACTTTTTTTAATATTTTTAAAAAAATAATAATTTGAATAAATTCAATATTATTGGATTAAAATTCAGGTTTACTCTATGTATTTATGAGAAAGTTTGGTTCAAATTTGTTTAAGCGATTTTTCTTGACATGAAGATAGTCAATTTAAATCCCATTATATCTAATTTAATTGATTTAATATGAAATAACCTTATACTCGTAAAGTGTCCAACAGGTGGTTTGTTTATATTTTCGGGATCATCTTCAGCGTGAACAAATTTATTTTGATTATTTTTTAATTTTTAGGTTCCGTAGACAAAACAAGGACCCTTATATTTTCCTGCGTGTGTCTGTCTGTCCGTCCGTCCGTCCGTCTATCGCCTGCTCTCTCATACACAGCTCTCGGCTACACCTATTGTCCGATCACTTTGAAATTTGGCATATATGTTTATAGTATCTACCCACACATTTAAAAAATATAGCGACTTAAAAAAAAAATTTAGGTTTTTTTTAATGAAAATTTGGGTAAAAAAACTTAATTAATTTAATTAACTTGGTTAATATTTTTTTAATTGGACACCGTGTGGGGTATCATATGAAAGGTTACGTCGAGCTGATAACAGAAATATATAATTTTTGGTTATAAGCTTTGATAGGGAGTTTAAAGTGGGTGTGAAAAGCCCCCCCCCCCCTTATCTCGCCTATGTAAAGTGCAAAAAATATGAAAAAATTCCTGAACATTCTTTGACCAAATGTAAAGATACCACTTTTTGGAAATTTGGAAAGTTTAAAGTAGGCTATATAGCATTTTAAAAAACACCATAACTAGGGTACTACTTAAACAATACAGTGTGACTTACGGGCTTCTCTCTGCTAGTGAGCACACACTTGACCTGTTTATTTATTATACTTTTTTTTCTAGGAAAACAACTTATATGGTATTCATATTTAACTGTACTAAATTTTAGAAGTAACATAGTACTACATTTTAAAAATCAAAATTATTGGAACCGTTCTAATATAAATACATTTTTCGACGAAGTTTGTGTGGATAAAATAAATAAATAAATAAAGAAATAATTTTATTCATCACAATAATAGAAGTACAAAATATTATTTTACACTTTGAAACATATCTAGTTATAATATATATATTTTTTTTTTTTCACACAGAGTGGGTGAACGCCCCCAAAAAAGCAGATGCTTGAACCTGGGGGCGGCCGCTAATTTTAGCCAACATTATACAATAATAAATATACTTTATATCTTAAAATCTTTTAAATATACTTTAAATCTTTTATTTATAATTTTAAATTCATCGTTTAATGAATTTTATCTCTAGGCTCTCCCCAAAATTTATGAGGGTGTCTTAAAACGTGTAAATCCATAAGAGTTATAAAATTGAATTTTTGAGTTATCACAATACTTCCTCTTGATATTTAGGTGCTAAGTGTATGAGAAAGTAAAAATTAGATAAAAAATATTAAATACCTACTGTAATTTTAAGTAAGAATAATGTTATTAATAGCTTTACATTACAGATACCAGACATCCACAAACAAATGACAAATAATGACAGTTATCTTTGTTCAGAGGCTTGACCTACGCTAATAACCTCTTTTCTAGGCTTATTCTTTAACTTAAAAGCGACTGATCCTTGGCTGTGTTTAAGTTCGAAGGCGTTTTAATGTAAGCTTGTTCTTTAAGTCTATATACTTTTAAGGTCAACAGCTTACTTACTCTTACCGCTACTTATTACGATAAAGGGGCAGCTGCTGGTTTACTTAATATTTACTAGGGGCGTTTGTTGACATTACCTTCACCTATAAATCTGATACAAGGCTTGTCTTAAGCATAGAAATTTATTTTATGCTTTTATTTTCATTTTTGTATGACGACTTTGTTCTATTTATAATGTGTTCATTACACTTTCTGTATTGAAGACTGAAAGAGTTTTTATTATTCTTGTTAGTTTAATTTAATATAACTGTTTCTGTTCATAGTTTTAGTGTTCCTCACGATCATTAGTAGTGATATGGGCATTTTTTATGTACGTCCTTTGTATACGCATCTCATATACGTATAAAGTATTGTGATGGCACCAAAAAATTGATTTCGCTATTTTGATGGATTTACACTTATTAAATGTGGCCTGAGTCCAAAACATTGATTTTACAAAAAATCTGTCTGTATTCTGAGCAAAATCGTGGAGCCTTATCTACTAGGCTGTTTTCGATTGTTTTTGGTTCATAAAATTATTTTCCAGAAAACGTTTCTGACGATTTTGTTTAAAATATCCTTTTTTAGTCCATTCACATAAGAATTTAACCATATAAGTAGTTTTTTCTTGAAAACTATAATTTCTGAGATATTACGGAAAATAAATATGATTTTGCTAAAAATCTAAATCTAAAACAATCACCTGTTGAACACTTTTTAATTATTTTAAATAATTAAATTAGGTAGTATGATATGTAAATTCAGTATCCCTATGTATATGGGAAACATTTTTTTCTCGAATTTTTCGGGCCATTTTTAATGTAAATGTTAATGCTTTCAAAGGGTAATTTGTTTTCAACTTCCCACAGCGTATTACCTATTTGATTAATTTTTTTTTTTTTAATTATTATCGTTAGTTCATTAATTTAAAGACTCGTTTGTGAAAAATAAATAATAAAAAAAACATACAAAACTAAGTTGTTCACACTTAATACTTAAGTTAAGTTAATAAAGTTGGACTAATTTATTTAAAATTTTAATATATTCATTATTTTAAAAATTTAATAATTTAAATTAAATTATTTAAGTTAATGATATTTACATCATTAATGCTTTATAGGCAAGCATATATCAATGGAAGCATGCAAACGAACTTACACCAAAAATCCCATTAACTATAAACACAGGAAATAATCTCTTACACATGTAATAAGAAATAATAATTTATCAATCAATCTCAGCTAGTGTATCGATAAATTTATGTTATGTTGTTAGTAAATTTTACTGTAGTTGTAATCGGAATCAATTATTCCAGGCGCAAATCCAAATCAGTACTCAAATGCACAGAATTGTTAACATTAGAGGTATATCTGGTTAAATTACCTTAAATAATTTGGTCTAACAAAGAAAGCGATTTTTGGTTAAGAGAAATCTTTAAAACAAGTTGATAAACTTAATTTCAGGAGATTTAGTCAACTTTTACTCAAGTTATCGCTTAATTTTCAAGGCTTTTAAATAACATGTGTTAAGCTTAACTTAAGAAGCCCATCTGACAACCTTTTTTGCTCCAACAGAGACCTTGATTCAAAAGGTAAAAAAGGTTAACCTCTTGAAGCCCCTAAAAATGGATTTAACCCTTGATAATAATTTTTAATAAAAATAGTTTTTTTTTTTAATATGTTTGCTTCCTCTTATCTTATATCCATCGTATTATAAAAATAGGTAGTTTTTACAATGTTTTTTTTTTGTCTAAATTTTGACGAAGGTCAAGATCATAAATTGCATATTAGGTAACAAAGGTATAAAAACTATTCACACAACCCTTAATCTAACCCAATCGCCATTTTTTGCTTCCGTCAACATAAAAGATTTTAGAAAAAAAACTATTTACCTGAGGTGAAACTCCCAGCATTCTCAAGGATGGTGGTACAAGAAGGCCTTGTGGTATCTTGACATGACCGAAATCAACAGTAAAAGCTTCACACCAGATTCCGAAATAATCAATATCGTAAATAGTCAAGTCACCGGGGAGTGTAAGCACTATGGTTTTCCTTTCATACCTGCAAATAATTAATAGAATTAAAAAAAAAAAAATACATATTTCTTCCAAGCTTGTCGAAGATAAGTGAAGCATTGCAAGAATGATCGCAAAGAAGGAACATTTTTTTAGGTCCTCAAATTCCAAATTTCCTTGACGAAAATCCATTTCAGACATCAGGCAATTTTTTTGGTCACATGTCGATCAACTCTTCAACATTTTTCGCCCATAGGTACTTACAAAACTGCATCTCCAAATTAAAGAAATTTAGATGTTACGTCAAAATCCCCCTACAGATGTTCTCGTATTAATTTAAACCTTCTACCCCAAAAAAAAGATGAAATTAAATCTGTTCCCTCTGGAAATTGAAAATTGACCAAACAACCACACTTTCAATTCCCACACATATTTTAAATATATCTCATTACGCACTTTATTTAATACTTACGTGGTCATTCATCTATTGTCAAATTAATACGTGAGGATCTTAGTGCACCACTATAATTAGGTGCCTTTTTTTTACCTCGTTTAGATTGATAAAGTACGTGGCGAAAATCCATAAATTATATTCGTCTTTAAGTTATATTCTGTACAAGCTAATACTAAGTTAGGCAGCACAATCCTTTGACCCAAATCGTGACATAATATTAATATAAACCTTTCTAGCTGGACAATAGTTATATTATTGGTTTTTTATGTTGTTAGAAATAAGATACTTATATAAATTTACAAACATATAAATATATCGTCTCTCAACTGTTCTTTTATTTTAACTCGCTTTAAAGTATTAATATTAGGATTTTACTTATTACCTAAGCATACCATAAAGTGAATCTTAACAGTGTTTTAATAATGTTATAAATAGCCAAGGATCATCATGCCATAATAGTAATAAGAACGCAAGATTAGTACAGCCATAACTAGAGCATGTAAAGCAAACTTTTAATTATTTTATAATAACAGCAGATGTGTTAGTACATAGCACTTTATGCAAAGAAAACAATAAAGCACAAGGATCTCTTTCTCATTCAGCATGGGATTAGTAATAATAAATTCAATTTATTTCGTGAGTAAAAGTACTCCTCTTATCTGATTTTGTTTAAAATAACTGTTATCAAATTGATTTATATCTGAAGGGAAGACATGGATATTGAATTATAAAATCAGAAAGTATTCAACAAAAGAGACAATAAATATGGTTTATCTTAACTAATATATTATTTATTAATTTCTTCAGAATGAACATGTTCAGTTGTAATGTGACATAACTTCTATTTAGCTTTTAAAGATGTGATGTAAATTACATAAATAAAGCACGATGTGATTAAAGAGAAATTACTTATTCCACTTTACCTCTCACGATTAGATCATAATATTAATTGTTGTTTGAAAGTAAAAATATATATTGTATTATGCTTACTTTCTCAGTGGTGTCACCTTGCCGTTTTCATCTGGTACTCTGATTCCTTGAGGTGTAGGCTTATTTCCTCGGCCAACCCAGAATTTTGCGTCTGAAATCAATTCGAATTTTGGTTATTTCCTTTGCATTTGGTAGAAAATTAGTTAGTTCTATGGTTTCTAATTTGTTTAATTGTGATCTTTTTGCCAATTGATAATTTTATATTCCTTATTTCTAAAGCTTCGTTTCTACGTCTCAATCAAGATATTTAGGGCATTATCGGAAGAATTGATCACATAATGCGTGCGTAAATTGGTACAACTCAGTATAGTATTTCTTACCATGTTGGAATACGTATCTAGATAATATATTGACTTTATGAACCTTTGTTTTAGCGGGAGCAAACGTACTTATTATCATACTTCTGTTCCCATTGGAATCAGGACCAATTACAACGATCTTCTTTATTCCTTATTTATACTATTTAGACTTTCTAATGCTTTGTTCAAGAAGTCATTAACCTTGCTTCTTTGTAAATTTGTTCTGAAAGGTCTTTTGTATTCATATGAATGGATAATAATTTTCATTAAAGATAATGCTAAACTACAATTGCTATAAGGTTTCTATGTGCACTCGAAGTGTACGCATGAGGTATATTGGACAGCTTCTGTAACATCTGGAATGTGGAGCATCCACCAACTTCCCACACGAAGCGTGCCGGGATAATGTTGGAAAAAATCTGTCGTTTACAGACTGGAGGTAGAGGTTTCTAAAGCAACGAAGACCCTTTATGTGAAGTGTGTAGTAACTGCGTTATACTTTTCAGCCATTTACTTTTAAGCGACCATTGAAACCCATGAAATAGACCAAAAGAAGATAGGAATTAACAGAAGGAAAGCCAGCAATTATTACTACGTACATTTTATCTGTGACCCTCCTTTCAATTATGCAGTGTTTGATTTGCTCCCTTATTTATTTTTTTATTTTTTCAAATTTCTTACAATTTATTCCTCTCGACTTTTGCCCTACTGACGTGGTTTTATTGCTAAAATTATGGGGATAATCTTGCTTTCAAGTTTATTTAAAAATAAATATAAACAAATAATAAAATATATTGAAAAATAATCCAGACCTGGTGCTTCGCCATCGTAAGAGAATGACGGAATGAGAAGAGTCTGTGCATCAACGACAACAATGCTATCAGAGGTGACGCTGTGAACACCATTGAGGGCTCCGATCTTCTGTGGCTTGGGGTATTCCAGGCCTCGTGGAATGTTAATATGTCCGAAGTTTACCTGTCAACATAATTTATAGTCAATTATTATTTCGAATGATAACTTCCATATAAAATTATTTTACTCATACATCATTCAGTTCTATGTCTTCCGGTAGTGACTGCGTCATGTTCGAAGGGTATTCCGACGTTTCGCCTCCTATGCTGGAGGCATCTTCAAGGTTGTACATGTTGCTCTGAGCGAGAGACAACGTGGACTAGCTTATTGCTTATTGCTAGTCCACGTTGTCCCTCGCTCAGAGCAACATGTACAACCCTGAAGATGCCTCCAGCATAGGAGGCGAAACGTTGGAATAATCTTCGAACATGACTTGGTCACCACCGGAAGACCTATAGAACTGAATGATGACGATGACACTAACCGCGGAAGCCTACGCAATACGATTACTCATACATGTTATACACATAATTTAATTATGCCTTAAAAACTAGTCGGTACAAATTTGAATGAAAGGGGCGTATGTATATCTCAATAAAGCGTATTAACTCTAATACGACTATATAACCACGTCATTATCGGAATGTCGTGGTAGAAATTTTGGAGTGTTGAAGTAGGTAATTATATTGATGAATATATTGATTTTGAAAAGGTTTTGAAGCTCTGCCGCTATATTTGAAAATATATATTTTCTAATATTTAAAACAATAAATGTGGGAGGGGCTTTATCAATCAACTTAATGTATAAATAACGTAGTTCTTATGATTTTAACATCTGTGAGATTTCCGTTCTACTAATAACAAGGACTATCAGGATCTCGATTAAGAATATCTAAGTGTAATATTTGAAAGTGTTTTCCCAAACACGAAATGGTTTAATACCGTCCAAAATAAATATGTACGTTGTTGAAAAGTAAAAGGTAATAACTAATGGGAACATTTGAGCCTGATTACATCACTAATTTCTTTCTTCGAACCGAAAGTATTAACAGTAGTCCATTAAAAGGAAGCAGTGTTGTTCCAATGAGAATACAAAAATATTTAAATCGTTTATCCAAAAAACAAATAAACTTTTTTAATAATATAGATAGATAGTACTCTTTATTTCGTGAATGAGTTATAGCCCGGTTTACACATAACGACTTATAGTATGTCTTATTGTCTGATGAGACAAAACGTATCAAGTACTAGTAAAATCATTAGGTGTAGACAGGGTTTGACGAGGCCTTCCAACTTATTCGTAGATTAGAAGATACATCGACGAGAAGAACTAGTGTACACACCCCACTGATTGGAAGCATTATTGTATGTCTGGTCTGATCAGACAAGACATGCAATAAGTAGTTAGCTGTAAACCAGGCTTAAGTTAGATAACGGAGATTATTCTATAGGGTATATTTAAAGGCATCTTTTAAAGTATGTACATTTTTAATTAGAAATATTTTCTAGTTTTTATTCAAGAGTTACATCATCAGATAACGTATTGATAGCTCAACTTAAAGCTATAAAGATTAACTTTAGGAGACAATTTTAATTGAAACACTTGAAAATGTCTTATTCTATAAAAAGTAAAAAGTTGTGATATTATCTCTTGATCTTCAGAAAGGAGACCTGATGGCATCTTGAGGAAGTCTAAGATTGGTCATAAGGTTATTAGATTATGCAGGAAGTCCATCAGCGTCATCTGCATGACAAGTCGAGCTACTTGTTTCCATTTATGACGTGTCTGCATGTGTGAGAGAAAGATAGGTTATGCTATTAAAAAAAAGCATTACACAAACTGTTGGACACTGGTTAATGCATCTCCGAGCTAGATATGGACGAAGTTGTGGCGACGGCCTCATTAAGCCTTGGGCCCGAACCGTTACAGAACTGAGTTCCCTCAGTGAAAGGGAAATTGTTACATTAGAGTTAGAATCAGGTAATTAGTTTCACCTGTGTCCATTGATAGATTTGAGTATTTTCCATTCAGAGTTTAGAGTTGTGAAGAGAGTTAAATTTAGTTCTGATTTGAGTTGTTATTTTAAGCTTTCGCTTTAACAAAAATGTCTTTAGAGACATTCACTTAAATTAGGACTTCGGTCAGTGACCTGTTAGTGGTTTGAAATAATCGCAATTTCGGTTTAAAGCGAGATTTTATCTAATATTTTAAATATGTTCTTTATTGATTCATTTTATTGTTATAGAGCCTGATTTTTTGGTTTTTGCGAATAATTATTATTTTTTAAATAAGGCGTTGCATTCCTCCTTAAATCGCTACTACATACATGCCATAAATATGGAATTGGGGTAGTATAGAGCAGCGTTTTCCAAACTTTATGATGCCGCGACCCTATACATTTTTCTTTAACATTTTCACGATCATACCGTGAATATAGTGTATTGCATATTGCGTACCCTTATGGATTGCAGGGATATACGTGGCCCCAAGAGTCTGAATTCTCCTAAAATCGTGATTGGATTAGGAAGGAGGGACTGCACACTGATTTAAAAAAAGACTGAGCACACTGATACTGATCTTACTTCGGTTAATGTTTTTTTTAATTGTGTCTGTTTTGAATTATATTAGTTATGTATTATTATAAAGCGCCTACTAATTCCTGAACTTCATGTTGGCGGGCTGATGACCCTTCCTCGGAAGTTTGAAGAAAAGAGATTAAAGCTTTTAGGAATTTTTATTACTCTTCGTTGCAATACCCCTTATTTTTATCAAACTTTCACGTATTCGTTTTTATCTTTTCCTAATAACATTCCTTAATTTTTATGAATTTATCGTTATAATTTTATAATTTTTACTTTATTTATATTTTTATTCCATTGAACTTATATTATATATAATGTTTTATTTAGGTATTATTTTTAATTTTCATTTCACTGGCCAAAGTCCTAATTTATATGATTGTCTTTCAAGATATTTGTTAATCCGAAAACTTTAAAATAAAACTCAAGTAATAGCTAAATTTAACACTAGACGATTCTAACTGTGAATGGGAACCCTAATTTATCAATGGACACAGGTGGAAATGATTACCTGATTCTAACTATAAACATCTTCGTGTATTAGTCAAATAAGTAAATTCATGAAATCTGTAGGCTTAGATTATTATAATAATTTTAGTCGTTGTAGTCCATTTACTAGATTACTTGATTAACTAGTTCTGAATATGGCGTAATCTGAATTACAAAAGTAGTTGTCTGTTTCTTTAAATCGATTTTTTCTATTGAAATTTGTCCATTATTTTCATAGATTTGTTGGTAACCTTTCAGTGACATTTAAATGTAGGTTGAAGGATCTTGGATTTAAGTGACATTTAAATTACAATAACTAATAGCAGTTCATCCAAATTATAGTTATAACTAGTTTTAGAGTTAACGTGATTTATTTTTGGGTCTTTGTATCTCAATAATTGCTATTATAATCTCAAATATTTTATTTAGTTCTTCCATTATTTAGTATCAATTAAATTATAACTGGATTATTTTGTTTCTCATTGATTTTTTTTCTAGTGTTGTTGCTGTTGTTTTAATTGCTAATTATTGTTGCAGTACTTTAAGATTATTATTATTATATTTTTTTCATATCTTATATTATATACATTGCTTCTTTGTGACTTAAATTTGTTCTTATTGCTCTTGTAACTAGTAAATATGCCGGTTGTGGGCTTTGGACTTCTCTAAATCGCATCTATAAATTCAAATCAAAAGCGTTCTCTAATTCTGTTATTCAGTCTCTCACACACAAATGACCTAGTTCTGAAAAACTTTGTTTATTCATTCGTTGCAGATACGATCCTTCTCCTAGAACGTAATCTTGACATATCACTTCTTGCCGGTATCCGAACTTTATTCTTGCGCTGGACCTAATCACTTAAGCCAAAGCTGCTGTCTTTTAACAAACCACTCTCTGTCTTGTTCCTCTTTTTGTTGGCTGAGCTTCTGATTACTACGCTTCTGATCTCCAACTATGCCCATCTCTTACTTCTCCCTGTAAGGGTAGAAATTGCATCAATTTTGTCTAAAATTAGGTCTGATTGATAACAAATCTAAAAGATTTAATTACATCAATTCTTTGAGAGTGGTTTACTCAGCACTAACCTAGTCAATACTGAGTTATGGCCTTTTATTCTAAGGCTCTATTTCTCAAACCATAATAAACAAAAACTAACCACTATTCAAAAAATAATTATCAAAATTTGTCTCCATAAACCCATTAACTTATTCCTTCGTAAGAAAATTATTCAATTTCTCAGTTCTCTCCTTAAACATCCTTTTCAAGAAAGCTATCATACTAAATTATTTTCATTGTGAAATATATAATCTCCTACTCAAATATCCCACCCAGTCTAAACTACAAGAATCATTTATTATATTAATTTTAGTATAACAAAAAGCTATGCATAAAATTAATAATTGGAATTTAATTATGTATGAAAAGGAAATAAATACAATAATGTTATACTAATAATATTTATTGGTTTTGAATAATTCGTAACTGTGTTATTTATTAAAAATATAGTAAAATGATGGTAAACTTACGGAAAATTCGTCGCACCAAACGGAAAACCATTTCATTTGACTGAGGGTTTTACCTTCTGGCAGAGTAAGTGTTAGATGCTTCTTGTTGTACTTCTTTAAAACTCCAGCTCTAAAACAAAAATATATCGGTTAAACAACAAGTATTATGTATAATTTAGTATAAAAAAAAAATGTAGGTAAACCTAAAATTTTAAGATTGAAGTCAGATTTATTATACATTTTATTCTGATTGTAGCTTAGAGTATGTGGGAGGACTAGTTTGTCCCTGCTTTACTCTTGCCATTATACTTTGTTATTCTGAAAGAGCGGGAAAATCGAAAAAAATGGGAGGGGAGCCAATGAGAGCTCGAGATTTTGGTGGGTAGTATGTTGGGGCAACTAGGCAAACAAAAATATCACTGGATAACCTTAGATAACCGCCTAGTCGTTTTATTTTTTTCCTCACATAGGTTGGCCAATTTGAGATGTCAGATTTACAAAGTTTAGTGGCATGAGTATAGCTCTAGACATTTTCTCATTCGCAAAAATATCTTCGACTACTTGGTTTTCCTTTTTTTCTTTCTCATATACGTAATTGTTGGGTATCTGGTAAAACTATCACCTTTTTTATTGAAATTGAAATAACACACTGTCACTTAGAATCAGTGGCGTATCCAGGGGGGGGGGGCACAGGGGGCACGTGCCCCCCCCCCCCCCCCCAGACGGGCCCAGACCCGAAAGAGTAAACAAAAAAAAAAAAAAATACGCCGCATTTTTTTTTAAACATATTTTTACATTCACCTCTTATTCAATTTCACCTCAGAAATGCATAAAAGCGCTGTTTTGAGAGCTCATATTTTCAAAATTTTCCGGGGGAGGGCCCCCGGACCCCCCGCCATAGATCCCCCTCCCAATAGTTGACTGCAGACGACGCCCATGACTTTCAGTAAGATAATGTACTGCAGTAAGCATCAGCATAACATTTTCTAACGAATATGTTCTAAAACAGTTATTGTTACTTGGGCGCTGAGTTGTTTTTGTTGGGGGGGGGGGGGGCAGCTGCTTTGTTGAAAAAGTACTTCCCTTTTCTTGTTACCACTACAAATCCCCCCCCCCACCCCCCCAATCTAAACTGACTTAGAATGTGCCCCCTCCAGACCTAGCCACTGGATACGCCACTGCTTAGAATTAGATCATATTTATCAATATTAAAGTCAGCTAAACTCTGTTGGTTACGCTTGTGTATCATTTTGTAACTAACTTAGTAACTTGGTCCAAGTTACTTGGATCGTATAAACCAGGCTTTACCCAAGTACTTAGAAATATTGGATTTGGGTAATTTTACCTGGAGCACCAAAAATCGAGAAAGTATTGTAAAGGCGTACTAAAATGACAAAAGAAAATTGACATAATATTACATTTTAGGTGTACAAATGCTAATTATAAATTTATAATCAAACTTTTAATTAGATTAGAGGTGCAACTATCAATTAGTTGTTTAAAAGAATTCTCTTATTACAAGCAATTAAGGAGTAGTTGGTT
Organism: Gerris lacustris; assembly: GCA_951217055.1. NCBI lineage: Eukaryota > Metazoa > Arthropoda > Insecta > Hemiptera > Gerridae > Gerris > Gerris lacustris. The sequence goes on from OX578284.1 coordinate 26,466,069, forward strand.
GTTCTGTGACGGCTGCGACGCGGCGGGGCGCGTCCTTGGCATTGGAAAGCTTAACAACCGCTATAGAAACAAACTTCTCCCCTTACCTATTTCTTTCATTTTAACTCTTAAGGTGAAGGTGAAAATACCCATAGCACGAATCTACACGTACCTAGTTACATTACAACACTATATAGCTACGAATAACTTCCTCTCGACGTATTTGTTATCATCTTATTTTTTTTACTATTCTCTCATTTAAACGTACGAGATGGTACGTGTCTGTTACTCTATTGTTGATATTTTTTTGGACCGAAAAAAAAGAAGCTTCGTGTGACCTCAAAATTGCCCGAAGAATGACAAGATTAGGCCAGTACAGTGGTGAAATTGTTCTACTTTAAGACAAAATGAAGTTGCCTAGAATATACTTTTAGTACACACAAAGTGGTTGGCAATTTAATAAATCTGACGAGTTCAGTGTAGCCAAATGGCCAGCTTACTTGTGACTCGACTTCGTTCTTTGTGAATTCCAAACAACGAAATATCTGGTGATAGATTTAATAATGTTATGTCAGTATAGAGAGATATAGTGTTGTCAAGTGGTTAGCTTTACTCGTAACTCGACTGAACATATCTGGTATATAGTTTTAATTAATGTTATGTCAATATAGAGAGATATAGTGTTGTCAAGTGGTTAGCATTACCCCTAACTCGACTGAGCATATCTGGTAATAGTTTTAATTAACCAATTTTATGTCGATATAGTGAGATTTGGTGAAGTCAAGAAGCTAGCTTACTCGAAACTCGACTGAAATCAAAGTTCAATCACCGAAATATCTGGTGATAGTTTTAACTAATGTTATTCCTATGTAAGGAGATTAAATGTTGTCAAGTGGTTGGCTTTACTCGTAACACGACTGATATCTGGTAATAGTTTTAACTAATGTTTTGTCAATATAGAGAGATTTAGTGTTGGTCAAGTGGTTATAGCTTTTATCGGAATCCGACTGAAATCAAAGTCCAAACACCGACATATCTGGTGATAAGTTTAACTAATGTTATGTCAATATAGAGAGATATAGTGTTGTCAAGTGGTTAGCTTTACTCCTAACTCGACTGAGCATATCTGGTAATATTTTTAACTAATTGTATGTCAATATAGAGAGATTTGGTGAAGTCAAGTGTCTAGCTTTACTCGAAACTCGACTGAAATCAAAGTCCAAACACCGACATATCTGGTGATAGTGTTAACTAATGTTAATGTTATGTCAATATAGAGAGATATAGTGTTGTCAAGTGGTTAGCTTTACTCGTAACTCGACTGAACATATCTGGTAATAGTTTTAACCAATTTTATGTCGATATAGTGAGATTTGGTGAAGTCAAGTAGCTAGCTTACTCGAAACTCGACTGAAATCAAAGTTCAATCACCGAAATATCTGGTGATAGTTTTAACTAATGTTATTCCTATGTAGAGAGATTAAATGTTGTCAAGTGGTTGGCTTTACTCGTAACACGACTGATATCTGGTAATAGTTTTAACTAATGTTTTGTCAATATAGAGAGATTTAGTGTTAGTCAAGTGGTTATAGCTTTTATCGGAATCCGACTGAAATCACAGTCCAAACACCGACATATCTGGTGATAGTTTTAACCAACGTTATGTCATTGTAGAGAGATTTAGTGTTGTCAAGTGTGGTTAGCTTACTTGTAACTCGACTGAAATCAAAGTCCAAACACTGACATATCTGGTGATAGTTTTAGCTTGTATTAGGCTCTATACGGGACGTAAAAGTGGAGACTTATGAAGATGTTGAAATATTTTTTAAAGTTTTAATATATTTAAGATACTGAAACATTCTCTAAAGAAGTTTAACTTAAACCACCTTTAAAGACTTTTTATAGTTATAAAATATTTATTTGTACTATTGTGTATAGACAATAAATAATGAAATTTACTTTTTTTAACGTTATTCAATATTACTTTAAGCTGTATTTAAAGTGATATACGAATTGTCTGGATGTGACATTCTGCTTGCTTACAATAAAGTTCATGTTTTGAGAGTAGACGAAACAGGTTCTGCGGTTTGTCGCCACTGCAACTTTTTTCAACTCAATAAAGTCGATCTTTGTTAATACTTATAAGAGTGAAGGTAATTTATCTCGACTCTTGCAAAATTCAAGTGAGTGTTTATATTCTCTCCCTCGTTTTTCTTATCGACATATCGCTTAGTTTAAGTCTGGGTGGTCTCGTTCATATATATTTTCTTTTGACTGGATTGTTTGAGGTATTTCCGTTTTAAATATTACTTGCTTAATACATTCATACGTCAAAGAAAGCATTAGTGCAATTGAATTTCCTTTTTTATTTTTTATTTATTCTAAATGTCTTTAATAATTACACTCGTGTTATTATATTTGGAAATTAGATCACGGGCATCGGAAGTTGTGATTTGGAAGTACCACTCCTTAGTTTACGCAAAATTAAAAAAAAAAAAATGAAAATACATTATACTGATACTATTACTACATACGTGCTAGTTCATATATATATATATATATATATATATATATATATATATATATATATATATATATATATATATATATATATATATATATATATATATATAATTTAGCTCTAAATACAACCTTTCTAATACCTATGGTAATAACTTGTACATGATAAAAATTCAGCTTTTAACCAAAAATGTATTGAGTATGTAATGTACAATTTACATCTTCGTTTGTCAATTTGTTTTAGAGGAGACCGCATCACAGATTTTTTGAATCCCGAAATTTTTATCCCATTACAGGGGTTATTCTTAAGGGAGTTGCTCACAATGAGAGTCAGTTGCAAATGACACATCGTGAGCAATTCTTTAAAATAATCTCAGTGATGGGTTTGAACCGTTTGGATTCACAATATCTCAGAAATGTTCTCTCCCAGAAGGTTTAGACCTTTTACTTAAATCTAGACCTTTCCGAGACGAATCCTGGGGTCTAATAGACTAAGGCTGTAAAACCCTATACGCTATAAAATCTTTGAAAAATAAAATCTTTGGCGAGTTTGAAGTTGGAGTGAAAAGTGTCCTCCCCTCTATCTCACTTATGTAAAGTTCTAACAAGTCTGAAAAAATTCTTGAGCATTCTTCGACCAAAAGTAAAGAAACCACTTTTTGGAAATTTCGAATTTCTTTTTTATTGAGAAAATATTTTTTTTCTACTCACGGCAGCAAAATTAGGCATTGTTGTACTGTTTTCAATCTGCAAAATGTCATTTTTCTTGATTCTTTTGTAACATGTCAAAAAAACAGCAAAATATCAAAGTGTCAGCACAAGTTCAAAGTGTCAGCAAAATAACAAACAGGCTGCCAAATTTTAAAAATTTTGAAAAAGTTACAACATCTCAGGTTATGAACTCTCCCACATTGTTCATTTTTGTATATTTAAGCGTAATATTCTGCTAAATATTTATATTTTTTTTAAAAAATACATTTAAAAATTATAATAATAAAACTAATATTATTATTTTACAGTAATTATTTTTAAAAAATCGCTAAAAATTGAGATAAAAAGCAGCTGTTAATAAAAAAAGTGGCAACACTGATTGTTTTCTCTTTATTATGTTTTAACTTTCGAGTCATTACACTTACTCAAACTTTCGAGTCATCAATTCGATTTTTAAAACTGTCATTGCTTTAAATCTTTTATCTATCAAAAAAGATGATAATAATTTAATAGTTTTCTGTTATTATTTTGATAAATTTGTTAATTAGGTTTTTGAAGTGTAAATAAAATATGGATGATAATGTTGTGCAAGACGTTGAAGACTTGTTTGATAACACGCCATTGATAACATCATACAAGGAAAGTTTATTGCCCTCTAAATCAGGTACTAAAATCTTTAGTGTAATTTTTCTGCCGTTAGTAGATAAAATATTGTATGTAACTATGCAGCAAAGGAAACATTCCTGACTCGTTTAAAGATTACCTGCTTCGGTTACACCTCAGCAGGTAATTAACGTTTTCCTGCCTCGGCTTCGCCTCGTCAGTCAAAATGTAATTTTCCTAGTAAAATAGTAAATTTCCTGCCTCGGCTTCGCCTCAGCAGTAAATTTGTTTAACCTATCATCGCCTTCGGCTCGGAACTAAAACTTAAAAAACTTGTCAGCAAAATTCCATTTTGCTGCCTAGTGACATAAATAACTATTTTTTTTATAATTATGCTTTTTTTGATGTATTTATATGTTAATAGTCCGGTTCACATTTCACATTGAAGTTTTCGAAGACTTCCTTGGTTTCCTCAACAAAGGCGTCATTAATTTAATCAATCAATCATCAATTGCCTACAGACCCTCGCTGTGTGCTGACTAGCACACACTTGACTGTTTATTTGTGTGTATGTTTGCCTTTCCGTTTGTTGGGTTTCCGTCCATAGCCTAAGCAGAAGTTTATAATTCCGTCGAAATACATTGTGTTAAGTACTTTTTATTATTGAGTTCCCTGAGCTGGTTAATCTAATCGCTAGTTTTACCACGTTCCTAAGTTTCCCTGTTGCCTCTTGGATTCACTAGAAATCAAGACTTAAGTCACCAAGTCTATTAATGCATTTTAATGTTTGCGAAATTCTTTGAAAAGAGGAATTTCCCAATATTATAAATTTAATTCGCTGACTTTTTCATTTAACTTTTAAGTTCCTTATGTTTTGTTTTTACATGAAAATCGAAGAAAGTCCAAACCAAGTTTCAATTCCTAGTCACATCATACTTTTTTTGTATTGTGAAATCTATCTCATTATATTTTATTTTATACTTTCACCATTTGTCTAGTGATAGGATGCGAGAAAACTATATGAAAAAGTAATTGACAGACTTTTTTTTAAAAATGTTTAACATTTTCGACCAAAAAATTCTTTAGTCTAATAGTTTTCTCGAAATTATTTACAGTCAGTATTGTTGTCAAAACATTGAAAATCGTGGTGTTCAGTCACGAACAATCATTAAGCATGACTGACATCCTTTCATGACTGGGAAGTCTGTTTCTTCACAGGGTCATGTTCAGGATCAGGGATTATAAACGTATGGGTAATATAATTCGGTCTAATGACTTATATCTGTTTGTATTCAGTTCCGACGTACAAAGTACAAAGTAAGTAAGTATATGATTGAAATTAACTAGCCCTAAAGTTGTTTTGATAACCATGACTTTTAGGTAACATATCACGTTGTTTTAATTCTCTGAACTACCTCAAGGAAATCATGAATAAATGAGTTCATTACGTTTGATTGATGAATTCGTGATAGTTCATGTTTAAGCTTATGTTTTATTTTATGTAAATATGTATGTACTTATATTATTGGAGTTCACCTTGTTAAAATATCTATTTATCTTTAATTAACTGTATATGTACTTGAGTTTAATTAATAATTAAAATAATTCACTTAAGTAATTGATTAATTAATTAAGGCCGAAAAGAAACTGGATTTTGATATTCTTACCAACTATAGTGCTTAGTTAATACTATATCAAGTATAGTGTACGCTCGTAGATAGAGATAATTGTTCCATTGAAAATCTATTGAACTAAATTTCACTAATTGGCTATTTGAAATTATCAAGAGTTTAATTTGAATTTAAAGTTGGTTAGGTAGGTTATTTATGTTTAAAAATGTAAACAAACACTTTCATATGTAAAAATCAATCAAAGTCGATATTTTCATAATGCTGGCAGATATTAAGATTAAATATGGAAGACTAATTTATCTTGTAGAAAGGTATCATTTGTGCGAATTTCAGCACAATCGGCGAAATAGTTCAGAAATTATTTATAGCGTCAAAGTTTCAAAGTTCAAAAGTCGATACGTTAAAAATGGCGGCAGATATCAAATTTATTATTTTCCGGGCTGCACAACTTGATGTAAGGAATTATTTGTGTTTTAAGTGTCAACTCACTAGCTTAAAAGTGGAGTTATGCGTGACACAGTCATACAGACATTCAGCTAAAAACCAAAAGTCAAAAAGTCCTAAAACGGATAATTCCGTTGAAATCTCGGTTTCGGATTTTTGGGTGAAATCAATACTTTTCCTTTAAGGTAAGGGAAAAAAAAAACTGAAATCGAGTGATAATTGAACAAGATTGCTTGTCATAAATTTCTATATTGTCTTAACTAAGCTATCAAATTTTATTAAATCAATGATAACGTTTGTAAATAAGGCGTTTTCTTGTTTTAGAACTGCAATGAATTGTCCGAAATTGTATTGTTTCCAGGGGACCGATTCTGTAATTTCTGAAATTAACGTATACGTTAATTTCACATATCATTAGTAATAATAAAATAAGTAAGTGAATAGTACATATCATTAGTATTAATAAAATAAAATAAACAATGAAGTCGTGAATAAACTATTCTATTGTTACGAACATATTTTAATAAATGTATTTTTTCCGTGGTAGGCTGTAAATTAGTAACTTTAGAGCCTAAAAAACATAGCTAAAATCCATTTTTTCATTACGTGGATGCGTACGCATCGTTATATCAATATTATGATTATGATTATTTGTATAGATGAAAGGCGATCCCTCTAATAATAATTACTGTGTTGCTGATAGTGGGTCATTAGGGATGTATCCCTAATGACCCACTATCAGCAACACAGTCATTATGATTGTTTATAAACGCCTGGTAAGAAAGGTTTCAAAGTAAAGAATCGATCCCCAGGTTACAAAATCAATACCTCGATGTTGATGAAATTTTTTGTGTATTTACTATTCATGTACTAAGATCACTGAAGTCAGCTTTTATGCTATGGTTTTGCGGTTACCAAAATGTTATGTAAATATTTGTTAAGCTTATTAAACCTTGCAGCTATAGTGCAGCTTGAATTCACTTTAATTTTGTTTACGTAGAAAAGTAGTATAATACCGGTGGAATTTTGCATAATGTTTGTAAAATTTACTATAAAAGGTGACAGTTTTTGTAATTTACGCATTATCCTCTATACCACTTTTGCATAAATTCATATTGCTTAATCATAATAAGTAGCAAATAGCGCTATTAATAATATTGATATAGGTTTCATATTGAATTTCATATTGTATGCATATGCAATATGTACGTAAATAAAAAGAAAATAATGGGTAAAAATTCATTTTGAGATAATAGACATTTAGACTTGATCGTTTTGGAACGAGTTTAATAATATCATTTTTAAATCAATAGAACTTCTTAAGGCGTCAATTACTAAGTTTGGTAAATAAATAGTTAGTTCCAATTCTGAATATAATTAGGTAAAAAGCTGGGGGAAATAACATGAGCAATTCAATATTAGTATATTTTCCAATATTAGACTATTTTCTAAATATTTGTTCGATTTTTTATTTATTTTTAGATTAATAACATTTTATCACCAATCCCTTTCTAATTGTGATAATGCTACATAATCCGAAAGTATATTTTTTCATTTATTTTACGATTCAATATAAATGATAAATCTCTCAGTATAAGAGCTTAACTTGGACTTAATTATACTCATTGTGTTAAATATGAAGCATAATATCTTGTGAATCTAGCGCACGTCTCTAGGCGAAAGCTAGAATTAAGTCAGTAGAAGTATATGTTCATGTGTATGATGTGAACTATTTTCCATATTTCTTTTTATTATTCTTGTATAGTAATTATTGTTATAGAAATAACTTGCCTCTTTTCACGACAGGGCTTCGGGATGGTTAATATATTCTAGATTATTGTTACTTTTTGAAAGCGTACGAACTAGCCTTTCTATGTTAAAAACACTTAGTACGTTTGCCTATATTATATTGTATTGTATAATGCTCTGAATGTCTCACAATAACTTAATTGTAAAGTTCAATTAAACGACTGTTTAGGATAACAAGAAAATAAAGTGAAAAGAAACTATCTATTCTTTAAATATAAAATAAAACTGTCCACGTTAACTATCTATTTTGCTTCCGAGCGTAACGAAGGTAACGGAATCTATATGATCTTTCGAACAAATTTTATGTCTCCGCTTTCAAATATTCCAAGACTGAAATTCGTTTCGGTCACTCTGTCGCTCAATTTTTGCGAACCAACATATGTATCTTAAAAACTAATCGTTTGATTACCACTAAAAAAACCATCCGTTTGGTTACCATTAAAATTGGGTAGTAGGTCATAATTATTCCATTGTTGGTCCGATATAAGTTTCAACATTCTCCGTTCATTTGTTTCTATTCTACATGCGCACAAACATACCCATTCATTTACATCTATATCTTGTTAACAAAACTAATAACCACTTTTTTCTTGGTATTTGATAGAGTTCAAAACTGTTTTTTAATCTTTGATAAAATATTCTCCATACAGATGTATTAGGATCGAAACTGGGAATTTTGAAATTTGATGGAAGATTTAAATTACTTTTATTACTGCATTCTTCCATGATTTCCATTTCTTCAATTAGATTTTCATCTCTTCTTTTCCTTCTAGCCATTGTATTGAAACGACTGCGCCACTATAATAATTCTCAGTTACGAGTATTTCCAAATATTTATTATCATTCATTTACAATAAGATTAATATTTTATATTGTAACTCACAATAACTAAAACTAAACATTACATTGATATATTTGACACTTGACATATTTCTCAGATATAACAAGCTACTTAGATATATATATTATTTTGTTTATTCCTGGTGAGACATTTTCTTAAAATCCTGTTCACAAGGTTCGCGAGATACTTTAGCTTTGTTACCACCCATTAAATAAATATATTTATATAATAGGATATTTTAATTTAGAATGTTCTAGAAGTACATTCCTTTTTTTCTACATAGATTTTTCGATAAGAAATATAAAGAACATTTTTTTCTGAAACTTAATACATTTATATAATATTCTTTTCTTGGTGTTGCTTGTAGTGCGGGATTTGAAGAAACTGCATTACGCTAAATGGACATTTAATTCCACACAAGAAACACTTTTTAGTTGAGAATATATATATTTTTTTTTAAAAAAATCAGGCATAGAAAACTTTATCCATAGTATAGAAACAGTACAAGAGGGCAAATTTTAACCAATTTACATAATTATGGGTACGTTAACTTTACCGGCAACCTATGCGTGGTGGACATGATAAAATTAAAACATAAAAGAAAATCTAGTTCGATGATAGTAAGTCACGCTCATGTACGACAGCTCCTTGGCTACTACCTATTATGAATGTACAAAACAATTTGCTCCCCTCATATTTATTCGTAGAGATTAAATAAACATATTCAGTCATTGAAACTTTCACCTTTGAATTGACGCAATTGAATGACACATTTGCGTAATTCTAACCGTTTGCACCTCATCAATCGTCCCGTAGACATTAGGAGTTGGAACTTATAAACCGGTAAAACTCAGGCCTAATCTACTTAATCTCCTAAACAACTTTTACTGATAATTCGCTCACTGTACTCAACGCAAAATTTGAAACCATTAAATAATAATTGAAATAATCTATCTCGTGGGGGTAAGCAGTGTAATTTTTGACTCCGCGCAATTTTATAATTTGTAAACATACGTTAACTTTTTGTAAAAGGTTTATAAAACGATTTATAGAATAATTTATTTTAACTGAGAACAAACCCATTATTCTGAGGCATTTCTATACTACAGTACTCGTACAAGATTATGTTATTATTTAGTTTGCTATGTACTTATATAATTCTGAATTCCATTTTAAATGGAACAGATTTAACGATTGTGATAATATCAAAAAATAATATTTTCAATATTGATATTTTAGAGGTAATGTGAAAATGGTACTACAAAACGCCTGTCATCAAGATCATTAGTAAATTCACTTTTATTTTTTTCTGTATATTATCTAATCTCAGGTTTAAAATTCATAACTGTTGTCCCAAATGTGTCGGATCGATTTTTCATTAGTAATATCGCTTATCTTATTAATATTATAATTATAAAAAAAACTATATCAAGCGATCTATAGCATTAGGGTTGGTAAATTGTTTGTTGTCCTCTGGTATATTTTTCAGGCTTGTCGAAATCCTTGATTCTTCAGCAAAAGAAAACATCGCATTATATGTTGTATTTATTTCCCTATATTGCCGAAACTCGTGGCATATTGGAAGGTGAAATAGTCGGCTTAATTAGTTTTGTAGAATGTATTAAGAATAATTAATTATTTGATATCTTCACCTTCTTTCTTCGTATCGTAGGTATAACTATTCTAATATGTCTATAACTTCTTTAGTTCTTCTTAATATTTTTATCCGCATCTTCTTATTTTCCATCTGATTGCTCTGTGGTGAAAATAGCAATAAAACCATTCTTCTTCCGTGTATTCATATAATTTTTACTTTAAGCTGAATTAAATGTTTATTTGCTCTTATATTAATATTGCTGAACGCTCTGTTTAAGGTCTGACAAAAATCGTAATATTATTTTTAAAACTCTTGTTCCGCGTGAAATTTACTTTAATTTACCAACTGGACCTCTTAACCCTATAATCTTTTAACTTATTAATATTATTAGCGTTATAGATTGAATTGAATTGTCATTTTGAACTTAACAGCTTTACAAACTTACATAATAGCTATATTTAAATAAATATATACAATATCGGAATATATATTTTTTTTTTTATTAGATGCGTGACTTGACTCGCTGTTGCATTTCTCTGAAGTAAGTTTTAAAGACACAATTTCTTCTAGTTCTTAGGTAAGCAACGTTTTTTCTGGTGTTGCCGTTGTGTTAAGTCTAAGTCTATCTTATTCAGCCATTAGAGTTGTCTGTCATCATTGAAGTGGTTTTGGTTGCAGAGATACCTAGCTTGTCGGATATTGAATCGTAAGTATAGAATACGTCTAGGGACACCCAAGGGGTCCGGGTGTCTATCCGAAGTTGTCCGGATTCAGCTTCTGACCTTTCCGACCTCTTTAGTTACGACATACCGCCCTCTTATGAAAGGCACTGAAATGAAGTCCCCTCCCTACCCGCAAAGCACCGTATACTTTGCGCAATACCAGACCAGACGTCTTTAGAGACCGCCTGCGTTAGATTTTTTTTTTTTTTACCAAATATTTGGCCTTTTACTCTCGTAAGGGGTTCTTTCTAGGCAAATCATCTTCTTTCGCGATCTAAGCATGTGTATCTTTAGGAAGCGCGACCTTCTTTTTTTTCTTAATTTATTGGCCAATCTCTTCCCGGTATCCTCACCTAACTGACCATTCCTTATTGCCTTATACAATATCTTGAAAGTACGCTTTATACTTAAATTATTCAGCTTAAGATAGCCTGAGAATCCCTGATTCTTCGAATATTCATTCTCAAAACATTTAATTGTATAAACACGACCTGAGTCGACTCGATTATCTCTCATTAATCGATTTAATTCAAACCTTTTTTACTTCCTCCTTTTTCCTCGTCATTTTAAGAACTAAATATGTCTTTACATTTCTAATTTATAGTAAAGCTTATTTGCTCTGGAGGAGTCATGTAACTGTTGTACCATAAATATAAAATTATTCAATACTTATAGGAAATAAGGAACCAAACTTCCTAAGTTATAAGTAAATGTTATTACTCTATCGTACAACTTTTATTAGTTTTATTTCCCAATGACCTACGACCCAATGAACCCAAAAAGTGTATAAGCATGAGAATATCTCAACTCTTTATTATTCATCGTGACTAAAGGTTTAAATCTATACTTTATTACTTGAAATTTATATAATGTTGTTTCCTTTATTTGTTTCTATGCGTTTGAACTCTGCGTTTGATATCTAGCTAAAAATTATGCTTTCTACTTCTAATCTTTAATATAGTGTAAGCGGCAAAGTCCTGATTGACTGAACGACATAGAATCAACTTGCAGCAAAATATGCTTAACCGAGTGACTAGAAATTTCGAGATTGTATCCTGTTCATATCATAGACACCCACAGAGAAAGGATTTTGCGAAATTTTGATTTTAAGGGATAGAAAAGGACGAAAAACAGTGGCTCGCATAGAATATGTAGGTATATCTATACACACGACGGTACATAGGTATAGAGAGTGTTATATTTATCTTGGGCTTTGATTTTTTTCTCCTCCATTTCTGTTCTTTTTTTTCTAAGTTTACTATTATTAATGTTAAAAAAACAATTGTTTATAAATATATATTTTATTCAATTTTTCTTTCGTTTTAGTCCCGGTGCGGGGGTCTATTTTTCTCAGTATGTCTCCCGTAGTTATTGATAATTATAATTTGATTTTGAAGTATATATTTTATTTCTACAAGGGAGAATAAGTTATGTTTTCAATTTAATTTAGAGGGAGTAAAGTACGTACTTTTCCCCCTGAACTCAAAAATCAGGGAGAAAAATTAAAAGTAGGAAGAAAAAGAAGTGTTGCCTACTTTATTATTTCGTAAATAGTAGAGGATGAATAGCTAATGTAGTGAATTTGTCGAAATAAAGTTGGTACCACTTAAAGAAAGCACGCCTGAGAATTTACCGCAAGGTGGTGAAGAAAAAATAATGTTTAGTCAATTTAAAAGAGCAGTACAGCAAATCGCGGGCGAAGCCGTGACGGTAGCATACTATGTAGTTAACATATATTTTAATATATAATAAAGCTTTATCATATCTATTGGAAAGATTTAATATATTAAGCTTTATTATCGACTAATCGTACGATATTAGCGTGAAATTAATCTCCTCTTGTTTTTATTTCACCATATAAAATTAAGTCGATTTCTTGATGATTTTTCAGAATGGATTTTTTCAGATGGGAACATTTTTGGTCTCGTGTCTATTTGTCGGTCTTACTGTGAACATTTTTGTGAACATTATGATACCTTAAAAACTACGAGTACTTGTCCATATTGATAAAATGTGGATGAAAAATTGTTGGTGCCATACTAATTTCAACCTTCTGTGTTTATTGATTCCTTCCGTGTGTTTTATTAACAATAACATCTTTCAAAGTACACATCCAATTTTTAAGTAATTTGGATGGTTTATTGAAAGTAGCCCACAGATGGTCCCATATTAATTTCAACCGTCTGCACACATTTAATAGTGCTTGAAAATAAGTGTAGTAGTAGTAGTAAGGTACGGGTAGGACGAACCACTTGTTCGAACCTAGCAATTAGGACTTCATTCGGGCCCTTTTACTAGCCCTGTGGTAGAGAGTTCCAGCCACTTCACACCATCATACCTCTGTACATTGTACCACCGAAGCGAGTATGATGTGATCATTAATGAGCTATGTAAATCAGAGTATCATGGCGAGGGATCGAACCCCGACATCTTGATTCATTGATGGCTGAGCAGACGTGGTTTAACCCACACGCCCACGCTAGCTCACCTAAATAAGTGTAACTTCACTGGGAACTGAAACAAATCCAAATCTCATTTGATTATTTGTCCAATAATAATAATAATAGGAGACGAGGAGCTATGTACTACAGTAACTAGCAAACATATATTTTTTTAGCATGAAGATTTGTTATTATGTATCTTTATCTTTGCTTAGCTTGTTATGTGATAACTTTTTTGAAAGGTAAAGTAATTTAACTGTCACATCCTAAATCTGTATTACTTCAACTCCAAAAGGTATTAGACAAACAAGAATGTTCTTGGGAGGTCCTTAACGAAATCATACACCTTAAAGTAATCGTCATCACCGTATTCAACGAGTTGGAAAACAGCTTCGGCAATAGACTCGTCATACAAGAAGCTCCTTGGTCTAGGCTCCTCAGTCCGTTACAAAATGTTCCAACAGGCGGCCGTCTTCAATTGTTTTGAAAAATAACTTTCCCGCTAATGACCTGTTTGGTGTTGGCTTCAGGGTCACCTGTTGTAAAAATTTTTCTGTTGCAACACATCACAGGTATCCTTTATTACTTAAAAAAAAAAAATCGTAGTAAAAAGTCTGGAGAAGTTAATTAAGGCTTGAGGGCTTGTTTCTCATATCTTCATTTGTCCTCTCCTATATGAGTTTTTTTACGATGCTAACTAAGATACAGTATGCTCATTTTAAAAATTATGTAATACTAAAAAAACAACTAATAACTTAATTAATCACAATTAAATTTTGTAGGACTTGAATAACAGGTCGCAAAATAAATGCGTTAATAAATGTAATTATGTGTTAGATTATCACACCTTCTTTATTTTTTAAAACGCATTTGTTTACGTGTTATTATGCGTAACCACCTTGTAAAAAGAAACGAATTCGTAATCTTAAGATTAACTTGTTGATTATCACTTTTTATGAAGTTAAGTAAAAGATGGTTTAACGATAAGTGTTAATTTCTTCACATCACCATAAATCATATTTGCTATTTGAACATTTCAAAGACAGTCATCTAGTCTTGCAAAAGCGCACTATTAACTTTTCTTCTTAAATATATTTTATATAATCTTAACAGGAGTTTCATTTAATGTCTATGAATATTAAAAGTTTAAAAAAAAAAAAAAAATTAATTACGGTGTCGTCTTTTTAAATATTACCATGAACTCAGACCATCTGCTACATCTGTATACCACGTTTTTTAAAAAAAATAAATCAACAGTTTTCTAGATAAGAAAATACATAGTAAATAGTATGATTATAACAAACCAGATCATAAAGTCAAAATTTAAAGTTAAGGGTCAAAGTGGTGGCCCTTGGATCTTTAATATTTCTTCACATCGTTCTCGGAAACTCTCCATAATCGCTTTTGACAAAGGGATTGAGTTTTAATTTAAATCAAGTTATAATTATTATTAACTACGGGAAACAGACAGAGAAAAATACACTCCAGCGCCGGGATTTGAACCACGGGCCTCTATATTTCCAGTATAGTGCTCTACCAACTATATAGAGGCCCGTGGTTAAAATCTCGGCGCTGGAGTGTATTTTTCTCTGTCTGTTTCCCGTAGTTAATAATAATTATAACTTGTTTTAAATTAAAATTTAATCGTTCTGTAGTATGAATACTACCAAAATCGTAAAATATGAATTTCTAAAGGGATTGAGGTGAACCTACACATTTCCTTGGCCCGCAATAGACTACATTTCCCCTTTTACTAATTTTCTTTGTTGAGGTTTCTTGGTCCTATTCTAGAATCCAACCATGATTCCCGGTATCCTCGCATATCTGACCATTCTTTGTTGCCTTATACAATATCTTGAAAGTACTCACAAACTTCCTTGTATTTGAAGAATTAACGTCCATCCATTTGCATCTCCAGCTTGTTTTACATATTCTTTCGCGTATTTCCTTTTTTATAGTTTCATAGTAGAAAATGGGCATCCTCTCTTCTAAGCAAAAAGGATATGCTAAATTCCTTTCACATTACAATTGAATTAAGCATATCTTAATGTTAAGACTTCTTTAAAGTTTTGTATCAACTTAGAAAGGCTGGGCTTAAATAAGTTAGTTGAAAGTGTTCCTTGTAGTTTTCAATTCTTTAGAAGTTGGGTCAAACAAAGGAATAAAAGTCTCACTTTTGCAATATTTCGATCCCTCCTTGGATCATTCTCAAGCTGACTGTCTAGAAGATTACATCATGATGATTATTATTATTTTAAAATCGGTTTGGATGTCGAAAAGTAGTATAATTGAATCATAGTGATTCTCGTCATTTAGCTGAAAGCAGTTTCTGTTTATTGCACTATTAGTTTAAAATTAAAAAAATCATTATTTTAATATAAGCAAATTTCTCATATTTAATTAAAAAATATATATTTTTCTTTCTACTCCTTTATCATTTCAACTTATCTTTCACTGAGCAATACTTAAACTTCTACTGGCTGGGCTTAATGTCTCAATGCTCTAACTTTTTTAAAATCTTAGTAAAGAATTTATTCAAATCTTCAAAGAAATATAACTGATAGTTAAATATACTAACTCTTACTAGGTTTTTCTCCTCTAAAGGGAATTTAGTTAACTAGTTTTAGTTCAAAAAAATTATAACGCTTGAGGCACACTTTAAAATTTAACATAAAAAGTAATGGTAAAATTGAGCACTCTACTTTAATTTATATATTGTTTTATATGTATACACAATATAACTTCACTTACTTATATACATACCTATAAATTATTTATGTATTCTGGGCACTCAAAAAATAATATTGTATATTATTATTAGTTTGGTTCTTTTTTATCTTTTTCGAGATATGTGATAAACAAAATTTATAACATTGAATCGTTGATTTATATATATATGTACGTATACACTATATACCTTCATTTATTTATATACATACCTATCAATAATCAATTTATTTTGGACATTAAACAAATTTTATTCTACAATATTATTTGTATGGTTCTTTTCTTTTGTGATAAACAATATTTATAATATTGATTTACAAATTAATAGTAAATATTTGTATGTTAACGCTATACTTGGGTCGAACTGGTAGAACGTTTTTTCGATATTGTTTTAATGAGAGTGAATGCTTCTTTTTTTGAAGCGTGATCTGATCGGTATCTGGAAGGACAATGAATACTATCAAATGAAACTGTTGTAATAAATGAATCGTCCTCGAAGTTTCATCTATATATCATCTTTATGACTTCTATAATTCAGACGAGCTATAATGTCAGTGGTTTAGATTTTACATCCTACACTCATGTGTCGTGTATTGAACCATTCATAAAAGAAACATAACGTGTACATCTCTAGTTTATCCAGACGATCTGGAAAGTAGCCCTGTCTTCATTTTCTACAACCAGCTGCCGGTTAACCGGCGCCTCGTGTTCCGTACTTCCCAAACCTCGTTATCGTAACTATACCTAAATCATTTCGTTTCGTTTGTTTCGAACTTTCACGATTCCTCGACCAACGAAGGTGAAATGTTTTTGTTTCGTCAAGGACTAAGGCATCCCAGGCACCACCCCTCAGGCTTAATTTCGATGAGGTCTTATGACAAAATTTCACCTCGGACTATTTTTAATATAATGAAAGTGGGATGCCCCCTGGTGGAAGGCGTGCGGATGGGTGCGGCCTCCCAACCAGAGCCTTTTCACTCGTATCGCTTCAGCCCCTGACCTTTTGTACAGGACCTCCGCCTTACGAAAAAGGCTCTTGTTTTAACCGTCTTGTGTTTCTTCCTTAAAGGCAATTTCTCTCAGACCTGTTTTCCTAGGTATCCCAATAGATTCACCTATTTTAATTTTGAATTTTTTATCTTTACAATCTCGTGAATCTTACCTATTATAAATTTGGTAAACCAAGAGGAGCGCTATCCTTTCTTTACACGTCTCGTTGAGTAAATTTTTGTTACAAATTAATATTTGTTACATATTTAAGTAAGCTTTCAAGAAATTCAAAAATTATTTCTTTTTTAACTTCAACCACTTATTACATCGTAAACAAATAATATTACTTCGCGTTAAATTAAAATCGATTACAACTTTCTAGTTATATTAATCTTAAGTTAATCAAATAATAATAATAATAATCCTCGAAATCAAGGTTATATCACACACTAATAAAATTTTCTTAGATTATTAATCTAATTGTGTTTAATTAGTTCAAATTTAAATTAAAAGATAATTCTTTAGCCAGAGAATGCGTTGTGATGTTTTAAATAAATTATCATCACAGTCCTTCAAATTTACGGTGCTAAATTATTTTCATAATATTTAAACAATACCTGTAATTACATTTGTACTTTTATATGCTCATAAACATACCACGAAGTATTATTTCTTAATTATTTAGTTACTTTATTGGCACTTATAATTATCTATTCTATGCATTTTTTGTAAGTCGTTTTAATTTTTTTTAACGTGAATAATTGGAATTTATTCTCCAATATAACAGCATACTTTTTTTTTTATAAAAATCAAAGTCCCAATAAACACAAAATTATTTCAAGACAGTTATATAATTATTTGCCAATTTTCCATTTCTGTACATGAGGTCCCAGATACGCTGCGTCGACCAAAATGAACCTTTAATTATACCATTTAATGAATTAAAAATTTAAATCACACTAATGAATTAATCAATTAAAGTAGCCCAAAACAGCCCTTTAATTACACCATTTTTTATCACAGGTAGGTGAGATCATTAATATAAAACACTCTTACCTTTGGTAAAATCTAGCTAAATTGGTGTTTGGACATTAGTGTCAGGCCAATTTCTATGAGAGTCAATTTCTTTATTTATTGTTTTCTTTAAACGTCCGTTGACTTTTCCTTGACAATTTTCTTATAATCTTTTTTTCCCGTTACCACTCTATTTAAACCATTAAGAATTTTATGGACCATGAGAAAACTGTAGTTTTATTCTTTCTTCCTCTAGTTTTTCTTTCACAGTCCGCATATTTTTGGTAATTAATTCCGCATTCCTGTTATACAGTTTATAACTTTATTTTTCTTTATATAATACTGTCCCTTACTAATTTTAATTGATAGAAATATTATCTGGATTAATATTTATTAATAATATTTAATGAAATTTTTTTTTTATGAAAAACTTTCTTGCGCAGTTCTTGAATTTGAATATTTTGTTTCTCTGTGCATTTATGATGTAATTTATAATTTATGCTGATATTTGTATTATTTTTTAAATTTGGGCAATACAAGTTTAAATTCTTTAAACTTTTATCTTTAATTGAGATGTGAAGAATGCATGTGTATTTTTGGAAACAATTTTTTGCACTCTACATTTTTTTTTTTACTGCGAGTCAGTGGTGCAGTTATATATCGTTCTAAACCCCTAAAATACTAGGCATCTCGTGGCTCTATCATTGAAGCGAGCGTATTTCAATAAAATACTGAATATTTATAATAATAATTAATTATTAATCATGATGAATGTCAAAGTTAAACATAAGTGGAAGAGGGTAAAGTCAGGGTACTTGGTACAAAGCTTACCTTCCCAGATAGACCTACACTCCTAGAATCTCAAACTTCTGCTTGTATCAAGTTGAAATTTTACATGCCTGATTCAATTGTACTTTAGACGATGTATATAAAATTTTATTAAAATCGTTACGTTAGAACGTAATATATCGATAAAAAGGTTGTTTTCCTACTTAAAACGTTAAGGCTTCTTTAATAGTTTTAACGATCTTTATTAATTCATAACGGCGTCGCTGTTAGTTTTACTAAAAAATTGTATTTGAAAAAAATGTTTGTCTCATCGAATAGATAAAGTTAAAATTTTTTCCCGTCCTAAAATTTTAATTTGGAAGCGCACGTTTACGCGAGTGTTGCACGCGAACGCTTGGGCAGTACAACGAACTCGTCCTGAGCATTGGTAAAATGAACATGTGTACCAAATTTCATTAAAATCTGTCAACTGTTACTCAAGTTATGTCGTACGTTTCAGACACACAGACACGGAGCATATTTCGTTGAATGTAGGAAGCTCGCTACGCTCGCTTCAATTTAAAATGTATAGTCTTCCAGGTGATATTCTTGAATGCATTATCATTCTAGTTTTCTTATAAAGTAGAAATACATGTAGGTCTTAAAAACACAATATGATTTAATTAACGGAAGGTAAGAAATAACTATGTATTCTACTTACGATCCGGTTTCATCTCGAATCCTTAATCCACCGGGCCCTGGTGCTTTGGTATTTCCTACGTAGAAATATGCGGCTGAAACATAACAAAAAAAGTTCTCATTAAGATCCTAGTATAATCTAAAATATTTACTACAGTATATAAATAAAATGTAAGGATGCATCTCAATATAAATAAAGATACTAATATCAGTAGAAGCGTATCTTCCTTGGAATTTCACAAATTCCAAAGGTTGAAAATGATTGGTTATCCAGTATAATTTCTGTAAAATCTTGGTAAAACAAACTTATTATTGTAAATTTTCTTCGGTTGATCCCGTATAAGACCCTGAAGACCAAAGAAGGAAATCTAAAACTTATTATTGTAACTTCTACTTCTAGTCTATGTGGGTACAAGGCTATTTATTTAATTTTAAGCTTAATATGCATTGGAAAATAGTTTATGGATGGTGAAATATAGGTAATACATTGTCATTAAAATTTTAATCTAGCGTAGAACTGTTCACGAGTCCTCCAAACAAATTAGTTTCTGCAACCTAAAGAAATATTAAACTATGTATAGAAGAACTTCATAGTTTACAGTTGTATTAACAGTTAAAAATAAATTTATAGTTTGCATATTGTTTTATTTATTTCTTAACTATATGTATTTATGATATCAATGCACACATGCACATACTTTTAATCTTAAAGATACATTAAACAAGGCCTAAAATCAAGCTTATTTTGATGTTAAATTGATTTTTGATTTTGTAAAAAGGCACTTAAAACTTAATCAAGAGCAAATGGAAGTAGATGGAGAGCTATAAGAATTAAAATGAACTCAAAATATCAGCAATGATGTCTTATTTCAATGAACACAAATTAAGTTAAACTTTATTTCTACTAATGAAGCTAATGAGCATATGACTAAAACCGGTCGAGTTATTATACGATTTAGTAAGCTTCGATGGAAAGTTCTTCTTGGATTGGATAATTTACTGTCGTTTGCTAATAAATCTTTTTATTCTGGTTTTAAACATTTTTTCGTAATCAATTATTTTTCGGGGGATTAGTAGGTCCATGAGACTATGGTTGCGCTCATTTTGGACCTATATAATAAATGACTATTTATCTGGTTGGTTTCTCAAAAGTAGAGTACTATGTTCCACGATATAAGAATCACATCTGATAAATAAAATAAAGTAGCTAATACCTCTGTTACAAATTGGCTCAATACTGAAAATAAAGTTAGCAACCGTTAAAGTATAGGTATGAGAGAGTTAGTGAGGTAGGGTCTAAAGATATTTACGATGTAAATATATTTTACGAAACTAGTTGGTAAAAACTTGAAGTTTTTTCTTTAGACCGTACCTCACTAACTCTCTCATATCTATAAGTTTTAAAAGTTATCTCATATTGAATAGTTATTTATGCACCTAAGGAGTAAAGTAAGTCATTATTCCCTGAGCAAATAAGTTGATAGGAACCATATCATAGGGAACCATGGTCCCTAAATCCCGAGACGAAGCCGAGGGAATTAGACTTTTTAATTCCCTCGGCTACGCCTCAGGAATAACGCTAATTAGCTCCTAAGGCGCAGCCGAGGGGAATTATAGCACTTTACTCCCGAGGTACATACAATATTTTACCTCCAGTAGGTAGAAAATACAAAATAAATAAATAAAATTTATTTAATTTTAATAAATAACAATAATTCATAGCACTTTTAATAGCAGATATAAGAGATTCAATATTAAAAACAAATAAGAATTGCAATTAAACTAAAATAGAAGGTTATTTAGATGCAGGTAAACAATGATAAGCGCAAATTACAAATAAGGTCGAAAAAGCAGTGTCGCCAACCTGATTTCAAGAACTTCACTACATTAGCCATTCTCTACTATTTATAAAATAATTAAGTTGGCAATCTTTCTTTTTCTCCCTGGTTTTACTACTTTTTATCCCTAGTTTTACTTTTTCTCCCTACTATTTGAGTTCAGGGAAGAAAAGACTTACTTTAGTCCCACAAAACTAATCCAAGATCATAACTTTGTCTCCTTACTGGAGATGAAAACATTTTCTCTAGTCGAGTTCATAATCAAGGAATATACTCGTACATGGCGCTCCACAAAGATTATAAACCACAAAGCGCTTTTAACTTCTCCTACAAATAGGTAATAATCACAAGTGCATAAGCCGAAGTTCTTGAGGGACTTTTGTGTATTCTTAAGTTCTCTTCTTAAGTTCTCTCCTAGTCTTATTTTTCTTGAAACCATATGTACTTCCCCCAAAATTTTTAAACCAAAATATATTTCAAAGTGTGGATTGTTGGAGGGTTACCAAAATAGGTTTACACTTCCGTCATTGTATAAAATTGGCTATACTTCGCCTCTCTTCGAGGCATAGACGTGCCTGAAAACATTATTTATACAGTTTGCTTCCGAGTTCCGAGCTTACCGAAGGTAACGGAAGCTATGTGATCGTTCTGAAGAACGAAATATTTTTAGGTCTCCGATTTCAAAAATTCCAAGACAGAAATCCGTTTCAGACATCAAGAATCATTTTTTGTTCCGTGTGTGTCTGTAGGTCGGTCTGTCGTTCAATGTTTGCGAACCAATGTATCTTAAAAACTACACGTCCAATTTTAATGAAATTTGGGTGGTAGGTCATAAGTAGCCCATTGTTGGTCCTATATAAGTTTCAACTTTCTAAGCACATTTGTTTCTCTTCCACATGTGCACAAACATACATTAATTTACGCCTGTGTAGCTTCAAAATTACTTATCTGATTTGTCTGAAACTTTTATAGTTTATCGAAAGTAGCCCACAGATAGTCCCAGATTACTTTAAACCGTCTGCGCTCTTTAACTTTTGCTTAATTGATACTTTAATTCAAGTAAAAAATCAAAACAATTTTGACAGATTAAAAAAACAGGGGAAACAATAATGGCTTGTAAAAGCATAAAATCAAAAAGTACGCGATAACATGCGAGGAAGCTATGTGCCACACCAATTGGCAGTCTATTTTACAAGTTTATTGGGTAACATACTCTTACGAACAATTAAACCTTGAATATACAGGTAAAAAATAAATTATATGAACATTATAAAGAAAATAGAAACATACCGAGATCAAAATATATTTCATTAGTACTAATTTTGTTTTCTATCTACTATCTTGAGAACCTTTCTTTTTAGAATTATGTAAGATCTTTACTATCTTTTTTTTTAATAGGTATAAAAGCCATATTTCTTCCTTAAGTCCTTTGACATTTCTTTTAACATCTGTTAAAAATTGTCCACGCTTTACGATTGTCCTGTAATTTTTTGTTAAATTGGTATTTCATGCTTGTATTAACCGCAGTGGCTAGGCTTTTATGACGTGAACACTGCGGCACTACCTTTTAAATTGCCTATCTGCTGATCAATTGTTTTCTCTGCACGAGTTTAGAGCCCATTTCCAGCTTCTTAGGTAGTACCATTGTTTACTGCCTTATTACCAGTTCGTTAACTAAGTATTATGGATGTTTTTGTTCTCCGGTCTGAAAGGTTTGGTCATTATGGTCTTCGATAGAGTAATTCCATTCTTTCTTTCTCAAAAAAAAAATCTAGCAGGAAATCATTCTTATAACTCCTATAAAGGTTCCTACTAATTATTTCTTTCTTTCTTTTTTTCTAATCCATCCCATAATTCTGATTGTTTGACTTAAATGTTGTCCATTACTAGCACCTATGTTCGTCAAGCTAGTATGTATTTAATAAAAGTGTTCACTTTACTAAAATCTTATGTGAACTAATGATAAGATAAATGTCATGTTACACTTAACATGCGCTTTTTATTCAGACAAATGAGTCAGTTATTGCTTTATAATAAATTTAAAATGTACTTGAACAAGAAGACACGCTAGTTATGTCAATATAGAATGCTGACTCTGACAATACTTAGATACACCGACAAACACATACTCTCACAACTTATAGTTGACGTCAGAGATCCTTGCATATATAAGACCGGCCACACCCTAGGCTCGGCGCATTATTCATTTTCTCTTTTAACATTATGATTTAAACTATTCAGACTTCGCATAGATATGTTTATATAAAAGTACTTCATCATTGTAACTTCTCTTTCAATTTAATGTATATTTAAAAGTATATGTAATACTTAATTATCATGTTTATACCAAATAAACCTTTTTAAAAACACAGTTCAGCGAGTGGTTCACTTAATTGGCGCAGTCGGTAGGACAGCCCTGGATCAGTTGAGAGGATATCAGCTGAGTTCCGTAGGATTAACCAGGACACACCTAGAAATTCGAGACTCTGTGGCCCAACCTGTTTCTGGACTTCATCGAGAACAACCAGAGCGGCTGGACCTTTCTCCACAGTTTCTCTTCTAAACATGATATCACTCCTACTGTGAGTAAATTTATAATTTGAATGATATATTTGTAAAGGAATAATTGATCAAGGAATAATAATCGAAATACTTAAAGTAATTTTTTATGAAATAATAATAATTTTTTTTTTGAATAATAAATTTTTATATATAATAATAAATTTAATAATCATATAAAAATGGCAGAACAAGCCGTGAATTATCAGTTGCTTAAACTATTCATTGATACCATTCCATCATACAATGGAAATGTTAACACATTAAATATATTTCTAAATAATGTAGAAAGTTTATTAACCCAATTTGGGAATCGGGCCAATCAGGCCGACCCAATAAACAATTTCTTGTTTAGGGTAGTATGCGGTAAGTTAACGGGGAGAGCACTGGACCTAATTGGGTCCAGGACAGAATTAAACACCTGGGGTGAAATTAGAAATCTTTTGACCCTCACTTTTGGCGATCAAAGAAACATTGATTGCCTAATTCAGGACTTAATGTCTCTGACTCCAAACAGGGGAGAAGCCCCATACGACTTCGGCATGAGATGCCAAGACTCTAGGTGTCTCATCCTATCAAAACTAAACTTGTTAGACCTCACTGAGGAACAAAGGAGAACTAGAGTACAAGTCTATGACGACCTGACCCTAAAAACTTATATAAGAGGTTTGTCAGGTAACATACAGACAAATGTCAGGCTAAGAAATCCAGCCAGTTTAGAAGTCGCAATGGCTTATGTAATTGAAGAGGAAAATTTCCTCTATTCAATAAGGCAAAATGCAAATACCCAAAGCCAGTATAACCCCCCTCCAAGGATGACTCCTGGAAACTATAATAATAATCAAAGAAATTTTAACCAAAGAAATAACAATAATAATAATAATTATCAAAGAAATAATAATAATAATCAAAGGTATAACAATAATAGCAATTTTAATAATAATAATCAAAGATTTAACAATAATGGATTTCCTAGATTTAATAATAATAATAATCAAAATATGAATTATAATAATAACAACAATGGAAATAATAACAATAGGTTTAATAACCAAAATTATAGAAACAATGGTTATAACCAAAATAACCAAAATAATTTTAGAAATGATAATAATAATAATTCCAATTTTAATAATAATTATCCGAGAAATAATTACAACGGATATCCAAGGGGACAAGGAACAAATTTCCAAAATAATCAAACCAATAGAAATCCCCAAAATAATAATAATACGGTAAATAAACCTAATTTAAATACGGCTACTCCAATGGAGGTAGACCGAACGAGAAATACTAGGATGTTCGCCCAAGAAGTGGCTAATACAAGTGATTTCAATAATCATCAAAATCCAAATTATGATGCTAATGATCATCAAAATTCAAATATTGATATTGATAACTCCAATCAATACGAGATGGATATGGAAATGAATTATCCTTTTCACTTACAAGCCTCTCCGATACAAGAGAGCTAACACAGACTAAAAATCTAACAATAAAAACAGAAAACATTAATAATAGAAAACGAAAATTAAATTCTACAAATTTTAATAATATTAAAAAACCAAAACGGTTTACAAAAAATAAAAAATTAAGTACTAACATAAAAATGAACTTACAAGTAAATAATTTACCCTATATTGAAATAAAAGAATATAATTTAAAACTATTGTTAGATACGGGCAGCTCAAAGAGTTTTCTAAGTCCCGAATTTGTAAATAAATTTTATAAGAATAAAATTTTAAAAGAAAAATTTAAGGTTGAAACTGCACACGATGTGACAGAGCATAATAAAATTTGTAAAATTCCTTTGTTTAATATCTTTAAAATAAGAGATATACACAAATTTTATATATTTAGATTTAGTCCAGAATTTGATGGACTTGTTGGATCTGAATTATTAGAGAAGCTCGGTGCTTCAGTTGATTTAAAAAATAAAACGTTATGTACACCTAGTACAAATATTCCTATCATATACGGATGTAGTAATGATAGTGTTATTAAAGAAAAAAGAAGTCATAAAATTTTGAATTATACATTGTTAAAGGGAAGGTTCCCTAATTCGTCGATTAAATTAAATTATATGAATAATGTTGTAATGAATCATAATGGCAAAGAAATTAAATTAATTGAGTTAAATTCCTTAGATAGGAAAGGTTTTAAATTTTGCGAAGATTATATTTTAAAAGAAAGAGAAGTAGAAGTTGAAACTTCAAATATTGATTATAAAGATTTTGATATATATGAGACTAATTTTGATGAAAATAAAAATAATGATGAATATAAAATTAATTTTGATGAAGACAAAATTAATGATGAATACAAATATAATTTTGATGAACATAGACATAATATTGATGTTGATGAAAATAAAATAAATTTTGATGGTATAGTTGAATTAAAAGATGAATCGTTAGAGATAGAAATTTTCAGCGCATATGAAAATAATATCTTAAGTAAAGATGAGATACGAAATAATTTTAAATATAGAAAAAAATATTCTATTAAAAATGTTGGATTGATTAAAGGAAAATTGAAACTTAAAATTGATTATAAATTTAAGAAAAAATATAAATTTCAGATTGATAGATTATTTAAAGAAAACATTAAGATCAACTATAATTATAATTATAAAAAGAAATGTATTTTGAATACTAGATTATTTGAAAGAAATATTAAAATGAAAAATAATTACAAATTTAGAAAGAAATATAATATTAAACATATCGAACCATTTAAAGAAATAATCCAAGACAAACCGAACTATAAATTTAGAAAGAAATCTAATATCAAATCATTTAAAGGAATTATCGAAGTTAAAGCTAACTTTAAATTTAGAAAGAAACTTAAAAATGAAATTTTAACTTTATATGATTAACTTTAAAAAATAAACTAACTAATAATGACGATTGACTTAACAATAATGTACTAAATAAATAATTAAGTTAGTTTAACTATGACAAAATGTTTTAATATTTAATTACTGACCATCATAATTAAGACAAAAATATATTTCATTATAATAAATCATTATTGAATAATATTAAAATAACAGTTGAAATTACTATATATATTGGACAGCTTAATTGTCTTGTAAAAATTCTATAAATATAATTAAATTTTATAAAGAAAGAAGATGTTAAAAGAAAATATTATCCAACCTAACTAATGACTATTTTTGAAGTCATATATTGATAATACTGAAAGAAAATAAAAATATAGTTCAAAGTAACAAACCTAAAGAACCTATGAAACAAAAGAATACTTAAACATTTCGAGATATGTCGAAACTTATTAATTAACGACCAAATTTTACAATATCCAAATTTTAATAAAGAAACTCCTTATATTATTAAAATATTGAAATAAAATGTTTCCATTGAAATTAAAAATAAATTAAATAATTTGAAGAATTTATTAGTTAAATGGTTATAAATAAAATGAAATATATTAGACGTAAAACTTAACAAATAATCTTAGAATAAACAGACAGACTGTAATGACAGAAAACTTATTTCCTTAATATAATAAAAAATAAAAATAATTTATGATTTAACCAATACTTAAACAATTAATGTTAAGAATATTAATAAAAATAATAATAATATATATTATATTTAATTAAAAGATAAATAAATAATTTTTATTACATTATACTATGTTAACTTTAAATAAACTATGAATATTATTAATTAACACTTTTCTTATATCAAAAATATATTATGTTCTATTAACTAATTTAGGAAAAAGGAGAAATTTAAGTATATTATACTTTGTTATACAATAATGAATTTTATTTGAAAATTTTAATTTTGAATTAAATATATAATTTAGAATTTAGATCATTAGATGAATGAATCCATATTGAATAAAACTAGGTCAGTATATCAGGATAAGTTATATATCGACAGCTGATGCTATGTTATCTAAGTCTCTAATAGACTCGTTGAGATGATAAAAATTATCAATGCATTCCATTGAAAAAAAATACTTCGTAAAACCAATGATTTAAAACACTTCCATTTAATTATTTCCTCCTTACTAAAAGAATATTTATTACGTTCAAGTATTTAAACTCAACCAAATGAGATTATTAAATAATCACATTCATAATAAAAATATTATAACTAAACCCTAAATTGATAAAACTAAATTTTATTTTTAATCAAGTTATTGTTCTATTTTAAACAATTAAAGTAAAATTTAAGAAAAATAATCATAGGTTTAATAAACAAAAGATTTTGTACTTTATTAAAGAATTATATAACAATTTAGATTAACTCCAAATAAAGAAAATTTAAATTTGTATTTTATCAAAACAATAAATAAGTTTTGCAATATTGTCAAGTATATTATTACTAGAATATATATTATTATAGTGACATTTTATATAACTTGTATTATATTAATTAGAATGATATATTACATTCAGTTTTAAGAAAAATATATCTATATCCTTAACTAAGTGAATTTTGAATTTTTATCAAAATAAAAGATTATTTCATATTAACACTTTTATCTACGAACATCAAATTCTTATACGACCTAAAATTTATCCTAAGCTAACATCTCACTAGATGAGTAGGAAAGAAAACAGTTAATTACGGTTAAAATTCCCCTATGAAATATGATGATATAATATTTGAATTTTAAAAGACTGTGTTCTCCAAGTCTCACTTATCATTTGTATTTTCCTACTGATATTTTATATAAAGATTTTTGTAGAATATATTTTGAAAAATTTTACGGTAGTAAATTAAACTCATTAAATGAACAAAAGTAATACGAATGATAGAAGTATTAATGAAACATTAAAAATCACAACGAAATTACTATTGAAAAGATATAAAAATTGGTCAATTAGTTATAGGAAAAACTTCCTGTAAAACCAGGTGATATATTAATTAATTCACCTATATATTAAGGTACTACATAGGTGATAGTTTAAATTTAAATATATATGTATTGTATTCATGTATTCCAAATATTAACATTAATTTTTAATTTAAAATATATTTCATAATATTATATATATTGAAAATACGTCGTATTCAAGTTAATCATTTAATTCTTATCTCACAGGATGCATAGGATGAATCAGATAGCTAAACAGCATTATTGATACAATGATATCTATATATTTTGCTGATAAGATATATCAATTCAATGGAATACTATCTTATGGGAATTGTAATTAAGCACATTATAAGATAATATTATTTATGCAATTATAGAAAATAAATATTACTTAAAAACACTTATGAATCATTTACTTATTTTATAACTATACATTTAATTTTATTTAACAATATGAAAGAAAAATATAATTTTATTAAAAATCTATTAACTATCCTTCTTTAAAACTATTGATATATTTCAAGATAAAATTAAGAAACAATTAATACAATTTAATCCTACACTTATAAAACTTTAGTTAAAACCAAAAAAAAAAAACTTATTGAATTAACTTAAATAAAATTTTGTAATTAAATCAAGCAGTATCTAATGATGCTCCATTTGACTTTCAAATTATAATTAATCGAAGAAAAGATAACTTTCAATTATTATTATATGACACTCTGGAAGAGTTACATGTGACTAAATCAAGGCGAATGTAATGACTAAATTTAATGCCTTTCATAACTTAACTATAGACAAGCAGAAAAAATCTTAATGTAGAATCTTATAATTATAATTAATTTAATTATAATTTTAATTATAAATTAATAAAATAAACAGTATTCGTATAAATCACATAAATTCTCAATAAAAACAACATTAGGAAACTTATTAGTTATAGAAGAACATATTAACATTAAGAGTTTTATTTAGGGAAAAACTTAGTATTTATTTTTGAAGTTCCGTAGTGAACATTATATGATTTTGATTATTATTGATTAATATGTATTCCTATATATCATAATGTAAGTAAAACTATGTAACCATTTTACCACAGAGTGACTATCTATTGTTTAATGATAAATTTCATACTTTCTAATTCTTGATGTTTAAACTATATAATTATTTGTAAATCACTAATGACTGTTGTAAAACAAACTACTACTATATTTGACTATATTTTAATCTGTTACTATATTATTAAAATCATTACTTCACTTACTATATTTAAATTCAAGCAATGTTTGTAAATTTAATGAAGTCAATTTAAACAATGTATATGTAACCAAGATTGATGCAAACAAATGAATAATTTCCAGCTAAAGAACTCTAGTTACAGAGAGTTGTAATGATAATAAAATATTGTACTATTTAGACAGAATAACTTTAATTCAATTAGATAAAAATTGTAATTTAAAATTTAATAACTATATATGTAAAACTCTCTTGAACACAAAATGTTTTGTAATGATATAGCAATCCCAAGTATGAGTATACCTGAGTTTAACTTAAACATTAATTTAACTTTAAATTTACATCCCTTAGATTTTCAAATTGGTGATGTACTATGAGAATGGTAAATTATCAAAAAGAAATGTCTTTTTCATTGTTAACTTAACCCTTACCCTTGTTGAATACTTAATATTTAAATGTTATAATGGAAAAAGATAGCATCAATCCCTTGGACAAATTTTGGAGATTTCCCCCAAAATTTTCAATCTCAGATGGGAGGAGTTATGTCAATTGACTCTGAGTTGAGTTGAGTTGAGTTATGTCAATGACTCTGACAATACTTAGATACACCGACAAACACATACTCTCACAACTTATAGTTGACGTCAGAGATCCTTGCATATATAAGACCGGCCACACCCTAGGCTCGGCGCATTATTCATTTTCTCTTTTAACATTATGATTTAAACTATTCAGACTTCGCATAGATATGTTTATATAAAAGTACTTCATCATTGTAACTTCTCTTTCAATTTAATGTATATTTAAAAGTATATGTAATACTTAATTATCATGTTTATACCAAATAAACCTTTTTAAAAACACAGTTCAGCGAGTGGTTCACTTAATTCGCTAACTCCCAAAAACTCAATAAATTTGAAAAAAATATTTCTCGGAAACGTTTCCGACGATTTCGATTAAAAATTTATAAACAGTAGTCTATTTGTATATGAATCTAACCATATAAGTATTTTTTTTTTTAGGTGGAAAATTTAGTCATCAAGTTATTTATTTTCGATGGAAATAAATCTGATTAAATTTTAAGTTAGCAACTGTTAAAGTGTAGATATGAGAGAACTTGGTTTTTTAATGGTAAAAACTTAGTTTTTTTTTCTTTAGACCGTATCTCACTAACTCTCTCATATCTATAAATCTGATTTTAAAAACAACCATCTGTTGAACAATAAATAAAATAAGTTATTATGGGTTTTGAATATAGTATCAATATCTATTGAGAAAGATTTGACATGAATTTTTTACTTTCTCATATAAGTAGTGTATAAAGAGAAAGTCTTGTGATAGCGCAAAAATCTGATTTTATTGGATTTACACGTTTTGAGGTCCCTTGAGTCCAAAAAAGTAGTTTTTAAAAAATGTCTGTTGTCTGTGTGGATGCATGAAGCAAAAACTATTGGGCCGATTCCGATTAAATTTGATATTACATATTCAGGAAAATAATATACCGAGATGAAATCAAGAAGTTAAATAAACTTTATTTCTAAATTTGGACTCGCCGTTTACGAGAAGATCGGTCGCTTTACACATTAACTTGACGCGATCATCAATGTGAAACGTATCTCACCACTCTAGGATTCAAATTAATTACTATGTAATATTATGTCGGGTTTTGGACTTTGGTTTCAGACTAGTATACCTTTACTTACCAGGCCTTGCTCTGTTTTTATGTTCTTCTTTTATGTTCTTTGATAAAGTTATAAAAAATTCTCAGGTATAATTTACTGAAGACATTGCTTAACAACCAGATACGGAAATTAGATTTCTTTCGTGACTATTCAACAATTCAACGCCACTTAGAAATATTTATATTCAAGAATAAAAAAAATTTCAAAGTTACTTTGACCTCTCAGGAATTCATAATGTAGATTTTAAGTCTTACTTGATATGATTAACTTGCTTTACATATCTTATTTCACATCTTTTTGTTCGTATAATCTCATAATCTTAAACATTTTTCACAATTTAACGTTGAATAAAAAAATAATGTTTTCTTTTAATAATTTCCAGTTCTTTAGATTATCAATAGTGTTTTTTATTTTTTGTTTTTTTTTTAAAGAAAAAAATATTTCTAGTAAAAATAAACAAGATAAATCAAAAAGATTATTTTATAGTTCATGTAAGTCAATAATTTAGATTTGTAAAACTAGTTGTAAATTCCAATAACATTATTAATATTTTTATGCAGTTATTAGTAGAATAGCTAAATAGTCAGATTGGCAAGCAATTATTTAAATATACCCCCGCCAACCCCGCGGCGAGGGGGCGCCTGCTCTAGGGGGCGCCGAAAAATGAATAAACAATAATATTTATATTTAATATTAAAAATTAATAGAAACTCTATGTGGGCGGAATTATTTTAATAAAATTATTTTTGGGAGATGAAAATAAATGAGAGATAAACAAATAATAGAATTTAAACAGGGTGAGAATGATATGAGATGTTATGGTTTAGAGTTTATTGCTCAGTTTGGTTTTCTAGTTAAGTGTCACTATACCTATCGGACTCCCTTCTTCATTTTCGACTGGCAGGAGATCATAGTGTTTATTACAACTAAAATTTTTCTTATCTAATTCGGTTTTAGCTGTACTAGATAAGGAAATCTGTTCCAAACTTTAACAAGTTATATTTCCATCTCTTTCTCTGCCGCTGGTCTTTGCTATATAATATGTATTTCTCTTTCTTTCATAACCCCCCTTACTTCTTCTTCCCTATCACAACCTCTTTATATTTAGTTTCTAACTCTTTTCTTACCTAGCTAATTTTACCTCCCTTTAGAGTTGTTATCTTTTCTACCCTTCCCTTTTTAAGAATTGTTATCTATTAATCACATTTATCAAGCTCAGTTCTGTTCAGTTATAGCTCTCGTGCGGGGTGGTTGTGTCTTTTGCTGTGAATTTTAACTTTCCTTTAGCTAGAAAGCTCTGCTATTTTTTATTTCTTATTCTACGTTCAGTTATTTTGAGCGTAAAATTAAATTATTGTTGGTGAAAAATTTATTTGGAAAGGGTGAGTGCATTTTTCAGACTACATATCATAATATAGCCGTCAGGACTCTAGAGGAGCCCGTCACGTCTATTTGTTAATAACTAAAAATATCGTCATCTTCCTCCTCCTCCAGTAGCAAACACTTAAATTTTGCTAAATTGGTACTTTATTTAATGTTAAATTAATCAAAACAATTTTAATTAATTTAAAATCAATAGGGGAGGGGGGGGGAATGAAATAAATTCAACAATAATAAGTTTTAAAAGCATAAACTTATTAAAGAATACAAAATAGGACGCGAGGAAGCTATGTGCCACATTAATTGGCAGATAGATGTGCTTAGTTGTATATTGTCTGTTAGTTTCTTAATTAGGTATTCAGTGGCTTTATGTGCATCTGTATATGTGTATAAGATATTCCAGTTCAAGTCTTCAAGCGAGGAGCAAGGTTGTTTATTTGTTTACATCAATTTATATTATTATTTTACTACTTTTATCAAAGAATAAAAATAAAATAATTACTGCAATAGTACTGTACTCGAGTACACGAGCATTTAAAACATAGAAAATAATAATCTGTTTGAAAATTAAATAAATTGCAAAATAAATTATTTATACAAAAAAAAGTAGGGGGGGGGGGGTAAATTTTGTTAGCTATAGGAGGCGCATTTTCAAAAGCTGCGGGGGGGCGCCGTATTTCTTAGTTACGCCACTGTAAATATAATTATAGAAATAATCTTTTACAAAACATTTTTTAAAAATTTCACATAGCTTTCTCGCGTATTACCGTGTGTACTTTAATATTTTTATGCTTTTACAATCCATTATTATCTAATTTATTTAATCCCCCCCCCCCCTTTAAACATTTGTCAGAATTTTTTCGAATTTTAAATGTTAGTACCAATTCAGCACAAAATATCAACCGGAAACGTCTGAATGTAATCTACAAATGTAAAATGACAAACTATTCGATTTTTTTAATATCAGATGAGTGCTTTTGAACATATAGGTGTAATTATAATATAATTGTATGTTTGTGTACATTGGACGAGAAACAAATGAAAGTATGAAGGATCCGCAGAAGGTTGAAATATATTATATGGGACCAACAATAGGCAACTTCTGACCTTCTATCCAAATTTCATTAAAATCAGAGAAGTTTGGAGGTACTGCCCCTAAACCCTAAATAGGTGTAAAGAAATGTATGTTTGTGCGCATGTGGAAGAGAAAATCATGGGTGAAGAAGGTTGGAACTTATATGGGACCAACAATGGGCTAATTATAACCTACCATCCAAATTTCAATAAAATCAAAGGAGTGGTTTTTAAATTATGTTGGCTCGCCAAAATTGAGCAACACATCGGCAGACAGTCACGGAACTAAAAATGTTCATTGATCACTGAAACGGATTTCCGTGTTTCTAAATTTTTTGAAATCGGAGCCCACAAAAGTGTTCGTTCTTAGGAACGATCACAAAGCTTCGGTAAGCTCGAAAGCATATATAATTAAAATACAAAATATGCCACATACATGAGAAAGTAAAAAACATTATGCAATAAATGAAAAAGATCTAACACATGTTAAAATTATTTACTTCTCTTTATAGTTTTGCGGTTTATTTAAAGGATTATGTTGTAGGTTGGATTTGAGATATTTGTACTCTCTTATTGCATAAGAGTACGTTAATACGGATTTATCTCTTCAGAGTTAACGATTTTTAAACAGGAAAAAAATAATTAAGTTGTTTGACCTGAGGTTTTTTCATTCTAATTAAATTGTATTGAATGAACTAATATTTTTTTTTTTTTGCTTCTGACCTTATCGACTAATAAACGGACGTGTCGACTGGGACAACTTTCAGACATTAATTGACCAACAACTAGACCTTAATATATCCTTAAAAACGGCAACAGACATCGACGAGGCAGTTAGATTATTTACAGACGCCATTCAGACTTCAGTTTGGGACTCGACTTTACCTGACACAACCAGACCCAACAATAGATCTTACTTACCAAACGACATACGAACATTAATAACGGATAAACGACGAGCTAGGGCCCGCTGGAAAGCAACTAGGTATCCCACAGACAAACAAATGTACAATACTATTAGAAGACGACTAACCAACTTACTTAGACGTTATAAAGAAGAAAAATTTGCTAGCTTTACTTCAAACCTCACTGACAGAGACAGATCACTATGGAACGCTACTCGAAGACTTCTATCCCACAAACACATACCGTCTCCTCTCCAAAATCCTAATAACTCCTGGGCAAAATCTGATTCTGAAAAAGTTGAGGTCTTTGCTCAACACCTAACTAAACTCTTTGCCCCTCATCCAAATATTACAGACCTTGATCATGCTAATCTAGTTACCAATAATCTCCTTCTTCCTCTTCAACTATCTCCTCCTCCCAAAGCGTTTAACCCATCTGATATCAAATACATTATTAAACACCTCCCACGCCGTAAAGCTCCAGGTTATGACCTTATTACCTCTGAAGTCCTTAAACGTCTCCCAAGAAAAGGTATCATTTTCCTCACGTATATCCTAAATTCTGTTCTCAGAACCACCCACTTTCCCACTCAATGGAAATTAGCTACCATTCTCATGATACCAAAACCATCCAAACCTGCTCACCTTCCTACTTCCTACCGACCTATCAGCCTCCTCCCAGTCATGGGTAAAATCCTTGAAAAACTTCTCCTTCGCTGAATGATTCCTATCCTTAGTCCATACCTTCCTGACCATCAATTTGGTTTCCGCTCCCGTCACTCCACCATCCAGCAATGTCATCGCCTCGTCGATGTAATTGCCTCCTCCCTTGAGAAGAAAAAGTATTGTTCAGCTGTCTTCCTTGATGAAGCTCAAGCTTTTGATAGGGTGTGGCATGCTGGACTGCTTTGGAAACTCAATTCCTCCCCTTCACATATTATCTCATCCTTAAATCCTTCCTCTCTGATAGATATTTCCGTGTAAGTTTAGGATCTTCCTTTTCATCCATCTGCCCTGTTAGTGCTGGTGTACCTCAGGGCAGTATCCTAGGACCTCTCCTTTACTCCCTCTATACCCACGACATTCCACAGCATCCATTGTCGGTTCTTGCCACCTTCGCGGATGACAAGGCTATCCTCTCTGTTCACAAGAATCCTCAAACTGCATCTGATAATGTACAAAGTCACCTTCTTCTCCTAGAACCTTGGTTAAGGAAATGGAGGATAAAAATAAACGAACAGAAAAGTGTGCACGTCACCTTCGCTCTTCGCCATAGCACTTGTCCTCCAGTCATCCTTAACCAAGCTCTTATTCCTCAATCCGATTCAGTCCGATACCTTGGTCTTATCCTTGACAGACGTCTTACTTGGCAACAACACACGAAAACAAAACGAACTGACATAACAAGACGATACAAGTTACTGCTCCGTCTTCTTGACCGTAGGTCTAAGCTTTCTCTTAATAACAAGCTTAAAATTTATAATGTACTCTTAAAACCTGCTTGGACCTACGGGCTGGAAGTGTGGGGTAGCACCAAACCTTCCAACTCACGTCGTCTCCAAATCATCCAGTCCAAGATCCTAAGAAAAATCACTGATGCTCCATTCTATGTCTCCAACCTCACTCTCCACAATGATCTCAACGTTCCCTTCGTTCGCGATCTATCCATATCCCGATACCACACATTCCATGAATCCTTATTAGATCATCCTAATCCTTTAGTTCAACTCCTTTCTGCCCAATATATACCAGATAACCCTCCTCGACGCCTAAAGAGACAGTGGCCTAGAGACTTATTAAATATACACGTATAAATCTGTAATTATCCTCTATCTGCTATATCTTATTTATATATTTATTTAAGTAAATTAATAATTTAGTTTACTTATTATTTCATTATTTATTCATTTATTATTTATTTAATTAATTCATTAGTATCTCATTTCTCCTCTATCTACTTTTATTATTTACTTTATAATCTTTTATGTATTTCTCACGCCAAAAAGGGGTAGTCACTGGACTACTTCCTTTTACATGTCGAACAAGTCATACAAACTATATTAACTGTAACACTTATAGCATGTTCATAATTGTAGTTGTGTTAAACAATAAAGAGAGAAAAAAAAAAAAAAAAAAAAGACCTTATCGAAGGAACGGAAGCTATGTGATCGTTGATCGTTTATAGAACCAATATTTTTTATGACTCCGATTCCAAAAAATTCCAAGATATAATGTTGTTTCAGACATGAGGGAACATTTTTGGTTCCGTTTGTGTTTGTCGATCTGTCGCTCAATTTGCGATCCAATATATCTTAAAAACTTCGATTTTATTGAAATTTGGATGAGGTCATTATTAGCTCATTATTGGCCCCATATAAGTTTCTCTTCCACCTGCGCACAAATATGCATTTATTTACTCCTTTATCATCAAAAAGACGCACACATTTGATTTTGAAGAAATTTGGTTGGTTTGTTTAAATTAGCTCTCAGATAACCCCATATTAATTTCATCCCCAGCTCAAATAAAAAATTGCTAATTTCATACTTTTATTCTATTATTTATAATATTTTTAATCTATCAAATTTTTAGAGATAGTAAAAAGGAAGGGGGAAACGATAAATAAATTTAACATTAATGGAATGTAAAAGCCTATTATCAATTATGTAAGTATATTTGATAGAATGCGAGGAAGCTATGTGCCACACTAAGCAGCAGACTATTTTCATATTGTGTTGTAATAGCTGTTTCTACTTTCTTATTTTACG
The DNA here is from genome assembly GCA_951217055.1 of Gerris lacustris. Taxonomy (NCBI): domain Eukaryota; kingdom Metazoa; phylum Arthropoda; class Insecta; order Hemiptera; family Gerridae; genus Gerris; species Gerris lacustris. The sequence continues at coordinate 26,503,862 of OX578284.1, forward strand.
TAGTGCATATGTATAGTGAGAAAGTATTGTGATTGCGAAAAAATTAGATTTTGAATTTATGATGGATTTTACTACGTTTTTATTAGCTTGCTTTCTTGTTTGTTTGTTTGTTTGTCCGGTACAAATCTGGCAATCGATTTCTAACTAACTTCCCGAATAGCTAGACATATGAAACTTTTAGCATAGCTAAGAACACGATGACAATGCATTATTTTAATACTTTTAGCCATCTTTCAGCAGAATTTAATTGGTTTTCAGCAAATTTTGCTGTACGGAAAGTTAGTTCGGAAAAATTCCGCAAGTTATTTTATTTGTTTTGCCATGTCCCATATTTACGCAATCTTCATTTTGACGGGTCTCAAATTTGTGATAGACAAACATTGAATGACAGCAAAACAGAAAATATCGATTATATTATTTATCGATTATATTATTTATATTATTTCAAATATATCGATGGAACGCTTTAGATTTGATGTTGGGGAGATCCGTTGTACAAAGATTTGTCCTTTTATAGGTTTAAGATTAGCTCTCTAGATGGTTGTCATATATATGTGAAGTAAATAAATTCGGAACTATTTTCTTTTTCACTAACATTATACATTATATAACAATAACAATTATATTATCGACATTACATACGATTCAACAGAAAATTTAAAAACGTAGTATATAAAAAGTTCTTTTTATCTTGAAATTATATACGTTTTAAAGCCCTCTGAGTCCATAAATGAGGTTTCAAAAACGTCGGTCTATTGTCTGTAGTCTTTTAGCAGACGCGTAGAGCCTAAACATCTAGGTTGATTTCGATGCAATTTAGTGAAATTTGATGAAGCCTGAGGTGAAATCGAGCAGAAAAATTGGAACAATGGCAATAAAAGATAAACAAGTCAAGTGTGTGTTAGTCAGCACACAGCGAGGGTCCGTAGGCAACACTGTATAGTGTTTAACTGTAAAGTGTATAGACAGTGTTTTTTTAAAATGCTAAAAAGCTTACTTTGAACTATCCTAAGGGTCTGCGATATTCTCAAAACACACTCTGATAAAGTATCTTTTTGCCACTGAACCGGACTACAACCATATAAATACATCGAAAAGACCATGATTATAAAAAAACTTATTTTGTCAATAAAAAATAAAATAATGTTTTTTTCGAAATTTCCAAAAAGTGGTATCTTAACTTTTGGTCGAAGAATGTTCAGGAATTTTTTCAGATTTTTTGCACTTCACATAAGCGAGATAGAAGGGGGGGGGGGGGGGACATGTTTCACACCCGCTTCAAACTCGCCTACGCTCGCCCTATCAAAGTTATAACAAAAGAATTATATATTTTTGTAATCAGCTCGACGTACCCTTTCATATGATACCCCTCACGGTGTAGAAAAAAAATAAAAAAGTTTTAATCCTTAAGTATTTTTACCCTAATTTTTTTGAAAAATATTTTTTTTTAAGTCGCTATATTTTTAAAATATGTGGGTAGGTACAAGACACATACATGCCAAATTTCAAAGTGATCGGACGAAAGGTGTAGCCGTGAGAGCAGGCGAGAGGACGGACGGACAGACACGCAGGAAAATATAAGGGTCCTTGGTTTTGCCTACGGACCCTAAAAAGAGAAAAGAAGTTCTACCTCGGATAACAAATTAATTATCAATTTTAGATTTGCTTTTTTAGTCATTTCAACGTTTCTCTTTCTCATGTTTGGAAATATTTGATCCTATTTCAAATGTTATTTTATAATCCGTAGAGTGGCTAAGCTCTGATTATTTATATCACACTGAAGGTAAAAGATACGTTCGTTACCTAACATATGGCCAGTCATTTCTTCATAAATCAAAACCGGAACGAATGGTGGGATTATTTTTTGAATCCTGATAAAACAGAATGTTTGTTCGAAGAAATAGGAAGAAGGTGTACCTGTACCTATACCTATATGCACTGCTCATTTAGTTCTGGTTTATAAGTGGTAAGAGTTTGGCCGATAGACGTGAGAAAGTGTGGTGGCGGGGTCACGGCATTGGCCGCCGTTCTAACCAGATATTGCATAATTGTGCTTGAACGGGTTCCCGCACCCCCGTGCTACCTATTGTCTTAGGTCCTTCTTCATACGTTTACTTACATCCAGAAGTATCCTTAACTCCTAGACTCCCATTGTATTCGAACATCATCCGGTTTCCCAGAAGAGATAGATCGGTTTAAAGAGTAAAAGTGTTGATACTTTAAATGTATAATCACTGTCCATTTCATTTCACGATATGATATTATCAAATACAAATATATACATACATTTCGACAATATCGTGCGGGATTGCTGTCGGATAAGATTTTTTTAGAAGTGCTTCCTTAAAAATGGGAAGAGCGATTTACAGCTTTTTGCTGGTAGCAATCTCTGTATTCTGGAGTTTACACTCCTTTTATCAATCAAAGTTTAGACCTTTGTAATTAGCAGGTGGTAGCGGATAAAAGTAAGTAACTGACTACCAGGCTTACACGCATTGCAATGAACACTAATAGGATCTAGTGTAAAAGGAACCCCGCATAAGCTTACGTGATGAAAGGATCTTAACACGACATCCGACTCCTTTTTAAGTTTTCCATCTCAAGCGTGTTAAAGTATGTCATGGTGTATCATATCACCTGTCTAAATCTCACGTCAGGTGATGTAAAACCACGAGTGGTAATAAACACGTTAGTTTATAAACTAGGCGCTATTTTCCTTCAGTCAAACGGAAAGCATATTTAGGCTAATTGTTGTCTGACATTTGTCATGTAGAGAGAATAAGATGACTGAAAAACCATTAAGTATATCAATATTTAAGTAAAAAAATTATAGTTACCGGGTCCTTCTCCATCATAAGTGAAATCCCTGATGTGAAGTGTTCTTGCATCTACGACATAAACCTCTCCTGAAACTCCATGATGATATTGGGAGAGAGGGCCCAAGTATTTGCCGTAGTAACCTCCGTTTTGAGTTGCAGCAACTGTTAACAAAATTCAAACATATATTGTAAAATTATGATTTCAACTTTAATATTACATGTATTGTATGTATGTGTATTCTACAGTTTTAAAAGAATTAGTAAATCATGATGATGTTTTATCATTACTGTTATTGGGTTCAACCAGTTGTTAACTGCCGGTAATCATCAGCGAATAGGGAGAAAGAGGTCGAAAAATTTAAGTGCATAGTATAATGAAGATTGACAGAGAAGTGAACCATTATTCCTTCCGGTCTGAAAATCGGCTAACTAGAATCCCGGTTATGTGGTATATTAAAGATAGTCATGGTGAAATGTTTTCTTAATCATAAAATGAAGAGGTACTTACCGTTGATACGTGTTTGATCTGAGGATCACTTGACCGGTTTCGGCTATACGCCATCATCAGCAGAAGAATATAGAGCTCCTAGAGTCGAAATGAACTCGTAGAGTCTACATGAGAGAGTGATACACACACTCTCTCACATAGACTCTACGAGTTCATGTCGACTCTAGGAGATCTATATCCTTCTGCTGATGATGGCGTAGAGCCGAAACAGGTCCAGTGATCCTCAGATCAAGCAAGTGTCGGCGGAAAGTACCTCTTCATTTTTTCACTTACTAACTTGCGGTAATAAATCCTCAATTTTACTTTAGTTTTCTTAATCCTTGCTACAATCTACTAATCTAATCCTTGCTAGCGAAGTTACTTAAGAACTTCGCTATTCTTTCTTGTGGCATTGTCGTCCTTCATTGTTAATACAGTTCTAGTTTCTTTTAGATGTATGTTAAAATGGAGTAAAAAAGCCCCCTGAGAGTTTGTATGATCCGGCCTCCTGAATAGTCGTGATTGATCACTTTTGATACTTTGCTTATATGATGGATTATATACTTTTTATAGGAGTTACATTGCATATTTACGAATATGGCATTATTCTGCTTTACGTAAAAAAACACGTTTCATAAAATTAAAAATACTACTACAAGAAACAAACGAAAATTTCATATTCGTTATTTTAGTGGATTCATTGGATACTTAACCTATTTTAAAACTAAAAACAACAAATTTGACACATTCGCTATTTCACAATATCTTTGTCGAAAAAGTACTTTTTAAATTATGACTTCTGGCAGACATGCAAACAATTATCATTGATACTTCGAAATGGGACATTTCCTGAGAGTGTATTTTCGAAAATTTGCAACGATTATTTCCTTAGTTTGCAAAAAGTAATTTAGATTTGACAATTTACCATTACACACTCTATTACTAAAGAAATCGCTAAAGGATGAAAATAAAAAAAATCTCATTCGATAGTTTGCTTTTGTATCGAGAATGTATACATAAAATTAAAAGAAATTGTTGAATAATTAATAAATGATGTTATTCAAAAGTTTTCACCTCCATCCAAACAATAGCTGAAATTGACACGATCTATATTTTCGATGAAGTGCGGTGCTATGTCGCTAGTAAAAGAACCCTCGTTTTATTTGCCCAAGTTACTTCTTGATGTACCGCTTAAACTATATTAACTATGCAGGACACTCCTCATGTCCGACAGTTACTAAATAAGACATATGTCTTTTTTAGTTTTTGTCTTATGTCACCGCAAACAACACGTATCTAAATTATCTATCTCGAAGCGTTTCTAATAATATTTCTACCTGCTTTGACTTTAAATTAATTTTGTTTGGCAAGAACCTTAAACTTAATTCCAATCAAACAATGATTAAAGTGTATCATCTTTTAAGCCCAGTTTGCATTAACATATCGTACATCTTGCCTGATCAGGCAAAACGGATAAAATAAGACGTTAGGGCTAGACTGAATTTGATGAGGCCTCCTAACTTATTGTTCAATCTAGCGTCTAATCTTTAGTCCGCCGCCTCATCTTATTACTTCCGCCCCTAATTTGATTAAACTTAGATCGATTTATTTGAAATTTGTTATAAATATTTCTTTTATCTATGCTCAGACTATGTTCTTTGGAAAGTGCTATCCATATTTTCCAACACTCAAACGTCGAATGGAAGGTCAAATGAACGAAAATGTGGACTGGTATGGACATCCCCACAGATTGGACGTCTATTCGTACGTATTATCTGATCCGACAAGACGTAGGATAAGTTGTTAGATGTTACCCTGGGTTTTCTAACTAGTTCATTTATTTGTAACGAATTTTCCGTATTTTTCTAACGTTGAACATTATAAAGTATTTGAGATCGTGGTTGCACAAATTACTGAGTTTTATTCAATTTTAATAAGTACCTCACCTAACTTTATATCACCAAAAACTTTAATAGGTTATCGAACGCCTAATTAAATTGAGTTCTTGAAGAAATCCTTTATTGTCTATTACTTATAATCACTTGGACCGACGTATAAGTCTCAACTCTTGAGAAATCTTCCGCCTTCCGCGGCAAGCTATTATCAGAAAAATCTGCATTTCCCTCTAAAATCCGTGAATTAAAAGATACAACTTATATTTATCTTCGCTCTTTCTCTTTAAACGATCATTTCGCCGGTAAAAAAAAACTTGGTCGTTCTTATGACATTAAGATTTAAGATCAAAATGTGCAAGATATGTGCCGTCACTGCAATCATATGGTCAGGGAATAGTGGTACAAGTGTCAATCGTAAATCCTGTTTTGTAAATACTTTTATTGTTGATTGTATATGATTGTTGATTCGGGACAAAGGATAAATTTAAAAAAATAATAAATTATATTAGTATCCTGTTTTAATTGATTATGATGTATGGTCTAGAGTCTAAGTTGTTTGTTTATAGCTGAAAGAAGATGTGAATTTGCTTGTAGAAGATAAATTTTCCCATTTCTGCCCAGAAGAAGATTTCCTCTCCTTGATAATGAATCAGGGGCGAGGTCCTTAGCTAAATGTTAAGTTTTAATATCAAATAGGCATCTATTAAACTTTGTTTGTCTATCTTGCTATCTTTAAACTCCTTTTCTAAGCCTACAAATAAATTCCCTTGGCTATAAATTTATTTATAGTTGCGGTCATGACTACTAAACCAGATGTAATCATAAATTATTTCTGGGTCGATGCGAATATTTCTTATAAGGTCTTATTAGTGCCTGAGGCCATAATGGTGTTAAATAAATCTTCGTACTTTGGTTCATAACTGGTTAGACGTCAGTGGAACTTTTTTGTTTCCTCAAATAGAACGGGTATTAGAGAGGAACATGGTTCATAAATTAACTATTACATAATTACTTTTCTTCTGCCGATAGAATACATATTTATATAAATATAATCAATTTTTGTATTTAATAATGTATTGATTATAATCGTTATACCATAAACAGCTATCTTTCAATTAAATGCTTTTAATTAATTTTTATTAATTAAAATTTAATTCAATTTTATAATAATGAAATACAGATGAGCTTATTATTTTTACGACTTATGATTTATGATTTATTGTTTCTAATATAAAAATAATTTTGAGAGGGAAGAGAGCATTGAAGTAAAACAAAATAATCAGAGTTGTGTTGTTATTATGTTTTGCGCATTTTTCCGGTTGAAACTTGAGAATATTATTGTATATACATAACTCAGTACTATAAAATTTACAATTAGCGAGTACTGTCACAGTTTATGTATATGAAATAGCCAGTAGTGAGAAACAGTGTCGTAGGAGCAGAGCCCAGCGTGGGGACTCTATGTCATGCAATAACAATGCAAATTGATTTTTTAACTTATGTTTGCAGGCGGGTTCATAAAAAAACAGCTACGCCACTGGGGAGAAACATTATATAAATTATTTGTTCTTGAATCCAGATTGTTGGTGCTAGGAATTTAGGTCTTGGGATTAACTCTTTGATCCTTTCGATTTTATATTCTACCTATTATATGTTGTAGTTTATTATATAGCTTTGGTATAACAATGATGATATGGGATTAAACGATATCATTTTTTTTATCTTTTTTTATTTTTAAGGGTTCTAGTTATGAACCTGGAGAAGTAGACCTCTAGGTAAATACCATTAAGTGCACTTTCGGTACTTGTACTGCTCAAAAGAGGGAATCTGCTTCCACTTAATATGATCATCAGTGTGAAACATGACTTACCTCCCTAGGCCTGGGATCAGTGGCGTAGCTAGCTCTGATTGCGCCCGCCCGCAAGATAAAAAAAATGCGCCCCCTTACTTAATAATGTAAATAGTTTCCGTACATGGAGGACTGCAAAGTGGTGCAACGACGGATATTAAATATTCTTTGCCCATTGTAAACCGTACATTGTACGTAAAAAATTAATTGAACTTTTTTGTGGGAAATTTCGTTATGTTTAATTTTGATAACCCCCTTCATTGGTGTCGGAGCCATAGGAAGCGAGATATTCGCAAATACCCTTGAATATCTATTAATGCGACGATGTACATGAAGCTTTATTGAAATCGTTACGTTAGAACGTAAAATATCGGTAAAAATATTGTTTTCCCTATTTTAAACGTGTAGCTCCACGTTAATATATTTGACGATCTCAAAGCGGTGTCGCTTTGAGAACAATTTGAGAACAATTTTAGATTTGAAGCTTACGTTTACGCGAGCGTTGCGCATGAACTCTTTGACGGATCACACTCCAACAAACTTAGCCGGTATGGCGGTGTCGCTGTTGAATTAACTAAAAAAAATTATTTGAAAAAAATGTTCGTCTCCTCGAATAGTTGATGATAGAATCTTTTCCCGTCCTAAAATTCGAATTTTAAATTTGAAGCTTACGTTTAAGCGAGAGTTGACCACGAACTCTTTGACTGATCTCGCTCCAACGAACTTAGCCTGAGCATTAGTGAAAGGAACACGAATACCAAATTTCAACCAAATCGTTCAACTTTTACTCAAGTTATCACTCGGACTAGTTATCGGAAACTAAGTTATCTAAGTTATCGGACACGTAAACGTTACACACAGTGAGACAGACAGACAGACAAGATTACAAGATGCATATTTTGTTGAATGTAAGAAGCTCGCTTCAATTATTAGTTATTTATTTTATATACCCTCTGCCCGGAACATTGGTATTTTTACCCGCTACAATATATAGGTATACTAAATAGTAGCACCATAAGTCAACGTAGATGGTTATGGCCCGAAAATAGCTTCAGTCTTACCATAACCCAAGTAGCACAGCTTATCCAAAAGACATCCCTGGGATATCCTTTTGGACATCCAGTTGGGGGTATCCAATTGACATCGAGTTAAGGGTATCCTATGGATGTCCAGTTATGGTTTCCTATGGATGAGTTATAATTTCTACAGCTTTTTGCTATTATTAAAAAATGTTAACAGATTTAATTAGAAATGGATTTATTTACGTTACACAAAGGATGATATTTCAGTGAAAGCTATAATGAACAATCCTCAAATTATTCATAAAAGTTATACATTTATGGTGTAAGGTTTAAGTATTCCTTTTGAGTAGAACCAAATCGGAAATGACTCATAGCTGAATAGATAGAGTGATAGACTGTCAGTCAGGACGTACTAAGTTCAAATCTCGCAGGGAAAACATACAACTTCTAGTACTTGATATTAAAACCCAAGAATTAACATAAGGGGCGCTGTAACTGAGAATCCATATGGCAATTGTCACAAATCTCCATTATTTTAAAATTTACATTTTAAGCATCCAGAATATGTCCCAAAACTGTCCATAGCATGCTCTGAAAGTCCCCTGGGTGTTAGAAGGGTGGTCATTAGATCAACCATAAGACGCCCAAAATCAAAATTTTTTCCATCCATGGGCTGTGTCGTTGGACCAAGTGACCGGTTCTGTGGATGTCCTTTGGACAAAGTCGTGCTACTTGGGAAATCTTACGCCGCTCGACAACCTGATTTTTTCTGAGCTATCATCGATATCGTAGAAGTCTGTCGGTATAATCTACCGGTATTCCACATTTGGTTAGATTTTTTCCCTGTCCGTAATTTTTCCCGATGTTCTATTCCAGAACCCGTAATTTTTACCGATGTTCTATCATAAAACCCGTAATTTTTACTGATGTTCTATCATAAAACCCGTAATTTTTACCGTTGTTCCAGTACTAGCACTCTGATAATAATTCTAACCACCATCTCAATTTATAAATTTTTAGCTATAAAGGTCTTTAATTGTTTTCTACTAAGTATATGTCGTATACTCTAATAAAATAATAACCTAAAAATGTAGAAAAAATATGGTGTCGGTAAAAAATACATATGTTACGAAACTTGGGGTGGAAATCATGTTCCGGACAGAATTTTATTATTATTTATTTATTTTTTTTTTATTTTTTCAATTTCTCTCTTTTTTCAAATTCTCTCTTTTTTTTCTTCTTGAATTTTGCGCCCCCTCAAGTGTGCGCCCGCCCGCGGCTGCGGGCGCTGCGGCCCGATAGCTACGCCTGGATATGAAATATTACTAGAGCACACTTGCGGTACTCGTACTGCTCAAAAGAGGGAATCTGCCTCCACTTGATATGATCATCAGTGTGAAACGCTTACCTACCTGAGTCTGGGATTTGAACTATTACTAGATAATTTATCAATAATGTCCTTGGTTTAAGACGAGAGCTTGCGAGTACGCTAACTTCTTGGCTACACCGATCCCTTACACTATAGCATATACTCTCTGATCCTTGAACTAATATAGCGTGAGCAATATTTTACAGCTTATCCATAATTGTTTTATGGTTTCATTTATTGTTCGTGACATTCTATGTGCAATTTTTATTACTGTTCCACTATAAAATGTACTAATACAACACCGGAGTAATAATTTATCTTATTTGCTAGAGAATTATCTGTATGTGAAACAGGCCGTTCATAATGAGAATTCTTTGATTGCTGTAATTTAGCACTTTGACTTGTTACCGTATCCGTGTTTTTGTGCTTTATTAATGTAAATAATAGTCCTTCTTTTTTTAAAAAAAAAAAAAAAAAAAAGCATTATTGTAAAATCTATATCTTTCGAAATCATCTATTTCTGAAACTGAAGTTGGGACGAGTAAATATATAAAACCGCATTTAAAAGTTACAAACGTCGATCGGATTGCACTGCAATTATCCTCTTTGTCAAACGACAGCAAGGAATAATTAGGATGGCGCCTGTTGGTGCAGATGAAGGCGCCTGAGGACCAGTCTGCCCATAATATAGGCCAACTCCATCCAGGGGGCCAATAACCTGTCACCTGGTCTCAACTCAAGGCAACGGGACTCCCCGTCCCAGCCGATAAATGACTTCACCATCCCTAAACCACTAATAAACAGACGTAGTTCAGTTTTTATATCTGGGTGAGGAATTCCTGCATCCCTTATAAGGAAACTAAGTTAACAGTAGTCAACGAAAACTAAACCTTCCAAATGTATTATTAGCACCGTAGATTTAAAAAAAATATATAACTAGTGAAAATAAAAATTGACTTCGAATATGTATCTTGGCTACTACCCTAACGTCATGTGTTTTAGAAAGTATATTAGCTAGCATTTTTGAGGGAAGAAGCTGATATTCACAGCTGATTAATCAACCAGCTAGGAACAGATTTAATTTCATTTCTTTTGTTTTGTAAGTGACTATTTTTGAATTATTATATGAATGGCTATTACCAGTGGCGTTGTTGGTTTATCGGAGGCCAGCCCACAATTTGGGCCCCTCATAATAAAAGCAATGTGAATACCTAGTTGTTAATTCACAAAGGTGCTCTCCACGCTCGGGGCCCCCATTGCTTTTATTTATAACCATTTTTTTCCTCCTTTCTCCACCCCTTCTTCTTCCTAGTGTGTCTTTGCCTGCCTCTTCTTCTTAGAGCCTTACGGGCTATATTCTTTCCTTCGCGACTCAGCCTGGCGCGTTCAGCCAGGCATGCCTGGGCTAATCCACCTTCATTTTCTACGGCGCATTACAATATCTATGTAGTGTGTGGTTAGTTTTGATTATGACCACAGCGTTATACCCTGAAATATATTTAGGGAATTCTGTAGCTTTAAAGAGCATTGGCATAAGGCATTTGGCAATGATAGATCTAAAATTAAACCCACTTAAAAAAAATAGGTTTGCGATTCAAACTATAGTCGGCTGATAAAGGATCTGCGATAGGGTGTTAGTGTAACTCATTTATGCAACCCTTTTTTTACCTATAGAATTTTCTAAATGTATATACCTAGCTTAAATGCACATTATTATTTATTTTGAATTATCATAATATCTTCTCCATTCATCTTTTGTATCTCTTTTTGTATTAGAATTACTTTACTTATTGATTTGCATTTAAGATGTGATTGGTTCCGTTGCTTATTACTATAATTCAATTTTTTTTCTAATGAAATGTTTTCTTTTTCTTTTTTTTCCTTTTTAATGTATCTACGATTCACTTGTGTTCGAGTAACTTGTATTCTTTGCTGTAGAAGTTCGTTCCAGTTCCTTTCTAATATTATGTTTTTCTGTTTCAAATCTCATAGTAAAAATAAGTTATTCAAGGCCAATAAATATATCTTACTTCATTAATTCATTAGGTATTCACTACGCACATTTCAATGATAATCAAATTAAATAAATAAATAAATTAGATACTTAATGTAGCAATTTCATTCTTTTTAAGTTGAGGGGAATGAGAAACAGATTTTCTCATTCCTAAAATTTTGAAGGACTTGAACGTTTTAGGTCCTCAGTCCAAAAAAGAATTTAAATTCAGTTTCCCTAGGTAAATGAGAAAGGTTTGTCCAAATTTTGTTGGATCGAATTTTTTGTAATTGACCCTTTTTTAAAAATATAATAGTAGGTGATAGGTCAACTTAAAGAAAATCAGACGTGTAGATTATCATATTTTATCTATAATAGTCCAGGAGATAGCGTGCATGAAATTAACCGACTAATGTCAAGCTTGAATTTTGTGTAAGATTTAATTCTTTGGTGTCCTCCAAGAATGTGTGGACGGCAAAAAACGAAGCAGTAAGCTTGGCCATATAAGCTATTAAAAATAACAGATCAGAGGTGGAGAGTGGTAATTTCTCGTCGTGTGTCTAGATAATGCGGGTTTTATGATTGATAATTTAGTTAGTCAAATTGTTCTCTAAATCATAGTAGTCACCTCTATCAAGTGACAAACTAACATCAACTTGATTTTTGGTTTACTAACTAATTTTGTTCTCAGGATCATGAAAATTACATTGTACAGCTTGTACTTGTACAATGTACAGTATCGGAAGGGTTATTTCGCTATCTTTGCCCCCCTGTAGGGGGCAAAATATAAAAAAAAGTTACAAGTAAAATTTTATTATTTTTCACCGTAGAATCCAAACATGCTATCAAAAATATACACTCCAATTTAAAATTTTGAAGTTGGGTAGCCTGGGGGCAAAGTGGGTGGTTGCCCCTAGTGTGCGATTGCATGAAAACAAACTTCCCTTTGCATGGTAGAGATCCCCCAATTTCATTAATTTATCTCAAACCATTCAAAAGTTAAGAGGGGGGGGGGAGACTTTTGGACCAACCTGTATATATATGTGGTATGTGTCTCTCCAGACGATAACTCCCCTTAGGATGCACTTAAAAATTTCAAACAAATTTTAAAATATCAATAATATCAAAAGAAAGGATGAGTTCGTTGGCCAGAATTTTTGGAGTCCATTTAGGGGTCAAATTTTAAAACATAACATTAACATTTTTATAGCATAAAAACATGTTTTTTCCATTTTACCCCCCTCTTATATGAAAATATGACAAAAGTGTACATAACAACAATTACTGTACTCTTAAAGAGCTTTCCAACGACATGCATCTTGAAGGGTTTATACTATTATGACTTTTGTACCTCGTACCCCTGTGTACCAAATTTTTTTTTTTTTTTTTCACCCATCCAAATTCTAAACCAAAATTTTCCTATAATTTCATAAGCCAATAATACGCAGATTTCTTTGAAAATTCGCTCATTAAGCCATGGTGCGTGACTGGACTTTTTTAGTACCAATTGAGTTACCTGATGAAAAAACAAACTAATGAAATATTTTTTTCTTATAAGATCACGTTTTAAATTTCAATCATGAATATTTCACGGAAAATCTAAAACGTCCTTAACCTATGAACTGAAATATAATAAAAAGAAAACAAGGGGGTTATTGTCTAATATAAATATAATTTTCTTTTATAATGAAGGCTTTATTTCTATGGTCGTGATTTCCCATGACCGATGTTCTATGAAACTTTATAAGTCCTTGGTCGATTTCAATAATTTTACGACAGTCCTTAATATTTGTCTTTGTGATGTCTCCTTTTACAATTCAATAGTTCTCTTCGTTACAATGCCTGTATTGCCTTCAATTAATTCTTCTTTATACTATTAATATTGTTGGGTGATGAAACCTCTGCAATTGTCTTTATTTCATAAGCGTAAGATAATACCACTTTTCGTATGTGTATTTGAGCGTAATGTTATAGTTTTATATTAGCATAAAGTTAATTGCTTTTCTAAAAGAAAAAGGATGATCCTTGTAGCGTTTATTTACCTTTTAAAGTATACTTGTAGAATGGGTCAAATAGGAGAGTACAAATATCAATTCACAAAACTTGATTTATGACTGAAGTGTACAAATTTTGAAATGGTGGACATATTTTTAGAGGAGGGAGGGCATAATTAATAAAATCTTTGATGAAATTAGTAAATTGAGGTGTCCTTTTATACTTATTTTAATGAGCCGAATGGAATGAGACAACATTCAGGTAAAAGGTGAATCTAATTATTCCTTATCGAGATATGATGGTACCCCCCATTAAACTTATCATCGATAAGTTATGATTCAATCGACTTGAAACACGTCATTAGATTTAGCTCGAACGTACTTAGATGAAGACAACTTATTTTAATTAATTTTATTTAATATTTTATAAATTACCCAAAATAAGTCACATATTTTGTAAGAAATAAAAGCCTCTCTATAAAATCTTAAATATTTTGACGTTAAATACGGGACTTTTAAAAAGTAGTTTCATTGCGATTGGACGATAAAAATCCGGCATTTGTTTCACGTTATTATTACTATATATGATTCAAAAGTTATAGCGAACTTTTAAATAAACGCCATCTTCAAACTGCTGGGCCGATTATGCCGCTTAACGAACTCTTACGATTTGTAAAATTGCCTAAGGACTCTTTGTGTGTACTGAAAGCACATACACACACACTTTGCTACTTTATTTATTTTTAGATTTAGTATAATGTTCCCTAACCTTAGTAGTAGTAGTGGTAGTGATTTGACGGGAAGGACGAACGACTTATTCGAACCTAGCAATCAGGCCACATTGGGCCCATTTTACTAACACCGTGGTGAAGAGTTACAGCCACTTCCCACATTATACCTGTACATTGTACCACCGAGACGGGTATGCGATCATTTATGAGCTATTTAAATCAGAGCATCAAGGCGAGGGATCGAACCCACAACCGATTGATTCACCACGATTCATTGATAGCTGGGCGAGTGCCTAGAGCACCTCGGTTACGCTGGATCCCTCCCTTACCTTAAAGGAAAAGTATTGTTTTCCCCTAAGAAAGCCGAAATTATTATTTAAACGTAATTATCCGTTTTGGGTGTTTTTAAGAAAATTTGTGTGGTTTTTAGCTGGATACCTGTTTATCTGTCTGTGGGTGATTCTACAGATAGTGGCCGATTTGGCGTACTAGGCTCTTGTAGCTTTACATGTTAACATATTGCAATTTTATTTTACAATATTTCCGACTTATAAACTCTCTGACCACCAGCAATAATTAGTTTACATTTTCTTTTTCGGATTCTGATAAAATTTTTCAAAAAACCAACAAAATTGTCATGACCGTCACGCGTACTCGATACTAATTCTCAACTTCAACAACAATTTTTAATTAAATATATCTACTTTCTTACAAAAATCTTTTTTGCAAAATGTTTTGGAGGTCTTCAATGTTCACATAATAGCCATAACACCTGTTTTACTAAGAATTTTGACAACGTATCACCTGGAATTATTCGCGTAACTCAGTAGGTGTCAAGACCGTCACAGTCAACGTTTTAGTTGTTTCAACAAGCAAAAGAATGCTCTTTTTGTGTAGAATGCTCTATCTATTTAGCTCAGACGTCAGTCTGATATCTACCACGAGTAAGGTTACATATCTCCTAGTATTTCTCAGTGAGTTTTTAGATTTTTATTGTCTTTTTCTTAAAAAAGTGTCCAGTGGTCAACTACATTTTGTAAAGACCGTCACGTCGATTACTTCAATATTAAAAACGATAAGATTTTAATATTTTTCATGAACTTTCTACATAAAGATGTTTGTTTAATAAGACCATTATGTGTTCTCTGTAATGCATCTTTTCTGACTGTCAGCCATTTTCGTTTTGCTTTGTCAAGACCGTCACAGTCAAGACCGTCACGCTTCTACCTTTACGCATGTGACGGTCTTGACTGTTTCGTGAGGGTCTTAATAATGTATATCATAATTCACTCAAAGAAGCTTTTTATTGACTTGCATATTTAGAATTTAGTGGAAAGGGACTATAGCTTGCATAATCGTGATAACTCGAGTTACGAGTGTCTTAATAACGAGAGTTATTTAAGATACGAGAAGCATAGTTTAAGTATAGGTTGGAGCTTAGATTCGTATTACAAGCTTATAAGAAGGGCACAACCTCCCCTACCTTAGTTATTTCCAACTCCCAGCGAATACCCAGGTGACACCAAATTTTTATAGAAAATAATTCGCCACCAGATTCACTAGATGAAACTTTAAATGAATAAGATGTTGAAAGGAGTACATTAAAGTGGAAAAATAAATTGAGAAGAAAGAAAAGACAACTTGAAAAAGAAAAGGAAGATCTAGTGGCAAAAGTGGATCATTTTAAGGCATCGGCTAATCGGTGGAAGTCCAAATATTACAGGCAAGCTAATCACCTCACAGAGAGAAGTTCAAATCAACATAAGTTCAAAGCTCACCATCCCTAAAAACTAAAGCCAGGAATTATGCAAGAAGGCCTTCTAGGGAAGACATGCAAGTGGCTAATATTTCTGGAGTATTATGTGTATTACAAGCGCCAACAAAAATTTCATCTAGGCTGTATCAATTTGGAAAAGAATGAAGTCGATAGGATGTGCACGAAATACTTAACCTCTGAGCTTCAGTTGAGGCTGTGAATGTTTTTCTAAAAAATAATGTCTTAACTAGATTTATTGAAATTATTTCACCAATATAATGAAAACCTATAGTTATCTACACTTACTATCTGTACTCAACTGTGTACATACCGAAAGGCTTATTTTTTTATTATGTTTTCTTTGATTTTTAAGTATGTTTTCTTTGTTGTCATATAATTTTCTTTTAACAAGATGTTTTTTAATTTAGTATCTTCTATTCCAAAGGCATTTTTAACAATAAATCTAATCAGAATACTTGTCAATGTTAAAGGACTAAATTCTAATAATACATGTTAGATAGATAATGTTTTATGTTTTATATTTTGTATTAATTTTTAATAAAACTTTTTGACGTTTAATGTTTAGTGTACATTTGTTTGAAATAGTATAGGCACCAAAATATTAGACTTAAAGCAAATAAATACTAGATCATAAGACCAATTTTACACTGGGTGACGTTTCTGTGTGTCAAAGCTCTCATTGTGAGCTATACATTTCAGACTTCGGTGTCACACAAAAAACGTCGCCAAGACATAAAAAAAGTCAGCTAGTGTGAAACTGACTTAAATGTTTGTTACTTCTAACAAAATAAAATAAATGTTCACTAGGTACACACGTGTGTATTCTGATAAGAAGTCAAAGACATTCACAAGTGTCACGACCGTCACAGGAATGTCATGACCGTCACGCAGCAAACTAGCACAAATACCAGCCAAAATGTCCCTAAACTCTTAACATCTAGCATCAAAATCTTTATATTTTGATAATACAGGGGCAGTTATGTGGAAAATAAGAAGAAATTTGACTTTTATCATGTGTCTACTCTGCGTACAAAGAAAATCAAACCAGCATAAGGCATAATTTGTTTATAAAGTTGGTTACAAAAAGAGTTCTGAAAATCATGGGTACCTGTAAGCTTTCAATTCTTTGTTTTTTATAAAGTTTATCAGTTAAGAAGGTAAAACGAGTCAAAGTAAGTACAATAAAGAGACTCAATATGAATCTTACTGGGCAGAGTCTTCTTGTGACGGTCATGACACTATTCATTGAACTAGTTGTACATAACTCGAAATATATATTGACTGGTTCAGAAAATAATGTTACCATGATATATTATTCAAAACTTCAAAGTATTTGCTAAGGAAAAATGTAATGGGTTATAGGGAAATTCGTTAAAAAAATTTCAATCAGTGAAATGTCAAATCGGCCACCATCTGTAGAATCACCCCTGTGTGTCTGTCTGTTGGTCTATTTGTCTGCCTAAGTATTGTAAGGCATAACTCCCACTGTTTTTAAGCGCGAAGGAGTTGATACTAATACAAAAAATCAGTCATGATATGCAATTGTGCTACCCAAAAATCATAAGTCTTTGACGTCACTAAACCATTTTGCTGAGTTAACAAAAATTATAAAAATTCGTACAAAATCGAAAAAAACAAAAACAACAAAATCTTCACCAATTATACCTCTTTATAAGGCACACATTTCTACTGAATTTAGTTTTGACATCTGCCGTCATTTTGTAAATATCGACTTTTGAATTTTGACGTTAAATAATTTCGGAACTACTTCACCGATTGAGCTGAAATTCGCACCAATTATACCTTTCTTTAAGATAGATATTATCTTTATATCCTCTTCAACTTAATATCTGCCTCCATTTGGAATTATTTGGTTAGGAAAAAGTTCTGAGACGCCCCGCGTCTGATTTTTTTCTATTAAGAAGGCTGTACAGAAAGAAATCGATATTTCTTAAAGACATAACAAAAAGGCAAGTTCTAATGAAGATTGTGTTCTAAATTTTGTTAAAAAAAAAAAACAATCACAAAAGAGAAACTGATTTATACTTTGTATAGAGATAAAAGAAGTAAATTATACAAAAATATTTTCTAAAAAAGGAAAAATTGTTTAAAAAAATAATCTAAAGAGGAAGAAGGCGACCTATCATCTCTTAAGAGCTGTTAAAATAGTGAAGGGAGTATAAGACGTGACGGAATCGAGCCTAACTCCGCACTATAGTGAATCTAGGGGGTCGACCCAGTGCCCGACTCAAGGAGAGACGGCTCTATAACGACTTAGAAATAGTGGTCCACGGCTGACCACTTCTCCTTTACTTAAAAAAAACCAACCAGCAATTATATTTGTACTACTTGAAAACGTTCAAATACTCTATATTTATTTTTCATCTCAAATAAAGAACTATATTATACAAGTTACAGGCACTCTTGTAAATCTTAATTAACCTCTAACTCGTTTTTTTTTCGCTAGACGTTAAATATTAGGAAAACCTACATTATTATTTTTTTTCTCTCTGATCTAATGTAGTCACTTTTTTTTAGATGTAATTATTTATATATGTTTTTTTCTTATTTAAGTGTGTAATTTGTAATCTTAAATAAGTTATATGACCTCTAAAGTTGTTTAAATGTTGCAATTTTTTTATTTTATACTGACCGGACTTATTGCCAGTTTATTAAAATGAATGATATAAATAATTATAAGAGTTGTTTGTGTGCATAAATTTAATCATTTATTTGTTTCAACACTATTTTGTTTCTCTGCCTCACTATTATAGAAGAGGTGCTTTTGTCAGACAAAAGGTACTGGGATAGCGCGAGAATTAGATTTTGGAGGATTTACACGTTTTAAGGCCTCCATAGTCCAAAAAGGTTTTTTTTAAAAAAAAAAAAAAAATCTGTTGGCTATAATCTGTGCAGACGTGTGGAGCCTAAGCTACTGGTCTGATTGTAATGAAATTTGTCTTATAATTTGGCATAATATAAAAAATCATATCCTGAGGAAAAGTCGATAAATATAGTAATACAGGGTGGCCACAGACCGGGAAAACCGGGAATACCGGGAAAAGTCAGGGAATTTCGGCCGACAGGGAATAGTCAGGGAAAAGTCAGGGAATTTTGTCATAGGTCAGGGAAAATCTACCGGCAATTAAAATCCTTATTTCATAATTTTAAAGCACAGAAACCTTAACTTTCTCAAAATTTCTAATAAAAATAAAAAATTCTGTATTTGGAACAAAGGCAGAAGGATTAGCGACCTCTATACTTAGAAATTATATCAAAAAAATCCCGTAAGTACTTACCAGCAAGTTACTAAAAGGGTTTCTTCGGTCATAAGAATTCATAAGTACATTATTATTATTCCCACCAACTAATACCCCGGACCAACTCCCGGAAATTTCATTGGACCACAGAGATATATATTTATGTGTTTTTGCCCTTTTTTAGGACCTGTCCTAATGGGGTAGTGCAGGGGAGGTACATTTTGGGTTTGTCTTAATTATTTGGGAGGTTTAATGGCCGCCATTTCGGAAACGCGATATATATTTCTAATCTACATTTTAATACCTTTGAAATGATACCCAACTTGAAAATTACAAAAAAATATAAAATATTGCGATCTACTAGGTCGTAGAAATTTGGAGTGTTGTAAGTCCGCAATAGTTTTTCTGTTTTTGGGCAAAAGAGTTTAACTTGTATACCAAATTTCAAGTCTACGTAGGTCGGGAGATATACTCCAAGATGCGACGGACGGACTACCAAAAGCATAAGGGTTTCTAGGGCGACCTCGAAACCCTAAAAATCGGTCTGAGACAACTCAGACAAACTTTCTTATAAACGAGTTCATAATTACTTAGCCCAGTTTTTTTTACATTTAATAGTTTTCGTATGTGCATTTAATTATTATTGAACAATTCATCAAAATTTATCATAAAAATAACTTCTCCTGGGCAGGGAATCGAACCCGGGCTCTCTCCGTCCGCGTTTTAAGCTTTTTCTCAGGAACTAGATTTTTCCCAGGAAAACGGCTTATATCGTTAGATTCGTATTTAAATGGACTACATTTTAACTAAAAAATTACATTTTAAATACATTTTAAAATTTTTTTAATAAAAATCGTCGGAACCGTTTTCGAGAAATAATTTTTTTCACGTTTTTTCAGAGTTTTTGGGGGGTAGCGCCCCCAAATTTAGAGCTAAAATTCATTTCTCGATTTCGCCTCGGGGTATGATTTTTCTAAACATGTTATGCCAAATTTCGTCAAAATCGGCCCAGCGGACGCCTGGAGCCTAAACCAGGCGTCTGCAGTCTGCACAGACAGACAGACATTTTTTAAAAACCACTTTTTTGGACTCAGGGGACCTCAAAAATAAAATCAAAATCAAATTTTTGCGGCATCACAATACTTTCTCTTTTACATGAGAAAGTAAAAATACGTGAATTGTTACTTTCTAGGATAATAAGGAAAGGTTACGATTAGTTTATACTTTTTATCGTTGAACAGGAAAACGCTTAACAGGAAAAATCGGTGTGGACCCGACAAAATACCTACTAGACATAAGAAAAATCATACCCCACGGCGTAGTCGAGAAATGAATTTTAGCTTGAAATTTGGGGGCGCTACCCCCCAAAAAAACTCTGAAAAAACGTGAAAAATAATTATTTCTCAAAAAAAAAAAAAAAAAAAGACTACAATTTTTTTTTTTTAATAAATACAAATCTAACAATTTAAGCCGTTTTCATGGGAAAAATCTAATTCCTGAGAAAATAGCTTTAAGCGCGGACGGAGAGAGCCCGGGTTCGATTCCCCGCCAAGGCGAAGTTATTTTTATGACAAATTTTGATGAAATGTTCAATAATAATTCATTTTTTCTACGAAAACATTGGGCTAAGTAATTATCAACTTGTATATGTATTCTATTTTAGCTTGATGATCTTTAACTTTTTAAAGGTAAATCTTGTAAAGTAAATATCGATGATGGTCAGGGAAAACCTGAAGTAGGTCAGGGAAATGTCAGGGAAAAGTCAGGGAATTTTGTCAAGCTATATTAGTGGCCACCCTGTAATAAAAATAGTAATAAATTTTAGTTATATTTGGGCATGCTACCGCTACCCAGCCATGCTATGTCCCGCAGACGAACTTACCAGACCACATATTCTTAAAGAGCACTAAAAGATTAAATTATATTCAAAAAGCTTGAAAAAGCTAGCTCGATGTTGATCAGCCAATTTTATGCACGCTATCTCCTGGACTACTATAAGTAGTTATCCCGAGCATTTTGTACTTCAACACATTATGTAGTTAATTTCGTCTGTACATCATTTTAGAGACTGTACAAAATTTAAAATAATGGAGGAAAAAGAAACTTATAATCTTTGCTTCCAAATACCTTAATAAGGGCTCAAATTGAGAGCAACCTAGATATATAATAGTTAATAATAACTACAATAATTTAGCGTGATTATAATTATTATCACTTTTTATTTTCTAGTTTGGTCATATACTCTAAAATAATTTAAAATATTTCTATTCTGGAAATGTCAAATCAATTATTGGTTAAAAATACCTTAGTGAGATTTGTTAAATTTTTTTTTTTAACTTTCACCTAATTTAATAGACGGATTTAGGTGTCGCTTTTACTTTTTTATTGTTCATTTTCCTACTTATATTTCTGTTCATTAAACACAAATGTTAATATTTAACGTAAGTTATTTAAAAACCGGAAGTAAAAATGACTACTTACGTACATATCGACTATAAATTGAGGATAGCGAGGATTTTCAAAAGTTAAAATGAAGTTGTGGAATGGTTTCCCAAAGGATGATACTTTCTGTAGGACCTAATTTATTTATTTTACAGCTGCTTCAATTTAAAACATTAACACAATTTTTTGTTATGAAGCTTTTTTTAATTAAAAAAAATATATATTTTTTTTTTACTCTTTCATTTATGCAAAATATAAAAAGAGGAAGTAATGTCATGCGCGAAAATTTTGATTTTGATGGGTTTACATTTTTTCATGTCCCTCGAGCTCGAGCCCAAAAACGTGTCACAAAAAAACTGCCCTTTGCCTATGTAGACGCATAGGGTCTAAACTACTGCGGGCCAATTTGGATGAAATCAGGCTTTAACTGTTCAATTAAATCATTCGCCAAGACAAAATCGAGAAATTTCGGAGCGCTCCCTAAAATCAATAAAAAAAAAAAATCTTTCGACAATTTTTATTAAAAATTCTCAAATGTTGGTCCAATAAATATGCGATGTATTTCCACTTTTCCGCTTACAATTCCACTTTTCCTTTAGTTTCCGAGATAATAACGAAAATTAACTATGTCTTTGCTTAAAATCGAAAAGGCATTGTAAATAATTACCTGTTTAACACTTTTTAAATGAGTTCAGGAATAAATTGATTTAATTAAATTTTTCTCCTGAGTCCTAAAGACGTTTTTAAATAATTAATGTCTTTCTCTGTATAGTTCTCTGTATGCAAACGCGTGGAGTCTAAATTATTTGGTCTGATTCTGATTAAAATTAATTTGACGGCTTATCTTATGGGGGAAGCTGCTCTCCTAAAATGTTTGATTGTCCATTTACAATTTTTTTTTACGTCAAAATAACTATATAAATCGTTTTCTGGGGCAAATTCTAGTTTCTGAGATATAAAAAAATAATCTTATTAAGTTGGCAATTGAAAATAAAATGTATACTACAATTCTGTTAAGAACATTTAAAATATTGTTTAAAAAAAATACATTAATTTAATAAGATATTATGGAATTTCAATTCAGTATATGAATAAGTTTTGTTCGAGTCTGTCGAATCGTTTTTAGTGGTAGTTGCAACAACCTATACTGTTGTGGTGGATTGGACGGATAAAAGCAGTAATATTATATTCATAAATCTAGAATTTGTTCTTTATATGCAGTTTTGTTTATTTTATATGATTTTATTATGTGATAAAATCAATATTCTTTAGTATGAAATTTTTTAATGATAACTCTGTGGAGGGCTAGGCTACCAAAGGGCCCATACAACTATATACGTATTTAACGAGCTATATTGATGTAGAAATATATATTTCATTTACTTATGTATTCATTTTGTAATGAAGTAATCATGTGTAAAACCGACATATAAATGTTATATTAAGTTAATTCAATATATATATTTGATATCAACTTAATAAAAAAAAAAAAAAAAAAAAAAAAAAAAAAACTTAATAATTTGCATATTTATATTAATATACATAAATGATTTTCATAAAAACTAAATTGTCTATCAATTTAGGAGAAAATTTAAAAAAAAACAAATTTGCGCAAACTTGACTGTTAAGGAAGTAAGTGTTTAAGATAGATTCTAGAACGAGTTATGATAAAATAAAAATCGTGGTTGGAAGTTTGTTTGCCTCTTACACCGTGAGCTTGATTCTTGGAGCTTAAGAACTAAGAGAAAGTTGATAATTACATAGTGTAGTCTTGAGCTATGCAACCCCTCAGTACAAACTAACCTCAGACCTATTAACTCAATAATTATGCAATCCCCCACTTAAATATAACAAGTGTTTCTTGGCAGAAAAAAATGAATTAATTGAAATTAACTTTTAAGAATATGACGGATTTCCTAGGTGATATGTGTATTTCCGGGTATAAATTATGAAAAGAGGTAAAACACTGCAGCGTAGATTAGTGCAATAGAATAAAACTGGATAGGTAAACTAGATAATTTCGTGTTATATCTATATTCTGAATAAAAATTAAATTTCAGAAAGTTCGAACTGAGAGTTTGTGGAGCCAAATCATCCCCTAACACAACAGCAAAATTGTTGTATGAAGCAGCTCTGACTGCAGTTACTTATTTCACACTTTATTTTTGAGTTAGTTTCTTTGAAAGGCTCATACTTTATCTTCCCGAAGTTATTTTATTCTTTTATTTCATAACTTTCTTTGTACTATTCTGCATAAATGTCTCTAAAATAATGGTATTAGGTACTAGGTACTCAACCTAGATATCTTGAGGTATACTGTTTGTTTTGTTTTTTTTGCTGACAATAACGAAAATGGTCTGATAGGCTCTTTGAGACTCATAAAGCATGAATGATACCTCATTGCTATCATTCATGCTTTGGAAGCAGGTAATCCGGTTTCAAATCCTGACATTGGCAATTCCACCGACCCTCACGCTTACGCACGGTGTTCATATAAATGGGTAGCTACTAAGTGAAGTGGCGTCCATTTGGTTGCAAATCCCAATAATACGATTTATTAAGCTGATGGAGCAACATGCTAACCCCGTGTCATCCATTGCATATGTAGTTGTATAGTATAAGCCCACTAGCAGACCTATGTGACTTCCATGGACTCTTAAGCCACGGATTATATATATTAGTGTTTAGTGGGGTAAATGCTCAATTTAACTTTTTCTGTAAAGCCCACAACATTATCAAGTAAGGTATAGCGACGATTTCTCTATCTTCAGAAATCGTTAGTCAATCAATGACTTTCAGCCACAATCGGCTTTCATCAGCTGTCTTCTTCTTCGTTCTTCTTAGGGGAAGCTGGGAGACCCTAATGAAGTGGGTGGTACGGCGTAGGTCCTCCAACGAGCCATAGAGTCATCAGCTGTAAAATCGTCTTGGTCAAATGAAGGTCTTGTTAGTGAAGCAAGGCCTTTCTCCAGTTCGCTACCCATCTCTTTGGTTAACGTCGACTGGGACGCATTGAACTTTAGTCGTTTGGGATTGATAATGAAGCCAAAATTCAACTTTCAAATTATTAAGGCGGGGAGGCGGTATTTTAAAAGTCCTTGTGGAACTTCCAATAAACATTTTGATCTTTGAGTCTATGTATGTAATATAACTTATAATATAATAATTGAAAGCAGTTAATAATTAAATTTAGGTTTTAAAAAGTGTTGATTTACAAGTCTTTTGTTTATTATCCTTGTATTTTAGAAATTAATCAACTTTGAAATTCATTAAAATTTTTGCTTAACAGATTAAGCAACATAACGCATCTATTGATGGGGGCGAATAATGGAGAAGTAGTCTCATCCAAAGAATCAAACGAAGATATGTTAAAACGTTTGGAGATGGTTGAAAGGTGTGAGAATATATTAAACATTGCAGTCACTGATTCTCAATTATGTAGTAGGTATTATTCTTGTTGCTCGATTTGACCTATTTTTTCACACGTCACTTTATTTTTTAACATGATATGTTTTTCGGCTGGAGAATAGAAGAAATTTCCGTGACATTCTTAAAAATAGTACTAGGAAGCTGGGATCTAATAGGAGGTAGCTCGGTTTTCACTTTTTAGTACTATATTTCCTCAATAGGAGTGCTGGAGTAAATATTTGCTAAATTTTATACAAAATAATATCAGAGCTCCTATCGGATAATAATATCGGACCAAAAAGGAATTTCTTCTGAATTTCGGAAAACTACTGATTTCCGCAGCAAGGCAACAGTCTTTAGAGGAGGAGGTGAGAAGTTTGGCTAAAATGTTGGTTACACTTACCCATGATTCAATGTTTCTCCATGGAGTGGAGATTTATTTATTTAGTTACTTCTTTAATACTTCGGTCATCTTAAGTAATTATTGTTATTATTTGAAGTAAATGAGCAGCACGCGATGCCTAATTTTAGAATCCGTTAATACACTCGGCTTAATTAAATTCTTTCTTAAAAGAATAATTTCAAATGAGAAGATATAATAGAATAGAAACTATTTTTTTACATCATTTTAAAATTACTCTCCTCTTCGCATACATAGATCACGTACATGCTCTTTGCATAATATTCCAGCATTAGCAAATCCTTGTTTGTTTAATTTTACACTTATTTTTATACCTCTCACTTTACTGATAGTTTTTTGCTGCAACAATTAATGAGCTCTACAAAAAAAAGGAACGGTGTTGAAGATATTATAAGAAATAAAAATCAAAAGAACATTTGCTCGTGACTGATGCAAACCTTCTTAGCTGTGAGAACTGTAGTTGGATACTTCACAACAGATTTGAATGGCGTTTTACTCTGTAATAATACTCGTTTCCTCAGAGATCTCGTTGCGTTTTTCTTATTATTTTTTTGCTTTAATAAAGTTTATTTGATAATGCAATAAAGAGAGCTTTGGAGTTACCCTCTTTTAAACACATAATTAATTAAAGAAAAAGTGTTTATAACTATTAATTATGGATTAAATTAACGACTCATGTGATCTCTAGTTTTCGAGGTTAATCCCCTTCACATACTTGTACTTCTAAATTGAGTGTAGCTTCACTTTTAACAACGCTAGACATTTTACAAACGTCTTGGAACCAATGAGTCTTTGGGCGTAAGAACTGTGGGTTGCAAGTCAAATAGAATAACAATTAATAAAATATAATGAAGTCCTAGGTCTTCCGGTGGTGACCATATCTCGAAGAGTGTGTGTACTGTTCAGTTGACACCTATCTTAAACGAAGGACACTATGATCACCCCTGAAAATGCTTCAAGCATTATGAGCGAAACGTCGGGATGTACACCCTTCGAGACGCGGTCACCACCGGAAGACCTAGAACTTCATTATATTTGTAACCGCGGAAGCCTACAAACTTCATTAATAAGATATGTTCGTAAAAAAAAATGTAGCCAAGTGATTTTATCCATTCGCCTTAAGTCTTAAGTCCTCGAGTTCGAATGCTAGAGGTGTGATACATGATCCATTACAAGAATAGTGCCCTCTTCGCCCTAACTTATGTAATGATCAGGACGTTAAATAAAAAAACAACACAAAGATGTATATAAGGCCAGTGGTGTAAATATAATTACGTATAAACTATCAAAATATTTTAAAGAATTCCTTTTTAGTAATGCGTATGAAATTTGGATGGATGAGTGATCATAATTTTTGGTGATGATACAATTCTAGATCGAAACTCCAAGTGCAGGCGCACCTGGGCCTCACCTCAAAAAGGTGTTAGGCATGGCGGTTGTAAGCACCAGTTTTTGGAAACAAATTGAAGTCGAGTTCTAGAATATAGATTAAGATATTTCTTGCTAATTTCATCTCATTACTTATATCATCTCAAGGTGGATAGTATTTGACTAATTTTCTCCTTATTATTGAGATAGTTGCTTGAAGTTGATCTTAACTTGCAGTGCCGGATCTAGGGGGGGGCTGCGGGGGGCAAGCGCCCCAGGCGGCACGCCCGGGGGGCGGCAAAACGAGGTGGAAAAATAAAATGATAAATAAAGGAAAAATAATAAAAAGTTCATTAAAAAAAAAAAAAAAAAAAAAAAAAAAAAAAAAAAAAAAAATGTGAATTGTAATTTTTAATGATATGTAATATAATTACAGTTATCTTGTCCAATCTGATATAGCCCACCCTTAACTTCGTTTACCTTTTTTTTCTTTACAGTTGATGTGAAAGAAACAAGCATATTGAAGTTTATCAAAAACTATTTAAGAAGTTCGATGTGTCAAGAAAGACTCAAACTGTTAACGCAAATAATAATACTATTAATACTTTTTGGAGTCCATTTACGGCCAACTTTTGTGTATTTTTTTTTTTTTTTTTTCATTTATCCAAATTCTAAACCAAAATTTTTCTATATTATCCTAATCCAATAATACGCAGATTTCTTTGAAAATTCGCTCATTAAGTCATGGTGCTGACTGGTCTTTTTTATACGAATTATCTCGCTTCCTATGGCCCGGAGACAATAAGGGACACTTCGGAGCGCAATATTATCCAAACGGTTCGTTGTACGTAAAAAATGAACATATTGTTTCGTGTGTGAAATTTTAGATTCTTAAATTTTGATCTGATCCTCAATTGGTCTCCGAGTCAGAACAAGCGAGATATTCACAAAATCACGTAAAAAGTCGTGCAATCAACAATCAACAATCACTAAAAAAGTGTTTTTTAAAAAATGTCTGTCTGTCGTCTGTCGTCTGTGCAGACGCCTGGAGCCGAAACTACTGGACCAATTTTCATGAAATTTGGCATACATGTTCAGAAAAATCATACAAAATATCATTCGAAGTTTTTTTTATGATAAATATTCATGAAATGTTCAATAATAATTAAATGTACGTACAAAACTAATAAATGGGAAACACTGGGCTAAGTATTTATGAACTTTTATATGAGAAAGTTTGTCTGAGTTGTCTCGGACCGATTTTTTAATCTGTCAAAATTGTTTGGATTTTTTACCCAAATTAAAGTATCAATTTAGCAAAAATTAAAGAACGCAAACGATTCATATTAACCTGGGGCTATCTGCGGGTTACTTTCTATAAACTCTAAAAGTTTCATACAAATCGGAAAAGTACTTTTGAAGCTGTAGGTTTAAATAAATGTATGTTTGTGCGCATGTGGTAGAGAAACAAGTAGGCGCAAAAGGTTGAAACTTATATGGGACCAACAATAGGCTAATCATGACCTACCATCCAAAATTCATTAAAATCTGACGAGTAGTTTTTAAGATATGTGGTTCGCAAAAAAATGACAGACAGACACGAACCCAAAAGTGTTCCCTGATGTCTGAATCTGTCTTGGAATTTTTGAAATTGGACACCTAAAAATTTGTCGTTCTTCAGAACGATCACATAGCTTCAGTTACCTTCGGTGAGGTTGGAAGCAAAAAATATCAATAAATAAACAGTAATTTATTGCCAATAATAACAAATTAATATATTACATGATATGTAATACAATAATAAAACGTAAATATTTTACAACATTAATTAATTTAAATAAGTTATTACATCTATTTGAAGACCAACAAATCAAAACAAATATTACAAAACTATATTATTATTGGAATAAATATGGTTGCCTTAGCTATGGAGCAATAGTCAAGTTGATATTAAAATTGCTAACTGCGATTCCCACTTACATTTTTATGTGGGATGCAAATATAAACTATTTTTTTGTTTGTTTATTTGCATGCTTTAATGGATGCTTGTATATAGTTTATATGCTTAGTTGAGTGTGTATCTACTTGATTCAGTTGCTATATAGGTAGTTGTGAAGGTATTTCATAGTGAAACTGGAAGAATTAATAGCATAGTATAGTGTTACAGGTAACACTATACTAAAATTAATTTTTTTTTTAAGTCTAAAACCCGATTTAGATAAAAAATGTTTCAAAAATTAGATAATAAATGTTTCAAAAAATCTGCAGAAACAATTTTAGCAAACTTTAAGTTGCTGTTTTAGCTGAAAAAGATCTAAAAAAAAAGGTTCTCCAAAACGCCTAAAATTCACCATTTTGAACCTAATTTTCCGAGGGAGGCCCCCCGAACCCCCCTTTGGGCAGGAGGGTCACCCCTCTTAATGAATCTGGAAGAATTAATAGCACAGTATAGTATTACAGGTTAAATAAAATAGAAATTATCATTATTAATTGGTATTTTAAACGCAATATGGAATAGGTACTGTAGTTTTAGCTGAAAAAGCTCTAAAAAAAGGTTCTCCAAAACGCTTAAAATTCACCATTTTTGCACCTAATTTTATCAACTTTTCCGGGGGAAGCCCCCCGGACCCCCCTTTAAACCCTCCAAGTCCCCCCCCCCCAAATTCTACTGCTAGATTTGCCCCTGTGCAGCAAGGGCGGCAAAATCTGCTTTTGCCCCCCCTGAGAAAAAATCTAGATCCGGCACTGTTAACTTGTAAACATCTAGTGGAATGCTGTGTAATAGTTGACAGATGAATGAAGGAGTGAGGAGTTGTTTGATCTGCCACTGGAGCAGGTGTAAACCAGACTTCATGGCCTCGAGATTATGGTAAAGGAACTTGGGGGTCTCCTCTTGAGGAACTTTCTCTCTTCGGACTCCTCGCTCAGATGAAAGCCAACACCCAAAGCAATCACTTCAGATTCCCCTTGACTAAACCTGCCGCAATATTTATACTTTGTAAACATTGTTATGATAGAAGATCGTTTAAGTGTTTAGTTAGTGTAAACTCGACATGCATTTCGACCTTTATATTAACATTTCTTTACATCTCCACATTGTTGAGACATTTCTCTCTCTTTTTACTCTTTACTTTCCACTCTACAATATATTTGATTATATTATAGGGCGAATGGATCAACCTTTTTATGCATTTATTCCATGTGATCATTAGTGTGGCAGAAATCTTATTTGTTTTGGATGTTGAACTCAATTTATTTATACCATTTTTGTGGCTTGGATTTCTAAAAGAACAACTTTAGCTTTTCCAATATACTCACGTTCTGTAATGTTGCTTTCGTCTAAATTGTTCAAAAACTGACCAAATTGTCTTAAAATCTACATAATTTACTTAAAAATGAACTAGAATAAAATAATGGGAGACATCAGTGATGTTTTTTTAATTTCGAAATTGAAGTTGGTCTGTTGCCCCCACTTTTATTAATTTTTTAACTTTTTCAGAAGTGTGCAACCTAGTAGAATTGCTGGGAATGTCAACAAATTTTGAGAATTTTAACAAATTAACGACTTAGTGGTGTATTAAAGACAATTTCAAATGGTATCAGACCTGTTTTAGTGGCGTAACAAGATAATCCTGCTCCCTTTTAGTTGTTTAAATGAGTTGTAACTATATTTCCGGTCAAGGAACTGTCTTAAGCGGGGGAAAGACACCCCCACTCACGACTTGTTTTTTTTAAAGTTTTAAAGTAAACCTTAAGAAATCTTTATACATCAAAACTCTTCATCATTTAAAACTATCATTTTATCAAATCAACTTTCTTGAAACTTAACCTGTTCAAAAAATTTAAGATAGAGTTACAACTTACTTTAAATATACAGCGAATAACTAAACATTAAAGCAAGGTTATCAAAGGTTATCGTATGTATCAAACGAACAATAAACAGTAAAAAATCCTTTAATATAAGCGCCATCTTAAGTATTATATTATATACGTTTACATACTTATATAAATATCCTTTTTTGTACATATTACACTCCAAAGCTATACTTATATAATCCCTAGTACATTATACACATAATGTTTTTTTCTTTTTAAATTGAGTCATATACGGAATTGTTTCTACACGAATGTTAAGTTAAGAAAAGATCATTTACTTTGTATACAAACCAATTGAGATAAACACAGAATTGTTTCATCAAGTATTCATAAATAGCTAGTCTCATGATGAGAGTGATTTGCAAATATGCAAAACTTATGCTCATGACGAGAGTAATTAGCAACTGTGCAGAAATTATGCTCATGATGAGACTCATTAGCAACTTTGCAGAAAATAACTCATGATGAGAGTTCATTAACAACTATGAAAAAAATGCTCATGATGAGAGTGATTTGCAACTATGCAAAAAGTATGCTCATGAAGAGAGTCATTAGCAACTGTTCAAAATATATGCACATGATCAGGAATACCCATTGACATTTTAAAACCTGCAATGGGTTTAAGAAAATTCCTGATGCGGTCTCCTCAAAAAGTTTTAGACTTAAAGTTTTATTAGTGAGATACCAAATTGTTTGCATAATGAGTCCACAATATTACATTGTCAACGATGGTGGTCCGGTTGGCGCTCCATTAAGTCAACACATTTAATTCTTTCTATGTTGTACCGTGCTTTTAAATTTGACCAGATAAGAATTTATCTGCAGATAACACAATAATATCTGAGATAAATAATCTTAAATCTTACGTCAACACGTTTCAAAAATTGAGTTAAAATAATTGACACTCCATTCTTGAATTTCTATTTTTAAAGCCATCCTTCGACCTCTTAGACACTATCCGTGCATTTACAATAAACAACAGTATATAAAAGTATTCGTGATAGTTATCAAAGAAATCTTTCTTTGATAACTATACAGCATCAAAGAAATGTTCTATATTTGATTACCACTGTTATTTCTTTGATAACAACTGTCACTAGTACTTATTATTATTATACTGTTATTCACAGAGGCTCTGATGATTTTGTGGATAGGCGTAATCAAATCAATCTAAAAAACAATTAATCTTCGTATTTTCTCTACTTCTGTATTTTTCTATCTTTACTTTATTATTAATCATTGATAAAATTTCCTTTTCTTTTTCTTATTTTGCCAAATGTATAATCAAGCTTTTAAAAGTATATGAATCAAATCCCCTTTCTATATTTAACAACATCTATTTAAATCAACCATTGATATTAATTAATTCCTTCCGACTTTCAATCTAACTTATTCGAAAAGAAAACCATATCAAAATACCAAGCTTTATTATAAAATTTTAGATCGTTTTAAAGTAACCCGCTACCTCCTAATTATATAGAAATCAATTTTAATTGCTTCTTAGTGTCTAATTAAAAACCACTAACTCCTGTTTTCTCCAATACAAATTTGAGAGGGTTAAAAAAAAATCCAAAGAACGTAAACAAACTGCCACCAAAAATATAATGTTATTATTAGCAGTCGAAATGCCACTTTCTACATTCAAATTGTTTTGTGTTTTTTCTAAACAATTAAGTGATGTTTAGATAGAACAATTATCGCTTCTGAGCTCACCGAAGTTAAGGAAAGCATTAGAGTCATTTTTTTAAAAACGATTTTTTTGCAATGAAAATAGGTCTGCCAATTTGTTCGGCACATAGCTTCCTCGCGTCCTATTTATGACTGGACGAATGTTTACATGATTTGAATCTGTTCGATTCCTAGCGATTTGACACTTTGAAATTTGGCATATATTTTTCTTTTATCTACCCACACATTTTATAAATATAGCGACTTAAAAAAAATATTTTTCAAATAAATTAGGGTTAAAATGTTTTTTGTTTTTTTTTTGTTTTTTTTTTCGACACCGTGTGAGGTATCATATGAAAGGGTACGTCGAGCTCATTACAAAACTATATAATTTTTGGTTATAAGCTTGGATAGGAAAGCGTAGGAGAGTTTGAAGTGGGTGAGAAAAGTGCCCCCCCCCTCTATCTCGCTTATGTGAAGTGAAAAAAATCTGAAAAAATTCCTGAACTTTCTTGGACCAAAATTAAAGATATCACTTTTTGGAAATTTTGAAAAAAAAAAAAAAAAAATTATTGAAAAAATATTTTCTCAATAATTTTTTTTTTTTATAATTATGGTATTTTTGATGTAGTATAATATGTTTGTAGTCCGGTTCAGTGGCAAACAAATTACTTCATCTGAAGTTTGTTTATGTGTTTAAGTGTGTGGAGAATATCAGGCCCATAAGATAGTTCAAAGTAAGCTATTTAGCATTTTAAAAAAACACCATCGATAGGGTACTACTTAAACAATACAGTGTTGCCTACGGACCTTCGCTGTGTGCTGACTAGCACACACTTGACCTGTTTGTTTATTTTAGCGGGTGCTAAACTAATAACCCTTGGTTCTAAACTAATTTCTCAACGGTTTGTGTGTTTGTCTGCCCAAGACATTGAGACTCCTGGGGTAGTTTTATTGCGCGTTTTAGGATTGAGTCTTATCATGTGTAAGACTAAATCTCTAACCAAAATCTGAAGTACAATGAGTTTTACAGTTTTCTTAGCGTATATTTAATATTCCTTTGTCTTAATAATTAATTAGATTAAGGGATATTATCATATTTATATGCACAAGTCACAAGTGTGATATTCTTTTGTCGTAAGGTAAATTGGACTAAATATCCCTTTGTCTTAATAGTAATTTGGACTAAGGAATATACACTACTCTGTTAATGTTCCTTTGTTGAAATAACTATTAAGACAAAGAGATAGAGGGGGGTGCTTAAGTAAAAAAGTACTTTATAAAGTGTACAAATGGTTTGTGATTGTAAACTATTTTCAATTCCAAATCCCATTTCTATGCTCTATATATCTACTTATCTATAACCTAATTATTATACAAACTAATAACAAAATAAGTGGTGCTTGAGGAGAAGTAAAAGTGCCTCCTTATTAATGTAAACGAATTTATAATAACAAGAATCACGAAGGTTGAAGAATCAAAGATAATAAAATAAAAGTACCTCTACAAACTGGAAACTGTTTTCGTCTCCAAATGTCACTTTCTACGTCCGAATTATTTCCTGAGCAATTTTCTACAGGATAGAAAATTAGTGGAATTCCAAGACAAAAGACCACATTATACTAATAACTTGGAAACTGTTGTGACAAGCGAGTTTTTTATTTATTTTTTTTAAGAACATTATTTTTTGTAACAAAAACAATTTTTCCATCATTCCTTTTATTTTAAACTGTGTGAAAGGATTCAACGGTTTCTTTCTTTTTTAATACTAACGACTGACAGATTTGAAATAAATAAAATAATTATATCCCGTTATCTTTTATTTTTATGATAAGATGTAGTGTAGTAGATTTAATGTTTTTAGTGCGTATTTTCTTGAGGTAGCTCTTATGCGTTGTTTAGTTAGCAGATATTCAGGAAAGACCGGTAACTTTAAGTGGCAGTAAATTTTAAAGGGATGTTAATCCTCTTTATTTTATTTTTTTTTCGTTAAAATGTTTTAGTGTTATATAACTTTCAACTTCTTTTTCGAATTTAGGTCGTATGATTTTTTTAAAAAAAGAATTTATGTGAGGGAAAAAAGCAACAATAATTTACAGAACATATATAGGAATTAATGAAGAGTAAAGTTTATAAATCGGGTGTCAAACAAGAGCTTATGATTAATACAGTCTGGTTTTGACCATTTTACTCTATTTAATGTAAAATTAGTTGAAAAAGCGATATCATCATTTTTTTTTGTTTAGTTTTAGTTAGATGGTAAAGTAGCCATTTCAAAATAACTTTTAAATGGCTATATATGGATTTAAAAGATGATTTTGATTGCTTTCAAAATAGTTACGATATCATAATATAAGCGAAAAATAAGAATAAAATTGTACCTTAACAAATTTTGGTTGTTTTTTAAAAAAAAATTATTAGATAATGTCCATTCGGATGCTAACTCAAGGAAAATCGAAGGAGAAGGAGTATTGTTTACATCCAGGTTCCTCGGTGTGTTTATGCGAAAACAAACATATTTATTTATCTTTAAACCTTCGAATTAATGTAAATAAAACAAACTTAATTATTCCATGTATGTTTATCTTATCTTTAAACTTATTTTGAATGATATAATATAGGTATAAAATAAAAAAATATAATAATAAGCTAATAAAAAACATTATTTGTTAAAATGTAAGTATAAA
The DNA here is from genome assembly GCA_951217055.1 of Gerris lacustris. Lineage (NCBI taxonomy): Eukaryota > Metazoa > Arthropoda > Insecta > Hemiptera > Gerridae > Gerris > Gerris lacustris. Next base: position 26,538,928 of record OX578284.1, read on the forward strand.
GATATTTATTTACTTTTAAATTTGATTGTTCTTTATAATAACTACTTTTATCACCAAAAAGGACAAATTAATAGAATATTTAATACTCGATTTAAAGAATATTAGTGTGAGATTTAAGCGCCACAATCAAAAATTAAATCGGTCAAGGAGCTCAAAGTCAAACATTTTTTAAAATAATATGAAATTTAGATCTACGAGTATATAGGTAAAAGCGATGGAGAAAAGACGAAAAGTTGTAGGACCAAAGTTTAGGATATTTTCAATTTGTTTTCGATACGACTTATTGTTTAGCCGCAATAAGCCTCCAAAAAAACTTTAAAGATGCGTCCGCCATCTTTCCGCATATTAATTACCGTAAAACAGTTTCTTAGCGAGCACCTAGGGGGTACAGGGAATCTCCATGCAAAATTGCAGCCCTCTATAGCTATTGCCGTTCTGAAGATGCAGTGATGGGTAAATGAGTGAGTGAGTGGTATATGGCTTTTATAGATATGTAGATATATTCATATTATGTTTATAGTTTTTATATCTTATTAATGCTTTCTCTGATTTAAGTATGGATAAATAATAATTTTAGAATTCACTCTCGTTTGATCTTTTTTTGTGTTCATAAGAAAATTATCTATATAAGAATGCAATGCGCATTGAAGGATATATCTCGTATATGTGTCACCATTATAAAGGTGATACAGAAAAATGTACTTAAAACCAGGTTATTGGTGGGTGTGTCTGCATTAAAGAATATAGCGCACTTCTCTGTGCCTTGATTCAAAAATTATAATATAATTTATTATCAACCTTGAACTGAACAATTGAGTTTATTTGCTGTAGCAACAAACGACTTAACTTCGTGTAGTTTCAGAAAAAAAAGAAAAGAGAATGGAACAAATGTTCTATAGATAAAATAATTGATTAAAAATAACTAAAACAATAGAAAATTAATATAGAAGTATAAATATATGTGTAATAAAAATAAAAATTGATAAAACTCAAAGAACAATATTGTTAAATCCATTGATGAACTAAAATTAGTTAAAAATGGTCTGTACTAAAAATTATCCATTGTGATTTTTCAACAATAAACTTCAACTTTTTTCTTGGAGTTTTATTTAGTATGAAAAATTTCTTCACAATCTCAGTCGAAACTACTAATTTTGTAGAAAATAATCGGTCCAAGACAACTCAGACAAACTTTCTCAAATGCGAGTTCATAATTACTTAGTCCAGTGTTTTTTATTTATTAGTTTTCGATTTTTTGGAGGTACATTTAATTATTATTGAACATTTTACAAATGTATCATAAAAATAACTTCTCCTCGGCGGGAAATCGAACCCGGCTTCTTTCTGTCTGTTAAAGCTATTCTCTCAGGAACTAGATTTTCCCCGACAAAACGCCTTATATCATTAGATTCGTACGTATTCAAGTATTCGATGCCGCCTCGGGGTATGATTTTTCTGAACATTTATGCCGAATTTCGTTAAAATCGGCCTAGTAGTTTAGGCTCCGCGTCTGCAAAGTTGACAGACGACAGACTGACATTTTTTTAAAAACCTATATTTTGGACTCATGGGGCCAAAACGTGTAAATCCATAAAAATCTTAAAATAGAATATTTGTGCCATCACAGTACTTTCTCTGTATATGAGAAAGTAAAAATATGTGGACTTGAAATGGAGAAATAACACAAGGAATGATAATATAATCCGTAATCCGTAGAACCTTAAGAGAATGAATCAGTCTTAGCTTAGAGTTGAAACAGAGGACGGGATCTGACTTGTGTGATTCTCAAATGAATTGACTTCAATGTCCATGCTTCAGTATACCACCGTATATATCCAGATACCACCGTTATAAAGTTCCTTTCTTTTATAGTGTTAGCTTACTGTTTTATTTTCCATTAATGCTCATTAACTTTGTCAAATATTTGGTCGAAGGAGATAAATTTCTAATAACCGTGTGACGTGATATATTACTTGTAGCTTATACTTGTTCTCTTTATTAATTCTGGGATTCATCCCTAATATACAGCCCGCGGTGGGCTTAGGCATGCCAAAGGGCTTATACAACAGGATATGTAATGGATGATACGGGGTCAGTATGTCGCTCCATCAGCAGTAGACATTATATAAATGACCCACGCACCCGCGAATAGACCCGCAATTCATTTATGCAGCTACCCCTTTATATGGTAATGCTGTGTGAACACCTAACGTGGGGTAAAAAACTCATTGCCGGAGTCGATAGGAAACCCCCGGACCTACTGCGTGTGATAGCAGTCGATAGCCATAAACTACCTGGGACCATGACATAAAATAGCATAACACTTAAAATAGTAAGGGTAAAAACGGTAGTTTAAATACTAATTTAATATATTAAAGACGAAAGATGAAAAGGGAAGATTAAAAAACGTTTCGGTAGCTAACCAGACATAATTGGATTGGTAATTTCTCCATTCTTTGATACAGCGAACAATTAGGAATGGTATTTTGGATTGCGAATTATAATATGCTGTTAAAATTCACTTCGTTCGAGGTGGATGGAGGTGGTTCAAGGTAGTTCAAGGCAGTCTGTATACACCAACTACCACTTTTAACCATTTCCAACCACTTCGATCCACCTCGAACTACCTCAAACCACTTCTAACCACCTTCAACAACATCGAACTGCCTTCAACCTCCTCAAGTCAGCTCTAATCACCTCGAATAAATTCTAAAATAATACATTTTTTCCAAAAAAAAAAAAAAAAAATCCAAATTTATTTTGGAAACTTTAAGATGGTTAATTCATTTGAGAGAAGCTAAGTAGGTTAAAAAAAAAATATTAAAAATTATAGAGAAAATAAAATGTGTGACAAGCTCAAAAAAGGAATAGGGCATTTCTTATTGAAATAGAATAAAAAAAAGTGAAATAAGGAAAAAAATATTTATATGCAGAAAAAAGGACGTTTTTAAAACATTTGGTTGGGGTATACTAGCCAGGATACATGTATTAGAAATATTGAGGAATTAATAGTTTTATATTTTTAACGACATTTATTACCAAAAATGCTAGTAAACATTAAATAAAATTAAGCTTCATCCTCTATTAAAAATGTAATAATCTTTTGAAAAGTTGTAATTAAATATCGTTCCGTAGTACACTCCATTTTTAGAACCTGAATCACCCTCAATATAAACATAGATATGGTATTAATGTGTAATATAATTTCACATTATACAATTATTATTATAAAACCGAAATTCAATAACGTAATTAACTTAAATTTCCCACTAATAAATATTTTAAATGTATTTCTTATTAATGGTTAATGTCTTTTAGAAGGAATTAACAGGTCTTTCAATGTCTAATACACCTGTTAATTTGATTATTTAATTACTGCAGCGAATGTTTTCTTCTTTTGGAATCAGAGCATGAAGGCGCTCTGTAATTAATAGAGACAGTACCGCATAGCTTAGCACCCACCCATCACATCAATTATTTGCTTTGTCCGATAACATCTTTATGTTTTATTATTTGTGTTGCATTCAATTTAAATAGAACATAAGTTAAACAAATGTTCCACAAAGGTAAAATTATAACCACTTTTTAGGACTTAAGAGAACACAAAACGTAAAAATTTCATTGAAATCTCAAAATATAATTTTCGTGTTATCACAAAACTTTCTTCCTATATACATATATACACATACTACAAATATCAGAAAGTAAAAAATTAATAATTCATGTAAATTGCGCACTAATATATCAATAAATGGCATTCATTCATACTATTTCAATATAAAACTCTGTTACATTCATTAAATTCAAATCATTAATCAAAGTTTTAAACTATGCAACCGTAATTAATTTCAAAACATTTTAAAAGTAAATAATAAATATGATTGCTTTATAAAGTTGAGTAATACATAATACATAAAGTTATGTATTAAAATAAAAAAAACTGTCACAGTTAGTTGACAATATTTCAAACGTTAAAAGGGACATTTGATCATCCAAAGGTGTGGCTTCAAGACCAGACTTCAAACAAAAAAAAAACAACGCTAAATAATGTCTTGCTTTTTTATTTGACATTTCTGATGAAACAATTTGTCATTTCTCTTTTATTTTCTCCTATTTCTAAAGTTGACCGAGAGAGTATAGAACCTTAATATCGATTTAGTTTCAAACTCTTGCCCATGAGCCAACCCTATATTCGATGTTGAAATACAATTTTTTCAAGGATAACTTTAATGAATGGATAACTAAAAATGTAATTCTACTTTAAGTTTAGCTCGCCCTGTTTTTTTCGATTTCATGTATCATAAACTTATGAATACATCTTACACTTTGTAATAAAGTACTATTAACTCTGTGAAACTTATTTACGTAAGTTTATATTGGGGTTTGGTTTAAAAGCTTGAACTGAACTTCAAATTCATTCAGCTGTCATTGTTGTTTAAGCGTTCGTTAATCACTCTTTAAATTAATTATTTTTTAAATTCAATCTTTAAGCTATAAATGTATAACTAATTAATTTAAAATATTACTAATCTTATTTAACAAAACTTGACAGTTCATGATGCAATTTAAAAACAAAACCCTTTTCAATGCTAGAATCCTTTATTGTTTGATCGATTATCATATCCTAATCAATGCTTTGTTAAAAGTTTTAAACAAAAGCTATCGCCATTATCTATAGATATCATTAAAAGCTATTTATATTGTAAGCTCTTGTTATGTTATGAAAGTATTATTTCGAAATATTCATTGCTAAAGTTTAAGAACTAAATGATTAATTTTCTTTTTTTTAAATTAATTTATTATTCTATTAATATTATATCAGAAATGTCTAATTAACTGTGTCAGACACTTACTTTTAACCCAGGTGCACATGGAGACGCTGGGGAGGGCAGGGTACTTGTTTTTCAACCGCAGAAATATACGAATTGAGACAGAGCAAGGCAGGGCTGTGCTACGCCACACGTGGCCTACCAGACACTTCTGGATCTGCTTTAATTCATAAACTGTGCTGCCCTGCCCTGCTTCGCCTGCGTTTCATTGTGCTCCATGTTCAGTTTCATTAAACTGCCAACATTTACAACTTTGGTCCTACGTCTTTTTGTCGTACCTCCATCGGTTCTATCTTAGATACATCTAAATTTTATGTGAATATTGTATTATATATTTTTTTACTTTGAGCTCTTATGGCGTCCACAATTGTTGACTGATTTAATTTCTGATTGGGGTGCTTAAATCTCACATTAATGCTCTCTAAATCGAGTATTTATTATTCTATTGATTTGCAAGAAATTTTTGCTGAGAAAAAGTAGTATTTATATAGAACAAATAAATTTAAAAGTTAATAAATATCTTCATACACTTACTTTTTACAAATAATGAGTTTTATAGCTTACTTTAAGTATACATATTTATTTTATTCTTATATTATGGGTTTGTTCCAACCCCCCTATTTGTACAGTCCTTTGAATCGTCCCGTGGGTAGTTCGGGGATCGTTTAGGACAGGTTATACGCATGCGCTAACATTGCACATAAAACATCATGAATAAAATCTCTGTTTTACTTTAACACTAAAGTAATAACTGAGTTTCTGACTCAAGTTTTGTTTTATTTACATTAATTCGAAGAGTTTAAGATAAATATGTTTGTTTTCCCGTAAACACATCTTGGTCCTGGATGTAAACAATACCTCCTACTCCTTCGACTCTCCTTTCTTGAGACTTACATTTTTTCCTGAGTTTAGTATAGCGTCAGCATCTTAATGGACACTATCCCCTAATCTTTTCCTAAACCACTGACATGTATTCAGTTACAATTTCATTTTTATTTTAACTATTTATTTAATTGTGTTTATTTTTATATTTTAGTTTATTGTGCTTATTATTATTATAGGATTTTTTTAGTAGGTTCTTATACGCTATATTAAGTAAATGTTATAGTTTATTTAGGATAATGTTAAAGTTAAGTTGTGCTTAATAGAGTTTAAAACGGAGTCTTTCAATGTGACAAATTATTTCCACAATATAGTTTTTATTTTTACTTCCATGAAAATGGAAGTATGGTGATACCCTCCAAAACGTGATTCCGAGATCTCTGTGAAGGAGGGGTCTTAACTTAACAACCCAGGGATATCATTAAAATCCGCTTCATATACATTATATGTCTGTGCATACGCATGTATGTACGTACGTACGTTCGTTCGGAACTTTAAACCTTTATAGCATAGCTTCAAGTCATCTTATTGAGATGCGGTTTGCGGCATTTTTTAGAACTTTTATCGGAAAAACTGATGGCGCAAACATCTAGCTCACGACGTTTCGGAGCTACAGTCACCTAAGCACGAAATCGGTCGGAAAAAGATCTACAATTTTGGTCGTATGACTTTTTGTCGTAGGAACATCCCTTCTACCAAATAAAGACATGTTTTTAATTTTTTTGTTAAATTTTTTAATTTGAGCTTTTATAGCATGTGCAATAATTGACCGATTTCATTTATGATTGGGGTGCTTAAACCGCACTTTAATGCCTTTTAAAACGAGTATTTATTATTGTAATTATTTGTATTACTTATAAAGAAGAATCGAAATTTAAAAGTAAAAAGAAAATATTAATCGATATTAGCTGTTTGTACGATGAATTTTATACTGAGTTCTCTCTTGCTCACGTATTGACACCACAACATTTCATGGAAGTCATGTGTGGAATTTCCACACCGGTACTTTGTGATGTAGCTTAATTTATATATATACAATTATTTCACCTCAACCTCTACGTGTTATGTTCAATCTTTGTTATTATTATTATTATTTCTCAAGCCCAACAGTGCCCGTCATAGAACTAAAAAATATAATATAATTAATTTCATGATGTGGCCTAAATTTAAACTAATATAATAGGACTATGGTACAGTCACTGATTCCAGCATGAACAAATGCTAGTGTATTTATAAAATCTATCTACCTCTAATTATAGCTTTACTGTACAGTGAACTTAAAAGTTAAAATTAAAACTTATTTCAAAATCATATGAATACATATTCTAAATAATTATAAAACTGTGGGTTATACATTCTCTGGGAACTTTATTGAAAGGCTGTCAAATTAACAGCGAACAAATTATCTTAAATTTAAAAATTGTTCTCATTTGATGTATTCTTGGTGCGATGTTATACCTCGATTTTTTTTTTTTTAATTTCGACTCAGAAAAAAATCGATTCTGCATTGACCTCATTCAGGTTTTTTTTTATTTAAAGTTTATTATTATTAAACCGAAAGAACCTTTCATCAGGTTGATTAGTGATTGGTCAGGCAAAAAAAAGATCAAAGGTCAAATTTGTTTTATAATTATGAAAAGAAATAAATAACATATATTTTGAAGTAACTTCTAATCATTAACTAATATTTCAGAGCAATATAACTTTAATTAGTAATGTCGAACTTAAATCGTTTCTGAAAAATGAGCTCGAGGATGAATTTGTAATTTTTTTAAAAAATGTAATTATATTTTTGAAGATTGCGTATTGTACGGTAAGCGATAATAATTTTTTATATACACGTTCTTTAAGATGAGTTATTTTTATTAATACATTTCGTATAAATTAAGAGTAACATAGACACATATATAGACTTTTAGATTTATTTATAAATTAGCAAATGGTTTTGTTAATTAGTTTTAAAGAAAGGGAATAATATTATTCTTTTTTAAGTTGTAATAAATTCAGGAGTTAAAAGACAAACTTAAATTTTGGACCTCAGATAAGTTCAATTGTTTTTTTAAATTTAATTTTTGTGGTATTTCAGATAATTGTGGTAAATGTTACTCCTTTGCTAGTGAATATAGAGATAAACAATGTATAAATGTTGTATATATTGAAGAAAAATAGCTCAATTTTTTGAGTTTATCGAAATTTACTTCTGAGGTGTAACAGAATTGCAAGTTAAAAAAACAGGGGGTCACTATGCTCTGGAAGGTACAGTGAAATAATTAGAATTTGATGTAAAATATATATATTTGGTACATATATACTTATGTTAATTTATTGTTTATATATATATATATATTTCTATAGGGCTAAAGTGAATTTTGTCGTTTTTATTGACCGAAACCTTGAGTTGAGTAGGAGTTGTCTTCGAGTATTACTTTAACTAATTTTCGTTTCCGTTTCGCGTTTTTCTCGATAGAACGGTTTTAAAATGTTTAAACAAAAAAGGATAAAAAGAAAAACTTTGAATTAACCAAATCTTAGTCAAAATATCTAACTTAATTACCGATAAAATTTCAGATTTGTTCTCAAACATATACAGGTGTGTAATTATCAATCTTACGATTAAGTCATTAAACTGTCAACGAAAATTATTTGATATAATACGCTATTAGAGTAGATGAGTAGACAATTATAATGTTTTAAATTATGATTTCAAAGAACCAACAAACAACAACTTTGATATAACCAAATTTTGGTAAAAATATCTTACTTAATTACCAATACCATTTCAAAATTTATCTCTAATTTATAGATATAGTGGCGTGTAATTATAATTCTCACGATTAGGAAAAGAATTTGATTTAATGCTTTATTAGAGTAGATATTACATATTTTTTTGATAGCTCCTAAATTAAATAATTATAGATAATAAATTCAAATTTAATTAACCAATAACTGTTTTTTAAGTATTATTTTTTTCCAACAAAATAAGAGGGCCTTGTAATGAATACATCGCACAAGGCACATCTATTAGATTTGTGTATCTATTAGATTTGGGGGTCAGTAAACTTGTTTTGGAGTGTGCCGAATTCGACTATTACGAATTGACTATATTATCGATTATTACTGAAAACGAAGGTAAAAGAATCAAAATTAAAAAATTGTGTATTAAATATTTAATAACAGGGTAGTAGTTAATAAATTCTTATTCGTTACCAAGTTTTACTATTGCTTGTATAATGTAAAAAAAAAGTGTGTTACTTTACTTCAGCTCTGAAAGCTGTCATTTAATCACTATTACTACAATTACAACATAATACATTGTATTGCTGCTTTCAGTTCAATGATTACATATTAACACTTCGTACCACTTCTCAAAGAAAATTATTACTGATCTAAGTTCAAAGTTTGCTTCTTATATACGACTCAAAGTAAATTATTACTGTTCTTGGTTTAAAGTTTGCTTTTTTATAAACAACTCAAAGTAAATTATTGGAACGAAGTTCCTTTTGCCACGTTCTGGAGCCCGGGAGTGAATTCGAAAAAAAAAACACCGTCACAAAACCAAGCGTCACATATCTACCGATGACGATAACTTGAGTAAAAGATGACTGAGTTAGTTGAAATTTGGTACACATGTTCATTTTACCAATGCCCAGGCTGAGTTCGTTGGACAACGTTATCCGCCCAAGCGTTTACGCGCAACGCTCGCGTAAACGTAAGCTTCATATTTAAAATTGGAATTTAAGGACGGGAAAAAATTCTAACTTCATTATTTAATGAGACAAACAACTTTTTAGGGTTTTGTAGATTCTTCTCAAAACCCTTATGCCGAGGGTGATGTGTCCGTCTGTCCGTCGCTCTTTGGTTCATAGGGCCCGAACCGTTTAAGCTAAAGAGCTGAAATTTGAAATACTGGTGTAACTTTTTGACCCAACCACAGGAAAAATATACAGAAGTTCAAAATTAAATATGCGTATGCGCAATTCGCAAAAATGTTGTAAACTCAAAAAATTATATTTTTTTTAATTTTCGAGTGGGGTATCAAATGAAAGCTGTTGAAGAGTAGGACGCAAATATATATAAGCTTTTGTAAATTTTGCTTTCCTTATTGGGTAAAAAAATCAAAATATACCCAAAAAAAATTCCCCCCCCCCACCACTATACTTCGGCTGGTCCTAAAATTTCGAAATAATTCATGCTAATGCCTTATTGTGAGGCGATAAAAATTCCGGGAGTTCATCCCAAATTTTAAAAAATTGCCAATTTTGGGGGCGAAAATTTGAAGTGCGCCAAAAATTTTATTTTTTTAAAATTTTGAGTTGGGTATCAAATGAAAGCTGCTGAAGAGTAGGACGCAAAGATATATATACATTTTCAAATTTTGCATTCCTTATTGGGTAAACAAATCAAAATATACCCAAAAAAAAATGTCCCCCCCCCCCAACCACTATACTTCGGCTGGTCCTAAAATTTCGAAATAATTCATGCTAATGCCTTTTTTTGGGGCGATGAAAATTCCAGGAGTTCATCACAAATTTTAAAAAATTGACAATTTTGGGCGGGAAAATTTGAAGTGCGCCAAAAATTTTATTTTCTTAAAATTTTGAGTTAGGTATCATATGAAAGCTGGTGAAGAGTAGGATTCAAATATATATTTGCTTTTTTAAATTTTTATTCTTTATTAATTTTATAAGTCAAAATATACCCCAAAAATTTCCCCCCTCCCCAACCACTATATAACGGGTGGTCCTAAAATTTCGAAATAATTCATGGTTATACCTTATGGTGAAGCGATGGAAATGGTTTGAAAAAATGAATTTTTCTAGTCGTTGTTACCGATGAAAAACATTGTGACCCCCCGGGGGATCGAACCCGGACCCTTGAGATCGAAGAATAAAATCATAATTACATAACGGGCATGCTTTGCTTAATCTTCTCCAAAACCCTAAAAAGTACTTGGACGCAAGTACTTCCCTGAAATTTTTAAATAAATTCTTTTAGTAAAACGAACACCGACACTGCTCTGAAGTGATTAAGATCGCTAAATTTATTAAAGCGGACCTAAACGTTTAAAATAAAGAAAACAATGTTTTTACCGATATCTTACGTTCTAACGATTTTAATAAAACTTCTTACACATCGTCTAAAGTACAATTGAAACAAGCAAGTAAAATTACAACCTGATACAAGCAAACGTTTTTGAGTTGGGAAGAGATATATTTTATAATATTTTAAATTAGTAGGCCCGGCCGGGTAGGTAGAAAACAGTCCTATTTCCTACCAACTGCAACCATACTCTTTAAGACTCTTAAAGAGTACCATACTCTTTTATTGTAAGACGCTTGCTTTAATGATACAAATAATGCATTGTTTTAAATTTTGCCTTAACTCAGCTAGGTACAAACAGTTAGTTACTTTTAATTTTGTCTCTTTTCTAACTCCGGCATGTATAAATAGTTAGCAACGTATACGTACTTAGCATCAGTGTGATTTTATATTTAATGAAAAATGTAAGGAACTTCGTTCCTACCGGGTGTCCCGCGACACTATACGTATGTTTATTTATCTTATTTCAAGTTTTTTATAGTACTAAATACAAAGTTGTATTCGGTATATTTTTTACAAGTTATTGATTTTTATAGGACTACAACTACAACCCAAAGTTAATTACTACTGCTTTTAAAGTTTATCCAATCTAGGAATCTTATCAGTTCCTTGTTTTGGAGAGTAATCTTCTCTTGCTGTTGTGTATTCCTCATAGAATTTTCTAGCATCGCATGGAAGATGATAGTAACACCACTTTACCTTCATGATATCCTTGTTTTGGAGAGTAATCTTCACTTGCTATCCTGTATTCCTCATAGAATTTTCTAGCATCGCATGGAAGATGATAGTAACACCACTTTACCTTCATGATATCCTTGTTTTGGAGAGTAATCTTCACTTGCTATCCTGTATTCCTCATAGAATTTTCTAGCATCGCATGGAAGATGATAGTAACACCACTTTACCTTATCATATCCTTGTTTTAGAGAGTAATCTTCACTTGCTATCCTGTATTCCTCATAGAATTTTCTAGCATCGCATGGAAGATGATAGTAACACCACTTTACCTTATCATATCCTTGTTTTGGAGAGTAATCTTCACTTGCTATCCTGTATTCCTCATAGAATTTTCTAGCATCGTATGGAAGATGATAGTGACACCACTTTGCCTTTCAGTTTCCAGACACCCAATTATTTATGGAACTCTTGAGTACATCAAAATGTCCCCTCTGATTTCGTTTCCTTAAATTGCATATTATTATAATTTCATTAAGACTCTAAGTTTCCTTTATTTATATTTTCACAAATTCTACAACCCGATTTGAATATTAAACTATTATAAGTTAGTTTTAATTAAAATGTTTTTTTTTTAATAAAAGATTACAAACAGTTGAGCTGTATCAAGTCTAAATAAAATCACGTGCTAATGTCCGCTCTTCTTGTAAGTAAACATTCTGTTTACTTCCTTAACCGTAAACGTAAAAGAAAAGTAAGAAAGTTTTCATTGAATTTCAGACTAGTTCTGTCCTTAAACCTTGAGATCTGTTCTCCCGTGACAACAGCTGAATAAGTAATAGAAGAAAACATCTAGTCATAGAATTCTTTATCTGCCAAGAAACGGATGAGGAAAAAAAAAAAACTAGATCTTCCACATCTTGTTTTACTTCATTTCATTCGCATTTTTCTCCGTTCTATTCTTAGATTTTTCTCAGAAAATTCTCTTGATGCTTGAATGCTTTTTAAACGGTTTGTGACTTATTTTTTTATTGCTTCTAATGTACATGTTGCTGTGTTTTTAAGGCTTTGTTTATTCGTTCTTGTCTAAATTTAGAAGTTTCACTTAAGGAATTCGAACTTGCATTATCTTTGTCAGGTATTTTTATATTTTTTCCATTCTTTCTTTCGATGACAGTAAAACTCGCTCTTTCTTTACACGAACATTCTTGACTTAATTAGAAATGTTCCTTGTCAAGAACTACAAATCAATTAACGTTAACATGGAAGAAAATATTTAGGACCAATAAAGGATCTCCCACATTTTGTTGATACAATACAATACTAAATAAATTAAACTTCTGATAGTGTCAACCTCAATTTTGCTATTTAATCCAGGTTCAACAGGTCTAGTTGATTTGTTTATTGTCAGAGAACTCTGATAGTTACCATAAAAGATAATAAATATTTTCGTGGTTGGTGGAGTGCCTAGAGATGTGTTAAGCAGTTTATAGCGGTGAAGGGTTGGATAATATAATAAATCATTATCTGTGGCGCAACAGCCTGTGGAGGGCTTAAACCTGCCAAAGGGCTTATTTGTATATAACCCAATGAATGAATGACCATCACTTAATGAATGACACGGGGATTGCGTGTCGCTCTATCATTTGTATAACCGTATAATGGCATACGCAGTCAGATAGACGTAACTTCTTAAATAGCTTCCTATTTATATTGGTGAATACTGAGCGTGCGGTGTTCTCTTGTCGGAGTTGGAAATCGAACCCTGAACCTCTTGCTTTCAAATAGGGTTGTTCAAAATGTAGGGTAGTTGGTAAGAATCTCTAATTAGTGTCGTATCCTTAAGGATAAAATTCTGGTAAAGGAATAATCCATATGAACTGTTCAAATTTCAATTAACTTATAAATTTGGCTCTTGATACACGAAATCTCGATATAGTCCAGGAGATAGCGTGCATAAAAGTGTTTAACATTTTTTTTTTTTTAATTTTATTTTAAAATTGACTAACATTAAGCTAGAATTTTGTGTATAAGTTAAATCTTTTAGTACCTTTTGAGAATGTGTTGTCGGCTAAGTTCGTTTGCGAGACTAATCTTGGAAATAGGCATTTGAAAAAAAAAAAAAAAAAAAAAAAAAAAAAAAAAACGGTTGAGAGCGGCCATGCCCCGCCAATTATGGTGGACAATGTAATTTTCATGATCTTGAGTACAAAATGTATTAGTTAACCGAAAATCAAGTTGATGTTAGATTGGTGACTCCTTTGATTTGAGGTTATATTCGACTAACTTACCTCTCAAGTGAGAAAATAGCATCAACTTGATTTTCGGTCTACTAACTAATTTTGTACTCAGGATCACGAAAATCACAATGTCCTCCATAATTTCATGACCACCGGTTTGATTTTTTCAAATGCATATTGCGAAGGTATGTCCCGCAGACGAACTTAGCCGACCACATATTCTTAAAAGTCACTAAAAGATTAACTTGTACACAAAATTCTAGCTTGATCTTAGTCAGACATATTTTTGCTCGCTATCACCTTGGCCTATTAAGATATGTTGGTTCACAAAAATTGAACGACAGACAGACACGGAACCAAAAATGAAATTTTTTAAATCGGAGCCGTAAAAATTGTTCGTTCTGAAGAACGATCACATAGTTTCCGTTACTGTTACTAATAGGAAAACTAATTGTTTATTACACTCAAGCCTGGTTGCTTGTAATGACAAGTTGCTCCAGAGCTTTATGGCACATAATAGATAACTGCTAAAGTATAATTACTTTATATTTAGTAAATTATTTCTGCTATGAACCTCACACAGTTTAATCAAGATACTGATTAAGCTACATATGGCACATGATATCTGAACTTTAAATCCTCGATTAATTGATTTTAAATTGACGAAACACTGAAGACGCCAATAAAAATATTTATTGTTTAAGTTGTCTGCACCGCCGAAATTTCTACTAGCCAAAGCGGTCCTACATGAGTTTAGTTTTAGGAGTGGGTAGCTTTGAAGGAACAACCCATACAGGACAACGGAGATTGGTGTAAGATGAGGTTAAACGATTGATCTGCAACGTTCTGTAAGATCTCTTTATGTTAAATACAGTTTTAACCTGTATGGACCAAAAAAATTCATACCTAAGTATACAAAATGAACATAACACTCCTCTACTAAAGATTCGATCAACAATCACAAAACATAAATTAAATGAATTCACACCTTCTTCAGTTTCATTTAGTTTCTCTTAAACAGAACATTCTTATATACAGTTAAAAAAAAGATAAGAGTAAAAAAAAACAGCTAAGCTAAAAGGAAAAGGAGAAAAGACAGCAGAGGAATAGACGTTAAAGAAGAAGCGAATCTGCTTATCAGAGCGAATAAAAGGATTCAATCAGACCGCATAGTGGGATGCACAGTCTCTTATACTATCACCGCAAAATACTATTTTTTTCATCTTTTTCCTCTACAATGTCTTATGTTTTTTATAAAAAGACGAATAAAACTCAAACTCTAAAGATTAGGTTCCAATAAAGAAAGATAAAGATGTTTTTGTTCTTCATGCTCCATTGCTTTTAAATAAATACCTTCTTTCTGTTGGTTTTTTAAATGACTTTAGGCTGATTTACTTTCGTATTAAGTAAAATATTTCTATAAATACATATGTTTAAAGACATAAATATTACTAATTTAATAATCACGTGATACATTTTTTTACTAATATATTATTTAAAACAATGTTTGTGAATCAATTAGTAGAAATACGAGTTTACAAATTGCTATTAAAGTTAAGGTAATTTGAAAATTTGTTCATAATTCGATCGAAAATATTTAGGTTTGATTTTTTGGATGTATTTTATATTTATATATGCATGGTGTATACTTTTTAGGAAGTATTGTACCTATTGCGAAAAAATTAGATTTTTATGGATTTTTGTGTTATTATTATTATTATTTTTGCTTCCGAGCTTACCGAAGGTAACGGAAGCATTGTGTTCACTTTTGAGAACGAAAAACTTTTATGCCTCCGATTTCAAAAATTCCAAGACAGAAATCCGTTTCAGACATCAGGGAACATTTTTGGTCTCGTGACTGTCTGTCTGTCTGTGTGTCCGTGAATTATGAAACGTGCGACGATAACTTGAGTAAATGTCGACCGATTTTGATGAAATTTGGTAGACATGTTCCTTCTACCAATGCCCAGGACGAGTTCGTTGGACAACGTTATCCGTCCAAGCGTTCACGTGGAACGCTCGCGTAAATGTGAACTTTAAATTTAAAATTGGAATTTTAGGTCGGGAAAAAAATCTAACTTCATCTGTGCAATGAGACAAACATTCTTTTCAAATACAATATTTTAGTAAAACTAACAGAGACACCGCTATGAAGTGTTAAAGATCGCTAGAACTATTAATAGTTTTTACAAAATAAACAATATAACAATAATTGTTATATTACATGATAGGATGCGAGGAAGCTATGTGCCACACTCATTGACAGTCTATTTTTTTTTTAATTAAATGTCTATCTAATTATCTATATTCTTTAGTAGACTTGTGGATCCTAAAGTACTAGGTCATTTTCGATTAAATATGGTATATTAGTTTTGAAAAAAAATCATACCTCTTTCTTGCTCGTTGCAGCTGTAATAGTTAAACAACCTCGGGAAATCGTAAAAAAAGAAATAATAATATATATATATATATATTTCTCGAAAACAGTTCTGACGATTTTGATTTTTAAAATTTTCTTTTGTAAATATTTTACATTCATGAATTATTTACGTGCTGTATATTTGTTGAAAGTATTTTATGCGGTGAAAAAAGTTGTTTTTTTATGGATTTTAACAGAAGGTCTCAGAGTCCTTCCAATGACAACTTTTTTTAATTTTTAGGTGCATAACTTTTTAGGAAGTATTGTATGGCGAAAAAATTCGATTATTATGGATTTTTTAAATGGTTGTCTGTAGTCTGCAGTAGACTCGTGGACCATAAAGTACTGTCCTAAGTAAAGTAATATTTTCGATGAAATTCCGTATTCAAGTTCAGAAGAAAGCATACCCCTTTCATGCTCATTTTAGCTCTAATGGTTAAAAAACATCGGAAAATCGGGAAAAAAAATCGAAAACCGTTCCGACGATTTTGATTGATAATATTCTCTTTTTTAGTCCAATTAAGCACGAATTTAGCCGCTTATAAGTTGGGTTGGTTCCCTGGGATAAATCAAGTTTCCAGGATATTGATAAAAATAAATTGGATTATTCTAAAAATAAAAAAGAAAACATATTGGTAACAATAACCTGCTGAAGACTTTCAGATAATAAATTTACTAGATTAGATATTATGGGATTAAGGTCGGGCGCACATGGAGACGTAGGAGGCGGAGGATAGGGCAGCACAGTTTTTTTCAACTGCTGAAATAAACGATACCACGCAAATTGAGACGCCAGATTCACTAGCCACGGGTAGGCAGGGCCGGCGCAAGAGGTTTTGGCGCCCTAGGCAAAACTATTATAAGGCGCCCCCCCCCCCTCAATTCTAAGCCAACGTCGATCAGCCGATTCAGCCATTCACTTTTAGGAAATGTAAGAACAAAACAAATAAAACACAATTTATCCAAAATTTATTATTTAATCACTTCTTCAATGTAATTAACTTGCTTAACTCCTGTTCAGTTGAAATAGTTGCCACTCCTACAAATATCTCTTCTGTCATATATGAACCCAGCCCTAAGGGGGGTCCGGGGGGCCCCCCGGAAAATTAGGTTCAAAATGGTGAATTTTGGGCCTTTTTTAGAGCTTTTTTCAGCTAAAAAAACAATCACCTAAAAGTTTGTTTAAAATTGTTTCTGCAGAATTTTTGAAAAATTTATTAACTACATCAGTTTTTAGACTATAATTTTTTATTTTTTTTTTTTACCTTTAACGCTATACTATGCTATTAACTCTTCCTGATTCATTAAAAAATACCTTCACAACCTCCTATAAAGCAACTGAACTAGGGGATACACACTCAACTGCAACTGAGTATATAAACAAACAACTATTAAAGTATGCAAATAAACAAACACAAAATATTTTAATTGGTGTATCCCAAATGAACATGTAAGTGGGATTCCCAGATTTAAATATTAATATCAACTCGACTATTGCTCCATAAACAATAATCATTTATTAGCAAAATAATTATATTATTGGTTTTAAATGGGTATGAAAAATAATAAATCATAAGAAATGTTCTACCTTATTTTATTCTATTGATATTTTTTCTTAATTTTGTTGTATTTGGGGGGGAGGGGAATTCCCCCCTTCCCCTCCCTTGAATCCGCCCTTGAGATCTTTCCTAATTTAAGTTATTCATCTTTCTTTTTTTTATTAAAACATTGACTTCTTGGTGGGCAAGTATCTTTCGGCGCCCCTCAGGCCCTAACGCTCTAGGCGGTCCTGCGGGTAGGCCACATGTGGCGTAGTACCGCCCTCCTTTGCTCTGCGTCTCAAATCGCGCGGTTTCCTATTATTTCTGCGGTTGAAAAAAACTGTGCTGCCCTGCCCTGCATTGCCTGCGCCTCAATGTGCGACTGGCTTTAGTATCAGTTTACAAAAAAGTTTTGTCGATCCTATTCCGATCTATAGAGTTCTCGATCCTATTTCCTTTTAAACAAAGTTGCACCAAACTTAACAAATTGAACTAAATTCGCCGATAATTATTTATTTGTATTGAGTTAGAATTGCATCTAGAACCGGGGACCGTGCGCTCGAAAGGAAGAGCAACAGCCTTAACAACCCCCCCTTGATATTGGGCTCATTTTTCTACTCTTATCTACCCCTTCCCAACACGGGGGCATATCGATGGCACGGTGTGGATTTGGTTTAGGTAAGATTCTTTCTACAGAGATTTGACCTTTTATATCATTTTATATATATTTAAGATAATAGTAAAAATGAATTTTGATTTTATATAAACATATAAAGTATAGGGCAAGTTTACGTCCTAAGACATTGCGGTAACACAACAATCGACTTAATTTACTCTCATCCCACATATATTGTAAGATTTATAGAGTATTTTACGTAATTTTTTATTCTATAGGTAGCTATATTCAAAGCTCTATTGTTTCTTTCTTTTTTATTTATACCAAGTCTTAATTTACTTAAAATATACTATTACATAAAACTAATTAATAATTTATTATGAGAACTAATAAAGTAATAGATTGAATACCGAATACTTTTATAACATATCCCACATCTCAACATCTAATGTACCCCGTTGTTCCTTTTCCAAACAGGATATAGAAAGTAGGAAGTTTTAAATCTTTCACTAGATTATATTGAAAGATGAAGTGTTTAGATGTTAGATTACAGTTCAAGGCAAGTTCATATTTATTCAGCTTCTTTTTTTTTTTGTTTTGTTTTGTTCTACGGAACTAGATTGTTTTTTTTATTAGAACAAAAGAACCATACAATAATACTGCTTGAGATTCTGCTATTTTTATCGTAAGAACAATCAGTTACTAAAAGCAATTTGTGGTTAGTGATATAATTATTCAGTTAGTGTTAGAATTTATAACTTTAGCTTAGAATTAAAGATGTGATTAATTTTTTTCTTAAATAAGCAATATTGATTAGTTTATAGTATGTAAACCACAATCGGTGAAAACCACATTAGTCAAAATCCACAATACCTAAAAAAAAACTCATTAGCTAGAAAGCACAATAGCTGAATACTGTTTAATACTGACACTGACCGGTTTAGTAAAATCAAAAGGAACAATTCTGCTTTTTACTTTTAATTCTGAATGAGTATGTTTTATTATTTTATTTTTTTATCTTTGATTTATTATATTATTTATTATTTTATTTTTTGCTGTGACAACAACAGATTTACATTTAACCAGAAAATCAACTTGATTAACCCCAGACTTTAAAAAAACTTGTTTCTTATGGAAAAAATGTACTTACTAACTGGTTGTGTATTTAATATGATTATATTTAATTTTATATATATTTTTCAAAGCTGTGGTATTTTGCCAAATGCAATTTGTCACGAATTAATGTTAAAATTCTTAACAATTTGGTATTGTTCATTAGTGAAGCTTAAGTTAAAATTAAATAGTTTTTGTTTTTAATAAATTACAAAAATTGTATTCATTCAATTTTGGTAAGAACTATTTTTAAAAATAAATGGTGCACTAATTTTTAATCTCTGTTTTGAGTAAATGGTAGATACGACTATAAATAATGTACAAATTTTATTTTAGTAAAAAGTATCAAAATTTGTTACTGAAACTAAATGATGTTCTTATTATGTTTTTGTAAAAGGTAGTACAATTCACGACTAAAAATAAATAGAGTACCTACTAATTCTATCTTAGTATTATACCTATTAGTAATTATACCTACTTAGTATTATTCTTACTAGTAATGTCAGTAAAAGGTACTACTATTCACAACTAAAAATAAACAGTACTTTGTTTAAAACACCATACTACTGTATAATGCTAGTTCTGTAGTATGCCGATTATATGCTTGCTTGTGGTTTATTTTTATGACCTGTCGTCAGTAATAGTACATATTAGGTGATAACAGGATTTGAGGGATTTAACCAATTAAAAATATAAATCATGGTCTCTTCCCACTGGGAATTAAACACGGATTATTGCTGATAATATGAAATTAGCTTTTAGAGCTTCTTTACACACTTAGATTTCGACATAGATTTTGCCTCTATCTGATAATAAATACAGTTGATTCAGGCGCACTCTACTTAAGATAGTGTACATTAAAATATGTATATTTTATTATATAAAATGTCATAGAAGAAAGATTTAAACATATACATAAACATAATGACGTGATTTGTATGTGATATATGACACATTAAATAATCTGAAGCATGCAACATAGATCCAAGACCTCATTATATTTATTTATGCGAGATGGTTATCTAATATTTGGATGTGTTATAAACAAACAATCAATAAATTTAAGGCATTATTATTAAATATGAATTTCTATTTATCTTGTAACTTTTAATAATGTATAGGTATATATTTTAATCTAGTAGGGTACTTTATTATCATAGGGAACTTCTACTCATAATAAAGTACCATACTAGATTAAAATATACATATTAAAAGTATATAACCATAGATTTAACCATTCATATACATATACGTTCACACATTAGTATTGAACTCGATTTTTAATTTATATACCCGCTGCTTTTTATATATACATATGCAAGTTTATTATGGCTGCTTTGAAAAGTTTAAATTTTTAGAATATTTATTAGGTATAAATATAGTTTTAAGTTCAAATTTACTCATACATAAAAATATAAATAATTTTTATAATATACATTACTTCTATTGTTCATATACCTAAATACCAACATCAGAAAAGTTAAGTGAAATTACCATCGTAATTATTTTTATTAGTGCTATTTTCAATAAATTTGTTTTACATATGGCGAAAAAAATTATATATTATAGAATACTTATTATTTATGGGTATATATTACTTTTTTTTATTATTTAATTATTTATTTTATTACTACACCTTGATGCTATAAATTGGTTGTGAAATAAATGTGTAGGCTTACATATTTATGCTATACATAGATTGTGTCTTTATTTTATAATTTTATTTATATCTGGACTTATACATAGGTGTCATATAAAGATTCTTATATTGATATTGTAATTTTATTTATATCTAGGCTTACACATTGATGCTACAGATAGGTTTTATGAATATATTATAATTTTATTTATATCTAAGTTTCCTCATTAGTATTATTAATAGATTTTATAAAAAAAAATAAATAAATGATACTGACGTGCTATTAGAGTAGTAAAGAAGACAGCCACCGGTAGGTTCATGGCTGGACACCTCTCGAACGACTGACTCATAGACTAGTGTAGGACTGACTGACTCTACCCCTGAAGACTCCTTTCTTTCTTACCTTAGATCTCCCCACCCCGAAACCTTTACAATCTTCTGTCTAAATCTCTTTCTTCAGGGTATTCCGTCCTACCCTCTTTTTCTGCTAATTTTTTTTCAGGGTCGTCTAATAGTCTTTTAAGTCTCCTAAAAATGTATTATTCCCTTTTATAGGATTTTATTTCTTTATCATTAAATTCTATCAGTTATACCTTGAAAATCTAAAACAATGAGGTTTTATTTAGGTCTTTTATTATCACTTTGTTTTAAAAAAAACTTATCATTTTTACAAAACAAAAAACATATGTATTAATGTTAAAATTGTAAGTAATTTAGCCATTATAATTTTCAAATAATTCTCCTTGTTCGAGACATTAAAGAAATAACCTTGCCCTTAAATAAATTTAATGGGGTATGTGGTTTCCTAATGTTTATTGTATAATAGTTGTTAAGATGTCCCAGTTTAAATGTAATGTAAGCAAAATTATTAGAATTAGATATAAGCATAATTTATTTTTATTGATTGCATAATGCCATGCTAATATAGCTAGAAGTGGAGTTTGAAGAAATAGATTTTTAGTGACAAGTTATAGTAGTAATTGGAGTAAAAATGATCTTCAATAAAGTAGTCATACTTCAAGTAAACTGTTCGATTTAATTCATGTTTGGTAACAAGTTGTTGTAGTAATTGTAGTAGGGGAAATTAGTTCTTTAATGAGGTAGTCATTCTTAAAGTAAACTGTTTATTAAATTAATTAATTTATATGTAGTATCAAGTTATAGCAGTAATTTGGGCAAATCTCCTTTAATTAGGCCATATTTTAAGAAAACGGTTTTGTATTAATTCGTGTATAGGAACAATCTATAGTAGTATTTTTGAGAAAAATCTTTTTCAATATGGTGGGAATAATTTTAGTAAGTAAACCTATTGGAATCAATTCTTATGTATAGTAACAACTTTTAGTTGCAAGCAATAATTAAATGTATGTTAAAAAAGTTTTTATAAATGTTTAGGCTTTGCATATTATGGTATATTTCAAGTGAAGTAACAGTTTAATTTGTGGATATTTGAAATAATCTAAAATCCAATTCACCAATTTGGTGGCCATTTATTTCCCTATCGCTTCCAAGCTTCAAATAAACTGTTAAGATTTAAAATTATATTTCGTAACCAGTTGTAGTAGTAATTAGGACAAGTTAGTTATTTAATAAGATGGTCACACTTAAAGTTAATGTTTGTTGTATTAATGCATGTGTTGTAACAACTTATAGAAGTAATTTGGAGAAAAAATATTCTTCTCTGATGGTAAACGTACTTCAAGTAATTCGTTATATAGTGTGGTCCAAAAGTCTCCCCCCCCCCCCTCTTAACTTTTGAACGGTTTGAGATAAATTAATGAAACTTGGGGGATCTGTACCATGCAAAGGGAAGTTTGTTTTCATGCAATCGCGCAGTAGGGGCAACCACCCATTTTTCCCCATAACTTAATACAATTTCAAACTGGAGTGTATATTTTTGGTAGCAGATTTGGAACCTACGGCAAAAAACAAAAATATTTTACTTCAAACTTTTTTCTATCTACAATATTTTGCCCCCTACGGGGGGCAAAGGTATAAAAATGGTATATTTCAGCGCCTGGGGGCAAAATGTAGGTTGCCCCTAGTACGCGAGTGGATTAATACACACTTCCCTTTACATGGAACAGATCGCCCAAGTTCTATTACTTTATTTCAAACCGTTTAGATTTTATATCGATATTATAAGTGTTATTTTTTTACAAATTCCTATAGGGGGCGAAATATTGGAGATAGAAAAAAAAAAAGTTTCAAGCAAAATTTGACACTCCAATTTGAAATTCTGAAGTTGGGTGGCCAGGGGGCAAAGTGGTTGGTTGCCCCTAGTGCGCGATTGCATGAAAAAAAACTTCCTTTTACATGGTACAGATTCCCAATGTTTCATTAATTTATCTCAAACCGTTCAAAAGTTAAGAGGGGGTGGGGGGGGGGACTTTTGGACCACCCTGTATATATCATAATATGTATACTACGTTTCCATGATGTTAAAATACAGATTGAATACGGGTAGAATACAGTTTTTGGATTCAAAGTATCCATGAAAACCTAGATTCAAAACGGATTAAGTACGATCCTGATCCCGATACAATTCATTAAATTCTGGGATCGTATCGGGATCTTAGTTGCATGGAAAACCTGATCTCGATCCTGACATGCGCAGAGCGTGGGTGTGACCGCACCTAGCGTATTTCTGTAGAAACTGTAGTAAAATCTGTCAAAATATGTACGTAATAAAAATCATGGCTATAAATGGTGAAGGTTACAAAATTATTTATAACCTTTAATAAAAGTAACCAAGACAACGTTTTTTTTTTATTATTTCGTATTGAATACGGATACCACTCTTGAAAACTCCTAACTCATTAAATCCCAAATCAGGATCCAATCCTTTTTTTAACACATGGAAATGTAGTAGTAGTAACAATTTATAGTTGCAAATAGTAATAAAAAAGTTTTTAGGGTTTGCATATTCCAAGTGCAGTAACAGTTTATTGGGGCTATTGGGAAAATCTTTTATTCGTCAATCTATGTCTTGACGATCTATCAATATCTGTCTTGATTTAAGATGGCGGCCATTTATATGCGGAAATATGGCGGGCGTTTTTAAAGGCCTATTGCAGCTAAAGCTCTTATGGAGTCTGCAATTGTTGGTTGATAAAATTTTAGATTGGTTCACTTGAATCTCACACTAATGCCCTTTAAATAGAGTATTTATTGATCTATTAATATTTTCCTTTTTGCTGAGAAAAAGTAGTATTTAAAATGTAAAATAAACTTAAAAGTTAATAAATGTATTCTTATTTACTTATTAAGAATGATGATTTTTATTTGTTTATTTTAAATAATATTTATTCTATGCTTATATTGTTGAAAATAAGTATAAACAAATATTTAATAATTAAGTTTGTTTTATTTACATAAATTCGAAGGGTTAAAGATAAATAATAAACATGTTTGTTTTCGTAATAACAAGCACACGTTTGAACCCGGATGTAAACAATACTCTCTCCTACTCTTTCGTCTTTCTTTGATTCAGTGTAGTGTCAACATCTGAATATGGTGCACATTGTCCCCTAACCTTTTCTTAAACTACTGACATTTATTAAGGTATACATTTATTTGTATTTTATTAAATAAATATTATTTTAATTTTAATTCTGTTTATTATCTTATTATTATAGATTTTTTTTAATAGGTTCTTAAAAGCTATGTTAAGTAATGTTTCAGTTTATTTTATTCTTTTAGTTTATTTAAGATAATGTTTTAGTTTGTTTAAATTAATGTTTTAGTTTATTTAGGATAATGTTCTAGTCACGTTGTGAGTTTTAGATGTTATAATGAAGTCTTTCATTGTGAAAACGTTTTTTTATTCTAACATAGTTTTTTTTTATGTGTTGTTCACTATTACTTCACCACACCTTTACTATTTATGTTTTAAATCATTCAGATTACTATTAATTAATTAAATAATTTTCCTTTTAGTTCTATCTGTAATGTTATTTTTTTATTATTATTTCTCAAGCCCAGCAATGCCATTTTCTGTTATTAGACTTATAAAATATTATGTAATTTATTTCATTACATGGCTTACATTTTAATCCAATATGTTAGAACTATGATGCAGCCACTGATTCGTAGCATGAACCTCGCACGAACCATGGGGCGAATGCTAGTAGTTTGTTTATTTATTGTAAATTTCTCTATTGCTTCCAAGCTTACTAAAGCATTGTTAGCGATATTTGTGTGTATCTCCAAGTCTCCAAATTTAAAATTGCCTAGACAGATATGCGTGTCAGACATCAGGGATCAATATTTGGTCTCATGTCTGTATGATAATATTACAAGAAAATTGTTTTGAACAATTTTAAATCTAATTTCATTAATAATAAATAAAATGTTATAGATCGAATTTTTGTGGTATCTAAAATTGATATTTTATTCTATTTTCTTTGGTTTCTTCAAGGGTATTATTAAAATAAAAAAAAAGCTAATACATTTGCTTTGCTTTTTATATGTATTTATTTTATGGCAATATTTTGTCTCTCACTTAGAGGCATTTTCAAACCTGCATATTTGTGTATTTGTTTGTTTCTAAATTTAAATGTTATCAAGTCATTAATTAAATTACTAAACTGTAACTCGTCACTTTACAAACTATAAAAAAATTAAGATTTAACGAAGAGTCATGAATTAAAGAGCACTGCATGATCATGACCATCACTGATCATGATGATGAGTTAAATCTTAATTTATTTTTGAGAGTTTGTTATGTGACGAGTTACACATTAGTAATTTAATTAATGACAATTTAGAAATTTAGAAATAAACAAATACACAAATATGCAGGTTTGAAAATGTCTCAAAGTGAGAGACAAAATATTACCAAATAAATAAATATAAAAAGCAAAGTAAATTAATTACCTTTTTTTTATTTTAATAATATCCTTGAAGACACAGAAGAAATTAGTATTGTTATATTAAAGAGGGCAACACACAA
Organism: Gerris lacustris; assembly: GCA_951217055.1. Taxonomy (NCBI): domain Eukaryota; kingdom Metazoa; phylum Arthropoda; class Insecta; order Hemiptera; family Gerridae; genus Gerris; species Gerris lacustris. Next base: position 26,564,936 of record OX578284.1, read on the forward strand.
AAAATGGATTAATATTTTATTTTCAAATATATAATAAATTAATATGTACGTATAAAGTAAAATGAATATTTTATTAACATTATTGTTTTGTTTTATTTGATATAGAGCATGCTGATGGCTGATGACAAACGGACGGATCAATCCACTGCCATGGATCAATCTCAAATGTGAGTACCTTTTTTTTTGTACGTCTTCATTCAGATTTAAAATTCATAGTTGTTGGAGAAAGGGTAGAAATGTTTCTAGGTAATGATTTCACTTCCTCACCAAAACTCGATTGTCTTTTCGTATTTTCTCACGTCTAGTTAGTACGTTTACTTAAGAACCATTTATTAGGATTGTATAACGATTCTGTTCTTCTAATAGAAAAAAAAATGGCTTTCTATGTTCTAAATTGTAGTCCATTTTAAATACCAATAAGTGTAGTTTCCGAGGAGTTGTATAAAATTAAAATAAGTTTGAACTCCTTTGAAAATCGAAACAGGTTCACTCAACTACCTTTCAATTCCCGAAGGGGTCACATTATTTTTGAACACAATTTCGTAACTTTTGAATAAATGAGATAGATATTTTAAGACAACTAAAATTTATTATCGCTACGTATACATGAGAAAGTTTTATCCAATTTTGTCGGACCGATGGTTGTTTGAAGGTGTAAGTATTAGTTTGTTGGATAAAGCGATCCTCTTAGTTCCAATTTTATTCGCCTTTTTGTTACTTATTAATTTTGTCTCTTTATACTTAGCAATGATAGTTTAATAATAATTTTATACTTGCTTTAGCGTCGTATCTGACATATCGTCTGCTTTTTTTGCCACAAATATCTTACGAAATTAATATAATGGGTTTTATTTGTTATTTAACTACTAAGTCCTTCCAACCTCTTGGATACTTTTACAATCTTTATTTAAATTGACCATACAAACATGTGAAGTCTACTATCTCATTTGCAGTGACATGTATCTGATGTATCTACCTGATGTATGGGTTTTATTTGTTGTTTAACTACTCAGAAGTCCTTCCAACCTCTTGGATACTTTTACAATCTTTATTTAAATTGACCATAGAAACATGTAAAGTCTATCTCATTTGCAGTGACATGTATCTGATGTATCTACCTTTAGGCAGGCGATATTTTAAGTTAGAATTCGAATCGAAAATTGAGTTTACAGCCTGGAGACTCTTCTACTATCTCTTGGCTATGATAATAGAGATAAAATTGAGTTATAAGCACTCTAATTTTAAGAGATTGGATTTTTTTTTTTTTTTTTTTTTGACAAATTTCACAGAAAAATGTTCGTATTACACTGAAATACTTTTTAGGTTTTGGCCTTCAAATATTTCTTTTTCTAGATTTCACTCATTAAGAAAGGGTCACCGTTTTTTAAGGGTTGAAATGGATGTTTGTGTATTTTTATCTTTTTTTTTTATCTGTTTTTAGCTGAAAGTAGATATATCCCTTTTATTTTAGTTTTCTGTGCTCTCACGAGAAATAAGTCATAATGAAAGTCAGATAACATTTTCGACATTTCAGATTTTCATGTTTTAAACCCTTCTTAACTAACGATTTAAGGTATTTAAAATGCCTGTGCCTCTGTCTATTCGTCAGTCCGTTTATCTATTCATCTACACTTGCTATTGTCACGATAACGTCTATGAATAACAATTTGATACATTAGTAAAATAAATTGGTTCGCTGAAAACACTTAATTTCATAATTAATTTGTTCTATAACTTATTTATTCGAGCTTATTAACATTTCAGCCTGGAACAATAAGCACTGAATACCTCTCAGTCAGTAGCTACAGCTCTAGGACAGAGCTGACCATTAACTGGTCTTACCACTGAGGAAAGACCAGTAAGACAGTTAATAAATTCTTTTTTTTTAAATAACATATCAAAACTAACTAACTGTTATTTTAGTAAAAAATGTTGGGTTTTGTTGTATTGTTATTGGCTGTTGTCTATTCATGAGCATAGTACCTGAATTACTTTACTATTATCGATTGAATTAGGCATCTGTAGTCAGCGAAATTTAGAATTATATTTTAACTCTAAATTTATGAAGTAAGTACTGTTGCTAAACAATTTTAAATGGGGAAAATAATCTCAAAAATAGTTCCCAAACGATTTTGATTAAATATTTTTTGTTAAGATTGTTCTTTAAATACTTATAAACGCTTTATTTATCGCTGTCCCGTAAAAGTTTAATTTTTGAGAAAATGCAGAATATAATATCTCTATAAGAAAAACTGTCTCTCCACGTAAATTGAAGAAACTTAATGTCAAAGCAGCTTTCAGCCTTCAAAAGGCCACGTGGAGTCTACATGAAGTAGACTCGCCTCTCACTAAATCTTTTTATTAATGTAACTCTCTTTCGGAAATAGACACTGATGATGGCCATTTGAAGGCTGAAAGTTGCTTTGACATTAAGTTTTTTCAATTTACGTGGAGAGACAGTTTGTGTTATTCCTTTGATGATCTCCATAGACGCATCTAGCATAATATCTCTAACTCAAAGGTAAATTTTGAGTCATATTTTGCGTAGAAAAGTTATTTCCTACTCGCTGAAAATGGAAAATTGAGCTGTCTTTCTTCAAAATCTTTATTTATAATAATAACATAGGAGTTACAATTCTTTACCGCAACTATCTACCAGTTTAACACGGTACATACCACATAATAGTACATTACGCGACTAGTGCGGAAATTAGCATTTTGCATGCGAGTGTGGAGTTTGCACCCGAACGACAGCGAGGGTAGTAAAACTACACGAGCTAAGCACAATGCCGTTTTCGCACGAGTTGCGTAGCGTACTTTATCTACGATTGTGGGATTTTAATAATAAATACAGGAAAAAAAAATTAACTAACTTCCTGTTTGTAAGTTTGTATTTCTCTTTTGATAAAGATGACATTAATTCATTAGTTGTATTTTGTGCCAAATTAATTATTTCGGGAGGCGTTTTAAGCTTTATTTTCCAAGTCGCGACTCCAGCGATAGTCGCTCAAGCGATAGTCGTCCAGCGGCTATCGCTGAGGACTCCTCTTCTGAGTTTGCATGTTACCGTTTTCCTAGCTGAGCGACTCTTAACATGCAAACTCAGCTCCACGATAGTCGCTGGGCGACTATCGCTGGAGTCGTGTCTAGGAAAACATACCTTAGTTCTCCTCATTTTTGTCTTATCACATAAATCACTCATCGTTTTTCACTTTACTTAAACACACAGCAAATTAGTTTTGTTAGGTGTAAAATAACTCGCTTATCATGCGTATACTTGCGTATAGATGAAGAATTCTTCACGTAAAGAATCACTTTCTACGCATCTAAACAGAGATACAATGTTTATATTTCGTATCAATCGTAGATAAAGTATTTTTCTTATAAAACTGGACTTAATATAAATACCTCACAATAAATGCCTCTGGGTACAAATATATAATTTATACCTTCAGAAGAAAATCTAAGCAGGTCTGAGAGGAAGTATTAAGCCTGAACTATTTAACCGATTTTGCTGGACTTTTTGCGTGCATACGTAGTTAGACATTATTTCAATTCCATAAAATATGGATTCGGTATATCAATTTCATTACTTAAATATATGTGTAAGAAAGATTCTTTGAGTTGTATCAGTGAAATTGTAACATGATTTTGTTTGTATTTTATAATATACCAGTATATTATGTAATCGATGCACGACTAAAAAGCAAAGTCTTCCTTAGTTTAGTAATGCACCCTTTCTAATTCCAGAGCACTTACAAATTCGTTGGATTATCAACCGATGACATTTTTCTCTCTTAAATATTAAAATATCTGGGTGCAGTCCATATTTCATCTAGATATTTATTACCCTTTCCTTGAAAAAAGCTCTTTCTTTTTTTTGGATAGTTGCGTATTAAGAGGTATGGCAGGTTTATTGAATCGCCAAATAATAAATTTGTTCAATTCTAACAAAAAATTCAATTGTCAAATGTATTATATTTCAAAGAAAACCCATTTCTTCTCTTCTTGATTAGTTGGGTCTTTAAAGGAAAATTCAAACGTCTCACATTTGCGATATTTCGATCCCTCCTTGGATCATTCTCAAGCTGGAATCATAGTTTATTTAAAAATTACACTTCACCAAATATAACCAATGTACAATGCAAAATGACAAATTAATTTAAATATTAACAATGGTAACTTGAATCCTTACTAACCTGACTAACTAGCTGACTACATTGTCAACTTATTGTTTTCTATAAAGTGTTAAGAAAAGTTTAATTAAAATCGGACAGATTCTCGTCAATTCACCCTAAAATATTGAAAATAAATTAATAATAATGATTGATGATACCCCACATGTATGTAGGTTTTAAACATGATTATCAAAAGATCAATGCTTATAATTAGATTTGTACTTACTGAAATACAGGTACTGTCAATTACACTATTAATTAATAATATCTCAGACATCGAAATATGTATATAAAAAAAAAAAAAAAAAAAAAAAACCACCAAGAACAACATATATCTACTACATACTTCAACTTAATTTCTGTACATTTTGCCCTTAGCAACTCAGGTTTGGTTTATTGATTCATGTAAGGCTCTTACAATAATCCAGTTTAGTTTAGCTGGTCTTTGTGTGCTGTGTGGTTTAGACTTATACTATCTACATAACAAACCAAAATAACATTTTAATATCCTAACAATTATAAATAAATAACTTAATAAAATTGAACAATACAGGACTTACTAAAATTGAATTTCAACATGAATTAATAAATAATACAAAACAGGTCTAAATTTATGAAGAGATAATTAGTAAAATGGTAACTCCATACCTCCAGTTTTAAAAAAATTACTGACACTATTAATTTATGTTATGATTATATATTATTATAAATGATTTAATTTGGTGTATTATTCCTGCGTAATGCTTATTTAATTCACGACAGTCCCATTTCTTAAGCTCGTTAAACCATTTTTTATTTTTTAAACCTATTCAAATCAAAATATTATAAGGAATGAATAATATTATTTATCTATCCCATAATTACAGTTTCGAAGACAATATAATATAAATATCTAACATAGATAATTAAATAGAGCATTTATTACCAAAGCATACATACTTATACACTTGTATAATACATTACATTAAAATTAATGTATGTACCTAAGTCGTAGAGAAAATGATCTCAATATAGTTGGTTTTAAATTCATTTCACTTCTTTTCTTTCTAACCTTCATTGATTCTTTTGGGTTTATCAATAACTAACATTGATTAGCGGCCTTTAGTACAAATGCATTGTTCTTTGGCGGTAGCAAAGTCCGCATGAAGATGATCCATCGTTTAACAATGATTTGCTTCATCTGAAAAATTCAATCCAGTGGTTTCTGCGGTGCAAAACCTCTCTGAACCTGACAATTCTCTAATTGAAGTATTTTCTTTTTTTGTAAAGTAAAAAATGAATAAATAAAATTAAAGAAGGGCTTTATTCTAAATTCTAATGCCTTTTGTTTTAAGTTTTTTTTTTTTATTTTAGGGCTTGTATTTTGGTAGCTTCATTTTAAGTATAATTAAAATCTGAACTTTTTTGATGACATTTTGTATCTTAGTAGTCATAAACAAGGATTTCAAAGCAACTTCCAAATATTTAATTCCTTCTTGGTTTCTTTTGAGAGTTTTCTTTTGTTTTAAAAGCATAAAATCATTAATATATATGAAATAGGACACTAATTGGTCGACTATATTTATTATTAATAAATTGTGCATTGAAAGCAAAAAGTCATACAGGTATCCTACAATATGTGATGGTACATAGTATGGCACAAAGATTAGTTCATAGCCTATGACAATTCTGAAGAACCGAGGGATACATGGTGAAACTTTTGTGAGTTAAATTTGAGTATTTGGTCCGGTCTACCCCACAGGCCAAGAAAGGTATTTTATCATTAAATTTTTATTTTTTATCTGAATAAAATTTCCTCCGTCTACTAAACTTTTTAAAATAGCTACATACTTCATTTTTGTAAAAAAAAAAAAAAAAAAAAAAAAACTATTTTAATCATGAGTGAACTAAAGATGGACATCATAACATCTTCAACCTATAAGGCTGTATTAAGTAAAATATTACCTTTTATTTAAATTCAAAACTGTTCTTGGATACATTTCTCAAAGTATGACTGTAAGTTCGATGAATCACAAAAAAGGTGAATGCATATAACTTCAGATTTGAGAAATACAAAAGCATTTCGTATATATTTAGCTCCTTGATGTAAGTTATACAACACTAAAAATAGTAATCTCGGATAAGTAAAGAGTAAAAAAAACGCATTTCTGTAAATACGTCATTCTCGCTGAGTTAAAAGCATTTTTGTTAGGTGTAATATATCATTGGTTCAGTTTGTTATTCGTATCATTCATTACATTCCCAATACTTTAAGTTTCTTCATATATTATATGATTATAGTTCTTTCAAGCTGAAAAGTTTTACATCAGTTCATATGTTTTTTTTTATGAAAGCGTTTTGAAAAAGAATCCTAGTGAAGCTAAAGCAAGCATGTGTTCATGAAAGTTTAACAGAATTGTACCTTCTATTATTTTTTTCTCGATGTCATACGTTATCATTAAAGCGTTCAGCCATAGAAACATATCTACTCTTATAATCAGAATCCTGATAAGAAATTTCGTTACTATTCAATTATATATATTTTATATAAAAAAAACGACGACAAGTAAGTAGATCGTGAAAAGTACGAAATGGATGTGTGAAATTCCTAACTAAATTTTATCTTATGTAATATGGAACCAACTATAATTTTAACTTTTGCTTGCACTTTCGTTTGTACGTTATATATTAACACATAAAAGTATATATAAAAAAATACAGAAAATCTTTTCACAAATATATTTTAATACCTCAATGCGTTTACAACATTTTAACAGGACGGGATCAGCCAAAGTGGTGGCCTAGAATTTATAAAAGACTCTTTGAGTTGAGTATAAAGAGAGCTTCTTTTCTTACTCTTAATTTCTTTGCTTTGACATTGGCCTTAGAGCCATACAACCACCGTGAAATATTTTGTTAATTAGTTAAAAAACTATTAAACTATGCTAAAAATGCTAAATAATTTTCAAATGACTAGTTTGATATACCTTCTTATATTATATTTCTTCTTTGTATCACCTTTTTTTATTTTTTTACTATTAGCTGGATACTCGCGTGCTTCGCCAGCGAGTGTTATTTTAATTTGATATGTTTATGAACTACCATCAAGAAACATTTAAATTATTTTACTATGCGAGAATATCTAGATTCGATCCCTCCCACTTATTTCTATACGCCCTCCTCTTTGATAAGATAATTTGCAAATATCCCAAATTTACCCCCTTCTAAATGAAAATATGACAAAACTGTACATAACAACAATTACTGTACTGTTAAAGAGCGTTTCAACGATATGCATCATGAAGGGTATTCATTACTTTGACCCCGTATTCATTACTCTTACCCTCTACCCCTGTGTACCAAAATTTAAATTTCGAAAATCTATGTAAACAGTGATTTTCCCCTTGCTTTGAAGGTCAAGTGTGCAAATTTTCATCGAGTTTGGACTACAACTGAAGATTTATATAAAGAACATACACACAGAAATCGATGACTTTTAGATATAGTTTTCCATTTTACTCCCCTAAATGTACATAAGAAAAATTACAGTACTCTTCAAGAGCTTTTCAACGATATGCATCATGAAGGGTATCCATTACTTTGACATTTGTTTCCCGTACCCCTGTGTACCAAAATTTTAATTTCGTAATCTCATGTAGGCAGTAACATTCACCTTGTTTTGAAGGAAAAGTATGTAAATATTCATCAAATTTGGATAAAACTGTAGATTTTTTATAAAAGACATACCCTCATACAGACACTCTTCATTTTATATAAGATATAGCGATATTTTTCCATATTACCCTCTTCCTAAATAAAAATATGACAAAACTGTACATAACAACAATTACTGTAAAAAAAATAAATAAAAAAATAAATAAATAATATACAAAACAAAAAAAACAAAAAAAAAAAACACATTTTACGTTGAGAGACTTTTGCTTCTATTTTTAATGATAAACTCCACTAACGCTCCATATCCTGTCCAACAATTACTGTGCTCTTAAAGAGTTTTCAACGATATGCGTCATTAAGGGTATTCATTACTTGTACCCCGTACTCTGTGTACCAAAATTTAAATTTCGAAAATTCATGTAGACAGTGATTTTCCCCTTGCTTTGAAGGTAAGGTCAAGTGTGCAAATTTTCATCGAGATCGGACTAAAACTATAGATTTGTATAAAGAACACACACACATACGTTGACATATATATATACTCGTGTAAATATTAATGTCTGATAAATGATAATGTATAAATTAACTTGTACATGAATATGAATATGAATTCCTTTTTCACTGTGCAATAGTTTTCTATGTGAAAGGTTGCTAAATGATTCTCTTGGAAAGAAGTTTTTTAAAAAGTATGTCTCTATGAAATGAATATTTTGAAAAATGGATAATAATATGCTCAAGATCCTTCTTAACACAGTAAATATTGCACTTTCCCTATCCAGTATAAATAAAAATTACATATACCATGATAAGCTCTCAGACGTATAATGATTATCATTATTAATATGCTCGTTGCTGTCTATACCATGGGTTTGACTCAAAACAACTGTTGATTGATTTGTAAAAATTTGCTGCGGAGGTTATATCTTGCCACTGTTTCCAACGTTGTATTTAGCTGAGTTGTTAATCGCTGCGTAAAGATCACTAACCGCTACCTTATATTCTCTGCCATGTATAACTGCGTTAGTTCCACATTATTTGGATTTATCACCTACGATTTCATTAGGTTCTATACCAGCGTGACTTTTAAGCCATACATTATTAACCTGTTTATTTTGCTTTTTTATATAATGTAAAATTTTGTATAATACTCAATAACAAATAATTGGAGGGTATAAACCTTGTTTTATTTCTTCGGCAGTGCTTAAACTACCAGAAAGATTGATGATGCTGCCGCGATTGATCAATAATGATTTGAGAGCTGCTAAAAGAACTATTCAGCTGTAAAGCTAGAGCAAAGAGTAGTATTTTAATTTTTAGACCAAAATGAAAATACCCACTGTCCATGTTTTCGAATATTTTAGATCTATTTGTAAATAAGTAATAAGCTGTAAGCCAAAGTTTGCCCACGCCATCCCAAAGCATATTGTTTCGAAAAAGTATGGGGTGATTAGAGTAATAGTCGCACACTATTTTTAAAGGTGTTAATAACATTTGATATTTGAAAATAAATTCCCTCTGCCAATGGGACCTAAACTTATATTTTTCCTTTGTAAGTGCTTAATTCACTACCGAAAGAGTATGTCTTCAGTTGCGCTTAGCTGTACAATACTGCACAATACACAACAGTTACAATAACAATTCTCAACATGTAAAACTAATCTAAAAGTCTTTTTTAGTGTAACTAATAATAGTCCACAGGCCACCATAAGAAGTGAGTCGCTGATTGATAAAGTTTTCTTACCTTATGGAATCGCTTATTTATGCCGTGTCCACCGATGAATTGGGTATATGGCAACTGGGTGCTGGGCCATTTATTTTTTGTTGACATGCCAAACTTGCCCTTCTGCGGGAACATTGAAAAGAGATAGATAAATTTTTGATTTTCACAGGATCGTTTAATTAAATTATTTCAAAAACAGTGGTAAAGGTGGCCACCGATACGAGTGGGCCGTTTTCTTTTCAACGTCCCCGCAGAGCAATATGTTTGGGGTGGTGGCCACCCCAAACGGCCCACTCTTATCGGTGGCCACGTGTACCACTGTTTTTTAAATAATTTAATTAAACGATCCTATGAAAATCAAAACTTTATCTATCTCTTTTCAATGTTCCCGCAGAAGGGCAAGTTTGGCATGTCAAAAAAAAGAAATGGCCCAGCGCCCAGTTGCCATATACCCAATTCATCGGTGGACAAGGCATAAATAAGCGATTCCATAAGGTAAGAAAACTTTATCAATCAGCGAATCACTCCTTATGGTGGCCTGTGGACTATAATACAAAATTCTAATTAAAATAATCTGATTTTAATCATTAGCACTTTGTTTCTTTATGGTGGGCTTTAGGCCTAGCACTACTTATCTTCTGAACCTTCTAAATCTTCTGGTTTTTCGGTCCGCGTTACGAAGATTCCGATCCACTTGTAGTACTGGAAGATAACTTTATGCCCCAATGTGATGTTAACTGGAAGAAATAACAAGATAAACTGACATTTACAGTTTAAGTAAAAGAAAAAAAAGTTCGTATAATTAAATAGAACTTATAGAAGTAAAGGTGTTTTCCCCTTTAAAGTGAAATACGAGTGAACTGTTGATGATTTACATTTTTACTGGTCTTATATTACTTTGCTTTGTAAGTTTCATCGCACATTTCCGTTTCCCCAATTTTGAACCACTTACCGTCATTCAATCTTCCCCAAATTTTGCACATAGATACAACTAAGGTGAAGAATACAGAAACCAAAAACAAAAAAAAAGAAACAAAATGGCGTCAAATTTATTTGCTTTTTAAGTTTCATCGCACACCTATTACCCCAATTTTGAACCACTTACCGTCATTCAATCTTCCCCAAATTTTGCACATAGATACAACTAAGGTGAAGAATACAGAAACCAAAAGCAAAAAAAAAGAAACAAAATGGCGTCAAATTTATTTGCTTTTTAAGTTTTATCGCACACCTAATACCCCAATTTAACCACTTACCGTCATTTAATCTTCCCCAAATTTTGCACATAGATATAACTAAGGCGAAGAATGCAGAAACCAAAAAAAAAAAAAAAAAAGGTTGAAAATAAGACCAGTTTTGAAAAATGGCATTTTTATATTAATTATTATTCTCATTGTTCTTTGCACCAAATAGCGAATTGTGTAGTTTGAAGTTCTGGCTAATGCACCATTTAAAATCGCATCAGTACCTACTTTATAAATATTTTGACGGTTGAAATCTTGGTACAGTCGGTTCTTTAATTTTGTAGTAGATTTACACAACTGATCATAAGGTGAAAAACTCGGTCCGATAAATCGAACAAAATTTTCTTATATTTAGACATTTCCTCAGAGACACCATGGGATAAACTCTACTATAATTGATTTTAAAACATATTACATATTAAAATAGACTGCCAATTGATGTGGCACTTAGCTTCCTCGCATCCTATCCACGAACTTTATTGATTTTATGCTTTTAAAAGTCATTATTGTCAAATTGGTTTAATTGTTTCCCCCGTTTTTTTTAATCTGTCAAAATTTTTTAGATTTTTTACACGAATTAAAGTATCAATTTAGCAAAAGTTAAAGAGCGTAGACTGTTCAAATTAATCTGTGGCCATCTGCGAGTTACTTTCGATAAACTATAAAAGTTTCATTCAAATCAGATAAGTACTTTTGATGCTATAGGTGTAAATAAATGTATGTTTGTGCGCATGTGGAATAAAAACAAATTGGCGCAGAAGGTTGAAACTTATATGGGACCAACAATGGGCTAATTATGACCAACCACCCAAATTTCATTAAAATCGAACCTGTAGTTTTTAAGATATGTTGGTTCGCAAAAATTGAACGACAGACCGACAGACAGACCGACAGACAGACACGGAACCAAAAATGTTCCCTGATGTCTGAAACGGATTTCTGTCTTGGAATTTTTAAAATCGGAGACCTAAAAATTTTTCGTTCTTCGAAACGATCACACAGCTTCCGTTACCTTCGGTAAGCTCGGAAGCAAAATTGTTCAACAATTGATGATTGTTTACCTTTTTATTATTTTCAATAAAATCAGGTTTATTACCATCAACAACTCGAGAACTAAATGTTTCATGCGAAAACGACTTATATGGTTTGATTCGTATTTAAATGGACTACTTGTTAAAAGGTTTTAATCAAAATCGTCAGAATTATTTAAACAAAAACAAAAAAAGCATGTTTTTTCTGTGTTTGAGCGAGTTAGCCCAAATACATATATAGAATTCATTTCTTGATTTCGCCTAAGGGTATGATTTTTCTGAACCAGTTTGCCATATTTTATAAAAATGGGCCCAGTAGATAGGTTCTACGCGTCTGCACAGACAACATACGACAGAAATCTCAAAATCGAATTTTCGCGCAATACTAGGCACATGAGAAAGTGAAGAGGGTATGATTTCGGAAAATGCTTTCTTTGAGGACTTCATCAAATGAAAATTTGATGAAGAACTCTATTGAAACTTATCATACGAAACCACATCATCAATGTAAACTCTCTTCTTCCTTAAATAATATCCTTTTGGTTAGGGTTGAGTGTTGAGCCTATAGTAAAAAATATTTAAACAATTACATTTTAAAATCAATCTTAAAACACAATTTTCTTTCTTATCAAAGTTCTGAGTTTTTGCGAATAGACACCGTGAAGATGAAAGTTCAGTGTTTCGAGGATGATCCGTAGTGATCGGCTGAAAAGTTCCCGGAGTAAAAAAATTTATATTGTTCATCGTCCATCAGGGGTAAAGGTCTTAACAGGATGAAAGTGAATCCTTAGGTTTTTTCCGTGAAAAGTGTAAGCGAAACAAAGGCGCCATGAAAAGAGAAGAATTAACGGAAAATCCTGAAATTCTTTTTAAAAAGTTTTTTTATTCATTTGGGAAGATCCTTCCCCCCAAGGGTATAAAAGTAAGGTACAAGGATTAGTTAGATATCAGTCTGTATTTTATCCTGTAGAGTGTTCTATTAGTATTTATTATATAATAATAAGTTTTAAAAAATGTTTAGTTTATTACTTACTACACTGAGTATTAGCTATTTTTCGAACATAGCTAATTCTCAAAATCTGCTTAGAAGTGTGAGTTATTTATTGTCTCTCATTTTAAAAATAGTTGATAAATTTGATACTGCTTTTATCTAATGTTTTACCATATTCTATTTATTTTTAAAACATAAATTAAAGTTTTGCTTTCGAGCTTACCGAAGGTAACGGAAGCATTGTGTTCACTTTTGAGGACGAAACAATTTGATGTCTCCAATTTTAAAAATTCTAAAACAGAAATCCGTTTCAGACATCAGGGAATATGTTTTGTCTGTCTGTCGGTCTGTGTGTCCGCGATCCCTTCTGTGTGTCTGAAATGTGTGACGATAACTTGAGTTAAAGTAGACTAATTTTGATGAAATTAGGTAGACATATTTATTTTACCTATGTCCTGGACGAGTTCGTTGGACAACGTTATCCGCCCAAGCGTTCACGCGCAACCCTCGCGTAAACGTACGCTTCAAATTTAAAATTGGAATTTTAGGTCTATTCAATGAGATAAATACAATATTCAAATACAATATTTTAGTAAAACCAACAGCGACACCACTATGAAGTGTTAAAGATCGCTAAAACTATTAATAGTTTTTATTATGGAGAGAATGTGGTAGGACGTGAGGAAGCTATGTGCGACTTCTAATTGGCAGTTAATTTTTTTTTCAAAACTCAAATTTCAATATTAAACCCCGCTACATTTACTAGTGCTGCGAGTAACATTTTTAGTAAAATTCTAGGTTAGCATTTATAAAACAAACTCAAATAAAGAGGACAGAAAACTAAAAATAATCCGCACTTAGGCAATTTAGAATTTATTTTTATGAACATAAGATAAATTCATAATATTCTGACATAAGCCTTAGTTTCCAATACATTTTTTCCATGTATCAAGAAGATATAATGTCCCTATAACAGTCTAAAGAAGAACATTCCCTACACCTTCTTTCGATTGTAACTCCCATCTGTTTTTTTTAAGGGGAGTAACAGTCTAAAGAAGTGCCTTCAAAATAACCATACTATATTTTTACTGAACATTTTTTTTTTCCTGAATTTTTTTATAACTGTTATAAATTTTGACGCCGAAAAAACTATTGATTAAGTAAAAGCACGCCTTATACCAAAAATGGTTGGCTGATACACATTTCCGAGTGGATTCCGAGTTTCTGGTTACTGCTTTTCCATGCATTTTAGGAAACAGTTGGGAGTAGGGGATAAAGGAAACACGTGGTTTTACTTAGACACTCCAATTTTATCTACGATAAGATACCTTTACTTTTGTTACTTTCGATTTTAGGAACTAACAACATTCAAATTGTTTATTTTATTTATTTATTTATTAATTAACAGTGGTTGGATATTAACATTAAGCTTCACTTAGTCAATCATATATACATTAAAAGTAACAATAATACATTAAAAGTAACAATAATACATTAAAAGTAACAATACATTAAAAGTAACAATAATACATTAAAAGTAACAATAATACATTAAAAGTAACAATAATACATTAAAAGTAACAATAATACATTTAAAGTAACAATAATACATTAAAAGTAACAATAATACATTAAAAGTAACAATAATAATAACAATAAAAAGAAAATACAAAGTTCACTATAGGCATAAAGTAAAGAGATACATTAAAAAACTATCCTCTAAAAATTCGGTAACAGAATAGTAAGCTTTAACTAAAAATAATTGTTTCAAATGTTTTTTAAATTTTTTAATTGGAAGGGTTTTAGTTTCTTTGTCTAATTTATTAAAGCACTTGATACCCAGTATCAATGGGGATCGACAAGTTTTAGTAATGTCTATGTGGAGGTAAAGCAATTGCTTCACCTCTAATGCTATAATCATGGTCCTTACTATAGAGAGTATTATAGTTTTCCTTTACAAAGTTTAAAATAGATAAAATATAAGTAGAACAGAATGTTAGTATTCCAGAGTTGATGAAAAGCTCCTTGCAATGCATCAGGTTTAGATCTCGTTATAGTACGAATAGCTTTTTTTGTAGCAGAAAAATTTTCTCAGAACATGGGGCACTTCCCCATTCTCTAATGCAATATACCATTCTAGAATGAAAATGCGCATAATAAGCCAGTTTAACAGTTTTTTTCATCTAGAGTTTTTCTAAGCTTGCTAAGTAAGTACAGGATCGAAGAAAGTTTGCCACTTAAACTATAGACATGAGCCTTCCAGTTTAGAGTCTTGTTCCTAAATAAAAGCAATTATTCATATGTTATTCAGTAAATCATTTTGTTATTTATGGTACATATTAAGCAAAGATTTAATATGATTTGACCTTATATTAAAATTTGTATTTCTTTTATTTCAGCCGAACTTTATTTTTTATCTTGCCTTGTTATATAGCAAAAGAGTTTATATATATTTTTCGAAGTTCTGACATATTTAAACCATATCATTATCTTTATGCACTATATATTTGAAACACCTCTTGTTGTTTTTCTGTTTATATGGGCGTTTTTTTAATTTTTATAATCTTACGATTTTTTTTTTTTTTTTTTTTTTTTTCGAAAAAAACCTCATATATGTAATGACCTTATACAACAAACTTAAAACAAAATACAATCTTGACTCTCACTAAATAAAATTAAAAGCAATACATGAAACCATTGCTTAGAAATGCAAACGTATCTCGTTGTTATTTGAAATCAAGGACTTTTTAATACTTCGATTTTTTTTTATTTCTCTTGCCAAGGATTATTAGCGTATGTTTCACAATTGATGTTTCTTTTTTTTTGTTTCCAGGTCATCCTTTTCGATTCCTATTTTTTGAAAGTAAATCTAATAAGGTTATCAAAAGGTTTTTTTTTTTTTTTTAATGTGTACATATAAATCGAATGTTTTATCTGTTTAACAGCCCATTGTTTTATTTTTAGTTGTTTTATTTTTAGTTGTTTTATTTGTTATTTATTTATTTATTTTTTTTTTTCTTCTTTTTTAATTTATAGTCGTATTGTATATTAGAAAAGTTATGTGACAACCTTTCTTTTATACAAATCATAACAAGTTATGAAGGATGTTAGTATCAATATTAAGTTAGATTAGAATTAAAGTAGGGAGTCAGATAGGATTTTCTGAAGGAGAGTCAGATGTGATCACATTACAATCTTAAAGGAGTCTATGTGAGTTTTTAATAAATATTAAGATTTACATGTACTATATGTTATTTTCTTCATTTAATCAGGTGTGTAGTTTTAAAAATATGACAGTAAAAAACAAATGTATTGTGCATGAAAGAGGAAAAGCAATGTGCGCAGAATTTTGAAATTTAGCTTATTTTGACATACTATCTTAAGGCGGGGATGCACTTGAGCATTCGCCCAGAATGAACATGCGTTCCCCCCCTTTTACTCAGATGTTGACGGGGCGAGCCGAATTGATGCGCATCCATCAACCCGATCCGAGGGTTGTTGGCACATCAATATAGTTTAACTGATTATACTTTCCTGACTGTTTTGAGGTACGACCATGGTGCCTTATTGCTCATGCGCGTGGTCGTCCCCCCCCCCTTCCTCGTGCAGAAAGGGAACGCATTCGGGGTGAATACTCAAGTGTATCCCCGCCTTAAATTTCATCAAAATTTCATAATTATTTTTAAATAAAAAACCGATAGGAGACCAAAAATGTTTACTGATGTCTGAAGAGCATTTTTGGAGGAACAATTTTGAATTAAGAGATATTCTTTAAAATGATCCAATTCCTTCGTTACCTACGGACTAGTATATGCACGATGCACGACACTTGGTGGGATGAGTTTCAGATGCAGCATAGTGACCTCTGAATGAAGATGAGTTAATGATGAGCAGATGATTCTCATCATTAACTCATCTTCACTCAGAGATCATTATGCTGCATCTGAGCCTCAATCAATCAAGTGCCGTACATGCTCTTCCTCCCCTTCCCCCTCTTTACTCATCTTCATTTTTTGTATTGACTCGTCAACCCTTCCTACCTACTCATCTTTATCCTAAGGAGGATAAGCTATAGAGGATGGATGGGGACAAACAAATTAGAAAAGTGGGGCATCGAAGTAGAAGATGAGCTGGGAAGATAAGGATGGGTCAAAGCAAGGGATAATGATTAGTTAGGAGGGTAAGTATGAGTCAAAACAAGGGATGAAGATGGGTATGATCAGCTCATCTTTAAATCAAGGATCAGGATACTACTTCAGGGCTTCGATAATCGGTCACAAGTGCGGAAGCAAAAATCTTTAAAATGATCGTTGTTAAATTATTAAGACTTATTTTGAGGGAACAATTAAATTGCTTGTTTAAAAAGTGTAAACTAAGAATTGCTAGACACAATTAAACAAACATTTACGATAATACAATATGACTAGAATTAATTATTAACTAAAAACGTAATTTAGTTTTATTTTAAGCTATATACCTTTTGCATTAATACGTTTATCTTACATCAAGAGCTTACAATATATTACAATAAATATCGATAATAAAATCCGCAACTTTGATTTTAACTTTTGACTAATTCTTGCTATTTGCTATCCTCAATTTCTAAATAGTTTTAATGCACAGTTGTTATCCACATAGTTATCAATAAGTTTAGAGTTATATAATACATTCGATTCAAAGCTTTGTGGCTTTGTGAATAAAATTATAAAAGATTGCTCTAAGTTAGTTTTTAATATATTTTTTTTTACTCAAAAATTCATTGTGTTTTTTAATTAAAATGTTAAAATTTCAAGTAACACTTCATGAAATAATACCTTGCGTTATTTTTTTCCAGTAGCCTTATGTCGATAAAAGTTATGAAAGCAAACAATCATTTCAGGTTTGATAGTAAATACGTTTTATTTATTCTTAAATGCTTTCTTTTGAAGACGCTAAATCCTTAATTTTCTTTGAATTATCTAATACTCTCAGTATATATATATACACACACACACATATATATATATATATTCTTCGAAATATGTAAGCAGTATCAATAAAATGAAGCTGTAAAAACAAATGTCAATAATTGCATAGTTCAAAAACTGGAGAGTTCACATACAAATAAGTGATTTGCTATTATCTATAAATAGTCAACTGATTGGTACATACTTTCTTGTTGTAATTTGTCTCTTGCGTAGCATCAAATTATTGGTGAAAATATATTTAAATAGAAAGTTGTTTTTAGGTTTCTGTACGAAGTACGAAAAGAAACCTTATATAACGCCTCTATCTGTCTGTCTGTCCGTTGGCATGTTTCAATTAATAAACAACTATAGCTAGGAACATGAAATTCGGCACACAGGTGCATATCAGCATTTGTGACAACTGTACACTTTTTGGAGTTTTCACACTTAATATTTCCAAGATGGCGGCCAATTCCTAAAAGAACATTTTTAGTCACCATGACATGTTACACAACAATAAAGCAAAAATAACTTTCATTTTAACATTTATTTTAATAATTAAATAAAAATAACTTTCAAGGAAATTTTCTTTTGTATACTTTCATTTTCCTAATTCTACACGAAACTTAAGTTCTAAATAATTAAAAGACTCCTCCTCTATACGCACGGGCAACCTAGTAGAGGAGTGTAGCAACAATATTTTTGCATTTATGTTATCAGGATATAATATTTTTATAATTGTTAATATTATGCAAATTATTAAAATTTGTGTTCTGTAATTATTTATTATACAATAAAGTATGTTGTTAAAAAAAAATTATAAAAATGTAAGTAAATAAAAAAAAGTAAGGTCTCGAAGTGTAGAAAAGGAATATGCAAAACCATTAAAATTTTACACTTAATATTTTCAAGATGGCGGGCGACTATAAAAAGTTTTTAGTCACCATGACATGTTATTCATCAATAATAATTGATGTATAAAATGTCATGGTGACTAAAAACTTTTTTTTTAGTTGCCCGCCATATTTGCTGCCATCTTGAAAATATTAAGTGTGAAATTTTAATAGTTGCATATTCTTTGACTACACTTCAATCAAGACCTTTAAATTATTTAAAGGTCTTGAAGTGTAGAAAAAGAATATCCAACTATTAAAATTTTAAACTTAATAATTTTAACTTCATCGTACAGAAACCGGCAATTATCGCCTCACGTACTTACTGAAGCGCGCCTTACTTCTTTTAGATTTTCAGAAGCTAAGTAGATATACATTGTTAAATTGTTAGCACTACTTAAAATATATAGTATTCTGTTAAATTAATAGGAACGCAGTTATCCAAAGATAAACTGTATTAAGAAATGTTAGTTCCTTACATAATAATTAAATTCCCTGTTAAGTTAAAATTAGGTTTCAATCTAAACACAGATATAGATCAACATCTTAATTAATAAATTTACAATTTCAAATCAATTTCTAAATTATCAGCTTTCAAAACTTAACTCCCTTGACTTTTAACGATATAATGCTCAGTTTATACAGTACTAATTTATAACTACAGTATTAATTTATAACTTATAAACTAGGAGTACTAACAGTACTCCTTTATAAACCTGCTATGAGTTAATATTAATTAAAATCTATCAATGAACTTTTATCCTTATATTCTAGTTTGCCAATTTTTTTTATTTTATTCTTCACTTTAAATCCTTGGCTATTGTTTTGTGTTGCATAAGATTATTTACTCATTGTAGCCCCCTGTCTAGTACAATGGCCATGAGTTAGAAAATAACAATCAAAATATGATATTGGTCGTCTTAATTATGTAAGATAGATTGGAAAGTAATAAGCAATTGACCACATTTTTGATTATACGGTTACATTAGTAGCAACCGAAGGATTTACAACAATTATTCTATTATACTTTTTTTTTCATTTTTTTCTCTTTATTTGAATAAATGTAGTTGTAATTATTTGAGTCTGGCAAAGCTAGTAGAAAAGATTGTGCATTCCTGCTTTCACCTCTATTATTTATTATTTGTCATTTTCTTAAATGAATTCTTGTTCTAGTACAACAAGAAGTAGCTAGGGGTACCTACCAGGTGGTAGTTGGTAGTGGAATTAATTTAGATGGTGTAAATAGATCAGGTATTTTAAGTAGATAGGCTATTCTACAAGATGAGTGCCAATTAATTTTGGAAAATAATTTTTTAAATAGTCTCCACTTAGGGTGGCACATAGCTTCCTCGAGTCCTATTTCGTATAGGTACTTTAATGATTTTATGCTTTCATTATTGTCAAATCTATTTATTCCCCCCCCCCTCAATTTTTAAATCTTTCAAAACTGTTTTGATTATTTATCTGAATTAAAGTATCAATTTAGCAACATTTAAAGAGGGCTTGACTGTTGAAGTTGAAATTAATCTGGAGCTATCTGCTGGCTACTTTTGATAAATCATCCAGATTTCATAAAAATCAGATGAGTACTTTCGAAGAATAATTTAAGCGATATCTGTTGGGCTGCTAGACGTCGCATGGAAGTCGCCTTCTGCCGATGGAAGTCGCTTTCTGCCTATGGAAGTCGCCTTCTGGCCGATGCGGAAGTCGCCTTCTGGAACTTTTGAAGAAATAGGTGTGAATAAATGGGCGCAGAAGGTTAAACCTCATATGGGACCAACAGTGGGCTAATTATGACTTGCCATCCACATTTCATTAAAATAGGACGGGAGCCAAAGAGAGAGCTCTGGATCGAACTAGGCAAATAAAAATGTCACTGACCCCACCCCTTCCACAGGCCTTGTGGCTTTATTTTTTTCCTGATATTGGTTGGCCAATCTTAGTGTCAAAAGTTAATACTAATTGTAAAAAGAGTATGGTGTAGTCCATAATTTTAAAACCAAGGTAATATTTTCTAGGCAATCATTCATATGCAAAGCAGCTACTTTCCTGTTGAAAGAAGACTTGCATAGGTTTTATTCCTCAGATTGATGAGTTTATTCTTCTGTAGTTCTTTTAATAAATCACTAAAGATTAAGAATGACTAGAAAGGGTAGCAATTGTTATTTAGAGTTATTTGAAGCCAATGAATTAAAAAAGATTGTATGATTTCAACAATTTTTCTTTCACAAATTGCTATCTTAAATTGGCCCACTTTTAGGAGAGTAACCAACAAAAGTTTTACTGCAACCTAATTTTGAATCCTACATCTTACTGTTTTATTTGTTATAGAAAGTATGCAGTAATGGATATGGGTTGGATTGTCTCCGATTTGATTTGCTGTCAGTAGCTGGGAGACTAGACCGTAGTTTCAGATTGGGACCTGGTTTCTACCTAAACCACGATCCAACTGTCATTGCATCTCTTGATTCATTTGACAGTCGAACTGCTGAGCAGTTTGGATACGGACTGAATTCTTCTCTAGTTCGAAATCTCCTCAGGAAGAATATCAAGAAATATCTTCACTCATTAGTATTGACTGTGAGATTGGTTGATCCTCTTACTGTCGACATGGCTTCATCATTGAGTTCAAAAATTATGGATTTCACTTCACATTCAAATTCCTCATTGTCAAGAGGTCATTTAAGTAATTACATTTTTCTTTTTTACTTTAAATGAGATAGAGTGGTTGAATTGTTGGGAATTAATTTATTATTATGAACACTTTCAAAGTATAAGTCAGCCAAATATATAGGCTGACTATGTGCTTAACTTGATCAAATTGGAAACATTATTTTCCCTTAAAATTCTTTTAAAGAGTTTACTTAGTCGACAGAGTGTTAAAAATGTTACTTGAGTTTTGGAAAATATTGAATAATTTCCCTACCCTTTGAAAAATTTGAGTGAAGCTGTTCGAGATTTTTACTCAGTTATGATTACTAAGGATATGCATTAGAAACATGTTAATTGATGAATCTTCAATGTTAAAGTCACTACATGGATCATAATAGAAAGTTAGTCAATTTTTATTTTAAGAAAGACTTACCTTCGGATTCATACTGAATCTGGGGATTTCTGGACTGGTTAAAAATTAAAACCCAACTTTCTTCATCTTTATTTTCACTCTTCTGCTAGTTATCCTTAGAGTTTACTCTCTGTCTTAGGTTTCCATTTCTTCTACTGATGATGGTGTTTGCTTTAGTACACTTGTTGGTTATTATTAGTTCAATGGTGTTAACCAACTAAAGATGTTGAACTAACGATGTTGATGCTGGACTTGGACTTTATAAAATGTATTATTGTTTTAACTGAGACATGCTCCTAGAAATGCTCTTTTTTTCTAAATTTAACTGCAATAAAATTATTACTTAATTACTCCATGGTGCTACAGTCCATTAAGGGACATATATCTACCTCCTCCTCAACAGCATGCTTCCAGATATCTCTGCCTTGAACCCTTCTTATAAAATCTAAAGTATTCAACTTCTCAAATGAACTACTGTGTCTTCTTCCCATCTTTTCCTTGGCCTACCACTCCTTCTGCATCCTGTTTGTAAAATAATTATTAACTAATAATTAAGTAACTCAATGGAACTTAAGCCAGAAGTCTAGAGAGGTGTTCTTATTTCTTTTTTTAAAAAAAATCTTACTTTTATACTCCCACTTTTCTTGGGTTACCATTCAGTCACCTTAACTTTGGATGTTAAAACCATTATCCACTTAAACTCAAGTCTTCTTTCCTTGGTGTTACTGTCTGTGAGTTAACCCATTGAATGCCTAATCTAATTCATGAACCTACCTTAGTGACTGAATAGAATCTATAAAAGTTAATTTAAAAAAAAAAAAAATTGATCCCCTGTGGATACAAATGGCACCTGGCCTGACGGAGCCTTGCAAGATGGTTCTACTCGAGGCACGGAGAATAGAGCTAAAGAGGGCTGAAAGGAAGGGGCTTGGATCCACAGTGGGGTAGCACGGCATGGATCCACCTGCATTGAATGGGTTAAGGAATTATTTGAGGGTTGTTTTTCCCATTGTTTATATAAAATCTATCATTTTTCTGTATATGCTTTTAGGGAGTTGACAGCTTGTGTTAAAGTTTTTGATTTCTTTGTTCTCTGTTTAGGGCATCGCAAGAAAGGACATCATCACCAAGCATTACTTGCCTGCGTTGGAATGATTGCAGCTATTGGCCTTGCAACCCTTGCTGCTCTTTCAGGTAAAGCCCTTATGACATCATTACTTGCTCTTATTCTTGCAGGTGTATCTGCTGTTAAACAGTCTCACGATGCAAATGCTATACCATGCTCAGCAAAGACAGTCGGTATTATAGATGCTCACTCAAGGCATGGTCCTAGTGTGGACCGTAATGAACCTACTCCACCATTCTACCCAATGCATCTAAACCCTCTGGAGGCACCACACTTTCACAGCAATCATCAAATTCCCAATGTAACTTACAATTAAAAACTTTCACATGGATGTTTCGTTGTTTTTATTCTTTAATTTTCATTTTAAACAACGAATTGAACATAAATCACAGTTATTATGTAGATCAATTTTATTTTAATTTTTATCTAGATCTAGGATAATACAATACATGCATAAAGTACTATTCTAGGTAAGTTAATAAAAAATGTAACCATTAAGGGTCTCATGCTCAATCTTGGTTTATTATTTAAGGTCCATCAACATCCTACATCTTTCTCAATTTCATCTCTTGAATAAATTCTATAAATAATTTCATCACAACAATTGTGATTGATAATTCTAAATTGTAGAACAACATTTATAAAATGAAAAAATAAAACTCAAAGAGTACTTTTTAAAAGTTAATACAGTCTGATTACATAAATGTGAAAAGCTGGTCATACACGTTACGCTACACCTAACATTTAAATGGAGAGTGTCTGTCCTATCATATGTCATAACATAATAGCACACATGCTCTGGTTTACCTGTCAGGTATACTGCAATGTGTATGTCCAGCTTTTAGTAACAATATTCTGATTTTCTAAACAGACAATGTGAATATTAAATGCTCATAAAAATGTTGTATTTACTTCATTCGGCATTAATGTAAATCACCCGAAGAGCAATCCTACACTTAACACATCTGTGCATTTGATAATATAGGTCGAAAGGGGTCAGATTCTGATGAGAATTTTTTTTATTTATTATTATTATTTTTTTTTTTTTTTAAATGCCACTTAACACATCAAGCAAGATCGGTCTGTCGTACCATCAGCTGTATTGTATTGTATTTGCCATAAACCATAAAAGTAAACTATACAAGTATTAAAAGAAAGGAAGAACAAAATAAATACAAATAAACAATCCTTGTTTCTACTATATTAATATTTATTATAAATAAATGAACATAGCATTATAAACCTGTAGTATATTTCCTTTTTTATAAAAGAACTTGTTACTAAACTATAAACATGATTTTTTTTTCCATCTTTATAAAAATGTTTATTTCCTTTGTCATTTTGACTAGATCAAAAATCCTATCTAAATGCCTGTTTCACATATAACCAAAACTACACTTTAAATTATTTAAAGCTAAAATTTTGAACTTTGTTTTAAGCTTAGAGAAATTCATTTTTTTCCATATTTTTAATTTATTAGAGTTTTTATTTTAAAATTACATATACGTTTTAGTTATTTATTTTTTTACCCTTTTATTACTAAAGATGACAAATTTAAGAGAATTAAAATACATTAACATAAATCACAATATTTTATTATGTGGAACTATAAATTACAAGGAAATGTTTCTGAGTTATAAAAAATATGGCAGTTTTTGTGTATTTAAGGCATATTTTACTTGTTTAAAAGAGTTAAGAATTTCTAGACAATTTTGAGTATAGTACAATTCCAGCATTACCTTTATAATTATATGTGATAATCTCGCACTCTTAAAAATATACTTGTTTAAAGAGTTAAGTTTCTAGTTTTACAAAAGTCTTATTTAATAAAAATTGTAAATCAGAAGGTAGATGTATAATTTGCTAAAGTACTACAGTATAAGCTTACACATTTTGTACAATTAAAACTCCTTAATTAGGCTAAGATCTTAAATTTAGTAATGAAAGGGTTTAACTTGTATAGCGTATGATTAAAGAATGTTAAAAAATTAAAACTCTAATAAAATATTACACAAACAATATGACAGTAAAAAACAACTACATTGGGAAATTTTACAATATTATATTTTATTTTGTAAAATGGAGGTTCAAAATTAAATGATAATCATACAGTACTTACTTTTAGAATACACATACATACTTTAAAATAGGAGTCTACAAGGCTTTGTTAAGACTATAACATTGAACAGAGTAAATTAAAAACAGGAGAAGATTCATTTGGCAAGGAAGGGGTCAGGATTATGATGGGGACCAAGTCCATCAAGATCTGATTTGTGGATTTTGATACACTAACTCTGCGAGTAAACCAGCTGATAGTAATGTTTAACCGAGAACTGCTGTCATCTAGAGGCCCAATGAGGTACTAAGGACTTATTTCGTTACTTTACAGAGAAATATACAGTTTTCATTACATCAAAACCATGTGGCTCGATGCAGTCAAAGTAAAAAATGGACTTGATTCACTTTAATCCTAATCCCTCCATATATCCTTCTAACAGAAAGAAGTTTTAGGTCTTCCAGCGACCCCATGACTTTATAGGCGGGTGTAGGTCCCAAAGTTTCACATTAAATAGTGATAACATATTTAGGGGGGAGCATATGCTGTTCTCTAGTAGTAACAATGTTAATCTTGTTACTTCCTAATCCCAGCATACTATAAGCTCCCTATACTAGTTGCAAAACATTAGGTCTTTCAGCCATCGAGACGCATTTACCATAAGAAGACCTCAAACTTCATTTTCATACCAATGGTGCAAGTCTGCATAATAATACAAGTAATTTTAATGAAGTTTAAGCTCTTCTGGTGACGCAAATCTTTATGGGTGTAGGTCCCAACATCAGCACCCATCTTTAGGGGACATGTTGTCCTAAGGAAGTAACAATGTTTACCTAATTATTTCCTGCTTCCAGCATAATTTATGCTTTCTGGGTGGAAAATCAGGACCTACACCATTGGAAGAGCTCAAACTTTACTATACCAATTATAGTTTACATAATAATAGAAGTCATTTTAATTTATAAAGCCAGTAATTCCATCTCGAATGGTAATTTTTAATGCTGATGAAAAGATAATAATAATAAGGTTAGAAATAAAGACAATTGTTCTGGCTCTTTCTCTTTTAATATTATTTCCACAAAAGCATCGAAGATGACTATTTGTATAGATAAGCAGTAGTCACTTGATTAGCAATAAAGAAATACACCTCTCCACCAAATGTTACTTTATAGTACAAAGCTGACTTTCACTATTATTGATAATCTTCCATTAACGATTAAATTCATCATCATCAAAAAACTTTTGATCACTTTGCTCCACTTTGCTTATGAACTCCTCAATAGTACGGCTTTGTCCAATAAAGTTACTTTTGGTGGAGAAATCTTTCTTTATTCCTAACGCTCATTTTGTGGTGGAAAGCTAGCTTGGTAAAATATAATTAATTACTTGGCAGGGAAAGATATTTCTTTCATCTTTTATTAAAATGATATGAGTTAGATTCTTTTTTAATTATCTTAATATCAGCTATGTTACAATGAAAAATAATAAAATAATTGCTCTGCAGAAAAACTTACATAGTGCTTTCTAAGCTACACTGTTTTCCAAATTCTTTTTAACATTATTATTTTATCATAACTCATAACTACCTTTACAATTTCAACTTCTTTTTAAATATCTCCATACAAACTATGTTTTATTGAATAAGAACCATAAAAGCTTTGGCTCTGAAGAATGACTAATACTGGGCGCTTTCTAAGCTGCACTGTTTAAGAAATTATTTCCAACGTCCTTATCCAAGAACTTAATCTTTACAGTTTCATCTTCTTCCTAAATATCTCCATACGAACCATGTTACATTGTATAAGAACAGTAAAATCATGATTAGTATGATGATCTACATATGGGCTTGCTAAACTAGCAGCACAGTTTTCCATATTAATCCCATCATTAAGTCAAAACGATCACATTATACTATTATCCTACTTAACACACTCTAGATAAATCAATAATTTTTTACAGTTAGAGTTAATTGATGGGAATCCCCTACTAGAGGTATTAATATTATTTTAAGTATCACCCCTGTAAATGTTAAAAATATTTTAATAAACATTTGCATATACAACTATCATACACATTTTTCTGGGTTCACTACATTATTTTATTTCCCCACCAATTACTTTATATAAAAATAACATTAAATCACAGCAAAGAAAGATAATTAAAAAAAAGTTACTATAATAAAAAGCTCAGTGCAAAGGAGCACTTGTCCAAGTACATAGTCAACCAAAAATTAGTTTGTACAATGATAAGAACATATTATGCGTTATTAAATGAATTAAAGATCTTCCAGTGGAGTTATCATCAGATATTGTGAGAATGCCAACATTTCAAACCTATTTTAGGGACCCATTTCAGGGGAGCTGTAAATCATGAGTGTATACCAGCTAATGACTTATATCATGAAGAACAATTGCTTAAATCATGAGTGTATACCAGCTAATGACTCATCTCATGAAGAACAATTGCTAAAATCATGAGTGTATACCAGCTAATGACTCATATCATGAAGAACAATTGCTTAAATCATGAGCATGCACTTGCTAATAACGCATCATGAGCAATTCTCTCAGCGGTTCTCAACCTTTTTCAACCCACATACCCCTTTTGGTGTATGGTTAACTGTGCGTACCCTCCTAACAACACCCCTTATTTTTTTTATAAATATTTTTTATATTAAATAAAGTGATATTTAAACTACTCCTAATATTGCTACATTATAGAAATAACAATAAATAGGTCATTTTAATTCCTAACAAGACTTTTTAATTGACATTTTATTAACAAGATATTTATTAGACAGAAAAGTAAAGAAATTCTCATGAAACATTAATGGCAACACTGAGCTTCTTTTAGTTTGCAAAGGCCATCAATGTTTGACTCCAGCTTTGTTAAATAAACCCCTAAATCATCTTCAACATTAGTTTGTTTCTATAATTTGTTCTTCAGGTAAGTTAAACTTGAAAACCCTTTTTCACACAAGTATGTTGTCGTAAACCCCAGTAGGTACTTCACACCAATGTCTGAGAGTTCCTTATGTTCTTTTCCTACACTGATCCAAAAGTTAATTAACAAAGTATTGCAACACTTATTTTTTGATGTTGGATCATATGATATTTTGTTATCCACGCACAAAGTACTTACTGACTATTGTTCCAGTCTAACTCCAGCCACAATTACAGTAGCACTAAGGGCCGCATGTCCTTGCAGCTTTTCATTACGCAAAAACTATTGTCACAATAATTAAATTCTAGCAAACTAGCAAATGTACCAATATCATTTTTGGGGGTTTTTGCTAGTTAACGGCGTACCCCTTATAGATTTTTGCGTACCCCCAAGGGGAACGCGTACCACAGGTTGAGAACCGCTGCTCTAAACAATAATCCTTGCAACTGTCTTGATAATTTAAGAAGACATCTTAGATGCATCCGGAAGATGTAGTTTTATCTAATTGTGCATGTGCTTTAAATGAAAAATTAAATTTAAAATCATTTATACCCAAGCAGTAAGCACAACAAAATTAAAAGTAAATAAAAAAACAAACCTAAATTATTATTACTGAAATATAGAATAAATAATAAAGCTACCTACATAAAAATATTCAATAATAATAAACTAGGTACATTTTACAAACAACAATAATATAAATCTAATATTAGCTAAAATCAACAAATTTTGTTAATGAACATTAATCATTCAATAATTTAACACAATTTTCAAATTTAGATATAACCTAAAATCACAAGAATTTTTCTGAAAAACTCTCTAGTACTTTTTTTTATCACTAAAAAGCTTACATTCTTAAGACACCAATAGTTATTTGTATCTAATAGTGTTAATAATGTGTGCATTTGTATCTAATAGACTGAGTATGTGTTTAAAGTCTTTCTTGCTTATTATAGTAGAAATGCGGTCCAATAATTAAAAAAAAATTGTGAATATAACATTTTAATTAATTTTCTAAATATAAAACAAACTTAAGAAGAACCCCGATCATCTGTTTATTTCTCGCCTAATGTCAGGCCACACCAGCAGAGCTCACCCCATTTTCTTTGACTACCAGCACTTCCCCACATAGCCCAATCTATTTTATATTATTATTACAATAATTATTAAAATTCAATGTGAACTATTTGTTACTGTTATCTTATTTCTTTATTTTTTAGAAAATAAACCAAAATTTAATATTTTAGAGAATAAACTAAAATTTAATATTTACTCATTATTTTTGCAATTCTGAACCACGTTTCTCAATAATATTTTTCAATACCGTCAAAAATAATGGCAATTTTTAAAATTATTGAACACAATATTAAAAAAGTCCAGTCATACACCATGACTTAATGTGTGAATTTTCAAAGAGATCTGCGTATTATTGGCTTATGATAATGATTAGAATGTGGATGGGTGAAAAAAGAAATTTGGTACATGGGGGTACGGGTACAAAAGTCAAAATAGTATTACCCTTCAAGATGCATGTTGTGGGAAAGCTCTTTAAAGTACAGTAATTTTTGTTATGTATATTTTTGTCATATTATCATGTAAGAGGGGGGTAAAATAAAAAAAACACGTTTTTATGCTATTTTTGACCCTAAATTGTCAAAATTTGACCCCTAAATGAACTCCAAAAATTCTGGCCAACAAACTCATCCTTTCTTTTGATATTATTGACATTTTAAAATTTGTTTGGATTTTTTAAGTGCATCCTAGCGTGAGATATCGTCTGGAGTGACACATATGTGTATAAATACATACATAAAAAAAGTGTTAAATTTCAGGAATTGATTCAGAATGGTCTAAAACGGATTTCCATGGAGAAAATTTTCAGTAAATTGGCATTAAAAAAATTTTGAAGCCATTGCAATAGCTTAATTTTCTTTGAAAATTCGCTAAAATCAAGAAAATAATGTAATTTTTAGAGGTTTAATTTATTAAGCCACTGAAGCAGGTTTCTTTTTTTTAAGGTATACTTTTTCTTTAGAACCTACAAATAAACAAATTTTCCCTCTTCTTCACATACAGATTTCTATATAATACAGAGTGCACAAAGATTATAAAAGTAAAAACATTAATATATGAGTGTTTCACTTCAGTATAGAATAGAGTTTACTTCATATCACACCAATGCATATTTATTATATTACTAGTTTGATCAATCTAGTCAAATCAATCAGTCAATTAAAAAAGGTCAATCATTGGCAGTTTTCCATTATTATAATAATTTTTACATGATTATGATAAAATATTGTTTCAGCATTGGTATCTCTGACAAAATGGTCCAGACAAGTGGATTTCAAAATCTGGGTGTCAGCAAAATATTGCCCCCCCCCCCCTCCCAAAAAGAAAAAAAATAATAACAATAGAAAAAGTAACTATATTAAAATTTAGATTACAAATATTAGAGGTATTATCTTATACCTAGGTAAAAATATTTCTAAACATGCATTAATCACATAACAAACAAACTAGAAATATGTATAACACAACATTAGAACACAACTATAAACATGTTAATCACATATCTTTCTAATAAGACTAAAAAAATACCAAAAATAAATACTATTGGTAACTATAAATTTAATAGTACTTACATTATTGTCCAATATAATTTAAAGCATTGGACAATAATTTGTGTAAACATAAACAACAACTAACAATATTATCTAAATTCTATTGTATATTATATTACCCTATCTGCCTCCTTTTATTCTATAAATGTGTTCAAAAGTAAAAACATCCAGTAACATTAATCAAATATATTATCAAATTTAAATATTCTTTTATGTTCACACACATTATTGTGCAATGCCATAAATAACATTAGATATTAATGTGTATTAACATAATCAACAACTAACAATATCTAAATACCAAAGTATTATGTTAATTTTACTGAAATACTTTTTATTATGGACCTCATTTATAGTACACAATAAACACACCAGGGAGGCAGATAATTAAAAATAGCAATCCCCAAATAAAACATATGGGTGTACAGTGCAAACTTGTAAATGTGTTTTCTTTGAATGCTTCACTTAAAAACTTAAGTAAGTAAATGTTTAATAAAAAAACTTTTGAGAGTTATGGCTACCGATCAATCAAAAAATAACTAAAAAAATGAAATCCGGTGAAAAATATGTGAACTTATCAACATAGAAATATCTTTGGATTGCTATGCCATAAATCAGTGTTTAGCTAAATTATAATTCATTTAATGAATTAGCAGACGTGGACTTCTAAGTTGAGCCAAGGAAGCAGGATTGTAATCCTACCTAAGGTTCTTCATACCTTAGGCAGAATTGTAATTCTGCCAAAACATAATATTATATCCAACAAACACATTACTATAAGAATAAAGAAAGACATATTTTCACTAAAGTAACTTTATTTTACAAGACCGGCTTTCAACCACTAGTGGTCATCTTCAGTGCCTGACAAAAGAAATCGATCGGTTACAAAATGTACATACTTTTAACTTATACATACATGTAATTGATCAATTTATTTTATCAGGCACTGAAGATGACCACTAATGGTTGGAAGCCAGCGTTGTAAAATAAAGTTACTTTGGTTGATAGATTTCTGCTTAGCTAGAAACACATTATTATACTCAGAAAACATAATATCAAGTGCACTTATGTACATAGAATTTAAGTTTTACATTATAATTTCAAATATATATTTCTGCACTTAAAATAAGTAACAACCAAAAATACATGGTTTTATCCTTCTGTACATGAAATAATTTAAAAACAATTTACAAGCTGTTCTTAGTAAAGTAATACTGCTAGAGTCTCAAACAATGTTGCCTAAATATAATAATACAACTATTGATTGTTTTTAAGGATTTATTTTTTAATTAAAAAAAGATACACGCCCCCAAAAATGCCCCTAAAAGGAAGTGTAAGAGCGGGCCCCGGAAGGATGTCCATGACCTTTTTTTTAACACCCTTTCACTAGATTGATAATCATATTTTACGATTTTGGTAGTATTCATACTACGGAACGATTAAATTTTAATTTAAATCAAATTATAATTATTATTAACTACGGGAAACAATTATAATAATTATAATTTGATTTAGATTGATAATGTGGGTGAACACTGCGCCAATGAATTTCTAATGAACGTGTGGTCATATCTTGGGCAGCAACCCTTAGCGTTGGTCATCCCTTTTACACATGAAGGGAGATTAGGACCAAGGGATTTGTTAAGTTCAGGTAAAATCAGGGTAGAAGAAATACAACAATCAGTTTGCTCCATATTTCAACCTCTTATACTTGCAACACTATGTCGCAGGAAAAATATGCAGCTGCATATATTTTGAAAGAACGACACTAGTGTCATAGAGAGATGTATGGAGGCACCAATTTAATATTGGAACTCAAAGCGGAAATGTGACCCTTGGGTGTTCGTTGGTGTGTGCCCGGCTTGAGAAGATGGTGATAGCCAAGAAATTTAGCTTTTTGCTGATACCTCTATCCTTTTCAAAATCTTCTCATTTCTTGTTCTACTCATATTAAGCTGAAACCACCTGTTTTGTCTATGAATTACGGGTAGCTTTCCTTTAATAAGTAAATCTATTGTTTCAAATGTGTTCAACAATATTATTCAATAAAGAATCCCAGAGACAATACAAAACTAGTACAATGTTTTAAATCTAAGCTAAACAGATAGAGATTTTCATAAAAATCACACGAGTTCATCTAAATTCAACAAATCATTTTGTTCAATTTAAATTAATTGAAAATTATTTGTTTACAGTTTACATGACATATTTACAAACTGGCGAATAACACACTAATACTGTATGAAAGTAACCATCTGGATTTACAAATAAAATTTAAATTTGTCAATAAGTTATTAAAAATACATTTATAAAACCAAATGTATTTGTATTTTAAATGAATAAAAAATAAAGGATTTTTTTAAACACTTTGCCAGCAATTATTTTTTTTTTTAAAATTATTAAATTAAATTTACTAAAATAGACGGTTACTTTCAAAGACACTATTGCAATAGAGTTTTACATAATTCATGTAATATAAATACATGAAAAAAGCTAATTAAGCACAATTAAAAAATATAATTAGGTAGAACTTAATTATAAAATAATACGAAGTATATCCACAAAGTAAGTTCCGTTTCAATTTCTATCCATTGCAGCACTGCGATCTCTGTTCTGAGCATGCGCGACAGTTACTCTGACTCAAGGAGAAGAAATGTATACCATTTTGAGATCGCTGTTGCCGACGTGTTCTTTGTAGTGCTTCTTTATAATGTCAGCCATATTTGAAAATGCCACCGCTTGTTTATCAGTAACCAAAGACGGGCGTCCACTTCGTTCTTCATCGTGCACTTGATCACGTCCTTCATTGAACAAGTCTGACTCATCTTCTAACCATTGAATCACTCATACCATTTTGTCCGTAAACCTCGCAGATTTGCCGATAAATTTCACTTGATTTAACTTTCTTTGCATTTAGTAAACGAATCACGGCGGCATTTTCAATTAAGGCTGACATTATAAAGAAGCACTACAAAGAACAAGTTGGCAGCAGCGATCTCAAAATGGGGTACATTTCTTCTCCTTGAGTCAGAGTAACTGCCTCGCATGCTCAGAACTGCGATCACAGTGCTGCCCCGGATAGAAATAGAAACAGAACTTACTTTGTGAATATACCTCGTATAAAAACTTTTTTTTTTTTTTTTTTTTTTTTTTTCAAAATTGGATTTTGAATAGTCTTTCTTAATTCCTAATTTGTGTAGACACAGTTTATCCTACCATTAGTGACAAAGTGAGAACTCGTACCATCAAATAAGGCATTTTTGCAGATATTCTTGTCGAAACGTGTAAAAAAAATGTCAACTATCTCCTAAAAATCCTCTTAATAGCTTTAAAAAGCATTTAAGGAGCTCTTAATAGCTCCTAAAAATCCTCTTAATAGCTTTAAGAGTGATCTCATTATTTACTGCGTAAAATCTTATCCAAGTAGATTTGAGCACTGAAAGTTTGTATGATAGGTATTTTAGCATTCCTATTATTTTTTAAAAATAAAAATCATATCGAACATTAGGGTAAATAGCAAAAATATCTATAGCAAATATAACTAAAGAAAAAATAGTTAAGGAAACAAAAAAAATTTGTTTTGTTTTTTAATCTCCTGAAAACTTAGAAGTTTTCCACAGTTTTGAGGTTTCACTATGTCACCAGTCAATTAACTTGCTTTGAATTAGAAATAAGTTTTAATCAATTTTAGAATAAAAGTGATGTCTGTTTTCATTATTTTACCAATGTCAATCAAATACGAAAAATACACAAAGAAAAACAAATACAAACACTACATCTAAGTTAAATTTGATACCATTACATGAGCTACTTAGCACTTTAGACAATATAACCCTGCTTTTTTGTTTTATTTTTTTTCAGCAAATTAAAATAAAAATGTCTAGTAAAAAAATAAAAACAATACTTTTCCTACTATTAGTAGTGAGGAAAAGTAAAAAATAAATATACATTTAAATTCTAACAATAGCATATATGTTTCTAAAAAAAGTCATAATTTTAAAAAATAAAATAATCACATACATTTGTAATACAGTTTACTAATTTTTTAAAAAAAAAATTTCCCAAAGAGCAATAATATGAAAGACAAACAAATCACAGACCCAAAAATGATTTAATTTAAATAAATAGTGTATACAAACGATTGTGTTAGAAAAAATTTCCTATAAAAAAAGAAAAAGAAATAAAAAAAAAAATCTACAAATATTATGACGATAATAGCTTATCTAGTTCTTGTGGTAATTCCTTGAGAACTTTTTTCACATTACGACTGCAGTAACGCTCAGCATCTGCAAATATAAAATAATTTAGTGTTATATAAAATGCATTTGAAGGGGTAAGGCTCACACGTTTAAGCTAAGGACACACAGCAAGAGGCAAAAGGTGGAGGGTGGTTAGCTGATGGTAGTGTCTGGGGTTTTTTTATTGCCGCCACCAAACTTAAAACATCCACTCTCCATCTACTTCCAACTCCCTTACAATAGGTTTTTTTTTTTTTTTTTTTTTTTTTTTTGTCAAAAATGCCTAATTTACCTGGAGGTATTGTTAATGCCTTAAGCGACATTAGCTGGCCATACGCTTTTTCGTTTCGAAAATCGCGCATCTTTCCAAATCATTTCTAAAGCTCGTGTGTTAGTGGACTGTAGCACACGCCATGAAAATACGGGAAATGATTTGACAAACGATTCGCGAAAAATATCCTCCTGATTATCATTTGCGTTAGTGGGCGTTAATACACGAGAGGAAAACGGGGGGAATTCGCCCCGCACCATAGTAGTTGGGTCTTGCTTGTGCTGGCACCGCAAATGACACAATAAATTAAGGTTTTCTCACATACACCAACGTTTTTTTCTTTCAAATTATAACGAGCCGCGCAATCACTTGAGAAATCCCTTCGTCAAAAAATCTGACCCTATTTTCCTTTGCCATTCTTTCCTCTCCTGTTTCTGCACGACACGATTTACCAAGGGAAACACTTGCAGGGTAAATTTATCTCCACACTTTCCTTTCCCATTCTATCCTTTCCATTTTCCTCTCCCGTTTGCACATGCCGCGATTTTTTAAATGAAAGAGCGTCCAAGTATGGCCAGCTATTATTAGTCAGGTTTGTTAAACCTGACTTACAATAAAAAGTTCGTTGTTTTGACTGAGATTTTGTGGAAATCAAACATAATGAAGGGTTTGTATCACTTGTTAAAAGAAATATTAACACTGTACTATTATAAAATATAAGTTTATTTGTCTTGACCACAATATTTAAATTTAATTCTAAATCAGACCGGTTTCAGCCTCTAAAATACTAAAATATAACAGGTATATAGAGTATGACGGCTATCTTCAGTGTCTTATATTTATAGACTGACGAGAAGGTAAGGTGGCAAGTGTTTAGGACATAAGGTCGGGAGGGGGGTGGTATTCATGGAAAAGCGGGTGTGAGGGGTTTCCAATCGGATTAAGAGCTAGGGCCAAGCTCTAGTTTAGTCATTATTATTCAAACCTGTTATTTTTATGTTGTCTAATTCCATGTACTATAATTATACCTCCTTTACACTCCTAGACCTAGAGCTTGGCCCTAGCTCTTAATCCGATTGGAAACCCCTCACACCCGCTTTTCCATGAATACCACCCCCCCCCCCCCCCCCTCCCGACCTTATGTCCTAAACACTTGCCACCTTACCTTCTCGTCAGTCTATAAATATAAGACACTGAAGATAGCCGTCATGCTCTATATACCTGTTATATTTTAGTATTTTAGAGGCTGAAACCGGTCTGATTTAGAATTAAATTCAAATATTGTGGTCAAGACAAATAAACTTATATTTTATAATAGTACAGTGTTAATATTTCTTTTAACAAGTGATACTGACTTACAATGTCGCTGCTGGAGGGTCTTGGTGGCTTCTAGTGCCATGCCACCTTCTAATCTAACCCTCTTGCAGTGTGGCCTAAACCTGAGGCACTTTTTTTAAATACATTTAATAATTAATCAAATTAGATATTATGGAATTTAAATTCAGAATCACTATGCATATGAGAAAGTTTAATTTGAGTTTGTCGGACAGATTTTTTTATTAGGTTTAGAATTTATAAAAATTTACCAAACAAATTATTTAACCTGATAAAAAAATGCTATAATATCCATAACACATAAAAACTAAACAATGTCACCTACACTTTTACTAACATGCTTAAATACTTTGGTCTGGTTTTAATTTTTTTTTATTGTTCTCCTAATTATTGGTGGGCCCTTGTGGGTGGAATCCAACATACATTTTAGGTTTTTTTTCTTTTAAGAAAACATGAAGAAGACTAGGACTCACCAATTCACCTATTTTGACACAAATGTGGCATGAGGTAATACAATCTCCACAGAAAAACTAAGATAATCAAGTTTTTATAACTACATCACCTTTCAATAAGTATCCTGAATCCTTGATTGTTTTCTTCTCCGCAATCCAAATTTTCAGAATAAATACTAGTACTGCAACATAATACATGTTGAGCACTTCAACAACACTATTCCTCAAGTTACACTCCCTGCAAAAATAATAATAATTCTATAAATAATTTGAATAAGAAAGTTCAACTGATAAATAAGGATAAAAAAATATTTGTACATAAGAATGTACCTATCTTAGGGACATTTTTTACTAACTAACTACCTAGAGCGAGAGCAATAGGAAAATATATCTAAAACCACTTCTAGACCTTAAATGCTCAAATATATTGATGGAATGATCTTAAAAATAAATTGATAAAGATCTCGGAATGAATCTGGCGCTAATACCAAGAATGAATCTGAAATGAAAACACTTCCTTATAAAAGAAACTAGTATTTTATTTGATTTTGCTATTGACATTTCTAATAACTGTTCAAAAACATAAAACAATTTTAAGGATCAATAATGTTTGAGAAGTTAAGGACATTCAACCTACAAGTGTCTAACACCTACATATTGATCTCAATTCTTAAAGAGTGGAGACGTGTCCTTAGTAAGTATTCATAAACATACACAAATAAGACATTCACCTTACAGTCCAGGAGATAGCATAAAAGTGACTAATTAACTGGATAGTTAGTCAAATAATTCTCTAAATCAAAGAGATCACCCATCAAGTGACATACTAACATCAAATTAATTTTTGGTCATCTTTACATTATTACTCCCCTTATAAAAAACAGAGCGGAGTAACAATCTAAAGAAGGTGTGCAGAATGTTCTTCTTTAGACTGTTACTTCCCTTATAAAAACAGATGTGTGATATTCATTTGTCTCAAAGTACATTGGACTAGACATCCCTTTGTCTTAATAGTTATTTGGACAAAGGAGTGTTTAAATAAATATATCCACTTATATTCTAAAAAAAAAAACAAAAAGAAATGGGAGTAACAATCTAAAGAAGTACCCTAAATTTTTTGTTTACAAACTAATTTTGTACTTAGGATCATGGAAGTCACCTTGTCCACCATAATGTGCAGGACATGGCCGCTCTCCACAGCTTAATAACAAGCTATGAACTTTGACGATCACATCTTCTTGTAAGATACTGAAAAATTAACTCGTACACAAAATTCTACCTTGAAGTTAGTTAATCACTTTTATGCATTCACCTTACCACCTTGACTATTACCAAGTCTAAAGAGGAGAAAAATGTTTTACATTAATGAAAACATTAATAGTTGAGTCAAGTAAGTAAAGGAGAAAAAAGTTTTCAATATTACAGTTAGCGATATTGCTTCTTTGCATGCTGCTTTAGTACATTCCGCTTGCAAAAATCTTGAAATTTATTTAAAGTAATTATTTTTTTAATACCTGATAAGTTTGCCTGAATCAATGGCATTGAAAGTAATATTAGTTGCATTAAGACTGAGGACGGCCATTGGAAATGGTTGTACATCGGAATTGGCAACACTGTGCAGTAAACGACTGAACTGTATAAGTTCAGGTGATGTAAGATGTAACAACTGAAGAACACCAAATAGTCCTACTCGTCTTAGGTCTGTAGTAGGATCATTGCCCTATGAAATAAAAAAGATAAAAAAGTTTAAACATAATAATGAAAAAACACTCTTGTCACATATATACTTATATTTTTATAGTGGTAGTCCTCATTCAGCAGTATCTCTACACTTGCACTTGTATACTTTTATTGTGTCCCTATTAGTAATCTTATTGGGCATTTTCTTGGACACTAGATTTTTTTCCCCCAGGAAAGTGGCATATGAGTAATTCTTTAGAGTATTTGATTAGCAAGAAGTTATTTTTTTCAAATGAAGTTAGAATTGATCCAAACTTTTTTCAAATCTAATAAGTTTTTACCTTTCTTCTGTTGCAAAAACTATACTGAAAACACCAAAATAAAAGTTTAAAGTATTTTATTATTTTCTTGGATGTTCCAAAATGCTGATTGAATATTTTTAAAAAAAACTGTATTTGTAACAAAAACAAGTGAAGTAAAATGTAAACTCTTTAGTACTCAAGAACAATTATGAAATTATTCTAAAAATCTTGTTAAAAGAAAATTGCTGAAGACCATAACTATCCACTTTCAATGGTTGCCCCCCAGCCCGAGTTTCACTTCATTCCCCTACCGAGTTTAAATTTACCCCTTTTAAGGTTGGGAGAGTTATTTTGAGTAGAATGAACTGGGTTCTTGCTGGAAACCCTTGCCTCGAAAGGTACACTTAAATTTTGTTTTTTTACTCAGATGAGATATGTTTGCATTAAACATCTGTAAGTTTTTGTTTTTTTTATTTGGGCGGTGTATTTTTATTAAATTTTTAAATTTCATTACCCATGCCAAATACTGTAGCTATAAAAAGTTTTTAAAAACCTTCTTGACAGGTTTTTCTTAATTGCTTTAAGTTATATTGTGAATAAATAACTTTGCCACTTTTCTAATCTTACGTTCAGAGGGGGTCAGCAGCTATTTTTATTTAAATATTAAATCCTATGGTATTTTACAGATTAAGCTTGGTTTTGTATGCATATTTTTTTTAAGCTCAGTAGTCAAAACCAGAATGGACCAAGCATTAACATTGGTATAGCTAACATAAGTGCAATTAAAATTTCTATGTCTCATAGGAATAGGCCATCTGATAGGAAATTTCTATGTCTGATAGGAATTCTATGGAATAGGCCACGCTGTCCTTCCCTCTCCATCTATCGTGTATGAAAGAATAAAGCAGTATGAATTAATTATAAATTAAATTTGATATTATAAGTAAAAAAGTCTGTTAAAAATTACCTGGAAACCAATACGTTGCCAATGAGTACCCTTTCGAGGACATGGATCCTCAGTTTCAGTAAAACTCATGTATATTGTTTGAAGCATTCGCCACTGAATTGGATCTTCCCAGTCCAATCGACCTGCAAAATAGAACAAAATACATTGTATCAGTGGCTTGATCAGTCTAAACTTAGTAATGTCTACAGAAACTTAATCATAGTGGATAAAACTCAAGCCCTTACCTACCCTAAATTAATCTAATGTGCAAATATTCTAGTCTTAATAGTTAATTATACAAAATGATATTATCACCTTTACATGCAGAAAGTGTGACGCTCTTTTATCCAAAAAGTTCTTTGGACTTCAATATCCCTTTGGCTGCATAGTTATTCAGATTCAGACAAAGGAATTCCTTATAAGTGGTAAACAAATATAGGGTGGACAACCAATTAAATTTTTGCCACACTTAATTTACTATGGGATACCCAGTCATACCCTAGTTGGGTAATCAAGTAAATAAGTATCGTTGAAAAATCTAAGAGCTTGACCATATTATATTTGATCCTTTTTTGTGTTACCTTTTGATAACTCACTTGACCATATTAGCTTTTGATAAAGCTTGACCATATTATATTTCATCCTTTTTTTTTTGTTAGCTTTTGATAACTTGCTTTCTTAAATGGAAAGAGGTGAGATTATTTGATTTGAGGTTTCTCAAAAAAGAAGTTGATATCAATAGTTTAATAAAAGCAAATGCATCTCCACAACATTGTTTCAACTTGATTTCAGTTTTTAATTAAAATGTTGTGTTAAATAAAATAAATTAACAATGATCCTGCAAGCTTCATTAACACACATGGCATTAGTTTTTTCTGGAAAATATTTAAAAATGAATTACCTGACATAACAGATAAAGGCTGTACTATAGAATAAAAGTGTCCCTTTCTGATAAGCGTCAGTTCACAAGTGATATTTCTTTGTCCAAATGTAATTTATTAGACAAAGGAATACTATACCCCTCTCCGGCACTTTTTTACTTCCGCACCCCCCTTGGTTCTAAACAATAGTCTGCCCAACAAAAGTCTCAAAGATTTGTGTGTTTGTCTCCCTATGTCATTGGAGACTCGTGAGACAGTTTTATTACGCAATTTTAAAGTTGAGTCTTATCACGTGTAAGACTAAATTTTATACAGAAAACTGTAGGGCAATAAGCTCTACAGTTTTCTTAGCGTATATTTAATATTCCTTTGTCTTAATAGTTAATTAGACTAAGGGATATTATCAAATTTATATACACAAGTGTTATATTTCGGTACTTTTTTACTTTGTTACCCACCCTATGGTGGGTAACAAAGTAAATAGGTCGGATGTGGCAAGATTTTACTTGGTTACCCACCGTTTGTTTACATTATTTTGTTTGACATTTTTTACAAATAAATTGACAATCTTATCTGGGGAATGTTCAAATATTTCTTTGTGACAAAGGAATATCACACTTCTTTAAATAAAAATGATAATATCCATTTGTCTAACTATTTAGTAAGGGTAAGTAATTTAAATTTTCAACAAAAGAAAAGTTAACTTAGATTTAATAATAAAAAAACAAACAACTTTTGGGTGGGCAACAAAGTAAAAGAGTGCCGATATTTCTTTGTCCCAAGGTACATTGGACTAAATATCCCTTTGTCTTAGTAGTAATTTAGACCAATGAATATATACTACTCTGTATATTTTCTCTCCAGGGTATAAAAGTGATAAAAAATAAAGTGTATAAACTGATACCACTTAGTCTAATAATAGATATCATGCAGGGCCCATGTTCTATAGTTTTACCCAGATAAATTTTTTTTTTTTTTTGACATGCTTTATAATTTAAATAATAAAGTATACAAATATTTAGTAAACATTATCGTAAAAAAATGACAGTGTCATTAAAATGACACTTTTTTGTACTAATCATTGACATCTTTAGTAACATGATTAATTTCATAAACCATTTTATGTATAATAATTTAAACTGTATTTTAATATGGTAGAACTTGTTCTTGATGAAGGAATAAGCCAAGTTTTAGCCCATGCAGTTGAATTCAAGAAGAAACATTACCATGAATTCATAGTATTCCCAAAGGAAATCAAGAAGAAAATAGTGATCCCTGTAATAGGTTATAATTTTACACATTTTTAACTATTTAAAATAGTTTGATCTTAATAAATATATTTTTATAGATGGACATAGTTAAGATTTGTAGGATATATCTGTATAATATAATGAAATATTATTCTATGTTTGCCATATGTATGATACAGGTAATCTCAAAAAATACTGTGGCATGGAAGTGCCAGGTTTGGTCCTGTTTCGATGGAGCTCCTACTTACAACCTGATTTCTAAGTCTTTAGGAACCCTGTTTTTTACATCCACATTAAATTTCACCCATTAAGAAAGTTGATAGTTGACTTATAAACAAGGCAATTTAAGCTCTAGGAGTTACTGCTTAGAATACTTTCTTTGGAAAATTGATAAATCGATTCAACCTCAAGTAATTCTACTGAACATATTTGGAGTCAAAAATGTTCTTTACT
Source organism: Gerris lacustris (assembly GCA_951217055.1). Taxonomy (NCBI): domain Eukaryota; kingdom Metazoa; phylum Arthropoda; class Insecta; order Hemiptera; family Gerridae; genus Gerris; species Gerris lacustris. Next base: position 26,607,214 of record OX578284.1, read on the forward strand.
CAACAAAAAAGAACTTGATTTTTAGTAAGGTTTCTTCCACATTCACATTAAATTTTACCTTGGAAAAAAAAAAAAACTTTAAGAATATATTATTTATTTAGTGGGCACTCTTTTACTTTGTTATCCACCTTTTTCATCTTGAAATTCAAATGAATTTGGTGGGTAAAGTGGCTTTTACTCAGTGTATAAAAAATGAGAGATAAAAAGTTTTATATTCCATTGTCCCAAAGTACCTTAAACTAAATATCCCTTTGTACTAATAGTTATTTACTTTGTTGCCAATCCTGCTTTTTAACATTTTATGCATATCAATATAGGTTCCTATCAAACTAAAAGAGGTGTGTAACAAAGTAAAAGAGTACTATTTAGTGTTTCAATTAAAGTTTGTTGTTTTTTAGGTTTCTGTACAAAGTATGAAAAGAAACTTTATATAACAGCTCTGTCTGTCTGTCTGCCCATTGGCATGTTTCAATTCATAAACTACTATAGCTAGGAACATTCAGATTTGGCACACAGGTGCATCTCGGCATTTGTGACAACTGTACACTTTTTGGAGTTTTCACACTTTATATTTCCAAGATGGCGGCCAATATGGCGGTTGACTAAAAAAAAGTTTTTAGTCACCATGACATGTTATACCTACATCAATTTAAAGGCCTTGAAGTGTAGAAAAAGAATATGCAAATTTTACACTTAATAATTTAAACTTAATCGTACAGAAACCTCACATACCTACAACTTGCATGAAGCGCGCCTTACTTGTTAACGAATCCATTTTTTATGATTTACTAAAAAAATAAATTTTCTTAATTCCATAGTGGAATAAAGAAAAATGTTTTTCCACTAAAATTAACTTAGATTACCAACCATTAGTGGTAATCTTCAGCACAAGTGAGAGTTAGTAGAAATGCCAAAAAAAGAATCAGTGAAGGAGCTGAGACAGAAGTTGGAATCTGGTTCCAAGAGTTGTTTATTCAGATTCCACCCTCTGCAGCTTCAACTAAACCATGTTATTATTGTCTAATATTATCTCTAATTATCCACTAATCTTCAATTATCTCTTAGAAGTTAAAACAATAATATAAATAAAGACATTATTATCATTAATGGCCCTATGTAGCCAATGCTAGGGGGGAAAAAACAACATATCTAATATGTTTTTGGATTTAATATACACTGCACATTTTTCATGCTAACATCTTTACTAATTTATCTTTAAAGACCCTGAAGAAGAAGAAGCTAAAAGAAAAAAGTGGAAGTATAAACCATGGGTTTCATCTTTAGTAGCCCCATGGGATAAAGTGAATCAACCCAAAGAAAAAGAAATAAGAGATATTCCAGCGGTTATGAAAGAAGAAGTGGATCATGATGACTATTGGACGTAAATGTTAATTCATAACTTAAGATAAAGATGGTGTAGATGTTTCCATGTTAAAAATCTTTGAAGTTATTTAATATTTCTTTATGACATCGAAGCATCTATATTATTTTTAATGATTTTTTTTTTTTTTTTTTTTTTTTTTCAACCAGAAAATATTATCTTATTTTATTAGAGTTGCTCTTAATTGAACATAAAGTTCCAAAATGAGTGTAATTGGAAAAAAAATTAAATAATAATCCTGGGCACAATGTGGAGGCCAGGGCTTATCAGAGGGATCTCAACTACTATTTTAGTGTTAGGTGATACGGGATCAAGCAGATACACTTCTTTTTATCTACCATATAATTTGGTTTATAAAACTGACAAAAACCATTTCTATAAAGTGGCTGTCCATTTACCCCACAATGCCTGGATTTCATGGAATTGATACCAAGATCATTTGGGCGAGGTACATAGGTACTTCTTACCTTCTTTCTTTTAAGTGCCTTACTGTAAACGGACGAAATATGATTGACGTAACCAAAGAAATAATATAAGAGAGTAAAAATAGAATAATTGTTTGTAATCCATATGTATATTATAAGTAAAAATTTTCTTTTGATATTAAAATTCTTTAGTAAGTCGTTAATTGAAAATTTTATTTATTTATCATATTTATCTATAAGGAAGTTTAGTCACTGGATTACTTCTTCTTCACATTATGTGAAGAATGCATGCAAACTATATATGCCCGCCATGCAAACAATAATATCTTTCTCACTTATTGCGATGTAAATTTTCAGTTTCCTTAATCAATAATAATTTAAAAAAAAAAAAAAAAAAAAAAAAAAATGATTAGTAATATATTCTTTAAAAATTGGATTCCAGGAGAAGTCGTGAAGAAGAAAATGATCCTGATGTTCCAACAACATTTCTAAGAACATCAGAACAAAGTGTTCTCACAGAAATGCTTCCTTTGAAAAAGTGGGCTAAAAAAGTTAAACTTCCTGACTGGGGTTTGTAATGATATAAAGTTTCAATTAAATTAAAATTTCTACGAAAGAGAGATATTTCATTGAGTTTTACTCATGGAAAATTCACGCTACTGCTTACATTTTCTGATACTATACTATAATGTCAACTTGTACAGATGATGTTAAAATAAGTCTTCACATGGCGACTATGTCTCAATGAGTGAATCTTTAGTAGAGTTGGAGGGAGATTCCTTATCTTGGACACTTAACAAAAATCAATTATCACTGATAACACCGGTATGATGGCAGGTGAAGTTGGGAAGGTTGCTATACTATCTCCAGGATCCACTCTGACAAGTATCACAGAAAATATTCTGTCTCCGCTCCCTCGGTTGAGTATTATTAAAAAACTAAGTCCGAATCTATAAAACATAGAACATGCTTTTCCTAATATCATTGAGATATTATATTTTTCTCAGTGTACAGGTTCTTTTCCGGGATCCCTGCCTGAGGGAGCCTTAGCATCAGACCTATTGCTCCAGACTGCTGAGCCCAGGTTTAGGCCACAAGCCCTATGCTCCACGTTACCGGCTATTGGCCAGCCCCCAGTCCATCTCGCTCAGATTTCACAGGGTTGATCATTGCAAAAGCATATACTATGCTAAAATGGCCTCCCACCCTCGAAGAGGAAAGGGTGCCAGGGGGACACGTGTTCAAAGTACTAACTCTTTCTACATGATCTGCTAAACAGCATTAAAATTATTATTTCCTCAGGACAAATATCCTGAAGATGCTCTCAATTTTTGGTGACAAACATTGGGACTTAAGCCTTGTCCACACTAGTAGACATATTGCACGATTTTGGTCTCAGAGACAATGTCTAGTGATTTGTCTATAGACATGGGCTAGACATCAGCTAGACAAACGGCTTCTACGGTCTCGTTGCTACACCAAAAATCGCATGTCTATGGTTTTCCATTCTAAATGGTAGACTCGGTGCAACGTTAGGCATGTTGCGCAACGTGTCTACAAGTGTGGACGCTAGACCTAGACAATAGACGGTCTCAGCAGACGTCTATAGACATGTTGCGCAACGTGTCTACTGGTGTGGACTAGGCTTTACATCCATCAAAACTGAGTAACCAAAGAAGAAAGATCATCTGATAATCTTTTATGAACTTAAATATATATTATATAACTTTCTTCTTTTTTTTTACTGTTGCAGGTAGAGATCCACTGGATGACATAGAGTATACATGTGAACCACATTCTTGTCATAGAATCACCAGTCCTATGGTCAGGTAATAAATAAATTTTATTCAAATTAAAAAAGTAGATACTAAATTTAATTAGTGAGGGTGTAGAACTAATGTGTACAATTTATATGGTTAATCTCACTATCATATTTTGATAATTACTAGTCAAATATATTATTTTTTTTATCTTGTACTACAATCATTACTTATGATTTTATATCCCCCTTTATTTCACTTTATTTTACTTTAAAAGGGAGACCCAAAGATATAAATAAAGACAGAAAATATTTAGTAGCAGCCTTTCTCTAAAATATAATAAAGTACCGTTGCATTACTTTTCCAAGCCTCCTTAATTTGATAATAAAGATTTCTAAAGATATTAAAAGAGTTATACAAAATTAAAAGTGATGTAATTGTAATAATTTTAATAAACCCTAAACTTAAGTTGAAGATATAAATATGTGTCGTTATGGATTCTAAGGACAAACATAAAGGGTATTTACTTATTTGGATTGAGGTCTAACAAAAAGACATCCATTTCATCAATGATGTTTGTTGTTTTTTCTAAAAATTAGATTCCTAAAATATTAATAAAATACACTTTGTCCTTCTAAACAATTAATAATTAATTTGAATGGAAACTGACTAAATTGAAAATTATGACTAGATTTTAAAATTAATAGGGTAAACAAAATAATACATTCTAATTTATTATATAGTAGTCCTCTCCTGTTAATTAGAAATGTATGATGTAATTAAATAAGATTAATAAAGTAAATCAGTAGTTTTAAAAGATTTTTCGGTCATGGACACCCTTTTGGGGCCTGCTCTTACACGTCCGGCTAGTTTACCCTCTTCCAGTCGTCCAATCGAGCTGAAACTTGGCACATAGACTCTCTACCACAAAAACATTTTAACAAATTAATTAATTAATTTTTCAATTTAATTAATTAAATTGTTAAAATGTTTTTGTGGTAGAGAGTCTATGTGCCAAGTTTCAGCTCGATTGGACGACTGGAAGAGGGTAAACTAGCCAGACGTGTAAGAGCGGGCCCCAAAAGGGTGTCCATGACTGATTTTTCATCATTTTAACAAATTATTAAAAGCAAACTTTTGTCCGTTGAAATTAAGGAACAAATATAAAAACCCCGATGAAATTTCATTAATTCGTTTTTTTTTATTAAAACTAGGTAAATAGATATTACAATTATTACTAAACTATTTCAGACTTTGAGTAGATTGTGATAACTGATAAGTTAATGAAAATTATTATTACTTTAAAAACAAAATTTTGTTTAGTTAAATAAATGTTAATTAAAATAAATTTTAACTTATCTAAGAGTTATTAAATTATAAATTATCTTATTATATTTGATCATAATTTTATTTTCAGACATTTCCGAGGATAAGAAAAAAAAGAATATTTAATGAAAGTGTTAAAATACAAATCAAAAATAATTTTTTATTTGTTTAGTAAATACTATTATTGATTTATATTTGAATATTTAAATTTAGGTTCATCCTATGTTTATAAAAATAGACTGCAAATTGGGTTGGCACATAGCTTCCTCGCATCCTATCACGTACTTAATTGATTTTATGCTTTTACAAGCCATAATTGTCTAATTTGTTTGTTTCCCCCATTTTTTTAATCTGTCAAAATTGTTTTGATTTTTTACAAGAATTCAAGTATCAATTTAGCAAAAGTTAAAGAGTGCAGACGGTTCAAATTAATCTGGGGCTATCTGCAGGTTACTTTTGAAAAACTATAAAAGTTTCATACAAATCAGATAAATACTGTTGAAGCTATAGGTGTAAATAAATGTAAGTTTGAGAAACAAATGAGTGCAGAAAGTTGAAACTTATATGGGACCAGCAATGAGCTTATTATGACCTACCATACAAATTTCATTAAAATCAGACGTGTAGTTTTTAAGGTATGTTGGTTAGCAAATATTGAACGACATACCGACAGACGTCTAATAACGGATTTCTATCTTAAAAATAAAATATTTTTGTTCTTCAGAACGATCACATAGCTTCCGTTACCTTCGGTAAGCTCGGAAGCAAAAATAAAATAATAATAAAAATAACTTACATTCCATTATTGAATGAACTAAATTAAGCTCACTGGTGAGATTATCATTAAGTTTGGGTGATGATTTTAACCATCTGAACAAATCGAATGGTCTCTTCTCACTATGGCCATTGGAGAGAATCTAGACATAAAATAATAATTGTATAGTAAAATGTTTCATAACAAAAAAAGACTATATAAATCTCAATCATAAACAGTAGCAATAAATAAAAATAACTAAATTGTCAGAGAGGATATAAAGAAGGTTAAAGTGAATTCCCTGACCTCATAACACATTTCAGTCAAAGAAATTTTGATTTCAGAGACATTAAAATATTCGTTCTTCAGAATGATAATGCTTCCTTTACCTTTGGTTAGCTCGGAAGCAAAAAATTAAATTATCTTAGTTTACTTTTTCCCCAAATATAAATTAACTTAAAAATAGTTTATTAAACTCTTTAAAAATATAATAATGAAATAAACAAGATTACCGTAGGGAATTCCCTGTTTTTAAAGTTGTTAACAGCTTCATTTACAGAGATAGGAACAAATTGACTGTTGAAAGTATCACCCTGATTAATAATTGACGTTAAATTATTCACTATATTTTCACAGGGATCACTGAAATCAAAATAACAGAAACAGATATTAATAAAGTATCATGATTTCAAATATTTTACTTTTTAATGGCAATTTTATATTATTATCAAGATTAGGATTAGCATACTTCCTCTCCATAAAAGACTAAATAAAATATAAATTATACTAGGCATTGCATGGCTCTATCACTGAAGCAAGCGTATAGTAATAAATATGTATTGAATATTTAAAAAATATATGATGATTTGATAGTTAAAGAGTATGATTGTAGTAGAGAGTCTACTATTCCACTAACCACACATCTTTTAAACTACTAAAAAATGTATCACTTCACTTCACAAAAACTTCTGATTGTTTAAAGTTAAAATTTTACATGCCCATTTCAATTGTACTTTAGACGATGTATATGAAGTTTTATTAAAATGGTAATGTTAGAACGTAAGATATTGGTAAAAGCATTGTTTTCTTTATTTTAAATGTTTAAGTCCGCTTTAATAGTTTAAACGATCCTTATCACTTCATCGCGATTTTGCTGTTGGTTTTACAAAAAAAAATAATTGTAAAAAATGTTTCTCTCATTGAATAGGCGATGATAGAATATTTTCCTGTTCTGAAATTCCAATTTTACATTTGAAGCTCATGTTTACATGACCGTTGAGTGCAAACTCTTAGACGAATAATGCTGTCAACAAACTTAGCCTGACCATTAGTAAAAGGAACATATTTACATAATTTTACCTAAATAGGTCAACTTTTACTCAAGTTATGGACACGTAAATGTTACTGACACGGACTGACAAACAGAATGTATATTTTGTTGAATGTAAGAAGCTTGCTTTAATTAAAAAGTTGTGGAATTAATTTCCATCTCTAAAACTACGACTTTTATTTTCAATTTTGACTAGAATAAAAGATAACACATCCACTAAGCTATCCTCATCAAAAATTGATGGTTTTTCACCCGAGATGATGGTAGCTCGGTCTTTCTTATTACACTGTCATGTTCGTGATATCCTGTTAGGGATTTTATCACCCAGCATTGCAATATAAATGGGTAGCTAATTAAGTGAAATGGCATCTGATTGCGAATGCCAATTATATAAAACAGCTGATAGAGCAACAAGCAAACCACATGTGACACAAGCCTTCCACAGGCTATTGGGCCAGAGATAATTATTTAAGTCAGTTGGTTCTGCTAGTGCTAGACATCTATCAGTTACTGATAATGACCAATCTATTGCTGTCTTAAACGTCGCTTACACATTTTTTAAGAAGTGAAAATTGTGCTATTGTATCATTGGCGCCGCACTGATGCAATAGCATATTGATATAAGAAAGTTTTGTTCGATTTGTCGGACCATTGTTTCTTTTTATGATCAGCTTCGGGAAATTTCCCATCTTCCCAGTGCCCCTATCCAGTTCTGTGCATGTAAATGTATCAGTGGACTGTTCAGGCAATTTTTATTTTAATACCTTCCTAACATCAGAATGCACAATTTTCTTTGATTATGAAATAAAATATCTCATGGGGGTCCCCAGTAGGTCATTGCTATGCATTCACCTATCATTCAGAAGGTTTGGGTTTGATTCCCACACCTCCAAATTCACTTAAAAAAATGTATCTCAATAAAAGAAAGATAACATTAAATAAACTGGACTTTAAAAATTGTGTAATTTTATTTCTAGATCAATGACTTCTTGTCAACAAATTATTAAGATGTTAGTTTTTGGATTCAGGTTCCCACCAAGTTCTCAGAACTAGGTTTAATGTTAAACTGCAGAAGTGATGGCCCTTGATATCAGTATACTGCATACTGATAAAACCCTTTTACAACCAGTGGCATAGCCAGACCATTGGGGGCCCCCCGCAATAACTTTTTGGGGCCCCTCGCCAAAGAAAATTGATGAGCAAAAAAAAAAAAAAACCTCTTACGTTCAGGATTGGGGGCCCCCCTCAATGAATAGTAATTCCAGTTATTTCTGGATTTGGGGGCACCCTGGCACTGCCCCCCCCCCCCCCCCCCCGCAATGCGGGCCTATAGTTACGCCACTGTGTACAACATATGAATGTATAATTTTAAGTCTAGAAGCACCAAATTGATGCTTCTGTAATTGATAAAATCAAAATCACTTTGTTTAATAAACTGGACAAAAGACATAAAAGATATTATCGTTTGTTAAAAGTTGACAATAAGATCTTAAAATCAATATATTTCTTATTTTTAGTAATCATAAAAAATAAATAAATCATTACTGTTAATCAATCAATAGGTACTCTGTGACAAAGAGGCACAATAGTTCTAGTGTATAATAATGATAATATCCCTCAACTAATTTACTATAAAGACAAAGGACATTATCAAGCTCTAATTACATCCATGATATCCGTATAGTACATCCTACACTACCGTTGTCTTAAAAGTATATTTCAATATACCCTTGTCTTTAAAATAAGCATAATTCTAACCATGTCTAAAAGTATATTTCATTGTACCTTTGTCTTAAAAGTATAATAAATGGTATATTTTTCTTCGTGATATCAATTTTTTTAAATATAGAGAGATAGTATGAGATATGCCGCAGCTTACATCAATATCTGCATTGCATACAAAAAAATAATATATGCAATTTTTTCCTGTGAATAAATATATCTATTAAGCTTGTTCAGACTGCCAAAGCAAACAGAGGAAACGAGCTGCATATGCCCAGTTTAAAGTACGCCTGCTCATCTAAGACTGGGCATGCGAAGAGACCAATGCTTGGCTCGTTTCCTCTGTTCGGTTGGCAATCTGGACGAGGCTCTAATATTTTAACTTATTAACTGTTAGAACAATAGAAAGAAGGTTATTTTTACTTTTGTACACTGAAGAGATTATGATCTTAAAACTCTTATAACTTTATAAGACTTTTTCTTGTGTATCTTTAAACCAGTACTACCTACACTATGAAGATTAATTAGATATAAGTAACTTGAAGGAGATCTGGAATATAACCTTATGTATTGTGAATATAAATACAGTACATTCATTTTGTTAGGTAACATATTACTATATTACCTGAAATAAGAAAGTAAGATATGAACGGAACATTTTCTCGGACAATCAAAATTAATGTTAGAGTATTTTCGTTTAGATATTAGGAAGTGGTATTAACAAATATCACTACCTATCAAGTGTTTTCCTTTAATATAAAGCTTCTCTTTTATCTACTGTTATCCTATACTTCTAGACTCTAGACCAAGAATCAATTTCGGAATTGTTGTTATGTATTTTTTAATTAAATATGATATAAAACAAATTGTTGTTTTTTTAACTCGAATAAGATAGTGTATTGACTATCCTAGATACAAATTACCATAACATGAACCACACTGACGTATTCCTATCATTACAAAAACAAAAGATTAGTTCGGAACTTTACCATTAATAGATTATTTAAACATAAAAAAACTAAATTAGACTTACGTTTTAAAAGGTGTTTGATTATCAGCTATTTGATTCGATTCATCTTTGAGCTCATCGTTAATAGTGTTCTTTAAATTCTCGAGATGGACGGAATCGTCGGAAGAGGATAGACTATTTTCCATCAGAGATTATTTTCAGACTTTATTCCGTCACATAATAAGCGAAACAAACTATAAAACACGTGTAAAAATGTATAAACTGTTTAAACATTATCATCCTAAAATCGTTAAACTCAGAATCAGAAAACAACAATCATAACCTGTAAGTTTGAAACCTTCTTATTTAGTTTTTCTTTTCGACACAGAAAATTAAAGGTTCGCTAAAAGCATTGTAGATCTAGAATTAGAAATTATTTTATTAAAATTAGCTAACATGGTTAATTTGTTAATTTATTTATCGTACTCATCGATGTTTGTTGTCGGTAAATGTGTATTTATTTTTGCTAATCGTTATTCTAACTATATTAACATGTCTATTAAATTTATTTTTGCTTTTTAAATCAATTACGATAAAAAAAGACCCATTACAGCTAATATTTAAAACACTGTGGTCCTGATGCTGATGAGTAAGTTCTATATCTCAATCGAAGAAGTTATTAATTTTAATTCTTTGTCAAATTAATCAACTGCAGTTTCATTTCTTAAGATTTTGATTCAATTTCGCTACTCTTACGTTAATTTTATTTTGAACTATTTATGAGAAATGTTTTGAAACATCGCTATGTAATTGTATTGTACATTTTATAAATATTTATCTCAAACTTGTAGGTATCCCAATTTTCTTATTCGTAGCAACCCTGAATGCTATGGACGGATAATTATTATAATAGACAGACTTGAGTCCTAGAGTATCTATTTATGATTCTGAATTAGCTATGAATAATTATTATAACCATTTTAAAGGCGTTTTATTGTTTCTCCTTTATAATTTTTATTTATTTATTTATTTATAAAGATACTAATAATTGTTATTAATAGAATCGTGCTAAAAATAAGTTTTCGTATCTTTAAGTCATTATAAGCTTGTAACAAACTTTGACCTTGGACCTCGAATCTCTTGATCAGTCCTTGACCATCTGTCTGTTATCCATCCATCTTTGTCCGTAAGAATTATTTATATTTAGAACTATAATTCAAATACCACTCCTCTTGATGGAATAGAGTAGAATTGTTACCGAAATTATTAAATTATCATAGAAAATATTATTGGTTTGAATAGCAACGGCACGGCATAAGTGTGGCTTATTCGGGTATTTTTGGTTGTCTGGATCGTAGCTGAAAAAAAAAAATATATTTTGAAAAATAAATATATATAAAGGGAAAGGTCAAGGATCGACTGAAAACTATATAGACGCTCATTAATATATGTTTTTCTTATTTGTTGTCATTGTTATACGTTTTAACACTAAACAATTTTTCATTCAAGAGGCAGTATTTTCTACTAAAAATATATTTTACGACAGAACTTAGTTCTTAAAATTAAAATGTCTATTTTAATTACAGATTTTAACTCTAATTTTACCATTAAACAATGGGAAAAACAGTAATTAGGGCTAAAGATGTTTTACTAAAGAGATTTCAATGGTCTGTGGCTCTTGTCTTTAGGAGTTTCAAGTTTGTTTGGTCAAATAATATTTTTTGACCATAATTAGACCCCTGACTTATTTATATCTATTAAGACGCAGATCATGAGGTACTTCTTTAGATTGTTACTCCCCCATGCTCATGTGTTTTTAAAATATGCATGACTAACTAAATATCTATTAAGACAAAGTGATATTTAGTCCAATGTACTTTGTGACAAAGTAATATCACTCTTCTGTTTTTATAAGGGGAGTAACAGAGTAAAGAAGAACATTCCGTACACCTTCTTTAGATTGTTACACCCCTCTGTTTTCTTTATAAGGGGAGTAACAATCTAAAGAAGTACCGATCTTTAAATGTTATGCAAAAACAATACTTATAATACAGTAGCAATCGTTTTATTTTAACAATACAGATTTAATAATGGTTTTTATTCTTGTATGCAAAAGAACATCTTATTACAGTAGGCTATCGTTAAACCCGTAGTCTGTAGTGAGTGAACTACCAGCCATCTGATAGACAGGATTTTTAAGTTATTTTCAGCTGCTGGTAAGTTGCGCTGAGGTGTACAGTACCTGAGGAGCGTGACGCTCTTCGATCAGTCATAGATCAGTCATTGCGGCACCCGCAGCACTTTACCTTTGGCCGCCGCTGTGATATTTCTCTGTTAGTGCACATTAAAGACAATTTTAATATCCCTCCCCTTCCGAGAGATCTTGATAAACGAAAAAATCACATTAGAGTCGCTATTAACTTGGACATGTTCAACGAGTTCCGTGCGGGCTAAGGGGGGGGGGACATTTGTAAACATAGTAACAAAAACTTTATAACTTGTAATTACTCCAATTTCACAACATTTTTTTTTTAAATCGCATGAATATTTTTGGGACACACTTTATTGTATTGTTGAACTTCTATTTAAATGATGATCCTTCAAAGATTTCTTTCTTTAAAGGCTTCAGGTATACTTGGTCCTGGTCCATCAAGTAACTTTGATCAAATCCACTTGGTCCAAATGTTTGTGGAACTTTGAAGTAAGGTTTACACGATCAGAGTATACTTTTGGTCCAAGTAGCTGAACTTTGATACACTATAAAGTAGAGGTTAAGATAGATAGCGTGAAATTTTTTCCCTCTAGAACTTTCCAGTTAAATTGTACTTATTAAGATTTATAACAGTGGTGATATAATATAACTATATAACCTTCTAGTAACAAAACCCAGCACAACTTCACATTTTTGTCATTTTTTGACAGCTCGTTCTCATAATTTGTCAGGCGGGCGCCATTTTTGTTTTCATCAAAGTCTACTTTGATGAGTTGGAGCCCATCCCACTCAACTTGGATACCCTGTTTACACGATCTAAATAGCGTCAAATTAAGAGTAAAATCTGACTTGGTCCGAGAATACTTGGATCGTGTAAACGGAGCTTGAACTATTACTCTACTCACACATTAATAATGATAATATTCAGTATTAAATATATTTTGTAGATCTTAGTGCTATTAATTTTAAAATAGATAATGTGTTAGTTCTTTAATGAGTCTATTATTGTTTAAGCTTATGGAAGAATCCACTCTTCAGTTTTCTATAACTTTTTTTATGAGTAACTAGTACTTATGATTTATAATGAAGCTTCTGACTTTTTAATAAAAAAAATAGAGTACAAACAACAAATAAATATTACTAAAATGACTCTTAGTATGCCATTACATCAACTGCCTGACATAGACACTAAAAATTAAAAAGTTAAGTATAGGATAGGTTCTCTTACCTTTGAAATTTTTTCTGGGGAAGGCGGGAAAGTTGCTAAAATAGTGTTGTTTTTTCCCCTCTCTTTCTGAAATTGTGCTGGGGGCAAGTGTCCAAGGTACATATTATACATAACTATCCGAGGTAAGGGAACCTCCCTACACGTAATATTAGAATATACAAAACATATCGTTTGTAAAACATCGATATTGGAAATTGGAAGCATCGAAACATCAATACCCAAACCTACTTATATTATTCTTATTCCTTGGGGTTGTGGTTATATACTTTATATATTTTTATGTATGGTATCGGTATCAGGATTTTAAACGTTTTTTCTTTAAATACAATAATAAATAGTAATGCATACAAAAATTTGTCTTTGGTGTTACAAATTCTTTATTCGATACATAGTATAACATATAGTGTTTTTAGTCCGTATAAACAAATAAAGCGTTCTAATAAGTCATCGCTATGGCTTTGCTTCGCGTTACATTTAAAAGCTTGTAAATTATAGCCAGTAATTTATCATGCTTTCTCGAGCGTAAAGGCAAAAGGGACAATATTTTTTTTGTTCTCTTTTTGTCACTTTGCCTTTCCCCTGTGACGTATGCCTTTCTCACTTTACAAAAGAAGATAACCTCTCACACTGTTCCGTCTCATCTTAAGGACAATGAGAGTGAAGGGAACCAAAAAATAAGCGAGATAAAGTCGAATTTATCATTTTTTCTGTCCTCGTTCGAAGGTTAGGTACTTAGGTTTTTCCTTTTTTTAAAAATAAGAAATAATCAAGTCTTTGTGTCACTTTTCAACTTATTAGTTGATGAGTTGCTGTCATTTGGCGACGAGATCGATTTCAGTTCGTTGGAAACTGTTTCCATAGTATCATTACTTCGTATGCTTCGGAATCTTGTGGTTAATGTACTATTGAGTGAACTAAGGATGCGTTTCTTGCAGACAAAAAGGAAGAAAACAACGACTCCTTGCAATGCCGTTGTAATGTCCGTGACGTAGAATATCCATAGGTTTGGCCAGTTCCACGCCAGTACTTCGCCCAACCAGTTAGCTCCCATGATTATAAACAAGTTTAGATAGACCAACAACCTGTTGACAAAGAACATTTTATCATTTAATTAGATGTGAGGTAGTAACCTTTGAAGTAATGAATTAGAATGAAATTAGTGAGGCAACGTTTAATTTAAAAGGTACTTCTTTAGATTGTTACTCCCCTATGTATTTTTTAAAATATAAATAACTTTGACTAAATAACTATTAAAACAAAGGGATGTTTTGTCCAATGTACTATGGGACAAAGGTTTATCACACTTGTGTTTTTATAAGGGGAGTAACTGTCTAAAGAAGGACATTCCGTACACCTTCTTTAGAAGGTTTTTGTTTTTTTGTTTTTTTATAAGGAGAGTAACAATCTAAAGAAGTGCCAATAAAAATAACATAGTTTGGTAAAAATCATCAGGGTTATTCACTATAGATGCTAGGCTGTACTAGACTTACAATCTTAACATAGTAAAGTTTGAAATAGGTTCCAAGATCATACCCATTTTTAAATTCACTAAGTTAAGATTGTAAGTCTAGTACAGTCTAATATCTGCAATACCTATATAAACCTGATGATTTTTAAAAAGAAATGCGAAACTAGTTGGTTAAACTATGCTGTATTAATAAACCTTACCTCACTAATTTCATTCTAATTATCTTTTATTACATATTATCATCTGTAAATCTAAATAAAAGCCAAATACCACTCACTCACTCAATTATCCATCACCGTATCTCCAAAACGGCAATAGCTAGAGGGCTGATAATGTGCACGGAGGTTACTCTTACCCCCTAGGTGCTCGCTAAGAAACAGTTTTATTATCCGCCATCTTGATTCAAGATTGCGGTCATTAAAAAGCGAAAAGATGGCGGACGTGACTTTAAAGGTTTTTTGGGAGGCTTATTGCGGCTAAACGATAACTCGTATTGAAAAACAGTTGCACCAGGAACCTGTGACCCATTTTAAAAGATCTTCAACTTTGGTCCTATGACTTTTGTCGCACCTCCATCGGTTCTCCCTTATATAGGGCTAAATTTGATATTTTTAAAATATAATTGACTTTTAGATAATATGGCGTCCGCAATTGTTGACTCATTTAATTTCTGATTGGGGCGTTTAAATTTCACACAGTTGCTCTTTAAATCGAGTATTTTTTGTTGTATTGATTTTTCCTTTTTACTGAGAAAAAGTAGTATTTATAAAGAACAAACCAATTGAAAAGTAAATAAATATCTTCATATTTACTTTTTAACAAATAATGATTTTTATTAGATTTTTTTAAATATATTTATTTTATACTTATATTGCTCAAAATAAGTAAAAAGTTTGTTTAAATAAAGTTTGTTTTATTTACATTAATTCGAAGGGTTAAATATAAATAAATATGTTTGTTTTTACATAAAAACACAACTTTGAACTCGGATGATGTAAACAATACTTTTCTTGAGTTTAGTAAAGCATGTAATACAACATGTAGGAATGCCTAAAATATGTTTAGCTACTATTCGTTGGAATGCTGTTGTAGGGTGATATTTTGGTAGATGAAAGGGGACCTTAAAATAAGTTTGACAAACTCTTCTAACAACATTATTTTTCACTTAACCCAAAAGGTGATCTTCTATAACAGAGTGGGCTAATTTTAGGGAGAAGTACAACAGCTACATTACGGTGACAAAATTTCATTTTCTAACAAATTGAAAGTGTGAGGAAAAACCTAAAGGCTTTAGCCGGCAAAACAAAAGCAAGCATGTTTTAGCTGAACTGTCATTAAAGCAAAAGTGGCACTTATTTAGATTGTTACTCCCCTTATAAAATAAAACAAAGGGGAGTAACAAACTAAAGTTGGTGTACGGAAGTTTTTTCGAGACTTTTACTCCCCTTATAAAAACAGAAGTCTGGTATTCCATTGTCCTAAAGTTCATAGGGCTAAACGTCCCTTCGTCTTAATAGTTATTTAGTCAAAGTCATGTATATTCTAAAACAACATAGGGGAGTAACAATCTAAAGAAGTACCGCGCAAAAGTGAGCTTATTCTTCTCTGCTCAACTAAGTTGGGACACTATATCTGTCTATATCTCAGTCTAAAAGTTATGTTTTATACGTTTTATCATAGGTTGTGCATAAATTAAGTAATTATATTAAATTAATTACACTGTTGTTTATAATCAACAATGCACCAGCTGAATCTGTTGGATAACTATATGAATTCTAATTAGACTTAAATCTAATTACTGCCAAGGCTATGAAAAAAAGTTGGTTTAAATTAAGTTTTAGAGAAACGTATTTTTGGTGAATGAAAACAAAGAGTAAATTTTATCAGTTTATTATTCAGCAAACAAATCAAACGTTTCAACACAAAGGGATTTTGCTAATTTCTATCTTTTGAGTTTTATTCAAAAGGGCTTAATCCATCTCCGGATGTAGCCTAAATTTGTTTCTTATTTTTTTGTGCTTTAAAATGTTAATTTTCTGTTTAGAGTCTGGATGAAACCCAAAGTGGCGGGATAAATTGGTGTAAGAAGTTGAAAACTGTTTATGGACTACCTGTCCATTGGTGCTATGATTTTGGCAGAGTAACGTACTATGTCGGAACTTCAGGTATTTGTGAGAACATTTTTATGAAATATTATATATTTTTGATTAATTAATGATTTGTTTAAATATTAGTGTATATGCATAAGGTATCCTCTCTCTTTAGCTATTTTCTATGAGTCACTAGTAGTCGAAAATAAAATTGATGTTTTATGATCTGGCTTTTTGCAAATGACAAATGAACACGTAATTTTCTCTTAGTACCGTTACAACGTAGGAATCTATCATACATTCCCTGACTAATGGTTGTCGAATGAAGGCGCCATCTGGTTTAACCGTGATATATTATCCCGAGTACATCGGGTTGATTTCGGATTAATTTAACTGGAATTGATTTACCGGAACGAGTTCGGTGGTTAATTAATTTACTAGAACGATGTCCTATCGTAATCACGTACTCGTATACCTTGTGGGTTCACAACTCGATAACAATTATCTGTGTTTTATGTCTGGAGATAAACAATGAACATTTCTAGTTTACCTAGTTTACATGGCAATTCGAAAAGACTTGAGTCATTGCATAATCAGTATTATGGATTAAAGCTAGATTTTAACTCAAATATTTTAGGGTCATAGCCATAGGGGTGGTAATTTTAGGATCTCAGTAGCTCGTATAGAAGAATAGTTGGTTCTCCTATCAATAAAGTTAAACATGTATCGGGTATGGTCTCAACTGAGATGGGTGACCACAAACCTGGGTTTTTATTCCCGGAATGGACCCCCTGCTCACTGTTCATCTAGCATCGCCAAATAAATGGTTGAGTAATTGATTATGCAAAATGGCGACGAACTGGTTGCGCATGTCAATTATAATGGCTGATGGAGGCTATGACACTAACCCCGTGCCATCCATTATAACTATAGTTGTATATGCCCTTTGGCAGGGCTAGGCCTGTCTCTAAGGTCTGTGTTAAATAATAACCCGAAATCCTTTTTCTTAGTGTCTACGAAATAACGCAAAATGGTTCTATGTAGGCCTTAAATTGTAGCCAAAAAATCAAGTTTACTTTCGATAAACCACATTTTAATATAGACTGGTTTCAACCATTTTAGTTTATTGATCACTATTAGTGAATCGTTAAGCCCCCCGATCACGATCAAGATTAATGTCAATAATATTATTGAAAATACTATTGTCAATAGGATACAATTCAACAACAAATTTTCAACAATACTGTTTTTTTTATATCAATACCAACTCCGCACACGGTCAATAGTATTGACAATACTATTGACCGTGTGCGCCGCTTTACTCTTTCAACTTAAAAGGTTTACTGTTGTCACTTTGTTAATGTTCTTTTGCAATCAAGTAAGCAACTCTCCGTGAGTTTTTCTCGCTAAGAAAGTAAGTTTTACAAAATGTGCTTACGAAGTAAGATTTATAAAATCTTCTACCAATCCACTTACTTAGTAAGTTATACCAAATCTACTCACTTAGTAAGCTATACCAAATCTCGGTAGAAATAACTAACTTGAAATATTTTCTTCAGTTCATTTAGGTACATAGAAATGCTAACATTTGTTTCTGAATAATACAAGGTAAGAACATAATCCACAAAAACAAGACATAATCCAAGATCAATAGAAGAGAAACAGAAATTGTTAGTTAACATTTAAGCCTGAACATATAATCCTGTTTTTCGTTTAGGGTGTGCTTATTAAATTACAGAAGCATGTCCATTGGCTCTTCAAGATCCCAACTTTTTTTAAATTTAACTTCTTGAGCTGGATAGTTAACATATATATCTGGCAAAACTTATTTTTCGGTGAGTGGAGGGAGGGGAAAAGATCCCTGTTGTATGATTACATTGGATGGGAGCCATCAGTACATTCTTTGATTTTTTTATCTTGATTAAACGGGATATTATAAGATCTTCATACTTTAGCTAGTGTCTGTGTATCTTGTCTCTTCCTTTATCTACTAATTAATTTGATCAACCAAAAGTGCAAATAAGTTACTAATTAACTCTGTAGTTTTGGCATTCATGTTAAAATAAAATCCAGTTCTTTCGTCATTGATAGAGGACTATACAACTGCAAAAAAAATTTTATCAAGAGAACTTTCTTACAAGAAGTTACAGATGTTAAAACAGGTGTAATTGGTCTATTTTACTAATTAATTGTATCTGTTCTATGTTAAACAGTTGTTGAATCTGTTCTATGTTAAACATTTGCTTTCCTAATTTGACAATAAAACTCAAAATCAACTAACCAAATATTATTGTTTAATATAATATACAAAAAGTAATTTTTAAAAAAAAAACTTATTTTTTTTGTCTAGATTTTGATTCTTAGGTAATAGATTTCAAAATCCGAACATCATAATCAAATTAATTTAAATAAAAGTTTGTAAAAATAACTTGACACATATTTCATGAAGTCTATGCCACGGAATTTTTTTGTGGAAGTTTATCCCCATCCTTCGCTTTTGATTGTTTTATTCTTTTTGAAAAGTCTTTCTGAATTTATAATTTAATATTGCTATCATTAAAGTAATCACCATAATATCTAAATTCTCTTATCATGTTATCAATTAAATTTCAGACCTGTTATTCACTTTTCATTATTGAAAAATATAATTATACTAATTTCAGGCGACGCATATGAGAGTTAGTTTCTTCTAGGCTTATTTCTATTCTCACATGCAATGACAGATAATTAGCCTATACATCACGCTATACCATTGATGATAAATGGCGCTGTTTATATTAAAAAAAGTTTAATTTTAAAGGTATTTTAAAACTTTTAATTATAATATAGGAGGTACTTAGAAAGATTAAAGTATAAATTGTTTCAAAATCCATATCCCATATCTATTTTGAAGGTAATGTAAAAGTCTAGAAACCTTTACCTTGGCAAAGTTTTGAAATTTCTTGACTAATGACTTTAGAGTGACAAAGATACGGTTCAAGGTTTAATTATTAATTAAATTGAACATGCAATATAATGCTCGGAGGGAATATCAAATCATTTGGGTTATGATCAAAGACCAACGAGTTTTATTTAGAGGCATCACATATCTTTGTGCACATGCACATGCAGTTAAATCGAGATTATAATATAGAGAAAATTCCTGAACTCATTTTTGACTATTAAGAATAAATGCGAGTCAATTAATTGTGTAGAAAAAACTTATCTGGGTTTTCTAAAGTATCATCTAGAAAATAAACTGCAATTTTGTGTGGCACAAAGCTTCCTCGTGTCGTATATTAATGGTCAAATCTATGAGTATACAATAAAGTAGTATGTCATACAAATTTCAAAACGTGAGTGTTTCTAGGATTTGAGCATTAAAAACAAATTCCATAAAGATTATCTGATCCACCTGAAATTGAAATTGTGGTTTTTATATGACCACAGAGAGATGTTTAAATTTCCATTGGGGTATCCATTTATTTATTCAATTTTAAATGTATACACAGAAGGTTTAAATTAATATGGGGCCATTTATGGGCTACTTTGAACAAACCGTCAAAATTTCATTAAAAACCGGATAAGTATTTATAAATGTTTGTTCGCATGCAACAGAGGAAAATTTGGAGTGGTGGGTTCAAATGTTCTGAAGGCTAATATTGACGTATCACCCGAATGTCATTACATTGAAATACATATTAAGACATGGTGGTTCGCAAAAACTTGACAGCTGACAGATACGAGACTTAACATGTTCCGTGATTTCTGAAGCGCAAAGGAATTTTGAATGTGTCTTAAAATTCAAATCTTTCTGGGCGGAATTCTGCTTTAGACATCAGTGAACAGTTTTTTTCTCGTGCCTATCTCTAAGGACTTTTGAATGTGGAGACATAAAAACTTTTTGTTCTTCAGAATGATCATAAAGCTTCTGTTATCTTTGGTAAGCTAAACTTCTTATAATATCTATTGCTTCAGAGCTACCAGAAGCCTTGTGATTTTTTTATTGCCTTAAAATTCAAAACTTTCTGGACGGAATTCTGCTTTAGACATCAGTAAACAGTTTTTTTTCTCGTTCCTATCTCCTAATCGTCTGAATTCGATTAAATTTAGATGGTAGGTCATAAACAAACGTCTGCATACATTTAACATTGTATAAAAATAAATATAACCAGAATGGAATGGGAATCAAACCAGGTCGAATAAACCAAACTTCTAATTCCCAGTTGAGTCACACAATTTTATACTCCGATATGACATGTGTATAAGACAAATAAGACGCGAGGAAACTAGCAGACATAGGCTTATTTAGGGTACTTCTTTAGATTGTTACTCCCCTTTATTCTTTTTTAAAATATAAATGACTTTGACTATATAACTATTAAGACAAAGGGGTGTTTAGTCCAATGTACTTTGGGACAAAGGAATATCACATCTGTTTTTATAAGGGGGGGGGGGGGTAACAATCTAAATAAGTGCTCTATTTAGTACCTGCCCAATCTTGATAAATTCAATTTAACTTAAAAACAGTTACCTTGCATTATCATTTTTGTTGGCTGCTTGACTATCCCGGTTTCTAAGTATGCTGGAACTTCTTGAATGTTTAAAAATCATAATGGCTGTTATTGTAAACATGACTACGTTAGAGACGATTATCACAGCTATGGGTCCGTATAGGTACAGCCACCGTGCTCGTAAATCTAAACAGAAAACCAAACATTAGGTGGGTAATAAATAAGTCATGGAGTATTTATTTATTTTTTTTAAAAAAAAGGACTTAATGGTCTAAGAGGGAATGCTCTCAGGATATTAACAATCTAGTATCTTATAATTATAGTGCTCATTAACCTTTACTGCATTCAAGGTCTTATCTAGTCAATATAGCGAACACTTTTTACAGCCATTATATTTAATTAGAGTAACGACATTATTTCAGTAAGAGGTATTTGAAGAAACTTTACAACATACTCCATTGTTAACTTAAAAAAGCTTGTGGTAAACTTAACAACTTAATTCTGACTGTACGCATATAATAAATTGTTATATCACTGATCTATCCATCTTCTTAATGACATTAGTTGTCAATTTGGGAAATAATTAAAAAGTTATCAACTAATTACAATTATTGTGAATGTATTAATTTGTGAGGATCTCGAACTATATGCATGTGATCAGTGAGTCATATTGTTCTTTAAAATCACCCTGTACACATGAAATTACTTTATCTACGATTATTACGAAATATAAACATTGTATCTCTGTTTAGATGCGTAGAAAGTGATTCTTTACGTACTTGTATTCATTGCGCATGCGCGTCTCATAATTCTAAAGAATTCCTCTTTTTTACCGCCCTAGGGTGGTAAAAAAGAAGAATTCTTCACCTTTACGCACGTTAACGAGTTTGTTTACATTTAACAAAACTAATTTACTGTTAGTCTAATAAAAGTAACTGTTTATATCGAGTTTTTTGTGAAAATCAATGAGTGATTTAAATGATTATGACGAATATGAGGAGAATAATAAGCCTCCCGAAATAATTAATTTAGCACAAAATACAACAAATGAATTAATGCCATCTTTATCAAAAGAGAAATACGAACTTGCATACAGGAAGTTTATTTTTTTCTGTATTTATTATTTAAATCTAACAATCGTAGATTAAGTACGGTACGCAACTCGTGCGAAAACGGCTTTTTGCATTGCTCGTGTGGTTTTACTACCCTCGCTGTCGCTCGGGTGCAAACTCCACACTCGCATGCAAAATGCTACTTTCCGCACTCGACGCGTAATGTACTATTTCTCGAGTGGTTTAAGGAGTCAAAAAGGGTAATTTTTACGAAATCCGACCATTCAAACTGACTACAATGTTAAATTTTGATAGTTTTAAAGTCTTATATTTGAATCATATATACTGAGTCTTGTCATTTTCACCTGAATTTAGGTAATGTTGATTTTCATTTCTTTAATCTAAATTCCTTAGTTATATTACACATTTACATAATTTCTGAAATCTCTATTCTCATGAAGCTACCGTCTCTCATCTCGTATATTTATATAGTTTGTATCTATCAAGTGCAACTTAAAGTTTGCATTTTTTAATTCCTTGATAGACCTAAGTACTCAAGAATCGAAAACTATAAGGATAAAGGATCAACTAACAAATTTCTTCAAAATTACTTTTAACGAGTTATGTGCACTTACAATATATTTTTGTAAGCAATTTATTTATTTTACTTTTTATTTAGACCAGCGCCTGTCTGGTCATTAAAGATCTTTACCAACTCAGACGTTCTAAAATAGCAAACGATAAGAACATCTGTTATGCCTTTTACGTACTTGCACTTGAAGTGTATAAAAAGAGGATACATATATGTGTGTGTGTGGGTGTTATAAATATCAATTCTTATTGGTTTACACTTTTTGGGGGCCACCAAACTGGCACAATACTGCGAAAATATTTATTTTTGCCAAAACATTTACAATTGTACTTTACATATTTGCATTTTAAATGTAATGGTATTGGTCACTTTCCAAGTCTCATATTCGTGTAATGTTACATATTTAACATAGGAATTGAAGATTTTAAATATTTATCTGTCTGCTTCTTCCATGTATCAGTGCCTTTCCACGTCTTTCTGCTAAACAGAAAATAGCCATTCAGTGTGTAGCTGGTTGAAAGCTCCTTTCGCTTTATAAAGGTCGATCTGCTCCTCATCTAGACTCATCATACTACCAAAATAGGGAAACTCCGTAAATTGTTCAGTATCTACATCATCCAGGTTAAGCCTATTGAAGCTGCGGCAGTTAATTCGCATTTATTTAGCTAGCAAATATCTGATCTGCAGATTTGTAATTGGTGACGTAATGATACTAGCCCATCACATGATACTAGCATCAATAAGCCCATTTGCTGGGTATTGCCCATTGGGTAAATCTACTTATATATACATGCAAAGGCTCTAATTATTACGAGCTTTAGTATTTAGCAGTATTTTAATGAACTCAATATGTCTGTGTTTTGCCCCGTTTGATGTTATAATATAGTTCTGAATCTAATCTAGCATTAACAGATATGAATGAATGATCAAGTGTTTATTCATGCTAGTGTTTAATTCACTAAGATCTTCTAACATGACTCGTGTATATAGTTTAAACTTTAATTGACCGTAACCTTGCAGCATATTGACCTTTTAACCAACTGTAATTTAGCATATCATTAAAGCAATTGGAATATTTCTCTTGCCATTCTTCAAAAGATAAATGGTAGGATGGTTTTAAGTTACATTATTACGTAGGTGGCTGTGGTTGTTCTCAAGATGAAGTTGTAGGTTTCCCGGTGGTTATCACGTTTTGGAAGGTGCAGTTTCTGAAGTTTTACATCTAGTAGATCATCTGCGGGGAGGGGGGAGGAGGGAGACAACATCATGCTGTCCTAAGGATTTTAACATCGTTAACTAAACTGAAACTTCAGGACCTTCATCTTCATAGATGTGGTCACCACCGGAAAACCTAAAACTTCATTATGAGACCAGACCAACCACAGACACCTACGTTATGAAACAACTTAGAACCATTCTAAATGTATGTATGGACGAATGGTAGCAGAAATATTCGCTTTAGTTTAGTTATTCCGATTCAGATTTAAACTCTTTGTACCTAATCCAAACACTAAAAATGTTATTGGTTCTCAAATAACACGTAAGAACAAAATTATCACTAAGAACAAAATTGAATATGTTAGAATTAATTGTTAACTACCATGCCAATATTACAAAACTATATTGATGTGTTATAAATAAATCGTTTGGTAAAGAAAATAAATTAAACTATAAATATCTATAGATCTTCATTAATATTTATTTTATCGGTTAATAAATATGAGAAAGTTATAGTTGTAATTATGACCTTTTTGAAGTCTAAAACTAAATTTAAAACGTCTACAGTAATTAAAACAATGCATTAATTAACTATTTTTTTGAATTCATATTTTACGATTTTGGTAGTATTCATACTACGGAAAGATTAAATTTTAATTTAAATCAAACTATAATTATTATAAACTACGGGAAACAGACAGAGAAAAAAAGACTCCTATTATTGACTCTCTATTTTTTTTTTGAGTTAATCTTAGATATAACCGAATTTATTAATTCTGTATTTTATTGTTTTTTTCTGAGTCGGGTTTAATCAAAGAAGGATCATGAGCATTGCCTAAGGAACCTTTAGATCAGGGAGGCAAATGTAAAGCAATGGTTTAATTTTTTACTTTTTATTAACTATTAAGCTAATATATTTGGTACATAATTTTCGTTTAACTATTTAAAGGGATTCGCTAATAATGATACGAATCAGTATGGTTCACTTAAGCTAGAATCATATTCGGTTCGATGTACAGAGCATGATTACATCCTTCAAATTGAATATCTTAAAGTAGTCAATATAATGATGTTTTTAAACAGGAAGGTTGACCTATCCTGGAGCCATGTATCCTTAAATAGGTAGTTATGATTATGTATCTTCAAATATTTGTCTCAAAGCTTAATACAGATAATAATTATTTAATTAAAGCAGTATGATTAACGTTATCTGTAACCGTATCTACATTGTTGCATAATTAGTCCATGATTATTGGGTTCAAATCTTTACCATTTCCTATCTTACAGTGAATAGTTAAATTTCGTAAAACAGAACTTTTAGCATAAACATTTATGCATTGTAAAAAGTTATGAATTTGATTATCATACGGTCAAATTATTCCAAATTCATTTTGTGTGAAGACGTTATTTGGTTATTAACCCTTAATAACCTAGCGTTGCCATATGGCAACAGCAAAACCCCCTCCCTTTATTAGTGTCTGGAGAGGTCAAAGTTAATATTGAACTTTTTTAATGTGAATATTATGTCAAAAGAAGGACTAAATTGATTTTTCGTCATTATATTTATTTGTTTTGTGCAACACTTATGCCACAAGACAGGTTTAAAAAATCGGTCCGAGACAACTCAGACAAACTTTCTCATATATGAGTTTATAATTACTTAGCCCAGTGTTTCCATTTATTAGTTTTCAAATGTACATTTAAATATTATTGAACATTTCATCAAAATTTATCATAAAAATAACTTCTCCTGGTCGGGGAATCGAACCCGGGCTCTCTCCGTCCGCGTTTTAAGCTAATATCTCAGGAACTAGATTTTTCCCGGGAAAACGGCTTATATCGTTGGATTCGTATTCAAATGGACTACATTATAGAATTTTTTAATCAAAATCGTCGGAACCGTTTTCGAGAAATAATTTTTTTTCATGTTTTTTCAGAGTTTTTTGGGGGTAGCGCCCCCAAATTTAGAGCTAAAATTCATTTCTCGATTTCGCCTCGGGGTATGATTTTTCTGAACATGTATGCCAAATTTCGTCAAAATCGGCCCAGTAGTTTGGGCTCCAGGCGTCTGCACAGACGACAGACAGACGACAGACGACAGACGACAGACAGACATTTTTTAAAAACCACTTTTTTGGACTCAGGGGACCTCAAAACGTGTAAATCCATCAAAATCTCAAAATCGAATTTTCGCGCCATCACAATACTTTCTCTTTATATGAGAAAGTAAAAATGGGTTATTCCAAATTAGTAACACGGAAATAATTTTTTTTTTAAATTAATTAATTAATTAAATAATTTTATTATTAGTAATGTAACTATTAGAATAAAGAATGATTAAAATTATAAAATTATTTCAGTTTCACAAAATTTAATTTTTCTGCCCTAAATTGAGCGTCAATTTGAAAGTTGCCATATGGCAACGCTAGGACATTAGCCTTAATTTTATTCAGTCATATTTATAGACAAAGTTTTGATGTTTTTTTTGCCTAATGTTATTTTTTTTTTTATTATTTTCTAAGTATTTCTCAATAAGTCTCTAAATCTTGTAATTATTTTTGTTGAATAAGTATAATTAGTAACAAATAGTATTGGGCTTTTCTTTTAAAAATATTATGTATATAATAATATCTATTGTTTTATTACAATTGAATAATACATGTGTATTTTTAAAGGTAATAACAAAAACACATGGATAAAACAAAAAATACACTGCCAATTAGTGTGGCACATAGCTTCCTCGCATCATATCATGTACTTTATTGTTATATTAACATTAAAGTTTTATTTCTTTATTGTTATATAGTTTATTGTGTAAGAACAATTAACATTTTTTTAGCGATCTTTAACACTTTATAGGGGTGTCGCTGTAGGTTTTACTAAAAAATTGAATTTGAAAAAAATGTTCGTCTCATTGAATAGATAAGGAATGATTTTTTCCCCGACCGAAAATTCCAATTCTAAATTTGAAGTTCACGTTTACGCGAGCGTTGCGTGTGAACGCTTGAACGAATAACGTTGTCCAACGAACTCGACCTGAGCATTGGTAAAATAAACATGTCTACCAAATTTCATCAAAATCGGGCAACATTTACTCAAGTTATCGTCGCACGTTTCACGATTCGCGGACACACAGACAGACAGACAGACACGAGACCAAAAATGTTCCCTGATGTCTGAAACGGATTTCTGTCTTGGAATTTTTAAAATCGGAGGCATAAAACTTTTTTGTTCTCAAAAGTGAAGCTCGGAAGCTATAAAGAAATAATTACATAATTTTAGAGATAAACAACATGATACAAATTAATAAAATTTTGCAAAACAAAATAATTAAATTTACTTCTTCGTTCTTTTGAATAAATTTAGTATTTTGTTAGTATTAATTGTGCTATTTTAACCTACAATTTATTTGACATACACTTTGTAAAAGAAATTATTAAAACATTTACTGAGAAAAAAACTGTAAGGCTAATGTCCTAGCGTTGTCATATGGCAACAGCCCAAATTTGGGGTAAGACATTTTTTTCAATTTTTTAAAACATTTTTTACATATTAAGGGACCTCTTAACCAAACAATTCCAAAAAAAAATAATTCGGGCAGTTAAGGGTTAAACTACACATAGTTTATGATCAGTCGCTATCACACATTGGAGAAAAACACAATCGATTATCTTTGATTATAAACTAAAAAGTTTACTATTTATTATCTAACTTGGCTTTTATAGTAACGTTAGAATCCTCAAAAAAAGTCATTATCATATTTAATTAAATACGAAATAATATTTTTTATAATTTTTAATGAAATATTGTCTGTTTAGTTTAGTAACCATTGCTAAGAGGAAAGGTAGGAGGGTGAGGATTCTTCAGCAAGATCACCAGGATTTCAGAAGTTTTCTACAGGTAAGATTTTTTCTGAACAATTATTTTTCAAAAGGGGACTGACATAAACTTAATTAAATAATTTAAATAAGTTTAACAGTACCTATTATTAATATTTACTGTTACTGATTTATGTGTTATTGAATTAACTACTAACATCCTGAGTTATATCCCCAAAACATCTTTAAATTTGAATAGGTATATATTATCTTAAGATTGTTGATGATTGAAATTTAAAAATAAGATTCATACGAATTTTTGCCTCAGGCAATTTTCCATTTTGCAGTTTAAGTTTAGAACATAATAAATTGGTTGTCAAGTATGTGCTGTGCTTTCATTACGCGCAAAGTGTCAAATAGGCAAGTTTGTTAACTTACATAATCGGCCTAGCCGTTTCAAGATGGCAGCCATTTACAATTTTGTCTTAGCTATAACTTTTGAACTTTTAATTACTATGGCGTGAAAATATACACCTTTAAATGCATTCGTGTAATGTGTAATCCAAACACTATGAAACTACTAAGTCTCTAGCTAAAATCGTTTCGAAAACACAATTTTTAAAGACACATGTGACGAAGATGAATTAGTACAAAAACGAAGCCACAAATATATATTTGTACCAGGTCGTCTTTCTATTTCATTTGACACCCTTTATAAGGCATTTCCGTTGAAAAAAAATTTTGAACCCCATGTTTTTAAGGGATGATTTTTTTCGTGCCTTCTTTATATTTTTCCTGTGTTTGGGTTATTACACTTAACATAACTGTTAAATTTCCAATTGTTGTGTTGCGTAGTTTCGGTGTTCGTCGTTCGAAGTGCGTTAAAGATAAACAGCAGGAAATTATATGGTTCTTCGGTTTTGCCTATGAACACTAAAAATTATTTCAATATACAGTTCTTATTTTTATTTTTTTTTGAAACCATTAAAAATAAATATGGTAAAATATATCCATTGCATAAACATAGCAGCTACGATATGTTGGTATTTTTAAAGTATAATCTAGATAAATTATATCGCTGATCTAGATGCTAATAATAGAATGCCTCAAGTCTCAAGGAAAGTAATTTTTCGTTTAGCTGGTTTCAAACACTTCGTTCATTTCTATTAATACTCTGGTCGAGCTATAGGACGAAATATCCTATAGCTCGACAATTGCAACAAACCTCAAACTGACTTCTACGAGTGTTTCTTGCGGGTAACTTTAACTTAATGTATTTAGAAAATGTATAATTAATTATAATTATAATATTAGTTGTAATAATAATAATAATATAAGACATACAAAATACAAAACTCTGTAATGGCAAACATATGGAACGATGTTACAAAATTATTATAATTATGACAATATGAACATGCTTTTGATTAACCTATTTACTGTTTTACTGTTAACTACTATTAGTCTGTTAGTGAACATTGAAACAATAGTTGTTATTGAACATTGTCGAAGCTAGTATTCGACTACATTAAATTTATATTAATAGTAGTCATTTGAAGCTTAGAGGTTGAAATTTCAATCTCCGGTTATAGTTGCAGCTGTCCCAGATCTCCAGAACTAAATACAAGGTAATACATCTTGTCCAAACCTTCTGTATTATTCCCTTCAATACTCTATTGTTTCATCATTATTTATAGCTTACTAATCCCAAATATGACAAGAGTAAACAACTGACATAAATCTTTTTCAACTTCATAAATTAATATTTTTGTTTCATTTAAAATAAAATTATATATATATAATATATATTTTAACGTTGATTTTATTACTTAAGATTAATTAAGTAAAGGAAATCACGGCCTTTTGAAAGGACCGATAATTTTGAATCGTACGATTGTTCATATTCTCTGCTTGCTTGACTCATTGTTTAACAAAGTTTTCAAGTTCATTTTGAATTCAAGACGTGTTTTGTTTTTACTCCAAGCGCCAACATCTCCTTTGATTACAAATTGAGGTTAAATTCCATGTCAGATACTAGAATTGTTGAATATTTACAAATTATAATTTTTTAATATAATTTTATTATTTAAGTGAATAAATTAATAATGGTTTTTATTCCTTTTATATTAATGCTGGGCAAATTATCTATTCAATAGTAGTTTGGTTTTGATCAATGGTTTGTTGATGTGGTTTGCCGTGTCAGTTCTTCATTTCTCATTCATTTTCAATTACTTCTTTTGGGTTTCGTAGCAACTATTAAACGATCAAGATGGTACAGACCATCTTTTATAAAATTTATTTAATATTTTTGACATAAGCTGCTGACATTTTATATGCAAAGCCATAACGTTTTAGCTTTTCCTTAGTAAATCTTTCCTACATATTTTTTACGTCGACAGTTCGTAAACCCTTAAGCCCTTTTCTTCTTTATTCCCATTGAGGTATTTTGTGTTGACTGTACATTTTCCTTATTTTTCTTTTGTGATAATCTTTGTCTTTTAATTCGTTGTAGAGTATAAATCTGCAGTCTTTAGGGTGATAAATATAATACACTTTAACTTAAAATTGTTCCGATATTTTGCCTCCTCATAATTCAAATGTGGTGGCAGTTTAATTTTTAAGGATTTAATTTAATTTTTTTGTGCTGTAAATAAAAAATGGTTGTGACAATGTTTGTTTACAAAGCACAGAAAATGTTTAAAAGAAAAATAAAAATAATTCTCGGTAAACCCAGGAGGAGATTTTAAAGGCCTGAAGCGTCTTTAAAATGATGCCTCTATAGAGGAGGCAGAATATTGCATAATGAAAATTTTCATTGTATTGATTTATTACCCTAAAGACCGCAGATTAATTACCTATAACTAATTAAAATACATAAAGGGTATTCTACATCTTTGTCTTTTGTTTCTTTTGTAACATCAAATGTTTTTTCATTACTTATTTGCCTCCTTTAATCTCCTCTTAAAATTTGAACCCTTTAGTTGGTTAAAATGATTAGCTTTGTAGTGCTTGTAATTTTAATTTTTGTTTTTTCTTCTGTGTTGATTTTTTTTTATCGTTTCCCAAGAAACCTTGGGATAGGGGGGGTTCTACGCCTGGAGCAGATTTAAAAATAGAAGGTCATATGTGCAGTTTGTCTGCCAAAACTAGGTATCTTAAATCTATTCTGTTTTTTTATAGTATATAAACGTACATGTGTTTCCTAACTTCAGTTTAACCTGTTGCAAAAACTTAACAAAAACAGATTAAATATCAGATACCTTTTTTACTCACTTTTGAAAAAGCACTTGGGATCGCCGATTCCAGGCCTTGAAGAACTCGCTGTAGGTAACCAAGGTCCGTATTCCATAGCTAACGATACCGCAAGCACTATGCAGGGTACGCCCCACGCGTACAGAGAATACATCGTCATCTTGAAATTAGATCCGCCGTTTTTAATTTGCTTCTTCTTTAAGAAACTTAACAGAACAAAAAAAAAAATAGTATTAATTAAATATGAGAAGTTGACAATTAGAGAGCATTGAGAAGTTTCCCTTGATTATGTCACATTAAGGTACAATGTCGAACCAAACGGTTTAAAATTGAGAAGTTTCCCCTGATTATGTCACATTAAGGTGCACTGTCGAACCAAACGGTTTAGAATTGAGAAGTTTCCCCTGATTATGCCACATTAAGGTGCACTGTCGAACCAAACGGTTTGCGAACTGATCGCGAGCTGTATGGTTTGACAGAGAGAGACGCTCGCGTTGGAAGTGTTCGAGAGAGGCTTGCGAACCACTTGTACTAATCTACGTCTTGTCGGTTTTTCAAACGGACGCAAGGGGTTTTGGGTTCGCTAGTTAGGTTGCGTTCGAGTGGGGTTCTTTGGTTTTTTTTCGCTCTCGAACTTACAGGCTCCTCCGTCTATTTTATTTTGTTCCATCGTTTTTTCTACTTAATTATGTTTTGGTCTGTGGAAAATGTATAATCTAATTGATTTTGATAAAATAAATCTTGACTCTTAGAGTTCAAACAGACCATTTCATGTTAATTTCAAGTAAAAACGATTTAAAGAGGGATGTTTAGTCAAATAAAACAAATTTTCTTAGTGGTTTATATACCATAAATATTTATTTTTATAATCCCTTTTTTGTCATATAAAGTTAAAATTAATATTAACCGGTGAAACATCTGTTAATTAAAGATATGACATCAGTTAGTCTTAAGATATGACCCCTGCAGACCGATTCTGTAACTTTCAAACGTACATTATCAAATGATTATAATCAAAATATGTTATGAATTTGCGTGCGCAGCCGGTCAACGTGAATCTGTAACTTTATTTGTTGTGAAACATCTAGAAAGTTGATATTTAGTATGTGATGTATTACAACACTAAATTGTTTGTAATATATCCGTGTCAGGTTATATATTTATATTTCAAATCAAAGATCGAAGTAAAAATCAAAACACTTGACGCCATTATTAATTCATTTTCGATTTCATACTGAAATAACTATTATATTATGGAGTTATTATTTTTAAGGCCGGGCGCACATTGAGACGTAAGCGACGTAGGGCAGGGCAGCACAGTTTTTTTTCAATCGCATGTATTATATACGAAACCGCACGAATTGAGACGCAGAGTAGGGTGAGACAGTAATACACCACACAGGGCTACCAGACGCTGGTAGATCTGGTGTCTCAATTCGCGGGGCCTCGTTTATTTCTGTGGTTGAAAAAAACTGTGCTCCCCTGCCCGGCGTCGCCTGCTTCTCAACGTGTGCCCGGGTTAAAGGGTGTTTTACCGCTTGATATATATTTTAGTATATTTCTAATTCGATTGTAAAAATGTTGTATTTTTGTTAATAAAATTCAGTTGTTAAAATACGTTTTTATAAATACTAATCAAATGTATTATATAAAGTCACTTTATATAAAATAAAAGTTATAAGTATTTTACATTTCTAACGAAATTTGAAAAAAACAAAAAAAAACAAAACAAAAAAAACAAAAAACAAACAACAACTAAATAACAAATGGTTAGATCTAAAACTCCTTTTTTAGCTTTGTTACCGTAATCACTTAATCTCAACGTACTTTGGTATTTAGATTCGGCCACAAATTGTGCTGGCATCACTTTAGAGATTCACTAAATTATAAAACAATAAATATTCTAGCTTGATGTATGTCCAATTTGTATTGTATATATGCCAAAAAAGTTACAGAATCGACATCCTGGTGGTTCGAGGTTGGTTGGTCCCTTTTCTATGGATCGTTGGAGGTTAGGCAGAAAAAGTAATTCCTGCTAACCTACCACGAATAATAGCTTGCGAATGGTTCGCTCATTATATGGTTAAACAGTAGGTATATACGTGGCTTTACTGATAATAATCTGTTTTGATTTTTATTAAAGAATAAAATCAATTAAGAATTATTCTTTTGAGAATTCATTGCTTTATTATTATTAATAAATTGTTTCCCCAGAAAATATTAAAACATGACTTTTTACTAACTAATCATTAATCTCTAACTCAAAAACATTTAAAATAACATTATTAACAATAATAAAAAACATTTAAATAACAACGTTTTTTTTTCTGTAAAAAGTGTAAATTTAACAAGAAAAACCAATAACAACCAAGTTTAAAATTAACATGTGTCTACCTTTAATAGAACTTATTGATTTCTTTATTCACTTATGCAATTATTATTATTATCCTGTGAAAGAATAATGAAAGGAGATTACTGTTATTATACTTCGGTCTTTATAAAAAGTAAGGTCTTAGTAGAAAAATCCTTGAATGGTAAACGCTTACGGTTTATATGTATGAATCACCTACTTGTTTATAGAAATAAAGAAAGTGTATACATTATATATATATATATATATTTATTTATATTGCAATAAACGTTTCTTTTAAATGGTAAAGAGTTAAAATATATTTAAATTTAAATTCATTTTGTGTAATCTGTATATATTATAAGAATATATAGGTTATTTTTCTTTATAAAAACAGTGTTTACTTCCCTTATTAAGTGCAGGATACAAGGCTACTTAACGAGAATAACAAAGCTCGAGGGGTAAATCATACCATAAATAGGTAGTAACTTTATTTTGATGAAAATAATATAAGACGAGCCCCGACGAGAAATGAAGTGCCCTTAGGCGGTAAGCGTTAATTTGAAAATCGTCTTCAAAGGTCATATTTGATTATTTTAAAGAGAACAGAATATGAGATGTAAGTAAAAAATTGAAGTTAAATGATTATAATTTAAAAAAAATCAAATCTAATAATAAATATTAAACAGTTTAACAGCTTATGAAATATGAAATCACGGCTACTATTCGTTTACGTCAATCAGACCTTTATAGAACAACCGAATCAAAACTTAAAAGTAAATTTTTAGCGAAGGCAACAAATTCAGAAGTTGCCTCAGTAGCTCGAATAGGAGAGCGTAGCCTGGCCTATCAATAAAGTTATGCAGCATCGGGTGTGGTCACCATTGGGATGGGTGACCGCAGAATCTGGGTTCATTTCCCGGAACGGCTCCCCCCCCCCCCCTCGGTGTTCACCCAGCATAGCTATATAAATGGGTAGCTGCTTATGTGAAGTGGCAACTAACTGGTTGCGAATGCCAATTATAAGGTTTATGCAGCTAATGGAGCGACACACTAACACTACATAAATAGTTGTATAAGCCCTTTGGCAGGCCTAGGCCCTTCACGGTCTGTTGAGCCACGGAGTTAGTTAACAAATTCAGAACTGAGACTGAGCTGAACTCTTTTAATTATGTATTGGGAAGGGGATGGGGGTAAAACCAGAATCTATTAGTGTGATGCTTCACTAGGTTTTGGAGATTCCGGGAGATTTTAAAGAGGGAAAATCAGTGCTTTTGAGAGGCTTATAAAGTTCCCCTTGGAAACTATAATCCATACACCAGTAATAATATAGGCTTAATGCTAGAGAGCTGAGCATGATCTATAATCTACAGAATAGATTTGTGTTTCCCAACTAGTCTGTCATGTAAAGTTGACATAACAAGAAACACTGCTAAAATAATTTTAAAAAATAGACTGCCAATTAGTGTTTCACATAGCTTTTTCGCATCTTATCACGTACTTTATTGATTTCATGCTTCTACAAGCCATTATTGTCTGATTTGTTTAATTCCCCCCCCCCCACTTTTTTAATGTGTAAAAATTGTTTTATGTATCAATTTTTAGGGTCCGTAGGCAAAACCAAGGACCCTTATATTTTCCTGCGTGTGTCTGTCCGTCCGTCCTGTCGCATGCTCTCACGGCTACACCTTTCGTCCGATCACTTTGAAATTTGGCATGTATGTGTCTTGTACCTACCCACATATTTTAAAAATATAGCGACTTAAGAAAATATTTTTCAAAAAAATTTAGGTAAAGAAACTTAAGGGTTAAAATTTTTACATTTTTTTTCGACACCGTGAGGGGTATCATATAAAAGGGTTCGTCGAGCTGATTACAAAAATATATAATTCTTTGGTTATAACTTTGATAGGGCGAGCGTAGGCAAGTTTGAAGCGGGTGTGAAACGTGCCCCCCCCCCCCCTCTATCTCGCTTATGTGAAGTGCAAAAAATCTAAAAAAAATTCCTGAACTTTCTTCGACCAAAAGTAATGATACCACTTTTTGGAAATTTCAAAAAAAATATTATTTTATTTTTTATTGACAAAATACGTTTTTTTTTTAATTATGGTCTTTTTGATGTATTTATATGGTTGTAGTCCGGTTCAGTGGCAAAAAAATACTTTATTGGAAGTTAGTTTATGTGTTTTGAGAATATCAGACCCATAGGATAGTTCAAAGTAAGCTTTTTAGCATTTTAAAAAACACCGTCAATAGGGTACTACATAAACTATACAGTGTGGCCTACGGACCCTCGCTGTGTGCTGACCAGCACACACTTGACCTGTTTATTTAAATTTTTAAATCGGAGACAAAATATTTTCGTTCTTTAGAATAATCACATAGCTTCCGTTACCTCCGGTAAGCTCGGAAGCAAAAAATTGATTTGACAACTTAGCAAACCATTCTCGTTTACGTAATGAGCCCTTGATTTATACGTGACTGATTAACATAAAGCTAGAATTTGTTTCTATAAGTTAATCTTCTGGTGCTCTTTAAAATATGTGGTCGGAAGTTTGTCTGCGGAACATATCTTGGCACTTCTTTAGATTGTTACTCCCTTATAAAAAAAACAAAGGGAGTAACAATCTAAAGAAGGTGCACGAAATGTTTTTCTTTAGACTGTTACTCCCCTTATAAAAACAAAAGTGTGATATTCCTTTGTCCCAAAGTACATTGGACTAAACATACCTTTGTCTTAATAGTTGTTTAGTCAAAGTCATTTATATTCCAAAAAAAACATAGGGGAGTAACAATCTAAAGAAGTACCCATATTTTGGCCATAAGATGTTGGAGACGGGCCACGTCCCTCTCATTTTCCCGGACAATGTGATTTTCATGATCCTGAGCTGAATACAAAATTAGTCAGTATAGGTAAAATTAGCTTAAACAAGAATTCCAATTTGTCCATTACCTTCGGTTTTTAAAAGTATATAATATATATTTAATTAAAATGTACGCTTTTAATAGTTTTTTGTACTACTTTATTGTATAATATTATATTAATGTCATAATGATATTTTATATTTATCAAACTATCTTTTAAAACATTTCCATTTATTTTTCAAGAATTACTATTGCAGAATATTTATAAACTAAACCTCTTTTTGAAAGCTATTAAAAAATATTATTTATTTTAGTGAACGATAAAAATGTTATAATAAATATTTAGAGACGGCATTACTACGGTTCTTAACATAAATAAATAAAAAAGAACAACATTCCCACGTCTTTAAAGTGGTTTAAGCCCTACATGGTTTGAACAGCTATTAATAAATAGTTCTTCTAATTTGGTCTTCCATCCTACCCATTTAATCAAGGTGTACACCATTATGGAATTAAAAAAACCGCGGGTTGTAAATATTTATCACGGTATCGATGTCTATGATTTCTTTCGTGGGATAGTTAAGAGAATTTTTTAACACATAATTCATTTATATAGCAAGTCCAGTTCAAGGTATTTTGAAGCGTTATCCCTAATAGTTTCAAGGTTTCTACAAGTTAGATACTTCCGATTCATTCCTTAAAATAACCGTGACCAAGTAGTGATAGTGATAATGTTGTTAGAATTATCAATATGAAAATGTTATATTAATTGTCTTTAACAATAGTTTTCAAGATTTATTTAGAGCTTCCTAAGTAACCTCCATAAAGTAAGAACTGAAGGGACCAACCAAAAGTGGTCACCTTATCCAAATTAGGATATAAAAAATGTTTCCTCGGGGACATAATATTATCTTAACTGTATTTCTTCAAAGTTTCCTTAATTTGCCTTATTGCTTCCGAGCTTACCGACGGTAAAGAGGAAGCTATGGGATCGTTCTGAAGAACGAAGATATTTCATATCTCTGATTTCAAAAATTTAAAACAGAAATCCGTTTCAGACATCAGGGAACATTTTTAGTTCCTCTTTTTGCGAACTAATATACTAAAAAACTACGTGTCAGATTTAATTAAATTTGTATGGTATTAGGTCAGAAATTAGCCCATTGTTTGTCCCATATAAGTTTTAACCTTGTGCGCCCATTTTTTTCTCTTCAACATGCATACAAACATACATTTATTTACACCTAAATTTTCAAAAGTACTCGTCTGATTTTTATGAAATTTGGATGGTTTATCGAAAGTAGACCGCAGGTAGCACCAGATTAATTTCAACCGTCTGAGCTTTTTAACTTTTCCTTAATTGATCATTTAATTCATGTAACAAATCAAAACAATATTGTGGTATTAAAAAAACGGACGAAAAAATTAAAATCAATTAGACAATAATGGCTTGTAAAAGCATAAAATCAATATAGTCCGTGATAGGATGCGAGAAAGCTATGTGCCACACTAATTGGCAGTTTTTTTTAGTAATAATCCCATTTTGATATTATATCAATCACTAATAGATTGAATTGTTTTAGAAATTTAAATATTAATAGACGTTTGTGGATGACTCTATCCAACTTTTACTGAAATTGGACAAATAGTTTGACCAACATTTTTTTTTTTTTAGTACAATTAAACAGAAACGAAACATAAAGTTCATGATGTCTGAAACAATGAGGAAATTCTGGCTTTGGAGCACAAAATTATCGTTCTTTTGCATGATCAAAATGCTTCCGTTACCTTCGGCAAGTCCTGAAGTGGATATAAAGTATTATTGTTATCTTTAAGATTATTATAATCAAATTACATTATAAATAAATTAAAAACAGACTGCCAATTAGTGTGGCACATAGCTTCCTCGCATCCTATCATGTACTTTATTGTTGAAGCGAGCGTAAGCGAGCTTCTTACATTCGAAATATGCATCTTGTCTGTCTGTCTGTCTGTCTGTCTGTCAGTAACGTTTACGCGTGTGACGATAACTTGAGTAAAAGTTGACCGATTTAGTTGAAATTTGGTATACATGATCCTCTAACTAATACTCGGGCTAAGTTCGTTGGACAGCGTGATCCGTCCAAGAGTTCGCGCGCAATGCTCGCGTAAATGTGATCTTCAAATTTAAAATTGGAATTTCAGGACAGGAAAAAATTCTATCATCATCTATTCGATGAGACGAACATTTTTTTCAAATAACATTTTTTAGTAAAACAAACAACGACACTGCTATGAATTAATAAAGATCGCTAAAACTATTAAAGCGGACCTAAACGTTTAAAATAGAGAAAACAACCTTTTTACCGATATGTTACGTTCTAACGTAACGATTTTAATAAAACTTCATATACATCGTCTAAAGTGCAATTGAAACAAGTATGTAAAATTTCAACTTGATACAAGCAGTAGTATTTGAGTAATGAAGTGATACATTTATAATAA
The DNA here is from genome assembly GCA_951217055.1 of Gerris lacustris. Lineage (NCBI taxonomy): Eukaryota > Metazoa > Arthropoda > Insecta > Hemiptera > Gerridae > Gerris > Gerris lacustris. Next base: position 26,645,983 of record OX578284.1, read on the forward strand.
TAGTTAAAAAGCTACCACGGGTGGTTAAGATTCATAGTCGTATTGTGAGTAGGTTTGTTTAGGAAGTTAAGCTTTGTACCGAGTACCCCCACTCTACCTCGCACTACCCTCTTCCGCTTATCTTCAAATATGACATTCATCATGATTAACAAATTTTAATATTCAGTATTTTATTGCAAAACGCTCGCTTCAATGATAGAGCCACGCGATGCCTAGTATTACTTTATTGTTATATTGTTTATTGTTTAAAAACTAGGCATCGCGTGGCTCTATCATTGAAGCGAGCGTATAGTAATGTAATAAATATGTATTGAATATTGAAAAAATAGATTATCGTGAATCATGATGAGTTGATAGATAATGGGTCTGGTAGTAGTGCAGCGGCTAGTAGTAAGGGAACCACCCCGCATTCTTACTATTCCTCTAACCACACATCTCTTTTTCAATTATTATAAAATGTATCTCTTTGCTACAAACAAACAACTGCATGTATCAAATTGAAATTTTGATGCCTTTTTCAATTGTGCATTAGATGGTGTCTATGAAGTTTCATTGAAATCGTTACGTAAGAACGTAAGATATCGGTAAAAAGGTTGTTTTTTCTATTTTAAACGTTTAGGTCCGCTTTAATAGTTTTAACGATCTTTATTAATTCATAGCGGTGTCGCTGTTGGTTTTACTAAAAAATGTTATTTGAAAAAAATGTTCGTCTCATCGAATAGATGATGATAGAATCTTTTCCCGTCCTGAAATTCCAATTTAATTTTTTAACCTCTCGTTTACGCGAGCGTTGGGCGCGAACTTTTGGACGGATCACGCTGTCCAACGAACTTAGCCTGAGTATTAGTAAGAGGATCATGTATACCAAATTTCAACTAAATCGGTCAACTTTTACTCAAGTTATCGTCACACGCGTTAACGTTACTGACAGACAGACAGACAGACAGACAGACAAGATGCATAGTTTATTGAATGTAAGAAGCTCGCTGACGCTCGCTTCAACTATTAATAGTTTTAGCGATCTTTAACACTTCATAGCGGTGTCGCTGTTGGTTTTACAAAAAAATTGTATTTGAAAAAAATGTTTGTCTTATTGAATAGATGAAGTTAGATTTTTTTCCCGACCTAAAATTCCAATTTTTAATTTGAAGTTCACGTTTACGCGAGCGTTGCGCGTGAACGCTTGGACGGATAACGTTGGGCATTGGTAAAATGAACATGTCTACCAAATTTCATCAAAATCGGTTGACATTTACTCAAGTTATCGTCGCACGTTTCAGGATTCGCGGACACACAGACCGACTGACAGACAGACAGACACGAGACCAAAAATGTTCCCTGATGTCTGAAACGGATTTCTGTCTTGGAATTTTTAAAATCGGAGGCATAAAAGTTTTTCGTTCTCAAAAGTGAACACAATGCTTCCGTTACCTTCGGTAAGCTCGGAAGCAAAATCTAAAATGAGAGAAGTAATAATAGTAAGCAACAACATTGAATTACTTTTATTTTATTTAATGGTGATTTTATTTGACAACCTGTCTGGGTTTATCTTGCCACTCTGAGTTTTTTTTTTTCGGCTATTCAAATAAAGGAAATTGGATGAATGATTGAAAGGATGAAATTGAATAATTGAATGGTTGAATTGGAATTGAATAAGAGAGGACGAGGATGGCCTCGTGCAATAGATTGAGATGTTCCTTACAGAATTACATCTTTATTGAAACCCTACGTAGTATTGTATGTGAGAAAAGAAACCATTTGAACTGTGTTTGTTATTTTCAAACTACGTTGAAGTCTTCCTGTAACAATCCTCGTCTTATTCCTGTAATTGAATAACAAATGCCCTAATAATGACCTACTAAGGTGGATATCTGCGAATACAACTCCTACAGGATATATGTAAATAATTGGTCCGAGAAAATGGAACAAAACTTTCTCATGTGTTATAGTGATACCAATTTTAAATGCAAATGAGTCTAATTTTCATTAATTTATTATTAAACATTTCTAAAGTGTTACACAGGCGATTGTTTACACCGCGTTTTCGATATCCAGCTGAATCACATTTATTTTTATTATCTCTCATAAACTAGATGCACTAAAATTAATCATTGATTACTCGCAGAATTGATTACTCGTAGCATTGATTTATCGTAGAATTTTTTAATCAAAACCGTCGGAACTGTTTTCGAGAGATTTTTTTTTTTTTTTTTTTACGAGTTTTTGTGAGGCAGCTAAATTTAGTGCTAAAATTCATTTCTCGATTTCTCTTTGGGATATGATTTTTGTGATCATGTTTGCCACATTTCATATGCTTGTTGTGTGCTGCCAGTTTAAAATACATATATAATGCATGTAGAAGTTTCCCAAGAACACTTGTCGTCAATAATGAAGATCCAAGTGTACATATGTTTGTAATTTTATTTTTTAATACTAGCTGATTGCTTGATATACGTGCCCCACATAACGTGTTTTTTTGTTATTAAGCTGTGTTTTGCATTGATTATTTATTAAGTGGATTTTTATTTTATATTAAGATTTAGATAACTTGAATTCTTATACTCCCTACAATTTACATACTTTTAAAACTTTTAAGAATAGAAAAACAATAATATTGCGAAAGGCTTTCACGTTTAATGCCATGATGATGATATTCTAGGTCTAGGCTTTATACGATTGTCACCGATTTCTCAGTGGATTTTTCTTCTATAGTAGAATCAGTTTTTGAGAATAAATGTTGCTCTAATTAAACCAGTTATATCAGTGCAGCAACTATCTTCCTAAAATACCTCCAGTATAGAAAATGAAACGAACCTAAGTTTACTGAGGCTATTGGATTCATAGGGATTCAGTCATCACCTTAAGGCATAGAACTCTATTATGGTCGAACAATGTTAATTTTATTACATAAACAAAAGTAGTTTCTATATTAATAACTATTTCGAATTTTATCCCCTGTTTTCTTAGATTTTTTAATTATTATTAATGAATGTTGTGAATTGATATTAAGCAAGAAGCCTTTCCCAACTAGGTCTAGTTAATTTTAAGTTTATATATATATTGATACAGAATTATTAGTTACTAAAGTTGCACGGAGCTAAAATACTCTTATATTTTGATCTTCTATAATAGTAAATATTACGATATTAGATATCAAATTCACGCCTCTCTTTAATATGTATCTGTGGAATTTATCCTTCCGATAAAACGGATCTAGATTTGTCCTTGTTTTAAGTAAATTAAATACATCTCCTTAATAAATTTCTGTTTGGTTTATTAAAAAAATTATCATAAAACCAATTTGTATAACATTTTTGTTTATAATTTCTTGCCATGAGCGCTCAAACTATTATGACAGACATTGATAGAAACAAGCTTTAAAACCTTCCTCTTTGATTTGACCGGATGATGTTTTTACAAACTGTATAAATTGGAATAGTAAATCTCAAGGAAAACTAGCAAGTATATATAATTATTATTTTTATAGATATTTTAATTATCATGTTATATTACTGTTTCGTAACATGATACCTATACTATTATATCTATAAATATTGAAAGATATAATTATAATATAAACATTTTGGGATTTAAATTAAACAGTCAGAATAATGCATATATAAATAATTTAGACTATCAAAATAATAATTAACATTTTGAGAGCGTTTTGGAAACGAAATAATCGGTGTGTAGAGAAAAACTACGAATTGCTTTTGTTTGTAGTCAATCTATTATTTTGTTTAGTTGATTTTTATTTGTACAAATTGTGATTTTGTTTGATTAAATATTAATAATGTCTGTCCCTTTAGACTAGTGGTCTTGCTGAATCTTTCATTATGTGTATCATCAATCTTTTGTCTTTTTATGAATTTTGCTGGTTTTTTTTATTGTCAATAGATTATTTATAATCATTTATCTACGATTGATACGAAATAAAAACATTATATCTTTTTTTAGATGCGTAGAAAGTGATTATTTACGTACTTGTATTCATCGCGCATGCGCGTCTCATAGTTCTGAATAATTCCTCTTCTTTACCACGCTAGTGCGGTAAAGAAGAGGAATTCTTCAGCTCTACGCACGATTAGTGAGTTTGTTTACATTTAACAAAACTAATTTGGTGTTCTTTTATTATAGTAACTGTTTATATCGAGTTTTTAGTGAAAAGCAATGAGTGAAGCAAATGACTTTGACGAAAATGTGGAGAATAATAATCCTCCAGAAATAATTAATTCGGCAAAAAATACAACTAATGAATTAATGCCATCTTTATCAAGAGAGAGATACGAACTTACATACAGCAAGTTTATTTGTTTCTGTATTTATTATTTAAATCTAACAATCGTAGATAAAGTACGGTACGCAACTCGTGCGAAAACGGCATTTTGCATTGCTCGTGTGGTTTTACCACCCTCGCTGTCGCTCGGGTGCAAACCCCGCACTCGCGTGCAAAATGCTACTTTCCGCACTCGACGCGTAATGTACTATTATGCGATTGTACAGGGTGGTCCAAAAGTCTCCCCCTCCCCCTCTTAACTTTTGAACGGTTTGAGATTAATTAATGAAACTTTGGGGATCTCTACCATGCAGAGGGAACTTTATTTTCATGCAATCGACCACTAGGGGCAACCACCCACTTTGCCCCCAGGCCACCCAACTTCAAAATTTTAAATTGGAGGGTATATTTTTGATAGCATATTTGAATTCTACGGTGAAAAATAATGAACTTTTACTCGTCACTTTTTTTGTCTATTTCCAATATTTTGCCCCCAATAGGGGGGCAAAGATTGCAAAATAACCCTTCTGATAATACGTTGTAAAATCTAAACGGTTAGAGATAAATTAATGAAACTTAGGGGATCCGTACCATGTAAAGGGAAGTTGGTTTTCATGCAATCGCATAGTAGGGGCAACCACCCATTTTGCCCCCAGGCCACCAAACTTCAAACTTTTAACCAACAGTGTATATTTTTGATAGCCAATTTAGATTATAATGCGAAAAATAAAAATATTTAATTCAAACTTTTTTTTCTATCTCCAATATTTTGGGGCAAAGGTATAAACATGGTAAATTTCCGTGCCTAGGGGCAAAATGGTGGTTGCCCCTAGTACGCAAGTGGATGAATACTCACTTCCCTTCACATGGTACAGATCCCCCAAGTTGCATTACTTTATTTCAAACCGTTTAGATTTTATAACGATCTAAGTGTTTTGTTTACTATTTCGGAAGGATTAGAATCTAAATTGGCTATCAAAAATATACACTGTAGGTCAGTAGCGCACCCAGGATTTTTTTTGGGAGGGGCACAGATTAAAAAAAAGGGGGGGGGGGGAGTGTAATGTGGGCTTAGCATAATCTCAGATAATTAATTAGTCTGGTTTTTTTTGTTCTTAAATTACTTCATATCAAGGGCGGAGCCAGCAAATTTTTAAGGGGGGCTGGACTCTCTTTTAGGGGGGTCCGGGGGTCCTTCCCCGGGAAATTTTTTATTGTTTACGTTACTTGAAAACGTCTTTTTAGCCTATTCTAAGAGCATCTAAAATGTTATTTTATACAAATAAATTTAAGATTTGTATGAACGGGACATGAAGACCGGGGTATTTTATTTAAAAAAAAAAATTATATGCGAATATTTTATTATTAAAAGTTGTACACTATATAATAGATTAATGTTTTATTTTAGTAGCCAGGAAAATAAATTGGGGTACATTTTAAAAATATTTTGGTTACGTGAATTAACAAAAAAAAAAAAAAAATAAGTACGCCAAATGTTTTGAGTTCAACAGAAATTAGCTGATAGTATTAGGTTAAAAATAAAAATAGTAGGGTATCTAACAGTCCAGTCAATAAATACAAAAAATTGTCTTCCTTGCCTTAGATCGGGTATCTGCATCTGCAATTTTTAAAATCTTATTCTATAATTGAACCTGTTTCTATATGAATTAATGCGGAATTGCATACTTTAATGTTAGGTCTTGGGCTTTTTTTTGGGGGGGGGGGGGGCACGTCTTTTTAAACACCAAAAACAAAATATGTCGGGCAAAACTAGGTATATAATTACTTATTTATTGATTTTTTTTACTATCACAGCACTATTACATACTTTAAAATATGCTGCGGAATTGCATACTTAAATTTTAGGTCTTTGGCTTTGGGGGGGGCACGTGCCCCCCGTGCCCCCCCCCCCCTGGGTGCGCCACTGCTGTAGGTTAAAAGTTTGAAGTTTGGTGGCCTGGGGGCAAAATGGGTGGTTGCCTCTACTATGCGATTGCATGAAAACCAACTTCCCTTTACATGGTACGGATCCCCTAAGTTTCATTAATTTATCTCTAACCGTTTAGATTTTACAACGTATTATCAGAAGGGTTATTTTGCAATCTTTGCCCCCCTATTGGGGGCAAAATATTGGAAATAGACAAAAAAGTGTCGAGTAAAAGTTCATTATTTTTCACCGTAGAATCCAAATATGCTATCAAAAATATACATTCCAATTTGAAATTTTGAAGTTGGGTGGCCTGGGGGCAAAGTGGGTGGTTGCCCCTAGTGGGCGATTGCATGAAAACAAACTTCCGTTTGCATGATAGAGATCCCCCAAGTTTCATTAATTTATCTCAAACCGTTCAAAAGTTAAGAGGGGAGGGGGAGACTTTTGGACCACCCTGTATACACTTAAGCCGTTTATGTTTTAAGTGTAAAAAAATGAAGGGGTAACCAAGGAGGACAAACTTCTTGTTGGAACTAGCAATCAGACCCTATTTTAGGCCTGATTGTATTTCATTAACCCCGTGTTGAGTTCCAGCGGTCTAGTGACTAAAGCATCAAAACTGGACCCCCTATTTTTAAATTTATGTTTAACTTATTCATATAATGAGTATTTGATTGGAATTACCTGAAAGCAAGCAATATGTCGAAGCACATGACGTTTAACCAAAAGAACATGGCCAGAAATGAGAATTGTAATGCGAAACCTGAAATAAGAGATATCATTATTAGAGAATGAAAAATCAAATTAGCAATATAAGTTAATACAATTTTAAATACAGTTGTTTTTATTAGTGGGATAACATCTTATTTGCAATATCTTAACCGTGTGAAAATGCACTCATAAGTAAACTTTAGTCTAATTAACAATAATTAACATTGAGGAATGACTTCGCAAGCGTCGTAACCTTCTTAACCACGTATTTACACCACGTATTTACCCCTATTGCTCAAAGTATCCAATACATCAAATTGGAGACCTCTTATTATGTATTGTTTTCGACTTTAAAGCCTCGTCCAGACTTCCAAACCAAACAGGGTCTCTGCTTATGCCTAGTCTGAGATGCGCAGGCGCACTCTGTACTGGGCATGCTCACTTTTGACAGGGCATGCGCACTTTAGACTGGGCATGCGCAGAGAGCAATGCTTGGCTCGTTTTCTCTGTTAGGTTTGGCAGTCTGGACGAGGATTTAATTCTTAGAGATGTTCTTTATTTTATAAGACTTAATAGAACCGATGTCATTAAGAATTTTTTTCATTCTATATCAAAAATAAACTTGTTTGTTTCCACATTTTGATTTCGGAAACTAAAAAAAAAAAATTATCGGTTGATGAAGTTTTTTCACATATTCAAATTTCCGCCTTTCTCTAACTTGAGTGATCAACAGGTGGTTGTTTAAATTTAGATTTCAGCGGGGGCACATTTATTTTTATCTCGGAAAGTAGATTTTCCCCTAGAAAACAACTTGTATAATTGGATCTGTATTTAAATAGACTCCATTTTAAAATATTTTCAATGAACATTGTTAAAAAGAAGTTCACGATTTTTCAGTGTTTTTGGGAGACCCCTCCCCCAAATTTTGAGCTAAATTTATTTCTCGATTTCTTGATTTTTCTAAATATCTGCGCCAAATTTCCTCAAATAGGCCAAGCAGCTCATATTCCACACTAGCTCAGGTGACTGACAGGAATGTTTTGAATTCCTTTTTATTTTAGGGTTTTGTAGATTCTTCTCAAAACCCTTATGCCGAGGGTGATGTGTCCGTCTGTCCGTCGCTCTTTGGTTCATAGAGCCCGAACCGTTTAAGCTAAAGAGCTGAAATTTTAAATACTGGTGTAACTTTTTGACCCAACCACAGGAAAAATATACAGAAGTTCAAAATTAAATATGCGCATGCGCAATTCGCAAAAATGTTGTAAACTCAAAAATTTATATTTTTTTTAATTTTCGAGTGGGGTATCAAATGAAAGCTGCTGAAGAGTAGGACGCAAATATATATTAGCTTTTGTAAATTTTGCATTCCTTATTGGGTAAAAAAATCAAAATATACCCAAAAAAAATTTCCCCCCCCCCAACCACTATACTTCAGCTGGTCCTAAAATTTCGAAATAATTCATGCTAATGCCTTATTGTGGGGCGATGAAAATTCCGGGAGTTCATCCCAAATTTTAAAAAATTGCCAATTTTGGGCGCGAAAATTTGAGGTGCGCCAAAAATTTTATTTTTTTAAAATTTTGAGTTGGGTATCAAATGAAAGCTGCCGAAGAGTAGGACGCAAAGATATATTTGCTTTTTTAAATTTTTCATTCTTTATTAATTTTATAAGTCAAAATATACCCCCAAAAATGTTCCCCCTCCCCAACCACTATATAACGGGTGGTCCTAAAATTTCGAAATAATTCATGGTTATACCTTATGGTGAAGCGATGGAAATGGTTTGAAAAAATACATTTTTCTAGTCGTTATTACCAATGAAAAACATTGTGACCCCCCAGGGGATCGAACCCGGACCCTTGAGATCGAAGAATAAAATCATAATTACATGACGGGCATGCTTAATCTTCTACAAAACCCTAAAAAGTACTTGGACGCAAGTACTTCCCTGTGATTTTTTATTTTCTTTTCTTTTTTGGACTCAAGTGAACATTTTTCTCTCTCTAAATATATACCTATACCTCTATAATGATGTGAGGAAGTAAAAAGTGACCATATCCAAATAGTTGTTTGAAACAATGTGTAATATAATTGCCAAGACGCAATTCTAAGCGAGAGTTTCAAGATTAGGTTCAGATAGTAGAAATTTTAAATTTGGGACAAACTTGTCAACTATCACCTTAGACACATAAATATAATACTTTCTTCATAATTAATAGTAAATGAGAGAGTAGAAAACGTCAAAACACTTTTTCTTTCATTATTTCACACTGTTTTTAAGATAAGAAATATATTAATAAGATAAAACGAACATATATTTTTCCTTGACATTTTAAAATTAATGAATTTATTATTTTTTCAAAAACTACATCAAATATAATGTAAAAGTCCTAAAAGTAATTAGTTATATTATAAACAATAAAGAATTTCATTTAAAGACATCTCTCATTAATCTTTGTCAATGTTTATCTTCAGAGTAAAGCCAAATGTTTACTTATTAACACCGCATACTATTATCAAGTTGAAATCCTTAGTCAAATTTTCTCTTCGTTTTTAATTGTTTTGGTTTGTTTTAAGCAAATTTAATATTCTCTCTATTCTTGTTGAAATAAAAGGGTCGGATTTAATTAGGGAATTAAAAATGGAATAATATTATTTTTATGAAGATATAATTATTTTTAGAGATGGAAATCTCTTTAAATAGGGTATTTAAAATAAAAGCTTATTTTTAGAATATGATGATAAAAATTACGATCTCATAATTATATATTTGAAACTTAGATTATAATTAATCCAAATAATTTTACTTTTGCTCTTTCTTATAAGTCCTGATAATCAATCATACTTCCATTACATCATTAGGTAATTACAGGACAGAGGATCACTTTACACATCTATTCGATGATGATCATCAGTGTGAAAAATGTCTAACCTTTCTAGGATTCGAACCACTTATATCGTTCGATGTTCTGTCTTCGTTTCACGCGAGAGTTTTAGTTAATAAGTTAATTCATTTTTAGGGTCAGTAGGCAAAACCAAGGACCCTTATATTTTCCTGCGTGTGTCTGTCCGTCCGTCCTGTCGCCTGCTCTCACGGCTACACCTTTCGTCCCTTGAAATTTCACTTTGAATTTGGCATGTGTGTGTCTTGTACCTACCCACATATTTTAAAAATATAACGAATTAAAAAAAATATTTTTAAAAAAAATTAGGGTAAAAAAACTTAAGGGTTAAATTTTTTTAATTTTTTTTCGATACCGTGAGGGGTATCATATGAAAGGGTACGTAGAGCTGATTACATAAATATATAATTCTTTGGTTATAACTTTGATAGGGCGAGCGTAGGCAAGTTTGAAGTGGGTGTGAAACGTGTCCCCTTTCTTCGACTAAAAGTAAAGATACCACTTTTTGGAAATTTCGAAAAAATATTATTTTATTTTATATTGACAAAATACGTTTTTTTTTTATAACTATGGTCTTTTCGATGTATTTATATGGTTGTAGTCCGGTTCAGTGGGAAAAAAATACTTTATCAGAAGTTTGTTTATGTGTTTAGAGAATATCAGACCCATAGGATAGTTCAAAGTAAGCTTTTTAGCATTTTAAAAAACACCATTAATAGGGTGCTACTTAAACTATACGCAGGGTTGCCTACGGACCCTCGCTGTGTGCTGACTAGCACACACTTGACCTGTTTATTTTTTAATTGAAATTTATTCCTAATGTTAATCTCGTTTTCTCTTTTTGGGATGGCAATAATGTTTTCATATAAATTTTTCCAATGGCATTGACAAAATATTAATCACAGCTGTGTTATTTTTAATTTATAAATTACGAATCGAAATTAATTAAACCAAAAATGAAAATCTATTAAGTTAGAGCTGTCTTACATTTTATACATGAATAACACTGTTCTAATTAGTGTGGCACATAGCTTACCTCACATCCTATTACTTAGCAAATGATTAAATGAGAAAAGATATGAGATAGATTTCATAATTGAGAGTTACTAAAGTATGGAAACAATTAGATTATGCAAGTGTATGAGAGGGAGCAATATGAGCAGAAGTTTAAAATTAATATAGACCATCTAAATGCTAATTTTTACATCCATTCAAAATTTCATTAAAATCGGGCTAGTAGTTTTTAAAAATATAGACCTAGAACAGTCACTAGCACAAAAACGTTCCCTTGTGTCTGAAACGCATTTCTATTTCTGTTGCGAAAATATTAAATTAGAAGATTAAAAAAAAAAAAATCATAATGATCGCGATGTTCTGTTATGTTTGGTAATCCGCTCGGAAACAGTAAATAAATAAATAAATGGAAAATGTTTTCCCACTTTATATTATTATTACTTAATGCAGCATGAGAGAGAGTCATTAAGCTGAAGGAGGTAGCTGAATGAGCTGGGCTTGTAATTAAACAGCAGAAGACGAAATGAATAACGATGGCGAAGAACAGAGTAGAAATGGAAATCGGCTCAATAAAAATGCCAGACCTCTGATTTAAGAAGTTAGCAACCTTTAAATATCGAGGATCACAAATCACAGAATAAAATTAAACGCATCTGGAAATTAAAGATGGGATCGATGCAGGAAAGGAGACGCTATTTCGGCCTACATCAAATGTTTAAATCACGCCTACTGACTATATGAAAACTAAGAAAATCCTGTAATAGTATTTGATTTGTAATATCTTTTAAATACCTGAGAGAGGAAGATTCTCCGCAAAATGTATGGACCTGTACAATCCCAGGGAGATAGTACCGAATTCGCACCAACAAGGAACTATACTAGCTCTATGAGGATCCCCGGCATCACCTCAATAGTGAATTGCTCAGGTCTAAGATAAGGTTGCCATCTAGGAAAGAATTGCTGTAGGAAAGGGGTCAAATAAGATCTTCCCACTAAGACCTCAAGGAAGTCTTAAGGGACAACCCAGAAATAGATGGATTAACAATGTAGAAGATGACTTGAGAAGTCTAGGGGTTCCAAATAGGTGACCTTGGAAAGCCTTAGATCTGGATGAATGGAGTGGAATTGTGGACCAAGTCAAGACGCTGCAAGGGCTGTGTAGTTATAGTGCCATTGAATAAGTATAATTATTACTGTATTTATTACTTCAATCGATAGATAGACTAAAGTGAGAATATATATTTTTAGTACTTTATAAATAGAGGGCTATTGGAAATGCTATTTTTATCCTTATAGACTAAAATCGATTTTGACACTTGTTGCACTTATATTAGCTTTCACATGAATAACTACAATTCAATGAATACAATGCCTGAGTTGGTGTTTTTCATCGTTTAATTTTTTGTTTTGTAAATTTTATTTCATCCTACACGCTTATAGAGAGAAATAGATGAGAATTATTGGCATGCAATTTTTTTATCAAATAGATATTGCAAGCTTAAATATTTTAAACCTATCATCGAGTTTAGCTTGTGATATACTATAAATAAATATTTGAATATTATTTTATTACACTGAAAGCCATTATTCATGTTATTTTTGCTCTACAAATAGATTGATTAAAGGATTAACACGTTCACATAAAATTAATCACACTTTCCTTAGCGGTGAACCCTTATTTTATTATTAAATTGTACATAAGACTATATTGACATATATCCTCTTTTGGTCTTTATAGGGTTTACTGTTTTTTTTTTTTTTTTTTGTTTTTTTTAAAAAAAGAAAAGAAAGAAAGAAAGGAGAAGACCAAAAGAGGATATATATATGGTAATACAGTTTTCTATACAATTAATTAATTAATCAAACTTATTAAAAACTGATGAAATAATAATAATGATAATGATAAAATAATCCTGCAATACTTAAAACCAAAATCAATCAACAAAATACTCATTAAGCACAAACTCAATCAACAAAATACTCAATAAACACTCACTCAATCAACAAAACACCCATTAACCTTAAACTCAATCAATAAAAAACTCAATAAACACTCAATCAATCAACAAAATTAACTTAATAAACAAAAACAAAAGAAAAAAAAAATCCTATGAATATAATTTTGTTTGTTATTTACCCTCATTTTCTGCATCTTGGTGGGTTATTATATTGGACTAAATTATTGTCCGAGAATGTGACCTTTATAGTTACTTTAAATTTGGTCTACTTTTATATATTTTTTTTTTTTTTATCGAAATCCTTGATTTAAAAATATTATAAAAATTAAATGACACTTTTTAAGGTTGGTGGAATCCAAAATAGATGTGTTTTACTGGAATTTTTATTGAAGTTTAAAAACTCCATGATGGTAAAAAAGTAAGTATGTGTGGTAACATACTTCGAGGCGAAAATAAGAAATGTTTTGGTCGTTTTTTTTTACATTTTTGTTGGGGCATTGCCCTGCAAAAGCTATTTAATATCATGATTTTATTTGTCTCAAAAACGGACTTTGCGATTATTTAAAACAAATTATTTAGTTCCTCGTAATAAAACTTTATTTGGCAATTATCAAATTTATTTTTTGAGTTAATAACGTGGTGTCACCCTTATTTAAGTAGCTATAATTAAATTTAAAAATTAAAATTAATATGTGACCAACATTGGACTAATTTAACATACCCTCTAAATTTCATTAACATAAGATAAATAGTTGTTTAAAGGTTAAGGCACAGACAATCAGTAACAAGACCAAAAATATTTCCAGAAGGCTGGCACGGATATCTGTCCAGGAATTTTTGAATTCGGAGACAAAAATAAATCTTTCTTCGATTGATGACACAACTTCTGCAACCTTTAGTAACCTCGGAAACAATATTTACATAAATTCTCGTCCAGTACAATATTATATATAAATACAATACAGAAAGGTAACTTTTTGCTGTAATTCTATGTGTATTTATTCTCCTTAAATTACATTATAGCAAGGACCCTAAATTTGTATTTACTCCCATAAATCATTTACAGAATATATATGAAGTTTGTAATTTTTATTAAAACAAAAATAATTTTTAGGATTTCATCCTTGTTTTGCAACATAACATAACATCGTCCTAATTTTTAAAAAAATATATAATTTAATGCAATTTTAAAAATATTTCAAGAACACTTCTTTCAAAAATTGGATTTCATAAATTAACTAAATACCAATATACATCAATTAATATTAACATTAATTTGAAAATAAATAATCAGAAACATGGAAAAAAATTTAAAGGTTTTTTCAGATTGATATTTAAATTTTTTCAGGGTTCTAGTAACCTTTAGTACGTCCCTGGACTGAGTATTTTGCGTCTAACTCTTTCTGAATGATTATATTTTGCTATATCCTTTTTTTTTAAATATATAAATTAACCAGAGCATATAGATCAGTTTAAATCTTTTAAGTGTATACTCTATATTTTATAAGACTTTAACATTATTTATAGTTTTAAGCAAACCATTTAAATCAGTCATAATCTCCTATGTTTTCCTTTTCCATTACTATTTATGCTTATATTTTTTGCGTATTATACGTTGTGTAAGAAATAGGATCTTTTAGATTATGAGTAAATAAATACCGGGTGTCTAATATTTAATTTATTTCTTTTAAAAAATTATAGTTTATTGTTTTTGTTTTTTTCATCCTTAATATCTTATATACTTTGGGGATTTATTGAGAAAGTATTGAGATAGAGCGTACATTCAATTTTAAGACTCTTATAGGTTTGCACGTTATAAGGTCCTTTGAGTCCAAAAAAGTTATTTCTAAACAGAAATAACTTTTGTTCAGATGCCAGGAGGCTAAACTTCCAACAGTCACGTTCTGTTCCTTATGGTATCAAGGTTGACCAAGGTTTTCATCCCTCTCCTATCCTTAGGCAAAGTGCGGGCAGGTTATAGGAATTCCTCCATTTGTTGTTTGTTCAGATGCCAGGAGGCTAAACTTCCAACAGTCACGTTCTGTTCCTTATGGTATCAAGGTTGACCAAGGTTTTCATCCCTCTCCTATCCTTAGGCAAAGTGCGGGTAGGTTATAGGAATTCCTCCATTTGTTGTTTGTTCAGATGCCAGGAGCCAGGAGGCTAAACTTCCAACAATCACGTTCTGTTCCTTATGGTATCAAGGTTGACCAAGGTTTTCATCCCTCTCCTATCCTTAGGCCAAGTGCGGGCAGGTTATAGGAATTCCTTTTTGAGCCAGGGTGGATTCTCTATTGGAGCCTAAACTTCTGAACTTAGCTTTGAATGGAATTTAGGATACTTGCTTAGAAAAATCAAACTCCTTAGTGAAATAGAGAAATCAATTTTATGTCTCAATCTAAAAACGAAAAAATATACCTCCCAAAAAACACGTAAAAAAAAAAAAATAATAATAATAATAATTATTTTAGTCTATTTAAATGCCAATTTAATCATATAACTAGCTATCCCGGGAAAAATCTAGTTTTTGAGAATCAAATATTAATCAAATTAATCATTGCTTTAGTCGATACCTAGCGAATTGAGGTGTTACGTAGAGAATCTCGACTGTTCGAAGCTAATTATAAGTTAATTATATTTTTGAAATAAAATTGTTTCCCCTTTTACTTTCTCATATACTTCGAAAAAAATTTAAAACCTTTAAGATTTAACCTTTGTGTCCAAAAAATGTCTTCTATAGTCTGTGCAGACGCGTGGAGTCTTAACTATTGGGCTGATTTTGATGAAATTTGGCATACATGTCAGAAAAATCATACTCCGAGGGGAAATAGAAAAATTAATTTAAGCTAAAAATGTGGGGGGTGCTAATAATCCAAAAACTCTGAATAATCGTGAAAAAATATTATTTTTCGAAAACGATTCCGACGAACCATATAAGTCGTTTTCCCGGGAAAAATCTTGTTTCCGAGATATTGATTAAAAATCTTATTTTTTTGAAAGTTGAAATCAAAAAGTAAACAACCACCTGTTGAACACTTTTTAAATATAATTAAAAATAAATCAATTACATGAGATATTATGGGATTCAAATACAGTATTAATATTTGTATGAGAAAGTTTTGTTTGATTTATTGAACTCTAATTATTAAGAATAAAGTAATTAGTAAATTTAAATGGGAATGCATGTGTGACTATAATCTTGGATTTTTTTAAACATTTTATTTTTGCAAATATCACACTTTCCTGGTGATGTTCTATTAGAATTATTATTATTCTGTCTCGATTACCCTTAACTGGGTATATCGGAAGGGTTCAGTCAATAATAATTGATTAATACATATACATTCAGAGATATTCTAGGCCTTGGGTAGTTTAAGGAATGCAAAAGCCCACTTCTTTGAGCCCTTAATATCCTTGTAAAGAACACCCTTCTATATTGGATTGTTCATACCAATAAGTGCTGAATTGAGGCATTAAGTAGTTTAGTTACATTAACCAAATTGTGAGAATACTTGTTAAAATTTACATTATGAATAAGTATAAGATTTCGATCATCCATCACTACCTCAGAGAGTAATAAAATTTGATTATAAATAGGTATAAAAGTAGTTTTCGGTCGTTTACAGTTCGCTCATCCATTATTACCACAGATTTTAATAAAATTTGATTATAAATAATCTATTATATTGTCTAATTTAATTATACAATAGGTTTCTATGATATAAATTTATTTTATATTAACGATAACACATGGTTATTTCACCGGAATGAATTTCACCTAAATGACTATGATACGGTTAAGTGGAAGACTAGCAGCCCTTACTGAATCTTCCGTTCGCCTCGTGTGGGGGCTCAATAGAGTAATTGCTCTTATAACTCTTGTTCTTCAAACTAATAGTTAACATAGCTTCCGTTCCGCTCAATAAGTTAATTTAATTTATAGTTTGAGTTCAATTAACTATAGTTTATGGTTAGAGAAGTAACTAACGTACTTTAAGCATTGGCACGTGTATTTGAAATCATTGCTATATAATTACACATAACATGTCCAAATAAAAAATATTTCTCTTAAAAATATAACAACTAAATTGAGATAGTTAGTTCACTTCTAGTTCTATACCTTAGTTCAAGTCACAATTAACCTCATTGAATTCCAATTCCTTCTAACTCTCTCTTTCACTGGCATATCAGGAGTACTCTATGACAACCGCGTTATCTTCAATAGTTTCAACACCAATCTTATATCTTATATTCCCAAAGGAAAAAGTCACATGGGATGATATCTGGAATCTTGGAGGCCAATGATGGAGTGACAAATGCTGACATTCTCAGCTGAGGAGGAAGTGCGAGGTCACTCTCTTATATTCCCAAAGGAAAAAGTCACATGGGATGATATCTGGAATCTTGGAGGCCAATGATGGAGTGACAAATGCTGACATTCTCAGCTGAGGAGGAAGTGCGAGGTCACTCTCACTTGTGCTTTTACCTTTGCAGATACATCCAGTATCCCGAAATTGACGGTAACATCGACGAATGTTTCTATCATTCGGAATGCCCACTGAACTTTAGTCCTTCCACTTTTGTTCTTAGCATAGGAGGTAGTATTAAGTCACCCAGTGCTCTTACCTTTGCATATACACCAAGTATCCCGAAATTGACTGTAACATAGACGAATGTTATTATCATTCGAAGGGTCAGTCGCATTTTCGTTTCGAAATGCCCACTGCACTTTTCTACGGATTCGCAAGCGCAACAAGCTTTTTGTCGTGACTTAGCTATAACTGTAAACGTATCTAATCGAAAACTCGTTGTTATCTTTTTGATAAGATCTAGCATAATTTATCCGCAACGAAATAAAACTAGATTAATTATTCAAGGTGCACTAATTCCACTAAGACGCACAGCAGTCTCCGATGCAAGATTGTCAAGCCACATCCCTTTAAAATTCCGATTTTTTTTTTGGGACACCCTATATTTTATAAAATTACTGAACTCTTAAGAGCCACTGCCACTGCAAGAAATAAATGTCACTTAACACATTTGAGAACATTTTGTTATCAATTTGAAAGAAGGTTGTCCGAAGTATTTAGTAAATTTTTCATTATTAAATTAATTATGACAAACTCTTAATAGTGATAAATCTTTGCAACTTTACATCACTGATGATGCAAAAGATTTTTCTGCAAGAGCTTCAATAAAATAGAATATTTGTACTTATTATGAATGTAATTTATGAAAAACTTAGACTTTTTTTGACCTAACTACTATATTGTCAAAACAAAATATCCATACTACCCTCACATAAATTTATTAGTTGAAGCATTATCATAAGTATTAGTCTTTCATTGTAGAACCCTTGTAGATATTTGTTAATTCACTGAAATATTGTAAGAGTAGAATTTAAATTGAGGATGACAAGGATCAGTCAAAAGTAGAAATCAAAGTTGTGGATTTACGTTCGTTTCAGAAAATCTATGACTTTGATTTTTACTTTTGTCTGATCCTCGCTATCCTCAGTTGCCATTTGATTTCAACTTTTGAATAATCCTCGCTATCCCCAATATATAATTGTTCAGTTTAGTGTATTATAAGTAGAACGTTTTCGATGTGTGATTTTTTTTTCTAAACCGACATTGATAGGTTTGACTCTAAATAGAATTATACTTTAGTTTGCTTTCTAAACTGTTCTTTCGTTTTTGTTTTTTTTTTCAATAAATGTGCATGAATTTAACACAAGTTTGTTCTTTAGTAAATTATTCTCATACATCAATTTCATAAACAATTTTATTTACTTCTATTAAAAATGCCTTACTGATTCTTAACGATTCCAGTTAAATTCTTTATTACTGAATAGTTCAGCCTCAAATTCCTATTAACTTTTATGCTGAAGAAAGATTTTGAGTAACTTTTACATCATTAGTCGGTTTAAAGACTTCACTATGATTTAAAATCATATTTTGAAAATCCTATTATCGTAAATTTTAGTAATAAACTCAATTATATTTATTTAAAATATTGTAAAATTCTTTAATTTGTATGGACTTTAAGGGATCAATTTAATTTTAATAGATTTATTCTACTTCTCATAAAGAAAGTGATTTATGTTATTTTAACAAACCTAACTAAAATGTCAGTTTTATTTTATATTTCTATTAGGTTTAATATTTTACTACCTTTTTACTACGTTTTTATTAGCTTGCTTTCTTGTTTGTTTGTTTGTTTGTTTGTCCGGTACAAATCTGGCAATAGATTTCTAACTTTTAGCACTAAAAACTTTTAGCATAGCTCAGAACACGATGACAATGTATTATTTTAATACTTTTAGCCATCTTGCAGAATTTAATTGGGTTTCAGCAAATTTTGCCGTATGGAAAGTTAGTTCGGAAAAAAGCCGCAAGTTATTTTATTTGTTTTGCCATGTCCCATATTTACAATCTTCATTTTGACGGGTTTCAAATTTGTGATTTTTATAAATAAGAGATAAACATTGAATGACAGCAAAACAGGAAATATACCGATTATTTTATTTATCGATTATATGATTTATATTATTTCAAATATATCGATGGCACGGTTTAGATTTGGTGTTAGTATCGATGGAACGCTTTAGATTTGGTGTTGGGGAGATCCGTTGTACAAAGATTTGTCCTTTTATAGGTTTAAGATCAGTTCTCTAAATGGTTGTCATTTATGTGAAGTAAATAAATTCGGAACTATTTTTTTTTTCACTAACATTATATATTATATAACAATAACAATTATATTATCAACATTACATACGATTCAACAGAAAATTTAAAAACTTAGTATATAAAAAGTTCTTTTTATCTTGAAATTTTTAGACTTTATTCGGAACAAGTGTATTTTGTATAAATGTGGTGAATACCATGGTTATCATTATCCCCCATTTATTTTCGTCTCTATTTTGCTGATAGTGAACATCAATGTAATATTAAACCAATTATAAAAGACTCATTTTATTTACAATCGATCATAACAAGACAATTTTAAAGAAAAAACACTCTTTTTTTACTAAGTATAGGAGAATATATGAAGGTTGAAGGTTCTTGTTTGTAGAAACACTAAGGTTGTTTTTGTTCTCATTCGCATTAACTCTTTGTTTTTTGTTGTTCTTTTTTGTATGAAATGAATGAAAATAATGAACTTCATTCCAATGCATATTGTGTCATACGAAATATTACTACTTTATGATTTAGAACCGATAATAAATACTTGCTTTTTTAACTAATGTAAGCAAATGTTAGTCATTTAATGAAGCTGTTGATTTTTTTCTAAAAAAAAAAGACATTATTAATTCTATTTTTCGTCATGTTTTAAAATGAACTGAACAATTTTTTAGCTTAATAAATCATATGATATGAATACCTTTTTTTTCGTGTTTCAAACTCATTAAGATATAGGTGTTTTAGTTAAATTAAGAACAAGATTTTTTTTTTTTTTTTTTTTTTTTTTTTTTTTTTTTTTTTCATAAGTACCTATCATTAACTTTTTATAAGTTGTATTGTTTTTATTTTTGATCGTGCCCCTCCCTTACAACTGAAAATATGGTATCGAGATCAGCTGTGTGATTCGGTGACGCGTCACCGGCGTCCTTGCTTGGTATTTACGCTTATATACAAGTGATCGTTTCTAACAAGACTCCCGGCTTCGATCTTGAACTCCGGACTTTCTACCTCCTTGAAAAAAGTTGTCGAGCAGGTGGGTAACCAACAAAGTCCCCTTCTCTCCCTCTCAGGTTATCTTGTTACGACTCAAAGAAAAAAAAACCAACAAATTTAAATACTTAAAAAAAACAAAAACACATTTTTATTATTATTGAAAAAAAAAAATACATATTTTGATTTAAAATAAAAATACAACGAGGGTTTTTACCAACTTAAAAGAATTAAATTTAACCTTACTTTATACTCTTCAGTTATTTTAAGTCTGTAGCATTTAAAAATAACTCGAATCCGGTACGAGCAGGTTTGCCAACTATTTTTGTCACATACTTTACTCCGGACCAGTGACCCGGACATCAAATACCTTTTTGTTATTGTGAAGAAGATACTAAAAAACAGGCTCCTCAGGAATGTTTTACTTTAATTGGATTAAAATAGAATCCTAAGGAAAAAATATTAATACTATAAAGGATGTCTTTATTTATAATCCTTTCGTTTCATTTAATCTACTTTTATATATTATATGTGTATTTTAAATATCTTTTATTTTTGTATCGTTAACACAAAACACTTGTAATATTAACTCTTAAAACCTTATGTTTTTTTATTTTATTCTTCTTATTTATTGTTTGTTTATTCTACTTCTTTAATTGTTAAAATGGTTAATAAATTTGTAAATTATAATATTTACTTTTGTATAAACTTATCAACGCTGATTTTATTCAGTCTTATTAGTTCTGGTTATAAACTAACATTAAACTTGCATTAAAAAAGCCATCTTGTTAAATATTCAACTTCTTTAATTGTTAAAAACAATTTGTATTCTTTTTTTACACTTATTAATCCTAGAAGGGTATAAGACTAAAGGAGAAAGTTTTTAAATAAATAAGTTATGTTCTGATATATTATTAATTTAGTTCTTGTTATAAATAAACTTTTAACTTGCACCAAAAAAGTCTTCTTGTTAAGTATTCTGCTTCTTTAAATGTTAAAAACTTTTGTGTTAACTGATCAACTCTATTGAGTTTTATCAATTATTTTTACTAACAAACTTTACACTTGTAAAAACCAGTCATCTTGTTAAGTTTTTAATTGTTAAAAGCAGTTTTATACAATTTTCTTTTAGACTTATAAGGCTTGGAAAAGTACAGGACAATATAAGTGACGAATTTGTTAAGTAAATTATGTTTTGTTCTGATTTATTATCACTTATCGTCTCTGCCTTCAGTTAGTATTATTAGTTCTGCTTATAAACTGACTTTAAACTATTGCAATGGCTTATTAATTAATAAGTCTTAGTGTTAATTATTCCACGTCTTTATTTCTTAAATCTCTAATACACTCATAAGTTACAAGGTACTTCTTTAGATTGTTACGCCCCTATGTCGTTTTAGAATATAAATTATTTTGACTAAATAACTATTATGAAAAAGGAATGTTTAGTCCAATGTACTTTAGGACAGATGAATATCACACTTCTGTTTTTATACGGGGAGTATCAATCCAAGAAGTGCCAGTTACAAGATCGTTTGTATAATGAAATCACAACACTGCATGTTAAGTTTTATTTTTTTTTTATATTTGTTGTTTTTATAAACAATAACTTTAAACTTGCAATTAACATGTCTTCTTGTTTAGTATTCAACTTATTTAATTGTTTCAAACTGATTTACACAATTTTATAAGCCTATAGGAGGATATAGATAGGTCGTTCTGATTATTTTATTTGTTATTTAATGTCGGTGTTGTAATAACGAGAGCCTGCGTGACCGTGTGGGTTAAA
This sequence comes from Gerris lacustris, assembly GCA_951217055.1. Classification (NCBI taxonomy): domain Eukaryota; kingdom Metazoa; phylum Arthropoda; class Insecta; order Hemiptera; family Gerridae; genus Gerris; species Gerris lacustris. The sequence continues at coordinate 26,668,240 of OX578284.1, forward strand.
CCACGTCTGCTCGGCCATCACTGAATCATGAGTGGAACGAGACGGGGTTCGATTCCTCGCCGTGACGCTCTGATTTATATGGCTTACTATTATCACATCATACTCGCTTCGGCGGTACTATGTACAGAGGTATGATGTGTGAAGTGGCTGGAACTCTCTACCGCGGGGCGTAAAAAGGGCCTTAATGATGGCCTAATTGCTAGGTTCGAACAAGTGGTTCGTCCTACCCGTTCTAGTAGGAAGTACTAGACGACTACTACTACTACTAATGCCGGTGTTTATTATTGCGTGTCGTGATATTATTTTTTATTTTGTGTGTTTACAAAGCACAGACTAACTTAAGCTCTTAAAACCACTTAAAAGCTCTAACAAAAGTTAAATGCTGTCTCAATATAAGCTTTTTAAGACAAAACTGGCTTTTAACAGCGAGCGGTCTTAGACAGTACCTACCACTTAATTCAGAATGGACTTTGGGTCAAACATCACGTGCAATCGAGCTTTTTTACGTGGATGTTTTAGCGCTGGTGAACAAGAAATTTCTGTCACGCAAAAACGACATGAAAAATGTGACGCTTTTAAATATCGTGCCAGGAAAAATATAATAGGAGGTAGATTGGTTTTCACTTGTATTTATTGTAGTATTATATTTCACCAAATAGAAGTTCTAAATTTAATATAAATTATATCAGAACTCCTAGTGGGCCTAATAGTAATCAAAATGGTTTAATATTTCATAATTTCACACCTAAAGATCCATCTGCTTTATCAATTAGACAAATGAATACTAAATTTCTCCACTTCATGGAAAAACATTAAAATGTCGATATGTGGATTCAGTATACCCAAAAACACATCTATGATTCAATGTTTTTGCATGAAATGAAGAAAAGGAGTATTTATTTTATTTTATTAGCTTGCTTTCTTGTTTGTTTGTTTGTTTGTTTGTCCGGTACAAATCTGGCAATCGATTTCTAACTAACTTCCCGAATAGCTAGACATTTGAAACTTTTAGCATAACTCAGAACACGATGACAATGCATTATTTTAATATTTTTAGCCATCTTTCAGCAGAATTTAATTGGTTTTCAGCAAATTTTGCTGTATGGAAAGTTAGTTCGGAAAAAAGCCGCAAGTTATTTGATTTGTTTTGCCATGTCCCATATTTACGCAATCTTCATTTTGACGGGTTTCAAATTTGTGATTTTTATAAATAAGAGATAAACATTGAATGACAGCAAAACAGGAAATATATCGATTATATTATTTACATTATTTCAAATATATCGATGGCACGGTTTAGATTTGGTGTTGGGGAGATCCGTTGTACTAAGATTTGTCCTTTTATAGGTTTTAGATCAGCTCTATAGATGGTTGTCATTTCTATGTGAAGTAAATAAATTCGGAACTATTTTTTTTTCACTAACATTATATATTATATAACAATAACAATTATATTATTGAACGAGCGCAGTGAGTTCTTCATTTCAGAGACTTGGGCTTTGAAAAGTTTGTGTATTTGTTTGTCCAACGATAACTGGCGCAAAAATTGATCGATATGAACGAAATTCGGCACATAGATGCATCTCAGCATTTGTGAGAACTGTATAGTTTTTGGAAATTCCACACTTAACATTTCCAAGCCAATATGGCGGTCCTATGGCGGCCAATATGGCGGACGGCTAAAATAAAAAGTTTTAGTCAGGATAATTTTTATACATCGTTTTAAAAGTCTTTAAGACAAGGAAAAGAATATGTAACTAATAAAATATCACACTTCATATTTTCAAGATGGCAGCCAATATGGCGGACAATTAAAAAAAAGAGTTCATTTGTCATGTTCATTTCATTTGTAAATTTTAAGTTCTTTAAAATTAACAAACATAACTAGACTGACTTCAATTAGTAGATTGGATGGACACTTAAAACTTATTGATTCTGAAATGTTTGATATTCTTCAGAGCATGCCAGAAATTAATTGCAATGATTTACTAATGAGAATGAAAATAATGTTACATGATTAAAAGAGTAGAGTCATCGGTGTGTAATATGTAACGAACTTATAGGGCTGGAGCACATACATCTAAAGAATTCCAAGACAATAGAAATTTGCATTTTTGACAACATTCCTAAAATCATCCCGAGGTCTGAGGTCTGTGGATTACAAACCCCTCTTGAGGAGCAAAAATATAAAACCGTATCAAGAATTTGGTTTTTGAAGGAAGAATTAATTTGGTATTAAGCCAATACCAAATTTAGAAGTTGGGAAGGAAACTTTGCACATTTATTTTGTTACTTGGTAAATTGTAAAAAAAATAGTCTGCCAATTAGTGTGGCACATAGCTTCCTCGCATCCCATCATGTACTTTATTGTTTTACTAACGTTATATTACTTTATTGTTTATTATGTAAAAACAATTGTTTTTAGCGATCTTTAACACTTCATAGCGGTGTCGCTGTTGGTTTTACTAAAAAATTGTATTTGAAAAAAATATTTGTCTCATTAAATAGATGAAGTTTGATTTTTTTCCCGACCTAAAATTTCAATTTGAAATTTGAAATTCACGTTTACGCGAGCGTTGCGCTTGAACGCTTGGACAGATAACGTTGTATAACGAACTTGTCCTGGGCATTGGTAAAATGAACATGTCTACCAAATTTCATCAAAATCTGTCGATATTTACTCAAGTTATCGTCGCACGTTTCATTATTCACGGACACACAGACCGACAGACAGACAGACAGACACGAGACCAAAAATGTTCCCTGATGTCTGAAAGGGATTTCTGTCTTGGAATTTTTAAAATCGGAGACATGAAACTTTTTCGTTCTCAAAAGTGAACACAATGCTTCCGTTACCTTCGGTAAGCTCGGAAGCAAAATAATTAGCTATCTTAGAAGGTAAATCTAATCAGTGGTATAAGATGGAGTTGAATTTCAACGTTTTTCATACTTTATAATAAATTAAAACATCTTAAGGGATCAGTCATTGTGGTAATTCTTGGTTTTCACTGACAAACCAAGAATGATTTGACAAGTTTGGATAGTATGTAAGCTTAAGCACCACAATAAAGTTGATCCTTTGCTAGATGTGGTTAGTTTTTAATTAAAGGTTTACATTGATTGAACTTTGATAATGATTTAAAATAGTGAATACAAATTCCGTGAAATATCTATAAGAAACTCGTTTAATCTGAAGCTTAGGATGATTGAGCGGATTCTTAGATTTAATCAAATATTTATTATTTAAAACTTAACCTCATATTTCAATCCTAACCTCAAGAGTTAATTAACAGTTCTCTTATGTGCGAATAAATTCGAGGGCAAGAGGTTGGAACAACTTCTAAACTAAGAAAGATGTGTCTTTTGATTGATTTATAATCTTAATGATGAAGGAGATTTAGTAATGTCATCCTGTTCTTTTTTTAGGCACTTATTTAGATTGTTACTCCCCTTACATAAAAAACAGAGGGAATTAACAATCTAAAGAAGTTGTACGGAATGTTCTTCTGTAGACTGTAAATACCCTTATAAAAAGAAGTGTGATATTCCTTTGTCCCAAAGTACATTGGACTAAACATCCTTTTGTCTTGATTGTTATTTAGTCTGTTATTTACAGTACCCTTTTTTATAAGTACGTAAAACATGTAGCCACTAATATTTTAATTTTGGCACTTCTTTAGATTGTTACTCTCCTATGTTTTCAGAATATAAATAGCTTTGATAAAATAACTATTCAGATAAAGGGATGTTTACTCCATTATACTGTGGGACTAAGGAATATCACACTTGTGTTTTTATATAAGGGGATTAAGAGTGTAAATAACAACATCCTGCACACCTTCTTTAGATTGTTACTCCCCTCTGATTTGTTTATAAGGGGAGTAACAATCTAAAGAAGTGCCTTAATTTTTAATCTTTTCTACAAAAGAAATATTGATCTTCTCATGGGAGCTTAAATGCTAAGGAAGAATAAACAAATAAGGTGGTAGTAGATAGATTGAACTTTTCGTGAATAAACTTCAATTTAAAGCTCAGAAAAAAACATCTGTCCACTGACGATGACCTATTAATCCGGTCAAAACCGGTATGTTTTGATTTTGTTGTTGTGGTTTGACTGCAAAATGGACAAAGTGGTATTCACGAAGAAGAGTTGTTTTGTTTACTTTTAGTAATTTTTTAGAAATATCTGTTGGAAATACTTATACAGAAGATATCATTTCTTAATTTTTAAAATGTGAAAAGAAATGTATGAGTATTAAGTGGATGATTATTGAAAGGAGGTCCTCAATGTTTTGTTTGTTTTGGATACTGTTAGCTGTTAGCTCCAATTGTTTCTGAGGATTGGCATTTATGGATATTATTGTTTGCAACCATATTAGTATTGTTTGTAAACAATAAGTGTGGATAAATTTAAATTCTGGATTCTTCACGTAAGCTTTGGTGCTGAAGAGAAGCTAAACATATTAGTATTGTTTGTAAACAAAAGTTGTGGATAAATACAAATTGTGGATTCTTCACGTAAGCTTTGGTGCTTAAGAGAAGCTATCATGAAATATAAATAAAACAGGGAATATATTTGTTTACTTACCATTTAAAAGACAATAAACTCCGGCCGACATGTGAATGTATTGTGCCATCGCTAACGAAGAATAAGCTACGATCATAGAAACCAAGTGGAATATTGTGCACTTCCCGTGAATCGACCTCCTGAGATGAGGCACTAAGAAGAAAACGAACAGAGTAGCAGCTAAAAAGAAAACCGATATCCAAAGTCCGACCGTGTATATTGTATCCGTTAGTGGAGTGGCTCTTGCTTGCCTCATTTCAAACATGTCGGCTAAATCAGTACCGTTGCACAGGTCAGGACAACTGACGCAGAGAGCCCCGATAAATTCCTTCATCGTTTCTTCTGGTGCGTCATCCTTTTCCGTTGCAGTTTCGGCTCTGTTAAATACATCACAAATCTCTTCGGTAGGAACAGCATCTATAAGAGTTTCGATCATTTCCCAAAATCCTTTGGCGTTGTTGTCATCCACAGTACTGTCGTCTTCGGCCGACAACTTGAGGAGAAGTGTAGCGTCGTCGTAGTTGATAAAGGTCGATTTGCCTAAAGTCATATTTCTGATGACAGTACACTCTTTACTTTCTGGGGAATCGATAACTCGAGAGCAAACTTTTAGCATTTCTTTGAAAGCGTACGGTACCGTGTTTATGAAACTGATAGCGGCGTTGTTACCTGTCTCATGGAAGTGCTTGGTCATCCTCTGTTGATTGTCTACGAAGATCTTTATAAACTTCATATAATTGTTACCTTTGTAGCCTGTTGTCACCATGTACTTTGTATATTCGTCAGGTCCTGTTTGATTCCGCGTCAGCATAAAAAAATCATCCGAATCGTCTGCGAAATCCTCTTCCAAAACATCGAGCCAGTATTCGTAAGAAAATTGACTTAACATCTTCTTGACGGATTTAATAGCTAAAAGTTTCTCCAACATTTTTACCCGTATCAATTAATTATCTAATTCTATATAAATAAATAAATAATAAATAAAACTCTACAACGCGATAATATTGCGGCGTTTTAACCGCGTATTATCGACGCGGTCGGAACGTGAAAAAGAGAGTTGTATATCGCCATGAGTACTGCTCTAGACTGGTTTGTAAACCAAGGCCTGTTGAAGCCCCCCACGCACGCTTCAGGGCCAAAGGCCGCTACTCACCGCCAAACCGTCTCCTCCCCAGATATTAATTTAGTTACCAGCCATCGATATAATTGTATATTGCACGCCACACCTTACCTCGAAATCGCACAATCGATCCTTCGTAAAACCACCCTTCCTTCCTGTGTTTACATAATATAAATAACATCGATAAATAATATATAATAATATAGATCGATTCTTGGAAGATTCGATCTATCGATATTTTTCCATCCTTTCGTCCTTTCTTTAAAAAAATAATAAAATAACAAAAAACCTACTATTTTGTCGAAGGTTTCTTGTTAACTATAAGCTAATTATACAGAAGAATTTACATTAAAACATAGGTTTAGTTTTGATTAAATAATTAACGGGTACAATCTATAATTCCTTGATTTTCGTCTTCCGTTATTTAAAAAAACAGAACGTGGACTATTAGATTCAACTTTTGGAGCTATATCGTAATTGGAAATGTAAATGTTATTCTATCCTAGACGGCATTGAAATGGGAACCTGCTCGGTTAGATTACAAAATGAAACAACGTCTATTTGATATCTAACAAAATAGGTTTATCTTGCGAGTCGACCCCGAAATATTGGAAATACTAAAACCCGTAATGTGACAGCTTCACTACTGATTATTCCATCCAGCTAATGATATAATGCACTTTAGGTCCTCAATACTTAAGCTCTTCTTGTTCTAGTTCAAATATTGATCGTATGCAAACCAGATTATCTCATTAACTTTCTATTCGTTCAGCATTGCTGTCTGTTTAGATCCAACCGCAAATGGATAGATTTTATTTTTGAAAAGAGCTTTTGAATAACACAGTATTCTGTGTCCCGTATTTGTCTTTTATATCGATATTGTCTCTGTACCTACTTATTTATCACTATATAGTATTTTAGAACACTTTAAACTATTTTAGAAATTTTCAGTATTTAGTCTTATATTGTCTGACCTTAGATTTAAAATTAATGGTACATTTTTTGATTGTTACACCTCTATTTTTTTTATTTTTATTTTTTTTTTTTTTTTTAAATATAATGACTTTGACTAAATAACTATTAAGACAAATCAATGTTTAGTCAATTTACTTTGGGACAAAGGAATATCACACTTCTGTTTTTATAAGGGGAGTAACAGTCTAATGAAGAACATTCCGTACACCTTCTTTAGATTGTTCTCTCTTCTGATGTTTTGCTTCCGAGCTACCGAAGGAAACGGAAGCTATGTGATCTTTCTGAAGAACGAAAAAATTTTAGGTCTCCGATTTCGAAAATTCCAAGACAGAACTCTGTTTCAGACATCAGGGAATATTTTTGTTTCCGTGTCTGTCTGTCGGTTCGTCGGTGGGTCTGTCATTCAATGTTTGCTAACCAACATATCTTAAAAATTACATGTTGATTTTAATGAAATTTGGATGGTAGGTCATAATTAGCTCATTGTTGGTCCCATATAAGTTTTTACCTTCTGCGCTAATTTGTATCTCTTCCACATACGCACAAACATACATTTATTTACACCTATAGCTCAAAAGTACTTATCTGATTTGTATGAAAATTTTATGATTTGTTGAAAGTAGTCCGCAGATAGTCTTAGATTAATTTGATCCGTCTGCGCTCTTTAACTTTTGCTAAATTGATACTTTAATTTGTGTAAAAAATCCAAATAATTTTTACAGATTAAGAAAACGGGGAAACAATTTGACAAATTAGACAATAATGGCTTTTAATAGTATCAAATCAATAAAGTACGTGATAGGATGCGAGGAAGCTATGTGCCACACCATAATTTACAGTCCATTTGTAAGGGTAGTAACAATCTAAAGAAGTGCCAAATTATTAACAATATAAACTCTTAATTCATTAATATGTTAATTTACCTATTATTTGGTTTTTTCGTTCCAAACCAAATTATTTTTTCTAATTTTAATTTATGATACATTCTTTTCATATCTCAATAAGCTCATACTTTTTTTCGTGCCTCCAAATTTTAAATGTTTCCAACCCAAATGCGTTTAATTTATAACATTATTTATCCATCGACGTTTTTGCGTACTTCCACATCTGGGATTTCTGTGAAACTTTGTTAAAGCAATTTCACGATTCGAACTAGGTAAGCAAATCATGTTAAACGTTTGTTTAAAAAAGGAAACTAAATTATATACTCGTTTGCTACACATTATACACGAATTTAAGAGAAATTGAATAACGTCGAATAACTCCTATTTCATCTCAAATTAAGCGTACATTTTCCGCTATTTACACAGGTACTAGAAATGGCTAAACAGTTTTAAAATTCTTGCGGCTCTTTTGTTAAATGTAACAGAAGATAAAATGTTTAACACGCTCCTGTTACAAACAAGTTTTTTTTGTTGCTTGAATTACAAAATGCTTTATGTTTTTCATAGCAAGGGGCCTCTAATTTCCCAACAGAACAGTTTATTTTTTGTTAAAATCACTTTTCCTCAAAAACTTGAAAAATGTGGTGTTTTATTTAAGCTTTGTATTTCTAGTTGGAGAGTACTCAAAACTTTTGGTATTAGTCAAAATCTCTTTTTACTACTCTCTCCCTCTCCATCTCTCTGTTATTCGTATATTATATTATATTACTGGATTCCCGTGCTTCGCTACGGAGTGTGTTATATTTTTTAATTTTATAGGTTTATAAACTATCTAATATATTTTTATTTTATTTTTGGAGACCTACTATTATTATGTATACAATTGTCAACATAGACCTACTACTTAACAACTGAACTAGTAGAATAACAATACTTAAAAACTAGTAGAATAACAATAAAATAATTAAATGACAACCTTATTATTGTTGTAATGCAATAAATAATTCTTCCGCGGGTTTCCGCAAGCCGAGCGAATTTCCATTGGAAATTTGTAGTTCAATGTTGTGCAGTTTAAACTTCCTTCATAATCGACTACAATTTAAAAGAAATATTTTAGTTAAATTAGGGTTTTTATAATAATAGTTTCAAAGAGGTTTAAACTGCACAACATTGAACTACAAATTTCCAATGGAAATTCGCTCGGCTTGCGGAAACCCGCGGTAGGATTATTTTTATCTTTGCTGACTCATCAGGAGGGGTAAATGACGTCATAAAGATCCCATTCTTCGTGGGGATCCTCATCTCAACGAGCTTGATTTTTCGGTGCAAGTTTTTTTTTGATACGTCAATTCGTTCGAGAGCTATCGTGCTTATATAAATATATATATATATATATATATATATATATATATATATATATATATATATATATATATATATATATATATACAGTAAAACCTGCTAAAGTGACCACCCGTGTATATTGACCACCTGGTCAATGTGACCACTTTTTCATGGTCCCTTCAAAAATTCAATACTTCCTGTACATTTTCTTCTGCTTATTGTGACCATCTGCCTATATTGACCAGTGACCACATTCTTCTAGTCCCTTGAAGTAAATTTATTTCGGTTAAAGTGACCAAAGTGAAAAACAAAAAATACATATGTTAGTGAGAATACCTATTATAATAATTTTTAAACTTTCAGTTTTTATTTTAAATTTCTTAGAACTAATATACTAGTTGTTGCAATATCAATAAAACCCTCCTCTTTACTTTCTTTCTTTTTTATAGGAATTATTAAGAAGGATTTTAATTCAAGGAAATTAATAAAATTAAATAATTCTTGCTGTTTCTAAGAGTTAACCTTAACCATAAAGAGTACATAATTTCTCTATATTTTTTCTTTTTCACTTCATCCTCATTTTTTTGGAATATCTCCTCTTCTGTTTTTATTTTATTTCTTGCTCAGTTCTTAGTATGATTTAGAAAGTAAAAGGTGTCGTTTTTTTTTCTTTTTTTTTTAATTGTGTTTTTTGTATTTGGCACTGTAATGACCGCAAAAAAAAAAGTTTAGATTTTACTATTAAACATAAGTACAATATGTACATGTTTTTTTTTTAACTTTTTAAAGAAAAACGTCTTACCTCGTTTTTGCAAAATTTGTAAAAAATAGCTAATCATATTTCAGAAAGGTTTAATTTTACTCTATTTAAAAACTGTGTGACTCTAGTCTATAAATGTTCCTTTTCACTCTTTATATGTGCAACATTATAAAAAACCAAGAATGAGCTTTTTTTAAAACTCATTTTGGGTATATTGACCACCTGCCTAAGGTGACCACTTTTGGTCGGTCCCTTCGGTGGTCACTTTATCCAGGTTTTACTGTATATATATATATATATATATATATATATATATATATATATATATATATATATATATATATATATATATATATATATATATATATATATATATATATATATATATATACACACACATATATATATAAAGTTTTGTAAAACCTATTTTTTCGTGATCAGGGGCCCATGAAACGTATTTTGGCCACAATCTCGGCTCAAACTCCCGCCATGCCAGTGGCTCTATTAGCGAATTTGTTCCAATGGAAATTCGCTAAAATTAAAAGACTATAGTCAAATTAATAATTAGACAAAATTAAGTTAAAAACAGATTTTAAACACGCAAAAACACAGTAAGTGACAACAGACTAACAAATAATTTTCAAATCTAAACACTCTGGTACTCTAACTAAAATGTTTAAAATGTTTTAACTCGATAACAATTGTACTTTAACTATGGTATCTCTTTGGTATCAGTACTAAAGTTATTATATAGTCTAAAACCTTGATTCTAGTAATCTGCAATTCGCTTATTTAATCTACTCGAGATAAGTACTTACATATCTTTTTCCCTAGTATTATAATTATTTACATCTTTATTAGTAATAAAATTATGTATGTCGATTTAACAAATGTCTAACAATAATTAATTAACATATGGGCCGGAAAAATGACAAAACTTTTGCTACGCGAGAGTATTTAAATCCCCCCCCCCCCCATGGATCAAATATAATTTGCTTCAAGTTTTTAATTAGTAGCTGATTCCTACTACTGGAGAATAGAGAATCAATTTGCTTCTGAGCCTACCGCGAAGGTAACGGAAGCCATGTTTGATAATAATAGTTTGCAAAAGCATAAAATAAAAAAGTATACAAAATAGGTCGCGTGGAAGCTATGTGCCACATTAATTGGCAGACTATTTTAAAGAGTATTTTTTTTATATGTTACTTATTACACTTACTTAGTCACATTTCACATCGATGAATAATACCCTTCGTTGAAATGTGTCTAATTGATTTAGAGTGTGCATGTTGTCTATATTAATTTCCTATTATTGATATTTAATGATTTTAAATTTTTGATTATTTTCCAGATGATTTAGACCTGAGTTCAGTTAACTACACAACACTTTAGGATATACTGAAAAGACATGAGAATCCTTTTCTCCAAGAGCTTAATGGTTTTAGGTCATATCACGATACCTTAGACTCTTCTAAGTACGAGGATTTCGATCATACCAGATTTGATGGTGAGTCTATTAACTTCATTTTTGTTTATTATAACTATTTGTTCAGTATAAAACTATTTGTATTGTGTCAGTATAGACTATTTGTTTTTTATAACTATTTGTTCAGTATAAGAATTAAGGAACTCTATTAATTAAAAACTCAAATTGCTTCCGATAACATCTAGTTTCTTTTTGGCTTAAAACAGCACTAATATAAATTTAAAATTTAATTGCTTCCGAGCTTATCGGTTACGGAAGCTATGTGATCGTTCTGAAGAACGAAAATATTTTATGTCTCCGATTTCAAAAAAGTCCAAGACAGAAATCCGTTACAGACATCAGGGAACATTTTTGGTTCCGTGTCTGTCTGTCGGTCTTTCGCTCAATTTTTGCGAACCACCATATCTTAAAATCTACACGTCCGATTTTAATTAAGTCTAGGTGGTAGGTAACAATTAGCCCATTGTTGGTCCCGTATTTATTAAGTTGAAACTTACTTGTTGTGTCCATTTGTTTCTCTTCCACATGCGCACAATAATACATTTATTTACACCTATATCTTCAAAAGTACTCTTCAGATTTTTATGAAATTTTGATGGTTTGTCGAAAGTAGACCGCAGATAGCACCAGATTAATTTCAACCGTTTGTACTCTTTAACTTTTGCTTAATTGATACTCATATTTTACGATTTTGGTAGTATTCATACTACGGAACGATTAAATTTTAATTTAAATCAAAGCGCTATACTGGAAATATAGAGGCCGGTGGTTCAAATCCCCGCGCTGGAGTCTATTTTTCTCTGTCTGTTTCCCGTAGTTAATAATAATTATAATTTGATTTAAATTAATTGATACTTTAATTAATGTAAAAAATTAAAACAATTTTATCAGATATAAAAAACGGGGAAAGCAATTAATTAAATTAGACAATAAAGGCTTGTAAAAGCATAAAATCAATAAAGTACGTGATAGGATGCGAGGAAGCTATGTGCCACACTAATTGGCAGTCTATTTTAATGTTAACTTCCCATTAACAGGCTTTTCCCTCCTGTAATTATCCCCCTAGCTCGGTTTCATCGAATCCCAGGGTTGAACTGGAAACATCTTTTATTAATAGATGCTTACATCCTAAAGAGAAGCCCGAAGTATTAACTTCTTAGCATTAGAAGCTCATTGTGGCCTTAGAGTTAGCCCCCTCTATATATTTACTTTAGCTTTATTCCCTCTTAGGGGTTGAATTTTAGAAATTTCCTTTTTTTTGGAAACACCAATATTATTAAAGACATTATTATATAATTATGATTTTCTTAGTGTTTCAAGAATTAGTGTTCATTTTTTTAATAAGAGAATTTGGTTTTTAGTACCTAATAACTCTAAACTAGAATTTATTAATAATATATTAAATAAATTTGGAACGTAACATATAACAAAACGTGTAGGTATAATAATAAAACAAATTGTTGTACATAGTACATGTAACGTAACGAGTAACAAAAGAGTGGTTTGGTGGCTAACCAAACTATTACAGTATTATCACAATAGCATGTTGTGTGTAGTATTATATATTACATTGTAACATTATTCCCCCATTTCGTTATTCTGCAAAAGGGGGAGGGATTTTTTTTTTGGGGGGGGGGGGGGGGAGGAGGCAAATATTCGGCACAAATAACCCCTAAAATGTTCGGGGAGTTCTGTTTTAATTTTTGGGGGGAGCGTCTGTCCTGTTTGTTGGAGGTCGTTAGAGTGGTTAAAGGTGATTAGAGGTGGTTAGAAATGGTTGGTAGGGTTTTAGTGGTTGGACGTGGTTAGAGGTTGTTAGAAGTAATTGGATGGGTGTTGAGTGGTTGGATGTTGTCAAAGTGGTTGGAGGTGGTTAGAGTGGTTTGAGGTGGTATTTTTAAAACCATTTCGAAATATAACTGGGATATCAAATTCATATCCGATTTTATTATTGCTTTTTTATATACCTAGACCTATTAAATAAATCGCTTCCGCACAATTACTTTATTTTCATTTTTATTGCAATATGGAATAGTATAATTGGTTTTAAAGATGTCGTCAAGTAAAATTTTAGTCGCCAAAAAAAGGAAAATGCCGCCATTTTGAATCATGTTGGTGGATCTTAAAATAAGTTTCTTAGCTAGCGCCTAGGAGCTAGGGGGTTAGAGGAACCTATATACAAAATACCAAGGTCATAGGCAAGGTCATATACAAGGTCCAGGGAATTGAGAAATATCGTGATGAGTCGTCAATCGGTGGTATTTGGATTGTACGAGTAGTACTAGCCGGAAGTACTAGCCGGAGTTCCGTAAATCGCCGTGGAGAGTGGTATTTTGAATGTATTTTTTTAAATTGATCGGTTTATAAACTACTGCCTCGATATATTAAAATTATTTTGCGATGCAAGAATATGATGTCCCCAAGGACAAAATATATAATTTACAAAAATCGCTAATTAGTGATCTCACTTAACTGATTCCGACAACTGGAGAAGTATTTCCTAACTTTCCACTTCTCAACTTTTTTTAAAGAAAATCAGAAGAATTTTCTTTTCAGTTATCTCTCCCCCCCCCCCCCCCCTTATCGCACCCCTGGGTTGACACTGGAAATATATTATATTAATAGGTGCTTTTACATCCTAGAAGCCCTTTCCCATAGTTTAACGTTTTTTAACTTCTGAGCTCAATACCCTTCTTTTTATACTTTGCCTTTATTTTCCCCCACAAGGGATTAAACTTCCCTCTTATGGCAGATATCGATGTCATTATAGAAACTACCATACCAAATACACTACTCTTATTTTATAGTGTCCTAAATAAGTAGCGATAATTATGTATTTAAGACTCCTGGGATCCGTTTTAAATACTTATATGGCCACTTTCTTAAATCTAAAGCCGTGCCCATAATTTGTTTTTGTCTTAAAAGGAAGCTGAGTTCCAAATTTCAAGGTTCTAGTGCATTTGGTTCTGAATATATTGTCATAACAAATTTTTCATGGTACATAATGGGTTTAGTGGTTTCAGAAATATCGTGACGAGTCAGTCAGTCGGGATTTTATGTAGATATTGATTTAAATATGATGTTATATACTTTGATTCTAAAATAAATGTATTATTAAAAAATATTTTAAATAAAACTAATAAAGTAAAATTTGTTAATAGCAAATTTTAATCAGACAGGCTTCTATTATTATTTGAAATAGTAATTAAATTTAGTCATAATTAACATGACCAAAACTGACTTGTCTGTCATATACTCGCCTTCAAAAAAAACTTGTTTTCTTATTCCATTATATCTTATTTTTGCTTAAGGTAGAAAATTACTTTCGTATCAAATTGTTTAAAAAAGGATTGTTTTTGTTTAGTCTTTGTTTCAAAATGGTGGACAATACAATTATATCCATATGCAATTCTAAAAGACATTAAGTAAATGTATAGTTTTTTAAATACATTAAATATTACTACTGACTTAAAAAAAGTTCTTTGAGGCAACGTCATACATTGGCCCCAAGAATAGTCAAAGCTGTTCTGAAAAGTATAAAAAAATAAAGATTTTCGTGTCTTCTGACTAAACAATTTTTATAAAGTTCCCAACTGCAACTAACTATAATATAACTTTTAGTTAGTTTAATCCAGAAGCCTATCCTTGAATATTGTCGGATTGTTTTTAGACCAAACTTTTTATGAAATTCGAAAAATGAAAAGACTACAATAGGACTTAAGCGCTGCACTTTCACATCATTTCAACAATTCTAAAGTTATTTTATTCTCTTTTATTTTCTAGCTGGGAAAGAAATATCAAATTTTCTACTTTTTTTCTTTCATTTTTAGATTGTAGTAGTAATGCCAGAAATAAATCACCGATATATTTTTTAAAAGAATGAAATTTAGCATTTTATCAAGATTTTTTCTAATAAACGTAAATGTCCATTTTCATTCTTCTGTCTCTCTTAATCCGATAATTTTGAAATATATCGGCCATTATCCGCCTGCCCGGCTGAAAAGGATGGCTTTACGAAATGACGAATGAGAAAAAATGCGGGAAAGAAGCCTCTTAAAGATGGAATCCTTTTAAAAAAATTCTGGTTGCTTAAAGATGGCAAAAGAGCAGTTTATCAAGTTAAATTAAAATTCATCCCTGCTAATTTACTGCGCTCTTAGAATTCTCTAAACCCCTCTTCCCCCTCCTCGACTCATTCAAAATAGGGGTGTCCTTTTCCTTGAGAAAAAAGACAATGCCTTCTCTTTATGTAAAAGCCTCGAGATAAAAATAAAGATTTTCCCCTATTTTTCCGCATCTAATTTATAATACTATTATACTTTTCTTTAGGATTCTCCTCTATATTTTATCCCTAGAGACTCCTGGGATCTGGTTTTAAACATTAGATATTTTATCACCTTTAACATATCAAAGTTTGTGAGATGGTCATTTTAGAGGTTTAAGTTCATAGTAATAAGTAATATGGTATACACTGCAGGGTGAATAAAACTCGTAGAGGACAAAACTGATCAATTTATCACCTTTAACACCTCAAAGTTTGTACAGAGGAAGAGGATAAAGTTCATTGTAAGTTCAGTATGTGGTGAATGAACCCGAAGCACAAAACTGATCAGTTTATCACCTTTAACACATTAAAGTTAATTAAAAAATATATTAGTTAAAAAATATATACTCTTCACGGTAAATAAAACAAAGAAGAATGAAGAACGCAAAACTGATCAGTTTATCCTCTTTAACACACTGAAGTTTTTAGGATGAACATTATATAGGATGATGTTCATAGAAAATAAGAACAAAAGTAAATGGTAAATAAAATGAAAGAATTCATAACATATATTGGACAAATTCAACCTAAGTTAAAGAAGAATACAAATAAAGAAGAAATAAAAAGAAGAAAAATAGCCTTCTATATTAGCCTCCTTTATGTATTAGATATACCTTTATCTAGTTCTTTTATTAATAAATGAAACTTTGTCTTACATAATCTTTTCCCGTACTGTCCAAAAGTTCCTTTTAAAGATCTATTTCATATGGACAGAGAGTTCTTCAAATAGTTTATTGGTGTGACCTCCACTGATGCTCCAATTTCTGACATTTTGTTTTATAGTTTATATAACATTCAACTTTTGTCTTAGTATTTAATATTTTAGTTTCTATTTCTTCTTCTTAAAACTTATTCACTTAATAGAATAGATAAGACTATTAAAAACTCAATTTTCCGATAAATGACAAACTAGTTTAATCTAATCTATTATATTTTCTTCCGAGATTATACCGAAGGTAACGAAAACATTGTGATTATTCTATAGTAGTCTCCAAATTCAAAATTTCCTTACGAAAATCTAGGAATCCTTGGGAACACGTCTCTGTCCATCGACTCCCATATTTGGTAACTTCTTGACTGATTTTGATGGTCGTAAGTCAAAATAAAGTTAAGTCGAAGATACGTGCAATCTATACTAGGCATCGCGTGGCTCTATCATTGAAGCGAGCGTATTGCAATAAAATACTGAATATTGATATTTATTAATCATGATGAATGTCATAGTTGAAGATAAATGGAAGAGGGTAGTGTGAGGTAGAGTGGGGGTACTCGGTACAAAGCTTTACTTCCTAAACAAACCTATACACTATAAGAATCTTAACCCGTAATAGCTTTTATCTACGATTGATAAGAAATATAAACATTATATCTCTGTTTAGATGCGTTGAAAGTAATTATTTACGTACTTGTATTTATTGCGCATGCGCGTCTCATAGTTGTGAAGAATTCCTCTTCTTTACCTCACTAGCGCGGTAAAGAAGAGGAATTCTTCAGCTTTACGCACGATTAGCTAGTTTTTTTACATTTAACAAAACTAATTTGCTGTTCTTTTATTAAAGTAGCTGTTTATATCGAGTTTTTAGTGAAAAACAATGAGTGAATTAAGTGACTTTGACGAAAATGTGGAGAATAATACTCTTCCAGAAATAATTAATTCGGCAAAAAATACAACTCAAGAATTAATGCCATCTTTATCAAGAGAGAGATACGAACTTACATACAGCAAGTTTATTTTTTTCTGTATTTATTATTAAATCTAACAATCGTAGATAAAGTACGGTACGCAACTCGAGCGAAAACGGCATTTTGCATTGCTCGTGTGGTTTTACAACCCTCGCTGTCGCTCGGGTGCAAACTCCACACTCGCATGCAAAATGCTACTTTCCGCACTCGACGCGTAATGTACTATTATATTATTATTATAAATGTATCACTTCATTACTCAAATACTACTGCTTGTATCACGTTGAAATTTTGCATACTTGTTTCAATTGTACTTTAGACGATGTACATGAAGTTTTTTTTAAAATCGTTACGTTAGAACGTAAGATATTGATAAAAAGGTTGTTTTCTCTATTTTAAACGTTTAGGTCCGCTTTAATAGTTTTAGCGATCTTTATTAATTCATAGCAGTGTCGTTGTTGGTTTTATTAAAAAAATTTATTTGAAAAAAATGTTCGTCTCATCGAATAGGTGATGATAGAATTTTTTCCCGTCCTGAAATTCTAATTTGAAATTTGAAGCTCACGTTTACGCGAGCATTGCGCGCGAACTCTTGGACGGATCACGCTGTCCGACGAACTTAGCCTGAGTATTAGTAAAAGGAAGATGTATACCAAATTTCAACTAAATCAGTCAACTTTTACTCAAGTTATCGTCGGACACGTAATCGTTACACACAGACAGACAGACAGACAAGATGCATATTTCGTTAAATGTAAGAAGCTGGCTTACGCTCGCTTCAATTAATTTAAATTTTCTGTGATGACTGCCTCATCTCGTGCATTTTGATTTTATAGTATAGTACACTTATTATTGTGACATTTATTGCAACACACTATTATTTGATTGCACTCTTACTTTAGATTAAATACAAGTTGTTGTTAGTCCAGTAAGGACACGAGGGATCTATGTCCCACACAAGTAGCAGACGATTTTTACGTTTCATTGAAAATTTATTTGATTTAATCCTCAGGATTTTATTCTTGATCAGGGATCTCCAAACTATACGGCCCGCAGGCCAGATCCAGGGTGAGAGACGTTTTCTTTCGGCCCGCCGCGCCACGAAAGACGTTAAAAATGAGCCTTAACAACGCATAGTTATAAGTTTTCTATAACTAGGCATCGCGTGGCTCTATCATTGAAGCGAGCGTATTGCAATGAAATACTGAATATTGAAATTAAATCATGATGAATGTCATAGTTGAAGATAAGTGGAAGAGGGCAGTGTGAGGTAGAGTGGGGGTACTCGGTGCAAAGCTCACCTTCCTAGATAAACCTATACACTACAAGAATCTTAACCACCCCCCAGTAGGTTTTAAACAATTATTATAAATGTATCATTTCATTACTCAAATACTACTGCTTGTATCAAGTTGAAATTTTACATTCTTGTTTCAATTGTATTTTAGACGATGTATATGAATTTTTATTAAAATCGTTTCGTTAGAACGTAAGATATCGGTGAAAAAGTTGTTTTATCTATTTTAAACGTTTAGGTCCGTTTTAATAGTTTTAGCGATCTTTATTAATTCATAGCGGTGTCGTTGTTGGTTTTACTAAAAAATATTATTTGAAAAAAATGTTCGTCTCATCCAATAGATGGTGATAGAATCTTTTCCCGTCCTGAAATTCCAATTTAATTTTTGAACCTCTCGTTTATGCGAGCGTTCGCGCGAACTGTTGGACGGATCACGCTGTCCAACGAACTTAGCCTGAGTATTAGTAAAAGGAATATGTATACCAAATTTCAACAAAGAGGTCAACTTTTACTCAAGTTATCGTCGGACACGTAAACGTTACACACAGACAGACAGACAGACAGACAGACAGACAGACAGATAGACAGACAGACAGACAAGATGCATATTTCGTTGAATTTAAGAAGCTCGCTTACGCTCGCTTCAATAAAATGCCATTTCAAACATTAAAAACTATCAACACGAGTCTTATATAAGTTTCTTTTGGCGAAAATGAATATAGTTTATGAGCTTATTATCCATGTGCCCTACCATTGTGAAGTCCGATAGCTGAATGTTGCTTACTCCATCCGGCCCGCTATAGACAATCTTATGCAGATCCGGCCCTTCAACCATAAAGATTGGAGACCCCTGTTCTAGATGACTGTGTTTCACAAAAAGTCAGTTGCAAAAATAATTTTGTATCATAAGTGATTTTAGTTTTGCATCCGATCTTACCGAAGATAACGGAAACTATGTGACCGTTTTTACATTATATCGTCGAACATTGTTTATGTCTCCGCTTCAAAAATTCCATTTTTGGTTTCGTGTCAGTCTGTCTTTCAATTTTTGCGAACCAATATATTTTAAAAACTACTCGTCCGATGTATTTACACCTAATATTTTTAAAAGTACGTATTTCACGCTCATTATC
Organism: Gerris lacustris; assembly: GCA_951217055.1. Classification (NCBI taxonomy): domain Eukaryota; kingdom Metazoa; phylum Arthropoda; class Insecta; order Hemiptera; family Gerridae; genus Gerris; species Gerris lacustris. The sequence continues at coordinate 26,687,813 of OX578284.1, forward strand.
GTTCACTCTCTTCATCGCTCTCATTCAATTTTCTTTAACACTCACTATCTTTCATTCTGTTTATCTCTTCACTCCAACTTTCCCTCTTTCTTTCTCTTACACTCACTACTTTACAGTATCTTTATCACTCACATATTCTCTCTTTCTTTCTTCCATACTCAATATCTTTCATTCTCTTCATTCTTAGTTTCTCCCACACTTTGTTATTTTTTAGGGTTTCCTAGGTAAAACCAAAAAAAGAAACCCTTATAGTTTCGTTCATGTGTCTGTCTGTCACTCTGTACGGTTCCAATAACTTTTGAATAAAAAGAGATAAAAACACGAAACTTTCAAATATTAAAGATCGTTTTGACGCGCACACAGGAAATATATAACTCAAAATTATCAGCTATTCAAAACGGCGGATAACTCACGTCATGGGATTTTTTTTTTTAAATTTTGAATGGGGTATCAAATGAAAGGTATTGAAGAGTAGATTAAAAAAATATAAAAACATTTTTTTTAATTTAATTTTTTATTGTATTTATAAATCGAAATATACAAAAATACAAATGTCCTCCCACCAACTATAACGGCTATTCTTAATTTTTTTTTTGTGGACTGATGAATATTTCCGGAAAAAAATTAATGTTCATTTTCGTTATTACCGATAAAAAACTTTGTGACCTTCTGGGGGATTGAACCAGGAACCTCTTCCTCTTTAACACGTGAAAATTGTTTAATTTTCTGCAGTTACTAGAAGTATAAAAAATATGCCTAGCGGTCTGCTGGACCATAGGAAAAATTAGAATAGCAATTTTAACTGATTAACTGAGAATCCAATATGGCGGATAATTCCCACCACAAAAAAGGAATATTTTTTTGAAATTTTGTGTGGGGTAACTAAATAAAGGTATGAAAGAGCAGATTACAAAAATGTATATCACGTGTTAATTGTTTAATTTTCCACGCCTTTTGCCAAAAAGCATCAACAGTTTACGCCCCCCCCCCTCCTTAATATAACTAGTTTTATATTAAGAGTACCGACAGTGGCGTAGCTAGACTATTGGGGGCCCCCCCGCGAGATATTTTTGGGGGCCCCTCCTCGCCAAAAAAACTGATGAGCAAAAAAAAAAAAAAAAAAAACCCCTTGCATTCAGGATTGGGGGCCCCCTCGACGTTGGTAAAAGGCTAGTAATTCCAGTTATTTCTGGATTTGGTGGCCCCCTGATGCTGGGGGCCCCCCCGCAATGCGGGCCCGCGCGGGCCCATAGTTACGCCACTGAGTACCGACGAAACCCTGTTTACGTGAGACTTTACGAACAACAATTTATTTACTTTTTATACATGTAAGTTTCCACAAACATGTATTTACACTTATATCTTTAAAAGTACTTATACACACGCTCACTATCGTTCACTCTCTTCATCACTCTCATTCAATTTTCTCTAACACTCACTATATTTCATTCTGTTTATCTCGTCACTCCAACGTTTTCTCTCTTTCAGAAAGAAAGAGAGACACTGTTACTAGCAGAGAGACTTCTCTTCTTACACTCACTACTTTATACTCTCTTTATCACTCACATTTTCTCTCCTTTTTTTTCTTCCATACTCAATATTTTTTACTTACTTCATTCTTTGGGTTTTTCACACTCAAAATCGTCCACTCTCATCGCTCTCTTCTACTATAATTTCTTCTCTACTATAATTATAATCTACTATAATTTTATCTCTCTACACTCTCAACCCATCTCTCTCTTACAATATGCAACAGAAGGAAATTCCTTATGGAAACTTGGCACGCTTCACTTGTCTTACGAGACCGCACATGAATGGGTATTTGCTTCATTCATAGGAATTTTATGACTTTTGCGTCATAAGCATTACTTTTTATGATTATGATACTAGTTATAACTTGAATACATAATTATATTCTTTGAACATAGATATTTCTTACTACTACTACTACTATTTATAAGTAGATTTTTTAACTTAATTACTTAATCAAAAAGAGGTTTAATGTAAATTTTATCATACGTTAATCTGAAATGTATAATAGTAATAATTTATTATAGACTAACTTAAAAGTAATTGGTCTAGTATGTGCTTTGTTCATGCAGCAAATAATGTGTAAGTAAACTTTTGAATTATCGTATTTCTCTTGCACATTACTTGAAGCAATTCTTAAATTTAATATCATGTTAGGTGGTTATCATCTCATTTATGGTTATCATGGTAGGTCCTTAATAACATTATTTTTTTATCCCCGATCAACAGCTTTTTGCTGTTGATCGGGCCCCTCCTGTTGATCAGCCCCTTTTTATATCCCGATCAACAGCTCATTGCTGTGAATTTCATCTCTGCTTCAATATTGCTTTCTTGAAAAAATATAATAAACAACTACGTTATTAATTTTTTTTCAACTTTTATTATATAGGTACTGCTAAATTGAACTAAATATTGACAAAATATTGTATTCAGTTAAGAGAATATTACAAAACCGTGTGCGATAGTGTCGGAGATTGGGGTAATTACATTTTAAATATTTCAGTATGATTTTATGGTAGTTATTAATCTTTCATCGTTTTCCCCCCGAATATTATTACACTTATGACGATTAAATATTTGAATTATAACTACATATATATTTTTTTTTAAATGAGATAGATAATTCATTGTTACTAAAAACATTAGTTGTCATTTTTGAGTTTGCACTCCTCAATAAAAATCTTTCTCGGAAATTTCAGATTATACCTTTAACATTTTTTATATATCAGTTCTTTATATTTTTTTATATATTTTTTTTATTATCCTAATACAAACTCGAAAATTTGAGACAAGTTTTAGTTTATTTTTGCGTCCAAGCTTACAGGAACTTTTACCTTCAGTAAGCTCGGAAACAAGACCAAACGTTTTTAATTTCTCAGAATTCAAAAATTCCTGGAAGGAATCCGATTCTGACATCAGGGACCATTTTTAGTGTCATTTCTGTAAAAATATGTGTCACCAACTGGAAATCAAAATAGGTCCAAATTAGTACACTTTTAATTCTCATGGCATTCGTCCTATATGCCAAAGACGCGAAGCTATGTGCTATAAACAACACTAATTGGCGAATGGCAAATTATTTTCAATATAGATTTGTCGCAGTGATAAAATGACAAAAAAAAAAAAAATAAATAAACTTACTAAATATAACATATCTGCGTTTAATCTGGTGCGCACAACATAGGCGAAAACGCCAACATAAATATTTACCTCAAAATTATTTTTTACTGTCACATTTTAGCAATTATAGGAGGGCTGTTCTCGCTATAAACGAATAATTAGCAGTATTTTTTAAAATTTAAAGAATATTTTATATTAATTATATCTTTATTTACTTACAAACAGGGTTACAATAATTTCACTCAATTATCTGCCAGCCGTAATGCAGTACATGTCAATACAAGTTAATTTCTTAAAATAATTGTACTTACAATAATTTATCATTGAGGTACAGAAATGTTGTCACTTTACTTCTGAAGTGCAGAAACATTGTCAATATATGCCATTATGTCGTGTTAGTATACACTTTCAATCTTACATAAACATATTTTGAAACATACATCAACACTCATACTTTTAAACTTACAGGGAAGTATACATAATATGTATGTATACGTATTCAATCGTACATAAACATACGTGGGCACTGATACTTTCAAACTTACATGCTAATAAACAATTTCAATCATACCTGAAAATACTTTTAAACATACTTAGACACTCATAAATTCTAAACTTACAGGGATAATATATACATAATATTCAATTGTACTTACATACTTTTAAACATATTTAGACGCTCATAAATTCTAAACTTACAGGGATAATATATACATAATATTCAATTGTACTTACATACTTTTAAACATACTTAGACGCTCATACTTTTAAACATACTTAGACGCTCATACTTTTAAACATACCTAGACGCTCATACTTTTAAACGTAAATGCTCTTAAATTTATGTGCATAAGCAATATTTCAAACATATATTTCCTAATTTACTTTTAAACTTATATGAATACTTTTACTTTCATTCTTACAAATACTTTCAACATTATATATTATATTATAACAAACATATATTTAACTTAAAAACTAACCACACCCATAAACTCTATAGAACTTAAAGTCAAAATATAAAAAAAAACTCACGTAACTAAAGAACCTACATCTTACACCTTCAATCTTTAACAGATCGTAAAATCTTATCATATCCTTAATCATGAATTATTTCATACACGCATCTATTTAACCAATATTTTTATTTTATAACAGCGTGATGAAAGTAAATATTATTTTTGTTTTTTTTGTATATTATATATATGTTTTTTTTTTTTTTTTTTTAAATTTACATATCAATAATAATTAATTTACAACTGTAAGGCTGTACATTTTTGTATTATATATATATATATATATATATATATATATATATATATATATATATATATATATATATATATATATATATATATGGGTGTATGTGCACTATAATATTATTTGTTAAATGTATGTTTATATTAATATTATGTATATTCATATATTCGATTTATTAATATTCAAATGCATTAAATCAATATGAATTATTTTGAAATTAATATCTACTACGTTATAAAAAATATTTATGTACCTACTTCGAAAAGAATATTTATTATATTTCAGTGACTCAAATATATATATATATATATATATATATATATATATATATATATATATATATATATATATATATATATATATATATATATATATATATATTTGTATGAGAAGTACTTAAAACAGAAAAAATATGATAAATATTAGTAGCATATATTTTAAATAATACATAGTTACGATAATTATAAAATATTCTATAGACGTTAATTCGAGAAATCCTTTTTTTAAATTAAATCAATAAAGAGAAGAAGATGTACGATAAAGAATAAAAAAATAACATTCCTAATAATATTAGGATGGGCATTGAATGAATTTATCCCATGCATCTTAAGCACGTACTTAATGGTATTTAAGTTTTTTATCTTTAGCTTCTAATTATAAGCACTAGTTTTTTTTTTATATTTTAACTAAAATTTATACGATTTCTCCGAAACCAATTGGGTTTTAGTCTTGAAATTTTTCAGGTGGTTCAACTTACTAATTTAGGTACCGCTAAGACATAATACACGCTGCAATAAGAAAAATATAACTATGTATGAAGGGGTCAGAGTTTAAGTGGATCAAGTCCATTTTTTTTAAATTGAAATAAGTCCACTTTTTTCTAGTAGCAAAATATGTATATTTTTAACTGTTTCGATCGTCTTATTGAAGAATCAACCAATAGCGCAGGCTTTTGTTAAATAAGCAAATAAGCGTGAACGTTCAATAATAATTAATTAAGCATAATAACGTAAACATGTCTTTTAATAAAAATCAGGTTTAATGAACTTGATCTACTTTAATGCTCAACACTTCATATTATAATATATTGTACTTAAGTCGCTACGAAAAATTAAAAAAATAACTTTCATGCTTCAACATCTAACTTTTATCTATGACTTAATTTTATTCCAATAATATCTTATTTAACCAATTTATGATTTTAACTGGTCAACAGGTGATGTTAGTTAGGTATATTTACACTTTGTTATTGATTTTAAATCAGATTTATTTTACTACGTTTTTATTAGCTTGCATTCTTGTTTGTTTGTTTGTCCAGTACAAATCTTGCAATCGATTTTTAACTAACTTCCTGAGTAGTTAGACATTTGAAACTTTTAGAATAGCTCAGAACACGATGACAATGCATTATTTTAACACTTTAGCCATCTTTCAGCAGAATGTAATTAGTTTTCAGCGAATTTTGCTGTGCGGAAAGTTAGTTCGAAAAAAATCCGCAAGTTATTTTATTTGTTTTGCCATATCCAATATTTACGCAATCTTCATTTTGACGGGTCTCAAATTTGTGATAGATAAACATTGAATGACAGCAAAATAGGAAATATCGATTATATTATTTACATTATTTCAAATATATCGATGGCACGGTTTAGATTTGGTGTTGGGGAGATACTTTGTACAAAGATTTGTCCTTTTATAGGTTTAAGATCAGCTCTCTATGGTTGTCATTTATGTGAAGTAAATAAATTCGGAACTATTTTTTTTTTCACTATCATTATATATTATATAACAATAACAATTATATTATCAACATTACATACGATTCAACAGAAAATTTAAAAACGTAGTATATAAAAAGTTCTTTTTATCTTGAAATTATTTTACTTCGTTTTTATTAGCTTGCTTTCTTGATTGTTTGTTTGTTTGTTTGTCCAGTACAAATCTTGCAATCGATTTTTAACTAACTTCCCGAGTAGTTAGACATTTGAAACTTTTAGAATAGCTCAGAACACGATGACAATGCATTATTTAAATACTTTCACCCATCTTTCAGCAGAATTTAATTCGTTTTCAGCAAATTTTGCTATATGGAAAGTTAGTTCGGAAAAAATCCGCAAGTAATTTGTTTTGTTTTGATATTTCCCATATTTTAAATCTTCATTTTGACGGGTTTCAAATTTATAATTTTTGATAGAATATTTAAAAACGTAGTATATAAAAAGTTCTTTTTATCTTGTAATTTGTTATCAATATCTCCGAAACTAGTTGTTTCCCCTAGTTTCGGGGATATTGGTAAAAGTAAATCTGATTTAGCTGAAAATCAAAAATAAAGTCTAAACCTCAGAGCAAGGAAGGGGTAGAGGGAACAATCCGATTTGAAAAGTGGTTCATTATACTGCCCCCCCTATACTAAACCTTCCAAGCGAGCTCAATCCGAACAAAAGTGATCACATGGTCACTGGTCCTTGTCTTATTGGTCTATTCCTTCTTCTTCCGTCCCCACAGACTCTTGTCAACAAATCCTTATCAGTAGCATTTATTTGATACCCCACTCAAAGAAGATTGCTATTGGTTATCTGTTATCTAGGAGCTACTCGTTTATTAACGATGTTACTGCCTTTAGATAATTAATAAGGTTAACAACTAACATTAAAGTACATATTTATCAAGAAAACTGTATTAAAAATAAAAATATTAAATGTCGAAAGAAAATATCACATATTCTTATCAGCTGACAGTGGCGTATCCAGGCCCCCCCCCCCCCCCCAATCTAAACTGACTTAGAATGTGCCCCCCCCCCCCAGACCACATTTTGCCACCCAGATTCTATAGTATTGTTCCCTCTACCCCTTCCTTGCTCTGAGGTTTAAACATACCTAGCATGACCTGTTGACCTTTTGACCCGGGAAATGCAAAAATTATGTTAATAGCATTACAAAAATCATCAATGAAACAGAAAACTATACTTATTGAGCTGAGCGAAGCGAAGCTCTTATACTGCTCTTTGTATTTGATTGGGCACGTACTCCTCCTGAACGGCTAAACTGATCCGCACAAAATTCGGCCCGGTTATAGTGACCAACCACAGGAAGGTATAAATCTGAAATGGTCCAAATTGGTACACAGGGGTACGGGGTACGGAGTACAAAAGTTAAAATAGTATATGCCCTTCATGATACATGTCGGTGGAAGGCTCTTTAAGGGTTGCAGTTATTGTTGTTATGTTCACTTTTGTCATATTTTCAGAATTACAGAAATTTTTTCATATTACAGAAATTTCCAAAGTACCGGGTGTTGTAGGCTATAACACCCGCAGAATTGAGCTTAACATTGTACCCAAAAACCAACAAAATCTATTCAGCCGTTTGGACGTGATTGGCGCACAGACAAACAGACACAAAATTTTGTAAACTTAAATTTGTTTCACACCACCACCATGCACACTAAATGATTACAACAATATCTCACCAGTAAATATCCTTTGCTTTCCTGAAGAGACGGGTACTGCTCAAAGTACTGCTGATGCAAAGTCTCGGTCACTGCTTTTTTCTGTTTGTTATTTATAGTGGCTTTCTTAGACTCTAAGCTATACATATATTCTTTTCAAACTGGTTCTGGCGGTATTGATCCTCATAGCACATATCGATCAACATCCCTAACAACAAAGTAGACAAATATAATTCTCAGGATTTAATTACTTTGGAAAATTAATACACAAATTATTAGGATTAAAATAAAAGTACTAACCTTTAAATGTTTGAATAAGGTAATCGAAACCTCATTCCTTCAACAGGTCTTCAATATTGGCCATGGTTAACTTTTCTTGAATTATTGATTTAATAACCATGTGCATACATTATTTGTTCCCAACATGCAGGCACTGAACTCACTCTTCACTCCAATCTAAAGGGCTGTGGCTGGTAGAGCACTAGTGGAGGGGAACTCATAGTTGCCGCGCCGCGACTATCTTCTCAGTAGCGCTAAATATAAAACTGTCAATCCTACCAATAAAATAGTTCGACTAACAAATTTTCAGTTATTGCCTATGAATAACTATAACTTTGATTGTGGTAACAAATGTTTGTAGCCGTAACCTAATTTAGTTACGGCAACAAAATATTGTCAGCGTAGCTTCTATTGTCAGCGTCCAACTTATCGTAATTTAATTTAGTTAGGGGAACAGCATATAGTTACTGTAGTTTTATTTTTGGTGCGTCTAACTATCTTTTAAGTAAAACCTAATTTCATTGCCATGTGGCAACTCCAAATTCATTACATAAATTTTAACCGAAAATTTGGGCTTAAAACTTGTTTCCCCCTTCTTGGAGGTAAATACCTTTAAGAAATGAGGAATATCTTCAGTTCCGTTAAACCAATGACCACTTTATCGGACTATTACTCTTTAGAAATAAATACCGGGATTGACATTAAAACACATCCATCAGATAGCTATCCGACTAATTTTTAATGGTTTCCTGTTAATTAAAGCCAATGTCAATAATAGTTAAAATATATGCAGCCATCATAAAAAATATTTATTGGATAGTTCCCAATAATTAAATAGTTTTTGAGTTGGAAGCAACAAGAACTGTGTTTATAATTTTATATTCAAATCGGTACTATGTATCCTTTAAAAATAAACAATTCATTAAAGCTCGTTCAATAAACTATACTGGTGAATGGAAAAAGAACTCGTATTTTCCAAACACAAAGAAATTTATCAATAATAAATATTAAAAAAAAATTGTGTCAAGTGAGTTTTCAGAGAGGAACCCGAGCCACGTGAATTATTAAAAGTGTTTGTAATTTCCTTTCCTATTTTAATTTATTGAGACATGTTAGTTTAGAAAAGATAACTATGTATACTGCTCTGTAGAAGAACTCTGCGCAGGTATAAACACGGTTTGGAGGTATAGATCTGTCAGCGGCACAACAGAGGAACTTTATAAGTTAAGGAGATTAGAATAAGCTCTCGTATCATGATAATAATTGTTTTCCGCGGCCACCAGAACTCGAAAAATTAAGTTTTAGATGTTATTACTACCTATTTCTTCAGGGATCTCATATGGATATCACCTAGTATTTTAAGTTTAAGTCCATTCTGTATAAACTCTTTAAATCTATAAGCTTGTATTTAGAATCACGCGATAATTAATAATAAAAATGTTTTAGAGGAGGTTAGATAATTTTACTAAATTATAGTTGTTTTTACTATGTACAAATTTTGGTCACGTGACATATAGGTGTTAAACTAATTTTTAGTTGGATATACGATTAAAATATTGTCAAAACAATTTCAGTAAGCGAGACTATAAAAATAGTTACCGTCACTATATTTTAGTTCGGCCAACTATATTACATCAACTATTTGCAACTTGTAGCCGCAACAAACTGAAATAAGTTTGTTCGCAACCAAAACAGGGTTGCCTCAATTAAAATATGGTTAAAACTACCAAAAACTGCATTAACTAAATACAGTTGATGCATTTTTTTTCTCAGTGTATAACACCCGCAGAATTGAGCTTAACATTTTACCCAAAAACCAACAAAATCTGTTCAGCCGTTTGGACGTGATTGACGCACAGACAAACTGACACAACATTTTCTAAACTTAAATTCGTTATCAGGACTATACTCATTTAGTATAAATACAAAATTTGGGCCCAATCGGATAAATGTACAGACACCACTCCAATCTTATATATATATTTAAGATTAGAAATATTACTATTTTTGATCCGATTTCAGCTGTATGTGAATAGAAATGTTTATTGTTTAAGATTAAAATGCACGCTTAGCTCAATATTGCAAGCAAACAACTGCATTGCACACCTAGTATATGATTAAATTCGTCTTATTAAGTGGACTATAAAGCAGAATTCTATAATCAAACTAGTTAGAAACATTTTCAATTACTATGCTTTTTAAGATGGTTTAACATTTTTTGGGTGTTGCGCCCCCAAATTTAAAGCTAAAATAATTTCGCGGATATGCCTGTGCCAAATTTTATATAAATCACTGCAGACGCGTTGTAAAACCACTTTTTTGGACCCAGGGGACCTCAAAATGTGTTAGTCCTTCCAAATCTCAAAATCGGACACCATTACACACATTACAAAAAAAAAAAAATATTACACCATCGCAATACTTTTCTCTGTATAGGTATACTAAGTATGTGAGAAAGTAAAAAATATTTTTACTAGAAACCTTAAATAGGAATAACATAAAAAAGTTTAGATCATCTTTGGATTATGGTATACGATATACATATTTCAATAAATCAAAAATTCTTTTAATTCATAGGTAGTGCCACCAAATCTTCATCTTACTAAAACACTTTAGGTTCCTTCAAAAAATATTAAACTTTCTAAACATTTTACCACTTTCGAAGAATAGATTAACAAAATTTTAACACGTGAGTTCTGTAGTTTTAATTTTCCTTCTAATTTATAGTTAAGATTTTAACAAGAAGAAATTATGTTTAACACGGATATTAACAAAATCCAAATAGTAATTAGATATAACTGTGATTATATATATATATATATATATATATATATATATATATATATATATATATATATATATATATATAATCAAAGGCGTTATCAATTTCCATGTAAATTCATAGAAATATATATATTTATTTTTGATAAGCATCTGTTATAGGTAAACACGTTTAAGTTATTTTCCCACGACCCTTACCATAAAATTTTTAATTTGAAACTTGATAATCAATAGGAAATAAAAAGTATATTTTTAATTATAATTTCTGTTATTTATTTTTTTAATAAAAAATATCTCCAACTATTTTTTTTTTTTAAATGTTTTATATATTGCTATAGTAAAAAATCGGTTCGAAAAGACGAACAAGACTTTCTCGATTTCGTAGTGGTGCTGAATTTGAATCCTACAGTATCTAATTAATTATATTTTTCATTAGCTTTCCCCCGTGCTCCGCGTGAGGATCAATCTTGCAATCAATGAATATGTATTCTAGCTCTTATGTATATATATATATATATATATATATATATATATATATATATATATATATATATATATATATATATATATATATATATATATATATTGCATTATAATTTAGGCCATGCTATTAAATGTAATTCCTAAATAGTTCCGTTTCCAAACCTTCAATAAAACAAATCGGGCCTCAATTATATAATATTATTAATTGCATTTTATATCAAGAATTAATTACCCTGTGAATTGTATTTTGAAGGCTACTTATATATTGTGCAAAAATTCCTCTGTTACAATAAATACAATATTTTGTTCAAGTGGACTCAACACCTCTTAAAAAAGACTGGGTAGTGGAGCCATGTGCCATGTTATTCAGTATGTGTGTAAATATTCAATTATTCGTTTTCTCCGTTTTCTCAATAGGGCAACAATATCTTAAAGCAGTAGATATTTAAAGAAGAAAATTAATTTCTAAAGGAGACTTGTTAAAGAAGAAAATATATTTAATAAGATACTTTTAAAGTAAATTGTTTTAAGATGATATGTTTTAACAGTGATCTTTTAATAAGTGAATATTTAACAAGAAAATTTGTGAAAAATCGGTCTAAGACAACTCAGACAAATTTTCTCATCCATAAGCTCATAATTACTTAGGCCAGTGTTTTCCACTTATTAGTTTTCGTGTTTTCGTAGGTAAATTTAATTATTATTGAAATTGTATCATAAAAATAACTTCTCCTCGGCTGGAAATTGAACCCAGCCTGTTTCCGTTCGCGTTTAAAGCTATTTTCTCAGGAACTAGATTTCTCCCGGGAAAACGGCTTATATCGTTGGATTCGTGTTTAAATGGGCTACAGTTTAGAAGTTTTCAATCAAAATCGTCAGAACCGTTTTCGAGAAATATTTTTTTGTCACGTTTTTGAGGCGTATAGCGTTCAAAGTTGGAACTAAAATTCATTTCTCCGTTTCACCTCAGGGTGTTCCACATGTTCATTTTTTATGACCATGAGTGTCAAATTTTGTCAAAATCTGCCTATTAATTTATTTTCCTCGCGTCTGCTCAGACGACAGACAGACAGCAGACAGACATTTTTTAAAAACCACTTTTTTACATACTCAGTGGACCTCAAAACGTGAAAATCCATCAAAATTTCAAAATCGAATTTTCGCGCCATCACAATACCTTTATACGAGAAAGTATAAAGTCTAAATGATAAAGAAGACAATATTTTAAAGAAGTAAATATTAAAAGAAGACAATTTAAGAAGTATATAGTTAAAGAAGACCATATGTTGACGAAAAAGAAGACAATATTTTGATGAAAAAGAAGGCAATGACTAAAAATGTAGATACTTAAATAAAAAAAACTTGTAAAAGGATACAATAGGTATCTTAAAAAATTAGTTGTGTTAAGTAGAAGAAGATATGATGAAGAAGGCAATATCTTTAAGAAGATGATACTTAGAAGAATATTTGTTAAACAATATTTAAAATTAGTTAATTTTTAAAAAAATAAAATTTGTTAAAGAAGAAGGCATTTTTTTGATTTGTTGAAAACAATATTTTTAAAGAAGAATATGAGGTAAAGAGGACAATATTTTAAAAGAAGTCTATACTTAAAGAAGACAGTACTTTTTAAAAAAGTTTTGTTAAAGATGCTCCCAACACTAAACTAAACATTGCCAATAAGTAATTTCTTAAATTAAAGAAAATGGTTGCTTATTTGTTTCCTAAATGTGAGATACGATCATATATATATACATTTATTTATTTGTATTTTATACATAGAGGCACGGATGTCCCACGAAAGGGTTGGTTAAAATTTGACCTTTTCCCAATTGAAATTTGATATTCGTGTTCCTTTTATCATATAATATGAAGACTGTCTCGATTCCCTAATGATCATTACAGTCCGAGAGGATACGACCCCCAACACACGTATTATATTTATATTTTATTTATTTTAAATATTTCACGATTAATAGGACTTTATATGGTATATATATATATATATATATATATATATATATATATATATATATATATATATATATATTGAGGGAATATTCTTTTACATTCTTAACTGAAAAGTAAGTATTCTTTTTTTTGAGAATTTAAATAGCTTTTTTATTCGTTTAAATTCGCAACCAATAATTTTTTTTATATATAAACTTAAGAATTTAAATATATTCTTCATAAGAGGCTCCCTTGTCATATAATATTCGATTAAAGTACTTTAAAAAAAAAAAAGAAAAAAAAAAACTTTATTACTTTTTGAAAAAGAGTTATACCCATAAGTCACATTTAAAGATTTTATGTCCTTTCCATTACATTTACACTAAGAATAAAACCTTATAAGGTTTAAAAATTTAGAATTTTTATTATTAATAAATGATGGAGAAGATTCGTGACAGATCAAGTATAAATGAGAGAGTATGTTAGCGAGATGCTGTCAAATAAAACACAGTGTGAAGGTTTATGCTATAACGTTTCGCTAAATTTATTAGCATCATCAGAGTAAGAAACCAAAGCTTAAATAAAAAAAAATACGTGTGGTGTCGCGGGACACCCGGTAGGAACGAAGTTCCTTAAATTTTTCATTAAATATAAATTATAAAATCACACTGCTAAGTACGTATACATGGCTAACTACTTATACATGGCGGAGTTAGAAAAGAGACAAAAGTAAAAGTAACGTACTGTTTGTACCTAGCAGAGTTAAGGCAAAATTAAAAGAAAATAATTATTTGTATCATTAAAGCAAGCGTCTTACTATAAATATATATTGAATATAAGAAAAAAGTTGATCATGATGAGTTTATAGTTAAAGAGTATGTTTGTTAAAGGATGTTGGATTGAAATAGGACTGTTTTCTTCCTACCCGGCCTATTAATATAAAATATGTCTCTTCCCTATCCTAAAGCTTCTGCTTGTATCAGGTTGAAATTTTACATGCCTGTTTCAATTGCACTTTAGACAATGTCTAAGAAGTTTTATTAAATTCGTTAAACGTTAGAACGGAAGATATCGGTAAAAACGTTGTTTTCTTTATTTTAAACGTTTGGGTCCACTTTAATAAATTTAGCGATCTTTATCACTTCATAACAGTGTCGGTGTTCGTGTTACTAAAAAAAAAAAAAAATTAAAAAAAGTTGTTTGTCTCATTAAATAGATGAAGTTAGAATTTTTTTCTTGGATTAAGTACGCAGTATTATAATAATATACCTAATATATTGAAATTACCGTCAGTACAGATCAATTTTACTTTTATCAAGACCATGATTATATTTTCTATATTTACAAAACCAAGTGACATTTTGACATATAACAAAAATAAACAAAACAAGTCAAGGAACAGGCTTCCTTAATAACATTTTTTCCCGTCTTTTTGAAGTTTACGTTTACGCGAGCGTTGCGCGTGAACGCTTGGACGGATAACGTTTTCCAACGAACTCAGCCTGGGTATTGGTAAAATGAACATGTGTACCAAATTTCAACTAACTCGGTGATCTTTTACTCAAGTTATCGTCATCGGTAGATTACGTGACGGATTTTGCGTGACGGTTATTTTGGTAGTTTTTTTTGGGATTCACTCCCGGGCTCTAGAACGTGCCATAAGGAACTTCGTTCCAAAAATAATCGGACCTACACCTGATGAAGAAGATCAAATATAGGGATTATCAGATGCTCTCATACCGCCATACTTGCTTGGCTGGCAAAACACAACATCAATGTAATGTAATACCGTGTTTGCACACTGCAATAGGCTACACAATTTGTGAGTGAGAGACACCAAGACACTAAGACTGTTTTTACAGTCAAGCAAGTATGGTGGTATGAGACCATGCTTGTCTCTGATAAGTCCTATATCTGATCTTCTTCATCAGGTATAGGTCCAGAGTTGGGTGGGCATCGTCGGGCCCCAGATGAGTCGGACGCGGCGAAACGAAGCAGGACATGGCGGTTGCCAAGCCAGCATCTAAATGACATAATGGCTGATGTTGGAACAGTTCCTTGCGTGGCACATATCTTGGTGTCTCTCACTCACAAATTGTGTAGCCTATTGCAGTGTGCAAACACGGTATTACATTGCTGTTGTTGTTTATTTTTATATACATAAATAAAAAATACAAAAATTAGTCTAAATTATTATAAATTTTGTTTAGTTCTTCCCAAACTTTGTTCTCTAGATGAGCCATTATTTTTTTATGCTATCAATTTTATTATATATTTTTATCGTGTAGGCAGTCTATTGTTTTGTGGATTGTTAGAATTTTTGGTTTATCTAGAAGTTCATATGTGTTACCATAATGGTTTCTTTGTTTAGTCAGTAACTCGTGAGAGTTTTTATTTGATCTTTATGCACTTTTTAAAAAATTTCTGTTATCTGCCGTCTGTGCAGACGTGTGGAGCCTAAACTAGTGGGCCGATTTTGACGAATAATTTGCCATATATGTTCTGAAAAACCATGACCCGAGGTGAAATCGAGAAATAAATTTTAGCTCCAAATTTGGGGTGGTACCCCCCAAAAACTGAAAAAACGTGAAAAAAAATTATTTCTCGACAACAGTTCCGACGATTAAATTAAAAAAATTTAAAATATAGTTGATTTAAATACGAATCTAAAGATATAAACGATTTTCTTGGGGGAAATCTAGTTCCTGATTAAATAGCTTTAAACGTGGACGGAGAAAGGCCAGGCTCTATTCCCCGCCTGGAGAAGTTATTTTTATGATAAATTTTAATAAAATAATAATTAAAGGTACCTAATGCAAACTAATAAATGGAAAACGCAGGGCTAAGTAATTATGAACTCTTACATGAGAAAGTTTGTCTGAGTTGTCTCAGTCCGATTTTTCCTTTTAAGTACTTAAATGCTACACATAGTCACCAAGAGTTGGTACATTTAAGATATACATTGAGTACATTTGAAGATATTGTAATGATGACTAGGTGGTAGAGAATTAATAGAAATAATAGAATACAAGTGTTGAGTAATTCAGGGATTTAATAAATCTTGATAATGACCCAAGGAGGGGTTGAAATATCGCAACGAATTGAAATTATGAGAACTTAAAAGTTTTTATGTCTACTACCCATTAGACTATTGAAGGATTTACTTTCTGAAACAATTTTTTTTTTTAAGTTTTTGGTAGTATTCATACTACGGAACGTTTAAATTTTAATTTAAATCAAATTACAATTACTATTTACAACGGAAGATAGACAGAGAAAAATAGACTTTAGCATTATTCTTCAGTATAGCTTAGTTGGCTAGAGCGTCTTTACTTCGAATCCCGGTGCTGTAGTCTATTTTTCTCTGTCTGTCTCCCGTTGTAAATAGTAATTATAATTTGATCTAGATTAAAATTTAAACGTTCCTTGTATGTATGAATACTACCAAAAAAATAAATTTCTAATAGATTGTACTAGGTACAGGTACTAATTGGGTACTTTATAATTACAAGCGTTATTTTTCGGTCTAGTTCAAAAGTCGTTAATGTTGACTTCTAGTCTTGTGGAAAAATTTGAAAGCTTAATTCGGGGCTAAGAATAATTTCCTCTGTCGATAACGACACCGACAGAGGAAATTATTCTTCAGCATAGCTTAGTTGGCTAGAGCGTCTTTACTGGAAATAAAGGAGGTCCGTGGTTCGAATCCTGGTGCTGAAGTCTATTTTTCTCTGTCTTCTTCTCTGTTCTTTTTCTATTTTTTCTATTCTTCTTCTGTCAATTTTTCTCTGTCTCCCGTTGTAAATAGTAATTATAATTTGATTAAAAAAAAAAAAAAAATTAACATTATTAAAATATTCTGTTTTATTACTCTTACCAAAGTACTCTTATTACTATGGCTTGCTATACAATATTGGTGTCCTATAATTATAATCTATTGTTTTCGCTATATTTTGTGTAATTTACTATTTTACTTACCCAGATATATATTTTTTTTAATGTAATATTATCTTTTAAACGTTCTGTTTATATTAAAAAAAACTTGATCAAAAGAAGCCTATATTAGATGTAATAGGCCAAGGTTTGTAAATACTTTCCAACCTCCGGACGTTGGCCAACAACTTATAATAAGCCAGGGCATTATAATTCAGAACTATAAAACTTTTTTTAAAAGTTCTTAAATGATAAACCGGCTCGTACTATCATATCACTTAAGTAACGAAATGGATATTATTGACACTTATTATCTTTGAATACCAAAGAATTTATTAAACTAAATCTTACGTAAAAAAAAATCACATTATATAAATAATTAAATGTTCTAAGGATATTTTCTTATGTCTAGATAATATCATAGACATTTTTTAATTCAGGTTCGTTTTTTATTTAATTATATATCAATGCTTTTTAAAATGATAATACTCTTTTTAAGGTTTAAGTAATAACTTAAATGTGCTAATGCTTCAAGTAAATTAAATGCAGTCACAAAACAATAATTTGTTTTTTCATTAATCATAGTAAATAAGTCTATACATTTTTTTTTCTTTAAGGATTTTCATAAACCAGCTACACGTAGTACAAGTTTTTAAAATGTATCTTTATATATTTAAGCAATTTCGTTATTCTTAATATATTTACCTTAGCGAAATTATAAATATGGATGCGCTAATATTGCACCCGAGCGGACCGAAGTGGCTTTCCAAAGCTGAAACATTGTGATCGTAATATTTTACGAAAATATTTATTTACACCTTCTATTGATTTGTTGATGCTTTATTTCATTATCATACTATTAACTACCTACTGTCATTGGATACAAATCTTATATCTAGCCATGTTTCATGTTGAAAAACCTCAATATATATCAAACTGTATAGCGAAGTTATTGCTACGACTAGGGGACATCTAAGTAACAAAGGTCCCTTCTACTAGGGCTCTTCTATGTATAAATAATAGGTTAATATAACTTAGTACGATAAAGAGTATAAGATATTATATATGAATAGATATTAACACTTCCAAGCACTTTAGTAGAAATTATGCTTTTGTTTAACAATAAATACTAATATCAAGGGAGCCTCAGTACAACGGATAGGAGAGCGTGGGCTATCCTATCAATTAGGTGTGGGCGCACCATTTGGATTTGATCTGGGATCAATTACTGGACCAGGCCCCTCCACTTAGTGTTCATCAAGCATTGCTATATACATGGGTAGCAGTTTTTGTTAAGTGGCGATGGTCGCCACTTAACAAAAACGCAACCATAGTATAGTGGTTGCGAATTCCAATTATGTATAATGTTTATGAATCTGATGGAATGGCTCACCCCGAGTTAACGATCTGTAGCTACTAGATCGCGAAGTTTTGTTTGTTCTTTATAAATACCGACTACTTTTTCTCAGCAAAAAGGAAAAATTAATACAATAATAAATACTCGATTTAAAGGAGATTAGTGTGATTTAAACGCCCCAGTCAGATATTAAATCGCTCAACAATTGCGCATGCCTTAAGAGCTCTAAGTAAACAAAAAAAAAAATTAAAATAATTAACAAATTTAGCTCTAACTAAGCTAAAAGCGATGGAGGTACGACAAAAAGTCATAGCACCAAAGTTGTAGATCTTTTAAGGTGGAGATACTCATGCCTATAGTTTACTCAAAAACAAATGCAGATAAAAACTTAATCAAAATCCTTGGTATGCCAGTTAATGGCAAATACCCTCTTTTGGCATGCAAGCTACTTCCCCAATTTGACGGCATGTTTATCTCCACCTTTAAGATGAGTAACATCTGATAAGACTCCAAAAAAACTTAAATTTGCTTAATCTTA
Source organism: Gerris lacustris (assembly GCA_951217055.1). Lineage (NCBI taxonomy): Eukaryota > Metazoa > Arthropoda > Insecta > Hemiptera > Gerridae > Gerris > Gerris lacustris. Next base: position 26,706,988 of record OX578284.1, read on the forward strand.
AAATTTTCGTCCGCCATCTTTCAGCATATAAATTTCCGCCATCTTGATCGAAAAACTGTTTCTTAGCGATCTAAGGGGTAAGGGGAACCCCCATGCAAAATGTTAGCCCTCTAGGTATTGCTGTTCTGGAGATAAGGTGAAGTGATGGATGAATGAGTAAGTGATATTTAGCTTGTATATAGAGATAGCCCTTTGGCAAGCCAAGGCCCTTTACGCTGTTGAGCCATGGAGTTAGTTAGTTAGATATTAATATCGCCCCATGCAGTAAAGATTAAAAGAGAAACTTATAACTATTAATTACTTTTATCTACGATTGATACGAAATATAAACATTATATCTCTGTTTAGATGCGTCGAAAGTGATTATTTACGTACTTGTATTCATTGCGCATGCGCGTCTCATAGTTCTAAATAATTCCTCTTCTTTACCACACTAGTGCTGTAAAGAAGAGGAATTCTTCAGCTTTACGCACGATTAGAGAGTTTGTTTACATTTAACAAAACTAATTTGCTATTCTTTTATTAAAATAACTGTTTATATCGAGTTTTTAGTGAAAAACAATGAGTGAATCAAGTGACTTCGACGAAAATGTGGAGAATAATACTCCTCCAGAAATAATTAATTCGGCAAAAAATACAACTAATGAATTAATGCCATCTTTATCAAGAGAGAGATACGAACTTACATACAGCAAGTTTATTTTTTCTGTATTTATTATTTAAATCTAACAATCGTAGATAAAGTACGGTACGCAATTCGTGCGAAAACGGCATTTTGCATTGCTCGTGTGGTTTTACTACCCTCGCTGTCGCTCGGGTGCAAGCTCCACACTCGCATGCAAAATACTACTTTCCGCACTCGACGCGTAATGTACTATTATTTGCCTAGCTTGAATCCTGCTATAGCATGATGTCTAATTATGCACTAATGTGTTATTAATCTACTTTTTTCTGTTTCCTTTAATCTAAAAAAACGAAAGCTATAAAAGGAAATAAGAAGTCCAAAAATAAGCGAACAGGTGTTCAAGGGATCACCTTATCAGACTTACTCAGTCTTTACAATGACTAACATCTAAAAACTTTGAATGCTTTGATAGTGATCAGTGTTATAACGACCTTGACTCTACAAAACGTTTCTATTTGGACTTCATCTTTAGAATCTTGTTTGTATTATACGGTGAGCGTTGTTTCACTATATGGCTATTTGAGACTCAAGGGCGCGTGCTTTGCACTCAAAAAGGAATTAGTCACCCGTGAAATCAGTATGACACGAACACAATAATATTATGATTGATTGGATTTCAACGTCAATCTTCCTATTTATAATGTTAAAGCACGAAGATACCCTTCCATTGTGTGACTGTTACTACACTACGGTAAGGCCGCCAATGTGTTTTGGGTGTATTGAATGACGGTGTACACTTGCCATGCTTTTGTCCATTTGTATTATTGCTTAATTTTAAACATTGGATTTATCGTGTTTTAAAAACAAGTTTTAACATTTTTTATTTAATTTTACATTAACGATTAATTTCGTACTTTAACGCTTCCGCTAATATCCTTCAGTGGATCTAGGTAGCTCGGAAGTTAAAAAGTTTTTATTTTTTTAAAAACAAGCTTTGAAACGTTTCTCAATAAATTACGGTTGTTAATTTTTTTATACTGAAACTAATAATTTTCATTTTTAATTATTTTGATTTAGATTTTCGTGTGTTTGTTTACCTTGCATTGTCATCAGTAATTATGAGGGACTCGGATAATTTTAAGTACCTACATGCTGCGTTATACTGCATGATATGGCTCTCCACTTCCCAATCTTTACTAAGTCTTGTTGAATCTACATCTACAACCCTATGTGGTACTGATTAATTTCTTTGAAGCTTTGGAAACGAAACCATTTAAGGATTGCATTTAGGAGTCTTGAATTGAATTGAAATATTAGCACTAAGAATGAAAGCCACTGATTTCTAGCAAGAGCCCCACTTGGAGCGCTTGGCAAAAGCTAATCCCTAATAAATTTGTATATTTTTCAAGGAAGAGCGTTCAATAAATTTATTTGATATTGTTTATGCACTTTTTATGTTAAATTTATTTTTTTATTAAAAATAAGTTTAACGGTATAATAATTCACGGTTATTGTATTGACGTCTTCAGAGTGACCTTGTCCTTCATTCATAAACACCACAAGCTTTAATTATATAGTATCGAATTATAGATAAGTTATTACAGTATTCTGGTGAATTTGACACCAGAAAAAAATGGTGATTTAAGTTTTCTTCCTACTCTACTTTGAATTGCTGGATCTCCATGTCCTGTACGAGTATATATGATGATCTCTTAAGTTCGTTATAAAGGCTTTGATTGCTTCATACTTTCACCGCATATTCTCGATCATTAATAGCGTACTTCCTAATAAACAAAATTTTCACAAACAGGTCATATCATTAAAAATAAAGAAAGATATCTCTTCACTAAAGTATCTAACTTTATTTATTGTACAAAAACGGCTTTCAACCACTGTGGTCATCTTCAGTGCCGGTGAGACCGATCTCTGCAGGTGAGTCAGATTTTAACCTCTGTCTTAATTCCTACACTGATTTTTTTATCTTACGCATTTTGACTGTTTGGCACTGTACAATAAAGTTACTTCAGTGAAGAGATTTTTGGAACGAAGTTCCTTATGGCACGTTACAGCTTCTGGAGCCCGGGGGAAAATCCGAAAAAAACTACCGTCACAAAACCAACTGATAACAATAACTTGAGTAAAAGTTGACCGATTTAGTTTAAATTTGGTATACACGTTTATTTTACCAATACCTAGTTCGTTGGACAATCTTATTCGGCCAACGCTCGCGTAAACGTAAGCTTCAAATGTAAAATTTAATTGTAACTTCATCTATTCAATGAGACAAACAACTTTTATAAATACATTATATTTTAGTGAAACTAATACCGACACCGCTATTAAGTATTAAAGATCGCTAAATTTATAAAAGCTGACCTAAACGTTTAAAATAGAGAAAACAACGTTTTTACCGATATCTTACGTTTTTTAAAAAAACTTCATACTCATCGTCTAAAGTTCAATTGAAACAGGTAGTGAGAGTTAGGAAATAGCAGAAAATAACCCTAACACAGAAAAACTATTGGGAACACCCCAAAAAGCCACCCCTTCAAAAAGAAGGGATTGAAATTTTTAGTTACTGAAATTACGTCTGGCGTAAATTGTAAAATTGTGTTTTTCGTGCTCCCCTTATTTTTTCTTCTGCGCTTACCGGAGGTAGCGGAAGTATTGTGATCGTTTCGAAGAACGACATTTTTTTTGTACTAGAATTCAAACATTTCAAGATAGAAATCCGTTTCAGACATCAGAAATCATTTTTGGTCCTGTGTCTGTCTGTCGAACAGTCCAACATTTTTGCGAACCAACATACAACATATCTTAATAACTACTCGTCTCCTTTTAATGAATGTGAGTGTAAATCAAATTACAATTATTATTAACTACGGGATGTTTACAGAGAAAAATACACTCCAGCGCCGGGATTTGAACCACGGGTCTCCTGTATGTCTGTTTCCCGTAGTTAGGTAATAATAATTATAATTTGATTTAAATTAAAAATTAAACTTTCCGTAGTATGGAAACTACCAAAAACTTAAAAATTGAATGTGAGTGGTAAATCATAATTTTAAAGAAATTTATAAGGTTTGTTCCATTAACAATTCAACTATCAGCGCTCTTTACATTTTGTTATATTGGTACTTTTATTCGAAGAAAATATCACAACAATTTTGACGGATTTAAAAAAGAATTGATGGGACATTAAATTAATTTAACTTTTTGGGTTTAAAAATTAATTGGGATTTAAAGCATAACATAATTAAAGTAAGAAAAAGGACGCGAGGAAGCTGTTTTACAATTTGCACACAAATCGCAGACTACTAAAAATATTTTTTTTAAAAAATTACAGTTATTCTTTGTCAAGATAAAAATAAAAACAAAATGATTATAAGGAATTTGTGCGTCGCATATTTTGTAAGAACAAAATATTTCCTCCGCCCAAAATCTTAATAATTATTATCTCGGGAAGAGAATGAGCTAGAGGCATCGATGTGTTTATTGTTATCAGCGCTTGGGCAATAAATGAATACTACTATCTTTTGTTTTACATCCTTCTAGTAAACGGTTTAAAAGTTATAGCTAAAACAAACTTTAAAAGAGCCGCCATCTTGAAACAGCTGGGTTGTTTCAAACCCGTTTGTAATCATAATGGTTAATGAACTCGTCCTATTTGTTAAATTGCCTATGTGCCTTTTTTGTTTATTGAAAGCACATACTTGGCAACTTTATTGCTCTTCCTTTGATTGCATAAATAAATTTTATTTCTAGATTGTTCAAAGGGTTTTTTTTTGTATTTTTCAATTCTGATTATATTTCACATCAAAGGTGTGAAAAAGCTTGGGTGTAACAAAAACTGCATTGATTGAATAATTTGCATTTTAAATCTCCACTTCAAAGCTATTTACGTTTTGATATATATATATATATATATATTTTTTTTTTTTTTTTAAAAAAAACGTTCGATTTATATGTAATTCAATGTTTTAAATTACCAAAAACCTCTTTGATATTTATTCAAAATTAATCCAGGCAGTGACATCCCTTTGTGTGATGGTTGTAAAGTTGTGTTTATTTTAATTTGTTAAAGCAGTTAATTCTCCAAAAAAAAATACATTTAATTAATGTTATTGCAAAGATAAATGAATTAATATAATATAAGTCCTTTGCAGTATGTAAAAGTTTACATTGAAAATAATTATGATCTGTAGCACAGTGCGGCCTGCCAAAGGGTTGTAGGGTCTTAAACTACTAAACAAAATTATTCCTATACAATTTGGCTGCCCTGAAAACTAATTTTAGACTGCCCCTTTAGTTATTTTTAAAAAGAAATTATAAAGAAACCATGACATTTTAGCATGTCCCTTTTTTCATTCCTTAAAATAAAATATGAACAAACTGTGACATTTTAGCCTGTCCCTTTGGTCATTCCTTAAAATAAAATATGAACAAACTGTGACATTTTAGCCTGTCCCTTTGGTCATTCCTTAAAATAAAATATGACCAAACTGTGGCATTTTAGCCTGTCCCTTTGGTCATTCCTTAAAATAAAATATGAACAAACTGTGACATTTTAGCCTGTCCCTTTGGTCATTCCTTAAAATAAAATATGAACAAACTGTGGCATTTTAGCCTGTCCCTTTGGTCATTCCTTAAAAGAAATTATGAACAATCAATGACATTTTATCATTTGTAATGATAGTTATTGTTAAATACGTTGATTATATTATAAACTTAAGAAATCAATTGTGTTGGCGAGTGAACATCACGATGCACCATACCCCTGAAGATACTTCCAGTAGTGGAAGCGAAACTTCAGACTTCAACCCTCTTCGTGACGCGGATTTTACCGTAAAACCAAGTTTTTAATTTAAGAGATTTATTTAAATCAATTTTTCCTTATCAAGTCAATATCTTATGTCATAATATGTCGGATGTGTGACACACTACAGATATTACATTCTTCAGGTTAACAAATAGTTGGTTGTTTTAACTGAGATTTTGTGGTACCACTTCATAATTATGACTAGAGAGGTTAAAAAAGAAACACAACAATATTGTCACCACAATTTTTTTATAATTACTAGACGCGTTTCGACTTACAATGTCATCTTCAGTATGCGTGTTAACTTAGTTAACTCAGGTTAAACAATGAACTTAAACAAAATATAGTTCATTGAACCATGTAATAATAATCTAGGTATTCGGTAGAAATGGGCTACTTGTTCAAACTCAAATCTAAACCTTTATTTCGATCTTAAAATACTTTTATTTGTGGCAGCACCCATCAGAAATATAACTTAATATAATCTTCTCTTTATTCAACTTAAAGCAACAATTTCAGTAGAATAGCTATGAATAATTCAGATAAGGTTTTCCATTCGATTGATTTTCGAATCGGGATTGGTCCAATCTAGAGAACCGTTTCTTTCTTTGTTGAGTTTACTGATTTGATTTTATTTCGCCCTGTTTCTTTTTTATTGAAAAGATGGCCCTTTCTCGTTTGCATGGTATTTGTTATTGTATTGAGAATAAGAAATCGATTTAAAAATTAGGTAATATTGGACGAAATCTTAATTTTCTATATCTTGTAAGAAAATAAATAAACCTTTAAATATTTCATATTTTATATTATTTAAATAATAATAATTAATGTAATATATATGTTTATATACATATGTACCTATATATACATATGCGTAAGGAACTATTGAATATAAATTATTGCATCACACTGCTAACTATTATACATGGTGAAGTTAGAAAAGAGACAAAATTAAAAGTAACTAGTGCGCTTACTGGAGTTAAGGCAATATTAAAAGAAAAACATTTTTTTTATCATTGAAGCGAGAGTCTTAATATATGTATATATGTATTGAATATTGAGAAAATAGTTAATCATGATGAGTTGATAGTTAAAGAGGATGATTGTAGTAAAGAGCACTACTCGGCTATGAACAGGACTATTCTCTCACGCCCCGGCCTACTTAAAACATTATACTTAAAATATTATTAAATATATCATTTCACTACACCAAAAAGTCTGCTTGCATCAGGTTAAAATTTGACGTGTCTGTTTCAATTGTACTTTAGACGATGTGTATGAAGTTTTATTAAATCGCTACGTTAATCTCACGTTCTAATCGGTAAAAAAGTTGTTTCTTTTTTTCTCTATTTTAAAAGTTTAGTCCGCTTTAATAGTATTTGCGATATTTGACACTTCATAGCGGTGTCGGTGTTGGTTATACTAAAAAAGAGACAGGCATAACAGACAGACAGACAAACATTTATTTTTATTTATATAGATACATCACTTCTCTACACAAAAACTTGTGGTTGTATCAGATTGAAATTTTACATTCCTGTTTCAATTATACCTTAGACGAGGTGTATGAAGTTTTGTTAAAATCGTTACGTTAGAACGTAAGATATCGGTAAAAACGTTTGTTTTCTCTATTTTAAAATTTTAGGTCCGCTTTAATAGTTTTAACGATCTTTATCACTTTATAGCGGTGTCTTTATAGCTGTTGGTTTAAATAAAAAGAAAAGTATTTTCCTAAAATGTTTGTCTCATCGAATAGGTGATGATAGAATCTTTTTCCTGTCCAGAAATTCCAATTTTACATTTTATGTTCACGTTTACGCGGGCATTGCGCGCGAACTCTTAGGCGGATAACGCTGTCCACGAACGTAGCCTGAGCATTAGTAAAAGGAACATGCATATCGAATTTCAACTAAATCGGTTAACATTTACTCAAGTTATCGACATCGGTCGATTTCGTGGTGATGGTTGGGTTGGTTTTTTGACGGTCAGTTTGTTACGTTCGATTTCGTTACTGGTCGTTTTTTTCAGGTTTGCTCCCGGGCTTCAGACGCTGTAACGTGCCATTAAGGAACTTTTTTCCAAACCCTCCTCTATGTATTTTTAATGATATTTGAAGCTATTAATATTTTCTTAATCAATAAATATAAGTTATTTCTTAATTCATAATCTGTAAGGATCCAAGTGATCCTTGGCAGACAATATTAATTTATCTTTTTATCCTTTGACAATTTATTTACGCAGTTGATATATAATTTTACTACGTCTTGTCCATTTTTTTTTTTTTTTTTTTTTTTTTTTCATATTTTACAAATTTTGAACATATCCATTCATTCATTAACTCAATCTTGCTTGTGAGACATTTGGTGGCGCACTATCCTGTTAAGTTGAACCAATGTTCAACACCCTCTTCATTATCCTGGGTGTATTCTATCTGGCAACTTAAGGTTTGTGGCGTTTATGGTAGAAATGCCGTTCGTAGCCCCCTAAGGCGTCAGAACACTCTACTTCAATGCAAAGAAATCAAGTTTAAAGAAATTTAGTTTGGAACTTATCAAATAAATTAATTCAGATAAATTGTTTTGCCGAGATTTAAGACCGAAATTTTACTTTTTTACTTATTACTAAGGAAGGAATATATGAATTACGTTTTTTTTATTTGTCGATGACCTATTTATTATGAAAGTTTAAAAATTTGGGATCAATCTCACTTCTTCCATTCTTGATATTTGATCATCTAAAAAAATTAAATGTTTCTGGTGGTATAATAAAAACAACATGAAAATGCCTTTTAATAGCATAAATTTCGAAAACCACGTTATGTATTTTTGATATAAGATTTACTTAATAATAGAAAGATTCAAAATTTGAATATGCACTGGAAATTGGAAGAAGACGGAATCCAGTAAGTGTCAAAAATTAGTTTAATATAAAACTTTAAAGGCTACAATACTTGACATAAATGTCAACTATTTTCTCGTAAAATAATTTAATTTGTTCATGTAAAAGAAAAATTTATTTACGCAGTTGTTATGATTTTACTACGTCTTGTTATGTATGAAGGTATGCGACTTGCGACTTTAGTGTATCCCCTAATTATTATTTCGGGCATTGTGCCCATTGTATTTTAATTAATGACATTGTTTTGGTATGCCGTACTTGATCTGTCATCAAGTTTGTTCACCTTCTCTGACGCATCTTCCTAACATCGTTATTCTGAGATAAAATTTTGACTTACATAACTTGTTTGAAGAGTTGTAAATCATCCAATCTCCATAAAATCAGCTTGAAATTATCGTCGTAAATGACTTCATTCTTTGTCGATACAGGATAATACATTTAAACAATAGAATTGAATCCATACATCAAATTTCCCTACCAATTAGCTTAAGGTTGATAAAGATGATCGATGATAATCTTCGATATTTTTGTGTTGATGTCCGTAAAGGCGTTAAACATTTGATAACTTCTTTAATTTTGACATGAAAATGAACTTCATAATTTTAATTTATAGTATATAAGTTGAATTTATTTTCAAAGCTCATAAGTAATTTTTTTTATTACGTAAAATCAATGAATGTGTGTCGATATTATCGGTTGTGAAATTATGCTGCGGAAAGAACAGCCTTCCAATCTTTTGCCACACCTCTAAATTTAATATAAATTTGATAAATCATAATGCATAATAAGGCTAGAGAGGAAGATTCCAGCCATTTGCTGTTAATGATTTGTTCAAAGTTTTAAATTTTTGATAATAATAAATTTAACCACAATTATCAGTAACATCTAACTTATGGGCAAGACTGAATGAAGTAATTATGTGTATGAGGTAGTTTAGTATGAGTGTCGGACAGATTTTGTATACCATTTTGAGGTAATGGATGGAGACACAATTTGTTCTTTACCACTATGGATAAATATTGTTTATATTATTATTGATATTTTTCATCTTGTTTTTGTTCTTCCCTTGAACCTTGCTACACACCTATATTCTATTAGCTTCTTCCTTCATCCTTTGTACGTGACTATACAATCATAGGTGAATATCTTTCATTCTCTCTAGCATGCAGGAACTAAAAACATCCTGCCTAATGGAATGTTTCCCCCGTTCTCTTCTCTTCTTACCTTCTTCTTTTTTTTTAGAGGCTCCAAGGTTATTATAGGCACGTGTGCTATTATTTTTTTTACTACCTTCACATCTGATCTCTAGCTTCAAGGTCATTAAAAAAGGGATGCTGTTTGCCACTTCATCTTTTAAAGTGGCTTGCAGCGTCTAATTTAACAAATGATTTTGGTGTTTGGGCCCTGATTGTAGTAGGAGAGTCATACTCTTTAATGGAGTAGTGCCGATGATGATAGTCGTTTTTACCTCAAATCTCCTTAGAGATTTAAGGATTTTTACCTTAAATCCCCTAAAGTGTTCACTAGTTTTTGTATACTTTACTGTGTATAAGTGATATTGCTCTGTGAATTCTTATTGTGTATTCTCACTGTGTATTTTGACAGTGCAATCTTTCTGTGCATTATTACTGAATATTCTGAGTATTCATACTGTGTATTCTTTGTCTATTCTTACTAGAAACGTCTTACAGTGTACTCTTACATTATATTCTAACAGCATTCTTACTGTGTATTCTGATTATAGCTGCATTATATTACTGCATGTGTATTCTTACTGTGCATTATTACTGTGAATTATTACTGTGAATTATTACTGCGAATATTCTGACTGCGTATCCATTCATGTTTGACTAATATAATATTCTGACTGCATATTCATACTATGTTTTCTTTGTCTATTCTTACTAGAAACGTCTTGCAGTGTATTCTTACATTATATTCTAACAGAGCACGCTTACTGTGTATTCTGATTGCTTATATTTACTGCATGTGTATTCTTACTGCATATTCCTACTGTGCATCATTACTGTGTATTCTAACTGGATATTTTTTCCTGTGCAAGCTTATACTAAGTGTTCTTATTACGGTGAAGGTGTCTTACTCTCTATTAATTTCTTCGGCGCTAAATGAGTCTAATTTGCTTAAAATTTTATATAGATGTTTTGTTATGTTGTTTGGACTAATAATCACTTAGTTCATACTTTTATGTCTGACAATTAACTATAGATATGGCGTATGGCTCTCATTTGATAGTTTAACCATGAACGATTTTTGTGGTATTTGTTTGTCCAGAGATCTTTTGGTCTTATTGATCTAGAGTTCTCAATATCCTCTATAATTTTCCATTTTAATTGTGTTTTGCCAGTGTTCTTGTAACAAATTAAATAGCAGTTTATCCGCATATTTGTTCATAATTTATTTTAAGGAATGACAAAAGGGACAGGCTAAAATGTTAACAGAGCTCGATTTCTAAATCCTAGTTCTGTAGTTATTTTTTTCCATAAAACCATAAATTATTCTTTTAATGAATCTCATTAAAGCTAATTTCAGAAAATCGGACTTTAAATATTATTTTCTCTTTATAATTATTTATTGTTTCAATATAAGCTAAACAATTTATTCGTTCATTCAAATCTGTACAATGAACGATAAGAACCCTTAATACTTGTACCAATTAAACAATATTATATCATTATATTCAACTTTCTCAAAAATAACTAACAAGTTCGTTATTATATCAATTATCGACGTGTGTACAATATTTTTAAAATATAATATATAAATAGAAAATATATATTAAAAGCTTAAAGTATGAGAAAAATTAATGTTAAAATATTCTTTTTAATACTTGAGGTGCGAAAAAAAGCGAATGTTATTTCTGTTAAGATAAAAGGGAGAATATTATTACAAAGCCAGGTGAATTGGACGGCGTGATCCTGCACAAAGTCCTTGCTGTAACCATTCTCGAGGAGTGAAAGGTATATAATCAAGTGAAGAGATCAGGGCCTCGAGTTCTTTCTTAGCAATTTGTCAGCTTGCTTGTAGAAGCCGATCTCAACAGTAGATAATGTACTATTTAACTATCCTTATTAACAGTTCCCTTTTTTTGGACCCTTGAAATAAGATTTATGAACTTTTTCGCGTTTTATTTTTTTCTTCCTTTTTTGAAGTTTGATGATTAATGCAAGGGCAAAAAAAATAAGTTGTTTTTTTCTTTAGTTCAACTGATGACTATCTTTAGGTAGGATTAAATTAGCTGTGAAATATGAATGATATTTATATGGATATGTGTTTTTATTTCTTAAGTCCATTTTTTTTTTGTAGTTGTTCATAAGTTAAATTAAAATTACGTTTTTAGATTAGCTATGAAATATGAATGGTGTTTATATGGGTTTTAGATTTTTTTTTATTTCTTAAGTCATTTTATTTTTGTAGTTGTTCATAAGTTGAATTAAAATTCCTGTTGGATTAGCTAATGCATATTTGAACATTAGGTAATTATTATTAAATAACTTTATATATAAAAAAAAAAAAATAATAATATAAAATAAATAAATAAAATTATAAATGCGGGGTTATCATAATTTTATCATAGGGTTATCATATCCCTTTCATTTATGTTAGAAGGATGTATTGTTATTTTTAATTAGTATTGTTGGGGGTGGCAAAGGATAGTGCGACCGTTTGCAGATCAAAAAGTGTTTATGTTTAATATCATACTCGAGCGTCAACTGTAACAGCCATATAAAACCTTTTTGGCCTAAATCACTACGAAATACATTTCTCAAGACTGTAAATTGGGATGAGCTACAAGTAGTAAGCCATATTTTGAGGGAATTATTTGCTAAAAGGCGTTGCTATGCTAGATATGGGAGCGTCTATGGAGGTCATCTTAAAGGAATTACACACAACAGTCTCTCCACGTAAATTAAAAAAAAATAAAAATAAAAAAGCAATTAAGATGGCAAAAGATTTAACAAGAACAAAAAGTAAAATAACTAACAGTAACAATCAAATAATTAAAATATTAAAGTAACGAAATAAAAACCGTAAAAAATGAATAAATGGGAAATAAATATGAAAGTAAGAAAGATTAGTACAAACTACTAGCTTACGTATTGTGGAAGAACAAAAACAGTTACATTAATAAATAGATTTAGTGTGTGACGAGTCTACTTCATGTCCTGAAGCGAGCGGGTAAGGAGGACAGTGTCCTTATCAGTGACGAATACTCCCTTCTCTCGTTAATGTTTTATCACCGGCTCTATGTGTACTCCGTAGGATTTTCAAGTTCTCTAACGAATCTTGCTTACGTCCTTTATTCGCGAAGTGGAGGAACCCGATCTTGTGTTGAGCGTGTATGTGGTTATATTCGGTAAGGTATTGGTAAGGTGTTCCTTCGCTCTTATCTTAAAGTTGCAGCCTGTTTGCCCGACGTATTCCTCATCGCAGTCACCGCACGTTATAATGTATGCACTACTTCTATTCTCAATGAGCTTTCAATGAATTATTGCTTCAATGACTTTTACGTGGAGAGACTGTTTGTGTTATTCCTTTAGGACGTTGCTTGTTTATTTATAATGTTAAATTTAGACAATAGAACGTTGGTACAAAAAACCTTTCAAACTCAGGTTAGGTCAATAGAGTCATGTAACATGTCTCACTCACTATTGTTGATAGTGTTTAGACGTCTAGACTTTTTTCAAGGACGCTTGTCGGACATACTGATCTCCAAATAATAATCTCTGACCCTAACCCACAGCCTGTGGCTCAACAGGCTGTGGGACTGTGGGTTGCTTGGATCTGCCAAACGGCTTATTATCCATCAACCTTATAATATGGCATTTGCAACCGGACGGACGCCACTTTACATAAGTGGTTAGCCATTTATATCAGTATATCACGATGCTTGATAAACACCAAGTTTGGGGCGTGGGGCTCCTTCCTGAAGTAGGAAACCAAACCCCGATCTCCTGCGTGCTAAGCGCTTATTATAGCGATGACTTACTGGGAGACCCTGATCTCCTTCTAAGATTAGTTTAAAATTCTCACATTCAAATATTTTACAGTAATTTAAATGATCAGAGATCAGAATAAATAAGTCTTAAGTAGAGTTAAAAACGAGACTAGTCATTTTCTTTGCAGATATTTCGAAAAAACGATACATCTCTTTTAAAAAAAGACAATAATTTATCTTTGTTTTTGTCCAAGCTTAAAACAAAGGGTCCTACCTCATGGTTTTTTAACTGTCCAAGACAACGGTACCTCACTCGTGGTTTTTTAACTGCTCAAAACAACAAGTCCCCCCCACATGGCTTATTAACTGCTTAAAACAACGTCCTCCCTCATGGTTTTTTAACTGATTAAAACAACGGGTCCTCCCTCATGGTTTTTTAACTGCTTAAAACAACGGGTTCTCCCTCATGTCATTTTAACTGTCCAAGACAACGGTACCCCACTTGTGGTTTTTTAACTACTCAAAACAAGAAGTCTCCCCTCATGGTATTTTACCTGCTTAAAACAACGGGTCCTCCCTCATGGTTTTATAAATGCTAAAAACAACGGGTCCCCCCTCATGGTTTTTTAACTGTCCAAGACAACGGGACCCCACTCGTAATTATTTAATTGCTCAAAACAACATGTTTCCTCTCATGGTTTTTTAACTGCTCAAAACAACGGGTCCTCCCTCATGGTTTTTTAACTGCTTAAAAACAACAAGACCTCCCTCATGGTTTTTTAACTGCTCAAAACAACGGGTCCTCCCTCATGGTTTTTTAACTGCTCAAAACAACGGGTCCTCCCTCATGGTTTTTTAACTGCTCAAAACAACGGGTCCTCCCTCATGGTTTTTTAACTACTTAAGAACACTCTTTTAACCTGCTCTGCCCATACGTACAACGTACATTTATTTTCACCTATATCTTCAAAAGTACTTATCTGATTTATATGAAATTTGGATGGTTTTGCCGAAAGTAGCCCGCGGATAGCTCCACATTAATTTCAACCGCTCTGAGCTCGTCAAATTTGCTAAATTGATACTTTAATTCGTGTAAAAAAAAAACAATTTTGACTGACTTAAAAACAGGAGAAACGATTAAATAAATTATACATTAATTGGTTGTAGAAGCATACCATCAATACAGTATGTGATAGAATACGAGGAAGCTATGTAGCACATTCACTGGCAGACTATTTTTTAAAATTATTATCACATCTTTATTGTATAGTTCTTAATTAAGCTGGGTCTATAGCAAGTTTATGACCGACGTATTCTTCTTTTCCCGAATCCGTTTTTTCCACTTTTGATCAATATGATCAGATTTATTTTTACTTTCTCATATAAAGAGAATTTGAGATTTTTATGGATTTACAGGTTTTGAGGTCCCCTGAGGCCAAAAAAGTGGTTTTTAAAAAATGTCTGTCGGTCGTCTGTCTGTAGTCTGTCTGCGTAGACGCCTGGAGCCTAAACTACTGGGCCGATTTTGACGAAATTTGGCATACATGTTCAGAAAAATCATACCCCGAGGCGAAATCGAGAAACGAATTTTAGCTCCAAATTTGGAGCCGCTACCCCCCAAAAACTCTAAAAATACGTGGAAAAAAAAAAATTTCTCGAAAACGGTTCCGACGATTTTGATTAAAAAATTCTAAAATGTAGCCTGTAGCCCATTTAAATTCGACTCTAACGATATAAGCCGTTTTCCTAGGAAAAATCTAGTTCCTGAGAAAAAAGCTTAAAACGCGGACGGAGAGAGTGTTATTTTTATGATAAATTTTAATAAAATTTTCAATAATATTTAAATGTACAATGTACATACAAAAACTAATAAATGGAAAACATTGGGCTAAATAATTATGAACTCGTATATGAGAATGTTTGTCTGAGTTGTCTCGGACCGATTTTTTCTTCTTGAGACCTGTATCTTTTCGTCGGACAAATACCTATTATCTGTGTGGGTTGTATAGACAGTCCAGAAGAAATTAAGTGTATAGAGCTTTTATGGAAATAAATAAATTTGTAGGACGGTATTCATTTTAGCTTAAAAAATGTTTTTAATAAATTTGAATTTCCAATGCAATCAAACAATTCTTCTACAAAATCCAATTACTTGATTTATACACCGCTTGAACACAACACGAAAAAAAAGATAAAGGAAGTTGACAAGCATTAATACTGGATAAAATGTTACCCTTTTTGGAAGTAAGCTAAATTTACTCTATAATAAAATAAATATTATCTTTTCCTTCCTTTCTTCATTAAAAGCTTTCTTTGCACTGACTTTAGGAAATTTGAATTTTCAAGTTCTAAAGATGTTGAAATTAAATTACTGTTAAGTCAAAGTTAAGACTTAGTTGATTTAGAGTACACAGGAGGAAAAACCAATTACTGATTTTAATTTGACTGACAATAGAGTTTAAGAACGAAAGGCGAGAAAAGTTGCGAAAAGAATACACGTGGGTTTCAACTGTAAAAGCGTTTCTAAATTTAGTAATATAGAATTTTTCTGAGCAGAACGCATTTACACATTTCTTTAACAGAAAATTAGTTTTGTTCGCAAGAATGTGGAATCAAAACTTTTTCAATCCTTGGTTCTTAGGCTTACGTGGGTTGTGTCGTTATGAATGTCTTGGTTTCTTCGGGAAATTCGCATGAGGACTTCAAAACCTTTGTTACACTTTCATCGAAAAAAATGTTCTATTTTGATTTTTTTGTACTCTGTTTCTTTATGGTTAGAGCTCGCACAACAGATATGGTGTTATTCATGGAACTATACATGTTATGGTGGAGCTACAACTGGATCTGATCAAAAGTACAGTAGAAATGCAAAGATGCACTTTTATTAAAGAAATACAACCATGATTGGAGTTCTATCTGTTTTGTAATGCGGTTGCAGAATAGCAACTGAACAATAAATCTAAATATTGTTAGAGTTATAAATGGTTTGCAGAATAACAATTGTGTATTACAACTGAACAATTAATCTAAATAAGGATTGAGTGCAACTGCGGGTGCAGAATAATAAGGTGTAGAATGTAGAACCACAACTGAACAATAAATCTAACTAAGGATAGAGTGCAACTGCGGTTGCAGAATAATAAGGTGTAGAATGTAGAACCACAACTGAACAATAAATCTAACTAAGGATAGAGTGCAACTGCGGTTGCAGAATAATAAGGTGTAGAATGTAGAACCACAACTGAACAATAAATCTAACTAAGGATAGAGTGCAACTGCGGTTGCAGAATAATAAGGTGTAGAATGTAGAACCACAACTGAACAATAAATCTAACTAAGGATAGAGTGCAACTGCGGTTGCAGAATAATAAGGTGTAGAATGTAGAACCACAACTGAACAATAAATCTAACTAAGGATAGAGTGCAACTGCGGTTGCAGAATAATAAGGTGTAGAATGTAGAACCACAACTGAACAATAAATCTAACTAAGGATAGAGTGCAACTGCGGTTGCAGAATAATAAGGTGTAGAATGTAGAACCACAACTGAACAATAAATCTAACTAAGGATAGAGTGCAACTGCGGTTGCAGAATAATAAGGTGTAGAATGTAGAACCACATCATTTAAGAAAGAAATGCAACCATGATTGGAGTTCTAGCTGTATTATAATGCGGTTGCAGAATAGCAGCTGAACAATAAATCTAAATATGGTTAGTCATAGATGCGGTTGCAGAATAACAATTTTGTATCACAACTGAACAATAAATCTAACTAAGGATAGAGTGCAACTGCGGTTGCAGAATAATAAGGTGTGAATGTAGAACTACAAATGAACAATAAATCTAACTAAGGATAGAGAACAACTGCGGTTTCAGAATATCAAAGTGTATAATCGCAACTAAGCAATAAATTCGATGAGTTATAACTGTGGTTGAGAAAGCGAACTTTGCTGGAATCATAGATTGAACCTAGATGTAATTGTTGGTGTTTGGACTAGTTTTCTGGAGAGCTAATTATAGAGGTTTAGAGAGTTTTATTCAGTGATCACTGTGAATATTATCGGTATTCAAATGAAAATGAAATTTTTATTAATAAAATTAATCGTAATTAAAACTCTCAATTGTTCAATTTAAAGTATATTGATATAAATAAATTCTTAAAAATGATCTTGATCAGAGTTTTTCATAGTAAAAAAACAATACCTTTTATAAAAGTAAGAACTATATTATCATTTACAAATACATAAGATAATTTTTTTTCCCAAAATGTTAGGGTTTGTAGGAAAGTAAACTGCCGAAAACCTATTATCAAAAAATAAAACCAGGCGTTTAACGGATTTTCACGTTTTAGGAATCTATGATAGTATCTAAATTAAATTTTTTCGTTTTTTTCACTGCATCAAAATAACAGGAATGTAAACCATCCGATATCTACTTTCCAAAAGAAAAATACCTAACCCTGTTTATCAAAAATAATAGAAAAATATTAATTTATAAAAATATATATTCTTATAATGAACTATGCCCTTTAATATTGTATTGCCGTTACTTCACTTTCTCCTTTGAGTATCATTTGTTTAATCTGCCTTTGTAGTTAGTTAGAAAGACCTTATTATCTAGTGGAGAATGGAACAAGCTTGAAACATTTTCCCAAAAATATTAGAGGAAAAATCTTCAAAAAAAAAAAATGATAAATGTATTTTTTCTTATTATATGTTGTTAATTGGTAGAAATTTATCATTTTTTATCTTTTAATAATCTTCGCATTCTCGTCATATACTAATGATTTTTTTTTAATGATTACGACGAAATATCGTTATTTAAAGGCATATATTTGATTAAATCTAATGCGGGTAGGGAAGAGAATTAGAAGCTGTTAGAGGGATCCCATTTAGTTAGTGTTGGTTTCGTGAGGGTCAAATCGTGATTTATTGATTCTATTGGTTGTTAAACGTCTGTTAAATGTGTGATCATTAAATCTAATATTGTCATGATTATAGTGTTATGTTCTCTTAATAAATAAACCTTTTATCCAACTATTTGGAGGCTTTTGTTTCCCTAATACCTATCATATCCTAGCAGGAGTCCCTCATGGAGTTATATATTGTCCCTTTCTTTACTCTATTTAAGCAGCTGATATTTCGCATTATCTTACAATATTTATAGCTTTGTACACTGATGATAAAGCCGGAAAGAGTTCTTAACTCACTCAGATCCAACCCACGCTTTCGATTCTTCTCAAGAACTACTAAAGTCTATTAAAAGCTGTTTAACAAGAAATGAGAAAAGATAGTTCATGTTACATTAACCCTCATAATTATAGTGTTATGCTCTCTTAATAAATAAACCTTTTATTCGACTATTTGGAGGCTTTTATTTCCCTAAATATATCCTATCCTAGCAGGAGTCCCTCAAGGAATTATCTTATCCCTTTCTTTACTCTATTTACGCAGCTGATATTTCGCAGATAGGGCCTGATAGGGTTCTTAACTCATATAGTTCATGTTACATGCCCGGAACATGATTTGCACTCCCAAGTTTCGGAACATCAATAATTTTTACCGTCCCCCTATTTTTAGATTATTATTTCATTAGACGTTCAGTATAAGACATGCTAAGTAGAAAATATAATTAAAGACCTTTATAACTATCCATTTATAAAAATCATTGAGATGGCGGTACAAATTATCATTTGAGTGCTAAAACAAAGGTTAAGATTGCAGGTTTTGTGATAGAACATCGGTAAAAATTACGGGTTTAGTGATAGAATATCGGTAAATCTTATGGACAGGATAAAATCCTAACTAAATGTGGATTACCGGTAGATTTTACCGACAGACCTTGACGATATCGATGATTATGCACAGAAAAAACACGTAGCGGAGGGACAACCGTCTCTTCTTTATGGTGATATATGTCCACTGAAGGTTTCTTCGGGCACATCAATATACGTTCACTTAAAGGGCTACCGGCGAATATTTAGTAAAATGTAGCGGTGAAAAATGCCAATGTTCCGGGCTGAGTATTAACTTTAACGCCCTACATACAGAAGACCGGCATAGAACTTACAATACTGAAATCTACGATAGAAAAAGGCGTTATAAATCACTTTATAGATTTCTATAAAGTAGATCTTCTCTGTTTCTTAGGGACAAACTCACTGTATGTCTATACATTGAATTACCGATTTTACTTGCTTTAATCTCTTAGTAGGGGACGTAGGACTGCATCAAAGGAAAGGATTTCCTCCTGACTCGATTCTGGGCCATGATTTTTAGCTCTCCCCAGGTCTTGCCTTCTTGTATTACTTCTTTCTCAACCAACCTCCTCCAAATATCACTGACGGACTTAATTATCCAGGATATCTCTGAAACCACTACGCATTAAATAATTATACTTCGTGGAAATTATGTAATTATTACCACTTCTGGTTTATAATCTCTCTTATATTATAATCTCTTCGATAGCGTTTAAAAAATTTGCTTACTTTTTTAAAAAAAAAATAAAACAGTAATATGATAGATACTTACAGTGAAATAATAAAAACTCACGTCTAGAATTAATTTTTATTTTAATTTTTAACAAGCGTCTTTTTTCCCTATGATATAACTCTAAATCAATATTTTTAAGCGGAATATCCTAGTATATTTTCCCTTTTTTAACAAGACATTAAATCCAAAGGCACTAAGTTCAGCTCATTAAAACTTTATAACTAAACAACTTGAGAGAGAAAAAAAAGAAGGAAAAACTGAGAAAACATTTTCTCTGACATTTTCGTGTTATTTCTGTCAATTTATTATATTCTCTTATGCAAGTAATAAAACAATTTGATATTATTATTATTATTCGATATTTAAAGTCATTTATGTCGCACATAATAGTTTGGTGATACAAGACTACAATTTTATCTCTTGAATTAAATGAGATTAAGTAGTTGTTTAGTGTATTTTTCGTTTTATCGCAATATTACGCTATAGGACGTGAGGAAGCAATGTGCCACTCAAATTTACAGATTATTTTGTTGTACCTCTATTTTGAGCCCAGTGTTCCAAATTGTTTAAATACAAACTAAAGTTTACAATGGTGTCATATACTGGATTTCCTAAGAATTAGAATAGATTAAGTAAACCCATTAGTCTATGACAAATATACCTTATTATTAAGTAAACCCATTAGTGGTCGAATAGACTTCAAAATACTCTATGTGTATAATATGTGCGGATGATACAGGGTTGGCGTCCTCCGTCAGCTGTATTAAACCGTTTAATTGGCATATTGGAGAAAGGATAGACCCAACTTAATTTATTTAGCCAAAAACCTTGCCAAAGTTGGGAATCGAAACTGGATCTCCTACTTCTAAAGCTCAGATATGCAAAAAGGGACCCTAAATATATTATGTAATTTCATGTAATATTGGGATTATACAATCTACTGCGCATGTACTATTTTCCATCCTTATTGATCTAAAATTCAGTCCACTTTCACATTTCTTTAATAAACAAGAGCATGTTTCATATTTCTACACTTCATGTTAGTTGCAGATTAGGCTGAATGGAAATTTCCATAATATGAATCTTTGATCATGTATGATCGATGTACTCCGTGTTCTTTTTGACAGTCTGTCCATCAGAATCAATCATATCGATCCTATTCATTAGTTGAATTGTATGTTATGTTTCTAGATCAATATATCATTTAACGATAGTCGAGTTCTTGAGCTCAGTGGGTAGACAATAGAACGGCTAGTCAGTTCTTTGAACAAATGAACCGTTTGTTCTTTTTGGTACTTTCCCTCTAATACTTGTAGGATGAAGGTTCTATATATTTATAATATAATAATCTAGATTCGTTCAACAAAGTATGGCCGTGTATTTCGTAAAAAAATTCTTTTCCTCATAGCCCTTACTTATAATGTTTATATTTCTGTTCATTCGATTTACAATGTTTGTATTTTATAGGATTGCCAAGCTGTGACTGAACATTGGTGATAAGGATGTTTTTCCAAGTCACCTCTTCACCCTCTACTTTCTTTAGGAGCACAAGGACATGAGCTGGGAAATCTAAATTTCTTCACGTACATGGTTTTATACAGGTAAAATGAATATATACAATTTATAGTTAATTTTTCTCACTTTTTTTAGTTAGATTGTTTTACCCTTAAAATATGTGTAACTTATTTACTGATAAGACTTGTTATTTAGAGAATAAGATTCAAACATTTAATTGACAACACATAATATTAACACACTTTAACAATTAATACTTGATAATATACTCTTCTTATCTACAAAAAATAAAAAATAATTACGAACATAAATCTGCAAAGAGGTATACTCTTAAGTCCTTAGTGCATTTGTCTTTTTTAGCCTATAATAATGGATAAAAGATAATGTATAGAATAATGATTAACAGTGTGGCAGTGGCAACAGTTTGGGCAATAGTTGGGATAACGAACAGTTTTTTCCCGTAGAGCTTGTTTCTCCTATAGATTTTTTTTTTTTTTTTTTTTTTTTTTTTTTCACAGGGTCCTGCTTTTATTAAGTGCATACATTTAAAAGGTTTAAGATATAGGTTTTTATACAACACGGTGTATGTTTTAGATAACGGGTTTTTTAGTTTATGTTTGATCCTCTGGGATATAATGGTTTGTATATGATGGATATTCTGGTAAGGGGAAAGGTAAAGAAAGTAGGGGGAAAAAAGAAAAGGTTGATATAAAGGGGAAATGAAAAGCACAGTTTCTAAACGTAAGTAAGTGTTGTCAACTCAGAGCCAAACGCGGGACTGCTACCGCACCATACTCAGGCAGGCGGACGGATATAACGCCTCCTTCGGGTTGGGGCGGGTGAATAAGGTTTATGCCCTTTCTCCTTAGTCTTCGCGCTTTTGTACTGATTAGGAAAGGAAAAAGGTTTCAGTTGGGAGACGAGGATAGCACAGTTGATTTGCTTATTTTAACTATAATTTACAATTGTTAAAAGTAGTATTGATAATTCTATTTGAATGTCATGTATATTGCTTTAGGTAAAATTGCTAACTATACAGTCCACTGTCTTAGCTTATTATTATATGTATATAGTATATATATGTATATATATATATATATATATATATATATATATATATATATATATATATATATATATATATATATATATATAGAATAATAATCCCGTGGCGTAACAGCCCTTAAAGGGCTTAGACCTGTTAAAGTGCTTCTACATATATGTGTAATTGCTCTCATAGCTGCTAATTATATACATTCCGTATCATTGGCATTCGTAACCACAGAGACACCATTTTCCCTTAAGTAGCTACCAAAATACATCGCAATGCTAGGCGTGCATCGGCAAAACGGGGTGTCTTCCCGGAGTCGGTGCTTGACCCATAATTTCCTGCTTCCACGCATGTGCTACCAGAAATCTCTGAACATTTTACTTATATATTTTAACTTACTACTTATACTTATATATTGTGATGTTAATATTATTTGTGAGATAAACATCAAGACTAAATGCAGACCGAAGACTACAAATAATCAAACCTTAAAATCATATAATTACCAGTAAGTGTAATAAAATTACTTGCGAACGATATTGCGTTAATGATTGCGTAAAATATTAACACACTTCCAATCGGCATATAATTGGAGAATTAGATAATGTGTAAAAACAACTTTTTATAAAACCAACCGTTTGCAATAAAAGTATTCTAGACCTAACTAACTAACACTGTGACACAACAGCACGTAGAGGCCTAGGCTTCCCAAAGGGCTTATACAATTTGTATATATTATGGATAAACGGGGTTAGTGTTTCGCTCCATTAGCTTTATAAAACTTGCAATTGGTTTAAATAACCATTGTGTTATTTTAGACCTTATTAATTATACATGAGATTAGTTTAACGATACCATATGTGTGTTGCGCCAGCATCGTTGTATTTATATTTGTCAATTAATACTCCCGTAGAGTTTAGTTTCAAATCAAAAGAATGGCTGTCGTGGAGTCGACGATTCAGAAGATATTGGGAATGTTCGGGACTGGCCGAACAGAGCCAATCTAAACAAGTCAGTACGCTCATCTATTTAATGGGAGATCAAGCAGATGATTTGTTTACATCTTTCAAACTCGGGGAAGACGATAAAAAGTCATTTGAAGTTGTTTTCAAAGCTTTCGATGACCATTTTTCGGGAAAGAAAAATATAATCTACGAGCGCGCGCGATTCAATAAAAGATGTCAGGCTAACGGAGAACCGGCCGATGATTTCATACGAGATGTTCAACGTCTAGCTAAGACGTGTGAATACGGTCAGATAGAAGAAGAGTTAGTGCGCGATAGAATCGTGGTGGGAATTTTAAATTCACAGCTGTCAGAGTCACTACAGCTAGACCCACAACTGACGTTAGAGAAAGCGGTAAATCGGGTAAAGCAAGCGGAGCAAGTTAAAGAACAGCAGTCGGTAGTTCGAGATAACGTAGCGTCCACTTCGGCAGAGGTTGGAAAAGTAGGAAAGCGTAAAGACGAGCGTAAAGAAGGAGGATTCAGAAGACCAAATTCAAGGTCAAGACCTTCAGGTGAAGGAAAGCCCTGCAATAGATGCGGCTTCCAACACATGAACAGACAGTGTCCGGCGAAAGACTCAGTATGTCGAACGTGTAACCGTAAGGGGCACTGGAGTCGGAGATGCGGCACGAAGAAAAAGGTCGCGTCTGAAGTTCATGGTGAAGATAATTGGTTTCTAGGTGAGTTACGCGAGAAGGTTCAAGGCAGTTCAGGCCCCTGGAAGGCGAAGATCGAAATAAATGGGCGATCTGTCGAATTCAAAGTTGACACGGGAGCCGACGTGACTGTGATTGGTGAATCTACGTTTAGAACTTTAGGAAGGAATAAATTGTTACCTGTCAATCGAATATTATTTGGAGCTGGATCTACAAAACTTTCGGTAAAAGGTAAATTTAAAACTACTTTGATGTGGAAAAATCAAAAATTTACCGACGAAGTTTATGTTATTGAAGGTCAGCAAGAAGGACTTCTGGGCAGACCAGCTTTAAGTGGACTAGGGATAATACAATGGCTTCATATGATACGGGACTCTCCAGAAGAAGGTTTTCCGAAGTTATTTTACGGCTTAGGAAAGATGAAAGGCGAGTATACCATTACAGTTGACCCAAAAGTAAGACCTTATTCGGTATTAAATCCTCGCCCGATAGGAGTAGCGAGGCGAGATAAGGTACAGAAGGAGCTTAACCGGCTGGTGGAGGAAGGAGTTATATCACATATTGAAGAACCAACTGAATGGTGTGCACCCTTAGTGGTTGTTCCGAAGCCAGAAAACGGAGAAGTACGGTTATGTGTAGACTTCACGGAGTTAAACAAGGCAGTACAACGGGATAGATATGTACTCCCTACTGTAGATGACTGTTTAGCTCGGTTAGCGGGGGCGAACATTTTTTCTAAACTTGACGCCCGCCAGGGATATTTCCAAATTTCATTGGCAGAAAAGAGTAGAAAGTTTACCACCTTTATTACCCCGTTTGGACGTTTCTGCTTCAACCGACTTCCTATGGGACTGAAACCTTCCAGCGACTGTTTTCAAAGGAAAATGTGCCAAGTTTTAGACGGACTGGATGGTGTTGTTGTATTGATGGATGACGTTTTAATTTTTGGAAAATCCGTTCAAGAACACGACGTAAGGTTGAGGAAGACTTTAGAAAAATTAGAAAAAGCGGGAATAACTTTGAATAAAAGAAAATGTTCATTCAGAGTAAAAGAAGTCAAATTTTTGGGGCATGTGATTAGTAGCCAAGGTATAAAACCTGATACGGCTAAGGTAGTAGCAGTTCTTAATATGGCCAAACCTAACACGAAGAAAGAGTTAAGGAGCCTGTTAGGAATGGTTGTGTACCACACAAAATTTCTGCCGGATATTCAGGAGGTGACGGAACCGCTGAGAGAGCTGTTACAAGACTCGAGAGAAGGAGAGCTAAGAGAGTGGAATCCGAAACAGATCAACGCTTTCATGAAGATAAAACAACTACTCACAAGTGCACCGACGCTTGCACTCTACAACCCAAATTTAGAGACTCGCGTGTCAGCAGATTCGTCGTCATTCGGTCTAGGAGCTGTGTTAGAACAGAAGCAGGAGGATGATAATTGGAGAGCAGTTCATTATGCGTCGAGAAAATTATCACCAACGGAGTCCCGCTACGCGCAGATTGAGAAGGAAGCCCTGGCGTTGACATGGGCGTGTGAGCGTTTCTCAAATTATCTCCTAGGATTACGGCGATTTAGATTACGAACAGACCATCGACCTCTATTGGCAATACTGTTGGAGAAGCCAATAGGTGAAGTTTCGGCTAGGTTGCAAAGGTTTAGGATGCGACTAGCACCATTTGATTTCGACCTTGAGTTTGTTGCGGGAAAGGACTTTTTTTCTCCGGACGTTCTGTCACGAACAGCTACAGGAGGACGTAGAACGGAGAAAGATATCCTAGAAGACGACGTCGACAAACTACACTGTGCCGCAGTGATTGGAGATCTTCCTATGTCCGATGCAAGATTTGAAGAGGTGAAAAGAGCGCAGACAAGGGATTCTGTTGCCCAGGAAGTTATCAGACTGACA
Source organism: Gerris lacustris (assembly GCA_951217055.1). NCBI lineage: Eukaryota > Metazoa > Arthropoda > Insecta > Hemiptera > Gerridae > Gerris > Gerris lacustris. The sequence continues at coordinate 26,732,911 of OX578284.1, forward strand.
AAAGAAGGTTGGCCGATGAGTCTTAAACAGACACGGGGAGAAGTTCATGCGTTCTTCTCATCCCGGGAGTCATTCTCGCTGTTGGATGGTGTACTCACGATGTGCGACCGTATTTATATTCCGCAGGAGTTGCAGGCGGAAATACTTTCCAGGTTGCATCAAGGACACCTAGGGATAGAAAAGTGCAGACAGCGGGCAAGGTACACAGTTTGGTGGCCAGGCATTACAGCAGATATCAGGCGGTTTGTTGAGAAGTGTAAAGATTGTGCAGAATACAGAACCAATCCTGTTGAACCCCTGATACCTTCAGATCATACCGTAGGGCCATGGGAAAAGATAGGAGTCGATCTCTGTTCCCAAGGTAAGTGGCAATTCCTTATCGTAGTGGACTATTTTTCATCGTATCCAGAGGTAAATGTTTTGCCATCGACGTCCGCGGAGACGGTTATTATGTATTTGAAAGGGATCTTTGCACGCCATGGTATTCCAATAGTCTTGCGGTCAGACAACGGGCCTCAGTTTCATAACTACAAATTCCAGCAGTTCATGAAAGAATACGGGATAAATCACGTGACAAGTAGTCCGAGATATCCCAGAAGCAACGGAAAAGCTGAGGCGGCCGTTAAAATCATAAAGAATATCCTTAAAAAGGAAAAAGAGGACGTGTGGTTGGGTATCCTAGCCTATCGAGCAACACCGGTAGAAGGAGATAAAAGTCCTGCTGAGTTGTTAATGGGACGAAGGCTGAGGACAACAATACCTGTCCATAAGAATGTCCTTAAACCCCACTGGTATGGATCAGAAGAAGTCCAAAAAGCTAAAGCAGAGAAAAAGAGAACTTCCAAGCAGTATTTCGACCGACGTCATCGGTGTCAAAACCTAAGAGCTCTAGAAGTCGGAGAAAGAGTATGGATTAAAGACCAGAAACGGTATGGCAAGGTCTTAGAAGCCCTCAAAGAACCACGGAGTTACTTGGTAAGCACAGAGACGGGGACTATAAGAAGAAACAGATCAGCCCTGATCCCGGTAACAAGACCAGGAGGCCCTACGCAAAATCTGTACCAAGATTCTTGGGGACAGGAAACATCGGAAGACGAAAGTACGGTCCAAGGAAATACCAACGCCGAGGCTCGTCCATACAAGACACGCTACGGACGGACGGTAAAGAAAGTGGTGCCTTTTCAAGCAGGTACTTGAACTTCAAGATCTCGCTTGGATCCACCCAGGAAGTTCAGCTAGAGAAAAGGGGATGTGTTGCGCCAGCATCGTTGTATTTATATTTGTTGACATAGCAACCAGTGACACTTGGTCTTGGTATGTTTATATTTGTTAATGGTATTAATTATATTGCTCTTGCTTTCGTATTCGTTCCGTTTTACTATTACTTAAGATTACGACTCTGAACAATATGAAATCATAGAAATTATTGTAGTATCTTTACTATCTAATTTGTAGCATTCTAGTTCCTTAAACTTTTGCTTTTTGTTAGATGTGCAAAAACTATGAAAGGATACAGTCTATTTCGCTCTAAATTTTAGAATAAACCAACTGTCGTCTTTTTTTAAGCGTACTGATTAAAAAAGTTTAGCAGTGGTAATACTTTTGATTATGCTCGAGACCTTTAAAATAAATCTCTCTAACTTTAATTCTATATTCCAATATGAAATACTCATAACTTAATTGTTTTAAAATTGGAAAAAGGGGAAAATTACAACTCCAGAAACTGTTACCATAATTTTAATTGCTTTGATACAATTGAAATTTATAACATATTGTAGTTTTAGCACTCTACCCTTTCTACTTTTAGAGAAGATAAATTCGTTAACCCCGGAAATTCCACCAACTCCAAGAATTTCAAGTAGAATTTTTGAAAAACGAGAGAAAATTATTCAGAACGCATACCGTACGGCTCTACACTCTACACCTTAATTTTACTAACTGAATTTCCATTTTAAATCTTCTTGCTTTGTCGAAACAACATATATATAATATTTCCATTATGATTTAAGATTAAATTATCTTTGTATAAAATATATAACATGGATTTTTTTTTTTTTTTTTTTTGATCATCTATATTGGTTATGAATAAAAGAAAATATTATTTTGTAAATTAAGTTTAACCGAATAATCTCTATTGATGTAGTTTGGTCGATATAATATTGATCTCTCAGTAAAGTTGGACCCTCACTTAACACAATTTAACTATAAGTCGCAACTAATTTAACTATAAAACGCAAACAGACTTAGCACTCTCAAGAAGAGACAGTGTCGTCCTCACACGCTTGAGAAGCGGCCACACGCAGCTGACGCATGGGCACCTCTTAACCAATGAGCGTGCCCCCCGATGCCGACACTGCGGGATCGCAGCGCTGACGGTGAGTCATATAATTGAAGAATGCGACTCACTAGCGGATCTGAGGACGGAGTGCCAGGTCCCAGCGAACCTGGCAAATGCCTTAGCTGAGGAGTCGAACGTTCAGCCAGTCCTGACTTTTTTCCGAAGAGCAGGACTCTATGAATTAATATGATCCCTCAGCAGAGCACAGTTAGTTAGGGATTCGTTTTGTCTTTTCATGTCTTTTAGTTTAGGATAGGATCTGCTACCACCATCCCCGGCTATATATTTCGTCCGGCAGTGATGGTGGGTTCCCAAGGGCCACTCTTGGCAGTAGGGAGGCAGATTCCTTGTTTTAATTATTTATTTATTAGTATTTATTTTAGGTTAGGATAGGATCTGTTACCACCATCCCCGGCTATATATTTCGTCCGGTAGTGATGGTGGGTTCCCAAGGGCCACTCTTGGCAGTAGGGAGACAGATTCCTTTGTTTTATTTATTTATTTTAATTTAGAATTAGGTAATTAGTTTATAGAAATTTTAGCCCTAGATTTAGTACCGGTTTCCGTCACCGCCTGTCCCGTTTATTTGTTCCTCGCGGAGGCAGGCGGGTTTCCTTTCCACTACACACCATAGTGGAGGGAAGGCGGTGGTCGGATAATTTGTGATATTAGTTTTAGGCTTAGCATAGGAACACCATTAGGATTAAGAATTTGTGATATTAGGTTAGCATTTATTTAGCTGTGATACTAGTTTAGGTAAATTTTAATCTTAGGTTTATTATTTAGATTAGGACTGGTCTCGCTACCACTCTCCCCGGCTATATTTTTCGTCCGGCAGGAAGAGTGGGTTCTTTTGTGATTCACTCATAAGGGAGGCGAGATCAGGAAGCTTGTGATACTAGGATTAGGTTTATCTGTGATACTAGGATTAGTCGTTCAATGTTCTTGTCTCAGCTAGTTTAGGACCGTCCTCATTACCATCTGCCCCTCGCTTATTATATCGCTCACGGGGCAGATGGGTTCCCTTGTAGCTAATTTTGGGCACAGGGAGGTGAGGACAGTGCAGAAGTCTTTGCTGAGAGCTAACCTTCGTCCGTTTGACAGGTGCTTGTCGACAATGTAGCACCCCCCGGCAGTCCACCAGCTGACAGCTGGTCGTAGGCGTGGCTGCTTCGTTGGCTCTTGGGGTTCTCTGGGGTCACGCCTCCCTGGGAGTGGTTGCCGGGAGCGATGGTAAACTTGACGGAGGCAGGGGAACCGGGTCGAACGGTAATCATCTTGGGGGATGGCTGCTTCTGGGGGGCCTTGGGAGTCGCGGGGTGGTCCTCGGTCTCGGCCGGTCGAATAACGAAAGGTCAGCACCGGCATCGATGGACTGCAACCCTCCTCCCTCAGACAGGTGCTAAGGAACCAGGAGGACTAAGGGGGGTGATGGAAAAGGGTCCTCCCCTACAGACACTAAAGCATTCTTAGTGGAGTAGCAATAGTGGAGGACCGACAAACTGTCCCGGCGCCAATAGCCGATTAATAATCGGCTGATGCGCCTTTGGGGGAAGGGAGACGGGTTTAGTCGGTAGGGCTGCATTGCAAACACCAGCGAGTCCGACACTCCACATACCGTGAAATACGTATGTGGGTTAGGTTGTAAAATGACTTCCAACTCCCTTCCATAAAAAAAACAAAAAAAAAAAAAAAAAAAAAAAAAAAAAACTATAAATCAAATCATTGAACATAGTCACTCAACATATCTAAGTTCTTGATTGATTCTGTTGTCTTGTCCTATATGGCTGCGAGAAGTCGGATCGATTTATTTATTGTCTAATGGATTATAATATTAGCATGCATAGCATTTAAACTAGTTTCTTAGTTGTTAAGTTTCAAAAGGAATACCTAATAAACTAGTAAACGAGACCTATAATATTGGAAAAACATAAAAATTATACTTAAGGTTTCAAGGACATTTGAACTTTATAACGATTGAAGTTGATTTAAGTTTATTGACGATTGAAAGTGTTATGATACTATTATAATGATGAATGTTTAGTGTTATTAAGATTTAAATTTTAAAAGAACAATAATTTGATATCTAGTGTGCCTCAGGTAAAGATCATGCATGGTCTCTTTCAATCCTTTAATGGAAAAGCCTGTAGCAAACGGATGAATGAAAGCTTTCAGGTCAGCCTATATAAAGGCACGCCAAGAAAGGTATCATTGGAAGGTAATGCATCCTCCTTCATTTCCAAAGGTGAGGTGAGTGAGGTAATGTCTACATCGCTCAAAAAATTTTTGTCTACACTCCTAAGTAAAAGTTGAAAAGAAAACGCTATTGGTAACCTTATCGAAACCTTTTTGATAAGCTTTAAGATAATGATACAATTATTCTCAACTTCAGGCGGTTAATTGGTACTCACGTAATATGTATTTATATGAGAATAAAATTATTTTAAGTTTGGTCCGTGATAAATAGACGAAATATTCTATCACCTTTCTTAAAATTGTACTACTACCTTTTATTAGTGAATAGATTATTTTTTTGTTTTGTCACAGTAAACAATTTTTTGCTGTGCTAATTTCTGTCCCCTTTCGCGTTTTTTGTTTGGTTTTTATCATCACACCGTGTAATTTTTGTCAAAACTAACTGCATTGGCTTTCACTTCCTTTAAATATGATTTGTCAATGCATTATACATATTTATTTTAATTTTGTATTTATTATTATGAGGTTTTACTTACTTTTAACTTCCTGTTGTATGCTTCCGAAATGAGTTAACTCTATATTAGGCAGTGTATTGATTGCCAATTCATATTATATAATTCTTTTTTATAATATCTCATAGTCTATTTGGAAATTTTACTCGAAGAACATTTTAGCAAGTCAAGAAATTGATGGCATTAAAAGGTGAATCTTCTGCAATCCGATATTAAAAAAATCGGTCCGAGACAACTCAGACAAACTTTCTCTTATACGTGTTCATAATTATTTAGCCCAGTGTTTTCCATTTATTAGTTTTCGTATGTAAATTTAATTATTATTGAGCATTTCATTAAAATGTTTCATAAAAATAACTTCTCCCGGGCGGGGAATCGAACCCGGGCTCTCTCGGTCCGCGTTTTAAGCTTTTTTCTCAGGAACTAGATTTTTCCCGGGAAAACGGCTTTTATCGTTGGATTCGTATTTAAATGGACTATATTTTAGAATTTTTTAATCAAAATCGTCGGAACCGTTTTCGAGAAATAATTTTTTTCACGTTTTTTCAGAGTTTTTGGGGGGTAGCGCCCCTAAATTTGGAGCTAAAATTCATTTCTCGATTTCGCCTCGGGGTATGATTTTTCTAAACATGCATGCCAAATTTCTTCAAAATCGGCCCAGTAGATTAGGCTCCAGGCGTCTGCACAGACGACAGACAGACGACAGACGACAGACAGACATTTTTTAAAAACCACTTTTTTGGACTCAGGGGACCTCAAAACGTGTAAATCCATCAAAATCTCAAAATCGAATTTTCGCGCCATCACAATACTTTCTCTTTATATGAGAAAGTAAAAACACTGGTAAACATTCCAACACACTGCTTAAACAAGAAACATGACGTATTGTGATAGTTGACTAGATTTGTTCGTAAATCTTTTAATAAAGAATATTTTATCAAATCACTAAAATAAAATACAATTATTAAAACATTTAGGAAAATTCGCACATTTATAAGATAATTTAAACTCCAAGGTCAAACACAGTGTATAAGAAAAATTAGTAACCGCAGATTGTAGAGTGTGCTAACAACAATGAATAGTGTAAACTTGACTTAAGTTTCTTTAGCTTCTATAGAAGCATAGGTCATCCAGAATAAGCTTCCATCTGCCCCGATCTATGGACAGATACCTGAGTTCAACCCAGGCCTTCCTTGTTTAGATTCCTTATTCTCCACAGTTGTTTGCGAAATTCCCTTTGGTTAATCTTTTTTCCTTACACTTGAGATTTCACTCGAGGGCTTTGTTTTCTATTTTCCTATATGTTTTACTCTGGGTGTGACCCAGCCATCTGCATTTTCTACCGCGTTTCTGTTGGTCTATAGGGGCCTGTCCCGTAGCTGTGCATAATCATTTAAAATCATGTCTGACCACCAAACGTGCATGATACGCGTAAACATTTGTTTACAGCTACTTGCTGTGTACTTTATTAATTAATTTAGGGTGTTAAAAGATCTTTATGTGATTAACAAGGGTGAATAATAATAATAATATATGATTCAATGCGACAATGACCAATGACGATAATGCGGCAAACTAAAAGGGTTAGGATTTATGATAAACACAGATAACTGTGTTGGTGAAAAAAATGATGAACCATGGATAGAATTACATGGATGAAAAAATCTAATAAGTTATCATAATAACTTGTGATGACTGAAATTGAATAAATGAGGGTGTTAAAGAATTGCAGAAACTTAAATGGAAGGTGTTGAGAAGATGATGCAAAACCTTCATTGCTAATTTGATTACAGTAAAAACAAAAAACACAAGAGGTTATACCAATTGGTTTCCTGTAACCTAGAGTTGATAGTTTTGTTTTTAATTTAAGATACTAATTCAAAGATACTAACATGTATAAATCATCACAAACTAGAGGTTATTTAGCTGGCATAAAAAAACCTCTGATGTCTAGGAATCGTGACCATATTCTTTTTTCTCTGGAGCTTAATCTTAAACATTTTCCTTCTTTATTAAATATTCTAGGCAAGATTCAACGCTAAGGTGATTTATAATAGTATTAAATTCTATAATTCACGGCTTCTCAGTTCTAATTGCCTTCAGAAAATAACTAAATTTATAAAAAGAGTTATGAAGATACAAGAGTTTTATTAAATGAATATCAAATAAAACACATTTTTGACCTTCCAAATTAGCATAATCTAAAAGGCGATAATATCGTGTTAACGAATTTAGAAAGAACATATTTATAATATATTACACTCCGACCTTTTTATATTCACTTCTGGTAGCATCTTCAGAGATCTTCGACATTGAAATATAAACATGAATAGCTACAAAAAATTAACTTTTTTATTTACGATGCACAGTATTCATGCGAATACAAATAATAGGAAAGTGTGATTTATAACTATTTACTTCCTTTTGGAATAAAGGTGTAAAAAAATAAATAAAACCGTTTTATAAAATGTAATTATAATTTCCAATATTTTTTAAGTTTGTTAAACGAATTAACGTTATAAACAGTAGCTATAAACTATTATAGCTAAATTGAAATAATAACTAAAAATGTGTCTGATTTATTATCTATTATGAATTTTTCTTCGGGGATACATATATGGTTAGGCAAGGCATCTAGTTAAAAACTAAGTCTTATTGAACGAGCGTAGTGAGTTTTTAATTTCTTTCAGAGACAAAGCTTCTTTAAGTTTGTTTGTGTGTTTTTCTAATGATAGCTGGTGTAAAAATTGACCGATTTTAACGTAATTGGACACGCAGATGCATTTCAGCATTCGTGACAACTATAGAATGTTTGGGAATTCCACACTTAATATTTTCAAGATGGCGGACAATATAGTTGACGACTAAACCAAATGTTTTTTGTCAGCATGACATGTTACATTGTTTTGAAGGTCCTGAGAGAGAAGAAGAATGAGTTCCAATTTAACTATGTCAAAAAATTTGGCTGTAAAAAGGATGCTTATGTGTCTTGTGACGTATAATTTTAAAGCTATTTTCAAGAAGATTTAGACTATGTAATTTTTTCACTCTAAAAAAAATGTATCCTGGTCCACGCGAGTTCTTTATGCGCAACAAGTTTTAACACATTTTAGTCTATATAAAAATTGCAATAAAACGAGCAAGGTCCTGCATAAGTTCAACTCCAACATACTTAATAGTCCTCAACTGTGTTTATCTCTAATGTGTGATAACGACTCATCATGAAAGACGTGTAGTTCAATAACCAAACAACTTCTTCACATAAAAAATTGTAATTAAAACAATTGACCGGTTTTGCCTGTCCAGAAGAAGCCTTCTTAAGATAATCTAGAGGCTGCTGGATCAACTTCGAAAGTACAAGTCTAAGTAAGTTTGAAGTTTGAAGACGTTGTTCGGTTATTGAACTATACCTCTTTCTTGATATTTAATATTATTTTCCCTGTAAAAACTCGTTGATAGAACATATTGGAACGTTCTGATAATTTATACTCTTTTTACAATTAGTATTGTTATTTGACATTCAGGTTGGCCAACCCATGTGAGGGAAATAATAAAGCCACTAGGCCTGTGGGAGGGGGGGGGGGGGGGGGGGGGGCATCATTTGTTTGTCAACAAAAGAAGGTTATTTTACTCCTTTAACAAATCGCGATATTTTTACCTCATTTTGCCACACAGATTTTCACTTCTTATTTGCGAATTTTCTTTTTATTGTAATGACATTTTATAACAAGTGTAGGCTTAAAACAACTTATATATGAAGAATAAATTTACCAAACAGATGATGAATTATAATTAAATAAATTGTAAGTTGATCATTAATTTAGTCGAAGTTTACGTTTTAAGGTATTCTTGTACAGTGTAAAAAGTTGTAGTTATCATTTTTCGCCAACTAAACAATAAATCCTATTATATAACATGGACATACTCGTACTCGTACTGTCCTTTTTTGTTTATATATAGCTAAATTTGCTATTAATGGTAATATTTTTTTCTGTTCATACTTACACATTACTTATTGTTTCGTACACGATTTACGATAACGATTTCAGATTTCAAAGTTTATTAATTTAGAAAATGCGAAGATTCAAGCAATGGAGGTTATAAACTCTCTTCGAAGGGTTACCCTAGGTCTCCGCCCCTCTACTAGTGATATTTATATTTGCCTAGTTGGCCCGACCTTCTCGAATTTAAAATCTGGCTCTCTCATTGGCCCCCTCCACATTGTTTCGATTTTCCCGCGCTGTCAAAAATCAATACTAATTGTAAAAAGAGTATAATAGATTCTATTGTCATTTATTTAAGTCCTTCTTTTGTATTGAGCTGTTTTCTTCCTTTAGAATCTCTATTTCTTTAATCTAAAATCGATTGAATTATGTTTTGCTTCCGAGCTTACCGAAGGTAACGGAAGTATTGTGTTCACTTTTGAGAACAAAAAAGTTTTATGCCTCCGATTTTAAAAATTCCAAGACAGAAATCCGTTTCAGACATCAGGGAACATTTTTGGTTCCGTGTCTGTCTGTCTGTCTGTCGGTCTGTGTGTCCGCGAATCGTGAAACGTGCGACGATAACTTGAGTAAATGTTGCCCGATTTTGATTAAATTTGGTAGACTTGTTTATTTTACCAATGCTCAGGTCGAGTTCGTTGGACAACATTATCCGTTCAAGCGTTCACGCGCAACGCTCGCGTAAACATGAACTTCAAATTTAAAATTAGAATTTTCGGTCGGGAAAAAAATTAAACCTTATCTATTCAATGAGACGAACATTTTTTTCAGGTACAATTTTTTAGTAAAACCTACAGCGACACCCTTATAAAGTGTTAAAGATCGCTAAAAAATGTTAATTGTTCTTACACAATAAACAATATAACAATAAAGTAATGAAACTTTAATGTTAATGTAACAATAAAGTACATGATAGGATGCGAGGAAGCTATGTGCCACACTAATTGGCAGTGTATTTTTCATGTGTTCATTCTTTTATCATATCTTCTGTATTACTATAAGAAATTCCCGGCTTTTGACCTATTTCATTTCATAAATTTTACTTGTGCTTATTGCTGTAAATATGTTATTAAAATTAGTTAGAATCAGAGGATAATAGTTATTTATGTTACTAGGCCGCAAAATGGAATTTTGCTGACAATTTTTTTAAGTTTTAGTTCCAAGCCGAAGGCGAGGACAGGCTTAACAAATTTACTGCAGAGGCGAAGAAGAGACAGGAAATTTACTATTTTACTGACGTGGTGAAGCCGAGTTCGGAAAATTACATTTTGACTGACGAGGCGAAAAATGTTAAATACCTGGTAAGGTGTAACCGAAGCAGACAATTACACATATTTTTATTTAAAGAAATACGAAAGCTTAAGTCATCAAGTTAAAACAAAAAAGGCAAAACGATCATCGGGCCGTGCAAGACGCGTGAGCTATCCGGCGTGAGCTATCCGCAGTGTGTTAATGCTCTACAGGGGCACCTGCGAGGATAGGCGGCAGTACAGGCATCCAGTAACCAAGATGAAATTCAATGAACTAGAATTGGTGAGTGGGTATCGCGGTAGCACTGGACGACGAAGAATGATAAAGAATTGTGTTCTACTTTACTGGACAAAGTAAGTACTTTAATAAAGGTGGGTTTAGACGGTTTAATTTCATTGTTCAATATGATTGAATGAAACACTTTCTATCTAATTGGACGCCTCAATATTATTAGATGAACCAATCAAATTTAATCTGTCAGAGTTAATCAAAACCTTGCAAAAACCATAAAAATAACCTTATGCAGCTAAAACCTTCCATAGCATAAAAAAGAAAATAACATTGAACAAGCAGCTTACACATATTACAGTATTATTCATTCTTATTATCAAATAATTCATTCAGGAATTTTACTATACTTAAATTTATTTAGGTATAGTAAAATAAAGATAATATTGTTTAGCTTTATTAACCTCTCTCTCTAGTGAGTAGCTGAATTCCAAAAGCAGCTATATCCACTTTAAATTTTTTTGGGCAAAGCACGAAAAACGTCTAGCAATTCACTAAATTAAGTTATCAGGTTGATTTTTTTTTTTTTTTAAATCAATAACTAATAATTCATTTAGTGGACAAAAGCCCTATAATCTCAGGCTATTATTTTCTTTTTAATAAACAAAAGAAATGATCCATAGCCGGTTTTGTCGCAGTTTTTGTTTATAGCTACTTTTGCAACCAAACCCACCGCCATGTTGGATTGGTGTGCTGCAGCAAAAGCAGTTATATCCAATAAATTAAGCAGTTATAAACTATTATTTTAACTATTTAAACTATTATTTATTCAGTGTAGCCACTATAATATTTTTTGTTTACTTTTTCTCTTCTATCATATTTTTTCTGTTTAAAAGAAGATAGAAATGTGTAAAGATGGATATAGATGATTTTGTAGCCTTACTCAGAGTAACTCCATAATGTGTACTGTACATAGGATATAGCTGTTGGATCAGTTATGGATATAGCTCCTTTTAAATCCGAGTACAGTAGGGATATAGCTGGTTTTGTAACCGCACTCATATTTCAATCTAGATTTTAATAGGTTTATAATTTATTTTTGGAACTGTTTGGCTGCAGAACCTTGTAGAGCTTTAAAAACCAAATCCAGGGGTACCAATATCTCATTTTTTGGATATAGGTGCTTTTGGAATTCGGCTACTCTAGTCAAAATTGTAAATAGAACACCTGTTTACTTTACAAATTTTATATTTAACAACTGGAGCATACACCATTTAAATAGTAGTCTTTGATATTAAATTTTGTTTACGCAAAAACACCCAGTACTTCAAACATAGTTTCGAATGGGACTGCAACGTACCCCTGCCGATTCCTGGTGGGTTGCCCTTCCATGTAGCTTTCAAGGTGCCTAAGCTTTTTGGAAAAATAATCTTTCTTTTACTATATTCAATGGTTTTCTTCTCTAAAATATAAAATGTGAATGCTTGGATACATAATCATGACAAAATATATTTGATAGCGTCCCACGCTTTTATTTTTAATGACACCCATAGACTGTGATCGCTCGTTGGTCGTAGTACTATATAGACTGTTTAAAAGTAATTATTTCCTCCTTTTTAGTGCATTCTGTATAAAAGCTTGTTTTTATTTTTTTTTTTTTAAATTATAATATTATTAAATATTCCTTTCTCATTATTGTAAACTCAATATTTCTGAATGAACATAACAAAAATACCCGAAGTCTAATTAATGCTAATTCGTAACCTTCGATAAATTATTAATCTTTTATCCAGTTTTGAAACATTAATCCCGTCCCAGTAATAAATCCAATCAATTACGACATACATTGATTTCCCTATAAAATTTTATAAATATATATTTTTGAGGGCTAAGACTCATATTTTAGAAAACATGCTAAAAAAAAAAAAGGTATAAAATTACATTTTATTACTCATAAATTATAAAATTAGAGAGTTATAAACTAAACTCTAAGCAATAAAATCATGTGCTAAGTTTTTAAAATTATAAAAAAAAAACTTTCTAAAAAAAACAAAACGTACTTATAGTAATTTTATCTAAATTTAAGTAATAAATATTAGTATTATTTATTATCTAATTATATTTTTGATCGTAAATAATTCGAGGAATTTAGTATAAATGGTTTAAAATAAGCCGTTTGGATTACTTAAGTTATAGCTTGGTAATCATTTTGTCACATAAAATTTAAATCCTTCTCTTATTAAGTACTAAATAACAGTTGAACTTTGAGAAATCTTACGTGTATATGTTGCTTATTTTGCTTATAATATAATCATTAAAATTAATGATATAACTATAAAAATTTCTGATTGGAATTGGTTTCGTAGGATGTGGATATTTCTTATCTCTATTTATTTTTGTAAATTAATTGAAATGTTTGGTTATTATCGTCCTTTTAGATGCTAAATCATTTATATATATAAATGTATATTTTATATATTATTGATCAATCTATGTATAATCATATTAGTGCGTAGGTTGCCAATGTCATATTGAAGTTTTACTTCTTGCAGTGGTAACCGAGTCATCGTGGACGCAGGTTCTAACATTTTACATTGTCCCATCTTCATAGGTGCACATGTTGTCCTAATTAAGTAGAGTAATCCTCACCCAATTATGTTCCCAGTTGACGTTGTTACTATCATTAGAGCAATTTTTACACTAGAGTGGTTTAAGTTCTTCCGGTGGTGACCAAGTCATCGCGGAGATAGGTTCTGACTTTAAAATTTCACCTAGACTATTATTATGGATGATGCCATAATAATCCTTCAAATTTGAAATTTGAACCCTTGACACTGGGAGAGAGTCGAGGTGTGGATGATGTACACCAGGGGTAGGGTAGAGGTGTGCGGATGAATTGGGGATGCCGTATTATGGGGTCTAAGATTAAGGTGTTTGGAGAGAAGTATGGGGAGAAAGGACGGTGATCCTGAAAAGATCTCTAGGGAATTTCTAGCGCTTGGAAGGGAAACAGACCTTGCGCTGCCCTTAGAGAATCTAGCGCTTGAGAAGGAAAGTTGTGGGTTGTGGGAAGGTAATTTTCTCTATCGGCTTACTGCGCTGGCCTAGCGGCATTAGCGAGGGAACGTCCCTGCATATCGGAGAACCTCTAACCGGAACCGGTCCTTTTCAGGACCACCTCATTCGATGGGGATACATTGCGACTACTTTTTGCGCCGTATCCCGTCGCTAACTTTATAGGGTGGCCCAATACTTGCTTCAGGCTATGATAGAGCATCCTGGTCCTTCTTCTCAGAATTACCATATCCTAGGTTTCTATTAGTTTCGCGTCACTTGTCAACTTCTAACCCTTGGCGAGCTGTATCACCCTATATTATATCGATTACAGTCCATTGAGTCGGTGCTCTATGGCCATTAATTTTAAGAAGTAATGATTTTTTCTATAGGGTACATAATATAGAGCCAAAACAGTCAACAAACTAAACAAGCTTAGGAAGTATATTGTAGAATAAAACGCTTCTGTTACAACCATTAGTTATAGTTTATTATTTTGGTCATTTGGAGCAAGTTGTTAGCTTGACACTTTCGTCCACCGTTTGTTTATTGTTTAGAAGTGTTTTAGGTATAGCGTTTCTATTGGCTATTTATCCCTTGCAACAATATTTGTTTCTCTACTACGTAATTTTTTAGGTCTGTTAGTTACGACTTTGCAGGGGGCCGGAATAAAAAAAAAAAATGTTCATCTGAAAAGTCTACTTCATTATAAGTGTAATTAGAATCTGAACTTTCTGCAATAACATTATGTATTCTCATATTTTTTTAATCAAAGTTTAATCTCTTGTGTTCTTCTGAACCCTTAATTTTATTCTTCGAACAACCTCTTTTTACATGTTGAGAGATATTCGCCCCTCCCTTTTTTTCTCGTTCTGCTGCAGAAACATTCTCATATACTATCGTTCTTTATCCCCTTTTCTCTCTCTCTACATGTATAGTGTGTGTTGTTGTTTTGGGTTTTTGCTCTCGCCTCTCTTTTTGCGTTAGTGATAATCCTTAGAAGGGCTGTGTAATGGCTGCGGTGGAAAGTAAGAGCCCTTGTATAAAGCTTAGCCCGGTTTCAAACCATAAATCACCAGGTACTCTACCTAGATAGACTATTCTCAAATCCTTTATCCTTCGGACTCTTCAAAACACACCTTCATAGAAGCCATTAACACTTATACTTACCACACCTACATAATGTAATATTACTCTAGGTTATTATATATTATTTTTCTTCGTATTTCATAGTTATGTATGATGTGATGTGGTGAATATGAAGGTATAAGTATTTTATATTATGCTTGTCAATTCTCCTTTTTTTTATAAATCCTTAAAAAAGATGATCCTTAAAAATGTTGAAGTACAACTAGAGTACATACTTAACATGAAGTACGTTACATACGAGACCTAATTCTTAATTTTACCCAATTCTGCTGCTATAAATTCTTGTAATTAGTGGGGAAAATCGTTTAGGACTACTCAGACAAACTTAATCAAACTCTCTAGCGTAGGTTTCCGTGGCCAGATTCCAATATATCTAGATCTTCTGGATGAGACCGCGTGATAGATTTTGTGAATCTCGTTTAGAACCTATATTACAGGTATCAGTTGCAAATTAAGTTAATTATGAGGAACTCCCTTGAGAATGATCCCTATAATGGGTTCGAAACTTCGGGATCACAAAATTTCTTACAAAGTCTCCTTCGGAAGATCTAGATTTAGTAAACTTTATCAAATACTTATTTTTACTTTACGTTGTTGCTGTAACAGCATCGAGCGTGGTCATAACTTAGATGGGTGACCACAGATGTGAGTTCAACTCCGCGGGAGTTGAACGGGACCATCTGCTCGGTGTTCACCCAAAATCGCTACATAAAAAGGTAGTGCCTATGTGAACTGTTTGTGAAAGCCAATGGTAAGGTGGATACAGCTGATAAAGCGACATTCTTACCACGTGTCATCCATTACATGTAAATCTGTAAGTTGTATAAGTCGTTTGGTAGGTCTAGAGCCTATAGACCATCCACAGGCGCCACAGAGTTAATTTGTTACTACTCTCATGTATCCCTATCTTATGTACTATCTCATGTATTTTCCCATGCACATATTTTTTTGTCTCAGTAGTTTCTCATTCTCCATTTTTGTGCGCCATTACCTCAGTTATTAAATTTTTCCCGGTAAAACAACTATGCTTTTTTTCTATTGGTTTGTAAATGTTCAAAGTTTAAACTCGACACAAGAACAATATAACGTCGCAAGATAAAAATATATTTTAAATTTCTTCAGTTAACATCACAATGTGTAAAACCCCTGAAAATAATTTCAGGGAAGGATTGCAACATCGGGCTTTAAACCCTTCGTGACACGGATTCTAAGTGCGGAAAACCAGGAAATTTAAGATAAATACGAGTACTAAACCGTTTTTATTTTTTCTTTATTTTTCTCTTAGTGCTACATGCACTAACATTAAAATAGTTATTATTAGAAATATGTATGTTCTTCTTTCGTTTATTCTACGTAAAGCTGTAAAAATAATAAAAGAACAAGAAAACAATAAAAAGAATTAGTGAAAGTTTAAAGCATGTAAATTTAAAAAAAAAAAGAGGAAAAAGACGTACCAGTATGAACACATTTGCGTGTAATATTTTATATAAAACAGACATTTTTACACTTATACTTATACATTTTTATACTTTTATAATGTAAACATTCAGGTCATAGATTTTATATATTGTGAACATATCAAAATCTCTTTCTTGAGGTATTCTAAAATCATATGAATTTATTCATTTTTTAAGATAACTTTATTTTTATTATAAAAATGTATAAAGAATACACGTATTCTCAAGATAATATACGAAAAATGAATATATTAAAATTAAGAATATTTTCTGACTTTTCATTCTGCTTAACTATTTCTGAGATTCTCGTGTTTTTGATTTTATTATCAGTGAGACTAGCTTCTTCATTTTTATTTCTTGAATTCATTGACTAATATAAAATTATAGTTATGAATTCCATTAATTCTGAATACATACTGAACTGTGAATGTATATCATATGTATACACATATACATACACATATATATATGTGTGTGTGATGTGTGTTTGTGTGTGTTTAAATCGATACTTGATAATTTAAGAAACTGGAAGAATAAATAAATAAAATGAATAATTTAGTGAGGATTATATTATTTTTTATATTTGTTTCTGATGAATTCTTTTTTATATCCTTCTAAAGTTTAATTCAGTGAACTATTTTTCTCTTGTCATTGTTTTAATAATATTATTAATAAATTCTAGGAATATGAAATGAATTGTATCAAGAAAGGGTAGGGTTTCGATTTAAATAAAATTATTCTTATAAGGCGCACTTCTTGATTGAAACTAGAAATTCTTGTAATTTAATTTTTACTTTTGATTGTTATTACGTAAAAAAAGGGAAATTATTTGTTTCTTTTTTTTACGGAAGTTAAAAAAATCAATTTACCTATAACTCGTTCATAATACATTTTATATAAGTAAATAAAGAAAATAGCATTGAGTGAATAAATTATTTATATGTTGTGGTTTAAATCAAACATTTGCTAACGTGGTTCGTAATTTGTTCTATATATATTGAAATAAATGACAATTAATCCTAAAGATACTGATTGTTAATATTATTATTAAAGAGGAAGAGAGAAATAAATATAAATAAATGTAAGAATGTTAAGTTAAATTACAATTCACGCCTTAAGATTTTGATCATTAATATTATGAGTCTTATTAAAGAGTAAGAGAGAATGACGCACAAAAGAAAATTAAGAGAGTTGAATTTAATGCAATCCATGCCTTAAGATTTTTATCATTATCATTATGAGTATTATTAAAGAGGAAGAGAGAAATAAATATAAATAAATGTAAGAATGTTAAGTTAAATTACAATTCACGCCTTAAGATTTTTATCATTATCATTATGAGTATTATTAAAGAGGAAGAGAGAATGACGCACAAAAGAAAATTAAGAGAGTTGAATTTAATGGCAATCCATGCCTTAAGATTTTTATCATTATCATTATGAGAATTATTAAAGAGGAAGAGAGAAATAAATATAAATAAATGTTAGAATGTTAAGTTAAATTACAATTCACGCCTTAAGATTTTTATCATTCTCATTATGAGTATTATTAAAGAGGAAGAGAGAATGACGCACAAAAAAAAATTAAGAGAGTTGAATTTAATGGCAATCCATGCCTTAAAATTTTTATCATTATCATTATGAGAATTATTAAAGAGGAAGAGAGAAATAAATATAAATAAATGTAAGAATGTTAAGTTAAATTACAATTCACGCCTTAAGATTTTTATCATTATCATTATGAGTACTATTAAAGAGGAAGAGAGAATGACGTACAAAAGAAAATTAAGAGAGTTGAATTTATTGGCCTTCACCCCCCGCCAGTATGTTTCCTATTATCATGTAGGCCTAGTAATTAAATGAGATGACTAAATAGTTTTGTTTTCAAAGCCTTCTAGGAATAGAATCAGAACTATACCATACCATACATCATTTATTCCACTACTAAGAATATAATACTCTCCAAATTTTGAAATTTATTAATAAATAGCAATGCTCGAAGATATGCTAAAAAAATATATATTCTTAAAATAAAAGGAGTCAAAACCAATAAGACTGGGAAGTTATAAAACAATCATTAAGATATAAACCATTGGGGTATTAATTTTATTACCAGTTTCTTCTCTCAATACGGCAGTTGCACCAGTAATCTATGTCAGAAAAAGAGGAAAAAATGTGGAAGAGCCCCCTGGAAGAGGGTAGCTCAGGATATGATAGAATGGAGTAGAATAAGGAAAGCATACGCGGAGATATGGCTCTACTAAAACTAGTCTATAGATCAAAATATCTACTAAGTCCATAGACAAAAATTAGAATTTCATAGCAGTTTCATTGTGAAATAGTCTACCAATTAGTATGGCACATAGCTTCTTTTCGTCCTATTTTGCATACCTTAATGATTTTATGCTATTTCAATACATTATTGAAAAATGTATTTAATTTTTCTCCGTATTTTAAATCTATTACAATTGTTTTGATTTTTTAATTAAATTAAAGTATCAATTTAGCAAAATTTAAAGAGCGCAGACGATTAAAATTAATCTGGGGCTATATGTGGGCTACTTTTGACAAATCATCCAAATTTTATAAATAACTGATATGATGAGTACTTTTTAAGAAATAGGTGTGAATAAATAATATATTTGTGCGCATTGGAAGAGAAACAAATGGGGGCTCAGAAGGTTGAAACCTATATAGGACCAACAAAGGGCTATTATTAGTATTATTACCTACTATCAACATTTCATTAAAATCGGACGAGTGGTTTTTTTAATATATGTTGGTTCGCAAAAATTTACCGATAGACAGACACGGAACCAAAAATCTTCGGTCATGTCTAGAACGGATTAATCTCTTAGAATTTTTTAAATCAGAGACAAAATATTTTCGTTCTTCAGAACGATCACACCAGCTTCCGTTACCTTTAGTAAGCTCGGAAGCAAAAATAAACAAGTAAGGTTATGTAAGACTTGCTTATTTTTTGGTGCCTAATGCCGATTTGCAAGGGGCAAGAATTTTATTTTATATTTTAATCCAATTTTGATTTGTAATTTTTAATATTTGCAATAAATAGCTATTTATTTATTTTAATATGTACTCAGGTTTTCAGGTTATTCTCTACATCTAGCTATATTTCACCTTCACAACTGGGGCTTCTTCGTAGACTCTAAAATATCAGCGTTCAGAGCTAGTTGTGGAGCTTCAAGAAGCCCCAAGTGAATGAATTATAGCTATATAATATATATAGATAATAAACCTGGATTAATTATTATATTTTAAATCAATTGTAAAGAAATATGTACCGAGTAATTACAATTTTTTTAAACTTTCATAGCAATTTCCTAGTTAAAAAGCCTGGCCTTATTTATGATATATATCCGGCTTGTAATAATATTAGGTGGCTAAAAGGCAACACATTGCAATAAACATTGTACATGGACTGCACCTTAAAAATAATAATGCTCTAATTGAAAAAAACTGCAATTCTTCATCTTTAATAACTAAAGAACTATTTATAGACTTATATTTCACACAGTTCTGTCATACTACTTCAACTTGTAAAAATGAAATATTTGAAAATGTCAACACTGTCTGAGGTCGAATGTATTTTACAATTTGTTTCTTTAAAAATGTAGTTTATCATTTGATCATGTCTTATAACGTACAAGGTAGTTATTAGTGAAGTTAAGCGATGAGATCACCCCCTTGCAATGAACAAATCACCCACACATTACGTTCATTGTCTTAAACTAAGATGTAACATGACGTCATTTGATCATAACCTAGTCTATAATTTAATAATTGTAAGTTAACTTGTCTCAATTTTTACTTTTGCAAGTCTTATTTCATTTGCCTTTTATTTAAGTTGGATACAAATATTTAAATAACATACAAATTATTAGGATACATGCACTTAAACAAGAGCATGTAACATTATGCAAATATATACATATACTTTTTTTTATACAGTAAAGTAACTTACAAATCGTCAGTGTATTGGCAGTGTAGATAGTGTTATATATTGTAGGGAGTGGCTAGTAAATTTTACTAGATTTACTTTTAGTAGTTGATACGCTATTTTTTACATAATCGAAGATGAATTAATCTTGTGCCATAAATCTTATCAATTAATAATTGCCATAAATCTTATATAAAGATTTAGGTCTATATGGTACATATTAGTGTAGATTCAAATTTTTATGAATTTACTAGATGGTCGAAGATAGATTTAATAACGAAAAAAGAAAACATATTTTTAGAAATGATTTCTCCTTTATGCCCACTCGAAATTCGACCTTTTGACATTTCAATGTTTAGGCTATGGAACATAACTCAAAAATGTTACGTTACTTTTAGCTTAAAAACTCAGAAAAGTATAACAGGGAGTTAGAAAGGTATAGGAGGTCTGTAATCCAGTCTCCAGCTGTAGTGCCTTCCCCTACCGCGCTTCGTAGGGCCGAAGAAAGTCGAAAAGAGTTCCACTGCAAGCAAGGAACTAGGCCGTTGCAGGAGGTACTTCATAGTTGCATAGTCTAGTCTTGTTTAATCTCGAGTTTTTACCGTCCTTATAGGCATGTTAGCTTGGCATTGGACAGGTTGGTACCCTTTGCGCCTTGTTTCCCCACCTTGGACTCACTCTTCTCCCCTCTTATGTATGTAATACCTTGTATTGAGTAAGAGTAAGCCTCAGTCGGGCCATGTCTGTTCTATTGTATGTCACGATTCTTCAAGTACACGACTACATTTTTAAATTCTCGTTTATTCTCGTTTTTATATTTTACTCGCCCTTAATCATTACTACAGTTCACTAATTCACTTAATCGTTTAATCAAGTCTAGAGCAGTGGTTTCTTTACCTTTTGGTAACTACGGCCCCCTTTACATTTCCAAATGTAATAAATATAGTACCTAAATACCTTTCGAGGCCCCCCGGTTAAGAACCACTGGTCTAGAGGGTTGTAGAGAGAGCTTTCAGCCTTCCACCCGCGGGCTCACCATCTTAGGGGCTACATCTTCACCTAGCGCGGTAACTGGCTCTACTTCTCTCTTGACTTCTTGAATCTGACTTCTCCTCTCTCCCAGCGCCCCCCCCCCCCCCCTTGACTACAACTTCTGTTCTACTGCTCCGATTTGCACCAGCCAAACGCCATAACCCTTAAAATTTTATTCCTAATAAACTTAGACACATAAAATTTATTTTTTTGTTTTTTGTTATACTATAAGTTTTTGCATTTATTATAAAAATATGGGTGAAGAAGCTAAAATATTACTTCTTAATAAACTTGAAAAGAAGAAAAGTACTTTCTTTCTTCGTACACAACATATGTTCGATTTAATTCCTAATATACAAACGCGAAAACAGAACGCTTATTTTTTTTTGACATTTTCATGTCTTTACTTAGGCACATAAACTCGAGAAGCGTTACCAAAAAACCAACACCAAAAAGCGTTACATGAAAATGTCACACTGTCTTGCAGACTCGTATGCAAGCAATTATTTATTATTTTTTAAAAAGAAATTAACCAAATATTTAAATATTAAAAGGAGATGAGCTAAAAAGATTGATATCTTTTCTCTCCTAAACAGTTACATACGTAATTATTTAAGCAGAAAGGAACTGTTTAAATTGCTACAGTTTTGAAATTTAATGGCTTATCAGTCCAAATTCGATTAGATACTTCTCGAAGGTAGTCACTAATTTGACTAATGTCTTGATGCTCTACGTTAAGCAGAAAATACTCTATACGATTTTTAACTTTTATACTGCCACTGCTTTGAAACAAAATGCACATCAGTCCCATTTCAAACTAAACACTCCTATTGAAGGTAGTCAACCATTTGGCTACTGCATTGATGCTCTACATCGAGCAGAACAGATGTTATGTGATAAGTCAACAGGAAAGAAACTAATGATATAATAAAATTGTTGTGCGTGAAGCCACAAGGGCCCGCAAAATGATGATGTTTTTTTGACAAAATAGCGTGGAAAATTAAACAATTTACACATGTGTTTTGTATTTGTTTAATCTACTCTAATATTCCTTTGATACCCCACTCAAAATTTCTTTAAAACTTTTTTTCATGACATGAATTATTCGCCAAGTTGGATTCCCAGTTAGTCAGATCTAATTGATGTTCTTATTTTTTTAAAAGGCCCAGCAGAACCCACATTTCGCATATTTTTTTAGTATCAGCAGAAATATAGTTTTAGGGGTGGGGAGACACGTAAAAGATGATATTTTTTCACAAAATGGCATGCAAAATTGAACACTATCTAAAAGTGTCATTTTGTCCGCCATTTTGAATTTAAACAGCTTATAATTTAGTGTTCGCTATATTTTTCCAGTATGCGCGTCAAAACGATCTTTAATTCTGTGTGTTTATCTCTTTTGATTCAAAAGTTATTGGAACCATACAGAGTGACAGACAGACAGACGAATCTAAAAGGGTTTCTTTTTTTTATTTTACAAACTAAACCCAAAAAAGGAAATAATCCACATAATAAGTATGATTATAATCTATCGCTTAATCGTTTCAGATTCATATAATAAACCAAAATATGCTCTCAAAAGCTCTTTAAAGATATTTTACTGAGAATATTCTCAAATTCATAAGCAATAAAAGCCTGGTATGGTACAATTTATTTTAAGTTTTATTGGATATCTAGCAGTTCGAATAATAAATATTTTAATTCCACAAATTCTCTAGATGGAAACTGTAAACTATTAAGAATTTTAAATTAAACTAAAATCACCAACAAAAACCACTGTCAGTATTCCGTTATCGTCACTGTCAAATGTTTGTAATTACGGCCGCTAGGGGTCAACTACTTTTCAGTTAATTATAATTAATCTCGGATTTCTTTATTATCACATAAAGTATTTGAAAATGACATTTTATATGTTTTTAATCGAATGTCTACTCGCTTACTATACTTGGACTGATTATTAAAGATTCTATATAGTAGTGAAATAATTAACATTTAAGGTCAAGGTAAACTTGTGAAGGAAGATTAAGTCTTAATTACAATTGTGCACAGTCTACCTTCCATTTAATACTTTAAAAACAATCAAATCCTTTTAGCATAATTTCTTTTTACCTGAAAACAAATTATAATCCTATTATTGCAAACTTTGATTGATTCGAGATAAAATAAGTCTAAAATACACAATTAACACGGTAATTCTGTGATGTTTACTAATAGGAAATTCCTGTATCATTCAATATATTTTATATACATGTTAGCGTTTAAGTGTTAACCCCGCTCTTTACTAAATAACAGATTTGTATAACAAATTATAATCCTATTATTGCAAACTTTAATTGATTCGAGATAAAATAAGTCTAAAATACACAACGCAATCAACACAGTAATTCTGTGATGTTCACTAATAGGAAATTCCTGTGTCATTCAATATAATATTTTATGTACAGTACATGTTAGCGTTTAAGTGTAAAACCCGATCTTTACGAAATAACAGTTTTGTTTATTTAAAGTTTACATTATACTTGCGCTCTGAGTTTTAACCATTTGTTTCATAGAAAAAATGAGTCACACTTCGTTACAGCGTAAAATCCAAATTTATTCCTTTTTAATTGTGAGTCACGAGCTAAAATTTAATGAATTCAGTTCATGAAATGTAGAGCTTTTTCCTAGTACAAGATAGCTCTTTCCGAGGTTATGTTTGGTTACGTATCTAGAGTCGGATTGTATACAACTCCTTTTTTACAAGCGTTTATTTAACTAGCTGTTTGTATTTATGTTCGGGTCAAATCTTGCAACTGAATTTTAAAGCAGTTATCCTCCACCCATTGAATTGAAATTTTGCATACACGTATAGTTTGGATGACAATGAATGGTTAGCTAAGTGGTCATTCTAAATTCTATATTAGTTATTTTTTTAAGCTCGCTCATGATATGGGTATCAAATGAAAGGGTTTGCTGAGAAGAGTGCGAATAAAAGCTTGTTTTTAAAAATGTTTTTTGACTATTAATTTATTAAAAGATTCCTTTGATTCTCTGCGGAGGATGAAAAACTATTATAGGATTACCACTATTTTACTTATAGTCCAGGAGATAGCGTGCAAAAATGTGTCTGACTAACATCAAGCTAGAATTTTGTATACAAGTCAATCTTTTAGCGCCTTTTAAGAATATGTGGTCGGCTAAGTTCGTCTGCGGGACATAGCTTGGCAATAGGCGTTTGAAAAAAACTAACCAGTGGAGAGCGGCCATGTCTCACCAATTATGGTGGACAATGTGATTTTCATGATCCTGAGTACAGAATTAGTTAGTAGACCGAAAATCAAGTTGATGTTAAATTGTCCCTTGAAAGGTGACCACGTTGATTTTTAGTAGTATTTGAATAACTAACCTATCAAGTGTGAAAATAAAATCGACTTCATTTTTGGTCTACTAACTAATTCTGTACTCAGGATCATGAAAATCACATTGTCCACCATAATTGGTGAGACATGGCCGCTCTCCAACGGTTTGTTTTTTTAAACGCCTATTGCCAAGCTATGTCCCGCAGACGAACTTAGCCGACCACATATTCTTAAAAGGCGCTAAATGATTGACTTGTATACAAAATTCTAGCTTGATGTTAGTCAGACACTTTTTTGCACGCTATCTCCTGGACTATTAATAATTTTAATAAGTAGTAATATTAGTCTATGTAAGTAAATGATTAGTCATAGAATAGTATGTAAATAAGTTTTTATATACTCTTTAAATAATTCACGTTTTTTTTTTCATGGCAAACCATTTGTTATTATATATGTCTTAGTCATGGTACAATTGTTCGGTTGACAAATTAAGTTTTGTATTATAATGATAAATAGGTTTTTAACTATATTAATCATTCCTTGTGCGACATTAGTCTTATTCTAAGTGATAATAATCCATATTGTAGAAAGTTGGTAAATTTTGCACATGTTACATCTTTGTGGTTATGCATATTGGATATAGGAATTCCTTTTGAGGATGTACGTCTGATGGATTTCAGACGTTCGTCCCTGGCATAAGATAACAAACGAGTTTTTACACCAGGAGAGAGTTTCGTGTCGGTCTCGTTTTTCAAACGTCGAAATCATAAGGAAGGACCTTTTAAAATGGGATGCGCTGGAAGATGGCAGGTGGCTAAGAAATGTTGTCGAGGTCACAAGGTCGCATCTTCTCAGTCATCAAGAGGTTAATGGTGACTGAGTGACAACGCTTCTTCACCTCTTCCTTGATGACGACTTATTCTTTAAGAAGAATGTAGTATCTTCTTCCTCTACAAAGAAGATTGGTATCTTGTCTACGTGAGTCTGTTGAACCGAAAAGTACCATGTCAAAGTGAAATTCTTTTTTTCTCTCTTCTCTTATCAATCTTTGAAGGTCAAGATGAGTAAATAGTTAAATAAAGTGAGTTAATGATAATCTTATTTCTCTTTCATTTGAAGCCATCTCGTTAATCGTTAATGGATTCAACTTTCTTCGCTAATTTGAAGTTAAGCTAAACGATTTCTCAAAGACCTTACCTCTCCCCAAAAAGTCTTTTGGAGCCAGCTTGTTTAGAAGCATCGATTTCTTACTTAACTCAGATAATTTTCTCATCTTTATGTCAAATATAACAAATCTGTTCCATACAGCTCGCTTTAAAATATCTCAAACACAAGTACATTATTACTTCGCCCAGTGTTTTTAATTTGTTCGTTGTTTCGGGTTTTCGTAGTTACTTTAATTATTATTCAACATTTTTTTTTTAAATTTACCATGAAAATAATTTCTCCCGTCGGTGAATCGACTCCTATCTCTTACCCATGTAATTGTAGCTATTTTTTCAGAAACTAGATGTTTTCCGCAAAAACTACTTGTATGGTTAGATTCGTTATGGTTAGATTTAAGGAGACTACATTTTTACTTTTCATTTTTTAATCACTATATGTAGTTGATTTTCGAGAAATTTTTTTGGGTGTAGTGCCCACAAATTTAATTACTGTACAGCTAAAATTAATATCTTGATTTCCCCTTGGGGTATGATTTATCTTAAATCCTCAAAGTTCCGTTGAAATCGACCCAGTTGTTTAGGCTTCACGTGACTGCACGACTAGAGGTAGGCACCAAAAAGGTTACAGGATGAATTAGTCTTATAGTTATTGTTCTTAAGAATTTTGTTTGGCAATAAACTTACAAATTTACTTTGAGCGTTGTTTATCACAGTACCAGATTAATCCGTAGAATGTTAATAATAGTGTGTTATAATACCCCGACGAACAAGTAGATTTGTGCAGATTTTTAAATTTATATTTGAGGTAGCATTTTTAAATTTGTTGTTAGTTATTTGTTGTTATACCCCGACGAACAAGTAGATTTGTGCATATTTTTAAATTTATTTGAGAAAGCATTGTTAATTTTTTAGGTAGTTATTTCTCAATTGAACTTAACCGAATGCTTGCTTTGTAGTATTTTTATAGCATTCATGTATTAGTTTTATCTCGTTTAATTAGCTTGATAAAACCAAAGAAGATACGCACTTTAACAGATTGACAATATCCGATTAGAAGAAAGAGAAGTTGATCCACTATATCGTTGCATTAAAAATGTTTGATCTTTTTATACTAATCATTAATCCATTTTAATACCAAGGAAAGTACCTTAGGACTTTTAATTTGTTATGATTATGACGTTTAAATAATAAATTTTAAATTAAAATTTAGTACAATAATAGTATATGGCGCTACAGCCCGAGAAAGGATTAGGCCAGCCAAAGGGCTTATACAACTTTAAATGTCATAGATGGAACGGGGTTAGAAGCCGTATTAATGGCTTCTATAACCGAATGTACGTCCGATTGAACGTCACTTCAATTAAGAAACTATCTACTTATATCGCGATGCTGCGGTTGAAAAACCTGGGGTGGGGCCCTTTTGCCAGTGTCGGGATTTGAACCCGTAACCTCCAGATTCAAAAGCAAAGATGTTAGCAATGTGCTTCCGGGGACACCTAAAAATAAGTATATTTTTTGAAAAAACTAATGCTAAAATATATTTTTTATCGTATATATTATACTTTAATCTCAAACTTCGGTAACAAAATCAAACTGCGCTACAATCCGTACGTTTACGTTGTGGATACTAGTTTAGGATAATTTTGACATAACCAAAAACTGTCGGAAGAAGGACAGACGAGAACTCAAGTGGACAGAAGAGACAAAGAACGCGTTTGAGTCACTTACAGACATTACTAGCTAAGGCAACCCTGCTAGCTCACCCATCCCCGCACCTACCCCTTGTACTAATGACAGACGCACAGATTTTGCTTTGGGAGCCGCACTTCATCAAGTATGTGGCGACAAACTTGAACCATTTGGCTTCATGTACAAGAAATTAACCTCTACTCAACAGAATTACTCGACATATGACAGCGAACTTCTGGCAATTTGTACGGCCGTAAAACACTGCCAACATAATGTTAGAAGGACGAGAATTTCCCATTTATACTGATCATAGACCGCTGGCCTATGCATTTAAGCAACGAAATGACAATGTTACACCACGGCAACTTAGATATCTAAATTTCATTGGACAATTTTCGACAGACATACGGTACACCGCAGGACATCAGAACATCGCTGCTGACACTTGTTCAAGAATCAACGCGCTCTCCATTTCAGGAAAAATTTCAATGGATGCTTTAGTAAAAGCTTAACAAGGTGATGCTAAACTGAGAAATCTATGGGAATCAAAAAAGTGTTCACTGAAACTGGAGAAGATAAACCTCCTAAATGGAATGGAGTTAATCTGCGACAAATCAACGGATATCGCAAGACCTTACATCCCGATATCACTACGGAAGACGGTGTTTGACTCATTACACAATCTATCACATCCGGACATCAAAGGTTCAATCAACCTCATCGAAAAACCTTTTGTTTGGCATGGCATGAGAAGAGATGTCCGTGATTGGGCGCGAGCATGCATCGCATGTCAACTTGTCAAAGTCACAAGACACACCAGAAGCGCCATTTGCTACTGCCAACAGCCTGAAAAACGCTTCAATCATGTAAATGTGGACATCTTAGGCCCTTTACCACCTTCGGAGGGTTATCGATATTTATTAACATTCATCAATCGATTTTCGAGATGGCCGGAAGCGACACCTCTCGTCGACATAACAGCTGAAACAGTCGCTAAAGCTATAATCTCTACCTGGATAGCAAGAATTGGTGTTCCGAAATGTATTACCACCGACAGAGGCCGGCAATTTGACAGAGTTGACTTATGGCGAGAACATCCGGCTGCCTGTAGATATCCTGGAAGAGGGACCTGAAAACGACAATCACTCTATTCCGAACATGCTCCACCACCTTTGAGAAAAGTTGAGAACACTCAAGCCGGTTATAGAAAAACATAACAATAAACAAGTACTCTTTATACATCCGGAATTGATGACTTCGGAATTTGTTTTTATTAGAGTCGATGCGGTAAGTAAACCTCTGGCCGTGTATAACGGGCCTTGCAAAGTTGTAAGAAGAGGATCGACATGCCAGGAGGAAAACAGAATATTTGAGAACTAACAAAAAAAAAATGAACATCCCTCAAAGTATGACGTTACCACTAGGGGGGGGGGGGGGGGTATGTGGATACTAGTTTAGGATAATTTTGAGTTTACATGCTGTATCGTTTTTTACCCAATTGTTTAGTTATGTCAAATAAAGTCAGTGGGTTTACAGACGTGAATTGAGTGTTCCAATTTTAAATTCTAAGATTATTTACATCCGCACAACGGTTTTACTTAAAAACTTCTCCGTGAGTCTAAAATAAAATAAATACGATATGAATTACTTTAAAGACTTAGAATTTACAATTTGAAAAAAAAATACTAACTACTAGCAAAAATATTTCAGAAAATAAACCATAATAACACCCACAGTAAGCATTATACATCAATATACAGATAGACAGAGAAAATAGACTCCAGCGCCGGGACTCGAACCACGGGCCCCTATATTTCCAGTATAGCGCTCAGCGCTCTTACCAACTGAGCTACACTAAAGAATACCTAGTCCCGAATTAAGCTTTCAATTTTCCACAAGTCTAGGAGTCGACATTTACGACAATAGATCTAGACCGAGAAATATCGCTTATAATTATAAAGTACCCGATTGGTATCTGTACCTTGTACAATCAATTAGAATTCATTGTTTTTGGTAGTATTTATACTACGGAAAGTTTAAATTTTAATTTAAATCAAACTATAATTATTATTAACAATGGGAGATAGACAGAAAAAAATAGACTCCAGTGCCAGGACTGGAACCACGGGCCATTATATGGAGTCTATTTTTTGTTAATTGTATTGACGTGTCAGAATTGTTAGTAGAAGATTATATCGTAAGGCTGTGACTACAGTGTTTTTGTGTTTTTTAGTTTGTCAGTTAGAATTGTTTTAATTAGTCTTTTGTCTCTATATAGTATAAAGGCTTTGACTTGATAGTTGTATTGGTATGCTTGAATTTTAAGTTTAAGATGTTTCCATAATATTTATACCTATATGTTATTTATTTATTTATTTCTAGTTTGTCAGTTAAGGTAGTTTTTAATTAGTCTATATATAGTTTGTCTCCAATTTTGCTTACTGTATACATGTAATGCTTGATTAAGTTTATTTTATTGTACTACCTTTGCTGTGTAGTTTTGTAGATGAAATGAAACATTGTAATGCCCGAGCCAAAATAATTATAGTAAAAAAAGTTGGCAAATCTTTTCAAATTAGAACTGGCATTCGGCAAGAAGATGGTCTAATCGCCGTATTATTTAACCTAGTGTTACTAAGAAGAAGAAACAAAAGAAGCAGAAAATAAGGGCAACATCACCACTTAAAACAGTGCATTCGCTGACGACATCGTCATAATGGCTAAGAACAAGGAAATAACAGGAGAGATATTTACCTTGATTGAAGAAAATGTTGCAACAAGTGAAAAAGGAGACGACAGTAACAAACAGGAGAATACAAAATACATGCAGCTAACCCAATAGGAAGTTACAGACAACTTAGAAATACCTCAATAATTTTGAAGAAGCTCTATAGTTTCCCTTTTTTAGGAATCGAAATTAATAGCCTAGATAAAACACTAGAGGAAATAAACCGCAGAATACTGTCAGACAGTAAAGTATACTATTTGGTATTTTAAAACTTATTAGATCCAAAGTTCTGTCCAGAACATCAAAATGAATCCTCTACAAATCTCTCGTTAGTCCAGTTACAACATACGTGTTAAGGATCTGAAACGTGGATTTTGCTTAGTATATATATAACTGCCCTCAGACTCTTCGAAAGAAGAATAATTAGAAACATAATAGGAGGTGTACATGTGCGGAGCACGGTTGGAGAATTCGGACCAATATTGGAGTAGATGATTTTCTCGGCCATGAAGATATCATCAGGTTTATAAAATGCACGAGGATAAGTTGGCTCGGTCATGTAACGAGGTCACAGGAAAGAGAAGTAAAAAGCATTCTGGATACCCAATTGGAAGGGAAAAGAAGAAGAGGATGGCCTAGAAGCAGATGGCTGGACGATGTCTAGGAAGACCTACGGATCCTCAAAGTTGCATCTTGAAGAGCTGTGGTCCAAGATAGAGATAAATGGTGAGGAACGGCTCGAGAGGTCTGGGTCTTCCCAGGACTGTAGAGCCGGTGAAGTAAGTAGTATAATTATACATTAAATGTTTGAATAGCCCTGAGAACCTTTAGCAATGCACATATTCTTTCTGCTTCTTGTTACTAAAGCAAGCTACCCACGATTGGTAGGACTGTGAGTTTAGATTCAACAGTCCACCTAAACACCAGTCGCATGAGCGTGAGTTTATTCCGGCCGCCTAAACTGTCGCAAATGGCAGGCCGACCGGAATATATACAGGCCTTAGTAGCCGGCCTTCAGATGGACTAATCAGTGTAAATTGACAGGCCTAGGGGAAATACATTATAATATCGATTATCTTACTCATTACTAATATAATTAAAAAGTATTTAAAAATGTGTGTTATTTTATTACCTTTCTAATTTATGTCCAAAGTACAAGCAATTAAAAACAAATGTAATGAGTGAAAACAAGTAAGATTTTTTTAAAGAACACAATGTTCCTTGATTAATAAAAATTAGTCAAATTTGATCACATACAAACTGATTGTTATCTCTCTTTAAAATAACATATTTTTTTATGTTTAACTTCAATGAATTTCTATCAATTTAATATAAAATAAAACGCAGTGTATTAATGTTTCGGAAATTCCAATTAGTTAATTCTTGTCGCTTGATTATTTTCTTGCTTTAATACCCCACGTATTAAAAAACGCCTGTTTCGTAATCACGATTTTTTATGCAAAGCAATCATGAATAATAATATTTTACGGTTTCAATATATAATAATTATATATATAGAAGCTTGTCCAAATGCCCAATTATCAAATTAATGGACACAGAACCATAATAACAACGAGGTCTTTTAAAAAGAAATTTTTAAATACATATATATCTATATACATATATTTCAAAAAGCCAAAAAATTTCGCTACAAAGAATACTATATTATTAAATATTTCAAGGCACATTAAGAAACTTTACGGTTTTTTAGAGTAAATGATATATATTTTTATTACCCGAATGATGTATTATTATCTAAAATTATTGTTATTATACAATTACTATATAATCTAAATTATACATAGTTATTAGTGTGATTCTATTTTATTTTAATGCAATATTGTAATATAAATTAAACATAGTACAAAATATTTTTGTTTTTATCAGTAAAAATTGAATTTCGGTAATTCAGTTATAAATATTAATAGTTCATATATTTAGGTAAAAAAAAATATATATATATATTTTATAGGTTTGATATGAATCTAAAACTCAGGCTAAACCAGTTTAAATTGAGATATTTGAAAGATTAATTCGTATTTTTATGAAATAAAAGAAACTTGTTTTATAATTAACCCAGTATTTATCGAGTACTTAAGCACATTTTAAATAAAATTGCAGTACCACTGAACTTGAATTTATTTTTATTTTTTTATTTCGCCTTATTTAGAGGATAAATATTATTAGACATATTATATAATTGATACAAGAAAATATAATTAATAACAACTTCCATTCAATACACAGCGTCGAAATATTAGTTTTTATTAAAAACGTATTTAAAAAAATGTTTTAATAATAAATAATTTAAATAAGATATTTTGGGATTTAAATATAATTTGTGTGTGTGTGTGTGTGTGTGTGTAGTAATAGGCACTGAATTTAAATATCAAAACATCTTATTTAATTCAATTATTATTAAAAATTATTTTTAAAAGTTTATGTAATATACAGGGTGTTTGGTCGAAGATGTAAAAAACGCAGAGGACAGATTCTACCCACCATTTGCAACAAAAAACACTGTATAATAGCTTGGGCTAATTCTCAATAGTTTCGCCACAATAATTTGTTTTGTTATTTTCCAAGGTACGACCATTTTACTCTAAAAATTGATCGCTGCTCCTAAAATAATGTTGATAGAGCTGAAATAAAGGCATCGTTGAAAAGAGGAGAAAATTAACAATAAAATGAATTTTAGGCATATGTTTTGCCCCTTTAAGGCATTTAAAATAGACTATTTCTAAACTGAAATTTTCAACTCTTTTCAACGACACCTATATTTCAGCTCTAGCATCATTAGTTTAGGAGCAACGATTTTTTTAGAGTAAAATGGTCGTACCTTGGAAAATAACAAAACAAATTATTGTGGCGAAACTAATGAGAATTGACCCATGGTATATACAGTGTTTTTTGTTGCGAATGGTGGGTAGAATCTGCCCTCTTCGTTTGTTACATCTTCGACCAAACACCCTGTATATATGCAATGCATATATAAATGTTTTTCCCGAGTTAGTCGGTCCGATATTTTGTTCAAAACTCTCCTTAAATGTATGTAAAACTGATTATATACCTTCATATCTTCTATATAATCATATATTATACCTTTTAAAACACGATATTGAAATGGTCTAGCATAAAAGAGGGAGAAGTGTAATAGTAAGTTGATTAAAGATAATAGTCTAAACTACTAAATTAATTTGTTCGCTAATTCTTCTGTTTCCTTCATGTAAAACATGTAGTTTCCTTTCATGTGAAACTGATTATACACACGAATATAAATCATATATTATACCTTTTAAAACACGATATTGAAATGGTCTAGCATAAAAAAGGAAGAATTGTAATAGTAAGTTGGTTGAAGATAATAGTCAAAACTACTAAATTAATTTGTTCGCTAATTCTTCTGTTTCCTTCATGTAAAACATGTAGTTTCCTTTCACGTGAAACTGATTATACACACGAATATAAATCATATACATGTGAATGGTAATTAATAAATTACCATTCGCATGTAAACTAATTTAAAATTTGATATTTACTTTTTAATTTTAAGTAGAATGTATTAATCAGTAGGCCTATAATGACCAACTCCAGCTGACGGCAAATTGGCCAAAACTTATAAATGCTGAGTAAAACAACTAAAAAAAAAAACAATCAATGTATTTTTAATTAATAAAGCATTATTATTATTATATTATTATTATTATTACAAATCATATATTATACCTTTTAAAACACGATATTTAAATGGTCTAGCATAAAAAAGGTAGAAATGTAATATTAAGTTGATAATGTTGTGTAAGTTGATTGAAGATTATAGTCTAAACTACTAAATTTATTTGTTCGCTAATTCTTTTAAGTTTCCTTCCAGGACTAATTCTTTAAAAATAATTTTAACCTCACTTCTGAAGTGTATTGTTTAAGATTAATTTTTCAGGTAAGAAACAAGTTTTTCGGCTATAATTATATTTCGTTTAAAACACATTATAATTGCGTGTTTTGACCTTACATAATGCCATTCAATGGATTATGACCAATTTTAAGTTGCAACAACAAATAACAAGGAACTTGAATTAACTTTAGTGGAAGTGGCTTAGTTTTACAAGTAAACTTTATTTTTCTTACTTACCTGTTGAAAGGTTTTGCCATTGAATTTTATATTTCTTGTTAAACTTGGAAGGCTTTACTCTGATTTTATTTTTCCACAGGATAATCTAGTTTTTTTGTAAATGGAGATTTTGCTGCTAAGTTTTAAATTATTATTTAAACTAGAACGTTCTGCTAAGAAGAAACTTTTAAAGCTTTTCTAAGAATTTTATAAGTTATGAATGTTTTGCACCTGATATTTTTTTCAACTTGAAGTATGCTTGTAAAGTTATTTCTTCTGCTTAAGCTAGGAAGATTTTATCACTGAATTTATTTTTGAAGGAGGAAGGTTTTGCTTTTAAATTTTGTATGGACCGTAGCCTTGACAATAACCCTTATAATATCGCCATTCTGTCCGTCTGTCTGTCTGTCCGTCACACCCTCCAACCTAAGAACTAACCTATATGAACGGCTGAACATAGAAATACGAAAGTTTGCTTGTGTTTGAACCTTATTATAATCTCTCCATTTGTTCCGCCTGTCTGTCTGTCACACACTTCATAACTTGTGAACGATTAAAACTAAACATAGTCGTAGTAGTAAACATAGTAAATCAAAATATGAAGCGTTAGTGGAGGTCATCATAAAATGTATGCCAGACTTTGGTTTGGAATGACTCACCACACTCCCATCATTTTGGTCATTAAGTAACCCTTTTTGGCACTCATGATGGCCCTATACTGGCCGAAAGCTGTTTTGAGAATTAATGAATATATTTGTACGTGGAGAGACTATTTTAATAAATAGAACATATAATGTAATAAACGTATTAAATATATATTTATGCTTGTATTTGGGCCTTATATTATCTCTCCATTCTGCCCGTCTGTCTGTCTTATGAAAAGTAAAACATAAAAAAAAAATCGGACAGGACTTTTTCTTACCAAACATAAATCTATAAATGACAACAGATTTTTTTATTATAATTTTGTTTGTTCGTTAAAAGTTAGGTCCGTTATAATGTGGTCCGTTACTGTGGGGTATTTAAAAATGTAAGCAAATACTTTCCTGTATTAAAATCAAACTTCGATATTTACAAAATGACGTCAGATATTAAGATAAAATATGGAGGACTTATTTATCTTATAGAAAGGTATCATTGGCTTCTTGATTAGTTGGGTCTTTTAAGGAAAATTCAAACGCCTCACATTTGCGATATTTCAATCCCTCCTTGGATCATTCTCAAGCTGGAATCATAATTTATTTAAAAATATCATAAAAATATCATTGGCACGAAACTCAGCTCAATCGGCGAAATAGTTCAGAAATTATTGGTGTTAAAGTTTCCAAAGTTTAAAAGTCTATATATTTTTAAAATGGTGGCAGATATATCAAAACGAAATTCAGTGGAAACATTTGTATAATAAAGAAATATAATTGGTGCGAATTTCAGCGCAATTGACTAATTAATCGATTTTATAAGAATTTTGTAAATTCTTTGATTGAATTGACTCAGTAAATTCATTTTGTCAATGACGTCATTAATTTATGATTTTCCAGGCAGCAAAACTACATGTTAGGACTGATTTTAGTACCAAGTTTCAACTCTCTAGCATATAGAAACTGTACGAGATACGTGATACAGACAGATATTTAGCTAAAATCCATTCAAATTGTCTTAGGAACACCCAAAACGGCTAATTCCGTTGAAATGTTGGTTTCGGATTTTTTTGTGAAAACAATACTTTTCCTAAGGTAAGGAAAAGTAATAAAACCTTAAAATGGACCGTATTAAGCATGGCATTATGCTATAATGTTTTAAAAATCGACTGATCCTCATAACCCCCTAAAATATAGGGGGGAGGGCAAAAGGGGGGAATCGTCGATGACACTTTGTTTTGTATAATTACAGCCCTTTCATACTGTAAAAACAAACTACTAGTGAAAAATGTTACCAAACAATATTTGCTTATTCAAACAAACTAATCACTGCAAAAGTTTCTTGAAAATGTTTGTGTTCGAGAAAAATACCAAAAATCTTTTTAAAGCCATTAGTGTTAAGTTGTTTAAACGGACCAATTCCACTTGCAATTTTCTAATATTTAGTGACAATTATAGGACCAGTGATATCTAAAGAAAATACTAACTTATTAACAAAATATAGGCAATAAATTTTGATGATTGACTGGCTATAACACTTCGTTTGATGGCTATAACACTTCGTTTGATGGTTACTGGAGCTTCTCAGTGTTCTTTTTGTATTTGTTTAAGGTGTTATAGCAAATATTTCCGCTATTGTTAATTTAATTTTAACTGTCTGCGTTCTTTAACTTTTGCTTCATTGTGACTTTAATTCATGTGAAAAATCAAAACAATTTTGACATTTTAAAAAACGGGGACACAATTAAATAAATTAGACAATAATGGCTTGTAAAAGCATAAAATCAATAAAGTACGTGATAGGATGCGAGGAAGCTATGTGTCATACTAATCGGCAGTCTATTTTCAAGTTTTGTTTAAAGTGCGTCATTTTGTGCTGCAGAATTTATATTTTATAAAACACATTGCTAATAAGATATTTTAGTTTTATGTTTAGTGTTTTTAATGTATATTATAGGCTCTTTGACAAGTCGATTTCCCTTTAAATAATAGACCAAACCTAACAAAGAAATACGTATTCGATATCCTATAAATTAAGATAAATTTTATATATTTTTATGGCGTTTATTACCAGCGTTTGGTGGTCTACCTCTCATTTGATATCGTTAAAAAAAAAATGAAATTTATAGATATAATAATAATAAAGCTGTACACTTAATAATAGACAACAGTAAAATAAAAAAAACTTAAGTAAATATTTTAAAATTTAAATATACGTAAAGTATTCGTATAAATCTTCACTTTAGTTTGTTTTCAACCATAAGCGCGCATTTTCTTCAAAAATATATCTTCTCACATATATTTTATGTTCTCAAATAAATCTTTCTTATATACTTCTAACTGCTAAAGTTATATTCCATTCATGTAATAAATTCCAACCAGAAAAACTTTTTGAAGTAAAAGTGTGTTCTGCTGATTATATTATTTATATAAATAAATATCCATAACGTTGTTTTCGGATACTCTCAGATATGATCGACCTCAAGAAATAGGACCCTCATATCGACGCTTTCACTTGCCACTTTAACTAATAATTTTATTTTTAAATTAATTTATTTGCTTACTGATTGTCTTAAGAGGAGTAGTAGAATATTAAAATTTGTTAATGGGATAGAGAAATGTGTAAGCAAATTAATTTATAATTTTAGATAAGAAGTTCCCTCATTTATTGATTACATTCGACTATAATATTTTATATTTAATTTCCATTTAAAAGGTTTACAAAAGAATAATTAAAAATACATCGTTTTTAGCAGATAAATTTTTAAAAGTACAATATGTTGCTAATTAAATTTCTAAACATAAGAAAATATTTTTATGTTAATTAAACATTACCTATACCTAAGAAGTGTTTTCATATCTTTGCTGTGAAAATTAATTTCTTTTTACTGATTTGTTTGGGGGGGGGGGGGGGATTTTGTTATAATAAAATAAAAACATACATTTGCTTTTATATATCTATTTATTTAGGTAATATTTCGTCTCTAAGTTGATTCAATCTCAAACCTGATTTTTTGTTTTGTTTCTATTTTATGTAGGTAAAAATAAGGCAATTATATTTATTAAAAATTAAATTAATTACTATACAAAGATTCGTCAAAATTTAATTTTGTATTTTCAATAGAAAATTAAGCCTATGAAATTAAGCAATTATTTGACGAACTCTTTTTTGAACACACGTACGATTACAAATAATGTTAAAAATAACGTTGTATATAATGTAGTAATTTCATTACGACGAATATGGGGAACTTTTGTTCTAGTTTGTCGGACCGATTTGATATAAATCAAACAAATCAGATACAACAGCAATACATTTTTAATGGGACGATTTGTTTAATGTTTGAGAATAATGTGGCACATAGCTGACTTACGTCCTATAGCGTACTTTGATGATGTTTTGCATCTTCGACCCATTATTGTCTAATTTATTTGAATTCCTTTCTTTTCTTAACCTATAATCAATAATGTACATCAATAAAAGGTCAATTTAGCTTTATTTTATATGCTCATGTAGTTGAAATTAATATGATACCATCTTTAGGCTTCTTTAATTCTTAATATTGTGGTAAATAAAATAAAAAAACTTAATTATTGCCTTACTAGTTTAATATTTTACAACCTTAAAATAATTCGTATATTAATTTGTACCGTTTAAACTTTACAAAATTTATCTTTAGAAGGAAATAAAAATACCATTGTATAATTTAAAATTTCTGAATGGTAAAAAAAAAAAAAAAAAATACTGGGATTATTAATTCTTAAAATGTTTATTTTAAATAAACAAATTTTCTTTGGACGAAGAATACAAAAAAATAAAACAATCATTGCAATTATTAATTAAATTTATTTATTTTTTATCAAGTATATTAAAAGGTTGACTTTTCGACATATTTATTAGTTGAGCAAGACGATTTGTCTTGACGATTGTCACTTAAAAGAATAATATTGTGGAACGCGGAACGGCTTTAAACAACTTAAGAGAGAAAGAGGGGGGAAAAAATTCAAAAAAAAAAAAAAATTCTTATTTTTTGTCAGTAATGATTCTTATCGTATAAATGCTAATATGTTTTTGAATTATAATTTTAGTTTTTCGTATGTTGTTCTCCTTGACGTAAGACGTGTTATACGGTGACATTTAATTGTTGGTTAAAATAATTCGTTTAAGGTGTCAAAGTCAAGTATAATTTAAGTTGATCCACATTGCATTATGGTATTAAAATTAAAATAAGATTTATATCCATTTTTACTTCTTTTTTTAAGTTTAACTAAACTAATATTTATTATGAATTATTACTTGCATTTAATCCAGTATTAAAGGTCTGTTACGGTATTTTTTGTGTTATATTTAGTAAACAACAATATTAAATTAGTGTGCTACTTTATTCTATAGTTTTTACTAAAAACAAATTTATTTAATAAGGACAACTAAATTAATATATATAATATGTTAAGTGACAACCTATTATTGTTAAGAAGATGTATTAATTTCAGTTTATATTTTTAACAAATATCTTATATTAGTGTTTTACAAGGACTATAATTTAAAATAATAAAATAATATACCTTTCTATATACAACTTTTATATATATATATATATATATATATATATATATATATATATATATATATATATATATATATATATATATATATATACATCTTAAATACAACTATTTAATACACAGTTGTGTTTTACATAATGTATTCATTTAATAATTTAAAAATTACTGTGTACTATATTAATTTAAACGTGGTACATTTTATGTATAATAAAATGTATATCAGATTTACATAGTTATTTTTGTAATTAATTGTTTAAATAATTTTGCTTCCAAACATACCGAAGGTAACGGAAGCAAAGTGATCTGAATATCGAATTTGTTTGTATTTAAAAAAAACCTGCATCCTGTTACCTTCCTTTTCTTAAAAAATGTCTCCACTTCATGAGAAAACATTGAATCATGGATATGATTCAGTGTTCGCTCCTGGTGGCAAAATATGGTACTAAAAAGTGAAAACCAAGCTACCTCCTGTTGTATCCCAACTGCCTGATACTATATTTAAAGAGGGTCGCATTTTTCTCATCGTATATTCTAATTTCTTTTTTCATGTAAAAAATGTTTTCTTACCTCAGCCCAAAATCATCCATGATAAATTCTAGAAAGTAATAATTGTTTCATGTTAAATCGAGGAATATTTTCATGTTTTCGTTCTTCATGTCAGTCTATCGGTTTGAAGCTCAACATTTTTGCAAACCACCATATCTTTAAAAACTAGAGTTTAATGAAATTTCGTTGGTGGGTCATTATTTGGTTTATTAATGTTGGTCCCATGTTAATCTCAAAATTCTGCACCTATTGCTTCCTCTCCCGCATCCACTATTAGCTATTGGTTTTGCGTCAATGAACTTCGATACCTTTAAAAGTTCCGGTTTCGAAGAAATTTGGATGGTTTGTCGAAAGTTGCCCATAGATCGTCCCATACTAATTTAAACTGTCTCCGCTCATGTAGTATTGAATAAAAATAAATTTGACCACTCCACTGCAATTTTGAGGCATATATATGCATGAACAGGTTAATTAATTTGTATTTCCTTAGAATTTACTAAAATAAAACCATTGAAAAAAGTGTGAAATAAACTGTACCGTCACAAATAAAGATAGGTTTTATTATGCATTTATATTTTTCCTCCATTTTAAGAGACCTTGATGCCTTGAACCTGTATCACCAAACGCTTGGTCGTTTCCTCAGATGTCACCCAAGTCCTTTCATTTCGGTTTTTCGGGGATTATAACTTTCTACGATTCTCATACTGCGTTGGGTCTTAGTTCAAAAAGAGGGTCAAACGTGGTAGGTCAACCAATTATCTTACTCTGTCATTTTATCACCTTTCCTCCTCTTTTAACATTTGAATCTTTTAAAATCCTTAAAATCTGTCCCATTTTTTGGCCGTTGTTTATATTTCCTTTTGTAATATTAAAAATTTATAAGTAATGTAATAAGTCAAAATTTCTCTTTCGATGCTTTGCGAATTCTTGTTTTCGGTTTTTTCGCGTTTATTAATTTATATCTTTTCGCTATTCGTCAGTTTCGCTTTCTCTGGAGTTTATTCGCTTTCTTTTTTAATTCACGTAACATGGTGACTGCGTCTCAATGGGTAATGGTCCCAACATTTCACACCCAGGAACAAGAGTATCTTTAGATAAGTACCTGTTGTTAGTATTTACTGGAAGTTAACATTGTCACATCGTCAAAATATTAACTTCCGGTGTTGCGTGCTCAGAACTTTGACATTCAAGTTACCTTGTTGCATTGATTAACGTTAAATTATCCGTTCGTTTCGGTGTTATTCCCTCTGTACATTAATTTTTAGTTACGTTGTAACATTTATTAATGTTAAATTTCAGTTTTGTTTCTGTCTTATATCCTTGGAACGATAACTTTCTTAACTCGTTGTTTTATCATAGAATGTTAACTTTCAGTTTCGTTTCGCTGTTACTTTTTTTATAACTTCCAGTTACTTCGTAACATGGGAAAACGTTGTTTTTCAGTTTAGTTTAGGTGTTACATCATAAGAACGTTCAGTTAAGTTATAACATTGATTAACATTAGAATTAAAATTTCTTTCTGCGTTACTTCCTTAGAGCGATAACTTTAAGTTACGTTTTAATATCGGAGAACTTTATTTTTCAGTGTCGTTTTGGTGTTACTTCTTCAGAGCTTTCATGTAATATATTTTATCCTAGAACTTGTCACATGCATTTTTCTACATCAAAACATCTCCCAAACATAAGTGCGAATTGTTAGAACATATATCCATCAAGACGTGATCATAACCCAATGATCCAAAACTCCATTACGAAACGAATCGCGGAAGCAACCATAAGAGGAACAACATCTCAAACTATAAATAAACATTAATAAAAGTTTTAAAAATGGTTGATCCCTCCGTCCCATGTATCTTATACTACGCATTACTACCCCCAAATCAAAACAAGTTATATCTAATAAATTCAATTAAACTTCTATTTTAGAACGTATTAACTTTGATTTCAATTCAGTAGAAACAAATTATCTAATATAGGGTAGCCGGTACATAGAATGGTGTAAATATTTATCTGCATCCTACTTACCTCAAACTCTGCTTTAAGAGACTTTAAGTTTTTATCCACCAATGTTAGCTCTTTGAAATTACCTTAAAAAAACATACTGTAGAGCCTTACACCGAATAACTCTTGCTCTTAAAGTTGCAACACGAACTTGTCTTCTTTTCACTCCTTCAAGGTGAGAACACATACTTGAGAATAATAATGAGATACAAAGTTTTCTTTCATCCGGTCTCTACTTTGCCCTTTGATATTTTTTCTTCTCATTTTTCCCCCTCTTTGTAGTTTGTCTTCTTAAATTCACAATTTAGGTAAAGATATTATTTTTTAAATGTTTACTTTCCCTGACATAATACATCAAAAAAAGCATAATAATCTTGGGAAAAACCCATATGAATTATGTTCTCTAAACATAATTTTTATATTCTTTATGCATTTTTTTTTGTCTTTATAGACCCTATTTATTAATTCTAAGCCCCTGAACATACTCTTCTAATATAATGAAATTTAGGTGGTTGGTCATAATCAGCCCATTGTCGATCCCATGTAAGTTTCATCATTTTGTGCCCATTGGTTTCTCTTACACACGTGCACAAAGTTTTTTTATTGACTATATCTTTATAAGTACTCATTTAATTTTTAAGAAATTTTGATTGTTTTTTAAATGCAACTTACAGGTAGCTCTCATATTAATTTTAACCATCTGTGCTCATTAAATGTTGCTAAATTAATAGGTACTCTTATTCATGTATAAAAACAAAACAATTTTGACAGATTTAAAAATAGTCTGCCATTCAGCGTCTGTCATAGCTTCCTCGCGTCTTACCGTGTATACATTACAGATTTTATGCTTTTAAAATCAATTATTGTCTACTTTATTTAATTATTCCCTCTTTTTTATAAACCAGTCAAAATTGTTTTGATATTTTACATGAATAAACGTACCATTAGAGCACAATATATTTAGCGGAGACGGCTGAAATTAATCTTAGGCTATCTGCGGGTTACTTTCGACATTCAGAAGAGTACTTTTAAAAATAAAAGTATAGTGTATGTTAAAATGAATGTATATTTGTGAGCATGTAGCAAAGAATCAATTGGGGCCAAAGATTTGAACTCGCATGGGACTAACAATAGGCTAATTATGACCTACTATCCAAATCGGAAGATTAGTTTTTAAGATATGGTGGTTTCTAAAATTTGAGCGTCAAACAGTCAGATCAACTAACAAACACAAAACCAAAAATGTTCCCTTATATCTGAAACTGATTTCTGTCTTGGAATTTTTGAAATCGGAGACTTAAAAAATATTCTTTCTTCAGAACGATCTCATAGCTTCCGATACCTTAGGTAAGCTCGGAAGCAAAAAGGGGGTAGAATTAAATAAATTTGACAATAATGTGTTTTATAATCATAACATCAATAATGTACTCGTATGTGATAGAATGCGAGGACGCTATGTGGCAGACATTTTTTTTTTTTTTTTTTTTTTTGTACATGAATAAAAGTATTAATTTTTCAAAAATTAAAGACTATCTGTGGGATGAATTCGTCAAATCATCCTAGAATCGGATGAGAATTTTTTAAGGTGTACCTACCTAGTTGTTAATAAAACAAATTTGTTCACCAGCCAATGTGGGCAGAAACCAATGGGCGCGAAGGCTAAAATTTATATGGGCTCAACAATGGACTAATTATGATCTGCTATCCAAATTTCATTAATCGTTCTAATGGTGTTTAAGATTTGTTGATTTATATAAATGTTGGACACGCTGGCAGACACAGACAGACACGGGACCAAAAATGTTCCCTGATGTCTGTAATGGATGTTAGTCTTAGAATTTATGAATTCGGGAGTCATAAGAAATGTTTGTTCTTCGGAACGATAACAGAGCTTTCATTATCTTCGGTAAGCTCGGAAGCAAAAAGTCTTACTCAAATACATGTTTAAACAGAAGCGCGTGTGATTTAAATAAATAAACAAAACTTTTTTTTTTTTCTATGTTGTGTCTAAGATGAGAGGCTTTTGTTTAAATATTGTCCAACGAGGTCGAGTACTTCCGTTAATATTCTATTGAAGAAATGGATACCCAAATATTTGAGACTATTTGATTGTTTAGGGCTTTTTCAAAGAAATTTGAGTTATTGACTTATCATCACTGATGGCCAGTTTCTACGACAGGCCAAAAATACAGCTTAAACCTGGGTATGCATACAGTAGAAGTAAATAGAAAAATTACTTATAGTTTTAAATTATAACCACTTTTTAATTTTTGTTTACCTTGTTTTAATCAATTTAAATTAAATAAATAATAAAAACTCTGCCAATTAGTATGGCACACAGCTTCCTTGCGTTCTATTTCATATACTTTAATGATTTTATACTATTAAAACCTACTATTGTCAAATTTATTTAATTATCTCCCGTTTTTGAATACTGTCAAAATTGTTTCGATTTTTTTTTTTTTACATTAAATTAAAGTATCAATTTAGTAAAATTTAAGGAGCGCAGACGGTTGAAATTAATCTGGAGCCATCTGCAGGCAACTTTCGACAAACCATCCAAACTTCATAAAAATCAGATACGCGCTTTTGATGATATAGGTGTAAATAATTTATGTTTGTGCGTATGTGGAAGAGAGACAAATAGGCTCTATAGGTTGAAATTGGTATTGATATGTTGGTTTGCAAAAACTGAGCTACAGATCGACTGCCAGACACGGAACCAAAAATATTCCCTGACGTCTGAAACGGATTTTTTGTCTTGGATATTTTGAAATCGGAGACCTAAAAAATGTTTGTTCTTTGGAACGATAACATAGCTTCCGTTACCTTCGGTAAGCTCGAGAGCAAATTTTTAAACAAAAAGACAGAAAAATGTAATACTACAATAATTTCGTATAAACAAAACGTCATAAAAGTAAAGAATAGGACGAAACCAAAAATCCTTATAAGCAAT
Source organism: Gerris lacustris (assembly GCA_951217055.1). Taxonomy (NCBI): domain Eukaryota; kingdom Metazoa; phylum Arthropoda; class Insecta; order Hemiptera; family Gerridae; genus Gerris; species Gerris lacustris. Next base: position 26,777,825 of record OX578284.1, read on the forward strand.
ATATAAGTATTCCATCTGTGTTTTCCTGTGATATCTGCGTCCCGAAGGGGTTGAAGTCAGACTTTTCGTTTCTCCTTACTGGAAGCATCTTGCATATTCAAGGGTGTGGTGTATCGTGATGTTCATGAAGCAGCAACAAAATATACTGACTACTGGAGAGAAGGACTATGTATACTGCTTTTCTGGAAACTTATAGATTGTACCTGGCTTCCTGGGAAAAACGCCCCGGAAAATCCAGGTACAGTCAAAATATCCTGTACATAGAAACGTTTACAATTCATATGAGACAATAATAGGTTTGTTCCAACCACCCGTTCCGAATCAGTTTCGGATTAGTCGGTGATTGGCGTAATGCGCATGCGCGATCATTGACCGTTGGGAATTGATTTGTGATTTCGTTTTTTGTTGGAACGCTCCTTTCTCGAACCAAACTGTTTGCTGTGGTAGGTTTTAGCACTGTTATCAGAACAAATTTTTGAGTTGATCGTTTATGTGATTTTGCGTTCCTGTGCTATCAAAAATACCTGAACTTATTAATATTGAAGATATATGGATGATGGATGAGTCAATAGTTGATGAAGATAAGTGCCAGTCGCTTAAATCAGGGCCTGATTTAGGCCGCCTAGGGGCTCGCACAACAAGGAGGGGCCACACCACAAAAGTTTCATTTTCTAATGCTAATTAAGCTCGAAAGTTGGAAGAAAAACCTACATACTCATAGAGAATGTGACGAAAATACATGCACATATTTTAGAAATGTTTATTTAATACATGAATTCACGATTTCATTTCGATTTACGCAATTCACAATTTTCGGGCTTACTGAGGTGAGCCAGTTTTAGTAGACTCACGGCACACTCGTATTTTTATTGATATAATCCTAAATGCTCTTTTGTTTTAAAAAACAAATATTAATCTTAGTCCAGTTAACGAAAGAAATATTGCAGAAATAAATCGGATTCTTTCGATATTTGTTTGAAAATGGAATAAGTATCAAAAGTCCATCTTGGAAAATAAGTCCAATTTTTATTTTTTCAGAAATATCTAGAAAATGCCATTATATGCAAAAAAAATTCAACGTCACATTCGTACAAAAACATAGGCAATAATAGGCGAGCGAAATCAAAACAAAAACAATGAAGCGGAGCGGAAGGTTATGTTTCTGTTCACCCAAACTCAATCCCAAACTACTAGTCCCTGCCGGCGATCGCTGACTGCTCTGACTGGTTCCAAACTAATCCGTGATTTAATCAGAGCGTGGTTGGAACAGCCTATTAACAGTCGGAGTCAGTTTGAGTTTGGGCTCGTTGGAACGCTTTTTTCCAAATGCGCATGCGTCGGACAGTTCCAAACCAGTGTGAAGAGTGGTTGGAACAAACCTAATGCGAGTTATTAGTGTTAACCATCGAAATTCCTTCAAAATCGGATGACTACTTTTGAAAATAAATGTGTTATGATGAGAAAGCATTGGTCATAAAAAGTTGAAATGAATGGGCTCATTGTGACCTATCATTCATCTTTTACATTTTTTTCTATTTTCAACAATTGTACCTTAAATTTCCTCAAAATCGGTTGAGCAGTTTTTTTTAAATATCGTGCTTCACAAAAATGTTCAATAACAGGCCGAACGACTAAAAGGCTAAAAATGTTTTTCTGATGTCTAAAATAGATTTCTATCAAGGGATTGTTAAATTGGGGACATGAAGAAATGTCGTTCTTGTTTCCTAAAAAAAATGTGATAAAATATGACTCATTTTGTCGGGCTTGAAGAATTGGTCGTGAATCAAGTGTCCTTTTTTGGCTTTCGACCCCCTAAACGCCCGACATAAGGCAATGTAGGGAGCCAACTTTCTTTTACAGCCCGACAATGTGAGCCATGAACCTTAAGTGGGATGAACCTTCCAACAATATATCGTTGGAATTCCATCTCTCAGCACTTTAACCTTTCTTTTTGAATGAAGTGATTTATTAGCGATTAATTTAGATACGAATAAGAAAATATTTCTCTTATTTAACATAGTTTATAATTTTATAAAATAATTTTGCTTTTTTATTTATTTCTATTTTCAACAATTATATCTTAAATTAACAATTGTCGAGAATATCTTATTAAAAATAAATACAATTAACTGTGTAATGTGTTGAAAAGGGGGAAAAAGGACATATAATTAATGAGAATTTAAAAGAAACATGCTGGTATACGAATAATTTATTATTATTAATAGTTTAAAAACCTTAATGAATGCAAAGAAAGCGACTGTGATAACAGATTTGCTGTTGAAAGATGTTCTTAATGATAAGGCCTTGTCTATGATGCTATGAATGAAAAAAGGCTTTGCATTATAAGATCTATGATACTATTTTTTAGTTTGGAAACATTTGATTGATTTACTATACTATCTAAAGTATGATAATTGATAGCTTTGTTCAGAGAAAGTTGATTAATAAAATAATGAAAAGTTGAAATAATAAAAATAAGTATCAATGGACATCTTTGTATTTTTATTTGAATAAAAATGTTTCTTATTCTTACACCTTATTTATTTATTTTTTTAACTTTTTACTTTCTCATATAGGTAGTGTATATATATATAGGAAGTATTGTGATAGAGCAAAAATTAGATTTAGGAATTTGATGAACTTTTTGAGGTCTCTTAAGTCCAATAAAGTGGGTTTAAAAGAATGTGTGTCTGTAGTCTGTGCAAACGCATGGAGCTATAACTATTGGGCCGATTTTGGTGAAATTTGGCATAAAAATTCAGAATTCTTACTCTGAGGCGAAATCGAGAAATGTTGTCCATTTAAATACGATTCTAACCATTTAAGTCAAGCAGTCAAATAGCTGCAAACACGGACTGTTTAAGGCAGGGTATGATTCCCCGCCAGGGAGAAGTTGTTTTATGGTCAATTTTGATCAAATTTTGAAAAATAATTATTCGATGAAACTATAAAAACTCGAAGCCAGTTTTTTTTTATTTCCGTACATAATGCTGAATTCATTGGCATTGGCCAATTTTGTTGTGTAAAGATAATTGGAAAATAAAATGCAGGCGTAGGACTCTAATCAAGCTTAATACTGCGAATTATTCATCACCTGCCTCTGGCTGTGAGCCGAAATATATAATACCTTTGTAGTTATAACAAAAGAAATAACTAAAACAAATCGCAATTGTTTTTTGGAAAGGGTATTTTAGTTTAATATTGCCACGGCTTTTTTTTTGCAATAAGATAAAAATCCTAAAGATATTGAATGAGTAACCGGTACGATCTCTACTGTAAAAGACATTACCATTCTTATATTACCATAGTATTAATGTTTGACCTAAAGGTACATCGTGACAGACGTGCATACAAATCCTTTAAAAACGTAAAACCAAAAACCTTAAAAAGCAATGTATAAGTATTTCATTTGTAAATAGTGTTCTTGTGAATAGCAGTAGGTACTTAAATGTGCAATTCTGAAGGAACATTTTATTGTTGATAATTTTGCATTACTAAATTTTATAAAACCTGTTGTAAAAATGAACGTTAAATGCAAAGCTTTGCTGTTAAAAGATGTGGTTAACGAAAAGGCGTTTGTTCATGTAGCTATGAATGTATAAAAAATTTGTATTACAAGATTTATAGTTTGGCTACTTATGGTTAATACTCTATGCTATCTCAATTATCTATAAGTAAGAATGAAATTTAATAATGTAACTTGATCACACAAGACTATAGATAGTTTAAAACAAATGTAACTTGATCACACAATACTATAGATAGTTTAAATTTGAATGTGTTTAATCTGTTAATTTGTCTAACTATGCGACCAAATAGAGAAAGTTATGAAACTGCCAACAGCAAATAATTATGTTTAGATTAAGTTTGCCTATTTTTAACTATTGTTGGATTACACACTGTCCATACAATATTTTAAATACAAATAATTAGAACATTAATAGCACTCTAGTGCTGTGCTTCGAATTTAAGTGGTGGTTAGACAGAAAGAACCAATATTATTATTTTATATATCATGAGATCAAGTAGGTCTTTTTCGAAATATTTTTGGATTGCACACACTGACTAAACAATCTCTCAAATAAAAAATTAGATCATCAATAGAACTATAGTGCTGTGATCCGACTTAAAAAAGTGGTTACTCAAAAAGATACAAAATTATTATTTTTAATCGTGGTATTAATTTTTTAAAAAAAATTGTTTTATTAAATTCTGCCTTTGGCAATTATGGGGAAAAAATATAGTTGCGAGCTTTTCTGTCTGGTAGACAAATTTAGGCGTTCTAGCAACCGTATACGGGATATTTTCTTAGGACATCAGTAGTAACGATTTATTAAGCTTTAGGAGTATAAATAAAAAGGGGAGTTGTAAAAGCAGTTTGTAAATGGAAATAAAATTATGTAGTCTAGAGTCTAGTTATATAAAGTGACAATAAAAGAGAGAAAAATATAATATGTAATAATATATAATTGTCTTTCTTCTTTGTTTTTATAGGGATGTATTTCTTTTGGTTTTTTTACCGAAAGAATAACAAAGGATTATAAGTGTATGTTTTTTTTGTTGAATCATTCATATTAAGTATTCCTTTTTAAGTGGAGGGGAAAGCATTCCCGCATTTACTCTTGAAGACCTTACCCACTTGACCTTTGACTTTATTTAAAATTAATAAGACAATCGAAACAGCATTTGTACTTCTAAAGCAATAATCTAAGTGTTCTTAATGGAACGTGGAATTAGCCGAGCTGACTTTGTTAAAAATGATTGGGTTTTAACAAGCCAAATGATCTAGAGATTGATGGGTTCTCAACGTTTTTCACAAACAAGTTTCAATTATATTATTGTACTACTCCATTATGTCTCATAAAAAATGTTGTTTTATTTTAACTTTTTTGATCTTACTTCGTTCCAGAATGGGATAAGTGGAGTTATCCACTTGTGGTGAAGTGATATCATCCATGTTACACATTTATATCTAAAGCAACAATTATTATTTCTCTCCAAAATGGAATAAATGGATTTATCCACTTGTGGTGAAGTGGAATCATCCATGTTACACATTTATCTAAAGCAACAATTATTATTTCTCTCCAAAATGGAATAAATGCAATTATCCACTTGTGGTGAAGTGATATCATCCATGTTACACATTTATCTATGGATGATTCCATGTCACCACAAGGGAATAAATGGAGTTATCCACTTGTGGTGACGTGGAATCATCCATATTACACATATAATCTAAAGCAACAATTATTATTTCTCTCCAAAATGGAATAAATGGAGTTATCCACTTGTGGTGAAGTGGAATCATCCCTTTTACACATTTATCTAAAGCAACAATTATTATTTCTCTCCAAAATGGAGTTATCCACTTGTGGTGAAGTGATATCATCCATGTTACACATTTATATCTAAAGCAACAATTATTATTTCTCTCCAAAAGGGAATAAATGGAGTTATCCACTTGTGGTGACGTGGAATCATCCATATTACACATTTATCTAAAGCAACAAGTATTATTCCTCTCCAAAATGGAATAAATGGAGTTATCCACTTGTGGTGACGTGGAATCATCCATGTTACACATTTATATCTAAAGCAACAATTATTATTTCTCTCCAAAATGGAATAAATGGAGTTATCCACTTGTGGTGACGTGGAATCATCCTTGTTACACATTTATTCCACACACTTTTCCTTCTTTTCAGAAATAAGTTGCCATATCAAGTTGGTTATTTCAGCAGAGGTTTTATAGAAGTTAAGCATAGTAAATAAACTTGTCCATTTAAGTATGAATCTAACCATATAAGTAGTTTTCCCCGCAAAAATACAGGTAATGAGAAAACAACTATAACCCAAATGCCGAGAGGTGGATTTCGATTCCCCACCAGAGAGGAGTTATTTTTTTGGTAAATTTTCAATATTAATTGAATGTGATTACGAAAAATTGAAGCAATAAAGAAGCGGATTTTTTTTTTTTTTTTTTTGTAAATTTTTAAAGAAAAGAAATGCGTGTTAATGATATCTTCTTCGGACACACGTATAGAACGTAAATGTTTTGTTCTTCTTTATGCTTTTAGAAGCTGAAAAAAAAATTAAGAATCTATAATTTTTCTCTAAATATTTCTTTGAAAAAGATTATCGTGAACTGAAAATAATACTCATTATATACGTGAGAAATTTATCAAAAATTAAAAAAATAGATATCCCCCCCCCCTTCCTTTAGATATCTAATACCGAGATGGTGCATTTTTTTTAAATAAAACAAAAGAAAAAATTATACTTTGTTGCTTTTGAGAAAATAATTTCAAATTAATTTTGATCGTAAAATATCTTGAAAGAAACAAAAAAAAAAACATTCACTTTGATGTTTACGATAACTAAGCTATTTTTAACTACTAAAAACATTTAAAATCAAACAAACTCTTTGTGTTTTGCCAACAAGTGTTAACCGATGAATTTGTTTGATTTTTTAAGAAATCAAATTAGTTCTATTTTCAGTTTAATTGGAAAATAACCAGTAACAGGATAAGAAAAAATAACAAAGTTGATTACCAATAAGTATTTGTAAAAAACCGGGTGGTGATTCAATTTGTTTGTTTTTTCCTGTGTGGTGTTTATTGTTTTGAATGAATTTGTAAGACTTGTTCTATCAAAACGTTATTTGACACATTGTATACATTATTTTCTGTTGTTATTTAGTAAACGGTAGATACTTATTCTCACTATACCATTCTTGGGCCGATATCTACTTTCGTAATACCCACATTAATAATACATTTAAGTTATTGTATTTTTGTCTGAATTTAGGTAAAGAACAGTTTTTCTAAATACCAAAATATCTGATGATTTCGAATACCAGAGACGTAACACTTGTTTTGCACTGATGATCACATCAAGAATATGAGTAAAGTGGCCGTGATCCCCTGTCCTGTAATAACCAAATCATGTGTTGATCAGAACGTAAAAGAAAAGAAAAAAATAAAAGAACAGTTTTTCTGAACATTTTTGCTAAAATTAATTTAAATCGTCCCAGTACTTCCCGCGTCTTCAAGAACTACATGTAATCCTACAGACAGACATTTAAAAAAACAACTTTTATCTACTCACGGCAGCAAAATTAAGCATTATCGGACTGTTTTCAATTTGCAAAATGTCTTTTTTCTTTATTCTTTTGTAACATGTCAAAAAAACGCAGCAAAATAATAAAGTATCAGCAAAATATCAAAGTTCAGCAAAAGTTCAATGTGTCAGCAAAATAACAAACAGGCTGGCAAATTTTAAGAAAAGGTTACTAAATCGCAGGTTATTAACTCTCCCACATTTCTCATTTTTTATATACATATTTAAGCGTAATATTCTGCTAAATATTTATATCTTTTTTAAAAATATCTTTAAAAATGATAATAATAAAACAAATTTGATTATTTTACAGTGATTATTAAAAAAAATTTAGATAAAAACAGCTGTTAATAAAAACAAGTGGCAACACTGAATTCGTTTTGCCTTTGTTTTGTTTTAACTTAATGACTCAAACTTTCGTATTTTTACAACTTTCATTTCTTTAACTCTTTTATCTATTAAAAATGGAATTTAATAATTAGTGTAATATTTCTGCCATTAGTAGATAAAATATTGTATGTAACTATGCTGCATAGAAAACATTCCTGACTCGTTTAAAGATTACCAGCTTCGGTTACACCTTAGCAGGTAATTAACATTACTCGGCTTTGCCTCGTCTATAAAATAGTAAATTTCCTGCCTCGGCTTCGCCTCTGCAGTAAATTTGTTTAGCCTATCCTCGCCATCGGCTCGGAACTTAAACTTAAAAACTTATCAGCAAAACTCCATTTTGCTGCCTAGTAACATAAATAACTATTTAGGACTCTAAAAACCTTTAACCTTAAAATGTGTAAAACCATTAAAATCGAATGTTTGCACCATCACAATACTTTCTCTCTATATTTACAATATGAGAAAGTGAAGTAAAAAATAAATTTTGTAACATTTTTTTCTTAGTATTTGTCTGATAAACCTATGGTTTTTATTTTGTTTTGAATCCATACATTTCTATGTATTTATAATTTTATTTATTTAATAAACACATTTGTATGTATTTATTTATTACTTAAGGCATACAATAGCATCTATTTCACACTTTCTTCTTATGTACAGATAATTTTACCAAAAGATGCACTTTCCTAAAAAAAAACATACTAAAGAAAAATGTTTATTTTGTGAAGAATAGGAATATTTCGTTCAAAATCCACTCATAAAACATAATAAAATACTTTCATAAGTCTGAAAGTAAAATGTTAGCTTAACATTTTATTAGAAAAGATAAACATTTCGTGAGATATTAAGGGTTTTTTTTAAAAGAAAAACAGATTTTATTTCATTTTATGAACACTCGAGGAACTAATTGAAACAGTGTTTTTATTGTATAAAATAACATACTGTAGGCATTTTTTGAAAAAAAAAAGAAAAAAAGAAACCAATAGGTAATGACTCACATCTATGTTATAAACACAATAATTGATGAAAGACTTTCTTTTATCTATTTCCTCCTAATGTAAAATGTCCCATTCGAAATAATGATGTTCCTTTAATGTGACACTTGCCTCATACATAAACAATGTGAGCAATTCGTCACAACGATCTTAATAACTTCCAAACACCTTAGAATTAACTGTAACTCGAACACGAAGAACAAAGGAGTAAAAGTTTCATCGCCTTGCCGCTAGATTTCACCTCATGTCGTGATCCCTGAATCGGAATTCTAGAACGGCTTCCAGTAAGGGATAATTTGTTGGAAAAGAGAATCATCTCCAGATCTGGAATTGGCCGTATCTCATTTATATTCTGATATTTACCCTCGATTCGCAACCTATTGATTTTCAACAGGTATGAAAGTTCTTAGGGTAGTGAGGAATTTATTTACGACGCAAAATAAATTCAAATTATTTCGAAGTTTATACATTTATTTACTGATAAATATTTAGGTACTCATTTTACTTCCGAGCTTACCGAAGGTAACGGAAGTATTGTGTTCACTTTTGAGAACAAAAAAGTTTTATGCCTCCGATTTTAAAAATTCCAAGACAGAAATCCGTTTCAGACATCAGGGAACATTTTTGGTTCCGTGTCTGTCTGTCTGTCTGTCTGTCTGTCTGTCAGTCTGTCGGTCTGTGTGTCCGCGAATCCTGAAACGTGCGACGATAACTTGAGTAATTGTCGTCCGATTTTGATGAAATTTGGTATACATGTTCATTTTACCAATGCCCAGGACGAGTTCGTTGGACAACGTTATCCGTTCAAGCGTTCACGCGCAACGCTCGCGTAAACGTGAGCTTCAAATTTAAAATAGGAATTTTAGGTCGGGGAAAAAACCAAACTTCATCTATTCAATGAGATAAACATTTTTTTCAAGTACAATTTTTTAGTAAAACCAACAGCGACACAGCTATGAAGTGTTAAAGATCACAAAAAACTATTAATAATAAACAATATAACAATAAATTAATATAACGATAATGTTAATATAACAATAAAGTACATGATAGGATGCGAGGAAGTTATGTGCCACACCAATTGGCAGTCTATTTTACTTTCTCATATAAAGAGAAAGTATTGTGATGACGCAAAAATTAGATTTTGAGATTTTGATGGATTTACACGTTTTGAGGTCTCGTGAGTCCAAAAAAATGGTTTTTAAAAAAATGTCTGTCTGTGCAGTCGCCTGGAGCCTTAACTACTGGGCCGATTTTGACGAAACTTGGCATACATGTTCAGAAAAATCATACCTCGAGGCCAAACCGAGAAATAAATTTTAGCTCCAAATTTGGAGGCGCTATACCCCCCCCCCCCCCCCCCCCCCAAAAAAAATAACTGAAAAAACGGGAAAGAAAGTATTTGTATAGCTTTAAACGAGGACCGAGAGAGGCCGGGTACGATTTCCCGCCGAGGAGAAGTTATTTTCATGATAAATTTCGATGAAATGTTCTATAATAATGAAATGTTGCTACGAAAACTAATAAATGGAAAAAACTGGGTTAAATAATTATGGACTCTTATATGAGAATGGTTGTCTATTTAAAAAAAGTATGATTTCTGTATTTATATGTAATTTACAATAAATGGTTATTATTATTATTATTATTATTATAGAGGATCAAAAAAGTAAATTCTTTCTATTCTTGAAACTTGGCTTATAATTCCGTTTTATCAGTAGAATTGAATTTTAAGTCCCCAAAATTTTAGATTGGAACAATGCTTTTAAAGGAGAGAGAGTGAAAATAAAATTAGTCAAGTGAAGATGATCCATTTATACGTATTTTATCGAGCCAAATCGAATGTGACAACTTTAAGGTCGATTGAATCATTTCTTATTGAGATCAAAAAAAATTCTGTGTTTTTCCTAATAAAACCTATTACATCTCGATGATAAATGATCCAATCAACTTAGAAGCTGTCTCATTCGATTCAGCTCTGAAAAAATACGTATAAAAGGACATCTTAATTTTTATAAATTATCCCCTCCTTTAAAAAAAACATTGTTTAATCATCCACTAATATTTTGGGCCTTCAGATGTTCAATTCCACTACCAAATCGAAGTCATAAACCAAGTTTTATTAATGGAATTATGTCTTTATCGATCACTGTTTTTGGTCAATTTTACCCTTACTAATACGGGTAAAATAGACATCAACTAATCTTTGCATTAATACATTAATGCACATGCACACGTTAATAAAACGTAATTAAATGTTATAAACGGTAATTTTAACATTTTTTAAACCAACTCTATATTTTATAAAATTATTGTAAAAAAATCGGTCCAAGACAACTCAGACAAACTTTTTCAAATATGAACTCAAATTACTTTGCCCAGTATTGTCTCTTATAAGGGTCCGTAGGCAAAACCAAGGTCCCTTATAATATTTTCTTGCGTGTGTCTGTCCGTCTGTCGCCTACTCTCCGGCTACACCTTTTGTCGGGACACTTTGAAATTTGGAATATTTCTCTCTAGTACCCACGTATTATAAAAATGTAGAGACTAAAAACTATTAGGGCAAAAAAACTTAAGGGTTATTTTTTTGGATACCGTGTGGAGTATCATATAAAAGGGTACGTCGAGCTGATTACAAAAATATATAATATTTTGGTTATAACCTTTGATAGGTCGTAGGCGAGTTTGAAGTTGGTGTGAAAAGTGTTCCCCTTCTATCTCGCTTCTGTAAAGTGTAAAAAATCTGAAAAAATTCTTGAACATTCTTCGACAAAGAGTAAAGATTTCGGAAAAAAATCATTTTATTGATAAAATACGTTTTTTTATAATTATGCTCTTTTCGATGTATTTATATGTTTATATGAATACATTTATATAAACAACCCGGGAAAACAGCTTATATCGTTAGATTCGCATTTACATACATACATTTAGAACATTGTTCTACATTTTAGATTGTTTTAATTAAAATCGTCGGAACCGTTTTCGAGATATAATTTTTTTTCACGTTGTTTCAGAGTTTTTGGGGGTAGTGCCCCTAAATTTAGAGCTAACATTTTTTTTCTCGATTTCGCCTCGGGGTATAATTTTTCTGAACATGTTTGCCAAATTTTGTCAAAATCGGCCCAGTAGTTTAGGCTCCACGCGTCTACACAAAAGACAGACAGACATTTTTTAAAACACACTTTTTTAGACTCAGCGGACCTCAAAACGTGTAAATCCATCAAAATCAAATTTTCGTGCCATCACAATACTTTCTCTTTATATGAGAAAGTAAAAACGGTCCGATAAATCGAACAAAACTTTCTCATATGATTTGTTTCAGTATTTAAATCCCATCATATTCTATTTAATTGATTATTTTTCATTCATATTTAACAAGTGGTTGTTCTATTTTTATATTATATTGCAATTAATTCAGATTTATTTTCAAAGATATCTCGGACAGTAGATTTGTCCCAGGAAAACGAGTTATTTGGTTTAATCCGTATTTAAATAGACACACATTTTAGAAAATGATAATTAAGAATCTTCGGATTCAAGAGATAATTTTGGGGTGTACATCCTCAAATTTAGAGCTAGCATTTATTTCTCTAACTCGCCGTGGGCTATAATTTTTCTGAACCTGTGTCCCAAATTTCATTAATATCGGTTTAGTAACTATAAGGCTCCAGACGACAGACCAACGTTGTTTTATAAACTCCACTCCGTTGGACTCAAGGGACCTCAAATCGTATATAAATTGAATTTTTGCGCCATCACAATACTTTCTCTTTAAATATACCTATACCACGTATATGAGGAAGTAAAAAAAAACCTTATTGAACACAATATTTTAACATTTAAATCTTCTATAAATAAACAGGTCAAGTGTGTGCTAGTGAGCACACAGCGAGGGTCCGTAGGCAATCCTATATAGTTTAAGTAGTACCCTATTGATGGTGTTTTTTAAAATGCTAAAAAGCTTACTTTGAACTATCCTATGGGTCTAATATTCTCAAAACACATAAACAAACTTCTGATAAAGTATTTTTTTGCCACTGAACCGGACTACAACCATATAAATACATCGAAAAGACCATAGTTATAAAAAAACGTATTTTGTCAATAAAAAAAAAAATTTTTTTTTCGAAATTTCCAAAAAGTGGTATCTTTACTTTTAGTCGAAGAATGTTCAGGAATTTTTTCAGATTTTTTACACTTCACATTAGCGAGATAGAAGGGGGGAGGGATGTTGGGTTGAATTTATATCTCACTCACACATTGTCAACTCTGTATTGAGGGTTTAGTGGGAGTTTGTTTTTGTTATTATTTAGATCTGCCAGTGTGATTTTTCTCTGTTCTCCTGTTCTATGTGTTTTATTAAATTCGTGTATTCGATTGAGTTATATCGTACGTATTATGTGTATATTCTTGTAGTTAGAGTTTGTCATTATAACTAACAGGGGACACGTTTCACACCCACTTCAAACTTGCCTACGCTCACCCTATCAAAGTTATAACCAAAGAATTATATATTTTTGTAATCAGCTCGACGTACCCTTTCATATGATACCCCTCACGGTGTCGAAAAAAAAACTAAAAAAAAATTTAACCCTTAAGTTTTTTTACCCTAATTTTTTTGAAAAATATTTTTTTTAAGTCGCTATATTTTTAAAATATGTGGGTAGGTACAAGACACATACATGCCAAATTTCAAAGTGATCGGACGAAAGGTGTAGCCGTGAGAGCAGGCGAGAGGATGGACGGACAGACACACGCAGGAAAATATAAGGGTCCTTGGTTTTGCCTACGGACCCTAATAAAAATTAATGTTTGCCTGTCTGTCCCTTATGTCTAAACCGTTCATCCGATTGCGATGAAACTTTGGGAAATGGTTAGACATGCCATGAGTTAGTAAAACTATGTTTAAATTTTGTTACACAGGGGTACGGGGTATAAATGTTAATGTAATGAAAACCCCTTCATGATGCATATCGTTGAAAAGCTCTTTAAGAGTACAGTAATTGTTGTTAAGTACATTTTTGTCATATTTTCATTTAGGAGGAACAATAAAAATAAATAATAAAATTATAATGGAAAATACAGGAAAAATATTTCTATAATCTATATCTATGTAAACAAAAATGAATGTTTGTTTATCTTTATGTCTTTTATGCAATATTGTATATTGTACAAGTATATATTGCAAATTTTAATACAAACTTTTCATCTAAGGCAACATTATTTAACTAAATAAACTATTTATAAGGTTTTTCAAAGGTAGCAGCTATATATTTCTTATGTTATTAATGTTTATTAGGCGGTACGAAAATCATGGGGTCAGCTAGTAATTGCTGTACTTAAGTGAGTGAATATTCACACTGAGAGATATTTTGTGAAGGGGGCACGCACAGGAATTGGTTTTATAAAAGCCGCAGATTACGAGCACAAATCATAAACTTTAATGGATAAAACCAGTGTAATTAAATTAATCCATCCACCTTATTTTCTTTGTTCCATGCTCAAGAATTGAATATCTGAAATGCTTGGATAAGGGAATTATACAGGTAATTCCGTAAAAAAAAACAAGTTTACTTGCTTTACTTTTTTTTCAGGAAGAACAGAAAAAAGTAGAAATGCTGTATATCAGCGTTAAAAACAATGCTAGTTATTCCACTAGCATTGTTTTTAACGCCGATTAACCAGTGAGTTAATTTGTAGTAATTGGCAATCACTGGTAGTGGAATTGGAGTTTTCTAGTACAAAGATGCTTTTTAAAAATGCCGTGAAGCATAAATATTTTCTATGCCCGAGCATAGAATTTTTCTCTCACACTTCCGTCACAATCTCAAAATGGCAGTAAGGGATATAAGTTATGTGAAAAACCAATTACATCATTAAAAGCGGTACATCTTTGTAAATCCCTGTAATGACCACTCACTAAATGTATACATATATCTGGGGGGGGGGGATGTTTACAGTTATTGGTTGTTAAACCTTAATTTACACTTAAATTATGGAAATTTGATCATATGTAGTAAAATTTAAAATACTTATACAGGTAAATGCATGGATTAAATTACTTGAGCAGTCTGTCAGTTACATATATATATATATATATATATATATATATATATATATATATATATATATATATATATATATATATGTTTAAGATATTGATAAAAGATAATGTTTTAACAAATAGTTTGTGACATATTGTAATCAGTTGTACTTATAACTGAAGGATATCAAATTAAATGAACTAGTATAATTTGTTATTGCCCCCCCCCCCCCCCCCCCCCCGGTATTATAAGACAAGACGTCGTTATTATAAGACATAAGACCTCCACGAAGTATTCAAAACATGCAATTACCATTACTTATCTGCATTATTTGATTCAAAATGTATTTATTGGAGACAAAGTTGAAACTGTCCCTTTTTTGTAAAAGTAATCACGATATTTTAAGTATGACTAAGTGCACGATTCAGTTCCGTATAAGACAATAAGCTTTAAATAAAAATTCAAAAAGTACAATTCATCTCAGGAAAATAAATAATACCTACTTAAAGATGAGATAAATAAAAGAAGATTTATTTCAGTGAAGAACAATTTAAACAAGGATTCTAAGATTTGTGTTGTTTCAATAACTGGTTTATTTAGTGAAAAAAAAAATATATCTTAAGTGTCATACCTTCTTCGGTTGATGTAGGAAGGAAGAGAAAACCTAACAAAGAAAGAAAAATTTTTTCGAGTGTATGAAGTTAGAAATTTGGCATAGAGAACAAGTGAAAGGGAGGATGACTAGGGAGGGGATGCTGGTACATAAAGCACTGTTAGACTCCTGCCGACAACTTTATCGTACCTTTACCCAACCATGTACTGGTATCTTGTAGTCGTAGGTTTAGCCCAGGCTGTAGCCGGGGCCGATATCTTAGGAGTTAAGTCTGCTCTTCAGGCTAGATCGACGGGACGAGCGATAGACTCTAATTCGTTGAATTCAGTGAACCTGCCGAGTTCACGATCGCAGTCTAAGGATGTCGAGTCGTCGGAAGATACTTGGTCGACTTTAACAGCTTTAGCGTCAGATTTGATGAGATCAGGACAACCCACGATCGATTCGTCACTTGAGGATACTGAAGAAGGTATTTCATACTTTTTAAGATACAGAAAATCCTATTTTTTTGTGTTTCAGTTTATTTAGATTAGTTAAAATCCAGACCACTTCTTTATTTCTCGTGTTATTATTTATTTAAAAATAAAAAATAAATAAATAAATAAGAAATTATATTTTAATGATAATGTATTCAATTAAAATAGACTTATGCACACTTAATTATATCTAAAAATATGCCTCAGTTAATAGTTGGTTTAATTGAAGTATAAGGAAGAAAATAACGCACATTATTGCACGCTTACTTTTATTGGTTGTTAGACTAATAAATGCCATTAATTCATTTTGCTGAATTAATGTTACAACTTGCTGTCTATACAATTTTATAAGCATAATATGTACATAGTTAATAGAACTTATTCATTCTTATTTGATTAAGTGCGTTTAACCTGATCAGATAGCAGCCGTAAAGGTATTTTAATTTAAAGAAAGAAAAAATATTTTACCTTTTATTTCATAAGTATAATATGTTCATATACTCGTATAAGAGTGTATGTACATGTACATAGGTAATAAAATTTGATAAATTCAGTTTTATTCTGTTTCACCTGATCAGGTAGCCCTCATATAGCTGTTTTAATATTAATAAAATAAAAAAATGTCAATAAGGAAAAGGAAAGAAGAAATGTACCTATTGTTGCCGATTGTTTTACAAGCATTATATTTACATTAACAATGTTATAAACAAAATTATATGTACATAGCTAGTAGAACTTGTAACAATCTTACTTGGTTAAGTGTTTAACCTGACCAGATAGCACCCATAAAGTTATTTTAATTTAAAAATAGGTGCTAAATTATTTTTCCTTTTATTTCATAAGTATAATATATTCATACATGGGTGATTCCAATTTAAAGTGAAATTTTCATGTCCTAGATGAATAACTGGAGCGTTTTTCACCTAATTGACAGGATTTTTCTTCATGATAACTCAGTTAAGCTAACAGAACTACAACCAAGCAAAAAAATAATGCGCCGCTTAATTTTAATTGCTACAAAAATTTTCAAAAGGCGATTTTGTAACAACCGTGGCTGTCCTTAAGTCAGTTGTTCTTATTCACTTCACTCTAGCTCATACATTAATAATTTTATTTAAAAACTTATTGGATAATTTTGAAGTAGGGTCCTACCAGGATTAAAATATGTGTTAGTTATTAAAAATAATAAATTATTTCTAAACGGGAACTTCAAGTTAAAGTTTGTCCTTTAAAAAAATGTAATTACCGTGGCATTATATATATGTGACCCCTACTCTGGTTGTGGCAGGGAGATTTTAAGTGGCGAGAGATTTTTGCAATGCCGCAACACTGGTTTTCTAGCAACAGTTGATAGGGCATGAGCTGAACCCTTCAGTTGGGAGCTAGCGCTAATTCCGATTGTTCTTTCAGTTACGTACCCTTTTAAACGTAATTTCCGTGCATGTTATTAAAGTCTATTTTCCAAAACTATTTAAGTTAAGTTATAGTTCATTGTTTAGGCTTTTAAGAGTGCTATTTAATGGTGTATTAAAATTAGACTTTTATTTTAAACTACTGACCAAAATATTTTCTTAAAGTGTGAAATGTAACAACCGTGCACGAAAATGTGTAATTCACGTGGCTTAATTACCAGGGTTTAAATAAACTTAATTCCGGCCTAAAAATTTAAAACATTATTTCCTATCAGTCCCGCATGCTGTTATATATCTGAAATTAGTCCGAGAACATTCCATAATTTTCCCTGAATTTTTTTAAAAAGTCAAAATTTTCAGTCTAAGTCCATTTTGAGGTTCCAAAATAGCACTGTAACTTGGAATCACCCATATATAATAGTGTATGTACATTGTACATGAACAAAGGTAATAAAACTTGATGAATTCTGTCTAAGTTGTGTTTTACCTGATGAGGTAGCCCCTATAAAGCTGTTATAATAATAATAAAAAAAAATTTAATAAACAAATCTATAAGGAAAGAAGATATATACATATTGTTGCCTATTGTTTTACAAGTATTATAATATTTACATTAACAATGTTATATACAAAATAATATGTACACAGTTGTTAAAACTTGTAGCATTCTTTCTTGGTTAAGTGTTTCACCTGATCAGATATTATCCATAAAGTTGTTTCTCTTAAAGAAAAGCTCAATTATTTCTCAACGTAAAGTACCCGAAGAAATGTACTGTACATACTGTTGTCTACTATTTTATAATAAAATTGTATGTACAGAGTTTATATGTGATAGTACTTGTTATATTTTTACTTTTATTTACAAGGTGTTTCACCTGATAGCGTTCACAGTTGTTTAACTTAAAAAACTTAAAAAAAAAACATGAGTTCTACACTTTGGGGACCCCTGCTTTTCTTCTTCACGCTAAATGTTTTCCTGAACACTCTGAGATAGTTGATATAAATTCTAAGCGAGGGAGAAGAGTTACACTTATGAACATTTTTATTACTACAGCTCGAGTAATTATTAAATGGCAGACCGATAATTAATTCTATTTCTATACTAACCTAATAAATAAATTAAAGTAGAAAAATATATTAAATATAAAAGTATTATTAAATATATAAGTATTATTATTATTAAAAAGTTTTAAATTTTGAATACTAGAAAAATAGTCTCAGGAATAGATAATTCTGCAAGTATATTATGTCATACAATTTTATCTTAATTCAAATTTGTTTTACTATTTTATGGTATTCATACTATTTTTTTATAATTTATACTATTTATTTTACATTTATAACTTTTTTTTAAACATTATAGATTATTTAACAAATAAATAAATATTAAATTTCGCCGAATAGAATTCTCGATTACAAATACATACTTGCCATTTGTATTAGAAAAAATGTTATTAAATCGTGCTAATGTTTTCATTGCTGAAATTCCCGGGTGTCCCTCATGTATTAAGTCAAGTATTGTTTTTCATATATTTTTTAACTACAATTCTTCCGTTACACACTATGATACCTTCTTCGTACGATAATTCCTCTCTTTTTTCAAAATACGGTAATAAATTAGGATTTACGTTTCGTTTACTTTCTGGCCAACCTTCTTTTATAAATTCACAAACTTCTTTCAACTGACTGTCTTTAGTAATTTCAGATATTAATTCATGTTTTGTAAAGTTTATTTCTGGTAATCTTAAATGTAATAACTGTGGTTCTGTTGTTTTTCCTTCAATTTCTTCTTGTGATATCTCTCCTTGTACTGGTAGTCGTGACAATGCATCAGCTGGTCCATTCTGTTCTCCACTAAGATATTGTATGTTATAATCAGATGTTCCTATGAATAAAGCCCATCTTGTTAATCTACTTGCCTATTCGTGGCATATCGTTGTGTTCACCTAGAATACACTGTAGTGGTTTGTGGTCTGTTTTTATAATGAATTTTCGGCCATAGATACATTGATGAAATTTCTTTAAAGCATAAACAATAGCTAATGCTTTCTTCTCTATCACTGCAAATTTCTGTTCATACCCTCTTAAAATTCTTGATGCAAACGCAATTGGTCGTTCTTCTCCATCTAGACATAAATGAAATAGAACAGCACCTAACCCTACGTCTGAAGCGTCAGTAGTCAAAATTAGAGGCCAGTCCATATGATAATGGACAAGTGATCCCGATTGGATTATATTTTCCTTAAGTGTTTTAACTAATGTATCCTCTTTTTCCGTCCATATCCATTTTATCCCCCTTCTTAGTTAATCGGTAGAGTGGTTCACATATGCATTGTAAATTTGGAACAAATCTCGCTAGATATAGTTAATTGACCCTAAGATAGATTTTAATTCTTTTAAATTTCTCGGATGTGCCATTTCTGTTAAAGCTTTTATCCGTTCTGTAGTTAGAAAAATTCCATCTTTGTTAATTTTATGTCCTACGTACTTGACACTAGTGTCTGTACGTACTGACACTAGTGTCTATCCATGTACATTTTTCTTCATTAACTTTACCCCTGCTAATTTAAGTCTTTATAATACCTGTCTAAGGGGCCTGGGTGGCTCGGAGACTAGAGCGCTTGCCTTGTGATAAGGCAAGTTAGGCAGCCTCGAGCAGGGTCAGAAGATGGATGGGTGATCGCTTCTGACCACAGCTCTGGGTTCGATTCCCGGACTGGGCCCCCCACTCAATGTCCACCCAGCATTGTTTAAACAAATGGGAAAGAGTGGCACCATCAGGTTTCGGCCTGGAAACCATGATGATGACACTCTTGGTTGTAATGCAACTAGGAGGGGAGTCATGGTTAACGACCATATCTTTACACGAGTGTGAAGATCTCGGCCCTAACTCGGGTTTGTTCAATGGACCCACTTAAGTGGTCTACGTCTTCGGGCGTAAAAGCCCTCCGGAATATAATAAAAAAAAAACCTGTCTTAAAATATTAATGTGTTCTTTTATTGTTTTTGAGGTTATGATAATATCGTCGAGGTAACATGCGACACCATTGATTCGTTTTAGAATACTATCAATTGTTTTTCGAAAAAGGGCGGGGGCTAGATTTATTCCGAATGGTAGTCTGCGATATCTGAAATAACCTGTGTGTGTAGCGATTATTAGATATTGCCTTGATCCCTCATCTACTTCTAATTGTTAGTAAGCGTCTTTCAAGTCTAATGTTGTAAAATATGTACCTCCTGTTAATTTAGCTGTGATTTCTTCAAAAGTTGATAATGGATGTTGTTCTGGAATTACATAAGGGTTTAAAGTTTGCACAAAGTCTTAATTTCCCATTTGGTTTCACTTGAATTTCAATTAGTGATGCCCAAATCTGTGTATCTGTTGGATTGATTGGTTCAATAACCCCCCTTTCTACAAGTCTATTTAATTCTTCCTCTATTTGTGGCCTAAGTGCAAATGGAGCTCCTCTCGGTTTACAAATTTTATTTTTTGCTCCTTCTTTAAGGTGTATTGTTGCTTTACCCCTTGAACGCTACCAAATGTATCTTCAAACAAAATGCTATATTCATCTAAAAGTTGTTCTAAACGTTTGTAAGGTGTTTCAGTAGTTTTATTTAAGTTATTATCTAAAGAACAGATTTTTGATCCCGGTATAAATTCCAAATTAAATTCTAGAACCCAATCAAGTCCAAACAGAGGGATGCCACTGTCAATAACGTAAAGATAAAGTAGGTAATTTTTTCCAAATGCCGAAACGTTAATTTCAATGTTTCCTTTTGTTTTTATCCTATGATTAGTATAAGCTATAAGATCATTTACTTTTTCTAATTTTGCTTTTCCTAGTTTTTCCCAGATATCAGATCCAATTACTGATACCGCAGCACCCGGATCGTAAAGCATATCGACCTGTATGTTTTCTATTTCCACTCCCAACGTTACTTTTAACCCATTAATTTTGTTTATTGTTCTCAATTCTGTGTCAAAATCATTACTGTCATTATTGTTTTGGTTTTGATATTTTATTGTTTGTATTATCATCTAATCTGTTTGCTGTATTATTATTCATATCTATTTTAATTTCCGCTAGTCTTTTTTTAGACAAACTATAGCAAAATGGTCCTGGCCATTACACGCCATACATGACTTGCCCTTTGCTGGTCAAGGTTTGTTTTTATGTAATTGGTAACCACAGTTTATACAATCTTTCCCTTTTCCCTTCAACTAATATTACTTTGTTTTCTTTAAGAACCCTGTTAAATGTTGTTTTTTATTAATTGTTTGTTGTATTTTATGTATTCCGTTATGGTTTTCTTCTAAAAGTTCATATTGTTCAATAAATAGACATGGGTTCATATTGTTGTTTTACTTGTTCTAAATAAAGTACTTCAGCTTCCACTTCTGCTAGAGTAGTATTATTGTTAGGGATTTTTTCATTAAATCATTTTGCCATTTATACCAATTTCTGTTGTTTATACCAATGACTAATTGGTCTCAAAATCTTTAATTTAAATTTGGTCCAAAACTACAATTGTTTGCTACATTTTTTAGTCGGTTTAAGTAAGTTAAGCCTAGTCCACACCAGTAGACACGTTGCAAGACATTTCTGTAGACGGTCTCATTGACCGTCTACAGAAATGTCTTGCAACGTGTCTATAGACATCTGCTGAGACCGTCTATGGTCTAGGTCTAGCGTCCACACTTGTAGACACGTGTTTAACGCTGCACCATGTCTACCATTTAGAATGGAAAACCATAGACATGCGATTTTTGGTCTAGCAACGAGACCGTAGACGCCGTTTGTCTCGCCGATGTCTAGCCGATGTCTATAGACAAATCGCTAGACATGTCTCTGAGACCAAAATCGCGCAACATGTCTTCTAGTGTGGACAAGGCTTTAGTATAGTATCGTCGTTGTTTCTATTAATTTGAGAAAAAAAATTTCGTTTAGCTAAAATAAACTTTTCTTTACCGTAGTGGGTTGTAAGCATGTTCTTAATTTCATTGTAAGTAATGTCCTGAAAATATTTGGTCCAATTTTTGACACAATCAGATCTCTCGCATCAGTGGCGGATTTAGAGGGGGGGTCACAGGGGTCATGACCCCCCCTCAAAATTTCAGATTTGTTACAAAGAAGTGTTGGCAAGGGTTTGTGTTAATTGATTTTTACACATTAATAAATTGGTAGTGCGTGAAGTCTCACGTAAAAAGGGTTTCGTTGGTGTTGTAAACATGAAATTAGTAGTTGGGGGGGGGGGGGGGGGGAATTTGGATGTTTTTGACAAAATGGCGTAGAAAATTAAACGCTTCCACAAGTGTTATATATTTTTGTAATCTACTCTTCAATACCTTTCACTTGATACCCCATTCAAAATTTTGAAAAAATATTTTTTTCCCCGTGACAGCAATTAGCTGCCATCTTGGATTCCCAGTTAATCCGACCAAGTTGCTATTCTTATTTTTTCTTTGGCCCATCACACTGCACATTTTGCATATTTTTCTATATTTTTTAGTAAGAGTGGAAATATAGTTTTAGGGGGGGGGGACAAGCTAAATTTCGATGTTTTTTGACAAAATGGTGGAAAAAATTAAACGCTTTCTACAAGTGTTATATATTTTTGTAATCTACTCTTCAATACCTTTCATTTGATACCTCACTCAATATTTTAAAAAATATTTTTTTTCCCGTGACATCAATCAGCCGCCATCTTGGATTCCCAGTTAATCCGACCAAGTTGCTATTCTTATTTTTTCTTTGGCTCATCAGACCGCACATTTTGCATATTTTTCTATATTTTTAGTAAGAGCGGAAATACGATTTTAGGGGGGGGACACGCAAAATTTCGATGTTTTTTGACAAAATTGCGCCGAAAATTGAACACTATCCCTAAGTGATATATATATTTTTAATCTACTCTTCAATACCTTTCATTTGATACCCCACTTAAAATTTTAAAAAAATATTTTTTTCGCATGACGTGAGTTATCCGCCATTTTGGATTTGAACAGCTGATAATTTTGAGTTCGCTATATTTTTCCTGTGTGCGCGTCAAAACGATCTTTAATATTGGAAAGTTTCATGTTTCTATCTCTTTTTATTCAAAAGTTATTGGAACCGTACAGAGTGACAGACAGACAGACAGACACATGAACGAAACTATAAGGGTTTCTTTTTTTGGTTTTACCAACGAAACCCTAAAAAATTAAATATAATATAATATTTGTCTTCATTTTGCACTAACTACTAAGTAAGATAACTGTACGGCTGAACGGGCGTCATCGCCTTGGCGGACGTGTCCCCCAATGTTTGAGATGAATGTAGAATTTTAAAATATCCAACCTTATTTTATTTTTCTACATGTATTTTATCATTAATAATTGATTATTCATTGTGTGTCACTTTGATACCATGTTACTGTGAACAGTGAACAACTAATTTAGAATCTGAAGTGGCTATTAAGTAGCCAAAACCTACTTTATAAATTTATATTAAAATAAAAATTTTATATGAAAAATGCAAATTTATCCTTAAAATTCCATAAATTTTCCTAGGGCCCCCAGACTCCCCCACCTTCGTCTGAGGGCTGCAATAGCTCGCCCTAATTGAATGTCCCGTTTTGGACTAAACTTTATATTATGGCCACCCTAATATAAATATGTTTTTCATAACTATTGATTAAATGGCATCGTTAATTATAGATTTTAAGTAATATTGCACAATGGCTATTGAATGATTTATTTAATCTATAATGATTACTTTAGTAGGTGCACAATTTCTTTTACAATTACTATTTTTAAGTAGGTATTAAAATTAATTTAAAAATACTTGGTGTTCATACTTTGGTGCTATCGAATTACACCAAAGTTTAATTTATTTGATGACAAAGTATTAAAATCAAAGTCCACCTCAGAGATGCATAAAAACGCTGTTTAGAGAGGTCATATTTTAAAATTTTCCGGGGAAAGGCCCCCGGACCCCCCTTCTAAATTTAACTAATGTATAGTATGTAATTCTTTTCTTGATTTTCCCCCTCTCATAATTTAATAAATTTGATAATGTATTTATTAATTATAAATTATTTTCTTACATGACACTGATACGCCCAAATGAGCACCCCAACATAGTACCTATATTTAATAACTTATTTAGTAAGCCCCTAAGATACTGTAAGTAAACCTTTACCAATAAATTATTTTCATTATGATATAAAATTCTTTTAAATTTCAAATTGCCAGGCAGTAATCTATTCCCCATTCTTAAATGTCTTAGTTTTTTTTAAATTTCTTAAAATTGTTCCATTTGTGTGTTGTAACATTATAAAAATGGAAATTTTAGGCTTAGAAATCCGTAAAAACGTGTTTTTAAGATGGTGAAATTAAAAAAAAAAAAACCCTGAGGAAAACTCCATCTTGCGCTCCTGGGGGTATGCTAGGACCCCCCCCCCCCCCCGGTTGTGACCCCCACCCAAACTTGATGCTGAATCCGCCCCTGTCTCGCATTAACTTCACGTCAATTTCACTCGCATTTCATTGACGTCAATATTATTTAAATGTAATCTGTTTTCAAACCTTATTAGCCAGTACTCCAATTCTTCTTCCAAAGGGTTAAATTTGTCAAATTTAAAATTTTTGTTTCTTTCTTGAATATGATTTTCTACTGGATGTGTATTACTTCTTCTGCTTCTACGACTTATGCCTTCTGCGCCAATATTATAACCTTAGTATTGAAGAAGTTCATATAAACAAGATAAATTGATGTATTCGATATAAATTAAATATAAAACAATTGTGATAGATTATGTCTTTCATGTCATCATATACTATAATTGTACTAAACCCGCAAATCTCAAATCAAACTGGCCGAAAAATGTCAATTTGTATCCGGAAAATAGTAAGGCATAGGAGGTAGTTGGATTTTTTACGAATTCTTAAAAATATCTTTAGTTTCCTTGGTTATATTAAACCCGCCATACTCAAAAGTAACTTTTGATTAATTCTAAATTTGTATCCGGAATATAGCAAGGCAAAGGAGGTAGTTCATTTTTACACATTTTTCAAATCTAATTTATGTTTACTTTTTATCAATTTTTGGAAATCTGCAAAGGATAACTAATGGATTTCTGTATACGTATTTCTCAAAATCAAACGTGGAAAACAAAGCATATTATTTAGCCTGGGCAAATTTAAAAAAAAACAAAAAACATTTGAATAATTCGTAAAAACGAACTACCTCCTTCGCCTTTCTATATTCCGGATACAAATTGACAATTCATAGAATGTTAGATTCGAGTATGGCGGGTTTAATATAATCAAGAAAATTTAGGGATTTATAAGAATTCGGAAATTTTTAATAATTCGTAAAAACGAACTACCTCCTTCGCCTTTCTATATTCCGGATACAAATTGACAATTCATAGATTCGAGTATATCGGGTTTAATATAATCAAGAAAATTTAAGGATTTATAAGAGTACGTAAACTATCGAACTACCTCCTGTGCCTTGCTATTCTCCGGATACAAATTGATATTTTTCGTCAAATTCATTTGAGTTTTGCGGGTTAAATATAACCACAAAAAATTAAGGAAATTTCTAAAAAACTTCGTAAGAATCGAACGATTTCCTGTGTAGAGATGCTCTTCCCCCTCAAGACATACAGCACCATTCCATTTACCAAATGCAGCACCCTCCCTTTCTCAAGTCTAAATATCGTATACTTCAACGGTTCCGCGACAGTGATTGTGCTACCCCATCATTATGTTGTTACGTAGGATATAATATATTATTATTATTGTACATAAATTTATAAAACTTTATAGTGCTTTAGGCCTTGGATGAAATGTACACCTCTTCAACGGAGTTGAAAATAAAGGCAAAGACCTACCGATTGTTTAATGTTTTATAAATTTTAATAAAGAGATATTAAAGTATTTTATCTTACGTAACTACTTGATGAATAGTTAGCACAATCACTGTCAAGAGAACCGTTTAAGTTGAAGATATTTAGCCTTTTGCTTGATGAAGGGAGGGTTCTGGATTTAAAAGAAAGAGAGGAATGGCGCCGAAGGTCTTGAGGAGAAATACAGAGAAAATAAGATCGATTCTTACGAATTTTAAAAGAAAATCCCTTAAATTTCCTTTGTTATACTAAACCCGCAAAACTCTAATCAAACTGGCAAAAAAATGTCAATTTGTATCCGGAATATAGCAAGACATAGGAGGTAGTTCGTTTTTACGATTTTTTTTTTTTTTTTTTTTATTCTTTGTCAACTTTTGGAAATCTACACAGGATAACTAATGGTGTTCTGTATATTTCTCAAAATAGGTATGAAACAGGGAAAACAAAGCATATTATTTAGCCATGGGCAAATTTAAAAAAAAAATAAATAAAAAACATTTGAATAATTCGTAAAAACGAACTACCTCCTTCGCCTTTCTATATTCCGGATACAAATTGACAATTCATAGATTCGAGTATGGCGGGTTAAATATAATCAAGAAAATTTAAGGATTTATAAAAATACGTAAACTATCGAACTACCCCCTGTGCCTTGCTATTCTCCGGATACAAATTGATATTTTTCGTCAAATTCATTTGAGTTTTGTGGGTTTAATATAACCACAAAAAATTAAGGAAATTTCTTAAAAAATCGTAAGAATCGAACTATTTCCTGTGTAGAGGTGCTCTTCCCCCTCAAGACATACAGCACCACTCCATTTACCAAATGCAGCACCCTCCCTTTCTCAAGTCTAAATATCGTATACTTAAACGGTTCCGCGACAGTGATTGTGCTACCCCATCATTATGTAGATACGTAGGATATAATATATTATTATTTTTGTACATAAATTTATAAAACTTTATAGTGCTTTAGGCCTTAGATGGAATGTACACCCCTTCAACGGAGTTGAAAATAAAGGCAAAGACCTACCGATTGTTTAATGTTTTATAAATTTTAATAAAGAGATATTAATGTATTTTATCTTACGTAACTACTTGATGAATAGTTAGCACAATCACTGTCAAGAGAACCGTTTAAGTTGAAGATATTTAGCCTTTTGCTTGATGAAGGGAGGGTTCTGGATTTAAAAGAAAGAGAGGAATGGCGCCGAAGGTCTTGAGGAGAAATACAGAGAAAATAAGATCGATTCTTACGAATTTTAAAAAAAAATCCCTTAAATTTCCTTTGTTATACTAAACCCGCAAAACTCTAATCAAACTGGCAAAAAAATGTCAATTTGTATCCGGAATATAGCAAGACGTAGGAGGTAGTTCGTTTTTACGATTTTTTTTTTTTCTCTAATCAAACTGGCAAAAAAAATGTCAATTTGTATCCGGAATATAGCAAGACGTAGGAGGTAGTTCGTTTTTACGATTTTTTTTTTTTTTTTTTTTATTCTTTGTCAAGTTTTAGAAATCTACACAGGATAACTAATGGTGTTCTGTATATTTCTCAAAATAGATATGAAACAGGGAAAACAAAGCATATTATTTAGCCATGGGCAAATTTAAAAAAAAAAATAAATAAAAAACATTTGAATAATTCGTAAAAACGAACTACCTCCTTCGCCTTTCTATATTCCGGATACAAATTGACAATTCATAGATTCGAGTATGGCGGGTTAAATATAATCAAGAAAATTGAAGGATTTATAAGAGTACGTAAACTATCGAACTACCTCCTGTGCCTTGCTATTCTCCGGATACAAATTGATATTTTTCGTCAAATTCATTTGAGTTTTGTGGGTTTAATATAACCACAAAAAATTAAGGAAATTTCTTAAAAATTCGTAAGAATCGAACTATTTCCTGTGTAGAGGTGCTCTTCCCCCTCAAGACATACAGCACCACTCCATTTACCAAATGCAGCACCCTCCCTTTCTCAAGTCTAAATATCGTATACTTAAACGGTTCCGCGACAGTGATTGTGCTACCCCATCATTATGTAGTTACGTAGGATATAATATATTATTATTTTTGTACATAAATTTATAAAACTTTATAGTGCTTTAGGCCTTGGATGGAATGTACACCCCTTCAACGGAGTTGAAAATAAAGGCAAAGACCTACCGATTGTTTAATGTTTTATAAATTTTAATAAAGAGATATTAATGTATTTTATCTTACGTAACTACTTGATGAATAGTTAGCACAATCACTGTCAAGAGAACCGTTTAAGTTGAAGATATTTAGCCTTTTGCTTGATGAAGGGAGGGTTCTGGATTTAAAAGAAAGAGAGGAATGGCGCCGAAGGTCTTGAGGAGAAATACAGAGAAAATAAGATCGATTCTTACGAATTTTAAAAAAAAATCCCTTAAATTTCCTTTGTTATACTAAACCCGCAAAACTCTAATCAAACTGGCAAAAAAATGTCAATTTGTATCCGGAATATAGCAAGACGTAGGAGGTAGTTCGTTTTTACGATTTTTTTTTTTTCTCTAATCAAACTGGCAAAAAAATGTCAATTTGTATCCGGAATATAGCAAGACGTAGGAGGTAGTTCGTTTTTACGATTTTTTTTTTTTTTTTTTTATTCTTTGTCAAGTTTTAGAAATCTACACAGGATAACTAATGGTGTTCTGTATATTTCTCAAAATAGATATGAAACAGGGAAAACAAAGCATATTATTTAGCCATGGGCAAATTTAAAAAAAAAAATAAATAAAAAACATTTGAATAATTCGTAAAAACGAACTACCTCCTTCGCCTTTCTATATTCCGGATACAAATTGACAATTCATAGATTCGAGTATATCGGGTTTAATATAATCAAGAAAATTTAAGGATTTATAAGAGTACGTAAACTATCGAACTACCTCCTGTGCCTTGCTATTCTCCGGATACAAATTGATATTTTTCGTCAAATTCATTTGAGTTTTGCGGGTTTAATATAACCACAAAAAATTAAGGAAATTTCTAAAAAACTTCGTAAGAATCGAACGATTTCCTGTGTAGAGATGCTCTTCCCCCTCAAGACATACAGCACCATTCCATTTACCAAATGCAGCACCCTCCCTTTCTCAAGTCTAAATATCGTATACTTCAACGGTTCCGCGACAGTGATTGTTCTACCCCATCATTATGTTGTTACGTAGGATATAATATATTATTATTATTGTACATAAATTTATAAAACTTTATAGTGCTTTAGGCCTTGGATGGAATGTACACCCCTTCAACGGAGTTGAAAATAAAGGCAAAGACCTACCGATTGTTTAATGTTTTATAAATTTTAATAAAGAGATATTAATGTATTTTATCTTACGTAACTACTTGATGAATAGTTAGCACAATCACTGTCAAGAGAACCGTTTAAGTTGTAGATATTTTGCCTTTTGCTTGATGAAGGGAGGGTTCTGGATTTAAAAGAAAGAGAGGAATGGCGCCGAAGGTCTTGAGGAGAAATACAGAGAAAATAAGATCGATTCTTAAGAATTTTAAAAATTAATCCCTTAAATTTCCTTTGTTATACTAAACCCGCAAATCTCTAATCAAACTGGCAAAAAAATGTCAATTTGTATCCGGAATATAGCAAGACGTAGGAGGTAGTTCGTTTTTACGATTTTTTTTTTTTTTTTTTTTTTATTCTTTGTCAACTTTTGGAAATCTACACAGGATAACTAAAGGTGTTCTGTATATTTCTCAAAATAGGTATGAAACAGGGAAAACAAAGCATATTATTTAGCCATGGGCAAATTTAACAAAAAAAATAAATAAAAAACATTTGAATAATTCGTAAAAACGAACTACCTCCTTCGCCTTTCTATATTCCGGATACAAATTGACAATTCATAGATTCGAGTATGGCGGGTTAAATATAATCAAGAAAATTGAAGGATTTATAAAAATACGTAAACTATCGAACTACCTCCTGTGCCTTGCTATTCTCCGGATACAAATTGATATTTTTCGTCAAATTCATTTGAGTTTTGCGGGTTTAATATAACCACAAAAAATTAAGAAAATTTCTTAAAAATTTGTAAGAATCGAACTATTTCCTGTGTAGAGATGCTCTTCCCCTTCAAGACATACAGCACTATTCCATTTACCAAATGCAGCACCCTCTCTTTCTCAAGTCTAAATATCGTATACTTCAACGGTTCCGCGACAGTGATTGTGCTACCCCATCATTATGTAGTTACGTAGGATATAATATATTATTATTTTTGTACATAAATTTATAAAACTTTATAGTGCTTTAGGGCTTGGATGGAATGTACACCCCTTCAACGGAGTTGAAAATAAAGGCAAAGACCTACCGATTGTTTAATGTTTTATAAATTTTAATAAAGAGATATTAATGTATTTTATCTTACGTAACTACTTGATGAATAGTTAGCACAATCACTGTCAAGAGAACCGTTTAAGTTGAAGATATTTAGCCTTTTGCTTGATGAAGGGAGGGTTCTGGATTTAAAAGAAAGAGAGGAATGGCGCCGAAGGTCTTGAGGGGAAATTCAGAGGAAATAAGATCGATTCTTACGAATTTTAAAAAAAAATCCCTTAAATTTCCTTTGTTATACTAAACCCGCAAAACTCTAATCAAACTGGCAAAAAAATGTCAACATTTATCCGGAATATAGCAAGACGTAGGAGGTAGTTCGTTTTTACGATTTTTTTTTTTTTTCTCTAATCAAACTGGCAAAAAAATGTCAATTTGTATCCGAAATATAGCAAGACGTAGGAGGTAGTTCGTTTTTACAATTTTTTTTTTTTTTTTTTTATTCTTTGTCAACTTTTGGAAATCTACACAGGATAACTAATGGTGTTCTGTATATTTCTCAAAATAGATATGAAACAGGGAAAACAAAGCATATTATTTAGCCATGGGCAATTTAAAAAAAAAAAATAAATAAAAAACATTTGAATAATTCGTAAAAACGAACTACCTCCTTCGCCTTTCTATATTCCGGATACAAATTGACAATTCATAGATTCGAGTATGGCGGGTTTAATATAATCAAGAAAATTTAAGGATTTATAAGAATACGTAAACTATCGAACTACCTCCTGTGCCTTGCTATTCTCCGGATACAAATTGATATTTTTCGTCAAATTCATTTGAGTTTTGCGGGTTTAATATAACCACAAAAAATTAAGGACATTTCTTAAAAATTCGTAAGAATCGAACTATTTCCTGTGTAGAGATGCTCTTCCCCCTCAAGACATACAGCACCATTCCATTTACCAAATGCAGCACCCTCCCTTTCTCAAGTCTGAATATCGTATACTGCAACGGTTCCGCGACAGTGATTGTGCTACCCCATCATTATGTAGTTACGTAGGATATAATATATTATTATTATTGTACATAAATTTATTAAACTTTATAGTGCTTTAGGCCTTGGATGGAATGTACACCCCTTCAACGGAGTTGAAAATAAAGGCAAAGACCTACCGATTGTTTAATGTTTTATAAATTTTAATAAAGAGATATTAATGTATTTTATCTTACGTAACTACTTGATGAATAGTTAGCACAATCACTGTCAAGAGAACCGTTTAAGTTGAAGATATTTAGCCTTTTGCTTGATGAAGGGAGGGTTCTGCATTTAAAAGAAAGAGAGGAATGGCGCCGAAGGTCTTGAGGAGAAATACAGAGAAAATAAGATCGATTCTTACGAATTTTAAAAAAAAATCCCTTAAATTTCCTTTGTTATACTAAACCCGCAAAACTTTAATCAAACTGGCAAAAAAATGTCAATTTGTATCCGGAATATAGCAAGACGTAGGAGGTAGTTCGTTTTTACGATTTTTTTTTTTTTTTTTATACTTTGTCAACTTTTGGAAATCTACACAGGATAACTAAAGGTGTTCTGTATATTTCTCAAAATAGGTATGAAACAGGGAAAACAAAGCATATTATTTAGCCATGGGCAAATTTAAAAAAAAAATAAATAAAAAACATTTGAATAATTCGTAAAAACGAACTACCTCCTTCGCCTTTATATATTCCGGATACAAATTGACAATTCATAGATTCGAGTATGGCGGGTTAAATATAATCAAGAAAATTGAAGGATTTATAAAAATACGTAAACTATCGAACTACCTCCTGTGCCTTGCTATTCTCCGGATACAAATTGATATTTTTCGTCAAATTCATTTGAGTTTTGCGGGTTTAATATAACCACAAAAAATTAAGAAAATTTCTTAAAAATTCGTAAGAATCGAACTATTTCCTGTGTAGAGATGCTCTTCCCCCTCAAGACATACAGCACTATTCCATTTACCAAATGCAGCACCCTCTCTTTCTCAAGTCTAAATATCGTATACTTCAACGGTTCCGCGACAGTGATTGTGCTACCCCATCATTATGTTGTTACTTAGGATATAATATATTATTATTATTGTACATAAATTTATAAAACTTTATAGTGCTTTAGGCCTTGGATGGAATGTACACCCCTTCAACGGAGTTGAAAATAAAGGCAAAGACCTACCGATTGTTTAATGTTTTATAAATTTTAATAAAGAGATATTAATGTATTTTATCTTACGTAACTACTTGATGAATAGTTAGCACAATCACTGTCAAGAGAACCGTTTAAGTTGAAGATATTTAGCCTTTTGCTTGATGAAGGGAGGGTTCTGCATTTAAAAGAAAGAGAGGAATGGCGCCGAAGGTCTTGAGGAGAAATACAGAGAAAATAAGATCGATTCTTACGAATTTTAAAAAAAAATCCCTTAAATTTCCTTTGTTATACTAAACCCGCAAAACTTTAATCAAACTGGCAAAAAAATGTCAATTTGTATCCGGAATATAGCAAGACGTAGGAGGTAGTTCGTTTTTACGATTTTTTTTTTTTTTTTTATACTTTGTCAACTTTTGGAAATCTACACAGGATAACTAAAGGTGTTCTGTATATTTCTCAAAATAGGTATGAAACAGGGAAAACAAAGCATATTATTTAGCCATGGGCAAATTTAAAAAAAAAATAAATAAAAAACATTTGAATAATTCGTAAAAACGAACTACCTCCTTCGCCTTTATATATTCCGGATACAAATTGACAATTCATAGATTCGAGTATGGCGGGTTAAATATAATCAAGAAAATTGAAGGATTTATAAAAATACGTAAACTATCGAACTACCTCCTGTGCCTTGCTATTCTCCGGATACAAATTGATATTTTTCGTCAAATTCATTTGAGTTTTGCGGGTTTAATATAACCACAAAAAATTAAGAAAATTTCTTAAAAATTCGTAAGAATCGAACTATTTCCTGTGTAGAGATGCTCTTCCCCCTCAAGACATACAGCACTATTCCATTTACCAAATGCAGCACCCTCTCTTTCTCAAGTCTAAATATCGTATACTTCAACGGTTCCGCGACAGTGATTGTGCTACCCCATCATTATGTTGTTACTTAGGATATAATATATTATTATTATTGTACATAAATTTATAAAACTTTATAGTGCTTTAGGCCTTGGATGGAATGTACACCCCTTCAACGGAGTTGAAAATAAAGGCAAAGACCTACCGATTGTTTAATGTTTTATAAATTTTAATAAAGAGATATTAATGTATTTTATCTTACGTAACTACTTGATGAATAGTTAGTAAATCACTGTCAAGAGAACCGTTTAAGTTGTAGATATTTTGCCTTTTGCTTGATGAAGGGAGGGTTCTGGATTTAAAAGAAAGAGAGGAATGGCGCCGAAGGTCTTGAGGAGAAATACAGAGAAAATAAGATCGATTCTTAAGAATTTTAAAAATTAATCCCTTAAATTTCCTTTGTTATACTAAACCCGCAAATCTCTAATCAAACTGGCAAAAAAATGTCAATTTGTATCCGGAATATAGCAAGACGTAGGAGGTAGTTCGTTTTTACGATTTTTTTTTTTTTTTTTTTATTCTTTGTCAACTTTTGGAAATCTACACAGGATAACTAAAGGTGTTCTGTATATTTCTCAAAATAGGTATGAAACAGGGAAAACAAAGCATATTATTTAGCCATGGGCAAATTTAAAAAAAAAATAAATAAAAAACATTTGAATAATTCGTAAAAACGAACTACCTCCTTCGCCTTTCTATATTCCGGATACAAATTGACAATTCATAGATTCGAGTATGGCGGGTTAAATATAATCAAGAAAATTGAAGGATTTATAAAAATACGTAAACTATCGAACTACCTCCTGTGCCTTGCTATTCTCCGGATACAAATTGATATTTTTCGTCAAATTCATTTGAGTTTTGCGGGTTTAATATAACCACAAAAAATTAAGAAAATTTCTTAAAAATTCGTAAGAATCGAACTATTTCCTGTGTAGAGATGCTCTTCCCCCTCAAGACATACAGCACTATTCCATTTACCAAATGCAGCACACTCTCTTTCTCAAGTCTAAATATCGTATACTTCAACGGTTCCGCGACAGTGATTGTGCTACCCCATCATTATGTAGTTACGTAGGATATAATATATTATTATTTTTGTACATAAATTTATAAAACTTTATAGTGCTTTAGGCCTTGGATGGAATGTACACTCCTTCAACGGAGTTGAAAATAAAGGCAAAGACCTACCGATTGTTTAATGTTTTATAAATTTTAATAAAGAGATATTAATGTATTTTATCTTACGTAACTACTTGATGAATAGTTAGCACAATCACTGTCAAGAGAACCGTTTAAGTTGAAGATATTTAGCCTTTTGCTTGATGAAGGGAGGGTTCTGGATTTTAAAGAAAGAGAGGAATGGCGCCGAAGGTCTGGAGGGGAAATATAGAGGAAATAAGATCGATTCTTACGAATTTTAAAAAAAAAACCCTTAAATTTCCTTTGTTATACTAAACCCGCAAAACTCTAATCAAACTGGCAAAAAAATGTCAACATATATCCGGAATATAGCAAGACGTAGGAGGTAGTTCGTTTTTACGATTTTTTTTTTTTTCTCTAATCAAACTGGCAAAAAAATGTCAATTTGTATCCGGAATATAGCAAGACGTAGGAGGTAGTTCGTTTTTACGATTTTTTTTTTTTTTTTTTTATTCTTTGTCAACTTTTAGAAATCTACACAGGATAACTAATGGTGTTCTGTATATTTCTCAAAATAGATATGAAACAGGGAAAACAAAGCATATTATTTAGCCATGGGCAAATTTAAAAAAAAAAATAAATAAAAAACATTTGAATAATTCGTAAAAACGAACTACCTCCTTACGTTACCGTGGAAAGAAAGTTGTTATCGCATGGATTAAAGGTCACATAGGCATAGAATTCAACGAGAGAGTTGATGCTTTAGCTAAAGAGAGCAGTATAGATGAGGAGCTTGCCATGTTGTATGGAAACCAGTATCCAGTACCTGCAAATGATCTTTATAGGGAAATAAACTGCTTGGCACTGCAGCAGTGGAATAGGTGGTACAAATCCACCACTGCAGGCTCTTTTTACAAATTAATACAAGGTGAAGTAGGATCTTATCCCTGGTTTAAAGGAATTGATGAACATAGGAGGATGATAACAACAATTAACCGTCTCAGAGCTAATCACGGCATTTGTAAGGCATATTTACATAAGATTGGAAAAGAAAACTCTGCTATTTGTACCTATTGTAATGAGGAAGAAGATTTAGAGCATATCATAATGTGTTGTGTAAAGTTTTCAACGCAAAGAGAAATATTTTTTAGAATATTACACACAAGCAATATAACACAGCCCTTCTGTTATTTATCTTTATTATCATCTCGGTCGATTTCCATTTACAAGCATTTATTTCAATTCCTTGTATCGTCAAAAATAGAAATATAATTAATTTAAGTAATTAAATTAAGAACCTATTAAATGGTTGTAATAGAATTATGGCTGTATGGTTCCACAAGCCAATGCCAAAAAAAAAAAAAAAAAAAAAAAAAAAAAAAAAAAAAAAAACTACCTCCTTCGCCTTTCTATATTCCGGATACAAATTGACAATTCATAGATTCGAGTATGGCGGGTTAAATATAATCAAGAAAATTGAAGGATTTATAAGAGTACGTAAACTATCGAACTACCTCCTGTGCCTTGCTATTCTCCGGATACAAATTGATATTTTTCGTCAAATTCATTTGAGTTTTGTGGGTTTAATATAACCACAAAAAATTAAGGAAATTTCTTAAAAATTCGTAAGAATCGAACTATTTCCTGTGTAGAGG
Source organism: Gerris lacustris (assembly GCA_951217055.1). NCBI lineage: Eukaryota > Metazoa > Arthropoda > Insecta > Hemiptera > Gerridae > Gerris > Gerris lacustris. The sequence continues at coordinate 26,814,021 of OX578284.1, forward strand.
TGCTCTTCCCCCTCAAGACATACAGCACCACTCCATTTACCAAATGCAGCACCCTCCCTTTCTCAAGTCTAAATATCGTATACTTAAACGGTTCCGCGACAGTGATTGTGCTACCCCATCATTATGTAGTTACGTAGGATATAATATATTATTATTTTTGTACATAAATTTATAAAACTTTATAGTGCTTTAGGCCTTGGATGGAATGTACACCCCTTCAACGGAGTTGAAAATAAAGGCAAAGACCTACCGATTGTTTAATGTTTTATAAATTTTAATAAAGAGATATTAATGTATTTTATCTTACGTAACTACTTGATGAATAGTTAGCACAATCACTGTCAAGAGAACCGTTTAAGTTGAAGATATTTAGCCTTTTGCTTGATGAAGGGAGGGTTCTGGATTTAAAAGAAAGAGAGGAATGGCGCCGAAGGTCTTGAGGAGAAATACAGAGAAAATAAGATCGATTCTTACGAATTTTAAAAAAAAATCCCTTAAATTTCCTTTGTTATACTAAACCCGCAAAACTCTAATCAAACTGGCAAAAAAATGTCAATTTGTATCCGGAATATAGCAAGACGTAGGAGGTAGTTCGTTTTTACGATTTTTTTTTTTCTCTAATCAAACTGGCAAAAAAATGTCAATTTGTATCCGGAATATAGCAAGACGTAGGAGGTAGTTCGTTTTTACGATTTTTTTTTTTTTTTTTTTATTCTTTGTCAAGTTTAAGAAATCTACACAGGATAACTAATGGTGTTCTGTATATTTCTCAAAATAGATATGAAACAGGGAAAACAAAGCATATTATTTAGCCATGGGCAAATTTAAAAAAAAAAATAAATAAAAAACATTTGAATAATTCGTAAAAACGAACTACCTCCTTCGCCTTTCTATATTCCGGATACAAATTGACAATTCATAGATTCGAGTATATCGGGTTTAATATAATCAAGAAAATTTAAGGATTTATAAGAGTACGTAAACTATCGAACTACCTCCTGTGCCTTGCTATTCTCCGGATACAAATTGATATTTTTCGTCAAATTCATTTGAGTTTTGCGGGTTTAATATAACCACAAAAAATTAAGGAAATTTCTAAAAAACTTCGTAAGAATCGAACGATTTCCTGTGTAGAGATGCTCTTCCCCCTCAAGACATACAGCACCATTCCATTTACCAAATGCAGCACCCTCCCTTTCTCAAGTCTAAATATCGTATACTTCAACGGTTCCGCGACAGTGATTGTGCTACCCCATCATTATGTTGTTACGTAGGATATAATATATTATTATTATTGTACATAAATTTATAAAACTTTATAGTGCTTTAGGCCTTGGATGGAATGTACACCCCTTCAACGGAGTTGAAAATAAAGGCAAAGACCTACCGATTGTTTAATGTTTTATAAATTTTAATAAAGAGATATTAATGTATTTTATCTTACGTAACTACTTGATGAATAGTTAGCACAATCACTGTCAAGAGAACCGTTTAAGTTGTAGATATTTTGCCTTTTGCTTGATGAAGGGAGGGTTCTGGATTTAAAAGAAAGAGAGGAATGGCGCCGAAGGTCTTGAGGAGAAATACAGAGAAAATAAGATCGATTCTTAAGAATTTTAAAAATTAATCCCTTAAATTTCCTTTGTTATACTAAACCCGCAAATCTCTAATCAAACTGGCAAAAAAATGTCAATTTGTATCCGGAATATAGCAAGACGTAGGAGGTAGTTCGTTTTTACGATTTTTTTTTTTTTTTTTTTATTCTTTGTCAACTTTTGGAAATCTACACAGGATAACTAAAGGTGTTCTGTATATTTCTCAAAATAGGTATGAAACAGGGAAAACAAAGCATATTATTTAGCCATGGGCAAATTTAAAAAAAAATAAATAAAAAACATTTGAATAATTCGTAAAAACGAACTACCTCCTTCGCCTTTCTATATTCCGGATACAAATTGACAATTCATAGATTCGAGTATGGCGGGTTAAATATAATCAAGAAAATTGAAGGATTTATAAAAATACGTAAACTATCGAACTACCTCCTGTGCCTTGCTATTCTCCGGATACAAATTGATATTTTTCGTCAAATTCATTTGAGTTTTGCGGGTTTAATATAACCACAAAAAATTAAGAAAATTTCTTAAAAATTCGTAAGAATCGAACTATTTCCTGTGTAGAGATGCTCTTCCCCCTCAAGACATACAGCACTATTCCATTTACCAAATGCAGCACACTCTCTTTCTCAAGTCTAAATATCGTATACTTCAACGGTTCCGCGACAGTGATTGTGCTACCCCATCATTATGTAGTTACGTAGGATATAATATATTATTATTTTTGTACATAAATTTATAAAACTTTATAGTGCTTTAGGGCTTGGATGGAATGTACACCCCTTCAACGGAGTTGAAAATAAAGGCAAAGACCTACCGATTGTTTAATGTTTTATAAATTTTAATAAAGAGATATTAATGTATTTTATCTTACGTAACTACTTGATGAATAGTTAGCACAATCACTGTCAAGAGAACCGTTTAAGTTGAAGATATTTAGCCTTTTGCTTGATGAAGGGAGGGTTCTGGATTTAAAAGAAAGAGAGGAATGGCGCCGAAGGTCTTGAGGAGAAATACAGAGAAAATAAGATCGATTCTTACGAATTTTAAAAAAAAATCCCTTAAATTTCCTTTGTTATACTAAACCCGCAAAACTCTAATCAAACTGGCAAAAAAATGTCAATTTGTATCCGGAATATAGCAAGACGTAGGAGGTAGTTCGTTTTTACGATTTTTTTTTTTCTCTAATCAAACTGGCAAAAAAATGTCAATTTGTATCCGGAATATAGCAAGACGTAGGAGGTAGTTCGTTTTTACGATATTTTTTTTTTTTTTTTTATTCTTTGTCAAGTTTTAGAAATCTACACAGGATAACTAATGGTGTTCTGTATATTTCTCAAAATAGATATGAAACAGGGAAAACAAAGCATATTATTTAGCCATGGGCAAATTTAAAAAAAAAAATAAATAAAAAACATTTGAATAATTCGTAAAAACGAACTACCTCCTTCGCCTTTCTATATTCCGGATACAAATTGACAATTCATAGATTCGAGTATATCGGGTTTAATATAATCAAGAAAATTTAAGGATTTATAAGAGTACGTAAACTATCGAACTACCTCCTGTGCCTTGCTATTCTCCGGATACAAATTGATATTTTTCCTCAAATTCATTTGAGTTTTGCGGGTTTAATATAACCACAAAAAATTAAGGAAATTTCTAAAAAACTTCGTAAGAATCGAACGATTTCCTGTGTAGAGATGCTCTTCCCCCTCAAGACATACAGCACCATTCCATTTACCAAATGCAGCACCCTCCCTTTCTCAAGTCTAAATATCGTATACTTCAACGGTTCCGCGACAGTGATTGTGCTACCCCATCATTATGTTGTTACGTAGGATATAATATATTATTATTATTGTACATAAATTTATAAAACTTTATAGTGCTTTAGGCCTTGGATGGAATGTACACCCCTTCAACGGAGTTGAAAATAAAGGCAAAGACCTACCGATTGTTTAATGTTTTATAAATTTTAATAAAGAGATATTAATGTATTTTATCTTACGTAACTACTTGATGAATAGTTAGCACAATCACTGTCAAGAGAACCGTTTAAGTTGTAGATATTTTGCCTTTTGCTTGATGAAGGGAGGGTTCTGGATTTAAAAGAAAGAGAGGAATGGCGCCGAAGGTCTTGAGGAGAAATACAGAGAAAATAAGATCGATTCTTAAGAATTTTAAAAATTAATCCCTTAAATTTCCTTTGTTATACTAAACCCGCAAATCTCTAATCAAACTGGCAAAAAAATGTCAATTTGTATCCGAAATATAGCAAGACGTAGGAGGTAGTTCGTTTTTACAATTTTTTTTTTTTTTTTTTTTATTCTTTGTCAACTTTTGGAAATCTACACAGGATAACTAATGGTGTTCTGTATATTTCTCAAAATAGATATGAAACAGGGAAAACAAAGCATATTATTTAGCCATGGGCAAATTTAAAAAAAAAAAATAAATAAAAAACATTTGAATAATTCGTAAAAACGAACTACCTCCTTCGCCTTTCTATATTCCGGATACAAATTGACAATTCATAGATTCGAGTATGGCGGGTTTAATATAATCAAGAAAATTTAAGGATTTATAAGAATACGTAAACTATCGAACTACCTCCTGTGCCTTGCTATTCTCCGGATACAAATTGATATTTTTCGTCAAATTCATTTGAGTTTTGCGGGTTTAATATAACCACAAAAAATTAAGGACATTTCTTAAAAATTCGTAAGAATCGAACTATTTCCTGTGTAGAGATGCTCTTCCCCCTCAAGACATACAGCACCATTCCATTTACCAAATGCAGCACCCTCCCTTTCTCAAGTCTGAATATTGTATACTGCAACGGTTCCGCGACAGTGATTGTGCTACCCCATCATTATGTAGTTACGTAGGATATAATATATTATTATTATTGTACATAAATTTATTAAACTTTATAGTGCTTTAGGCCTTGAATGGAATGTACACCCCTTCAACGGAGTTGAAAATAAAGGCAAAGACCTACCGATTGTTTAATGTTTTATAAATTTTAATAAAGAGATATTAATGTATTTTATCTTACGTAACTACTTGATGAATAGTTAGCACAATCACTGTCAAGAGAACCGTTTAAGTTGAAGATATTTAGCCTTTTGCTTGATGAAGGGAGGGTTCTGCATTTAAAAGAAAGAGAGGAATGGCGCCGAAGGTCTTGAGGAGAAATACAGAGAAAATAAGATCGATTCTTACGAATTTTAAAAACAAATCCCTTAAATTTCCTTTGTTATACTAAACCCGCAAAACTTTAATCAAACTGGCAAAAAAATGTCAATTTGTATCCGGAATATAGCAAGACGTAGGAGGTAGTTCGTTTTTACGATTTTTTTTTTTTTTTTTATTCTTTGTCAACTTTTGGAAATCTACACAGGATAACTAAAGGTGTTCTGTATATTTCTCAAAATAGGTATGAAACAGGGAAAACAAAGCATATTATTTAGCCATGGGCAAATTTAAAAAAAAAATAAATAAAAAACATTTGAATAATTCGTAAAAACGAACTACCTCCTTCGCCTTTATATATTCCGGATACAAATTGACAATTCATAGATTCGAGTATGGCGGGTTAAATATAATCAAGAAAATTGAAGGATTTATAAAAATACGTAAACTATCGAACTACCTCCTGTGCCTTGCTATTCTCCGGATACAAATTGATATTTTTCGTCAAATTAATTTGAGTTTTGCGGGTTTAATATAACCACAAAAAATTAAGAAAATTTCTTAAAAATTCGTAAGAATCGAACTATTTCCTGTGTAGAGATGCTCTTCCCCCTCAAGACATACAGCACTATTCCATTTACCAAATGCAGCACCCTCTCTTTCTCAAGTCTAAATATCGTATACTTCAACGGTTCCGCGACAGTGATTGTGCTACCCCATCATTATGTAGTTACGTAGGATATAATATATTATTATTTTTGTACATAAATTTATAAAACTTTATAGTGCTTTAGGCCTTGGATGGAATGTACACCCCTTCAACGGAGTTGAAAATAAAGGCAAAGACCTACCGATTGTTTAATGTTTTATAAATTTTAATAAAGAGATATTAATGTATTTTATCTTACGTAACTACTTGATGAATAGTTAGCACAATCACTGTCAAGAGAACCGTTTAAGTTGAAGATATTTAGCCTTTTGCTTGATGAAGGGAGGGTTCTGGATTTTAAAGAAAGAGAGGAATGGCGCCGAAGGTCTTGAGGGGAAATATAGAGGAAATAAGATCGATTCTTACGAATTTTAAAAAAAAAACCCTTAAATTTCCTTTGTTATACTAAACCCGCAAAACTCTAATCAAACTGGCAAAAAAATGTCAACATATATCCGGAATATAGCAAGACGTAGGAGGTAGTTCGTTTTTACGATTTTTTTTTTTTTCTCTAATCAAACTGGCAAAAAAATGTCAATTTGTATCCGGAATATAGCAAGACGTAGGAGGTAGTTCGTTTTTACGATATTTTTTTTTTTTTATTCTTTGTCAACTTATGGAAATCTACACAGGATAACTAAAGGTGTTCTGTATATTTCTCAAAATAGGTATGAAACAGGGAAAACAAAGCATATTATTTAGCCATGGGCAAATTTAAAAAAAAAAAAAAATAAAAAACATTTGAATAATTCGTAAAAACGAACTACCTCCTTCGCCTTTCTATATTCCGGATACAAATTGACAATTCATAGATTCGAGTATGGCGGGTTAAATATAATCAAGAAAATTGAAGGATTTATAAAAATACGTAAACTATCGAACTACCTCCTGTGCCTTGCTATTCTCCGGATACAAATTGATATTTTTCGTCAAATTCATTTGAGTTTTGCGGGTTTAATATAACCACAAAAAATTAAGAAAATTTCTTAAAAATTCGTAAGAATTGAACTATTTCCTGTGTAGAGATGCTCTTCCCCCTCAAGACATACAGCACTATTCCATTTACCAAATGCAGCACACTCTCTTTCTCAAGTCTAAATATCGTATACTTCAACGGTTCCGCGACAGTGATTGTGCTACCCCATCATTATGTAGTTACGTAGGATATAATATATTATTATTTTTGTACATAAATTTATAAAACTTTATAGTGCTTTAGGCCTTGGATGGAATGTACACCCCTTCAACGGAGTTGAAAATAAAGGCAAAGACCTACCGATTGTTTAATGTTTTATAAATTTTAATAAAGAGATATTAATGTATTTTATCTTACGTAACTACTTGATGAATAGTTAGCACAATCACTGTCAAGAGAACCGTTTAAGTTGAAGATATTTAGCCTTTTGCTTGATGAAGGGAGGGTTCTGGATTTAAAAGAAAGAGAGGAATGGTGCCGAAGGTCTTGAGGGGAAATACAGAGGAAATAAGATCGATTCTTACGAATTTTAAAAAAAAATCCCTTAAATTTCCTTTGTTATACTAAACCCGCAAAACTCTAATCAAACTGGCAAAAAAATGTCAACATTTATCCGGAATATAGCAAGACGTAGGAGGTAGTTCGTTTTTACGATTTTTTTTTTTTTCTCTAATCAAACTGGCAAAAAAATGTCAATTTGTATCCGGAATATAGCAAGACGTAGGAGGTAGTTCGTTTTTACGATTTTTTTTTTTTTTTTTATTCTTTGTCAACTTTTGGAAATCTACACAGGATAACTAATGGTGTTCTGTATATTTCTCAAAATAGATATGAAACAGGGAAAACAAAGCATATTATTTAGCCATGGGCAAATTTAAAAAAAAAAAAAAATAAAAAACATTTGAATAATTCGTAAAAACGAACTACCTCCTTCGCCTTTCTATATTCCGGATACAAATTGACAATTCATAGATTCGAGTATGGCGGGTTTAATATAATCAAGAAAATTTAAGGATTTATAAGAATACGTAAACTATCGAACTACCTCCTGTGCCTTGCTATTCTCCGGATACAAATTGATATTTTTCGTCAAATTCATTTGAGTTTTGCGGGTTTAATATAACCACAAAAAATTAAGAAAATTTCTTAAAAATTCGTAAGAATCGAACTATTTCCTGTGTAGAGATGCTCTTCCCCCTCAAGACATACAGCACTATTCCATTTACCAAATGCAGCACCCTCCCTTTCTCAAGTCTAAATATCGTGTACTTCAACGGTTCCGCGACAGTGATTGTGCTACCCCATCATTATGTAGTTACATAGGATATAATATATTATTATTTTTGTACATAAATTTATAAAACTCTATAGTGCTTTAGGGCTTGGATGGAATGTACACCCCTTCAACGGAGTTGAAAATAAAGGCAAAGACCTACCGATTGTTTAATGTTTTATAAATTTTAATAAAGAGATATTAATGTATTTTATCTTACGTAACTACTTGATGAATAGTTAGCACAATCACTGTCAAGAGAACCGTTTACGTTGAAGATATTTAGCCTTTTGCTTGATGAAGGGAGGGTTCTGGATTTAAAAGAAAGAGAGGAATGGCGCCGAAGGTCTTGAGGAGAAATACAGAGAAAATAAGATCGATTCTTACGAATTTAAAAAAAAAATCCCTTAAATTTCCTTTGTTATACTAAACCCGCAAAACTTTAATCAAACTGGCAAAAAAATTTCAATTTGTATCCGGAATATAGCAAGACGTAGGAGGTAGTTCGTTTTTACGATTTTTTTTTTTTTTTTTTATTCTTTGTCAACTTTTGGAAATCTACACAGGATAACTAAAGGTGTTCTGTATATTTCTCAAAATAGGTATGAAACAGGGAAAACAAAGCATATTATTTAGCCATGGGCAAATTTAAAAAAAAAATAAATAAAAAACATTTGAATAATTCGTAAAAACGAACTACCTCCTTCGCCTTTCTATATTCCGGATACAAATTGACAATTCATAGATTCGAGTATGGCGGGTTAAATATAATCAAGAAAATTGAAGGATTTATAAAAATACGTAAACTATCGAACTACCTCCTGTGCCTTGCTATTCTCCGGATACAAATTGATATTTTTCGTCAAATTCATTTGAGTTTTGCGGGTTTAATATAACCACAAAAAATTAAGAAAATTTCTTAAAAATTTGTAAGAATCGAACTATTTCCTGTGTAGAGATGCTCTTCCCCTTCAAGACATACAGCACTATTCCATTTACCAAATGCAGCACCCTCTCTTTCTCAAGTCTAAATATCGTATACTTCAACGGTTCCGCGACAGTGATTGTGCTACCCCATCATTATGTAGTTACGTAGGATATAATATATTATTATTTTTGTACATAAATTTATAAAACTTTATAGTGCTTTAGGCCTTGGATGGAATTTACACCCCTTCAACGGAGTTGAAAATAAAGGCAAAGACCTACCGATTGTTTAATGTTTTATAAATTTTAATAAAGAGATATTAATGTATTTTATCTTACGTAACTACTTGATGAATAGTTAGCACAATCACTGTCAAGAGAACCGTTTAAGTTGAAGATATTTAGCCTTTTGCTTGATGAAGGGAGGGTTCTGGATTTAAAAGAAAGAGAGGAATGGCGCCGAAGGTCTTGAGGGGAAATACAGAGAAAATAAGATCGATTCTTACGAATTTTAAAAAAAAATCCCTTAAATTTCCTTTGTTATACTAAACCCGCAAAACTCTAATCAAACTGGCAAAAAAATGTCAACATTTATCCGGAATATAGCAAGACGTAGGAGGTAGTTCGTTTTTACGATTTTTTTTTTTTTCTCTAATCAAACTGGCAAAAAAATGTCAATTTGTATCCGGAATATAGCAAGACGTAGGAGGTAGTTCGTTTTTACGATTTTTTTTTTTTATTTTTTGTCAACTTTTGGAAATCTACACAGGATAACTAAAGGTGTTCTGTATATTTCTCAAAATAGGTATGAAACAGGGAAAACAAAGCATATTATTTAGCCATGGGCAAATTTAAAAAAAAAATAAATAAAAAACATTTGAATAATTCGTAAAAACGAACTACCTCCTTCGCCTTTCTATATTCCGGATACAAATTGACAATTCATAGATTCGAGTATGGCGGGTTAAATATAATCAAGAAAATTGAAGGATTTATAAAATACGTAAACTATCGAACTACCTCCTGTGCCTTGCTATTCTCCGGATACAAATTGATATTTTTCGTCAAATTCATTTGAGTTTTGCGGGTTTAATATAACCACAAAAAATTAAGAAAATTTCTTAAAAATTCGTAAGAATCGAACTATTTCCTGTGTAGAGATGCTCTTCCCCCTCAAGACATACAGCACTATTCCATTTACCAAATGCAGCACCCTCTCTTTCTCAAGTCTAAATATCGTATACTTCAACGGTTCCGCGACAGTGATTGTGCTACCCCATCATTATGTAGTTACGTAGGATATAATATATTATTATTTTTGTACATAAATTTATAAAACTTTATAGTGCTTTAGGCCTTGGATGGAATGTACACCCCTTCAACGGAGTTGAAAATAAAGGCAAAGACCTACCGATTGTTTAATGTTTTATAAATTTTAATAAAGAGATATTAATGTATTTTATCTTACGTAACTACTTGATGAATAGTTAGCACAATCACTGTCAAGAGAACCGTTTAAGTTGAAGATATTTAGCCTTTTGCTTGATGAAGGGAGGGTTCTGGATTTAAAAGAAAGAGAGGAATGGCGCCGAAGGTCTTGAGGGGAAATACAGAGGAAATAAGATCGATTCTTACGAATTTTAAAAAAAAAACCCTTAAATTTCCTTTGTTATACTAAACCCGCAAAACTCTAATCAAACTGGCAAAAAAATGTCAACATTTATCCGGAATATAGCAAGACGTAGGAGGTAGTTCGTTTTTACGATTTTTTTTTTTTTCTCTAATCAAACTGGCAAAAAAATGTCAATTTGTATCCGGAATATAGCAAGACGTAGGAGGTAGTTCGTTTTTACGATTTTTTTTTTTTTTTTTTATTCTTTGTCAACTTTTGGAAATCTACACAGGATAACTAAAGGTGTTCTGTATATTTCTCAAAATAGGTATGAAACAGGGAAAACAAAGCATATTATTTAGCCATGGGCAAATTTAAAAAAAAAATAAATAAAAAACATTTGAATAATTCGTAAAAACGAACTACCTCCTTCGCCTTTCTATATTCCGGATACAAATTGACAATTCATAGATTCGAGTATGGCGGGTTAAATATAATCAAGAAAATTGAAGGATTTATAAAAATACGTAAACTATCGAACTACCTCCTGTGCCTTGCTATTCTCCGGATACAAATTGATATTTTTCGTCAAATTCATTTGAGTTTTGCGGGTTTAATATAACCACAAAAAATTAAGAAAATTTCTTAAAAATTCGTAAGAATCGAACTATTTTCTGTGTAGAGATGCTCTTCCCCCTCAAGACATACAGCACTATTCCATTTACCAAATGCAGCACACTCTCTTTCTCAAGTCTAAATATCGTATACTTCAACGGTTCCGCGCCAGTGATTGTGCTACCCCATCATTATGTAGTTACGTAGGATATAATATATTATTATTTTTGTACATAAATTTATAAAACTTTATAGTGCTTTAGGCCTTGGATGGAATGTACACCCCTTCAACGGAGTTGAAAATAAAGGCAAAGACCTACCGATTGTTTAATGTTTTATAAATTTTAATAAAGAGATATTAATGTATTTTATCTTACGTAACTACTTGATGAATAGTTAGCACAATCACTGTCAAGAGAACCGTTTAAGTTGAAGATATTTAGCCTTTTGCTTGATGAAGGGAGGGTTCTGGATTTAAAAGAAAGAGAGGAATGGTGCCGAAGGTCTTGAGGGGAAATACAGAGGAAATAAGATCGATTCTTACGAATTTAAAAAAAAAATCCCTTAAATTTCCTTTGTTATACTAAACCCGCAAAACTCTAATCAAACTGGCAAAAAAATGTCAACATTTATCCGGAATATAGCAAGACGTAGGAGGTAGTTCGTTTTTACGATTTTTTTTTTTTTCTCTAATCAAACTGGCAAAGAAATGTCAATTTGTATCCGGAATATAGCAAGACGTAGGAGGTAGTTCGTTTTTACGATTTTTTTTTTTTTTTTTATTCTTTGTCAACTTTTGGAAATCTACACAGGATAACTAATGGTGTTCTGTATATTTCTCAAAATAGATATGAAACAGGGAAAACAAAGCATATTATTTAGCCATGGGCAAATTTAAAAAAAAATAAAAATAAAAAACATTTGAATAATTCGTAAAAACGAACTACCTCCTTCGCCTTCCTATATTCCGGATACAAATTGACAATTCATAGATTCGAGTATGGCGGGTTTAATATAATCAAGAAAATTTAAGGATTTATAAGAATACGTAAACTATCGAACTACCTCCTGTGCCTTGCTATTCTCCGGATACAAATTGATATTTTTCGTCAAATTCATTTGAGTTTTGCGGGTTTAATATAACCACAAAAAATTAAGAAAATTTCTTAAAAATTCGTAAGAATCGAACTATTTCCTGTGTAGAGATGCTCTTCCCCCTCAAGACATACAGCACTATTCCATTTACCAAATGCAGCACCCTCCCTTTCTCAAGTCTAAATATCGTGTACTTCAACGGTTCCGCGACAGTGATTGTGCTACCCCATCATTATGTAGTTACATAGGATATAATATATTATTATTTTTGTACATAAATTTATAAAACTTTATAGTGCTTTAGGGCTTGGATGGAATGTACACCCCTTCAACGGAGTTGAAAATAAAGGCAAAGACCTACCGATTGTTTAATGTTTTATAAATTTTAATAAAGAGATATTAATGTATTTTATCTTACGTAACTACTTGATGAATAGTTAGCACAATCACTGTCAAGAGAACCGTTTACGTTGAAGATATTTAGCCTTTTGCTTGATGAAGGGAGGGTTCTGGATTTAAAAGAAAGAGAGGAATGGCGCCGAAGGTCTTGAGGAGAAATACAGAGAAAATAAGATCGATTCTTACGAATTTTAAAAAAAAAATCCCTTAAATTTCCTTTGTTATACTAAACCCGCAAAACTTTAATCAAACTGGCAAAAAAATTTCAATTTGTATCCGGAATATAGCAAGACGTAGGAGGTAGTTCGTTTTTACGATTTTTTTTTTTTTTTTTTATTCTTTGTCAACTTTTGGAAATCTACACAGGATAACTAAAGGTGTTCTGTATATTTCTCAAAATAGGTATGAAACAGGGAAAACAAAGCATATTATTTAGCCATGGGCAAATTTAAAAAAAAAATAAATAAAAAACATTTGAATAATTCGTAAAAACGAACTACCTCCTTCGCCTTTCTATATTCCGGATACAAATTGACAATTCATAGATTCGAGTATGGCGGGTTAAATATAATCAAGAAAATTGAAGGATTTATAAAAATACGTAAACTATCGAACTACCTCCTGTGCCTTGCTATTCTCCGGATACAAATTGATATTTTTCGTCAAATTCATTTGAGTTTTGCGGGTTTAATATAACCACAAAAAATTAAGAAAATTTCTTAAAAATTTGTAAGAATCGAACTATTTCCTGTGTAGAGATGCTCTTCCCCTTCAAGACATACAGCACTATTCCATTTACCAAATGCAGCACCCTCTCTTTCTCAAGTCTAAATATCGTATACTTCAACGGTTCCGCGACAGTGATTGTGCTACCCCATCATTATGTAGTTACGTAGGATATAATATATTATTATTTTTGTACATAAATTTATAAAACTTTATAGTGCTTTAGGCCTTGGATGGAATGTACACCCCTTCAACGGAGTTGAAAATAAAGGCAAAGACCTACCGATTGTTTAATGTTTTATAAATTTTAATAAAGAGATATTAATGTATTTTATCTTACGTAACTACTTGATGAATAGTTAGCACAATCACTGTCAAGAGAACCGTTTAAGTTGAAGATATTTAGCCTTTTGCTTGATGAAGGGAGGGTTCTGGATTTAAAAGAAAGAGAGGAATGGCGCCGAAGGTCTTGAGGGGAAATACAGAGGAAATAAGATCGATTCTTACGAATTTTAAAAAAAAAACCCTTAAATTTCCTTTGTTATACTAAACCCGCAAAACTCTAATCAAACTGGCAAAAAAATGTCAACATTTATCCGGAATATAGCAAGACGTAGGAGGTAGTTCGTTTTTACGATTTTTTTTTTTTTCTCTAATCAAACTGGCAAAAAAATGTCAATTTGTATCCGGAATATAGCAAGACGTAGGAGGTAGTTCGTTTTTACGATTTTTTTTTTTTTTTTTTATTCTTTGTCAACTTTTGGAAATCTACACAGGATAACTAAAGGTGTTCTGTATATTTCTCAAAATAGGTATGAAACAGGGAAAACAAAGCATATTATTTAGCCATGGGCAAATTTAAAAAAAAAATAAATAAAAAACATTTGAATAATTCGTAAAAACGAACTACCTCCTTCGCCTTTCTATATTCCGGATACAAATTGACAATTCATAGATTCGAGTATGGCGGGTTAAATATAATCAAGAAAATTGAAGGATTTATAAAAATACGTAAACTATCGAACTACCTCCTGTGCCTTGCTATTCTCCGGATACAAATTGATATTTTTCGTCAAATTCATTTGAGTTTTGCGGGTTTAATATAACCACAAAAAATTAAGAAAATTTCTTAAAAATTCGTAAGAATCGAACTATTTTCTGTGTAGAGATGCTCTTCCCCCTCAAGACATACAGCACTATTCCATTTACCAAATGCAGCACACTCTCTTTCTCAAGTCTAAATATCGTATACTTCAACGGTTCCGCGCCAGTGATTGTGCTACCCCATCATTATGTAGTTACGTAGGATATAATATATTATTATTTTTGTACATAAATTTATAAAACTTTATAGTGCTTTAGGCCTTGGATGGAATGTACACCCCTTCAACGGAGTTGAAAATAAAGGCAAAGACCTACCGATTGTTTAATGTTTTATAAATTTTAATAAAGAGATATTAATGTATTTTATCTTACGTAACTACTTGATGAATAGTTAGCACAATCACTGTCAAGAGAACCGTTTAAGTTGAAGATATTTAGCCTTTTGCTTGATGAAGGGAGGGTTCTGGATTTAAAAGAAAGAGAGGAATGGTGCCGAAGGTCTTGAGGGGAAATACAGAGGAAATAAGATCGATTCTTACGAATTTAAAAAAAAAATCCCTTAAATTTCCTTTGTTATACTAAACCCGCAAAACTCTAATCAAACTGGCAAAAAAATGTCAACATTTATCCGGAATATAGCAAGACGTAGGAGGTAGTTCGTTTTTACGATTTTTTTTTTTTTCTCTAATCAAACTGGCAAAGAAATGTCAATTTGTATCCGGAATATAGCAAGACGTAGGAGGTAGTTCGTTTTTACGATTTTTTTTTTTTTTTTTATTCTTTGTCAACTTTTGGAAATCTACACAGGATAACTAATGGTGTTCTGTATATTTCTCAAAATAGATATGAAACAGGGAAAACAAAGCATATTATTTAGCCATGGGCAAATTTAAAAAAAAATAAAAATAAAAAACATTTGAATAATTCGTAAAAACGAACTACCTCCTTCGCCTTCCTATATTCCGGATACAAATTGACAATTCATAGATTCGAGTATGGCGGGTTTAATATAATCAAGAAAATTTAAGGATTTATAAGAATACGTAAACTATCGAACTACCTCCTGTGCCTTGCTATTCTCCGGATACAAATTGATATTTTTCGTCAAATTCATTTGAGTTTTGCGGGTTTAATATAACCACAAAAAATTAAGAAAATTTCTTAAAAATTCGTAAGAATCGAACTATTTCCTGTGTAGAGATGCTCTTCCCCCTCAAGACATACAGCACTATTCCATTTACCAAATGCAGCACCCTCCCTTTCTCAAGTCTAAATATCGTGTACTTCAACGGTTCCGCGACAGTGATTGTGCTACCCCATCATTATGTAGTTACATAGGATATAATATATTATTATTTTTGTACATAAATTTATAAAACTTTATAGTGCTTTAGGGCTTGGATGGAATGTACACCCCTTCAACGGAGTTGAAAATAAAGGCAAAGACCTACCGATTGTTTAATGTTTTATAAATTTTAATAAAGAGATATTAATGTATTTTATCTTACGTAACTACTTGATGAATAGTTAGCACAATCACTGTCAAGAGAACCGTTTACGTTGAAGATATTTAGCCTTTTGCTTGATGAAGGGAGGGTTCTGGATTTAAAAGAAAGAGAGGAATGGCGCCGAAGGTCTTGAGGAGAAATACAGAGAAAATAAGATCGATTCTTACGAATTTTAAAAAAAAAATCCCTTAAATTTCCTTTGTTATACTAAACCCGCAAAACTTTAATCAAACTGGCAAAAAAATTTCAATTTGTATCCGGAATATAGCAAGACGTAGGAGGTAGTTCGTTTTTACGATTTTTTTTTTTTTTTTTTATTCTTTGTCAACTTTTGGAAATCTACACAGGATAACTAAAGGTGTTCTGTATATTTCTCAAAATAGGTATGAAACAGGGAAAACAAAGCATATTATTTAGCCATGGGCAAATTTAAAAAAAAAATAAATAAAAAACATTTGAATAATTCGTAAAAACGAACTACCTCCTTCGCCTTTCTATATTCCGGATACAAATTGACAATTCATAGATTCGAGTATGGCGGGTTAAATATAATCAAGAAAATTGAAGGATTTATAAAAATACGTAAACTATCGAACTACCTCCTGTGCCTTGCTATTCTCCGGATACAAATTGATATTTTTCGTCAAATTCATTTGAGTTTTGCGGGTTTAATATAACCACAAAAAATTAAGAAAATTTCTTAAAAATTTGTAAGAATCGAACTATTTCCTGTGTAGAGATGCTCTTCCCCTTCAAGACATACAGCACTATTCCATTTACCAAATGCAGCACCCTCTCTTTCTCAAGTCTAAATATCGTATACTTCAACGGTTCCGCGACAGTGATTGTGCTACCCCATCATTATGTAGTTACGTAGGATATAATATATTATTATTTTTGTACATAAATTTATAAAACTTTATAGTGCTTTAGGCCTTGGATGGAATGTACACCCCTTCAACGGAGTTGAAAATAAAGGCAAAGACCTACCGATTGTTTAATGTTTTATAAATTTTAATAAAGAGATATTAATGTATTTTATCTTACGTAACTACTTGATGAATAGTTAGCACAATCACTGTCAAGAGAACCGTTTAAGTTGAAGATATTTAGCCTTTTGCTTGATGAAGGGAGGGTTCTGGATTTAAAAGAAAGAGTGGAATGGCGCCGAAGGTCTTGAGGGGAAATACAGAGGAAATAAGATCGATTCTTACGAATTTTAAAAGAAAAAGCCTTAAATTTCCTTTGTTATACTAAACCCGCAAAACTCTAATCAAACTGGCAAAAAAATGTCAACATTTATCCGGAATATAGCAAGACGTAGGAGGTAGTTCGTTTTTACGATTTTTTTTTTTTTCTCTAATCAAACTGGCAAAAAAATGTCAATTTGTATCCGGAATATAGCAAGACGTAGGAGGTAGTTCGTTTTTACGATTTTTTTTTTTTTTTTTTATTCTTTGTCAACTTTTGGAAATCTACACAGGATAACTAAAGGTGTTCTGTATATTTCTTAAAATAGGTATGAAACAGGGAAAACAAAGCATATTATTTAGCCATGGGCAAATTTAAAAAAAAAATAAATAAAAAACATTTGAATAATTCGTAAAAACGAACTACCTCCTTCGCCTTTCTATATTCCGGATACAAATTGACAATTCATAGATTCGAGTATGGCGGGTTAAATATAATCAAGAAAATTGAAGGATTTATAAAAATACGTAAACTATCGAACTACCTCCTGTGCCTTGCTATTCTCCGGATACAAATTGATATTTTTCGTCAAATTCATTTGAGTTTTGCGGGTTTAATATAACCACAAAAAATTAAGAAAATTTCTTAAAAATTCGTAAGAATCGAACTATTTCCTGTGTAGAGATGCTCTTCCCCCTCAAGACATACAGCACTATTCCATTTACCAAATGCAGCACACTCTCTTTCTCAAGTCTAAATATCGTATACTTCAACGGTTCCGCGCCAGTGATTGTGCTACCCCATCATTATGTAGTTACGTAGGATATAATATATTATTATTTTTGTACATAAATTTATAAAACTTTATAGTGCTTTAGGCCTTGGATGGAATGTACACCCCTTCAACGGAGTTGAAAATAAAGGCAAAGACCTACCGATTGTTTAATGTTTTATAAATTTTAATAAAGAGATATTAATGTATTTTATCTTACGTAACTACTTGATGAATAGTTAGCACAATCACTGTCAAGAGAACCGTTTAAGTTGAAGATATTTAGCCTTTTGCTTGATGAAGGGAGGGTTCTGGATTTAAAAGAAAGAGAGGAATGGTGCCGAAGGTCTTGAGGGGAAATACAGAGGAAATAAGATCGATTCTTACGAATTTTAAAAAAAAATCCCTTAAATTTCCTTTGTTATACTAAACCCGCAAAACTCTAATCAAACTGGCAAAAAAATGTCAACATTTATCCGGAATATAGCAAGACGTAGGAGGTAGTTCGTTTTTACGATTTTTTTTTTTTTCTCTAATCAAACTGGCAAAAAAATGTCAATTTGTATCCGGAATATAGCAAGACGTAGGAGGTAGTTCGTTTTTACGATTTTTTTTTTTTTTTTTATTCTTTGTCAACTTTTGGAAATCTACACAGGATAACTAATGGTGTTCTGTATATTTCTCAAAATAGATATGAAACAGGGAAAACAAAGCATATTATTTAGCCATGGGCAAATTTAAAAAAAAAAAAAAATAAAAAACATTTGAATAATTCGTAAAAACGAACTACCTCCTTCGCCTTTCTATATTCCGGATACAAATTGACAATTCATAGATTCGAGTATGGCGGGTTTAATATAATCAAGAAAATTTAAGGATTTATAAGAATACGTAAACTATCGAACTACCTCCTGTGCCTTGCTATTCTCCGGATACAAATTGATATTTTTCGTCAAATTCATTTGAGTTTTGCGGGTTTAATATAACCACAAAAAATTAAGAAAATTTCTTAAAAATTTGTAAGATTCGAACTATTTCCTGTGTAGAGATGCTCTTCCCCCTCAAGACATACAGCACTATTCCATTTACCAAATGCAGCACCCTCCCTTTCTCAAGTCTAAATATCGTGTACTTCAACGGTTCCGCGACAGTGATTGTGCTACCCCATCATTATGTAGTTACATAGGATATAATATATTATTATTTTTGTACATAAATTTATAAAACTTTATAGTGCTTTAGGGCTTGGATGGAATGTACACCCCTTCAACGGAGTTGAAAATAAAGGCAAAGACCTACCGATTGTTTAATGTTTTATAAATTTTAATAAAGAGATATTAATGTATTTTATCTTACGTAACTACTTGATGAATAGTTAGCACAATCACTGTCAAGAGAACCGTTTACGTTGAAGATATTTAGCCTTTTGCTTGATGAAGGGAGGGTTCTGGATTTAAAAGAAAGAGAGGAATGGCGCCGAAGGTCTTGAGGAGAAATACAGAGAAAATAAGATCGATTCTTACGAATTTTTAAAAAAAAATCCCTTAAATTTCCTTTGTTATACTAAACCCGCAAAACTTTAATCAAACTGGCAAAAAAATTTCAATTTGTATCCGGAATATAGCAAGACGTAGGAGGTAGTTCGTTTTTACGATTTTTTTTTTTTTTTTTTATTCTTTGTCAACTTTTGGAAATCTACACAGGATAACTAAAGGTGTTCTGTATATTTCTCAAAATAGGTATGAAACAGGGAAAACAAAGCATATTATTTAGCCATGGGCAAATTTAAAAAAAAAATAAATAAAAAACATTTGAATAATTCGTAAAAACGAACTACCTCCTTCGCCTTTCTATATTCCGGATACAAATTGACAATTCATAGATTCGAGTATGGCGGGTTAAATATAATCAAGAAAATTGAAGGATTTATAAAAATACGTAAACTATCGAACTACCTCCTGTGCCTTGCTATTCTCCGGATACAAATTGATATTTTTCGTCAAATTCATTTGAGTTTTGCGGGTTTAATATAACCACAAAAAATTAAGAAAATTTCTTAAAAATTTGTAAGAATCGAACTATTGCCTGTGTAGAGATGCTCTTCCCCTTCAAGACATACAGCACTATTCCATTTACCAAATGCAGCACCCTCTCTTTCTCAAGTCTAAATATCGTATACTTCAACGGTTCCGCGACAGTGATTGTGCTACCCCATCATTATGTAGTTACGTAGGATATAATATATTATTATTTTTGTACATAAATTTATAAAACTTTATAGTGCTTTAGGCCTTGGATGGAATGTACACCCCTTCAACGGAGTTGAAAATAAAGGCAAAGACCTACCGATTGTTTAATGTTTTATAAATTTTAATAAAGAGATATTAATGTATTTTATCTTACGTAACTACTTGATGAATAGTTAGCACAATCACTGTCAAGAGAACCGTTTAAGTTGAAGATATTTAGCCTTTTGCTTGATGAAGGGAGGGTTCTGGATTTAAAAGAAAGAGAGGAATGGCGCCGCAGGTCTTGAGGGGAAATACAGAGAAAATAAGATCGATTCTTACGAATTTTAAAAAAAAATCCCTTAAATTTCCTTTGTTATACTAAACCCGCAAAACTCTAATCAAACTGGCAAAAAAATGTCAACATTTATCCGGAATATAGCAAGACGTAGGAGGTAGTTCGTTTTTACGATTTTTTTTTTTTTCTCTAATCAAACTGGCAAAAAAATGTCAATTTGTATCCGGAATATAGCAAGACGTAGGAGGTAGTTCGTTTTTACGATTTTTTTTTTTTTTTTATTTTTTGTCAACTTTTGGAAATCTACACAGGATAACTAAAGGTGTTCTGTATATTTCTCAAAATAGGTATGAAACAGGGAAAACAAAGCATATTATTTAGCCATGGGCAAATTTAAAAAAAAAATAAATACAAAACATTTGAATAATTCGTAAAAACGAACTACCTCCTTCGCCTTTCTATATTCCGGATACAAATTGACAATTCATAGATTCGAGTATGGCGGGTTAAATATAATCAAGAAAATTGAAGGATTTATAAAAATACGTAAACTATCGAACTACCTCCTGTGCCTTGCTATTCTCCGGATACAAATTGATATTTTTCGTCAAATTCATTTGAGTTTTGCGGGTTTAATATAACCACAAAAAATTAAGAAAATTTCTTAAAAATTCGTAAGAATCGAACTATTTCCTGTGTAGAGATGCTCTTCCCCCTCAAGACATACAGCACTATTCCATTTACCAAATGCAGCACACTCTCTTTCTCAAGTCTAAATATCGTATACTTCAACGGTTCCGCGACAGTGATTGTGCTACCCCATCATTATGTAGTTACGTAGGATATAATATATTATTATTTTTGTACATAAATTTATAAAACTTTATAGTGCTTTAGGCCTTGGATGGAATGTACACCCCTTCAACGGAGTTGAAAATAAAGGCAAAGACCTACCGATTGTTTAATGTTTTATAAATTTTAATAAAGAGATATTAATGTATTTTATCTTACGTAACTACTTGATGAATAGTTAGCACAATCACTGTCAAGAGAACCGTTTAAGTTGAAGATATTTAGCCTTTTGCTTGATGAAGGGAGGGTTCTGGATTTAAAAGAAAGAGAGGAATGGCGCCGCAGGTCTTGAGGAGAAATACAGAGAAAATAAGATCGATTCTTACGAATTTTAAAAAAAAATCCCTTAAATTTCCTTTGTTATACTAAACCCGCAAAACTCTAATCAAACTGGCAAAAAAATGTCAACATTTATCCGGAATATAGCAAGACGTAGGAGGTAGTTCGTTTTTACGATTTTTTTTTTTTTTCTCTAATCAAACTGGCAAAAAAATGTCAATTTGTATCCGGAATATAGCAAGACGTAGGAGGTAGTTCGTTTTTACGATTTTTTTATTTTTTTTATTTTTTGTCAACTTTTGGAAATCTACACAGGATAACTAAAGGTGTTCTGTATATTTCTCAAAATAGGTATGAAACAGGGAAAACAAAGCATATTATTTAGCCATGGGCAAATTTAAAAAAAAAATAAATAAAAAACATTTGAATAATTCGTAAAAACGAACTACCTCCTTCGCCTTTCTATATTCCGGATACAAATTGACAATTCATAGATTCGAGTATGGCGGGTTAAATATAATCAAGAAAATTGAAGGATTTATAAAAATACGTAAACTATCGAACTACCTCCTGTGCCTTGCTATTCTCCGGATACAAATTGATATTTTTCGTCAAATTCATTTGAGTTTTGCGGGTTTAATATAACCACAAAAAATTAAGAAAATTTCTTAAAAATTCGTAAGAATCGAACTATTTCCTGTGTAGAGATGCTCTTCCCCCTCAAGACATACAGCACTATTCCATTTACCAAATGCAGCACACTCTCTTTCTCAAGTCTAAATATCGTATACTTCAACGGTTCCGCGCCAGTGATTGTGCTACCCCATCATTATGTAGTTACGTAGGATATAATATATTATTATTTTTGTACATAAATTTATAAAACTTTATAGTGCTTTAGGCCTTGGATGGAATGTACACCCCTTCAACGGAGTTGAAAATAAAGGCAAAGACCTACCGATTGTTTAATGTTTTATAAATTTTAATAAAGAGATATTAATGTATTTTATCTTACGTAACTACTTGATGAATAGTTAGCACAATCACTGTCAAGAGAACCGTTTAAGTTGAAGATATTTAGCCTTTTGCTTGATGAAGGGAGGGTTCTGGATTTAAAAGAAAGAGAGGAATGGTGCCGAAGGTCTTGAGGGGAAATACAGAGGAAATAAGATCGATTCTTACGAATTTTAAAAAAAAATCCCTTAAATTTCCTTTGTTATACTAAACCCGCAAAACTCTAATCAAACTGGCAAAAAAATGTCAACATTTATCCGGAATATAGCAAGACGTAGGAGGTAGTTCGTTTTTACGATTTTTTTTTTTTTCTCTAATCAAACTGGCAAAAAAATGTCAATTTGTATCCGGAATATAGCAAGACGTAGGAGGTAGTTCGTTTTTACGATTTTTTTTTTTTTTTTTATTCTTTGTCAACTTTTGGAAATCTACACAGGATAACTAATGGTGTTCTGTATATTTCTCAAAATAGATATGAAACAGGGAAAACAAAGCATATTATTTAGCCATGGGCAAATTTAAAAAAAAAAAAAAATAAAAAACATTTGAATAATTCGTAAAAACGAACTACCTCCTTCGCCTTTCTATATTCCGGATACAAATTGACAATTCATAGATTCGAGTATGGCGGGTTTAATATAATCAAGAAAATTTAAGGATTTATAAGAATACGTAAACTATCGAACTACCTCCTGTGCCTTGCTATTCTCCGGATACAAATTGATATTTTTCGTCAAATTCATTTGAGTTTTGCGGGTTTAATATAACCACAAAAAATTAAGAAAATTTCTTAAAAATTTGTAAGAATCGAACTATTTCCTGTGTAGAGATGCTCTTCCCCCTCAAGACATACAGCACTATTCCATTTACCAAATGCAGCACCCTCCCTTTCTCAAGTCTAAATATCGTGTACTTCAACGGTTCCGCGACAGTGATTGTGCTACCCCATCATTATGTAGTTACATAGGATATAATATATTATTATTTTTGTACATAAAATTATAAAACTTTATAGTGCTTTAGGGCTTGGATGGAATGTACACCCCTTCAACGGAGTTGAAAATAAAGGCAAAGACCTACCGATTGTTTAATGTTTTATAAATTTTAATAAAGAGATATTAATGTATTTTATCTTACGTAACTACTTGATGAATAGTTAGCACAATCACTGTCAAGAGAACCGTTTACGTTGAAGATATTTAGCCTTTTGCTTGATGAAGGGAGGGTTCTGGATTTAAAAGAAAGAGAGGAATGGCGCCGAAGGTCTTGAGGAGAAATACAGAGAAAATAAGATCGATTCTTACGAATTTTTAAAAAAAAATCCCTTAAATTTCCTTTGTTATACTAAACCCGCAAAACTTTAATCAAACTGGCAAAAAAATTTCAATTTGTATCCGGAATATAGCAAGACGTAGGAGGTAGTTCGTTTTTACGATTTTTTTTTTTTTTTTTTATTCTTTGTCAACTTTTGGAAATCTACACAGGATAACTAAAGGTGTTCTGTATATTTCTCAAAATAGGTATGAAACAGGGAAAACAAAGCATATTATTTAGCCATGGGCAAATTTAAAAAAAAAATAAATAAAAAACATTTGAATAATTCGTAAAAACGAACTACCTCCTTCGCCTTTCTATATTCCGGATACAAATTGACAATTCATAGATTCGAGTATGGCGGGTTAAATATAATCAAGAAAATTGAAGGATTTATAAAAATACGTAAACTATCGAACTACCTCCTGTGCCTTGCTATTCTCCGGATACAAATTGATATTTTTCGTCAAATTCATTTGAGTTTTGCGGGTTTAATATAACCACAAAAAATTAAGAAAATTTCTTAAAAATTTGTAAGAATCGAACTATTTCCTGTGTAGAGATGCTCTTCCCCTTCAAGACATACAGCACTATTCCATTTACCAAATGCAGCACCCTCTCTTTCTCAAGTCTAAATATCGTATACTTCAACGGTTCCGCGACAGTGATTGTGCTACCCCATCATTATGTAGTTACGTAGGATATAATATATTATTATTTTTGTACATAAATTTATAAAACTTTATAGTGCTTTAGGCCTTGGATGGAATGTACACCCCTTCAACGGAGTTGAAAATAAAGGCAAAGACCTACCGATTGTTTAATGTTTTATAAATTTTAATAAAGAGATATTAATGTATTTTATCTTACGTAACTACTTGATGAATAGTTAGCACAATCACTGTCAAGAGAACCGTTTAAGTTGAAGATATTTAGCCTTTTGCTTGATGAAGGGAGGGTTCTGGATTTAAAAGAAAGAGAGGAATGGCGCCGCAGGTCTTGAGGGGAAATACAGAGAAAATAAGATCGATTCTTACGAATTTTAAAAAAAAATCCCTTAAATTTCCTTTGTTATACTAAACCCGCAAAACTCTAATCAAACTGGCAAAAAAATGTCAACATTTATCCGGAATATAGCAAGACGTAGGAGGTAGTTCGTTTTTACGATTTTTTTTTTTTTCTCTAATCAAACTGGCAAAAAAATGTCAATTTGTATCCGGAATATAGCAAGACGTAGGAGGTAGTTCGTTTTTACGATTTTTTTTTTTTTTTTATTTTTTGTCAACTTTTGGAAATCTACACAGGATAACTAAAGGTGTTCTGTATATTTCTCAAAATAGGTATGAAACAGGGAAAACAAAGCATATTATTTAGCCATGGGCAAATTTAAAAAAAAAATAAATACAAAACATTTGAATAATTCGTAAAAACGAACTACCTCCTTCGCCTTTCTATATTCCGGATACAAATTGACAATTCATAGATTCGAGTATGGCGGGTTAAATATAATCAAGAAAATTGAAGGATTTATAAAAATACGTAAACTATCGAACTACCTCCTGTGCCTTGCTATTCTCCGGATACAAATTGATATTTTTCGTCAAATTCATTTGAGTTTTGCGGGTTTAATATAACCACAAAAAATTAAGAAAATTTCTTAAAAATTCGTAAGAATCGAACTATTTCCTGTGTAGAGATGCTCTTCCCCCTCAAGACATACAGCACTATTCCATTTACCAAATGCAGCACACTCTCTTTCTCAAGTCTAAATATCGTATACTTCAACGGTTCCGCGACAGTGATTGTGCTACCCCATCATTATGTAGTTACGTAGGATATAATATATTATTATTTTTGTACATAAATTTATAAAACTTTATAGTGCTTTAGGCCTTGGATGGAATGTACACCCCTTCAACGGAGTTGAAAATAAAGGCAAAGACCTACCGATTGTTTAATGTTTTATAAATTTTAATAAAGAGATATTAATGTATTTTATCTTACGTAACTACTTGATGAATAGTTAGCACAATCACTGTCAAGAGAACCGTTTAAGTTGAAGATATTTAGCCTTTTGCTTGATGAAGGGAGGGTTCTGGATTTAAAAGAAAGAGAGGAATGGCGCCGCAGGTCTTGAGGAGAAATACAGAGAAAATAAGATCGATTCTTACGAATTTTAAAAAAAAATCCCTTAAATTTCCTTTGTTATACTAAACCCGCAAAACTCTAATCAAACTGGCAAAAAAATGTCAACATTTATCCGGAATATAGCAAGACGTAGGAGGTAGTTCGTTTTTACGATTTTTTTTTTTTTTCTCTAATCAAACTGGCAAAAAAATGTCAATTTGTATCCGGAATATAGCAAGACGTAGGAGGTAGTTCGTTTTTACGATTTTTTTATTTTTTTTATTTTTTGTCAACTTTTGGAAATCTACACAGGATAACTAAAGGTGTTCTGTATATTTCTCAAAATAGGTATGAAACAGGGAAAACAAAGCATATTATTTAGCCATGGGCAAATTTAAAAAAAAAATAAATAAAAAACATTTGAATAATTCGTAAAAACGAACTACCTCCTTCGCCTTTCTATATTCCGGATACAAATTGACAATTCATAGATTCGAGTATGGCGGGTTAAATATAATCAAGAAAATTGAAGGATTTATAAAAATACGTAAACTATCGAACTACCTCCTGTGCCTTGCTATTCTCCGGATACAAATTGATATTTTTCGTCAAATTCATTTGAGTTTTGCGGGTTTAATATAACCACAAAAAATTAAGAAAATTTCTTAAAAATTCGTAAGAATCGAACTATTTCCTGTGTAGAGATGCTCTTCCCCCTCAAGACATACAGCACTATTCCATTTACCAAATGCAGCACCCTCTCTTTCTCAAGTCTAAATATCGTATACTTCAACGGTTCCGCGACAGTGATTGTGCTACCCCATCATTATGTAGTTACGTAGGATATAATATATTATTATTTTTGTACATAAATTTATAAAACTTTATAGTGCTTTAGGCCTTGGATGGAATGTACACCCCTTCAACGGAGTTGAAAATAAAGGCAAAGACCTACCGATTGTTTAATGTTTTATAAATTTTAATAAAGAGATATTAATGTATTTTATCTTACGTAACTACTTGATGAATAGTTAGCACAATCACTGTCAAGAGAACCGTTTAAGTTGAAGATATTTAGCCTTTTGCTTGATGAAGGGAGGGTTCTGGATTTAAAAGAAAGAGAGGAATGGCGCCGAAGGTCTTGAGGGGAAATACAGAGGAAATAAGATCGATTCTTACGAATTTTAAAAAAAAAACCCTTAAATTTCCTTTGTTATACTAAACCCGCAAAACTCTAATCAAACTGGCAAAAAAATGTCAACATTTATCCGGAATATAGCAAGACGTAGGAGGTAGTTCGTTTTTACGATTTTTTTTTTTTTTCTCTAATCAAACTGGCAAAAAAATGTCAATTTGTATCCGGAATATAGCAAGACGTAGGAGGTAGTTCGTTTTTACGATTTTTTTTTTTTTTTTTATTCTTTGTCAACTTTTGGAAATCTACACAGGATAACTAAAGGTGTTCTGTATATTTCTCAAAATAGGTATGAAACAGGGAAAACAAAGCATATTATTTAGCCATGGGCAAATTTAAAAAAAAAATAAATAAAAAACATTTGAATAATTCGTAAAAACGAACTACCTCCTTCGCCTTTCTATATTCCGGATACAAATTGACAATTCATAGATTCGAGTATGGCGGGTTAAATATAATCAAGAAAATTGAAGGATTTATAAAAATACGTAAACTATCGAACTACCTCCTGTGCCTTGCTATTCTCCGGATACAAATTGATATTTTTCGTCAAATTCATTTGAGTTTTGCGGGTTTAATATAACCACAAAAAATTAAGAAAATTTCTTAAAAATTCGTAAGAATCGAACTATTTCCTGTGTAGAGATGCTCTTCCCCCTCAAGACATAAAGGCACTATTCCATTTACCAAATGCAGCACCCTCTCTTTCTCAAGTCTAAATATCGTATACTTCAACGGTTCCGCGACAGTGATTGTGCTACCCCATCATTATGTAGTTACGTAGGATATAATATATTATTATTTTTGTACATAAATTTATAAAACTTTATAGTGCTTTAGGCCTTGGATGGAATGTACACCCCTTCAACGGAGTTGAAAATAAAGGCAAAGACCTACCGATTGTTTAATGTTTTATAAATTTTAATAAAGAGATATTAATGTATTTTATCTTACGTAACTACTTGATGAATAGTTAGCACAATCACTGTCAAGAGAACCGTTTAAGTTGAAGATATTTAGCCTTTTGCTTGATGAAGGGAGGGTTCTGGATTTAAAAGAAAGAGAGGAATGGCGCCGAAGGTCTTGAGGGGAAATACAGAGGAAATAAGATCGATTCTTACGAATTTTAAAAAAAAAACCCTTAAATTTCCTTTGTTATACTAAACCCGCAAAACTCTAATCAAACTGGCAAAAAAATGTCAACATTTATCCGGAATATAGCAAGACGTAGGAGGTAGTTCGTTTTTACGATTTTTTTTTTTTTTCTCTAATCAAACTGGCAAAAAAATGTCAATTTGTATCCGGAATATAGCAAGACGTAGGAGGTAGTTCGTTTTTACGATTTTTTTTTTTTTTTTTTATTCTTTGTCAACTTTTGGAAATCTACACAGGATAACTAAAGGTGTTCTGTATATTTCTCAAAATAGGTATGAAACAGGGAAAACAAAGCATATTATTTAGCCATGGGCAAATTTAAAAAAAAAATAAATAAAAAACATTTGAATAATTCGTAAAAACGAACTACCTCCTTCGCCTTTCTATATTCCGGATACAAATTGACAATTCATAGATTCGAGTATGGCGGGTTAAATATAATCAAGAAAATTGAAGGATTTATAAAAATACGTAAACTATCGAACTACCTCCTGTGCCTTGCTATTCTCCGGATACAAATTGATATTTTTCGTCAAATTCATTTGAGTTTTGCGGGTTTAATATAACCACAAAAAATTAAGAAAATTTCTTAAAAATTCGTAAGAATCGAACTATTTCCTGTGTAGAGATGCTCTTCCCCCTCAAGACATACAGCACTATTCCATTTACCAAATGCAGCACACTCTCTTTCTCAAGTCTAAATATCGTATACTTCAACGGTTCCGCGCCAGTGATTGTGCTACCCCATCATTATGTAGTTACGTAGGATATAATATATTATTATTTTTGTACATAAATTTATAAAACTTTATAGTGCTTTAGGCCTTGGATGGAATGTACACCCCTTCAACGGAGTTGAAAATAAAGGCAAAGACCTACCGATTGTTTAATGTTTTATAAATTTTAATAAAGAGATATTAATGTATTTTATCTTACGTAACTACTTGATGAATAGTTAGCACAATCACTGTCAAGAGAACCGTTTAAGTTGAAGATATTTAGCCTTTTGCTTGATGAAGGGAGGGTTCTGGATTAAAAAGAAAGAGAGGAATGGTGCCGAAGGTCTTGAGGGGAAATACAGAGGAAATAAGATCGATTCTTACGAATTTTAAAAAAAAATCCCTTAAATTTCCTTTGTTATACTAAACCCGCAAAACTCTAATCAAACTGGCAAAAAAATGTCAACATTTATCCGGAATATAGCAAGACGTAGGAGGTAGTTCGTTTTTACGATTTTTTTTTTTTTTCTCTAATCAAACTGGCAAAAAAATGTCAATTTGTATCCGGAATATGGTAAGGCACAGGAGGTAATTTGATTTTTTATGAATTCTTAAATTTCCTTAGTTAAACCTGCCATACTCAAAAGTAACTTTCGATTAATTGTCAATTTGTATCCGGAATATAGCAAGACGTAGGAGGTAGTTCGTTTTTACGAATGTTTCATTTTTTTTATTTTTTGTAAATTTTTGGAAATCTGCTCAGGATAACTAATAAATTTCTGTATATTTCTCAAAATAGATAGATATGAAACGGGGAAAACAAAGCATATTATTTTTAAAAAAACCTATTTGAATAATTCGTAAAAACGAACTACCTCCTTCGCCTTTCTATATTCCGGATACAAATTAAGAATTAATGGAATGTTAGATTCGAGAATGGCGGGTTTAATATAATCAAGAAAATTTAAGGATTTTTAAGAATTCGTAAAATATCGAACTACCTCCTGGGCGTTGCTATTTTCCGGATACAAATTGATATTTTTCGGCCAATTTAATTGTTTGAGTAGAAATATTAAAAGTAGTAGAAAAATAAATATTTATATAGTTTATCCTACTGAACTACTTAATAATTTGTTAGCACAACCACTGTCATTAATGTCCAAGTGATAAAGGTGTAGAACTGTAGAGAAGAGAGGATAGAAAAATTGTGACTGAACTAACATTTTTTCGTCGCTAGGACAAGGAAAAAAGTTTCGTTTCTCCATTAACAAGTATCTTAATTACTCCATTCTAAATAGATGCTATGCCTTTGCTATCCCTAGAGAAGTCAAGTTCCCTTTTTAGGCTGTAGAGACCGCTTATTAAACTAGGAAATCAGGATCCCCCCTCTAATAGACGTTTTAGGGCCGAGAACAATCACAGAAATAGTGTTTTAAAGTCTTTTCTTTGAACACGAAAAACATGCTTTGTTTTGTCCCTTTTTATATATATTTTTTTATTTTTAGAAATATACAAAAATCCATTAGTTAGCCTGTGCAAATTTCCATTTTTTATTTTCTTGTTGTTGGTATTGTCTTATTTATTGTTCTTGTTTCAGGAAGGAAAATGAGGAAGAAGAAGCGATTACTGCTTTCCTTGCTTGTCGGATTGAAAGTATTAGCAGCTGGTATTATCTTACCTAGTATCCTCGCCTTAGCACTCTTCGCATCTTGGAAAGGAGTTACAATAAGCCTTCTCGCTTTTATGCTTGCTGCAACTGTTGGAGTCAAAGCATTACTCAATAGTAGTAAGTAACCATTCTTTGAAATAAATGGTATATTTAGTTTTATTCTTTTTAATTTTAGTTTCTTAAAGAGTATCAAAAAATTCTTGCATAAGAGTCTGCAAGACAGTGAGACATTTTCATGTAACGCTCTTTGGTGTCGTCTTTTGGTATCGCTTATGTAACGCTTTTCAAGTTTATGTGCCAAAGTCAAGGCATGAGAATGTTAAAAAGTAAATTGAATTTTAACGTACACGTATAATAGGAACGACCAATTATACGGTTTTGTCGATAATACTGAAAAAATACTCATATTTTATGTTACAAAATATTTAGCAAACAATAAAATATGTTTTTATTTATTTATTTTTTTTTTTTGCAGAAAATAGCAGTGGTAAAGAAGAGAAGCACCATGTTATCGTTGCTAAGCCAGCTCCTTCATTGCATGAACATATCTGGAGGAAGGATGATGAGTGGTATGAAAAGGACCATTCGCCATACAGGGCTTACGCATCAAGGCAGTTTAAGAACTGAACATCAAGGCAGTTTAAGAACTGAACATCATCATTAGATATTTTAATTAACTTCCGTCCAGCTAAATTATAATTTATTTATTTGAACCACATTGAACTGATTGATCAAAAGTCTACAAATTTTATAAAACTAAATTCTGTTCATTAATTTAAAATACATCTGCCATATAAGAAACTACCAATGAAGCAATAAATTGTTCAAACTCTTACATCATAACTAACGACAAATTACTGTACGGACTTATTTACTATTAACTGACTTCTACTCTTACTTATTAACGATTAACTGACGACAAATTACTATACTGACATATTTACTATTAACTGACTTCTACTCTTACTTATTAAAGATTAACTGACGACAAATTACTGTAGTATATTGGAAATAAAAAACACATACATTTTACCTTCTTACTTTTTTCTGTAAACTGTTCTTAAAGTCAATTATTATTAAGTAATATATTAATGAAGCCAAAAGACATTTTTAAGAATATTATTGAAACCAAAGTTTATATTTATATAAAATTATTTAACATTTTCTACAATGTTAACATTTATTTATTTGTACATAATTTTACTTTTTGTATACACTGATAATAAAATATTATTTTTACTGAAATTATTTTTATATTTGTTTTAAATACCTTCTTTACCTTAATATAACACTTTACCTCGAAAAGTAATCTTTCCTTATTTATATTTTAATCTTTTATATTAAAATATATTTTGTTTTAAAGAAAAAGTAAGAATAATACGAACCCACTCAATATGTTTGTTTTTTACTACCTCATATCCATAGCTGAATTCCTGATACTAAATATTTAAAGTTCCTAGTTGCCTAATCTAAATTTTTTTTACTTTAAATAAGGTAATATTTGGTACTAGGAATACAGAATTAATATGAGAAAATATATTAGGTGAGCTCCTGTGCATTCCTAGTTTCCTAATGTAAAAATACTTATTTAACGTAAAAAATATTTAGTATCAGGAATACAGGAATGGATAAGAGGTAGTATGAGAAAACATATTAAGTAAGCTCCTGCGAGTTCCTAGTTTCCTAATACCAAAACCAATTTTACCTTAATAAGTTAATATTTGGAATCAGGAATACAGAAATGTATAAGAGGTAGCTGAAGAAAACTGTTAATGTGAGCTCCTGCTAGTTTCTGTTTTCCTTATACGAAAACCAATTTTACTTTAAATGTGTATATTTTGTATCAGGAATATAGGAATGGATAAGAGGTAGTATGAGAAAACATATTAAGTAAGCTCCTGTGCATTCCTAGTTTCCTAATTCCAAAACCAATTTTACCTAAATAAGTTAATATTTGGTATCAGGAATACAGAAATCTATAAGTGGTAGCTGAAGAAAACTTTTAATGTGAGCTCCTGTTAGTTTCTGTTTTCCTTAGACGAAAAATCAATTTTACTTTAAATTTGTATATATCAGGAATATAGGATTGGATAAGAGGTACTATGAGAAAACATATTAGGGAGCTCCTGTGCATTCCTAGTTTCCTAATGCAAAAATACTTATTTAACGTAAAAAGAGAATATTTAGTATCAGGAATACAGGAATAGATAAGAGGTAGTGTGAGAAAACATATTAAGTAAGCTCCTGTGAGTTCCTAGTTTCTTAACACTAAAACTAATTTTACTAATAAGTTATTATTTGGTATCAGGAATACAATAGAGGATAAGAGGTAGCTGAAGAAAACTTATTCAGTGAGTTACTTTTAGTTTCTGTTTTATTTTACCACTTCTTCTCTATTTCGTTATTCCTTATACTTAATATAAACTTTAAGGTGAATATACCATGGAAGGGTTAGGCCTGCCAAAGGGCCTTGACAACAATAAATTCTCGTATGTAATAGATGACACAGGATTGCTGTCTTGTTCCTTTATTTGTACCTACAATCCTTAACGTATGCAACAGTCTACCAGACTACCCTGTCACATCACATAAGGAGCTACCCACATATATGGCTAGGGTGGGTGAACTCCGAGCGTACATCAAGTCTTTTGCTGGTCAGGACTTGAATTAGTACCCGATTGTGAGAAGAGAATATGGATACCAATGAGCTTTCGGACTCTCTCATTGATTACATAATTGGACTGGCAGCTGTTTGAGTGTGGAGGGCGGCAAGACGAACGCACCAATCCGAGCCTCGTACCCTGTCTAACGTAAAGAAATGTGTCAACTTCTCTATTCCTCCCTTACCGACTACCAGTCCTATTTTGTAATCAATTCAACTGCAGTATAGATGTTCTAATGATAGGAAATAATAATTTTTATTAAATACGAGTATTTCTTTTAATCCATTTTAATCATAAGATAATTTACATGATTTCATCTTACATAATATCTTTTTATTAATTCAATTTTTTTCCTTTCGTGCTCTATTTCTTGTTTATACATTTTTTTTAAATCTCTTTATTATACAACAACAAAATAAATAATAAAATCTACATTTATTTATTTTTCATACATTTTAAATAACCAGGTCATTTTTTGTATTGCATATTCTTTAATAAATATATTGCCTAGTAAGTCAGTTGACTTCTCCTTTTTTTAAAAAACCTAAAAAATAAAATAGCACCAGATTTTTTTTTTTTTTTAAATAGGACAGAATTTTTTTTTTTTAAAAAAAACATCAGAGATAGAAAAAGAGAGAAAATACAGACAACCTAATTAAAACCAGCAAACAATAATTAAATTTAAACATATACATAAAATAAAATAAAAGTTTTGTTTTTTTAAAACATACTTTATAAGTCCTTATTTAAACCAAAGACTAAAAACAGGTAATTCACTATGAAATGAAATTTAAAACTGCAAAGCCGACTTTTAACAATTTCATGCATCACTTTCAAACATGTTTTTACTCGATAAAGAAGTTTTTTCATTTCTCGAGAATTATTAATTAAAACACATAAATATGACACTAAATTTTACCTTCAATATTACAAATGATCAGTGGTAATTAAGTGGTTGTTTAAACGAAACCACTTTACAAATATTTCAATAAATCTAATTAATTTTAATTAAAACAAAGTGCGGCTTCGACTTGTGTACTTAATGCACCACTATGTGGTTCATTTTGACCAGGTTTTGTTGAATTCGACTTCTGTTAATTAAATAGACCAGGTCAGTAAAATGTTGATTTGCATGTAAAAATTATTATATTTAGATTTATCATTATATATTTTAGTAAGAATTGTTAAAGCAATAAAAGGTTGATTGATGGAAAGGTACCGGGCAGAAGAAAGTGAAGTGTAATCTACCCTAAAAATAACATACTAAACCATAATCAGAATTTTCGGACGAAGTTTAGATCTTGGGGCAGTTGAAGTTTGTCTCAATATATAACCATAAAGCCGATAATACCGGTTGTTATGATAAAATACCTCTCAATCATAAACAACCTCTCTATTATAAAATTTAAAAATCTCTACAAACGAATATAATAATCACATACATACAGAAATAATTATATTTTTAAAATTAAAAAGATACCAAACTTAATTATGAATGAAAAATTACTGTTCTTTATAACAATCAATAAAAGAAAAATAAATAAAAAATATAAGAATTACGTATATTTTTTATACATACATAATGCTCATAAATAAATAATTTAAATTATACCAATTTTTTATTTATTTAATTTTTAATACAAAAATGTTCGATTTACTTACTCTAGTGCAAATATTATTCTGAATATAAACAAAAAAAATGACCTGATAGATATTATATAATAATTTATATATTTCATTTTACAAACATCACAGTATTATACCTATGGAGAAAATATATTTATTAATTATTTTATTTATTTCTTATTTATACATTTATATATATATATTTCTTTATTTTGATTCAAAATTTTAACTAATAACAGAACAATTATATTTGAAATCGGTCTAGATTTATATATATATATATTTTTTTAATCGAAATAATAATTTAAAAAAAAAAAAAAAAAAAAAAAAAAAAAAATGTGATTTCGTATACAAATTTATTTTTTTCTCTATTATATGGATAGGAATAGACAGGGGAAAGAGGGATTATCAATATGCAATAATGTTTTACAATATAATATTATTATTAATATATACATTTTATTTTATTAAGGATTGTTTTTTATTTTTTTATCTAGAGCCAATGAATATATATCAATAAATGTCACAAACTTTGTAAATAAATAAATAAATAAATAAATAAAAACAATAATAATAATTAACAATAAAATAGTGGTGTTAGGAATTTTAATGAAAATAAGTGAGGGTATTTTGTATGTATAGGAAATAAATAATGCAAAATGCAATTAGTGTCAACAGTACGTTTGAATACATAGCCAAATTGCTGTTAAAATACATTTTTTGAAAAAATACACACTACACACCCAATAAAACTTGAAGATTCTCTATCAGTTAATTTTGGTACAAAAATATTATACAGAAAAAAATGGTTGCATTAATTGATTATTTCATTGAAAATGCGATTCAAATATCTTTAATTATTAAAAAAAATTAAACAATTTTATCTTTTAAGGTAATTTTATTGGAACAACATAATTGCTTCAAATAAAAGAAGCAGCAAAACTTATGTTAAAATAAATTAAACTGATTTCTATGGTAGATTGCATTTATTAAAACTGCCCAATTAAAATTATTAAGACCATTTCAGCTATTATAAATCTAAATAGATTATAATAAAAAAAAAGACTTCTAATTGAAAACCAAACGTTTAAAATATGACAAATCACACTTTAGTCAAATAAAAATTTTACATACCTAATAAACTGATATTTGACATAATAACTTTGTTCCAAATAATTGTACTGTTTATTAAAAAGAAAAATGGATATATATGTTAAGTTCCAATAATTGATATTTTATTATAATAGGCTGTTTTCTGATCGATTGAAGTTTAGCACTTAATAAATAAGTAAGTTAAATTCAAATTATTGAAACCATTTTTTAAATATAACTTCTAACTGATTAAGTTTAAGGCATTGATCAAATTGGTTTAAACTGCTGCAAATATTTGCCAATAATAAGCACATTAAGTTTTGTTTTTTCTTTATTATTTCACATGAACTAAATTAAATATATATTTAAAAATAATCATTCATTTATATATCATCACAATTACTTGAATAAACAGAATATAATTTTAAAAAAAACTTCTTGATATTTCTTTCATAAGCTCTAGATATAAAAAAAAAAAATACCTTTATTTTTATTAATTTTATAAAAAAATTCCAGTTTTTTCATGAAGTAGCGCCATCACTTAGCTTATTTGCAAATATTAATATAGTTCAATAAATCTACATTTAAAAACAAATGTACAAACAAAATATAAAATTATAATTTAAAATTGAATAAATATTTTAAATTTACTTTTTACACAACATTAGAAATAAAACAAAAATAAATTGACATTAAAGAGGACACATTTTAAAATAATTATATTCATTTTTAAAAAATTCACTCATTCTCTCATAAATTCCTTACAAAATTACACTATTTTTTCTCTCTTATATGCTTAATTACTGTTTGTTTTCCCCCCCAAATAATAAAGATAAATAATACGGTAAGATAATGACAAATGTTTTTAAATACAAAACAAAAAATATTATTTAGCTATCACTAATTGCACAATTACTCTGTAATTGTAATAGCACAATTACTGTGTAATTTTGAATTTGCACAATTTACTTTCTATATTTATATAAAATGTATAAATTGGTAATAACACTAAAGGTATTTAACAAGACCTACGT
This sequence comes from Gerris lacustris, assembly GCA_951217055.1. Lineage (NCBI taxonomy): Eukaryota > Metazoa > Arthropoda > Insecta > Hemiptera > Gerridae > Gerris > Gerris lacustris. The sequence continues at coordinate 26,851,007 of OX578284.1, forward strand.
GATAAATTAATATATTTACTTAGTAATTTATTTATTTGTTTACCTACTTATTTATTTAGTTTTTGTTTGCAGTGTTCTAATAAGAGATTTAATAATACATAAATACTTATAGAGATTTTATTAATTTTTCGAAGTATTGGCCGATTGTCTCGAGAAAATACTAGCTTAGTTTGTGATCGAATATTTGGAACTAAAATTAAAAATAATTTTGATTATCATACGGTGTAATTGTTAACATTATTTCACATGCGATGTCATATATATGTGATATGGAATGACATATTGGAAGATTGGCGGATAACAGTGTGACCTTTTAAATGAAAAAATATATATTTAAATAACAATAATACATTTATATTTATATATATATATATATATATATATATATATATATATATATATATATATATATATATATATATATATATATATATATATATATATATTACAATGTTGCATGCTAGGGAATTATTCTTTTTTTTATTAATAAATTTGTTTATTAAAAATATGCACCTTCAAAAGTTAGTTAAAAAAAAATGATGTCCTTGACATATCAAAGGAGTTATTATCAAAAGAATATTATCCGATGGCAACACTGATAAACTAAATAATTCATTGGTCTATCGTCGATTAAAGAGTGTTTTGTTACTTAGTTAAATGAAATATTATTCGATTATTATTTATAAAGGGAAAAAATCAAAGAAAATATAGTTAAAACTATGTTACTAATAGGAAACTATCAAGTATCAAAAAGGGAATTTGACGATTATGAAGCAAAAATGTAATCTATTAAAAAAAAAAAAAAATTAATACAGATTCTATTAAAATGCAAAAAGAGAGCTAATAATAATAATACAAAATTTTTAATTATAGCAAAATTTGCTAATTATTATTCAACAAAAAAGACAACACACAAACAATTGATTTTTTAAAAATGCCACTGACTCTTTAGCTGGATTCCCGTGGATTATTTAATTTTATAGATTTATTAAAATAAACTACCGCCAAGAAAAATTAATAAAATAAAATTGGCAAAACTCCCTCATTTATTACCTGATTCCGACAAATAAAGAAGCATTTTTAAATGTTAACTTACGAGAGAAAGCAGAGATTTTGTCCTCCTGCAATTATTCCCCTCTCCCCTAAGTGTCTCCTCGCAACCCTGATGATGTTAGTGAGCCATCTTAAATAAAAAAAAGCCAGTTGTTGGCCGCCATCTTAAATCAAAAAGGCCGATTGTAAAACCCTTACACTAAATTTGTTTAGTGTAAGGGTTAGAGTCGTGTAAGGTTGTTTTAGTGCAAGGGTTGTAAATTAGTTTAGTGTAATTTGTCATAAAAGAAGGCCAACTTCCACATTTTCAAGATTCTTGTGCAATTGGTTCCGGAGATATACTTGTAACATATTTTACATATAACTGTCCTCCATCTTGGATCAAGATGGTGGGTCGTTGAAATATTGTTTTAGCAAGCATGAAGGGGTTAAGAGGAACCTATGTAAACATTTTATGGACATAGGTGCAGAGATATTGTGATGAATCATTCAGTCAGTCAGTGGTATTTGGATTACAGATTCAAAATTTTATTTTATACATAATCTAGATAATTACCGTATTGCATCGAATATAAGACGCATCCCGATTTTTGAACCAAAATTTGGAAGCAAAAAAACTTGTTCGGTCTTCAAATTTAGACAGTCTACCATGTATATTGTTGGAATATTGAATCTTTATTTAGATGTAAGACAGCTGCTACCAGAGAAATAACAAGGTTATATTTTGAAAATAAAATGTTGAAGCTAACAAGAAATAAATAAGTTTAATGGAACCATCTTATCAGAAATTGAACACGTTAAAATTCCTGAAAATTGATTAAATAGGGCCCATAACATTGATTAAATGGGACAATAATGTCCCAGCAAAATTCAGAGATTTGGGAATAAGGAGTAAAACAAGATCTCCGGAGTACTCTTGAAAGGGAACTTCGAAGAAAAAAGATTGTTAGAAATGATGCACTTGAGTACATCTATTATAAGACGAACCTCGAATAAAAGACGTATCCCGATTTTGGCGATGCAAAAACGGGGAAAATAACGCGTCTTATATTCGAAGCAATACGGTATATCCTTTTTCTGTTCTAATTTAAATACAAATTTTAACGACTTTAAATTTTGTAACAAAATTAATCCATGAAGTTTTACCGCACAAAACCTTTCATTGTAAATCAATATTTAAAACATTTTCATTTACAAAATCAATGTAAGTTGTATAAATAAGAAATGTAAACAAAATAAAATAAATATATAAAACTTAAAAAACAGAGTATTTTTAATTTTTTTTTTACTTAAGTGAATAAAGAAAATTATTATGTTTATAACACACAATTTTAGCATTGAGAGCACCGCTATCTTATGACACCTTTTTTAATTTTTAATTTTTTTAAATTTAATTTTATTGCGAAATACTGTAAAATAAACTAATCTTAAACATTAACAATACAAATAAAATTAAACATTTTTTTTAAATAAAAAAAGCTTTGTACACACAAAAATACTAAAAAAAAAACAACTCAAATATTTTTTACAAGTAAATAAAAATTTAAACATAAGCACATAATAAAGTCAGCAAGTTTCCTCCTTACATAAAATAAATTTTTATGGCATTCATTAATTAAATTCTATTTAAAGTTCAATATAACTATAACTTCTTTATTTTTGCTGGCGAGAAAATTCAGCACATTTAACATTAAAAATAATTTGCAGATTAAACAAATTAATGAAATTTTGAATGAAAGGCATATAGGGATATAATGCTTATATTTTTCAATCTTGTTCGTGCTTGCGAAGCAAGCATTTACAAGCAGTTAATTCACTGCCCTTAAAAAAATTGCAAACTTATAGGGGTGCAAACCTATAAGGGGTGCTTGTATCTTGCAATCTTCGAGACACTTTAGCAAACATTTAACGACAGTTTGTGGTGGCCCAAAGAATTAAAAATTATTTCAAACTATTACAATTTTAAATGTACTTTGAATCAAGAAAATTTCGACTTTATTCCCTTCAGCTTCTCTAGCTCTCACACAAAGTAAACATTACCATCCTAAAACACGTTTAAGCCTTTGTTGGTATGTTGCTTAAATCTGTTTCCTGTGTGAAAACTTAAGTTTCGTTCTAGGAATGAAAGTCAATATAATCTTGTGGAAATTATAAACACCTAACACAATTTATATTGCTTTATCAAGTTCTTTAAGTTTTTTTTATAAGATATTTGATCTTCAGCTATCAAAAATAATAACGCAGTAATTTTATACCTAGATAATGTCCTTTTCATTGAATTTTACGTCCAAAAATGGTGAAATCGAGTGGTATTATGAGGAAATAAACAAAAATGCCCTGTAACTTAAATGCCAATAAGTTAACTTAACTCAATATGCCACAAACAGGTAAAAAGGAAACATTGTCTGTTCCCATTAGGTGTAAAACCTAACACATACCTTTTACATTAATTTAATCAACTTACACAAAGATAAATTTAGACGTAAATAACTATAAAGTGAAAGTGAACAAACTAGATCTTACAAAAATTAAATTCATAAGGAGGAAACAAAAAATAATAAAACAAAATAAATAAAAAATATGAATCACATACCAAGCACATTTTCAATCTGAAAATTGTTAATTCAATTATTTAATATATATATATTTACTTACATAAATATAATATAAATCTATACATATTTTATTTCTTAAAATATTATAAGTTTAAAATTTTTCCTAATTTATTTTCTTTATCATTATTTTTTACCTAATTTATTTATTTAACAATTCTTTCTTGCTTATAATTAATTATTACAGTTTAATTCTTTATTTATAGTAATTTACATTTATTTTTATTGCGTTAGATCTGAAGATCGTATAAATTAAATAATACTTCGTACATAAATTACATTTTTTTTTTCATAAAAAAAAACATTCTATTTCTATTTATATTATTTACATTATTCTTATGCTGTTATATTAAAATTAATAATTGGATCGATATTAAATCCAATGTCTTTGGATATAAGCTTCTTTAGCAAATTTTACTAGAATATAAATACATTATATATATATATATATATATATATATATATATATATATATATATATATATATATATATATATATATATATACACACATACATACACACACATATATATATATATATATATATATATATATATATATATATATATATATATATATATATATATGTATATATAAACTAAAAGTAATATGAACACAGTAAAATAATTAGGTAAGATTAATTACCTACCTTTAGTTAACTTCAAATAAATTAAAATAATACAAAATTTAAAATTAGAATAACATTTAAACATTTTTTTTTTTATAAATCGTAATCAAATCAAGATATATTTTATTGTACTGCAAACTAAAATACTGGAGAAAAAACTTGTACTATACTTACTTTTATGTACATAAGATATGTATCTTTAGGTATTGAACATTTTAAAAAGAAAATACTTTGCCATGAGCGAATTAGTGACATTTTAAGTATATTTTACAGTAAGTTTTTTCGTAGTATAAGGTAATCGACAAAACTAGAGGTTCAGCAAATTTGAACATTCAACGACGAGATCTCTACGTATGAAAATACCTAGTTTTTTTTGACAATTAAACCTAGATACATTTGAATAATCCAAAACTAGAATTAAAGAAACCTCAAGTGATGAAAAAAGTTAACAAAATGGATGAATTGGGAATCAGTTATGCAAATATTGGTTATTTAGATTTTGTTTTTCCCGGAAGATCTATATCCCTAATAAAAATTAATTTTGTAAATATAAACGAACAGAGAACTCAATAACTATAAATGCAAGTCCGTAAAATGTTTAGTTAAATCAATTCAACCTAATATGAAGACATTTATGTTGAAGACTAAATCTGTGATAGTTATACTTTTTAGACGACTAGATAATGAGCATGGTGAGTACATGGATAAAAAAAAAATTAAAATCCTCTGGTATTATTCACCAACAACACTTTAACCAAAACTAACGTTAAAGTAACTTTAGTGGAGAAAAAGATGGTCAATATGGATGCATTGGAATCAGAAGCTCATAAGATCATAATGTGGAATTGAACTTTAGCTGTTATACAAAAGATCGGATTTATTTTTAATGAGTACGGTGAGTACATATAATAGAAAGTGTAGTCCATATCATAGAGAGAAGGTCCATATTATATCGTGCATGGCTATAAAGATTGAAGTTCTCTAACATTATTCATTCAACAACACTTACATTTTTAATAATCCAAAACTAACATTATAAAGTAAATCTAATAGAGAAAAAGATGGTCAATATGGATGCATTGAAAAGCAGAAGCTCATAAGATCATATTATGGAATTGAACTTCTCGGGAAAACCAAACCAAAACACAATGTCTGAGAAAATCAAATCATGATCATATTATGATCTTATGAGCTACTGATTTAACCAATGTTAATTACTAAATTTCTAGATAATGGGTGATTGGATGGATAAAAAAAAAGTTTTCTGATAAAGCAAGAAATACAGGTTTTCACTAATTTAAAACTCTGATTAAACTAATTCTGATAAAGAAAATGTCGATGTAGAAAATAACAGAAAATAAATTACTAATAATATATTGCTAACTTTTTAAAAATAAATTATAATGATTTTTTAGCCTTTGCCACTAAAACTGCTTTCAAAAACAAAAAGTACAGTAGTATTTTTTTTTCTCCAGTACTCATCCCTTCTAATGGTATATTTACATTTAACTAATACTTAAAGCAAGGCTATTTATTTAGTTTTAATTTTATTCAAATGAAGCCAAGATTCTGTGATATAGTATACAAATTTATGTGTTTAGTACCTTTTACAAATAATAGGTTAAATAGACAAATGGATTTTTGTGCGTATTTTTTTAAGCTCTATATTACTTCTAATGAAGCTCAGTAAAATGAAAATTTTAAATTTCATTTCCGCTTCATTATTTTTTTATTTTTAAAATTTAAATTTGTTCATCAAAAAGTGTTAATTGTTTATAGGTTGAAGAATCAAATGATTATTTTAAGAGGTCAAAATTATATTTCATTCTTAACTTTTTGAAACATGGCCAGTTTCAAACATTTTACATGAAAGTAATAATTGTAATTATAATATTTTGTAAAAAAGTATTACACATAATCTTAGCTTCTTATTACATTTCTATATAAAATCCTAATCTATTTTTTTACGTCATCTAAAAATATATTTTCTTTAAATTTTTATTTGTACACTTTATACAAATGGAAAACATTTCTTTTAAAAATTAAACATTTATTTCATTTCCTGTAAACAGTTTCTACAGATATTATAATATGTAAAAAATAAATAAAAGTCAGAATTATGGTCATGAAATTTAAACATGGTAACTTTACCCACAAAATTATAAAATAATTTAATTTTTAATAATGAGTAAATAAGAAATGTGAAACCCATTTTTTGTCGAAGGGAGACTTATAATGCCTTCAATTTGCTGGACACATTGTAACTTAAAGGATAGGGAAACTGTTCGATAGAGTAGAAAGTTAGAAATTCTCATGATTCTAAAACACTATGAATAGAATAATATATATATATATATATATATATATATATATATATATATATATATATATATATATATATATATATATATATATATATATACACTATATATATAATTAAAATCTTTTATACATGAATGGTTGATACATTAAACTTGAGACATGAATTTCGACTCATCATAGTTATATCTTATACCATTATTCGTTTTAGAATTCAAACAATAAGGGAATTTCAGAATAAAATATTATTTAAAATAAATAAAAAAATTTTGATTGACCTATTAACAATGTAGTCCAACCTACCCCTTAAGACGTCTCTTAATCTATTGGACATAAAGCAAACATAATATAAGGAATTCAATGATGTAAGACCAAACGCTATAGTTTAACATCAAACTGTATGTATCCTTCTACTTGGTCTAATGATCTTTAATTAAATTGTATATATATTCACAAATATCGTAATTTTAAATCTAGCTTTTAATTTAACTTCAAATCTTTTAACTTTACCCCTTTAAACCTGCAAAGCTAACATTATTTTTTCGGCGATTAACGCTAATCTACGTATTTTTTACGTACACGCAGAACTAATCACGAATCTTAGTTACTATTTTGCAAAAATTTAGATTTATATTTATTATTTATATTTGTTAGGTGTTTATTTATTACTTATATGTTTATCGCGTTCATTTATTAATTAATTACACTTTTATTGAAATGTAACAGGCCAAAACTCTTATGTATTAATCGAATTTTTATTATTTGTATTATTATTATTTTATTTTGATTTTGTTATTATTTATTTTTATTGTTTTTGTGTTTAATTATTATTTTTTGTGTTTATTTATTATTTTTTGTGTTTGTTTATTATGTTTATTAGTAGAAATTTATACTACGTTAAGACTAACCATACGTAATATTTACGTGGTGACTTAATGAGAAATAATTGTCAATCCTCACTAACACATCGGGTAAAGCTGAAGTGGGTATGTAAAGTTTTTAAGTTAAGTTTGTAAGTTATACATCAAATAGGTTGTGTCCTTCTACTTGATCTAATGAACTTTTTATAGCATTACTAGATATATTTTCAATTAATATAGTGTCCAAATCTAATAAATTAACACCTTAAAACTTCACTGAATTTGTTAGTCATAAATCAAACATAAATTATCCCATAAGTAAAACCCAGAGCTTTATTGTAAAGCTTTTTTTGTACCAATTAGTTAAAAATCGAACAAGATGTGTCCAACAAATTAAAGACATAATCTTAGTGCCACTTTTATTTAATATGACCCAAAGCTATATTTGTACCCATTAGTTAAAAATCAAAGAAGATGTGTCCAACAAAGTTAAGACATAATCTTAGTGCCAATTTTATTTAATTTTGCACACTGTAAATTAAGAAACAGAATAAGTTAGAAGTGACAAAGTTCTAACATATCGCATATGGTCTCCCTTCACTGAATTAATTGACCTAAATGTTAAAAGTAGTATGACAAATAATAAAAAATTTGAAAGGAAGACTACAAAAAATAAATTACGAATTTATCAAAATATCATCAATACTCCAGTAAAAATAATTTAACAATATACATTTATTTTAAAAGCCCTACAAAAGCCTAATAGTAACAAACAATTAACTTTATAGTACACATTAAACAACAAAACAATTATATAAACTACTATTTATTTCACCTATTAACTTATATTTATTTTTTGGTATAAAAATTTACAAAAATGTATGTTTAAAATTAAAAACATTTTCTTTATTTTTGTAAAAAAAAAAAATTCTTTATATCAAATATGTAGCTTATTTATTTTATGACAATAGTTATTTACAATATTTAATTAATTATTGGTTTGATTTTTTTTTCTAAGTAAGAAATTGATTTAGTTAAGTTTTTTTGTTAGTACCTTTTAAACCCGTTTCCTTTTCCATGTTTTTTAAAAATGTATTTAATATTTTTAAAAATTGTATTTGTAGCGAAAAAACACTCGAAAATTCATTGAATTTTACTTTTAAAAAAGTCTCTTTTGAGAGATACCAAAAAATTGTCATTATCACGATATACATTAAATGTATTATAATATATGTAATTATACTTTTTTTTAATTTTATAAAATTGTCATGGATTAAACATGTATTATAAGCTTAAAATGAAATATCGATTCATTTTAAGTGAAATATATTGATTGTTTTTTCATAACTAATTTTTATTTTTAATGTATTTTATACATATTTTTATTTACTTATTTTGCATACACATATATTTGCGTTTGATTTATTTATTTTTAAGGTGCTTTCTATTGACGGTTGATCGAAACACAATAAAATGTTTATTATTGGTGTTCTGTAAATACATTAATCTACATATTTACAAGTGATAATATTAATATACTTTTATGTATGTTATACTTCAGATTTTCTTCGCAAATTGTAGTTTTTGAACGACTATTACAACACTGTAATACTTAGTATTATTTTTTGGTTATTTTTAAATCGAAATATTTTATATTATGATTTCCATCGTTGACAATCCTTCAAGCAAATTAAGCAAGTGATTGCAATATATGTACACATTATTTATTAAATAATTTATTTCTAACTATATTAATTTAATTTTTATACAAAGGGACTTTGGTTTTAGACAATTTATTAATTTTTACTTATCTAAACTTGATTTGTATTTAGTATTACTGTTCAATTTAGTGTAACTAGTAGAAATAGATACGTAGGATAATCGAACAAATTTTCTTAATTTTAAAGCAATTTGGTTTAAAATCGCGGACACCATTTCGATGACATAAAGATGGTAATATTACGCTATTGGAAAGCCAATAAATGTGGTCTAATGAACAAATAAGACAGAAAAAAAACACAATTTTCCTTTTTTTCTTATCCAATATGGTATTATAGGGACACTCATTTACTTGTTACCCCACCCTAAATTACTTCAATGTGTAAATATACCCTTGTGTTAATAGTTAATTAGACTAAGTGATATTATCAGCTTTACATATAGAAGAATGGTGCTTTGGACTAAATATCCCTTTGTCTTCCATATAACAAATATAGGGTATAATAAATGTTTGCCACCTATCGGTAACCAAGTATTGATAGGAAGTGTATAGGAAGAAAAAATTTCTCTTAAACCGAGAATGTATTAATATACTAAGCGAAATATTCTTTACGTCTATTTCACGTCAGATTATATATTTTATAGCACAATGTATTCATACCTGACCCCTATTTACAATTTCGAGTATCTATCAATTTGTGAAATTTGTCGTTCCCTAAGCACGAATGACCAAAGAGTTTAATTTTCCACCAACGCCAACAATTATTAGCTCAACATCATAAATAATACATTTTGACGTCAGAAAACAAATTAATTTCCTTTAAAAACAAATATAGAACACTTTTTCTGTTATTGGAATAATATTTAATTTTATAGATTGTGATATTGTTTAAATAATCATATCATATATGTATGTAACCGTAAATGGCGTTGCAATGGGCATACTCTAAGGGGGGTGACACACTTCGCTACCCGGTCGTCAATGAGAATAGATGGAACCTGTCACACGAGGTGGCGCCCACCTGGTTGATGCCACTTGCTCCCGCCACCTGACTTGCGCCACCCACTTATATGAGGGATGCAGTCAGCCCCAGATTTGATTTCCCCTATATTTGATTGAAGGAGTAGGGGCTGAGTAGCGTGACGTCTGACAGGCTCAATTGAAAACAATGGGTTGACCGGGTGGCGCCACCTGTGGGTGGCTAAACCGTCGGACGGTCGACCGTGTAGTGCCACCCGGCAGGTGGCGCCACCTCGTGTGACAGGTTCCATCTATTCTCATAGAGGGTGGCGAAGTGTGTCACCCCCTTAAGGAAGCCTCAGGGGAGCTGAAGAAAGGGATGCACTTGACTGGAATCCTCAGGGAAAGCGTTTAAGTGTCGAGAAATGTAGCAAGACCTGCGGTGAAGTTAAAAGAAAGGCAATTAACCGTCTCGGATAAAGAATATTTCTAGCTGCCATGTACTCCTCAATGGAGCAACAAGAATTAAGTCATTTCATCGAAAAAAAAAATAGAAAAATAAAAACGATACTTAATTACTATAGAAATAACTGTGTTTTAAATATAATATATTAATTTATATTATTACTCATTTTTGACTAATATAAAAAGCAAAAATCAATAATTTAGCTTTTTTTTATGTTTTTTTTTTAAACTACAGACTACTACAGTAAAAAGTTCCCTTCTATTATTATATTTACTTCTAAAATATTAAGATAAGCTTTTAGTATTGTGAAATAAATGTTATTATTTTTATTTTTATTTTTTTAAATTATTTTAAAGATTAAATGGTTATCTAGCAATACTACCTAAAATCAGTGGCTGATTTGGAAAGTAGGATGTATTATCTATAGTAATTATAAATAGTAAATATTATGTATTAATATTTAAATTGTAAAATTAATGGATCGCTTCCTTATTTTACCTATCTAGCAAGAAATATTTTCTAAATAATGTGTATTGATATTTTTGCTAAATGACTACTCAAAACTGCGAATTGTAATATGAAAAAAAAAATAAAAAAATAAAATAATAATGTCTGGAGGATACAGAATAAAATTTGGATTAGATCCCTACACAAATTAAAAAAAGATTATATTTGGCTTAAAATTCTTATGGAGTTGGCTAGTTAAATAATCTTATGGATACTCCATAAAATGTCTTCATTGAAGATTAAAGAGTGGAGAGCAATGAAATTATTTGATTATAGAAGTAAAGAGATTTTTTTAATCTTTTCAGTGTTATTAAGAGATATTTTATAATAAAGCCAACTTCATTGTTGGACGCTTTCAACCAATAGCGGACATCTTTAGTGCAGGTATAGAAGTATACATTTAAAAGAGAAAGATTGTGTGTAGAAGAGTTTACAATCTGACAATCGGTGTTTTACAGTAAATATACAATAACAATTCTATTTATGTATATCACTACAAATATTTAATAGTTTTAATGATTCATTATATTATATAGTGCAATGCTTATATGCGTTTTTTTTAGCTGATTTATTTCGACTTATTTCGTTTCACTCCTTGGTGTACCATAGGGCATCAACAAAAACGGGTCATCTAACACGTTTCTGGGACAACGTTTTTAGCTTGCCCCAAGATTTTCCTTCTGATCTGGCGTTCTCTTCTACAGTCCTTCTCCAGGTTTGCCTAGGCCGACCTATTCCTCGTTTGCCCTGCGGATTCCAATCTAAGACCTACCTCTCTAAGGCACAAGCATATTTTCTGAGTGTATGGCCAATCTACCTACACGTTCTTTTTAGTATTTCATTCTAAATAGCTTTCTTCTCTGTTTTCACCCAAAGCACTTGGTTTGATATCACTCTTGGCTAGAATGTTCTCAGTATTTCTCGCAGACACCGGTTTATAAAGGGCTGTGACTTATTCTTTGCAGCCTCAGTCATCTTCCAAGTTTCATACAAGTATTAGAGACAACAAAGTATTAGGCACTAGTCTCAGTTTTGTATCGTCCTAATCCAGTGCAGTTGTAAATTAAAGTGCGCTATGGAACATTTGCTGATACTAGAACATATTTATAATTTGTTTATAAGCTTTTGCAAAATAAAGGAAACTTTCTAAACCGAAAAAAGAAATAATGCTGGTGTAGGCAATAAAAGAGTTGTCAAAGTGTCCTTTAAGCTTGTTCTTCACTTGTGAGACAGTTTAAAAACTTGGAACGAATCCCCAGTCAGTTTGAAACTTAGTCGTTGCTGGTGAGAGAAATAAGATTAGAAGATGCACAATGATTCAGAAACTGGTGTATAGTTGAAGAAGCAGAGGAATTTAATCGGTCACCAGAATGCAAAATTATCCAATAAATAACTAACTCTGTGGCGCAACATTCTGTGGAGGGCCTGGCCTGTCAAAGGGCTCATACAACTATAAATGCAATGGATGACACAGGGTTAGCGTGTCACTACATCAGCTGTATAACCCTTATAATTGGAATTCACAAACTGTTAGTCACCTCTTTATAAAAACAGCTTCCCATTTATATGAAGACGCTGGGTGAAGAACACCTAGGGAGGATCCGATAAGGGAATTGAAACCAGATCTTTGGTCACCAATTCAAATGTTGACCAAGCCAGATGCTGCTTAACTTTATTGAAAAGACTACCCACGCTCTCCTATCTGTGCTACCGAGGCCTCCTCATAACTAGATCCAATTACTACTTCGGCCAAAGTATATAGTGAAACGTCTACTATTGAGATCATAAATATACGAAACGTAATTTTGTATGAGTTTATTTCTCTTAAACAGCAATTCATTATCCTCATTGAAACTTTTCATTATCCGTCTAGTCCTTTCGAGTTTCCATATTCAGATACTATCAACAATTACACTCAACCATATACTAACTCGAAGTAGAGAGAGTGCTCTCTAGCAACATAATAAACTAGTTAAACCATTTATGAGACTTGATCCTAGGATCATTTAGTTCCAAGTGTACACTTAATATTAGATCATTACAAGATAGAGGTGTTGTCCCAATGACGATCCATGGGGATCATTAATATGGAATATGTCATACTTTACTCAGAATCGAACCGTGATTATTGTCGATGTTTAAGTTGTAGTTCGAGTGAAAACATACGAAACAACTGCTTCTTCAAACTAATATTTATCGTCTGATTGAAAAAAAATAAAAAATAATTTTATTCTGTACTTCCATTGCTAATAAGATAAACTACATCTAGTCTAAAAACCAACAATAAAGAGCTTCTACTAAAGAGATAACATGTAGATAATACATACTACGTTCCTATAATGTTTAAATACGGATTGAACACAGTTTTTGGATCCAAAGTATGAATGAAACCTAGATTCAATACGGATTAAATACGATTTCGTTCCCGACACGATACACTAAATTCTGGGATCGTATCTGGATTGAGTTGCATGGAAAACTGAACTCGATCCTGACATGCGCAGAGCGTGGGTGTGAGCCAAGCGTATTTCTGTAGAAACTGTAGCAAATCTGTCAAAATACGTAATAATAAACTTGGTTATAAAAGGTGAAGGTTACAAAATAATTTATAACCTTTACCAAAAGTATGCAAGAAAAAGTTTTGTTTTTTATATTTCGTATTGAATTATGGACTCAATACTACTCTTGGACACACCTAACCTGTTCACTCCCAAATCAGGATTCAATCGGTGTTTAAACACATGGAAACGTAGTAACAGTTATCTTGCTAA